>OX940790.1:25475834-30275834 GCA_954870985.1 Trifolium fragiferum | reverse complement strand
TTGAGCTTTGAAAAAAACGGGGTGTCACAGTGTTATTAGGGACCCTTTGTTTAGAATCCCTACATGTGATGATGGGGGGCTCGTACACTTTTAGAGTTGATATTTGTACTTAAACCATGTTGGACTTTACCTTTGCATATCATGCATTCATGCATCCATGAAATTCTTTTTCAATTAATTTTCAAAGGACTTAGAGACATGACATTGTAAACACCCTCTATTTTATCGAGCTTATTTTGAAAAAATTATCATTCATGGTGTTCACAATCGTCTTATCATCTTAAAGTCCTTTACAAAAAATAAAAAAATAATTAAAAAAAATATAAAATAAATTCTTTTTACACAAACCATCATGCATCATTCTTGCATTTATAGTCTTGAGAGTTTGAGCCTTACGCTTTATTGCTAATAGAGGTCAAAGTTGTCTCATTTGAAAGTAGTCAGTTCAAAGCCAACTCGCAAGGACAATACTCGTGCAAGCAGAAAAAAAGAGAATGGACACAATGGAGCACTATGATACAAGACTTGGTTGATAATAAGCAGTTGACTGTTAAAGGAGGAATCCCATTCATAAGTGGTCGCCCTATTGATAATTACAAGAACATCAAGAAAAGTCTCTTGAAGTTAGTGGATCAACAAGAAAGCTCGTCCCTAGGATCACTAGGCCTTTCATTTCAATTTGTAATTTCTTTCTTGCCAAGTATTTGTCTACTTTTAAAGTTGTACTTTTTGATTGGCATTTTTAATGAAATGAACATGCATGTTTTTAGAATCCATCCATTCGTATTCACTCTTTTCTATTTTTATCACTTATTAATAAACTTGAGGGGAGGATGATGTAAACAATTAAACTTGAAATTGTTGTTATATGCTTTCATTAGTAAGATATGGCTGACAATGTAAGGCATTGTTTCACTTCCCTAAACACCGGAGATATAAGGAGATAATCCGTAGTCAACCCCTTCGAGCTCGAAGTTTGGTGTTTTTTCTACTTTTCAAAAAAACCTTAATGTTAACCCGGGGCAGGGTAGTCTTTCAATTAATTCAATGATATATCCCAATACAAGAGGATCAATTCATTCAAAACGGAAGAGATCATAAGAGGACAAAGCTCTCCATAATCAGTGGCAATCACAATCCTCCAAAAAAGCCCGCTAAGTAAAAGTTAGCAAAAAATTAGAGCATCCTGATGGACCACAAAATTCAAAAGAATTGGTCCATGCAAAAATAAGGGATTGAAAAAAAGAGCTTGTAAATGAAAAGAAGTGATTGCCACTTCAAAAATCTCATCAAAGCTTCCACCAAAAGCGTCAACCTCAAACATCATTGCCAAAGATTCTCTTGTCAGCCAAAGTGTGTTCGATGAATTAATTGAATTTAGAAATGAAAGACATCAAAGAAGAATGGGTGGGTTAAAATAAAATTTTGAGCCTAATAAACTTTTTTCTAAAACCGTGAGCCAAACCACGTTATAATCCATAAAAGACCTAATTGAAGTTAGGTTCACTATGAAAGCATGTTCAACAAGGTCATTGTTAAACTGACTCCACCTGTTAGTTGAGTAATCACTAACCACTTTTGCACACACTATACGTGTTTCCTGCAAATTTTTAAGATCCAAAAAACTTGCATGTGCATTATACCAAAAAACACTTTTCAAATATACAACTTTTCTTGCAAACATATATTTGACATCAAAGAAATTCGAACAATGATCTGATTGAGCATAACTGATCAAATACTCCTAACTTTGGGGCAAGATACTTCACGATCCTATCAGTCAGGGGCAAGTCCTCACATCAAGGGGCACATCCTTCAAGGATTCAAGCCAATGGACAAATGTTGTGGAACTGCTGTCGCAGTCAAAACACAATGCCTAATAAAAAAATAAAAAAAAGGGCTCGCTAGGTTGAAAACCTGAAAAGGCGGCTTAGGCAATAGATAGCGTCCCGGTGGACTGAAAACCCGAAAAGGCGGTCCAGACAAAAATTAGGGGCACAAAAAAGGAAATATACTCCCGGTGGACTGAAAATCTGAAAAGGCGGTCCATGCAAAAATTAGGGATTTTTCAAAAAAATAAAAAAAAAAGGCATGATGACTGTTGCACGCCGATGGAAGAACCCTCAGCTTGTTCGGTTTACAAATGGTGACTTCTTATCTACCAATGGACTTTAAGCCTGGTATCTTCGGCTGAACTTCAATTCAAATTTTTGATCAACGTTGGGTGTTCTCTCCGGGAGGCATTTTCTCCCCTACAAAATTTGAGCCATATGACCGGAATTTGCTCCGTCAGTGGCCTATTGTTCTATCTCCAATGATATACACCATGTTGAGGTTTGCCGAGTATTTGTGCTGCAGTGCCAGTCTACTCCAGTTTCACTCATTCTGTCTGTTCGTCAGCACGTCTGTCACGTACGTTCATACATTCATACATAGCATATACATTCACATCATTCATACATTATTGCATCTCCTTGAAGTCTAATTAAATCACTTGTCTCGTTTGTTCCCTAAAATAGGGTGGGCGTGTCATTCTTTCCAATTAGAGTGTATCTAGTCCAGAGATGTCATCATCAAACAATTAAACTTTCAATTTCCCCAAGTGATGCCATCCCCAGTGTATCCGGTCCAGAGATGTCATCATCAAACATATCCCAAGTGGCAGGTTTTACAAACAACCAATTTGCAAATTTACATCTCCAGTGTGTCTGATCAAGACAATTATCTTTTCTTGTTATGTTCTTGTAACACCCCACATTAAATATCTAGAATATAATGCGAAATGTTATTATTGATACCGAGTTCATTAAAGTTACAACCTTAAAAATTCATGCACACGCAGGTGCAGAGATACAAAACGATAGGAATAACATAGCAAAAAAACGAATACAACATGATCAAATAAAAAGGGAAGCAAAGAAACTAAATATGCTTTCCACGAACAGCAACAGCTACTCCAAAGCATGCTTACCTACTCAACCTGTTTGCCTAAAAAAAATAATTGGATTGGGGTTAGACTACTAAGTCTCAGTGAGTCCTACTACCCTCTTAATGGCGACTATGCCGGGTACCTAAATCAGTCCATAAGTGATTTCTAACATATCATATTCATAAACATAAGCATAAATAAAATGTATCACAGAAAACGTCTTATTAATTTTATTCTGCTAAGACACTCTGAGGTGAGCATATCTTAGAGTCCTGCCTTGTCCATCGACCGATTCGATCACGGCATTAAGCTCACAATCATTTTCCTAATGGGTTGTTCCAGTGGAAGCCCATAAGCAGCATACTAAACCGCACATGATTGACTGATACTAAATTGTTGGGAACATGCAAACTTAAATTCTAAGTTTTACCCTAAGATTCAGATTGTGTTTGACCTCCTGTTTAACATTAGATAAATTATATAACTGCAAGTTATCTATCTCAGATGAGGATATAAAACGAGTGCTTTAAAAATATTTTAGAAAATGAAAATATGAGTCTTTATGCACTTAGCTCGCTACGGCGAGTTACCCAGCTCGCCATGGCGAACTACAGGTCCTGGCCTAAATCAACTCGCTAGGCGAGCAGTTGCTCGCCATGGCGAGTTTCATCAGCCCATAACTTATTAGCTCGCCATGAAGGCTCGCTAGCAACCCGCTATGGCGAGTACATGCAGAATGCACCCTGTTTTGCGAAAATCATCAAAATTCAAGTGTTACACCTACAATCTACATCTGAGAAAGTGCAGAAACATAAAATAAATAATATAGAGCAGAATAGAAGAGAATTTGGGAGCTAATTCTCCTCACACAATTATTTCCTAATTTTTCCTAAGTGAACATGCAAAGTTTCATAAATTGGGAATCTAGCTAAACTAGCCTAAGAACCCACCTGGATTGAAGCTTTAAATTGCTTCATGGGCTCTCTAAACAGCTACTACAACTCCTAGCAAGACCCACGAACTCAACTGGACAGAATTTGGAATTTGGCACTTGAACCCTCTAGCTTGCTCTAAGAATTGGATTGTGTTTGATGATCCTTGCTACTGAGACTAGGGGTTATTTATAGTAGTTTTCTGAAGCTTTAGAACAGTACAGAATTTGTTTGGGCTCTGATTGCATGTAAAATTTATTGGTTGGTGAAAGGGTGATATGAAGTAAGTTGTTGTTTTGTGTCATGAGAGATTGGGAGGGTGAGAGTTATCAGAGGGAATCTCTGTCAATGAATGCATGTGAGGAATCTTTACTGTTTACTACTGATTTGAGCTGATGTTTAACAAAGGAAAGAGCATCATGTGAAATGGGGTTGATTGAAGAATTTGGAAGTTTGTTGAATGTTGTTATTTTGGGGCGTGAGAGAGAGAAAGAGAGGGCTGAAGAGATGTTCAGTTTTTGCTGAAGGTGGGAATGTGAGGAATGAAGTAGTTGCATGCAATGAGGTGGAGCTTTGTTAAGGAAAAGTGAGTGAGGTGTTGGCCTTGTGTGAGGGTGCAATGTGAGTGGAGTTATGAGTCACACATGAGGGAGGGAATTTTAAATCTTAGTGTTAATTATTCACAAGAGTAGAGTTAAGGTACTAATTGTGTAGTTTAGATTTAATTGGAATTACTAATTAATACACATAATACTCTTAAATCCCATGAATTAATTAATTAATCACCTCTAATTAATATAAAATAATTAGGCAAAGCTCTAATTAAAATTAATTAGGTAATTTAGAATTCGGGATATTACAATCTACCCCCTTAAAGAAATTTCGTCCTCGAAATTAAGAAATTTATCTTAGAATAGGTGAGGATAACTATTCTTCATGTCGGACTCCAGTTCCCAAGTGTATTCACCATCAGGAGATTGAGCCTATTCCACTGACGATAGGAATCCTCTTGTTCCGAAGGGTTTTGACATCACGATCAACGATTCGAACTGGATCAGGTTGATAGGTCAAATCTGGCTGAAGATCTATTTGCTCAATCTCTATCGGCTGATATGGATCAGGAATGAATTTCCGAACCTGGGACACATGGAACACGTCGTGTAGCCCTGACATAGATGGAGGAAGAGCTAACTGATAGGCTACAGGACCGACGCGTCGAAGGATCTGATAGGGTCCAATATACCTCGGACAGAGTTTCTTAGTTTTGAAAACACCACGCAAGCCTAACTTCAGTGTAACTCTCAAGAACACATGATCACCTTCCTGAAATTCCAAAGGTCTCCTCTTTCTGTCAGCATAACTCTTCTGCCGACTCTGAGCAATTTTCATCTTCTCGCGGATGGACTTAATCTTTAAGGTCGTTTCCTGAATAATGTCCGGTCCTAAAAGTCCGCGATCACCAACTTCAGTCCAACACAAAGGGGTCCTACACTTCCTTCCGTACAGAGCTTCATAAGGTGACATACCAATACTGGCATGATAAATGTTATTGTAGGCAAACTCAATCAAATGTAAGTGGTTACTCCAACTACCACCATCCTTTGTATCCACTCACTAGCTTTGGCTGGATTATACTCACCGTAGAATTCCGGGGGACTCATTCTACAGAATTCCCAAAAGGCAGCACTCGACCCAAGATTCTGGGGAGGAGGGTTATTCATATGTTGTTGAAACATTGCCATGAATTCTTGGTGTTGTTGCGCCTGCTGAGCCTGGAATTGCTGATGCCGGTGCATCATTTCCGCCCACATATTGGCGTTAGCGTCACCGTACTCTTCAGGGTTTCCTTCAGCATCCCTTCTGGGTCTCCCAGGTCCGTGTCTGGCTCACGACATAATGCTCTACTGCCATAATCAAGTCAAGTTAGCTAGGCTTAAAGTGACATGACACCTAGAACAAACGTTAGGGATGTAAACGTTCTACTGGAATTGGACTAGTAATTTTAATGACCTCACGCAAGATCTGAATCGAATTGCTCTGATACCAATTGTAACACCCCACATTAAATATCTAGAATATAATGCGAAATGTTATTATTGATACCGAGTTCATTAAAGTTACAACCTTAAAAATTCATGCACATGCAGGTGCAGAGATACAAAACGATAGGAATAACACAGCGGAAAAACGAATACAACATGATCAGATAAAAAGAGAAGCAAAGAAACTAAATATGCTCTCCACGAACAGCAGCAGCTACTCCAAAGTATGCTTACCTACTCAACATGTTTTCCTGAAAAAAATAATTGGATTGGGGTGAGACTACTAAGTCTCAGTGAGTCCTACTACCCTCCTAATGGCGACTACGCCGGGTACCTAAATCAGTCCATAAGTGATTTCTAACATATCATATTCATAAACATAAGCATAAATAAAATGTATCACAGAAAACGTCTTATTAATTTTATTCCGCTAAGACACTCTGAGGTGAGCATATCTGAGAGGCCCGCCTTGTCCGTCGACCGATTCGATCACGGCATTAAGCTCACAATCATTTTCCTAATGGGTTGTTCCAGTGGAAGCCCATAAGCAGCATACTATTGACAGCATACAATTATTTTTTTCTTGTTATGTCCTGCTCTCCTACATTTACAGCAGACAATTATCTTTTCGTTATGTCCTGCTCTCCTACATTGACAGTACACAATTATCATTTCTTTTTATGTCCTTCTCTCCTACATTGACAGCACACATTTATCTTTCCTTGTTATGTCATGCGCTCCTACATACATTGACATCATACAATTATCTTTTCTTGTTATGTCCTGCTCTCCTACATTTACAGCAGACAATTATTTTTTCTTGTTATGTCCTGCTCTCCTACATTGATAGCAGACAATTATCTTTTCTTGTTATGTCCTGCTCTCCTACATTGACAGCTGACATTTTTTTTTCTTGTTATGTCCTGCTCTCCTACATTGACAGCGGACATTTATCCTTTCTTGTTATGTCCTGCTCTCCTACATTGACAGCAGACAATTATCTTTTCTTGTTATGTCCTTGCTCTCCCACAGTGATAGCGGACAATGCTTTTCTTTTTACATCCTTGCTCTCCCACAATGATAGCGGACGATGCCTTTTCTTTTTTATGACCTTGCTCTCCCACAATGATAGCAGACAGTGCATTTTTTTTATGTCCTCGCTTGACAGCGGACAATATTACCCTCTTATACTTTGGTCTTACTCTCTCACATTGACAGTAGCCACCATTTCTCCTCTACCTTACACTAACAGTTGATAATACATATCAATTTGTTCCCCAGCGAACCTGATTCATTCCCAGTCAGATCATTTTTGTCGTCTTACATTCATACATGCATCACAAATACTAATAACATAACATTCATAACATTACATTCATAGCATTTTACAGTTTAATTTGGTCAAAAAACGGTGTATTCTGTATTTAAGTCTCCACGACTCGTAGAATCAAATTCAAAAATTCTTTTTTCTCTTTCTCCGGTCGAAGAAACTTAAATAGGAGCATCTGTCATACCCCAATTTTTTACCTAATTTTTTGCATTTTTTTTTACATTCATTGGTCATTTTTTTTATTAGAAATAACTGTTACTTTTTCGAGAAAATTCGACAGAGAGGTATTTTAGAATACCTCATTTGTTACGAGTTTCGAAGAAAATTTCGACTGAGAGGTATTTGAAAATACCTCATTTTTGTTGTGTTTTTGTCCTTTTTTTTTATTATTATTATTATTATTATTATTATTATTATTATTATTATTATTATTATTAATTTTATCATTTTTTTAATTAAAAAAATCAAAAATATGAGATAGCAAGTCACATTTTTTTACAGAGGAATTCTTGTCTTCTTCCTCCCTTTAGTAGTCAAATTCTGAATCAATAAAGTCTCAATTCAACCCTATCAATTTTGTCCAGCAAACCCTAATTCAGGACCTATTTAACAGAAGCAAGAAAAATCTATAAGGGGAGGCCAATTTTTAATCTCTGTTGCCGCAACAACAAAAATCCTCAAACCTTAAAATTATTTCAACTTCAAACTATTTTTGGCAAAAGGGCCTCAAAGCCCAACACAGAAAACTCTCTTTTCTCTCAGTTTCTGTTAACACCCCTATAACCATCTGCACCCTTGGTTTCATCCTTTTTATTTCTTGTTCAATTTAATTGCTCTATTTTTATCTAATGTCATTTCACCCATTATTTGCATGTTATACATTTTATTAAGATGATATAAAAAATAGAAATATATGTCATGTCTTTTATTTATCTTGCCTTGTATCTATTTATTTATTTATTCCATATATGCAAAAAACATAAAAATATGCAATGTTATTTGTTATTTATTCTTTATGCAAAAAAATATGTCATGTCTCATTTGTTATTTATTTCTCACATGTCAAAAAATCTAAAAAAATTATATAGGTTGTGTTTATTTATCGTTTCAAGTCCAAGGGAATAGACGATCGTTCGATTAATCCGTTGTTGCTCTTTAGACTTTAAAATAAACACTTGCCGCAAATATAATAAAATGAATGAAAAGCGAGTGGTGTGACGGATGGCTTTCCGCTCCCCCGTTATGTCGGATTTCCTGCTGGATAGCTCGCAATTCGAATAATCGTCATTCTCGAAAACTTAAAAAATAAAACAAAGACATTCAAAAAATTAAAACTCTTCTCAAAAAGAATCTTTTTTAATAAACCTCGACTCTGGTCAAGAGACTTTTCAAAATTATTTCTTAATAAATGCTTTAATACACTTAAGCAAATTTAAACACTTTCAAAAGACTTAAAATCAACAAAAACAAATTCAAACACTTTTTGCCACTTGACTTTTCAATTTAAAACTATTTCTCAAAGAGTTTAGATGTGAGTCATCTCTAGTCGAGAATTTTAATATTCCCCATAACATATGGCAGAAAAGGAATATCAACTTTTCAGTATGTTTGTGGCAGATAAAAGGAGTTTTAAACTAAAATGACAATTCGTCTCTTCTCCTAAAATCAATCAATCAACACTTTACAATTTTTACCCCGAACTACGGGATTTTGATCCTTCACTGGTACGAAGTGCAAAAGACCTTGCGTCTTCCCAAATCAAAATTAATAAAACATTTTCTTTTTCTCTTTTTTAAATAAATTAACAAAAACAATTTTCTTTTCTCATCTCCACAATTAATTTACAACCAAACAATTTTGCAAGCAAATAATATAAGCGATCAGATATCTTAGCACGAAACATATTTACAAAAGGATCTCATAGAGTACTACGAATATTTAGGGTGCTGATACCTTCCCTTCGTATAACTAACCCTCGAACCTTTAATCTCTAATTTTTATTGGGTTTATTCGATCTTTTTCTCTTCCCTTGGATAAATTAAAGCTCGGTGGTGAATTCATATTTTTGCGAGTCAAAGCTAATTAATAGCTTGACGTCCGAAAATCACCGTGACAGGACCATTGAGGAAATGTGGCATGCCTTCTTTGGTGGAAATTTAGGGTTAGGGTTTAGGAGTCAAGTGACATGTAGTAGCGTTCCATTGGACAATTTATGGCATGTGCAAGCCTAGGATTGGTGGAGAATTAGGGTTGCTTGGATGAATAGTAAAAACCTAATGAACTTTTAGTAGATTGTAAAGATCACAAATTGTTGTCTCTTGCTTATAAAAAAATAAAAAAATAAAAAATAAAAAATAAAAACAATTTGTTGTCTCTAATGTGATTTAGATTATCTCTAAAGTGAGTAAATGTAACGTGGAAAAATTAAAGATTGTAATCGTAATCATTCATGATTTGTTATAATCTGCCTATAATATCCACATAATTAATGGCTGATATTACTTATTTTATGCTCTAAAGTAAATAATTCATTTTAGAGTAATCGGATCCATGTGTTTCTTAATTATGAAAATTTTGTTGTGGTTTAAATAATAGAGAAATGTGTTTTTAACACAATTTTGGTGGATAGAAAGCTGTGCAGATATGTTGTATTTCTTTTTTTTTTTTTGGGTACATAGAAGAATTAGCAAAGTAAATATAAGAAATTCTCACACAAGTGAGAGAACCGGGGTTCGAACCCCGGTCATGACGTCTATACCTTGCAATTTCGGTAATTTTTACCCGTTGAGTTAGGACTTGTAGGACTTGTATTTCTCGTGTTACAAGGTTTATTTATTTTATTTTTTATAATTGTGTTACAACCTATTTTTTCTGTTCAAATATCTGTTATATTTGTTACAACTTATTTATATTTGTTAACTACAATATGTTTAGATATACAATTGAAAATTTGTGGTTCATGTTGCTCAAATTGTGTTCAAGTGTATGACTATGATTAATGAGTTGAACACGTTATATTCATTAATCATCTATTGAACGTGAATATATAATTATCACATATTTAAACTAAATTTCCATTGAATTTGATATCAAAATTGTGTCAAAATAACACAATTCTAAAAAATAAATAGTGCGGGTGTAGTGTCAAAAAAAAAATTAGTGCGGGCGTAGAGTTTTATTGATATAAATAGTGTGGGCAAATAATTTATTTTTTTTATATAATAGATGAAGTGGTAATCCACTGAAATTAAACTCACATAATTGTGAGATTCCGAATTCGAACCTGGGTCATGACGTCCGTCCTGTGGGCAAATAATGTTGTTGCACAGTTTTTCATACACAGTGACATTTATGAAATTTTCCATCTTTTTCATACAGAATACCTTTTCAAAGAGAAAGAGCACAGAATGCCTTCCACACTCCACTGGGAGGTGCTACAGCAAACACAATTGTTTGGTTCAGTTTCATGTTTAGATGATCAAGTTCTCAAAGTGAGTTTTCAATAATCAGTTTCAACACAAATTAATAGCGTAACAAATTTAAGAGTCTTCTTTGTGTTTTGACGATTTGATTTCAGGGTTTGGCTAAAAAGTACAAGAATGCTGCCCAGATTGCTCTTCGCTAGGGCATTCAATGGAACACTGTGCTCATACCTAAAACATCAAAACCGGAGAGATTGAAAGAAAACTTCCAACCAGCCATAGAGATCATCAGTAATATCGACAAGAAATATCGAACTAATCAACCAGCCAAATTTTGGGGCATAGATATTTATTCCTAAGAATATTGCCCTTCCTTTCTAAGCATGTATCATGGTCCTCTGAATATGCAAGAAAACATGATGGACCAGCCATAGTAGCTCATTTGAATTGATATTATGATTGTAAATTTTCTAGTCACTCTTATTAAATCTTATGGACTGAATGAGGGAGAAAATGCATAATATTTTGTTGCTTAACTTGCATAATCATACATTTGTTTACTCCTATTCTAGTTCATTTATTTGGTAATCCATGTGAATGTTTAGTTAAGTTTTTGAAATATAGACTAGAAACTACTATAAGCTTACATAGATTTTCTCAAATAAAACTTGAATTTTAGTCTAGTAGATACATTACGCAGCACTCGCTCTGTCTCAAAATAATTAGGAGCCATTCTTAGCATCAATGAGTGTCCATCAGGTATAAACCAACCATTCAAAAGCTCATTAAGATTGAAACAACTTAAATGTAACTACTGGAAGAGAAAAAAATGACACAATAACTACTCGTATGCTTTTTTATAAATAAAGAAATAAATAACACCTTAACCTAAATATGTACATATTGAGAAGCAAAAAAGTTTTTTTACTGTGTTATGTTGAGATAATATTACACTTTGCCTCACAATCTCAGAGAATAAATGGAATAATAGCGAACCGACTGCTTGGATAATCTTCAAATTTACGACGATACCAGCTATGTGTTTCCACGGCTGCAAATGTGAGATTTGCCACCTGTTCCCAACAAAGAAATGTGCAAAAAGCAAGTCAAAATCAAATCATAATTCGCTCAAAACATTAAAGCCATGATGCTGAATATGATGAAGAAATATTACCACAAAAACAAAAAGTAGCCAGATTGTTAGATTGGATCCACCAGTAGCAACCACAAAACTGGCGTATATAACCTTCATCAATATCAAATATATTAGGCTTAGCTAGATGAATCATTGTGGTATAAGTAATAGAGACAGAGAGAAGGAGGGTTACAATTTCAGAGAGATAGTGTGGAGAGGAAACAATTTCAAACCAATCACCGCAAGGAATTACATACTCATCTACTTGTCTTGAATCACGTAGAGAACCCTGCCAAAATTATCTAATTAAGGTAACATAATCCTACTCACTACTATAATGACATATTTGGTTCAAAACTCAATATTTTAATTTGGAAGGATAATTGTATATAGAGAAGTTTATGAAATCCTGAATAAAGTTCCAAAGCAAAGCAAATAAAAATCATCAGAGCTATATTTTTAATTTCTTGGACCAAAATCACTCAGTATTGTGAATTGTTACTATTAGTACGTAATATAAATTATAATCTCAATTAAACTTAAATGGAAATAGATAGCGCATGTAGAATCCGTGATGATGAAAAGAGATAGAAATTAGAAGTCATGATGACATGATCAAAGTAATTTGACATTCATGTTTTGCAAAATATAGATTTATATCTCAATCAAGTCAAGTAGATGATACATACAAGAATCTTATGGCACCGATATTGATGAATCCATCCCCACGAGAAAACAGCCGCACCAATCCAATGCTTCCACCCGAGCCTGGTGAGGGGATTTAGAAGTAGCCAGAATTCTATCTCTGGTACTGGCATCTGATTCTTACCTTTGACAATGAACTCAGTCAATAGATTTGTTAAGAAGTCAAAAACATCCAATGCACAATCACCACAGAGTGATAATGGTGCTCCTATGTAGAAACTAGCTTCAAAAAAGAAAACAAATCAAAAAATTGGCCAAACAAATATGGCATTGTTGACATAATTAAAATAGGCCTCTAAAAAGCAATTGAAGTAAAAACAATTTGTAATATGAAAAAGCAATTGCAAGTCAAGTAAATTGAGAAAAGGATTAAGAAAAAACTCACAACAATCCAGTGAGATAGCCAATGATATGCATTCGAGCAGAAGGGCTATAGTTAAACACATATATAGTTTCAAAAAGCCGTCTTAAGACATGAGATTCCATCAACAAAAGCAGAAAAACAGCTTGCCATGAAACATATCCCTGCCGCAATTTATCAGAACCAACTCTAATAGTTGAACCTCCAGTCAAAAAACTAGTTATAGTAGAATAAGACAACGGCTCCGCAACTACTGGCACCATTCTATAAGCATACATCCAAGTTCCAACAAGCAGAAATGTTGTCCATATTGAAGCCACAACATAGAAATGCAAGAATAATTTCTGAGGAACAGTAAATTTCTGCAACAAATTTTTAAGTTTCAATTTTTATTCAACCCATCAAATTCTTTGATTGCAATGAAAAGAGGACCCATTAATGAAAAGATGATAAATTTGTACATTGGGAGAATGTAAATGAATAAAAATGAAAAGGGGCAGTGCAAGTTTTATTGACCCATCAAATTTGGTTGCATATTAAAAGGAATGAATGAATGAGAAAGTGGTTACTTGAGGAGGAGAAGAAGAAGAAGAGGAGTGCATGATTTTTCCTCTTTTAGCAAAGAGCAACAAGATTTGGCGGAGAAAGTTGAGTTTGGGAATGGAAGAGATGATAATAGGCAATATAGCAGCAATCCAAGAGAACCTCAGGAATTGAAGAAGAAGAAACTCCATTAGTTGGTGTTGTTGTTGTTGCTGTTGTTGTTGTGGATTGTAGTTCATAGCTATTATTACATGTGAATGTTGAAAGTACAACAGAGAGATACGATACGAGGAGTGAAACGCGGGGAATTAGTGACAAGAGGTTAGGTTAGGGATCCGATTTGATTCTTCTCTTAAAACATCACTTTTTTACTTTTTTTCAAATATTGACTGCACACATTTCAATACATTTTTACTATTTTAAGTATCCTTAACTAGTGCCCCGGGGCACTAGTTAGCATTTTCCATGTTTTTTTTATGAGTAGGTCAATTGGTTAAACCAGTTGAGTTAAGGGTTAAGAAATTGGAGGTCCAAAGTTCAAGTACTGATAAGAAGAAAAACTAAATTAATATCTAATATACTAACAACTAACAATTTGTCATTTCATAAAAAAATAAAAATCGATCAATGTTTTAAAAACCAGTGAAGTAGCAAAGTTTAACACAAGAAAGAGGGTTTGAATTGTGTTCCTGTTTTAATTTGGTAAATGATTATCTTGGAATTTGTGAAATCAACCTTTTAAAAGTTGAAATTTTTGTTTTTTCAATGCATAATTTTTCTTTTCTTTCCCTTTTTAGTTTCTTAACTAGTGCCCCGGGGCACTAGTTAGCAAGACCCTTTTAATTTTTCTATTTCAATAAACTAGCATAAATAGTTAGACAGAATTTCAAGATCGTTCTAAGAATGATCTTGATGGCAGATTAAAATTAAACCGTGGACGCTACATTCTTTGAAAACAAACCTTTTTCGTACGACACTCATCTTCAAGGGGAATTTAAAGGAAGACTCGTTTCAAACTGAGGACATGAGTTTTTTTAATAATATGTCTTTGTCTGTATCACAAAGTTCTAAGACTTATACTTCTGCACCAACAGAAAATGGGCATGATTCTTTATCTGATCCTGCTCCGAGCCTACATTTTCTCATGAAGAAAACAATAAGAATCTTGATAATGATGCTCTTATTGAAATGCCACAAAATAATGAGTCATATAAAGATAATAGGTTTGAAGCAGGAAACAAGACTTGGAAAGGAAAGTTTTTTGTGAGAAAAAACCACAAAGAAAGTGATGAGTCCACATCTCAACACTATCATGAATCTGAACCGGAGAATGATCAACTTCCTAAAAACGGAAAAGGTAAGTCTATCTCTGTTTTTGAGAGTCATATTTTGCATCTTGATGTAGATGATCCTATAGCTGATAGAAAACCAGTTAGATCTTGCACTAAACACTCTATTTCCAATTTTATATCATATTCAAATCTATCTTCATCTTTTTCTGCCTTCACCTCAAAATTGTCTAGTGTGGAGATTTCAAAAAATGTACAGGTTGCTCTAGAAGTTCCAAAGTGGAGGGAAGTTGTACTTGAGGAGATGAAAACTCTTGAAAAGAACAAAACTTGGAGTGTTATGACACTACCGGAAGACAAGAAGATGGTTGGATGCTAATGGTTTTACTCACTCCTATCGCATAGACTACTCAGAAACATTTGCTCCTGTTCAAAATTGAACACTGTCGGAATTCTCTTATCTCTTGCTGCTAACTTGGATTGCCCTTACATCAGTTGGATATTAAGAATGTCTTTCTCAATGGTGATTTAGAAGAATAAGTATATATGGACATTCCTCCTGGCTTTGAAGACAAGTTTGGATCAAATGTATGCAAACTAAAGAAATCTTTGTATGGATTAAAGCATTCTCCTAGAGCTTGGTTTGAAAAATTCACTCAGTCCATGAAGAAACAAAGGTACATGGGAAAATCACTATCTTGATTGTTTATGTTGACGATATTGTCTTTATTGGAGATGATATAGTTGAAATGGCAAAAGTAAAAGAGAAATTGGCAGTAGACTTTGAAATCAAGGACTCGGGATCCATGATATATTTTCTTGGTATGGAGGTTGCCGAATCAAAGGATGGTATTGTAGTTTCCCAACAGAAATACATTCTAGATTTATTGAAAGAAATATGAATGAGTGGATGTCAACTAGCAGATACTCCAATGGATCCCAATGCAAATCTTTGGGAAAAAGGTAGTGTTGCTTGTTGTTGATATTGGAAGATACCAGAGATTGGTTGGAAAACTGATTTATTTGTCACACACCAGACCTGACATTGCTTACTCGGTTAGTGAAGTAAGCCAGTTTATGCATTCTCCTTTTGAAGAGCATCTTGAGGCTGTCTATAGAATACTAAGATATTTGAAGGCAAATCCCAAAAAAAAGATTATTTTTTAAGAAGACTAGTAAAAGAAATGTGTCTATCTTTACCGATGTTGATTAGCCGGGCACAATCACTGTTAGAAGATCCACCTTTAGATATTGTACCTATGTTTGGGGTAATATTGTGACATGGAGGAGCAAGAAACAAGGAGTTGTAGCAAGAAGTAGTTGCAGAAGCTGAGTTTAGAGCTATGGCTGAAGGTATTTATGAAGGATTATGGATCCATAGAGTCTTAGAAGAACTTAAGATGAAAATTGAAGTTCCGTTGAAATTATACTCTGATAGTAAAGCTGTTATTAGCATAGCTCATAATTTCGTTCAACATGACACAACCAAGCATATTGAGATTGATCGACATTCCATAAAAGATAAGTTGGATGTTGGGATCATATGTCCACCTTTTGTAACTTCAAGTCAACAAACTGAACCAAAAGCTTGGCAATACCCACCTTTGAGCATTTGATAGGCAAGTTGGGCATGATAGACATCTATGCACCAACTTGAGGGGGGTGTTGGAAAATATTAAGTTTCCTAGTTTGTTGCAATTATTTTCTTTTATTTCTCTTTGCAATTATTTCCTCCTTAATTCAAGGAGATAACTATTTTGTACTTTTTCTATTTAAACTAGCCTTGTGCTGAAGAATAAAGTAACATAGCATTCATCCTATTTTTTCTACAACTTCAGTCATGCAAGCATCAAATAAATTCAAAGATAAAACACCATCACCTATAAAAATAAAATAAAAAAAACTACATTCTAATAATAATAAAACAGTTCACACACCTATCTCGTGAACTTAGCTCAGTTGGTTGAAACATTGCATTTTATGCAAGCGTCGTGATTCGAACTCCGGACACTCTACTTATTCACCTTAAGGGTGGAATTCTAGCCACTAAGTTACTTGACCAAAAAAAACTAGTTCACACACATCAAAGACAGAGCAATAAACAAGATTCCAATTGAAAAAATGGCTTGCCAAAAGCAAGAGCAGTATCTGCCAAAATAGCACGAGGTGAAGCCTTGCGAGCAAATGAAAACTCAGTCCCAGAAGAAGCAGTTGATGTGGTCGATGTCGTGTTTCCTATACCAAAATCAATAAATGGCAAGTCTCCACTGGCCGATGATGAGCCAGCTCCAATAAATGCAACCAGAGCAGCTGCCAGCGAAAGTCATCAGTCATCACTCATCAGTGCAGAAGTAGCAACAAAGGCAGCCACAAAAGCCAAAACAATTGAAGTGTTGTGGCAGTTGTAATTGTTGCCGTCGGGAACAACGCTGAAGATGCGGTGAACAAGAAAGAACCTTCTGGCTTTGAAGCCACCTGAGTGTCAGAAATTGAACTTGAGTGGATTGAAGGTGAAAAACTAATATCGTTTGATAGTAAGCAAAAGTGGAAATGCTTGGAAGGAGGTTTCCGTTAAGAAAGATGCAAGTAACGAAACTGTGCTAATTAGGAATGAATGATAGCTCAAATATATATTTTGTGGATATGCATTGTTCACTTGCTTCATATCCAATCAAATAAAGACTGCTAGATAAAACAAGTGATAAATTGAAAACAAGCCTTAACAGATAAAGCTTTTCACTCGTACAGATAGTTGGACATCAAAATTTACAATTGTTGAAATTGATTTATTGGGACTGAGGTTCAAACTCTCAAAATTGTACCCAGAATTTACAATTTGCAGCCCCTATCAATTTAGTGTTTGAATTAGAACCACTAAATGAACCAGAACTTTGATTTATATATACAAATGAATTTTCCTAAAAAAGAGAGTATAAGAAAAGCATATACTAGTTATCATTTATCAAAGTATTCTATTCAATCAAGCATGCAAAGACGTGGCAAGCAAGTTTAACATATTCAAAGAGTGAATGTTAAGTGTTTTGACTCAAAGAGTACTCCTTGTAAGTTCTTTTTCTAACTTGTTCTACCGCTGAAACTTCACACACAGACGCTTGAAGAGGAAATGAAAATTAACCCTTCCATTGGATTTGTTATTTACTCTTCAAAAAAGATTTGTTATTTACTATATAGCTATGTTTGAGCAAATTTATCGATCAAATTTTGAAATTGAATATCAGCAAACAGTGGTAATTTAACCTACTAAATTTCATAGCACAACAATATACAAAAATACAAACAATTGAGAAATTGGAGGTGTGTTGAATGACCTTCTTTAAGTAGTTAACAAAGCTTCAAGGATTTGTCTTTACAAAAACACAATCAACTAGTATAGGTTCAAAAAGAAATCATAGAACACAATTAAAATTTCCAGGACATTGTTCAATATTGCTAAGAAGAATAATACCTACATATTACACTTGACTAGATCAGCCAACCATCACAATACATCTCGATCTTTGCAAACTCCTTACGAGGAGGAATCATGTAATCGGTTCACATAACGAAGGCGATGTGGTGGCAAGTGCAGGGTTGAAACTGAGGGTTTGGTTAAGAGGTCGGGTTTTAGGGGAATTTCCTGCATCACAAAAGTAATGATTTAAGTGCCATTTTTAAAACTCAATGATCATGTAATACTCAAAAGAGACAAGAAAATGTGAATCAACAAGTCATCAATGATTGGTAAAATGTATTCCCACCCAAAGTGTATCTCCTCATTCAAGCTTAGATTAAGATCAATATGAATGTAACTCACAAATCTTGTAACACCCCGATTTTTCAAAGCCCAAAAAGGGGCATTATTATTTTTTTTTAAAAACAAACACAGCGCGCATAAATTTTGTGACGAGCCGGCATTAATCATACCACAGGACTAATTATATATATATTAGTACAACCAAAGCATCGGCATAATACTAATCATACATAAAAGTACTTTCGAGAAGTAAAGTGTGTACCTGAATATTTACAATCCAAAAGACAACCGTCTAAACCAAAAGTATAAATACTCAGATACAGTTTATCCAAAAGAGTCAGAATAAAACTCCCTAACCAAAAAGCACGGTGTACAACGCACCGGCATAAACCTAACTAGATATACCACGCCACTCAATCACTGAGGGCTCAAGAAGCTACCGTCATCCTCACGACCCACGGTATCAGGCGGGAATCCATCGTTTAGGGTGGGAGGAGCCCGTTCATGTATTATGGCAAGGGTCACCACACATATACACATATATATATAATACACACCGAATATACACATACCAAATACGGAAAGTAAATAGACATTTAGCATTTCCTTCTCAACAAGCATTATAATTCAAATGCGCACATAGCCTATCAATGCAGACTCTAAAATGATCGTGACACCAATCACTGGCCGTCACATGCATGAATTCCGGAATTTAACCTCTCTGCAGAGAGTCGTAGGCTTCATGTGGACACCAATCACTGGCTGTCGCACACCTACTAAACCCCGCAGGGCAGGTGAAGTCACACAGACAAATCACCGGTGAAGTCACACAGACAAATCACCAACTCAATAAAATCCCGCAGGATTAGGTGAGTCACACAGACAAACACCCGGTGCTTAGGTGGGCCCACACAGGAAATCCACACCCCTACACGCAACTATGAAATTCATGAGCATACTTTTTATTTCAGCATATATAGGGCAGTCACACAGACAAACCCTGGTGAAGTCACACAGACAAATCACCGGTGAAGTCACATAGACAAATCACCCGTGTAGTCTCCATCTGACATACACGTTCCATACATGCTCATGCAACAATCAATATACATACACATATGTAATCATAACCACATGTTAATACATATATTCGCAAATCATATGTAACGTAAGCATGTAGGTAACAAAATCTCATCACGAGAATACACAACACATACATGCCAAGCACACAATCACATCACAACACCAAGCATACACACATATTATTATCGATATAAGACAGAAATAAAGGTGCCCTTACCTTGGCAAGCTTCCACGAACTTTTCTCGCACAACTCTACGATACGCGCTACCTAAAATTAAGTAGCGTACGATCAATAAAATATTCCTCGTATATTCTATCGAAACGAAACCTATCCTCAAAATTCTAGAGGGGTTTAGGGTACGTTCTAACACTCTGGGATAGTGATTTCAAGACTTCCCTAATTGATCAAAATTCAAGTGAACCTCTTCACGTTTTTCCCATTAAATGAAATAGTTTCGTTTCAAAACATAACCATGAGATGCATTTATTTCTAACTCCAATGTGATCATTTTCATACACCAAAACCTTTTCAATCAACACAAAAACTCTTCAAAGATTTTTCTCAAATGTTTACCTCTTAAAACACAATTCTTGACAAAATAGTTTTCAAACTAAAATGGCCATAACTCATTCAATCCTTGTCCGATCAAGACGAGCCATACACCAAATTCATCGTCTCGAAAGGGCGTATCAAATGGTTAAGTTTCTAGGACACAAAAACAATTTTAAAGGGACGAAAATACCCCTGTCCATTTCGGCCAGAATCCAAAAACAAAGGTAGTTCAAACATTTTTCATTGCACAACCATGGCATTGATCACTTAGTTCCCAAAATCATTTATTTGAACAACAAATACTTTTCAAAACACAAACTAAAATTCATAAAAGTTTTCTCTTGAACTCTCAAGAACAAATTTCTTGTTTTTCAAAACAAAACTATTTTTCACACATCCATTTCTCTAAAAGTCTTGAAACAATTCATTAAACATAAAAGCTAAAACAATTTTCCATGTTCTTGATCCATTAGAATTTTCTCCAAAACCCTAATCCAATTTCTTCATGAGATTCTCATCAAACTCATGGAATACAAACCATCTAGTTCTAAACAAACTAGTTAAACACTTATGAGCAACTCTCATGGAACAAAAATCATTTATGAACATTTTCTAACAAAAATTTCTCAAGGACATAAACTAAAAATCCAACAAACTCCATGAGTTTGACCAACTAAGAGGGAAGGAGAAGTCTAGTTACCTTAGAGAAGATGATTCCTTGCAATTTCTATGATCCAACAAGCCTAAAATCAAGAGATTTGATGAAGTAATGAAAATTTTGTGAAGCTATGGTGAGGAAGAAGAAGCTCACGGCCAAGAGAGAAAGAAGAGTCAATTTTGTGATATTTTCCAAGTCCACCACTTATAAAAGTCTTGCTAGTTTATGGCCATTGGATCAAATAGTGTTAATTTGCTAAGATTCAAATCTAGCCATTGGATCAATCCAAGTCTATCCTCACAAGATATTTTCTATGCTTCTAGAAGCCACCTCACCTCATAGCTCTAGCTTTCGCTTGCGGACGAGTCGCGCATCGCTAACGGACGAAACTTGCGAAAATAGAAAATCTACGAAATAAAAGTTCGCCGTAAAACATTTCTAAAACTTATCGCCGAATTTGATTCTCCGACTGAAATTTTAGTTCTAAACTCCCAAAAATATTCTGAGGTCAGATTCTAACTCATGCCGATATATAAAGTCTCCACTTAAATTTCGACGGAAAACAGAAACCGTAAATTTTCCAACAGCGGGTACAGTTTTCTACTCGTTATTCCAATAAACGGAGAAAGTCGAATTTCGAAATTCTGAAGGCACAGGAACGTTCTCATAGATAAATAAAGACTAGGGAACAAAAGTCTGGGCTTTATTAGCACACGAGTACAAAACAGGCTCCAACTCAGCAATAATGCTGTTATTACAACGATGCTTGCAAAATAACTTAACAAAAACCCTAAACTCTTAGCCACTACTCTTGTTCTCAATACCCGTACGGTACAGTAGAATTATGGGTCTTACATTACTACCCTCCAAAAAGAAGTTTCGTCCTCGAAACTAAAGATAAAAGCAACAACCCAGCTAGTTATTACTATCGCCTACACAACAAAATCTCATAGGAATAGGTGTAGCCACACAGATGCTAACACCAGGTGAAGCCACACAGATGCTATCACCACCACACTGGCATGACCGTGCACAAATCGCAACCCTATACATAGTCACACCGGTTCCAAACTCTAGACACAAAGCTAGACATCACACAACGAGTTTACCACTTGAAATCTAACTTCACTATGAAGGTTCACAACTCTAATTCTCAAAGATCCTAGGTCAACACGACAAATTTCCAAGGTCACCTTTTCCGCTTCCACGACATAGCCCTTTCCAATAAGTTTACACGAAGTGATGACTTGCTACCAACCAAAATGAAACACCAAAAAGTTTCTACACACTACCAAAGCTAGCAAACCGAGTCGATTTCAGTCAACACAATTCCGTTTATTACTAACAAGAGATTAAGGGTGATCAGTTCCTTAATTTGTCAATAGATAGCCGACAATCATGATGATGGCTTAAACCATCTTTGCCTAACTTTAATAATGCTTCTTTCCACTCGTGCTCAAGGCCCTCCGAGGCACAAGTGTCCAACAATTCCTTCGAGGTTTTCTTAATGTTTTCCTCGATTACTTACTACCTCGTACTCGTACTACTTTGATCTCGTTGACGAGACGAAACACTCAAAACACGTCACTAGCACTCTTACACTTTCACTCGCGAAACATCCGTTGAGTATCATCCAACAGTGAGTACAATGCCACCACAACAAGTACCTCCCAAACCATTACACTCTGAAACAAGTTGTCATCTATGTAGAAGATCTTCACAACTTCTCAAATATCTATAAGTCCTTAATTTTTTTCTTTAATCTCACAACCGTGCTGAACTGTACACTCTCACTTTCAAATCTCGTTCTAACCATAAGCTTAATGACATCATCCCAACATCCGGTTGGTGATCACAACTCCTCAAATTTTCTTGGTGTATGCAAGACGATACCATCTACTTCCTTGTGACTCCCTTTATACAAATCTCAAATTCCCAAAATCAATCTCTCAGTCGTCCATGTTATTTTCCAATTTAATACTTAGCTTATACTTGCCAGCCTTAGCATAAAACGTTTATCCTCATTGACTGCCATCATTGGCACACACCATTTGAAATCGTATTCTCATTCTATTTCTAAACTCTCGAGTTTCTTTCCTGTTACCATTAAATTCCTTTTTTCTCACAAGAGCTCGGCATCCTTAATAATCTCATTTTCGAATCTAATATATCTCCACCACTTAAATTAAACCCTTAAGGTACCCATCGTCCGTATAAATGTCGTATAACACCACCAGGTTCGCCTACTATTGACGTACAACGTCCTTTAATTCCAATACGAGTTGCCCCAATGATAAACCAATCATCGTAATTAAATCCAACCGACATCTTTGCATGCTCCACCCTTCCACAGTGGCTGCATCCTCTTGACAACCGAATGACTTCATCAAGCCTCGTCCCTGGCTCACAAGGACGGATATCCAATCTCTTTTTCAAAAGGCCGTCCCAATCCGATCCTTACTTGCAATCCTTTATCAGTTGACGTCCGCTCGTCCATAATCACCACCTACGAGTGACAACGACCAATGCTACTTCCAATCCATTATATTACTTCCAAATCCCTTGTGGTTCTTGTTCGCCTCAAGTCCATCCTCCTCGGACCACTCCGTCTAAAGAATTCAGAGACACTTGTCGACTAAATTCGACAATTGCTCGGGGGTTCCAACTGTGTAGGGAACATCGTTTCAACTAAGACACAATAGATTACCTAAGCATCCACCATGCTAGACTCATCGAACGAACACATGACCCACAACACAACCAAAACCGATCGCTAGAACTAACATAACTCTTGCTATATTCTGACTGACTTTGGACGGACAACTCTACTACACACCTTCCCTTTGATGATCTAAAGTCGGGCTCTGATACCACAATGTAACACCCCGATTTTTCAAAGCCCAAAAAGGGGCATTATTTTTTTTTTTTAAAAACAAACACAGCGCGCATAAATTTTGTGACGAGCCGGCATTAATCATACCACATGACTAATTATATATATATTAGTACAACCAAAGTATCGACATAATACTAATCATACATAAAAGTACTTTCGAGAAGTAAAGTGTGTACCTGAATATTTACAATCCAAAAGACAACCGTCTAAACCAAAAGTATAAATACTCAGATACAGTTTATCCAAAAGAGTCAGAATAAAACTCTGAAGGTTGAAAAACACACAAGAAGGGGGGGGGGTTGAATTGTGTGAGACTTTTTCTAAGTTAAAACAAATTGCAGCGGATAAGGTATAACACACACAATATATGAGGATAGGGTTAGAGAGAGATGCTCAGAATTTTTATACTGGTTCCTCCCACTAACAGGAGTAGTCCAGTCCTCTTGTCCTTCACAAGAGATTTCACTATAATCACTCAGATTACAAATGCTCAAGCACTAAGCAAGAGACTTCAAACTGCTCAAGCACAAAGCAAGAGACTTCTAACTGCTCAAGCACAAAGCAAGAGACTTCCAATGCTCAAGCACAAAGCAAGAGACTTCCAATGCTCAAGCACAAAGCAAGAGACTTCCAATGCTCAAGCACAAAGCAAGAGACTTCTAACTGGTTTTAATGTTAATAAAGATAAGAGATTAACACTTGATATACAATCAGAGGTGTTTACAAAATACAACGCAGTTACAAGACTAACTTAGAAAATTATCACAAAGTTTCTAAGTGTTTGATAGCTTCAGAATTTGACAGAGTTTCAGCACGTTCAGAAGCTTAAGTCTTGATTTTTATTTCTTCACAAATCTTCTTCCTTTTATAGATGATAAAATGAACGTTGAAGATTATAGCCGTTTGAAGAATTGAGACGCTCCTTTGTATAGATCAGTGAGCTTATTAGCTGTTCTGATTTGCAGTCGCTTAGGAGCTTAACGTTTACTACAAAATGAGAGATTCCTTTTGGCTTTTGATATTTGAACCTTGGTGAAAGCCAAATAAGGAAATAATCGTTTCTGAAGCCTGACTTGAAAAGGACCTTTCCATGGTCAAACCTTTTCATTCTTGGTTTCTGCGTTTGGACTTAGTCAGGCACAGTCTTCAATAAAATTGTACTCTCAAATGTAGCTTAACACTTATATCTGACGAGCCTTCAGATTTTGATAGGCTCAGAATTACTTGTTTCAGATCTGGTGAGCTCAGATGTTCTTCAGATTTTGATAGGCTCAGAATTACTTGTTTCAGATCTGGTGAGCTCAGATGTTCTTCAGATTTTGATAGGCTCAGAATTACTTGTTTCAGATCTGGTGAGCTCAGAAGTAATTCCTTCAGAAATTCTAAGGTTCAGATAATAACTTCAGAGTTTCACAGGCTCAGAATTACTTGCTTCAGATCTGGTGAGCTCAGAAGTAATTCCTTCAGAAATTCTAAGGTTCAGATAATAACTTCAGAGTTTCATAGGCTCAGAATTACTTGCTTCAGATCTGGTGAGCTCAGAAGTAATTCCTTCAGAAATTCTAGGGTTCTTTAGTACGCAAATTTTAGCTTTTAATCCTGCACACTGAATTAAATTATTAGTACTCCAATTTAACCTTAAATACATTGTTATCATCAAAATCAATTAAGGAGATACAAAATCATAATTTTGTTCCAACAATCTCCCCCTTTTTGATGATGACAACTATATGTATTTAAAATCAATTGTTGTTGTTTTTATTTAACATCTTGACTTCAGGTTCTGAGGTTTGCAAGCTCCCCCTGAGTCTGATAAGCTTCAAAAGTTTATCAATGATAAATATAAAACAGTCTAAGAGTAATATTTAATGTCAAATATAATTTCATATATTCTACCTTCAGAATTAGAGGTTTGCAAGCTCTATTTCTTCAGATTGACAAATATAAGATATGGTTTGCAAGCGTATCTTATATTATATGAATTTATGTTGGACAAAATTTATTACTCCCCCTCATTAAAAGTTTAAAAGACTTTAATATAACTTAACAAGAGTAGAGTTCAGAAAATGTGATCTTTAGAGCTTCAGAAATAATTTCACTGCCATAGGAAATAATATTTTCTCCCCCTTTGTCATTATCAAAAACGGGTCAGTCAAAGCACAAGTTACAGGGTAGTAAATGCACACAGCAAACAACCACCAGCAGTAAATGCATTCAACGGTAAAAGGGAATTGTTAAGTACCATGGTGAAACAGGGAATTGTTTCAGAATGAAGACGAGTTTCTTCAGGATCTGAATCAGTTCCAGGAAAAGGTGGAGTGGTTTGAATGGATGAGGGGTTTGGTTCAGAAGTGGTTGGCTTAGGAGATGAAGTCTGAAGGGGTTCAGTTTGGGATTCAGCAGGGACTTCAGAATTTTGAACATTTGAGGGTTCAGATTGGTCTACGTCCATTGCTATTGGGGTAGACTCAGAATCTTTAATAGGAGATTTCTGAGGGGATTTAGGAGTGTCAGAAATGGTTATAGTGGAAGTTTCAAAATATTGAAAACGTGAGAAGTGATAGTGACTAGTGTGTAGTTAAGTGATTATAGTGGAAGTTTCAAAATATTGGGGAAACAAGATAGTGACGTAATGGGGGCTTGGCAGTTACTTTTAATAAAATCATCATTAGCTCTCCTTCATTATCCAGCGGTTACTAGACATGATGGGAAGTTACACAGATAAGTAGTGTTTTCAGAAGCCAGCTGTCAGTTAGAGAAACTGAGTGGTCAACTAACACTTAGAGTAGGTATCTGAGTCACAAGAAATCATATTTAATAATAAATAATTCTGATTGCTTCAGATGAGAGAGTGCTTCAGAACCTATATAATAGTTTCTGAGCCGTCCAAACTTCTGAGGCCCTTCAGAACCAGTTTATTCATTCAGAGTTAACAGCATTCAGAGATATCATTCAGAAATAAAAACCATGTTCAGATTTTTCTTGATAAAATCGAAACGATCAATAGCAAGAGGTTTGGTAAAGATATCAGCCCATTGATGCTCAGTATCAATGAATTGAATCTTAATTACTCCCTTCTGAACATAGTCTCTAATGAAGTGATGTTTGATCTCAATGTGTTTAGCTCTTGAATGCAAAATAGGATTCTTAGACAAACAGATAGCAGCAGTATTATCACAGAGAAGTGGTATACTACTTATCCTTATCTGATAGTCCTCCAACTGATGTTTCATCCAGAGCAATTGCGTGCAACACTTAGCAGCTGAGATGTACTCTGCTTCTGCTGTAGATAGAGCAATAGTTGCTTGTCTCTTACTAGCCCATGATATAAGGTTTTCACCTAGAAATTGACAGTTTCCACTAGTGGACTTCCTTTCAATTTTATCACCAGCATAGTCAGCATCACAGAATCCAATAAGCTGATAATCTAAGGATTTCTTATAAAGTAATCCAAGATTAGTGGTTCCTTTCAGATATCTAAAGATTCTCTTAACAGCAGTTAGATGAGACTCTCTAGGATCTGATTGAAATCTAGCACACAAGCATACACTGAACAAGATATCTGGTCTAGATGCAGTGAGATAAAGGAGGGAACCAATCATACCTCTGTATAATTTCTGATCTACTTTGCCTTCAGATTCTTCCTTCAGAAGACAGCTAGAGGGATGCATAGGAGTTGACATTGGTTTACAATCTTCAAGACCAAATTTCTTCAGTAAATCCTTTGTGTATTTGGTTTGATGCACATATACTCCTTCTTTTCTTTGATTGATTTGAATTCCCAAGAAGAATGTTAGTTCTCCCATCATACTCATTTCAAATTCATCCTGCATAAGCTTAGAGAAATTCTTGCAAAGAGAAGCATTAGTTGAACCAAAGATAATATCATCAACATAAATCTGAACAATCAAAATATCAGTTTTTAAGGTTTTTCTAAAGAGAGTGTTATCAACATGTCCTTTTTCAAAACCATTTTCTAGAAGAAATATACTTAACCTTTCATACCAAGCTCTTGGAGCTTGTTTCAAACCATACAGAGATTTCTTCAATTTGTAAACATGATCAGGACACTTTATATCTTCAAAGCCAGGAGGTTGTTTAACATAGACTTCTTCATAAATTACTCCATTCAGAAATGCACTCTTAACATCCATTTGAAATAGAGTGATGTCATGATTAACTGCATAGGACAAGAGAAGTCTAATTGCCTCAAGTCTTGCTACTGGTGCAAAGGTTTCAGTGAAATCTATGCCTTCTTGCTGACTATAACCTTGTGCAACCAGTCTAGCTTTATTTCTGACAACTTCTCCCTTTTCATTTGACTTGTTTCTGAATACCCATTTTGTTCCAATAATGTTCTTGTGTTTGGGTTTTGGTACCAGATCCCAAACATCATTTCTTTCAAATTGATTGAGTTCTTCTTGCATTGCAACAATCCACCCATCATCTGAGAGTGCTTCTTCTATGTTTGTGGGTTCAATTAATGAAATTAACCCAACTAGGGATTCATCCTCTTTGAAAGCAGATCTGGTCTTTCTTGGGCTATCCTTGTTACCAACAATTAGCTCTTCAGGATGAGATGATCTATACTTGAATTTACTCTTAGGTGGAGCAGGTGTCTGAGAGGGTTCAGTTTCTGAAGGGTCTTCAGTTTCAAGGCCTTCAGAGATATCTTCATTTTGAGTCTCAGATGGATATACAGCAATGGAGAGATCTTCACACTCAGAATTTGAGGAAACTTGAAATTCTGCAAAAGTCTCAGCTTGCTCTGACATTTTATCGTCAGGCTCTTTATCATCAAATCTAACATGTATAGATTCTTCAACTGTGTGAGTTTCAGAATTATACAATCTGTATGCTTTTGAGCGTTCAGAGTAGCCTATAAAGATACCCTTATAAGCTCTAGCATCAAATTTCTTTCGATAGACCTTGTTGTCTAGAATATAACAAGTACATCCAAACTGATGAAAATAAGAAATATTTGGTTTTCTTCCTTTGAACAGTTCATAAGCAGTTTTGTTCAGAATAGGTCTGATGTAGATTCTATTCTGAACATAGCAAGCAGTACTCACGGCTTCTGCCCACAAGAACTTAGCTAGGTTAGACTCAAGCATCATGGTACGAGCCATTTCTTGCAAAGATCTATTCTTTCTTTCTACAACACCATTCTGCTGTGGTGTTCTAGGAGAAGAGAATTCATGGATTACTCCATGCTCTGAGCAGAAAGATTCGAAAGAGTCATTTTCGAACTCTCCCCCATGGTCGCTTCTAACCTTCAGAATCCGAAGATCCTTTTCACTTTGTATTTGTGTGCAGAAGTCACTGAACACCACAAGTGCTTCACTCTTAGAACGTAGGAATTTCACCCAAGTCCATCTACTGAAATCATCAACCATGACCAATCCATATTTTTTACCATTGATAGAGGCTGTCGAAACAGGACCAAACAGATCAATGTGAAGCAATTCTAAGGGTCTGGAAGTAGAGACAATGTTTTTAGACTTGAATGAAGTCTTAGCAAATTTTCCTTTTTGACATGAGCCACAAAGTGCATCTGAGTGATAATCAATGTCAGGCAAACCACTAACAAGCTTTTGTTTGCTAAGCTTAGAGATCAACCTCCAGTTAGCATGACCAAGACGCTTGTGCCATAGCCATTTCTCATCACTCAGAGACAAAAGACATATAATCTTTTGGTCAACCAAATCAGAAAAGTTTACTTTATAAACATTGCCAACTCTCATTCCCTTGAATACTACAGATTTGTCAGAGTCTTTTGATACAGTACATGATTCCTTATTAAATGTAACAACACACCCATTGTCACAAAATTGACTAATGCTCAATAGATTGTGTTTAAGTCCATCAACTAACCAAACATCTTTAATGGAAAGAGAAGAATTACCAACTGTACCTGTACCAATGATCTTCCCTTTTTGTTTTCCTCCAAATCCCACAGAGCCTCCCTCTTTCAGAGTTAGGGTTTGGAACATATGCTTTTCTCCCGTCATATGTCGTGAGCAACCACTGTCCAGGTACCAGGGCTGCTGTTTTACCTTTCCTTGCATGAGCATCTGAAGCAAACATTATTTCAGATTTTGGTACCCATATTCTGATGGGTCCTTTAGAGTTAGTCTTCTGAATAGTATTCCTTCTTTGTTTTCTATGATCAACACAAGATCTAGAATTAATTAAGCTTTGACAAGAATGTTTAGGCTTAATTTGATTCTTGGATTTTGATCTGGAGTATATCACAGTTCCAAAGGTCAAGCAAGGATCTGAAGTAACTTTACCTTGATTTCTCAGAGGTTCAGATGACTTCTGAGCCTTAACTTGAGAACTTTTGGACTCAGAAATTTTAGGTTCAGAAGAACTTGGAACTTCTGAGTCTTTGGGTTCAGGTTCAGAACCTCCTTCAGAGTTGGATGCCTTCAGATCAAGTGTACCACTTTTAACAAAGGTAGAGAATAATTCAGGTGGAGTATCATCCTCACTATATGATTTCAGAGGTTTATCCCAGTTCTTAAACCGAGAATAACCAATGCCTTCACCATAGTTACGAGTCATATGATAAATCATGGAAGCCATTTTACTCCTATTGAAGGTACAACGAATAAATTCGTGAAGAGCATCTTCATGATCATCATTGAGCTTGTCTGCCAAGACATAGTTAGATTCAACATGACAAATACGAATGTTTAACGATTCATTTTCATCATAAAGAATCTTGGCATCCTTTTTCAATGATTCATGAACATTCTTCAGAATTTTGTGTTGACTTACTATACGAGAGTAATGTTTCACGGCAATCTTAAGAGAATCAATTAATTCAGATTTAGTCATGTTAGAGTATACCTCATTTTCATCATCTGAGTCATCTTCAGAATCTCTATCAGAGTTGTTACCTTCAGAAGTTCTTGCCATTAAAGCCAGATTGCCTTCTTCATCATCTTCTCCTTCAGAGTCATTCTCAATGGTCTCCCAAGTGGCTAACAAACTCTTCCTTACCTTTTCTTTGTACTTTTCTTTCCCAAAGCTCTTATTCTTTCCTTTGTCCTTGGATGACATTTCTGGACAGTCCGCAATGAAGTGTCCAGATTTCTTGCAGTTATAGCAGTTGTTCAGTTCTTCCTTTTTGTCCTTTGAAAAGGAACTTCTTGAGTTGTTTCCTTTGTTTGGAAACCTTTTGTATTTCTTGTTCCATTTCTGAAACCTTCTAACCATTAGTGCCATTTCTTCATTCTCAGAATTTTCATCCATCATATCATCAGAAGTTTCTTCCTCTTGTTCAGACACTTTGATCTTTGCAGCTTTTGAGGAAGTCTGAACAGAGCTTAGAGCCAAGGACTTCATCTTCTTGACAGGTTCATCTGACATAAGTTCTAGCTCATGACTTCTGAGTGAGCTTATTAAATCTTCAAGAGTCACATTGTCCAAATCCTTGGATTCCTGAAAAGCTGTAACTTTTGGTCTCCATTTGGAAGGTAAGCTCCTCAGAATTTTCTTCACGTGATCAGATGCAGTGTAGCTTTTCTTCAGAACTTGAAGACCAGAGACAAGGGTTTGAAACCTTGAATACATGGTTTCAATATCTTCATCTTCCTTCATTCTGAACAGCTCATATTGATGAACTAATAAGTTTGCCTTAGCTTCTTTGACTTGCTTATTTCCTTCATAGGTGGAACATAGAGAGTCCCAGATAGTTTTGGCACATGACTTGTTGGATATTTTTAAATACTCAGCATGAGATATTGCACCAATAAGCATATTCTTAACAGTATGATGCTTCTTATACTGTTTCTTCTTTTCAGCATCAAAGAACTTTCTGTAGGTATTTCTTACAACACCTTCATCATCCATGTGTTCAAAATGTATACCATCTTCAATGATATCCCATAACTCATCATCGGTCCCAATGATGTAACTATACATCTTGGTTTTCCAGAAAGGAAAAGTAGTAGGATCACTGTTGAAGTAAGGTGGTTTGTCTCTGTGATTATCACTGTTCCTTTCCCTATCATAGTTGTGAGGAGGTGGAACAGCAGAGTGATCAGGTCCAGAGGAAGCAGAAGGAGAGGTAACACCAGACATGTTTTTCAACTAAGTACCCCTAGATCTTTTACTGTTTCACTGTTAAGTGAAGAGCAACAGACCGGAGCTCTGATGCCAATTGAAGGTTGAAAAACACACAAGAAGGGGGGGGGTTGAATTGTGTGAGACTTTTTCTAAGTTAAAACAAATTGCAGCGGATAAGGTATAACACACACAATATATGAGGATAGGGTTAGAGAGAGATGCTCAGAATTTTTATACTGGTTCCTCCCACTAACAGGAGTAGTCCAGTCCTCTTGTCCTTCACAAGAGATTTCACTATAATCACTCAGATTACAAATGCTCAAGCACTAAGCAAGAGACTTCAAACTGCTCAAGCACAAAGCAAGAGACTTCTAACTGCTCAAGCACAAAGCAAGAGACTTCCAATGCTCAAGCACAAAGCAAGAGACTTCCAATGCTCAAGCACAAAGCAAGAGACTTCCAATGCTCAAGCACAAAGCAAGAGACTTCTAACTGGTTTTAATGTTAATAAAGATAAGAGATTAACACTTGATATACAATCAGAGGTGTTTACAAAATACAACGCAGTTACAAGACTAACTTAGAAAATTATCACAAAGTTTCTAAGTGTTTGATAGCTTCAGAATTTGACAGAGTTTCAGCACGTTCAGAAGCTTAAGTCTTGATTTTTATTTCTTCACAAATCTTCTTCCTTTTATAGATGATAAAATGAACGTTGAAGATTATAGCCGTTTGAAGAATTGAGACGCTCCTTTGTATAGATCAGTGAGCTTATTAGCTGTTCTGATTTGCAGTCGCTTAGGAGCTTAACGTTTACTACAAAATGAGAGATTCCTTTTGGCTTTTGATATTTGAACCTTGGTGAAAGCCAAATAAGGAAATAATCGTTTCTGAAGCCTGACTTGAAAAGGACCTTTCCATGGTCAAACCTTTTCATTCTTGGTTTCTGCGTTTGGACTTAGTCAGGCACAGTCTTCAATAAAATTGTACTCTCAAATGTAGCTTAACACTTATATCTGACGAGCCTTCAGATTTTGATAGGCTCAGAATTACTTGTTTCAGATCTGGTGAGCTCAGATGTTCTTCAGATTTTGATAGGCTCAGAATTACTTGTTTCAGATCTGGTGAGCTCAGATGTTCTTCAGATTTTGATAGGCTCAGAATTACTTGTTTCAGATCTGGTGAGCTCAGAAGTAATTCCTTCAGAAATTCTAAGGTTCAGATAATAACTTCAGAGTTTCACAGGCTCAGAATTACTTGCTTCAGATCTGGTGAGCTCAGAAGTAATTCCTTCAGAAATTCTAAGGTTCAGATAATAACTTCAGAGTTTCATAGGCTCAGAATTACTTGCTTCAGATCTGGTGAGCTCAGAAGTAATTCCTTCAGAAATTCTAGGGTTCTTTAGTACGCAAATTTTAGCTTTTAATCCTGCACACTGAATTAAATTATTAGTACTCCAATTTAACCTTAAATACATTGTTATCATCAAAATCAATTAAGGAGATACAAAATCATAATTTTGTTCCAACAAACTCCCTAACCAAAAAGCACGGTGTACAACGCACCGGCATAAACCTAACTAGATATACCACGCCACTCAATCACTGAGGGCTCAAGAAGCTACCGTTGTCCTCACGACCCACGGTATCAGGCGGGAATCCATCGTTTAGGGTGGGAGGAGCCCGTTCATGTATTATGGCAAGGGTCACCACACATATACATATATATAATACACACCGAATATACACATACCAAATACGGAAAGTAAATAGACATTTAGCATTTCCTTCTTAACAAGCATTATAATTCAAATGCGCACATAGCCTATCAATGCAGACTCTAAAATGATCGTGACACCAATCACTGGCCGTCACATGCATGAATTCCGGAATTTAACCTCTCCGCAGAGAGTCGTAGGCTTCATGTGGACACCAATCACTGGCTGTCGCACACCTACTAAACCCCGCAGGGCAGGTGAAGTCACACAGACAAATCACCGGTGAAGTCACACAGACAAATCACCAACTCAATAAAATCCCGCAGGATTAGGTGAGTCACACAGACAAACACCCGATGCTTAGGTGGGCCCACACAGGAAATCCACACCCATACACGCAACTATGAAATGCATGAGCATACTTTTTTTTTAAGCATATATAGGGCAGTCACACAGACAAACCCTGGTGAAGTCACACAGACAAATCACCGGTGAAGTCACACAGACAAATCACCCGTGTAGTCTCCATCTGACATACACGTTCCATACATGCTCATGCAACAATCAATATACATACACATATGTAATCATAACCACATGTTAATACATATATTCGCAAATCATATGTAACGTAAGCATGTAGGTAACAAAATCTCATCACGAGAATACACAACACATACATGCCAAGCACACAATCACATCACAACACCAAGCATACACACATATTATTATCGATATAAGACAGAAATAAAGGTGCCCTTACCTTGGCAAGCTTCCACGAACTTTTCTCGCACAACTCTACGATACGCGCTACCTAAAATTAAGTAGCGTACGATCAATAAAATATTCCTCGTATATTCTATCGAAACGAAACCTATCCTCAAAATTCTAGAGGGGTTTAGGGTACGTTCTAACACTCTGGGATAGTGATTTCAAGACTTCCCTAATTGATCAAAATTCAAGTGAACCTCTTCACGTTTTTCCCATTAAATGAAATAGTTTCGTTTCAAAACATAACCATGAGATGCATTTATTTCTAACTCCAATGTGATCATTTTCATACACCAAAACCTTTTCAATCAACACAAAAACTCTTCAAAGATTTTTCTCAAATGTTTACCTCTTAAAACACAATTCTTGACAAAATAGTTTTCAAACTAAAATGGCCATAACTCATTCAATCCTTGTCCGATCAAGACGAGCCATACACCAAATTCATCGTCTCGAAAGGGCGTATCAAATGGTTAAGTTTCTAGGACACAAAAACAATTTTAAAGGGACGAAAATACCCCTGTCCATTTCGGCCAGAATCCAAAAACAAAGGTAGTTCAAACATTTTTCATTGCACAACCATGGCATTGATCACTTAGTTCCCAAAATCATTTATTTGAACAACAAATACTTTTCAAAACACAAACTAAAATTCATAAAAGTTTTCTCTTGAACTCTCAAGAACAAATTTCTTGTTTTTCAAAACAAAACTATTTTTCACACATCCATTTCTCTAAAAGTCTTGAAACAATTCATTAAACATAAAAGCTAAAACAATTTTCCATGTTCTTGATCCATTAGAATTTTCTCCAAAACCCTAATCCAATTTCTTCATGAGATTCTCATCAAACTCATGGAATACAAACCATCTAGTTCTAAACAAACTAGTTAAACACTTATGAGCAACTCTCATGGAACAAAAATCATTTATGAACATTTTCTAACAAAAATTTCTCAAGGACATAAACTAAAAATCCAACAAACTCCATGAGTTTGACCAACTAAGAGGGAAGGAGAAGTCTAGTTACCTTAGAGAAGATGATTCCTTGCAATTTCTATGATCCAACAAGCCTAAAATCAAGAGATTTGATGAAGTAATGAAAATTTTGTGAAGCTATGGTGAGGAAGAAGAAGCTCACGGCCAAGAGAGAAAGAAGAGTCAATTTTGTGATATTTTCCAAGTCCACCACTTATAAAAGTCTTGCTAGTTTATGGCCATTGGATCAAATAGTGTTAATTTGCTAAGATTCAAATCTAGCCATTGGATCAATCCAAGTCTATCCTCACAAGATATTTTCTATGCTTCTAGAAGCCACCTCACCTCATAGCTCTAGCTTTCGCTTGCGGACGAGTCGCGCATCGCTAACGGACGAAACTTGCGAAAATAGAAAATCTACAAAATAAAAGTTCGCCGTAAAACATTTCTAAAACTTATCGCCGAATTTGATTCTCCGACTGAAATTTTAGTTCTAAACTCCCAAAAATATTCTGAGGTCAGATTCTAACTCATGCCGATATATAAAGTCTCCACTTAAATTTCGACGGAAAACAGAAACCGTAAATTTTCCAACAGCGGGTACAGTTTTCTACTCGTTATTCCAATAAACGGAGAAAGTCGAATTTCGAAATTCTGAAGGCACAGGAACGTTCTCATAGATAAATAAAGACTAGGGAACAAAAGTCTGGGCTTTATTAGCACACGAGTACAAAACAGGCTCCAACTCAGCAATAATGCTGTTATTACAACGATGCTTGCAAAATAACTTAACAAAAACCCTAAACTCTTAGCCACTACTCTTGTTCTCAATACCCGTACGGTACAGTAGAATTATGGGTCTTACAAATCTCTTAGTCTTTTCATGTTTGATAATGAATGAGGTATATTTTGGCTCAAATAGTTGCAGCAAGACATGTTTTTGCCGTAAAGAAGGATTATCTGAAAAACACAGAACTTAAAATACTGATAGAAAATGAATTTAGTCGTGCACGAACAAAAGATTGTGACATTGAGAGGTAAGCCATATGGTATTTCACCAATTATGTTGTTGGAACTGACATCACTGAAATGTAAAAATACCAGGATATGGAAGTAACCAAAATTGTGACAATATAGTGCAAACAATGCATGTTATTAACAACTTTAAAAATATTACTTACAATATCTTCAAATTTTGTAGATTATACAGCGCAGCTCCAAGCGATCCGGTGAGGCTCATTCCTTGAATTTTGCTGCAAAAGTACGAGAGCATGTATAACCTTTATAGTTGCATAATAAGAGATACTATCATTAGAGTAACCGAGAACCCATAACAAGCTACTCCTATCCAAGAGTCCTCACAACACCATCCCATCCTTGCAGCCCTTGTGGGTTGTTTAGCCTCCTGTACATATCCGTGAGAGTTGTGATTGTTTATCAAAATATACAACTAATATATAGTTTAGTTATAGTTTAGTGAGAGGGCCTAGAAAGGCTATACATGCTCAATCCAAGTGTGACCAATAACAAAATTAATTCAATTTAGAATCTAAGTTATATAATTTTGAATGCCACGTGCAAGAAAGGTGAAAGGTCTACTTGTAGCTAAAACATCGACCACACTCCCAACCAACCATTTCAGCCACGAAAATAAGATTGTTGAAGAGTATCAGCTGATCTCTCATCCATTACTAATTTATAATTCCATACACACATAAGGAGGGTTCTAACCAACAAAGTAAAAGGGTAATCCAAGCAACAATGGGATACAAGGGACATCAACTCAACAATTAACCGAATTTAAATTACCAATATTAATTGAACTTAAAGAGTCATCAAGGCAACATTTAATCGAAATTATATACCTTATAAGAATTGAACTTATGGGTCATGGAGACAACATTTAATCAAATTTATATAGCCAATAAGAATTGGACTTATGGGTCATCGAGCCAACATTTAATAGGGTCAACGAGACAACATTTAATATAGGTCATCGAGCCAACATTTAATAAAGGACATCGAGGCAATATTTAATAAGGGAAATCGAGGCAACATTTAATCGAATTAATATAGCCAATAAGAATTGTTTCTATGGGTCATCTATGCAACATTTAATCGAATTTATTTAGCAAATAAGAATTGGACTTACGGGTCATTGAGGCAACATTTAATAAGGGTCATTGAGACTACATTTAACTGAATTTATATAGCCAATAAGAATTGTACATATGGATTATCAAGGAAATATTTAATCGAATTTATATAGCCAATAAAATTTAACTTATGGGTCATCGAGATAATATTTAATCGAATTTATATAGCCAATAAGAATTCGACTTATAGGTCATCGAGCCAACATTTATAAAGAGTTATTGAGGCAACATTTAATACGGGTCATCGAGACAACATTTAATACGGGTCATCGAACCAACATTTAATAACGGTCATCGAACCAGCACCAAAAAAAAAAAAAAAAAAAAAAAAATGTCATCGAACCAACATTTTTAATAAGGGTCATTGAGCCAACATTTAATAAGGGTCCTTAAGACAACATTTAATAAGGGTCATCGAGGCAACATTTAACCGAATTCATATAGCCAATAAGAATTGTTTCTATGGGTCATCGAGGCAACATTTAATCGAATTTATTTAGGCTATAAGAATTGGACTAATGGGTTATCGAGGCAAAATTTAACCGAATTTATATACCCAATAAGAATTGTACATATGGACCGTCAAAAAAGAATTGTACATATGGGTCATCGATGCAAAATTTAATCGAATTTATATAGCCAATAAGAATTGAATTTACGGGTCATCAAGACAACATTTATTGAATTTATTTAGCCAATAAGAATTGAACTTATTGGCTTGAGGCAACATTTAACCGAATTTATATTGCCAATAAGAATTGTACATATGGGTCATCGAGACAACATTTAATCGAATTTATATAGCCAATAAGAATTGGATTTATGGTTCATCGAGGAAACAATTATTGAATTTATATAGCCAATAAGAATTGTACTCAAGGGTCGTCCAGACAACATGTAATAAGGGTCATTGAGGCAACATATAACCGAATCTATTAAGCCTATTAGAATTGGACTTATTGGACATCAAGACATCATTTAATTAAGGCTCACCGAGACAACATTTAACTATATGAAAATATGAAGAACCAGCAGAAATTTGACTTATGCATCCTTGTAACATCAATACTTTGAATTAGACCAATATTTTGCAAAGTGGATTAGCTTTCTCAAAAGCTTTTGGACTTTAAAGTCACTCATGCAACAGTTAACCGATTTTATATAGCCGATAAGAATTGGACATATGGGTCATCAAGATAACAATTAATATGGCCAATAAAAATTAACTTGAAGGTCATCATAAAGCCAACATATAATTAAAGCTTATCGAGGCAAACATATATTCAAATTTATCTAGCCAACAAAATTTCTAATTAAGGGTAATTGAGGCAACGATTTCCCTACGTGAATTTGTAGAGCCAACACAAATCGGACTTGAGCATAATTGTGGCAACATATCTCGCTCATAATTTTCATAATACAAACGTTTTTGAGAAAGCTACACACTTTTAAAATATTGGTCTAGACATCGTCGGCGGTATTAACAATGGATAGATAATGTTTAGCCCACTCTTCATTGTGGGATTCAGAAATAGAAGAATAAAAACATTTCGTGTTACCAGTGGCGCCGCGAATTTCATCCAATTCATCTGGGGTTCGATCAGCAAAACCGTGATGACTTAAAGCAAACTCGCTCTGAGTTGTGGGCTGTGCAAGAGACCGAACCTGCGATCTTCATTGTGCGCCAAATGTTGAAAATGTCTTGTGAGACTTGCAATTAGAACAAAGAAGGATTAAGCACATAATTAATTAAAATATAAGAAATTAATTAAAATATGATTTAGGGTTTGTACCTTTCTTACGTTCTTTGATCTCTGTATTTCCCAATTACGAAACTAAATCGAATAGAATCGATGAACGAGAAGAGATTAACTAATTGACGATTACAAATAGAAACTGAGAAGAGAATAGGATTTTGTTTTGTGTTTGGGGGAGAGAAGAGAACCGAGTGACTACATAGTGCCGTTGAGTTGGGCTGTGTTGTTTTTGTGAAGTTTTTTGTGAATTTGAAATTGAGAGAAGATTTGTTTTATATAGATTCATGGTGATCGTGGTATCATTGTAAGAAAAAAAAATCTTTTTTTTTTTTGTACATAAAAAAGTCTATTTTAATATCTACAAACAATGAACTTTAGAAAAAATTCTTTATGATGCTGTTTGTTATAGCGTACGAAGCCTCGATATTTTAAAAATTGTGAAGTATCATATCCGATACGTACTTGATATCGATCGATACTAGTTCTATACATCTCGATACTCGTATCGAGAAAATATCGATTAAATCTTTATTTTTAAATAAAAAAATAATATCTGATACGCGTCGAATATGTCTCGATACTCGTATCGGAAAAAGCATCGGTTAAATCTTTATTTTGATCCTTGTATGTTGAACTTCAAAGTGTTTTGCTCTTGTGCAAGTTTATTGGGTTGTTTGTACTTCTTGTACAATGAATTATTGACGTTTATAATAATAATAATGATTAATAATAATAATAATAATAATAATAATAATAATAATAATAATTTTTTGTCATTCAAAAAAAATTATCATTATTAATATTATTGATTTTAGTAATGTTTATATATTGTGCATTTATATAATTTAATTTTTAGATAACGTATCGCAGCAGTATCGGATAGAGATTTTTAAAATATTTCCCGTATCGACGTATTAATATCATATCAATATCGTGTCGCGTATCGAGGCTTCATAGGTTATAGCTGTTTTTAAGGAAAGATCATTTTTTTATAAAAATAATTACTTTTAAAAAATATTGTATTTGTTTGTTACAGTTTTTGAAATAATCAAAACTAAAAAAATTAGAAAATAGTTAAAAATAAAAAGCTGTTAAGAGTAGTTTCTCAAATTATAGACTTTTTTAGAGGAGAGAGAAAACAAATGTGGTTAAAGTATTGAGGCTTCATTTTTAAAGATTTGCCAAGAAACACAAATCCAGTCTTCTGACTACCTTTACCAATGACAGCTAGACGTGTAAATGAAAGGATAATTAGAGCTAATAAGAACTCAATCTACTTAAGTTTAATCTAAAATATATATACCAAAAAAAAAAATATATATATATATATATATAAATATAAAATAAAATTGGGAAGGGGAATATTACCTCATTTTCTACTACCTATCAATACCGGGATTCCCTAAAAACTAAAATTTATTCCAAAATCTAACATACTAATCTCAGCCATCTAACATCAGAGACATTTCATGTTGAAGGAGGAATTTCCCAATCCTTTGATACTGGTCCATAATCATAAATAATTTCTCTGTGGCAAGACCATACAAGTTTTATAGCCTCTGGTGTTCCAATTCCTGCACCCCTGGGGTCACCGGCTGGTCCAAACCTGCATAAATACAACAATAAATATTTTTCATATATTTTGGTTCGAAACAACAAATAAATCACTTGAAAGCTGAAAGATATTCACTTAATTACCAGTGGTTTTGTGGAGCTCCGGTTGTTCTTGCTCTTAGACCTGCATAAGTGGTGCCATTTACTGATTTCCCAATCACTTCCTGCAAATTTATTTTTATTTTTTACCCATAAATAAATGATCATATCAGATTGACACCACGTATAATAAAAACCACAAATATTTCCAAAGGTAATATGATGGGAGTCCTACTAACATTGAGATAACAAAAATCTTACTTGTAAAAATATAGGATCATTTGAAACTACGGCGGCAGTTAGGTGTGCATGCATTTTTTCCAAAATCTCCAACACAATTGGTAGTTGACTGCTTTTGTAGTCGGTAATAACCTGGAAATGAAAATAAAAACCATTTATCTTGCAAAAAAACAAATTGACGTTATATTTTGAGAAAAAATTGTAGCTTTATTTTTCATGTTCCAAGTCTCATTTACCACACCTGGAAAGGTCCAAATATTTCTTTTGTCACAAGGTCATAATTCTTATCCTTCACAATTTCTTCTAGGGGAACATAAACTGCAGTTGGTTTAATAGCACCATAAACTTGCGGAATCGAATGGTCCTCCAAAGGCTCACCCCCAAAGAGCAGCTTTGATCCTGGTATCTCAAGTAAATTTTTCGTGTGCTCAAGCAATGATTCAGTTGTAAACTGCAACACAAGTAAAAAAAATAAGAATTTCAAATGAAGTGTAGTACCATAAAATAAAACAGGTAATTGTTCTCCCAAATTCACTGCAGCAAGAAATTATTTATCAAAAAATTATTATAGCTTTGGATGTACAAGGGTTCATGGTCCACCAAAATTATTAATACTTACTGTAAGGACTGGGCCAATTGTCAAGTCTGCTAGCTTTCTTCTCTCGGCAAGTTCTTTCAACTTAGATATCAAGGAAGTCTTAGACCAGTTCTGAACAAGGGAAATTAAAACCCTGGCTGGAGTTAGTAACGACAATACATACACATAACAAAGTTACAAATTTACCCTAGTTCATGAGGACATTAAACCATGTATAAAGAATGAGAAGAAAAAAAAACTGAGGTGACCAACCTCGTGCATAAATAACAATGATTGTGCTGAACACTTCTGACCGCTGCATGCATACGCATCCTGGTCACATACCCATGCAGTGTAATCTTCCTGCAATCAAGAAACAATAGAAAAAATATTATACAACTGAAAACCAAGTCAGTGAGTGTCATTCTGGAATCCACAAAATATTGAAAGAAACCTGATGGACATCAGGGCCCAATATTTTCCAGTCAAATCCAGCATCTTCTAATTTAACGCGGCCCTTCAAATCAACAGCCAACTTCTCTGCCACTCTTGAACTACCCGTGAAAAGGGTCATTCTTGGATTTGCCTGTAAATATAATAATATTACTCCACGATCCAACATCGTTATTTTATATAATAAAAGGAACATGTTACCGCACATAGATATAGATATATGATATTTACAAAATAAAGGAGTTCAAAAGGCAATAAGAACCAATAATATGAGTGAATTGAAAATTAGTAATCTTTCAGGAACAATATATGCTCTACAATATAAACGTTTGTATGAGAAAAAAAAGGTATAAAAAAACCAACCTCTAGCAGTAGCTTGTTCATTGTCTTTCCATCACAATTTATGAAGTCTACATCTTCTACAGGTAAGCCACAGGAATGAAGAAGGCGCAACATTTGCTCCATAACAATGCTCACCTACAACAATATGAGTCAATGGTTTCAAAATAAACTGCAGAAAGATTACACTTTTTAATGCAAATAATAATAAAATTTCCAAAATCCAAGAGAAACAGAGCAAAATAAGAATGCCTAGCAGTAATAGAAACAATGGATTCTATAACCGAGTGAAAACATCTACAAAATCAGGTAATCTTGCATGGTGGGGAAAATGCATAATTTCATGCAAAGAAGAAAATCCATTACGTCGAAATTATTTCACCACAATAATAACAATCTACATATTATGCAGTCTAGATGGTAGCCGTCTTGTATCAAAAGTTACCTTGCTATCGACTTTAAGGACTGGCTTGTTGCCCATATAAAGTGCACCCATTAATTGAAGGACTGGAATCTCTAGGGGAAAATTAAAAGGAGTAATAATTGCCACCTGCAGAACAAACTCTCACCATTGAGATTATGATACACAATGGAATGTGAGTGTTAATAGTGTGCGAAAAAATATAATGATTCACTTCATAAACCAGACACAGACACTCATTGGATAGCTGCATGAAGAATCGACATGGCACCGCTAATCTAAATTTTGGGGGTACAATCTTTATTTTACTTAGTAACCACAAAGGAAATTAGATACTCCAACCCAAGTCATTGATATATATATATATATATATATATTGGCTTGATATAAATATGGAACTGAATTGACATATTAAACAAACTGTTGCACTATGTTATATCCTAAAACTGAATTAATTTTTAGATAATTTGAACATGCTTTTAATTAATTTTTTTAATTTCTTCCATCTCTGAGAGTGAGCTTAAATCAATTACTCCGATCTAACTTGCTTAACCTCAAGGTAATTGATGATTTTGGAACAAAAATATCCACTGTGAGAGAATGACAAAGACTCTTATTTCAGTCTTCAGAACAGGATATACCAATTTAAAAATAAATAAAATCCTTACCGGACCATATGGCCAACGGTAGCCATGACTTTGCTGCCCAAGATGATTTCCAGGTACTGCAAAAGACCTAGCCAAGAAACGAACCTGCAAAAGTTTTGTGGAAATGAAGAAAGAACAAAGAAGAAATTGCCAAAGAAATTATATGAACTTCATAGAGAAACCATGTGCGATAAAGTTATCTCTCTGTCTCTCCCCCCACCCCCACCCTATTGTGTGTGTGTTTGATAGCGTGAAATTCTTCTGCCACAGAAGAAATTGGACATCAATGAAAAATTCAGAAGGAAATTGATTAATATCTACAAGTCGAGGATAACTATCAGAAGGTTATTGGGTTTCCTCATTTGGCAATGGCAAGTCTTAGTTTGATGTACCTGATCTCCGCAGAAGTTCTCGAGAAACTTTTGTGTCACATAAACTTCTGCAAAAGCCTGCTGATAACTCTTGGGAGAAACTCTCTGTATTAGCCTTACGAAGAAATCTGAAACCTGAGGGTCATGTAGAGTAAAATCATGTACAGTTTCCAATTAAAGAAGAGAAAAACGGGGATAATAAATAATTTCTACTGTCCTACAATAACATACAACAGCCAAAATCTTTTCCTACTAAATGAAGTGCATAGCTGCATGGACCAGACCGGACAATGTCATAATACCATATCAAATTCAATAAAAAGGAACATGCAAAAAGAAATATTTTGTTGGAAATACCTTAGGAAGTGAGAGCATGTGAGCTGCCTTAGCAGATATGTCTCCATACATAAGATATCTGCAAAAGATTTATAAAAACAACAAGGTTAAAAAACACCTTACACTTCAAAAAGATGGCCAAAATAAGAATGTGAGAATTCATTCATATTATATTATACTCTAAATTATAAACTAAATGTTAATAAAAGTGCTTGACTCGGATCCATTCTTGTGACAGTAAAGAGACTCTTTATTCTTATCATAGGCAGCTTAAGGATATACACGATCTCAGGTATTTTATTTACTCCTCTTAGCAGAAATCTAAACAATCTCAGCCGAGAAGTTCATTATGTAATCTGATTGTTTAGTCAGGAAATATGGAAAACATCTGAAAAGGACTAGTACTTCCATTGACACCTTGCAAACCGACCAACCATCTGAAGATCAACTCACATGTCCGTTTCAAAAGGAAAGTACAAAAAACATTTTTGTATTATTTTCTATCTAAAAAAATACTGTTTCGTTGACAGAAAATGCAAAAATCCCTGGGGATAGTCTATATATCCGCCATGAATGCTCAACAAAGGAAACTATTTGGACAACAGTATCATATAATAAAAAACAGAAGGCATAAATGTTTTTAGAGAATAATGAGGTTCCCATCAATTTTTTGTTTTTAATGTAGATGGCAATCAATAATCCTTTCTATAATGAAATTGAAGAGGGGAGAAGAATAATCTGCACATACCTCTCTGGTGCCTTAAAAGGATTGTGCAAACCATGTTTGGGACAGCTGGACAAGCTATCAGCAAAAGGCTGGTAAGTCAAAGAAATGGAAAATTTTAGTCGACATCTCTGTCTAAAACAACTATTGAATTACAAAAAACTCATCTACAGGCTTTAACTATTGTGTTTCTTTTTTTTATTCTTCATAAAATGATGAGAACCCTGTCTCACACAGAGGTTGAAGCTTTAAACTCGGACCTCTTATTGAAGCAATAGGTGTTGGTTGAGTGGTGACTATAAGGCAATGCCTCAATCACTTAAATATTTCATAGTTTGAAAAGTAAGGAAGTAATAATAAAAGAATACATCCTCAAATATATCATGTTTGAGTTTTCACTAAACAACAGTTTTTTCGAGTAAAGGACCTGAACGCCTGCTTCATCAACTTCAGCAACTTTAATAAATGGCTCCCCATTTAAAGGATCAACAACAGTATTCCAGTTTGATGATCCAATCCATTTACCCTGTACTGAAAGTGAAGCCCAAAAATACATTCAGAGTGATGGTCGTCACTCATAGCATTACACAAGAAGTTTGATTAAAGTTCAATTTCTTGAAAACTACATTACAAAATTTACAGTAACACTTAGTACCATTCAGATTTTGATGAATAAAAGAAGAATTTATATTATGAAACTAATTTTTCCTTTTCCATCATATTACAACATCTTTTATAAACTTAAATAAATGAATCATAGTATTATAAAATTTCTAAAAACATATGTGAAGAACAAAAACAGCAACAGTTACGGTGCCTACCCAAGTTCAAAACTTCAGCAGGCCTTGCACCAGAAATCTCTTCTGCTTCTACTGTGGCAAGTGGTATTGAATGGACAAACCTGCAAGTTATTGTAAAAATGTACTTAGTACTCAAAAACTACATTAAGAATTGATGATTTCAACGAGTGGAAATTGAATTGGTATTTTAATTGATGAAATCAAACAATTCAATTAAAAGAGTAAAATACCTGGAAAAATTGAAAGCAGGAAGAACATTGAGTTTGGTAAGAGATGAAACCCTTGAAACTCTGGTAAGGATATGATTCAACATGATGATGTTGCAGGTTAAGTGTTTGTAAAAAAACCTGAATCACTGAATTTAGTTTTTAAAGCAAGTAAGCGATAATGAAAAACTGAAAATGGAACAGATCCTCCTATATTAGTGCCTGTTTACTTGTTCAAACAAGGCTGCTTCTTCGGTGGACCAACAAGGTGCAATTTCACTATTTCCTTTTTATTTTTGACCATTAGATGAATCAAGTAAATATAAGATATCGTACACTTCAAACACCGAGTAATTTTCTTTTTAGTTTCACTAAAACCGGTCAGATCGTGAATCGGTGATGTATCCGGTCCGGTTAGACCTGAAAATCGGCCTGCATATGAACCGGTAAAAAACCGGTCGAACCGAAAAAAACCGGTGAACCAACCAGTCCAGGCGGTTCGATGATTCCGTTTTATTTTTTAAAAAAAGATATATATATATATATATATATATATATATATATATATATATATATATATATATAGGATGTATAATATGAGAATAACAAAGATATTCCACTTAAGATTAAAACATTCCACTTAAGTGAATTTGTGCCTATAGAAATTTAATCACGTGCATTCATTTTCCTTCCTGTGTTTTTTTTCCCATCACGCACATTCATGGACATCCTTTGTAACACCCCGATTTTCAAAGACCAAAAAGGGACATTATTTTTTATTTTTTTTAAACAAAACAGAGCCCGCATAGATTTTGTGACGAGCCGGCATTAATCATACCACAGGACTAATTATATATATTAGTACAACTAAAGCATCGGCATGGTACTAATTATACATGAAAGTGCTTTCGATAAGCAAAGTGTGTACCTGAATATTTACAATTCAAAAGACAACCGTCTAAACCAAAAGTATAAGTACTCAGATACAGTTATCCAAAAGAGTCAGAATACCACGCCTAACCTAAAGCATGGTGTACAAGACACACCGACACACAATCTAATTAGATCAGCCACGCCACTCGATCACTGAGGGCTCAAGAAGCCACCGTCGTCCTCACGACTCACGGTCTCGGACAGGAATCCATCGTCTAGGTGGGGGTAACCCGTTCATGTTTCATTGTAAGGGTCACCACAAGTAACACATAATACAAATAACAAATATGGAAAAAGCAAGTAAACACTTAGCAATTTCACATTTCGTGCATAATATAATTAAATGCACACACAGCCTATCAATGCAGACTCTACAATGATCGTGGCACCAATCACTGGCTGCCACATGCATGAATTTCAGAATTTAACCTCCCCGCAGAGAGTCGTAGGCCCAGCCTACCAAATCCCCGCAGGGCATCAATAAAATCCTGTGGCCCATCACGGTCACCACGTAGGATTAGAGTGGATCCAATCACTGTCAATCACACTCCGTGGCCCATCACGGTCACCACGTATTGAACTCAATAAAAATCCCGCAGGATTAAGGTGGACCCAATCACTGTCAGTCGCACCCCGTGGCCCATCACGGTCACCACGTACTATGAATGCATGAGCATACGATTCCCCATATATGCTAATGCAGCAATTACATACCTTCCAAGCATATGTAATTCAATTATGTTCATACATATATTTTCACAATCATATGTAAACAATCACATATTCATACATATATTCTCACAATCATATGTATTCAATCACAACAACATACATATATTCTCAATCATATGTATTCAATCACATGTATTGTAACCAATTTCTCATTCCGAGAATACATTACACATACATGCCAAGCACTCAAAACACACCACAAACAAAGCATACACACATGCTATTATAGAAATAAGACAAAAATAAAGGTGCCCTTACCTTGGCAAGCTTCCACAACAATTTCTCGCTCAATTCTACAATTCACGCTACCTAAAATATAAGCAGCGTAACATCAATAAAATACTCTCACCGTATTCTATCGAAACGAAACCAAAACCCAAAAATCTAGAGGGGTCTAAGGTACTTTCTAACACTCTCGGATAGTGATTACGAGTTCTCCCAATAGTGATTAAAAATTCACGAAGTTAATGATACTATTTCCGCAATACGAAATTCATTTTGTTTTCAAAGCATACCAAGGACCACTATTGTTTTCAACCCCAAAGAAATCATTTTCACACAAAAAAACCATTTGAAAACAAACCAAAAACTCTTCAAAAATAATTCAAAGAAAATAAGAGTTTTCTTGCGTCGCAAGTTACAAGTTTTATCTTCAAATAAAAACCCTATAATCATTCTTTTAAAACCTATGATCATTCACCAATACAAAGATCATTTTCTTATCAATGTGGACTTAGAAAATTTTGAAATCTTATGACCCCTTTTCCCTTAATGTGCCTCGGCCAAAAATCAACAAACATGCTATCACTCCATTTTTTTCATTTTCAATAGCATAGTAATATCCCATAATACCCCAAAATCATTTATCCTAACAATCAAAACCAATTCAAACAAGACCACACTTTTGACAATTTTTAAATTTGTTTTCTTAAGGCATAAACAACTCATTTTCTTTTCTAAACAAAACCTTAATTAATCATCACTTTGAAACATGATTAAGTCCTCCTAAAAATGACTTAACAAAATTTGAAATTCTTTCCCCTTGTCAAAAGGGATGCCACGGCCAAACCAATGAAAAACAAGGCCACACTCAATTGTTTTCATTTCAAAACCTTAGGTGTTAGACTACTCGGCTTATCACTTAGAAGGGGAGGTTGAATAAGTGACCCTTAAAACAATGCGGTTTTTAAAAAATTATTTCAAATTAATCAAGCGAGCGGAAGAGCCACCCGATCGGTAGTCTACGCACCGATTGACCAAAGGAAAGGTAGTATAAGCCTTGAACGGTTTTGAAAAGACACGAAAATGTTCGAGTTCAAAATCGATTCAAATTAAACAATTTAAAAATCAATCCCAAACAAGTTACCAAGCAATATTCAAATCAATCACAATCAAGCAAGAATCAATTGAATTTTTGTGAACCAATACGAACACCAAAAATTCAATCGATTAACAAATTAACGAAATTACGAAATATAAAAGAGAGAGAGAGAGAGAGAGAGAGAGAGAGAGAGAGAGAGAGAGAGAGACACACACGATGTGATTAGGGAGTTCCTCGGATTTCGCGTCGTCCACGCGTATGTCCGAGTACGTCTCCCCCCAAATAACCAAACGGGTTATTTGAGAGTTTATAGATCAAAAACTTGATGAACTAAGAGTGCACAGTTTACAATTGAATCTTATACACCTATAACGACACAAAATGTAAACTAATGCGAATAACCTCGACACACAACGAAACTTCGCCCTCTGATTCCAACGATCCACCTTGTGCCGAACCGCACCCGATCGTCCAGCTGAGTCCTTCGTTTCTTGTTGTCGAATCCTTCAAGACACGCACTATCTTGAATCACTTGAGAGAAACACTAGAACCTTCTTCACACAATTCAACCCGACTACGATTCTGATTCACCGCGAACCGTATCGAACGTTACAAGAACTCAATCTTTATTGAATTGATCCCATACTCAAAATCCAATTGATTGCAATCCTTGATGAAGATGATGAATTTGTGATGAATGAAACCTTTGATGCAAATTCTCACTCAATTTGTATCCAAAGCGTTTTCTGATCTTTCACACTAGTTTTCTCTGCTTTACAATGAGACACCATATTGCTATTTATAGAGAAAATAGGATTGAGCAAATTTAGGCAAAATTTAACAGACATGTATCGATACAAAGGATGGTTTGTATCGATACAAACCCTTTGACCAGCGTGTAAATTTGAAAATATTGACCTATGTATCGATACAAACACGTATGTGTATCGATACATATATCAGTTTCTTGAAATCTTGACTGATATGTATCAAATCATGCAAGCATGATTCGATACATCAAGCACAATCTGGTTTTCTGAGAAGCAAGGGTGTGTATCGATACATGCAAGCATGATCCGATACACAGATGACCTTCTGCCTCTGAGTGACCACTTTTGTATCGATACAAGTGATATATGTATCGATACAAATTGCTCAAAATCAGTCTGAAGTAATTTCAGGACATTTGTATCGATACACATGTATATGTATCGATACATAATACCTAAAAATCAATTTTTCAAAGTTTTAAAAAAGGTTTCTCGCTGTCAAGTCATTTGTAATGTTGCCAAAATATGTTCTACTCTATTTTCATGTGTTTTGACAATTATTAAAACATGAGGATGAACTGGTGCACTTACATTCTCCCCCTTTTTGATAATTGTTAAAACTATGCATAAGCTAACTAAGCCTATACCTAATATGCAAATAAAATAGCAATATGTATACAGACGCAATTAAACATCAAGGCTAACAATAAGCACGCTCCCCCTGAGTTGATGCCATAATGCGATTGTCATAGTAGATAATCTTCAAGACACTTTAGCTTTTATCCTTAGCTTGTGCATCCAAATCTCTCCCCCTTTGACAATATCAAAAAGAAGAAGAGAGTCTATTAGAAGTATCAAGTTCAATCAATTTTGACCCAAGAAATATCGTGCACTTACATTTGTCGAAATGCACACATATGATAAAATTCCTAACCAATATAAATACATACAAAGATATGCCAAAATATATCAATGACGAAAACCAAATTTCATGACAAATATGGAATGTCGAACAACAAACCAAAACCAACGCATGAATATTGTAACACATCGACATTTTAAATCAACAAACATATCAAAATATGGGACGAAAATAAACAAAGCAATGCACCAAGTGCATAATATTCTATTGCCATATCAAACTATAACGATGATCATAAAGAAATAAGATACATTGATAGCATTTATGCACAATATTTCACAAATTGCCATTTAACACATATGGACTTCAAGAATTATTACTTATCTTAAAGCAAAATTTTTGGAAATGAGCAAACATATGAAAGTATTGAGTTGAACTAAAACGTTATGTTGATAATTGAAAAGAATTCACATAGGCAACAAAAAAAATGATACGAGAAGAGGGGATAGAGATGATACGATTTAACCTTGAACCGTAACGTTTTGATGCACTTTCTTTTGTATAACACTCCAAGTTGCCAAGAAGTACCACTTATATATAAAGTGCATGCTTAATGAATGTTATGCTAAGTTAGAGATATCAAGGATCCCTAATTCCCCGCGAATGTAGATAAAAGGATCCGTTGCAAGTGGCTTTGTAAAGATGTCCGCAAGTTGGTTTTTCGATTCCACATGCTCAAAGACAACATCCCCTTTTTCTACATGATCTCGAAGGAAGTGATGCCTAATCTCTATATGCTTAGTCCTTGAATGCAACACGGGGTTCTTTGTGAGGTTTATGGCGCTAGTGTTGTCACAAAAGATTGGAATACGTTGTAGTTTTAAATCGTAGTCGTGAAGTTGTTGTTTTAACCAAAGTATTTGTGAACAACAACTTCCGGCCGCAACGTATTCCGCCTCGGCGGTTGATAAAGCAACGGATACTTGTTTCTTGCTATGCCAATTTACCAAGCTATTACAAAATAGGTGACATGTTCCACTAGTACTCTTCCTATCCAACTTGCAACCGGCAAAGTCGGAATCGGAGTAACCTACCAAAGAACAATCATTTCCCTTAGAGTACCATAAGCCAAAGTTTGATGTTCCTTTCAAGTATTTTAAAATCCTTTTTACGGCTTTTAGGTGTGATTCTTTGGGACATGATTGATAGCGTGCACACATACAAACACTAAACATAATATCCGGCCTAGATGCCGTTAGGTAGAGTAAGAATCCGATTATACCTCTATATTTTGTGATTTCCACATCTTTACCCTCTTCATCTTTACTTAAAGCACATGTAGATGCCATGGGAGTTTCCACATGTTTTGAATCCGTCATCCCAAACTTCTTGAGCAACTCAAGGCAATATTTAGTTTGATAGATGAAAGTCCCTTCTTCTAGTTGCTTGATTTGAAGTCCCAAGAAGTAGGTTAGTTCACCCATCATGCTCATTTCAAATTCACCTTGCATAAGACTAGAAAAACTCTTGACAAGAGATGGGTTAGTGGAACCAAAAATAATATCATCAACATAGATTTGAACTAATAAGACGTCCTTTCCCTTACGTTTAATGAAGAGTGTAGTGTCAACCTTTCCTCTTGAATATCCTTTTTAATTAAAAACTTGCTAAGTATATCATACCAAGCTCTAGGAGCTTGCTTAAGTCCGTATAAAGCTCTTTTCAATTTGAAAACATAGTCCGGATGTTCGTGATTTTCAAAACCGGGTGGTTGTTTAACATACACTTCTTCATTTATGTATCCATTTAGGAAGGCACTCTTAACGTCCATTTGGTATAACTTGAAGTTCATATTGCATGCATAAGCTAATAAGAGTCTAATGGCCTCGAGGCGAGCAACCGGAGCATACGTCTCCTCATAATCAATGCCCTCCTCTTGGTTGTAGCCTTGAGCTACCAAACGTGCCTTATTCCTAACAATAACACCGTTTTCATCGAGTTTATTTCTAAAAACCCAACGTGTCCCAATCACTTGATGACTTGGAGATGGTGGTACTAAATCCCACACATCATTTCTTTTAAATTGATTTAGTTCTTCTTGCATTGCAAGAATCCAATGTTCATCAAGTAATGCGGTTTTTGAGTTTTTAGGTTCAACTTGTGAAACAAAAGCATAATGAGAGCAAAAGTTACTTATTTGAGATCGAGTAGCCACTCCCTTTGCGATGTCACCTAAGACTTTGTCAATGGGATGGTTCTTTAGAGTACGCCATTCCTTTGCAAGACCGGCTCCTCTTTCCTTATGATGATTCTTTGATGAAGAAGATCCTCCATCATCGTTATCTTCTTTGGGTGGTGACGGCTTATCGTCCTTTTCTTTCGGAGCTTCCGTTGAGGGTTGATCACTCCCAACAACTTCTTTATCCTTTAAAATGTCCGTTGTGTCGACACCTGCACCAATAGAGTTACCTTCCCCGTTTTCTTCCGGAAAAGTCTCATCAAAGTTTACATGAACCGATTCTTCAATAATTTGTAATCTCTTATTGTATACTCTATATGCTTTGCTAGATAATGAGTAACCTAAGAAAATGCCTTCATCCGCTTTTTGATCAAATTTGCCAAGATTCTCCTTTCCATTATTTAAAATAAAGCATTTGCATCCAAAAGAGCGCAAGTGACTAAGATTAGGTTTTCTACCTTTAAGTATTTCATAGGGAGTTTTGTCCAAAATAGGTCGAATAATTGCCCTATTTAGAACATAACTTGCGGTGCTTATCGCATCGGCCCAAAAATACTTAGGAAGACCACTTAACATAGTCCTAGCTAGCTCTTCTAGAATATGATTTTTCCTTTCCACTACTCCATTTTGTTGTGGTGTACGTGGAGCCAAAAAATTGTGTTCAATGCCATGTTTAGAACAAAACTTCTCAAATTTATGATTTTCAAATTCACCTCCATGATCACTCCTAATAGAAATGATCTTAAGGTCTAGTTTAGAACAAAACTTCTCAAATTTATGATTTTCAAATTCACCTCCATGATCACTCCTAATAGAAATGATCTTAAGGTCTAGTTTATTTTGAATCATCTTAGCAAATTGTTTGAAAGCGGGCAAGGTATCGCTTTTACTAGTTAAGAATAGTGTCCAACAAAATCTTAAGTAATCGTCTACAATCACAAGACCATAGTAATTACCACCAATACTTTTGGTCCTTGATGGTCCAAAAAGATCCATATGGATTAACTCTAAAGGCTTAGTAGTTGAAATGAACTTTTTAGATTTGAAAGAAGCCTTAGTTTGTTTACCCATTTGGCATGCATCACACAAGTGATCTTTTGAAAATCGTATTTTAGGTAGACCGACTACAAGATCTTTAGAAACTATCTTATTTAGTAAATCGAAATTAAGATGTGCCATCCTTCTATGCCACAACCAAGACTCATCATTCTTGGTTATGAGACACTTGGCACCACTTAGGCAATTATCATCTAGGTCTAGCATGTACACATTCCCATGCCTAATAGCCTTAAGAACCACATTCTTGTCTTTGTTACTTTCGATTGTGCAAAAGGTTGGTTTGAAATTGATTATAAACCCTTTATCACAAAGCTTAGCAACACTCAACAAGTTGTGCTTAAGGTTATCCACAAGTACAACATTAGATATGGTTATAGTAGAGGGATTACCAATAGTACCTACACCAAGAATAGTGCCCTTATTGTTGTCTCCATAGGTGACATAGCCTTTCTCCTTCGCTTTAAACTCAATAAAAAGCGAGGCATCACCCGTCATGTGCCTTGAACATCCACTATCTATAAACCAGACATAAAAAGGCACTTTTCCTACAAGGCACTTTCTAGATTACTAGATTATCAAGGCACTTTTCCTACAACAATTAGACATAAAAAGGAAGTACCCAATTTTCATTGGGTCCTAATTGGTGAGGTAAATAAGCTTTGTTGAGTTTTGGCATCCATTGCAATACGCCCTTAGGTACCAACAATTTCTTAGCTTTACATTTTGCAATGGTATGACCTTCACAACAACAATAGTGACACGTGATATGTGAGTCACTCTTCTTTTGATCCATTTTGAAATGTTTAGATTTTCTGTTTTTGACTTTCAAAGTGTTTTGAAAATGTTTTGGATCAACTTCATGAGAGACTCTAGGTTTTGATGAATTTTCCACTTTGTCCTTGATAGTCTTAATGTTTTTGGACAAAGTGACACAATTATCACAACCAACTATATCACTATTATCATGACATGCATTTGACCTTTCTAATAATGATACCTTGAAAGCTTTCAACTCTTCTTCCGTTTCGGAAACTTTCTTTTCAAGAGCTTTGTTAATTTTTATAATTTCTTTTAATCGTTTGAAAGCTTTCCTAGTTTCACTACATAGATCCTCAAATGCACTTTGCAAATCATGATATTCTAATGAAGTGTATGAGCTAGAGGGATTTTGGTTTATCTTTTTGGGAGCTTTATCCTTCTTTTTGTGATGATGAGTTGTGAGGCATACATTAGCCATTTCGCCTTCATCACTTGAATTAGAGCTTGATGATGAATGAGATGAAGAGCTAATACTCTCCCATGCAACATAAGCTTGCTTTCCTTTGCTCCTCCTTTTGTTTGAAGATGACTCATTCTCTTTTCTCTTGAGATTAGGACAATCCGGCTTGTAGTGACCAACTTGGCCGCACTCATAGCATATCCCTTTCTTGGAGTTCCTAGCATCTTCATTCTTCCGGCGGTAACCACTATCTTTCCGAAACTTCTTAAGATTGTCATCGGAATGCCTTATCCCATTCTTTCTCACATACCTATTGTAGCGTCGAACGAAGAGCCCCATTTCCTCATCATCGGAATCGTCTTCGCTTGAGCTACTTTCCACTTGCTCAACCTTTTTGGACTTTGACTTTGAGGCTTTTAGAGCAATTGACCTCTTGTCCTTTTCTTTTTCTTTTTCGTTGTGTTTCTCCTTTTTACCACCTTTCTCATGCTTGTCCAACAAACTAAGCACTTGTTCATGTTCCGTTAGCTTACCAAACAATGTTGTGAGGCTCAAGGTAGTAAGATCGTTCGCCTCTTTGATTGCGGTGACCTTAGGTTGCAATGACCTATTAAGACACCTCAAAATTTTGTTAGTAGCATCTTGATTAGTGATTGGTTTGCCTAGACCATGTAACTTGTTGGTGATTTTAACAAATCGTTGTTGCATATCTGCGATGGTTTCACCATCTTGCATATGGAACAACTCAAACTCTTGGGTTAAAGTGTTTATTTTTGAAATTTTGACCTCATTAGTTCCCTCAAAGTGAGTAACTAATGTATCCCACATTTCCTTAGCCGTAGAACAATGCGACACATGATAAAATTGTTCAATCCCAAGGGATGAAATAAGAATGTTTTGTGCCTTTGCATCGTAATTGACCTTTTTCTTTTCATCATCCGTCCATTGTGCCATAGGCTTGTTTATGATAACACCATTGAGATCGGTCATTGTTGGAACAAATGGACCGTTCTCAATAGCGTTCCATACTTCACCATCAAAAGAATTGATGTGAATGCGCATACTACTTTTTCAATAGTCAAAATGATCCCCATTGAATATAGGAGCCATATTATACGCCCCTTTCGGTGCGAAAGCCATGTTTTCTAATAATTGGCACAATCCGTCGAATTTTGTAAACAAAATTGAACCGGGATCGTGATACCACTTGTTAGACTACTCGGCTTATCACTTAGAGGGGGGGGGGGGGGGGGGGGGGGGGGTTGAATAAGTGACCCTTAAAACAATGCGGTTTTTAAAAAATGATTTCAAATTAATCAAGCGAGCGGAAGAGCCACCAGATCGGTAGTCTACGCACCGATTGACCAAAGGAAAGGTAGTATAAGCCTTGAACGGTTTTGAAAAGACACGAAAATGTTCGAGTTCAAAATCGATTCAAATTAAACAATTTAAAAATCAATCCCAAACAAGTTACCAAGCAATATTCAAATCAATCACAATCAAGCAAGAATCAATTGAATTTTTGTGAACCAATACGAACACCAAAAATTCAATCGATTAACAAATTAATGAAATTACGAAATATAAAAGAAAGAGAGAGAGAGAGAGAGAGAGAGAGAGAGAGAGAGAGATAGAGAGAGAGAGAGAGAGACACACACGATGTGATTAGGGAGTTCCTCGGATTTCGCGTCGTCCACGCGTATGTCCAAGTACGTCTCCCCCCAAATAACCAAACGGGTTATTTGAGAGTTTATAGATCAAAAACTTGATGAACTAAGAGTGCACAGTTTACAATTGAATCTTACACACCTATAACGACACAAAATGTAAACTAATGCGAATAACCTCGACACACAACGAAACTTCGCCCTCTGATTCCAACGATCCACCTTGTGCTGAACCGCACCCGATCGTCCAGTTGAGTCCTTCGTTTCTTTTTGTCGAATCCTTCAAGACACGCACTATCTTGAATCACTTGAGAGAAACACTAGAACCTTCTTCACACAATTCAACCCGACTACGATTCTGATTCACTGCGAACCGTATCGAACGTTATCACACAAGAACTCAATCTTTATTGAATTGATCCCATACTCAAAATCCAATTTGATTGCAATCCTTGATGAAGATGATGAATTTGTGATGAATGAAACCTTTGATGCAAATTCTCACTCAATTTGTATCCAAAGCGTTTTCTGATCTTTCACACTAGTTTTCTCTGCTTTACAATGAGACACCATATTGCTATTTATAGAGAAAATAGGATTGAGCAAATTTAGGCAAAATTTAACAGACATGTATCGATACAAAGGATGGTTTGTATCGATACAAACCCTTTGACCAGCGTGTAAATTTGAAAATATTGACCTATGTATCGATACAAACACGTATGTGTATCGATACATATATCAGTTTCTTGAAATCTTGACTGATATGTATCAAATCATGCAAGCATGATTCGATACATCAAGCACAATCTGGTTTTCTGAGAAGCAAGGGTGTGTATCGATACATGCAAGCATGATCCGATACACAGATGACCTTCTGCCTCTGAGTGACCACTTTTGTATCGATACAAGTGATATATGTATCGATACAAATTGCTCAAAATCAGTCTGAAGTAATTTCAGGACATTTGTATCGATACACATGTATATGTATCGATACATAATACCTAAAAATCAATTTTTCAAAGTTTTAAAAAAGGTTTCTCGCTGTCAAATCATTTGTAATGTTGCCAAAATATGTTCTACTCTATTTTCATGTGTTTTGACAATTATTAAAACATGAGGATGAACTGGTGCACTTACATTAGGGATAATCTACTAGTTCCCAAAATCATTGTTTTGAACAACAAAACCTTTCCTACACACAATCCACAACACAAATGGTTTTTTTCACAATTTTCTCAAGAACACACAAAATATTCTTCTCTTGTTTCTCAAAACAAAACCAATAATCATAAAAATTTGGACTTTGGTTCCTCTACTATTTTCTTTTCAAAAACATTGAACTCATACAACAAGTAGTGCTAGCTTCATTTGAAAGGAAATCATATCATAAATTCATTTCAAAGAATTTTAAAAAAAATCACAAAATTCTTAAAGTGTTCTCAATCATAATTTTCTTATAGATCTATTATCACAATAACTCTCACAACAATATTAACAAATGAAAAGAGCAAGAAAACAAAACTTAACACAAAAATTCATTTCATAAAAGTTGTCCAAACTAAGATTTTCTTTTAGATCTAGTACTAACAAGTATTGATCTATACTAACAAAGGCAAAATTAAAATCTCTAGCTACTCCTAACAAAAAAACTCTCGCCCAAGGAATTAGAAAAGAGGGAGGAAGATTTTCTTACCAAAACTCTAGCTCATAATCACCATCATGATGAGAGGATCAACTTTGGTTCCATGCTTTATTCCTCAATCCTTTTAAATCTCTCACAAAATTGTATTTTGCACACTTAGAAATATATTAGATATTTGAAGAATGAGAGAAGGGAGAGAGCCACGGTTCTAGAAGAAAGGCAAAGGAAGTCTCATAGCTTTTCTATTCATAAAACTCTCAATTAATTCCTAGCCATTGGAAGAAATAATGTATAGTTCTAAGATCAAATCCTAGCCATTAGATCAAACTTAGTCACCAAGTTTCCTCCAAAAAATATCTAGATATTTGTGATCTTGCCAACTCACCCCGTTCAGTCTCCGCACTCGTTCTTAAATGAGTCGTATCTCGCGTACCGATAAAATTTACGAAAAAGAAAAATTCTACCGTAAACAATTTAATTAAAACAATTCATAAATTTCCGACTAAATTTTATTCCGAATATATTTTCGCTCCTTAGCTCGAAAAAAATATAATGAGATCAAATTCTCATTACAGTCGATATATAAAGTCTCCATTAAAATTTTGACGGAAATCAGAAACCGTAAAATTTTCCAACAGCGGGTATAGTTTTCTACTCGTTTTTCCAAAAAGCGGAGAAAGTAGAATTTCGAAATTCTGAAAACACAGAAACGTTCTCACGAATAAATAAAGACTAAGGACCAAAAGTCTGGGCTTTATTAGTTCATGAGTACAAAACAGGCTCCAACTCAGCAACGATGCTGTTATTACAACGATACTTGCAAAACAGGTTAACAAAAACCCTAATACTCTTAGCCATTACTTATTTTCCTCACACAAAAGGTATCGTGGAATTTCAGGTCTCACATTACTACCCTCCAAAAAGAAGTTTCGTCCTCGAAACTAAAGATAAGAGTAACTACTCAACTAGTTATTACTATTACCAACACAAGAAAACCCCATCAGATTAGGTGTAGCCATACAGACGCTAACACCAGGTGATGTGACACAGATACTATCACCAACACACCGACACAACCGTGCACCAACCGCAACCCTCAACAAGGTTGTACTGGTTTCAAACTCTAGACACAAAGCTAGACATCACACCACAAAGAGTTCACCACTCAAAATTACCTTTACTATGAAGGTTCACAACCTCTAGTTCCTCAAAAGTCCTAGGGCCCACACACAAAATTTTCAAAGTCACCCCTTACGCCTCCGCTACACAGTCAATTCCACTAGGCCCACACAAAGTGGTGACAGCTACCCTCCAAAAAGAAACACTGAAACTCTCTGCGCACCACCAAAGCTAGCAAAAACTTGTCAATTCCAGTCAACACGATTCCGTCTATTATTAACAAGAGATTAAGGATGATCAGTTCCTTAATTTGTCAATAGATAGCCGACAATCATGATGGTGGTTTAGTCCATCTTTACCTAACTTGAATAATGCTCCCTTCCACTTGTGCTCAAGATTATCCGAGGCACAAGGGTCCACTAATTCCTTCGAGGTTTTCTACACATTTCCTAGGTCTCTTACTATCTCAATCTCACTGACGAGATACAATGCTCAAAACACGTGACTTTAAACTCACATGTTTTCACTCACAAAACATCTGTTGAGCATCATCTAACAGTAGTACAGTGCCACCACGGCAACTACCACCAAAACTATTACACTCCGGAAGAAGTTGTCGTCTCTAGAGAGAACTGCACAACCTCACCAATATCAATAAATCCTTACTTTCTCCTTTAATCTCATATCTGGGCAGAACCATCCAATCGTAGTCTTTATAACATCATCCCAACATCTGGTTGGTGATTACACTCGCCAAATTCTCTCGGCACACGCCAACTTATACAATCTACTTCTCTTGGACTCCCTTTATCCAATTCTCTAATTTCCAAGAATCAATTTCTTATGCGTCCACATATTTTCCAAATTAATACTTAGTTTAACCTTGCCTGCTTTAGCATAAAACATTTCCCCTCGTTGACTGCCAGCATTGGCACAAACCATTTTAAATCGTATTCTCGTTCTATTTCTAACTCTCTTGAGTTTCTTCCCTCTTACCATTAAATTCCCTTTTACTCAAAAGAGCTCCTCACCCTGACCATTCTTAATTGTTCCAACATCTTATCCTTAGAGTAAATTCCTACATCCAATCATATCTTGAGATATTTCTCACCTCAAACGTCGTTCAACCGCTTCTACTGTCAACGACCGAAATCATTCGTTTTCTCAATGCGCATTTTCCTCTATGTTACGCCTATCCTCATTGTAACAACTACAATGAATCAATTTCTATTAGTTTCCACCAAACTTTGCCCTTAGACAATTGCTTATCCTACTTACTTCCACATACAACACACACACCTCCATGACATTCATTCAGGTGATGCTTTCAAATCCTTAATATACACGCACAATCATAATTTTCCAAATTATGTGTGAGGTAATTCCTTTCGCCAACCCTCAATTGACGTAAGCCATATTCTCACGTGCTTCTCTCTTACTTATTCTTAACATGTCTTTCCAACGACCAACTTCCTTTGCGACTAACTCATTGATCTACTAATTTGCAACTTTCAAGTTCAACAACTGCCTCAAGTTGGTTCCCAAACCACCATGACCCATAACTTGTTGATTCCAAACAACATCTTTAATTCGCCGCACACACAATAATTACTCTCGTTCCACATCAACTTGTTTCCGATCAAGCACACTCTTCTTCGTTCGATTGGTCCTTCATCATTATGACTATTCTAAAGTTATAGTATTCTCTAATATCAATAAACAACTTCACACATACGTTCTCGTTACTCATCCTGACACACCCATTCACTAACTGGATTCTTATTCATTTCTAACTTCCCTTACGGTGTCAACTATTGTACTTATCATAATCAAACGCTCCAATTAATTAATTCCTCCAGTTCCTATTAAGTATCTCTTTATGCAAAATTTATCTAAAGTTGTTCCCACTAGAGAATCAATCCCTAAATCTCAAGTTCGAGCTAACCTTGTTCTTACATCTAGTCACTCATCGTTTTCTTATTCATTTTTAACCTTTACCAACGATCATCTCTTTAGGAACGGCTATCTCTAAACTCGTCCTTATAGGGTCACTGTAATTCACCTACAAATCGACTCATCTTACTCCTCCATCAAGTCATTAACCACTTATCTCAAATCTTAATGCTTGACCTTTCAAGAACAACTACCTAAGCACAACACTTTACTATGATTTCATCCTTAACACGTTCGATAACCAAATCAAACTCTTGAATCTAATCCTCGAGAACATAAAGTATCTATTATAACATCTAAATTCCTCCATTAAATACTAATATATAGTACATGGTATTTCCTTATAGTAATTCTCACTATCTCAATACTCTTACGAATGAACCATTGTCAAGTCGCAACATGACGTTTCTAGAAAATTTCTAAAAATTCTTGTCCATAACTTAAATTATTTTGAACTTGCCTATCTCAACTTCTATGATATCATAAATTCAAGGTGCTACTTGTCCTTCAACCTCTTGGTCGATCGAAATCATTAACTTAAATGTCCAATCACATGGGATTTCTACTCAACTCTTGACTAATCCCCTCAAATTACTCAATAAGTCTCGACTAATCACTTAAGAATTACTCAATATGTTTACTTTCTCTTAGAGTTTAACTGTCAATAATTAAAAATTCTAACTTACACTGTTACAATTCTCTAGGTATTTCCATACTACACACATCTAGTATCACCTATCCGTGATATGTAACTTACTTTCCACGGTTGAACTCCTCGTTCTTACCTAAACATCTCTCCAAAACCATAATTATTCAACCAATGATTACCTATAGTTTTGTCTCACATCGACATCTATACTTACTATCTCCTTAACTACGTATAGATTGTCACTTAACCATGTGATATTTGGTCTCTTACCCTTAATCATGACGAGATTCATCCATAATAATCTCATTTTCGAATCTAGTTTATCTCAAACTCTTAACTTAAACCCTTAAGGTACCCATCGTTCGTGCAACCGTCTTCTAACACCGCTAAGTTCACTGACTCTTGACGTGCAACACACTTCAATTACAATACGAATCACCCAAACGATTATCCAATCATCGTAATTGAAATCTCTACCTGGTCCACAATTCCACAGTGGCCGTATCCCCTTGGCAACCGACGGACTTCGTCAAGTCCCGCCCTAACTCACCCGACGGACATCCAATACCTTCTTCAAAAGGTCATCCCAATCCGATCCTTACTCGCAATCCTATATCAGTATGACGCCCACTCGTCCATACTCAGCACATCCGAGTTACAACGACCAATGCTACTTCCCATCCATGATATTACTACCAAGAATCCCTTGTAGTTCTCGTTCGCCTCAAGTTCACCCTCCTCGGACCACTCTGTCTAAGAAATTCAGAGACACTTGTCGACTAAATTCGACCAAGGCTCGGGGGTCTCAACAATTCTACTTACTAAAGCATCACTCCCTTAAGTACTTCAGTAAGAAACAGTCCAGTGTCTGTGCATATTCCATGCTAGACTCAAGACAAATAACCACATAACCCACAACACAACAAAAACCGATCGCTAGAACTAACACAACTCTAGCTATATTCTGACTGACTTTGGACTAACCACTCTACGACACACTTTCCCTTTGATGATCTAAAGCCGAGCTCTGATACCACAGTGTAACACCCCGATTTTCAAAGACCAAAAAGGGGCATTATTTTTTATTTTTTTTAAACAAAACAGAGCGCGCATAGATTTTGTGACGAGTCGGCATTAATCATACCACAGGACTAATTATATATATTAGTACAACCAAAGCATCGGCATGGTACTAATTATACATGAAAGTGCTTTCGATAAGCAAAATGTGTACCTGAATATTTACAATTCAAAAGACAACCGTCTAAACCAAAAGTATAAGTACTCAGATACAGTTATCCAAAAGAGTCAGAATACTACGCCTAACCTAAAGCATGGTGTACAAGACACACCGACACACAATCTAATTAGATCAGCCACGCCACTCGATCACTGAGGGCTCAAGAAGCCACCGTCGTCCTAACGACTCACGGTCTCGGACAGGAATCCATCGTCTAGGTGGGGGTAACCCGTTCATGTTTCGTTGTAAGGGTCACCACAAGTAACACATAATACATATAACAAATATGGAAAAAACAAGTAAACACTTAGCAATTTCACATTTCGTGCATAATATAATTAAATGCACACACAGCCTATCAATGCAGACTCTACAATGATCGCGACACCAATCACTGGCTGCCACATGCATGAATTTCAGAATTTAACCTCCCCGCAGAGAGTCGTAGGCCCAGCCTACCAAATCCCCACAGGGCATCAATAAAATCCTGTCGCCCATCACGGTCACCACGTAGGATTAGAGTGGATCCAATCACTGTCAATCACACCCCGTGGCCCATCACGGTCACCACGTATTGGACTCAATAAAAATCCCGCAGGATTAAGGTGGACCCAATCACTGTCAGTCGCACCCCGTGGCCCATCACGGTCACCACGTACTATGAATGCATGAGCATACGATTCCCCATATATGCTAATGCAGCAATTACATACCTTCCAAGCATATGTAATTCAATTCAATGTTCATACATATATTTTCACAATCATATGTAAACAATCACATATTCATACATATATTCTCACAATCATATGTATTCAATCACAACAACATACATATATTCTCAATCATATGTATTCAATCACATGTATTGTAACCAATTTCTCATTCTGAGAATACATCACACATACATGCCAAGCACTCAAAACACACCACAAACAAAGCATACACACATGCTATTATAGAAATAAGACAAAAATAAAGGTGCCCTTACCTCGGCAAGCTTCCACAACAATTTCTCGCTCAATTCTACAATTCACGCTACCTAAAATATAAGCAGCGTAACATCAATAAAATACTCTCACCGTATTCTATCGAAACGAAACCAAAACCCAAAAATCTAGAGGGGTCTAAGGTACTTTCTAACACTCTCGGATAGTGATTACGAGTTCTCCCCATAGTGATTAAAAATTCACGAAGTTAATGATACTATTTCCGCAATACGAAATTCATTTTGTTTTCAAAGCATACCAAGGACCACTATTGTTTTCAACCCCAAAGAAATTATTTTCACACAAAAAAACCATTTGAAAACAAACCAAAAACTCTTCAAAGAAAATAAGAGTTTTCTTGCGTCGCAAGTTACAAGTTTTATCTTCAAATAAAAACCCTATAATCATTCTTTTAAAACCTATGATCATTCACCAATACAAAGATCATTTTCTTATCAATGTGGACTTAGAAAATTTTGAAATCTTATGACCCCTTTTCCCTTAATGTGCCTCGGCCAAAAATCAACAAACATGCTATCACTCCATTTTTTTCATTTTCAATAGCATAGTAATATCCCATAATACCCCAAAATCATTTATCCTAACAATCAAAACTAATTCACACAAGACCACACTTTTGACAATTTTTAAATTTGTTTTCTTAAGGCATAAACAATGCATTTTCTTTTCTAAACAAAACCATAATTAATCATCACTTTGAAACATGATTAAGTCCTCCTAAAAATGACTTAACAAAATTTGAAATTCTTTCCCCTTGTCAAAAGGGATGCCACGGCCAAACCAATGAAAAACAAGGCCACACTCAATTTTTTTCATTTCAAAACCTTAGGGATAATCTACTAGTTCCCAAAATCATTGTTTTGAACAACAAAACCTTTCCTACACACAATCCACAATATAAATGGTTTTTTTCACAATTTTCTCAAGAACACACAAAATATTCTTCTCTTGTTTCTCAAAACAAAACCAATAATCATAAAAATTTGGACTTTTGTTCCTCTACTATTTTCTTTTCAAAAACATTGAACTCATACAACAAGTAGTGCTAGCTTCAATTGAAAGGAAATCATATCATAAATTCATTTCAAACAATTTTAAAAAAAATCACAAAATTCTTAAAGTGTTCTCAATCATAATTTTCTTATAGATCTATTATCACAATAACTCTCACAACAATATTAACAAATGAAAAGAGCAAGAAAACAAAACTTAACACAAAAATTCATTTCATAAAAGTTGTCCAAACTAAGATTTTCTTTTAGATCTAGTACTAACAAGTATTGATCTATACTAACAAAGGCAAAATTAAAATCTCTAGCTACTTCTAACAAAAAAACTCACGGCCAAGGAATTAGAAAAGAGCGAGGAAGATTTTCTTACCAAAACTCTAACTCATAATCACCATCATGATGAGAGGATCAACTTTGGTTCCATGCTTTATTCCTCAATCCTTTTAAATCTCTCACAAAATTGTATTTTGTACACTTAGAAATATATTAGATATGAAGAATAAGAGAAGGGAGAGAGCCACGGTTCTAGAAGAAAGGCAAAGGAAGTCTCATAGCTTTTCTATTCATAAACCTCTCAATTAATTCCTAGCCATTGGATGAAATAGTGTATAGTTCTAAGATCAAATCCTAGCATTTAGATCAAACTTAGTCACCAAGTTTCCTCCCAAAAATATCTAGATATTTGTGATCTTGCCAACTCACCCCGTTCAGTCTCCGCACTCGTTCTTAAATGAGTCGTATTTCGCGTACCGATAAAATTTACGAAAAAGAAAAATTCTACCGTAAACAATTTAATTAAAACAATTCATAAATTTCCGACTAAATTTTATTCCGAATATATTTTCGCTCCTTAGCTCGAAAAAAATATAATGAGATCAAATTCTCATTACAGTCGATATATAAAGTCTCCATTAAAATTTTGACGGAAATCAGAAACCGTAAAATTTTCCAACAGCGGGTATAGTTTTCTACTCGTTTTTCCAAAAAGCGGAGAAAGTCGAATTTCAAAATTCTGAAAACACAGAAACGTTCTCACGAATAAATAAAGACTAAGGACCAAAAGTCTGGGCTTTATTAGTTCATGAGTACAAAACAGGCTCCAACTCAGCAACGATGCTGTTATTACAACGTTACTTGCAAAACAGGTTAACAAAAACCCTAATACTCTTAGCCATTACTTATTTTCCTCACACAAAAGGTACTGTGGAATTTCAGGTCTTACATCCTTCCTCTCTCTCTACCTCCCTCCTCTCTCTCTCTATCTGTCTCTTTCTCTCCCTCTCCTTTTTCTTCTATGTTGCATTTTCAATCTAATTTCTTGAATTTTTTTTGGGACTTAGGGACTTTGTGTGGAATTGTTTTTGTTGGTTAGAGGTTGATGTTTTGGAAATTAGTGATTTCTTGAATTTTATATTGCAGATGTTGTTATTTTTAAGTTCAAGAATCAATGCTATAAACATGTGCGATATCCTTTTTTAAGCCTGATTCCATAGTTCTTTTTTCTCCTTTTATGAAAATTCAAGCTTTGTGTTTGAGATTTCTTTCAAGTTTTTTTTTTTTTTTTTTTTTTTTTTTTTTTTGTGATCCAGCACATGACATTGGTTTCAAGGTTCTATATAACAACAACATAATAAGTCTTAATTTAACATAACATCTACGCATCCAAAATCAAGCACCACTGCACCAGTATGAGAAACAAGAAAAAATGGAGAGACGAAAAATGGAGAGTTCAGACCTTAAATTCCATATTCCAGTTTCATTCTTGAAGCATTACGTGTTTAAATCTTCAATTTTTTACAAGTTAAATCTTCAATTTGATTTTGCGATGGAGAAGGTGAAAAATATATGCAAATTCAATACAGTAGATATATTTAGGTGAGATAGAGAATGTGCAGATTCGCTTAAAAATATATGCTTTAATCTTGGCATATATTTAGGTGGAAATGTTAAATGATATAGAAGAAGATGAAAAGCATTTAAGAGAATTAATTGGCTACATGTGTTGTTTAATAGGAATTTTTAATTTCAACCTTTAGATTTTGATCTAAAGGCTATTAATCATTCTCATCATTCTCATGTATCTTTGTCATTTTCATATATATATATATATATATATATATATATATATATATATAATTTATGAACCATTGTGATTTTTCAATGACAACTTTTTATGATAAGATTTTTTGAAGAGATGTATTGTTTCATGGACATTTTCTAAAGCCTCTATAAATATATTTGAGATCATTACAAATGGAAAACGAACTTTCATATTCACAATTTTTCTATATAACCAATGTCACTTTTCTCATAAACCTTCATACATATATCTTGTGAAACTTGACCTATATTTTCATATCTATAAAAGTTTCCGAGCACTAAGATATATACATTATTGAATTGATATTGATTTGATAACAACCATTCATTATTATTCTTTATTCTTTGTTTGTAAATTCTCTTCATTGTTTGTTGAGAATTGTTGTTAAAGATAGTGGGGTGCTATCTTGTGTTGTATTAGGATTTTGTTAGGAAGTCTTGGGGTGAGGTTGTCTTGTAACAAGAATTCTAATAGTGGAAAATCTCCCACGGGGTGTGAGGGGACTGGAGTACCCTTAGGTTAGAAGGGGAACTAAGATAAATCTTTTGTGTCCATTTTCTCTTTCCTTTCTCTCTTTATTTTTCTGCACTTTGTTCATACATTCATGTAGTTCTTCTGAGATTGGTTGCATCATAAGGCTAAAACAACTTGGTCAGAAAGACTTAACTGAAGCACCAATGCTAAAGTAATTAAGTGTAAACCACTTGTGCATATTGAAGATGTGCAGATGCAACATGTTGAACAAGATGTCCTAGACATCTTGTCACTAGGTTCAGAGCATGTTTAGGCAACATGTCGAACAAGATGTCCCAAGACATGTGGGTAGGACATTTTGACCCAGTTCAGCTTAAAATATAATGCTTATCAATTAAGCATGCGTATTTGTTTAAATTTAAATAAGGCGCGTATCTTTTAGTAACAAGCTGAGATTATGATTAATGATAAAGTTTGTTATTAATTCTAAGTGTTAGATACGATCGGATTCGTATTTAATTTGTGGATAAAGATTAATTCTTTTATCTTATGGAGTTTGTTTAAAACTAAAACTAATTCTTATTGTAGTGCATCTGAAAGATTGAAGATTATCTAAAGACCTGCATGCCTATATAAAAGACTCAACATAGAGCTTAAAACTCAACCCACAATAACTGAAGATTGTGAGTCTAAAGCTTTGTGCCCACTGTGCAAAGCATTAGTAGCTCCTTGTATTGTTCTTGATACTTGGTAGCCTTGAGTCGTTGAATGTTGTCATTCAACTAAGTCTTTTAAACTGTGAAGTTTAAAGTGTCGTCACTTGGGATTAGTGATTAGAGGGAGTTGGGTAGGTTTTCATATTTAGGGAGAGTTAGCCCATAGGTAGAAGATTACTAGGATTAAGAAAAGGCGTACATGCCAAAAGGTGTTTGGTGTGGTTGTATGACTAAGTATTGATTCAGAGTAGTAGTGTTCACTTCATGGATTGGTATCCCCCAGAGTAGGGTTGTTTAGCGCCGAACTGGGTTAACAAATAACTCGTGTTCTTTATTGCTTTTATTTACTTCAGTATTGCAATAAATCGTGATCCTCATAACCAGTTGTCTAAGACATCTGGACTACAGACATATTGTCCTAGACATTGTGTAAGACATTTGTCCTGCCCGAGAACAGAATTTTAATTCATCATAACTTTCCGAAAAAATAAAAAAACCATAAACATCTCTAAAATAACCAAAAAGTCTTAAAATCTAATTCATCCCCCTATTAGGTTGCATTTTTAAACTTACAATTGGCATCAGAGTAGGTTCAAGTAACTTGTTCTTGAAAGATCCAGAATGGCTTCCGCACAACATATTTTTAGAGATGGTGGTAGTAACAACAAACCCTCATGCTTTGTTGGTGAATACTATGATTTTTGGAAAATACGCATGAAAGTCTATTTAGAAGCACAAGGAGAAGAAATATAGGGTGCTGTTGAGAATGGTCTATTTATTCCTACAACACTCACTAACAATGTTGTAGAAATAAAAGTAAAAGGATCATGGACCGATGATGATAAAAAAAATGTACTCTTTGACAAGAAGGCAATATATATTCTACAATCAGCCTTAGGAATGGGTGAATTCTTCTGTATATCCCATTGTAAAACCGCTAAAGAAATTTGGGATACTTTGGAAGTAACGCATGAAGGCATCATTGAAGTAAAAAGATTCAAACTAAACACCCTATCACAAGAATACGAGATGTTTAGAATGCAACCCGGAGAAAAAATACTTGATTTACAAAAAAGATTCTCACATTTAACAAACCATTTGATGGCCCTTGGAAAAACTTTCTCTAATGATGAATTAAATCACAAAATTCTTAGATCATTGACAAGAAAATGACAACCAAAGGTAACGACAATATCAGAAAAGAAAAGTCTTTCCAAGATAACTTCTGCAGCATTATTTGGTAAACTCCAAGAACATGAAATTGAACTTGGAAGATTAGAAAAACATGAAGTGCAAGAAAAGAAATACAAAAGTCTTGCATTAAAAATTAAAGCATGAGATTATGATAGTGATGATGAAGAGCCTCAAAGTGAAGATGATGATGAAGTACTCTTTATGAAATTTAAAAATTTCTTGAAAAGAGAAAAAACAAAGAAATTTAATGGCGAATCAACTTTAAGACAAAATTTCACATGTTTTGATTGTGGAAAACAAGGTCACATGAAATCAGATTGTCCAACTCTTCCAAAGAAAAGTGGCCACAGAAGAAAGAAAGAATTCAAACCAATGAAGGCCTACATTGCATGGGATGACAATGAGATAAGTTCATCTTCAGATGAAGAAGCAAACATTGCTTTGACGGCGTCACATTATTCAAGTGATGAAGAACGTGAGGTTAGTGATTATGAAATTGATTATAGACCTTCCTATGATGAATTATAAAGTGCTTTTAATGAATTATATGATGAATTTCCAAACAAAAGAAAACTATTTTAAAACTAGAAAAAATGGCTAATGACACAAAAGTGGAATTAGAAGAAGTAAAAAATTCTACATGCAATAAATGTCAAGATCATAAATCTAAAATTTTTGAATTAAACCAAATAATCAATAAATATGAAAAAGGTCAAATTGGTTTAGATAATGTGTTGAGTAGTCAAATATTTTCAAATAATAAATATGGACTTGGCTTTTCTAATTTTGATAAACCAAGTACAAGCCACTCTACATTTGTTAAGGCTACTTGGAAAAAATTCAATAATGTAGAACCAAAGAAAATGCATACCGTAAATCATCATAAAATGCCTTATGATAAAAATAATTCTAATGTCAATAAAAGGAATTATATTTATAGACCTACTTGTTTTTATTGTAGTACAAAATGTCATACTCCTAATGCATGTTATATTTAAAATGTTGGTATATCAAATGGTGAATTTATTTGGGTAAAGAAAAATATTAACTCACAAGGACCCAAAGAATATTGGGTACCTAGAAAGTGCTATTAATTGTTTTGTAGGTACTTGAAGACCAAGTGCTAGAATTGTCATATTAAGATTGGTTTCTTCAAGATACAAGACATGATACGGTTAAAGCTTCATTGAATAAAAAAATTAATTGATAAAGATTGACATTTTGATATCACTATTAACATCATATCATTGTGAAGAATATAAGTATTCTTTTTCATATAGATATTGTATATCATTTCCCCTATATTATTATTCTTTGGATGTTACTCCTTTTTGATGATGTTAAAAGGGGGAGAAGGAGTATATGTTTGTATGCTTGTGTTTTGTGGTTAAAATTGTCAGGATATTCATTTGCAAAACAAAGGGGGAGACATACAAGATAGGGAGAGATTCATTGAGCAACAATGTCAAAAAGATATGGTTTTTCATCATCAAAAAGTGGGAGATTGTGAAGAAGATTTCTCTCTTGAACTTGGTTGGATTTTGATGATAACAAACTCATATCATAAAAGAAGAAAACTTATGGAGTTTCAAGATGAGGAACCAAGATGAAGATAAGACTTACGCTTATTGTTTGTTGAGAATTGTTGTTAAAGATAGTGGGGTGCTATCTTGTGTTGTATTAGGATTTTGTTAGGAAGCCTTGGGGTGAGGTTGTCTTGTAACAAGAATTCTAATAGTGGAAAATCTCTCACGGGGTGTGAGGGGACTAGAGTACCCTTAGGTTAGAAGGGGAACCAGGATAAATCTTTTGTGTCCATTTTCTCTTTCCTTTCTCTCTTTATTTTTCTGCACTTTGTTCATACATTCATGTAGTTCTTCTAAGATTGGCTGCATCATAAGGCTAAAACAACTTGGTCAGAGTGACTTAACTGAAGCATCAATGCTAAAGTAATTAAGTCTAAACCACTTGTGCATATTGAAGATGTGCAGATGTAACATGTTGAACAAGATGTCCTAGACATCTTGTCACTGGGTTCAGAGCATCTTCAGGCAACATGTCGAACAAGATGTCCCAAGACATGTGGGTAGGACATCTTGACCCAGTTCAGCTTAAAAGATAATGCTTATCCACTAAGCACGCGTGTTTGTTTAAATTTAAATAAGGCGCGTATCTTTTAGTAACAAGCTGAGATTATCTGAGATTATGATTATAAGGCGCGTATTTTAATTTTATATTAACTTTATGACATTTCATATTTTTCATGTGTAAAAATAAGAAATATTAAGTCATTATTTATTTATTTATATTTATATATTAATTAAAATCGGTCTGACCAGTCTAATCCCGATCCAATCGATTGAACCTTAAACCGATAAGCTTACCGGTTCGATGATCGGTCCGGTTATGAAAACCTTGTTTATAGCTAAAGCCATCAATTTGATATAATTTGATAATTAAATGTAACCAATATGATATCAATGTCTTTCAATTACAAAAAATATAATCATTTTTTATTTTTATGTATAATACAAGTTCAATTTTTTTTTATTATAGAAATTCAATTTTCTTTTCTTTCTTTATAATAGAAATCCAATATTAAGGACATTTAAAGATATCCTATGAATTTTTATGGAATATGTTTTGTCTTTCTTCTATATAACTAAAGTTTACTTTTCACCAATTCGTGTTTGCATTGCTACTATGACTCATCAAAATGTTAAAACCCAACTTGCACTATACGTTGTTTAAGAGGTTTTCATTGTTTTATTTTCTCTTTTATTTATATACTCTAACTATTCATTTATCCTGCATTTTATATTTACTGACTTTATTTCGTTTTTTAACAAATAGCACCATTGGATCCAAATCCAATAACTGACTTAGACAAATATGTTAATTATTATCGGATCAAATATCGAATTTATTATACCAATCATTAATTAGTTCAGTGGTGATTGACGCTGAACTTGGTAGGAAGGACCACGGTTCGATTCCCCGCAACTGAGATCGGGAGGGGGCTGAAACCACTTGATGCCAGAACTGATCCCCGAACCAGATTCAACTGGTGGTGAAAACCAAAAAAAAAAATCGAATTTATTATGTCGAGTTTCACTTTGGTGAAGTAAGTATACCTATTATTTCAATTTAATGTATTTGAGTATTTCACTTGAGAGATGCTATTTGTTACGAAGGATTTAAGAGAAGAAATGCAAGGATCAACACATGACAAAATCTTAAAAGATAATGTCACTTTAATTTTTTATTTTTTTTTGTGGAAATCAGGGGCAGGGGTGGATGTAAATAAGGGTAAAGATTTATTTTTGCAATTCTTCTTTTTAAATTTTCTTAACAAAAAGCTTTTTTCATTTCACATTGTTAAAGATTTAACGCCTTTTATTGTTTTTATTTTACGGTACAATCATGTTACCAAAAATGTTTGCATTTGATTTTCACAAGAACGTAAATCGTTATGCATGTTACAATTATTGATCCAAACGAAAATCAATATGAAGTTTTAGTTGAAAAAATTAATGCCAATATCTATTTAACACATGGATGATTTGTGTTGCATGATTTTTATAATATTTGTCATCATTCATGTTCAATGTAGTGTTGTTGTGCGTTCAATGCAATGTTTTAATTAAAACCAATGTAATGTTGTTTTTTTTTTTTTTCAACATCAGTTGAATTTAGTTCGGGAGTCAGTTCTGGCATCAAGTGGTTCCAGTCCCCTTCTGATTGCAGTTGCAGGAGATCGAACCGTGGTCTTCCCTACCAAGTTCAGCGTCAATCACCACCGAACCAACTAACGATTGGTAATGTTGTTTTAATAATTAATGTAATGTTGTTTGTGTGAAATCATGTTGTTTTTATTTCTTCTTTTCCAAACGCATCTAGAGAGACGACTAAGGTTAATTACATTGTTACTACATTTTTATAAAATACTTATTTTTGATCCATATGACACCGATCAAAGTGGTGCCGTTGTCGGGGACTCTTTGTCGATTTTGTCAATATTATTATCATAGGTTTAGTATTCTTTGCGTTTTTGCATTCTTGGAACTACGGGGATTCTAGCTAGGACAAGGCTTGATATTTAACTGATCCTCGATTCACCTTCCTTACCTGGAAATCCCTATAGTGTGCTACTTGCTAAACAATTCGACCCTTACGCGCCCAAAACAATAAAATAAAAAAAAAAATTTAACTATTTCTCAGAAAAATCTTAAATTCCTTGTTTTTCTATTATTGTTTCCATATTTAGAAAAAATAAAAAATATCATATTTTAAATAAAAAAATAATCAATATAAGATCTAAATTTTATTTTTTCATATTTAGAAAAGAAAAACAATTGTATTTTAAAAACAAACTTTATTTTCCTAATTTCTGTTAAATTGTTTTTTACTATTTTCATATTGTATTTTATTTTTCAAACAAAAAAAATTTATTTTTCAAATTTCTATTTTTTAAGTCATATTTGTAAATTTTTCTAATTCTGATCTACATAATCATACCATGGCTGACCAAAGAACTCTAAGAGAGCTTGTAGCACCTAACTTTAACTACAATTCACTTTATATTGACTATCCTAACGTTGTTGCACCATTTGAATTAAAGTGTGGCTTAATACATTTGTTGCCAAAGTTTAGTGGTCTTGCAGGTGAGGATCCCCACATGCATCTTAAAGAATTCCAGGTTGTGTGCTCTACACTCTTAAGACCTGAAAGAGTCACGGAGGATCATGTGAAGTGACTACGGTCTGGCAAGTGCATCAGTCTGTCGTCGAGTAATAATTCACACTTTAGGTGTCTAGAATGAGTTCATATCCACGGGGATTGTGCCAAAACACTATCAGTGCTATTCTAGTTCGTGAGTTTTTGCATTCGCTTTGGTTTTAAGAAAAAGGTTTTTAATTTTATAAAAATAGCGAGATGCGTGCGGAAAAGTAAAAGTTTGATTCAGAAACATAGAAGATAGGTATGGTAGTTGAACTTACTCCCTCCTTCATACTTGGCATAATCGGTGTATAACATAGTTATTCGTATAATTATTTGGCGTTGATTTTATCCTTGTTATAGTAGTACCTTACTACTACCCTATGTAAGTAAAGTTTCACTATGTTTGTAACTAAGGTACCTACGAGAGTCTAACCTCGCTGTGTCACATACCCTAATTACTAGACAGAGTTATTCATAAACATGCATTATGACTATCAACCATCCAATGCCTCTAGATCTTGGTTTCAGGCTATTCAGCTTCTAAGTGCTATATCGCAGCTAGTGTCTGATTCCTCCTCTAATTGCTAAGTCACAACTAGTGCAGGATGTTTACCGTATCTATTCATCTAGCGTTATTCATTACTAGTTCCAGACAAATATTAAAGCAAACCCTAATTTTATTATTAAAGTGAACCCTAATATTTATTCTAAAGGTGGTCCCGTTTATCCGGCCAGATTTCGGGCAACGTTATTAAGTGCAAGAAAATAAATAACAACAATATACTGAATAACAATTTATTATAACTTTGACTCAATTACATGAACCAAATATTCATCGGGGAGTTCATCGTTTCCAACACAACCTAAAGCATCTATTACAAAAGACTAAACATAATTAAATTACAAGAATCTAATAGAAAAGCCTAAAGAAAACATACCTTGCTAAGTTAGTTTTCCCGTAAGGGGATAAAACTATGCCCTTAGAGCTCCTCTGAACCTCTCTTTGTAAACAAGAGAAGGTTCTTCTATTTCTGAACGTAAAATAATGAGGAATTGGAACTCTATTTATACTTTTCGTAATGGGCCTCAGCAAGCCATCGTGACACGATAGGTCCATCGTGACACGATGGACAAATTTAGTTTAAAATTATAACTGATCCTGTGCATTTCATCAGCTTGGTCGCCAAGTTATGTCATCGTGCTGCGATGGCAAGATTTCCTTCAAAAATAAAATTTTTGATTTCTTGGCAAACAAACAGCTCTCATCGTGGCACAATGGGAGCCATCGTGACACATCGTGACACGATGAGCTGCTTTTCTTCATTTTTTTGGCTTTTTCTTGTCTTTTGCGCATCTCTGCCTTGTCTTGATGCTTTTTCTTGATTCTTCAGGTTTTTGTTGATATTTGTGCCTGTCTTGGTCAAATTACTACTAAATATACTACCTAAAATACCACAGAAATTCCTGTCATCACAACACCAAACTTAAATTGTTGCTTGTCCTTAAGTAACATGCTGTCAGACAAGATCGTTAGCGAGTTAAGAGATAAATAAAGATGATAGGAATTTCACAACCTTGCATGTTCAGCAATGGTACCGCTGATTCTTACAGCAGCGTTCATGCTAAATCCTGCTTGGTTCAGGAGATGTTGATAGTAGCGAGTCGGACAAGTGTCTGCAAGAAACCGTGTTCAACCTTTTCTCTCTCTCACATGTTCGCTCGAAATTGAAAGGGTTACTCTCAATCATCGCACAACCTGCCATTTTACCATAGGCTTACAAGAATTCTAAGCAACCCGTCAAAATTTAATAAACATGCATTATTGGAGGTCTTTAAGGGTTATAACGTGGCTAGGGTCAAGGTAGGACATTTGTGGGATAAGTAGGCTAAACTTGGAGTTAAGTTCTACTTTGATTTTTCACGGTGACAAAGAAGCATGAAACAAAACAAAAAATATTTAAAAATATCTCTTCCAGTGCTACTACGGTATTTGTTGAGTGCATGTAGACAAGTACCCCAAGGCAGAAGAGGCTGGAAACAGCCAACAAAAGACAGCACTCTCACTAAAAGCTCCCATGGATGATGAAGGGAGACAGAGCAAATTGTAAAAGAGAAGGCTGCAAAAGAAAGTCAATGGTCGGGAGGATCATTGGACTAGAAACTTCCGGACAAATGCACATGAAGTAAGTAAGTAAGGGGCTGTAATAGAAATGGTTTCAGAGTTACGGAAGCCATAAAAGGAAAGAACATAAGAGGGAAGAACCATCAGGAATGGAAAGCTTGCAAGTGGGAGCATCAGTCAATTAAGTCACTTCAAAGAACAAATTCTTCCTCGTGAAGAAAGCATCTCAAAGAAAGTCATGCATTAATATAAGTTTGGGGTGAAGGCACCGCACTCTATGAAACTATACTGAAAAATAAGCCGCCAACAACATAGTCGAGGGTGTAGTGAAATTGAACTGGTCCCGCTTGAATCGCAAGAATCAAGAATGGAAGATGGTAAAGTGCTCCATAGATGGAACGAGGAGAGCACAACACGAGACATGTGAACCTATCATCTGTAATGGAGGAAATGCGTCAAGCTAATGAGACGCTAAACAAGCGCTGCTTGGGAGGCAACCCAAGGATAAGTATTTAAGTATTTTCATTTCAGTATTTTGTTTTCAGTATTTCAATTTTGTATTTTCAATTCATAGTATGTACTTCAGAATTCCATACGTCATTTTCATCTATATTGCCCCTGTCTTACAAAAAAAATAAAAATAAATAATTGTTGCTGTTTATTATCTTGTGCATGAGAAACTCTTATAGGTAAGATTGCAGCGAAGTGAGTTGTAAATTCTGATGATCCGAATTTTGCACCTTAACACAAATACTAAAGGTGAATGCTCCGAAAAGCGGAAGTCCGGGAGACAATGAGACGAATGATGAAGCGGTGTCTGCAGATAAGTGTTCACGCCTTCAGATACCTAGGCCAAGTGAGAATTTGAGCCAAATATTTCCAACAGGTATTACCAATTTCTTTCGATCTATGAGAGTATCGTGCACTTGTTATTTTTCAGAACTTGCTCCAATTCTCTGTAACTGGTTGATTTATTAAATTATGCATTGAGGCAATTTTTTGTTATAAAAATTATTATCCACCCTAATGGATATTATTATCCTTTGCTAACCACTTTGAGCCGTAAAAATAAATATCCCTTTTCTTTCGATGACAAACCATGATACAAGTCTATAGACCAGAAAAACAATGAATTACCCTCTTTTGGAGTTAGGTAATAGTTCTCTGATCATAGCAACAATCCCTTATTTCTTGGCAGGCTGCAATCTCCATGATCATTTCTAGCACATATATCTCTGGCAACAAGACTTGTAAATTTTCCTCCAATTCAATTCGTGACTTTACTTTCCTCAAGAAATTCAATATCACTATACACTCTCCTAGGGTTCCTGTTTTGAAAGAAGTCTACTGGCATCCTCCAATGGTTCAATGGATAAAATGCAATATTGATGGAGCCTCTAATGGGAATCCAGGTGCTTCTTCTTGTGGAGGCATTTTTCGAAATCATGAAGCTGAATTCTTATATGGTTTTGCTGAGCCTCTAGGTGTTAACACCTCCCTGGTGGCTGAACTAAGTGGTGCCATGAGAGCTATTGAGATTGCTTATCAACACAATTGGAGGCAATTATGGATAGAAACTGATTCTAGTGCAGTAGTGGCTGCTTTTCAAAACCCTAGTAAGTTAGTTGCTTGGTTCTTAAGAAACAGATGGTACAATGTAATCTACTTGAAACAGCAAATGAATTGTTTGGTCACTCACATCTATAGGGAGGGTAACCAAGTAGCTGACCTCCTTGCTAACCATGGCTTGTCCATTCCCTCTATGTTTACTTGGACTGTTGCACCTTCTTTTATTTCTGAATGTTTAACTCGTAATAAGCAGGGTTTCCCTGCTTTCGTTATTGTTTGTCTTAGATGGAGTTTTGGCCTAGTCCCCTCCTCTTTGTAATCTCTCTTTTGTTTCAATAATTTTCATGGTGGTTGGCGCTTTGCTTCCCACCTTTTTGATCTTAAAAAAAAAATAAATAAAAAAAATAAATAAATAAAATAAAATCAAAGTTTGGGGTTGCTCATGGAACTAGCAACAATTCAAGTTTAGGGTGGGTATATAGAGAACTATCACTACAAAAAAAAAAAAAATAGAAAAAAGAGACGGGAAAAATCCCTTAAAAAAATAGTCTCTACAAAATATATATATATATATAAAGAAAAGAGACGGGAGAACATAAAAAAAAAAATCCATAAAAAAATAGTCTCTACAAAAAACAGTGATAGAAAAAGAACCACAAACGCCTCTCCGGTTCTATTCTCTAAGAATACCAAAAATAAAAGGTACCCTATGGAATAAGGTTGCGTACACAAAAAGGAAACAAAGTAGTACTTGACTCCAATGTTAGCCTACTTATCCCAAAAATGTCCTACCTTGACCCTAGCCACGTTATAACCCTTAAAGACCTCTAAAAATGCATATTTATTAAATTTTGACAGGTTACTTAGAATTCTTGCAAGCCTATGGTAAAATGGCAGGTTGTGCGATGATTGAGAGTAACCCTTTCAAATTCGAGCGAAAATATGAGAGAGAGAAAAGGTTGAGCACGGACTCTTGCAGACACTTTTCCAACTCGCTACTATCAACGTCTCCTGAACCAAGCAGGACTGAGCATTGCACGCTGCGGTAAGAATCAGTGGTACCATTGCTGAACAAGTAAGGGTGTGAAATTCCTATCATCTTTATTTATTTCTTAACTCGCTAACGATCTTGTCTGACAGCATGTTACTTGAGGATAAGCAACAGTTTAAGTTCGGGGTTGTGATGACATGAATTTCTGTAGTATTATTAGTAGTAAAATGACCAAGACTGGCCCAAATATCAACAAAAACCTGAAACATCGAGAAAAAGCGTCAAGACTGAAATTCTGTTCTCTGGCAGGACAGATGTCTTACACAATGTCTAGGACAAAGCATCAGCAGTCCAGATGTCCTAGACAACTGGTTATGAGGATCACAATTTATTGCAGTACTGAAGTAAATAAAAGCAATAAATAACACCAGTGATTTGTTAACCCAGTTCGGCGCTAATTAGCCCTACTCTGGAGGATACCAATCCAGGAAGTGAACACTACTAATCCGAATCAATACTTAGTCTTACAACACTACCAAACACCTTTTGGCATGTACGCCTTTTCTTAATCCTAGTAATCTTCTACTCAAGGGCTAACTCCCCCTGAATATGAGAACCTACCCAACTCCCTCTAATCACTAATCCCAAGTGACGAAACAACTTTAAACTTTATAGTTTAAAAGACCAAGTTGAATGACAACATTCAACGACTCAAGGCTACCAAGTATCAAGAACAATATGAGGAGCTACTAATGCTTTGCACAGTGGGCACAAAGCTTTGGACTCACAATCTTTAGTTATTGTGGGTTGAGTTTTAAGCTCTATGTTGAGTCCTTTATATAGGCGTGCAATTCTTCAGATAATCTTCAGTCTTTCAGACGCACTCAAATAAGAATTAGTTTCAAAACAAACTTGTTTCAAAACAAACTCCACAAAGATAAATATTTATTCTCTATCCACTAATTAAATACGAATCCGATCGTATCTAACACATAGGATTAATAACAAACTTTATCATTAATCCTAATCTCAGCTTGTTACTGAAAGATTCGCGTTTTATTCAAATTAAAACAAACACGCGCGCTTAATGGATAAGCATTATCTTTTAAGCTGAACTGGGTCAAGATGTCCTACCCACATGTCTTGGGACATCTTGTTCGACATGCTGCCTATGCATGCTCTGAACCCAGTGACAAGATGTCTAGGACATCTTGTTCAACATGTTGCATCTACACATCTTCAATATGCACAATTGTTTTAGACTTAATTACTTCAGCATTGGTGCTTCAGTTAAGTCACTCTGACCAAGTTGTTTTAGCCTTATGATGCAGCCAAACTCAGAAGAACTACAATCTCCCCCTTTGGCAAATTATGGCTAAAACAACCACAAACCACTTTGTTGAATGTGCACTCTTCAGTCTTCAATCTTCAAATTCTTCAATCTTCAAATTGATCTCTGTTGATGCAATCTTCAATTCGGGAATCTTCAGGTCTTCAATGTCTTTGATCTTCAGAATCTTGTGTGTCTTCAATATTCAGGACTTCTTCAATCTTCAATGTGTGATGAACCTTTTCTAGTATGAGACAGTCTTAGTCTTGTCTTCATATGATTGCATTACAATGAATTTTCTAAGTCCAGGGATGAGATACCTAGTGACTTAGTGAACCAAAGTCTTGAGTTGCAGCGGAAAGTACTTAATCAGAGTGATCAAGACTCACTAGACTTCTTAGAGGTTCATATTGAGCATTTAAATTTTGCTCTGGACACACTTGTTTTAGCATAGCTTTTTAGTTTTAATTTTTTTGAAAGCTTGCTATTATTCATCCGTAAAGCAAGAGAAGATTCTACTTGCCAAAGAGCTGTTCTATTATCAATTATTTCTCCTCCTTTTTACCATAATTTGTCAAAGGTTAAAAGGAAAATATTTCATTGATTAATAAAGAGTGAACAGCATACAAAAATTGCACTTCAAGTGCCGGATGTCAAAGTCTCCAATGTCTAGGACATTTGGTAGACCGCAAAACTTACAGAGACAGGTAGTGTTGGATTGTTGTCTTGTTTCTGTCTCGTGTTGGAGGCGTGCGTGAGATCTTCTGATGGTTGCACGCCCTTTTTGGTCTGTAGAAATCTACGGACCTTCATGAATGCAGACGCCAAGTGCACTCCTTAATTGTTCAAATCGGACTGCATCAAGGGGTTTTGTGAAGATATCTGCTAGTTGTTCTTCTGTGGCTATGTGTTCTAGAGTAACCACTTTCTTTTCAACAAGTTCTCTGATGAAGTGATGCCGAATATCAATGTGCTTTGTTCTGCTGTGTTGAACAAGATTTTTTGATATGTTGATGGCACTAATGTTGTCGCAGTATAATGTCATGACATCTTGTTGGACATTGTATTCTGTCAACATTTGCTTCATCCAGATTAACTGTGAACAGGCACTTCCTGCAGCTATGTATTCAGCTTCAGCAGTGGATAGTGACACACAGTTTTGCTTCTTGCTGAACCATGAAATGAAATTTTCACCAAGGAAGAAGCAACCTCCTGAGGTGCTTTTCATGTCATCAGCGCTTCCAGCCCAATTTGCATCGCAATATCCAATAAGAGTAGGATTTGCATTGTATGAGTAGAGCATTCCATAATTACAGGTACCACTGACATATTTGATGATTCTCTTCACTTGTAGTAGATGACTAGTCTTGGGATTTGCTTGATATCGAGCACAAACTCCTACTGCAAAGGCTATGTCTGGTCTGCTAGCAGTTTGATATAGAAGACTCCCTATCATACTTCTATAGAGACATTGATCTACATCAACTCCATTATCATATTTACTTAATTTGATGTGAGTAGCTGCTGGAGTTCTTTTGTGTGTGGCATTCTCTAGTCCAAACTTTTTCACAATGCTTTTAGCATATTTGCTTTGTGATATAAAGACAGTGTCTTCTGATTGTTGAACTTGAAGGCCAAGAAAGTAAGTTAGTTCTCCTACTAGACTCATTTCAAACTCAGACTTCATATGTCAAACAAATTGTTCCACCATCTGGTCACAAGTGCCTCTAAAGACTATGTCATCCACATAGATTTGGGCGATCATAATCTCTTTTAGATTCTTCTTCACAAATAGTGTCTGATATATACCTCCTCTGACGTACCCATTGTTGATCAAAAACTCAGTCAATCTTTCGTACCATGCTCTAGGTGCCTGTTTCAATCCATATAGAGCCTTCTTCAATTTGTAAACATGTTCAGGGAAGCTGGAATCTACAAATCCTTTTGGTTGCTTTACATAGACTTCTTCATGTAGGTATCCATTTAGAAAGGCACTTTTAACATCCATATAATGAAGTTTGAACCTCATTGTGCACGAGATGCTTAGTAGCAGCCTTATAGATTCAAGCCTAACAACTGGTGCAAATGTTTCATCAAAGTCCACCCCTTCTACTTGTGTGTATCCTTGAGCTACTAGACGAGCCTTGTTTCTTGTAACAGTACCATGCTCATCTGATTTGTTCTTGAACACCCATTTGGTTCCTATCACATTGATTTCTTCAGGTCTTGGAACTAGCTCCCATACTTGATTCCTAGTGAATTGTTCCAATTCTTCTTGCATGGCATTTATCCAGAACTCATCACTCAGTGCCTCTTTGATATTTTTAGGTTCAATTGAAGATATGAAACATGAGTTAGCTATTTGATCTCTGGATCTGGTGATGACTCCTTCACTTGGATTTCCTATGATGTTATCAACTAGATGCATCTTCAGAAGTCTTGTGGATGATCCCTTGAACCTAGGAGATATAGTACTTGGCTCAGTTGCTGGACTGTCTGGCATGATGTCCGGGACATTTGGTTGATCACTTGATGGCTGAGGAGAATCATCTTCTTCTTCTTCTACAGTGAGTGGTTCTTCAGGAGTATCATTGAACACGACATTGATGGATTCTATGATTGTCTTGGTGCGTTTGTTGTATACTCTGTATGCTCTACTGTTTGCTGAATATCCCATGAAGATGCCTTCATCACTTTTAGGATCCAATTTTCTTCTCTGCTCTCGATCAACTAGGACATAACACACAGTACCAAATACATGGAAATACTTGACTGTTGGTTTTCTTCCTTTCCATAATTCATACTGGTTTGCTTTTGTCCCTTTTCTTAAAGTCACTCTGTTGTGTATGTGACACGCAGTGTGCATAGCTTCAGCCCAGAAGTGATAAGGTAGTTTTTGGGCGTGCAGCATGGCTCTAGTGCATTCATGCAAGGTTCTATTTTTCCTTTCCACCACTCCATTTTGTTGTGGTGTGATAGGAGCTGAGAACTCTTGTTCTATGCCTTTGGTAGCACAGAATTCTGAAAACTTTGAGTTTTCAAATTCTTTCCCGTGATCACTCCTTATTCTGATTACTTCACTTCCCTGTTCTTTCTCAATGAGATAGCACAATTCCTTGAACACATCAAAAGCTTCAGATTTTTCTCTGATAAATCTGACCCATGTGTATCTTGAGTAGTCATCCACGCATACTAGAACATATCTTTTACCATTCAAGCTTTCAACTTGCATAGGTCTCATAAGATCCATATGAAGCAGCTCTAGGTTTCTTGTGGTGACCGTATGTCGAACCTTCTTGTGTGACATCTTGGTTTGCTTCCCAATCTGGCACTCTCCACATATTTTGCCTTCCTCTATCTTGAGTTTAGGCAACCCTCTGATTGCTTCTTCTGTGATGAGTTTTCTCATACTTTTGAGATTGAGATGTCCCAACTTTTGATGCCATGGCTTAGTCTCATCTTCCTTAGTTATCATGCATGAGACATTCTGACTCTTGTGTTAAGACTGCCATAGATAACAGTTATCCTTGGACCTTGACCCTTTCATAACTTCTTCATCTTTGTTGGTTACAATACATTCAGAGTTGTTGAAGCTGCTCTTAGTCCTTGGTCACATAGCTGACTTATGCTTATTAAGTTAGCTGTAAGTCCTTCTACTAGGAGAACATTATCAAGGCTTGGTAATTCAGTTCCATTCAGCTTTCCTATCCCCTTTATTTTTCCTTTAGCTCCACCCCCGAAAGTAACATAGCTGTTGGAATAATTTTTTATTTCTTGAAGATAGGCCTTTTCTCCAGTCATGTGCTTTGAGCATCCACTATTAAAGTACCAATCATCTTTGGAGGTTACTCTGAGTGATATATGAGCTATTAGACAAGTAAGCTTGCTTAGGGAGTTCTTTGCTTGTCTTTTAGCTGTGTGTCTGTTCCAAAATTGTTCATGAAACCTGGGGAAGCCATATAGCTCAAAGCAAAAAGTCCTTATGTGTCCTTCTTTCCCACAGTGATGACAAATCTTCTTTCTGCTTTTGGATTGAGTCTTGTCTTTAGTTGATCTTAGGTTCTGATCTGAATGGTGGGACATGTGGTTCGACATGTGCTTCTTTCTCTGCTTCCTTGATGATTTTGAACTGTTGCTCTGAATTTTTATTGATAGAGCTATCTCTGTGAGCTTTGTATTTAGCAGAGAGATTTGTTCCTTGATATCATTGTTGACTAGTCCTTCATGAAGAAGAGAATCTATGAGTCTTCTCTGTTGTAGTATCACACCTGTTTCTTCTTCCTTGTTCCATGGTGAGAGATTTTCTGAAGGATCCTCTTTTGTTAAGCATTTGCTGGTGAATGCAAGGTTGATTTCTGTGTCAGGTTCTTTAGACAGAGCGCTACTCATACCCTTCTGTTGTTTTTCCAGATGATTAGGGCATTCATGTACGTTGTGTCCGTATCCTTTGCACTTAGAACACTTATTTTCTTGACATGTCTTGCATTGATCATTGTTTTTCCTCTGAGGCTTGATGTCGGACCGGATGATTGGGACATCTGACTTCTTGTTCTTTCCTAGCTTTGCCAAAGACCTATTGAAGTCGTTGCTTATAAGGGCTATGGCTCTAGATATGTTGTCTTCGTCTGATTCTTCTTTAGTCAGAAAAACTTTGTTTTTTATTTTCTTTTCTGATCTGTCATCGAACGCCATCTCAAAGGCTTGTAGTGATCCAATGAGTTCATCCATCTTCATTGTTTTCAAGTCTTGAGATTCTTCAATTGCAGTTACCTTCATGTTGAATCTCTTAGGTAGTGATCTAAGGATTTTTCTTGTCAACTTTTCATCAGGTATTTTCTCTCCCAGAGCAAACGACGAGTTGGCTATATCTCGAATCCTATTGTTGAAATCTGATATAGTCTCATCATCCTCCATCTTAAGATTTTCAAACTTCGTGGAGAGGAGCTGCAGTTTTGACATCTTGACCTTGGAGGTTCCTTCATGAGCAGTTTGAAGAATTTCCCAGGCTTGCTTTGCTTCTGTACAAGTGTTGATTAGTTTGAATATATTTTCATCAACACCATTGAAGATAGCATTTAGTGCTTTAGAGTTGCCATTGGCCTCAGTTTCCTCTTCTGTGGTCCATTCTCCTTCACCTTTTAATATTGAAGAACCATCTTCTGCAAAGACTATTGGATGATTCCAACCTGTGATAATTGCCTTCCATGTTTTTTGATCCATGGACTTGATGAAGGCAATCATTCTTACTTTCCAATAGTCATAGTTTGATCCATTCAGAACTGGTGGTCTGTTTATTGATCCTCTATTCCTGTCCATCTTGAACAAGATTTTGTCTCCCTGGAGCTCACCCAGCAGGTTAGGGTGCCTGCTCTGATGCCAATTGAAATTCTGTTCTCTGGCAGGACAGATGTCTTACACAATGTCTAGGACAAAGCGTCAGCCGTCTAGATGTCCTAGACAACTGGTTATGAGGATCACGATTTATTGCAGTACTGAAGTAAATAAAAGCAATAAATAACACCAGTGATTTGTTAACCCAGTTCGGCGCTAATCAGCCCTACTCTGGAGGATACCAATCCAGGAAGTGAACACTACTAATCCGAATCAATACTTAGTCTTACAACATTACCAAACACCTTTTGGCATGTACACCTTTTCTTAGTAATCTTCTACTCAAGGGCTAACTCCCCCTGAATATGAGAACCTACCCAACTCCCTCTAATCACTACTCCCAAGTGACGAAACAACTTTAAACTTTACAGTTTAAAGACCATGTTGAATGACAACATTCAACGACTCATGGCTACCAAGTATCAAGAACAATACGAGGAGCTACTAATGCTTTGCACAGTGGGCACAAAGCTTTGGACTCACAATCTTCAGTTATTGTGGGTTGAGTTTTAAGCTCTATGTTGAGTCCTTTATATAGGCGTGCAATTCTTTAGATAATCTTCAGTTTTTCAGATGCACTCAAATAAGAATTAGTTTTAAAACAAACTTGTTTCAAAACAAACTCCACAAAGATAAAGATTTAATCTATATCCACTAATTAAATACGAATTCGATCGTATCTAACACATAGGATTAATGACAAACTTTATCATTAATCCTAATCTCAGCTTGTTACTGAAAGATTCGCGTTTTATTCAAATTAAAACAAACACGCGCGCTTAATGGATAAGCATTATCTTTTAAGCTGAACTGGGTCAAGATGTCCTACCCACATGTATGGGACATCTTGTTCGACATGCTGCCTATGCATGCTCTGAACCTTGTGACAAGATGTCTAGGACAGCTTGTTCAACATGTTGCATCTGCACATCTTCAATATGCACAAGTGGTTTAGACTTAATTACTTCAGCATTGGTGCTTCAGTTAAGTCACTTTGACCAAGTTGTTTTAGCATTATGATGCAGCCAAACTCAGAAGAACTACAAAGACAAAGCAAAGACACGCAAAAGACAAGAAAAAACCCAAAAATGAAGAAAAACAACCCATTATGTCACGATGGCACTCAATGCGCCACGATGGAAGATGCTTGCTCGCCATGACAAGATCAATTATATTTTTGAAGAAAATCTTAGCATCGTATCACAATGGTGCACAACGCAGTACGATGGGATTACTTGGTGACCACGCTGATGAAATGCACAGGATCAGTTATATTTTTAAACTGAATCTTTCCATCGTGCCACGATGACCTAGCGTGGCACGATGGCTTGTTGAGGCCCATTACGAAAAGTATAAATAGAGCCTCCATAATTCATTATTTTTCATTCAGAAATAGAAGAACTTTCTATTCCTTTTGGAGAGAAGTTCGGAGTAGCTCTAAGGGCATAGTTTTCTCCTCTTACGGGAAAACTAACTCAGCAAGGTATGATTTCTTTAGGCTTTTATAGTTGAATTCTTGTAATTTAATTATGTAGTCTTTTGCAATAATTCCATAGGTTGTTGTGGAGAAGATCAACTCCCTGATGAATACTTGGGTCATGTAATTGAGTCAAAGTTATAATAAATCGAATTTATAAATTATTATTGTTATTTGTTTTCTTGCTTTAACAACGTTAGTCGGAATCTGGCCGGATAAACGGCAACGCCTTTAGAATAAATATTAGGGTTTACTTTAATAGTACCATATTAAGGTTCTCACTATTATTTGTCCGGAACTAGTAATAAATAACACTAGATGTGTAGAAACGGTAAAATATCCTGAACTAGTTGTGACTTAACAATTAGAGGAGGAATCAGGAACTAGTTGTTACATAACAATTAGAAGTTGAACAACCCGATACTAAGATCTAGGGGCATTGGATGGTCGATGGTCATAATGCGTGTATATTAACAACTCTATCTAGGAATTAGGGTATGTGACACAGCGAGGTTAGGCTCTCGTAGGTGCCTTAGTTGCAAAAATAGGGAGACTTTGCCTACATAGTGTAGCAGTAAGGTGCTACTAAAACAAGGATAAAATCGACGCCCAATAATAATACGAATGACTATGTTATACACCGACTATGCCAAGTATGAAGGAGGGAGTAAGTTTGACCACCATACCTATCCTCTATGTTTCTGAATCAAAACTTTTACTTTTCTTGCAACGCATATCGCTCTTTTTATAAATTAAATTTTTTTTTCCTAAAAACCAAAGCGAATGCAAAAACTCACGAACTAGAATAGCACTAGCGAAGGTTTGACACGATCCCTGTGGATACAAACTCATTCTAGACACCTAGAGTGTGAATTATTGCTCGACGACAAACTGGTCCACTTGCCAGATCGTAGTCAGGAACCTAAGTTAAATTGTGAGGCACCTTTATTGAGTATTTTAGAAACCAGAATAAAACCGATTCAGCCTTTTTACCGAGTAACTAGTATTCGTACCTTACCACTAGAAGTCAAGCGTTAGTCGTTATACCATTTAGAATTCTAGTTTAATAACACTTGTTACCTAGATAGGCCTTTTAAGTGTCGTCATTCAATTACCGCAAACTAGTAACTTAGTAACGTAAACTAATCAACCATTTATATAGTAAAGAGTCGAATTAGACCACCTGTGTTTTAGCACTCTCTTACCTTCCATCCTGTTATGTCATCATTTATGATATTACCACATGCCAAATAAGGTAGATTCAGCCTATCAGTTTATATTAGGGATCACACCAAACCGCGTGAGACATAACCTTATTTGGAATAACAATTAGAAACGTCTTTTGACAATACTCGTTTGTTAGGAAGGCACTCTAAACACCATCATACATTTGTTTCTAAATTAGTAACTTAGTGTCGTAGTTAGATAGACACCTTTATAAGAGAAATCAAGTTGAACCACCCGTATTATTAATTCCCTTAAACGCGAGCCTACAATATTACCACTCAGTATACTACCAATAGATACCTGACATGGTAGAGATAGTCTATCTCTTTGGAACCAATCTTCGTGTCAAAACATTAACAAATTAGAAGTTATTGTTAATGCCTTTAGCCACCTAGACCAATCTTTTAGGTACCGATGTTAGTTATCCAGAAGCGAGTAACTAAGCTTGGTTTTAGCCTCAATCAGCCATTCGACATTTTCACCTATTCAAACCTTTGAGCTAAGAACCCATCAGAGTCAGTCAAACTTCCATTAAGAGTTGCCTACTAGTAACCTGAATTGAGCCTGAACCCAGTAGAGATCGAATTTTCAATTGCATAACTATCCCTACCGACCTTCACTCAGCTTAATTAATGGAACCAACCTGTGCTAGGATTTGATATCCGCAAGTCTTGGGAGCTTGGAACGGGTTTACTCCCTAGCTTGTATGACTATGTCTTAGATGGATAATTTCTTCTCCCTCGTGTCTTACTGCCTGTCAGCCTTGTCCGACACACGGAATAAATTAAGATGTAAACCTTCCGAATTCCTCTATATCAGTCAATCAGACTGACATTGTAGGACGTCGTCTTTAAGTAACCATGATCAATGTTTTCAGCTTTTTCAGTTACGCTGCTGGTAACTAAATATGATCTGTGGAATCCAGTTACTGTAGAGAGGTCACGTGTAAAATTCAGTTTGAGCTCTCACTCATCTTATCGATCTTCTAATCAGCATCATTAGCCAATCATCAGGCAAACGATTCCGTTCAGCATATGTATCAGTAAGTTCCTTAGGTATTCGTGCACTCGAACGACCCATCATTATTACAGTTGAGTTGAGTAACCTTTCAGGGTCTTATCAGCTAAATTTCAATTAAGTTTCAGATCCTCCCAGCTTTAAGAGAAATAGGAGATAATAGTAAGACTAGTATTAGGATGCCATACCAATTTCGTTCTCAATCCGACTATTTTAGTTTTTCCTGAACGCTATCAATAAAAGGTTCAGATCAACATAAATCAAAACTACTAGTGTAGAATAATGAATTTACTTTGTTGTTATTTGATTCATATATTGACTATTAACCATTCTTAGTCAAGAAATTCAATCCATTCTCTGCGATAGATGTTCAAATCTTATGCACACAATTAGCCACATTTAAACTCCGATCACGTTAGCCTGGTTTCCTTCACATTAACCTATCAGTAAATTGTCAAACCAGTTTAACCGTACCCTTGAAAGAAGATTCGAACCTCAGTTCTTCTGCAGGTTAAATGTACTGCTCAATCACAATGTTGTGTTAGGATGGACTGAAATGGTAGGTGGAAAATTCTGTAGTACTATGGATTCGGTGCAGATGAGTTTAACTTGTTGGTGAAAGAATCTATAGTATTTAGGTGTTTTCCGTTTGTTTTATATTTCAATCAATCCTAGAATATTTCATACAACATATGTGGTGTAGTGGTACATGTGACATGGCAGACATTGTAGTGTTCGAAGACAAGAATAACCATGAGAAAGAAATTAGGACTTGTTGGTATCAACACTCAAGCCTATACCCTTCAACTAATTTTGTAACGTTAACCAGGCCAGATACTGACCTGCTAAGTCCGTTGAATAACGAAGTTATTTCTCGTTTTAATAGAAGGAGATTAACTGTAATAGGGATCAGTAAGGCAAGAAGTTACACAGAATCAATTTTCAAACATCATGAGTATAGTAAGTAATAGTACTGTTGAATCAACTAAGTTACCACAAATGGATTGCGATGTGAAGAAGAAACGTGGTGAAGAGAGCGACATGTTGAGGACGTCTGGAGTGTGAGACAGCAATAGGTGCTGTATGTTGAGATGTCGCGAACATGTCAGATTGATAATTGGGTGTTGAGAATGCAGTCGCATATCTGCCTTCACAAAGTGAAACAAGTATTACTTTGTGATGTTATCCAACAGAAGGCGTATTGATGGTAGAAGTTAAGTCGGGTAAGACGAGATGGCGTGTTACTTTGCTCAGATAGTATAGACTAAGGTTGTAATGACGCAGATAAGAGGATGACAATAAGTAGTCGAATCAGAGTGCGCAGCACGAGATAAGATGGAAATGTAGTGGGATGAACAGCCTTTAGGCCAACAACCCTTTGAGAGAGGAAAGTTTTATTCCAAGGGAATATAGGTGGATGACTATAAGATGAGTGACAGATATGTGGCGAGTAAAGTGTGCGTAAGTAAACACTTGAACCCATGGGTATGATGAGTAGAGCGGTGTATTGGTGTGACCAGAGCGATATGACTAAGAAGGGATCATGCAAAAAGGACTGATAAAAGATGAAAGCTTACCCAAGAATAGTATTAACAGGATTGAAGTGGAGAAGTAGAAACCGTGACTTGTGTAATAAAGGATGAAATTCCGAATTTCGAGGACGAAATTCTTTAAGGGGGGTAGATTGTAACATCCCACCATAATTATTAGGAATGATAATAATAATTAATGGTGTAATTGGAATTATTGAGTGAAACTTATCACACATAGAGCACACTATGACTAGTGGAAATTACCTGATATTTTACAAAGGTTAATAAAGGACCAAGTGGGACCCAAACTTTCTTTATAAGCCACAAGAATCTAGTGGTCAACCCATTGCTTCAGTTTTTCACTTCATGCAAAAATAAACATAGTCAGGAAGCTTCACTTCCCTTCTCCCTCTTTCACGCAAACATCATAACCCTCCTCTCATTTTCAATTCTCCATTCACAAAATCCACATGCAAAACCACACTCCTACTCCTTAGAATTCAAGCATTAAGATAGGCTCTTAATCAATCCAATCCTTCATGTGTTCACCCAAATTCAAGCATTAAGATAGGCTGCTACTATGATGAAACTCAATTTGTTCATGCATGTGAGAATCTCAAGATAACATCAAGTTTTTGGGTACTAGGAAGCTAAGGTAAGATTGGGATTCCACTTTCTTTTCCAATTATTTTGATTCCAAGTGAACCTCAGACCTAATTCCTTCCTTTTATTCTCTGTAATTGCATGTGATGGATTGAACAACTCATCATGATGGTTGTTGAAGAAAACAAAAACATTTGGAAAAATTGGTTAAACCCGTATTTAGAAAATAGGGCCTTAGTATATTAGGAAGTATTCTCTGCTCGTAACTCCGTTTTGAATGATTCTTTTTCCTATGGTTAGCTAACTCGAATACGGTCGTTTTGGCACCGGTTTCATGAATTTTCATTGAGAAATAAAGTCTGTAGATCGTGTTGAAGTTGGAGGTCTGAAGCTGACAAAATAAACATGACTAAAACTTTCTCTTTGGAATGAAGCAAGTGAAGCTTTGGAATTAGAGTGTATTTTTGGAGCTGTTAAGAGCCTTGCATGAGCTTTGGAATCACTGCATATGAGGTGGGTTCTTAGGCTAGTGTAGATAGTTTTCCCCAAATTCAAACTTGCATGCAAACATAGGAAAAATTAGGAAATATATGTGTGAGGGCAATTAACTCCCAAATTCCTCTCCATTATGTCGTATATTATATTTATTTGATGATTGCACTGATTTAATTTGAGGATTGTAGGTGATTCCTTGAAAAATTCAGGAAAAACGCAAAACAGGGTATGTTCTGCATGAACTCGCCATGGCGAGCTACCATGTTCTGGGCTGATGAAACTCGCCATGGCGAGTGATTGCTCGCCTCGCGAGTTGATTTAGGCCAGAACATGCTTTCTCGCCATGGCGAGCTAGGAACTCGCCGTAGCGAGCTAGGGCAGAATGGCCTTTTATTTTCATCTTTTCTAATCAACACTCGTTTTATATCCTCTTTTATTTCAGATATTCTTACAATAGTATAATTAATATAATGTTAGGCAGGATGTTAATCACAGATGAATCTTAGGATATAACTTAGGAAATTAAGGAAGTTAGAATGCTCCCCGGGATTGGGAAATCATGGTAGAACAAACTCAGGAATAGTTAGTATCAGTCAATCATGTGCGGTTTATTATGCTGCTTTATGGGCTTCCAATGGAACAACCCAACCCATTAGGATATGATTGTGAGCTTTATGCCGTGACTCAATGGGTTGACGGACAAGGCAGGCCTCTGAGATATGCTCACCTCAGAGTGTTCTTGCGGTTAAAATGAATAAGACGTACTCTGTGTTACACTTTTAATTATGCTTTTATGTTATGTTATGAATTAGAACATTTGGACTAATTAGGCACCCGGTGTAGTCACCAATAGGAGGGTAGTAAGACCCACCGAGACTTAGTAGTCTCACCCCACTCCATTCAATTTTTTTAGGTAGACAGGTTATTCGGAGCAAGGACCAGGTTGGATCTGACGATTGGAGCCGAGTTTGAATTGTCAGCTTAGAAGACCTTTGTCTTCTTCTTTGTTTATGATTAATCTGTTATTTCTGGTGTTATTTCTATTCCGCTGTTTTGTATTGGATTAACATATTGTTATCCTTGTGATAATGTGTTGTTCAATTAATCATTTGTAATTTTAATGTACTCAAATTCAATTATGTATGTTCTAACTGAATATTCTAGACATTTTAGTTGGGGCGCTATATAAAATACTTAATTACTTATCCTTGGATTGCCTCCCAAACAGCACTTGTTTAGCGTATCATTAGCTTGACGCATTTTCTCCATTACAGAGGATAGGTTCGCATGTCTCATTCTTATGTAGGAGCTTCCGCCCTAGCTCCTCCCTTCTTTTTGTTGTTCTTCCCATACTTCTCTGGGTCATGTTGCTCTTTGAAGGTGGCAAAGCAGAGCCTTCCATCATCATCTGAAGCGACTGATTTGATGATGGATTTGCCTTTGCCTTTTGGTGGACTCTCCTTTTTTTCTTCGTTTGGTATGCTGACCCAGCGGTTCTCATCTACCTTCTGGAACCCTATCTTCCTTCCTCTAGCAGCTGACTTCTTCAGAGGTGGCGTGTTAACCCCAAACTTGGATCTTTTGGCGACCTTTCGGTTTCTTCCCCATGCTTTGACCCATGGTGCCTGGATATCCACTTCTATGGTCAACCTCTTCATTTTGTCAGTGAGCCCCTCGGGTTCCCTCCTCTTCCTTAGCTGCTTCTACCTGTAGCTGCATCATTTCATTCCCCAACTCTTCTATCTCTATCTTCAAATGTATCTGGGCTGGAGTCGATGGTGTAGCTTCTCTGTTCTTCCACTCTAGCTTGCAACATTCATCCCTGTTTGCCTTGGAAGTTTGAATGGTTATTACCTGTTCTCCACTCCTTAGTGTCATATCAGCAAGATCTACGAGCGAATGTTTGATTGATTGGCTAATATGAGTTCCTTAGTTGTTCCCGCAGTTGGTAATCTGAGCTTGAACTTGTCTGCCAAAGATAATGGTATGACGTTCACTCTTGAGCCCACATCACACAATGCGTTGACTCTATCCTCCACAATCTAACAGACCATGGTGACGCTTCCAGGATCTTTCTTGTTGGGTGGCAGTCGAGTTCTTTTTGCTAGGCTTTCTTCGAATTCTTCTAGTTCACCTGCAAAGGCGTCGTAGGCTTCTTCTAATTTATTTGTTTTTCGGGTCTATAGGCATGTAACACGATTTGTCACCGAAAGAAAAGGGATATAATTTTATTTTTTTATGGCTCAAAATTGGCTAGCAAGGGATATAATATTCATAAGGGTGGCTTGAAAAAGGCTCTGGGTTATAACAAACAATTGCCTCTATGCATATATTATTAAATCAACCAGTTAGCAGAGAATCGGAGCAAGTTCTAAAAAATAAACAGGAGTGCGGTACTCTCATATTGGATCGAAAGAAATTGGTAATACCTTTTGGACTTCATCACTCTTCTCATTGTCTCCCGAACTTTCGCACTTCGGAGCAATCACCTTTGGTATTTGTGTGAAGGCGTGAAATTCGGATCATCAAAATAGATAACTTACTTCGCTGCAATCTTACCTATATCAGTTTCTCATGCACAAGATAATAAACAACAACAATTATTTTATTTTTTTAGTAAGTTTGACAGGGGCTGTTAACAGATGAATATGACATGCTAGAATTCTGAGTATGTTTTATTGAATTGAAAATACATTAATTGAAAAACTGAATTGAAAATACTGAAATAAAATACTTAAATACTTATCCTTGGGTTGCCTCCTAGGCAGCACTTGTTTAGCGTCTCATTAACTTGACGCATTTCCTTCATTACAGAGGATAGGTTCGCATGTCTCATTCTTCTATAGGAGCTTCCGCCTTAGCTCCTCCCTTCTTTTTGTTGCTCTTCCCGTACTTCTCTGGGTCCTGTTGCTCTTTGAAGGTGGCAAAACAGAGCCTTCCATCATCATCTGAAGCGACTGATTTGATGATGGATTTGCCTTTGCCTTTTGGTGGACTCTCCTTCTTTTCTTCATTTGGTATGCTGACCTAGCGGTTCTCATCTACCTTCTGGAACCGTATCTTCTTTCCTCTAGCAGCTGGCTTTTTCAGAGGTGGCGTGTTAACCCCAAATTTGGATCTTTTGGCGACCTTTCGGTTTTTTCCTCATGCTTTGACCCATGGTGTCTGGATATCCACTTTTATGGTCAGCCTCTTCATTTTGTCAGTGAGCCCCTCGGGTTCCTCCTCTTCCTTAGCTGCTTCTACCTGTAGCTGCGCCATTTCATTCCCCAGCTCTTCTATCTCTATCTTCAAATGCATCTGAGCTGGAGTCGATGGTGTAGCTTCTCCGTTCTTCCACTCTAGCTTGCAACATTCATCCTTGTTTGCCTTGGAAGTTTGAATGGTTATTACCTGTTCTCCACTCCTTAGTGTTATCTCAGCAAGATCCATGTCAATGATGGCCCTACTAGTTGCTAAGAATGGTCTTCCTAGGATTATAGGATGATCTTCCTCTCCTCCGATGTCGAGGATCATGAAGTCTACTGGGAATACCAGGTCTTGGACTTTCACTAGGACATCCTCTACTGTACCTGCTGAGCGAATGGTTGATTGATTGGCTAATATGAGTTCCTTAGTTGTCCCCCGCAGTTGGTAATCCGAGCTTGAACTTGTCTTCCAAAGATAATGGTATGACGTTCACACTTGACACTACTACAAAATAGAAAATAGACAGCGCCCTTTAGACAGCGCTTATTTATATAAGTGCTATTAAAAGAAACACGGAAGTCTAAGACAACGCTTCTGGCTAAAAGCGTTGTCTAAAGTGATAACATTTAACAGCGCTTATCTTTAAAAAGCGCTATCTTTAGCATTAAGAAAAAAACAAAAAAATTATGTTTCACTTTAAACAGCGGTTTATTAGAAAGCGCAATCTAAGATCAAACATTATAATAAAATTAAAATATCCCGTAAAAAAAGTTAAGAAAATTTATTAAAAAAAGAAGAAATTTAAAAAATTAAATTAAATAATAAAATTAAAATTGAAGATATATATAAATAAAATACTATATATGTTATTTAGTTTCATTAACCATAACTTTTAGATATAAATCGTACTTTCAAAAAAAAAAAAAAAAAGATATAAATCGTATTTTACAGTTCAGAAAACATAATCAAAATCAAGGGTTAAGGTTTTTACAAATCGAAAAGGGGCAAAACAATTTCAAACTCCAATCACCATGTCTTCAACCACGAAAATCACCCACAAGAGTTCCGATGGCGAAGCCTTCGAGATTGACGAAATCGTGGCTTTGGAATCGTAGACTTTATTGAAGATGATGAGTGCGCTGATAATGGAATCCCTCTTCCAAACGTGGATCAGGCTACGCTTTTCGACCTAATCTTGGTGTGGTTTTTATTATAATTTTTTTTTAATTTTTAATTTTATTTTTTTGTAGTTTTGATTTGGTTTTTGTTGAATCTTTGAGGTTCAAGAGATTAGTTTTTTTTTTTTGGGTATGTTGGCTATTTTGCTTATTTGATTTGATTATGGTTTTGTGGGTTTATACAAAGATGATGTTGCTAGGTTTTTATTATGTAAATATTGTAATATTGTAATTAATTGGTGAAGGTTTTAATATCTCTTTTATTTATACATATTACTCATTATATTATTCAAAAATCCAGCTTGAACCTTAAATTGTTCACTCTTCATAATCCACCATGAACCCTTCATCAGTTGTTCTAGAACGCGTGGTCTTTTTCTGTCACTCGGCGGCGATGCCTACATTGTGAAGCTTTCAACTCACTGTCTTATTTGATTAACTCGTCGTCTTTCTTGTTGTTCTCTCATCGAAACCCTTTGTATCGTCCATCACCGCTTCAATGTTTCTGAGGTTCGGTGTTGGTTTCAAAAAACCCACCTCTGTCATCCTCCAATCCATAACTTCAACAACAACAAGACACAAGTAAAGCTCAATACTAATCATCTATTCTTTTTATGTTCTGAATCTCCATGGTTAGGTTTTTGAAACCATGATTGTGATTTTTTTTATGACTCTGATTATATTAAATTGGTTGATTGATTAGGCAATTGAGATTATAGGTAATATTTATGTGTTATGAAATTAATGTTAGGGTTTTTGATATGTCAAAAATTGGGGATTTTGTGACTTTTATTTCAATGATTCTCTTCAAAATAATTTTTTGAAAGTTGTTTAATTTTTTGTGCAGGCTTTTCTCTGTAGCTATCAACAAAAATGCTTATGTTTCATATGTGCTACATGGATGGTTTGTTCTTCTTGATCAAATTGCGACAAAAGTTGCCTAGTTTGCTAAATGAATTATTGCTGACGGCAATATTTCATGTGTGTTCTGTGATTCTGCAGTAGAGAGCAGCAGTCACTTGCTTTTTCATGTCCGTTTGCTTACGGTGTATAGACTTCAATTTATAATTGATTGGGTTTTGATGGTGTATATGCGGCCTCAGCGATGGATCATTTTTTGCAACATGGTGGACTGTTCAAATGGAAATAATGGAAGAAGACAAGGCACATGGTGTGGCTATCTGTGATTTGGTCTTTATGGATGCATAGAAATAAGTGTGTTTGAAGGGTAAGTTGTTTGTCAAAATGGTGTTATTTTAAAGTTGAAATTGATGCCATGGAGTTGGTTTATGGTAAAGGTTAATAAGAGGTCTATGTTTAGTTTATCAGATTGGATGAAGGATCCTTTGGTCTATATGGGTGAATGATTATGCAATGGGGTGGGACATTTGATTTAGCCTCTGGTGTTGGCAGGTTATGTTTAAGCTAGTGGCATGGGTTATTTTCTTGGTGGTGTTTGTTTTAGTAGCTTTGTTTCTTTGATTTGGTGTCTTTTATTTTACTTTTATTTACTTGGTGGTGTTTGTTTTAGATCTATGATATCTGACATGTATATGATAAATACGCTCAGGTTATTGAATGTGGGTTCTATTTTGTTTTTCATAGTGTTTTACTTAGCAGCTTTTGTTTTTTTGGGTTGCAGATTCAAAGGTTCGGTAGAGTAGATTATGATTTTGCTCCGTTTGTGCAACATGCAGGGGTTCCATCGGTTGATATCTATTACGGAAAAGGTACATACCTTGTCAATATGAACTAGAGCATACTCTTTGATTATTAAAAGTCATGCCACAGTGCAAGTAGAATGATTGAAAAATCCAAGTATGTGGATAAACATCACTTAGGGACTTGCTGTTTTTATTCTATTTCTATTGATTGTTATATATGTTATGGCATTATAGTGACCAGTCAGGATTTAAAATGAATATATAGTTTACGGCAACATTGATAACGAGTTTAGTTCTTAGTTTTTATTATTAAGACAAGTAAGTCAAATTTAGCATTACCATTACCAATTTTGGCATATAGCACTTGTTAATGTTGATAATTGAGTACTACTTTCTTATTTGCAATTGTTTAATATTTATAATTTGAATACTAATTTCTTATTTGCAACTCTTTAATTTTTATATTTGAATTCTACTTTATTTAGAATCATATTTCTTATTTGCAATTGTTCAATGCATTTTCAGTTATGGGGATAAATCAATCAAGCTCTATTTACTTGAAGTAATATCTAAACAGATATTTGGATGAAACAAGGCTGGATATAAGTTGAACGCTGCAATTGAACTATTCACTGATGTTGCTAGAAAGTGGGTCTTGATTCTAGGATGTAAATTGTAGATTACCGACTGCTTGCAATTGTATACTAGTATCACATGTTGATGAGTTATATTAGATTTGTACTTATTTGGCATACTCTATGTATGATGTATTTTCAATGTATAATTAAATAATGATGGAATTTGATAAATTTCTATGTAATAGAATTTTTACTTCAATTATTATTATTAGAATTCTACTCGTGTTAAAACTTATAAAATAATAAGTGGTTTCTAGAGTGTTGTGTAAAAAAAAAAAGTGGTTTCTAGAGTGCTTCTTTAAGTATTTGTTGTTCAAGAATACATTTTAATGATTACACACAACAACGCTGGTGGATGAAAAGTGTTATGTAAAGTGACAAACAATAGCGCTTTTGTAGGAAAAGCGGTATCTAAAGAAGGTATACAACAGCGCTTGTGTAGGAAAAGCGCTATCTAAAGTGGGTATACAACAACGCTTATGTAGCAAAAGCGCTATCTAAAGTGAGAAACAAAAGCGCTTGCATAGGAAAAGTGCTATCTAAAGATGACTTTAGACTGCGCTTTTACATAATTATTAAGCGTTGTCTATACTTTTAACAGCGCGAGAATAGATAGCGTTTATAAAGCGCTGTCTAAGGCTAAAATAAGCACTATCTAAGGTCTTTTTTGGCATAATGCACAATGCGTTGAGTCATTCCTCCCCAATCTGACAGACCATGGTGACGCTGCCAGGATCGTTCTTCTTGAGTGGCAGCTGTGGTCCTCTTGCTAGGCTGTCTCTGAATTCCTCCAGCTCGCCTGTGAACTCGTCATAGGCTTCTTCGATTTTCATTCCTAACTCGTTGAACCACTCTTCGAACTTTATCAGCTTTGGTTCACCATGCTCGCGTCCTGTCTTTGCTTCTTTCAACGCTTTGCACTCCTCCTTTGGATTGTCCACTGTATTACCTACAATGTCTTTAGAAACATGAGTACTTACCAGCTTGGACAGTTGACCAATTTGGGTTTCGAGACTTTTGATGGTCGCCCCCTGGTTGGCTACTGTATTCTGGATGCTTTCAAAATTTGTTTTGCTCATGCTTGCAAACTTTGTAAGTAATTCTTCCAATGGAGATGGTTTTCTTGGTTGAGGTGCTGCTTGAGCCTGGTTTCCAGTCTGATACCAGCGTAACTTTGGGTGCTTACTCCAACCGGGGTTGTAATTGTTTCCCATGTAATTTCCTTGCTCTTCACCTTCTGGCAAACATTGCCCGTTTGGGTGATCTTCTAGGCAGAAGTCACAGACTCCTTCTACCTGATTTACACTAGCTTCCTTCACTTCTTTCTCTTTTTTAGCAAGTTGCCTTTTCAGTAGCTCGATCTCGACCTTGTAGGAAACCTCTTTGTCCACCTTGATGATTCCAGGTGTCTTCTCGTTCCTGACGTGGCTCATGTTATATTCGTTCTGGCACATCTGCTCAACCAGATCCTTAGTCTCTGAGTAGGTTTTGATTTTGATAGACCCACCAGCTAGGGCATCTAGTATCATGCGATGTTGCATTTTCATTCCAGCAGTGAATATTTGCATCTGCTCCATAGCAGTAATGTTGTGGTTAGGACACCTTCTCGTGAGCAATTTGAAGCATTCATAAGCTTCACACAACATTTCTGATTCATGCTGTTCAAAACTCAGACTATCAGACTTCCGCTTCTAGAACAATGTGTGAGTGAAGAATCTCTCAAGGAACTTATCTTCCAGCTCCTTGATGACTTCACGTCATTACTATGCTTTTACAACAAATTCAAGGCAAAGTAGTATATTTTTATTATGCAATATGCAAGAAATAAAGAGAAAAAGAATCAATACAAGACTGCTTGGAGCGCAAGAAACCGAAGAAAAAAAGGAGAAAATTGAGGAAGTGGCGCAGCTGCGCAGGAGCTGGCGCCGCCGCGCCCAGAGAGCATCAGAAAGCTCTATCTCTTCTGTTTATGGCGCAGCTGCGCCAGTTATATGGGCCATCTGGCGCCGCTGCGCGAGCTCGTAACCTAATTCTATAAATTCAGATTTTCTCCTCATTCTTGGACAGTTTTTGACGGCGAGAAAAAGGAAACTTTTGAGAGCAAGTCCAGAGTCAAGTGTTCCTTATTTTGTAATGAATTCTTATACTCTATTTATTGTTATTCCTTTAATTATGAGTAACTAAATTTCTAGATTGGATCCTAGGGGATCCCAATTACTATTTGTTTTGAACCATGTATTTCATATGATGTGTTAATCAAATTACGAAGTTAGTTTCAGTCAATTATCTTTTGTTCTTAATGCTTTACATAACTTGATCACTTGTGTGATGATTATAATTGTTTGTTTACTAAGACATTAGAGGCAATTCAATTGACCTAGGGATAATTGTTCAATTAACTTTCACTTTAGACATATCGGTTTGTTAATTGAGAATTCAAAGATTAAAGGGCAAAAACCTCAATTGATTATAGGTCGTCCTAAGACATTAGAGATTGATAATCAATTGAGAGGATTATGTACCAAGACATTGGACATAGTTATTTAATTTAATTGAATCGTGGAACTAAGTTTGTAATTTGTTAGCATGCATGGAATACCAAGACAATAGTAGTTGGGTGAACCGAAAAGATCCAATCACTTTCTCTCTTGACTCAAAAACCCGTCATTCGCTAAGAAACCATAGTTCCAAAAGAATTCCCCCCTTTTATTTAATTGCAATTTTTACTCGCGTGTGATACCGATTACCGTAATTGAGTCACAACAATTTCTGTGGACGATAATTTTATACTTACTTTGACACTTCGTCAAATGGCGCCGCTGCCGGGGATTGTTGATTGAATCAACAAGGCAATCGGAACATACTAGGGTTAATTTTATTTTTATTTAGTATTTTTATTTTTCAGTAATAGATCATAAAAAAATCCAAAAAACAAAAACAAAAAAGATTTGATTTCTTTTATATTTATTTAGAATCTTTAGTAATTTGATTTTATTTTATCTTTATTTTTGGATTTTGTTAGATTTTATTTTTAGTTAGTAGTATTAGTTGCGATAAAAAAAAAAAAAAAAAACATATATTTCAAAACTTTTCTTGTGTACCACAATTGCTACTAAGGGTATTTGTTGTTTGTTTGCATGCGCAGTAAACCGGACGAAGCACTTAACTACGATCCGGAGATAGAAAAGACAGCAAAGGCACTCAGAAAGCAAGCACGGTTAGAGCGTGAGGCTGCTCTAGCCGCAAGGACTCAGTGACGGAGAAATCAAGTTCTCTGACTCCGAAACTGAGAGTATGGAAGATCCACCACCTCCACCTCCAGAAAGAACATTGGGTGACTACGGGCAGAATAACGGAAGGAATGCTAATCTTGGTTTCCAGCCGGTCAACCCAGTGTCCTTGGACATTAAGAACACGGTGCTCAACGCTCTCAAGGAAAATCAGTACTCGGGGGCTGAATCACAATGCCAAAATCTTCATCTTGAGCACTTTGATGAGGCATGTGGATACACGGATCCACCTGGTGTGTCAGAGTCCGATAAGAAGCTGAGGCTTTTCAAGTTATCTTTGACAGGGAGAGCTAAGGATTGGATAGATACTTTGCCTCCCAACACCATCGCAACGTGGGATGAGCTTGCCATCAAATTCAAGGACAGGTACTTTCCAATCCACAAGTTTCTAGAGCAGAGGAATGATATCACAACTTTTGAACAAGGAGAAGCTGAATCCTTGTATGATGCATGGGAGAGATTCAAACTCTGTCTGAAGAAGTGCCAAAATCATGGGCTTGATAACACCACACAGATGCAACACTTCACCCAAGGTCTAAGACTTCAAACTAGAATGCTTCTAGACGCATCAGCTGGTGGATCGTTAAGAAACAAAGTGGAGAGTCAAGCTAGAGAGTTGATAGAGAATATGGCTCAGAATGAGTGTCGAGTTCAGAATGACCGGGGTCCCAAAAAGAAACCGGGAATGTTGGAACTAGACACAGGGACTGCACTCCTAGCTGGGCAAAGTAAAATGAATAATAGCATTGAAATTCTTCTGAAAATTTTTACTAACCAATCTGCTTCTCCAGCACAGGTCAATGCTGCTCAAGGAGTCACTTGTGATTTCTGTCACCAAAATCATGCAAATGGTGAATGTTTCCCTGCAGGTTCAGAAGAGGCTCTTTATTTAGCAAACTTCAGGAAGAGCAACCCCAACAACAACCCCTTTTCCAATATTTATAATAAGGGGTGGCGAGATCATCCAAATTTTGGTTGGGGTGGAAACACGAATCAATCTCAGCAACAAGCTCCTCCTCCCCAAAACAGTCAACAAAAGAATTCATCTCCTTTAGAAGAGACACTCTCCCAATTTATCAAGTTCACTCAAGGAGGGTTCGAAGCTGTGAAGGTTAGTCAGGACCAGCTGAAAGCCACTCAAGCTCAGATGCAAGCAAATCAAGACATTGCCAATAAAAACCATGAGTCTTCCATTAAAAATCTAGAGACACAGATTGGGAAATTGTCCAGACAGTTTGCAGCTTCTCAAAACAACAGTTTTGGAGGTTCTCCAAAAGACAACCCAAGGAATGAAACTTGCAACGCTCTCAACTTGAGAAATCGAGTAGTTCCTTCCCCGGAGGTCGCAATGAAAAAGAAGGTAGCGTCTAGTAATGAGGGAGAAGTTGAAAAAGAGTGGGAAGTAGTGGAAGTAAGTGAGAGTGATGAGGTGGAGTTAGTTGAACATAAGGAGAGAACGACCTTGAAGAGGGAAATTCATAATCGGAGGAGGCAAGCTAAGGAGGATCTCAGGAACAAGTCGGGTCCCAAAGAAGTGTCTCCCTATGCCAAATTACCTTATCCTCCTGCACCAAAGAAAGAAAAAAAATCAAGAGAAGGTGAAAAGCCAAGAGAACACTTTCCGAAAATTTATGGAGATGTTCAATAGCTTGCAAGTCGACATTCCGTTTGCCGAGGTATTGGAGCAAATGCCATTGTATGCTAAATTCATGAAGGAATTGTTGACTAAGAAGCGGAAGCCTAAGGAAGATGAATCGATATTCATGAATGAGGAGTGTAGTGCCATCATCCAAGCCAAGCTCCCACAAAAGAAGAAAGATCCCGGTAGTTTCACTATACCCATCTATATTGGGAATATGCATGTCGGAAAAGCTTTTTGTGATTTGGGAGCAAGCATAAACTTAATGCCGCTTAGCTTGATGAAGCGCATACCCGGTGCGGTAGCCAAGCCCACAAAAATGCAACTCACTCTTGCCGACCGTTCAATCACTTATCCCTATGGAATCTTGGAAGATGTGTTGGTAAGGTGTGTCGAGTTTGTGTTTCTGGCCGACTTTGTGATTCTTGACATGGAGGAGTGTGTGGAAGTCCCAGTTCTGTTAGGAAGACCGTTCTTGGCAACGGGTAGAGCTCTCATTGATGTGAAGATGGGAGATTTAATGCTAAGGCTCAATGATGAAAGTGTGAGTTTCAAAGTGTTTGAAAGCATGGAGCCGTATGACAAGAAGAAGCCTCAATGTTTCCAAGTGGAGGCAAGTGAAATTATTGTCAAGGATAGCACTAACGATGAGGCGACTAAGCCTAATGTTCCGGAGCTGAAACAACTTCCTCCTCAATGGAAGTATGTGTTTATAGGTGAGAATTCCAAAAATCCGGTCATCATTAGTAGCTCTCTCACTCCCTTGGAAGAAGAGAAATTGGTGAAAGACTTTCAGCAAGACCAAGATGCCACAGGTTTCAACTTGGAAGGTACTATTCCGATTATTTACTCTCATAAAGTGAAGAAGGAAGAAGAGCCCATTCCGGGTGATGTGAAATTGGTGTCCCATACTCCAACTTTGGAAGAATTAGTCAAGAAAGAGGTCTTGAAGCTTGTCGAGTCCGGGATGGTAAATCCGGCTCCCACTCTCCGAAAGGTGGAAGGTAAGGGGGAGAGACCCAAGAAAGTTCGTCCCAAAGCAAGAAAGAAGAATAAAAACAAAGGGAAGAACAGGTGGAAGGAGTTGATGAGTGATCCAGTTCCTGAAAATTCATTGAAAGACGATCATAATGTGACTCCTATGAGGGAGGAGCAAAAGAGGAATCGGATTGAATCACATGTGAAGTACCCCCCATAATTGGGTCGTTGGTCGTCAAGCATCGGGACGTTAAACAAGCGCATGATCTTTGTGGTCATGGACCGTCAAGCTATTGACGTTAAAAGAGCGCTTCTTGGGAGGCAACCCAATGTTTTTATTTAGTTATTTCTAGTTTTAATAGGCCTTGTTTTGTGTTTGCAGGTTAAGCAATTGAGTAAAGTCGATGCACAGGACGTGTGGTAATGCTTGATTCCTTGAACTTGAATTTAATTTTGTCTTATATGAATGCTTGGGTCTGTTTGAAAACTTGTGCACTATTTAGATTTGTTTGTTCTGAAATATGTGAAGTCTTTTGAGTTAGCATCTAGGATACATGAATATGTGATTTTCTTGTTGACTACCTTGTATGCTTGAATGCTATTAGAAAAGCTGAGGAAATTTTCCAAACATTGACCACTCGATAATCCGGCCAAGCCGTGAGGATTCGAGCCTAAACACTTAAAAATTTTCTTGTTATGAAAGATTCCACAGCTTAGCTAATTCTCTAGAACTTGCTTATGTTCTCTTGATTGATTGATTGCTATGATTTACACACCGAGGCAAGTTGTTTTTACCTTGAGCCTTTTGAAGCCACCCATTTTAAATGTTATATCCTTCGTTAACCCCTTTGAGCCGAAAGAAAAAATGTTGTTGTTTGCTGAACAAAAAAAAAAAAACATTTTCACAAAATATAAAAAAAAAAAAAAAAAAAAAGGAAAAAAAAAGAAAAAAAAAAGATGATTTTCTTGGAGTTCAGACACATGACTAATGTTTGAGCACATTGCTCATTATAAGTTTGGGGTTGCTTCTGGAATGAGCAACTGGATAAGTTTGGGGTGGGGTACTAGAGAACTAAATAAAGAAAAAAATAGAAACGCTTATCAAATATAAAAAATAAAAAAAAATAAAAAAAAGAGTTATCTAATAAACCTCTCAAAAAAAAAAGTGTGAATAAAAAGAAAAGCAAAGCATTTGAAAACAATAATAATAAGTTCTCTAGTATAAATTGCTAAAGTATAGGGGGAAAAGAAAACAATTCATTGTTCAACAAAAGAAAAGGTGATTTTAGAAACTCCAAGTTTTTCTGCTTACCATCCAAAAACATCCACCCTTAACCTTAGCCCCGTTATAACCCTCAAGTCCTCTAAAGGTGTGAAGTTATATGTGTGTTGATTATCATTAGAATGTTTGCAAGCCTATGGTTGAATGGCTATGACTATGTTGATTGAGTGAAATTTGACCTTATCAAACAGGAGAGTGTGAGGGAGTGATGTGATTAAAGTTTGGTCAATTTTTGTGAAAAGTTCTCTGTTTGTCGATAGCAATTTTGTGCGTAAGAATATTCATGATAGGAATGATCATAGGAGTGTTGATTATGATGGATGACTTGACTGACTTTGCTGATTGGAATTAAACTGTTGAGATAGTGCCAAGTTTTCCGATTGATACAGGTATTCCTTGAGGACAAGGAAAAGTTCAAGTTTGGGGTTGTGATGACTTCACATCATTACTATGCTTTTACAACAAATTCAAGGCAAAGTAGTATATTTTTATTATGCAATATGCAAGAAATAAAGAGAAAAAGAATCAATACAAGACTGCTTGGAGCGCAAGAAACCGAAGAAAAAAAGGAGAAAATTGAGGAAGTGGCGCAGCTGCGCAGGAGCTGGCGCCGCCGCGCCCAGAGAGCATCAGAAAGCTCTATCTCTTCTGTTTATGGCGCAGCTGCGCCAATTATATGGGCCATCTGGCGCCGCTGCGCGAGCTCGTAACCTAATTCTATAAATTCAGATTTTCTCCTCATTCTTGGACAGTTTTTGACGGCGAGAAAAAGGCAACTTTTGAGAGCAAGTCCAGAGTCAAGTGTTCCTTATTTTGTAATGAATTCTTATACTCTATTTATTGTTATTCCTTTAATTATGAGTAACTAAATTTCTAGATTGGATCCTAGGGGATCCCAATTACTATTTGTTTTGAACCATGTATTTCATATGATGTGTTAATCAAATTACGAAGTTAGTTTTAGTCAATTATCCTCTGTTCTTAATGCTTTACATAATTTGATCACTTGTGTGATGATTATAATTGTTTGTTTACTAAGACATTAGAGGCAATTCAATTGACCTAGGGATAATTGTTCAATTAACTTTCACTTTAGACATATCGGTTTGTTAATTGAGAATTCAAAGATTAAAGGGCAAAAACCTCAATTGATTATAGGTCGTCCTAAGACATTAGGGATTGATAATCAATTGAGAGGATTATGTACCAAGACATTGGACATAGTTATTTAATTTAATCGAATCGTGGAACTAAGTTTGTAATTTGTTAGCATGCATGGAATACCAAGACAATAGTAGTTGGGTGAACCGAAAAGATCCAATCACTTTCTCTCTTGACTCAAGAACCCGTCATTCGCTAAGAAACCATAATTCCAAAAGAATTCACCCCTTTTATTTAATTGCAATTTTTACTCGCGTGTGATACCGATTACCGTAATTGAGTCACAACAATCTCTGTGGACGATAATTTTATACTTACTTTGACACTTCGTCACTCCTTCCATGTTGTGATAGATCCGCTTAGCAAGCATTGCAGCCAATCTTTTGATGGACCTGTAAGAGAAAAAGCAAACAACCGTAACTTCTTCTGGTCCTCTGTGACATTGTTCGGCACCTTCTGTATCTGACATGTCTCTGAAAACTTTGACAAATGATCCCACGGATCATTGTTGGTGCGACTGTCGAACTGGTTCTCCCGCAAACCTGTAAGAACGTTAACTTTGATATCAAAGTTAGCTGGGTTTGCCGGTTGGAACCCCTGTAACACCCCGATTTTCGAAGACCAAAAAGTAGGCATTTTTTTTTTTTTTAAAACAACAAAGACTTTGGAGTAGAACCTTCACGATCACAATTAACTTAAATCAGAGTAAACCTTTTTCAAAATAGCGATCGAAATGCAATGCCTCTTTTATAAATTGTTTTCACGAATAAAAGTTTAAGATTAGAACCAAACGTTATTTTTTAAACAAACATAATGACACCATTTATTCCAAATAATTATCGTAATACAATTTCAATATAAATACAGCGGACAATAAATAAGAGCGAACGAGACTCTTAAACTACTACCCCTAAGCTGATCTTTAAACTCTAACTGAAGACGACTGGGTGACGAAGACCCACAGACAGCTTCAAGCCTTGCCGCTTCTCCACGCGGTACAAATAAATCCCTAAAATGCTCGTAGAGGGTCACGATCTAAAAATAACATATAACCAAAAATACGCAGCTCGAGATATACAATACATAGCAGCATATACTCATTTATCATATGAATCACACATCATAGAATTTAAGTGCACAAATCGTCTATCAATCACACACAACAATATTCGAATGCACAATTAGCCTATCAATGCAGACTCTACATGATTGCGATCACCCTACCCGGGACTGTTTCACATGCATGAATTCCGGAATTTACACTCTACGCAGAGAGTCGTAGGTCCATCCCCTACTATACCCCGCAGGGCATCAATAAAATTCCAACGGATTAAGGTGGATCCACTCCCGCAATCACACCTCGTGGTCCACTCCCGCAACCACTTATTGAACTCAATAAAATCCCGCAGGATTCAGGTGGGTCCACTCCCGCAACCTCACCCCGTGGTCCACTCCCGCAACCACGTACTATGAATGCATGAGCATACGATTCCCCATATATGCTAATGCAACAATTACATACCTTCCAAGCATATGTAATTCAATCACAACAATCATACATATATTTCCAATCATATGTAAACAACCACAATAATCATACATATATTTCCAATCATATGTAAACAACTAACATCATGTACAACCAGATAATCAATCAAGTACAAGCATCAACATTTCATATTATTCAATCATATGAAATTCACAACAACCACTCAAGCATGTGTAGAATATATCATGTTCTCAAACAAATTCTCGTCACGAGAAAACATCACAAAACAACCATGCTCATATTTCATATTGCATCACATCAAGCAAATACACATATTCAAGCAACAATTACACATGCATAAAAAGCACTCGATATTTCGAGGTATATGAAATCGTTAGAAAGTGCCCTTACCTCGGCAAGCTTCCAACACATCAACTTACGCTACGCGAGCAACATCTGTCTCTCCTGACAAAGTCCCCAAATCGGCTAATCCTCTTAACCTTTCACAACACATAACTTATCTAAGTTAATACCACATTGTAATTGATCACTTAACTAAGTCCTAGCTTGGCTACTAAAGGATTCAATACTTATGGTTGTTCACTCATAACTAACCAGGCTCACGTCATATTGAAAACAAGTCTAGAAAACATTAACACATTGAAAAGATAGTTTCTCATCACGAAATGTGTTTTAAATAAACCTCGGCTATTTTAAAACACTTAAAATGCCAAATCATTTTTCAAAACAACTCTTGAAAATACAACACTTTAATAAATAGCTTTTATCGTAAAAGCGCTATCACAAATAGTTTTATCCAAAAACGTGGCCAAATAAATTCAAACTATTTTAAAGTTTTTCCAAAAGCAAATCTCTTTTCAAACAACTTATACCTCAGACCATAAGTACCAAAATCTTTAAAAACTAAACAAGTCCGAACTAAAACTTTTCTCGTTCGACGTATAACAAAATACTTTTCGCATGCACGTAACTAAAACATTTTTCTGAATAGTTCACAAACATCAACCTTTTAAAATACAAATCCTCGACAAAACAGTTTCAAACTAAAATGGCCATAACTCATTCAATCTTTGTCCGATTGAGACGAGCCATACGCCAAATTCATCGTCTCGAAAAGGCGGATCAAATTGTTAACTTTCTAGGACACAAAAACAATTTTAAAATGACCTAAAGGCCCTTATAGATTTCGGCCAGAACCTAAAAATAGCTCCAAGCAACTCTTTTCAAAAATCTAACTTGTTAAAACAAGTATAAAAATACCAATTTCACATAAATCAACTCAATTTGGTTTAATTACACACTTAACAAATATTTTTCAAAACCCTAACTTCATAAATCATAAAAATTTGGGGCTTTTAAATTCTAACATTTTCTTTCCAAAATTAAACTCATAGAATAACTAGTGCTAGTTTCAATTTCAAGGAAATCATAACATAAATTCATTTCCAACATTTTCAAAAAAAACACCCCCTTTCTAAAATGTTCACAATCAAAATTTCTTTTTAAATCTATAATCACAAAAGCTCATCCAACAATATTAACAAAAGAAACCTCAAAACTTAAAACAAATCTTGTTGAACATAAAATCAAACAATTCAAATCACAATTTTTCTCTTAGATCTATTACTAACTATCAAGGATTTATACTATTAACAAAGGAAATAAGCAAGAAAATAGAAATCAAAACCCCACTCTACATGATATATTTTCGGCCAAGAGAGAAAGATAAGGGAAGGATTTCTACCTCATGTATAGCTCTACTTCAAGATGATGATAATCCATTAGGAACCAAGATCCAAGCCTTTATAATGAAGGGATAAAAAATTTATGAAGATTGGAAGGGAGAGGTATATGGCTTGGCCAAGAGAGGGAGAGGAGTGGAAGCATCAAAATTTTCTAAGTGTTCTACTTAAAGTAATAGCCAAGAATCATGAGCCCTTGGATCAAATAGGATAAAGTTCTATGATCAAATCCTAGCCATTCATCTCAATCTTGGTCACCAAGTAACTTCACATAATATCTAGATATTTTGTGAGCTTGCCAACTCATCTCACTCAGTCCCCACGTTCGCTCTTAAACGAGCCGTATCTCGCGCACCGATAAACTTTACGGAAACAGAAAAATTCTACCGTAAACCTTTTAATAAAAACAATTCACAAACTTTCGAATAAATTTTATTTCGAATAAATTTTCGCTCCTAAGCTCGGAAAAATATAATGAGATCAAATTCGCATCACAGTCGATATATAAAGTCTCCATTTAAATTTTGACGGAAATCGGAAACCGTAAAATTTTCAAACAGCGGGTATATCTTGTCCATTTTCTCAAAAACCACTAGAAAATTATTTTCAACATTTCAACGAGACAAAAATGTTTCTCAACTCGTTTAAAGCTTATAAAATCATTGTGCCCATTTTTCGAACGTTAAACTACGCGCAGGCACAATTTCAGCATAAATTCTATCAAAACAGACAATTAAACAGAAAATCAATAAAAACAAATAGCACAAGCTAATTAATATATCAAAATTCATATTTCTTCTATAGTAATTCTATGGGTCTTACAACCCCAGTGAGATCTGATCGCAGTCAGTCCTCTTGCAGTAATCTCCCATAGTGATTCTTTGCTCGTCCCCCATGGCTTTGGTGGTAGGCTCTTCTTCTTTCTTGAGATTATTGGCTTCTGCTAGCTTTAGAGCTCGCAGTCTTTTCCTTAGCTTTTATTCTGGTTCGTCGAAGTACTCAAACTCCAGGATACTTGTTATCAAGCACAACAAATGAATATCTTCAGTAGCACTGGAAAAGATAAGTGTAAATATTTTTGGCTTGTTTCATGTGTCTTTGTCACCGTGAAAATTCTCAGGTAAGTGAGGTGGATCACTAGGATCGCTTAAATACCTTGACTTTGCCTTAGCCAGAATTTCTCAGATCAAAATTCACAAACATTAACAAGATTTTTTTATTTTTTTTGTATTTTTAAATTTTTTGACAAACTAGAATAGTTCTAACAATGTTTTGTAAACATAATCTCCAGCAATGGCGCCAAAAACTTGACTACGGTCTAGCAAGTGCACCAGTCTATCGTCGAGTAATAATTCACACTCTAGGTGTCTAGAATGAGTTCGTATCCACATGGATCGTGCCAAAACACTATCAATGCTATTCTAGTTCCTGAGTTTTTGCATTCACTTTGGTTTTAAGAAAAAGGTTTTTAATTTTATAAAAATAGCGAGATGCGTGCGGAAAAGTAAAAGTTTGATTCAGAAACATAGAGGATAGGTATGGTAGTTGAACTTACTCCCTCCTTCATACTTGGCATAATCGGTGTATAACATAGTTATTCGTACAATTGTTTGGCGTTGATTTTATCCTTGTTATAGTAGTACCTTACTACTACCCTATGTAAGTAAAGTTTCCCTATGTTTGTAACTAAGGTACCTACGAGAGTCTAACCTCGTTGTGTCACATACCATAATTACTAGACAGAGTTATTCACAAACATGCATTATGACCATCAACCATCCAATGCCTCTAGATCTTAGTTTCGGGCTATTCAGCTTCTAAGTGCTATATCGCAGCTAGTGCCTGATTCCTACTCTAATTGCTAAGTCACAACTAGTGCAGGATGTTTACCGTATCTATTCATCTAGCGTTATTCATTACTAGTTCCAGACAAATATTAAAGCAAACCCTAATTTTATTATTAAAGTGAACCCTAATATTTATTCTAAAGGCGGTCCTGTTTATCCGGCCAGATTTCGGGCAACGTTATTAAGTGCAAGAAAATAAATAACAACAATATACTGAATAACGATTTATTATAACTTTGACTCAATTACATGACCCAAGTATTCATCGGGAAGTTCATCGTCTCCACCACAACCTAAGGCGTCTAAAATTATAACTGATCTTGTGCATTTTATCAGCTTGGTATTCAAGTTATGTCATCGTGCTGCGTTGTGGTGCATCTTGCTGCGATGGTAAGATTTCCTTCAAAAATATAATTTCTGATTTCTTGGCAAACAAGCAGCTCTCATCGTGGCACGATGGGAGCCATCATGACACGATGAGCTGCTTTTCTTCATTTTTTTGGCTTTTTCTTGTCTTTTGCGCATCTCTGCTTTGTCTTGATGTTTTTCTTGATTCTTCAGGTTTTTGTTGATATTTGGGCCTGTCTTGGTAAAATTACTACTAAATATACTACATAAAATACTACAGAAATTCCTGTCATCATGAAGCTAAAAACCTTTCCTTTTTCACTCAAAGGAGCTGCGATGGACTGGCTATACTACCTCCAAACGAACACTATTGTGAGTTGGACCGACCTAAAGAAGCTATTCTTAGAAAAATACTTCCCTGCCTCCCGACCTAAAGAGTCACTTACTAAATACTGGGAGAGATTCAAACACTTAGTGTCCACCTGCCCCCAACATCAGATCTCTAAGCACCTACTTATCCAGTACTTCTATGAAGGACTGTTACCCATGGACAGGAATATCCTAGATCCCGCTAACGGTGGAGCGCTTGTCAATAAGACTCCAGCCGCAGCAAGATCCCTTATTGAGAACATGTCTCTCAATTCCCAACAGTTCACCACTAGGAACAATTCTATAGCTCAGACAAGAGGAGTGAATGAAATTCAAACCTCCTCCCCCAACAAATCTTTTGAAACAAGAATTGATGAGCTTACTTCTTTAGTGAAACAACTTGTTGTAGGACAAGCTCAAATAGGAAAGGTGTGTGGTATTTGTACCTCTTCTGAACACCCGACATATACTTGTCCAACCCTGCAAGATAAGTCGATTACCGAGTTGCCTCAAGCATATGCAGAAAATGTGTACAATCAAGGCAATAACCAAAATATGTATCATGGCCTGTCAACAAATAAGTATCATCCCAACTGAGGAACCATCAGCTTCTGCGGTATGGAAATCCAGCCGCACAACAATTGTAACAACAATTGTAGTTACCACCCCACTAGCCCACTCAAACCACACCACCACCAACAGTTGTTACTTCCGAACCTTCATTGGAGGATGTTGTCAAACAAATGGCTGCGTAGAACATCCAATTCCAGCAACAAATGACTGCACACGACATTCAATTCCAATAGACAACAGAAGCATCCATCAAGGACTTGAAAGCACAGGTCGGACAATTGCAACAACTATGAACGAAATGCAAACTTAAGCTCAAGCACCCTACCTGACCAAACAATACCTAACCCGAATGTCAGTGCAATCACCCTTAGATCTGACAAGAAGGTTGACGTCGCAGTAGACACAAGTGCAAAAACGAGCGGTGGAAAAGATAAAATTTTGAAAGAAAAAAAAAAAAAAGTAAACTCCAGATGCACATGTGCCTACACCTACCCCTAAACCTGATGAGGAGTATTCAATACCACTTCCCTTTCCTCAAAGAGCTTTCAAGAGTAAAGTGACAGCCCAATCAGACAAAGAGAGGGAAATTTTGGATGTCTTTAAGAAAGTTGAAGTGAACATCCATCTCCTTGAGGCCATCAAACAAGTCCCGAAATATGCTAAATTACTCAAGGATATGTGCACCAACAAGAGGATATTGAAAGGGAACTCTAGAGTCAATATGAGTAGAAATGTTTCTGCAATCATACAACAGACGGGGCCCGAGAAATGTGTAGATCTTGGAGTCTTTACTGTCCCTTGTACCATAGGCAATACCGAATTCGGAAGTTGCATGTTGGACTTGGACTCTTCCATTAATGTTATGCCCCCCTCTATTTATAACTCTCTTTCCCTTGGTCTGTTGTAGCCTAAAAGTCTTGTCATTCAACTTGCAAACATGAACATCACCTGCCCTAGGGGTATTGTCGAGGATGTGTTTGTTAAAGTCAATGATCTAATCTTTCCTGCAGATTTCTACGTCCTTGGCATGCAAAGAGAAACAAACCCTTAAAAAGGAACCCTCATTCTAGGTAGACCATTCATGAGAACCATTAGATCAAAGATTGATGTCTATGCAGGGACACTTTTTATGCGATTTGTGAAATTCTGGTAGCAAGTGTCAGATGTGCAGCACAATGTGTAGCACTTTAGGAATCGTATGATGTGTAACCTAATGTGCTAACATCATGGACATACTGAACTTGATGAACAAGAAATAAATAAAGAGTGCATAAAACAATAAAAACACAATGAGTTTGTTAACCCAGTTCGGTGCAAACAACAACCTACTCTGGAGGATACCAATCCAAGGATGAATCCACTATGGTAGTTCTCCAAAGCTAAACTCTCTCATTTACAACTTACCACTTAATCACTACCCGTGCAAATTCTACCTAGAAACTCCTAGATATGAGAACCTCTGCTCACTCCCCCTCAACCTTACCCAGTAAGAATTTAATAAACAAACTCAATATGGAGACACATTCCTATACAAACTACACACTCATACCTAAAGGTTTTGAGTGTTAGACAATTAAACAACATTGCTCCGTGCTTCAAAGCTTTGGAGAAGATCACAATCACAACTCAACTAAACAGTCCAACATTGCATCAAAGTGATACAAAAGAGGCTCATAAATAAAGCACAAGGCTCATAAAGACACGAAAACCCTAAAAGACTAAATCTTGATATTTTTGGCTTCGGTGAATAATTCAGGTCTTCTATCTTCCTTTATATAGAACGAGCTTTATGGGCTTGGATCTTCAAAACGAGAGCTGGCCATAACAAATTCCTTTGAGATAAATTTGATCCTTATCCAAATATATTTGTTTTAAATCTTTTTTATCAAGTCGGCCATCTTAAAATAAAACAGAATCCATGAAAGATTATATTGTTCCTTGGCGCGCAAGTCAGCGTGAGTTTATTTCAAAAACGAATCTTTATAAAGATCACACGCGAAAGATTAACAGAAAGCGCGTATTCTTAGGGCGTCGAGGTGTGGATCCTGATGTGCCACACATCATGCTCCACGTCATGCACTTAGGCTTATTTTGCCAAATGAAGCCAACACCCTAAAAACCCAACAATCTGGAAATCATGTCATAAACTTCAACTTATTTGATGTCATGAAGCACCCGCATGAAGAACACTTTGTCTTTGCAGTAGAGCTATTTGATAGTTTGACAGATGATGAGTTCACTGATGAGTTCATTGCTGATTTTCCGTCTATCGCTGGTTTTGATGACACTTTCACCTGTCAGAATTGCACTGATGTTGAAATATGCTCTATGTGTGCTGAATTTAATGATGATCATGTTGTTGTTAATGACACTGACACTGATAACACATGCACTGAGACTAACAACACAGTCACTATTGCAAATGTCGACATTCTTGTAGATCCCTCCACTATGCTACAAAATTCCATAATTCAATCCGATCTGGATGAACTATATATTGCTCTTGGAGTTGATGAATCCTCTTAAATTTTTGCTTGTGACTGTGGTGTTTGTAATGTTAGTCGTGAGATCAGTGCGGCCATTTCAGGTAAAGACATTTTGATGCCGACAACCACTTGTGCAGAAATTCTAGGAAATTCAACAACTGTTGAATTTGACACTAAAAGTGTGGATATTAGCCGCAACCAGCCATTTTCCATAGCAGAGAAATTATTGGCAGAGCCTCTGATTAAGCCACGCAACTTGCAGTGGTCTTTCTCCATATGTGCATCTGCTCCACCTATTTTATCTAACTCACAAGCTAAATGTGGATTTTATGAATTTTATGCTTTTGTTAGTTTAGGTTCACCATATGTGCTGGATATTCCTGTTTTTCCTGTTCGTAGTGTGGCAAGGCCCCTACCAAAACCACCAGACATAGAAGATCTAGTAACTACAATTCCAACTTGACCCCTCAGGTGTGCTCCTTCCTTTTTTCCTCACTTTATGCTTATTGTTACATTGTGGATAATGTCTGATTTAAGTGTGGGGGGATGGGGGGACATTTTACATTTTGTTGTTTAGTTTTTTTCTTTCAGAAAATAATAATTAAAAAAAACAAATAAAAACAAAATAGTGAGATCCCGTCATTACAAGTGACAAATGCTGCGTAGGGTGCTCTATTCGAAGTAACATGTTGGACTCATTACAAGTGAGACCCCGTCGGGTGAAAAGGTAGAGTAGCACCTAAAACATAACTTAAATGAACTTAAGTAGTGTCCCTACATATAAAAATCAAAAAGCCTGTGAGAACAAGAAAAGCATGGCTTCCCCTCAAGCTGAAATCTGAACTCAAACTTTGAGTTGTAGGAAAGAAAAGGTAGCCTAGTATCCTGACTATGTAGTTTTCGAGAAGGATCATGTAATGACTCTGGTTGACAGTAATAGGCAATACACACACACGCATGATTATTATTGACGGTTGATATACAAGAGTTATGTCAATCTTTAAAATACAATCCAAGGCTTTAAGCTTGAAACTTAGATGTGTTGATTATTTGTGACGTTGTAGCATGCTTTGTTCTCGAGTTTTGCTCAGGAGAACAAAAGAATAAGTGTGGGGGAAGTTGATCAGTGCATTTCTAATGCACTTTCTTATATCTTATGCTATGACATTTATATGATTTCTGTCGCGGTGATTTTCGGACGTTAAGCTATTGATTAGTTTTGACTCGCAAAAATATGAATTCACCACCGAGCTTTAATTTATCCAAGGGAAGGGAAAAATATCGAATAAACCCAATTAAATTTAGAGATTAAAGGTTCGGGGGTTAGTTACGCAAAGAGAAGGTATTAGCACCCTAAACGTCTATAGTACTCTATAGAATCCTTTTGTAAATTATGTTTCATACTAAAATATTTGCTCACTTATATTATTTGCTTGTAAAATTGTTTGGTTGTACATAATTGATTGGTGAGATGAGAAAAGAAATTTTTTTTTTATTAATTTATTTATAAAGAGAAAAAAGAAAATGTTTTATTAATTTTGATTTGGGAAGACACAAGGTCTTTTGCCCTACGTACCCGTTAAGGATCAAAATCCCGTAGTTCGGGTAACAATTGAAAAGTGGTGTGTTGATTGATTTTAGGAGGAAAGACGAGTCGTCATCTTAAGTTTAAACTCCTTTTGATCCACCACGAACATACTGAAAAATTTATTATTTTTCTAGCCATATGTCATGGCGCAAAGTGAATTCTCGACTAGAGATGACTCACGTCTAAACTGTTTTTGAGAAAAAATGTTTTAAAGTTGAAAAGCCAAGCGGCAAAAATGTTTGAATTTGTTTTTGTTGTTTTTAGTCTTTTGAAAATAGTTTAAATATGCTTAAGTGTATTAAAGCATTTATTAAAAAAGAGTTTGAAAATCTATCGACGAGAGTCGAGGTTTATTAAAAAAAGTTCTTTTTGAAAAGTTTTAATTTTTTGAATGTTTTTGGCCTTTTAACATTTTGAATTCTTTAAAGAAACGACGATAAATAAATAAATATGCAAGCATAGAAATATTAATAACGATGAACAAGTCAAAATAAATTCATTTCCCTTGAATCAAATAAAATAAAAGAAAATCTAACTAACACACATATATTTTTTTTTGTATTTTTGATATATGAGAAATAAATTATGCATATTTTTGATATTTTTTATGCTAATAATAAATAAAATGATATGGCATATTTTTTAGATTTTTTGCATAATGAATAAATAGTAACAAAATTGCATATTTTTTTTATATTGCATATGAGAAATAAATAAATAAAAGCAATGCATATTTTTTGTATTTTTTGATGCTATATGAAAATAAACAAGATAAATTTAAATGGACATGAAAATAAATAAGCAACCAAAATAATAAATAAAAACAGGGGGTTTAAACAAGATATGGGGGTGTTAATTAGCAAGATAGTAGTGTTTTTATGAGGGGTGAATCAGGGCCGCTTTATCACAATCACAGAGCCTGGAGCTCATGGGTGTGTGATGAGATATGGGTCATTTGATTAAATATCAGAAGGCCCGGAAGTATTGGTGTATGGTCTGGCTAAGAGATATGCGCGCACAGGATAAGGGTGGATGGGATATGGGCCATCTGATCAAAGATCAGAAGGCCCAGAGAAAGCAGGCGCATGGGAAAGCCATGGGATGGAGCGCGCTAGATTAGAGACTATATATACAAACTTCACCAGAAAAATTGATTATTTTCACTTGCCTTCTCTCTATATTCATCGCTCCCTCATCTCTCTTATGTGTTCATCAATGTTCATCCATTTACCCAGAATCCGGCCATGAAACCCAGAAACTCACGGCGGTGCCGAAGCCAGGACGGCGGCCCACTGCGCCGGAACCCTAAACCGCCCAAAAATTAAAACTTTCTAACCCAGAAAACCGTTTTTTAACCACCTAGACACGAATCCAAATCTAAAACTCTCAGAAACCTTACCAAAATTGGGATCGAAGGAGGAAAAATCGGAGCTTTTTTGTTTTATTTTTCGACCTTATCTTTCTCTCCTTCTTCTGTGTTTCGATTTCAGTTCTCTCTTCTTCTTTTATTCCTTTGTTTTTTGATTTCGATTTGTTATTGTTGTTTTCGCAAGATTGTGTATGTGTTTGTGTATAACACCCCATATCATTGTCTAGAATACAACATGGAATATTATTATTGATACTGAGTCATTATTATTACATTAGAGAAAATTAAGCACACGCAGGTGCCAAATACAACACGAATTCAGAAACAGCGGAAACAAAATGATGTCAAACTTGGAAAACAAAATACAACAAATTGAATGGAGTGGGGTGAGACTACTAAGTCTCAGTGAGTCCTACTACCCTCCTAATGGTGACTACACCGGGGCTCCTAATCAGTCATAACATAATTAATCTTATCATAACATAATAGCATAAAAATAAAGGTCTAACACAGATAAACAAACTCTTATTCATTTTAACCGCAAGGACACTCTGAGGTTAGCATATCTCAGAGGCTTGCCTTGTCCGACAACCCATTGGGTCACGGCATACAGCTCACAATCATAACCTGATGGATACTCCCATTGGAAGTCCATAAGCGACATAAAACATCGCACTTGATTGACTGATACTAACTGAATCTTAATTGTTCTTACTACCATAATTTCCCAAAACCCGGGGAGCATACTAATACAATTTATTTCCTAGGTTATACCCTAAGATTCCAATTGTGTTTGTCCTCCTGTTTAACATTATAAGAGGATATAAAATGAGTGTTGAATTTTTAGGAAAATGAAAATAAGGGGTCATTCTGCACATTGACTCGCTTCGCCATGGGGAGAAGCTTGTCCTTGGCCTAAATCAACTCGCGAGGCGAGCAAACACTCGCCATGGCGAGTTTCATCAGCCCAGAAATTGCTAGCTCGCCATGAACACTCGTTATGACGAGTTAGTGCAGAATGCACTCTGTTTTGCGATTTTGAATATTTTTTCAAAGGAAACACCTTCAATCCTCAAATAAGTCAGTGTAATCAATTAATACATATAATATACAACAGAATGGAAGAGAATTTGGGAGTTAATTCCCTTTACACAATAAATTCCTAATAAACCTATGTTTGCATCCATATTTTTGAATTGGGGAAAATTCTAACTACCTAGCCTAAGAACCCACCTGGAATTGAAGCTTTAAACTTGATTCCTGAACTTTACACAGCTACTGAACTCCTCAGCTACAACCCACGAACCCCTTGATAGAATTTGGAAACTTGTTGAAAAGTGAAACCTCTAGTTTTGCTCTAAGATTAGAGTTGGTTGATGCTTGGATGACTGAGGTTAGGGGTTTATATAGGAAGGATTTCTGATGTTCAAACAGTAAGGAGTTTGTACATGCATGCGTTGCTATTGGTTGAAAGATAGGTAATGTGGAGAAGGTTGTTGTTTTGTAAATGGGAGAGCTTGGGAAATTGGGGGAAGCTGAAGCATTCAGACTTGATTCTGTTGGAACAAAATTATAATTTTGTATCTCTTTAATTGATTTTGATGATAACAATGTATTTAAAGTTATATTGGAGTACTAATAATTTAATTTAGTGTGCAGGATTAAAAGTTAAAATTTGCGTACTAAAGCACCTTAGAATTTCTGAAGGAATTACTTCTGAGCTTACCAGATCTGAAGCAAGTAATTCTGAGCCTGTCAAGCTCTGAAGCTATTATCTGAAGGCTCATCAGAGATAAATGTTAAGCTACACTTGAGAATACAATTTTATTGAAGACTGTGCCTGACTAAGTCCAAACGTAGAAACCAAGAATGAAAAGGTTTGACCATGGAAAGGTCCTTTTCAAGTCAGGCTTCAGAAACGAATATTTCCTTATTTAGCTTACACCAAGGTTCAAATATCAAAAGCCAAAAGGAATCTCTCATTTTGTAGTAAACGTTAAGCTCCTAAGCATCTGCAAATCAAAACAGCTAATAAGCTCACTGATCAATACAAAGGAGCGTCTCAATTCTTCAAACGGCTATAATCTTCAACGTTCACTTTTTTTCACATATAAAAGGAAGAAGATCTGTGAAGAATTGGTATCAAGACTTAAGCTTCTGAACGTGTTGAACCTCTGTCAAATTCAAAAGCTATCAAACACTTAGAAACTTTGTGATAATTTTCTAAGTTAAGTCTTGTAACTGTGTTGTATTTTGTAAACACCTCTGATTGTATATCAAGTGTTAATCTCATATCTTTATTTTTATTAAACTTGTGGGAAGTCTCTTGCTTTGTGCTTGAGCATTGGAAGTCTCTTGCTTTGTGCTTGAGCATTTGTAATCTGAGTGATTATAGTGAAATCTCTTGTGAAGGACAAGAGGACTGGACTACTCCTGTTAGTGGGAGGAACCAGTATAAAAATTCTGAGTATCGTTCTATCCCTATCCTCATATATATTGTGTGTGTTACAACTTATCCGCTGCATTTGTTTTAACTTAGAAAAAGTCTTAACACAATTCAACCCCCCCCCCCCCCCCCCCTTCTTGTGTGTTTTTCAACCTTCAATTGGCATCAGAGCTCCGGTCTGTTGCTCTTCACTTAACAGTGAAACAGTAAAAGATCTAGGGGTACTTAGTTGAAAAACATGTCTGGTGTTACCTCTCCTTCTGCTTCCTCTGGACCTGATCACTCTGCTGTTCCACCTCCTCACAATTATGATAGGGAAAGGAACAGTGATAATCACAGAGACAAACCACCTTACTTCAACAGTGATCCTACTACTTTTCCTTTCTGGAAAACCAAGATGTATAGTTACATCATTGGGACTGATGATGAGTTATGGGATATCATTGAAGATGGTATACATTTTGAACACATGGATGATGAAGGTATTGTAAGAAATACCTACAGAAAGTTCTTTGAAGCTGAAAAGAAGAAACAGTATAAGAAGCATCATACTGTTAAGAATATGCTTATTGGTGCAATATCTCATGCTGAGTATTTAAAAATATCCAACAAGTCATGTGCCAAAACTATCTGGGACTCTCTATGTTCCACCTATGAAGGAAATAAGCAAGTCAAAGAAGTTAAGGCAAACTTATTAGTTCATCAATATGAGCTGTTCAGAATGAAGGAAGATGAAGATATTGAAACCATGTATTCAAGGTTTCAAACCCTTGTCTCTGGTCTTCAAGTTCTGAAGAAAAGCTACACTGCATCTGATCACGTGAAGAAAATTCTGAGGAGCTTACCTTCCAAATGGAGACCAAAAGTTACAGCTTTTCAGGAATCCAAGGATTTGGACAATGTGACTCTTGAAGATTTAATAAGCTCACTCAGAAGTCATGAGCTAGAACTTATGTCAGATGAACCTGTCAAGAAGATGAAGTCCTTGGCTCTAAGCTCTGTTCAGACTTCCTCAAAAGCTGCAAAGATCAAAGTGTCTGAACAAGAGGAAGAAACTTCTGATGATATGATGGATGAAAATTCTGAGAATGAAGAAATGGCACTAATGGTTAGAAGGTTTCAGAAATGGAACAAGAAATACAAAAGGTTTCCAAACAAAGGAAACAACTCAAGAAGTTCCTTTTCAAAGGACAAAAAGGAAGAACTGAACAAGTGCTATAACTGCAAGAAATCTGGACACTTCATTGCGGACTGTCCAGAAATGTCATCCAAGGACAAAGGAAAGAATAAGAGCTTTGGGAAAGAAAAGTACAAAGAAAAGGTAAGGAAGAGTTTGTTAGCCACTTGGGAGACCATTGAGAATGACTCTGAAGGAGAAGATGATGAAGAAGGCAATCTGGCTTTAATGGCAAGAACTTCTGAAGGTAACAACTCTGATAGAGATTCTGAAGATGACTCAGATGATGAAAATGAGGTATACTCTAACATGACTAAATCTGAATTAATTGATTCTCTTAAGATTGCTGTGAAACATTACACTCGTATGGTAGGTCAACACAAAATTCTGAAGAATGTTCATGAATCATTGAAAAAGGATGCCAAGATTCTTTATGATGAAAATGAATCGTTAAACATTCGTATTTGTCATGTTGAATCTAACTATGTCTTGGCAGACAAGCTCAATGATGATCATGAAGATGCTCTTCACGAATTTATTCGTTGTACCTTCAATAGGAGTAAAATGGCTTCCATGATTTATCATATGACTCGTAACTATGGTGAAGGCATTGGTTATTCTCGGTTTAAGAACTGGGATAAACCTCTGAAATCATATAGTGAGGATGATACTCCACCTGAATTATTCTCTACCTTTGTTAAAAGTGGTACACTCGATCTGAAGGCATCCAACTCTGAAGGAGGCTCTGAACCTGAACCCAAAGACTCAGAAGTTCCAAGTTCTTCTGAACCTAAAATTTCTAAGTTCAAAAGTTCTCAAGTTAAGGCTCAGAAGTCATCTGAACCTCTGAGAGATCGAGGCAAAGTTATTTCAGATCCTTGCTTGACCTTTGGAACTATGATATACTCCAGATCAAAATCCAAGAATCAAATTAAGCCTAAACATTCTTGTCAAAGCTTAATTAATTCTAGATCTTGTGTTGATCATAGAAAACAAAGAAGGAATACTATTCAGAAGACTAACTCTAAAGGACCCATCAGAATATGGGTACCAAAATCTGAAATAGTGTTTGCTTCAGATGCACATGCAAGGAAAGGTAAAACAGCAGCCCTGGTACCTAGACAGTGGTTGCTCACGACATATGACGGGAGAAAAGCATATGTTCCAAACCCTAACTCTGAAAGAGGGAGGCTCTGTGGGGTTTGGAGGAAAACAAAAAGGGAAGATCATTGGTACAGGTACAGTTGGTAATTCCTCCCTTTCCATTAAAGATGTTTGGTTAGTTGATGGACTTAAACATAATCTATTGAGCATTAGTCAATTTTGTGACAATGGATGTATTGTTACATTTGATAAGAATTCATGTATTGTATCAAAAGACTCTGACAAATCTGTAGTATTCAAAGGAATGAGAGTTGGCAATGTTTATAAAGTAAACTTTTCTGATTTGGTTGACCAAAAGATTATATGTCTTTTGTCTCTGAGTGATGAGAAATGGTTATGGCACAAGCGTCTTGGTCATGCTAACTGGAGGTTGATCTCTAAGCTTAGCAAACAAAAGCTTGTTAGTGGTTTGCCTGACATTGATTATCACTCAGATGCACTTTGTGGCTCATGTCAAAAAGGAAAATTTGCTAAGACTTCCTTCAAGTCTAAAAACATTGTCTCTACTTCCAGACCCTTAGAATTGCTTCACATTGATCTGTTTGGTCCTGTTTCGACAGCCTCTATCAATGGTAAAAAATATGGATTGGTCATGGTTGATGATTTCAGTAGATGGACTTGGGTGAAATTCCTACGTTCTAAGAGTGAAGCATTTGTGGTGTTCAGTGACTTCTGCACACAAATACAAAGTGAAAAGGATCTTCGGATTCTGAAGGTTAGAAGCGACCATGGGGGAGAGTTCGAAAATGACTCTTTCGAATCTTTCTGCTCAGAGCATGGAGTAATCCATGAATTCTCTTCTCCTAGAACACCACAGCAGAATGGTGTTGTAGAAAGAAAGAATAGATCTTTGCAAGAAATGGCTCGTACCATGATGCTTGAGTCTAACCTAGCTAAGTTCTTGTAGGCAGAAGCCGTGAGTACTGCTTGCTATGTTCAGAATAGAATCTACATCAGACCTATTCTGAACAAAACTGCTTATGAACTGTTCAAAGGAAGAAAACCCAATATTTCTTATTTTCATCAGTTTGGATGTACTTGTTATATTCTAGACAACAAGGTCTATCGAAAGAAATTTGATGCTAGAGCTTATAAGGGTATCTTTATAGGCTACTCTGAACGCTCAAAAGCATACAGATTGTATAATTCTGAAACTCACACAGTTGAAGAATCTATACATGTTAGATTTGATGATAAAGAGCCTGACGATAAAATGTTAGAGCAAGCTGAGACTTTTGCAGAGTTTCAAGTTTCCTCAAATTCTGAGTGTGAAGATCTCTCCATTGTTGTATATCCATCTGAGACTCAAAATGAAGATATCTCTGAAGGCCTTGAATCTGAAGACCCTTCAGAAACTGAACCCTCTCAGACACCTGCTCCACCTAAGAGTAAATTCAAGTATAGATCATCTCATCCTGAAGAGCTAATTGTTGGTAACAAGGATAGCCCAAGAAAGACCAGATCTGCTTTCAAAGAGGATGAATCCCTAGTTGGGTTAATTTCATTAATTGAACCCACAAACATAGAAGAAGCACTCTCAGATGATGGGTGGATTGTTGCAATGCAAGAAGAACTCAATCAATTTGAAAGAAATGACGTTTGGGATCTGGTACCAAAACCCAAACACAAGAACATTATTGGAACAAAATGGGTATTCATAAACAAGTCAAATGAAAAGGGAGAAGTTGTTAGGAACAAAGCTAGACTGGTTGCACAAGGTTATAGTCAACAAGAAGGCATAGATTTCACTGAAACCTTTGCACCAGTAGCAAGACTTGAAGCAATAAGACTTCTCTTGTCCTATGCAGTTAATCATAACATCACTCTATTTCAAATGGATGTAAAAAGTGCATTTCTGAATGGAGTAATTTCTGAAGAGGTCTATGTCAAACAACCTCCTGGCTTTGAAGATATAAAGTGTCCTGATCATGTTTACAAATTGAAGAAATCTCTATATGGTTTGAAACAAGCTCCAAGAGCTTGGTATGAGAGGTTAAGTATATTTCTTCTAGAAAACGGTTTTGAAAAAGGACATGTTGATAACACTCTTTTTAGAAAAACCTTAAAAACTGATATCTTAATTGTTCAAATTTATGTTGATGATATTATCTTTGGTTCAACTAATGCTTCTCTTTGCAAGAGTTTCTCTAAGCTTATGCAGGATGAATTCGAAATGAGTATGATGGGAGAACTAACATTCTTTTTGGGAATTCAAATTAATCAAAGAAAAGAAGGAGTATATGTGCATCAAACCAAATACACAAAGGATTTACTGAAGAAATTTGGTCTTGAAGATTGCAAACCAATGTCAACTCCTATGCATCCCTCTAGCAGTCTTCTGAAGGAAGAATCTGAAGGCAAAGTAGATCAGAAATTATATAGAGGTATGATTGGTTCCCTCCTTTATCTCACTGCTTCTAGACCAGATATCTTGTTCAGTGTATGCTTGTGTGCTAGATTTCAATCAGATCCTAAAGAGTCTCATTTAACTGCTGTTAAGAGAATCTTTAGATATTTGAAAGGAACCACTAATCTTGGATTACTTTATAAGAAATCCTTAGATTACCAGCTTATTGGATTCTGTGATGCTGACTATGCTGGTGATAAAATTGAAAGGAAGTCCACTAGTGGAAACTGTCAATTTCTAGGTGAAAACCTTATATCATGGGCTAGTAAGAGACAAGCAACTATTGCTCTATCTACAGCAGAAGCAGAGTACATCTCAGCTGCTAAGTGTTGCACTCAATTGCTCTGGATGAAACATCAGCTGGAGGATTATCAGATAAGGATAAGTAGTATACCACTTCTCTGTGATAATACTGCTGCTATCTGTTTGTCTAAGAATCCTATTTTGCATTCACGAGCTAAACACATTGAGATCAAGCATCACTTCATTAGAGATTATGTTCAGAAGGGACTAATTGAGATTCAATTCATTGATACTGAGCATCAATGGGCTGATATCTTTACCAAACCTCTTGCTATTGATCGTTTCAATTTTATCAAGAAAAATCTGAACATGGTTTTTAATTCTGAATGATGTTTCTGAATGCTGTTAACTCTGAATGAATAAATTAGTTCTGAAGGGCCTCAGAAGTTTGGATGGCTCAGAAACTATTATATAGGTTATAAAGCACTCTCTCATCTGAAGCAATCAGAATTATTTATTATTAAATATGATCTCTTGTGACTCAGATACCTACTCTAAGTGTTAGTTGACTGCTCAGTTTCTCTAACTGACAGCTGGCTTCTGAAAACACTACTTATCTATGTAACTTCCCATCATGTCTAGTAACCGCTGGGTAATGGAGGAGAGCTAATGATGATTTTATTAAAAGTAACTGCCACGCCCCCATTACGTCACTATCTTGTTTCCCCCAATATTTTGAAACTTACACTATAATCACTTATCACACACTAGTCACTATCACTTCTCACGTTTTCAACTTCTTCTTTCAAAATTTTCATCTCTCTTTCTCTCAAAATTCTTTTCTATCTTCCTCAATCGTCAACTTCAATGGCTTCTTCATCTAAAGCTACTATCATTCCTAACCTTATTGAATCTCAAGAAGATGTCTCCAGAAATCCTGAACCTTCATCTGTTCGCTTTGAGCAATTAGAGCTAGTTGCAGAAAATCCAATCGACTTTGAATCGTTTAGGGTAAACGATTTGGAACTAAGAAGTTACTTTGAGAATCAAGGATGGACGAACTACTTTGATATGCTGAACGGTGTCGTTTATCCAAATTTAGTCAAGGAATTTTGGGTTGGCGCGGAAGTGTTTACTAAAGAAAAGGCTAAAGCGGAATTGGAAAGGGCCATTGCTAAAAATCCAGAAGTTAACAAGAACAAGTCTTGTGAGGAATTAGGTTTGAAACCTTACATTGGTCCTGAAATTCGTTCAACAATTCTCGGTGTACCTGTGTCAATCACAAGAAAACACTTTGCTGAACTCCTTCAGATTCCTAATGAAGGATTTTTTCAAGTTGATACTGACAAACCTCCACCCCTAACCAAGCATAGAGCTGAGATTAAAGATACCTTATATGAGGATCCCACTCATATGGGAAGAACTTCTGGGCTGTTTAAAGTTGCAAAGCTTCTGCACAAAATTCTTCTCTCTACCATCATTCCAAGGGTTGGTGGAACTGATCAGATTTCATGGAATCAAAGGCATTTGCTTCTCTTCTTAGTAAAAGGTACTAAGTTAAATTTACCAGCTTATCTCTTCCACTATCTCTGTACCTATATCAGAAACACTACAGAGAAATCTAAGCACTGGGTTGCTTATCCAAGATTGCTCTCTGAGCTCTTCTACCAATGGCGTTTGGTGGATAAGTTGAGGGAAGTTGGAGCTGAGGATACCACTATTGAGTTAAGGACTCCCTTCCTCTCTGCTGAAAATATGTGCCATGTGCACAAGATCTCTAAGGATAATCTGAAGTATCCTCAATCTCCTACCAAGAGAAGGGTAACATCCCTCAGAGATGATGTTCACCCTGTGTATAAGAATGAGCCAATGGATGTTATTGCTCATTACATTGCTGCTAGAAGGGAAGAAGGTGTTTATCTTACCCTTGATGATTTACAGTCTGAACCTGAGGATGACTATGTAGTCAAGAAAAGAAAGAGGACAACAAAGAAGAAGAATTCTGAGGTTGCTGAAGCCCCAGAAAAGAAGAGGGTTAAGAAGGAAAAGAAGGTGAAGACCAAGAAGGTCTCTGAAGCTACTGCCAAATCTGAACGGGTACCTCAGCGCACTGAAGAGCCTTTTGTGGCACATATTGACAGCGATTCAGATACAGAAGATGATGTGCCTCTGAGCCGCACTATCAGAATCAGGAAACCAGTTCAGATATCTACTTCAGGTATTCCTTCAACTTCTGTAAATACTGTTCTTAATGCTGCACAAACTGTCAACCCCTTATCTGAACAAACTCAACCTCCTCCCCAATTCACTGAAACCATATTTGAACAACCTCCACCTCAAACTAATCCCACTCAATCTCCACCTCATCTTTCCACACATCCTACCATTGATCACCCGTCTGTTGATGAATCTCAACCCATCAATATGATGCTGCCTGGTAGTAGCCAAATATTTCCAGCATTTCCCATTGTTGATGAATCCCCCACAGTTTCTGAGCTTGAAAGAGCTGTGGATCATGTACAAGAATCCATCATCTCTGTTGCATCTAAGAGAAATGAAACTCTTCATGAACTTCACTCCAAAATGCAACAACTCTATGATCTTCAACAACAAGAAACTCAACAACAACAACACCAACCACAATCACTATCTCCACACTCCACAGACACTCTCCAACACCTTGAACAACATCTTCATGGTGATCTTGTATACACTGTTTCATCACCTCAGCAATCACCCATTCACACTGCTTCCACCTCTGTACCTGCCATTATTGCTGAAACCATTCCTGACAAACCTAAATCCCCTCAGAAATCTCCTATTAAAGATTCTGAGTCTGCCCCAATAGCAATGGACATAGACCAATCTGATCCCTCTAATACTCAAACTTCTGAAGTCCCTGCTGAATCACAAACTGAACCTCCTCAGCCTTCATCTTCTAAGCCACTCACTTCTGAACCCAACACTTCAGAAATTCCATCTTCTCCACCATCTCCTGGAACTGATTCAGATCTTGAAGAAATTCATCTTCATTCTGAAACATTTCCTTGTTTCACCATGGTGCTTAACACTGAACCTCCTCAATCCTTCCGACCACCCAGAAAAGTCATTACCATTCCTGACTCTGACTCAGATTCTGAAGAATCTTTTACTTCAGAATCCTCGTGTGAACATTTGCCTAGACCACCACCCCCTCCTGTTTCCAATGACATGTTTGTGCGCGTTACTAACAAAATTTACAGGAAAGCAAAGGCACTTCATGATGTTAGGCGTTCACTGATGAATCCAAGAGCTTATATCATGGCTTGGGATGAACTAAGAGAGGAAGTTCTGACTGATTTCTATCATCTGGTGGATGGGGATCTGAATGAGATGTTGGATTATCAGATTGCTCTGAAGGCTTGGTTGGATAAGCTCAAGGAAGGGTATTTGAAGATCTCTGAGAAGGCGGCGCGTCATTGGCAGGAAGATTACCTCAACACTCACTTCTCACTTTCTATGCAAAGTTCCATTTCTACTGCTCTGAAGTTTTCTCTGGACCCTGGTGATTTATTTGTGAGCAAGTCAGTGATGGATGTAGTTGGCTCCTCTTCAGAACTCTCTGTACTTAAGAAAGAGCTTGAGGCTCAGAAGCAGAAGCAAGCTGCACTGAATGCTAAGATTGATCAGCTTGCCGCTCAGCAGAATGAAAAATTTGAGAGGATTGAGGCTAAACAGAATGAAATGGCAAATGATCTGAAGACCCTTATTACCCTTCTGACCCCTAAACCTTAGGATCTCTTTTAGGCACTTGTTTTAGTTTCTTTTCTGAACAATTTTATCTTGGTTATGTTTTGAATATTTTGCTTAAATTTCTTTTGATTTTATGGCTTATTTCTTATTATTAATTCTTATCACTTTCTTCAAAACTTGTGCTTTGACTGACCCGTTTTTGATAACGACAAAGGGGGAGAAAATATTATATTATTTCATGTGGCAGTGAAATTAATTCTGAAGCTCTAAGATCTTACATTTTCTAAACTCTACTCTTGTTAAGTTATATAAGTCTTTTAAACTTTTAATGAGGGGGAGTAATAAATTTTGTCCAACATAAATTCGTATGATATAAGATACGCTTGCAAACCATGTCTTATATTTGTCAATCTGAAGAAATAGAGCTTGCAAACCTCTAATTCTGAAGGTAGAATATATGAAATTATATTTGACATTAAATATTACTCTTAGACTGTTTTATATTTATCATTGATAAACTTCTGAAGCTTATCAGATTCAGGGGGAGCTTGCAAACCTCAGAACCTGAAGTCAAGATGTTAAATAAAAACAACAACAATTGATTTTAAATACATATAGTTGTCATCATCAAAAAGGGGGAGATTGTTGGAACAAAATTATAATTTTGTATCTCTTTAATTGATTTTGATGATAACAATGTATTGAAAGTTAAATTGGAGTACTAATAATTTAATTTAGTGTGCAGGATTAAAAGTTAAAATTTGCGTACTAAAGCACCTTAGAATTTCTGAAGGAATTACTTCTGAGCTTACCAGATCTGAAGCAAGTAATTCTGAGCCTGTCAAGCTCTGAAGCTATTATCTGAAGGCTCATCAGAGATAAATGTTAAGCTACACTTGAGAATACAATTTTATTGAAGACTGTGCCTGACTAAGTCCAAACGTAGAAACCAAGAATGAAAAGGTTTGACCATGGAAAGGTCCTTTTCAAGTCAGGCTTCAGAAACGAATATTTCCTTATTTAGCTTACACCAAGGTTCAAATATCAAAAGCCAAAAGGAATCTCTCATTTTGTAGTAAACGTTAAGCTCCTAAGCATCTGCAAATCAGAACAGCTAATAAGCTCACTGATCAATACAAAGGAGCGTCTCAATTCTTCAAACGGCTATAATCTTCAACGTTCACTTTTTTTCACATATAAAAGGAAGAAGATCTGTGAAGAATTGGTATCAAGACTTAAGCTTCTGAACGTGTAGAACCTCTGTCAAATTCAAAAGCTATCAAACACTTAGAAACTTTGTGATAATTTTCTAAGTTAAGTCTTGTAACTGTGTTGTATTTTGTAAACACCTCTGATTGTATATCAAGTGTTAATCTCATATCTTTATTTTTATTAAACTTGTGGGAAGTCTCTTGCTTTGTGCTTGAGCATTGGAAGTCTCTTGCTTTGTGCTTGAGCATTTGTAATCTGAGTGATTATAGTGAAATCTCTTGTGAAGGACAAGAGGACTGGACTACTCCTATTAGTGGGAGGAACCAGTATAAAAATTCTGAGTATCGTTCTATCCCTATCCTCATATATATTGTGTGTGTTACAACTTATCCGCTGCATTTGTTTTAACTTAGAAAAAGTCTTAACACAATTCAACCCCCCCCCCCCCCCCCCTCTTGTGTGTTTTTCAACCTTCAGATTCTTGTTTCTGAAGAATCTCTGATAACATGGGAAAGTGGTGTTGTTGTTCATGGCTAGATGACAATTCTTGTGTTGGAGGGAAATTCAGGTTTTTGGATTTTATTGTTGTTGTTGCTCGTGAGAGGGGGAGGAAGAGAGAGCTTAGCATTTTCTGTTTCTGAAGTGCCGCTACAATGAATTGGTTGCATGTATTGTCATTGGATTAAAAGGAGAGAGTAGAGTGGTGAGGTGTTGGCTTGGTGGGTGGTTGAGTCACACGAGAGAGGGAAGAGTTTTGGAAGGAAAGTAAGTGTTTAATTGCTAAGTGTCACATTAGGAATGATATTTGTCATATGGTTTGGTGTAATGAAATTTCTAACTTTTACACAAAGCATACACAAAAATTCTAAGAATTACTAAATTAATTCCCACATGTAAATTCCTAATTATGTGAACAAGCTCTAATTGGAATTAATTAGATTAAATAAAGATTTGGGATATTACATTGTGTGTTGTTTGAAATTTCTGAGTTTTGTGTGATGTTGAACGAGAACGATTCTGTGGTGATGTTGTTGTTCTGGGTTTTGATGTTTGTTTTGTTCTGTGATGTTAATTTCTAGATTTGGATTTATTTATGAGTTCAAGAAAATTTAGGGTTTGGATGTGTTCTTTTCTTGCGGCTGAGAAGAAAAAATTGGATCATTTTCACTGAGTTTTCTGTTCTGTTATATAAGTAAAGATTAAGGTTTGTGATTGACAAAATTGGCATTGGAAAATTTGAAATTTCATGGTTCAGTAACTGTATCACTAATGGGAGAAAGAAAACAAAGTCTTCTCATCACAAAAATGTGAATCATGCTCCTCCTTTTTTGATTTTTTAATTAAAATAAATTTAAAAATAATACTAATAACAATAAATAACACTAAATAATAATAACAGAAAAATAAATGAATAAATAAATAGTTAAATAAAGAAATCAAAAAAATCAAAAAATCAAAAAATCAAAATAACAATAATAATAATAATAATAATAATAATAATAATAATAATAATAATAATAATAATAACAAAATGGACAGAACAAAAAAACACAAAAATGAGGTATTTTAAAATATCTCTTTGTCGAATTTTTTCTCAAAACTTTTAACAAACGAGGTATTTTAAAATACCTCCCCGTCGAAATTTCTCGAAAAAAGTGACGATTATTTCAAATAAAAATATGGTTGATGAATGTAAAAAATGCAAAAATTTAGGTCAAAAAATGGGGTATGATAGATGCCTCTATTCAAGTTTCTTCATCTGGAGATTTTTGAAAAAGAAAAGAAGAATTTTTTTGTTTTGATTCGACGGATGGAAGAGACTTAAATACAAAGTACACCATTTTTTGACCAAATGAAACTTTAAAATGTTATGAATGCATGACTCTAAATCTTGTGAGAAAAAGTCGTCACAAGAAACAAATTATTATCAAGGGGAAAACAGGGACGTTCATAGAGGAGTGACACAAGTGACCCGACTGGTGAAGAGAAATAACAAAAATGATATCCAAGTCCATAAAGGAAAATTAATCTAACTCTACTGAAGATATGATATAGTTTCACTGGGGGAGATAAGTTGCCTACTATCGTATGGATAGCTTAACAAAGACAATCAAAAATGATATCTACTACCATATGAATAGCTTAACAAAGGCAATGAGAAATAATACATACTACCGTACGGATAGCTTAACAAAGGCAATGAGAAATGATACCTACTACCGTATGGATAGTTTAACAAGGGCAGATGTCAGACATTACTTACTAACGTAATGATAGCTTAACGAAAGTAATGAGTAAAGATAAGACACTGTCTACTACCGTATGGATAGCTTAACGTAAGACAATGAGAAATAATACATACTACCGTACGGATAGCATAACAAAGGCAATGAGAAATGATACCTACTACCGTATGGATAGTTTAACAAGGGCAGATGTCAGACATTACTTACTAACGTAATGATAGCTTAACGAAAGTAATGAGTAAAGATAAGACACTGTCTACTACCGTATGGATAGCTTAACGTAAGACAATGAGAAATAATACATACTACCGTACGGATAGCTTAACAAAGGCAATGAGAAATGATACCTACTACCGTATGGATAGTTTAACAAGGGCAGATGTCAGACATTACTTACTAACGTAATGATAGCTTAACGAAAGTAATGAGTAAAGATAAGACACTGTCTACTACCGTATGGATAGCTTAACGTAAGACAATGAGAAATAATACATACTACCGTACGGATAGCATAACAAAGGCAATGAGAAACGATACCTACTACCGTATGGATAGTTTAACAAGGGCAGATGTCAGACATTACTTACTACCGTATTGATAGCTTAACGAAAGTAATGAGTAAAGATAAGACAATGTCTACTACCGTATGGATAGCTTAACGAAAGACAAGTGACAAGTGCTGCCTACTACCATATGGATAGCATGATAGATGTTACCTACAACCGTATTGATAGCTTAATGAAAGTAATAAAAAGATAAGACATTGTCTACTACCGTACGGATAGCATAATGAAAGACAAGTGACAAATATTGTCTACTACCATATGGATAGCATGACGAAGACAGGTGACAAGTATTGCCTACTACCGTATGGATAGCATGACAGATGTTACCTACTACCGTATTGATAGTTTAATGAAGGTAATGAAAATGATAAGACACTGTCTACTACCGTATGGATAGCTTAACGAAGACAAGTGGCAAATACTGCCTACTACCGTATGGATAGCATGACAGATGTTACCTACTACCGTATTGATAGTTTAATGTAGGTAATGAAAAAGATAAGACACTGTCTACTACCGTATGGATAGCTTAACGAAAGACAAGTGACAAATATTGCCAACTACCGTATGGATAGCATGACAGATGTTACCTACTACCGTATTGATAGCTTAATGAAGGTAATGAAAAAGATAAGACACTGTCTACTACCGTATGGATAGCTTAACAAAGACAAGTGACAAATATTGCCTACTAACGTATAGATAGCTTAACAAAGGCGAGTGACAAATATTGCTTACTACCGTATGGATAGCTTAGCAAAGGCAAATGACAGATATTGTCTAACACCGTATGGATGGCTTTGATAAATATTACCCTCTACTGTATTGATAGCTTAACAAAGGTAATGAAAAAGATAACAGGTTTCCACAAAGGGAATCGATAACTCTACCTGGAACTTCAAAAGAGATATGGGTGGGTTAAATTGCAAATACATATTTCTCATAACGAGAAGACATCTGAAAATTCCTTGATTAGCATCTCTTGACCAGATACACTGGGGATGACATCACATGGGGAAATTGGAAATATATTTGTTGGTATGCAAGCTACTCAAATAAAGAGACTGCCACTTGCTACTTTGAATTAGAACTCGATCTAGGAAAGAACTAGAGAGAAATAGTCAAACATGCCCAATGAGGAATGAACTCGATTGGGAATCTTCCTATCCGTGTATTTGGCAAGGGAAACAACTTAAGCAACCTTCTTCCACGAGGATTAACTCGGTGGGGATTGTAGAAAGGATATACAATTTCTGCTTATGGCTGACAATCTACTTGAAGAGAATGACACGCCCACCCTTATTCTTGGGGACAAACACGACCAAGATAAGTGAATTAATGAATATCAAGAAATGCAATCATGCATGAATTGTGTAAGTATGTATATTATGTTTGTATGAATGTATGTATATTATGAATGTCATGTATGTATGAATGTTATGCATGCATTGTATATGCTGACAAAACTAACAGGACGAAATGAACTGGAGGTAAACCAACATCGCAGTATGTCCAAATACTCGGCAAATTTCAACAAGGTGTAGATATCACTTGAGATGGACCAACAGCCACTGACGGGTAGAGTCTGGTTATGAAGCTCAAACTTTTCTTGGGAAGAAGGAATTTTATGGGGAAAGACCCAACATTGGTCTAAATCACACTTCAACCGGAGATAACAGGCCTAAAGATCCACTGAGGATAAGAAGTCGCCATTTGTAAACTGAGTAGGGGTGTTCTCCCATCGGCATGTCGCAGTCATTATGCTTTTTTTGTTTTTTTTTTTTTAAAATCCCTAAATTTTGCATGGACCGCCTTTTCAACTTTTCAGTCCATCGGGAGTACATTTCCTTTTTTGGTGCCCCTAATTTTTTTGCTGGACCGCCCTTTCGTGTTTTCGATCCACCGGGACGCTCTCTATTGCTTAAGCCGCCTTTTCAGGTTTCCAACTTCACGAGTTTTTTTTTTAAGCATGGTGTTTTGACTGCGACAGCTCTTGCCGAGAGCGGAAGCTCTTCCACACCATTTGGCCATTGACTTGAATCCTTGAAGGATATGCCCCTTGATGTGAGGACTTGCCCCTGATTGATAAGTTCTTGAGGTATCTTGCCCCTAAGTTAGGAGTGTCTTGAACGGTTATCCCTCGATCATATCATCGCTCGAACTTCTTTGATGTCAAGTATAAGTTTGCAACAAAAGTTGTTTCTTTTGAAAAGTATTTTTGGTATAATGCACATGCAAGTTTTTTTTTAATCATAAAATTTTGCAGGAAACACGTATAGTGTGTGCAAAAGTGGTTAGTGATTACTCAACTAACAGGTGCAGTCAGTTTAACAATGACTTTGCTGAACATGCTTTCATAGTGAACCTAACTTCAATTAGGTCTTTTGAGGTTTATAACGTGGTCTGGCTCACGGTTGTTTGAAAATAGATTATTAGGCTCAAAGTTTTATTTTTAACCCACCCATTCTTCTTTGATGTCCTTCATTCCTAAATTCAATTAATTCATTGGACTCACTTTGGTTGACAAGAGAATGATATTTGAGGCTGACACTTTGGTCGAAGCTTTGATGAGATTTTTTTGAAGTGGTAATCACTTCTTTTCATTTACAAGCTCTCTTTTTTTTGTTTTTTTTTTTTTTAATCCCTTATTTTTGGATGAACCAACTCTTTTGAACTTTTTGGTCCATCAGGAATCCCTATTTTTTGCCTAAGTTTGTTTACTTGGCGGGCTTATGTATACAGACGCAATTACACCAAGGCTAACCATAAGCACGCTACCCCTGAGTTGATGCCATAATGCGTTTGATATTGTTTGATAACATTCAAGACTTCTTTAGCTATTCATCCTTAGCTTGTGCAATCCAAATCTCTCCCCCTTTGACAATATCAAAAAGAAGAAGAGAACTCATTAGAAGTATCAAGTTCAAAAAAGTTGTAACCATAGTCATATCGTGCACTTACATTTGTCGAAATGCACTATATGATGAAATTTCCTAATCAAAATAATTACATACAAAGATATGCCAAAATATATCAATGACGAATACCAAATATCATGACAAATATGGAATGTAGAACAACAAACCAAAACCAACGCATGAATATCGTAACACATCGACATTTTAATCAAGTAACATATCCAAATATGGGACGAAATAAACAAAGCAATGCAACAATTGCATAAACATAGCATGATTATCCATACGAACAAAATTATCCAAAATAATAAGTTATACAAAACCAAAATGAATGTTGTCCAAACATGACAACATTAAAATTATCTGTACAACCATATTGAATAAGCGAAGTCATAAGCAATAACGCAATAAGATTGTTCATGCGGTTAAAGAAAATAAAATGCAATTAAAACACATGAACTTATAAGTTTGAAAAGTAATTTTTATGACTTCCAAATAACATGTATGTATGAAACACATATAATCAACAAGGTACATACTTATGTATGTGAGCAAAAACAATACCAAAGCACATTATAACATGAGAACACATGTTAAACCATATATGCATGATAAGACATTCACATAAATGAATCAAAGTACCAAAATTAATCATATGAAAATATATGTGTATGTATGCACACAAAGTCACATATAAGAACAAAACAAGCATATACAAGCCAAGTATGAACTTAATATGGCATTTGTAATGATCTTTGTCAAATCCTCATTTTAAACATATGAGTCTCAAAAACTTATAAATATTTTTGAGCAAAATTCTTGGAAATGGAGGATTAGACAACTATCAATGCGAATATCATATTAAGGTGAAAGTTATATGTATATAAAACCAATGTACAAATGCTAAGTAAAAAAAATATAAAGGTAAAGGTAGAGAATAGAATCTTCCCTTAACTGTTAAGTGGAGGAAGTGATCAATTTCCACAACTTTGTAAGTGTTGAGTTGAAGCTTTTCTCATCATTTTCCTTGTTCATAAGTCTTGAACTCCATTGTTGTCGGTGTCTTTCGTCAATGGTTCAAGACGTTTTCCTACATACTTAGACATTTGAAATAGGTCCCCAACTCATGTTGGGTCCTAGTTGGTTAGTAGCAACATTATTGCTTAACTTAGGTAACCATTGCATTTTGCCCTTATGTACCAAGATTTTTCGAGCATGGCATTTTGCAATAGTATGACCCTTGTTACAACAATAATGACAAACGATATGAGGATTACTTTTCTTAGGATCCTTTTCAACAAATTTATACTTTTTATTTCTAGGTTTTAACGATTTGTTGAATTTAGATGGATCAACCGCAAAAGTAATCTCCGGCTTGGATGGTTCTTTTAGCTTATCTTGTAACTTTCGCAAGTCTCTATATAAGTAAAAGCATCCATCACATCCGGTTCTATCGTTACCGTAACTATTATCATGACTTGCACTTGACCTTTCTAATAATGATACCTTGAAAGCTTTCACCTCTTCTTCCGTTTCGGAAACTTTCTTTTCAAGAGCTTTGTTAACTTTTATAATTTCATTTAATCGTTTGAAAGATTTCCTAGTTTCACTACATAGGTCCTCAAATGCCCTTTGCAAATCATGATATTCTAACAAAGTATATGAGCTAGAGGGATTTTGGTTTACCTTTTTGGGAGCTTTATCTTTCTTTTTGTGATGATGAGTTGTGAAGCATACATTAGTCACTTCGCCTTCATCACTTGAACTAGAGCTTGATGATGAATGAGATGAAGAGCTACTACTCTCCCATGCAACATAAGCTTTCTTTCCTTTGCTCCTCCTTTTGTTTGAAGATGACTCCTTCTCTTTTCTCTTGAGATTAGGACAATCCGGCTTGTAGTGACCAACTTGGCCGCACTTATAGCATATCCCTTTCTTGGAGTACCTAGCATCATCATTCTTCCGGCGGTAACCACTATCTTTCCGAAACTTCTTAAGATTGTCATCGGAGTGCCTTATCCCATTCTTTCTCACATATCTATTATAGCGTCGAACGAAGAGCTCCATTTCCTCATCATCGGAATCGTCTTCGCTTGAGCTACTTTCCACTTGCTCAACCTTTTTGGACTTGGATGTGGAGGCCTTTAGAGCAATGGACCTCTTATCCTTTTCTTTTTCCTTTTCGTTGTGTTTCTCCTTTTTCCCACCTTTCTCATGCTTTTCCAACAAATTAAGCACTTGTTCATGTTCCGTTAGCTTACCGAATAAGGTTGTGAGACTTAAAGTTGTAAGATCATTCGCTTCTTTGATTGCGGTGACCTTTAGTTGCCATGACCTATTAAGACATCTCAAAATCTTATTAGTAGCATCTTGATTAGTGATTGGTTTACCTAGACCATGTAACTTGTTGGTAATTTTTACAAACTTCTGTTGCATATCCGCAATGGTTTCACCATCTTGCATATGAAACAATTCGAACTCTTGAGTTAAGGTGTTTATTTTGGATATTTTGACCTCATTAGTACTCTTAAAATGAGTAACTAATGTATCCCACATTTCTTTGGCCGATAAACAATGCGACACATGGTAAAATTGTTCAATCCCAAGGGATGAAATAAGTATGTTTTGTGCCTTTGCATCGTAATTGACCTTTTTCTTATCATCGTCCGTCCATTGTGCCATAGGCTTATTGGTGACAATGCCATTAGGATCGGTGTTTGTCGGAACAAACGGACCGTTCTCAATAGCATTCCACACTTCACCATCAAAAGAATTGATGTGTATGCGCATACTACTTTTCCAATAATCAAAATGATCTCCATTGAATATAGGTGCCCGATTATAAGCCCCTTTAGGTGCAAAAGCCATGTTTTCTAATAATTGGCACAATCCACCGAATTTTGTGTACAAAATTGAACCGGGATCGTGATACCACTTGTTAGACTACTTGGCTACCACTTAGAAGGGAGGGTTGAATAAGTGGCCCTTTTTAAACAATGTCGATTTAAAAATTTAGTTCAAAGGTACGCGCGGAAGCACCACCGGATCGGTAGTCTCTTTGCACCCGATTGATCACTGAAAAAGTAGTATAGCCTTGAACGTGTGATGATAATGAACAAGAAACGATCGTGTGCAAAATATTCGAATTAAACGATCCAATAACACAATCCAATCAAGTTACGAGAATTTAAAGCTAATCCAATCACAATCAAAATATATGTCAATTGAATTTTGGTGCACACTTACGAACACGAAAATTCAATTGAATCGAAAATTAAAGCGATTGCGTAAAGTAAAAGATTAAGGAAGAAAGACACAAACGATTGATTAGGGAGTTCCCAACGGCTTTCGTGTCGTCCTCGCGGTCGGCCGGGTACGTCTCCCCCCAAATAACCAAACGGGTTATTTGAGCGTTTATTGATTAAAAACGATTGAACTATAGTGCACAATTTACAAAGACTCCAATAACCCTATATCGAATCTAATGCAAACTATGCGTAATAACCTCAACAAGTAATGAAGCTTTTCCCTCTGATTCCATCGATCCTAACCGTGCGCAAATCCTCGCACCGATCGTCCAGCTGAGTACCTCGCTTCTTCGTTGTTGATCCTTCAAGATATAGCACAATCTTGAATCCTCAAGAAAACCCAAACCTTCTTCACAAATCAACTCGATCACGCCTCTGATTCACCGCAAGCCGTACCGAACGTTATCGATCAAATGTACAACCTTTATCCGAATGATCCCATACTCACTCTTCAATGAATTGCAATTTGATGGAAGATGATGATCTTGTGAAGAATAACCCTTTGATCCAAATTATTCACCATATTTGAATCCCAAAGAGTTTATCAAAGCTATTTCACATTCTCACAGGTTTTCTCTCCTTTTACAACAACAAAGCACATTGCTATTTATAGAGAAAATAGAATTGAGCAAATTTAGGCAAAACTGAACAGACATGTATCGATACAAATGATGGTTTGTATCGATACAAACCCTTTGACCAGCGTACAAATTTGAAATATTTGACCTATGTATCGATACAAACACGTATGTGTATCGATATATATATATCAGTTTCTTGAAATCTTGACTGATATGTATCGAACCATGCAAGCATGATTCGATACACCATGAGTTCTCTGGTCTATTGAGAGATATAGGTGTCTATCGGTATATGCAAGCATGATTCGATACACAAGTGACTCTCTGTCTCTGAGAGACCAGTTTTGTATCGATACAAGTGATGAATGTATCGATACAAAATGCACAAAATCAGTCTGAAGTAATTTCAGGACATTTGTATCGATACAAATGATTATGTATCGATACAAAATACCTAAAAATCAATTTTTCAAAGTTTAAAAATAGTTTTTCATTGCCAAGTCATTTGTAATGTTGCCAAAATATGTTTCACTCTATTTTCATGTGTTTTGACAATTATTAAAACATGAGGATGAACTGGTGCACTTACAAAATCGTGGTTTTCTCTCAACCAGTTTTTGCTGGTTGAACCGTGGTGGAGCCTGTTGTCGACCCGGCTGCTGATTCGGCTGAAGTTGAGACGGGGAAATCATCCATGGTTGTGGGACTGTGTAGACCCGTGGTAAGTTTGGCGGAGAGTCGTCTTCTTCTCCAAGTACGACTTGTTTGATGTAACTCATTTGAGTTTTCAACTGGTTAACCTCTTCCTTCAACGACTCTTGGCCTTTTCTGAGTTCCTCCATAGCTTCTAGCAGTATGGTCGGAGGAGGAGGTGGTGGCTGATTCTGCGTGACCACCAATGAGGCTACCAAGGCATTCAATCTTTCTAAATTCTCCTTGATTGTTGTTACCTCTTCACGGAGTTCAAAATTCTCTTGCTCTATTAAGTCCATTTTTCCTTTGATTTGCACGAGTGTCATTCTTGCGAGCTGGATTTAGACTGGATACTTTGAGAAAAGTTGAACTTTAAGAAAGAACGAAGCGTAAGGCTTAACTCTAAAGATTATGAATGCATTATGATGGTTATGTAAAAAGACAAATTTTTATTTTTAAGGGACTTTTAAGATAAGGCCATTGTAAACGTCATGAAGGACCTTATTTTATTGATGATAGAAAGATTATAACCAATTTTATTTTTTTCAAAAAAAATTCTTTTCAAAACTGAGGGTACTTATGATGTTTACAAAGCAATTCCTTTAAGTCCTTCGAAATGAATGGAAAAAAGGTTTTCATGAATGCATGAATGTATGATTATGCAACAACCACAAACAAGATTACAAACATGATTTAAGCTTCGGTATCAATGATGGAGTCAAAGGTGCGAACCACCCACAAGGTGAGAACTAAGGCTTTATTTGTACCTGTATTACGGGTTCTACCGAGTTCCCAAAGTCGCCGACCTTCTTTTGGATATCATCGGCTTACGCGACTAACTCAGGGTCCAATAATATTCGCAAGAAAATCTCGTTTGAGTGTAGCCTCGCGTAACGACTAAATACAAGACTTACTCTTGATTTAGCCACCGCGCTACGTCCTAAAAGGCCAAAAGGGGTTAATGTGATTCTAAGGTCCTCAGCTTCTCGGGACACTCACATTGAAAGTAATAACGCCATCATGACTTTTCATGAGAGCGAGTACTACTGTCGTGAGGCCTCCACTGAGCGGGGTTATATCACATGTGCATCATGGTCCAAATTACTCTGGGCATGTCACTATGATTGTACCCCATCCTATCTTATTGTTCACTCAAGCCCGGGTTAGGACTTATCTCACCACTCAAAAGATCCCAAGCAAACAAATGAATATTTATATACAAACAATACAACCAAATCGAATAGTCAAATGGTACAAATATATACAACCAAATTGAATAACAAAATGTTACAAATATATACAACAAATATAATCATTGTTATAGAATAATAGCACAAAACACAATATATACAAATTAGGATTAACCCTCTTGGGGTATCCCCAGTGAAGTCGCCATTTCTGTCACGGTGATTTTCGGACGTCAAACTATTGATTAGCTTTGACTCGCAAAAATATGAATTCACCACCGAGCTTTAATTTATCCAAGGGAAGGGAAAAAGATCGAATAAACCCAATTAAATTTAGAGATTAAAGGTTCGGGGGTTAGTTACGCAAAAGGAATGTATTAGCACCCTAAACGTCTATAGTACTCTATAGGATCCTTTTGTAAAATATGTTTCGTGCTAAAATATTTGCTCACTTATATTATTTGCTTGTAAAATTGTTTGGTTGTACATAATTGATTGGTGAGATGAGAAAAGAAAATTGTTTTTTATTAATTTATTTAAAAAGAGAAAAAAGAAAATGTTTTATTAATTTTGATTTGGGAAGACACAAGGTCTTTTGCACTATGTACCTGTTAAGGATCAAAATCCCGTAGTTCGGGTAACAATTGAAAAGTGGTGTGTTGATTGATTTTAGGAGGAAAGACGAGTCGTCATCTTAAGTGTAAACTCCTTTTGATCCGCCACGAACATACTGAAAAATTTATTATTTTTCTAGCCATATGTCATGGGGCAAAGTGAATTCTCGACTAGAGATGACTCACGTCTAAACTGTTTTTGAGAAAAAAGGTTTTAAAGTTGAAAAGCCAAGCGTCTAAAATGTTTGAATTTGTTTTTGTTGTTTTTAGTCTTTTGAAAATAGTTTAAATATGCTTAAGTGTATTAAAGCATTTATTAAAAAAGAGTTTGAAAATCTATCGACGAGAGTCGAGGCTTATTAAATAAAGTTCTTTTTGAAAAGTTGTAATTTTTTGAATGTTTTTGGCCTTTTCACATTTTGAATTCTTTAAAGAAACGACGATAAATAAATAAATATGCAAGCATAGAAATATTAATAAGGATAAAAAAGTCAAAATAAATTACTTTCCATTGGATCAAATCAAATAAAAGAAAATTTAACTAACACACATATATATTTTTTTGTATTTTTGATATATGAGAAATAAATGATTCATATTTTTTATTTTTTTTATGCTAATAATAAATAAAATGATATGGTATATTTTTTAGATTTTTTGCATAATGAATAAAGAGTAACAAAATTGCATTTCTTTTTTTATATTGCATATGAGAAATAAATAAATAAAAGCAATGCATATTTTTTGTATTTTTTTTATGCTATATGAAAAATAAACAAGATAAATTTAAATGGACATGAAAATAAATAAGCAACCAAAATAATAAATAAAAACAGGGGGTTTAAACAAGATATGGGAGTGTTAATCAGCAGAGCCTGAAGCTCATGAGTGTGTGATGAGATCTAGGCCATTTGATTAAATATCAGAAGGCCCGGAAGTATTGGTGTATGGTGTGGCTAAGAGATATGCGCACACAGGATGAGGGTAGATGGGATATGGGGCATCTGATCAAAGATCAGAAGGCCCAGAGAATGCAGGCGCATGGGAAAGCCATGGGATGGAGCGCGCTAGATTAGAGACTATATATACAAACTTCACCAGAAAATTCATTATTTTCACTTGCGTTCTCTCTATACTTATCGCTCTCTCATCTCTCTTCTGTGTTCATCAATGTTCATCCATTTACCCAGAATCCGGCCATGAAACCCAGAAACCAGCGCGGCGGTGCCGGAGCCAGGACGGCGGCCCACCGCGCCGGAACCCTAAACCGCCCAAAAATTAAAACTTTCTAACCCAGAAAACCGTTTTTTAACCTCCTAGACACGAATCCAAATCTAAAACTCTCAGAAACCTTACCAAAATTGGGATCAGAGGAGGAAAAATCGGAGCTTTTTTGTTTTCTTTTCCACCTTATCTTTCTCTCCTTCTTCTGTGTTTCGATTTCGGTTCTCTCTTCTTCTTCTATTCCTTTGTTTTTTGATTTCGATTTGTTATTGTTGTTTTCGCGAGATTGTGTATGTGTTTGTGTGTTGTTTGAAATTTCTGAGTTTTGTGTGATCGATGTTGATCGAGAACGATTCTGTGGTGATGTTGTTGTTCTGGGTTTTGATGTTTGTTTTGTTCTGTGATGTTAATTTCTGGATTTGAATTGATTTATGAGTTCAAGAAAATTTAGGGTTTGGATGTGTTCTTTATTTGCGGCTGAGAAGAAAAAATTGGATCCTTTTCACTGAGTTTTCTGTTCTACTATATAAGCAAAGATTAGGTTTTGTGATTGACAAAATTGGCATTGGAAAATTTGAAATTTCATGGTTCAGTATCTGTATCACTAATGGGAGAAAGAAAACAAAGTCTTCTCTACACAAAAACGTGAATCCTGCTCCTCCTTTTTTATTTTTTAATTAAAATAAATTTAAAAATAATACTAATAACATTAAATAACACTAAATAATAATAACAGAAAAATAAATGAATAAATAAATAGATAAATAAAGAAACAGAAAAATCAAAATAACAATAATAATAATAATAATAATTATAATTATAATAATAATAACAAAATGGACAGAAAAAAAACACAAAAATGAGATATTTTAAAATATCTCTCTGTCGAAATTTTTCTCAAAACTTTTAACAAACGAGGTATTTTAAAATACCTCTGAAATAAGTATTGAAAACAAAATAAAAGAAAAACTATCATAAACTTAGGAAACACATTAAAAACACTAGAACTAAGGGGAGAAATTGTCATACCCCATTTTTTGACCTAAATTTTTGCGTTTTTAACATTCATCAACCATATTTTTATTTGAAATAATCGTCACTTTTTTCGAGAAATTTCGACGGAGAGGTATTTTAAATATGGTTGATGAATGTTAAAAACGCAAAAATTTAGGTCAAAAAATGGGGTATGACAATTTCTCCCCTTAGTTCCAGTGTTTTTAATGTGTTTCCTAAGTTTATGATAGTTTTTCTTTTATTTTGTTTTCAATACTTATTTCATGGATAAACAACATTTTGACCTCTTCTCAGTTTGCAGACCATAACTAGAGCTACGAGTATCGGATTGAGACTCGTGACCATGCGTTGGAAAGCTAAGAGAAAGAGCTACAACTTTCGTGTTGAATCCAAAAGCCAATTCGGAATTCTCCATCGTGCCACGATGGATTACATCGTACAACGATGAGAAGGAAGCTTAGCCATTAAGAAAAGGGAAAACTTAGCGACCAAGGAAGGTCCCTCGTACCAAGATGGGACCCCATCGTGCCACGATGGACCGTAAATTTTAAGCTATTAAAGGCTATAAATAGATCCTCAATTCTCATATTTTATTGATTCCAGTTTTCCATGAAAAACTATTGTATTCTCTAGTATTTCATGGCTTGGTAAACCACTAAGGTTAATCTGCTGTAAGGGGATTTCTCCAAGACCTTGAGGTTATTATATTTTTCAGTTTAATTTATTTCTTTTTAATTATGTTCTTGTTTACTTAATTCAAATTTCATAGAATATGTTTGTTAATTTCGATTGATTTATATTTCCAAAAGGTAATCGTGTTTTAACTTAGCTTATTCGTTAATTCACATGTTCTTAAACCGTTTGCTTAATTTGGTATGCCGTTTGCTTAATTCGGTAATCTAACAAAAGGAATATATTTCATATAGAATTAAATACGCTTGTTAATTGTTTATAGGGTTAATAAGCTTTTACCCCCTGCAAAGTAGGCGAGTTTTGCCTGAAGCCCCTGTAAAAAAAAATTTTATTACCCCCTCGTAATGTGAAGATTCCGTCATTTACCCCCTCTCTATGCCACTTGGATTTGGAATCTTCATTTTTAGGTGATGTGGCAATCGTCGTGGCACTTGATTAGGCAAAATTGATTACATGGCAAGCTTAGTTGGTTTTTTGTATTTATTTTTAAATTTTTTAAAATTCCAGCTGACTTTTTCTATAAAAAGTTATTGTTAAAAACAAAATCATAAAAAAAAAAATACAGAACCCATAAATTGCAACTCATCATCTTCATCCACCAACAATCAAATAATTCCTTCAATTATTTGCAATGCTTCTTCGATTTGCTTCGCCGTTATCCCAAATAAATTCCAATTTCCCGCTCCAAAAAGACAAAGCACAAGAAAGATGATGGATCAAATTTTCGCGATTCTCGTTTGAAGCTCTGTCGTCGTCGATCAAGGAGGTTTACTCTCAATCAGAACGACGGTTCAATTGCTCGTCGTGTTGGATTTGATTACCGAAAGAACAAATCTTGTTGTTCTTCCTCTTTGGTTTAATTCTCTGGATTCTGAGTTAAACATTAAGATCTTGATTTTGGGTTTTATAATTTATGGGTTAGGGATTGAAATTTGAATTTATGGGATGAAGAATTGGGAAGAAAAAAATTATGTTTCTAGGTTATGAAGAAATTGGGTTGCAATGGAGGAAGAACATAAGAACATGAGAAATTAATGAATTATAATATTATTTTTTAATAAATATGTATAGGTTGTAATTATAATTATAAGAATAAGAATGTTGTTGTTGTTTTTTTTCACTGTAATGTTGTTGTTGTTATTGTTGATTATGTTGTTGTTTTGATGTTATTTTTTGTGGTATTAGATGAAATTGTTGTGTTCTTGAAGATGATGATGATGTTCTTGTCCCAAACTTTTTAAAAGTTGGAAAATGGAATGGTGATAGGGAAGAAGATTGAAGAAAAGGGTTTTACTTGATGATGTTGTTGTGAGCGGGATGAAAAAGGTTGAAGATGAAGATTATGTTTATGTGGGTTTTGGGTTTTGAGAAGAAGATTATGTGGGTTATGGGTATTGAGAAGAACTTGAATGAATTTTAAGAAGATGAACAATTTTGTGGGTTTGAGTTTTGAGAAGGGAGTTAAAATTATGTTTTTTAAATTTTTTTTTGACAAATTTAATTTTTTTTTTGTTTTTTTTATTAAAATAATTATGTTTAATATGATGTGTTTTATTGACGTGGCAAAAAAAAAAAACACGTAGACATGCCATGTGGAGATTTTTCCCAGTCATGTGACACGCTGTGCATTTAGGGGGTAAATGCAGAGAATCTTTACTTTGCAAATGGGCAATCTCAAAAAAAAATTATTATATGAGGGTAACGCAAAACTCGCCCACTTTGCATGGGGTAAAAACCTATTAACCCTTGTTTTTATGATCGAAAGAGAGTTAAATCCGCTTAAGGACTGATAATATAATAACCGATGATAAGTTTGAAATTCCTGAAATAGTAAATTAATCTGGTTTTTCATAATTGTTTTCAACCAATTTATTTTCTTGTTTCTAATCATTGAAACCAAACCTAAACCCCCCTTTTTTTTACATTTTTTTCTCGATTCTAATATTGCTAAACATTTATCAAAAGAGTCCTTGAGAGACGATCAAAGTTAACTACTTTGTTACTACATTTTTATAAAATACTTATTTTTGACTGCGTACGACAGCGATCATTACCAAACCCTGAAAAATCATATTCACATAATTATAATTCAAATCACATTCATTCAATAAATAAAATAAATGTTAAAGTAATGAAAAATCTAAATTATTAAAGTCTCAATACCTGAAGGAATGACAGGTATCCGCCCATTTGACCGTAACCACTGCAGTCAGATCCTCAAAGTATGTCAGATAAACTACATCGACGTAGTTTTGACTCTTATTGCTGAAAATAGTACAACAAACCAAAAACAGCAAAAAGGCCTTGATGCACCTCTCCCTCAACTCAACAATCTCATCCATCGGCTTCCCCTCTTCCTCCGCTTGCTCATTCTCCTCCATCATATGGGTATACCAGGCTTGTAAATCAACATACTTAATATGCACACCCTTTTGTTTTTTCAAACATTCTCCGCACCTCAGTCTCAGGAATTCCTAGATTTCTATTTACCAATTCCACACCTTCAAATCTCTTCAGCTTCTCATGGTTCAAAAATGGCCCCGTGATCGGAAGATGTAGGAGACATTGAACGTCGTCCAATGTGATGTCTGCCTCACCTATAGGAAGGTGGAAATTATTCGTCTCCGGATGCCATCTATCAGCAAATGCCGTCATCAGACTGTGGTCAATTATGCTATAATTTGTCCTTGTCAGCGACTCTAGTCTAGTTTGTTTTACAGTGTCCCAAAATCACACAACAGTACCATCAAACTTCGGAAGATTGATCACCTTCATACCATTTTTAAAATCTACAAAATTCAACGTTAAACACATATTTAATACAATAAATCGACAATTAGTACTTTAATAAATTAAATTAAATAAATTTGATTCCTTATCTTCAGGTTTTGTGGAATTCCATATTAGAATTGCCATATGCTTATGGTAAGCATGTAATAGGGACATATCTCTCGGTCCGCCTCCATATCCATCTTCTTCCGCTTCTTGTGCTTATGGTTGTACATCTGCAACAATGTCTTCTTGTGCTTATGGTTGAACTCTAGATCGTCCTGAACGTCATTGTGAACCACCGTGGGCAGAACTTACCGCCTCATGATCATGTGTTCCTTGAAACGGCGGTGCTTGAACTGGCTTTCCATGCCTACGATGTCCTCTTTTTGTAGGAGGATTAGCTTCAAGAGCTCGTAGCGCTTCAGCATCTCGACGCGCATAAGAATGTGCGCGGCTCGACCTACCTTGCCTTTGTCTTCCAACATTTTCATCCATTTCTACAAAATCAAATAAACAATTCATAATCAATATCAATTAATTCAACTTAATTTATAGGTAAATTTCAATTCAATCTTATGCATGTATTCCAATCAACAAGTTCATGTATCGTATCAATCACAAGTTCATACAAGCAATTACAATGCCAATATTATTTCCATCCAATCATTTTTTCAAACACGTAGAGTGCAAAACCAAGCATATTCATGCACTCCAATCTAATTCAAGCAAATTGAAGTGTTACATTTATCTATAAACACAATTACAATACCAATTATGTAACGCCCCAACTAAATTGTCTAGAATATTTAGTCGGAACATTAAAAACTGGAATCTGAGTACATTAAATTATACAAGAATTAACTGAATAATATATTATCATTAAGATAATAACTGTATATATTTGATACAACAGCGGAAAAGAACTACAGAGAGATAACAAGTTAAATAAAAGCAAGGATGAAGACTAAGTCTTCTAAGCTGACAATCCAAGCACAGCTCCAATCGTCAGGTCCAACCTGGTTCCTGCTTCGAAAATAACCTGTCCTACCTATATCAAAAAGGGAGTGGGGTGAGACAGTCACTTCGTCCCAGTGAGTTCTACTACCCTCCTAAAGGCTATAAAGCCGGGGCTCCTAATCAGTCGCATCATAATCCATTTCATAACATAATTGTCATAAGCATAATAAATAAATGTGTAACACAGAATTAGTCTTGTTGATTTTAATCCGCAAACACTCTGAGGTGAGCATGTCTCAGAGGTCTGCCTTGTCTGCGAACAGAAAGCGTTCCGGCGTGCAGCTCACAAAGTTTTCTTAGTGGAACATCTAAAACAAAGTCCACAAGCGATAATAATATCACATACATAATCGACTGATTCTAGATTATATTATACTGCCATAATTATCCCAATATCCCGGGAGCATACACCTTAATTTCTAAGTTATACCCTAAGATTCAGAATTGTGCTTGACTTCCTGTTTAACATTAAATACATTATATAACTGCATGCTATCTATCTCAGATGATGATATAAAACGAGTGCTTTTAGAAATATTTTAGAAAATGATGATATGAGTCATTCTGCACTTAGCTCGCTACGGCGAGTTACCCAGCTCGCCATGGCGAACTGCAGGTCCTGGCCTAAATCAACTCGCTAGGCGAGCAATTGCTCGCCATGGCGAGTTTCATCAGCCCAGAACTTGGATGCTCGCCATGAATACTCGCTAGCAATTCGCTATGGCGAGTTCATGCAGAAAACACTCTGTTTTGCGAAAATCATTAATTTAAAGGGGTTACACCTACAATCAACGTCTGAGATAGTGCAGATACATAATATAAGTAATATAGAACAGAATAGAAGAGAAATTTGGGAGTTATTTCTCCTCACACAATTAATTTCATAATTTCCTATGTTAACATGCAATTATTGAAATTGGGGAAAAACTAACTAAACTAGCCTAAGAACCCACCTGGAATTGAGATTAACTCAGAAGCTTTAAACACCAAGCTAACAACTTTAGAGCTCTCCGAGAAACTGAATTTGCAGCGAAATATTATAAATCCCAAAACAGAATTTTCTTGTATAATTGCTGCATCAGGTCCTCTACTTTAAATTCGTCCACAGACCTCAAAACTGAACCTAAAATTACGAAATCTACATCGAAACGACCGGAATTGAGTTATCTAACTATGACAACTGGAATCAGTTCAATCCGAGTTACAGGGAGAGAGTAGTGATCGATTTAGCACAGACCTGTCCAAATACAAATTCTGCAAAATCCTGTGTTGAACATCCAACTTCAAAAATTTGCCCAGAATTCGTTTCTCGATGAAAATTCATGAAACCAAAGCCAAAATGAGCGTATTTAAGTTAGCTTTCTAGTCCAAAAAGAATCATTCGAAACGGAGTTGTGAGAAGTGATTTCTTACCATTTTACTGAAGGTATATCCAGGAATACGGGTTTGACATAAATCGTTCCAATTCTTCTTATTTTCTTTGACAACCACCTTGATAATTTGTTCAATCCCTTACATGAAATCAAGGTCAGAATCAGAACCTTTGAAATAATGAAAATAGAGCACGATGGAGAGGATTTGGAGGAAGATTAAGCAAGTTGACTTACCAATACTTGAAGGTTAGGACCTAAGGAGCTTAAATCCACTCTTGCATGTAAATTTGGGGCTTCAAACTACACTTGCAGCTCATCACTCTTGTTGGAATTTAGCCTTTAAGCTTTGATAAGGGTAGTTCAGCTCTAAATACAAAAGATGAAGAGAGAATGGAGCTTACTTGTGTTAGAAAAGGTGTGTTTCTCTTTGAAATGGACAACAAGGGGAATGGGTTGTGATTGGAGTTTATAGATGAATGTTTGGAATGGATGATGTTGGCGTGAGAGAGAGGGGATGGGTAGGGAGTTACTTTGCTGATTTTTCCCTCTTTGGTGTAAGAGTGATTATGTCTTGAGAAAGTTTTGGTCAAAATAGGCCTTATATGGCTACTTATGGGCTATTGACTATTTCACCCTTCACTTAATCAACAAAACATGTTTGTTATCTTCAATAATTCTTCGAATTAATTACCACATCCTATTTTTTTTTTCTTATAAATTGGAGTCTCTAATTAACATTCTTCTATTATTTAGAGTCGGGATGTTACAATCTACCCTCCTTAAAAGAATTTCGTCCTCGAAATTCGGAAACTTCTTCACTTAACATCAGGGTAACTCTCCATGTTCTCGTCAAATTTCTCGATTTCAGTCCATGATACCACTCTCCGGTGCCCATTTATCTTACATTAGCCCTTTTTGTGCTACGTCTTCTTAGTCTAGCCATTCAGGGCACATAAGTATCTCCGCTCTACTCTTCATATTCATAGATCCACACTTCTACTTATGCGTGTCATATCCTTCGTACGTTCGTTAGTCATCCTACATTTCCAGATATCCGATCTCTTGGAATAGAACTTTCCTCTCTCAAAGGGTTGTTGGCCTAAAGACAAGTCACCTGACTACATTTTCATCTGATCTCGTGTTGCGCCCTCTGATTCGCCTACTTATTGTTATCCTCTTATATGTGTCATCTCCACAAACAGAACTCGTTGCTATTTCACACTCTAGACGTCCTCAACATGTCGCTGTCTTCACCACGTCTCTTCTTCACATCGCAATCTATTTATGGTAACTTAATTGATTCAACAATACTATTACTTACTCTACTGATGATGTTCGAGAATTGATTCTGCTTAACTTCTTGCTTTACTGATCTCTACTACAGTTAACCTCCTTCTATTAAAACGATAAACAACTTCGTTACTCAACGAACTTAACAGGTCGGTATCAGGCCTGGTTGGCGTTATATAATTAGCTGAATGGTATAAACTTGAATATTGATACTGACAATCCAAAAATTATCCTTCCCAAGGTTATTCTCATTTCCGAACACTGCAGCTCATAGCACGTCACATGTACCACTGTCCCGTTCATGTCGTTTAAAATACTCCAAGATAGATTCAAAATATAAAACGAGTGAAGAACGCTTAGGCACTATAGATTCTTTCGCCAATGAGTTAGACTCATCTGCAACCGAGTCTATAGTACTATAGAATTTTCACCTACTATTTCAATCCATCCTAGCACAACATTGTGGTCGAGTAGTACATTTAACATGTCAAAGAACTGAGATTCGAATCTTCCTTAAAGAATACGGTTAGGTTGGTTGGATAATTTACTGATAGGCTGAAGTGGAAGAAGTTGACTATCGTGATCGGATTCTAATGATGGCTGACTGGGTATGGAAGATTTGCACAGTTAACACGGAGAGCGGATTTAAATCCCTTGTCCAGAAATAGTCAATGTGTAATTGTAAGAATAGTATTCGCGATAAAGAAACTCTTTGCTCTATACGAGAATTTGATTTATAATGATCTGAATCTATCGTAGATAATGTACCGGGAAACTGGGACAGTCGGCAGAGAGTGAAATGGTTCAAACTCGAATTTAGAGAATGGCTTGACAAGGTATTTTGTTACTAATACTTCTACTAGCTCCTATTTCTACGTAACTGGAAAGATCTGAACTTAACTGGAAGTTAGCTGATAAGACTCCGAAAGTATACCCATTACACTGAAAGTGATGATGGGTCGTTCAGGTGCCTAAAGACCTGTATGATAAACTGATACTAACACTGAATAGAATAGTTCGGCGAATAATTGACTAATGATACTGATTAAAAGATCGATACGATGAGTGAAAGCTTGAACGAATTTACACGTGGCCTTTCCAGATAAACTGGATTCCATGGATTATATTTAGTTACTAACAATGTAACTGAAAGGCTGAAAAGATTGAACAAGATTACTGATAAGTGACATCCCATATTTGTCAGTTTGACTGACCGATGTCGAGAAATTTGGAAAGTTTACCTTTTACTATTCCGAGTGATAATTACGACTAATAGATGATAGGGCACGAGAAGGAATTATCTGTCTAAGACATAATCGGGCAAGTTAGAGAATGAACCCGTTCCATGTTCTCATGTCTAATGGATACCCAATCCAACCTAGTTTGGTCCGATGAACGTAGCTTATCTAAGATCAGAAGGAATGGTCATGAACTGGGAATTTGTCTTCTAATGATTTTGGCTCAAATCAGGGTGTTGATAGGCACTCTTAATGGAAATCTGGCTGACTCTAACAGATTCCTAACTTGAAGGTCTGAATAAATGAAAATGTCAAGTGGCTGATAAAGAATAAATCCAACTTAGCGATTTCATTCGGGATAGCTAACATATGTACTCCACGATTGATCTAGATGGCTGAAGGCGCTAATGATAACTCCTGATTTTATTTATTTATTTATTTTTAAATTGATCGAGGTTTGAATGCTAGTGATTTGGTACTAAGGCTGATGTTAAAGAGGTAAGCTGTTCTACGGTAACGAGTTCCTATTGATAATGTACTAAATGACAAGATAGCAGGCTGACGTCTAAGTAATTTACTAACACGAGTGGTTCAACTTAATTCTCTCACAAGGTATCTATCTAAGCTACAACACTAAGCTGCTAATGTAGGTGATGCGTGATAGTGTTAAGTAAATTATCTGGCAACTAAGTTTTGGTCAAGAATTATTTCTACTTGTCACTCCGGGTGAGGTTATATTCCAAATGGTTCGTTGTGATCTCCGAGGTAACGTGTTAGGCTGAGATTATCTTACTAGACCTATAGTAGTTCTCTAAGTGGCAACAGGACATGCCGGAAGGTAAAAGTGTGTTGAATCAAAGGCAGTCTAATTCGATTATTTTTCCTATATGCTTGGTTGGGTAGTTTATGGCACTAAGTTACTAGCTCAAGATAAGTGGACAACTACACCTAATAAGTCCATATGGATACTAAGTTTATAAGGTGAAATTCCTAAATGGTATATCTAATACTGCTCAATCTCTAGTGCTAAGGTACAACTATTGGTTGCTACTCACAAGGGCTAATTCGGTTAATTCTTGGTTCTACTGTATCCCGAATGATGCCTTATGAATTAAGTCAGGTACGTACATGGTGTTGAAAAATAATTCTTAATTGCCACTCTAATCAAAGTTGGTCTCTAATGGTTTGCTGAGTTAACTGACCTAAGCTGGTATCGATAAAAGGAATCCTATTTGTTATGCTAAACTGAGTTCGGTTCCTAGCGGTAAGGTAGGAATACGGGTCATTAATCGAAAAGCTGAATTATCTTAAGGGAGGCATTAAGAGTTGGCTTCCTATAGGACAATCTATTGGGGAGTTCTCAGATAAAAATTCCAACTTGGTTCCTCTAGTATGGTACTAAACAGATCTAACGACATTGGTGAATTTCGCGGCTGAAAGGTAAGACTAGGTATTCAGGAAGAGTCTTGATTGACTAAGGGTTGAATTTTACTTGGCTCACATGTTTCTTGTAAACATGTTCACCGATAGGTATGGTTACTCTCACGTCCGGGGACTTTTCCTGACACATGGTGTCAGTTGGATACTAAAATGACCTACACACCTACGTGCTTCCATGAACAATTCTACTTCGAGCGATTAGTACTTCCATCTTAACTCTTGGTATGCTCGTTGGCGTTGCACCACTTACTCCTTCAGTCCTAACTCTTTCAACTCTAACATCCGGTTAGAGAGAATTCTCGCCAACGATTGCTTCTAACTGCATCTCCACTACGATCTTCTCACTTAACCACCGTGGTCCACTTCGGTTCTCAACCGTAATACCCTGCCTACCATGCACAATACTGAGTTGATCAGACTCAGCACGCGATGGTTTCAGCGTAAACAGTCCAGACTCCAAAGGGTCCGCTTTACTAAGGAAGGGATTGTAATGACTCATTGCAAGGTCCAATACTAGATCGACCTGCTCTGATACCAATTGTAACGCCCCAACTAAATTGTCTAGAATATTTAGTCGGATCATTAAAAACTGGAATCTGAGTACATTAAATTATACAAGAATTAACTGAATAATATATTATCATTAAGATAATAACTGTATATATTTGATACAACAGCGGAAAAGAAGTACAGAGAGATAACAAGTTAAATAAAAGCAAGGATGAAGACTAAGTCTTCTAAGCTGACAATCCAAGCACTGCTCCAATCGTCAGGTCCAACCTGGTTCCTGCTTCGAAAATAACCTGTCCTACCTATATCAAAAAGGGAGTGGGGTGAGACAGTCATTTCGTCCCAGTGAGTTCTACTACCCTCCTAAAGGCTATAAAGTCGGGGCTCCTAATCAGTCGCATCATAATCCATTTCATAACATAATTGTCATAAGCATAATAAATAAATGTGTAACACAGAATTAGTCTTGTTGATTTTAATCCGCAAACACTCTGAGGTGAGCATGTCTCAGAGGTCTGCCTTGTCCGCGAACAAAAAGCGTTCCGGCGTGCAGCTCACAAAGTTTTCTTAGTGGAACATCTAAAACAAAGTCCACAAGCGATAATAATATCACATACATAATTGACTGATTCTAGATTATATTATACTGCCATAATTATCCCAATATCCCGGGAGCATACACCTTAATTTCTAAGTTATACCCTAAGATTCAGAATTGTGCTTGACTTCCTGTTTAACATTAAATACATTATATAACTGCAAGCTATCTATCTCAGATGATGATATAAAACGAGTGCTTTTAGAAATATTTTAGAAAATGATGATATGAGTCATTCTGCACTTAGCTCGCTACGGCGAGTTACCCAGCTTGCCATGGCGAACTGCAGGTCCTGGCCTAAATCAACTCGCTAGGCGAGCAATTGCTCGCCATGGCGAGTTTCATCAGCCCAGAACTTGGATGCTCGCCATGAATACTCGCTAGCAATTCGCTATGGCGAGTTCATGCAGAAAACACTCTGTTTTGCGAAAATCATTAATTTAAAGGGGTTACACCTACAATCAACGTCTGAGATAGTGCAGATACATAATATAAGTAATATAGAACAGAATAGAAGAGAAATTTGGGAGTTATTTCTCCTCACACAATTAATTTCCTAATTTCCTATGTTAACATGCAATTATTGAAATTGGGGAAAAACTAACTAAACTAGTCTAAGAACCCACTTGGAATTGAGATTAACTCAGAAGCTTTAAACACCAAGCTAACAACTTTAGAGCTCTCCGAGAAACTGAATTTGCAGCGAAATATTATAAATCCCAAAACAGAATTTTCTTGTATAATTGCTGCATCAGGTCCTCTACTTTAAATTCGTCCACAGACCTCAAAACTGAACCTAAAATTACGAAACCTACATCGAAACGACCGGAATTGAGTTATCTAACTATGACAACTGGAATCAGTTCAATCCGAGTTACAGGGAGAGAGTAGTGATCGATTTAGCACAGACCTGTCCAAATACAAATTCTGCAAAATCCTGTGTTGAACATCCAACTTCAAAAATTCGACCAGAATTCGTTTCTCGATGAAAATTCATGAAACCAAAGCCAAAATGAGCGTATTTAAGTTAGATTTCTAGTCCAAAAAGAATCATTCGAAACGGAGTTGTGAGAAGTGATTTCTTACCATTTTACTGAAGGTATATCCAGGAATACGGGTTTGACATAAATCGTTCCAATTCTTCTTATTTTCTTTGACAACCACCTTGATAATTTGTTCAATCCCTTACATGAAATCAAGGTCAGAATCATAACCTTTGAAATAATGAAAATAGAGCACGATGGAGAGGATTTGGAGGAAGATTAAGCAAGTTGACTTACCAATACTTGAAGGTTAGGACCTAAGGAGCTTAAATCCACTCTTGCATGTAAATTTGGGGCTTCAAACTACACATGCAGCTCATCACTCTTGTTGGAATTTAGCCTTTAAGCTTTGATAAGGGTAGTTCAGCTCTAAATACAAAAGATGAAGAGAGAATGGAGCTTACTTGTGTTAGAAAAGGTGTGTTTCTCTTTGAAATAGACAACAAGGGGAATGGGTTGTGATTGGAGTTTATAGATGAATGTTTGGAATGGATGATGTTGGCGTGAGAGAGAGGGGATGGGTAGGGAGTTACTTTGCTGATTTTTCCCTCTTTGGTGTAAGAGTGATTATGTCTTGAGAAAGTTTTGGTCAAAATAGGCCTTATATGGCTACTTATGGGCTATTGACTATTTCACCCTTCACTTAATCAACAAAACATGTTTGTTATCTTCAATAATTCTTCGAATTAATTACCACATCCTATTTTTTTTTTCTTATAAATTGGAGTCTCTAATTAACATTCTTCTATTATTTAGAGTCGGGATGTTACAAATTATCTTCATTCAAGCATTTTTCCAAACACTTGGAGTATAAAATCATACAAACTATGTCAATAGTCAAATTAAACTTTGTCTGCAGCATGCATTGATGCTAACATGTACCCAAACCCCCAAATAACCCACAAACAACCAATTAAGCAACATAATCAACATCACGAACTCAACGAATTAGGCATGCAAAGGGAGTGAAAAATGACAGAATGATGAACAAAACAAGTGGAATGATAAAAATGCACAAAACTTACTTGTTAAATTAAAGATTGATGAATTTTATTGAATTAGGAGTGAAAAACGAAATTGTCATCTTCAAAACCCTCTTCCCACCCAACCCTATGTTCAAAGTTCGTAAAATAGAAACTGAAATGTTCAGTTTCGTTCTAACTCTATATATCACAGTTTTGAAAAATGTTTTTCGATAAAAACTTGAGCGGAATATGTATTTCGAACTCGCAAAAATTTGGTTCGTAGAAACCGAAGTTGACTTTCAGTTAAATTCAAGGGGAAAATTAGATTTTTGGAGGGTTAAAAATAAGGGTGGGGTGTGGGGGTGGGATGAGGAAATTTCACAATTTTGCTACTCATGAGATTATGCAACAAACAACCGGGTGGGCTAGGCTGGGTTAAACCGGGCTCGGGTTATAATATCCATACGGTACCGGAAGATGTGATAATTAAATGAAATAATTAACTAACTATATATAAAGGCAAATCACTCATCCAGGTTCCTTCACTAACCATTTTTCATCTTCTACGGAAACAGAGATCGGAACTAAGAACCTCTCTTTCTCTCTCCGTCACAAAAATCGGATCGGAAAACCGTTTTTCTTAGAACAGATCTATTCGACGTCGTTTCTGTACGAATGGCTCCATTCAGCGGCGATGAAACGGCACCGTTTTTTGGCTTCCTTGGAGCCGCAGCTGCTCTCGTGTTCTCATGTAATCATTTCTTCAATCCTTAATTTCTCAATTAGATCTGTTTTAGTTTTTTCTCGATCTCTTTTCAATTTCACCAAATTTTAATTTTCGATTCGTAAATTCGTACTGTAATATGTTCGATTATCAGAGTCTTTTCCAATTTTTTTGGATTCGGCTTGTGTTCGAAAAATGGTTTAGCAATTAACTTGATGCAGGATCTTTTACATCATGATTGTGGATTCAGTTTTACTTTGATATTTTCTGTTGTGCAATAATTTTGTTTGATTTAGTTATCCAAATATTTTCTGTGGATCTTAATTATTTTCAAATTCTAGGATAGTATAACTGTATATGTGTATGGGTATTGTTTCACGTTGTTTTGGAGCCGTTGAATTGTTTTGTTGTGAGAAAAAAATGTGAGATTCTGAATAGGAATTAGATATCTGTTTGATTTATTTTACTGATGATGGTTTGAATTGAATTGAATTGAATTGATGGAGGAAGGTATGGGAGCTGCCTATGGAACAGCAAAGAGTGGTGTTGGCGTGGCGTCAATGGGTGTGATGAGACCGGAGCTGGTGATGAAGTCTATTGTACCTGTTGTTATGGCTGGTGTTTTGGGTATTTATGGTCTTATTATTGCTGTTATTATCAGTACTGGAATTAACCCAAAGGCCAAATCTTATTACCTTTTTGATGGTTATGCACATCTCTCCTCTGGTCTTGCTTGTGGACTTGCCGGCCTCTCTGCTGGTATGGCTATTGGTATTGTTGGTGATGCTGGTGTTAGGTATATTTCTTCTACCTTTGTAATTGATCTCTAATTAAATTTGAAAACTGTTTTTTTTTTTTTTCGGATGACTTTTTTATCCTTTATGATTTAGTGTATTAGTTTACTAAAGTTTAGAATTTCACATTGCCGTGACGTGACACTTAATGTGTTAAGACTGAGATATGCATTCTATTGGTGAACATATGGGTCTTGAGTTCTTATTTACATTGCTTGACTGTTTTCTTAAGGTATGTCTGGATTGGTGATATAGTCCAATAGGGTGGAATGAAGTGGAATTGAATGAAATGGTATAACATCATCGATTTTTTAAAACTTTAACTGAAATTATTTGATTCCGATCCACTCTATACTATCAATCCAAACTTATCCGTAGGAAGTAAATATTCGAATGTCCTTAGCCTTTTTAACAGTCTAGTTGGATATGATCATTGATGGACCGTGCATTTTTATTTTACTAGCCTGCAATTGTTATCAATATGATACTTGGATATGTAATGTTTACAATCATTTGTAAGAAATTTCTTCCTTTGATTAATTAATCTCCTTCTGCAGAGCCAATGCACAACAGCCAAAACTTTTCGTTGGAATGATTCTTATCCTCATCTTTGCGGAAGCTCTTGCCCTTTACGGTCTCATTGTTGGTATTATCTTGTCTTCACGTGCCGGTCAATCTAGAGCCGAATGAGAAAGGAGCCATGTTGCAAAATATTCTTTGACCGCAAACCTTCTTATTAAGAGGGTGAGAGGTGAATTTTTAGTTGCGCTGTTAGTGAAAACAATAGCTCCACCTGTCATTTGATGGTGTTTGTATAAGTAGTTTATCTTTGCTTAATAAAGCTTCTTAAGCTTCGTCCCTTTTTTCTTATGATGAAATATGTCATGCCATATTATATGAGCCTATTTTGTTTTTGCTGCTGCTGAAACTAGTGCGTGTAATGATTTAGTTGAGAATATAACTTGTATGCATTTGTGGATTTTTTCATTTTAATATTGGATGCTGGCTTACTTCTTAAGGCTATACTTAGACAGTAGTACAATGACCTTTTTCACAATAGAAGATCATAATTTATGTCTGAGGGTAGAAGATGAGGAACTTAACTAGATTGATGCCTTCCTTCATCATGCTATTCTGCCCTCTTTATTCTTCGGCCATGTTTCTGTTTTCTGAACCTCTCTACTACGTGATATAGTGTCACCTGATCCAATTAGATCGATTGTTTATGTTTTTCCATTATCTGGTCACGTGCAATAAATAAATCTGAATGGGGATTTTTATTCACTTGTGAACATTTTGGTCACGAGCTCTGCATCGTAGGATGAGCATACTACACCTGTCCTGACTGTCCAGCCCCTAGATGCGCGGATACATAACTTAACAAGGGTGCCATGGATACACAAATAGTATGGATGGGAAAAATGTTTTTTGGATTCTACTTTCTGAAATATTTGAATTTTTGAAACATGTTTTTTCGAAAGATTTAACTTATTGAAAAATAGAATCCGAAATACTTGGAAAAATAATAATTTATAACTACATTTAAGGCTATTTTGGAAAATAGATTCCGAAAAATTATGAATTTTGGAAAATGTTTTTTGAAAATTAATTTTTAAGGACAAAATTCAAATTTGAGGGGGCAGGAAGAAATATGGGGGAGAGAATAGAAAAATTCCAATATATTTTTTTTTAGCTGTAGTCAGTTATTTTAGCTGTAGAAAAATAAAGAAAAATTCCAATATTAATTCCTCTAAGCCTTGTTTATGCTTGCGGGGATCAAACCGTGGTCTTCCTTACCAAATTCAGCGCCAATTACCACTGAACCAATTAACAATTGGTGTTGCTATGTGGACCTATTTTGCCATTCAATATTCGTAAGAGCCAAGAGGAATAACATGATCATCATTAATATGTTTACAATGGATGAATATTTTGAGGGAAGATAATATTTTGACGGAATTTAATTTTTTTGTTTAATTTATTTTTTGGATGATTAATTTGGATTTTGGAATGTTTTTAAAATGATGGAAGTTTATGAAATATTTTGTCCAAGTTAAATTTAAGAAATTTCAAATGATACCAAAATATTAGGAATTTGAAATTCCTTCCACCCATATCTTCAAAAATTTAAAATTGACCCTACAATATTTTTAAAATTGCAGATTGCCCCTTAATTTTTTTTCCAAAAATTGCAAATTGGTCCTTATTTTTCAAATTTTAAATTTGATCCAAAACTTTTTAAATTTATAAAAGTGGCTCAAAATGTTTACAATGAAATTTTTCTATTACTCTATTCAAACACACATTTAAAAATGATGATAATTCAAATACAATAATTTGAATTGCTTAGAATTCTAAATCTTCTAAAATTTGAATTTGAATTCTCTATATTAAAAAATTACATATTCAGTTACATTTAGTTTATTTTTTATTTCAATTTTGTAACTACCACATATTTAACCCAATAAAAAATAAAGAAAAATTGAGAGAATCTAAATTCATAAATTACATATTCTAATAAGCAGTTCTTATAATTTAACTGATTTTGAAAACAAACCCTTTTAAAATAATAAGTGGTGGATATGGTAATGGTGGTTGCTGTGGCTCCAAATTAACCACGAAGAAACCATACAAGAAATAATCTTAATGGAGTACATTACATCACTGTGCATAGCAAAGTAGTTGATGTTGTTGCTGAGAGGCAACAAAAGGGATCTTGCTACGAAGTACAAAACTGCACATAGCAAATAATCTCTAATGGAAATCAGTGGAACCACAGCTCTGACTTGGTCTCACACCGTCTGTCCTTCTCTTCACCTTCCTCAAACCCTCTTTGTAAGTTCCAATTCTTCAACAACTCACCCTTTTTCATTTTCTTGGTGTTACGTGGCACTGCATTACTCAACATCGACACCCATAATAATTTGAGAAAATGACATAATTCATTGTAAATATAAGTGTTGGGCGGTGTCCGACACTGGACAAGGGCGTGTGTCTGACATTGGAACACACCAAATTCAATGAGTGTCCGTGCTTCATTGCTCGCTATAGCGTAGAGTGTAGCACTGACATTTAGTGACACTAAATCCGATGAGTGTCTGCGCTTCATACCTAACATTTATGTGTCAGTGTCAAGTCTGGTCTGTATGTTAATCATAGCTTACAATGCTTGGTTACCTATTATTAAAGATAAAATTTGTTAATAGTTAGGTGTATCATTGTTTTCTTCTTCATTTTATATGTACTCATATCATATGTATAAATAATATTTGTGCATTACTTTTTTATACCTTTCTCTCATCTACAACTTCTATAAAAATAGTAATATACATTTCATTTTACATTTTACTAGACTAGGGAGGCTAGGAGGTTCACGGTTTGGTGTGGGACTGATCAAAACTCAAAGGTATGTTCTATAATTTGGTGCTTCCCATTTGATTTGACTTATTTTCATATGGTGTTTTGTAAAGTTTTGTATCATGCTAAGGTGTTTAGTGTTTATTCATTATCTTTACCTTATTGGGGATAATCATTCTGAGTGGGGATTGTAGCTGGTATTGTATGCTGATAGTGAAATTAGGCTTCTCATGAACTTGTTTAGTAAACCTAATTCGTGGTTAGGAATTGATAGCTCATTAGCTCTTAATTTTTGTTAGAATAGAAAATCCGGCGCTAAAGTAAGAAGATATACACACAAGAATACAATGATTATCAGAGTTCGGCCAATTATGCTCACGTCTCTGACAGTAGGTTGACAGTTGTAGTTTTCTATTATACAATGCTTAGGTTTACAAAGTACAAAGTTATGTTTATATAGTATGGTACACTACGCTCGTTGTGCTTACAGCTCCACTCGCTCCGCTATATTCGAGCAGATGCTCACTTATCAGCGAATATGAGCCATACAAAATAATGCTCCAATTAAGTATTTATTGGCCGCAGTTTGATGGTGTGCCATCCTTGACTGGACTAATTAGCTACAGTACAAATTATTTCCAGTTTCTATCTTACTAAAGATTGTATTTCATTAGCCAAAATTTAAAGAGGAATGAACTATGCAAATATCAACTCTTATACCATGTTAAACATTAGATCCAAAATATTAAATTTAGCTTCAATGTTGAGCATGATGCTACTAGACACGTCAAAGTTTGCAGTGTACCTTAAGAATATTATTTAAATGTTCAGAATATTATTGGCATGATCATCACTGGTTAATGTGTTTTTAGCAGGGAAATCAAATGATCATATCTGTAACTGGAGCAACGGGTTTTATAGGGAAAAGGTTGGTGCAAAAGCTGCAAGCAGGTTAGCCCCTAACTTAGTAACCCCTTTTACATTTGTTTCGTGATATATGCCCATTTTTCAGTACATTGGTATATAACATTTTCCCAATGCTCTCATGTATAATGTTACAAAATATATACAATGTTATATATTTCAAGGCTCTCGAGTTAAACAACTGGTAAATAGTTCTATCTTGTGTGGAATGGCTTCCTTAACTATATAATTACTCTCGGATTTTATTAGATCCCTTATACCTGTTTATATCATATGACCTCTCGGCTTCATGCTGGTAATCAATTAAGCTAATTTCTGTTCTTAACTAACAATCTTTGCAGAAAATCACAGCATTCATGTCCTGACACGCTCTAAATCTAAAGCAGAACAAATTTTTCCGGGTAAGGTAATAAATTAACGTGGTAATTTGCATTAATACTCACATTTTGCAAAAGCATGTCCTCTCTTAAACTCATTTATCACGGTGAATTTATTCAAGAGATCAAAATGACACCTAAATTTCACTTACCTCAACCTTATAACTACCATATGTTTTGTTGGTTTTAATTCAAATGTAACTTGTATTCCTCAAAGCATATTCAAAGTCAGATGTATACTTCACTCCGAAGTCTGAACGGTAACTCTTCCCCTGGTATTTCCAGTGAAAGACTTTCCAGGAGTCAAGATTGCCGAGGAGACAGAATGGAAGGATTGCATTCATGGATCAACAGGTGTTGTGAATTTGGCAGGATTGCCAATAAGTACCAGATGGTCTTCTGAGGTTATTTCCATGTTTCTATTACTCCCGCTATTTAAATGATGTATACTTACAAGTTACAACTAATTGCTGGTTATCTTTAGCCTTATTTAGAACTAATTTGGTTTCTTTGTTTGCTAATTTGGTTATCTTTTGCCTTACTTAGCTCTCGATGTTGTTTGCTAATGTTTCAGATAAAGAAAGAAATCAAGCAGAGCAGGATTAAAGTGACCTCAAAAGTAAGTATACATTCCAATTGAGGGAATATTATTTAAAAATTTACGGTGATAAAACACATATGTGTATCAACATAAGATACAGTTACTTACAAGAAACATTTTCCGTTCTTTCTTTTTGTCTTATTCATTTCATAGCGCAGGTTGTAGAATTGATAAAAAGTGCACCAGATGATATTCGACCCAAAGTTTTTGTTAGTGCAACAGCTGTTGGCTATTATGGTATGTTTGTTAACTAAAACTGGTTCTCTACTGGTTGATTTTTTTTCACTGTTAATTAAAATGATTATGGTCGTTAAATTCGTTGGTAGTTTCTTAAAAAAAATATTTTGGTTAGAAAATGGATTACTTTTGGAGCATTTTTGTAATCACTTGACTATGTGTAGGCACCAGTGAGACACAAGTCTTTGATGAACAAAGTCCATCAGGAAAGGATTACCTTGCTGAGGTAAAAGGAATTTTTCCGTTATTATTGCAAAATTATAGGATCTTAAATTTCATAAGAAAGTAGAAAAATCATCAGTCCATCTTTTCAGGTTTGCAGAGAATGGGAGTCGTCGGCCCTAAAGGTTAACGGAGATGTTAGAGTGGCTCTAATTCGCATCGGCGTTGTTCTTGGTAAAGATGGTGGAGCACTAGGTATAATAAAATAATATATAAATGATATGTAATTTATGAAATTCATCATACTGTCTTTGTTTAACTGATAACTACATCTTTGAGCTTCTGCAGCTAAAATGATACCTCTCTTCATGATGTTTGCTGGTGGGCCTCTAGGTTCTGGAAACCAGTGGTATTTTACTTAATTGCTTGCGCTCGTAAAAAGTTTCTTTATAGTTTCCTTTTAAACCATTATTACTTAGACACCGTCCATAAAAAATTCATATTAAATTCAATTTACTAATGTCACAGTGCAAATGTGTTGTGATTTGCGTTTTGTATGCGTCTTAATTTCTACTCCGGTTCTTTTTTGTATTTCCTCACAGGTTCTCCTGGATTCATCTTGATGACATTGTCAATTTAATATATGAAGCACTATCAAATCCATCCTACAAAGGTACCATGTCACGAAAATAGAATTTGTTGATTTCTTAAAAAATTGCAAATTAAAAGAATGGTTTAATGACTTTAGTCTTGATTAATTGGCGAGCTTATTGCCTTGAATTACATCTGCATTAGGAGTTATCAATGGAACTGCACCAAATCCTGTGCGATTGTCCGAATTGTGTGAGCAGCTAGGAAATGTTTTGGGTCGTCCCTCATGGCTGCCGGTGCCTGACTTTGCACTCAAGGCTGTTCTTGGAGAAGGTGCTACTGTGGTAAGGAGTCATCTCTGGTTAACATGTCCTCTGTCCATATATACTCCCTCCAGTCCTTTTAATAAGAAATAATCTACTTTTTAAGTTCATTAAATAACTAATTTATTTGGTTTATGATATAGGCCGAATACATCAGTTATTCAATGAATCTAAAAAGTTAATTGTTTCTTATATAAAGGATCAGAGGCAGTATCTTCTAATATGAATTCCATTAAATGTATTGTTAATCTCTGTAGGTTTTAGAAGGGCAGAGAGTGGTTCCTACTCAAGCCAAGAAGTTGGGTTTCTCGTTCAAATATTCATATGTGAAGGATGCCCTTAAAGCAATTATTTCTTGAAGCAATATTAGCACAGCAACTGTCATATTCTTTATTCTTTGGAATTGGATTCATGCATCAACCTTCCAACATGTAAGTGGGAATTCATCAATGGCTTTATAAATATCGTTAACAGAGTCTTTCTATGAATTGACGAAACGAAAAATAGTATTAATCAATGAAAATGAAGACATTTAATCTCTTCTGTGTTCTCTCTCTCTCTCTCTCTCTCTCTCTCTCTCTCTCTATATATATATATATATATATATATATATATATATATATATATATATATATATATATATATATATATATATTCTGGCATTGATTTCTGCCACTTATGCCTTTTCCACTTCTGTCACTCTTGTGCCAAATTTTTATAATAGTCGTATTGCAGCATGAACAAAAGAAGTATATATCACTGATAGAGATAGATAATTAGTGCATTTGAATTGTAGTTTATCTCTCACAAATCTTAGTTTGAGCTTCTGCAAATTGAGTTTTGTCCATGAACATAGTTGGCACATTCATGTTAGTTTATTTGAACATCACTTTGAGTCTTAGTTTTTACTCTTAATTAATCATAATGGTTCGAGTTAAAGCAGACTATAAAAAACTATCGTTTCATATCAATCAATGATTTGCAAACTATCTCTTAAACTTTTAAGATTTTAACTAATGAACAATTATTTTGTGTAAATTTATCAAGCTTATATACAGTTAACATCAACTTATCACTTTTGTAGAAAAATAGGGTGAATGCTGTTATGCTTTATTCATTAGCCCAATGATGATTTAAATAGAGATGATACAATTAATTCTCTCCTTGACTTAAGGAGAAAATAATTGCGAAGAAAAATAAAAGGAAACAACAAAAAGTCGTATATTCCAACAACTTTCTTAGCTAATCCATAGATGTAAAAGTTATTCCAACAACTTTCTTAGCTAATCCATAGATGTAAAAGTATAATCATTGATACTCAACTGAATTTCGTGGTTCCCTCCTTTTGGTGGCACTAGCATTCGGTTTCCTCCAGAAATTACCGAAAGACCCTTCTATTTCCTCCAATGTTTTGCCTTGTGTTTCAGGGAGCATAGTATAGTGAAAGATCCATGCGACAATTGCAATCCCCGCGAAAAGAAAGAAAGCACCACCTATGGTGATGGCCTTAGAAAGGGACAAAAAAGTCATGGAGATGACCCCGCTAGTGACCCTATTCACCACAGCCCCAATAGACACACCTTGAGCTCGAAGCCTCAACGGAAATATCTCAGAACTATAAACCCATGTAATGGGACCTGACCCGATTGAGAAAGTACCCACGAAGGACAACACTGCCGCTATACTAAGCCCAATAGCCCATGTTAGGGTGGCGTGTGAATTATTAATAATTGTGAGACTAGTTGCCAATGTCAGAAGCGAGAGTATTAACCCACCAACACTGGTTAACAACAACACGCGCCTCCCAACGCGATCCAATAAAAATGTGGCCACTAAGACGAACATTGTTTTCACGATCCCAACAGCTATGGTTGCGAGAAGCTTATTTGTGTCGGATTTGATCCCAGCCTTCTCGAAGATTCTAGGACTGTACAAAACAACAGCGTCTATGCCCGTGGCTTGTGCGAAGAAGTGAATCCCAAGGGAAGCAATGAAAATGTGACGAACTGCTGGTGTAGGATAAAGAAATAGTTCTTTCCATACACCCTTCCCTTGAACTTTTGTAACAGAGACAATGTCGTCGTCGCAGTCCAAAGGGATCCCTGCTATCTCTTTAATATCAGTTAGTCTTTGCTGAGCCTCTTCTTTAGAATCAGATATTTTATATAGAACTTTTTTGGCTTCCCCTAATCGACCCTTCGCAACAAGCCACCTAGGTGACTCGGGCATGGCTAATACGGCCAAAGCTAGAAATATAGAAGGGATTGCACCAATTCCAAGCATCACTCGCCAACCATAGCGGAGTGGTAGCTTTGAAAATCCGTAGTTTGATATGTACCCGATTAAAATCCCCCCATTTAGAAATACCTGAAAATAACATGCCACTCAATGAATTGTTAATTTATTTATTATGGCAACAATGGCAAATTGATCAATGTGGAAATTTGAAAACTTGCCTCAGGCAAGGAAGTGAGGAAGCCACGGGATGAAGTTGGGGAGACTTCAGAGGTATAAACAGGAGCAATCAAGAAGGCGAAACCTATACCAACACCGGCAAAGAAACGACCAAACATCAGAAATGCATAGTTTGGAGAAAGTCCCATAAGTACAGCTCCGACAAAGAAAATTACACCGGCGAGGACAATCGTGTAACGCCGACCAATCCAATCGGACAATCTCCCTGCAATGTAAGAACCTATGGGAGAGTAAAGGTTTATGATGCCTGATAGAATTTCAATTTGTACGTCAGTTACTTTAAGGTCTCTTTTTATATAGATAGCTGCTCCACTCATTACACCAATATCTGTTACAATAATAACACATTGTTATAAATCGGATGACCACATAGATGAACATTCGTCTCATATAAAAAATAAGCTTAGAAGTTTGATATAGAGAAAAAAGTAACTTAGAATTCATATTGATTGATAAAAATAGAGTAAGTAAATACATGAGATGCTCTATGTATAGAGCTAGTAGAATAAAAGTAACTCTTTGTTTTCTATAGATAGATTTTCTCTTTCGATTGAAATTCGAATTTTGATTTGATGGGAGTTTAGCGAATAGACTCACAAACTATAAGTGTGAAGAAGTGGGAAATACAGGTTTCAAACTTCCCGAGCCTCCAATATAATGTCTCTTTGTAGTTATCAACCTAACTACTTTTGTGGAACATCCTTGTTGGCCTCTAACTAACTTTTATGTTTCTGTTAATATATAGTATGACAATCAATTAAATGTTTTAGTTTTTCTATTCCAAATTTGTTGAGCAAAATATTTCCTTTTCTTTATTCTTTCTAAAAAAATGGGTTCTAAATTTACTTTTTTCAGAATATATTATAACACTATCAGATAGTTTCATTCATATGAAATATTATATGTTCTCTTTTGATGTTAAATGGATAGAAATGAATTAATTGGTATGGTTGTATATATTTGTATTTTGTACTCACCATAGCCAAGTAGGATAGAAGTCATAGAAGCCAAGATAGCACAAGCACAAGCGAATTTGTTCTTTTTTGGCTTCTTTTGAGGATCAAAATCTTCAAGAGATTTCAGAGTTGTTGTTTCTTCTCCCTCAGCCATTTTTTTTTTGGTGAAGATAATGATGATGTTAGGATTTTGGTTAGCTCTGAAATAGATAGCTAGCCACATGTAAACTATCTACTAGTGAATATATCATTGGAATTTATGGAGTACATTCTTCTGTTCAACCTCACAAAAGTACAAATAATGTCTTCCAAGATATACTAGCTTCAATGTTGACTAAAATGGATAATAATGGTCCTTTCATCTTCACTTTACTTTCCTTTTTATATGGTGATCACAAGTTAAAAAAATTAAATTAACTCTTTATTTCGTAGTCGATTATAGTAGTACTCAATTTTAATTAGAAGTGTATTTTCATCCTCTTATTTTGTCTAAATTAAAGTTGTGATCTTCATTAATTTTAGAAGTTTTAAACGCCACTCCATTTTAGAAGTTTTTTCTTTTCTCTTTTGAAGTGACATGTAATTAAGAGGGCCAGTCCGATAGATTTTGAGGCACCAAACTAATTATATAAAGAGACTTTTCAAAGGTAAAGAAATAATTGGTAAATTTAAAATGATTTTTTTTTTTTTTTTTTTGATGAACTAAGAGTATAATGACATCAAAGAGTCTAGAAAGCATCCCAACTAAGTTGGCACCCCTTGTAGACCCCAATCCTATGTCAAGTACTCATAAATATTATTAGAAAAAAAGGAAAAATAGTATGTACAAAATGGGGGGGCGTCACCAAACCCATTACAAAGAAATAAGTGTAGACAAAGCTGAAAAAAGAATAACAATCCCGAAGTAGGACTCCCGAAAGAAAGTAAATTCCATAAACGCAAAACCCTTTGACTTAGCCGTTTCTATAACTAATCTCAGTTTAGCATTGTACCACAACACTTGTGGGGTGTTTTTCCCACATCACTTGGACTCTGCAGCTGATGCTCTTCTAGCTGGTGATAATTCTTCATAAACAGATTACAGACATGTTCATAACTAGGATCATTCAAATAATCCTTATCTCTTCACCACTTGTACTAGTAACCTTAGACCATGTATGATGCACTAATAGCTTGACAGAAACCTTCATTGTGCCAACTTAAAAATGCTTTTTCTCCCAACCAATGTAGCAACACCAGTTGAATCCTTCATGGGAACATTTGTTATCATGAAGAAAACTAAACATTCACATTGAAGTATCAATATTGTATTCTCCTATGTCTATGGACAAAATACACTTTTGACAAAATATTGTATTCACCACTCCAGTGTCGGACAAAATATTAATCACTCTGACAAAATACACTTCTCTTGTAGGAACCATTAGTGTTATCCTTTGCAGCTCAGCAAACATTAATCACTCAGATGTTCCAAATAAAATCTTCATTGAGAGTAAGGCAGGGGTGGACCCTTAGAGCGGGTATGGTGACTACCGGTGCTTTGTGCAAGCCTCAACTGTTTTTTCTTGGCCTTAGAAATATAAGGAGTGAAGGAATCCTCCTCCCTTGTCACTTCAAGTGCTCGTAACAACCAAGCTTGCTTAATTTTTTCCGAATCATCCAAAACCACCTGCTGCAGTAGCGGTTCAGCGACAGTAAATTCGTTGTCCACAACCCGATTAAATGTGGTCTCATCATGGGCTAATGAGTGTGCAGCAGCAGCATCAGTGCAGGTTGTATCTGTCAAGGCAGTATCATCAACATTCACGTTATTACCTGTGTGTGCAATAGCAGGATCCGTGAAGGCGGCATGCACATTCACGTTATTACTGCAAGGATGTGCACCATCCTTCACGTTAAATAAATGATTTTTTATTTAAAAAAACACAATTTTTAAAAGAAATACTATCTCTTTTTGGTATTTTTAAAAAGTAATTTTACCTGTATATTGGTCATTTATCTTATTTTGTTGTAAGACTCTGGTTTAAAGAACATGAATGTATAAAATAATTGATAAAGATGATGAAAATATTCATCAAAATCATGAGATTTATTTAATTTTAATAAAAAGCTGTTTTAAAAATAAAATTCAGATTTTTTTAATAAAAAAAAGGCTTAATTGCACTTTTTGTCCTCCTATTTTGCCAAATCTATGATTTTGGTCCCCCTATTTTAAAATCAAACATTTTAGTCCCCCTATTTTGATTTTTGTTGCACTTTTGATCCGCCATCCCATTTTTTGACCAAGTGGCAACCAAAACGCTTACGTGGAAATACATGTGGCAAATAAAAGTGCCACGTCAAAAAATATTTTAATTATAATATTAATTTTTTAATGTTCAATATTAAAGATACTATTTTTTTTAAAAAATTGAATTTTAAAAAAAAATCTGGAAAACAAAAAAATATAATTTTTTTAAAAATCTAACATATTAATTTATTTTTAGAAAAAAACTGAAAAAACCAAAATTATTAATTTTAAAAAAGTTGAAAAAACAAAAAATATTAATTTAAAAAAAACCAAACTATTAATTTTTTTAAAAATATCTGAAAATTTATTTAATATTTTATATTTATTTAAAAACAATTTATATATTTATTATAAAAAAAATTAGTTTTTCAATTATTTTAAAATAAATTTAAATTTTTTTTTCAATTTTCAGATTTTTTTTAATATAATATTTCAAATGTTATTTTTTTAAAAAAATTTAAATTTTTTATAAAAATCAGAAATATTAGTTTTTTAAAAATCTGAAATTTTTATTTTTATTTTTTTAAAATCTGAAAATAAAATATTATTTGAAAAAAACTGAAATATTAAATGATTTTTCAGATATTTTTTTAAAAATTAAAATTTCAGATGTTTAAAAAAAATTAATATTTCAGATTTCTTTAAAAAAAATTATTTTTTGGTTATTCAGATTTTTTTTAAAAATTAATATTTTTCATATTGAAAATTAAAATATTTGCTGACGTGGCATTTTTATTTGCCACATGTTTTGCCACGTATGCGTTTTTATTGCCACTTGGTTAAAAAATGGGATGGTGTATAAAAAATGCAACAAAAATCAAAATAGATGTACTGAAATGTTTGATTTTAAAATAGGGGGAAAAAATCGCAGATTTGGCAAAATAGAAGGACCAAAAGTGCAATTAAGCTTAAAAAAATTTGAAAAAAAAGATTTATATGTGAATATTATAAAAGATAAAAGACCAAAGTGTTAAAAATAAAAGATAAAGAAACAAAGTGTTACAGATAAATAAGATAAAAAACGAAAATGTTACAAATAAAAGATAAATGACCAAAGTGTTAAAAAAAAAAAAGAAGATAAAGGACTTGGAGTGTAATTTAGTTTTAGAAATGTATGTTTTTTAACGTTCAAAGAAATACCACAGCCCAGGTTTGGGTAAGGTTATATGGTTTGTCATAAGAATATTGGCGTCCAAAGATCTTGTTTGCTATAGCTAGTAGTATTGGGACTCCTATTTGTACTGATGCTTTAGCTTCAAAATCTAGGTTTGAAAGAACTTTTGGCATTTATGCTAGGGTTTTAGTTGATATGGACCTCTCACAGGCTTTAAGGTACAAAGTGTTGGTAGAAAGGAAAGGTTATGCCTTTTTTGTTGATCTTGATTATGAAAACCTACCTGAATTCTGTTCACATTGTAATATGGTAGGTCATTGTGTGGAAAATTGTAAGAAAATGCAGTATCAAGAGAATTTTCACAAACCCTCTGACCCAAAGCAAAAGCAAAATATAAGGGTGGAAAAGAAATTTGTGCAAGTGAAAAAGAAAAATGTTGATAATGGAAAAACTACTAAAGTGGTTGATGTTGATGCTTCTCAGCACCCTGTGATTGAAAACCAAGCTACACCTGAAAATGTTCAAGTTGGTGAAAGTTCAAAAACTACATCTCCTGAAGGGGTATCTAGTCCCTTAGTTGATATTCAAAACCAATTCAATATCCTAGTTCAGGAACAGGACAATGATAGTTTGAGTCAGCAAAGCAAAACTAATGATTAAATAGCAAGAGTTGATGATATTGTAGATGAGGAACAACACTTTGAAGGAGCTGAAAACAGTGATGATAATAATGAATTTGTTGATGCTACACAATTTAACAAGGATGATAGTTTATCTGATCCTGCCATTCCAGTCAGGGTTCAAAAAGATGTAATGTTTCTCAAGGAATCTTGGGCCAATATGGTAGAAGAAGATCAAATTGAAGAAGCTTCAGCTGGCCAGGTTCAAATTGAAGATAATGATGGTTTTCAAGTTCAAATATCAAAAAATCAAAAGAAAGCTCAGAAGAGAACTTCAAAGTCTAGCAAAGACTCTTATGCAACCAGATCCAAGGTTAGCCAAAAACCTTTTAAATGAAGTGCATTTATTGGAATATAAGGGGTTTGGCTAACTTCCCAACAAGAATAGCCCTTAAAAGACTCATCTCTATACACAAACCTGACTTTATTTTCATAGCTGAACCATGGATTAACTTCTCTGATTTTCCTAGGAGATGGTTAGCTAACCTTAGTTTAAAGCTGTTTGCCATGAACACTAGGCCTAATATGCTACCTAATTTATGGTGCATATGTAAATTTAACCTTGATCCTATCATACTAGACTCAGATAACCAACATATTACCTTTACTATATCTGAAAATAACTCAACCCTAGCCTTCTCTGTCATATATGCAAGTACCAACTATATTACTAGAAGACAACTGTGGACTAAGCTTAACTCTCTTCAAACTCAATACAACTTACCCTAGTCTTTCATTGGAGACTTCAATGCTATTATAGGAGCACATGAACACAGAGGTAGAAATCAACCAGCTAGACTGTCAATGGAAGAATTTCTTGCTTGGTCAGATTCTTTTGAGCTTATTCATTTGCCTACCAGAGGTGCAGAATTTACCTGGTCCAATGGTAGAAAAGGAACAAATCACACTGAGAGAAGATTAGATAGAGCTCTCTCTAATCAGGCTTTAATTGATCTTTGCAGCTCCATTACTGTTTCAACTCTTCCCAAACTTAAATCAGATCATTTTCCTATTCTTCTTGACCTTAACCTTTCCCATATTTCTTTTGCTTCTCAATTTAAGTTCATGAAGATGTGGACTCTTCACCCTGACTGTAAAAGTCTTATCCAAGATTGTTGGAATGTGAATATTACAGGCTGTCCCATGCTTGTCCTTTCTAAGAAGTTGAAATTATTGAAAGAATCTCTGAAAGATTGGAATAAGAATTGTTTTGGTAATGTCCACTCTTCTGTATCTGTTGCTGAACAAGCCTTGAAATCTATCTAAGAAGCTATCCAAACCTCTGGCCCTACAGACAACCTTTTGAATGATGAGATTTTAGCTCAAAAGAATTTAGAAGATGCTTTGTGTAGACAAGAATGTTTCTGGCAGGAAAAAGCTCATTTAAGTTGGCATCTAGAGGGTGATAGAAACACCAAGTTCTTCCACAGAATGGCCAAAATAAAAAATTCTTCCAAACCTATTACCTCCCTTCAAGATGGTGACCTTGTCTTGATTGAGCCTCAGCAAATCTCTGATCATATAGTAAATTACTATAAAAATATTTTTTGCTCTAACTTTGTTTTGCAGGATCTAAAGCTTGCAGATGAAGTCATTCCAACTATAGTTACTGAGGATGTGAATGCTTTGCTTACCAACTTGCCTTCTCATCAGGAAATCAATGATGCAGTTTTTGCCCTAAACAAGGACAGTGCTCCTGGTCCAGATGGTTTTGGGGCCTGTTTTTTTCAAATTTACTGGGACATTGTTCAACAAGATGTGATTAATGCAGTCCTTCAATTTTTCACTTCAAACTGGATTCTTCCTGGCTACAACTCTAACATTATTGCTTTGCTGCCTAAAGTTCCTAATGCTTCCTCAATTGATCAGTATAGACCTATAGCAATGGCTAACTTTAAGTTTAAGATCATTTCCAAAATCTTAGCTGACAGGTTAGCTTCTATCCTCCCTTCTCTTATCTCTGAAGAACAAAGAGGATTTGTGCATGATAGAAATATTAGGGATTGTCTCTGTATAGCATCTGAAGCTACTAATCTCCTGCATAACAAATCTTTTGGGGGAAATTTGGCTTTGAAGATTGATATCTCAAAAGCTTTTGATACCTTGGATTGGTCTTTCCTGCTGAATGTTTTAAAGAAGTTTGGTTTTAACAACATTTTCTGTAACTGGATTCAAGTTATCTTAGAGTCAGCTTATTTGTCCATCTCTATTAATGGTAAAGCTCAAGGATATTTCAACTGCTCTAGAGGGGTTAGGCAAGGAGATCCTCTCTCTCCATTGCTTTTCTGTATTGCTGAAGAGGTTCTAAGTAGAAGCATCTCTAAGTTGGTTAGGGAAGGCAAGCTGGATCTTATCAAAGGTACTAGAAATATCAAGGTACCTTCTCACACTTTCTATGCTGATGATTTGATGATTTTTTGTAAGGGCAAGTTGTCTGGTCTTAGAGCCCTTAAATCTCTTTTTGAGGATTATGCTTCTGAATCTGGCCAAAGGATCAATACTTCCAAATCTACTGTGTTTTCTGGTTCTATAACACAAGGTAGATTATCCCTCATTGTTCAGCTGCTCAATTTTAAGGTTGGTTCCCTTCCTTTCTTGTATCTTGGTGTCCCAATTTTCAAAGGTAAACCAAAAGTTTGTCATTTACAGCCTATAGCAGATAAAATCAAATTGAAGCTTGCCTCTTGGAAGGCTTCATTGTTAACCATGGCTGGTAGAGTCCAATTAGTTAAGGCAGTTATTCAAAGCATGATGCTTTATAGCATCTCTCTTTATTCCTGGCATGTTTCTCTTATCAAGGAAGTGGAGAAAAATATTAGGAACTTTATTTGGAGTGGGGACCCAGACAAGAGAAAACTAGTCACTGTCTCTTGGAAGAAGCTTTGTAGGCCTCTTTCTCAAGGGGGTTTAAACTTGAGATCTCTTTCTGCCCTTAATGCAGCAGCAAATTTGAAATTGTGTTGGTCTTTATTTAATTCTTCCTGCAGTTGGGCTCATCTTTTGAAGGATAGGATTTTTAGAGGTAGGCAGGTCATTAAGCATCACATCTCTTCATCTATATGGAGTAGTGTAAAAGAAGAATTCAGTGTTATCATGGATAATTCAATTTGGCTGTTAGGCAATGGAGAGAGTATAAACTTCTGGAAGGATAATTGGTGTGGAACTGCTCTTGTTGATTTCTTTAATATTCCCTCTCAGATTAGTAAACATCTTACTTCTACTGTTAGTGATTACATTGTCAATGGAGATTGGAATTTTCCTCCTCAAATTCTGCAGCACTACAACTTTAGTTCTATAATTCATAGAAATATTATTCCCCTTCAAGCTTCTCAAGATTCTTTACTTTGGATTCACTCTGACTCTGGGGCTTTACAGCTTAAGGATGCTTACTTGTTTAAATCCTCTTAGTACCAAGAGCTTTCTTGGCCTAAGCTTATTTGGAATTCAGATATACCTCCCTCTAAGTCTCTTTTTGTGTGGAGATTGATGAATGGAAAAGTTCCAACTGATTGTGAATTATTATCTAGAGGTTGTTGTATGCCTTCCATGTGTAGCTTGTGCTGCAAGCAAGCTGAGTCTTCAGTTCACTTGTTTTGCTTGTGCCCTCTGGTCTTGGTTAGCCAAGTGCTTGAATTTGTCTATTCATTTCAACTCCATGGATGATATGTGGGCTTTACCAGAGATGAATTGGTCTCCTCAATGTAAGCTAGCAATTTCTGCTGTAATAGTTAACCTTCTTAATACTATTTGGCTAGCTAGAAACCAGTGGCGGAGCTACATAGCAATGAGGGGGTGCATATGAACCCCCTGACATTTGGATAAATGCATCTAATATCCCATTGAAAGTATAACTTGCACACCCTGATTTGTTGACCTTGAACCCCTGCACCGATTGTTTTCCATTGTGCATAAAACTTTATCATTTCATTACCATTTTGTCATTTTTTTATTATATAATAACTAGTTTCTTTTACTTCCTTTGATTAAGTAACTTTATTATATTTTTCTATTTCTATTACTCCAAACGTACCAGCACTGAGTATACAACACACATAATGAGAATAAATATACAATACAATTATGATGAACAAAATATCATCTATTTAATTGGCAAAATTTTTGTATATATTATTTTTTATAAAATTATTTGTCATTTTAATATAATACTTTTAACTATTCATTATTTTTTATTCTATTTTTTTTTTCTTTTTTTAGTAACTTAGTGGCTAGAATTTTATATTTTAAGATGAATAAATGGATGTATCAAAGTTCAAACACCACCAATCCATATATATATATATATATATATATTGTTTACAATGTTTATACTAATTGAGTAATGTTCACGGAACATATTTTTCTCTAATAAACAGCAAAGAATAAACGTCCACTTGAGTTTTGTCAGTTGGTATAGGAATAGAGTTCTTACTCCGGACAGTCCACTTATTCACCTTAAAAATGTGAAATTCTAACCACTAGACTATCCGATAAAAAAAGAAAAGAATAACTAACACTACTTTAAACTTTAATAATGACAATTAATTAAAAGAAATACAAAACCGAAACATACGAAGAGTAATTATTAACTGTAGTCAGAAAACTTGCACCCCCTGAGCCAGGGTCCTGGCTCCGCCACTGCTAGAAACAAGTTCAGGTATGACAACAAGAAGATTAATGTTAATTCTGCAATTTCTCTAATAGTTTCCAACACTGCATTATCTGGGAACAATACTTTGAAAGTAAGCTCTAATTCTTTGAGAGACTTTAAGGTCCTCAAGCAGTTTAGAATCAATATCCACCCTCCTAAAACTACCTCAGTAAAAGAAATCCTTTGGAATCCTCCTCTTCTCAACTGGATCAAATGTAATATTGATGGAGCTTCTAGGGGTAATCCTGGTCAAGCTTCATGTGGGGGTATATTCAGAGATCATAATGTAGATTTCCTTCTCAGTTTTGCAGAACCTATTGGTTTTGCATCTTCTTTCCATGCTGAGCTACATGGAGCTTTGAAAGCAATTGAAGTTGCTGATATGATGAACTGGAACCAGCTTTGGTTAGAAACTGATTCTTCTTTAGTAGTTTTAGCCTTTTCAAAACCTAGCAATTGCATTCCTTGGGCTTTAAGAAATAGATGGAACAATGCTATATTCAAGCTTAGGCAAATGAATTTTATTGTAACTCACATTTTTAGGGAAGGGAACCAAGTGGCTGATGAGTTAGCTAACCATGGTCTAGGTTTAAATTCCATAATGTTTTGGCATGAGTTCCCTTGTTTTCTAGGGTTAGTTTTGAGAAAAACAAACTTGGTTGGCCTAATTATAGATTATATTTTGTTTGATGGAGTTTTGGTCTAGTCCCCTCCATTTTGTTTATCTCTTTACTTTATTTCAATGAAGTTTTGGTGTCTAGCTCTTTGCTAGCACCCTTTTGGTTAAAAAAAAAAAAAGAAATGTATGTTTTTTTTTTTTAAATAAATTGTGTAGTTATTAATGAATTATTATAGTGATTTGGATCCCTTCAAATAAAAATTGGAAAAACCGTAAGTCAAAGGGAGGAGTTTTTTTTTTTGACAGAAGGGAGGAGTTATAACTCATGGCCTTTAACTCCATAATTTTCGGTAATAATCTTTAATAGTATAATAAAACGAGAGTAACTAGAAGCAAACCATAATCCTAATATAAATGGTTTAAATTTTGGCAAGTTAAAAAAATATTATATTAACGGTTACGATAAAAACTTGAATACTATGTTGCCACATCAATTAATGAATGTGACACGTCCTGTGTTTAAAAAAACAATACATGATGTGTCAATATATGATTGGATGTGTGTATAAAATAATTTTACACAAATCCCTAATTTTGTTACCTAATAATCCATAATTATATGCTTTCATTTGATGATTGGATATACTCTGTGGAATCTATTTTATTTATAGTTTTAAATTATGCGTCTTTTACGATAAATAGAAACCCTGTTTTTTTTTCCTACCAAGAGTGTATCTTTTATATTAATTATAATCTTAAATTATAATCTATTTTCATTTTTTCTAACATATTTACATTTTTTTTATTTGATGTAGATTTGACTTTGGGGTTCCATAAAAGTATGGATTGCTACAGATATTTTAGGTATTTAAATTATGATTATAATTTGTAGTGTTACAAATTAATTCTCTATTCTTTTTGAATTTGATTTTTATTTCAATAGGTATGGATTCCATTTTTTTTTTTTTTAGTGTTTCATATTAATTCTGAATTTTCTATTTAAGAAAAAAATTTAAGTTTTATTTTTCTTAAGTTGCCTGGGAACTGTATTGGAGATTTTAACACCACTTTGGGTTCCCATGAAGTTAGAAGTAACCATGTTCCTGCTAAATTGCCTATGGAGGAGTTTGCTTCTTGGACTGATAATAACAATCTGATACATCTACCAACCAAAGGAAGTCAATTCACTTGGATAAATGGTAGACAAGGATGGAACTGCACCGAAAAAAGATTGGACAGAGTAATATGCAACCTTGACATGATCAACAATTGTGATTCAATTTCTTGTTCTACCCTTACAAAGCATAAGTCTGATAATTTTCCCTTGCTCTTTGACATCCAGTTCAATACCCTCAGGTATGCTTCTAACTTTACTTTTTTAAAAATGTGGTCTCACCACAAAGAGTGTTCCAGTTTTATCTCTCATGTTTGGAACACACAAGTTTTTGGTTCTCCTATGCAAAAATTAGGTCATAAACTTAAAATTTTGAAAGGCGAATTAAAAATTTGGAATAAAACTGTTTTTGGAGACATAAACAAAGAGGTTCAAAATGCTGTTGCAAATTTGGACTTAATTCAAAATTGCATTAGCAGAGATGGTTATTCTGATACTCTTATGAAACAAGAGATTTTGGCCAAAGAGACTTTAGAACATGCTTTGAATATGGAAGAGTTATTTTGGCAAGAGAAATCTAGAGCCAAATGGCACTGTCAAGGGGATAGAAACACAGCTTTTTTTCACAGAACTACCAAAATTAAACAAGCTTACAAGAGGATTAATGCTATCAGAGTTGATAACAACATTCTTTCTGAACCTGACTTGATAACCAACCATATTGTCAACCACTTCACTTCCTTATTTTCCGTCAATAATAATTCTATTCTTGACAATGGTTTAGTTGAGGAGACAATTCCAAAGCTTATCAATGATTCCACCAATCATTTGCTTACCTTACTTCCTTCAGCTTTAGAGATAAAAAATGCAGTTTTTTCAATGAACAAAGATGGTGCTCCCGGTCCAGATGGATTTGGTGCTTTCTTCTTTCAAACCTATTGGGAAATTATCAATACTGATGTCTGTGATGCTGTTCTTGAATTTTTTCAACATAATTGGATTATGCCTAATTATAATTCTAATAAAGTGGTGTTGATTCCAAAAGTTTCTAATGCCGATACTATTGCTCAGTTTAGGCCTATTGCTCTAGCTAATTTTAAATTTAAAATCATTTCAAAAGTATTGGCTGACAGGTTAGCTCAAATTCTGCCTAATATCATCTCAAAGGAACAAAGGGGATTCATCAAAGGTAGAGAAATTACAGATTGTATTTGTCTGACATCTGAAGCCATTAACATGTTGCACAAGAAGTCTTATGGAGGCAATTTGGCTATCAAGATCGATATAGCAAAGGCTTTTGACACCATCGACTGGAGTTTCTTGTTAAAAGTGCTCAATGCTTTTGGATTTAGTCCTTTGTTCTGTAATTGGATTCATACCATTTTACATTCTGCAAAGCTCTCCATTTCCATTAATGGTAAGCAAGAAGGCTATTTTAATTGTGCCAAAGGAGTTCGGCAAGGTGATCCTCTTTCACCTCTCCTTTTTGGTCTTGCAGAAGAGGTATTAAGTAGAGGGCTTTCAAATCTTGTGAAGGATGGTAAGTTAAAACGTCTACAGGGAACCAGAAGCATTAATATCCCTTCTCATAGCCTTTATGCTGACGATGTGATGTTATTTTGTAAAGGAAGCTCTTCTAATCAAGTGTTATCCAGTTTCTTTGCTAGATATGCACAGATATCTGGTCAAGTTATTAATCCTCAGAAGTCTACAATCTTTGCTGGCTCCATGTCCAACACTAGATTACAATCAATTGCTGCTTCTCTTGGGTTCAACATAGGTGCTCTTCCTTTTATTTATCTTGGCGTTCCTATTTTTAAAGGAAAGCCTAAAGCTATTTACTTCCAACCCCTTGTGGACAAGATTAAGATTAAATTGGCATCCTGGAAAGCTTCTTTATTGTCATATGCTGGGAGATGTCAGTTAATCAAAAGTGTAGTTCAAAGCATGATGATTTATTCTATTTCCATATACTCTTGGCCTGTTAGCTTAATAAAAGAGCTTGAAAAATATTTGAGGAATTTTCTTTGGAGTGGTGATTTGAATGTTAGAAAATCTGTAACAGTGCCTTGGAAAATTGTTTGCTCTCCTATTGATGAAGGAGGTTTAGGAATAAGATCTTTGTCTATTCTAAATCAAGCTACTAATTTGAAATTGTTTAGTGAGCTAATGAACTCTGATAATCATTGGGCTACCTTTCTCAGAAGTAGGGTTGTTCGGGTTAGTGGTTTCATTAATTATCACATTTACTCTTCCATTTGGAGTGGTCTTAAAACTCAATCTCAATTGTTCATGGATAACACCAGATGGCAGATTGGAAATGGTACTAGAATAAATTTCTGGAATCATGACTGGTGTGGATCTCCTCTCAGCAGAATTTACAATTTCCCTCAACATGTTCAATCAAACCTTCATTCTACTATTTCTGACTTTATAGTCAATCAACATTGGCACATTCCTTGGCAAGTGCAGCAGTGCTTTCCCAAAATCATGTCTCATTTCAGCAAAATTTCAATTCCCTTAGAGCAAAAAGATGACCAATTACTCTGGAAGCATTCAAATAATGGAAATCTTAGTATTAAGGATGCATATCTCTTTATTTCTGGTTCCAGTCAGAAGCTGGGATGGTCTAAGCTTATTTGGAACAATGCAATTCCGCCTTCCAAATATTTTATGGTGTGGAGGCTCTTTCACAATAGGCTGGCTACTGACGAGAATTTAGCTATCCATGGTTTTCTCCTTCCTTCCATGTGTAGTTTGTGCTGTAAGCATATGGAATCTACTAACCACTTATTTCTTCAATGTCCCTTTGCCCTCTCTCTGGAACTGGTTCTCCTCTGTTATCAATGTAAACATTAACCTCAATTCTATAGCTGAGGTGGTAAACATAGCCAACAGAGGCTGGAGCCCCCAATGTCAAATTGTTATCATTGCTGCCATTGTTTCCATTTTTAATAATATTTGGCTCTGTCGTAACTCAGTGAGATTCAAAAATAGTAAGCCCTCTCTGAATACAACTTTAGCTTTGATTATCTCCAGCACCTTTTTAACAGGTAACATTACTACTCTTGCTAGTGGATCCTCCATGCTAGATTTTACTATTCTTAAATTTTTCAAAATCAATAACCATCATCCCAAAGCTCCTAATATTGTTGAAGTGATTTGGACTCCTCCATTGTATGGTTGGGTAAAGTGCAATATTGATGGTTCTTCCCTTGGTAACCCTGGTCCTGCTGCAAGTGCTGGAATTTTTAGAAATCACAATGGTTCTAGCCTTGGCTGTTTTGCTTCCAATATAGGTATTGCCTCTGCCTTTTTTGCTGAGTTCTTGGCAATCATTCTAGCTATTGAATGTGCCTTTGTAAGAAACTGGAAGCAACTCTGGATTGAGAATGACTCAAAGCTTATTATATTAGCTTACAAAAATCGAAATATTATTCCTTGGCAACTTCAAAATAGATGGTCTAATTATCTGTTGAAGATCATTGAAATGGATGTTATAGTGTCTCTTGTGTATAGAGAAGGCAATTTAGTTGCCGATAAACTTTGTAAAGTAGGTTTGAATGTAAATGCTTTCACTTGGTGGAGATCTTCCCCCTCTAGTATTAGACTTGATCTTGCTAGAAATAGGGCTGGCCTTCCTTTCTATAGATTTTGCTAGTTTTTGTTGAGGGTCAGGTTTGGCCACCCCTCATTTTTTGTTCTCCACTTTTCTTTATAATATTTCTTGGATTAAAAAAAAGAAGTTTCATATATAAATTGAATGCTTTATTCAATTTGTTCAACGCAACCATAAGGTAGAGAGTGTGAAACAACTTCTGTTTTATTCTTACTCAATTTTTCAGCTTTTAAACAAATTTATCTTTTTAAACCATTGATTGACCATAACTTTATTGATTTTATTTCACCTAATATTTTCACAAATTTATCTTTTTGTCGAAATGTTTTGTCAACAATTACGGGTTGAAGCTTGAGAATTATATGTTGCATTATCAAGGGTTACACACCAAGACAAGAGTTGAAGGTAGTAATACTGACGATGAAGGTGAAGATTCGAATACTACTGAAAATGTGATTTACAAAGATGTGTTCCATAATGTTAAATAGTTAACGATGAATTATTATAAAGATCACTTTATCTATTTTTTTATGTAATTTTATCATTATTTTTATGATTTTAATTATTCATTGTTGTTCTATATGTACTGCATAATTTCAGTTCCAAATTATCTATATTTTCTCAAATTTTTTATTTCCAATTTTTTACCACAAGAAATTAAACTATACATATAATATTCTACATAATCCATGCATCGCACGGGTAGTAGTCTAGTATCTAGGAAAATGCAAGTTATAACTCACACTCTTTAAGCACCTAAAATATTAAGTTTTTGTGCACTTTTTATGAAAATGTGTGAAGCTAATACATTGCGAATTGAAAATATTTTACTTTTTTAATAATTTACTATTATTTTTATTCGATATTTAAGTTTGTCATTATATTACTCTAAAAAATTGTTTAAAATCAAATATTTAAGAATTTGCTATAAAAATGTTGTTAAAATACGTATAAGTTAAATTGTTTTTTTTTAAAAATCACACAGACAAAGAAAACTATTTTTTTATTTAATTATAATTACAGATATTGTCCCTTGATATTTTTTAAATAAATTATAATTAATATGTTCTAATTATTCGAATTTTTATTTAGAAGATGTTAAAAAGTTAAAAAATTTAGCTTATCGATTTATGATAAACATATGTCCTGTGTATAATTTTATGTAATAAATTATAATTATCAATGAGAACTAATTCTTCTGTTGCTTATAAAAATTATTTGTGAATGCACATGCTCATTGATTTTTTCTTGATTTTTAAGTTTGATATTATATACTAAAGTAGAACATTTATTTACAAAAGGGTAAATTTACAACGGTCCAATGACTCGAATAGGTCCAATTCAGTAAAGAAAAGCCAAAGAAGTCCAGTCCAAATACAAAGAAGAAATGGCGGGAAAGCGTGCATATGGCGAGACCCTTCCCCAAGTGGACGAGGGCGAGATATATCCACACACAACATCACATGATCTCCACTAAGCAAAGATTTGTAAGGAGGTAACCGTCCACCAAGCATATGATCTGCACACATGAGACGTGGGGTAATGGTAAACCACCCATGATCAAAATAATGGAGGAGTGGAAAAACGGTTACAAAAGGAAAAAATAAGGCATGATTACATAGAGGAAGATGTCTATAAATAGACTCCTCATACATCAAAGAAAGAGAGACAAAAATTATTTCTGTTGTACACACAAACAATACACGGTCCATCAATGGGCTTTATACACCCCCTTAAATGTTCACTGGAACAGAAGAAATAAAATTATTTTATTAAAGCTATTGTCCCGTGTAGTTTCATGGAAAATTTATTAGAAGAATAAATTTATTTTATTAAAGCTATTGTCCCTTGTATATTGTTATAATAAAGTACATGGGTCCATTGATTTTTTTACAATATAATATGTAACGCCCCAACTAAATTGTCTAGAATAATTAGTCGGAGCATTAAAACTGGAATCTGAGTACAATAAATTACACAAGAAATAACCGAGTGATATATTATCATTAAGAGAAATAAGAGAATATTTAATACAAACAGCGGAAAGAAACTATAATAAGATAACAAGCTAAATAAAAGCAAGAATGAAGACTAAGTCTTCAAAGCTGACAATCCAAGCATGGCTCCAATCGTCAGATCCAACCTGGTTCTTGCTCTTGGAATAACCTGTCTTACCTATATCGAAAAGGGAGTGGGGTGAGACAGTCACTTCGTCCCAGTGAATTCTACTACCCTCCTAGGCTATAAAGTCGGGGCTCCTAATCAGTCCATAATAATAGCTAACATTAAAATATCATGAACATAATTGATTAAAGTGTAACACACAATATATCTTATTGATTTTATTCCACTAAGACACTTCGAGGTGAGCATGTCTCGAAGGTCCGCCATATCCGCTGACCGATTCGACCACGGCATTAAGCTCACAATCATTTTCCTAATGGGTTGTTCCATTGGAAGCCCATAAGCAGCATACTAAACCGCACATGATTGACTGATTCTAGATTGATTAACATACTACCATATTATCCCAAAACCCGGGGAACATACAAACTAAATTTCTAAGTTATCCCTAATTTCAGAATTGTGCCTGATTTTCCGTACCATATTAAATACATTATACATCTGCAATATATCTTCCTCAGATAATGATATAAAACGAGTGAACAACCATTTTTAAAATAGGAAAAGTGAGGCAACTCTGGGTTAGCTCGCTACGGCGAGTCAACAAGCTCGCCATGGCGAACTTACAGGTACTGGCCTAAACAACTCGCTAGGCGAGCTAGAGCTCGCCATGGCGAAGTTCTTCAGCCCAGAACCTTGAGCTCGCCATGAGTGCTCGCTATGGCGAGTTAAGTCAGAAAGACCCCTGTTTTACGAATTTTCAATATTTTCAAAGATTCACCTACAACCAAACGCTGAGGAAGTGCAGATACTTAATATAAGTAATATATAACAGAATAGAAGAGAATTTGGGAGTTAATTCTCCTCACACAATTAAATCCTAATTTTCCTAAGTTAACATGCAATATTGAATTTCAGGAAATTCTAGCTACACTAGCCTAAGAACCCACCTAGTGATGAAGCTTTAAACTTGAATTTGAGCTTCCTAACAGCTACTGAACCTCCCAGCTACCCACGAACTAAAATGGCAGAATTTTGGAACTTTTGACAACTTGAAACCTTCTAAACTTGTTCTACGAATTTGATTGAATTGGTTGATGATTTCTCAGCTGAAGTGGAGGCTATTTATAGTAGTTATTACTGAGTATGTACAGTGTTGGGTTTGGCTCAATTCAGGACATGCATGCACTAGCATTGGTAGGTTTTGAGGTGAGGTGAATGAGGTTGTTGTTGTTGTTGTTGTTTTGCGTGGAATGGAAGAGAAAGAGGAAGCTTAGTGCTTCAGAATTTTTGAGATGGAGAGAGTGAATCAGGAGTCTTGCTTGCATGTTACTAATAGTGGTTGATTGTAATGGAACTATGACTCACTCATGCCATGAAGTGTTGTCATGAGGTGGTGAAGCAAGGCCTAGTGGAACAATGAGTCACTAGGAAAGGGATTTGAATTCTCTTTGATGTTGATTAAATTAAATCCATGAGATTAGTGTTCTATTGTGTAGTTTAAGTTCATATGAAATTACCTAATCTCACATAATTCACACTTAACTCCTAGGATTTAATTAATCAATCACTTATAATTAATTCTAATTTAATAGATAACCTCTAATCAAAATTAATTAGGTGATTTAGTATTTGGGGATGTTACAATCTACCCCCCTTAAAGTAATTTCGTCCTCGAAATTCAGAAATTTACCTTTAGGAAAGATAGGAATAACTTTTCTCATGACAGGTTTCTGTTCCTGAGTGAGTTAGTCGTCACGAGACTGAGTCCATCCGACTTTGGTTATTGGAATTTTCTTGTACCGAAGAATCTTAACTTCACAATCAACTATACGAACCGGATTCGGCTGATAAGTTAAGGCTGACTAAATTTCAATCTCTAAAGAGTGATAAAGATCGGGAATGGATTTCCGAAGTTGAGACACGTGAAACACGTCGTGTAACCCTGACCTGAATGAAGATAGAGCTAACTGATAGGTTACTGAACCGACGCGTTGAAGAATCTGATAAGGTCGTATATACTTCGGATGGAATTTCTTCGTTTTGAAACACCTCGTAGTTCCAACTTTGGTGTTATTCTCAAGAATACTTGATTACCTTTATTCCTTGGAATAAAACTTTCCTCTCTCAAAGGGTTATTCGTCCAAGTTGATCGTCTAATTAGATTTTCGTCTAATCTCGTGTTGCGCACTCTGATCCGACTACTTATAGTCATCCCTTTGTATCTGTGTTATCACTGCCTTACTCTAATTTATCGGGAACAGTGACACATTACCTCTTCGTTCCCAATTTACTTACACCATTACTACGTCTCTCATTGGATAGCCTCACAAGGTAATACTTGTCTTGTGAAAGTAGGTATGTGTCATCATTCTCAATACTCTACCACAGTCCAACATGTTCGCGATGCCTTACACTTCGTACTCATTATTATCTCACACTACACTCCCACAGGTCGGTATCTGGCCTGGTTGTCGCTATATGAATAGCTGAATGGGATAAGTTTGGGTATTGATAATGACAATCCAAAATCTTTCTCTTCGAGGTTTTCTCAATTCCGAACACTGCAGCTCGCGACACATCATACGTATCACTGTCCCGTTCATGTCGTTTGAAATACTCCAGGATAGATCGAAATATAAAACGAGTGAAGAACGCTTAAGCACTATAGATTCTTTCGCCAACGAGTTAGACTCATTTGCAACCGAGTTCATAGTACTACATAATTTTCCACCTACTACTTCAATCCATCCTAGCACAACACTGCGATCGAGTAATACATTTAACATGTCGAAGGACTGAGGTTCGAATCTTCCTTTAATGATACGGTTAGGTTGGTTGGATAATCTATTGATAGATTGTGGTGAAGAAATCTGGCTGACGTGATCGGATTCTACTGATGGCTAACTGAATACGAAAGATTTGCACATTTAACAGGGAATGGATTTACATCCCTTTCCATAAATAGTCAGTGTGCAATTGTAAGAATGGAATTCTCGATAAAGAATCTCTTTGCTCTATTCGAGAATTTGATTTATGATAATCTGAATCTATCGTTGATAATGTACCGAAAAACTGAAACAGTCGGCTGAGAATGAAATGGTTCAAACTTGAATTCAGAAAATAGTTTTGATGAGGTATATAGATATTAATACTTCTAGTAGCTCCTATTTCTACGTAACTGGAAAGATCTGAACTTAACTGGAAGTTAGCTGATAAGACTCCGATAATATACCCAATGCACTGAAATGATGATGGGTCGTTCAGGTGCACAAAGACCTGTACGATCAACTGATACTGACACTGAGCAGAATAGTTCGGCGGATAATTGACTAATGATACTGATTAAAAGATCCATACGATGAGTGGGAGCTGGAACTGAATTCACACGTGCCCTCTCCAGATAAACTGAATTTCACGAATCATATTTAGTTACTAGCAACATATCTGAAAAGCTGGAAGATTGAACAGGATTACTCGTAATTGAAATCTCACAATGTCAGTTTAACTGACCGATGTCGAAGAATTTGGAAAGTTTACCTTTCAACTACTCTGAGTGGTAATTACGACTAACAAATGATAGGGCACAAGGAGGAATTATTTGTCCGAGATAAAATCAGACAAGTTAAGGAGTGAACCCGTTTCATGTTCCCATGTCTAATGGGTACCCAATCCAACTTAGTTTGGTTCGATGAACTTAACTTATCAAGGTCCGAAGGAATGGTCTTGAATTTGGAATTTGACTTCTATTGATTCCGGCTCAAAACAAAGTATTGAGGGCACTCTTAAAGGAAATCTGACTAACTCTAACAGATTCCTAACTCGAAGGTCTGAACAGTTACAAGTGTTGAGTGGTTGGTAAAGGATGAATCCAACTCAGTTATTTTCGATACGAGGGAACTCACATAGGTAAATAACGATTGATCTAGATGGCTGAAGGTACTAATGATAACTCCTGATTTTTGGCTAACTTGATCGAGACTTGAATACTAGTGATTCGGTACTAAGGTTGATCTCAAGAGGTAGACTGTTCTACTGTAACGAGTTCCTTGTTGATAATGTACTAGAGGATACTATGGAAGGAAATTAATAACACGGGTGGTTCAACTTAGTTCCTCTCACAAGGTATCTTTCCAAGCCATGACACCAAGCTACTAATGTAGGGGATGCGTGATAGTGATAAGTAAACTACCTGGCCACTAAGTTTGGTCAAGAATATTTCTACTTGTTATTCCGGTTGAGGTTATGTCCCAAGTAGGCTGGGGGTGATTTCTAGGATAACGTGTTGATTCGAGACTATCTTATTTGACTTGTAGCAATATCCTACGTGATAACATAACAGGCTGAAGTGTAAAGGAATGCTGAAGCTAAGATGGCTTAAATCAACTATTTTTCCTATGTGAATGGTCGGGTAATTTACTGATGCTAAATTACTAGCTCAAGATGAGCGGACAACTACACCTAACGAGCCCATATGGATGCTAGGTTAATAAGGTGAAATTCCTAACGGTACATCTAATATTGCTCAACTTCTAGTGGTAAGGTACAGCTATTGGTTGTTACCTACAAGGGCTAATTTGGTAAATTCTTGTTTCTACTGCTCACGAATGATGCTTTATGAATTAAGTCAGGTATTTACATGGTGTTGAAATATAATTCCTAATTGTTACTCTAATCAAAGTTGGTCTCTAATAGTTTGCTGAGTTAACTGACCTAAGCTGGTATCGAAAAAGAAATCCTGTTTGTTATGCTAAACAGATCCTGGCTTCTCGCGGTACGGTAGGAATACGAGTTACAATGCTGAAACGCTAAATTATTCTTAGGGAGGCATTAAGAGTTGGCTTCCTATAGGATAATCTATTGGGAAGTTCTCAGATGAAAATTTCAACTTGGTCCTTCTAGTATGGTACTAATAGATCTAACAACACTGGTGAATCTCACGGCTGACAAGTAGGGTTAAGTATTCAGGAGGAATCCTGATCTCCTGAAAGTCGAATCTTACTTGGTTCACATACTTCTTGTAAGCATGTTCACCAGGAGGTATGGTTATTCTCAGGTTCGGAAAGGTTCGCCTGACACACAGTATCAGTTGGATACTGTTATAACCTACACAATTACGTGTTTCCATGAATAATTCTACTTCGAGTGATTAGTACTTCCATCAAATTGTTCTCTTACTATCTCCGGAATTCCTACTACTATTGGTCTTAAACCATGTAATCCATCTTAACTCTTGGTACACTCGTTGGTGTTGCACCACTTACTCCTTCAATCTTAACTATTTCAGCTCTAACATCCGGTTAGAGGGAATTTCACGCCAACGATTGCTGTTGAACTATAACTCCACTAGGATCTTCTTACTTAACCACCGTGGTCCACTTCGGTTCTCAACTGTAATACCCTGCCTACCATGCACAATACTGAGCTGATCAGACTCAGCACGCGATGGTTTCAGCGTAAACAGTCCAGACTCCAAAGGGTCCGTACTACTAAGGAAGGGATTATAATGACTCATGGCAAGGTCCGATACTAGATCGACCTGCTCTGATACCAATTGTAACGCCCCAACTAAATTGTCTAGAATAATTAGTCGGAGCATTAAAACTGGAATCTGAGTACAATAAATTACACAAGAAATAACCGAATGATATATTATCATTAAGAGAAATAAGAGAATATTTAATACAAACAGCGGAAAGAAACTATAATAAGATAACAAGCTAAATAAAAGCAAGAATGAAGACTAAGTCTTCAAAGCTGACAATCCAAGCATGGCTCCAATCGTCAGATCCAACCTGGTTCCTGCTCATGTCTTACCTATATCAAAAAGGGAGTGGGGTGAGACAATCACTTCGTCCCAGTGAATTCTACTACCCTCCTAGGCTATAAAGCCAGGGCTCCTAATCAGTCCATAATAATAGCTAACATTAAAATATCATGAACATAATTGATTAAAGTGTAACACACAATATATCTTATTGATTTTTTTCCGCTAAGACACTTCGAGGTGAGCATGTCTCGAAGGTCCGCCATATCCGCTGACCGATTCGACCACGGCATTAAGCTCACAATCATTTTCCTAATGGGTTGTTCCATTGGAAGCCCATAAGCAGCATACTAAACCGCACATGATTGACTGATTCTAGATTGATTAACATACTACCATATTATCCCAAAACCCGGGGAACATACAAACTTAATTTCTAAGTTATCCCTAATTTCAGAATTGTGCCTGACTTTCCGTACCATATTAAATACATTATACATCTGCAATATATCTTCCTCAGATAATGATATAAAACGAGTGAACAACCATTTTTAAAATAGGAAAAGTTAGGCAACTCTGGGTTAGCTCGCTACGGCGAGTCAACAAGCTCGCCATGGCGAACTTACAGGTACTGGCCTAAACAACTCGCTAGGCGAGCTAGAGCTCGCCATGATTGCTCGCTAACAGCTCGCTATGGCGAGTTAAGTCAGAAAGACCCCTGTTTTACGAATTTTCAATATTTTCAAAGATTCACCTACAACCAAACGCTGAGGAAGTGCAGATACTTAATATAAGTAATATATAACAGAATAGAAGAGAATTTGGGAGTTAATTCTCCTCACACAATTAAATCCTAATTTTCCTAAGTTAACATGCAATATTGAATTTCAGGAAATTCTAGCTACACTAGCCTAAGAACCCACCTGGTGATGAAGCTTTAAACTTGAATTTGAGCTTCCTAACAGCTACTGAACCTCCCAGCTACCCACGAACTAAAAAGGCAGAATTTTGGAACTTTTGACAACTTGAAACCTTCTAAACTTGTTCTACGAATTTGATTGAATTGGTTGATGATTTCTCAGCTGAAGTGGAGGCTATTTATAGTAGTTATTACTGAGTATGTACAGTGTTGGGTTTGGCTCAATTCAGGACATGCATGCACTAGCATTGGTAGGTTTTAAGGTGAGGTGAAGGAGGTTGTTGTTGTTGTTGTTGTTTTGCGTGGAATGGAAGAGAAAGAGGGAGCTTAGTGCTTCAGAATTTTTGAGATGGAGAGAGTGAATCAGGAGTCTTGCTTGCATGTTACTAATAGTGGTTGATTGTAATGGAACTATGACTCACTCATGCCATGAAGTGTTGTCATGAGGTGGTGAAGCAAGGCCTAGTGGAACAATGAGTCACTAGGAAAGGGATTTGAATTCTCTTTGATGTTAATTAAATTAAATCCATGAGATTAGTGTTCTATTGTGTAGTTTAAGTTCATATGAAATTACCTAATCTCACATAATTCACACTTAACTCCTAGGATTTAATTAATCAATCACTTATAATTAATTCTAATTTAATAGATAACCTCTAATCAAAATTAATTAGGTGATTTAGAATTTGGGGATGTTACATAATATTTAAAATTTTGTTATTAAATATTTTTAAAATACAAGTGAAATCATTGTGGTCTTTCTTGTAAAACTTATTAAATTAAAAAAAATATTATTAAATCTACAGTCCCGTGTATGATTTTTGTAATAAATTATAACAAATAATAACAAATTTTATTCAATTCCTTTTACGTATCGGTGATAAATATTTTGTCATGTGTTTTTTAATATATCTATTATCGTTGTTCTGTTGTCTTAAAAAAAACTATTCCTGAAACGTTCATGTCCATTGATTTTTTTTCTTGATATTTAAGATTGATATTATACTAAAGTATAAAATTTATTTAGAATAAAATATCTAGAAATATGTGATAAAATATTTTTAAAATTTAAATTTCGTAGTTTAAATAAACTTATTAAATGACTAAATTTGTTTTATTAAATGTATTGTCCCGTGTATATTTTAATAATAAATTATAATTATCGGTGATAAATATTTATCCAATTTTTTTATACATGAATGAAAAATATTTGTCCATTTTTTTTATATTTATCGATAAGAACTACTCCCTTCGTTCCTTTTTGTTTGTTGTTTGAGAAAAAAATGTCAAATTAAGAAAATGTATATTTGCACTATATTTTCCCATTATACCATTTGTTTTTGGAATATACTCCCTTTGTTCCTTTTTATTAATATTTTTGATTAGTAACACCAAACTAAGGAAGTGTATTTTTGCACATTATCTTCCTATTACACCCTCGTTTTAATCCACAATTAAATTTCTCGTTTTAACCCACCAATAAATTTTTATTTTTTTGCACACACTTTTTTTCAAATAAATCTAATATATTATGTACCAAAAATCTAATATATTCGTATTTGGGCATGTCTTGGTAAAACTACAATTAATATTATTACCTAAAATACTACAGAAATTCCTGTCATCACAACCCTAAACTTAAACTGTTGCTTGTCCTAAAGTAATATGCTGTCAGACAAGATCGTTAGCGAGTTAAGAGATAAATAAAGATGATAGGAATTTCTCCACCTTGCATGTATTCAGTAATGGTACCGCCGATTCTTACCGCGGCGTTCATGCTCAGTCCTGCTTGGTTCAGGAGACGTTGATAGTAGCGAGTCGGACAAGTGTCTGCAAGAGTCCGTGTTCAACCTTTTCTCTCTCTCACATTTTCGCTCGAAATTGAAAGGGTTACTCTTAATCATCGTACAACCTGCCATTTTACCATAGGCTTGCAAGAATTCTAAGCAACCAGTCAAAATTCAATAAACATGCATTATTGGAGGTCTTTAAGGGTTATAACGTGAGGTAGGACATTTTTGGGATAAGTAGGCTAAACTTGGAGTTAAGTTCTACTTTGTTTTTGGTATCAGAGAATTCGAACCGGAGAGACGTTTGTGGTTCTTTTCTATCACTATTTTTGCCTTTTTGGCTCTCTTTTTTTCTTTCCATTTTTTTTTTGAAGAGACTACATTTTTTAGGAAATTTTTGATGTTTTCCCGTCTCTTTTTCATTCATTTTTTTTTGTATATTGATAGTTCTCTGTACACGCACCCAAACTTGAAATGTTGCTAGTTCCATGGGCAACCCCAAACTTAGATTGTTGCCAAGATCAGAGAACTATTACCTAACTCCAAAAGAGGATAATTTATTTGTTTTTCTTGTCTATAGGCTTATATCGTGGTTTGTCACAGAAAGAAAATGGATGTTATTATTTTTTACGGCTCAAAATTGGCTAGCAAAGGGTATAATAATAAGGCTCTTAGTTATAACAAACAATTGCCTCAATGCACATATTATTAAATCAACCGGTTAGCAAAGAATTAAAGCAAGTTTTGAAAAATAAACAGGAGTACGGTACTCTCATAGTAGATCGAAAGAAATTGGTAATACCTTTTGGAAATATTTAGCTCAAATCCTCACTTGGCTTAGGTATCTGTAGGAGTGAACACTTATCTGCAGACACCGCTTCATCACTCGTCTCATTGTCTCCCGAACTTCCGCACGTCGGCGCATTCACCTTTGGTATTTGTGTTGAGGCGTGAAAATTGGATCATCAAAATTCATAACTTACTTTGCTGCAATCTTACCTATAACAGTTTCTCATGCACAAGATAATAAACAGCAACAATTATTTAATTTTTTTGTAAGTTTGACAGGGGTTGTTAACAGATGAATATGACATGCTGGAATTCTGAGTACATTTTATTTAATTGAAAATACATAATTGAAAAACTGAATTGAAATTACTGAAATAAAATACTTAAATACTTATCCTTGGGTTGCCTTCCAAGCAGCGCTTGTTTATCGTCTCATTAGCTTGACGCATTTCCTCCATTACAGAGGATAGGTTCGCATGTGTCTTCCGTCTTTAGGAGCTTCCGCCTTAGCCCCTTCTTTCTTTTTGCTGCTCTTCCCGTACTTCTCTGGGTTCTATTGTTCTTTGAAGGTGGCAAAGTAGAGTCTTCCATCATCATCTGAAGCTACTGTTTTGATGATGGATTTTCCTTTGCCTTTTGGTGGAATTTCCTTCTTTTCTTCGTTTGGTATATTGACCAAGCGGTTCTCATCTACCTTCTGGAATCGTATCTTCCTTCCTTCAGCAGCAGGTTTCTTCAGAGGTGGCGTGTTAACCCCAAACTTGGATATTTTGGCGACCTTTCGGTTTCTTCCCCATGCTTTGACCCATGGTGCTTGGTAATCCACTTCAATGGTCAGCCTCTTCATTTTGTCAGTCAGCCCCTCGGGTACCTCCTCTTCCTTAGTTGCTTCTACATGTAGTCGTGCCATTTCATTCCCCAGCTCTTCTATCTCTATCTTCAAATGTACCTGAGCTGGAGTCGGTGGTGTAGCTTCTCTGTTCCTCCACTCGAGCTTACAACATTCATCCCTGTACGCCTTGGAAGTTTTGATAGTTCTTAACTGTTCTTAATTCTTTAGTGTCATCTCAGCAAGGTCCATGTCAATGATTGCCCTGCTGGTTTCTAAGAATGGTCTTCCTAGGATGATAGGATGTTCTTCATCTTCACCGATGTCTAGGATCATGAAGTCTACTGGAAATACCAGGTCTTGGACTTTCACCAGGACATCCTCTATTGTGTCTGCCGAAGTGAATTGTTGTCTGATTTGCTAATATGAGTTCCTTCGCTGTCCCTGCAGTTGGTAATCTGAGCTTGAACTTATCTACCAAAGATAATGGTATTACGTTCACACTTGAGCCCACATCACACAGTGCTTTGACTCCTTCCTCCCCAATTTGACAGATCATGATAACGCTTCCAAGATATTTCTTCTTGGGTGGTAGTTGTGGTCCTCTTGCTAGGCTCTCTCTGAATTCTTCCAACTCACCTGTGAACTCATCATATGCTTCATCTATTGTCATTCCTAGCTCATTGAACCACTCTTCGAACTTTATTAGCTCTGGTTCACTGTGCTCGCATTCTGTCTTTACCTCTTTTAATGCCTTGCGCTCCTCCTTTGGATTGTCCACCGTGTTACCTGCAATGTCTTTAGAAACATGAGTGCTTACCAGTTTTGATAGTTGACCTATCTGAGTTTCGAGACTTTTGATCGTCGCCCCCTGGTTGGCTACTGTGTTCTGGATGCTTTCAAAATTTGTGTTGCTCATACTCGCAAAATTTGTGAGTAACTCTTCCAATGGAGATGGTTTTCTTGGTTGAGGTGCAGCTTGAGCCTGGTTCCCTATCTGATCCCAACGCAAATTTAGGTGCTTACTCCAATATGGGTTGTAGTTGTTCCCCATGTAATTTACTTACTCTTCCCCATGTAATTTACTTGTTCCCTGTTTGGATGATCTTTTAGGCAGAAGTCACAGACTCCTTCTACCATTTTCACACTAGCTTCCTTCACTTCTTTCTCTTTTTCAGCAAGTTGCCTTTTCTGTAACTCGATCTCTACTATGTAGGCAACCTCTTTGTCCACTTTGATGATTCCAATTCGTTCCTATCATGGCTCATGTTGTATTCGTTCTAGCACATCTGTTCAACAAGATCCTTAGTTTCTGCATAGGTCTTGATTTTGATAGACCCACCAGCTGAGGCATCTAGTATCATGCGATGTTGTATCTTCATCCCAGCAGTGAATATATCCATCTGCTCCATGGCACTAATGCTATGATTAGGACACCTCATCATGAGCAGTTTGAAACGTTCATAAGCTTCACACAGCGTCTCTTATTCGTTCTACTTGAAACTTAGAATCTCAGAATTCCTCTTCTGGAACATTGTGTAAGTGAAGAATCTCTTCAGGAACTTGTCTTCAAGCTCCTTCCATGTTGTGATTGATCCCCTTGGGAAACATTGAAGCCAATCTTTAGCTGGACCTGTAAAAGAAAAAGCAAACAATCGTAGCTTCTTCTGGTCCTCTGTGACATTACCCGGCACCTTCTGTATCTGACAAGTCTCTGAAAACTTTGACAGATGATCCCAAGGATCATTGTTGGTGCGTCCGTCGAACGGGTTCTCCCGCAAACCTGTAAGAACGTTACCTTTTATATCAAAGTTATGTGGGTTTGCCGGTTAAAACCCCAGTGAGATCTGATCATTGTCAGTCCTCTTGCAGTAATCTCCCATAGTAATTCTTTGCTCGCACCCCATGGCTTTGGTGGTAGGCTCTTCTTCTTTCTTGAGATTACTGGATTCTGCTAGCTTTAGGGATTGCAGTCTCTTCCTTAGTGCTCTTTCTGGTTCTTTATCGTATTCAAAATCCAGGGTACCTGTTATCAAACACAACAAATGAATACCTTTAGTAGCACTGGAAAATATAAGTTGAAATATTTTTGGGTTTGTTTCATGTGTCTTTGTCACCGTGAAAATTCACATGTAAGTGAGGTGGATCACTAGGATCGCTTAAATACCAAGACTTTGCCTTAGCCAAAATTTCACAGATCCAAATTCACAATCATTAACAAGATTTTTGATTTTTTTTTTGTATTTTTTTGACAAACTAGATTAGTTCTAACAACGTCTTGTGAACACAATCCCCGGCAACAGCGCTAAAAACTTGACTACGGTCTGGCAAGTGCACCAGTCTGTCGTCGAGTAATAATTCACACTCTAGGTGTCTAGAATGAGTTCATATCCACAGGGATCGTGCCAAAACACCGTAAGTGCTATTCTAGTTTGTGGTTTTGCATTTGCTTTGGTTTTTTGAAAAAGGTTTTTAATTTAATAAAAAGAAGCGTAATGCATGCGGAAAAATAAAAGTTTTTTATTCAATAAATATAGAGAATAAGTATGGCAGTTGAACTTACTCCATCCTTCATACTTGGCATAATCGGTGTATAACATAGTTATTCAGATTATTATTCGGCGTTGATTTTATTCTTATAATTTATGGTAGTACCTTACTACTACCCTATATAAGTGAAGTTTCCCTATATTCGCAACTAAGGTACCTACGAGAACCTAACCTTGTTGTGTCACATACCCTAATTACTAAACAGAGTTATTCTACAAACATGCATTATGACCATCAACCATTCAATGCCTCTAGATCCTAGTTTCGGGCTATTCAGCTTCTAATTGCTATGTCACAACTAGTGCCTGATTCCTCCTCTAATTGCTAAGTCACAACTAGTTCAGGATGTTACCGTCTCTATTCATCTAGCATTATTTATTACTAGTTCCGGACAAATATTAAAGTAAACCCTAATATTACTATCAAAGTGAACCCTAATATTTATTCTATTGGCAGTCCCATTTATCCGGCCAGATTTTGGGCAACGTCATTAAAGCGCGAGAAAATAAATAACAAACAATATACTGAATAACAATTTATTATAACTTTGACTCAATTACATGACCCCAAGTATTCATCGGGGAGTTCATCTTCTCCACCACAACCTAAGACATCTATTACAAAAGACTTACATAATTAAATTACAAGAACTTAACTAGAAAAGCCTAAAGAAAACATACATTGCTGAGTTAGTTTTCCCGTAAGGGGAGAAAACTATGCCCTTAGAGCTCCTCCGAACCTCCCTTGTAAAGAAGAGAAAGTTCTTCTATTTCTGAATGAATAATAATGAGGAAAGGGAGCTCTATTTATAATTTTTAAAACGGGCTTCAGCAAGGCATCGCAGCCACGATAAGCCCATCGTGCTGCGATCACAAGATTCAATTCAAAAATATAACTGATCCTGTGCATTTCATCAGCTTGGTCACCAAGTTATGTCATCATGTTGCGATAGTGAGCATCGTACTGTGATGGCAAGATTTCCTTGAGAAATATAATTTCTGATGTCTTGGCTAGCAAGCAGCTCCCATCGTGGTACGATGGGAGCTATCATACTACGATGATGCTGTTTCTTCACTTTTTTGGCGTTTTCTTGTCTTTTGCGTATCTTTGCTTTGTCTTGATGTTTTTCCTCGATTCTTTAGGTTATTCTTCGTATTTAGGTCTGTCTTGGTCAAATTACTACTAATATTACCTAAAATACTACAGAAATACCTGTCATCAGTGACCTCTAGCTCATCCACTTTTGTCATTATCTATCTTTCAACAAAAACTCAAGTGCAAACATCAGTAGATCATCATTCATAAAACTTAACATTTATTCCATAAGGTTTGTTGTCATTAAAAGACATATCAAAAATGTGTTTTGTCTCAACACCTAGAGTGTGAATTATTACTCGATGACAGATTGGTGCACTTGCCAGACCATAGTCAAATTTTTGACGCCGTTGCCGAGGATTGTCTTTACAATAGCATAACTAGATTTATTTAAGTTTGTCAAAAAATTTCAAAAATACAAAAAAAAATTAAAAAATCTTGTTGATGATTGTAAATTTTGATCTGTGAAAGTTCTGGCTAAGACAAAGTTTAGGCATTTAAGCGATCATTGTGATCCACCTCACTTACCTGGAAATTTTAATAGTCATAGAGGTACATGAGACAAACCTATATATATATATATATATATATATTGTTGAGTGCATGTAGACAGGTGCCCAAGGGCTGGAGCAGCCCACAAAAGTCGGCGTTCTCACAAAAAGAATTTCTCTAGTATTTTAGGTATAGTATTACTAATAAATGACTCTAGACATGCCCGAATACGAAGCAAAACCTAAATATTCGTAGCAAAGCGCGGAAAGGATCAAGAATACAAAAAAAACACCAAGAAAGAGCAAAAATGTAGAAAATATGTGCGCCATTGCACCACGATGACTACCATCGTGGTACGATGGGGGTTACTTGGTGACCAAGGTGATTATGCTCAGAAATCATTTTTACTTTTAAAGAAAATCCACATATCGAAGTGAGATGGATATGTCGCAATACGATGGCTTGCTGATGCCCGTTTAGAAAATTATAAATAGAGCTTCTTTCCCTCGTTATTTTTCATTCAGAAATTGAGAGCATTCTTGATGACAGAAATTTCTGCAGTATTTTAGGTAGTTATATTAGTAGTAATTTGACCAAAACAAGCCCAAATATCAAGAACAACCTGAAGAATCGAGAAAAAGCATCAAGACAAAGCAAAGAAATGCGAAAGACAAGAAAAAACCAAAAATATGAAGAAAGTAGCTCATCGTGTCACGATGGCTCCCAACGTGCCACGATGAGAGCTGCTTGTTCGCCAAGACATTAGAAATTATATTTTTGAAGAAAATCTTAGCATCGTGTTACGATGGTGCACAACGCAGTACGATGAGATTACTTGGTGACCACGCTAATGAAATGCACAAGATCAGTTATATTTTTAAACTGAATCTTTCCATCGTGTCACGATCGACCTTTCGTGTCACGATGGCTTGCTGAGGCCCATTATGAAAAGTATAAATAGAGCTCAAGTTCCTCATTATTTTTCATTCAGAAATAGAAGAACTTTCTCTTCTTTTCAAAGAGAGGTACAAAGGAGCTCTAAGGGCATAGTTTTCTCCCCTTACGGGAAAACTAACTCAGCAAGGTATGATTTCTTTAGGCTTTTCTATTAAGTTCTTGTAATTTAACAATGTTTAGTCTTTTGTAATATATGCCTTAGGTTGTGGTGGAGACGATGAACTCTCCGAAGAATACTTGGGTCATGTAATTGAGTCAAAGATATAATAAATGATATTCAGTATATTATTGTTATTTATTTTCTCGCTTTAACAACGTTGCTCGGAATCTGGCCGGATAGACGGTAACGCCTTTAGAATAAATATCAGGGTTTACTTTAATACATAAATAGGGTTCACTCTAATATTTGTCCGGAACTAGTAATAAATAACACTAGATGAGTAGAGACGGTAACATCCTGAACTAGTTGTAACTTAACAATTAGAGGAGGAATCATACACTATTTGCGACAAAGCAATTAGAAGCTGAATAGCCCGAAACTAAGATCTAGGGGCATTGGATGGTTGATGGTTGACTACGTTCTGGCAAGTGGACCAGTTTGTGTCGAGCAATAATTCACACTCTAGGTGTCTAGAATGAGTTTGTGTCCACAGGGATCGTGTCAAATCTTCACTAGTGCTATTCTAGTTCGTGAGTTTTTGCATTCGCTTTGGTTTTTGGAAAAATGTTTTTAATTTATAAAAAGAGCAATATGCGTTGCAGAAAAATAAAGGTGTTTGATTCAGAAACATAGAGGATATGTATGGTAGTTGAACGTACTCCCTTCTTCATACTTAGCATAATCGGTGTATAACATAGTTATTCATATTATTATTTGGCGTCGATTTTATCCTTGTTTTAGTAGCACCTTACTGCTACACTATGTAAGCAAAGTTTCCCTATGTTTGCAACTAAGGCACCTACGAGAGCCTAACATCGCTGTGTCACATACCCTAATTACTAGACAGAGTTATTTACATACATGCATTATGACCTTCAACCATCCAATGCTCCTAGATCTTAGTTTCGGGCTATTCAGCTTATAATTGCTATGTCGCAAATAGTGCCTGATTCCTCCTCTAATTGTTAAGTCACAACTACTTCAGGGTGTTTACCGTATCTACTCATCTATCGTTATTTATTACTAGTTCCAGACAAATATTAAAGAGAACCCTAATATGCTACTATTAAAGAGAACCCTAATATGAGCAACGTTGTTAAAGCAAGAAAATAAATAACAATAATATACTGAATTTCATTTATTATAACTTTGAATCAATTACATGATCCAAGTATTCATCGGCGAGTTCATCGTCTCCACCACAATCTAAGGAATTTATTACAAAAGACTTACATAATTAAATTACAAGAATTCAACTCAAAAGCCTAAAGAATTCATACCTTGCTGAGTTAGTTTTTCCGTAAGGGGAGAAAACTATGCCCTTAGAGCTCCTCCGAACTTCTCTCCACAAGGAATATAAAGTTCTTCTATTTCTGAATGAAAAATAATGAGGAATTTGAGCTCTTTTTATACTTTTCGTAATGGGCCTCAGCAAGCTATCGTGCCACGCTAGGTCCATCGTGGCACGATGGATATATTCAGTTTGAAAATATAACTGATCCTTTGCGTTTCAACAGCGTGGTCACCAAGTAATGTCATTGTACTGCGTTGAGGTCCATCGCAACTTGATGCTAAGTTTTTTTTCAAAAATATAATTTCTGATGTCTTGGCGAACAAGCAGCTTTCATCGTGTCACGTTGGGAGCCATCGTGACACGATGAGCTGTTTTTTCTTCATTTTTGGGCTTTTTCTTGTCTTTTGCGTGTCTTCGCTTTGACTTTGAAATTCCGGCACTATCAGTAGACAGATGTGATAGCCGATGTGCTAACACCTGTCACAACAACATTGGACTAAGAGACAGATGTTACCACGTTTGTCTCCACGAGAGTTAACTAAACAAATAAAAGTGCAATAATTAAAGACAGAAAGTAAATTGCACGCGTGGTTTGTTAACCCAGTTCGGACGCAACTGCTCCTAATCTGGGGGATACCAATCCAGGAATGAATCCACTATAATAGTATTGATTCAGAGTCTAACTACCCGTTAACCCTCCTCACTCAATCACTATCTGTGCAAACTCTACCTAGCCCTAACCTAGATATGACCAGCCCAAGTCACTTCCTTAACAATGATGCTACACCACACCATTAGACACCTACCGGGGTATAAATCACACTTCCAATGAATGGTTGTTGGAGACACCCTCCTAGACACCTAAACACTTTTACCTAAAGGCTTCAAGTGCTAGACTCACTAACTCTTTGCTTCAAAGCTTCAGAGATAGTAACATAACAACTCAATAAACACAGTCCTAAGCATGCATATATGGAATGCACGAAAGGCTCACAAAGAGACTCGATTTTGACACACTAAACCCTAAAACCAAATACGGCTTGACTCTCTTGAGAGAACTAGGTCTTGGTCTTCATATATTTATAGTCCTGAGCTGCTTGGACTACAAGAAATATTTAGGCTTCAGAATCTTTGAAAAACGCGTGTCTTTGATCTCCTTCAAAAATAACCTTGAACCAAAAGATTTGATTTTAAAATATATTGTCACATATTTTCAAAATAAATCTTTCAAAATATTGCTTCAGTAATTAGCGAGGTTTCCCTTGTCTTGGCGCGCAAGTTAAACCTGAAACAAAGAAATTAGGATTCAAAGTAAAGCGGCGCGCTGAAAGGCGCGTACTAGGGTTTCAAATCCAGCTGGCCACAGCTGGCAGTGTTGCTGGACAGATGTTACCACATCTGTCACCACCTTTAGACTAGCATCTTGTTTTTGCAAAATGAAGCCAACATCTAAAAACCCAACAGACTTGACGATTTTTCTCGATTCTTCAGGTTGTTCTTAATATTTTGGTATGTTTTGGTCAATATACTACTAATAATACTACATAAAATACTGCATAAATTCCTGTCATCAATGGTCATAATGCATGTATGTAAACAACCCTGTCTAGTAATTAGGGTATGTGACACAACGAGGTTAGGCTCTCGTAGGTGCCTTAGTTGCAAACATAGGGAAACTTTGCTTACATAGTGTAGTAGTAAGGTACTACTAAAACAAGGATAAAATCGACACCAAATAATAATACGAATAACTATGTTATACACCGATTATGCCAAGTATGAAGGAGGGAGTAAGTTCAACTACCATACATATCCTCACTGTTTCTGAATCAAAACATTTATTTTTCTGCAAGCATATCGCTATTTTTCTAAATTAAAAACCTTTTTTTGGAAACCCAAAGCGAAAGCAAAAACTTACGAACTAGAATAGCACTAGCAAGTCTTTGACACGATCCATGTGGATACGAACTCATTCTAGACACCTAGAGTGTGAATTATTGCTCGACGACAAACTGGTCCACTTGCCAGAATGTAGTCAAGCTTTTGGCGCCGCTGCCGGGGATTGTGTTCACAAAACTTTGTTAGAATTATTCTAGTTTGTCAAAAAAAAAATTAAAAATACAAAAAAATTAAAAAATCAAAAACTTTGTTCATGATTGTGAATTTTGATCTGTGAAATTCTGGCTAAGACAAAGTCAAGGTATTTAAGCGATCCTAGTGATCCACCTCACTTACCAGGGAATTCTCACAGTGACGAAGACACATGAAACAATCCCAAAAATATATTTTGCCATGCTACTAAGGTATTTGTTGAGTGCATGTAGATAGGTACCCCAGGGCAGGAGAAGCTGGAAACAGCTGATTAAAGTCAGCATTCTCACTAAAATTCCCAAGGAGGGGAACCTGAGCAAATTATAAAAGAGAAGATGACATGAGAAGGAAAACCCATCAGGAATGAACGCTTGCAAACAGGAGAACCAGCCATGAAGTCACCCAGATAACAGTCATGCAAGTTTGGGGTGAAACACTACGTTCTATGAAGCTAACCTGAAAAATAAGCAGCCAACAGGGATAATCGAGGGAGTAGTGAAGTTGAGCTGGTACTGCCAAAATTGTGAAAATTACAAAAGATGGTAAGTGTTCGGGAATGGGTAAGAAGAGCACAAATGGGACATGCGAACCTATCCTTTGTAATGAAGGAAATGCGTCAAGCTAATGAGACGCTAAACAAGCGCTGCTTAGGAGGCAACCCAAGGTATGATTTATTGCTTTCTTTTATTTTTATTTTTAATTTAATAAATAAAAAGTATCACATTTTTATAAAAGACCAAAAATAAATTCCAAAGAAGCAAAAAGATTGAAAAATCAAATAAAAATATTTTTCAAAAATAAGTAGCCATGGTAGCACGATACATCCCGTCGTACTACGATGCTAAGCCCAGAAAACTCAAAAGCTAAAAACAGTTTCCCATCACAGCACGATATATCGTAACGTACTGCGATGGCAACGGATATATTTTCAAATAAAACGAACTTCCATCGTAACACGATACATCCCATCGTGCTACGATGGTAACGGACAAATTTTTGAATGGATAGCAAGGAATTTCCATCGTAGTACGATACATCCCATCGTACTACGATGGCTGGGCGTGACTATAAATAAAGGTACGAATTTTTCACTTTTTACTTCAAATTTTCACACCGTTACTCTGCCGAAATTTACCTAGAGAAAAAAACTCGAACAAATCACCTTTCCAACTCTAAAAACACTTTTCTTCTTCTTCTACACATTCTAACCCGTCCATAATCCTAAAAATCCAAACTTACACCATGGCACCAAAGAGACAAAAACCCACCACCGGAGCATCTTCTTTTTCACCCCCCTCATTTCCTCAGCAGTGCCGCTAGAAGGCACTTTGATACTTTTAAGGAGAAGGGGCTGATTCAAGAGATCGGGATCGATTTTGTGTTCGATCCACTCCCACTGGCTAGGGAGACTGCTATGGGGTATGCCAATGCCCTTCAATAGCTTGTTGGGGGAATGCAACATCACTCAGGTAGAGGAGCTCTACGCCAATGTAGTGTTGTATGGAGGTACGGAATACAGGTCTTATGTCCGGGGGGTTGAGGTTAGTTTTGCCCCGGCCATTATTGATAGGACATTTGGATTCCGACCAGAGGGGTCTTGCATGGTCCGTCAGAGACGCGCCGCCTTGAGGAATGGCGGCATATCAGATGTGGAGTTTGATCATATCAGATGAGACTTGGCTATGCCAGACAAGGATTGGCGCTATTCCGCTCAGGGAGTGCGTCAGAGACTTCAAGCGACAGACATGATGCCTGTAGCAAGGTTGTGGGCCAGATGGTGGGTTCATAACTTCGAGATGTGTTCGAATGAGACAGAGATTATTACTGCGAGGTGTCTCGCTATTTATGCTATTATGATGGGAGAGCTCATCCAGGTGGGAGACCTGATTGCACGCAGCATCAGGCGCGTGGTGACCGCCACTGACTCTTATATAGGTCACCCATTTGTGATCTCTCATCTTTGCTACTCGGCCGGAGTCCCGGAGGAGGATGACGACCAGATCATTGGGCCCCAGGCACCTCTAGGAGCGAGGTTCCTAGCCAGGGTTCAAAGGGACCTGGAGAGGGCATTGGCAGTCCAGCAGCAGCAGCCACCACAGCAGCAGCAGGTACCACAGCCACCACCCCAGCACTACCAGTACTCAGATTATGAGCTGGGGATGGCGGCCACACTTTATGACCAGCATGTCAGGATGGATTGGGGATTGCCTAGGTATTCTCCACAGATGATACCTGCAGTGAAGGACTACAGAGCACAACAGCCCATGCCTTCATACCGCCAGCAATATCCGCAGCAGCCTGATTTGACAGGGCACTTCAACAGGCATACCCAGAACCTTCTGGATCATCAGCATCGGGTTCAGGATATGTTGGATCAGGAGGTGGCAGAGGCATTTGCAGCTGAGTTGGATGATGAGTTGGCAGATGATGATTAGGGCGGGTTCTAGATCCGCATATTTTTAGTATTTTATTTTTGATGTACTTTTGTTATTTCCTTATGTATTTTGTTTTTAGTTTTAACTATGTACCTTGAAATTCCTATTATATATCACTTTCATCTATTTAACCCCTGTCAAACTTACTAAAAAAATTAAATAATTGTTGATGTTTATTATCATGTGCATGATAAAATGTTATAGGTAAGATTGCAGCGAAGTAAGTTATGGATTTTGATGATCAGAATTTCACGCCTCCACACAAATACCAAAGGTGAATGTTCTGAAAAACGGAAGTTCGGGAGACAATGAGACGAGTGAAGAAGCGGTGTCTGGAGATAAGTGTTAAACCTTCAGATAACTAAGCCAAGTGAGATTTTGAGCCAAATATTTCCAAAAGGTATTACCAATTTCTTTCGATCTACTGAGAGTTTCGCACTCTTGTTTATTTTTCGGAACTTGCTCCAATTCTCTGTGACTGGTTGATTTAATAAAATATGCATTGAGGCAATTGTTTGTTATAACTCAGAGCCTTTTTCAAGGCACCCTTAATAATTATTATCCTTTGCTAGCCAATTTTGAGCCGTTAAAAAAAATATATCCCTTTTCTTTCGATGACAAACCATGTTACAAGCTTGAAGACCAGAAAAACAATAAATTACCCTCTTTTGGAGTTAGGTAAATAGTTCTCTGATCTTGGCAATGATCTAAGTTTGGGGTTGCTCATGGAACTAGCAACAATTCAAGTTTTGGGTGGGTATACAGAGAACTATCACTACAAAAAAAATATAGAAAAAGAGACGGGAAACCATAAAAAATTCCCTAAAAAAAATAGTCTCTTAAAAAAAAATGAAAACAAAAGAGCCAAAAAGACAAAAATAGTAATAGAAAAAGAACCACAAACGTCTCTCCGGTTCAAATTCTCTGATACCAAAAATCAAAAAGGTACCCTATGAAATAAGGTTGCGTACACAAAAAGGAAACAAAGTAGTACTTAACTCCAAGTTTAGCCTACTTCCCCCAAAAATGTCCTACCTTGACCCTAGCCACGTTATAACCCTTAAAGACCTCCAAGAATGCATGTTTAATAAATTTTGACAAGTTGCTTAGAATTCTTGCAAGCCTATGGTAAAATGTCAGGTTGTGCGAAGATTGAGAGTAACCCTTTCAATTTCGAGCGAAAATGAGAGAGAGAGAGAGAGAGAGAGAGAGAGAGAGAGAGAGAGAAAGAGAGAGAGAGAGAGAGAAGGTTGAAACACAGACTCTTGCAAACACTTGTCCGACTCGCTACTATCAACGTCTCCTGAACCAAGCAGGACTAAGCATAAACGTTGCGGTAAGAATCAGCGGTACCATTGCTGAACAAGTAAGGGTGTGAAATTCCTATCATCTTTATTTATTTCTTAACTCGCTAACGATCTTGTCTGACAACATGTTACTTGAGGACAAGCAACAGTTTAAGTTTGGGGTTGTGATGACAGGAATTTCTGCAGTATTTTAGGTAGTTATATTAGTAGTAATTTGACCATAACATGCCCAAATATCAAGAACAACCTGAAGAATCGAGAAAAAGCATCAAGACAAAGCAAAGAAACGTAAAAGACAAGAAAAAGCCAAAAATATGAAGAAAGCAGTTCATCGTGTCACGATGGCTCCCAACGTGCCACGATGAGAGCTGCTTGTTCGCCAAGACATCAGAAATTATATTTTTGAATAAAATCTTAGCATCGTGTTACGATGGTGCACAACGCAGTACGATGAGATTACTTGGTGACCACGCTGATGAAATGCACATGATCAGTTATATTTTTAAACTGAATCTTTTCATCGTGTCACAATGGACCTATCGTGTCACGATGGCTTGCTGAGACCCATTACGAAAAGTATAAATACACTACAACAAATTTGCCATATACCCACAGACATATTTAGTGACGGTAAAAAAATCTGTGGGTATTATGCAGGTGATCCGTGGGTATAGTAGTCGTACAACTTCAATAAAAATTCCCACAAAAAGAAAAATAAAATTTAAATGTTATATAGGGGAAAAGGAACACTACCACTAGAATTTTCAATTGTCTTCAACATCCATAAAATCCTTGTTGTTGCTTCTCACTTATTGTTGTTTCAGATTCTCAAATTCTCCACTCGTTACTCCTTAGGTTTTGTTTTGCTGAAACAGTGAGATTCATTGTTTTCTACTCGTTTCAGATTCACCTCACATTTTAAACCATCATTCTCAAACAGCGATATTGAGAATCATTGTTCTCAAACTGTTATTCTCAAACCTCGATTCCAAGAATCACGATGGATCAAGCCGCGATTCTCAAAACCACCAACTCAAATCTCAAACCCTAACTCGTTCTCCAACTCCCAATGTCTCAAACGGTGATTCTCGATTCTCAAACGTCACCGGTGATTACAAAGGTTTGGTACTTAGTTCTCTTCTCTTTGTTATGGGTTTATTTGCTTTTGATTTTCTGGAATTTTTTGCTAAATGAATTGGATTTTTTGCTGCGTTGAGTTTATTTGAATGATTGAATTATAATTTGTTCACGGATTTTAAAGGATGAGGCTACACGAGAAAAATACGATTATGCAATTGCGCATCCGGAGGAGGTATTTAGATTTTTCTTATGCATAAGTTTGATGTCTTTTTAAAATTGGGGCTCGGTCAATGACTATGATTTGTTAATAATGTTCATTTATTGAAGTAGAACTGAGTTTTCTTCTTTTGATTGCAGGTGTTTTATAATACCGCACAATATTATCGGGCGTACTATGGTCACAAGACGGTGAGATTTGCTCAGTTTCTATTGCTGACCAATTACATATTTTGGTTATAATAATTGACTTGAAATGTTGATTAATTGGATTGGATGATTTTGACCCTTGAATCTGATTTGTTTAGTATATGTGTAATTTAATTTGGTAGGATCCTCGTGCTGTATTGGTTGGCCTGCTTCTTATTCTTTCTGGTTTCCAATATCTAAATCAAACGACAAGGTATAATCAGGTACTGTGATGTATCAAATGTAATTTGATTTTATATAATACCCTGATGTTATGGATATTTAATACTAGCTTATATAATATACTTCCAAAGTTCCAATAGTTTACAAATTGTATTTATGTGAAATATGCATTTATCCCACTCCGTGCTCTAATCGACTAGCAATTGCATAAATGAATGATGCAATTGCATAATCTGTTATTCTCTGATTTTTGGATGGGTTTATTTGCGTTTTGTTTTTGACAGAGTCGAGGTTAGTTGTTGACAAATGTGTATGTACCTTATACATTGGCCATGCTTATTATAGGATTCCAAATTCAGGCTTGTTTCTCAACGAGGTTTTTGTATATATTTTTTTGCCATTTTTTTGGTTTTATTGTGTTTTACTATTTGTTATATTTTTATTCTTCTTTCCTACAAGAACTAGATTTATTGAAAGAAGATGCAAATGTTTACAAGTTGGTTTGTTTTTGTTAATCAACTATATTTCAGGCACATATATATTTTCCAGCAATATAGAGTCTTTCATGGGTTTATGATCTATTTCATCCATTATACTTTGTAGTGTTTCTTCATCTAAACATTTGAGCATTAAATGTGAAAGCAATCAGTAACTGAACTTAAAATTACACATTTGTATGTAAATTGAATTTCTTTACATTGTGTGTGAGACCAATCATAATCTACTCATTGATAGTCCGTATAGACCACATATATCTTTGGCAAAGCAAAGGAAATTGGCTTTGCTATTGGTAGTATTTAAACCAATTAATTTGACATAATTACCCGTAAGAGTTTAACACACAACTAGATTATGGCTAAAATTCAATTCTATGTTTGAAATCTCACTTTAATTATATCTCTCAATGCTACATAGACCATTTAGTAGGTAGATTAATATGTTTGATTTGTCTACCTGCTTCTCTTAGTAATAAATTGTTGTGACTTGTGACCAGATAGAGTTGCATCTGTCGAGGTTATTGACGATGTTTCACTTTGGCCACATGAGGTTGTGAAAGAAACCTTTAATACTTTGCATTATGAATATTGCCGAAATGTCAAACCGTTTATACTTTTTTTAATCTACTATTCTGTTACGCAGATATTATTGGAGTTGTGCATGAGGTTGCTCTTCAAAAATGAACTATGGGTCAAAGAAGTTCCCTACAAGATTCAGTTTGGCTGATGCAAAGTATTACTTTTATTTTACACCCTACACCATTATTTATATATATTTCTACTATTTATAAACACCTAACACATTTCATTTACTAATTTTTCAGTATGAACATTTTAACATGTACTTTGTGGGATAAATATGGGTCCACCTTTTTAGACAATTACAATGCATCAGGGGGTCTTGGACCTGTAATTGTTGTTCTTAAACATGCAAAGATTAAGGAAGCTCAAGGCGAGGTGCTACTAGAAATATTTGTCATCTACATGTTTCATTTATTCACTTATATATGAAATGCCAATTTTATATTCATAGGAAACTATGACTTAACTATCTCCAATGCTCGGGCTGGGACTAAATTAATTATGGATCAGAAACTTTAAGAGATTAAGGACTTCATTCAAAGGTTTCAATTTAATTTCATCATAGGTTATTATAGGTCTTTTTAAAAATTGCTCTCTTTATAATTGTATATATGATTTCCATGTAGTTTACCTAAAGATTTGATATCTTTAACTCAAGAAGCGAGAATGAATGCATCTGGGACTGGTATTTTGCAACAAAGGTTCTCAGAATTTTCAAGCTACACCTTCCAGGCCCCATCAACACACATCACCAAACTTATCACATTCCTAGAGGTCTGCAGCACTTTTTATGATTTCCTCTTCAAATCCCTACTTCTATTCATCATTTAACACCATGATTCTTTCTTTTTAAATTAATCTAGGAGGTGTTGGTTACTACTGTTGGAACCCCTCACCATGTTTGTCTTTCAAAGAATGGATGATTTTACCTATCATGTGTTGAATGCTCTAAAGCAATTAACAATGATGGCCCTCCATACAAATGCAAAACTGTGACACATGTTACTCCTATTCCTTTAATAAAGTAAGCTAATATGTTTTAACAATAAGTTATGTTTCTATTTTTCACTGATTTTTACATTAGTGATTTATGCATTCCATGTTATTATTATAGATACAAGCTTGAAGTTGAAGTCCGCTTTGAAGGTCACAAGGCAAGATTCCTTTTTTGGGACCGTGAATGTTCCCCTAATTGATTGGCAAAAGTGCAGCTGAGTTGCAAGCTATCATGATTGAGGTTCTTTCTTATTATGCTTACTAATTTTCAGTACTTTGTTACTCAAGTTGTTTACTAATTTTCCTTGCAACTGTTATTTATTATTTGGATATTTATAGGCTGGACAATTTGATCCACGCGAATATTCAAGGTGTCTCGACGATATGATGGGTAGGGAATTGGCATTGAAAGTGAAAATGCAGCCCAATGGTAAGCTGGATTTCAAACTTTTTATATTCACATTTATTATTTTTTCCATCCCAGAGCGGCGAAGCCGCTCCACCCGTCACACACCGGTCTCCTGACTAGTTAAGAAAATAAAAATAAGAGGCTGACCAAACACACACTTGGTTTCCTGTTTTGCATTAGCTTGCTGAGCTCAATGCAAATTTTCAATTAGTGTTGTTCACTTTGCAATAAAGGAGGCAATTTAATTTCAGGTAACATACATGAAATTCATTTGTTAACATTTCATAGTTTGTTACACACACATGATTGTTTCTTATTCATGTCCCTATAGTATATGAAGTGGTGGAATTTGAGTTTGTAACTTATATTCTTTTATTTTCAATAAATTTCAGATGCTTCTAGTGTCACTGACCAAACAAATTCTCCTATTTGAGACACGAATGAAGATGGAAGAGATTTACATTGAAACCCGTACCCGTAAAGATGGTTCAATTGTCAATGAAAAGGCTAGAAGAGTGTGATTGTAATATTTTCTTTCATTCGTACCAATTTTATTGTCATGGTTCATACGGTTTTTCTGATTTGTCCCTTGTGGTTTGCTGCTTTATAGTTGTTGGTATGTACCTACTTGATTTTCTGATTTAGTGAAGATGACTTATTGAAGATGGCATAGACTGATTTAGGAGAAGGACCAAATTGTTTGACATAATTCAAAATGTGTTATTTAAATAAATAATATTTCACATGTATAAAACTAGATGGTGTGCCTTTTTGGGGTATGGGCTAAGATCCTTTTGGATTTGAAATTATAAATTAAATTTGAGGGGTGGAGATAGAACATTACAAAAAAAATTAATGTTACCTCATTTATAATGTTGTCTCCATGGTCCAGAGCCATATATTGAATTAAATTGATGATGGCCATATATATAGGAGGGTAGTTCAGTAATAAACAAAACTGTCCATGTCTTCTCTGCTTGTGTGTGGAGAAGATTGGAATGACATTTTAAGAGCTGCAAGACAAGTATATTTTATTTAACTCTTCGAGTTCTTATTTCAAATATTATGAAAACATCAATTAAATTGAGTTTATAACTTGATCTCTTTTATTTTCTATAGGTTACCCTTTCAGATGCTTTTAATGCCCCGACCGGACGAATTCTCCAAGTCTATACACTGATGAAGATTGAAAAGAGAGATGGCTTAGAAGTAAACGGTAGTTCTCAAAGTTATTAGGTGCAATTCAGTTTGGGAAATTTAGTTAGGTGATATTGTTTTGGTGTTTTAAATGTACTTTGTGGCTAATGCTACGGTGGACCACCTTCACAAGTGGTCCACCGTGGACAAGTGATCTAGCCGAATACAAATTTTACAAAATTTATTGGTAGATTGAAAGTTTATATCATATAGAGCATCCATAAAAAAATTTTAAAAAATTGAAAATCATTTGATATTTTATTGAGATTTATCAAGATTTACAGTATTTAATAAACCGTTAATCTTGATGGATCTCAATAACATATCAAATGATTTTTAATTTTTCTAAAATTTTCTATAGATGATCTATATGATATAAACTTTCAATCCAACGGTGGATTTTGTAAAATTCATATTCGTTATAGGATTTTTCATGAGTGGTCCATCATGGACCACTTGAAGAAGTAGTCCATGTTAGAATTTTCCGTACTTTGTTAGCAAGATGGCTTTGTTTTGATGTTTTAATGTACTCTCTTAGATTGAGATGTTTGCAAGACTCATTAGTTTCTTAATATAGTTGAAATTGTCTTTTACATTTTATAGTGGATTTGGTTTGTGCAAATTATTATTATTCTAAAAAATGTACAATTTGTAAAAAAGATGGAAAAAAAAGTTCAAACCTATACCAACGGACACATTTGTGGGTAAAACTGATTTAAAATAGTTGTTGATGTCCGTGGGTATAGCTCTAAGATTTTCTCCAACGCCAAAAACTGTTGTAGCTATAGCCTATTGTGACGGAAAACGTCCGTGAGTATAGCGAAATAAAGCACACGAAAAGAAATGTCCGTCGGTATAGGTTTTAAGGCCTATACCCACGATTTTGGGACCTTTACCCACAAAATTCTGTCGTTGGTAAATGGCAATTTTGTTGTAGTGATAGCACTAGTAATAAATAACACTAGATAAATAGAGACGATAACATCCTGAACTAGTTGTGACTTAACAATTAGAGGAGGAATCAGACACTATTTGCGACATAGCAATTAGAAGCTGAATAGCCTGAAACTAAGATCTAGGGGCATTGGATAGTTGATGGTCATAATGCATGTATGTAAACAACTCTGTCTAGTAATTAGGGTATGTGACACAACGAGGTTAGACTCTCGTAGGTGCCTTAGTTGCAAACATTGGGAAACTTAGCTGCAAACATTGGGAAACTTTGCTTACATAGTGTAGTAATAAGGTACTACTAAAACAAGTATAAAATCGACGCCAAATAATAATACGAATAACTATGTTATACACCGATTATGCCAAGTATGAAGGAGGGAGTAAGTTCAACTACCATACCCATCCTCTATGTTTATGAATCAAAACATTTATTTTTCTGCAAGCATATCGCTAGTTTTTTAAATTAAAAAACTTTTTTTCAAAACCCAAAGCGAATGCAAAAACTCACGAACTAGAATAGCACTAGCGAGGCTTTGACATGATCCCTGTGGATATGAACTCATTCTAGACACCTAGAGTGTGAATTATTGCTCGACGACAAATTGGTTCACTTGCTAAAACGTAGTCAATTCTCTACTACTTAGAGTTGTTCTAGAGGAGCAAAAAGAGCAAATGAGCTCTCTACGGGAAGAACTTTCCTCCTTTGCTGGAAAGGTAACTTTCTCAGCAGGGTATCTTTCTTTAGGTAGCATGGTTAATTTCTTGTAATTTAATTATGTAATCTTTTGTATATATCCTTTAAGTTGTGGTGGAGAAGATGAACTCTCCTGTGAATATTTGGAGTCTTTGATTGAGTCAAAGTTATAATAAATGATATTTAGTACTATTTGTCTTATTTACTTTCTTGCTTTAAATATGTTCCTGTAATCTTGCCAGATAGCGGAATCGCTCACAGGATAAGTGTTAGGTGAAACTAATATTTGTCCGAAACTGGTAGTAAATAAATCTAGAGGTATAGACACGGTAACATCCGGAACTACCTTCGAACTGAGAGGAGTAGAGGCGGAATCAGAAACTAGTTATGAACTGAGCAATTAGAAGTTGAATAGTCTGATACTAGGCTCTAAAGGCAATTGTCGATGGGCATAATGCATGTATGTGAATAACTCACATTGTAGTTAGGGTATGTGACAAACGAGGTAGGTTCTCGTAGGTATCGTAGTTATAATTGTAGGGAAACTTCATATATATTAGGGTAATGGTAAGGTATTACCACATCAAGGATAGAATCGACGCCGCTTGTTAGACTAGATGACTATGTTATACACGGATCATGACGAATATTAGTAGGGGAGGGAGTCCAACCACCATACCTGTCTTCTATATTTCTGTCTCATTTTATTTTTCTGCACGCATTTCGTCATTTTCAACTAAAACCTTTTTAAAACCAAAGCGAATACAAAAACCACAAACTTAAATAACGCTAGTCGCGCATTGAAACGATCCTTATGTACGAACTCATTCTAAACACTTAGAGTGTAAATTATTATTCGACGACAGACTGATGTCTGATGCACTTGTCAGACTATAGTCAATACTAAAGAGTATTAACCTTCTAATTTTCATTCAAAGCTCTCAATAATCCAATTCAATTGCAAGATAAGTAAAACATTGTAGTCAAGAATTGTTTCCACATGAATCAAACAAATGAAGTGTTTAATGATAAATAGATGAAACACTAATCATCTTAGATGCTCTTTAAGCTTTTTAAAATGAAAACAAAATGATGATTAAAGCACAAGATTTATACAGAATATCCAAACACAACTTTAGTGGATGATATACAAATAGAAAGTGAATATTAAAAGTCTAATTCCTATAATTTGCACACATATGAGCATAAATATCATAAAGGATCATGTGCGTTTAACTTTATTTTGCTGATTCACTACTTTTAGTAAAGTTGTTCCTATTCTAAATTACGATGTCGATCAAGCTGGAATTTATTTTTTATGATGTTCCTATCTGGTGGGTGACTAGTAGTAGTATTCTATTATGCTACATTAATGCTAAAGCCAATGAAATTGTTCTTTCAGAATCATTGAACATTCTCATTCCTTTACGGTGCATTCTCATTCTTATAACGAAACCTTCGGTGCAAGGCATTATCTAAGCCGGAACTATATGATAATTTAAGATATATCAAAATCTAAATTAAGTATATATATGAAAAAACATGAACTTATGTGTTGTCCCACTGAGGGTTTTTTTAAGTAAACCGTCAAATTTGTTCATAATTAATTTTGTCCATAACTTTATGTGATATTTTTCTAACTTTTGAAATATTTTAAAAATGATATTTTTCTAACTTTCTAACTTTTGTCCATAATTTTTTGTGATAATTTTATGTGATATTAATCATTTTTTAATATATGTTAGAGAGTAAATTGATAGAAAGTGAATATACCTATGAATCAAAATGATAGTAAATCAACCAAGTTTTTCTGTGTAAGTGGTTAATGGGCTTCACAAATCGAAAAACCCAGGTTTAATTTTTGGATGGAATGATGATTTGGTCAGCGCCGCTAACCCTTTTTGAACGACAAAATCAATCATCTTAAACACTATATGTTGAGACCTAAGAGACATTAAATTGCTATGCATAACATTATGAGCATATTTCTCCGTGTCTGGTGGCATGAAATCAAATATTCGCAATTTCTTAAACGTGGTATTTATGAGCATATTAAAAATTGAGCAATTAAGTTGATAGTTTAATATTGTCTCTATTCTTTTTTAAGTATTGTAGTTTGACTAACACTATTTCCATGATTTATTTTGATAAGTGCTGTCCCAAACAATTTGAAGGCCCTACTTTAATTTTAAAGCTGGTCCCTTTATAAAAAGAAGCTCAAAATTTTTTAAAAGTTATTTAATTATAATTAACATTAATAACATAAAAAAGAATTATTTTTATAAATTTGTCTTTCTCTTTTCACCAAAAACAACACTAATTATAATGAAAATCATGTCAACTTATGGCAATACTTTTTCTTCCATAGTCGCATGGGTTCAACTTCCTCCAATAGTATGACCGCTCGGCCACTTATTCTGTAGTTAATAATTTAACATTATCAAGTATTTAATACCTACTACTAAAAGAATTATTTTTATAAATAACATTAATAACATAAAAAAGATTTTTTTTTTATAATAAATTTGTCTTCCTCTTTTCATCAAAAACAACACTAATTATAATAAAACCATGTCAACTCATGGCAAAGCTTTTTCTTCCACAATCGCATGGGTTCGACTTCCTCCAATAGTGTGGCTGCTCAGCCACTTGTTCTATAGTTAATAATTTAACATTACCAAGTATTAAATATCTACTACTAAAAAATTGTCCCGCAAAAATGATAAATGACTCCAAAATTTTGGAGATCGGACTATATAGAGTTCCCTGCACATGATTTTGATCATAATTTATTATTAATCTTTACAAACATATGCTAACATATAAGATTAATATGTTTAATTTATCTCAACAAATATTTTTAAAATATAAACTTTTCAAAAAAATAAATTATAGTAAACAACTAAAAATATTAATAATTAAAATTGTATGTTACATATGCAGTAATCAAAATGACACTTAACTTCTGTTGGAATATTCATCTAAGCACAAATGATTAGTTTGGTAACACAATAAAATCATGTCTCACACTTTGAACGTGTTCCATAACTTAAGCCAAGATTTCATGAAGTGTTTTACTCCCAAAAAATCATGGAATCACAACAAACATGCCTTAAAAAAGCACTTAAAAGAAAAGTCCACTTAGTTTATACGCCAATTCAATTAATTACTCCCTATGTTTCAAAATATAAGTCGTTTTGACCATATTACACAAATTAAGAAATGTAATGATTGTTGTATAGAAAAAGAAAGTATGAGTAAACTTACAAAATTGTCCTTCACTAATTGTATGAGAAAGATAAATAAAAGAATTGAAAGACAGGGCCGGTCCTGAGTTTTTAGAGGCCGTGTGCAAATTTTTAAAAGTGGCCTCTTAATAAAAAATAAATACAATTTTTTAAATAAAAACTCATCGATTAATTTTTTTAAAAAAACTCGGTATCCGGCCCAAGGACCGACTAACTCGAGGGAAAAAAACTCGTCGATTTAAAAAAAATATAATTATCCTAGTATTAACATAAAAAATATTCATATTCTATCAATAAAACCAAAGTAATTTAATTAAGTTAAATCTTAAATTAAAATTAAATGCATTTAGATCTAATAGTTTCATAGTTTGTTGCATTGTACGGTAGCTGTAAATGATTTAATAGTCTTTACTTTTTTTTTTGTTCAAACTGGGTCTGCAATTGGACTTATTTTGCTGTAATATGATATTTACACCTCCTATTTTACTAATACTACTACCCTGCAAAAAAAAAATTTGAGACCTTATTATTTTGGAGGCCCACTGCAACAGCACTTGTTGCAGCCCCTTCTGAGCCGGGCCTATTGAAAGAAGAGAGAGAAATAAAAAATTAAAAATTCATTTAAATTGTAAAGAAATTTATATTTTGAAACAAATTTTTTCTCATTTTTATTCTTGTTAAGACCATCTCCAATGGTAGTACCTATTTCAATAAAAAGTGGTACCTATTAGGTACTACCATTGGAGCAAAACACTTTTTAGTACCTATTAGGTACTACTTCCTAAATCAGCACCCTCTCTTTCTTCTTTAAACAACATTCTTGTGGGACCAATTTATAAAGATATGAAGTTATTGATGATAAATAGAGTTATTTGTGGGTCATGTTTAGAACTTTTTAAGGGGTGCTGGGTTGGAGAGTTTGAGTACTTCAAAAATACTATTATTAAAAAATTATAAATGAATGATGTGTATATGTAGGACCCACTTAAGTACTCAAATTTTGAGTGATTCATTGTAGGGTCAAGTCTAGCATGGGTGAGTGCTTTAGGTCTCCCATCATGGGAGAGTGGGTTTTTACCATTGGATATATTAATAAAATAATGAATGGACAAGATGAATGACTGGCCACCTGAGGGTGTAGTGTTCTCCAGGTGAAATTAAAATTTATAGTAATGGCCAATTTTGTTCAGTAATTAAAATTTGTCCATAACCAATATAACCCTTATATTTTCTATCATTGAAGTTTCATCCCAATAAATTTTAAAATCAAACAAAAAACAAATTCTGTTGTTGTAGAATATTTAGATCTTGAATTTTCTATGAAATATGCATTCAAAGTTGTTGTATATTAACGTACTTGAATTTTCCAGTAACAGATTGAAAAAGAAAATAAAAAAAAAAATCTCACCTTCTACCATAACTAGGACTCCTGGGAAATCTAGGTGGACTACGGCGTCTTACTATAGATGGTACCAATGTTTTATTTTTGTGCTAAAATAAATCTAAAATTATCTTAAAAAATTTAACTTGGTGTGGGTTGTTATTGTTCTCTTATGTTCATATTTCTGATCTCAATTTTATTTGTTGTTTGATTATGATTCTATGCTTAGAACTTGAATTGTTGATGTTAAAATAGCCTAAAACCGCGTTTTCCAGTTCTGAATTTTGTGGGTTTATGAATCGGGTTGTTCTAACCCGTCTAGAGGTTGAAAAAGACCTTTTTCATAATTTTTTAAAAAAAGAACCGAACCAGCAACCTTTGCATATTATCTGCGTCTCTTACTGCTGGGATAGTCTTGCTCTATGAAGCACAGAAATCGCGACACGACATAAGACGGACACTTCGATACTGATAAAGTAAAAAATATACAACAGTGATATCGCTATATATTTATAAAAAATATAAATTTAAAATTAAAATACATACATATATATTTAAGTTGAACAAATTTTTTATTAAAAAAAGTTTTAAAAGAATATATGATAGTAAATTTGACATTTATTCATCCCGCTACTATCGAAAAACTAAAATTAATGTAATTGAAATGTAATATATTTAATCCCTCATTGATCATTATTATTATTTCGGCACATCTTTAATCGTTGTATATATGTCTGAGAAAAGTAGAAGCAAATAAAAAAAAAAAAAATTTTGGACACTTATCTCGACATGTTTGTACGAATGTCTTATAGGTGTCGGACATCGATTTAAAGAATGTCGGAATAAAGGAAAAAAATGTTTCTTTAGGACACCTCACCGACATGTTGGTACAAGTGTCATACGAGTGTCGAATACCGATACGTGTCGGATACCACGACACGTCTAATCATAGAGGCGTCGGTGTTTCATAGGTCTTGCTTTCTTTTAAAATTTTGGACTCAAATGCAGCTGGTTTGGGTTGGGTGTGTATGAGTTGTGTGGACGAAGAGAAATCGTAGGTTGTTTCGCGGCTCAGCTAGTACTACTTCTCAGATGTTGGACAAGATCAAGCACGTTTCTTTTAAATGGTTGAAGGCGCGAGTGTTACTTTAACTTCTAACTATCATAGCTGGTGGTCTTGTCCTATGCTCTGCTTGGGCCTTGTATAAGAAATGATGTGGGTTGTTGTTTTTTAGAGAAATGGTGTGGGTTTTTTTTTTTTTTTAGAGAAATGGTGTGGGTTGTTGTTCTCGATGGCAGACCTAAGGGTGGGCTGAGGTGGGCCACGGCCCACCCCCACTTAAAAAAATAATTTTTTTATATGTGAAGTATTAATTAAAATGTATTATTAATTATTTTAAGTCAATCAGTATACATATTTGTACAAATGTTAATCTAAATATTAATTTAGAGTTTATTATTGATCATTATAAGTAACTCGGTACACATATTAGTTCAAGTATTAGTATAAATATTAGTTAAAACTAATAACTGAACTAGCATATATAAATATGAAATGACATAAAAAAATATATTTAATTAATATTTAATTTTTAAGTCTCGTATTTTGATATTTGTTGCAATTTTAGTTCTATCTCAATGTTTTTTTTTTCTTTTTTGCCGTAAAAATAGCGAATTTTAATGCCAAAAAATTTTGAATTTTGGGTCAAATTTGATATTTCATCTTTATATTCAATGTTGGAGACAATAAATCACCTTAATCGCCAAAAATTATAATTTTAAGAGTAAAAATATAGATTGTTGGTACCAAAATTGTAACATATGAAAATAGAGGGACCAAAAAATTCAATTTAAAAATAAATTGACTATTTTTTTTGGCCCACTCACTATAATTTTCTTGGTTCCGCCACTGGTTGTTCTCATATTTCCCATCTCACTTTTATATGTTGTTAGATTCATGATTTTGTGCTTAAAACTTGAAATTTTTTTTTTATGTTAAAATAGTTCAAAATTGTGTTTTCCAGCATTAAATCTCGTGGTTAGTAAAAAAACAAGTATTGAATTTCGTGGGTTTACAACCGGGTCATTCATAACCCGTCTAGAGGTTGAAGAAGACCTTTAAAAAAAAAAAAACCAAAAACAGAAACCTGCCGCTAGACAGTTTCGACTTTCAAACCTTCCAACCTGCGCTGTATGTTGTTTGACCTTACCGCTACGATATGCTTCATTACCCTAACAGCTTGGACTCAAGTATAATTTATTACTGAACTCTTATAACAATATGTTCGTAATTTGATTATTCTAAGTTATTTATTAAAATGATTTTGCTTAAAAAAAGTCAAAATAATTTATATAATTTTAATTGATTACAATAAAATTAAATTCATCACATACATATTCGTCCGAACTCGTCCCAATTTGATGGGGAAAAAATTGAGTTGATTGGATTTGAGTTTTTTTATCCTGAAACATTAATTTAAAAATAGGAACATAAACCATATTATTAAAATTAATAAATCATCAAACATATTACCAAATTATATATATTAAAACTAAGGTATAACAACTTAAAAAAAAAATCTAATAAAAAGAAGATACGTGGAAAAAAAAATATTAGACTAACTTATACAGTATAAAAATAGAAAATTACGTCTACAATAAAAAATTAAGAACAAATAAATAGAAACAATAACGCAATATATTAAAACGAATTACTAATTAAAAACCCTAATTTGTACTCATCAGTATTTTATACTCATTATGTTCCTTTTTTAGAGTCCTTTTAGAATGATAATACCAAACTAGTATAAATACTCGTGCCGAGACAAAAATTTAATTTTTAAAAAAATTTAATAGAAACTTGTAATGAAATTAAGGAATATTTTAAAAACAAAAAATTGAGGTTTTCCCCCTCCTACATGTCGGCCTATTTAATCTTTGTCTGGCTTGTTTATTAGAAAGGCTTATCTCATATCCAGCATCATCTTGTCTGCTCATCTTCTATATTTATGAACCCTTCCTTTCTCATACCAACTATTCTCATTCCAACTGATTCCCTTCCATAAATATCAAAATTTCTCCACTCTCCACGCCATCACTCTTAAGCCTTTTAAAGCCTGACTTGACCTATTTCTAACCCTATTTGTGGTGAAAGTAATATGGAAAGGGTTAATGAGGCTTAAGCCTCATTTATTCAACATATAAATATGTATAATGCTAACAAATTAATGTCAAACATTAGGTATTTAAACATATAGGTTTTGCCTTAAATAACAAATAAATAAATAATTAAAGGATCATGCTAAACAGTGCTCTCGAAGTAATGGTTAAGGAAATAAAAATGAAAAATTTAAGTAAAAAATATATTTTAAATTTTTTTCAAAATTATGAATACCATTTTTGTTTTTGTAACTATTATCAGGGAGTATTGTTTAGCATTTCTTAAAAAATTCAATTAAGTTCTAGGAAATTATTTTTATACTTAACTTAAAATAAGGACACATGTTAGTATTTTCCAATAAATATAAAATTATATATAAGAGTTAAATGTTGAATAAATTCCAAAATTTATTATAATTTTGCGAAGTTTAATATTATAGATAATGTTTGAAGTAAGTTAAGTTTCCAAAATCAATTTGGTTATTTTTTGTCAGATAGTCTAGCGGTTTGAAATTCATCTCTTTAAGTGAATAAGTGAATATACCGAGTTCGAATCCCGATCTTTGCACAAATGTGCAATGTCTTTTACCAATTAAGTTAGGCTCACGAGGATTAATTTGGTTATTGTTACTTAGCACATTTGGGTAACATTAAAAAAAAATAAATTTAGCACATTTGGGTTGTGCATAGCATTAAATCACGTAATAAATATTACTTGAGACCAAAGCTTTCAAAACAATTAGAACTATCATAGCGGTAAGAGATTATTGTGTTACACATTGCTTGTGGGTTCAATTCTCGCCTGCTATAGAATTCCATTTTATTTGCGGTTTTTTTTTTCTTAAAAAAAAGTCCTTCTTCAACCTCAAGACCCGATTGAAAACCCAGAATTGGAAAAACACGATTTTGGGCCATTTTGACACAAAAAATTCAAATTTTAAGCATATAATCATGAATCTACCAACATTTCCATCAGATTTTTTGAATCTAAAATAGAAATTTTTGAGATTCAAGAAAACCTCAAATGGTGAAAACTTCGAATTTCATACCATTTCAATTTTCAACACTAAAATAAATAAATAAAATATATGTCTAAACAGTTAAACAAGGAAATAAAATTGAATTGGAGAATCAACATAATGAACATTCAATATATCAATGTGTATAACACCAATACTTCAATTCATTCCCCATAAATTGAAGGAAAGTGTTGATTTTTTCAATTCACAATTAAAATTTTAAAAACTGGATAAACTCATGTGTTGATTGGAATAATGTTGTTGCAAAATTGGATTGATTTATTTAATTATTTTGAAAACCCATGCCCCATTGGTTGAAATAATATATCTTGCTGCATATATATTCATAAGAAATAGCAATAACTATTAATTGTTAATTTTAAGTTCTTATGGGTACTAAATGCAAATTTGACCCATGTGCCAAATGTATAAATACTAAATTTATTAAAATATTATTATTATCTGTATGACCTGCAAAAACAGATAATTTTTTACTTTTCCATGATGGGAGACCTATCATCCTCACCCACCCTATTATTACGGCACTTGCGTGTCTATAATTGAAAAACGAACATTACTCGCATCTTCAATCAAAATCCCATAATTTCAGCAAAGCATATTTATCTAAGTCACATGAAAACCACAAAATTGTGGTCAAACTATAACCGCACTATTTACGCGCAAAGAGTTCCATCCATGCATCGTGCATTCCCAAATTTCAACTGCCACGTGTTACTACCAATTTCTTCACCTAACACAATACACCATACATCTTTTCCAAACAACTTGTTACCAATGTATACACAGTTATAGACACCATACATCTTTTTACTCTGTAGTCCAATATTTTAAAAATGATAAAAAGGTATCATTGTCATTTTGGTCTAAATTTTGGTAAAAACAAAAAAATTAATTTGCAATGAACAAAATAATAATTGGATAAAAATCCGAATAGTCAATAAAAGCATAACAAGTATCTTTCTCTTCATGTTTCAACAAGTATCCTCCACTTCATTTTCAACATTAAACACTTTATTTGTGTTGAAACTCTCATTCAAGGAGCAATTCTACTATGGACACAACCCCAAATATATTCTATATAGGCACACACACATAAAATATAAAATTTAAATCATAAATAATTTAGTCACATCAATTAAATCAATTAATTCTTTTATCTTTAAATTTTATTTAAACTTTGTATGTGTGTCTAAGTTTGAATAGTTTATGGTTGTGCCTATGAAAGTGTTTCTCCTCATTCAAGATAACATTCAATTTCATTGTACATGGTAGAGCATCTAATATGACTTTTGCGTTAAATAATTTTTTTTTAATATAATATGTACTCCCTCCGGCTTTAATTATAAGCAAAAGTTGCTTTTTAGATTCATTAGAGGAAGTATGTTATAGTCAAAATACAACCTTGGTTGTCAAGAAAAGAATGTGTGATGTTAAGTTTTCTTTTTCTATGTGTCATGTCAAGGAATTTCTTTGTCAGCACTATACACACGATTAAACTCTTTTTTTCTTCTTACCAACCAATTAAACTCTTGTTAGATTATTCTAGTTTATCTCTATGAATTATGGTTATCATGAATTATGATTATCATGGTCACTATATTGTGGTCATGATAAATAGGGTAAGTATGTGATGTGTTGAGATATGTTATAGTATAATCAACTCTACATGTCTTAAAGTTTATATATTATTATGATGACATTAATTTGTTTATAATAATTCGAACAAATCTAATAATTTATTTTTTAAAAAAGAAATATTGTAATATTTATTTATTTTTGAACAGGAAATAATATTTATTTCTAAATAGAAAATATTTTATCAATCATTTTTTGGATAAACTAAGACCATAATAACGTCAACGAAATTAGAAGGAATTCCAACTAGGTTGGCATATTTCGTAGCCCCTCATTCTGCGCCAAGGGTTCATAATATATATATATATATATATATATATATATATATGAAGAAAAAAAAAGGAGGGAAAAAAACAAGCTGAGGGCAAGACCAAACACACAGCAAAAAAAAAAAAAAAAAAAAAAAAAACCAACTCTACATAATGACTAAGAGTTTCAAAAATTAGAAGTGGAAGGACCATTGACTACACCGAAGATTAGGAAGCTAAAGCCACGATTGAATTGAAGTAATAAATTGTTAATTCTTCATAGTAAGATATAGGGTGTGTTTGTTTTAGCTTTAAAAAAAAGGATTTTTTCTTTGTATTTTTTAAAATAAATTTTATAAAATTGTTTTTCAAAATATTATAAGTTTTTTATATTCATTTTTTCTAAATTCAAACACTAATTTTGACATTATATAACATAAACGTCCATTATTGAAGATCAAAACATAGTTAAAATCTCAATTTTTACAAAAAGTTGTATTTCAAAAATAATTTTTATGAAAATCTATTTGAAATAGCTTCAAAAAAATGTGATTTTTTTGAAATTTTGATATCCAAAAAAAGTTTCAATAAAATGATGAAATGCCTGAAATGACATTTTAAGAATAAATATTCGAACCAAATTTTGATTTGAAGCTGTTATAAAAAGTTTCTTTGTAAATTTTTTTTACACAAAATTATATTACACTATAAGAATCTATTTTCAAAAAATCTATAAAAAAACAAGCCCATGATAAGATTAGTCCACATCACACTAATTTTTTAGTTATAGAATTAGCTTAAGATTTACTTTTAGTTTTAGATGTAATAATTATACTTTTAATTTGAAATTAAGTTTAGTGTGTGTGCGCCTAAACACTTGGTAACTTGAACGTCGTGTGATTAGTTTTGTGCACCTTAGGCACCTTATCATTTTGCCTTTGACGTTCTTCTTTGGACAAAACATGAATCTTAAGAGTTTTCTACTCTTGTGATAATGTTATCTTTATCTTATCATTCTCTTCTAGAATATGGTGATTTTATTCGTTCTTTTCCACTCCACCTTTTGTTTATTCGTGTTTTCCTTTTTATTTTTTAGTATGGCGATCTCTATTCTTTCTTTCTCATCCCACATTTTCTAGTGAAATTTCGGTAGCCAATGTGCAGGACAATGTGTAGCACTTTAGGAATCGTATGATGTGCAATCTAATGTATCAACATCATGGACATAATGAAACTTGATAAACAAGGTAAAAGTAAAGTGCAAAAAACAATAAAAGGTACAATGAGTTTGTTAACCCAGTTTGGCGCAACACTACAAGAAAATGCCAATTTATTGGCTGCCATTTGACCGCCACAAAGTGAAAAAAAGGTCACAAAATTAAAAATCTGGCCAATTTACCAACTGCCATGATCGGCCACAAAAATGATCGCTTGTAAATTTACCGGCTGGCATGTTTAGGTAATATTATTTTTAAAAAAATTAATCACGTATGGCATGTTCATGTAATACAGAATTGTAAAACCCACTACTTTCTCTCTCTTTCTGCGTGAAACACACACACACACACACTCTCTCTCTCTCTCTCTCTCTCTCTCTCTCTCTCTCTCTCTCTCCGCATGAAACAGAAAACACAAACACCCCTCTTCCTCCTTCTTCATCAACGTGTTCTCTCTCTAGATACAAAAACCCATTTTTTTTCTTATTCATCAATCTCATAAAATCTCAGGAAGACAATTTTGTTCAACCCAAATTGAATCTCAGGAAGACAAATCGTTTATTTACCAAAATTGAATTATGAAGATTGTTGTTGTTCTAAGTTTGTTTGGGTTCATATCTGAAGTATTGGTGCGGTTAGATGGGTTCGATTAATGTATTGGGAGAAATTCTTCACCTGAGTTTGGGAGAAATTCTTCAACCTGCGAAAGATGGAAGTATTGAAAGTAGTGAAATCGAAGCGGTGGAACGGTGAAGAAACAGATCTGGCGGTAGATTTAGTTGAGCCGAACAAGGAAAAAAATGATCACAATTAAGTGTATGTATATCTTGTTAATTGGTTTCCCTTCTGGTGTGTTTTTCACCATCAACATCATTATTAGTCTCCCAATTAATGGAATCCCCAAGAGATAAAAAAATGAATAGAAATAAGTTTCTAGCAATATTTAACCATCCATAGTCAATGCCGCTCACAATGGCAGTTCCTATACCTGCGAGGATACCACCAAACAATAATATTAATATTATTAATAATAATAATAATACTTCAAAGATATGTTGGTAAAAAATGTTTTGTGTTTGTTGGCAGAAACGAGAGAATGAGGGTGAGAGAAACCATAATGAAAAAAAAAAACTTTTTATTTATCGACCGTCGATTCCGCCACAAAATAAATTTTTTTTCAACTTATTGGCTGTCTAGGCAGCCATAATTTATTTTTTTTTGAAAACCTGAAGAAACTTATTGAGGGTTTTTTGTTACTTAGTGGCTGCTTAAACAGTCAATAAATTATTGAGAGCCAAAGCGGCCAGTAAATATTTTATAAATTCGTCAGTAAATTGAGATATTCTAGCAACCTACTCTAGGAGATATCAATTGATGGCAAAAAATTTTGTAGTATTTTTAGGTATTATATTAGTAGTAAAAGGACTCAAGACAAGCCTAGATACGAAAAAAACTCATCATTCAAAGCAAAGAGCCAGAAGGAACAAGAATACAAGAAAATGCCAAAAAAGAAGCAAAAATCACAATTGTGCCAGCCATCGCAGTACGATGACTCCCATCGTACCACGATGGGAGTTACTTGGTGGCCAAGCTGATTATGCCCAAAATCTAGTTATATTTTTGCAGAAAATCTACATATCGTAGTACGATGGACCTATTGTACCACGATGGCTTGCCGATGTCCGTTTAGAAAACTATAAATATAGCTTATCTCCCTCATTGTTATCCATTTAGAAATTTGAGAACTTTCTCTACACTTAGAGTAGTTCTAGAGGAGCTCTACGAGAGAAACTTTCCCCTTTTACGGGAAAGTCATCCTCAGCAAGGTAATCTCTTTCTTAGGTTCTCATTATTTTAATTCTTGTAATTTAATTATGTAAACCTTTGTAATAGATCCTTAGGGTTGTGGTGGAGAGGATGAACTCCCCTATGAATATTTGGAGTCTTTGATTGGGTCCCAAATTATAATAAATGTTATTTAGTACTATTTGTGTTATTTAGTTTCCTGCTATAGTTACGTTTCTGAAGTCTCGCTGGATAGAGGAAACACTCTCAGAATCGATTGTTAGGAACAATAATAAACTAATAATGGTCCGGAACTGGTAGTAAATAAATCTAGGGTATAGAGACGGTAACAATCTGAACTACCTTCGAACTGAGACGGTAGAGGAGGAATCAGTAACTAGTTGTGAACTGAGCAATTAGAAGCTGAACAGTCCGATACTAGGCCCTGGAGGCATTGGATGGTCGATGGGCATAATGCATATGTATAGATAACTCATGTTGTATTTAGGGTATGTGACAAACAAGATAGACACTCGTAGGTATCCTAGTTATAATTTAGGAAAACCCTCTATATACTAGGGCAATAGTAAGATATTGCCACCTCAAGAATAGAATCAACCCCGCTTCTTAGACTAGATAACAATGTTATACACCGATCATGCTGGTAGTAGGGGAGGGACTCCAAACCACCATACATATCCTTTATATTTTTGTTTCATATTTACTTTTCTGTCCGCATATAGCTATTTTTATAAAACCCATTTTAAAACCCAAAGCGAATGCAAAACCACAAGTTTAGATAACGATGGCCGTGCGATTGGCATGATCCCTGTGGATACGAACTCATTCTAGACACCTAGAGTGTGAATTATTACTCGACGACAGACTGGTGTGCTTGCTAGGCCGTAGTCACCAATCTAGGAAGGAATCCACTATGATAGTTTTAATTCAAAGCTCTCAGCAAACGCTCCGTTTACGACTTCTCACTTAAACACTACCCGTGCTAATTCTACCTAGGAATTCCTAGATATAAGAATCTCTGCTCATTCCCCCTCAACCTCACAAACAGTAAGGATTTAATAACTAACTCAATATTGGAGACACTCCCCTAGACAACTACACACTCGTACCTAAAGGTTTTGAGTGTTAGATAATTAAACAACCTTGCTCCGTGCTTCAAAGCTTTGGACAATATCACAATTACAACTTAATAACACAAGCCAACAACTTGCATCAAAGTGATACAAGAGAGACTCACAAATAACAATGAACAGTAAAAAGTCTCAAGAATTCTAAAGATCTTCAATGTATTACTTGGGTGCTTTGTTGTTGAGATCAAACCCCTTTATATAGGAAAGTAGTCTTTGAGATAATCTTCAAAGGTTTGACAAAGAATTGACTTCATATTTGTTTTTGCTTTTCTTGAAACAATTAAATCTAGGTATAACATACAAATCTTTTCCAAGGATATGGTTAAAATATTTGTTTGAAATAAATCAAATCTTCTAAAAGCAAAATATATTTTCCACAAAATATATTTGCACCAAATATTCCTTTCATAAATATATTTATTGTCCACAAATATAGTAACAAACTCCGTGAAGCGAAAGATAACCAAATCTTTTATATTTTTGAAGCAATCTTCACAAAATATATTTTAAAACCAAATATTTAGGAAGAAGTAATACATCAACCTTCTTCTGTAGGTTCTGAAAAATGCGTTTCTTGGCGCGCAAATATGTGAGAGATTATCTTTTAATCAAATCTTTCAGAATATTATACGCAAAATAATAACATAAAAGCACGTGTTTAGGGCGCTCAGGTGTGGATCCTGATGTGCTCCACATCATGGACTTAGGCTTATTTTAGCAAATGAAGCCAACACCCTAAAAACCCAACAATCTCCCCCTTTGGCAAATTTTGGCTAAAATAATCTTTGAGTCAGCCAATGAGACTTGGAGAGATGTGTAGGCACATCAAAGGCTTACAACGGTGGATATGAGCCTCACAGATTTGGAGAGAAATAAACTCTCTGCAAGTTAGGAAAAATAAATTCTTAAGGATTGAGAAAAATGAATTCTCAGAAATATACAAGCATAGAATCATGCACACATAAGGGAGGGTAGTAACACAGCTAAGCATAGAATCATGCAAACATGTAGTAATTTACTCCCCCTAAATATAGCATCTTCAACAGTCTTCAAAATATTGATGCATTGAAAAACAGATGTGTCAAACATCACACAAATAAGATCTTCAAAAATAGTCATGCTTTAAAGATAACTCTTCCAAAAATAAGCATTCACAGACATGCAGACAGATTGGCACACATCAGTAATAACATTTTGCACTAGATACATGAGATATTTACTCTCCCCTTTTTAGCCATGATTTTGACAACTAAAGTCAAATAAAGAGATGCATGTAGCAGAACACCAAGGAGATCGAAGAATCAAAATAGTACCAGCAGAAGGCCATATATTATAGGGCCATAAATTGTGCATAATTACAAATCAAGCACACACCAAAATAACATATTACTCCCCCTGAAGTAGCACATACACAAAATAGTCTTCATGCAGGTATCCTTCAGTTCAGTAATGATGACCCTCAAATCAACATGATTAAAATGTGCTGATTCTTTACCCCTTCTCCACCGTTGATCCAAATATGAGCTTCACGATGTAGATCCAGGCCGTAGGTGGTGCGACGAGTGACGGTGGTCCTCCGCACCACCGCTTCTCCGGTGAACGTCGCGGTTGCAGAGGCTTCTGTTCTTCTGGTGTGGGTTTGTTTGTTTCCGTTGGAGCTTGTTGGATATGGGATTTTCTGTTTGTTGTTGCGTGGCTACGCCGCCGCTAGTTTTGGTGTTTCTCCGGTGGGTTAGTGGTCTCGGTTTGGTGGTGGCAGATCTAGTTTTTGTGGTGGTGGTGGTGACATATCCGAGTTCGTTTTGGTGCTGGTGGTGCCGATTGTGGTGGTGGTGACAAATTTGTTTTCGGTTTGGTGGTGGTGGTGACAAATCTGTTTTCGGTTTGGTGGTGGTGGTGTCGGATGTGGTGGTGGTGACAGATTTTGTGTTTGTTTTAGTGGTGGTGGTCATTGCGACATATGAGGTGTCGTGCGGTGAGGTTGTCACATTGGCGTTGGATTTGTTGATGTTGTGTGCGTTTGGCTTCCTTGATATTAGTTTCTCTGACCCGCTATCAAATCTGTTTAGGAGTTTTTTCCTTTAGGTGTTCCGCATATATACGACACCTATGTTATGTTGTTCCTATTTACCGGCCTCTGTACGTCTTGTGCAGAGACTTGGTTATTAATAAATTTTGCCATTTCAAAAAAAAAAACATATTGATCAAGTTAGATCACAGATGTTGAGACATCTGACACAACATCAGACTCAGGTAAGGTTTCTTTGGGGGAACCAACAACAGAGTCAACAACAACTTTAGTGGGGAAAGACAAAGGGTTAGAAACAACATCCTTAGGTTTCCACTCCTTCTTAGGTTTGGTCTTTACATGATGTGGCTTGGCATGAGGTTTCTTCTTTGGGTATCCATAGAGTTTATAGCTGAAGGGCTTTATATGACCATTCTTGCCACAGTTGTGACATTTCCATATAGTGAATTTTCCTTTATGTGCAGGTTTTTGATGTGGTAAAATCAGTTTCAACTCGAGCTTACTTTGAGCAGGAACAGACTTTGTTTCTAGGATTTCATTGTCATAATTTCTTTCATAGCCAATCCCAGTTACATCTTTAGCATGCTTCCCAACAGTGAGAATCTCATCAAGCATATTTGTTTCCTTATTTAACATCCTAACAGATTTACTCATGTTATCAAGTTTGGATGTTAACAGGCATGTCATCATTAGATCTCTTTTTTCAGCATGTCATCATTAGACCTCACCATTCAAACTAGAGATAGTTGACAAAAGTTCACTTTTTTCAACAAGTAGGTGAGCTATGGTCTTCTTCTGATTCAATAGATCCTTGCATAATTCTTCACTTTTGACATAAAGCGCTATGTAGGAATCAACCAATTCTTCATAGAGCTCTTCATCACACGAGTCTTCATCAGATTCACATCTACCAGTGAATGCTGCAACATGCTTAGCAATGTCATCATTAGGTTCACCTTTTCTTTGATTGGACTTATCTGTTCTTGCTTCTCTCTGAACATCACGATTCTTATAGATGTCAAATAACATGTTCTCAACATTGGGTCTTGGTTTCCTACCCATCATCTTTAACACCTTATTGAATTGCCTCTCAAAATCTACAATAGCATTAGAAATTCTTTCATTCATCTCCATGTCAAATTGGATCTCATCATCATCAGTGTTGGAGTTAATCACTATGCTCCTGTCCTTCTTCTTAGATATTTCATTAGACCAGTTCTTTTCTGGCTTCAATTTAGATGTGTTGGTGTTACCAACCTTTGATAACTGCTTTCCAAGTTTGGTTATCCATAGATGTTAAGAAAGCCACCATACGCGACTTTCAGTAATCATAATTGGTGCCAACCAAAAGAGGTGGTCTGTTAACAAATCCTCATCCTTGTTCCATACTAGAAAGTATCTTCCCTGGAGCTCACCATATACACAAGCAGAGTGCCTGCTCTGATACCAATTGAAATTCCGGTAGCAATTGACAGATGTGCAGCACAATGTGTAGCACTTTAGGAATCGTAAGATGTGCAACCTAATGTGCTAACATCATGGATATACTGAAACTTGATGAACAAGGTAAAAGTAAAGTGCAGAAAACAATAAAAGAATCAATGAGTTTGTTAACCCAGTTTGGCACAAACAACAACATACTCAGGGGATACCAATCCAAGAAGGAATCCACTATGATAGTTTTAATTCAAAGCCCTCAGCAAACGCCCCGTTTACGACTTCTCACGTAAACACTACCCGTGCTAATTCTACCTCACTCCCCCTCAACCTCATAAACAGTAAGGATTTAATAACAAACTCAATATTGGAGACACTCCTCTAGACAACTATACACTCGTGCCTAAAAGTTTTGAGTGTTAGACAATTAAACAATCTTGCTTCGTGCTTCAAACCTTTGGAGAAGATCATAATTACAACTCAATAACACAGTCCTACAACTTGCATCAAAGTGATACAAGAGAGGCTCACAAATAACAATGAACAATAAAATGTCTTAAGAATTCTAAAGATCTTCAATGTATTACTTGGTTATTTTGTTGGTCAGATCAAACCCCTTTATATAGGAAAGTAGTCTTGAGATAATCTTCAAAGACTTCACAAAGAATTGACTTCATATTTGTTTTTGTTTTTCTTGAAACAATTAAATCCAGGTATAACAAACAAATATTTTCCAAGGATATGGATAAAATATTTGTTTGAAATAAAACAAATCTTCTAAAAGCAAAATATATATTCCACAAAATATATTTAAATCAAATATTCCTTTCATAAATATATTTGTTGTCCACAAATATAGTAACAAACTCCGTGAAACAAAAAGATAACCAAATCTTTTATATTTTTGAAGCAATTTTCACAAAATATATTTTAAAACAAATATTTAGGAAGAAGTAATACGTCAACCTTCTTCTGTAGGTTCTGGAAACACACGTTTCTTGGCGCGCAAGTATGTGAGAGATTATTTTTTAATCAAATCATTCAGAATATTGTACGCAAAATAATAACAGAAAAGCGCGTGTTTAGGGCGCCCATGTGTGGATCATGATGTGTTACACATCATGCTCCAAATTATGGACTTAGACTTATTTTAGCAAATGAAGCCAACATTCTAAAAACCTAACATCTAGTCTAACATATATAGTTTAAAATCAAATGCTTTTTTAAACATAATTTGTATTTTTAAAATCTTCAAGTTATTTGTTACAAAAGTGATTTATAAAAAATTTAGGGTAAATAGGTCTTTACCCCCTGCAATATAGGCGAGATTTGCAATACCCCCTAGAAAAAATTTCTTAAGAATTCCTACCTTGCAAATTTTTTTTAAAATTCTGTTTTGCTGAAGTGTAATGTCTATTTTTTTTATAAAAAAAAAGAAAAAAATTATTTAAAAAATATATGAAAAATTTTATTTAAATAAAAACTGAAATATTAATGTTTTGAAAAATACAAATAAAAATAAAAATTATTTTTAAAAAAATATGTAATATTAATTTTAAAAAAAAAACGAAAAAAATATTACTTTAAAAAAAATCTGAAAAAAAAATTAATTTTTTAAAAATCTGAAATATTAATTAAAAAAAACTGAAAAAACGTAAATTATTAATTTTTATAAAAAAATCAGAAATTTTTTTTTTTTAAATCTGAAAAAACGAAAAACATATTGGTTTTTTTAAAAAAATCTGTAATATTAATTTTTAAAAGAAAAAAAAATAGGAAATAAAGATTTTTAAACATCTGAATTATTAATTTTAAAAAAACTGAAAAAACATAAAATGTTCATTTAAAAAAAAAAACTCAGAAATATTATTTTTAAAACTGAAAAAACATAAAAATAATTTTTTTTTTTAAATAGGAAAAAAAGAATTTTAACCATCTCTAAAAGAATAATATTTAACATAAAATGTTAATTTTTTTAAAAAATCTGAAATATTATTTTTAAAAAAAATTAGAAAATGATATATATTAAACTTTTATAAAAATCCAAAATATTAATATTTTATTTTTAAAATCTAAAAAATTAAACATTTTAATAATTTACATAGCTTATTTTTTATGTGAAAAATGAAAAATATCTACACACAATTTTTACAATCTTTAATTAGTAAAATAGACTTTATAGACCATATATAGCTTGTTTTTTGTAAAAGTTTGAAAATTAGTATTTGTAAAAAACAAAGAAGATTTTGCACATAATTTTTAGTAATGAAACTATTAAAATATAATTAACTTAGTATTAAAATATTAATATTACAGGTTTTTTAAAAAATATTAGTTTTTTTTGTTTTTTTTAAATATTTTCCTATTTATATTCCAGATGGTTAAAAATATTTTGTTTCTATTTTTTTTTAAAACAATTATGTTTTTTTTTTTAAGTTTTGAAAATAATATTTCTGAATTTTTTTTAAAAATTAACATTTTATGTTTTTTCAGTTTTTTTAAAATTAATAATGGAGATGTTTAAAAATCTTTTTTTCCTATTTCTTTTTTAAAAAATAAAGTTTTTTTGGTTTTTTCTTTTAAAAATTAATATTACAGATTTTTTTAAAAAACCAATATGTTTTTCCTTTTTTTGAAAAAATTAATATTACATATTATTTTTAAAATTATTTTTATTTTTATTTATATTTTTCAAAACATTAATATTTCAGTTTTTTTTTAAATCAAATTTTTCATATATTTTTTAAATAATTTTATTTTTTCTTTTTTTGAAAAAAAAAATAGACATTACCGAGTCATCAGTAAAAAAATAAATATAAATTTTAAAAAATTCCACATATGCATGCCACGTCTGCAAAACAGAATATTCCATGTCTAGTTGGCCACTCAGGGGGGTAACGCAAATAAAAAAAAATTTGAAAAGTGGGAATCCTTAAGAAATTTTTTCTATGAGATATTGTAAATCTCGCCTATATTGCAGGGGGTAAAGGCCTATTTACCCAAAAATTTAAAACAAATAGTTGTCAAATTTTCATTAAAAAAAATCTTTATAAAACAATTTATTTTTTGAACAATAAGATAGTCTCGTGTTTTGAATTAAAGAAATTATGTTTGAACATCAAAATTTTGTTGTCATATTTATTGTTAAGTTATTTTTGTGTGTATTTTTTAAAGAGTGTAAATTACAAAAGTAAAAAGAGATAGAAATAAACATATTAATAGTCAAGTATGTTGTTAATTTTTTAATATTCAAATAAAATATTACTCCCATCTCTAAATATAAGACTTTTGATAAAAAAAAAAGAGAAATGCTTGTTTGTAAGAATCTAGCAAGCAAGAAAGAGAAGAATGAATCATGGTCTTATAATTTCATAACCAACCTTCCTATGATTTTCTCTAACTTTCTATTTTATAGCAATTTTGGTTTTTTAAAAATAAAATAGTACATTTCTTCTCTTTCTTGTACTTTTTTATCCGTAATATAAAGCATTGCTATTAAAAAAAATTGCTCTTTTTTTTGGTTATGTAGATTAATTGCTTGAAATTTAATCTTTAATATGAATAAGTGGGATGACCGGGGTTCGAACCACAGCCCTCTGCATATATAATATATTGTTTTACTAATTAAGCTAAGTTCACGGGACAAATTGCCCCATTTTATATCTTTATATTTTCAATCACATTTATTATTTCTTTATTTTGATACCCCTAATTATTTTACCTTTTTTTTTTTTTACAAGTTACACCTTGTAATAAATAAAATGATAAATTATAAATAATTTTTTTTCTTAAATGATAAATTTGTAAAATGGAATTTTATAATTAAGGCTGCAAAAGGAGACAACTTTTTTTTTTCTTTTGATGATATGCATTGGGAGAAAACTTGAAATAGGCTTCATTATAATTAGAGAATATTAAAACAATTTGACTTTGACCATTCATTTGTAAGATAGCCCTTGTTTTGAATTAAGGCTGCTGAAGGAGGAAAACTCGAAATAGGCTTCACAATTTAAAGATTGACAATTTGTAAAGCTAGCCTATTCTATCTCATATTCCAAGTGAGATCAAAATCATTTTCTCCAGTTCTTAATATAAAAAGAAAAATTATTTTTAAAATTTGAGTGATGTATTTGGTCAAACCCTGATTTAGACAAATATTGAAAATATTGTGAACACTTCAAGAAGGATAAAATTTTGATATATCAAAAGCAACTTTCGTGTGTAATTGTGCTTCATTTAAACGGTTGTCTTCTCACAACAAATGCTTTCACATGAATTTAATTAACAATTTTTATTTAAGAAAATTTAAACTATGCATTCAACATTATTTAGTAAATCATATAAACAATACTCCCTCCGGTCTCAAATCTATATCTATATCTATATATATTTATATTTACGAATCCCTATTGAAACCATATATTAATGACAAATATTAATTACTATCATTAATGATTATCGATATTATTATTTTTTTTTATTTCTTTAAGTCAAAAAAAATTCCGATTGAATAAATCGAAAATAATTTTCATGAAAACCGTATTGATTATATTGTATTTTTGAAAAAACATGTATATATATATATATATATATATATATATATATATATATATATATATTTATATTTACGAATCCCTATTGAAACCATATATTAATGACAAATATTAATGACTATCATTAATGATTATCGATATTATTATTTTTTTTATTTCTTTAAATAAAAAAAATTCCTATTGTATAAATCGAAAATAATTTTCATGAAAACCGTATTGATTATATTGTATTTTTGAAAAAACATGTATATTGGGAATAATTTAAAACCGTATATCTATATCTATATCTATATATATTTATATTTACGAATCCCTATTGAAACCATATATTAATGACAAATATTAATTACTATCATTAATGATTATCGATATTATTATTTTTTTTATTTCTTTAAATAAAAAAAAATTCCTATTGAATAAATCGAAAATAATTTTCATGAAAACCGTATTATATTGTATTTTTGAAAAAACATGTATATCTATATCTATATCTATATATATTTATATTTACGAATCCCTATTGAAACCATATATTAATGACAAATATTAATGACTATCATTAATGATTATCGATATTATTATTTTTTCTATTTCTTTAAATCAAAAAAAATTCCTATTGAATAAATCGAAAATAATTTTCATGAAAACCGTATTGATTATATTGTATTTTTGAAAAAACATGTATATCTATATATATTTATATTTACGAATCCCTATTGAAACCATATATTAATGACAAATATTAATGACTATCATTAATGATTATCGATATTATTATTTTTTTTATATCTTTAAATCAAAAAAAATTTCTATTGAATAAATCGAAAATAATTTTCATGAAAACCGTATTGATTATATTGTATTTTTGAAAAAACACGTATATTGGGAATAATTTAAAACCGTATATCTATATCTATATCTATATATCTATATATATTTATATTTACGAATCCCTATTGAAACCATATATTAATGACAAATATTAATGACTATCATTAATGATTATCGATATTATTTTTTTTTTTATATCTTTAAATCAAAAAAAATTCCTATTGAATAAATCGAAAATAATTTTCATGAAAACCGTATTGATTATATTGTATTTTTGAAAAAACATGTATATTGGGAATAATTTAAAACCGTATATCTATATCTATATATATTTATATTTACGAATCCCTATTGAAACCATATATTAATGACAAATATTAATGACTATCATTAATGATTAACGATATTATTTTTTTTTTATTTCTTTAAATCAAAAAAAAATCCTATTGAATAAATCGAAAATAATTTTCATGAAAACCGTATTGATTATATTGTATTTTTGAAAAAACATGTATATTGGGAATAATTTAAAACCGTATATCTATATCTATATCTATATTTAATATATATTTACGAATCCCTATTGAAATTTTATAAGGAAACTTTTTAAAATAGCATTAATGATTGGTATTAATTACTATCAATATTATTATTTTTTTTAAATAAAAAATTCCTAACACTATAAAATAATATTAAAAAAATGTATATTGGGAATAATTTAAAACCGTATATTGATAATAATTTAAAAAAAACGTCTTAATTATCAAAAAAAATACATCTATATATATATTTATAAATATTACAAAGAATAATATGAAAAAAAATATTATATATTTAAATATTTCAATTTTGAATATATATTCCGAAAACCAATATATTTATATATAAAATAATAAAAAAAATGTATATTGGGATAATTTAAAACCGTTTATTTTGAATAATTTATAAAAATGGCTTAATTAACAAAAGTTATACATCTGTATATATTTTACAAATATTACGAAGAATAATTTGAAAAAATTATATTATATATGGAAATATTAAATATATTCCGAAATCTATATTAATATATATTTACGAATCCCTATTGAAATTTTATAAGGAAACTTTTTAAAATAGCATTAATGATTGGTATTAATTACTATCAATATTATTATTTTTTTTAAATAAAAAAATTCCTAACACTATAAAATAATATTAAAAAAATGTATATTGGGAATAATTTAAAACCGTATATTGATAATAATTTAAAAAAACGTCTTAATTATAAAAAAAAATACATCTATATATATTTTTATAAATATTACAAAGAATAATATGAAAAAAAATATTATATATTTAAATATTTCAATTTTGAATATATATTCCGAAAACAAATATATTTATATATAAAATAATAAAAAAAATGTATATTGGGATAATTTAAAACCGTTTATTTTGAATAATTTATAAAAATGGCTTAATTAACAAAAGTTATACATCTGTATATATTTTACAAATATTACGAAGAATAATTTGAAAAAATTATATTATATATGCAAATATTAAATATATTCCGAAAAAAAATATATTTATATATACAATAATATAAAAAAAATATATTGGAAATAATTTAAAGCCTGTATATTGGAAATAATTTAAAAAATATCTTAATTAACAAAAATAATACATCTATGTATATTTTTTTTTTTTGATGAACTAAGAGTATAATGACATCAAAGAGTCTAGAAAGCATCCCAACTAAGTTGGCACCCCTTGTAGACCCCAATCCTATGTCAAGTACTCATAAATATTATTAGAAAAAAAGGAAAAATAGTATGTACAAAATGGGGGGGCGTCACCAAACCCATTACAAAGAAATAAGTGTAGACAAAGCTGAAAAAAGAATAACAATCCCGAAGTAGGACTCCCGAAAGAAAGTAAATTCCATAAACGCAAAACCCTTTGACTTAGCCGTTTCTATAACTAATCTCAGTTTAGCATTGTACCACAACACTTGTGGGGTGTATATTTTACAAATATATATATATATATATATATATATTGGTGTATATTATGAAAAACATTTACAAAATTAAAAGCATAAATTTATTCAATGCAACTATTAATATAAAATAATTAAAATTTAAAAAGTAATATCCTACTATTAAATAACATAAAATATGCTTTTAAAAAAAGAACATAAAATATTATTATTATTATTATTATTATTATTATTATTATTATTATTATTATTATTATTATTATTATTATTATTATTAATTATGGAGCAAACACGGAATAGTATTTAACATTTAATAATTCTTTTATTTTAAATAAGAAATTGCTTTTTAAACATGTAAGCAAAAAAAACAACATTTTTTCATAAACTTCTATATTTTATATTTATGAATACATTATTTTGATTTGACCACATCTTATTAGCATTTAATTGAATTAAATTAAATTGATTTATATTTCATGATATTCTTGACTTCTTATTGAATTTTGTATATAATAGATTGGCTTATTTTAGAAACTTCCTTTTATTTATAATGAGTACATTATTTTGATTTGACCACAGCTTATTAGCATTTAATTAATTATATTTCATGAGACTCTTGACTTCCTAGAGAATTTTGTATATTAATTATTGGCTTGAATTATAAATTTCTTTATTTAAAATCAAAATTTAAAATATGATTCATTTATTTAGTATATATAAGGTCTATTACGTAGAACAAATCACCTGTTTTTTCTATCCTCATTTTCTCCTTTTTTTCCGTCTCTCAATACTCACTAATTTCTCTATCTATTTTTTTTTAATAAGCAAAATTTATTAAGCTTCCACCCGTATAAGGCATACTAGGGGAGCAAGAACAAGGGACTACAACAAGAATGGGATAAACCCAAACAACCAAAACAAAGCAGGGAGATTTTTAATTGTATTTTTGATTTCTTCTTCTTTTGTGTGATTTTTTATGTTTCTTTTTCAATATTAAGATTATTTTATTTTGATGTTTATATGTTTCTTTTATTAATCCTGATTTTTATTTTTGACAGGGAAGACGATTGAAAGACAAGAAAAAATATATCATATTCTCACAAAATTAAAGTTGGAATAGCAATGAAAATGTATATATGAGCTAAAATATGGCCTATGTGTTTAATTGATGAATCTACTAAGAAAGTAATCAAATGATGTATTTTTTCGATAGTGTTGAGTTTATCTTTATCTTATCTTTTTTCTATTGTAAATTTTCTTTTGTGTTTTAGTTTCGAACAATGTGATTTATATTTATGTGGCTTTTATTTTGCAAGGGATTCAATATTAGGTTTTCATATATTATTTTACAAACGTAGTACTTTATGTACCTAAAAAAATCATCATACTTTTTGATTTAAAGAATGTCAATTTTTTTTTAATGGCAATATATATATATATATATATATATATATATATATATATATATATATATATACCTACCAGTGTAACATTTGAGTAATGTTACACCGATCAATAACGCTTTAACGAATTTAAATTTTACGAAATCCACCGTTGGATTGAAAGTTTATATCATATAGATCATTCATGTTAAGTTTTATAAAAATCTAAAATTGTTTGGTATGTTATTTTTTATTTTCAAATATTTGTTTTCTTCACGGTTAGTTTGTGACAACATTTTTAATACTAATATTTATTTATTTTCAAGGATGATATATAGGCAAAATAATATTGTGTTACAACATAGAAAAAACAATGAAAGATACCAGCTACTTAATTATTTTGGTTTATTTGTTTGAATCGCAATAATTAATAATTAATGCATTTCAATTCTATCTATTTATAGTAAACAAAATTCTAATTATTTAATGAGAAAATTCGGCAATAAATTAATTAATATAGAAATTTGATATTTTGAAAATATTCATCGAAACAAATCAAACAATATCTTATATGAAAATATTTACATTTATATGTTTCTAGAAAAATGGGGTCAAAGCAAGACATAATTATAAATAGTGTATTTAGTCAAAATAGTTCTTATAAAATGAGACGGAGGTAGTATTACAAAAGAAAACATACAATTGCTATAAGAAAATGAATATTATTATGCGAGTACGGGCACGGGAGTATGATAAATTGGTCTTTGTATACACAGGGATTAATATTTTACATGTAAATGATTGAGTGTTTAATATAAACTATGTATTTCATGTTTTTATTTAAGAAATACTAATATTCCTTAAGTATAAAACTTAAAATATTAGACACGGGAATAAACCATTTAGTAAAAAAAAAATGTAAAAACCTATGAGAAAATAAATTCATCTGCCTTATATTGAGACTTGAAATTGAGTTTGTCACGCTGTGAATAATATTAATTTATCAATAAAATATATATAAATTAATTATACTAATATATAAAACTTCAAATTTATTTTTCCTTAATTTTTATGATAAGTTAAGTCAAATATCTTCTCATATAAAATAGTTGAGTTTTATTTTAGATTATCTATTTTAATATAAACCTTTTAACAAATCTATAATGATACTCATCTTAAAATAATATATAATTTACTTCTTTTTTACGGGGACCAGATATTGAAAAGATACGGGGATATGGAAACGGGAAATAATGTGCTCGATGGTGGAAAACGACGAGTGATGTATCACTTTCTACTCTATTTTTGTGTTGATGAGTTCCATACCAAGACTTATGGAGATGGACACGGGAAGAAAATGTCATGTGGTAGAAAACATGGAGTACTCCGTTGTGCCCCTTTAACCTTTTTAAACCTATATTATTTTTATACTAAAATAAATTACTTAAAATGAATCTCACAAAAAATTAAAAAATAACAAAAATCAAAATAGAGTAAGGATTCAAAATCTTCTTTGACACGAGATAACTTAATTTGATATATGTTATACTTATTCATAAAAAAATTCAATTCATATTTTTTGAATAATTACATTTTTAAAAAAAAAATTATTTTCTATTCAATAATTTAAAGTAAACAAATAAATAACATTTTATTTTTAAAAAAATTATCCCGTGCTTGGCACGGGTCAGTTATGCTAGTATATTTATATTTACGAATCCCTATTGAAACCATATATTAATGACAAATATTAATGACTATCATTAATGATTATCGATATTATTATTTTTTTATTTCTTTAAATCAAAAAAAATTCCTATTGAATAATTCGAAAATAATTTTCATGAAAACCATATTGATTATATTGTATTTTTGAAAAAACATGTATATTGGGAATAATTTAAAACCGTATATTGGGAATAATTTCAAAAAATGTCTTAATTTACAAAAATAATACATCAATATATATTTTACAAAAATTGGGAATAATTAAAAAAAATAATACTGTAAGTGCACCAGTTCATCTTCATGTTTTAATAATTGTCAAAACACATGAAAATAGAGTAGAACATATTTTGGCAACATTACAAATGACTTGACAGCGAAAAACTATTTTTAAACTTTGAAAAATTGATTTTTAGGTACTCTGTATCGATACATAATCACTTGTATCGATACAAATGTCCTTAAATTACTTCTGACTGATTTTGTGCTGTTTGTATCGATACATACATCACTTGTATCGATACAAAACTGGTCTCTCAAAGGCAGAGAGTCATTTGTGTATCGAATCATGCTTGCATGTATCGATACACACATATATCTCTCAATAGACCAGAGAGCTCATGATGTATCGAATCATGCTTGCATGATTTGATACATATCAGTCAAGATTTCAAGAAACTGATATATGTATCGATACACATACGTGTTTGTATCGATACATAGGTCAAAATTTCAAATTTGTACGCTGGTCAAAGGGTTTGTATCGATACAAACCATCATTTGTATCGATACATGTCTGTTAAGTTTTGCCTAAATTTGCTCAATCCTATTTTCTCTATAAATAGCAATGTGCATTGTTATTGTAAAAGAGAGAAAACCTATGAGAAAGTGAAATAGCTTTGATAAACTCTTTGGGATTCAAATTGGGTTAAGAATTTGGATCAAAGAGTGATTCTTCACAAGATCATCATCTTCCATCAAATTGCAATTCATTGAAGAGTGAGTATGGGATCATTCGGATAAAGGTTGTACATTTGGTCGATAACGTTCGATACAGCTTGCGGTGAATCAGAGGCGTGATCGAGTTGATTTGTGAAGAAGGTTTGGGTTTTTCTCAAGGATTCAAGATTGTGCGATATCTTGAAGGATCAACAACGTAGAAGCGAGGTACTCAGCTGGACGATTGGTGCGAGGATTGCGCACGGGTAGAATCGTTGGAATCATAGGGAGAAGCTTCGGTACTTGTTGAGGTTTTTACGCATAGTTTGCATTAGATTCGATATAGGGTTATTGGAGTCTTTGTAAATTGTGCACAACTATTCAAACGTTTTTAATCAATAAACGCTCAAATAACCTGTTTGGTTATTTGGGGGGAGACGTACCCGGCCGACCGCGAGGACGACACGAAAGCCATTGGGAACTCCCTAATCAATTGTTTGTGTCTTTCTTCCTTAGTCTTTTACTTTACGCAATTGTTTTAATTTTCGGTTCAATTGAATTTTTGTGTTCGTACGTGTGCATCAAAATTCAATTGACATATATCTTGATTGTGATTGTGTTGGCTCTATATTTTTGTAACTTGCTTGGACTGGGTTTAATTCGAATATTTTGCACACGATCGTTTCTTGTTCTTTATCATCTCGTTCAAGGCTATACTACCTTTCCAGTGATCAATCGGGTGCAAAGAGACTACCGATCCGGTGGTGCTTCCGCGCGTACCTTTTGAACTAAATTTTTAAAATCGACATTGTTTAAAAGGGCCACTTATTCAACCCCCCCTTCTAAGTGGTAGCCAAGTAGTCTAACAAATACATCTATATATCTTCTATAAATTACAAATAGTACAAGGAATATATAATTTAAACATGATTCACATGTGCTAATATATTCAGCGGCTAATATATTGTACATTACTAAATATCATTATGATGTTTGCCTGCAACAATAAAAAATAAAAATAAAAATATATTATAAATCAATATTACCTTATATAATTATAATACAAGACAATTCAATAATCAATATACCTTATACATTGCTAACTATCATGAAGACTTTTTACGCCATGTTACCTTATACAAGTCAATGATAATTATAATTATAACTATAATCAATTATAATACAAGTCAATTCAATTCAATATTACTCCCTTATTACTCCCTTCGGTCCTTAATATAAGAAGAAAATCACTTTTTAGATACATTAAAAAATTAATGTATCTAGACTATATTATAGACTAGATACATTCACTTTTCAATGTATCTAAAAAGTCAACTTCTTATATTAAGGACCGGAGGGAGTACCTATTATGATTTTGTACGCCATATTACCTTATACAAGTCAATGATAATTATAATTATAATTATATTATAATCAATTATAATACAAGTCAATTTAATAATCACTTCAATAATAAATTCAATTCAATATTACCTATTATGATTTTTTACACCATATTCAATTCAAATCAATTCAATATAATCAACTATCAATTCAATATAATACATAATATCTTCACATTAAAATTTCATGAAAACCTATTTCTTATTTTCATTTTCAATTTTCCATGTTCAAATTCAAAATAGGATTTTTAATTTATTCCCTCCAATTTCTTTTACATAACTTGGGCTCAAATTCAATCATGAACCCAATTAAGGTTTACTACTCGAGTCTATAAATAGGATCTTAGAATCATACATTTTTCACACAAAACCCTCATACTCTTTCTTTCATATGTTTTATTTATTTCTTATATTCTTATATTTCATATAGGTTGAAGATAATAGAGGTTTTCTAAATGCATGCTAACCCAATTAAAATATATTATTGAATTTCATTGCTCACTAATTCTATTTGTTTTTTGTGTTGTTGATTATTTGCTTCTATTACTGCAGCAAAGGAGGCATACTCGAACAATGATTTTGTGCAAATGGATAATGTAGAGACAAATAAATAAAAAACTTTTGGTAGAGACAAATCAAAATTTAATCAAATATATGTTGATGTACTATTCTTTATTTATACCCTTGATTGTTTTGTGTATATTTTTATTTATTTTGTTTGGGTTCTCAAGCTTGCTGAGAATATTTGTGAAGATTGGTTCTCAAATTTTTTTTTTTCGTGTACATATTATTATGGATTCAAATAAGTAAAGATTGAAGATTTGTAATTTAAAACAACTTGATATTCTCTAAAAATAAAGATAAGATTGTGTACTGCGACATAATTGAGCCGAACCAAATCTTGATAAGTTTATGCAAAAGTGCAAGATTTCCTCTCTTACAATGTTTTTTTTATCGACACTATTTTGTTTTTTATTTTCCAATATTTGTTTTCTTTTCACGGTTAGTTTGTGACAACATTTTTAATACTATTTTATTTATTTATTTTCAGGGGTGTTATAGAAGCAAAATAATATTGTGTTACAACATAGAAGAAACAATGAAAGATTTCGCTACTTAAATTTTTTAGTTTTTTTGTTTGAATCGCAATAATTAATAATTAATGCATTTCAATTCTATCTATTTATAGTAAACAAAAAAAAAAGCTTCTAATTATTTAATGAGAGAATACGACAGTAAATTAATTAATAGTATTACAAAAGAAAACCTACAATTGCTTAAATATAGTAAAAACCTATAAGAAAATGAATATTTTTTATGCGAGTACGGACACGGGAGTATGATAAATTGGTTTTTGTATACACGGGGATGAACATTTTACATGTAAATGAGTGAGTGTTTAATATAAACTATATATTTCATGTTTTTATTTAAGAAATACTAATATTCCTTAAGTATAAAACTTAAAATATTAGACACGGGAATAAACTATTTAGTAAAAAAACATATGATTGCTTAAAAAAAAGTAAAAACATATGAGAAAATAAATTCATTTGTCTTATGTTGAGACTTGAAATTGAGTTTGTCACGGTGTGAATAGTATAACTTTATTAATAAAATATATATAAATTAACTATAGATACACATACACATAAATTAATTATACTCATATATAAAATTTCAAATTAATTTAATTTTCCTTAATTTTTATGATAAGTTAAGTCAAATATCTTTTCATATAAAATAGTTGAGTTTTATTTTAGATTATCTATTTTAATATAATTTTTTTAACAAATCTATAATGATACTCATCTTAAAATAATATAGAATTTACTTCTTTTTCACGGGGACCAGATATTGAAAAGATACGGGGAGATGGAAACGGGAAAAAAATGTGTTCCATGGAGGAAAACCATGAGTGAGGTATCACTTTCTACTCCAGTTTTGTGTTGATGAGTTCCTTACAAAGACTTATGGAGATGGACACGGGAAGAAAATGTCATGTGGTAGAAAACGGGGAGTGGAGAATCAATTTCCACTTCGTTGTGCCCCTTTAACATTTTTAAACCTATATCATTTTTATACTTAAATAAATTACTTAAAATGAATCTCACAAAAGATTGAAAAATAACAAAAATCAAAATAGAGTAAGAATTCAAAATCTTCTCTGACACGAGATAACTTAATTTAATATATGTTACACTTATTCATAAAGAAATTCAATTCATATTTTTAAAATAATTTGTATTTTAAAAAAACCTAATTTTCTATTCAATAATTTAAAATAAATAAATAAATAACATTTTTTAAAAAAATTTATCCCGTGCTTAGCACGGGTCAGTTATGCTAGTATAAGCAACAAAACAAAAAAATTGAAAGTCTCAAATATAAGCAAAAGTGTATTACAATTATTATGTTTTATGACATTATTCCAATTTCAACCAATAAATGCAATATTTTACACTTTTCAAGGTGTTTTTTCTCCTCAACCAATGTATTTACCTACTTTCTTAAAAAGTGTGTTTTTTTGAAAATTTACTTATATATGAGACCGGAAGTAACACAATTCATTAGATTATTCTATCTGCTTAAGAAAAAACTCATTAGATTATGTCATTAGTTTATAGTATGTGTTCTTTATTATTGGAAACACAAAAAAATTTATTAGATTATGTCATTGGTTTTATATATGTTCTTTATTGTCGGACAAACTTAAACTGTCATATCACAATATTCCAAAGAAGAAGAAAAAACCAACTTGACCTAAAAATGAATATGAAGTTGAATTGTTTATTCTAAACAAAAAAATTATTAAGGCAACAACAAAAATTGTCTAACTAGAATTTGAAATTCTACATATGACAGAAATTAACATTAAGATGCCGAAATGGCAAAAACAAAAGGGCACATAAGGACCCTGTTCTGCTTCTTCATACATCCTTTAATAAAAAAAAACATAGAATGATAAAAAAAAAAAAAAAAAAGGCCACCATAACGACAACCAACAACATCATAATGAAAAGGGAATGCTAAAAGACGAAACTCAAGCACAGCAATAATTCCAATGCTCATCTTCTCCAGCTACAGAAGTAACAACAGAAGCAGAATCTGCTGCACTGAAATCATCACCAGAACAGTAGTAAAAACCATCATTGTTAGTGAGAGCATTCAAGCAACAAGTTGAGGATGAAACCAGATAAGGCATGTTGTCAAAGGATCTAGCTAGACTATTTGCCAAACCAGCTGCATTCACCACACTGTCATCATCATGCTGTTCACAAAACTCAAGTGCACGGTGTTTAAGCGTCTCAAACATGAGCTGCGGCTCGTGCTGCATCACTCGAAGGACATCTGCACAAGATGGCCCAGACACAGCCCGCGTCACTGCGAAACCGTGTGGACCATCGCTCTGTAACACCCTAACAACACTAGGGCCACCAAACAGGTTGTGCAACCCACCAAGTGCCTCCTCATAAGCCCCGCCCAAGAACATTCCCAGATAGTATCCTCCACCGTGTCCTTCCAATTCATGGAGCGGCAAGCTTGACTCGCCACCAATGAACTTGTCAATCTTCCCATCACTATCACAAGTCAAGTCAGATAAAATACCCCTCACAGTTGGTTTCTCATCCAAACGATGAATGGGGACTATGGGAAACAACTGATCTATGCTCCAAAAATCAGGAATGGATGTGAACACAGAAAGATTCATATGGTACTTCTTAACCATATCCTTTGCCCCAATTGTCTCGGTTATCAAATCACACAGACCATCCACTGCAGCAAGCTGTTCAATCCCTAAAGTCCCTTGCTTGAATTGCTCAACGCAGCGTTTCTTGAATTGATCGGTATAGAGCAAACAAGCTTCATGTTCACCGCGAAGGGTAGCAGCAGATATGTTCTGATAATCAGCGAGTGCTTCCTCAGAGAGCCCTTCTCCTAAATACTGCAGTCCACTGGAGGACAATGAAGGTGCTTTGTTTGAACTTGCACCAATAGCCTCAAAAATCAAAACTGAATGATGAGACACAATGGCCCTACCACTTTCACTACAAATCACAGGGTGATTCACGTTCCTACGATCACATACATACTTAACAGCATGAACAACAGCTGCAGCATACTCTTCTAAACCATAAGCAACAGATATATCAGAATCACTCGACTTCGAACCATCGTAATCTATACCTAAACCACCCCCAATATCCAAAACTCTCATCTGGGCACCTAAACGAAGCAATTCACAGTAAATCTGTGCAGCTTCTCCAACACCATCAGCAAGCAATTCAGTGGTGGGAATTTGAGACCCAATATGAAAATGCAACAATTGAAGACAATCAAGCATATCTAATTGTTCAAGTTTCTTCACCACACGCAAAATCTGAATTGTAGTTAAACCAAATTTACCTTTATCACCAGAAGTGGAACCAAAATGGCCAGAATGTTTGGTCCTCAACTTCGCACGAACACCGATCACAGGACGAATGCAAAGCTTGTTGCTAATCTCAACCACCATATCAAGCTCTTCCTCTTGCTCGAGAACAATAACAGAGTTCAAAGCAAGTTTTCTCGCAACCAAAGCAAGAGAAATATATTCACTGTCTTTAAAACCATTGCAAATCAAAAAAGCTTCTCTGTTACCTTTACACAAACAGCTCATAGCCAGAAGCAATTCAGGCTTAGAACCAGCTTCTAACCCGAACCGAAAACCTGACCCGAATTCAACAATGTCCTCCACAACAAATCTATCCTGATTACACTTCACAGGATAAACACCTTGGTAATGAGATTCATACCCTTGTGACTGAATTGCACCATCAAAAGCACCTTGAATCGACTCGAGCCGATTCTTTAAAACATCAGGAAACCGAACAACTAGAGGAAGCTGTAAACCGAGTCCACCACAGCATTTTGGATCGGAAGCTTTTTTCACAACTTTCAGCAAATCAATCTCCTGATGAGACATCGTCGCGGAGCCGTGTGGCCTAACGGCGATATCTCCGGCGTTATTCACACCGAAATACGGATATCCCCATCCGTCAATTTTGAACAGTTTGCTGGAAAGCGAAGGAGACCAGTTGGAACTTGAATCGGAATCATCAACACCGTCAGTTGTTGTTGTCGTAAATGTGAGAGGCGGCGGAAGAGTTGAATCTCCGGCGAGAGCGTATCCGGAAGGAGGAGGAAGAACTGCAGCAGCAGCATCCACAAAACAAGCTAAAGCCGGCATCTCTTACGCAACCGAAAAAAATTTTAGGTTAAATTGAAAAAAAATTAGGTTTTTTGTAATTAGGTTTGTGAAATGGGGGCTTTGAAACCCGCCGAGGCAAAAGCCCCGGCTACCCCCCCAAAAGATGACAGTGAGAGATCTAATGAAAAATGGAGAAGAACCACAAGAACCGTTGGATGAGCAAATTAATCCCCACAACTATCAATCAGAAGAAGGATTAAGGTGATGAGAATGGGAATGAATGAATGAAAATTGAGGTTAAGGTTAATGAAAGAAATTAAGTTTGTAAGGTTAAACAGGGCATGCGGATCTAATGAGAATGGGATTTTGTGTGGTTGAGGGAGAAACAGTTTTTTTATGAGAGGAAAGAGGAACGAATGAGTCAAGTGGGAATGGGTAAAAGGGGTGGAGAAAGATAAGGAGGAAAAATGGGATAGTTTTGGAACAGCGAAGAGGGAAGACGTGTGTGTTGTGAAAGGTGGAAGTGAGCGAAGATTGCATGGCAGGAGATGGGAATTTATATAGGGAGGGTAAGGGAGGGAGGGGGATAGGAAGGTGGTGAATTGGGCCCGTTAATTGTCAATTGGACTACTATACGAATATGTCTTATGGGCCCACTTTTTTCAAACTTTTTTTGTTTATTGTTAAATAAAATAGAATAGAATAATATGGTAAGAAATTAACAACAAATTGACTGTCTAGTTTTTTCTTTTCTTGTCAAGATTTTCTAGTTTTAAATTCGTACTTTTTGAATGAGCTAGTTTAAAATAATTATTTGTTTCAAAATGTTTTTTATTCTATTCTATTCTAGTATTTATAAGCTTGTGAGAGGATAAACTTAAATAAAAGTTTAATAGATATACTTTTCTTTATTGGTAAATAAAATAGAATGATATGGTAAAAAATAACAATAAATTGACTGTTTACTTTAAGAATTGGTACTTTTTGAATAAGCTAGTTTTTTTTATAAAAAAAAAAAAATTGACTCATGCTTGTTTAAAATTATTATTTGTTTCAAAATGTGGAAAAAGGGTTTTATTTTATTCTATTTATAAATTATATGCTCTTGAAAGGATAAGCTTAAATAAAAGTTCATTAGATATATTTTTTTTATAAAATATAGAAAATTATTTTTGATGTAAATAAATTTTACATTGACATCCAAATAAAATTCTCTTCTTTTTTTTAGATTAAAGAAAAGTTCTACATAACTAATTTTAAATACAATCAAAAATTTTTTAATGTGGCTGAGTTTTTCTGTCTCCACTCTCCACCTTTTTATTTGAATTAAATGGAATTTGGCGTGTAAGAATAGTAATAATCTACCATGAAATTGTTAAGATATATTATATGTGGGTTAAGATTTTATATTGAATGAAAGAGTTGTAGTTAAGTAACATATAAATGAGAGTCCCCTTAAATTCAACATCTTAATATTTTGGATGAAGTTATGTTCAGCCTCACACGTGTGATTGTTATTGGTCCTATGTGAACCTTTTAACTTGAATTAAATGAAATTTTGCGCGCAAGAACATTAGTAGTTTACTATAGAATTGAATTTTTTTTTTTATTAGAGTTATGGTGCGGATTATTTTAAGTAATATGAACATGTTCATATTTTCTCATCGATCAAATATGGAAAAGAACATGTTCATATTTTCTCATCGATCAGATATGGGAGATAAGCTTTGAAATTCGATACACAATCACATTCAATGACATTGTGGTTGAATTGTAATAGTCCAAGACATTCAGAGGAATCAACATTACACATTGAAAACATAATTTGGTTCATCCAATTCATCGGCGCCTCAAACTCAATGTCAATGATCACATTTTACTATCAATTGAAGTTCGACAAGGTAGGTTGATTGGTGATCAACACGGTAAATTTGTGACATTGGTTAAGATATAAGATTGAAAAATGCTAAACAGTATCTTCAGGACACTAGTTAAACATATAAATGAAGAAAAAAAAGTTTTTTTTTTTTAAAATATGTGCATTTAATGCATAAGTGTAAAAAAAATATCTTTATCAATATAATTAATTTTATTTTTTATTTTTATTTTTGGTATACTTAATAAATGTTTGAAGCACTATTTAATATGACCTAAAATTTTATGGTGTTATACTGATATTTCTTTTCAACAATTTGTACTTGTAGAGAATAGAGATGACTTACGTTCTCCATACTCCTAATATCAAACATTGATTTATATCATATTGATCATGACGCAAATAAATGTGCAAATCTTCTTCCATGTTGAATTAAAAATCTAGGGTGTGTTTGTTTCGGAGATTAAAATTATAATTCCGGGAATATCATTCCAAGGAACATTATTACCAGGAATATTATTCCAATCAATTTGTTTGGTAAACAAATAAATTTCCTTGGAACATTTTTAAAATAAATCCAATTAAAATTTTAATATATTAAAAATTATAAATAAATGAGTTAAAAATAATGGGAGAGTGGGGAGTTATGGGTGGTTACCTCTTATTCCCATGGGAATGTAAGATTCCCACCCTTTAACATGGGAATAAAAAGTGGGAAGATCATGTGTAAATTATATTCCAAGGAATAAAAAGTTCCTAGGCATAATTTATAAAAACTTGAAACAAACATGAGAATGAAAGATTCCCAAAGTCACATTCCTTGGAATAAACTTATAATCCATGAAACAAACACCCAGTTCTTTCAACTTAACTATGATAATTTCTCTTTTTTATTTGACATTTTCATTTGTAATGGTTCTGTGGTGTGACTTCCATCCATTTAAGTAGTTAATAAAATTTCATTATATTATTTTTTATGTCAAAAAAAAATTTCATTATCTTTTTATTGACTAATAAAATTTCATGAATTTTTTTTTTTTACGAATAATCAAATTTCAGTATAACAATAAAACGCTGTAATGAAATAACAAATTTTTATTAGATACCAACGTAACATTGTGTGTATATTTTTAGACATATTAATTTTGGTGGACCTTCGGTCAGGGGTAGACAGAAAAACCGCGGTCCGACTTAATTTGAAAAAACCGAAAAAAATATATGAGGAAAATGGGCGGTTTGGATTGGGTTGCAGGTTAGCGGGTTCGGAAATTCGGTTTGAATAGAGTTGACATGGGTGGATCCGGTGGAGAGATTCAGACCGATGAGACCCGAAATCCGTCCGCATTAGTAAGTTAAAATTTCGCATTTAACACGTTTTTTTTGGGATGTACACACTCCGAGCTCTTCTCCCGTCTCTTTTTCACAATTTCTCACTTCACTTCAAATTCATAGAGATTGAAACAATCTTGAAACATTTTGAAACATAAAACTTATCTTTCTTCATCTTTTTTATCTAACTTCGCTGAAATCAAATGTTATATTTTTAATTTTATTTGATATTTTTGTTTTTTTTCTTACTTTTTATGTTTATTTAGAGTTTGTAACACTTTTATTTTGTGTTTATTTCATGATTCCCTCATCTTTTGTTGCATATTCTTAGAATCTAAATTGTAAAGGTTGAGTTTGTTAATGATTTTATTATTATTTTTAATTATTTCTAACCAAATTAAACCGCCTAATAACTCGATTAAACCACAACTCAAACCAGTAAAAATCGATCTATATTTTATGGACCAATTAAACCTTATTTTTTAACTCTGCGATTTAACTTAAATGACAATTTTGAATCCGAACCCGCCCAAACTCATCAACTTTGCACCCCTACTTTCGGTTACAAATACTACTTTACCTCTTGGCATGTTTTACCTGATTTTGTTAATGATAGCTTTCTGAAAATCAAGTTAGGTATTTCTAGTTTTAGAATTTGCAACTTTTGAAGGAATTTTGCCCTGTCCTCTCCTTTTGTTTGTTGATCGCTGCTTTTTTCTTTAATAATATTTTGGATTGATTAGCTCTTTGCTATCCATTTTTTTGCGTAAAAAAAAGTTATAAATACAACTATTTTATATAATTTTTAAAACAAATTTGATAAAATAAATACTTTTACAGTTGTTATTATTTGATAGTGTAATATTTATATACAAAGTTTTGTCTAAAAACTGAAAACCAATTAACATTATTAGACCGAATCATCGTATCTTCGCTTTAAATTTATTTTATAAAATCCATCTAATATTTATTATATAAAAAAATGACATCCTTTTTTTAATTGAGAAATGACATTCCTTTTTAAATTCATAAAATACTATATTTTTTATAATTAGTAATAAATTTATAAAAACAAAATATACATTTTTTTTTTAATTATAACATCAATCAGCATACGTATTCGCTTTGTATGACGACTAATCGGCGTCGAGTAGCCGCGTGGCTTCTGTGTGGTTGGTATTGGGATCTTTATTTTTTGGTAAGGTTGTTGGGAACCTTTTCATTGATGACAAAATATTTGGTTATATTAATAATAATAATAATAATAAGCGTCATACTAACCGGTGTTTCCGGGGCATTAGTTAAAGAAACCAAAAGAAGTAAGTTTTACATTGAAAAACGTATTCTTTAAACTTTTAAAAGGATCATTACACAAGTTCTAAGATTTTTATACTTTATTTAGTTCCTTAACTAGTGCTCCGGGGACACTAGTCAGCATTTATCTAATAATAATAATTGGGTTCTCTTTCTTTTTTTTGACCGAAATATTACCGTGATAACTTTATAGAGACCACATTCTGTCAAAGAAAATGAGGAAACCAGCAGGAAACTTCACTCCTCTGTTGCATGCATGTGACTATGTGAGTAATTGGAATTTGGAGTAAAACGATTAATTAAATTAGAGATTAATTTTATTTATTTTTATTATTAAGAATTTAAGATAATAATACTATCTACGAACGGGGCTGACTCAGTGCAAGCAGTTCTGTATAGTTGGATTTCTGATTTGAAGAAGTCTGAAATTTTTTATTATGCTATATTAGACCCAATTTAATTTTTATTTCTGTTAAAAAAGAATGAAAATTATTTTTACCATCTTACTGATTTTGGAGCGCGTCCTATGAAATTATTAAAATATCTTCATCCGCTACTTAAGTAGCAAATTCTACGTTAAAAATTTCAAAAATTTCATGTTAGTAGGGTGGTTTTATGATTTTTATTTTATTTTTATAACATCCGCTACTTAAGTAGAAAATGTTATAAAAATGTGAAATTTACATGTAGAGTGTTTTCATGTAATGTGTTTTTTACTTACATTTCGTATTTTTATAACAACCTCTACTTAAGTAGCGGACACAAATTTCATGTAAGGTTTTTCTATATAGGGTGTTTTGACTAAAAAATTATTCATTTTTACAACATCGGCTATTAAGTAGTGAAAGGGTAAAATTGAAAACACGTAGGACGTGCGAGTTGTTGAGACAAAATCCTATTTTGATATTTTAAAGATTACAAATGTAACGCCCCGACTTTTAGAATATTTAATTTTGTGGGATTTAACTAGTTTCTAATTTAATTAGGAATTTGTTTGTTTTGATGTGTTGGTGTGATTATTAATTGTTTTGACATGATGGAATAATTAATTAAAGAGAAATTAGAGTAGAAGAGACGAGGTAGTAGATTTAAATTAAATAAATTAATTGTGACTAGAGGTTTCTTAGTAATTTAAATAGGTGGAGGGAGATAGAGAAATAAGAAAATTAGAAATAAATAATGTGAGGGGTGCAAAGTTAGTTAGCGTGTAAAAATGGCGGGTGTGCGTTAGTAAAACAGTAGAAAAGAAATTAATAAATATATTTTTGAAATACACTTTGGTTCCATAATTTAGAAATATATTTTGGAGATATGCTTTAAAAATATATTTTTTGAATATATTTAGAAAGATATACTTTTAATCTTAGAAACAAAATAATATATTTTTGTGAGTAGAGCTGTCAAAAGGGGCCGGCCCGGCCCGGCCCACCTCGGCCCGGGGGCCATGCCATATAAATGGGCTTTAGTGGGCCGGCCCATTAAGCCTCATGGCTCGGCCCGTTAAGCCCAGCCCAATAAGTAAAGGCCTATATGGCCCGATGGGCCGGCCCGTCAAACTTTCTTCTTTTTTTTTTTGATAATTTTTTTTACAAAATAAATTCAATGGACAATAAAACTATTTATAATGATTGATTAAGTTGTTATTAATTTTTTTCAAATAAAGATAATCATAACAAACTTGGTTTAATCTTAAAAAAACAACAAATTTGGTTTAATAATTATCTCCTAACTAACAAATCTCATCTTTTGTTACTTAATCATCTAAAGATTTAATGGTAACTACAACTCCTTATTTTTAGCTAAAATTATTTTTAGAATTTTTTTTAAAATACTTTTTTTAACTCTTTAAAGGGCCGGCCCAAAAGCCCGTGGGGCCGGCCCATAACGGCCCATTAAAAATATAGGCCCGAAGGCCCGATCAACTTTTTTTAAATGTCCGGCCCGTGTAAAACTATAGGGCTAATGGGCCGGCCCGATAGCCCGACCCATTTTTACAGCTCTATTTGTGAGGAATAATGAGATGATGATTTTTAGGAAAATAGCAATTAAAAATAAATCAAAAGTCTTTTCTTGAAAATCCTATTATCTTTAGGAGAAAGTAAACCTAATAATTTTTCTATAAATAGGTAAGTTTAAGAAAAAAATAGGATTCACCACTTTTACTATAAACCAAAAGAATAGAAACCCTGAAAAGAGAAAACAAGATAGAAACTTTGAGAAATCGGGAGAGAGGAGTAAAATCGAACCATCAACATTGAGAGAAGAAAATTGCTGCTTGGAATCCATATAAGGGGGTTTAACTTATCTCATTTAAAATGCTGAATTCATAGTGCTATGGTTGTGGCCGTGTTCTTTTTTGTTTTCTTTCTTATTTCTACTTGTTTATGATGATTTGGTGTTGCTGCTCTCCTTTTAAATTGCGATTCATGTCCTGTCCTTATTAGCTAGTAAGTTGCCACTTGTTATCTAACACCGAGATTACATTTATCAGAATCATCATTAATAAAATATACGGTTGAGTGTAGACTTTACTTATAGTTCAATTCTTATGATATGCTACAACAACACATCATTGTTTTGGTGAACTTAAAGCCATGCTGAACTCAATAGAGTAATAAGTATAATATACTAGTTGGTGATGAGTGTAATTGGTGTCGGGCTAAAGGGCGATGAACTTAAATTGGAGAAGAATTTAATCGGCGATGTTTAGTAAATTTAATTGGTGACGTATACGAACTTTAATTGGAGAATATTAATGTGATTTTGTTTTTTTATAAAATTATTTCTCGACGATTCTGAGTTTTTCCTCCCGCTCCAGAATTAAGCTTTGAAACCATAAGGCTTTGTTGTTGGTCTGTCCCCGAAAATAAATTAGTAAATAATTTTTTTTTTGTTAATTAAATTAAGGAAAATTTTATAATGATTTGGGGAATATGTTTTTGTTCAGAAAGATTGGTACTCTAATTTAACTAGATTAAATTAATGATTGACGAAACCTAAGCAGTAAATAATAATAGTTACTTTACTACTAATTAACATGTTGATTATTAGTATTGTTCTGTGAGTTGTTTATTAAAGGTATTGTTCATGTAGTTGTTGTTTAATGGTGTTGATACAATGGCGTGGTAATTGTGTTGTTTTGAGTTGTCAATTCTAGTTGTTGTTTTGTTTTGGTGTTGTTTGATTCATTGTTTGAGCACTTAATTGGTGTCGAAATATATGTTCATGCATCCATTCATGTGTCAGTCTCGGTGTTGATAATCGGTGTTGATAAATCGGTGTTGAAAATCGGGGTTGATAATTCGGTGTTGATAGTTGGTGTTGATAATTCGGTGTTGATAAATCGCTGTTGAAAATCGGTGTTGACCTTGGTACCACATGCATTTAGAGAGTCTAGGTCGCATTACATCCATTGTCTAATTGATTTGAATTTGATTAATATATTGAGTTGATTGTTGTGCTTGTTTGTGTGTCTGATCATCCCAAAGGAAGATCGTTTGTTATGGTTTATGTTTTGGCTATTACTTATGATTGCTATTGATTTCAGTTATTTTATGAGATTTTGTTTCTCACCCTTTGTTGTTTCCCTTTTCTGGCTTGGCCCTACGACATAAAACTCGTAGATTTTCAGGTAGATGACCAGCCTTAGCTTTCGAGTTCTGGAGACGGCTTAAGAATTGTCTACTTCGTTGCTTTTAATATTGAGTCGCTCTGAATAGGATGTTGCAGGGGAATTCACATTTAAAATTTTCAGTCAATATTTTCGGAACATCTAATTATGTTTATTTTGATTCAGTTGTTTCAATTTAATTTTTAGACTTATGATCAATTGACAAATCTTTATTTTCCGCTGCTTTATAATTACCGTATGAATCATTGTTTTGAAAAGTAGAATATCACTCTTATAAAAATAATTTAATCGATTTTTATGAAATAAAATCAATGGAAAATAGGGGGTGTTACAACAAACATCATTAATTAAATTTTAATTTGATTCTGATCATATTGTGATCTAATAAGTTCTCTTGAGTGTTTCTCATATAAGACAGATAGCTAGAGAAACAATTATGAAGTTTTATTTCTCATGCAAAATTCGTGAGATACTGCCTAGTAGACCATCAGAAGACCATAGCAGAATGGTCTCCTCACCTCACGTACAATGAAGAAAATCACTTTCTCAAGTCAACTTACTACAAGACAAAACTGAACTTTGCACAAAGGCATATTTATATCTCAACAGTTTAAATAATTCATTTAAGGCAAGAAATCTTTTTGATATAAGTGTTTACTCATTGAAGAATTTTTAAGGAATAACAAGTTCTTATCTTACACCAAAAGCTTCACATTCTCTCAAGATATTATTAAGAGTATAATCTAGACCAATGAGGAATGGACAACAAGTGTACATCAACATTGTTTAAGCCAATCACGAAGAAGCAAGGAATTACAAGTGTCCTTTTTACAACTATTCACTTGTACTTTGAAGGACAACGTGATAACTGTGGCTAATCTACACTTCTATCCTCACATTCCAGCTGTAAGACAACTTGCATTTGTCCTTTTATCACGTTGGTATTATCCTCAAACATTTGATACATGGTCTCTCTATGTTCTCCCAGAATTACATGCTTCAACATTTGAACATACAAGCTGTTTTCAAATCAAACTTCCCACTCAAGATACAGCTATACAACGGATATATCTTCAGAAACAACTGTGCAAAGGAATCATCTAGGACAAACCACAGCTGTCCATGTCAGAGACCATCAAAAGAATGGTCTCCCAGGAAGAATCTAGAAGACAGATTTTGAACTTAGTTTTAAATCATTTGCAACGGCTATTTTCTCATACATAACTGCCATACTTGGAGTCCAAGATTCAAAGGAACCTCTCCATCTATAAATAGCACGTTCTAGTTACTTTGAAGAGCAAGAGTTTCCAAAACAATCAAAGCATTTCTTACTTGCAATCACAAAGTAATCTAAGCTCTTCTTTTTCACTCATACTCCAAAGCTCTCTAGAATATAGGATCTAAATATCTTTGAGTATCTTGAATGTATTTTATTTGTAAGCTATACAAACTAGTTTAGGTTAGTAGAATCTTGAAAGATCCACTTCATACACTAATCATTTGAAAGTTGTAAGCTCAAGTCAATGGGGAAGAATTGATTGAGTGGTGGTGATAAATCAGTAGGTGATTACTGGTTTGTATCTTAGCCTTGGATTAGGTTAAGGGTTTGAAGTTGATTGTAATCTTGGTCTAGATTATTATTGGATAATCTCACGCAAATGGGGACTGGAGTAGCTCATATCGTTAAGGGGTGAACCAGGATAAAATTGTGGTGTTTGATTCTCTCTTTCCCTTCTCTTTATTATAAGGAAACACATATCACACTTATCACTTTTAGTTTACTCAACTCATTAACAGAGAATGTTCTATGAGTATTCTTCTAACTGTGTGATTTATATTTATTACTTTAATCAAACATCTTTTAGTGTTGCAGCAAAATTTTAAAAGGTCACAATTCAAACCCCCCCTTTCTTATGACAAACCTTGTTACTTCAATTGGCATCAGAGCTCTGTCTCTCAAGGTTGAGCATCTAACAAGTGCTAGAGGAAAAGATTCAGGAAAGAAGTAATGGCAAAAGCTACAAAATTCATCTCTGAAGGAGGATCCTCAAATAGACCACCTCTATTTGAAGGAGATGATTACTACTACTGGAAGGATAAGATGGAACTATTTCTAAGATCTCAAGACAACCACACGTGGTCTGTCATAGAGGATGGAGAATACGTACCTTACATCAAAGATACAAATACTCCAAAACCTTAAGCTGAATGGCTCACTGCAAAAGCTGATAGGGTATTCCTAAAAGCTAAAGCTAAATTATTTATTAAGTGTGCTTTGTGCATGGAAGAATACGACAGGATCATGGAATGCAAAACTGCTCAAGAAATGTGGAACACTCTCCAAACTCATCATGAAGGAACCAATCGCATAAAAGAAACAAGAATATATATTGGTATAAGAAAATTTGAACTATTTGAAATGCAGGAAGATGAAACTGCGGATCAAATGTATGGCAGATTCACAATCATCACCAATGAGATAAACTCTCTTGGAAAGAAATACAATTCACACGAGAGAATTAAAAGATACTAAGATGTCTTCAAAAACATTGGAGACATATAGTTACTGCCATAACAAAATCCAAAAATCTAGCTGAAATGAAGCTAGAAGACTTCATTGGATCTCTTAAAGCTCATGAAGCTATACTGCAAAAAGAAAGACATCAAAAGAAAAAAAAATGATTGCTCTTGAATCTCAAACTGAAGAGCAATCAAAGAAAGAAGAAACTGAAGATGATATGCTCCAAGATGATAATGAAGAAGAACTAGCTTTTCTCTCAAGAAGAATTCAAAAGCTGAAGAAATCAATTCAAAAGATCCTTTCCAGCTAGAAGAAATGCCTCCAAATCTGAAATTGACATGAGTCAAATAAGATGTTATGGTTGCAATCAACTTGAACATTTCAAAACTAACTGTCCAAAACTGAAGCAAAGCAAAGCAAGCCACCTTTCAAGAAGTCAATGATGACAACTTGGGATGATCTAGAAGATTTACTAGAAGCACAAGAAGAGGAAGCAAATGTGTGTCTAATGACATAGTTAGATAAAGAAGAGGTAACACTAGAACCTTGTTCTTCATGCATAAAAACTGAACATCTTTTTGATAATCTTTTATATGACTATCAAGTTACAACTCAAGAAAATAGTCAACTTAAGGATGATGTAACATCCCCAATTTCCAAATTGCCTAGTTAATTTTAATTAAAGATTATCTATCAAATTAGAATTAATTAGTGGTAGTTAAAAATTAATTTATTCATAAGAGTAAGAGTACTATGGGTAAAATTAGGAATTTTAATTAAACCTAAATTACACCTTAGCACCTTAACCTCAATTGTGAATTGATTTAAACATAAGAACAATTTTCCCTCCCCTCATTTCCCTCTCTCACGTGAGCTCACTCCCTTCCCCTCATCTATGACTCACCAACACTACCACACCAACAACTCACCCTATGGCATGAGTCACTATTCCATTAACTCCTTCCAATCACTTCACAAGCAATCCTAACATCTCATTCACTCACTCTAGCTCAGCAAAATCTGAGAAGCAAGCCTCCCAATTTCTTTTCTCTCACTCACGCCCAACAACAATAATCAACAACACTCCAAAAGTTTGTTGCCTTCTATCACAAGCCCTTACTACCAAATGCAGAGATTCCCACTGCTACATCAGAACAAGAATCTCTGAAACACTATCAAATTGCAAGCATCACATGTTAGAAAACAACAACCATAATCACTTCACCACATTTTTCATCCAATAGCTTTGCATGCAACCCAAAACTCAGGCCAAAACCTATACTGTGTAATCACCAGAGAAACTACTATAAATTACCTTCCATTCCAGCTGAGTGATTCATCAATTCCACTTCAAATTCGTAGAGCAAAAATAAGGGTTTTCAAGTGTCAAGAATTCCAAATTCTGTCCAGAGTTCGTGGGACTAGCTAGGAAGGTTTCAGTAGCTGTTTGTAGAGCTTAGAGAAAGGTTAAAGCTCAATTTACAGGTGGGTTCTTAGGCTAGTTTAGTTAGAATTCCCTTAATTTATGAATTTGCATGTTAACTTAAGAAATTAGGAATTAATTGTGTGAGGAGAATTAGCTCCCAAATTCTCTTCTATTCTGATAAATATTGATTATATTATATATCTGCACTTTCTCAGAGTTTGATTTTAGGTGATACCTTTGAAAAATGTTGAAATTCGCAAAACAGAGTCATTTCTGCCTTAACTCGCCATAGCGAGCACTCATGGCGAGCTCAAGGTTCTGGGCTGAAGAACTTCGCCATGGCGAGCTCTAGCTCGCCTAGCGAGTTGTTTAGGCCAGTACCTGTAAGTTCGCCATGGCGAGCTTGTTAACTCGCCGTAGCGAGCTAACCCAGATTTGCCTCACTTTTTCTGTTTTTAAAATGAATGATCACTCGTTTTATATTATTACCTGAGAAAGATAAATTGCAGTTGTATAATGTATTTAATATTGTACGGGAAGTCAGGCACAATTCTGAAATTAGGGATAACTTAGAATTAAGTTGTATGCTCCCCGGATTTGGGAATTATTGGTAGTATGTTATGAACCTAGTGATCAGTCAAATAAAAACATGTTTATGTTATCAGTGTGGACTTCGTTTTAGATGTTCCATTAGAAAATTTATGTGAGCTTTATGCCGGAGCGCTTTCTGCTCGCGGATAAGGCGAACCCCTGAGACGTGCTCACCTTAGAGGGTTTGCGGTTTAAAATGAACAAGATAAACTTTGTGTTACACCTTTATATTATTGCTTATGATAATTATGCTATGGATATAGATTATGATATGACTGATTAGGAGCCCCGGCTTTATAGCCTAGGAGGGTAGTAGAATTCACTGGGACGAAGTGACTGTCTCACCCCACTCCCTATTTGAAACAGGAAAACAGGTTGACTAGGTAAGCGTTGATCTTGGAGTCGCTGTTGCACTTGGAGGATTGCATTTAGTTTTCATGCTTTCTCACTTTCTTATCGTGTTGTATTTGTTTCCGCTGATAATTCCTGTACTCTCGTTGTATTTGGCACCTGTGCGTGCAACTGAACTTTGTTGTAATAATAATGAATTCCGTTATCAAATATAATATTCCATGATTATTCTAGATTTATCTATGGGGTGTTATAGATGAAGTCACTAAATAACTCAAGAAAGAGATTTCTATAAAAAGGAAACTGAAATCTTAAAACAGAAACTTATGCAGTTTGAAAAATCTGGAAAAATCTTAGATAGTGACTTGCAAAAAGAAAACACAAATCTAAAGCAAAGTATGCCTATGCTAGAAAAGGATCTAACAAAATTTGTAACATCCACAAAAACTTTTGAAAAAATTATGGGTTCACAAGTAGGAATTTTTGATAAAGCTGGTGTAGGTTTTAAAACTCATCAAAAACAAAAATTATATGAAAAGTTTTTTGTGCCTCATAAAGAAAAACAAATAAAAAAATTATTTTGCACCTTTTGTCATAAGCATGGTCATGTTAAGTTCTTATGTTTTAAAAGAAAAGCATTACATCAAAGCAGAGATCATTCACTGAATGGTCTCCCAAGTAATGTCAAAAAACCTAACACTCATAACAAACAAACCTTTAAAAGAGACACTAACTCTCAAGGACCCAAGTCAGTATGGGTACCAAAAAACTTACTAACTTCAATTGCAGGAATGTCTTCTAACTATCAAGAGAAAGCCTTGGTACTTGGACAACGGTTGCTCAAGACATATGACTGGAGACAGACATAGTTTTTTTTTCCTTTGAAAGGAAAGAAGGAGGATTAGTCACCTTTGGAAACAATGAAAAAGCTAGCATCAAAGGTAAATGAATTATTGGCAAGATCAACTCAGCTAAAATTGAAAATGTTCACTATGTTGAGGGTCTTGAACATAACTTATTAAGCATTAGTCAACTATGTGACAATGGACTTGAAGTTATTTTCAAAACTCAAACCTGTTAAATCAAACAAATATCTTCTGGAAAAATACTCTTTTATGGATCAAGAAAGAAAAATGTGTACGTTCTATACTTAGATGAACTGTCTGCTGAATCCTGCTTTGTATCTCTTGAAAAAGACAAATGGATCTGGCATAAAAGAGCAGGACATGTAAGCATGAGAGCAATGGCAAAACATTCTCAACTTGATTTAGTAAGAGGATTACCAAAGATAAGTTTTGACAAAGATAAACTATGGGAAAGTTGTACAAAAGGTAAACAAGCTAATAGTTGCTTTAAACCAAAGGATTTTATTTCAACAAAGAAACCTCTTGAACTTCTTCACATTGACCTTTTCGGACCAGTCAAAACTACTAGCCTAGAAGGGAAAAATTATGGTTTTGGTCATTATAGATGATTACTCAAGATTCACATGGGTTCTTTTTCTAAAACATAAAGATGAGTCCTTTGAATCATTTAAAACTTTCTGAAAAGGGTTCAAAATGAAAAAGAAACCAATATCATTTCTGTAAGAAGTGATCATGGTGGAGAATTTGAAAACTATCAATTTGAATCGTTCTTTAATGAAAATGGCATTTCTCACAATTTCTCTTGTCCAAGAACTCCTCAACCTAATGGAGTTGTTGAAAGGAAAAATAGATCCTTACAAGAAATGGCTAGAATAATGATTGATGAATCAAATGTTGAAAAATATTTTTGGGCTGAGACAATCAACACTGCATGTTACATTCTGAATTGATGTACCATAAGAAATTTTTTAAAATAAGACAATGAATTATGGAATGATAAGAAACCAAACATATCTTATTTTCATATCTTTGGATGTTATTGTTACATTTTAAATATCAAAGACAACCTAGGTAAGTTTGATGCAAAATCAAATAAAAGTATATTCTTGGGTTATTCTCTAACATCTAAAGCTTATAGAGTTTATAACTTAACCTAAAAAACTCTAGAGGAAAGTATGCATGTTAAGTTTGATGAATTTGAGGATCAACCTAGTTAAGCTGTTCATGATGAAGAAGAAGAACAGTCTTCAACAGAAGATCAATCTGAAGAAATCTCCATTCCTTCACAAGACCAACCTAAAACTTGGAGGATAGTAGGATATCATCCCCAAGAGCAGATTATAGGAGATACTGCAGATGGTGTAAGAAGCAGAAGATCTTTTCAAGCAATAGAGAACAATCTAGGAATGATCTCTCAAATTGAACCAAATTCAATTGATGAAGCAATCATAGATGAATCATGGATTGATGCTATGAAAGAAGAACTACTAGAATTTGAGAAAAATGAAGTATGGAAGTTAGTGCCAAATCCATAAGATCATTCTATCATTGGTACTAGATGGGTCTTTAGAAACAAACTTGATGAAAATGGTAAAGTAATAAGGAACAAGGCAAGACTTGTTGCACAGGGATACAATCAACAAGAAGGAATTGACTATGATGAGACTTTTGCATCTGAAGCAAGGTTAGAAGCAATTAGAATCTTACTTGCATATGCATCTCATAAATGTTTAAACTTTTTCAAATGGATGTGAAATGTGCTTTTTTAAATGGTTTTCTAAATGAAGAAGTTTATGTACATCAACCTCCTGGTTTCAAAGATGAACCTAAACCAAATCATGTTTTTAAACTAACCAAGGCTCTTTATGGACTTAAACAAGCTCCAAGAGCATGGTATGAAAGATTAAACACATTTTTACTTGAAAATGGTTTTTCTAGAGGAAAAATTGACACTACCCTTTTCAGAAAAACAAATAATAAAGACTTATTGATTGTTCAAGTATATGTTGATGATATTATATTTGGTGCTACTAATGAAAAAATGTGTGAAGAATTTTCCAATCTTATGCAAAGTGAATTTGAGATGAGTATGATGGGGGAACTCATATTCTTTCTTGGCTTGCAAATCAAGCAACAAGAAAATGGAATCTTCATAAGTCAAGAAAAATACATCAAGGATCTTCTCAAGAAATATAAAATGAATGAAGCAAAGATCATGACCACTCCTAGGCATCCATCAACAAATTTGGACAAAGATGAAGATGGCAAACATGTATCTGAGAAAGAATATATAGGGATGATTGGATCACTTCTATATTTAAATGCAAGTAGACTAGACATTGTCTTCTCAGTTGGCCTCTGTGCTAGATTTCAAACTTCACCAAGAGAATGACATCTCACTGTAGTTAAAAGAATCTTCAGATACTTAGTAGGAACCCCTGATGTTGGTCTCTAATACAAAAAGGTAATACATTTTGACCTAAAAGCCTATTGTGATGCTGACTATCCTGGAGACAAACTTGAAAGAAAAAGCACAAGTGGAGCATGTCAGTTTCTTGGCGAAGCTCTTGTAAGTTGGTGCTGTAGAAAGCAAAATACCATAGTGAAATTCCGGCACTACCAGTAGACAAATGTGATAGCAGATGTGCTAACACCTGTCGCAACAACGTTGGACTGAAAGACATATGTTGCCAAGTTTGTCTCCACGAGAGCTGACTGAACAAATAATAAAGCGAAATAAAAGGCAGAAAGTATATTGCACGCTTTGTTTGTTAACCCAGTTTGGACGCAACTGCTCCTAATCTGGGGGATATCAATCCAGGAATGAATCCACTATAATAGTATTAATTCAGAGTCTAACTACCCGTTAACCCTCCTCACTCAATCACTATTTGTGCAAACTCTATCTAGGCCTAACCTAGATATGACCAGCCCAGGTCACTTCCTTAATAACGATGCTCCTCCACACCGTCGTAAACCTACCGGGGTATAAAACACAATTCAACTGATTGGTTGTTGGAGACACCCTCCTAGACACCTATGCACTTTTACCTAAAGGCTTCAAGCGCTTAGACTAACTAACTTTTTGCTTCAAAGCTTCAGAGAAAGTAACATTACAACTCAATAAACACAGTCCTAAGCATGCATCAATGGAATGCACGAAAGGCTCACAAAGAGACTCGATTTTGACACACTAAACCCTAAAACCAAATACGGCTTGACTCTCTTAGAGAACTAGGTCTTGGTCTTCATATATTTATAGTCCTGAGCTGCTTAGACTACAAGTAATACTTGGGCTTCTGAATCCTTGTTGAAAAAGGCGTGTCTTGATCTCTTCCAAATATATTCCTTGAACGTAAAGATTTTATTTAAAAATATATTGTCACATATTTTAAAAATAAATCTTTCCATTTATATCTTCAGCAAGTTGGCTGATTCCCTTTGTCTTGGCGCCCAAGCTAAACCTGAAACAAATAAATTAGGGTTCAAAGAACAACGGCGCGCTGAAAGGCGCGTACTAGGGTTCCAAGTCCAGCTGGCATCAGCTGGCAGTGTTGCTGACAAATGTTACCACATCTGTCACCACCTTTAGACTAGCATCTTGTTTTTGCAAAATGAAGCCAACATTAAAAACCCAACAATCTCCCCCTTTGGCAAATTTTGGCTAAAACAACCTTAGCATCTCCTGGAGAGAAATCTTCAGCAAATTCCTTCAATCTCTGAGTAAGTGATTTGATGGAGAAGGAACTTCACATTTTGCAATATGTTACACTAAGTAACGTACAAGAGATCAGAGGCAGCGGACATAGATGCTGCTAGCCTCAAGGTCAACACTTAGAAAGAGTTAGTCTCTCAAAGTGGGCTCAAATATGGAATACTGAGTTCCTTACATAGTAACCAACCACAAAGATGTGGCTCAGGAAAAATAAATCCCTGATATCCTGAGAACCTAAATTCCCAGTAAAACATGCAAGTGTAGAGAGCACAAGCACAAGCATTGCCAATGTGCAGAGAGCACAAGGCACCATCAGATGTGACAACATCTGTCACCACATCTGGTCTTCAGTCTTCAAGACTCTTCCAGTCTTCAAGAGAATTACAAGCTCAAGTCTTGAGCACACACCTGTAGTTCGCTAGATAGTGATACCTAGCTTATCGCTCCCCCTGGAGTTATGCATACTGAGAAAACAAGTTTCCCAGACAAAGAGTGCAAGCACATTGCACCTGCAACCTGCTTGAGAGAGTATAAAGTTTTACTCCCCCTTAACACCTGCATTACCTGTTACTCCCCCTGAATATAGTACCTGTGTAAAATTTTTGAAATTACACTAGTACCACAACCTGTCTTATGTACCCAGATGTGGACACATGTGGCACACCTGTTCCAGCCAAATCAAATACTACTCCCCCTTTTTAGCCAATAAATTTGACAAATAATATTGGAGTAGAACATAAATACTGTGCAACCTGTATGATCATGATTGTTGCACATTACACACGCTGTAAGGCTACAACTCTGCAAATAGGCAAATGCCTAATTTGCTCCTCAACTCCTCAAAGCGGTTTGCATCTAGAGCTTTAGTGAAGATATCTGCAGTCTGCTTCTCAGTGCTCACATGTTCAAGAGTGATTACCTTGTCTTCCACAAGGTCTCTGATAAAGTGGTGCCTGATATCAATATGCTTGGTCCTGCTGTGTTGAATAGGATTCTTGGAGATATTGATTGCACTTAAGTTGTCACAGTATAATGTTAGCACATCTTGCTCAACATTGTACTCCTTCAACATTTGTTTCATCCATAACAGTTGAGAACAACTATTTCCAGCAACAATATACTCAGCTTCAGCTGTGGACAAGGCCACACTATTCTGCTTCTTGCTGAACCATGAGATCAAATTGTTACCCAAGAAGAAACATCCACCTGAGGTGCTCTTCCTATCATCAGCACTTCCTGCCCAGTCAGCATCACAATAGCCAACTAGCTCACAACTTTCACCATGAGAGTACAACAAGCCATAATCACTAGTACCATTCACATACTTGAGGATTCTCTTGACTTGTGTGAGATGACTCACTTTTGGTGCAGCCTGGTATCTAGCACATACTCCTACAACAAATGTTATATTTGGCCTACTGGCTGTGAGATACAACAAACTCCCAATCATGCTTCTGTAGAGGCTTTGGTCCACATCAACACCTTTCTCATCTTTGGTCAGTTTGAGATGAGTAGCAGCTGGTGTTCTTTTGTGAGGAGAACTATCCATTCCAAATTTCTTGACAATATTCTTTGCATACTTGCTCTGTGAAATAAAAATTGTGTCACTCATTTGTTTCACCTATAAGCCAAGAAAAAATGTTAGTTCACCAAATAGACTCATTTCAAATTCTGACTGCATCTGGTGTACGAAATGTTGCACCATCTGGTCAGACATCCCTCCAAATACTATGTCATCTACATAGATCTGGGCAATCAACAGTCTTCCTTTCTCTTCCCTTACAAACAGAGTCTTGTCATTGCCACCCTTTCTGTAACCATGATCCACAAGAAAAACCGTGAGCCTTTCATACTAAGCTCTACGAGCTTGTTTGAGGCCATATAAGGCTTTCTTCAACTTGTACACATGATCAGGGTAATTAGGATCCACGAAACCTTTCGGATGCTCTACATAGACTTCCTCATTTAAGTACCCATTGAGAAAGACACTTTTCACATCCATTTGGAATAACTTGAATTTTAGGATACAAGCCACTCCTAGAAGTAGTGTAACCGATTCCAATCTAGCCACTGGAGCAAAAGTCTCATCAAAATCCACTCCCTCAATCTGAGTGTACCCTTGAGCTACAAGCCTTGCTTTATTCTTAGTGACAGTTCCTTGCTCATCAGTCTTGTTCTTGTACACCCACTTAGTACCAATCACATTTGTTCCTCTTGGTCTAGGTACCAAGTCCCACTTTTCATTCCTTTTGAATTGATTAAACTCATCTTGCATGGCATCAATCCAATACTCATCAGTTAGTGCTTCTTTCACATTCTTTGGCTCAAACTTTGACACAAAAGAAGCACTAGCAATCATATCCTGAGACCTCCTTGTAGTGATACCTTGATTAGGGTCACTAATAATTTGATCAATAGGATGGTTCTTCTAGACTCTAGTGGACGGACTTTTAGTTGCAGGAGTGCTAGGTGGCACTGAAGTATCAAGCTCTGGACTGGTTGGAGCTGCAGGTTCAGTCAATTCATTCTGAGTGTTGACTTCTTGACTATCTTCTTCAGCTTCTGTCTCTGTATAGGGGACAGATGTGTCAGCATCTGGTACCACATTGGGATCACTGACTGATGCTGAGTCATCAACTACCACATTTGAGGATTCCATCACAGTCTGAGTTCTGTTGTTGTAAACTCTGTAAGCTTGACTGTTTGTTGAGTAACCTAAGAATATTCCTTCATCGCTCTTTGGGTCCAGCTTCCTCCTTTGCTCCCTATCTGCCAAGATGTAGCACTTACTTCCAAAGATATGAAAGTGCTTCACTGTGGGCTTCCTTCCTTTCCACAGTTCATACATAGTGGTTGTAGTACCTGCCCTTAAGGTGACACGATTGTGTGTATAGCAAGCTGTGTCCATGGCTTCAGCCCAGAACCGGTAGGCCAGTTTCTTTGCATGCAACATTACTCTAGCACACTCTTGGATAGTACGATTCTTCCTTTCCACTACACCATTTTGCTGAGGGGTGATAAATGAGGAGAACTCATGTTTGATACCTTGGTTAGCACAGAAATCCAAGAATTTTGAATTCTCAAACTCCTTACCATGATCATTTCGGATTCTCTTTATGAGGAGATCTTTTTCTCTTTGTAGTTGAATACATAACTCTTCAAAGACAGAGTAAGTATGTGTCTTTTCTCTGATAAAGTGTATCCAGGTGTATCTTGAATAGTCATCAACTACAACAAATGCATACTTCTCCCTTCCTAGGCTTTCAACCTGCATTGGACCCATCAAGTCCATGTGAAGTAATTCTAGAACCCTGTTGGTAGTCAGATGTGGCGACATCTTGTGTGAGACTTTGGTTTGTTTGCCTATCTGACATTCTCCACATACTTTACCTTCCACAATATCAAGCTTAGGTAGCCCTCTGATAGCGTCAGCTGAAGCTGCTTTCTTCATACTTCGGAGATTTAAGTGACCTAGCCTTTGGTGCCATATCTTTGCTTCATCTTCCTTGGCAATCATACATGTTGCAACATGTGTCTTCTGGTTGGGTATCCACAAGTAACAATTGTCTTTAGATCTCACTCCCTTCATTAGAACAGCGCCTTTAGCATCAGTGACTAAACATTCTGGTTGAGAGAAGTTGACCTTCAGTCCTTGATCACATAACTAACTTATGCTAATAAGATTAGCAGTCAGTCCTTTTACAAGTAGGACATCTCCAAGTTCAGGTAACTTGTCATTGACCATTTTTCCTACACCCATGATTTGTCCTTTGGCTCCATCTCCAAATACTACATGACCTGTGGGATGAGATTTTAGATCTTCTAGATAATCTTTAATACCTGTCATGTGCCTTGAGCACCCACTATCAAAGTACCATTCTTCTTTGGATGAGGCTCTTAATGATGTGTGAGCAATCAATCCAGATTTCCCAACCTTCGGTTTCCACTCCTTTCTCATCTTAGCAATCTTTCTCATAGGTACCTGTGGTTCTGACGCTTGTGGACTTCTATAAAGTTTGTAGCAGAAAGGTCTTATGTGTCCCTTTTCTCCACAATGATGGCATGCCCATTCCTTAGGTTCCTTATTGTAACTGGGAGGTGGAAGTGGTTTGGAATGGGGCACCATGTGTCTGACCTTCCTGGATTTGAGAGTTCTTTTTATAGGATTGTATCTTTCACCATATGGTAAATGTCTTCTGTTGAGATTTGTATAATCATATCCCACTGCTTTAGAACTCTTGTCAGGTTGATCAAATTCTATACTCACTTCAGGCATAATATTTCCAGCATTCAACATTCTAACTTGCTTACTCATGTTCTCAAACTGTGAATTTAGCACAATTTCCTCATTAGTAAGATGCAATATCTGAGCAAGGTGTTCACTCTTCTCTGCCTTGAGTTGATTAATGAGGTTCTTCTGTTGTTGGAGACATCTGACTCTGTCATCATAATCTTGACATAGCTCCTGGTAGGCCTCAGCTAGCTCTTCTAAAGTGAGTACTCCTTTAAAGTTTATGTCAAACACACACCTTCCAGTGAATGCTGTGTCCCTCTTTCCTTCAGCCTCAACATCTGAGTTATCTTCATCTGACCAAGTGGCCATCATGATCTTCTTTTGCTTCTTCAAGAAGTTTGGACATTCAGTTTTGTAGTGACCAAACCCATTGCACTCATAGCACTGTACACTCCTGGTCTGATTTGAATTATCTTCATCTTTTCGCCTTTGGAGATTGGTCTGCTTCCCAGTGTCATCTGAGATGTGCGGCACATCTTTCCTGGGTCTTCCATCCCTTCTTCTCATCATCCTTTTAAATTGCTTTCCCACAAGGGCCAGAGCCTCCGAAACACCTTCATCCATGTCTTGTTCACTGAGTTCATCAGCATCCTTAGAGACAAATGCCAGATTTTTGTTTTTCTTTTCAGATTTCTCATTTGCTCCAAGTTCAAAGGTTTGTACTAACCCTACTAACTCATCAAGCTTCAAGGTGGATATGTTCTGCATCTCTTCAATAGCAGTCACTTTCATATCAAATTTCTTAGGCAGAGACCTAAGCATTTTTCTCACCAGCTTCTCTTCACTAATCTTTTCTCCCAGTGCTTTAAAGGAGTTAGCAAAATCAAGTATGTTCATGTGGAAGTCAAACACATTTTCATCTTCCATCATCCGCAGGTTCTCAAATTTGGTGGTCAATAGTTGCAACCTGGACATCTTGACTTTTGAAGTACCTTCATGCGTGGTCTTCAGAATCTCCCACGCTTCTTTAGCTTCAGTGCACTGCTTGATAAGTCTAAACATATTCCTGTCAACCCCATTAAATATATCATTTAGGGCTTTGTTGTTTCCTACTGACAGGTCATCTTCTTCCTTTGACCATTCTCCTTCTAGTTTTGGCTCAGCAGTCACTTTTCCATCTTTGTCAACCACCATAGGATGTTTCCATCCTGTAACAACAGCCTTCCAAGTCTTGCCATCAAGCGATTTCAAGAAAGCACACATTCTTGCTTTCCAATAGTCGTAGTTAGTATCATCTAACAGAGGTGGCCTGTTAACGAGACCTCCTTCCTTGTCCATGTTTGCCAGAAAGTATCCCCTGGATCTCACCCAAGTACAGGCAGGGTGCCTGCTCTGATGCCAATTGAAATTCCGGCACTACCAGTAGACAGATGTGATAGCAGATGTGCTAACACATGTCACAACAACGTTGGACTGGGAGACAGATGTTGCCATGTTTGTCTCCACGAGAGCTGACTGTACAAATAATAAAGCGAAATAAAAGGCAGAAAGTAAATTGCACGCTTTGTTTGTTAACCCAGTTCGGACGCAACTGCTCATAATCTGGGGGATACCAATCCAGGAATGAATCCACTATAACAGTATTGATTCAGAGTCTAACTACCCGTTAACCCTCCTCACTCAATCACTATCTGTGCAAACTCTACCTAGGCCTAACCTAGATATGACCAGCCCAGGTCACTTCCTTAATAACGATGCTCCTCCACACCGTCGTAAACCTACCGGGGTATAAAACACAATTCAATTGAATGGTTGTTGGAGACACCTTCCTAGACACCTATGCACTTTTACCTAAAGGCTTCAAGCGCTTAGACTAACTAACTTTTTGCTTCAAAGCTTCAGAGAAAGTAACATTACAACTCAATAAACACAGTCCTAAGCATGCATCAATGGAATGCACGAAAGGCTCCCAAAGAGACTCGATTTTGACACACTAAACCCTAAAACCAAATACGGCTTGACTCTCTTAGAGAACTAGGTCTTGGTCTTCATATATTTATAGTCCTGAGCTGCATGGACTACAAGTAATACTTGGGCTTCTGAATCCTTGTTGTAAAAGGCGTGTCTTGATCTCTTCCAAATATATTCCTTGAACGTAAAGATTTTATTTAAAAATATATTGTCACATATTTTAAAAATAAATCTTTCCATTTATATCTTCAGCAAGTTGGCTGATTCCCTTTGTCTTGGCGTGTAAGCTAAACCTGAAACAAAGAAATTAGGGTTCAAAGAACAACGGCGCGCTGAAAGGCGCGTACTAGTGTTCCAAGTCCAGCTGGCATCAGCTGGCAGTGTTGCTGACAAATGTTACCACATCTGTCACCACCTTTAGACTAGCATCTTGTTTTTGCAAAATGAAGCCAACGTTAAAAACCCAACACATAGCACTATCAACAACTGAAGCAAGAATATGTATCAGTTGCAAATTGCTGCTCTAAGGTGATATGGATCAAAACCAACTTAAAGACTGTAGTTCTTCTGAGATTGGCTGCATCATAAGGCTAAAACAACTTGGTCAGAATGACTTAGCTAAAGCACCAATGCTAAAGCAATTGAGTCTAAAACCACCACTTGTGCATATTGAAGATGTGCAGATGCAACATGTTGAACAAGATGTCCTAGACATCTTGTCACTGGGTTCAGAACATGTTAAGGCAACATGTCGAACAAGATGTCCTAAGACATGTGGGTAGGACATCTTGACCCAGTTCAGCTTAAAAGATGATGCTTATCCATTAAACACGCGTATCTTTTCAAATTTGAATAAAGCGCGAATCTTTAAGTAACAAGCTGAGATTAGGATTAATGATAAAGTTTGTTATTAATCCTATGTGTTAGATACGATCAGATTCATATTTAATTTTTGGATAAAGATTAAATATTTTATGTTATGGAGTTTGTTTTAAAACAAGTTTGATTTAAAACTAATTCTTATTGTAGTGCATCTGAAAGATTGAAGATTATCTGAAGACTTGCACGCCTATATAAAGGACTCAAGATAGAGCTTGAAACTTAACCCACAATAATTGAAGATTGTGAGTCCAAAGCTTTGTTCCATATGTGCAAAGCATCTGTAGCTTCTAAGTATTGTTCTTGATATTTAGTTGCTTGTTGTCGTTGAACATTGTTGTTCAACTGAGTTGTCGTTGAACATTGTTGTTCAACTGAGTCTTAAACTGCAAAGTTTAGTTTCGATCACTTGGGATTAGTGATTAGAGGGAGTTGGGTAAGTTCTCATATTCAGGGGGAGTTAGCCCTTGGGTAGAAGATTGCTAGGATTAAGAAAAGGCATACATATCAAAAGGTGTCTGGTATGCGTTGTAAGACAAAGTATTAATTCGGAGTAATAGTTTTCACTTTCTGGATTGGTATTCCCCAGAGTAGGTGTGATTTGCATCGAACTGGGTTAACAAACATTGGTGTTGTTTATTACTTTTATTTACTTCAGTACTTCAATAACGTTTGATCCTTATAACAAGTTGTCTAAGACATCTGGACTGTAGACACATTGTCCTAGACATTGTGTACGACATCTGTCCTGCCAGAGAACAGAATTTCAATTGGCATTAGAGCAGGCACCCTAACCTGCTGGGTGAGCTCCAGGGAGACAAAATCTTGTTCAAGATGGACAGGAATGGAGGATCAATAAATAGACCACCAGTTCTGGATGGATCAAAATATGACTATTGGAAAGCAAGAATGATTGCCTTCATCAAGTCCATGGATCAGAGAGCATGGAGGGTAATTGTTACAGGTTGGAATCACCCAATAGTCTCTGTAGAAGATGGTTCTTCAATATTAAAAGGTGAAGGAGTTTGGACTTCAGAAGAGGAGACTGAGGCCAATGGCAACTCTAAAGCACTAAATGCTATCTTTAATGGTGTTGATGAAAACATATTCAAACTAATCAACACATGTACTGTAATAACCCAACTTTTAAATGTTCCAATTATTTTTAAATTAGAAATGGTCTAAATAAAAATAAGGATTCATTAAGGGTGAATAAATTAATTTAATTGTGTGAAATAAGTAATCTATGTGTAGTCTTAAGGAATTTAAGTGAGATTAAGCTACACATTAACACTTAAACTACATGATGAATTAATTTAAACATTAGAGCTCTCTTTTCCCTCCTTGATGACTCAATCTTCCACTAGCATCAAGATACCTCACTTAACCAACACCTCACCTCATTACTATGAGTCATAACTCCATTCACATAATTCTAAACCTATGAGAAAACATGCAACCAAAAACCAACTCATTTTCACATGTTACACTTCAGAAAAATTCAGAGAAAGCAAGCTCTCTTCTTCCTCCCTCACTCACGCCAAAACAACAACATTAACAAAATTCCAAAAGCTCCAATTTCCCTCTTCACATGAAATTGTCTTCTTCTCTTGTAATCACTATGCAACATCACTCATGAAGCTACAAAGATCCCTCACATGCAACAATTCTGCAGAGAATCTCTGTGAAAACCATTTCCCTAAGCCTCACAAGTTCATAAACAACAAACCATATCTCATCACCTCAATTTCCAACCAATGGCATGACATGCAGCTCAAGAACCAACCCAATTCGTGTACTGTAGATTACCAGAGCTAAACATAACCCCATTCCTCAGCTCAGTTCATCATCCAACACAATCAAAATTCGTAGTTCAAAATTAGAGGGTTTCAAGTGTTCAAATTCCCAATTTCTGGTCCTAATGTTCGTGGGTTGCTAGGAGGTTTCAGTAGCTGATTTAGAGAGCCCAGGAAGCAAGTAAAAGCTCCAATCCAGGTGGGTTCTTAGGCTAGTTTAGTTAGATTTCCCATATTTGAAACATGCATGCAAATATAGGATTTTTAGGGAAATTATGTGTGAGGAGAAATAACTCCCAATTTCTCCTCCAAACAGTCGTAAATTATGTTTATAATGTTGTTACAATGATTTAGTTTGAGGATTGTAGGTGCTTAATTCGAAAAATGCAATTTTCTGCAAAACAGGGGCTTAAATCGCAGTTTTCGCCCGGCGAGCAGCCGGCGAGCCTTCTAGCGAGGCAACAATTTCTGGGCAGAGTATGAATCGCCCGGCGAGCCTTTTCTGGCCCGGCGAGCTTAGGCTGGCCCGGCGAGGGATAGCTCGCTCGGCGAGCTAACTCAGAACAGGAATTGTGTCTTTCTTGGGCTAGCTGGAGTGCTTCTTGGGCAAGAATTGCTTGACAGTCTTATTTTCTAAAAACATTTCCAAAACTAATGCACTCGTTTTATATCCTCGAATCAAATTAATATTTCGTAACGGTATAATTCATATAAAATACGAGTTGTTTGTTATCACGATGTAATCCTAGGGTATAACATAGGATTTTAGCAATTATTGTATGTTCCCCCTGGGTTCGGGATAATTATGGTAGCATGAATTTATCTTAGTATCAGTCAGTTATGTGCGGTTAATATTATCGCTTTATGTACTTCCTTCGGAAGCTTCCATCAGGAAAATATAATTGTGAGCTATATGCCGGAAACACTTCGTGTTCAGCGGACAAGGCAGGCCTCTGAGAGATGTTCACCTCGGAGTGCCTTGCGGTTAAAATCAACAAGACTAATAATCTGTGACACACCTTTAAATTATGCTTTATGATATTATGTTATGAAATATGTATGATATGACTGATTAGGTGCCCCGACATAGTTGCCTTTAGGAGGGTAGTAGAATTCACTGGGACGAAGTGACTGTCTCACCCCACTCTCTTTTTGATTCAGATAAGCAGGTTGGCTAAAGGTATGCTGGTTGGTGTGCTCGTAGCTGTGCTTTGGATGGCATTTCTTTCATGCTTTCTTTTCCCGTGTTTTATTGTACTAGTTATCCTTTAGGATTGTGATTCTTGTTGTCTTCCGTTGCTATTTCCGATTTATCCGATGTATTTGGCACCTATGTGTGCATAACTTCCTGTTGTAATAATAATGTACTCAATTACCAGTAATAATATTCCACTATTATTCTAGATATATTTGTGGGGTGTTATATGTACAGAAGCCAAGCAAGCCTGGGAAATTCTCCAAACTACTCATGAAGGAACTTCCAAGGTTAGAATGTTAAAGCTACAACTTCTCACCTCAAAATTCGAAAATCTAAGGATGGACGATGATGAGACCATATCAGAATTCAACACTAGAGTTCGAGACATAGCAAACTCATGCTTTGCTCTAGGAGAGAAGATACCTGAGGAGAAACTAGCAAGAAAAATCCTTAGATCACTTCCTAAGAGATTTTCTATGAAGGTAACTGCTATTGAAGAATCACAAGACATAAGCACGATGAAGGTTGATGAACTAATTGGTTCATTACAAACTTTTAAGATGACCTTTGATGATAGACCTGAAAAGAAACTGAAGAATTTAGCTGTCAAATCTGAGGAAAGTCAAAGTGAAGATGATTGTCTATCAGAAGCAATAGCTCTATTAATCAATGTTGAGTCCTTCGTATTGGCTGCATTTTTGGTAACCAGGATGCTATGCAAGATGCTACAACATCGTGTTCGACATCATGGACTCTGAAGGCGCGCGTTCTATTTATGGAATGATTTATGTTTTCTCTTTCATGAATCTTGCATGACGCGTTTGTGTTTGGACTTTATTGAGGATCATCATTTATTACTTCAGATCCTTGACTTGAATAATTAATGAAGAATATCCTTGAAGATTATTTTAGGAAAGAATCCTTTTTAATTAATGTGGTCAAAGACTTGAGTCAAGAAGAATCAAGGTCTTAATTGTTTCAGAATCAAGGACTTTGCTGGAGTATATATGTGCAGTGCAAAACCTAATTTGAGGTTGTTCACGCCGTTGTTATTGAGTCTAGTGCTTAGGTTTTGCGTGTGTTATTTGTGAGCCTTCCTTGTGTCACCTTGATACAAGCTAAGGACGTGTTTCTATTGAGTTGTAACTTGTGATCCTCTCCTAAGCTTTGAAGTATGGAGTTAGGGTTATGTGTGTTGTGTGCACTCTAAGCCTTTAGGTACGAGTGCTAGTTTTTAGGAGTGTGTCTCCAAAACTTTTCTTGTGTGTGTTAAAAATCCTTGCTGTTTGTAAGGTTGCAAGGAAGTGAGATCAGGTATATCTCAGATCTAGGCTAGGACCCTAGGTTATAGACAATAGGGGAGTTGCTAGATGGAAAGGGCATAACTTGAGAGTTAGTGTCATCAGTCTAGGGCTATTGCTTATTGGACATCTTCCTGGATTGGTATCCCCCAGACTAGGGCTTGCTTTGAGCGCCGAACTGGGTTAACAAACACCAAGTGTCTTTTACTTGCTTTCTGTTATTTGGTTTATTTATATTAAGTTATCAGCGCAGCAGGATGCTATAGCATCGTGTGTAGCATCACGTTTTGAGGACCAAGAAGCTATAGCATCGTGCTTAGCATCGTAACACGCGTGCCAGGAATTTCAATTGGCATCAGAGCAGGCACCCAGCCTGTTTCTAGGGTGAGATCCAGGACCTAATATTTCTGGCATTATGGAGAAGGAAGGAGGATACATGAATAGACCACCATTGCTCAATGGATCAAACAACTATGATCATTGGAAATCGAAAATGACCGCATTTTTAAGATCCATTGATAGCAAAGTTTGGAAAGCTGTTTTGACTGGATGGGAACATCCCACTGTTGCTAGCAAGGAAGGAACCTCAACAGGAGTGAAGAAACCAGAGGTTGAGTGGACTACAGAGGAAGAGGCTGCAGCTCTTTACAATAACAAAGCCATTTATGCTTTATTCAATGGGGTTGATGCAAATGTTTTCAAGTTGATCAAGAACTGTGTGTCAGCTAAGGAAGCATGGGAGATATTGAAGACTTGCTATGAAGGTACCACAAAGGTAAAGCAATCCAAAATTCAACATCTCACATCTAGGTTTGAAACTCTCAAGATGAAAGATGATGAGAGCATTCAAGATTTTCATATGACACTCTTGGATATTGCAAACTCTTTTGAAGCCTTGGGAGAAAAAGTATCTGATGAGAAATTGTCAAGAAAACTACTCAGATCCCTTCCCAAGAGATTTGACATGAAGGTGACAGCCATTGAGGAAGCACATGACATTTCAACTATGAAGATGGATGAATTGGTTGGCTCACTTCAAACCTTTGAGACTGTTCTTGATGAGCGTGGTGAGAAGAAGACCAAGAGCATTGCATTTGTCTCTAATGCTGATGATAACAATGATCAAGATGAAGATGAGGAAGAAGAAAGCATTGCTGATGCTATAGCCATGCTTGGCAGACAATTCAACAAAGTACTGAAGAGAGTTGATCGCAGAAATCGTCAGAATGCTCCTGGCATCCGACCCGACATCAACAAACAACAGAGCAATTTCAAGAAATTCAAACCTGAAGAAAAGAACAGCCAAAGCAAGGGTGTTCAATGCCATGAGTGTGAAGGGTATGGTCACATAAGAACAGAATGTGGAACCTATCAGAAAAGACAGAAAAAGGGTTTGAATGTTTCTTGGTCAGATGAAGATTCAGAAGATGAGCATGAATCAGCTAAGCATGTAACTGCACTAACTGGAATTTGTACTCCAGACAGTGATACTGAGGAAGAAGGAGATGTGGCCTATGAAGAACTGGCAAGCACTTACAAGGAGCTACTGTCAAGATTTGAAGAAATGTGTAGAATTCTTGAGAAGCAGAAAAAGACAATCAATCTGCTTCAATCAGAAGTAAAGGCTCAAACTGAGAAGGCCTCTGAAGCTCAAGAAGAAGCTGCCCTTGCAAATGCTCAAATGGAGGACTTGAAGAAACGTGTGGGTCAATTAAGCTCTGGAACAAATATTCTAGAGGAAATTCTTGAAGGTTTACCAAATGGTAAGGCTAAAGCAGTAGGTTACAATTACTCTCATTTGAACAAGTATCAACAGAATCTTGAGACAAAATTTAAATCTGCTGAAGATGTCTTTGACCCTTGCACTGGTGCCACGATGCTAAAGCATCCTGCACAGCATTCCAAAACCTATCCTGTTCCCAAGTTTGCTTTGGAATCCAACCCAAAAGGTCATCAAAGGCCCAAAATCCAAAGAACATACAGAAGGTGGGTTTGTCATTACTGTGGAAGAAGAGGTCACATCAGGCCATTTTGCTACAGACTTCATGGTTACCCTGTTCAGCAACCTGAAGCTAATGAAACAAAGGAAGATGTGAAACAAGAAGTCCCTGTGAAGAAGGAGTGGAGGCCTAAGACAGAAAATGTAGGTTTGATTGCACATACCTCCTTGAGAGCATCATCAAGGGAAGATTGGTATTTTGACAGTGGGTGCTCCAGGCACATGACTGGTGAAGAAAAGTTTCTCAGAAACCTAAAGCCATACAAAACCAGTTTTGTTACCTTTGGAGATGGTGCTAAGGGAGAAATTCTTGGAATTGGAGATTTAGTGAAACATGGACTGCCCAATTTGGAGAATGTTCTGTTAGTAAAGGGACTCACAGCAAACCTAATAAGTATCAGTCAATTGTGTGACCAAGGGTTGAAGGTTAATTTCACCAAGACTGAGTGTACTGTGAACAATGAAGAGAATCAATTGTTGATGAAAGGAACCAGGTCCAAGGATAATTGCTACCTCTGGATACCTCATGAGGAAGATCTGAACACCACCTGTCTCAGTACAACTACAGATGAAGTGAGACTGTGGCACCAGAGATTAGGCCATCTACACTTAAAGGGGATGAAGAAAGTTATTACATCAGAAGCCATTAGAGGCTTGCCCAAACTGAAGATCACAGAAGGGAACAAGTGTGGAGAGTGTCAGATTGGTAAGCAAGTCAGGATGTCACATCCAATGCTAGAGCATCATACAACCACCAAGGTTCTTGAGCTACTTCACATGGATCTCATGGGTCCCATGCAAGTTGAAAGTCTTGGAGGAAAAAGGTATGCATTTGTTATGGTAGATGATTACTCAAGGTATACCTGGATAGATTTCATAAGGGAAAAATCAGATACCTTTGAAGCATTCAAGGAGCTATGTCTACAAGTTCAAAGGGAAAAGGCAAGTAGTGTGGTAAAGATCAGGACAGACCATGGAAAGGAGTTTGAGAACTCTAGGTTTGATGAATTCTGTGCCTCTGAAGGAATCAAACACAAGTACTCCTCAGCTATCACTCCACAGCAAAATGGGATAGTTGAAAGGAAGAACAGAACTATTCAAGAGTCAGCAAGAGTCATGCTTCATGCCAAGAATGTCCCCTACTATTTTTGGGCTGAAGCTATGAACACTGCCTGCTACATTCACAACAGGGTCACTTTGAGAAAAGGTACCACATCTACTCTGTATGAACTATGGAAAGATAGGAAACCAACTGTAAAACATTTCCATGTATTTGGAAGCAAGTGTTACATTCTGGCTGATAGAGAACCTAGGAGGAAACTTGATCCAAAGAGCCATGAAGGGATTTTTCTAGGATATTCTCCAAACAGCAGAGCCTACAGAGTATTTAATTCCAAGACTCAGGTAATGATGGAATCCATAAATGTTGTAATCCAAGACTCTACTCTGGAAGAAACTGTTGATAAATACCAGGGTACTCCTGTTGTACATGATGCTGAACAAGATGCTACATCATCTGAACATCCAGTTGAAGGTCAGTCTGATGAAGAGATTGAAGAAGAGATTAATGCCACAGATTCTGGAGATCAAGCTCAAAAGAAAGGACCTTCAGTACGTGTACAGAAGAACCATCCCACAGAGTTGATCATAGGCAACCCAGAACAAGGGATAACCACTAGAAGGACAAATGATGTGGTTTCAAACTCTTGTTTTGTGTCACTATTTGAACCCAGAAATGTCAAGGAAGCTTTATCTGATAGTGCATGGATAAAGGCTATGCAGGAAGAGTTGAATCAGTTCAAAAGAAGTGAAGTGTGGGATTTGGTCCCAAGACCAAAAGATGTGAATGTGATTGGTACCAAGTGGGTGTATAAGAACAAATCAGATGAAAATGGGATTGTCACCAGGAACAAAGCAAGGCTTGTGGCACAAGGATATACTCAAGTTGAGGGATTAGACTTTGAAGAGACCTTTGCACCTGTGGCAAGGTTAGAATCCATCAGACTTCTCTTGGGAGTTGCTTGCATCCTCAAGTTCAAGCTCTACCAAATGGATGTAAAAAGTGCCTTTCTGAATGGGTACCTACAGGAAGAAGTGTATGTTGAACAACCAAAAGGCTTTGTTGATCCTGAGCATCCAAACCATGTCTACAAATTGAAGAAAGCTTTGTATGGTTTGAAGCAAGCACCCAGGGCTTGGTATGAAAAATTAACTCAGTTCTTAGAAGATCAAGGCTACAGGAAGGGAGCCTCAGACAAAACTTTGTTTGTTAAGCAAGAAAAAGGTGAATTCATCATAGCTCAAATTTATGTTGATGATATTGTTTTTGGTGGGATGTCAGACAAGATGGTACAGCATTTTGTCAAGCAGATGCAATCAGAGTTCGAAATGAGTCTTGTTGGGGAATTGACATATTTTCTTGGGCTGCAAATCAAGCAAATGGATGATACTATATTTATCTCTCAGAGTAAGTATACAAGAAATATTGTCAAAAAGTTTGGTATGGAAAGTGCCACATCCAAGAGAACACCAGCACCAACTCATCTGAAGCTCACTAAAGATGAAAAAGGAATAAGTGTAGATCAAAGCTTATATAGAAGCATGATTGGAAGCCTGCTATACTTGACTGCAAGTAGGCCTGATATCACCTATGCTGTTGGGGTTTGTGCCAGATATCAATCTGATCCTAAGGTGAGCCATTTGACTCAAGTCAAAAGAATTTTGAAGTATGTGAATGGAACTAGTGAATATGGAATAATGTACTCTCACTCTGAAGATTCTAAGCTTTTTGGGTTTTGTGATGCTGATTGGGCTGGGAGTGCTGATGACAGAAAAAGCACTTCAGGTGGTTGTTTCTTCTTAGGAAATAACCTAATTTCTTGGTTTAGTAAGAAGCAAAACTGTGTGGCCTTATCTACAGCAGAGGCTGAGTACATAGCTGCTGGTAGCAGTTGCTCACAACTTGTTTGGATGAAGCAGATGCTGACTGAGTATGATGTTGTACAAGATGCTATGACATTGTATTGTGACAACATGAGTGCTATAAACATCTCAAAAAATCCTGTTCAACATAGCAAGACTAAACATATTGATATTCGCCATCACTTCATAAGAGATCTTGTTGAGAGCAAAATTGTTACTTTGGAGCATGTTGGCACAAAAGAGCAAGTGGCAGACATTTTTACAAAAGCTCTTGATGCTGTGCAGTTTGAGAAGCTGAGGGGCAAGTTAGGAATTTGCCTCCATGAGGAGTTATAGCAGTTACCGTTAGTGGCGCGTGCAGCAGTTATTTGCCTTCATCAGAGGCTGCACGTTAATCAAGGCAATCATGGCCTAATTTCCTCCTTAAACACGCCACTACACCTAGTTGGTTATTTTTATTTCAAATCTTTAACCTTTGATTCTTTCCCTTTTTATTTCACTCTACACTATAACTTCTCCACCTCTCCATCAAATCTCTCCATTCAACCCTCACAACTCTCTCACTCCCAATCCTACTTTCTCATTCTTGCCGTCACAATGTCTTCCCCTGTTAACTCTCCCACCGTCGCCTCTCCTGCACAATCTCCACCCCATGATCAACAGCCCGATTTCATCACCAATGCTGTTCCCCTCACCACCATTCATCCTTCTGTTGCCTCAGTCCTTAACAAAAGCTCTTCCTCTAAACCCAAGTCATCGAAGAAAGGCAAATCCACGGGGAGTAAGAAACCAAGGGTGAAGAAATCCAAATCTCGTTACAACTCCGATTTCGACATGCAAGCTTTTCTTTTGGCCAATCAGGGCTCTGAGGAGTTGGTTGTTCCATCTGTTGTTACAGCACCCACTCGTAGTGACCAGATTGAGCCTGATACTGTTCAAATCCCTAATGCTGAAAAGGGGGAAACTGAGTTGGAAACTGAGAAGACACAATCCCCTGCTCCTAATGTTCCACAAGAAGATGAACTCAATGAGGAAGACCATATTGTTGGTAATGTGCTACAATCCTTGGCTAATAGCATCTCTCAAGAGGATGCTGCTCCTGATGCTTCAGCATCTCAGGTACAAGAAGAAGCTGACAAGGATGTTGTTGAAGATGCTTTAGCATCTGATGCTGAGCCTGACCAAGGTGCAGATCTGAATACTGCTGATGTGGAAGCAAGTGAGGAAGAAGAAGTGGTTGTGATCAAGTCTGTTGGGTCTTCCCTTGCAGGCAAGACTGGCATTGGTAGGCGTCTCAGGGAAAGAAAAGGTAAATAAACTGAGGTGGTAAAGGAGACACCTAAGTCTGTGAAGAAGAAAAAGGGTGTGGCCACAAAGTCACCTAAGAAGAAACTTGTGGGGCCCAGTAGAAGCTCTAGCAAGGTTGAGATTCCTGTTCAACCAAAGAAGAAGGCTTCTAAAAGAAAGAATGTGAGTGACTCTGAGTATGAAGCTGAACATGATGCTCCTAGCATCACAGCATCTCAGAAGAGAGTTGGCAGAAAACTCGTGCCAACCAATGTTCCTGATGTCCCCATAGATGATGTTTCCTTCCACTTTGTGGACAGTGCCAAGAAGTGGAAATTTGTGTTTGCAAGAAGGATAGGGCTGGAAAGAGAGTTGTCTGATGAGACTTTGGCTTGGAAGGAGGTAGTTGATCTGTTGGAAGATGCTGGGCTGATGAGAACTGTCAGTGGCATGAGCACCTGCTATGCCAAGCTTGTAAAGGAGTTTGTGGTCAACATTGCTGAGGACTGTGACAATCCTCTCAGCACTGAATATCAAAAGGTCTGGGTTAGAAACAAGTGTGTGGAGTTCTCCCCAAAAATCATCAACAAATATCTGGGTAGGCAAGAAGAGGATTACACTGCTATTGATGTTACCAACAATGAAGTGTGCAGAACCATCACAGCCAATCAGGTCAAGGTGTGGCCATCTAAAGGTAAAGTACCCTCTTGTATGCTGTCTGTGAAGTATGCTGTTCTGAACAGAATATGGTCTTTGAACTGGGTTCCTACAACCCATACATCTCATATTGCCACTGGTCTAGCTAGATTCATATACTCTATTGGTACTGGCACTGTTGCTGATTATGGAGCTTACATTTTTGAGCAAACCATGGCTCATGGCAAGTCTTGGGCAATCAAGATGCCTATAGCTTTTCCTAGTCTCATCTGTGGAATTATTCTTGATCAACACCCTGATATTCTGAAAGCTACTGATGAACCTCTCAAAAGAGAACCACCTCTGTCTCTACATTTTAGGCTGTTTGAAGGGACCCATGCTGCAGATATAGCAGGGCCTATGATTAGGAAGTCTGTACCTAGGCAAGATCCTCCTCCAACTCTGAGTAGGAAGGAAATGATTGCCTCTTTGGAAGCAACTGTGCTTGCTCTGGATGAACAAAAGAAAGGGCTTGAGCTGGTTATATCTGCCCTTAAGAAAGAAGAAGCTGAGGAAGCAGGTCCTAGTTCTGGTACTGCAGTTGGAAATGATGCAGAGCAGGATGCTGCAGCATCTGATGCAGAAGGGAATGAAGATGTTGGTGGTGACACAGAGGAGCTGCAGGTGACTGATTCCAGTGCTTCTGAGTGAAGAATGTCTGCTCATGGATTTGCTTAGCTATCTTTGTTATTTTTGTTCTCTTTCGTTTGATGTTTTGATGTTTTTGTTACTATTCTGATTATTGGGCTGAGACTCTGAATCCCTAATTCCTGTTTTGTAATAAGCTCCTGAACCTCATATGTCTGTACTGTTAAATTTGTCAAATTTGTGGCAAAAAGGGGGAGTATAATATGGTATTTTGGTTATTTTGGTTGCTTACCTGTTTTATCTCACCTGCTAGTCTGCACTGCCATGGTATTGATATTGTGTGTGGACTTGTGTGATCTGATGTCTGATATGTGAGCATGAGTACCCTAGAAAAATTTGATGTGATCTGCAGGGGGAGATGTTGGATAAGATGCTCCAACATCCTATGCACATGTGCAGGGGGAGATGTAGTATGAAATGTTGTAAGCATTCCCTACAGCATCCTGTTACTTTTGATTGTTCTGACCATCTAAGGCTAAGTTGTTTTTATGTTCCGCTGTTGCATGCCTCTCTGATGTTCTTAAAAGATACACATATATTCTTGTCTGTTGATCTCCATGGAGATGTAGTATGGAATCTACTTTGAAGAATAGTCTCTACAGATCTTTATGCTTGTGTGTTTATGTTGAGAAAAAGATATGTAGTTGAAGTATCTATTTAAGTCCCTGTATGGTCTTTATTTGTTTTAGCCAAAAATTTGCCAAAGGGGGAGTTTGTTGAGTCCTTCGTATTGGCTGCATTTTTGGTAACCAGGATGCTATGCAAGATGCTACAACATCGTGTTCGACATCATGGACTCTGAAGGCGCGCGTTCTATTTATGGAATGATTTATGTTTTCTCTTTCATGAATCTTGCATGACGCGTTTGTGTTTGGACTTTATTGAGGATCATCATTTATTACTTCAGATCCTTGACTTGAATAATTAATGAAGAATATCCTTGAAGATTATTTTAGGAAAGAATCCTTTTTAATTAATGTGGTCAAAGACTTGAGTCAAGAAGAATCAAGGTCTTAATTGTTTCAGAATCAAGGACTTTGCTGGAGTATATATGTGCAGTGCAAAACCTAATTTGAGGTTGTTCACGCCGTTGTTATTGAGTCTAGTGCTTAGGTTTTGCGTGTGTTATTTGTGAGCCTTCCTTGTGTCACCTTGATACAAGCTAAGGACGTGTTTCTATTGAGTTGTAACTTGTGATCCTCTCCTAAGCTTTGAAGTATGGAGTTAGGGTTATGTGTGTTGTGTGCACTCTAAGCCTTTAGGTACGAGTGTTAGTTTTTAGGAGTGTGTCTCCAAAACTTTTCTTGTGTGTGTTAAAAATCCTTGCTGTTTGTAAGGTTGCAAGGAAGTGAGATCAGGTATATCTCAGATCTAGGCTAGGACCCTAGGTTATAGACAATAGGGGAGTTGCTAGATGGAAAGGGCATAACTTGAGAGTTAGTGTCATCAGTCTAGGGCTATTGCTTATTGGACATCTTCCTGGATTGGTATCCCCCAGACTAGGGCTTGCTTTGAGCGCCGAACTGGGTTAACAAACACCAAGTGTCTTTTACTTGCTTTCTGTTATTTGGTTTATTTATATTAAGTTATCAGCGCAGCAGGATGCTATAGCATCGTGTGTAGCATCACGTTTTGAGGACCAAGAAGCTATAGCATCGTGCTTAGCATCGTAACACGCGTGCCAGGAATTTCAATCAAGAAGTTCAATAAATCAGTGAACAAGGTTCAAGCTAAGTGGAGGACATATGTCCCAGACAAGACGTCCAACATCAAGACACAAGGCATGTCAAAAGAAGATGTTGGAACAAAATTGGTTTTGTATCTCCTAATTTGATTTTGATGATAACAATGTATTTAAAGTTAAATTGGAAGTACTAATAATTTACTGTAGTGTGCAGGATTAAAAGTTAAGATTTATGTTTATAAGCATATTAGAATTGTGAAACATTTCTTGGAAGTCTTGTAACTGTGTTGTATTTTGTAAACACCTCTGATAGTATATCAAGTGTCTCTCTCATAATTTTATTATCATTAAACTTGTGAAAAGTCTCTTGCTTTGTGCTTGAGCATTGGAAGTCTCTTGCATTGTGCTTGAGCATTTGAAGTCTCTTGCTTAGTGCTTGAGCATCTGTAATCTAAGTGATTATAGTGAAATCTCTTGTGAAGAACAAGAGGACTGGACTACTCCTGTTAGTGGGAGGAACCAGTATAAAACTTGTGTGTCTTTTTCTCTCTATCCTCTATATTGTGTGTGTTTGTTTTTATCCGCTGCAAATAGTTATAAAAAACTTAGCAAAAATCTTAACACAATTCAACCCCCCCTTCTTGTGTTTTTCAACCTTCAATTGGCATCAGAGCACCGGTCTGTGTTGCTATTCACTTAACAGTGAAACAGTAAAAGATCTAGGGTACTCAGTTGAAAAACATGTCTAGTTCCGGACCAGAACATCATGCTGTTCCTCCTCCACCTAACTATGACAAGGGTGAGAGAAGTGACAATCATAGAGACAAAGCACCTTTCTTTAACAGTGATCCTACAACTTTTCCCTTTTGGAAAACCAAGATGTACAGTTACATCATTGGTACTAATGATGAGTTATGGGATCTAGTTGAGGATGGCATACAATTTGATCATATGGATGAAAAAGGTGTTGTAAGAAATACCTATAGAAAGTTATTTGATGCTGATAAAAAGAAACAATATAAGAAGCATCACACTGTCAAAAATATGCTTGTTGGTGCCATATCTAATGCTGAGTATTTGAAAATATCCAACAAATCTACAGCTAAAACTATCTGGGATTCTCTATGCTCTACCTATGAAGGAAACAAGCAAGTTAAAGAGGCTAAGGCAAATCTGCTAGTTCATCAATATGAGCTATTCAGAATGAAGGAAGATGAAGACATTGAAACCATGTATTCAAGATTTCAAACCCTTGTCTCAGGCATTCAAGTTCTGAAGAAAAGCTATACTGTACCTGATCATGTAAAGAAAATTCCGAGGAGTCTACCTCCTAAGTGGAGACCTAAGGTTACAGCTTTTCAAGAATCTAAGGATCTGGATGATGTCTCTCTTGAAGATCTGATAAGCTCACTCAGAAGTCATGAACTAGAACTTATGGCAGATGAACCTGTCAAGAAAATGAAATCATTAGCTCTAAGCTCTGTTCAAAGTTCCTCAAAAGCTATGAAGGCTAAAGTTACTGAGCATGAAGAAGAAACTTCTGATGATATGCTGGAAGAAAATTCTAAGAATGAAGAAATGGCTCTCATGGTTAGAAGATTTCAGAAATGGAACAAAAAATACAAGAAGTTTCCAAGCAAGGGAAATGGCTCAAGAAGTTCCTTCCCTAAAGACAAAAAGGAAGAATTGAACAAGTGCTATAACTGCAGGAAATCTGGGCATTTTATTGCTGATTGTCCAGAAATGTCTTCCAATGACAAAGGAAAGAACAAGAACTTTGGAAAAGAGAAATACAAAGAAAAAGTAAGGAAAAGTCTCCTAGCTACTTGGGAAACAATTGAGGATGATTCTGAAGGTGAGGATGATGAAGAAGGAAATCTTGCTCTAATGGCAAAAGCTTCTGAAGACAACAACTCTGATAAGGATTCTGAATATGACTCAGATGAAGAACAAGAGGTATATTCTAATATGACTCAATCTGAATTAATTGATTCTCTTAAGATTGCTGTGAAACATTATACTCAGATGGTAAGACAACATAAAATTCTGAAAAGTGCTTATGAATCATTGAAAAAGGATGCCAAGATTCTTTTTGAAGAAAATGAATCTTTAAACATTCGTATTTGTCATGTTGAATCTAACTATGTCTTGGCAGACAAACTCGATGATGATCATGAAGATGCTCTCCATGAATTTATTCGTTGCACTTTCAATAGGAGTAAAATGGCTTCCATGATTTATCATATGACTCGTAACTATGGTGAAGGTATTGGTTATTATCAGTTTAAGAACTGGGATAAACCTATGCAATCATATAGTGAGGATGATACACCACCTGAATTATTTTCAACCTTTGTTAAAAGTGGAACACAGAATCTGAAGTTATCTAATTCTGAAGGAGGTTCTGAACCTCAACTAAACGACTCAGAAGTTCCAAGTTCTTCTGAACCCAAAACTTCTGAGCCTAAGAGTTCTCAAGCTAAAGCTCAGAAGTCTTCTGAACCTCGGAGAAATCAAGGCAAAGATTCTTCAGATGCTTGCTTGACCTTTGGAACTGTGATATATTCCAGATCAAAATCCAAGAATCAAATTAAGCCTAAACATTCCAGTTAATGCTTAATTAATTCTAAATCTTCTGTTACTCATAAAAGACAAAGGAGGAATGTAATTCAGAAGATTAACTCAAAAGGACCCATCAAAATGTGGGTACCAAAATCTGAAATAATATTTGCTTCAGATGCTCACTCAAGGAAAGGTAAAGCAGCAGCCCTGGTACCTGGACAGTGGTTGCTCACGACATATGACGGGAGAAAAGCATATGTTCCAAACCCTAACTCTGAAAGAGGGAGGTTCTGTGGGATTTGGAGGAAAACAAAAAGGGAAGATCATTGGTATAGGTACAGTTGGTAATTCTTCTCTTTCCATTAAAGATGTTTGGTTAGTTGATGGACTTAAACACAATCTATTGAGCATTAGTCAATTTTGTGACAATGGATGTGTTGTTACATTTGATAAGAATTCATGTACTATATCAAAAGACTCTGACAAATCCATAGTATTCAAGGGAATGAGAGTTGGCAATGTTTATAAAGTAAACTTCTCTGATTTGGTTGACCAAAAGATTATATGTCTTTTGTCTCTGAGTGATGAGAAATGGTTATGGCATAAGCGTCTTGGTCATGCTAACTGGAGGTTAATCTCTAAGCTTAGTAAACAAAAGCTTGTTAGTGGTCTGCCTGACATTGATTATCACTCAGACACACTCTGTGGTTCATGTCAAAAAGGAAAATTTGCTAAGACTTCTTTCAAGTCTAAAAACATTGTCTCTACTTCCAGACCTTTAGAATTGCTTCACATTGATCTATTTGGTCCTGTTTCTACAGCCTCTATCAATGGTAAGAAATATGGGTTAGTCATTGTTGATGATTTCAGTAGATGGACTTGGGTGAAATTCCTTTGTTCTAAGAGTGATGCATTTGAAGTGTTTAGTGACTTATGTATACAAATACAAAGTGAAAAGGATCTTAAGATTATGAAGGTTAGAAGTGATCAAAGGAAGAAAACCCAATATTTCTTATTTTCATCAGTTTGGATGTACATGTTATATTCTAGATAACAAAGTCTATCAAAATAAATTTGACGCTAAAGCTTATAAGGGTATCTTCATATGATATTCTGAACGCTCAAAAGCATACAGATTGTATAATTCTGAAACTCACACAGTTGAAGAATCTATACATGTGAGATTTGATGATAAAGAACCTGACAATAAAATGTCAGAGCAAGCTGAAAACTTTGCAGAATTTCAAATTTCACCAAAGTCATCTGAATGTGAAGATCTCTCCATTGTTGTATATCCTTCTGAGGCTCAGAATGAAAAGATATATGAAGATCTTGAATCTGAAGATCATTCAGAAGAAGAACCCACTCAGATGACAACTCGGCCTAAAAGAACATTCAAATACAAGTCATCTCATCCAGAGGAATTAATTGTTGGAAATAAAGATAGCCCAAGGAAGACCAGATCAGCATTCAAAGATAATGAATCTCTAGTTGGTCTAATTTCTTTAATTGAACCTACAAATATAGAAGAAGCTTTATCAGATGATGGATGGATCATTGCAATGCAAGAATAGCTCAATCAATTTGAAAGAAATGATGTATGGGATCTGGTACCCAATCCCAAACATAAGAACATTATTGGAACAAAATGGGTATTCAGAAACAAAATAAATGAACAAGGAGAAGTTGTAAGAAACAAAGCTAGATTGGTTGCACAAGGCTATAGTCAGCAAGAAGGCATAGATTTCACTGAAACCTTTGCACCTGTAGCAAGACTTGAAGCAATTCGACTTCTTCTATCATATGCAGTAAATCATGATATCACTCTATTTCAGATGGATGTTAAGAGTGCATTTCTGAATGGAGTCATTTCTGAAGAAGTCTATGTTAAACAACCTCCTGGTTTTGAAGATGTAAAATGTCCTGACCATGTGTTCAAATTGAAGAAATCTCTATATGGTTTGAAGTAAGTCCCAAGGGCTTGGTATGAAAGGTTAAGTATCTTTCTTCTAGAAAATGGCTTTCAAAAAGGACATGTTGATAATACTCTTTTCAGAAAAACCTTAAAGGATGATATTTTAGTTGTTCAGATATATGTGGATGATATTATTTTTGGTTCAACTAATGCCTCTCTTTGCAAGAGTTTTTCTAAGCTTATGCAGGATGAATTTGAAATGAGTATGATGGGTGAACTAACATTCTTTCTGGGAATTCAAATCAATCAAAGAAAAAAGGGAGTATATGTTCATCAAACCAAATATACAAAGGACTTGCTGAAGAAATTTGGTCTGGAAGACTGCAAGCCTATGTTTACTCCTATGCATCCCTCTAGTAGTCTTCTGAAGGCAAAGTGGATCAAAAACTATACAGAGGTATGATTGGTTCTCTCCTTTACCTCACTGCTTCTAGACCAGATATTTTGTTCAGTGTATGCATGTGTGCTAGATTTCAATCAGATCCTAGAGAATCTCATCTAACTGCTGTTAAGAGGATCTTTAGATATCTGAAAGGAACCACAAATCTAGGATTACTTTTTAAGAAATCCTTAGATTATAAGCTAATTGGATTATGTGATGCTGACTATGCTGGTGATAAAATTGAAAGGAAGCCCACTAGTGGAAACTGTCAATTCTTAGGTGAAAACTTTATATCATGGGCTAGTAAGAGACAAACAACTATTGCTCTATCTACAGCTGAAGCAGAGTACATTTCAGCTGCTAAGTGTTGCACACAATTGCTCTAGATGAAACATCAATTAGAAGATTATCAGATAAGGATAAGTAGTATACCACTTCTGTGTGATAATACTGCTGCTATCTGTTTGTCTAAGAATCCTATTTTACATTCAAGAGCCAAACACATTGAGATTAAGCATCATTTTATTAGAGATTATGTTCAGAAGGGAGTAGTTGAAATTCAATTCATTGATACTGAGCATCAATGGGCTGATATCATTACCAAACCTCTTGCCATTGATCGTTTTGATTTTATCAAGAAAAATCTGAACATGGTTTTTATTTCTGAATGATGGTTCTGAATGTTGTCAACTCTGAGTGAATAATTAATTCTGAAGGGCTTCAGAAGCTTGGAAGGCTCAAAAGCTAATATCTTAGATTCTGAAGCATCCATTCATCTGAAGCAATCAGAATTATTTATTATTTAATATGGATTACTGTGACTCAGATACCTATTCTAAGTGTTAGTTGACTACTCAGTTTCTCCAACTGACAGCTGGCTTGTAAAACACTCCTTATCTGTGTAACTTCTCATCATGTCTAGTAACCGCTGGGTAATGGAGGAGAGCTAATGATGATTTTCTTAAAAGTAACTGCCACGCCCCCATTACGTCACTATCTTGTTTTCCCCCAATATTTGTTATGTTTTCGAAACTTACACTATAATCACTTATTCACACTATTCACTTTCACTTCTCACACTTTTGCTTCTTCTCTAAACCTCCAACTTTAAAAATTCTTTCTTTCTCTTAGCATCAACCTTACCATGGCCTCCTCATCGTCTGCTCACACAATTCGTAAACCCATTGATGTCGAATCACAAGAACAAGTGTCCAGAAATCCTGAACCTTCTTCGCTAAAACTTGAGCAACTACAGTTGGTAGAAGAGACCCCTGTTGATTTTGAATCATTTAGGGTAAATAATCTGGATGTGAAAGGGTATTTTGAACAACAAGGATGGATGAACTATTTTGAGATGCTTAATGGTGTCATCTACCCTACTTTAGTAAAGGAATTTTGGCTTGGCGCTGAAGTGTTTTCAAGGGAAAATGCCATGAAGGAACTTGAAGACAAAATTGCTGAAAACCCAGAAGCAAACAAAGATAAGTCAAGAGAGGAACTTGGCTTGAAACCTTTCACCTGCACTGAAATTGGTTCAACCATTCTTGGTGTACCTGTCACAATCACTAGGAATCATATTTCTGAGCTGCTTCAGATTCCTAATGAAGGGTTCTTTCAGGTTGACACTGACAAATCTCCACCCCTCACCAAGTATAGGTCTGAGATTAAGGATAAGTTGTATGAGGATTCATCTAAGATGGGTAGGACTGCTGGGTTACATATGATTGTGAAGCTTCTGCACAGAATTTTGATTGCCACCATTATTCCAAGGGTTGGTGGAACTGATCAAGTTTCCTGGGATCAGAGGCACATTCTCCTTTTCTCAGTAAATGGTAATAAGATGAATTTGCCTGCTTATTTATTTCACTCTCTGTGTAACTACATCAGAATTACCACTGAAAAGGATAAACACTGGGTTGCATTTCCCAGGTTGCTTTCTGAACTTTTCTTTAAATGGAGATTGGTTGATAAGTTGAGAGAATTTGGTGCTATAGAGACTGTCAAAGAATCAAGAAGTTCTTTTCTGACAGTTGAGAATCTGTGTACTGTGCACAAGATTTCTAAGGATAATCTGCACTATCCAAACCACCCTTTAAAGAAAAAGCTCACATCTTTAAGGGATGATATGATTCCAATTTTTAAGAATGAGCCTATGGATGTCATTGCCAACTACATTGCTTCCAGGAGAGAAGAAGGAGTATATCTTACTCTTGATGATTTGCAATCTGAACCAGAGGATGAATATGTCAAGAAGAGGAAGCGTACAAGCAAGAAAAAGGAAGCTGATGTTGCTGAAGGCCCAGAAAAGAAAAAGGCCAAGAAAGGGAAGACTCTGAAGGGTTCAGAGAAAATACAAGTGGGTCAATCTGAACGATCAACTCTGAAGGAAGTACAAAGAGCTGAGCCATTTGTGGCAAGAGTAGATGATGACTCTGAAACTGAAGATGATCTGCCTCTGACACGTCTCACCAAAAGGAAGAGGCCTGCTCAGAAGATCCCCTCAGAAGATGCCTCAGGTATGCCTAAACCTTCTTCTGATAATATTCCTAATATTGCTCAAACTTCTGGACCATCTTCTGAACAACCTCAACCATCATCTACCTCTGCCCCATCTGTTGAACCACCATCCTATTGATGACTCTCAACCCATTAATATGATGTTTCCAAACAGTGAACAAATTTTTCCTGCCCTTCATACTCTCACAGAATCCCCAACCATCTTTGAGCTAAATGATGTTGTTGATCATGCTTCAGTTTGTCTTGACATTGTAGCAGCTCAGAGAAATGAAACTCTCAACCAACTAAACCTTGCCCTTCAACAACAACAACATCTAGAACAACAACAACAACAACAACAACAACATCTAGAACAACAACAACAACAGCAACAACAACAACAACCTCCCATCATTGATCCTGACACAGAAAGTCTCCAACACCTTGAACAACATCTTCAAGGTGATCTTGTGTTTTCCCATCCATCTCCTCAGAAATCACCTATTCCTGACACCACAACATCTGTCCCTGAAGATGTTTCTGAACAATCTTCTGCAACCATCATTTCTGACCCTGTCCAAACTTCTGAACCTATTGTTGATCAACCTTCTGAACCACCAAAATCCTCCTCTCAAAATGTGCTAAGTGAGGATCCCAACACTACTGTTGTTTCCCCTGCTCAACCCTCATCACCTAGCACAAATTCTGACATTGTGCCAAACATCTTGCACTTTGACACATCCTTGTTTCACCCTGGCTCTCAATACTGACCCTCCCATTTCCTTTAGACCTCCCAGAAAAGTCATTGAGATCTCAGATTCTGACTCTGATTCTGAAGATTCTTATGACTCAGAATCCTCATATCAATACATTCCTCGTCCTCCACCACCTCTTGTATCCAATGTCTTGTTTGAGCGTATTAGTAATAAAATCTACAGGAAGGTGAAAACATTACATAGGATTAGATATTCTCTCATGAATCCTAAAGATTATATTAATGCTTGGGCTGAAGTTAGGGAAGAAATTCTGAGGGATATTTATCATTTAGTGGATGGAGATCTGAACGAAATGATAGACTATCAGAAGGCTCTGAATGACTGGTTGGATCAGATTAAGCAAGGGCATCTGAGGCTCACTCAGAAAGAAGCTCGTCATTGGCAGGAAGATTATCTCAGAAATCATTTTTCCCTATCTATGCAGAGCTCCATTTCTACTCATCTGAAGTTCTCTTTGGACCCTGGGGATTTATTTGTTAGTAAGGATATTGTTGGTTCTTCTGCTTCAGAAATCTCTGAGATTCAAAAGGAACTTGCTGCTCAGAAGCAAAAGCAAGCTGAGTTGGATGAAAAGATTGACAGACTTGCAGCTTAGCAAAATGAGAAGTTTGAGCGCTTAGAGGCCAAGCAGGATGCTATGGCAGCTGATCTGAAGACCCTTATAACCCTTCTTGCCCCAAAACCATAGGACTCTTTTAGGCACTTAGTTTATTCCTTTTACTTCTGAACAATTTTTTTTTGGGATATGCTCTGTTTTGGCATAATTTTGTTTGTTAAACTCTGTTTTTAAATTATGTTTGTTTTGTTTATCTCTGTTCGCATTTTTTCATCTATTGTTTTTCAACAGTTATTTATTTCTGAAACATAAATGTACTATTTTCACAGCATTAAAAACTCATTTTATTCATTTAAGAAACCAGAAGTACATTTTTTTCAAATACATTACATATTTGCTAAAATCTACTTTGATGCTTATGCATCTTTTGCTTTTTCTGGGTCCTTCTTTCCAAACTTCATGAGGCTTTCAACCAACTGGCTGGCTTTTCTTTCCATCTCCAGCGCCGCCTCCAAACGTTTGTTCAATCGCTCTTTTCTATCTTGCATGATTCTGACCTCTTCTTCTAAAATCTGCTTCTCCCATTCTCTCTGCACTTGCTCTTCATTTTCTCTGTCCACGACTTCAAATGTTGTTTATTGAAATATGATAGCTTTTGCAAACTGAAGTGCTCCTTTTATAGTGCGTTTTTCACCTCGTACCTAGCGTTTTCAAAACTTTTACCATTGAATGCATTTACTGCTGGTGGTTGTTTGCTGTGCGCATTTACTGCCCTGTAACTTGCACTTTGACTGGCCCATTTTTGATAATGACAAAGGGGGAGAAATATTTATATTCATGTGGCAGTGAAATTAAATTCTGAAGCTCTCAAGAATTAATACTTTCTGAACTCTCTCTCTCGTATAGTTCTATTAAAGTCTTCTAAAGTTTTAATGAGGGGGAGTAATAAATTGTGTCTAAAATAATTTCATATAATATAAGATAAGCTTGCAAACCATATCTTATATCTGTCAATCTAAGAAATAGAGCTTGCAAACCTCTAATTCTGAATGTTGAATATATGAAATAATCTTAGACATTATGAATTACTCTTAGACTGTTTTATATTTATCATTGATAAACTTCTGAAGGTTATCAGACTCAGGGGGAGCTTGCAAACCTCAAAACCTGAAGTCAAGATGTTAAATAAAAACAACAACAATTGATTTTAAATACATATAGTTGTCATCATTAAAAAGGGGGAGATTGTTGGAACAAAATTGGTTTTGTATCTCCTAATTGGATTTTGATGATGACAATGTATTTAAAGTTAAATTGGAAGTACTAATAATTTACTCTAGTGTGCATGATTAAAAGTTAAAATTTATGTTTATAAGCACATTAGAATTCTGAAGGAATTACTTCTGAGCGTGTCAATCTGAGCTCACAAAATTCTGAAGCAAGTAATTCTGAGCTTCACCAGATTCTGAAGCTAATATTTCTGAAGCTACATCAGAACAAGTTTCTTGAAGACTGTGTCTCTCTGTCTTGGTCTCAGCGAAGGAATCAAGAAGAAAAAGGGTTGACCATGGAAAGGTCCTTTTCAAGTCAGGCTTCAAGAACGAGTATTTCCATATTTGGCTTAAACTGAGGTTCAGATATCTAAAGCCAAAAGGAATCTCTCATTTTGTAGTAAACGTCAAAGCTCCTAAACACTGCAAATCAGAACACCTATTAGCACTCTGATCAATACAATGGAGCGTCTCAAGAATTCTTCAAACGGCTATAATCTTCAACATTTATTTTCTCATCTATAAAGGAAGAAGATTTGTGAAGAATTAAGTAAAAGACTTACGCTTCTGAACTTGCATACACTCTGTCAAAATTCTGAAGCTATTCAAACACTTAGAAATTTTGTGAAACATTTCTAGGAAGTCTTGTAACTGTGTTGTATTTTTTAAACACCTCTGATAGTATATCAAGTGTTTCTCTCATAATTTTATTATCATTAAACTTGTGAAAAGTCTCTTGCTTTGTGCTTGAGCATTGGAAGTCTCTTGCTTTGTGCTTGAGCATTTGAAGTCTCTTGCTTAGTGCTTGAGCATCTGTAATCTAAGTGATTATAGTGAAATCTCTTGTGAAGAACTACTCCTGTTAGTGGGAGGAACCAGTATAAAACTTGTGTGTCTTTTTCTCTCTATCCTCTATATTGTGTGTGTTTGTTTTTATCCGTTGCAAATAGTTATAAAAATCTTAGCAAAAATCTTAATACAATTCAACCCTCCCTTCTTGTGTTTTTCAACCTTCAGAAGAAAACAACTCTGAGGAAGATGCAGAGATGCAGTGCTTTGAATGTGAAGGTTTTGGGCATATCAGAATTGAATGTCCCAATTTTCTCAGGCAACAGAGAAAAGGAATGGCTGCGATTCTCTCTGATTCTGAGGATGAAAGCGAAGAAGAAACCACCAACAACGCATTCTCTGGGACACTTGAAACCAAGAGTAATGCTAGCTTCAAGAGCTTCACAGACACTGAAGGTAGTGATGACGATGAAGAACTACTCTACACTTCAGAATATACTGATGAAGTAAGAGAGCAAGAAGAAATCATTGAGAAGCTCATTCAAGAGAACATGGAATTAGCATCTCTAAGAAAGGAATATAATTTCTTAAAGTCTAAACTCACAAGCCTTACCGAGTCTGTGAATTGCCTAGACTATGAATCTGACTCAGAAGATGAATTCCTTGAAACTGAAAAAATAGCTGAAGACATGATTAGATTAAGATTTGATCATCCCTTCAGAAAGGCTAAATCTGCTCCTGAAAAGGTAACTCATCCTCTAAAGAAACTTGAGGACCAAATGTTAAGCCACATGTGTCAACGTCCTGTTCAACACGAAGATAGGATCACAAACTACATATCTCAACACTCTGTTCAGACAAAGAAGGAGATGTCAGGTCATATGTCTCAACATCCTATTCAACACAAAGACAGGATCATAGACCACATGTCTCAACACTTTGTTCAGACAGAGAAGGAGATGTCAAGCCATATGTCTCAACATCCTGTTCAACACAAAGACAGGATCATAAACCACATGTCTCAACACTCTATTCAGACAAAGAAGCAGATGTCAAGCCATATGTCTCAACATCCTGACCAGCACCAAGGCAGGATCATAGACTACAAGTCTCAACAATCTGTTCAAACAAAAAGGAAGATGTCAAGCCAAATTTCTCAACATCCTGTTCAACATAAAAAGAATGGGAACAGAGGCAGCTTCACAAGCAGCAGAAGAAACACATACCTAGACCACATCTTAAAAAGATATTTTCCCAAAATAGAAGAACTTTTAATAGATGTGATCACTGTGGAAGGTCTGAGCATGTTATGAAAGAATGCTTCAAAATTCATGGGTATCCTCAAATGTCAAGATCACCAAGGAAGGATGAAAAGAAGGTTCTTGCTCAACAAGTGAAGTGCCAGGAGACTCAAGTCAAGAAAGTATGGAGGCCAAAAGAAGACTCAAAACTAAAGGCTCATGCTTGTATTAGACTATCCTCATATGGAGACTGGTACTTTGAAAGTGGATGCTCAAAACATATGACTGGAGATAAGAAATACCTTAAGGAACTAAGGCCTTACTCCAAAGGGTGTGTTACTTTTGGTGATGGAGGTAAAGGTAGAATCAAAGGCATATGCAAGCTAACAGATTCCAGCTTATCATACCTTGACAAGGTTCTACTAGTTGAAGGACTCACTACAAACTTGATAAGCATTAGTCAACTATGTAAACAAGGACTAAATGTGCACTTCAACAACTCTGAGTGCATTATTGCTAATGATTAAAAAATAGTGATGAAAGGAGCTAAGTCAAGAGACAAGTGCTATAAATGGACTCCTCCCAACAATGGTTCAAAAATAGCTTGCTTGACAGTCAAGGAAGAGAATGACAAGATGTCCCACCAGATGTCCCAACATCTGTACACTAGACAGGAAGTTGAATCACTTCAACCTGAACGTGGAAAAGGAACTCCAGAGTTCCACACGTCCAAAAGCGTGTAGAGCATTAAGTGACGGGGTGGCGTGCAGAAAGGATGGTAACATTAATCATCATTACTTCTGCACAATAAACAAGGTATTACATTACCTAGTTCCGTCTATAAAAGCCACCAAGGTCATCACTTGTGCTATCACATACGCTTTAACATCTGGTACAACATCTTGCAAACTCTCTCAAAAGAAAAACTCTCACAAACTTCTGAGCAATATGAATCAAGAAGTCACAATGGTGTCAAACGATCAAACCGTCAACAAAGTCGAAAGGCTTAATGACCCAGCTAGGGTTTCAGAATCAACCATCAACCAACAAGAGGTTGAGTTAGAAAAACTGATCATTCCCAGAGGAAAAAGTGTTAGACTACTTGGCTACCACTTAGAAGGGGGGGGGGGGGGGGGGGGGGGTGGGTTGAATAAGTGGCCCTTTTTAAACAATGTCGATTTTAAAAATTTAGTTCAAAGGTACGCGCGGAAGCACCACCGGATCGGTAGTCTCTTTGCACCCGATTGATCACTGAAAAAGTAGTATAGCCTTGAACATGTGATGATAATGAACAAGAAACGATCGTGTTCAAAATATTCAAATTAAACGATCCAATAACACAATCCAATCAAGTTACGAGAATTTAAAGCTAATCCAATCACAATAGAGATATATGTCAATTGAATTTTGGTGCACACTTACGAAGCATTTTGTATCGATACAAGTCAGTGTTCTGCAGCATGTATCGAAGCATGTGAGTATGTATCGATACATGAGACAGTGTCTGTCCCAAACTGAAGAGTTATGTATCGATACAATCATCATATGTATCGATACATATTAGTTTATTTTAAAATTCTGCAGAATAACTAACATGTATCTATACAATTTTCATTTGTATCGATCCAAAATGCATTATTTTCAATTTTTCTCAAAACACATGAACTTATAAGTTTGAAAAGTAATTTTTATGACTTCCAAATAACATGTATGTATGAAACACATATAATCAACAAGGTACATACTTATGTATGTGAGCAAAAACAATACCAAAGCACATTATAACACGAGAACACATGTTAAACCATATATGCATGATAAAACATTCACATAAATGAATCAAAGTACCAATATTAATCATATGAAGATATATGTGTATGTATGCACACAAGGTCACATATAAGAACAAAACAAGCATATACAAACCAAGTATGAACTTAATATGACATTTGTAATGATCTTTGTCAAATCCCCATTTTAAACATATGAGTCTCAAAAACTTATAAATATTTTTGAGCAAAATTCTTGGAGATGGAGGATTAGACAACTATCAATGCGAATATTATATTAAGGTGAAAGTTATATGTATATGAAACCAATGTACAAATGCTAAGTAAAAAGTATAAAGGTAAAGGTAGAGAATAGAATCTTCCCGTAAGTGTTAAGTGGAGGAAGTGATCAATTTCCACAACTTTGTAAGTGTTGAGTTGAAGCTTTTCTCATCATTTTCCTTGTTCATAAGTCTTGAACTCCATTGATGTCGATGTCTTTCGTCAATGGTTCAAGACGTTTTCTTACATATTTAGACATTTGAGATAGGTCCCCAACTCATGTTGGGTCCTAGTTGGTTAGTAGCAACATTATTGCTTAACTTAGGTAACCATTGCAATTTGCCTTTAGGTACCAAGGTTTTTCGAGCATGGCATTTTGCAATAGTATGACCCTTGTCACAACAATAATGACAAACGATATGAGGATTACTTTTCTTAGGATCCTTTTCAACAAATTTATACTTTTTATTTCTAGGTTTTAACGATTTGTTGAATTTAGATGGATCAACCGCAAAACTAATCTCCGGCTTGGATGGTTCTTTTAGCTTATCTTGCAACTTTCGCAAGTCTCTATATAAGTAAAAGCATCCATCACATCCGGTTCTATCGTTACCGTAACTATCAAAAGTCACAAGAGGTTTTTGAATCATAGACTCTTTGAGAGCTTTCAACTCAAGCTCCGTTTCCGAAACTTTTGCCTCAAGGTATTTATTAACTTGCATTAAACCTTTTAGTCATTGAAAAGCCTCTTTAGTTTCTTTGTGTAACTTTTCAAAAGCGACTTGCAACTCATGATATTCTAAAAGCGTATATGAGCTATAGGGATTTTGGTTTACCTTTTTGGGAGCAAGTTTCTTACGATCATAGGATGTCAAGCACACATTTGGCAATACATCTTCACCACTTGAGCTAGAGCTTGATGATGAAGAAGAAGATGAGCTTCCGCTCTCCCATGCAACATAAGCTTTCTTTCCCTTGTCCTTGGTTCCCTTTTTGAATGACGGTGACTCCTTGTCTTTTCTCTTGAGCTTAGGGCAATCCGGTTTGAAATGAGCAACTTGGCCACATTCACAGCATGCCCCTTTCTTGGAGTATCTACCACTATCACTCTTCCGGCGGTAACCACTATCTTTCCGAAACTTCTTAAGATTGTCATCGGAATGTCTTATCCCATTCTTTCTCACATATCTATTATAGCATCGAACGAAGAGCCCCATTTCCTCATCATCGGAATCGTCTTCGCTTGAGCTACTTTCCACTTGCTCAACCTTTTTGGACTTGGATGTGGAGGCCTTTAGAGCAATGGACCTCTTATCCTTTTCTTTTTCCTTTTCGTTGTGTTTCTCCTTTTTCCCACCTTTCTCATGCTTTTCCAACAAATTAAGCACTTGTTCATGTTCCGTTAGCTTACCGAATAAGGTTGTGAGACTTAAAGTTGTAAGATCATTCGCTTCTTTGATTGCGGTGACCTTTGGTTGCCATGACCTATTAAGACATCTCAAAATCTTATTAGTAGCATCTTGATTAGTGATTGGTTTACCTAGACCATGTAACTTGTTGGTAATTTTTACAAACCTTTGTTGCATATCCGTAATGGTTTCACCATCTTGCATATGAAACAATTCGAACTCTTGAGTTAAGGTGTTTATTTTGGATATTTTGACCTCATTAGTACCCTCAAAATGAGTAACTAATGTATTCCACATTTCTTTGGCCGATAAACAATGCGACACATGGTAAAATTGTTCAATCCCAAGGGATGAAATAAGTATGTTTTGTGCCTTTGCATCGTAATTGACCTTTTTCTTATCATCGTCCGTCCATTGTGCCATAGGCTTATTGGTGACAATGCCATTAGGATCGGTGTTTGTCGGAACAAATGGACCGATCTCAATAGCATTCCACACTTCATCATCAAAAGAATTGATGTGTATGCGCATACTACTTTTCCAATAATCAAAATGATCTCCATTGAATATAGGTGCCCGATTATAAGCCCCTTTAGGTGCAAAAGCCATGTTTTCTAATAATTGGCACAATCCACCGAATTTGTGTACAAAATTGAACCGGGATCGTGATACCACTTGTTAGACTACCACTTAGAAGGGGGGGTTGAATAAGTGGCCCTTTTTAAACAATGTCGATTTTAAAAATTTAGTTCAAAGGTACGCGCGGAAGCACCACCGGATCGGTAGTCTCTTTGCACCCGATTGATCACTGAAAAAGTAGTATAGCCTTGAACGTGTGATGATAATGAACAAGAAACGACCGTGTGCAAAATATTCAAATTAAACGATCCAATAACACAATCCAATCAAGTTACGAGAATTTAAAGCTAATCCAATCACAATCAAGATATATGTTAATTGAATTTTGGTGCACACTTACGAACACGAAAATTCAATTGAATCGAAAATTAAAGCGATTGCATAAAGTAAAAGATTAAGGAAGAAAGACACAAACGATTGATTAGGGAGTTCCCAACGGCTTTCGTGTCGTCCTCGCGGTCGGCCGGGTACGTCTCCCCCCAAATAACCAAACGGGTTATTTGAGCGTTTATTGATTAAAAACGATTGAACTATAGTGCACAATTTACAAAGACTCCAATAACCCTACATCGAATCTAATGCAAACTATGCGTAATAACCTCAACAAGTAATGAAGCTTCTCCCTCTGATTCCAACGATCCTAACCGTGCGCAAATCCTCGCACCGATCGTCCAGCTGAGTACCTCGCTTCTTTGTTGTTGATCCTTCAAGATATCGCACAATCTTGAATCCTCAAGAAAACCCAAACCTTCTTCACAAATCAACTCGATCACGCCTCTAATTCACCGCAAGCCGTACCGAACGTTATCGCACAATTTATGGTAAAAATGGGGAGTAATAATTGATGATAAAGAACAGCTCTTTGGCAAGATGAATCACCTTATCTTGCTTTCGGATGAATAATGGCAAGCTTTAAAAAATTAAAAACTAAAAGCTATGCTTAAATAAGTGTGTCCAGAGCATAATTAAAATGCTAAAATTGAACCTCTGAAAAGTCTAGTGAGTCTTGATCACTCTGATTAAGTACTTTCCGCTGCAACTCAAGACTATGGTTCACTAAGTCATTAGGTATCTCATCCCTTGACTTAGAAAATTTTCTGTAATGGATCATATGAAGACAAGACTAAGACTGTCACATACTAGCAAAGGTTCATCACAACAATCAAGATTGAAGAAGTCTTGAAAATTGAAGACACACAAGATTCTGAACATCAAAGACCTTGAAGATCTCAGAACAGAAGATTGCATCAACAGAGATCAATTTGAAGATTGAAGAATTTGAAGATTGAAGACTGAAGAATGCACATTCAACAAAGTGGTTTGTGGTTGTTTTAGCCATAATTTGCCAAAGGGGGAAATTGTAGTTCTTCTGAGATTGACTGCATCATAAGGCTAAAACAACTTGGTCAGAATGACTTAGCTAAAGCACCAATGCTAAAGCAATTGAGTCTAAAACCACTTGTGCATATTGAAGATGTGCAGATGCAACATGTTGAACAAGATGTCCTAGACATCTTGTCACTGGGTTCAAAACATGTTAAGGCAACATGTCGAACAAGATGTCCTAAGACATGTAGGTAGGACATCTTGACCCAGTTCAGCTTAAAAGATAATGCTTATGCATTAAGCGCGCGTATCTTTTCAATTTGAATAAAGCGCGAATCTTTAAGTAACAAGATGAGATTAGGATTAATGATAAAGTTTGTCATTAATCATATGTGTTAGATACGATCGAATTCGTATTTAATTTGTGGATAAAGATTAAATCTTTTATCTTATGGAGTTTGTTTTAAAACCAGTTTGTTTTAAAACTAATTCTTTTTGTAGTGCATCTGAAAGATTGAAGATTATCTGAAGACTTGCATGCCTATATAAAGGACTCAATATAGAGCTTGAAACTTAACCCATAATAACTGAAGATTGTGAGTCCAAAGCTTTGTACCCACTGTGCAAAGCATCTGTAGCTTCTAAGTATTGTTCTTGATTTTGGTTGCTTGTTGTCGTTGAACATTGTTGTTCAACTGAGTCTTAAACTGCAAAGTTTAGTTTCGATCACTTGGGATTAGTGATTAGAGGGAGTTGGGTAAGTTCTCATATTCAGGGGGAGTTAACCTTTGGGTAGAAGATTGCTAGGATTAAGAAAAGGCATACATATCAAAAGGTGTTTGGTATGCGTTGTAAGACTAAGTATTAATTCGGAGTAGTAGTTTTCACTCCCTGGATTGGTATCCCCCAGAGTAGGTGTGATTTGCACCGAACTGGGTTAACAAACATTGGTGTTGTTTATTGCTTTTATTTACTTCAGTACTGCAATAACGTTTGATCCTTATAACCAGTTGTCGAACTAGTTGTCTAAGACATATGGACTGTAGACACATTGTCCTAGACATTGTGTACGACATCTGTCCTGCCAGAGAACAGAATTTCAAAGTGTAGTTCTTCTGAGATTGGCTGCATCATAAGGCTAAAACAACTTGGTCAGAATGACTTAACTAAAGCACCAATGCTAAAGCAATTAAGTCTAAACCACTTGTGCATATTGAAGATGTGCAGATGCAACATGTTGAACAAGATGTCCTGGACATCTTGTCACTGGGTTCAGAGCATGTTGAGGCAACATGTCGAACAAGATGTCCTAAGACATGCGGGTAGGACATCTTGACCCAGTTACAGCTTTGAAGATAATTCTTATCCATTAGCGCGGGTATCTTTTAAATATGCATAAAGGCGCGAATCTTCAAGTAACAACTGTGATTAGGATTGACAACAAAGTTTGTTATTAATCCTATGTGATAGATATGATTGAAGATCATAACTAACTCTTGAAGATTTAAAAACAACTTATATCTTCTAGTTGAGTTAGTTGAGATTTGTTTGGAATAATTAGATAAGATCAAATCTAATTATATGGCTAAAAACAAATCATATCTATGAGTAGAGTTAGTTGAGATTTGTTTGGAAGATTTAAAACAGATTTTATTATAACTAACTCTTAAAGGATTTAATTTAAACTTTATCTAATAAAGTTTGTTACAAAAATCCTATCATGATGCAACTAAAGCTCAAGCATATCTCAGGAGCTGCATCCCTATATAAGTAGACTCAAGACTACGTTTTCAAGTACGAGAGCAAGGATTAAAGATCACATATAAACTTAGGGTTTAGCTCGAGTCATTCTTTGCACCACCCTATGTTAATTAACACATAGTGGTTGGTTTGAGTCAGTTGATCAACCTTGTTAAGGATTGGAGTTGTTTTCCAACCTTGATTTCTTGTGTATTTGCACAAGTTTTTTCTTTCTTTAAGTCTTAGGTGCTAAGGTTTAGAGTAAGGTATAATTGTTGAATTTGTATTCAACAATATTGTCAAACGACAAAGAAGAAGGATCTCGATTAGGTTCTCATATCTAGGGGGAGTAGCCTCTTAGGTAGAAAGTCATCGGATAGTTTTAGTAGTAGGCTTTGAGTAAAGGTGTTATTCAAATAAGACCGGGAAACTAAGAACTATTGTTAGTGAATTTCCTTTCCTGGATTGGTATCCCCAAGAGTAGGGCTGTTTAGCGCCGAACTGGGTTAACAAACACTCGTGTCGTTTACTGCATTCCTTTACGATTCTGCAAAGTTATATATTGATCCTATCGACCAATTTTCGAACCAGTTGTCTGAGACATCTGGTCAAATACACAGTTGTCCCAGACATCATGTAAGACATCTGTCCTGCCAGAGAACAAAATTTCAATTGGTATCAGAGGAGGCACCCTAACCTACTGGGTGAGCTCCAGGGAGACTAATTTTGTTCAAGATGTGCAAGATTGGAGGATCAATAAATAGACCACCAATTCTGGATGTATCTAATTACGACTATTGGAAAGCAAGAATGGGTGCCTTCATCAAATCCATGGATCAGAGAGCATGGAGGGCAATTGTTACAGGGTGGAATCATCCAATGGTCACAGCAGAAGATGGCTCTACAAGCCTAAAAGGAGTAGCAGATTAGAGTGCAGAAGAAGAAACAATAGCTAGTGCTAATTCAAAAGCATTAAACGCTATATTCAATGGTGTTGATCAAAATATGTTCAAATTAATCAACACATGTACTGAAGCCAAGTAAGCTTGGGAAATTCTCTAAATTGCTCATGAAGGAACTTCTAAGGTTCATATGTCAAAGCTACAACTTCTCACAACAAAGTTTGAAAAACTAAGGATGGATGAAGATGAAACTATATTGGAATTCAACACTAGACTCCGTGATATAGTCAATTCATCATTTGCCCTAGGTGAGAAGATATCTGAAGAGAAGATACCAAGAAAAATCCTCAGATCATTGCCTAAAAAATTCGACATTAAGGTAACTGCTATCGAGGAATCGCAAGACTTGAGCACGATGAAAGTTGATGAACTTATTGGTTCATTACAAACCTTTGAGATGGACATCAATGATAAACTAGAAAAAGAAGAAAGGTTATCAAATGGTATAACTCTTCTTAGAAAGTTAAAGAAAGAGTTGAAGAAATTGGACAGAAATTTGAGGAGAAACGTCTCAAACAAGTTGTCCAACAACAATTCTCAAAGGAGAAATCTTGGAGAAGACAATCTATCAGAAGCAATAACCCTCATTGACAAAAAGTTCAACAAATCCTTGAACAAGTTGAAAAGACAGTGGGGAACAAATGTCTTAGACAAGATGTTCAACAACAGTGCACAAGGCAATGTCAAAGATGTCCTAGACAAGATGTCCAACATCAGAAGAGGTAAAGAAGAAGACAAATCTTATCTTGAAAGAAACATAAGGTGTTTTGAGTGTGAAGGCTTTGGCCACATTATAGCTGAATGCCCTACATTCTTAACGAAATAGAAAAGGGAATTGTCAATCTCTTGGACAAATTCTGATGATGAGAGTGAAGGAGAAACAACTAATATGATAAGAGCTCTCATTGGGAAATCTGAAATTGATAGCTTTGATGATGAAGATCAAATTGAGGAGGAATTAAATGAGACATATAGAAAGATGACCACAAAATGGTAAGAATCATGTCCATTGGTGGAAGAACAGAAGAGAATAATCAAAGGCCTCATTCAAGAGCAATTAATTTCTACTATTACTCATCTAGAAGAAGAAGTCACCTTGTTAAAATCAAAACTCACAAACATAACAAAAACAGTGAGAATGTTAAACAAGGGATCTGACATATTAGATGAACTCCTTGAAGTTGGGAAGATGACCAGAGACATGGATGGATTAGGGTTTGACCATTGTTCCAAGAAGGAAGTTAAATCTGCCCCTGAGAAGATGATTCCCCCTATGAAGAAGTCTCAATACCAGATGTCAAACCACATGTATCAACATCCTGTTCAACACAAACACGGGAAGTCAGCAACCATGCCTTGGCGTTCTGCACAACAGAAGAAACAGACGACAGACCACATGTCCAAACATCTGGCTCAGCATAAGCAGAAGAATTTAGGTCACAAGCCTCAGCTCCCAGCTCAACTGAAGAAGCAGATGTCAAGCCACATGTCTCAACATCCTGTTCAACATGAAGACAGGATCATAGACTACAAGTCTCAACAATCTGTTAAAACAAAGAAGCAGATGTCAAGCCACATGTCTCAACATCCTGTTCAACAAAGGAAGAATAGGAACATAGGCCAGCTTCACAAGCAGCAGAAGAAGCACATACCTAGAACGCATCTTAAAAAGTTATTCTCCCAAAATAGAAGAGCTTTCAATAGATGTGATCATTGTGGTAGGTCTGGGCATGTTATGAAAGAATGCTTCATACTTTATGGCTATCCTCAAAGGCCTAAATCACCAAGGCAGAACAAGAAGACAACCCAAACTCAAAGCGTGAAAAACAAGAATGTTCAAACTAAGAAAGTATGGAAGCCAAAAATAAATTCAAAACAAATGGCTCATACTCCTCTCAGAATATCCTCACATGAAGATTGGTACTTTGACAGTGGATTCTCTAATCACATGACTGAAGATAAGAGAAATCTTAAAGAATTAAGATCTTATTCAGATGGTTGTGTTACATTCGGCGATGGTGTTAAAGGTAGAACCAAAGGCATGAGAAAATTAGTTGGTTTAAGCTCCTCATGCCTAGATGATGTTCTACTAGTGGAAGGTCTGACTACAAACTTGATTAGCATAAACCAATTATGTGAAAAAGGCTTGAATGTGCATTTCAACAACTCAGAATGCACCATTCTCAAAGATCAAGAAGTGGTGATGAAAGGGACAAAGTCAAAAGACAAGTGTTATCAATGGACTCCTCAGAACAACAGTCCAAAAATAGCTTTTTTGTCAGCCGGAGAAAAAAGTATCAAGATGTCCCACAAGATGTTACAACATCTGTACAACGGACATGAAGTGGAAGCAATTATGGTTGGAAGTGTTAGAGTGCCTCTCAGTATTCACATGCTCAACAGCGTGTAATAAGCACTATAGAGGTAACGTGCAGATTAAAGTGACATTAATCATCTGCACGTAAAAAGAGGCAGCCTTATGTACTCAAACAATCTATAAAAGGCTACAAATACCTCATATGTGACACTACCAAACGTCTCAACATCTTGTCAAAACACCCTCTCCAAAATCAGAGATTCAACCCTTCCGAAAAATCTTTGCAACATGTGTCAACAATCATCAAAGAACAACAACTTAAATCTTGATGATTCAAAGGCACATGCTGAATAGGCATCTCTCCAAATGCCCAGGGTTTCTGATATAGAAATTGATCAACAAGGAATCACTGTCAATGTTGTACCAATCAACATAGTTCCTCCAACTGAAAGGGAAACTCAAGAAGAAGCAATTGATTGCTGCTAGTGTGTCAGAAGAAGATTGTCTAACCAGATGTCCAAGACATCACGACCTTTGGAAAGAAAAGGGTGGGAGGAAGAAGAGTTCCTACAATCATGAATCAGGAAGCTACACTGAGCGAGAATGATCAATTCGTGATTGGAAGAAACAATCAGGTCAAGCACAATAAGAAAAATCAATGTGGATAATCTAATCCAAAGGATGACCAAGGAGAAAGGGGGAAAACCACTGAAGCCTTGATCTCTCTGATTGAATGCTTCTGCTAATACAAGGCTATGGTTTGCATGAAGAATCTGGGATTGAAGAAACTAACCCAGAAACTTGAAGAAAAACATGGCACGACCAACTTTGCCTTTGTGGTCTACCAAATGTCCTAGACATTGGATACTTTGACATCCGGCACCAAGTGTGCACTTTTGTAAGCTGTTCGTTTCTTTTTAATCAATGAAATATTTTCCTTTGAACCTTTGTCAAATTATGGTATGCTAAAATAAGTGTGTCCAGAGCATAATTAAAATGCTAAAATTGAACCTCTAAGAAGTCTAGTGAGTCTTGATCACTCTGATTAAGTACTTTCCACTGCAACTCAAGACTTTGGTTCACTAAGTCACTAGGTATCTCATCCCTGGACTTAGAAAATTCATTGTAATGGATCATATGAAGACAAGACTAAGACTGTCTCATACTAGAAAAGGTTCATCACACATTCAAGATTGAAGAAGTCTTGAAAATTGAAGACACACAAGATTCTGAAGATCAAAGACATTGAAGACCTGAAGATCTCAGAACAGAAGATTGCATCAACAGAGATCAATTTGAAGATTGAAGACTGAAGAGTGCACATTCAACAAAGTGGTTTGTGGTTGTTTTAGCCATAATTTGCCAAAGGGGGAGATTGTAGTTCTTCTGAGATTAGCTGCATCATAAGGCTTAAACAACTTGGTCAGAATGACTTAACTGAAGCACCAATGCTAAAGCAATTAAGTCTAAACCACTTGTGCATATTGAAGATGTGCAGATGCAACATGTTGAACAAGATGTCCTAGACATCTTGTCACTGGGTTCAGAGCATGTTAAGGCAACATGTCGAACAAGATGTCCTAAGACATGCGGGTAGGACATCTTGACCCAGTTACAGCTTTGAAGATAATTCTTATCCATTAGCGCGGGTATCTTTTAAATATGCATAAAGGCGCGAATCTTCAAGTACCAGCTGTGATTAGGATTGACAACAAAGTTTGTTATTAATCCTATGTGATAGATATGATTGAAGATCATAACTAACTCTTGAAGATTTAAAAACAACTTATATCTTCTAGTTGAGTTAGTTGAGATTTGTTTGGAATAATTAGATAAGATCAAATCTAATTATATGGTTAAAAACAAATCATATCTATGAGTAGAGTTAGTTGAGATTTGTTTGGAAGATTTAAAACAAATCTTATTATAACTAACTCTTAAAGGATTTTATTTAAAGTTTATCTTATAAAGTTTGTTACAAAAATCTATCATGATGCAACTAAAGCTCAAGCATATCTCAGGAGCTGCATCCCTATATAAGAAGACTCAAGACTACGTTTTCATGTATGAGAGCAAGGATTAAAGATCACATATAAACTTAGGGTTTAGCTTGAGTCATTCTTTGCACCACCCTATGTTAATTAACACATAGTGGTTGGTTTGAGTCGGTTGAACTTGCATTCAACCTTGTTAAGGATTGGAGTTGTTTTCCAACCTTGATTACTTGTGTATTTGCACAAGTTTGTTCTTTCTTTAAGTCTTAGGTGCTAAGGTTTAGAGTAAGGTATAATTGTTGAATTTGTATTCAACAATATTGTCAAACGACAAAGAAGAAGGATCTCGATTAGAGGAAGGTGAGTGGGTTCTCATATCTAGGGGGAATAGCCTCTTAGGTAGAAAGTCATCGGATAGTTTTAGTAGTAGGCTTTGAATAAAGGTGTTATTCAAATAAGACCGGGAAACTAAGAACTATTGTTAGTGAATTTCCTTTCCTGGATTGGTATCCCCAAGAGTATGGCTGTTTAGCGCCGAACTGGGTTAAAAAACACTTGTGTCGTTTACTGCATTCCTTTATGATTCTGGAAAGTTATATATTGATCCTATCGACCAATTGTCGAACTAGTTGTCTGAGACATCTGGTCAAATACACAGTTGTCCCAGACATCGTGTAAGACATCTGTCCTGCCAGAGAACAGAATTTTAAAAAGACTTTTCACTAAGGTACACGAATATCAAAATTCTTTGTGATAATACTAGTGCTATAAATTTGTCAAAGAATCCCATTCAACATTCTAGATCAAAGCATATTGAAATTAAGCATCATTTCATTCGTGATCATGTTTACAAAAAGGATGTTGAATTAATATTTGTAGATACTGAATATCAATTAGCTGATATTTTCACAACCTCTAACTGAGGATAGGTTTAATTTTTTTTAAAGAAAATTTAAGAATTATCAAAAATCCATACTAAAAATTATTGAGAGAAAATCCTTCAACACAAAAGAATAATCCTAGAACATCCTTTAATGTCTTGTTCCCTAAAAAAAACTTGTATATTTATTTACAAAAACCTTTCCTCTTCCAAAAATTTTTGGAATCATAATTTCTCCTCCAAATGTCTTAAATAAATTTTTTATTTTACCTATCCCAAAGTACAATTATGAATAGTAATCAAGTACTCTACTAACCTAACCCATCTATTCATATTCTTCTCAAATCACTATACATTATCACTCCCACTCCTCCTACCACTTCACGAAACATTCCTCTTCTCTCACCAAGAAAAGAAAAACAATCTCCTTCTTTAAAAAACTCTCTCATTTCATCTTCCTCAAAAATGGCAAGAACCAAGGAAGCAGCAAGGAAAACTCTTCACGACCAAAATGCCTCATCCTCCTCATCACAATCTGAAAAGCGATCATCTAAAATAGCCACCTACACCAGGAAGAGAACCTCAAAGTCCAATCCCTCTCAATCAAAATCTGAATCCTCATCTGAAAATGAAGACATTTTGCTCAAAGATACTCTTCCAAAGAAGAAGAGATTATCAATCCCTTTGGTTCACAAAGACAATCTGGAAAGCTTTGAAAGATTCTCAAAGTCCAAGAACATTCTTCCAGGTAGAGTCTATAACTTTAGTGACCTTACTAGCTCTGATGTTGATCTTGTCAAACTGACAGAACAACTTGGTTGGACTCATGTTTTCCAAATTAAAGAAACCTGCTATCCTAGTCTCATTCAAGCCTTTTATTTTCACACTGTGATTCACTCTGATAAAGATCTCATAACCTTAGATCTTAAGGGAACTAGGGTTAGAGTAACAGAAAACATTTTAGCTGATTTGTTAGGTCTTCCCACTAAGGGAAACAGACTCTATGGCCCTACATGGTATACTACTGCCATAGTCAGAAAATCAGAATTCATGGCCAAATTTTTTCAACCGGAACAGTTCTCTCTGACCATCCTTCATCTAAGCTCAAAACTGAATTCGAAATGATCTACAACATGTGTCTTCACTCCATTTTTCCTCGCAAAGGCAGTAATAACAAAGTCAATGACAATGACTTGATGATCATGTATCATATGGCAAACCAAATCAAACTGAACCTACCCTATGCCATACTTCAACACATGATATATATCATTGAACATGGATCAAGGAAGGTATCACTGCCCTATGGAATGTTTCTCACAAGAATTTTTAGAAAATTCAAAGTTGACTTAAAAGGAGAAGAAGTCAACAATAGCAAATCTGAATTCTCATACAAGAATGTTGGAAGGATGAAGAATCTCTCTGAAGTTGATGAAAAACTCACTGAAATCAAGGAATTAAAAGAAAAAGAAATGTCTTTCAGCAAGAAGGAAATCTAAATCTCCTAGCTGATGTTGTGAAAACTCAGGAAGACCATCAGGAGAACATTCTCCCTAGTCCACCAACACCGAACAAAGGCAAGGCAATCACAAGTGAAGGTAATCTCTCTGATTCTCGTGACCTAGGAGTCTCCTTAGATTTTGACTCTGCTTTTGAAGGCAATCTAGGATTAAACATCAACAAATTTACCTTTGTACTACTTGATAGTTTCACCTCTGTTCATCCTCCTATAAACACATCACTATTGTCACCTGTAATGCCCTCATCTCAGCACACTTTTAGTTCCTTTCATAGTACTGAGTTTGTAAGAAATCTGATCAGAACACCTGCTCCTGACTTCCCAAGAATGCCAATCCCAATCTACTCTGATGCTGGTCCATCATTACCATCATTTCCACCACATTTTGCTTCCATCAGCTCTTTTTGTACCAACACTCCCTCTTATGATGTGCATCAAGAAGCCTCAGCATTCCTCCTATATGAAAACCTTCGCGCTAGACCTCCAAAGAGATCAAAAACTGAAAAAGATGTCTCAAAGACAAGGAAAGACATGGCCAAAGTGTTTGAAACTATGGCAATTCATAGCAATATGTTGTCATATATCATGCTTGAATTTCAAATTCTAAGGACCTGGCTTGTGAATGAATTTTGGCCAACCATGCGTGTGAACCCTCCTGATGAAAATCTTGCACCTCCAGTTCCAAAAATTCCCAAGTTTGATCACTCCAGCTCTGATGATTCATCACCAACTGTGCCTCAGTAGATTCAACAACAGGCTCCCATACCTTTTTGCAAATGACAAACGGGGAAGAAGATAAATTCTGAAGATTTTAATAGATTTTAATGGAATTGGGATGTTTTTATTGTTGTTGCTTTTATTTTTTTAAGTTTAGAATATTAAGATATGATGATAAGTTTCTTAGGCCCTTTTTGCAGAACTTCTCCTTTTATGTTATGATTAAATTCTAAACTTTATCTATGGCAATTATGAATCACTTTTAAGTTGAGTTATGTTATTAACCATGCATGAGTTCACATGACTGCATTTTTTTTTACAAAATATATCAAACTCAATTTTTATCCACAATCATGATTTGATATAAAATGCAAAAATTGAGAGGGAGCTATTTGATTATTAAATCATAAGTATTATTTTAATCAGAATCAATTATAATTAAACATATAGTGGACCTTCAAGAATGAAAATATGTCTTTGATGACAATAATTTTTACGATGTTTTTAGTAATATTTATTATTAGTTTATATTAGACCAATTACAAGGAAAAAATCTAAAGAAGTGAAGCTATTTGTCCAAGAAGTCAAGAATTGAAGAAAATACATGAAAAGAGGCTAAAAGGAAGAAAATACGCAAGTCTCGGTCTGTAGATCATAACTTGAGCTACGAGTATCAGATGATATATTCCATCTCTCATATAAGACGCCCTAACAGTCTTCTGACGTCTAGCTAATGACTTTAAAGAATTGCTTTCTGAGAGGCAACCCAAGGTATTTTTATTGCTTTCATTTATTTTTCTTGCAATTTAAAGTTTTTCAAATTAGATAAATTTTCAAAACTACAAGATGTGTTTTCAAAAGGGAAGGAATGCAAAAATTTTATGCCCAAAAAGAATTTTAAAAGAGTTGTTCCAAAGCCCTTCGTGTAAAAAATTTCCTACTGTGTCACGATGAAAATAAAAACTTTTGAAAAACATGGCATTGGAATAGTCATCATGCAATGAAACTGCTCATGACACGATAAAAGTTTGGAAGTTACAAAAAGAAACACCGGTTGCAACACTTACACCATCCAACCCATTAACCCTACATTTCTAAGCCTTCAAAGTTCACCATTATCATCTCTTTCTTATTCATTCATCCATCACCACAAAAATAAAAACTCCACATTAGACCACAAAATTCTTCACCACTGCACCAAAGAAAAATAAAAATAACCTCGAGATTTTATCCAGTCAAGATGGAATGATGAATGAACATCTCAAGTCCCAAGTAAAAGAGAGACGATCTCTTGGGACAGAGACGCAAACATTCTTAACCGAGCAAAAAGGCTTACCACCAAATTAAACAACAGAAGACAAAGTCAACTATCAACCCTGATCAAGTCACAGTGCACAGTAGGTGACAAGGTGAAGTAGCTATGACAACGTTACAAAAGTTCAAAGTTTGGGCTAACAAACTCACAGCAGCAGCAAGCTCCATATCAGACTCAGAGCAAGCACGAGCAGGTCAATACGCAAATAACATCATGGACCTGTTGAATAGAGAGCTGAACCATATATTCTTTACACCCGGTGCATCATCACACTAGGGCCGGCAATAAGTCATGGAGCATTTCCGCTGTTCCCTTCTATCTTTGTATCGTAGTAGTTTATCAACTATGTAATGAATGTCATTTGCTGAAGCCCCCTATGCTTACTAAAAAAATGCAATAACTGTTTGCTTCTTTATAATCTAGTGCATGTTAAAAGTTATAGGCAAAGTTCCAATGACGTAACAACTAGATTTGGATGACCTGAATTCCACGCCTTTATACAAAGAACACCAAAGGTGATTGTTCAACCTTCAGATACTTAAGCGAAGTGAGGATTTGAGCTAAATATTTCCAAAACGGTATTGCTACTTTCTTTCGATCTACTATGAGAGTACCGTGTACTTGTTTATTTTCTAAAACTTGCTTTAATTCTCTGCTGACTGGTTGGTTTGACTTATATACATGAGGTAATTGTATGTTATAACCCAGAGTCTTTTTCAAGCCACCCTTATTAATATTATTATCCTTTGCTAGCCAAATTTGAGCCGTAAAAAAATATTTTCCTTTTCTTTCGGTGACAAACCATGATATAAGCCTATAAACAAGAAAAACAAATAAATTACCCTCTTTGGAGTTAGGTAATAGTTCTCTGATCTTGGTAACAACAAAAGTTTGGGGTTGCTCATGGAACTAGCAACATCTTAAGTTTGGGGTGGGTATGCAGAGAACTATCACTATAAAAAAATAAAATAAAAAAAATGTGAAAAAGAGACGGGAAAACATCAAAAATTCCTTAAAAAATAGTCTCTTAAAAAAAAGTAAAAATAAAATAAAATGAAAAGAGCCAAAAAGGCAAAATAGTGATAGAAAAGAACCACACAAAGACACATCCAGTTCTAATTCTCTGATACCAAATCAACAAGGTACCTTACTACGGTCTGGCAAGTTGACCAGTCTGTCGTCGAGTAATAATTCACACTCTAGGTCTCTAGAATGAGTTCGTATCCATAGGGATCGTGTCAAAACCTCGTCAGTTCTATTCTAGTTCGTGGTTTTTGCATTCGCTTTGGTTTTTAGAAAAAGGTTTTAACTAAGAAAATAAGCGAGATGCGTTGCAGAAAATAAATGTTTTGATTCAGAAACATAGAGGACAGGTATGGTAGTTGGAGTTACTCCCTCCTTCATACTTGGCATAATCGGTGTATAACATAGTTATTCGTATTATAATTTGGCGTTGATTTTATCCTTGTTTTAGTAGTACCTTACTACTACACTATGTAAGTAAAGTTTCCCTATATTTGCAACCTACGAGAGCCTAACCTCGCTGTGTCACATACCCTAATTACGAGACAGAGTTATTTACAAACATGCATTATGACCATTGATGACAGGAATTTCTGCAGTATTTTAGGTAGTATTATTAGAATTAAAATGACCAAGACAGGCCCAAATATCAACAAAAACCTGAAGAATCGAGAAAAAGCTTCAAGACAAGGTGAAGATATGCAAAACACAAGAAAAAGCCCAAAAATGAAGAAAAACAGCTCATCGTGTCACGATGGCTTCCAACGTGACATGATGAGAGCTGCTTGCTCGCCAAGATAGAATCAATTATATTTTTGAAGAGAATCTTAGCATCGTATCACGATGGCTCACAGCGCAATACGATGGCTTTGCGTGGAGATCACGCAGATCAAACGCACAGGATCAGTTATAATTTTAAACTGAATCTGCTCATCGTGGCACAATGGACTTAGCGTGCCACGATGGCTTGCTGAGGCCCATTACGAAAAGTATAAATAGAGCCTCCATAATTCATTATTTTTCATTCAGAAATAGAAGAACTTTCTATTCCTTTTGGAGAGAAGTTCGGAGGAGCTCTAAGGGCATAGTTTTCTCCCCTTACGGGAAAACTAACTCGGCAAGGTATGATTCTTTAGGCTTTTTATAGTTAGATTCTTGTAATTTAATTATGTAGTCTTTTGTAATAATTCCTTAGGTTGTGGTGGAGAAGATGAACTCCCCGATGAATACTTGGGTCATGTAATTGAGTCAAAGTTGTAATAAATTGTCTTTGTAAATTATTATTTGTTATTTGTTTACTTGCTTTAATATCGTTAGTCGGGATCTTGGCCGGATAAATGGCGACGTCTTAGAATAAATAATTAGGGTTTACTTTAATTGTAGCACATTAGGGTTCTCTCTATTATTTGTCCGGAACTAGTAATAAATAACACTAGGTTAAAGGAACCACACAACAATCTTGAACTAGTTATGAATTAATAATTAGAGGAAGAATCAGGAACTAGTTGTAATAAACAATTGGAACTTAATAACCGTAACTAAGATCTAGGGGTATTGGATGGTCGATGGTCATAATGCATGTTTGTAAATAACTCTACCTAGTAATTTAGGGTATGTGACAAAGCGAGGTTAGGCTCTCGTAGGTACCTTAGTTGCAAAAGTAGTAGGACTTTGCCTACATAGGGTAGCAGTAAGGTGCTACTAAAACAAGGATAGAATCGACGCCCAATAATAGTACGAATGACTATGTTATACACCGATTATCGCTCTATGTTTCTGAATCAAGTATGAGGGAGGGAGTAAGTTCAACCACCATACATATCCTCTATGTTTCTGAATCAAACCTTTTATTTTTCTTGCAACGCATATCGCTCTTTTATAAATTAAAAACCCTTTTTCCTAAAAACCAAAGCGAATGCAAAAACACACGAACTAGAATAGCACTACCGAAGGTTTGACATGATCCCTGTGGATACAAACTCATTCTAGACACCTAGAGTGTCAATTATTGCTCGACGACAAACTGATCCACTTGCCAGAACGTAGTCAAGCTTTTGGCGCCGTTGCCAGGGATTGTGTTCACAAAACTTTGTTAGAATTACTCTAGTTTGTAAAAAAAATAAAAAAAATTTAAAAATACAAAAAAATTAAAAAATCAAAAATCTTGTTAATGATTGTGGATTTAGAACTGTGAAATTCTGGCTAAGGCAAAGTCAAGGTATTTCAGCGATCCTAGTGATCCACCTCACTTACTTGGGAATTTTCATGGTGACAAAGACGCATGAAACAAAACCAAAAATAGTTATAAATATCTTTTCCAGTGCTACTGATGGTATTCATTTGTTGTGCTTGATAAACAGATATCCTGGATTTTGAGTACTTCGACGAGCCAGAGAAAGAGTTAAGGAAAAGACTGAGAGCTCTAAAGCTAGCAGAATCCAGTAATCTCGAGAAAGAAGGAGAGCCTACCACCAAAGCCATGGGAGATGAACAAAGAATCACTATGGGAGATTACTGCAAGAGGACTGACAATGATCAGATCTCACTGGGGTTCCAGCCGGCAAACCCAGCTAACTTTGATATCAAAGGTAACGTTCTTACAGGTTTGCGGGACATTTCGACGGCCGCACAAACAATGATCCTTGGGATCATTTGTCAAAGTTTTCAGAGACTTGTCAGATACAGAAGGTGCCGAAAAATGTCACAGAGGACCAGAAGAAGTTGCGGTTGTTTGCTTTTTCTCTTACAGGTCCAGCAAAAGATTGGCTTCAATGTTTGCCAAGGGGATCAATCACCACATGGAAGGAGCTTGAAGACAAGTTCCTTGAGAGGTTCTTTACTCACACTTTATTCTAGAAGCGGAAATCTGAGATCCTGAGTTTCAAACAACATGAATCTGAAACGCTGTGTGAAGCTTATGAACGCTTCAAATTGCTCAAGAGGAGGTGTCCTAACCACAACATTAGTGCTATGGAGCATATGCAGATATTCACGGCAGGTATGAAAATGCAACATCGCATGATACTCGATGCCTCGGCCGATGGGTCTATCAAAATTAAGACCTATGCAGAGACCAAGGATCTAGTTGAACAGATGTGCCTGAACGAATACAACATGAGTCATGACAGGAATGAGAAAACACCTAAAATTATCAAGGTGGACAAAGAAGTTGTTTACAAAGTAGAGATAAAGCTGTTAAAGAGGCAACTTGCTGAGAAAGAGAAAGAGGTAAAAGAAGCTAGTGTGAAACAGGTAGAAGGAGTCTGTGACTTCTGCCTAGAAGATCACCCAAACGGGCAGTGTTTGCCAGGAGGTAAAGAGCAGGTGAACTATATGAGAAACAACTACAACCCAGGTTGGAGTAAGCACCCAAGTTTACGTTGGGACTAGACAACAAACAAAGCTCAAGAAACACCTCAACCAAGAAAGCCATCTCCTTTGGAGGAGTTACTCACAAAGTTTGCAAGCATGAGCAAGACAAATTTTGAAAGCATCCAGAATACAGTAGCCAACCAGGGGGCGACCATCAAAAGTTTTGAAACCCAAATTGGTCAGCTGTCTAAACTGGTAAGTACTCATGTTTCTAAATACATTGCAGGTAACACGGTGGACAACCCAAAGGAGGAATGCAATGCGTTGAAAGAGCTGAAGCCTGAATGCGAGCACGATGAGCAAGAGATGCTCAATTTCACAGAGTTCGAAGAATGGTTCAATATGCTAGGGCTGACTATCGAAGAAGCCTATGACGAGTTCTTAGGTGAGCTAGAAGAATACAGAGAAAGCCTAGCAAGAGGACCAAAGCTGCCACCCAAAAAGAAGGATCCTGGAAGCGTCACCATGATCTGTCAGATTGGGGAAGAAGGAGTCAATGCATTATGTGATGTGGGCTCAAGTGTGAATGTCATACCATTATCTTTGGCAGACAAATTCAAGCTCAAATTACCAACTGCAGGTACAGCTAAAGAACTCATATTAGCTAACCAATAAACCATTCGATCAGCAGGTACAGTAGAAGATGTCCTGGTGAAAGTCCAAGACCTGGTTTTTCCAGTAGACTTTATGATCCTAGACATTGGAGAAGATGAAGAACATCCCATCATCTTGGGAAGGCCATTCCTAGCCACTAGTATGGCCATCATTGACATGGATCTTGCTGAGATGACACTAAGGAGTGGAGAACAAGTAATCACCATTCCAACTTCCAAGACGAACAAGGACAAATGCTGCAAGTTCGAATGGAAGAATGAAGAAGCTACACCATCGACTCCAGCTCAGGTAAATTTGAAGATAGAGATAGAGGAGCTGGGGGATGAAATGGCGCAGCTATAGGTAGAGGCAAAGGCCGAGGAGGAACCCGAGGAGCTGACTGACAAAATGAAGAGGCTGACTATTGAGGTAGATATCCAGGTACCATAGGTCAAAGCATGGGGAAGAAACCGAAAGGCGGCCAGAAGATCTAAGTTTAGGGTTAACACGCCACCTCTGAAGAAGCCAGCTGCTACAAGAAGGAAGATACGGTTCCAGAAGGTAGAGGAGAACCGCTGGATCAACATACCACACAAAGAAAAGAAGGAAAGTCCACCAAAAGGCAAAGGTAAATCTATCATCAAACCAGTTGCTTCAGATGATGATGGGAGGATCTGTTTTGCCACCTTCAAAGAAAAACACGACCCAGAGAAGTACGAGAAAAGCACCAAGAAGGAAGGAGCTAAGGCGGAAGCTCCTAAAGAAGAGAGAGACATGTGAACCTATCCTCTGTAATGGAGGAAATGCGTCAAGCTAATGAGACGCTAAACAAGCGCTGCTTGGGAGGCAACCCAGGGTTTATTATTAAGTATTTCTAATTTAGTATTTTGTAATATTTCAATTCAGTAATTTGTTTCCGTATTTTCAATTCAATAACATATACTCAGAATTCCAGCATGTCAATTTCATCTGTTAACAGCCCCTGTCTTATAAAAAAAAATTAAATAATTGTTGTTGTTTATTATCTTGTGCATGACAAACTGTTATAGGTAAGATTGCTGCGACGTGAGTTGTAAATGTTGATGATCCGAATTTTGCACCTTAATACAAACACCAAAGGTGAATGCTCCGAAAAGCAGAAGTTCGGCAGACAATGAGACGAGTGATGAAGCGGTGTCTGTAGATAAGTGTTCACGCCTTCAGATACCTAAGCCAAGTGAGGATTTGAGCCAAATATTTCCAAAGGTATTATCAATTTCTTTCGATCCATGAGAGATCCGCACTCTTGTTTATTTTTCAGAACTTTCTTCAATTCTCTATAACTGGTTGATTTAGTAAATTATGCATTGAGGCAATTTTTTTTTATAACTCTGAGCCTTTTTCAAGCCACCCTTATAAATATTATTATCATTTGCTAACCACTTTGAGCCATAAAAAAAAATATATCCCTTTTCTTTCGGTGACAAACCACGATACAAGCCTATAGACCAGAAAAACAATGAATTACCCTCTTTTGGAGTTAGGTAATAGTTCTCTGATCATAGCAACAATCAAAGTTCGGGATTGCTCATGGAACTAGCAACAATTCAAGTTTAGGGTGGGTATACAGAGAACTATCACTACAAAAAAAATGAAAAAAATAGAAAAAAGAGACTGGAAAAATCCCTAAAAAAATAGTCTCTAAAAAAATATATATAAAAAGAAAAGAGACGAGAGAACATCAAAAATCCCTAAAAAATAGTCTCTACAAAAACAGTGATAGAAAAAGAACCATAAACGTCTCTTCGGTACTATTCTCTAAAAATACCAAAAATCAAAAGGTACCCTATGGAATAAGGTTGCGTACATAAAAAGGAAACAAAGTAGTACTTAACTCCAAGTTTAGGCTACTTATCCCAAAAATGTCCCACCTTGACCCTAGCCACGTTATAACCCTTAAGGACCTCCTAAAATGCATATTTATTAAATTTTGACAGGTTACTTAGAATTCTTGCAAGCCTGTGGTAAAATGGCAGGTTGTGCGATGATTGAGAGCATCCCTTTCAATTCGAGTGAAAATGTGAGAGAGAGAAAAGGTTGAACACGGACTCTTGCAGACACTTGTCCGACTCGCTACAATCAACGTCTCCTGAACCAAGCAGGACTGGGCATTGCACGCTGCGGTAAGAATCAGCAGTATCATTGCTGAACAAGTAAGCGTGTGAAATTCCTATCATCTTTGTTTATTTCTTAACTCGCTAATGGTCTTGCTTGACAGCATGTTAGTTGAGGACAAGCAACAGTTTAAGTTTGGGGTTGTGATGACAGGAATTTCTGCAGTATTTTAGGTAGTATTATTAGTATTAAAATGACCAAGACATGCCCAAATATCAACAAAAACATGAAGAATCGAGAAAAAGCTTCAAGACAAGGTGAAGATACGCAAAAGACAAGAAAAAGCCCAAAAATGAAGAAAAACAGCTCATCGTGTCACGATGGCTTCCAATGTGACACGATGAGAGCTGCTTGCTCGCCAAGACAGAATCAATTATATTTTTTAAGAGAATCTTAGCATCGTATCACGATGGCTCACAACGCCATACAATGGCTTTGCATGGAGATCACGCAGTTCAAACGCAGAGGATCAGTTATAATTTTAAACTGAATCTGCTCATCGTGGCACGATGGACTTAGCGTGCCATGATGGCTTCCTGAGGCCCATTACGAAAAGTATAAATCGAGCCTCCATAATTCATTATTTTTCATTCAGAAATAGAAGAACTTTCTATTCGTTTTGGAGAGAAGTTCGGAGCAGCTCTAAGGGCGTAGTTTTGTCCCCTTACGGGAAAACTAACTCAGCAAGGTATGATTCTTTTGGCTTTTTATAGTTAGATTCTTGTAATTTAATTATGTAGTCTTTTGTAATAATTCCTTAGGTTGTGGTGGAGAAGATGAACTCCCCGATGAATACTTGGGTCATGTAATTGTGTCAAAGTTATAATAAATCGTCTTTATAAATTATTATTTGTTATTTGTTTACTTTCTTTAATATAGTTAGTCGGAATCTTGGCCGGATAAACGGCGACGTATTAGAATAAATAATTAGGGTTTACTTTAATCGTAGCACATTAGGGTTCTCTCTATTATTTGTCCGGAACTAGTAATAAATAACACTATGTTAAAGGAACGGCACAACAATCTTGAACTAGTTATGAATTAATAATTAGAGCAAGAATCAGGAACTAGTTGTAATAAACAATTGGAACTTAATAACCGTAACTAAGATCAAGGGGTATTGGATGGTCGATGGTCATAATGCATGTTTGTAAATAACTCTACCTAGTAATTTAGGGTATGTGACAAAGCGAGGTTAGGCTCTCGTAATTACCTTAGTTGCAAAAGTAGTAGGACTTTGCCTACATAGGGTAGCAGTAAGGTGCTACTAAAACAAGGATAGAATCTACGCCCGATAATAGTACGAATGACTATGTTATACACCGATTATGCCAAGTACGAGGGAGGGAGTAAGTTCAACCAACATACCTATCCTCTATGTTTCTGAATCAAACCTTTTATTTTTCTTGCAACGCATATCGCTCTTTTATAAATTAAAAACCATTTTTCCTAAAAACCAAAGCGAATGCAAAAACACACGAACTAGAATAGCACTAGCGAAGGTTTGACACGATCCCTGTAGATACGAACTCATTCTAGACACCTAGAGTGTGAATTATTGCTCGACGACAAACTTGTCCACTTGCCAGAACGTAGTCAACCATCAACCATCCAATGCCCATAGATCTTAGTTTCGGGCTGTTCAGCTTCTAATTGCTATGTCGCAAATAGTGTCTGATTCCTCCTCTAATTGCTTAGTCACAACTAGTTCAGGATGTTTACCGTATCTATTCATCTAGCGTTATTTACTACTAGTTTCGGACAAATATTAAAGCAAACCCTAATATTACTATTAAAGTGAACCCTAATATTTATTCTAAAGGCGGTCCCGTTTATCCGGCCAGATTTCGGGCAACGTTATTAAAGTGCAAGAAAATAGATAACAACAATATACTGAATAACGATTTATTATAACTTTGACTCAATTACATGACCCAAGTATTCACCGAGGAGTTCATCGTCTCCACCACAACCTAATGCATCTATTACAAAAGACTAGATAATTAAATTACAAGAATCTAACTAAAAAACTTAAAGAAAACATACCTTGCTGAGTTAGTTTTTCCGTAAGTGGAGACAACTATGCTCTTAGAGCTCCTCTGAACCTCTCATTGAAAAGAAGAGAAAGTTGTTCTATTTCTGAATGAAAAATAATGAGACGAGGAGCCTCTATTTATACTTTTCGTATTGTGCATCAGCAAGCCATCATGACACGATAGGTCCATCGTGACACGTTGGGAAGATTCAGTTTAAAAATGTTGGGTTTTTGGATGTTGGCTTCATTTTGCAAAAACAAGATGCTACTCTAAAGGTGGTGACAGATGTGGTAACATTTGTCAGCAACACTGCCAGCTGATGCCAGTTGGACTTGGAACCCTAATACGCGCCTTTCAGCGCGCCGTCTTTCTTTGAACCCTAATTTCTTTTGTTTCAGATTTAGTTTGCGCGCCAAGACAAAGGGAAATCAGCCAGCTTGCTGAGGAATTAAAGGGAAAAATTTATTTTTAAAATATGTAATAATATATTTTTAAAACAAATCTTTAGGTTCAAGGAATATTTTTGTAAGAGATCAAGACACGCCTTTTTCAACAAGGATTATGAAGCTCAAGTATTACTTGTAGTCCAAGCAGCTCAGGACTATAAATATATGAAGACCAAGACCTAGTTCTCTAAGAGAGTCAAGCCGTATTTGGTTTTAGGGTTTAGTGTGTCAAAATCGAGTCTCTTTGTCAGCCTTTTGTGCATTTCCTTAATGCATGTTTAGGACTGTGTTTTATTGAGTTGTAATGTTACTTTCTCTGAAGCTTTGATGCAAAGAGTTAGTTAGTCTAAGCACTTGAAGCCTTTAGGTAAAAGTGCATAGGGTGTCTAGGAGGGTGTCTCCAACAACCATTTAGTTGAATTGTGTTTTATACCCCGGTAGGTTTACGACAGTGTGGAGGAGCATCGTTATTAAGGAAGTGACCTGGGCTGGTCATATCTAGGTTAAGCCTAGGTATAGTTTGCACAGATAGGGATTGAGTGAGGAGGGTTAGTGGGTACTTAGCCTCTGAATCAATACTATTATAGTAGATTCATTCCTGGATTGGTATCTCCCAGATTATGAGCAGTTGCGTCCGAACTAGGTTAACAAACAAAGCGTGCAAGTTTATTTTCTGCCTTCTTATTCGCTTTATTATTTGTTCAGTTGTCTCTCGTGGAGACAAACATGGGAACATCTGTCTCCCAGTCCAACGTTGTTGCGACCGGTGTTAGCACATCTGCTAATACATCCATCTGTTGATAGTGCCGAAATTTCAATTGGTATCAGAGCAGGCACCCTGCCTATACTTGGGTGAGATCCAGGGAATACTTTCTGGCAAACATGGACAAGGAAGGAGGTCTCGTTAACAGACCACCTCTGTTAGATGGTACTAACTACGACTATTGGAAAGCAAGAATGTGTGCTTTCTTAAAATCGCTTGTTGGCAAGACTTGAAAGGCTGTTGTTACAAGATGGAAACATCCTATGGTGGTTGACAACGATGGGAAAGTGACTGATGTGCCTAAACCAGAAGGAGAATGGTCAAAGGAAGAAGATGACCTGTCAGTAGGAAACAACAAAGCCCTAAATGCCATATTTAATGGGGTTGACCGGAACATGTTTAGACTAATCAAGCAGTGTACTGAAACTAAAGAAGTGTGGGAGATTCTGAAAACCACGCATGAAGGTACTTCAAAAGTCAAGATATCCAGGTTGCAACTATTGACCACCAAATTTGAGAACCTGCAGATGAAAATGTGTATGACTTCCACATGAACATACTTGATTTTGCTAACTCTTTTGAAGCCTTGGGAGAAAAGATTAGTGAAGAAAAGCTTGTGAGGAAAATGCTTAGGTCTCTGCCTATGAAATTTGATATGAAGGTGACAACCATTGAAGAGATGCATAATATATCCACCTTAAAGCTTGATGAGTTAGTAGGGTCACTACAAACCTTTGAACTTGGAGCAAATAAGAAATATGAAAAGAAAAACAAAAATCTGGCATTTGTCTCTAAGGATGCTGATGAGCTCAGTGAACAAGACATGAATGAAGGTGTTTCAGAGGCTTTGGCCCTTGTGGGAAAACAATTCAAGAGGCTGATGAGAAGAAGGGATGAAAGATCCAGGACAGATGTGCCGGACATCTCAGATGACACTGGAAAGCAGACCAATCCCCAGAAGCGAAAAAGATGAAGATAATTCAAATCAGACCAGGAGTGTACAGTGCTATGAGTGCAATGGGTTTGGTCACTACAAAACTGAATGTCCAAACTACTTGAAGAAGCAAAAGAAGAGCATGATGGCTACTTGGTCAGATCAAGAAAACTCAGATGTTGAAGCTGAAGGAAAGAGGGACACATCATTCACAGGAATGTGTGTGTTTGACATAAACTTTGAAGGAGTGTTCACTTTAGATGAGCTAGCTGAAGCGTACCAGGAGCTATGTCAAGACTATGATGACAGAGTCAGATGTCTGTAGCAACAGAAGATCTCATTAATCAGCTTCAGGCAGAGAAGAGTGAGAATCTTGCTCAGATATTCCATCTTACTGATGAGGTAATAGTGCTAAATTCACAGTTTGAGAACATGAACAAATAAGTTAAAATGTTGAATGCTGGGAATATTATGCCTGAGGTGAGTGTAGAAGTTGAGCAACCTGACAAGAGCTCTAAAGCAGTGGGATATGATTATACAAATCTCAATAGAAGATATTTACCATATGGTGAAAGATACAATCCTATTAAAAGAACTCTCAACTCCAGGAAGTTCAAACACATGTTGCCCCGTTCCAGACCACTTCCACCTCCCAGTTTCAATAAGGAACCTAAGGAGTGGGCATGTCATCATTGTGGAGAAAAGGGACATATAAGGTCTTTCTGCTACAAACTTCATGGAAGCCCACAAGCATCAGAACCACAGGTACCTACAAGAAAGATTACTAAGATAAGAAAGGAGTGGAAACCCAAGGCTGGGAAATCTGGACTGATTGCTCACACATCACTAAGAGCCTCATCCAAAGAAGAATGGTACTTTGATAGTGGGTGCTCAAGGCACATGACAGGTATTGAAGATTATCTAGAAGATCTAAAATCTCATCCCACAGGTCATGTAGTATTTGGAGATGGATCCAAAGGACGAATCATAGGGATAGGAAAACTGGTCAATGACAGCTTACCTGAACTTGGAGATGTCCTACTTTTAAAAGGGTTGAATGTTAATCTCATTAGCATAAGCCAATTATGTGATCAAGGACTGAAGGTTAATTTCTCCCAACCAGAATGTCTAGTCACTGATGCTAAAGGTGCAGTCCTAATGAAGGGAGTGAGGTCTAAAGATAATTGCTACTTGTGGGTACCCAACCAGAAGACACATGTTGCAACATGTATGATTGCCAAGGAAGATGAGGTGAAGATATGGCACCAAAGACTAGGTCACTTGAATCTCTGGAGCATGAAGAAAGCAGCTTCAGCTGAAGCTATCAGGGGGCTACCTAAGCTTGAAATTGTGGAAGGTAAAGTATGCGGAGAATGTCAGATAGGCAAACAAAACAAAGTCTCACACAAGATGTCGCCACATCTGACTACCAACAGGGTTCTGGAGTTACTACACATGGACTTGATGGGTCCAATGCAGGTTGAAAGCCTTGGAGGGAAGAAGTATGCATTTGTTGTAGTTGATGACTATTCAAGATACACCTGGATACATTTTATCAGAGAGAAGACACATACCTACTATGTCTTTGAAGAGTTATGTATTCAACTACAAAGAGAAAAAGAGTTCCACATAAAGAGAATCCGAAATGATCATGGTAAGGAGTTTGAAAATTCAAAATTCTTGGATTTTTGTGCTAATCAAGGGATCAAACATGAGTTTTCCTCACCTATCACCCCTTAGCAAAATGGTGTAGTGGAAAGGAAGAATCGTACTATACAAGAATGTGCTAGAGTAATATTACACGCAAAGAAACTTGCTTACCGGTTCTGGGCTGAAACCATGGATACAACCTGCTATATACACAATCGTGTCACCTTATGGGCATGTACTACAACCACTCTGTATGAACTGTGGAAAGGAAGGAAGCCAACCGTGAAGCACTTTCATATCTTTGGAAGTAAGTGCTACATCTTGGCAGATAGAGAGCAAAGGAGGAAGCTGGACCCAAAGAGTGACGAAGGGATATTCTTGGGGTACTTAACAAACAGTCAAGCCTACATGGTTTACAACAATAGGACCCAGACTGTGATGGAATTGTCAAATGTGGTAGTTGATGACTCGGCATCAATCAGTGATTCGAATGTGGTACCAGATGTTGACACATATCTCCCTTATACAGAGACAGAAGCTGAAGAAGATATTCCAGAAGTCAACACTCAGAATGATTTGACTGAATCTACAGGTCCAACCAGTCCAGAGCATGAGACTCCAATGCCGCCTAGCACTCCTGTAACTAAAGGTCCATCCATTAGAGTCCAGAAGAACCATCCTATTGATCAAATAATTGGTGACCATAGTCAAGGTATCACTACAAGGAGGTCTCAGGATATAATTGCTAGTGCTTGCTGTGTGTTAAAGTTTGAGCCAAAGAATGTGAAGGAAGCTCTGACTGATGAATATTGGATTGATGCTATCCAAGACGAGTTGAATCAATTCAAGAGGAATGAAGTTTGGGACTTGGTACCTCGACCAAAAGGAACCAATGTGATTGGTACTAAGTGGGTGTACAAGAACAAGACTGATGAGCAAGGGACTGTCACTAAAAATAAAGCAAGGCTCGTAGCTCAAGGGTACAGTCAGATTGAAGGAGTAGATTTTGATGAGACTTTTGCTCCAGTGGCTAGATTGGAATCGGTTATACTACTTCTATGAGTGGCTTGTATCCTAAAATTCAAGTTATTCCAGATGGATGTGAAAAGTGCCTTTCTCAATGGGTACTTGAATGAGGAAGTCTATGTAGAGCAATCAAAAGAAGTTGAAATGAGTCTAGTTGGTGAACTAACATTCTTTCTTGGGTTACAGGTGAAACAAATGAGTGACACAATTTTTGTTTCACAGAGCAAGTATGCAAAGAATATTGTCAAGAAATTTGGAATGGATAGTTCTCCTCACAAAAGAACACCAGCTGCTAGTCATCTCAAACTGACCAAAGATGAGAAAGGTGTTGATGTGGACCAAAGGCTCTACAGAAGCATGATTGGGAGTTTGTTGTATCTCACAGCCAGTAGGCCAGATATAACATTTGTTGTAGGAGTATGTGCTAGATACCAGGCTAAGCCAAAAGTGAGTCATCTCACACAAGTCAAGAGAATCCTCAAGTATGTGAATAGTACTAGTGATTATGGTTTGTTGTACTCTCATGGTGAAAGTTGTGAGCTAGTTGACTACTGTGATGCTGACAGGGCAGGAAGTGCTGATGATAGGAAGAGTACCTCAGGTGCATGTTTCTTCTTGGGAAACAATTTGATCTCATGGTTCAGCAAGAACCAGAATAGTGTGGCCTTGTCCACAATTGAAGCAGAGTATATTGCTGCTGGAAGTAGCTGTTCTCAATTGTTATGGATGAAACAAATGTTGAAGGAGTACAATGTTGAGCAAGATGTGCTAACATTATACTGTGACAACTTAAGTGCAATCAATATCTCTAAGAATCCTATCCAACACAGCAGGACCAAGCATATTGATATCAGGCACCACTTTATCAGAGACCTTGTAGAAGACAAGGTGATCACTCTTGAACATGTAAGCACTGAGAAGCAAACTGCAGATATCTTCACTAAAGCTCTAGATGCAAACCGCTTTGAGGAGTTAAGGAGCAAATTAGGCATCTGTCTATTTGAAGAGCTGTAGCTTTACAGCATGTGTAATGTGCAAAAATCATGATCATCCAGGTTGCACAGTATTTATGTACTCTATTCAGGAGGAGTAACAGGTTTTTGGATGTTGGCTTCATTTTTCAAAAACAAGATGCTAGTCTAAAGGTGGTGACAGATGTGGTAACATTTGTCAGCAACACTGCCAGCTGGACTTGGAACCCTAATACGCACCTTTCAGCGCGCCGTCTTTCTTTGAACCCTAATTTCTTTTGTTTCAGGTTTAGCTTGCGCGCCAAGACAAAAGGAAATCAGCCAGCTTGCTGAGGAATTAAATGGAAAGATTTATTTTTAAAATATGTAATAATATATTTTTAAAACAAATCTTTAGGTTCAAGGAATATTTTTGTAAGAGATCAAGACTCGCCTTTTTCAACAAGGATTATGAAGCCCAAGTATTACTTGTAGTCCAAGCAGCTCAGGACTATAAATATATGAAGATCAATACCTAGTTCTCTAAGAGAGTCAAGCTGTATTTGGTTTTAGGGTTTAGTGTGTGTGTCAAAATCGAGTCTCTTTGTGAGCCTTTCGTGCATTGCCTTAATGCATATTTAGGACTGTGTTTTATTGAGTTGTAATGTTACTTTCTCTGAAGCTTTGAACCAAAGAGTTAGTTAGTCTAACACTTGAAGCCTTTAGGTAAAAGTGCATAGGGTGTCTAGGAGGGTGTCTCCAACAACCATTCAGTTGAATTGTGTTTTATACCCCGGTAGGTTTACGACGGTGTGGAGGAGCATCGTTATTAAGGAAGTGACCTGGGCTGGTCATATCTAGGTTAGGACTAAGTAGAGTTTGCACAGATAGGGATTGAGTGAGGAGGGTTAGCGGGTAGTTAGCCTTTGAATCAATACTATTATAGTGGATTCATTCCTGGATTTGTTATCCCCCAGATTAGGAGCAGTTGCGTCCGAACTAGGTTAACAAACAAAGCGTGCAAGTTTATTTTCTGCCTTCTTATTCGCTTTATTATTTGTTCAGTTGTCTCTCGTGGAGACAAACGTGGGAACATCTGTCTCTCAGTCCATCGCAACACGATGCTAAGATTTTCTTCAAAAATATAATTTCTGATGTCTTGGCCAACAAGCAGCTCTCATCGTGGTGCGATGGAAGCCATCGTGACACGATGAGCTGCTTTTCTTAACTTTTTTGGTTTTTTCTTGTCTTTTGCGTATCTTTGCTTTATCTTGATGCTTTTCCTTGATTCTTTAGGTTGTTCTTGATATTTGGGCCTGTTTTGGTCAAAGTACTACTAATAATACTACTAAAAATACTACAAAAATTCTTGTCATCACAACCCCAAACTTAAATTGTTGCTTGTCCTCAAGTAACATGCTGTCAGACAAGATCGTTAGCAAGTTAAGAGATAAATAAAGATGATAGGAATTTCACAACCTTGAATGTATTCAACAATGGTACCGCTGATGCTTACCGCACCGTTCATGCTCAATCCTGCTTGGTTCAGGAGACGTTGATAGTAGCGAGTCGGACAAGTGTCCGCAAGAGTCCGTGTTCAACCTTTTCTCTCTCTCACATTTTCGCTCGAAATTAAAAGGGTTAGTCTCAATCATTGCACAACCTGCTATTTTACCATAGGCTTGCAAGAATTCTAAGCAACCAGTCAAAATTTAATAAACATGCATTTTTAAAGGTCTTTAAGGGTTATAACGTGGCTAGGGTCACGATAGGACATTTGTGGAATAAGAAGGCTAAACTTGGAGTTAAGTTCTACTTTGTTTCCTTTTTGTGTACGCAACCTTATTCCATAGGGTACCTTTTTTATTTTTGGTATCAGAGAATTGAACTAGAGAGACGTTTGTGGTTCTTCTCTATCACTATTTTTGCCTTTTTGGCTCTTTTTTTTAAGAGACTATATTTTTTAGGGAATTTTTTATGGTTTCCCGTCTCTTTTTCTATTTTATATTTTTTTTTTATTTTGTATAGTAATAGTTCTCTGTATACCCACCCCAAACTTGAAATGTTGCTAGTTCCATGAGCAACCCCAAACTTGTGTTGTTGCCAAGATCAGAGAACTATTATCTACCTAACTCCAAAGAGGGTAAAATTTTGTTTTTTTTGTCTATAGGCTTGTAACATGGTTTGTCACCGAAAGAAAAGGGATATTATATTTTACGGCTCAAAATTGGCTAGCAAAGGATATAATATAATAAGGGTGGCTTGAAAAGGCTCCGAGTTATAACAAACAATTGCCTCAATGCATATATTATTAAATCAACCAGTTAGCAGAGAATTGGAGCAAGTTTTGAAAAATAAACAGGAGTACGATACTCTCATAGTGGATCGAAAGAAATTGGTAATACCTTTTGGAAATATTTGGCTCAAAATCTCACTTGGCTTAGGTATCTGAAGGTATGAACACTTATCTGCAGACACCGCTTCATCACTCGTCTCATTGTCTCCCGAACTTCCTCACTTCGGAGCATTCACCTTTGGTATTTGTGTGAAGGCGTGAAATTCAGATCATCAAAATTCATAACTCACTTTGCTGCAATCTTACCTATAACAGTTTCTCATGCACAAGATAATAAACAGCAACAATTATTTAATTTTTTGTAAGTTTGAGAGGGGGTTAATAGATGAAAGTAATAACAAGAAATCCATAAGTACATTTTATTGAATCGAAAATACTGAATTTAAAATATCGAAATATAAATACTTATCTTTGGGTTGCCTCCCAAGCAGCGCTTGTTTAGCGTCTCATTAGCTTGACGCATTTCCTCCATTACAGAGGATAGGTTCGCATGTCTCTTTTGTGCTCTTCTCGTTCCATCTCCGAGCACTTACCATCTTCCATATTTGATTCTCGCTAATCAGGCAGGACCAGTTCTGTTTCACCACACCCTCAACTATGCCTGTTGGCAGCTTATTTTTCAGGTTAGTTTCAGAGAGCGCAGTGTCTTCACCCCAAACTTGTATTAATGCATGGTTTTCTTTGGGACGCTTTCTTCACAAGGAAGAATTTGTTCCTCTGGAATGACACAGTTGACTGATTCTCCTTCTTGCGAGCTTTTCCTTCCTGATGGTTCTTCCTTCTCATGTCATCTTCTTGAATGGTTCCCTTAATACTAAAACCATTTTCTGTTACAGCCCCTTATTTGCTTCCTGTGATTTTCTTTGATTATTGCTCTTCTGGAAGCCCTTCTTAGTCCAATCATTCTCCCGATTATTGACTGTTCTTGCAGCCTTCTCTTTTACAATTTGCTTCGGCCCCTCTCCATGGGAGTTATAGTAAGAATGCTGACTTTGCTTGGCTGTTCCCAGCCCTTTTAATTTCCTTGCCCTAGGGTACCTGTCTACATGCACTCAACAAATACCTTAGTAGCACTGGAAAATATAGGTTTAAATATTTTTGGGTTTGTTTCATGTGTCTTTCTCACCGTGAAAATTTCAAGGTAAATGAGGTGGATCACTAGGATCGCTTAAATACCTAGACTTTGCCTTAGCCATAATTTCACAGATCAAAATTCACAATCACTAACAAGATTTTTAATTTTTTTTTTTAATTTTGTTGTATTTTTAAAATTTTTGACAAACTAAAATAGTTCTAACAACGTTTTGTGAACACAATCCCCGCCAACGGCGCCAAAAACTTGACTACGGTCTGGAAAGTGGACCAGTCTGTCGTCGAGTAATAATTCACACTCTAGGTGTCTAGAATGAGTTCGTATCCACAGGGATCGTGTCAAAACCTCGTCAGTGCTATTATAGTTCGTGGTTTTTGCATTCGCTTTGGTTTTTAGAAAAATGTTTTTAATTAAGAAAATAAGCAAGATGCGTTGCAGAAAATAAATGTTTTGATTCAGAAACATAGAGGACAGATATGGTAGTTGGACTTACTCCCTCCTTCATACTTGGTATAATCGGTGTATAACATAGTTATTCGTATTTTTATTTGGCGTTGATTTTATCCTGGTTTTAGTAGTACCTTACTACTACACTATGTAAGTAAAGTTTCCCTATGTTTGCAACTAAGGTACCTATGAGAGCCTAACCTCGCTGTGTCACATACCCTAATTAATAGACAGAGTTATTTACAAACATGCATTATGACCATCAATCATCCAATGCCCTTAGATCTTAGTTTCGGGCTGTTCAGCTTCTAATTGATATGTCGCAAATAGTGTCTAATTCCTCCTCTAATTGCTAAGTCACAACTAGTTCAGGATGTTTACCATATCTATTCATCTAGCATTATTTACTACTAGTTCCGGACAAATATTAAAGCAAACCCTAATATTACTATTAAAGTGAACCCTAATATTTATTCTAAACGCGGTCCCGTTTATCCGGCCATATTTCGGGCAACGTTATTAAAGTGCAAGAAAATAAATAACAACAATATACTGAATAACGATTTATTATAACTTTGACTCAATTACATGACCCAAGTATTCATCGGGGAGTTCATCGTCTCCACTACAACCTAAGGCATCTATTACAAAAGACTACAAAATTAAATTACAAGAATCTAACTAAAAAGCCTAAAGAAAACATACCTTGTTGAGTTAGTTTTCCCGTAAGGGGAGAAAACTATGCCCTTAGAGCTCCTCTGAACCTCTCTTTGAAAAGAAGTGAAAGTTCTTCTATTTCTGAATGAAAAATAATGAGAGGAGGAGGCTCTCTTTATACTTTTCGTATTAGGCCTCAGCAAGTCATCGTGACATGATAGGTCCATCGTGACATGATTGGAAGATTCAGTTTAAAAATATAACTGATCTTGTGCATTTCATCAGCTTGGTCATCAAGTAATGTCATTGCGCTGCGTTGTAGTCCATCGCAACACGATGCTAAGATTTTCTTCAAAAATATAATTTCGGATGTCTTGGCCAACAAGCAGCTCTCATCGTGGTGCGATGGAAGCCATCGTGACACGATGAGCTGATTTTCTTCACTTTTTTGGATTTTTCTTGTCTTTTGCGTATCTTTGCTTTGTCTTGATGTTTTTCCTTGATTCTTTAGGTTGGTCTTGATATTTGGGCCTGTTTTGGTCAAAGTACTACTAATAATACTACTAAAAATACTACAGAAATTCCTGTCATCAGTGCCCTAAGGAATAAGGTTGCGTACACAAAAAGGAAACAAAGTAGAACTTAACTCCAATGTTTAGCCTACTTATCCTAAAAATAGCCATGTTATAACCCTTAAAGACCTCCAAAATGTGTATTTGTTTAAACTTTGACCGGTCGCTTAGAGGTCTTGCAAGCCTATGGTAAAATGGCAAGGTACACGATGATTGAGAGCACCCTTTCAATTTCGAGCAAAAAGGTGAGAGAGAGAAAAGGTTGTACATGGACTCTTCGTGAACATTTGTCTGACTTGCTACTAATGGCGTCTCTTAAGCCCAAGTGTTTACTGAGCATGATCGCTGAGGTGAAGTTCACTGGTTCCATTGCTGACAAATACATAAGGTTGTGAAATTCCTGTCATCTATATCTGCTTGTTGTTTCACTGACGATTTTGCTTGCCAGGCATGTTACTTGAGGACAAGCAACTTTTTAAGTTTGGGGTTGTGATGACAGTAATTTCTACGATGTTTTTAGTAATATTTATTATTAGTTTAGTATTAATTTTAGACCAATTACAAGGCAAAAACCTAAAGAAGTGAAGCTACTTTTCCAAGAAGTCAAGAATTGAAGAAAATGCATGAAAAGAGGCAAAAAGGAAGAAAATACGCAAGTCTCAGTCTGTGGACCATAACTTGAGCTACGAGTATCAGATTGAGGCGCGATCAGTTGCGTTGGAAAGCTAAGACGAGGAGCTACAACTTTCGTGTTGGAGAAAAAATCTAATTTTCCCATCGTAGCACGATGGGATGGAAACTTCGCGCCCAAGAAAAGAACAAAATCTGCATTTTTATTTTTCAAGCAAATCCAAGCATCGTAGTACGATTGGTTCATCGTAGTACGATGGAAGGAAACTTGGTTGCCAAGTAAGCTTAAAAATTAAGCAACTAAATCCTATGGCCATCGTGCCACGATGGGATCCATCGTACCACGATGGAGCGCAACGTGAAAGCCCAAATCCAATAGAAAAACTATAAATAGAGCTCTCCTCCTTCACAATTATTCATTCAGAAATTTAGAGAACTATTTCTCTATAAGGAGCAAAGGAGGAGGAGCTCTAGGGAAGGAACTTTCCCCCTTCAACGGGAAAGGTAACGTCCTCCGTAAGGTTGCTAGGCTATTCGTATGCATTCTTTTTATTCTTGTAATTTAATTATACCTATTAGTAGCTAAATTCCTTTTGGTTAGGTGGAGAAAATGAACTCCCTTAGGAATGCTAGAAACATGTCATTTGGTACTAAAGTCTATATAACTTTCTATTCAGTTTTATTTACTCTATTGTTTATGCTTTAATTACATAACCCGATTGATAGCTACAATTAGGGAAACGCTCTTAGGGTTAGTGATACCTAGTATTGTGCCTCAAAGTCGGCAGCTAACCCCGATCAATTAGACAATAGCTTAGTCACACATGTGGTTAAGGGCTAAAGAACTACTAAAACCAAACTTAATTGACTACATATTTAGAGTCTAATCATTAGCATAGGAATGTGACAACTTGTCTAACATGAGGTTCCTGTCTATTAATTAAGGTTCTTTATACTTGTAATTAGTGTAATTACCGTACACGATTATTACTAATTATATTAGTTCACCAATAATAAAAAGGAATAGTCAACGATATAGCACCACTTACTCAGTAGGAATAAGGGAGGGATTCCAACTACTTAACATATCCTCTTAAATTGTCTCTTTTCTAGTTTATATTCTCTGTTTCTTGAATCTAAAACTATCCCAACTTATAAAGCGGAGGCAATCTCAACAAATCCTAAGATAAGCTTAGTAACCTAGGCGCTGTCCCTGTAGATACGAACTCATCCTAACTAGGGTGCGGATTATTACTAGACGACATACTGGTACACTTGTCAAACCGTAGTCAGTCTTCCATAATAAGAGACCTATGTCCCTTTCCTACCGTAAGCAGCGCCTCGTTTGATGGTGTTTGTTTATGGTTGAGCACATTCAATAGGGTTAATGGGAGCAAAATGGTCTAAAGGTGGCATGGATTCAAAGTAAGAAGGTGAGCACACAAAGCTAACCGATGGTATCCGAAAATAGATTGGTGTATGGGGAAAGTTCTTTTAGTGGTGTTTATGAGGAAAATTAGAAGTTGGAGTTTGATACTGACTACTATGGTTTAATTCAAGTGACAAGTGATTTGGATTCTTTAATAAAATGGGGTGTGCGCCAATATCAGGCCTCCAAATTTTTTAGATTTCGATTTTAAATATTTATGTCTTATAATATTAGTATATACTATTTATATTCATAAAATATCAGATATATATTAATAGATTAATTTTGAGATCCTAAAATAATAGTTATATAATGTTAATGTTTATAAAATCTTATATGCGTATCAATAGATTAGTTATCTATAATCATAAATATAATTATAGTACATTTCAATCTTTACATAAATTTAAATCTTAGATTAGAATGTTTCTTTTTGATGTTACATATAATGATAATTATTGTTTATGTGTTTTTTATTTATAATTTAAATAAATGATGATTTTTTAATTATTGTATTTTTTAACAGGATCTATTTTTAATATTTAAACAGGGCCGCCAAATTGTCGGGGATGGCCCTGCCTATGTGTTTCATCATTGAATTTTAACACATATATTTTCGGGTTTTTTACTTTGACATTTTTAAAACTTTTCAATTCTAATATTAACCTTTTAGGTTTTACCATATTTCTAAATTTCAGATTATGATTGAGCATTAATGTATTTCTTTGATTAATTTTTGGATAAAATATGTTTTTTGTTTCTACAAAATTGGTGAATTTTGGTTTTCAATCTTACAAAAAAAAAAAATTCTTTTGTTTTTGTTCATTTTAATGTCAATATTATAACATTTTTTTATGTTTAAAAATGTGTCTATACTATGTCTGTATATCATGTTAAATTTATATATATCTATATTATGTTAACAAACTGGAAAAAAAATGTTAATTTTTTCCCATCAGGGACTAAAAATAAAAGAATTTTTTTTATAGAAATAAAAACAACTGATTGTTTTTTACAGGAATGAAAAATAAAATTCTCTAGGATAACTTAGGCTGATTTTAATTAATTTATTTTAATGTGTAGGATCCACAAATACAACCTTCTCTCTTGATGCAAGAGACACAGGTTTCACTGCAGCAGTATATATGTACCATCTAAAGAAGTTAATGATTTTCCTAATTCTTCTGTGTTGACTACATCACAATCGAAGCCTAGAATGCGCTAGACTCCGGAACTTCATGAACCTTTGTGGAACTTCAGGTTACCTTTTACTACAATTTTTTTTGGAATTGTGCTATCTTTATGGAGCAGCTTGATTGGTAGCAAAAAATGTCCAAATGCTTGGTGAAGTCTTGTTTTTTATGCTTTTGTTTCAACATAGTTACTGTTATAATACTGTTAGATAATGCTTCAAAGTTGGATGGATCCAGGCTGAAATCGTGTACGAATCACTTTCCTTATAGTACTTCAAGCACTCTCAATTTGTCTTAGAGTTTCGATGCAGGAATACCCAAGATAATTCAGCCTTCTCGAGTTTGCACAAGACCGATGAAAACTCGAATGTAGCGAAGAGTGTTGGAATTGTGTTTTAGTGAATTTGTGATTTTGTTCATAATTTCTGAATTTGTGAAATGAATTATTTATAGGCTACATTGGTATTGTTTCACAAGATAGCGACCCTTGGTGAAACAATTCCTTTTACCAAAAGTTACAATGTTTGGCAAAATAGCAACATACCCAGAAGTTGCATGTTTTCATTCTGCAACAATTTATGAAGTGTTGCAACTTTCAAATTCAAAATTCAAAACACTAGCATTTACTCACTTTTTTTTTATGCAAGAGAGAGAAAGCTTAGTTGAATTAGTAAGGACATGCCAACTAGGTTGGCACCTCCCTAAAAACTCAACGGACAAGCTAACTCCAAAATATTATTAAAAGGAAAAAAAGAGAACAACATACAACTTGGGGGGACTAGACCAAGACCCAAGTAGGAGCGAGCAAAACAACTGCCTCGTTAAAAACCTTACCTGTAAAACCCAATGGGCAAAACTAGGTGAAGGGAAAAAGAGTGCAGTGCTCCAGATAAATACAATAGGATAAAACATCAAGAAGAGCAAAATCTAAAATTAGGCATGCCTAATTTATTGTTTTCTAAACACTCTGACAGAAACATAGGCGCATGAGTCCAAGAAGTAAACCCAGGAGTAGATAAACCAAAATTAGCCAGGAGATCAGCCACTTTATTCCCCTCTCTGTAGATATGGGACACCAAAAAATTCATAGTTCTCAACCTGACTTGAGCATTTCGCCATCTGTTTCTTAAGGACCAAGTAACAGCCTTACTAGGAGTAGTAAAAGCAGCAATAACTGAAGAGGAATCTGTCTCCAACCAAAGATTAGTCCAACCCTTATCACTAGCCATCTCTATAGCTCTCAGAGCACCACAGAGCTCTGCGTAAAAGGAAGAAGTTGTACCAAGAGGCTCAGCAAAAGCAAACACAAAATCAGAGGAATGGTCCCTAAAAACTCCACCACAAGCAGCAACTCCAGGATTTCCATTCGAGGCTCCATCAATGTTACACTTGTACCAAGAGTTCAATGGAGGATTCCAAACAACTTCTTTCAGAATAGGCATCTTAGGGCAACGAATAACAATGCTAAACTTTTTCAAAAAAGAAATGGCATTAGAAGAAACCTTGCAAGTATTATTCCCAACGAGCATAGTATTAGTAGAAATCAAAGAGATAGCATGACGCCATGTAATGATGTGATTATGAAACCTAGCATAATTACGAGCCAACCACACAGTGTTAATTAAATTAATAATAGCAGTAATAAGAACAAGCTTACTTTGGGGCGCCCAGGAACCATCACAGAGAGACCACATATCCTCCATTTGGTAGAATTGAATCGTTTGGTCAAGACAACCAGCTAACAAAGACCAAATCTTCACTGCATACTCACAATCAAAGAAAAGCTGGAAAGATGATTCTTAAGACTTGTTGCACAAGCTACACATAGATGGACCATTGCAGCCCCTAATCTTTAAATTTTCATCCGTAGGCACCTTACCATACATTAAACGCCACACTAATAAAGATTTGGAAGGAGGGATATCATTACTCCAAATAATTTTGGCCCAAAGAAGATCCTGAGAGCTATCAATAGGAATGGAGACCTGAGATATAGTCGCTTTCAGGGAAGGGAAAAGTTGCTCAATTAGCGGGGGAATAGACCAGCCACCATTATAAATGAAGTCCCCTACCTTGGCTGAAAGAAAAGGCCAAATCTGGACAGGGATGTGAAGTTGGCTGACAAGAGGAGGACCACACCATTCATCGTGCCAAAAGCTAATATTCTGACCATCTTCAAGCAGCCAGACAACATTATCTTTGAGAGTAAAATATTCCCCCTTAATACTAGACCAAAGAGAATAGTAGATATGATGCTGAATCGGTCTACCATTCCTTAAAACCCTAGCACGAAGGAGCCGTGCCCAGGAAGAATTAGAGTGAATCATGGACCAACAAAGCTTGAGATTAGAAGCACAATTCAATTGAACAAGAGACCTAAGATTAAGGCCCCCTTGAGAGTAAGGACGACACATCATTTTCAAAGACACAGTAACTAGCTTTCTTCTCTCACTATCCCGACTCCAAATAAAGTTCTGAATACATTTATCAATGTCTTTGAGTAAGGAGACAGGCCAGGAGTAAATGGAGATACTATAAACAAGCATACTTTGCACCACAGAATGCACCAATTGCACCCTACCTGCAATAGAAGGGAGGGAAGCTTTCCAAGCAGAGAGCTTTTGTTTGATCTTGTCAGCCACAGGTTGGAGATGAAAGACATACGGTTCGCCTTTCAAAATAGGTATCCCAAGGTAGTTGAAAGGAATAGAGCCAATCCTAAAGTTTAAAAGCTGAACAATGAGGTGAAGCCTTCGCGGAGTGATGGAGCCAGAAAAAATAGTCGACTTGGAAGTATTAATAACTTGCCCAGATTCCATCTCATACTTGGTAAAAAGATCTTTCAATTCACGCAGGCCAGCTAGATTACCCTTACAAAAAATAAGCAAGTCATCAGCATAGAAGGAATGAGAGGGGACTAAACAATTTCTAGTACCCTGTATTTGATACAGCCGACCTTGAGAAACGAGCTTAGTGATAGATCTACTAAGAACATCTTCAGCCAAACAAAAGAGCAAAGGTGACAAGGGATCACCCTGCCTAACCCCTCTAGAACACTGAAAGTAGCCTTGAGGTCTGCCATTAACTGATATAGAGAAGAAAGCCGATTTCAAGATAACCTTAATCCAGGTGCAGAAAGTATTATTAAAACCAAAAGCTTGTAAAACTTTCAACAAAAAATTCCAGTCCAAGGTATCAAAAGCTTTGGTAATATCAATCTTGAGAGCCATGTTACCACCAAAAGACTTGTTATGAAGGAGATTAACAGCTTCAGAGGCTATACCTAGACAATCTTTGATATTCCTGTCATGAATGAAACCCTTTTGTTCTTCATAAACAATAGAAGGCATAATAGAGGCAAGTCTATATGCAATAATCTTGGAAATAACTTTGAATTTGAAGTTGGCCATAGCAATAGGTCTGTATTGCTCAATAGAAGTAGCATCTTCTGACTTGGGAATAAGAGCAATGATATTCGAATTGAATCCAGGCAGGATCCAGCTATTGGTAAAAAATTCTAACATGGCATTAATAACATCCTCTTTAACAATGTCCCAGTAATGTTGGTAGAAAAAAGCACCAAAACCATCAGGCCCAGGAGCACTATCCACATTCAGGGCAAATACAGCTGCTTTGATTTCCTCCTTGGAAGGAAGATTGGTCAGAGTAGTATTAATCTCATCAGTAACAAGCCTTGGGATCACATCATCCACAAGCACAGACTCCTGCAATGTCATGTTAGGGCAAAACAAGTTTTGATAATAAGAGACAATATGGTTAGATATATGAGTATAATCAGTGAGAGTAATTTACTCACTTTCACTTTCTTGTCATTTTGGAAAATTTTATTTGTAATTAATGCTCATAAATTACAACAATCCCCCACTTGTTCTAATAATGACAAAACAATCCCAGAAAAGAATGTTAATACAGTTAAGCATCTTTCGATTTGAACTAAACCTTAGAAAGGGTAATGCAAAGTTTAATCGGAATGTTAGGTAGCCATGCTTTGAACCATTATCCCATGTGATTAGACCGGCGTTACCTTCCACACATTCTTTAAGGGTTCTTCGCCTACATATCTCGCCTAGCACTATTTATGGCCATGTGCTTTTCCTATTTTCATGAATTTTTCATGAGAGAAACTCCAACTCTCACTTGAGACGACACCATCTCGAAATTCATATAAGTGAAGTTTAACTTGTATCTATCTCTTAAGATACATATCCTTGATATAAAACTTCATTAAGAGTTTGAAAAAACTCAACCCTCGATTGTGTAATTGTCAACATTCTCACGCAATGTTGTACAAACATCCAAATCAATGACTTGTGGTTACCCATTGAATCTTTGGTTAAGATTTATTAACTTCAGATTGGGTTGCTATCATTGTCGGAACCCTTATTTAAGGAGTATCAACCTCATTCCTCTTGAGGTAGTCTTTACCAAGTCTCTGGCCAGTAGCTTAGTAAATAGATCTGCTAAATTATAGCAAGTTAGCTTTCATCGAGGCGACCACACCTCAACACTCATATAGGTGAATCTATCAAGTGTACACCACAGTCAAGCACATCACTCATTCATGAGTTATAGATTTATTAAGAGAGTAAACTCAACCTCCAACGCTGTAGTATACATTATCCTACATCATAGGGATGAATTCAAATAGAAATTGGATAGTGTCTCCTCAAATTGACAAGTGACTTGTTCTTTTGAAGTTTGACACTAGGATCGAATGAAGTGCTTACTTGCTTGAAGTTTAGGTGTTTGAACTTATCCAACATTTTCTCAATATAATGGGTTTGATTAAGTTCATAACCCCCACTGTTTCGTTTTACTTTGATTCTTAATATCATGTCAACTAGCCCAAGATCTTTCATCTTGAATTTGGAAGATAGAAATCTCTTTGTTTCTAAGATCTCATTCATTTCATTGCTAATGATCAACATATAAACACGAGAATATTATAATGTTTCCATTTTTAGTACCCTTTGGTCCGCCAGACCTTTTCTTGAACCTGTTATGTTCCTTCTTGGGGCCAAGATGGTTTTTCATTCCATCATGTTTTCTTTCCTTTTGCACCAACAACATTGGCTTTAAGAAAAACCAACGAACTCGGTGTTTTCTCTATCCTTCGTCTCCTCCTCGATTCGAAGGTGTTTCTAAAATTTCTCCAATGAGAAATCCTCAGAATTATGCAGCAATTTCTTTCTGTTTCCTTTCCACGAAGGTGGCAATTTTGCAATAATTGCACCAACTTGGAAAGCTTCAAGAATGTCTATTTTCACGGCATTTATTTTATTATAAGAATTTTTTTTCATAATAGTTATCACATAACTAATACATTTATCATAAATTCTAAATGTCAAATCAAGTTTCATGTACAATATGCTCTATGGTAAATTAAAATAATCATCATGATTGAATAGTTTATAAATCACATCTCATAAACCAAGATAAAATAAAATTACGTCTCATAAACCAAACTTATTCATACTTGTCAAAATTCACATACTTGAATAGTTTATAAATCATGCATATCATCAAATATCAAGACAAATTAATTGTGTACCTTTTACCATAGTCAGAAGTACATGTGTGTTCATTTCTCCTTCAACATTGCTCGTTAAAACCAACACCAAAAGTGATCATGAAATATAGTTTCGATCGTGATCCTTCATGAACCAATATGATTTTCTTCAACAAATCACACACCGTTTCAACAAATAAAGAGTCTCCTCTCATAATAATCAGTCATTTGGAAACAATTTTATATATAACATGAAAGTCAAATCAAATTTAATATAAATTGACACTCAATATAAAAACTGTATATATTTATATCAAAAGAAACTTTCATCTAAGCACTTTTTAAAAGAATTCATGTGCACACATTTTCTTGCCTATAAAATAACTGATTTAACAATGAGTCCTGATTCTACATGACATGCCAATTATTTTCAAGACACAAAACTAAGTTTCAAAATCCAAACAGATATATATGTATTGTGCGCATTAGTGATCAACGCATATGCTATATGCTATATTGATCATATCAAAATAATTTCCTAACTTAGATATTATAAATATATGATCTGAAATGATATCACATGAGTTTCATGCAACAAATTTTTAATCTCAAATCATTATATATGCTTGCATAAATTTATAATATCATATATATATATATATAATAAAAAGGGATAATAATACTTATCTCTTGAAGCTAATATATCTTCCTCGATCATCAGGTGAATTGTTTGTTCCATCGAAACGATCCAACTTGACAAGGTCCTGGTTCATCAATTTGATGCTTTGAAACTAAAGCGTCGGTGGCCATGATTTGAAATACTATAAGATTGTTATAATATTGTTAGATAACGCTTCAAAGTTGAATGGATTCAGGCTGGAATCGTGTACGAATCACTTTCCTAATAGTATTTCAAGCACTCTCGATTTGTCTTAGAGTTTCGATGTAGGAATACCCAGGATAATTTAGCCTTCTCGAGTTTGCACAAGACTGATGAAAACTCGAATGTAGCGAAGAATGTTGGAATTGTGTTTTAGTGAATTTGTGATTTTGTTCATAATTTCTGAATTTGAAATGAATTATTTATAAGCTACATTGGTATTTTTTTTTTTTTTTGACATAATGCTACATTGGTATTGTTTCACAAGGTAGCGACCCTTGGTGAAACAATTCCTTTTACCAAAATTTACAATGTTTGGCAAAATAGCAACATACCCAAAAGTTACATGTTTTCATTCTACAACAATTTATGAAGTGTTGCAACTTTCAAATTCAAAACTCAAAACACTAGCATTTACTCACTTTCATTTTCTTGTCATTTTGCAACATACTATTTGTAATTAGTGCTCATTAATTACAACAGTTACTTGACTTGGTTTGTAATTTTAGCTTTGTTAATTAGTTATAAGCCTTTAGTTTTGAGTCCTTATTGAATGTTTTGTCATGTAAACAATTTTTTAATAAGTCTGTCTGGTTTATAAGTTGAGTGGTAAAGTTTTTAATTTTCATGTTAAGGAGATTATATTTGTAATCAAAATTTGGATTTTTTTAATTTTTTTTCCACATATTTAACAATTTGCGGGCGTTTGAAACCCCTCAAAACAAACCGCCGCAGTATAAAAAGAATACCAGCGGTCCCCAAAATCCATCGCAGATATATTGTGAGATTCTAATAAAGTTGTAGTTTCCAAATCTCCCACTTAAAAATTTGCGGAGGTTGAAAACCCCCGCTACATGACTTAAAACCCCTACTAAATAGTGTGATTTTTTTGTAGTGTTTGAATTGATTAAACATTTGATTTAATTTTTTTTTAATAGGGATTGTTAGATTCTTTAACTCTAGGTTGTGTAACACTTGTTTCATAATTCGTAGAAATTTTATAAATTAAAATGGATGTTTAATCGGTTGATCTTATGATCAAATAAGATCGTTGAGTTATAAAAACATATAATTCATAATATATGTGATGTGATAAACCTAATAGAATTTGAAAACCATTGGATTGATGTTTTCACAAATTGTGAATTTTGCTAATTGCAATTATCTGTGATTTTCCACAATCCGAATCCTCCAATTTATATTCTTATTATTGTTCTTCGTTCTTATTTCTAGTTATTGTTAATTTAGAAATCCTTGAGAAACAATCAAAGTTTAACAGAGAAAAAAGAACTTATCTTTTGACACAAACATATTCTCCTACAAAAAACAACAACCACTAAATAATGGTGAAAAATTGTAAACAAAAAGTTGGAGTTTGATATGCTTTGTGAGTGGCAGTGGTTCGTAGCACTACTTTAATTTTGAAGTGATTTTAGGCACAATTTGGAAAGCCAACAATGAGTTTGTGTTAGCATACTTGGTAGCATTACTTTATTTTGTGGTTATATATCCTATTTAGATTAACTTATTTTTTAGCTTTCAAACAGTTTCTGTAATTTTTATGTATTATTCTAAATTTGTCAAGGTAGTTTATGATAAAATAACTTATAAAAATATAATTTTTATTAGTTTGAACTTATAAAATAGAATAAAACTTAATTTATATTGCATAAGTTGTTTGCATAAGCTCAAAAATAAAATAATCCAAACTTGCATTTTTATTCTTTAAGGCATTGTGCCTCATGATGAATTTTGTTCTATTTTAACATCTCTTATAGTAATAGTGCTGCACATTGATTAAAGATAAAGATTGATTATAATAATTATAGTGAATTTTTTTATCGTATAAGTCAGCTTTATAAAATTGAATTAGACCAACTCTCAATTAAAATATGATGATATCATAGTCTATTGTTTCAAATCATTCATCATTTGTATCCACACACTAAATACGAGTAGTGTTGGGCGCATGAACGGACGCAAAAAAATTTAGTAATGTAGGCAATATGTCAATATCTATATAAATTTGTAGCATTAAGTATATAACAATTTATTTTTTGATTAAAAAAATAAATTCTCTCAGTTTTTTATATTGATTTTTTCACATACAATGTCAATAAAAATATCGTTCTATATAAAGAACTAAATAATCACACGAAATGAAGGAATTTGAAGCCTGAAAATATATTAAAAAAAAAAAAATTCAAATCTCACATTAACTAAAAATAAGATTTGACTATAATTTATAAAAAGTGATATCTACTTTACAAATAGATATTATAGAATTAAATTAAATACAACTTCCAATTCTATTTCTAGTAGTATATATTCCACGGTTCACTCATGGGGCTGGTAGTATAATATGATCCCAATTGTTTAGTTGTAAGGTTTTATATATACGTGGTATAATACCATTGTACATCTTGCACCAATCATCATATTCACATAACATAAAATTCTAGAATAAAACCATTTAGTGATTTTTGGAATTACCTTGAATAAAACAAGAAAACTTGTCTCGTGAGTTTAACTCAATTAATAAAAAATTGTATTATAAATTTACCTTATCACCTTAAAAGTGAAATATTTAGCCACTAAACTCCTTCACAAAAAAAAAAAAACAAAACAAAAAAAAACTTGAATACACAATTAAATAAATATTGTGATACAATTTTGATCCTCATATTTTCCCAACTATAACCCATATGGTATTTTCTTTTGTGATTTGGCAGCTTCTATTCCAATTCTTTCATAAATTTGTACTGAGATATATTTGATTTTATCTGATCAGAGTCGATCTCGTCGGTGTTCTTGATGTCACGAGTGCCACTGGTGAAGCGGAGGGGGTTGTGTACCAGTATACACTCTGACGCTCAAGTCAGTAAGTTGTATATGTGATGGTTTTCAGAGGTAAGAAGAATGTACTTGACTCCTGCAGAATGAGAGTTTATATAGCCCCCAGCGCTGGGTCAAGGCCCCTAATGGGCAGTAAATGCCCGGAAAACGGCTGAAAAGCCATGTTGAGTAGTTAATGCTCATCATTCCGGTTTGGACGTTACGATCTTACTGTCTATGTTCGTTGAAGGACCAGTGTCTTCGCCCATAATTGGGCTTGCTCGACGATAGTAGGAGCTGGGCTTTGGTGGCCCAGTCCAGAACAGAAGCCCCCAAGTCGTTATGCTCGATTGCGAGTGTAATGACTTGAAACTTTGGCCATAAAACTTTTGTTATTGTCGAGCACAAATGTCGTGGAATTAGGATTTGTTTACTCTTTGGTTTAGGGGCTTAATCCTCGTAAAATTTTGTTCACGAGGAACCATGTTCGAGGAATTTTTTGTGCTTTGTTTCCGAGAAAAATACTGTGTATTTTAATTCCTCGAGGATGGAGTCACACGAGCATAAGATTTCAACGGGTACTAGGGGCTTTTTACTGAAGATTCTGCTTTTAATTGCGAGGATAAAATTTTCCCTTATCCGTTGAGATTTTTCCGATGATCTTGTCGTTAATTTCGACGAAATTTTCGCGTGGATTCCCTAAGGTTATGCAAAATTTACGTGCTCAGAGGATGGGACTTTGAAAGGACAAGCCGCTTCGTCCTCTGTTGACACTCGTAAAGGCTACTCAAAAACGCTTGAGTGCCTGGTGGTGTAGTCCCTGTTCTCGAGGACAAATGTGAGCCGTTGGATTTTCGCGCCTTTCTGATTCTTTGGTGGTTCGATCTAAAGCGTTGGATCCTTCTGAATCGTGGCATTTGGATCGAAGCAACGAATCAGATGAAGGTGGCGTCACTTGGATTTGAGCTGGTGCGACTGTACGAGATTTCTCTATATATAGAGAAAAGGAGGGATTTTTTAAGTTCACTTCATTTATCCCTCTTTCAAAGTCTGAAACTCTTACTCTCTAACTTCCAGCCTTCCCATTTTCATTGCCAAAGGTTAAAGCTTGTCTCTGCATCATTCAATATCAACACCACTTTCTTCAAATCTTGAATCAAGTAAGTATCTTTACTTTTTTTTTGTTTATAGTGTTTATGATTATGTTTGTTTAGTTTAGAAGTTTTTGAAATTTTGGTTACGGTGGTTGAGGGTTGTAGGTGGTGGCTAGCAACCTTTACCCTCCCAAAACGGTGGTTTTAGGCAGAAAGGTAGTAACTTTGTAATTTATTCGCCTTTCTGGTGTGGTGGTTGTTGGCGATTTTCGCCTTTACAACTTTTGTTTCTGCTGTTTTCTTGAAGAACATAGCGAACACTCATAATTTTAAGTTCGAGCATTCATAGTGTTAAAGATGCTTGTGGAACCCTAGCTTTTAGTGAAAACGCGCTAATTTCTGTAATTCATCCTCGTTGTATCTTTTTCGACGAGCATTTGGTTGGCCTCTTAGATTATCCTCGAGGAGATGTTTAAGTTCTTTCTTTTTGTCTTCGTTGTGTGAGCAACGTTAAGACTTTCGCGCATGTATCCACGCCCTTTCACTTGAATGGTGGTGGAAGGGTGGATTTCATGTTTCGAGGATGTCGAATTAACTTTTTCTTCCTTCTCTTTCAGGTTATAATGGCGGATATACCCTCATCGTCGAATGCAAACATTGACGAGGAAAAGGAGCCAATCCTCGAGCAAGATCCTCCAATCCAGGAGAGGGAGACAGTCCCTGAACAAAATCCTTAAGTCCTCGAAGATGAAGGTCCTTCGAGTTCCACTAAATATGAAGACCCCCTCCTCTGGGTTGCGGACGAAACAAGGTTGATGCGTTCGCGATTTTCAGGGTATCCAGTGGACGTGGATCCTACAGGCCTTATCAAAATCATTTAAGATTCGTCAAAAGATACATGGGAACTGCTCCTCCCCGCCAAATGTCATCGGATTTTGCACGACTTCTGATTTGCCCATTTCTCTATGTACCAAATTGCGTTCGAGCATTTTGGGTACCGGCTGCCCTTTAGTGAATTCGAGGTTGCAGTCTTTCATTTCCTCAGGGTTGTGCCTTCACAACTGCTTCCTAACTCTTTAGCCTTCCTAAGAGGTTTTAGTTTGCAGTTTTCTCAAAATTGTGCCTACAATCCGCTTGTTCTTCTATGTTTTCCACCTCCAACGCTCGAAGCCAAAAGGCGACGCGGAGAGATTTGATTGGGTGTCCTTTAAGCAGAATCGTCGCTTGTTTTACATGATCGAGGAATCCATCTGTAACTTCAAGGATGACTTTTTCATTGTTCGTCCCAAGAATTCAGCGGGATTGGCAGACATCTTGGTTCCTGGTCCAGAAACGGATGAAGATGGTAATATCATTAATGGTCCTGACGGGCAGCCCATCATGGTCGATTATGGGCGTTTCACTTCTGATTGGAGGTGAAACACTATCTGCTTCCCGCCAATAAATTCACTACTCCTAAGAGTAGTTTAAGTGTGGACGAGATGAATGATTACCAAAAACTCCATGCTTACGTGCAGAGCTTTAAAAGGAAGATAGTTTTTGATGAGGACAGGAATCCTCTGCTTCAGGGGAACGGGGAGCCTGTCACTGTTCGCCGTTATATTAACATAAAGAAGATCCTCGCTTGCGAGACTCGTGCGGAGACCGAGGAAGAACTTAGTATGCATATTTAATTTGACTTAATTTTTCTTATATATAGATTTACCAGTTGTCGTTTGGTTTTTTTCCTTTGTTCAAATTTACTGATCATCATTTGATTCTTTTCTTTGTAGGAAATATGGTGAATGCTACTGAGAAACTCCGCCGGGCAGCGAGGAACAAGCAAGCCCGTAAAGGTGAAGAAAACGGTAATGGGAGGTCGTCGCCCACTGTCTCCAAAAAGCGTCCAATGGAGGCTGTTGGGGAAGATCGTCCCCCAAAAGCTCAAAAGCCAAATGCTGGCGGAGACGTCGGTTCTTCTCGCCAGGGTCTCCATGTTCTCCAACAGGGGGTTGCTGCGGAAAAGTTTGTCTTGCCTCCAGCTTTCGCCCATGAAAAGATGTTGGACCAGACAACCGAGGTCCGAATTTCTAAAGGCGAGCAGGCCATCATGCAGGACATGCGGCCTTTGGTGCTGAAAGCGAAGCTGGCCAAGGCAATGGTGTCCGCGTTCAAGCTGATGGAGATAGCAAATTTTTTGAATGGTCGGGAATGCAAGTACTTAAAGGAGAGGGACTCTTTGAAGAAGAGGGCTGACGATCCAGGCGTCAAGTTGACAGAGCTGCAAGTTTCTTATGATGACTATAAGGAGAAATATGCTCTACAACTGAGTTTGACGACGACCCTAGCGGAGAAGGAGGATGAGCTGGAGGAGCTGACGAAGAAGTTCAAGGAGCTCGAAGTCACGAACACATATCAAGAGGAGTGCATCAAAGAGCTCGAAGGGCAAATCCAGAATGCTCCCTCCACCTGTAGCGAGGTGGAAAGTGTCGTGGACCCGCACGGGGTGTATCGCCACGCCAATCGTGTGGCGCTGATCAAGAAGATCACTGAGGTGGAGGATTCAATGGTCGAGTTGGTGCGCAGTAGATTCGAAAATGTTGTTGCCCAACTCAAGATATTGAATCCTGGGGTAGAGCTCGTGACTGAAGGCTTGGACAAATATAAGGAGGTTGTCAACAACGTCATCTCCTCTCCTCTTCCAATAGAAGAATGATTTGTATTTATTTTTTGATGCCGGTGTTATGCTCGCCTTTATGGCATCTGGGCGTTTGTGTGCCCTTTTTGATGGTTTGATAGTCCTCGTGGCTACCTTTTACTGTAACTAAGTACAATTTATTTTAATGCATTTTTAACTTTGCATTATTTATGCTTCTGTTTGTGCTCGTATCTTAATTTTAACTATCATTCGCTGATTTTGTTAATGTACGAGAATTTTATTTGTGCACGCCATTTTGAATGTGTGCTCGCGTGATAACCTTGTAGCTTAATACTTAGATTACCAGCGTTGTGTCAATTGAATGGCCGTCAGAGGAGATAGCATGTATCTACGAACGCCTTGCTCGAGTAGTTTGTGGAACTTGCTCAAGTGTTTGGAGTAGCATCCAAACGATTAGTGGTGATATCATCGTCAGGGACTTTATCTCCACGGCGGGGATTTCCCATCGCAAGCTGGGTATCCTTGCCTAAAGCATACTGACGACGATGGAAGTAGGCTCCATTTTCTGTTTTTGCCCGAATCATGTAAGGCCCTTCCTAGTTTGCGGTGAGTTTACCTACGCGGGGATCTTTTTGATTTCGTCGTAGAACCAAACTTCCCACCTCGAATTCCTTTTTGTGATGACCTTTTTGTCGTGTTGAGCAACTATTTTTTGTTTTTATGTGGCCTCTTGAAGAGCTGCTCCTTGTCGCAATTCTTTGACCAAATCGAGTTCTTCTCTGAGTAACTCATTCTTGATTTCCTCTTCGAGAGGATTTTCAGTTCCGTAGGTTAAATGGAATGGTGTTTCGATGGTGATCGAATGTGGTGTTGTTCTATAAGACCATAGCACGCTATGTAGTTCCTCGACCCATTTGCCCTTTGTTTTACCTAATCTTTGTTTTAGGCCTCGTAGTATAACTCTATTGGCGGCCTCGGCTTGGCCGTTTGTTTAGGGATGTTCTACAAACGTAAAGTGTTGAGCAATTCTCAGATTCGCGAGGAACTCCTAAAATTTTTTGTCTGTAAATTGTGTTCCATTATCAGTGACGACGGAGTGTGGAATTCCGAATCGAGCAAGTATGTTTCTTTTGAAGAAACGAAGGATGTTGTGGGCCATAATTTTGGCGAGGGGTTCAGCTTCTATCCATTTTATGAAATAATCAACTCCCACGATTAAATATTTGTTTTGATACGAAGCATATAGGATGCATACTTTTTTTCATATGCATATCTATCAAGGACGATTTCTAACTATAATTGTATATGACGGCCATTCAAGAAGAAAAATATGTTAAAATTGATTGAAAAGTACACGAGATTGTAAAAGAAAGAAGGATTAAATATGTTTTTAGTCCCTACATTTTGACTTATAGTCAAGAATAGTCCCTACATTTTTTTAATGATTTAGAAAAACCCTACAATTTTTTCCGTGATCAAAATTGGTCCCTGCCGTTAATTTTTTTTAACAGAATGCTGACGTGGCACAATTAGCCAATAACATGGTGACATGTGTCTTTTTTCATCAGATTTATTGTGCACCTTTCCACACCGAATCTTTCTTTTTACCTTTCTTCCTCGAACACAACCCCATCTTCATCACCACAAACTCAACCAAAACCACAACAACAACCCAAACTGAGGCCATGGTAAAAGATACGTGTCATAATGTTATTGGCTAATTGCGCATCATCAGCGTTCTGTTAAAAAAAAAATTAACGGTGGGGACCAATTTTGATTATGGAAAACATTGTAGGGTTTTTTTAAACTATAAAACAAATGTACGGACCATTCTTAATTATAAGGCAAAATGTAAGGACTAAAAACATATTTGACCCAAGAAATAATCTATCAAAATAGGGCATGTACAGTCTCTTGTATTTTTTTACGGTCCCATGGCAAAAGAAAATAGATTTATAATTGAGTGAGATTATTAGAACGTCTAAGTATTTATATTTTCAATTAAAAAGTTTTTCAAAATTTATTTCACAAAAGAATCTATCAAAATCAGATTATTTTTGAATACCCAGAGACATTTTTAAAGTCATGAAAAATCTCAAGTGAATACCCACATATTTCGTTGCATTAAAAAGAAAATTTTGATTTTTTTAAATTGAATATCACAAAATTTATTTACATTTTTTAAAAGTCTTAATCGAATACCACATGATTTTTTTCCTACAAAAAAGTCTTTTAAAATCATTTGAAATCCGAATCTAATACACCTCCTAAATAAATAAATAAAATGAAAAAACATTAACTTTTCTTATCCATTTTTCTGATACCAAATAACTAAAATTTTCATCATACACACCATTCTCTTTCTATTCTTTTATCTTTTTTCCCTCTCGCTTTCTTTTCGAAACCAAACAAATATCAATGTGCATGGAATTGGAAGGCAAAGTGGACAAAGTGAGAATACAATTAAAAGAAAAATAATGGAAATGTATGTAAGAAGTGTTGGAAAAATAAGACATATAATTATTTTAATAGAATAAATCAAATACACATTAGAACAAATAATTATTATGGATAACAAAATAAAATACATAATAAGAATAACTTATCGAATTGTTGCTGAGACGTGCAAATGCACTGGGCTTAAGAGTATTTCACCACTACGGGTAAGTTATCCGATGCGGTTGGTCTCATAGTTAATACCCTCCAAGATATAACGGTCACTTCTTCCTAACACTACACATGAATTAGCAAGGACTTAGAAACTACTTTTTGAATGCTCAAACGAAACATAATATTATTATATAGTTACATAGCTTATTTTATTTGTTCTTCACTCTATCTCTCCACACCCAAGACCACGTATAACCAATATATACTCATGATGCCTCTTGCCAACAGTTTTAATATTAAGTAAACCATAAATCCTATTAATTAAGAATGATGGAGTAATAGCATGTAAATAGGAATGATTAATTGATCGGTTATGACTTACACATGTTTAATAATAATAACAATCCTAATAATATTAATTTATTGATATTGATAAAAAAAAAATATTAATTTATTGTTATTTTGAAATCAGAAAAGGTTTTTCGAAAATATGGAACTGAAGATTGTTATTGGTTGAGTCGCGGATAAATACGCTCTCTTTAAGACGTTTCGTGGAATTGCCAAAATTCGTGCAAGGCAGACAACAACCAGGATAAAACAGCCCTGATAATAGTAACCGAAAAACAATTGCACTTGTAGCAATCGGTCAAGAACAACACCTTCTTGAGTTATACGACGATATAACTCGAATCGATACAACAATATCGATTTTCTGTAACAGTACTACGATATTGTTTCGAATTTCTAAAACAAAAACGAAATATAAAATATTTGAGTGAAGAAAGAATTAGAGAGAGAGAGAGAGAGAGAATTTTTTCGTTTTTCAACTGATGTGTGAGGACTTGTATTTATATGCAAAGGTGGGAACCAGAAAAGGAGAGAAAAGAGGGAGCCGATTTGGATCAGTATCGGATCAGTTCGCCCACGTTCGAAGGAAGTGGTTCCGCGTTTGAATGGATCAATACGCACGTTTAAAACTGATAAGTTGAACCGGATAGACGTCGACTCAGCGAGAAAATCCGTTAGTGACTTTGTCTTTGCACATTTAACATGTGCTGACTCATTCAATGCATTAATTAATCAAAAAATAATGGCTTAAATATGCTTTTGGTCCCTGCAATTGTGCCTTGTTTTGAAAAGAGCCCCTGTAAAAAAAAAAAAATTGATTTTAGTCCCTGCAATATCTCATAACTTTCAAAATAGCCCGTGGCTGAATTTAGAGCTAACGTGACCAATTTTTAAATATGTTTTTAGTCCCTGCAATTATGTCTTGTTTTAAAAATAGCCCCTGTAAAAAAATAAAAATTTATTTTAGTCCATGTAAAAAAATAAAATTTTGATTTTAGTCCCTGCAATATTATGAAGAAATTCAGTCAGGGGCTATTTTGAAAGTTTTGAGATATTGCAGGGACTAAAATCAAAATTTTTTTTACAGGGGCTCTTTTCAAAACAAGGCATAATTGCAGGGACCAAAATGTAAGTGCACCAGTTCATCCTCATGTTTTAATAATTGTCAAAACACATGAAAATAGAGTAGAACATATTTTGGCAACATTACAAATGACTTGACAGCGAGAAACCTTTTTTTTAAAACTTTGAAAAACTGATTTTTAGGTATTATGTATCGATACATATACATGTGTATCGATACAAATGTCCTGAAATTACTTCAGACTGATTTTGAGCAATTTGTATCGATACATATATCACTTGTATCGATACAAAAGTGGTCACTCAGAGGCAGAAGGTCATCTGTGTATCGGATCATGCTTGCATGTATCGATACACACCCTTGCTTCTCAGAAAACCAGATTGTGCTTGATGTATCGAATCATGCTTGCATGATTTGATACATATCAGTCAAGATTTCAAGAAACTGATATATGTATCGATACACATACGTGTTTGTATCGATACATAGGTCAATATTTTCAAATTTACACGCTGGTCAAAGGGTTTGTATCGATACAAACCATCCTTTGTATCGATACATGTCTGTTAAATTTTGCCTAAATTTGCTCAATCCTATTTTCTCTATAAATAGCAATATGGTGTGTCATTGTAAAGCAGAGAAAACTAGTGTGAAAGATCAGAAAACGCTTTGGATACAAATTGAGTGAGAATTTGCATCAAAGGTTTCATTCATCACAAATTCATCATCTTCATCAAGGATTGCAATCAAATTGGATTTTGAGTATGGGATTAATTCAATAAAGATTGAGTTCTTGTGTGATAACGTTCGATACGGTTCGCAGTGAATCAGAATTGTAGTCGGGTTGAATTGTGTGAAGAAGGTTCTAGTGTTTCTCTCAAGTGATTCAAGATAGTGCGTGTCTTGAAGGATTCGACAACAAGAAACGAAGGACTCAGCTGGACGATCGGGTGCGGTTCGGCACAAGGTGGATCGTTGGAATCAGAGGGCGAAGTTTCGTTGTGTGTCGAGGTTATTCGCATTAGTTTACATTTTGTGTCGTTATAGGTGTATAAGATTCAATTGTAAACTGTGCACTCTTAGTTCATCAAGTTTTTGATCTAAAAACTCTCAAATAACCCGTTTGGTTATTTGGGGGGAGACGTACTCGGACATACGCGTGGACGACGCGAAATCCGAGGAACTCCCTAATCACATCGTGTGTCTCTCTCTCTCTCTTTTATATTTCGTAATTTCGTTAATTTGTTAATCGATTGAATTTTTGGTGTTCGTATTGGTTCACAAAAATTCAATTGATTCTTGCTTGATTGTGATTGATTTGAATATTGCTTGGTAACTTGTTTGGGATTGATTTTTAAATTGTTTAATTTGAATCGATTTTGAACTCGAACATTTTCGTGTCTTTTCAAAACCGTTCAAGGCTTATACTACCTTTCCTTTGGTCAATCGGTGCGTAGACTACCGATCCGGTGGCTCTTCCGCTCGCTTGATTAATTTGAAATAATTTTTTAAAAACCGCATTGTTTTAAGGGTCACTTATTCAACCCCCCTTCTAAGTGATAAGCCGAGTAGTCTAACAAGTGGTATCACGATCCCGGTTCAATTTTGTTTACAAAATTCGACGGATTGTGCCAATTATTAGAAAACATGGCTTTCGCACCGAAAGGGGCGTATAATAGGGCTCCTATATTCAATGGGGATCATTTTGACTATTGGAAAAGTAGTATGCGCATTCACATCAATTCTTTTGATGGTGAAGTATGGAACGCTATTGAGAACGGTCCATTTGTTCCAACAATGACCGATCTCAATGGTATTGTCTTAAACAAGCCTATGGCACAATGGACGGATGATGAAAAGAAAAAGGTCAATTACGATGCAAAGGCACAAAACATTCTTATTTCATCCCTTGGGATTGAACAATTTTATCATGTGTCGCATTGTTCTACGGCTAAGGAAATGTGGGATACATTAGTTACTCACTTTGAGGGAACTAATGAGGTCAAAATTTCAAAAATGTTTTTAACCCAAGACTTTGAGTTGTTCCATATGCAAGATGGTGAAACCATCGCGGATATGCAACAACGATTTGTTAAAATCACCAACAAGTTACATGGTCTAGGCAAACCAATCACTAATCAAGATGCTACTAACAAAATTTTGAGGTGTCTTAATAGGTCATGGCAACCTAAGGTCACCGCAATCAAAGAGGCGAACGATCTTACTACCTTGAGCCTCACAACATTGTTTGGTAAGCTAACGGAACATGAACAAGTGCTTAGTTTGTTGGACAAGCATGAGAAAGGTGGTAAAAAGGAGAAACACAACGAAAAAGAAAAAGAAAAGGACAAGAGGTCAATTGCTCTAAAAGCCTCAAAGTCAAAGTCCAAAAAGGTTGAGCAAGTGGAAAGTAGCTCAAGCGAAGACGATTCCGATGATGAGGAAATGGGGCTCTTCGTTCGACGCTACAATAGGTATGTGAGAAAGAATGGGATAAGGCATTCCGATGACAATCTTAAGAAGTTTCGAAAAGATAGTGGTTACCGCCGGAAGAATGAAGATGCTAGGAACTCCAATAAAGGGGCATGCTATGAATGCGGTCAAGTTGGTCATTTCAAGCCGGATTGCCCTATGCTCAAGAGAAAAGAGAAGGAGTCATCCTCATTCAAAAAGGGAAGCAAGGACAAAGGAAAGAAAGCGTATGTTGCATGGGATAGTGGAAGCTCATCTTCCTCTTCATCATCAAGCTCTAGCTCAAGTGATGAAGATGCATTGGCAAATGTGTGCTTAACATCCCATGATCGCAAGAAACTTGCTCCTAAAAAGGTAAACCAAAATCCCTCTAGCTCATATATGCTTTTAGAATATCATGAGTTACAAGTTGCTTTTGAAAAGTTACATAAAGAAACTAAAGAGGCTTTTCAACGATTAAAAGGTTTAATGCAAGTTAATAAATACCTTGAGGCAAAAGTTTCGGAAACGGAGCTTGAGTTGAAAGCTCTCAAGGAGTCTATGATTCAAAAACCTCTTGTGACTGTTGATAGTTATGGTAACGATAGATACGGATGTGATGGATGCCTTTACTTATATAGAGACTTGCGAAAGTTGCAAGATAAGATAAAAGAGCCATCCAAGCCGGAGATTACTTTTACGGTTGATCCATCTAAATTCAACAAATCATTAAACCCTAGAAATAAAAAGTATAAATTTGTTAAAAAGGACTCTAAGAAAAGTAATCTTCATATCGTTTGTCATTATTGTTGTGACAAAGGTCATACTATTGCAAAGTGCCATGCTCGAAAAGTTTTGGTACCAAAAGGCAAATTGCAATGGTTACCTAAGTTAGGCAATAATGGTACTACTAACCAACTAGGACCCAACATGAGTTGGGGACCTATTTCAAATGTCTAAGGATGTAGGAAAACGTCTTGAACCATTGACGAAAGACATCGACAACAATGGAGTTCAAGACTTATAAAGAAGGTGAATGATGAGAAAAGCTTCAACTCGATATTTACAAAGTTGTGGAAATTGATCACTTCCTCCACTTAACAATTAAGGGAAGACTCTATTCTCTACCTTTGCCTTTATATTGTTTTACTTAGCATTTGTACTTTGGTTTCATATACATATACGACTCATCTTAATATGATATTGGTATTGATAGTTGTCTAGTCCTCCATTTCCAAGAATTTTGCTCAAAAATATTTATAAGTTTTTGAGTCCCACATGTTTATAATGGGGATTTAACAAAGATCTTTACAATTGCAATATTGAGATCATACTTGTTTTGTATATGTTTGTTTTGTTCTTATATGTGACTTTGTGAGCATACATACACATACATCTTCATATGATTAATTTTGGTACTTTGATTCATTTATGTGAATGTTCTATCATGCATCTATGGTTTAACATGTGTTCTCATGTTATAATGTGCTTTGGTACTTTGTTTTGCTCACATACATAAAAGTGTACCTTATTGATTATATGTGTTTCATACTTACATATTATTTGGAAGTCATAAAAATTATTTTTGAAACTTATAAGTTCATGTGCTTTGAGAAAATTTGAAAATAATGCATTTTGGATCGATACAAATATACGTTGTATAGATACATGTTGGTTATTTTTCAAAATTTCAAAATGAACTGATATGTATCGATACACATATGCTTGTATCGATACATAACTCTTCAGTTTGGACAGATACTGACTCGTGTATCGATACATGCTTGCATGCTTCGATACATGCTTCAGAAAAACCAACTTGTATCGATACAAACACGATTTCGTATCGATACAAACGCGCAAAAACTGTTTTATGTATCAAATTTCATTCATTCATTCATCAAACACCACAATTCTCTTCTTCTACACGAAAATTCTCCTCAAAACCCTCTAAACCCACAAAACTTGACCCAAATCTACTTTAAATTTTGTACCCATTCTCATTCCTTCGGCAATTTCGCGATTCAAGCTTCCTCATCATCACATTCAAGACAAGGGTTCTTCAAATTGGGTTGTGGTTTCTTCAAGTTTTTCTATCATCCAACAAGGTAACATTACACCAATCCTTACTCTAAGAATGTCTACTAGTAATAGACGTAAGAATAGTGGTAGGACTAAGATAAGGGACACTGATCATGAGGACAATTTTAGGGAAGAAAATTTTGTCCATGAGAATTACTTGAACTTCTATATTAGAACTTGTAAAGAGAAGAAAGTAATCCCTCAAAATGCTGTTGATATTGAGAACCTTGAGGAATTACATTTAGGTGAAGTTGCTGAGATCATTAATAGAGAAAATCTCATCACTTTTTGTAACTTGAAGAGACCTTACATAGAGGATTTGATTAGGATTTTTTACTCTGGATTACAAGAGCAAAGAGCTGCTGAGTTTGAATTCTGTATAGGACAGAAGATTTACAAGTTCACTAACAATCTTTGGTTCAAGTTATTTGGCATGGTAACTGATAAGAACTTGAAAAAGTTTACCGATGTTGATGGTCCTAAGTACAATATGACTGAGTTTGCAAGCACTCTAACTAGGAACGATAAAAGTCCAAATGGAAAGGCCGGTAGACTCAAGAAAGGTCCAAGAGTGTTACTTTGGATTGTAAATCACATTCTAAGACCTAGAGGTGGATCCTACTCTAGACTTGATTGAAAGGACATTGATCTTATGTACATTATGATGGAGAGAAAGAAAATGGATTGGCCACACTACATCGTGAGCCGTTTATTTGCCTTGAGAGACTCTAAAAATGATCATTGTTTCAGATATTCGAGCTGGATCTCTACTATCTTAGACCATTTTAAGATAACCGACCAAGTAGCAGGATCTTGGATTAATCCTAAAAGAGACCAAATCTTTAGCATGACTCAAATGAAAAAGATGGATTATAAGTGGAATGATGCGGTTGAAGATTATGAATTTTATGGAAAGGAAGATGACGATGAAGAAACACTTCAAGGTAATCAAGAAGAAAGGGGTAAGAGGGCAAGAGTAGAAACTCATAGAAGTGAAAGCATGGAGAGTGATCCGTCGGACACTAGTAATGGTGCAATTATGGAAATGTTAAAGGAAATGAGCTTAAGACAAGCTAAGTTCCAAAATGAGGTCACCATAAGACTTGATGATATGCATGCTTACAACGTCTCAAGGTTTGAACATCTACAAAATCAATTGGATGAATGCATCAAGCAACAAGCTCCCATTGATCAATACCTCAACTCCATCCCGCCTTCTAATCCGAATGGCATGAATGATGATGATGCTTGAATTAGTTTTATCGCATTTTATTTTTCTCGTACCACATGAACAATTCTTATTTTCTCATTTCTTATGACTTCTTATGGTTTTTGATTTGGTTGTACGAATTATTTTTAGTGTTGTCATGTTTGGACAACATTCATTTTGGATTATGTATGACTTTGTTGAAATATTTGGTTTGTATGGATTATCGTCTTTATGTTTATGCAATTATTGCATTAGTTTGTTTATTTTCGTCCCATATTTTGATATGTTTGTTGATTTAAAATATCGATGTGTTACAATATTCATGCGTTGGTTTTGGTTTGTTGTTCGACATTCCATATTTGTCATGAAATTTGGTTTTCGTCATTGATATATTTTGGCATATCTTTGTATGTATTTATATTGGTTAGGAATTTTATCATATGTGTGCATTTCAACAAATGTAAGTGCACGATATGACTTGGGTCAAAATTGATTGAACTTGATACTTCTAATAGACTCTCTTCTTCTTTTTGATATTGTCAAAGGGGGAGAGATTTGGATGCACAAGCTAAGGATAAAAGCTAAAGTGTCTTGAAGATTATCTACTATAACAATCGCATTATGGCATCAACTCAGGGGGAGCGTGCTTATTGTTAGCCTTGGTGTTTAATTGCGTCTGTATACATATTGCTATTTTATTTGCATATTAGGTATAGGCTTAGTTAGCTTATGCATAGTTTTGACAATTATCAAAAAGGGGGAGAATGTAAGTGCACCAGTTCATCCTCATGTTTTAATAATTGTCAAAACAGATGAAAATAGAGTAGAACATATTTTGGCAACATTACAAATGACTTGACAGTGAGAAACCTTTTTTTTAAAACTTTGAAAAACTGATTTTTAGGTATTATGTATCGATACATATACATGTGCATCGATACAAATGTCCTGAAATTACTTCAGACTGATTTTGAGCAATTTGTATCGATACATATATCACTTGTATCGATACAAAAGTGGTCACTCAGAGGCAGAAGGTCATCTGTGTATCGGATCATGCTTGCATGTATCGATACACACCCTTGCTTCTCAGAAAACCAGATTGTGCTTCATGATTTGATACATATCAGTCAAGATTTCAAGAAACTGATATATGTATCGATACACATACGTGTTTGTATCGATACATAGGTCAATATTTTCAAATTTACACGCTGGTCAAAGGGTTTGTATCGATACAAACCATCCTTTGTATCGATACATGTCTGTTAAATTTTGCCTAAATTTGCTCAATCCTATTTTCTCTATAAATAGCAATATGGTGTGTCATTGTAAAGCAGAGAAAACTAGTGTGAAAGATCAGAAAACGCTTTGGATACAAATTGAGTGAGAATTTGCATCAAAGGTTTCATTCATCACAAATTCATCATCTTCATCAAGGATTGCAATCAAATTGGATTTTGAGTATGGGATCAATTCAATAAAGATTGAGTTCTTGTGTGATAACGTTCGATACGGTTCGCGGTGAATCAGAATCGTAGTCGGGTTGAATTGTGTGAAGAAGGTTCTAGTGTTTCTCTCAAGTGATTCAAGATAGTGCGTGTCTTGAAGGATTCGACAACAAGAAACGAAGGACTCAGCTAGACGATCGGGTGCGGTTCGGCACAAGGTGGATCGTTGGAATTAGAGGGCGAAGTTTTGTTGTGTGTCGAGGTTATTCGCATTAGTTTACATTTTGTGTCGTTATAGGTGTATAAGATTCAATTGTAAACTGTGCACTCTTAGTTCATCAAGTTTTTGATCTAAAAACTCTCAAATAACCCGTTTGGTTATTTGGGGGGAGACGTACTCGGAGATACGCGTGGACGACGCGAAATCCGAGGAACTCCCTAATCACATCGTGTCTCTCTCTCTCTCTCTCTCTCTCTCTCTCTCTCTCTCTCTCTCTCTCTATATTTCGTAATTTCGTTAATTTGTTAATCGATTGAATTTTTGGTGTTCGTATTAGTTCACAAAAATTCAATTGATTCTTGCTTGATTGTGATTGATTTGAATATTGCTTGGTAACTTGTTTGGGATTGATTTTTAAATTGTTTAATTTGAATCGATTTTGAACTCGAACATTTTCGTGTCTTTTCAAAACCGTTCAAGGCTTATACTACCTTTCCTTTGGTCAATCGGTGCGTAGACTACCGATCCGGTGGCTCTTCCGCTCGCTTGATTAATTTGAAATAATTTTTTTAAAAACCGCATTGTTTTAAGGGTCACTTATTCAACCCCCCCCCCCCCCCCCCCCCCCCCCCCTTCTAAGTGATAAGCCGAGTAGTCTAACACAAAAGCATATTTAAGCCAAAAATAATTAATTTTGTGGCCCAAAAAATAACGAATCACCAAGCCCAAGCCCGCACACAACTCGCACACTTGTCTTGAACTCTATCTCAGATTTTCCTCAAACCTGCACACAACCCTTTCTTAAGGTGTGTCTTAACAGCCCGTGCTTTAATGGCCCAGCACGTCAATCCCAATTTCATGAACGCTCTAGGAATTCTGCCTCGAAATTCTATAGGAACCGGCCTAAGTTCCACATTCATATAGGTGAGTCTATCAAGAGTACTCCTGAAGCTCGGTACTCCACTCATCTAGAGTATAGATCTCATTAAGAGTTTTAATTATCTCATCCTTTCGCTTTCAGGATTCATGCTTCTCTTTTCGTACTTCGCATGATCACCATTAACCCCTCACAACTAGTTATTACCCGTTGAACCTAATTCTTAGGATCTCCAGTATTTTAGGTTGGGTTCCCATCATGAGAGATTCATATAGGCATTAGTCCCATCTTTAAATTTGTACAATAGACTTTCTCTATAGCTAATCCTTTCGTCAAAGGATCCGCTAAATTTTCTTCAGTGCGTACATGATCCACTCTCACAGCTCCTTTAGAGATCAAGTCTCTCACTGTGATGTGTTTCCTTCTAATTTGACGTCTTTTACTGTTATAATATCGGTTCTCGATTTTAGCAATAGCTGTAGTACTATCGCAGTGGATCAACATAGCTGGCATAGGTTTTTCCCACAAGGGAATCTCAGATAGTAGGCATCTCAACCAACTTGCTTCTTCACTAGCAGTTGCTAGTGCTATCATTTCAGACTCCATGGTGGACTGAGTCAAGATAGTCCGTTTCTTCGATTTCCAAGATACAGCTGCTCCGGCTATATTGAATATAAAGCCACTAGTTGCTTTGGAATTGTAACACCCCGTTTTTCAAAGACCAAAAAGGGGCATTTTTATTTTTTTTAAAACAAAACAGAGCGCGCATAGATTTTGTGACGAGCCGGCATTAATCATACAACAGGACTAATTATATATATTAGTACAGCAAAAGCATCGGCATGGTACTAATTATACATGAAAGTGCTTTCCATAAGCAAAGTGTGTACCTGAATATTTACAATCCAAAAGACAACCGTCTAAACCAAAAGTATAAGTACTCAGATACAGTTATCCAAAAGAGTCTAAATACTATGCCTAACCTAAAGCACGGTGTACAAGACACACTGGCACACAATCTAATTAGATCAGCCACGCCACTCGATCACTAAGGGCTCAAGAAGCCACCGTCGTCCTCACGCCCCACGGTCTCGGACAGGAATCCATCGTCTAGGTGGGGGTAACCCGTTCATGTTTCATTGTAAAGGTCACCACAAGTAACACATAATACAAATAACAAATATGGAAAAAGCGAGTAAACACTTAGCAATTTCACATTTCGTGCATAATATAATTAAATGCACACACATCCTATCAATGCAGACTCTACAATGATTGTGGCACCAATCACTGGCTGCCACATGCATGAATTCCGGAATTTAACCTCTCTGCAGAGAGTTGTAGGTCCAACCTACTAACCCCGCAGGGTCCATCAACATGTAGGCCCAGCCCACTAACCCCGCAGGGTCCAATATATGTAAGCCCAGCTTACTAACCCCTCAAGGTCTAAAATATGTAAGCCCAGCTTACTAACCCCTCAGGGTCTGGTGAAGTCACATAGACAAACACCTGGTGCTTAGGTGGGTCCTATCGCAGGAAAATCCACACCCGTACACGCAACTATGCAATGCATGAGCATACTATACCTCTTATCTATGCCAATGCATCAATTACATATCAATCATGCATATGTAATCACAATCTCATGTTAATACATATATTCGCAAATCATATGTAAAACATACGCATGTATTTTAAACAACTTCTCATCTCTAGAATACATAATACATACATGTCAAGCACTCAAAACACATCACAACAACAACCATACACACACGTCATTAAAGAAAATAAGACAGAAATAAAGGTGCCCATACCTCGGCAAGCTCCCACTAACTTTTCTCGTACAACTCTACAATTCACGCTACCTAAAATATAAGCAGCGTAACATGAATAAAATACTCTCACCGTATTCTATCGAAACGAAACCAAAACCCAAAAATCCAGAGGGGTCTAAGGTACTTTCTAACACTCTCGGATAGTGATTACGAGTTCTCCTCATAGTGATTAAAAATTCACGAAGCTAAATGCACTATTTCTCGCTACGCGAAAATATTTTCGTTTCAAAACAATTTATGAAACACTTTGATTCCTAACTCCAAGGCAATCAATTACACATAAAAAAAACCATTTGAAAACAACCCATGAGCTCTTCAAAAATTTTCACAAAAATAAAAGTTTACTTGCATCACAAGTTACAAGTTTCATTTTCCAATAAAATGGCCATAACTCATTCAATCTTTATCCGATCGAGACGAGCCATACGCCGAAATCTTCGTCTCAAAAAGACGGATCAAATGGTTAAGTTTCCAGGACATAAAAACAATTTTAAAATGATGAAAATACCCTTAAGGATTTCGGCCAGAATTGGAATAACCTCAAAATCATTGTTTTCAAAAAATCAAACATAATTAAGTACTTATACCATTACTAATTACTCAAAACCAAACTCAATTTGATTTAATTCCACTCTTAACAACTTTTCCAAAACCCTAACTTCATAAACTCATAAAAATTTGGGGTCTTTGCTTTACTATCTTTTCTTTCGAAATCAAGGTTCTAAAATCACTTGTCTTTGTTTCAATTGCAAGAAAACATACTCAATTGAATCAATTTGCTAAATTAAATCAAATTCTCAAACCCTAAAATTAAAACTCAAGAAAATTAGGGCTTTACACTTCTAAGCATTAATTTCAAAAATCAAAATCGGTACATCGATAGATCTAATCGATATAAACATGTTCATAAAAATCAAAATGGCATTTCCATATTTTTGTCTTTCAAAATCTAACAAATTCTAAAGTGCTCCAAATGAACAGATTTCTTTTAGATCTATCACCACAAAACTCATTCTATAACACTAACAAAGTCAAAACCTCACAAACTTATTTCTACAAAATTTATTTTTAGGAATAAGAATTGAAGTGACCAAATCATTTTATATTTTTAGAGATCTAGTACTACAAAACATGGATCTATAACTCTATTGAAGAGAAAATTTAAAAACCCTACTAATCAACCAAAAAGGCCTCACGGCCAAGTAAAAGAGAAAGGGGGAGTATCTATTTCTTACCACTTAAAATATTCCTTAGATGATCTCCAAGCTAATGGTGTAACCTCCTTCATGATTTCTAAAGCAAAACTCTTAATATTTAAGCTTAAGCTCACAAGGAAGTGGAGGGGATAAAAGAACTTGATGAATGAAATGAGAGGAGGGAGTTCCACGTGAGAGATGGGAGAAACAAAGGAAAAAGTCTCAAGACATTGCTTCTTAATTCATATAGATCTCTCATTTAATCCTAGCCATTGGATTGCATAGTATAAAGTTGCAAAATCAATTCCTAACCATTGATCATATCTTGGTCACCAAGTAACTTAACATAAATATCTAGATATTTATGACTTCATCGCTCAGTCCCCACGCTCGCTCTTAAACGAGTCGTATCTCGCGTACCGACTAAAATCGCGAAAATATAAAGTTTACGAAATAAACATCCGTCGTAAACCATTTCTAAAAATTATCGCTAAACTTGATTCTCCGACTGAAATTTATATCCCAAGCTCTCAAAAATATTCTAAATCCAGATTCTAACTCGTGCCGATATATAAAGTCTCTAATTAAAATTCGACGGAAAACAGAGACAGCAAATTTTCCAACAGCGGGTACAGTTTTCTACTCGTTTTTCCAAAAAAGCGGAGAAAGTCAAATTTCAAAATTCTGAAAACATAGAAACGTTCTCATAGATAATTAAAGACTAAGGAACAAAAGTCTGTGCATTTCCAGCACACGAGCACAAGACATGCTCCAACTCAGCAAAAATGTTGTTATTACGACGATACTCACAAAAACACTTAACAAAAACCCTAAAGTGCTTAGCCGTTACTTATTTCCCTCACACAAAAGGTACTGTGGAATTACGGGTCTTACAGGAATCATCCGACAAGGTGTTCCAATCAGCGTCAATGTATCCTTCAAGCACAGCAGGAAATCTTTGATAATGTATACCGAGATTCATGGTCTTTTTAAGATACCCCATGACTCTCTTAATAGCATCCCAATGCTCATTACTAGGTCTGCTGGTAAACCTGCATAATAGTCCTGCGACATATGCTATGTCGCGTCTTGTGCAATCAGTGGCATATCTAAGGCTACCAATGATGCTTGCATACTCATACTGTCTAACACTTTCACCAGTGTTCTAAAAAAGTTTTACACTGGTGTCATACGGCGTGTTCTTTTCTTTAAAGTCAAAGTATCCATACTTCTTTAAGATCTTTTCCGCATGATGTGATTGATCCAAGGATATACCCTTTTCAGACCTAGTGATCTTGATTCCAAGAATCACATTTGCTTCTCCGAGGTCTTTCATATCAAAGTTGTTACCCAACAATGATTTCACAGCATTCACGGCAGAAAGGTTTGATCCAAATATAAGTAAGTCGTCTACATAGAGACATATGATAGTGCAAATGCCCTTTTCGAATTTATAATAGATGCATTTGTCACTCTCATTCACTTTATACTCATTCGAAATCTTCAAATTATCAAACTTTTCATGCCATTGCTTTGGAGCTTGTTTTAGACCATACAGAGACTTATCTAACTTACAGACCTTATGTTCTTGGCCATGGATTACAAACCCTTCAGGTTGTTCCAGATAGATTTCTTCTTCAAGGTCACCATTTAAAAAAGCAGTTTTAACATCCATTTGGTGTACTATTAAGTTATAAATGGCGGCAATAGAAATCATTACCCTTATGGATGTTATTCGAGTGACAGGAGAAAAAGTGTCGAAGAAATCTATATTTTCTCTTTGTCTAAAACCTTTGGCTACAAGGCGAGCCTTGTACTTCTCAACGGTGCCATCTGGTTTTAGCTTCTTTTTCAAAATCCATTGACAACCAATAGGCTTGCAGCCTGGAGGCAACTCTACTAAGTGCCAGGTCTTGTTAGATTCCAGAGAATCCATCTCATCATTAATAGCTTTTTGCCACAAATCTGCATCCAGAGATGACAAGGCTTCTCGAAGATTTGTGGATCTTCTTCTAAAGTATATGCCGAATAATCCGGACCATAATCTTTAGCTACTCTTACTCTTTTACTTCTTCGAAGTTCAGTTTCTACTTCGATGTTACTCTCGGAGTTTCTTATCACTGGAGTGTGATTCGATTCAGTGCCCCCACTATTTCTTGATTTAAAGGGAAATTTATCTTCAAAGAAATCAACATCAACTGATTCGATAATCACTTTAGCATTTAGATCATAAAATCTATAAGCCTTACTGTTTGCCGCATAGCCAATGAACATACATTCATAGGGTCTACTTGCGAGTTTCACTCGTTTAGGATCAGGTATCCTAACATAGGCTAGACATCCCCAAGTTCTTAAATAAGACAAGTTTGGTTGTCTTTTCTTTAATATCTCATATGGAGAGACCATGTTCTTAACCTTGAGGACTTTATTCAGGACGTAGCAAACAGTCAAAATAATTTCCCCCCACCAGTGTGAGGCAGCACCAGAATACAACATACTAGCAACAACTAGTTCAGTAAGAGTTCTATTTTTTCTTTCTGCTTTACCATTCATTTCAGGAGAATATGGTGCAGTCGTTTCATGTGTGATACCATGTTGTTTATAAAATTCATTGCATAAAACAGAATCATAATCAATTCCCCTATCACTACGAAGCCTCTTAATTTTCTTATCGAACTGATTTTCAATTTCATTCACATAGATCTTAAAAATATCAAGTGCTTCACTTTTATTCTTCATTAGATATACTGCAGTGTAATCAGAATAATCGTCAATAAAAGTGATAAAATAACGTTTGCCATTTCTAGTTAACGTTCCATCAAGTTCACATATATCAGAATGAATTAATGACATTGCTTCAGATTCCTTAATTACTGATTTATGTGAAGTCTTTGTTATTTTAGCTTGACTACAAAATTCACATTTATCTATGTTATCAGAATTTAATTTTGGAATTAATCCTAAGTTACTCAAACTAAGCATAAATCGTTTACTAACATGACAAAGTCTAGCATGCCAACTATTAAAATCACAAACAGAGTAAACAGAAGGAGAAATTTTATTCAATTCAACATTTAATTTAAACATGCCATCAGTGGCATACCCTTTCCCAACAAAAAATACCATTCTTAGAGATGGTGTACAAATATGCCCCAATAGTCTGACTAAACCCAACCTTATTCAAAAGAAAACCAGAGACAAGATTCTTCCGCATGTCAGGAACATGCATAACTTCCTTCAAGATCAGTGACTTCCCGGAGGTGAACTTCAATTCTATATCTCCAATGCCATCAACTTCAGAAGTGTGAGCATTACCCATCTGCACCTTCTTACTTTCAGCAGTCGTGTATGTTTTAAACATAACACGTTCATAACAGACATAGCGAGTGGCACCAGTGTCTATCCACCAACCATCAGAACCACCAATCATATTGATTTCGGTGATCATAGCAGCATATGACTCTTCAGCCATATTAGCTTGTTCATTATGGGCAACAGCAGGCTTATTTTTATTCCTGCACTTTTTTGCAAAATGACCCGGTTTACCACAAGCAAAACAGTTAACACCATCATAATTCTTTTGAGGTGGTGGTGGCTACTCTTTAGCATTATGGGCCCTTTGAGGGTTACCATTCTTAATTTGGTTCTTTTGACCACGGTTCTGATTCTTTAAAGGTTTGCCCGTAGGCTTCAGAACCGCACCGAATTTCTTTTTGTTGCTAGCAACAACAAAAGTCTTTTCTTCTTCTTTTTGATCTTGTCTCCGAGATTCCTCTTCAATTCGAAGGCGAGTAATCAGACTCTCGATGGAAAACTCTTTAGTTTTGTGACAAAGTTGATTTTTAAAGTCTTTCCATCCAGGGGGCAGTTTATCAATTATCACATCAATTTGGAATTGTTCATCGAGAGGCATACCTTCGGTTATGATTTCATGAGCAATTTTCTGAATCTCATGTGATTGAGCCTCCAATGACCTCTCATCCACCATCTGGTACTTCAGGTACCTACTAACAGCATACTTCTTCACACCGGCCTCCTTGGTGTCATATTTCTTTTTCAGCGCATCCCACACATCTTTAGTAGTCTTGTATGAACTATAATAGTCATACAAATCATCACACAGTCCATTGATGATATATCCTTTGCATAAATAATCATTATGGAGCCACAGTTGTTGTTCCTTTTTAAGTTGAAGCTCATTGGCTTTAACTTGGGCAGCTATATCAGATTGATCCTTTTCTTTTGTAGGATCGGTTGTTTTATTACCGTTGTCAATAGTGACAGTTTGAATAGATGGTCATGAACTTGACGAAGCAGCAGGAGCAATAGGCATCTCCTCATTCAAAACGTTGACAACTTTTTTCAGAGTTAAGAAAAAATACATCTTTTGCTGCCAACATTTGAAGTGAAGACCTTCAAACTTAAACGGTCTCTCGGTTGCACCAACAGCCGAAGTACCAATAACCTCTTCAGTGTCCATGGAAGTTTATAAAAACGTCTTAAAATTGTTATTTTGAAATCTGAAAAGGTTTTTCGAAAATATGGAACTGAAGATTGTTATTGGCTGAGTCGCGGATAAATACGCTCTCTTTAAGACGTTTCGTGGAACTGCCAAAATTCGTGCAAGGCAGACAACAACCACGCCGTCCCCAGGATAAAATAGCCCTGAAAACGGTAACCAAAAAACTATTGCACTTGTAGCAATCGGTCAAGACCAACACCTTCCTGAGTTATACGACGATATAACTCGAATCGATACAACAATATCCATTTATTTATAGAGGTCAATTCTTATAATACTTTTAAGAGTTTATCTAACATGTACAATATTTCATGTATTAAAAAAACTAAAACTGGTAACTTTTTGTTAAAAAACGGTAATTATTTATTAGAAAAGTATACACTTAATATAAAATGGATAAGTTTTAATACAAATTTAATATTTTATACTTCTTAACATATGAAAATTTGCACGTGATAAAAAACTTCTACTTTTAATAATAAGAAAAAAAGAATCAAAAGAAAATTGATAATGTTTAGTCTAAAAATAATACTAAATACATCAAACATTTTTTGCAACTTTTTACTTATACGTTATTTCGTGGCACTACTTTTTTTTTTGACAAGTGGCACTACTTAATATATAGAATGCTTGCATCTAATGAAATCCTACGAAAGCAGTCTCATCTAATGTATTTTGTGTTTGTTTAGAAAAAGGGACGAGGTTATTATCCATCATCATTTTGCTCTTAGAAAGTGTAGTTTGTTATCATATTAATTAATTAGTCCTTAAATGCATCAAAATTGTAATTAGATCTATAAATGTTTGATTTATTAGTCATTTTTAATTCTTGAATTTGTTTTAAGGTAGTCAATTTTTTTTTTGGGTCAATTTAATCAATAAAATTACTATCAAATGAGATATTGGAGATACATTTGCAATTTAGATATATTCAAAGACCAATATAGCAACAAGTTACACTATCAAGGATAGGATGGAATAGTTGTTTGTCCAATTCGAAACACCTATGTTCCAAAGCAACAAGAATAAAGTGTCAAGCAAATAACAATAACAACTAAATAGTACAAACAACAATATTCAACCCAAGAGTAAATCTAACAACTTATGTGTGAAGCAAAACCACAATAAAATCAAGCAACAAGATAATAAGTACATGATGAACAACCACATCAAAATTGTTTATCCAATTGTCACAAAATTGTCCTACGACTGATGGAGAATAGCTCTCATGTCCATCATCATCAATGAGTCTTTGCAAGAGGTACAAAAAGAGTTACATATACTTTCAAAAGTTCTCCAAGAACGAACCTGTTTTCAATTATTGTCTCTCAATCACTCACACATACAACAAGAGAGTTACAACTTACAAGAGTGACCACAAAATTATTTTTGATTGCTTATCAAAAGCAATTCTCAATTTCTCTTCCTTTTCTCTCAATCTCACTTTATAGATTTCACTTTACAATCCATTTGAGAAAGCTTCGAATCCCTTTCCCTAATGATTTTTAACTAATGTGTTTCCCAACTCTAAAACCTCATTCAAAAGCTTTCAATTCGTAAAACCCTATAGTTCGTTTGTTTTCCTACTATCTAAAGTTCTAGTTTGTAAATTATAATAAAAGTCGTCAAAATCTGCTATTTAAAAACAAAAATAAAAATAGATATTTGAATCAGCATAACACAATTTTTACTATGATTCGAATTACTTCAAAAAAAAATTTTAAAGAAAAGACGTAAGAAAACACTTGAATAGTTGAATTCAAATCAAATTAACTCAAAAGATACCAAAATTCAAGTCACGGTTAAAATTTCCAAAAGCTTCTTATTATAAGACACATTTTTCCCAAGACTTTTTTGAGGTCATATTAAAATGCACCCATTATAAATAGGGTGCTGCAAAATTAAAATTCTTATTCCGATGGGACCCGTTCACAATATATTTGTTGTATCGATGTATGTTTCTTTAATCTCACTTTTCTTTTATACATTTTTAAATTCCATGCACATTCAATCTCTACATAAACAAAAGTTTCCTAGACTATCATCGACCTTTGGCTTTTATGGAGGAGGGATGGATGCAATTTAATTCTTTTGGCAACTTGGTAAAATCCAAAAACGACCACACTTGTCTTATATTTGAGAATCGAGTCTAAATATAATTTTATAAAATCAATTTGTAAGGTGGAAATTTTTTTTATTCATAAGTTTATGTACATTTATTTCATATTTGATGTGAGATACTTTAATAAATCTTTTAATGCTCAATATTATTTCACTTGATAAGTTGATATAAATGGTGTGTGGCTATATTGTAGAAATTTGATAGCAAATGATTTAATATATCTTAAAAAGACTCTGATATACCATTTATAATAGAAAATTGATTCTAATTCAACCTACTAACCCAACTTATAAAGTGAAAATTCTATGCATAGACCATCTATTATTCATTCATTTTATAAAGAGTTAAATATGCTTTCAGTCCTTATTTTTATGTGAGTTTCGAATTTTAGTCCTTATTTTTTTTTATTATATTTTTAGTCCCCACATTTTCGTCGTTTGCAATTTTAGTCCATACTGTCAATTTTTTGAGACTTGGATAACGAAATCAGCCACATAGGATCCCATGAATTTCAATTTATTTAAACAACTTCTTTGTGTACAATTTTTTAAATATATCCTCCGATCACATAATAAATCTCACTTCTATATTCGGTCACAAAAAAAAAATCTCACTTCTATACATTAAAAAGTTTGCAAATGTAACTATTAAAATATTAAACAACAATTTTCGTGAGTTTAATTTAGTTGGTAGAAATATTACATTATATGTAAGAATTGTGATTCGAACTCTGAATATTTCACTTACTTGCAATAAAAAAGTAAACTTTTAACAACTTAAAAAAACGATTTGGCAAAAAAAAGATTCACATAATAAATCTTTAAAAAAAAAACCTCACATAATATATGAGCCAATTGAACTCCCTACTATTTTTTTAGGGTTAATAGGTCTTTAGCCTCTGTAAAAAATTTCTTTAACTTTCTCCCTTGCAAAATATATTTTTTTGGTTTACCCCCTTTGGGTGCAAGGAATTTGCACTTTTTAAATCGGTTGAATAGAATAACTGATTTAAAAAATAGAACTTTTTAAGTCCGTTGAACAAAATAACCGATTTAAAAAGTGCATCCAAGAGAGAAAACCAAAAAAAAATATTTTGCAAGGGGGAAAACTTAAAAAAATAAATTTACAGGAGGTAAAGCAAAACACGTCTATTTTGTAGGGTGTAAAGATCTATTAACCCATTTTTTTATTATGTCATAGCCATAGAATAGTTAAATTTGAAGAGTTTTTTTTCTTTCAATCTAACAATTTTTATGACCGTTGCACAATAAAACAAACAAAAGATGTCAACGGGTAGAGAATATGTAAAAAATACTTATCTTTTAGATGTCATTTAAAATATTTTAAATTTAAATTAAAAAATACTTCATAAATTCTCATCATCATTTTAAAAATTCTTCAAATTAATCATTCAAAAAGATATTTTATATAGAAGAATTTGCATTTCTGCAAAAAAAAAAAAAAAAAAATTTACCTCAAATCAATTCTCCATTCAAACACACTCTACTAAAATTGTTTAAGAATTTTAAGAAAAAAAATTATCTTAGAAATATACTAGTAAGTCAAATATATTTATTAAAGTAATAAATACAAACTTTTTTTTATACAAAAATGATCTCTTTAAAATTTTTAAACAATATTCTAAAAATACTTGTTACTAGTATTTTTTTTTCTTAAAACAGTGACTTAACTTAGTCATCACCCAATATTATTATTTCTTACTAAAGTTAGAATATAATTGATAGTGGCTATTTGGTGGCTCACAATGAATGGTGTGGTTGCTGTTTTAACCATAAACATGTTACATGTCATTGGATACCCACAACCAAACGAGATAACGATATAATTGACAATAATATGGCCGGTTCCTAACTTCCCAGTTTTCACCTCCCTCACAAAATTGTTTGGTAATGTCATCATAAAATCTCTCTAGCTAGGAGAGGTAACCCATTACGATAAAAGTGCAAATCCAACACTTTATATCATTGAATCGTCATCATCAACATAATATTATTGTATCATTATCTTTCAGAAGATTGGGTCTATTAATGTGCCAAGTGACAAAATATATACTACAATACTAACTAGTAATATTATTGTACAATTATCTTTCTGAGTTGATGATTGACCAGAAAAAATTAGGCCATATAGTTTATTTTAATTTGGTAAAGTAGGTCACATTCATGAAGTAAATTGCATAGTAAATTTATACCAAAGAAAAAATATGAATAATAAATTGAACATGTCCTCATGTTGGACCATACAAACCTCAGCATATCTTCTTGCCCACATGGTTCTTTCTTGGATAATGTAGTGTCTCATCTTTCTATTGGTTACATTCTAAAGGTTTTCTTTTTTAGGATCGAACCATAGTTAAAGTATTTTATGACCTAATTTTTCTATGATTTGTCAAAGTTGGACCAATTTATGTAGGAAAAACCTATAGAACAAAGCAACTTTAGTTTAATGAAGATTTCTTTTGAATATAAAAAAGTTTCTTTGCGTTTCATACTTCATCCATAATCAATGACTCAAAAATCATGGAGATAACCTAATAAATTGATAATAAAAGCGTATACTATATGAGTATAAATATATAACATATGTTCTCATTAATTAAAAAAAATAGCTATATTAATTGGTGAACATTATGGTACACATCTTATGTGAATGTGTACCAATACACTGTTTAAATGTATAATCTTAATTGGTCTACTTGTAATGATAATTTAACATGTCTTTTCTCTCTCTCTCTCTATCTCTATCTCTATCTCTTTACCTCTATTGTGTTTAATCTGCTACAAATCTCCTTAAAGTTTGAAAAAAACTTTAAACTTTTTAAAACACAATTCAACCTCTCTTCTTGTGTTTTTCCATGAACTTACCCACACATTCAATTATGAATACACCAACTTGTATAGAAATTTGTAATTTGGTCCACTAGTTTGTTGGAAGTAGGGTTGACAATGAACCGAACAAACTCGAAAATATTTTTAGATTCAATTCGGTAATTAATTTGTTGAACTTGATTCACGAACAAAATTAGTCGAACTTAAGTTGACAATTAAACTCGTTAAATAAATGAGTTGAACTTGAATTATGTATAGTTCAACTCGTTTGGTTCATGAATCAGCTATATATATATATATATATATATATATATATATATATATATATATATATATATGAGAAGGGATTCGTTGACTCCAGAAATAAGTCTCCATCGACTTACTCCGCTTAATAACTTCATACCGACATTATATTTCTTCTATCCGACCGTTGAATTCAAATATCTCATTGAGTAGATCAACTCTATAAATTTTGATAAAAATTCAAAATCGTTTGATACTTTTTCTAATAACTTCAATTGAACGTACTTTTTCTGATATCTCATTGAGTAGATCCTCTTCAATTTTTTCCCTCATGTTTTCTTTCCTTTTGTTGATCTAATAGTTGATATATTATAAAGAGTATAAAAACATTTAAGAAAAAAGAGAAATAAATAGAATGAATGATTTGCTATCATACTCCCACCAAAACCATGTGAGAGTAAGTTAGCAACCCTATTCCCATTATATTTTAATTAAAAGTCAATTATATTCATACACACCAACATAATTCATAAAGTTAATTTTGTAAATTTGTATTTTATTCTAATATGTATACATAATAATATGTAGGCATGACTTTTTTTTACAAAGAGGCATGACATTAACATGAATTTTAACTTTTTAGTAAGAAAAAAATTTATGCACCTTACAAAATAAACCGAATATCATTAAATAAAATAAACAACTATGCGCTTAACCTATCGTTTATTCAATTTATTTAAACAATTTTGCGCCCAAACTATCCTTTTATTCAGTTTAAACAGTGAATAAAACATAAACAAAAATAAGTATTTATGGGCATTAAGTCTTTTATAGCTTTAAGTTTAATTATTCATAGTAAGAAATTAAGTTTCAAGATTAGATTTAACTTTCTTGCAACATCAATAAAATTACATACATAATCACAAAAAATCATAAATTGACAATTTTTTTATAAGAGAGTAAAGAACATACTATTCACCTAATTAACATTAAATTAAAAATAAAAGGATTAGATAAGAGAACATATATTACATAAAGACTTGTTTACAAACATGGAAAAATTAGAAGAAAAAAAAACTTAAGATTTAGTATGGTATACTAACAATTCTCATGAATTTCATGATCCTCCTCTTGTGATAAGTACCTTACAATCAATTCTACAATTATATGAATACCTTTAGCCATAAGGTAGAAACCACAAAGCATTAACAAAACTCCAACAAATGTAATCCATAATTGCTTTCGTGGTTGAGTTACAGTTTGATATCCAAAGGTGATGGACCATAGTAGTAAGCAGATAGCAATGAGAGCCATAATTATCTTCATTAATGTTGAATTAGTTGGTAACTGCAAAGCCATTTTTCATTAATAATGATGAACGTGGTTGGATACTTTGGTGAGTGATGAATGAAGGTCAAGTAATATAGATGTGTGAATTTAAAACTTTTTATAAAAATAAAATTATTGATGTAAACAGAAATTATCGATAAAATAGGATAATTTTATTTGAATTTTGAATGAAAAAATGTTATTCAATTTAACCGGTGTGCACGATTGGGCTTAGATTCTTTTGTTTCCTCGTATATCCAATAAACCTTAATTTTAGGCCTTATTTTTGGAGGAAGAAGTATAACCGCTCAAATCTCTATTATATACATACCGAGATTTTCACGGAGCTCTCTCATGCATTTTTAAGAAAAATTGCTTATATAGCGTTTAATTAGAGTTAAATTGAGTGTAAAAAAATTAGAGTTAAATTGCTTAGGTGACATTCAATTAAAACTTATATTTTTTTGTATCTTCTCTAACGGATTATTATAAAAAAAATTGTTTGATATATACAACTAAACTAGATCTTCTCTTTTTCTTTTTTTTATCGAGTTTTTTTTTCATTCAATTAAAATTTCTCTCACATTTTCTTATTGTAGAAACTTTAATATTATATATTTTTTATATAAACTCTATTTTTTTTATAGAATCTTCGTTATTATTATATTTTTTTAGAAACTCTTTCTTTTTGCGGGGACTGATATTTTTTTATTTTATAAACTATAATATTCTATTTTAATATTATTGCGTAGGTAAAATTCAATTATAGCTTTTCTATTTTATTTTTTTGAAGAAATTCAAATATTTTAATTTATTTATTAATATATATTATTGTTTTAATGACGATAAACTTATTTAATTCATGATTAAATATTATTTACTTAATATATAAAAACTAAGTAAACACTTTTATTTTGGATTTCTATAAAAAAAAAAAAAAAAATGAACACTTCGACTAAAATTTGATTGGATATGTATCTATTATCCAATCATTCAATTAAATGTTATATTTCTATGTTGATTTGTTTTAAACTAAATTTAAATCATATTTCATATTTTTTTATGGGATCACTCATTTGACTATTAAAATTATACTTTGACTATTAAAATAGGAAACAGAGAGCACTTCTCACTACACTATTAAAATTATACTTTGACTAATTATCTCTAAATTTTATCTAGCGCGATGAAAAGTGATCTATGATAAAAAAGTGTTCGTAGATGATAATGAGAACTAAGTGCGAGATTTTTTTTTGAATAAGAGTGCGAGAATTTTATTGATATTCTTAAAAAATAATAAAGAATTTACAACTATTTTTTGTTCATGGAGCAGTCATAGAGTCCTGTAACGGACATATAAGACGGCTAAAATGAGAGAGAGAGAGAGAGAGAGAGAGAGAGAGAGAGAGAGAGAGTCTCAGTGGTATAGAATGAAAAATGGGTAGCATTCATCGCCCCATTATAAAAAAAAATACATTGAATAATGGAAATTTGAATTTCAATCGTAGATGCATACTTTTATATTTTATAATGGGGATCACTTATTTAAAATTTTATCTAGCACGATAAAATGATTCCCAAGATAAAAAGTTAATGTATGTAATAGTGAAAACCGAGCACGAGAATTTTATTAATATTCATTAGAAAATAATATATATATATATAGTTAGGATCCGTTGACACCAATTAGTTTGACACCAAATGTTACACCTATCAATAACGTTTTAACCGATATAAATTTTATAAAATTCACCGTTGGATTGAAAGTTTATATCATATAGATCATTTGTGTGAATTGTCAGACAAATTTAAAATCATTTGATATGTTATTGAGATACATCAAAATTAACGGTTTGAGCTTTTTCTAAATGTCGTAATCTTTATGCGTCTCAATAACATATCAAATGATTTTAAATTTGTCTGACAGTTTACACAAATAATCTATATGATATAAACTTTCAATCCAACGGTGGATTTTATAAAATTTATATCGGTTAAAATGTTATTAAGATGTGTAACATTTGGTGTCAACGGATCCTGACTTATATATATATATATATATATATATATATATATATATATATATATATATATATATATATATATATATATATATATATATATATATGTGTGTGTGTGTATAGTGAGAGAGAGAGAGAGAGAGAGAGAGAGAGAGAGAGAGATAGAATCTCTTAATGGGAAACACTTCCCACTATCTACTATTAAAAATAGACATTGACTAATTAACATTTGAATTCCGACTACGAGAGTTTTTCCTTATTTTGTGTTCGTCGCACTTTCACTATATTACATCCAACTGAAAAAATCTATGGGAATTGAAATCTAAAATAAATTAATATAATTTTAATTTTTTATAATCAAAGGATTTTTTTTATAATTTCAATTTTAAACTTTCCATAAACATTCGTTCAAACTTTTTTCGGGATGCTAATTTATCAATGTAAGTGGAGATTCATACATAGATTTTTTCATTTGACGCTTGTAACACCCCGATTTTCGAAAACCAAAAAGTAGGCATTTTTTATTTTTTTTTAAAAACAACAAAGACTTCGGAATAGAACCTTCACGATCACAATTAACTTAAATCAGGGTAAACCTTTTTCAAAATAGCGATCGAAATGCAATGCCTCTTTTATAAATTGTTTTCACGAATAAAAGTTTAAGATTAGAACCAAACGTTATTTTTTAAACAAACATAACGACACCATTTATTCCAAATAATTATCGTAATACAATTTCAATATAAATACAGCGGACAATAAATAAGAGCAAACGAGACTCTTAAACTACTACCCCTAAGCTGATCTTTAAACTCTAACTAAAGACGACTGGGTGACGAAGACCCACAGACAACTTCAAGCCTTGCCGCTTCTCCACGCAAGGTCACGATCTAAAAATAACATACAACCAAAAATACGCAGCACGAGATATACAATACATGGCAGCATATACTCATTTATCATATGAATCACACATCATAGAATTTAAGTGCACAAATCGTCTATCAATCACACACAACAATATTCGAATGCACAATTAGCCTATCAATGCAGACTCTACATGATTGTGATCACCCTACCCGGGACTGTTTCACATGCATGAATTCCGGAATTTAACATCTCCGCAGAGAGTCGTAGGTCCATCCCCTACTATACCCCGCAGGGCATCAATAAAATCCCAACGGATTAAGGTGGATCCACTCCCGCATTCACACCTCGTGGTCCACTCCCGCAACCACTTATTGAACTCAATAAAATCCCACAGGATTCAGGTGGGTCCACTCCCGCAACCTCACCCCGTGGTCCACTCCCGCAACCACGTACTATGAATGCATGAGCATACGATTCCCCATATATGCTAATGCAACAATTACATACCTTCCAAGCATATGTAATTCAATCATAACAATCATACATATATTTCCAATCATATGTAAACAACTAACATCATGTACAACCAGATAATCAATCAAGTACAAGCATCAACATTTCATATTATTCAATCATATGAAATTCACAACAACCACTCAAGCATGTGTAGAATATATCATGTTCTCAAACAAATTCTCGTCACGAGAAAACATCACAAAACAACCATGCTCATATTTCATATTGCATCACATCAAGCAAATACACATATTCAAGCAACAATTACACATGCATAAAAAGCACTCGATATTTCGAGGTATATGAAATCGTTAGAAAGTGCCCTTACCTCGGCAAGCTTCCAACACATCAACTTACGCTACGCGAGCAACATCTGTCTCTCCTGACAAAGTCCCCAAATCGGCTAATCCTCTTAACCTTTCACAACACATAACTTATCTAAGTTAATACCACATTGTAATTGATCACTTAACTAAGTCCTAGCTCGGCTACTAAAGGATTCAATACTTATGGTTGTTCACTCATAACTAACTAGGCTCACGTCATATTGAAAACAAGTCTAGAAAACATTAACACATTGAAAAGATAGTTTCTCATCACGAAATGTGTTTTAAATAAACCTCAGCTATTTTAAAACACTTAAAATGCCAAATCATTTTTCAAAACAACTCTTGAAAATACAACACTTTAATAAATAGCTTTTATCGTAAAAGCGCTATAACAAATAGTTTTATCCAAAAACGTCGCCAAATAAATTCAAACTATTTTAAAGTTTTTCCAAAAGCAAATCTCTTTTCAAACAACTTATGCCTCATACCATAAGTACCAAAATCTTTAAAAACTAAACAAGTCCGAACTAAAACTTTTCTCGTTCGACGTATAACAAAATACTTTTCGCGTGCACGTAACTAAAACATTTTTCTGAATAGTTCACAAACATCAACCTTTTAAAATATAAATCCTCGACAAAACAGTTTCAAACTAAAATGGCCATAACTCATTCAATCTTTGTCCGATCGAGACGAGCCATACGCCAAATTCATCGTCTCGAAAAGGCGGATCAAATTGTTAACTTTCTAGGACACAAAAACAATTTTAAAATGACCTAAAGGCCCTTATAGATTTCGGCCAGAACCTAAAAATAGCTCCAAGCAACTCTTTTCAAAAATCTAACTTGTTAAAACAAGTATAAAAATACCAATTTCACATAAATCAACTCAATTTGGTTTAATTACACACTTAACAAATTTTTTTCAAAACCCTAACTTCATAAATCATAAAAATTTGGGGCTTTTAAATTCTAACATTTTCTTTCCAAAATTAAACTCATAGAATAACTAGTGCTAGTTTCAATTTCAAGGAAATCATAACATAAATTCATTTCCAACATTTTCAAAAAAAACACCCCCTTTCTAAAATGTTCACAATCAAAATTTCTTTTTAAATCTATAATCACAAAAGCTCATCCAACAATATTAACAAAAGAAACCTCAAAACTTAACACAAATCTTGTTGAACATAAAATCAAACAATTCAAATCACAATTTTTCTCTTAGATCTATTACTAACTATCAAGGATTTATACTATTAACAAAGGAAATAAGCAAGAAAATAGAAATCAAAACCCCACTCTACATGATATATTTTCGGCCAAGAGAGAAAGATAAGGGAAGGATTTCTACCTCATGTATAGCTCTACTTCAAGATGATGATAATCCATTAGGAACCAAGATCCAAGCCTTTATAATGAAGGGATACAAAATTTATGAAGATTGGAAGGGAGAGGTATATGGCTCGGCCAAGAGAGGGAGAGGAGTGGAAGCTTCAAAATTTTCTAAGTGTTCTACTTAAAGTAATAGCCAAGAATCATGAGCCCTTGGATCAAATAGGATAAAGTTCTATGATCAAATCCTAGCCATTCATCTCAATCTTGGTCACCAAGTAACTTCACATAATATCTCACTCAGTCCCCGCATTCGCTCTTAAACGAGCCGTATCTCGCGCACCGATAAACTTTACGGAAACAGAAAAATTCTACCGTAAACCTTTTAATAAAAACAATTCACAAACTTTCGAATAAATTTTATTCCGAATAAATTTTCGCTCCTAAGCTCGGAAAAATATAATGAGATCAAATTCGCATCACAGTCGATATATAAAGTCTCCATTTAAATTTTGACGGAAATCGGAAACCGTAAAATTTTCAAACAGCGGGTATATCTTGTCCGTTTTCTCAAAAACCACTAGAAAATTATTTTCAACATTTCAACGAGACAAAAATGTTTCTAAACTCGTTTAAAGCTTATAAAATCATTGTGCCCATTTTTCGAACGTTAAACTACGCGCAGGCACAATTTCAGTATAAATTCTGTCAAAACAGACAATTAAACAGAAAATCAATAAAAACAAATAGCACAAGCTAATTAATATATCAAAATTCATATTTCTGCTATAGTAATTCTACGGGTCTTACAACGCTCACACGAGAAAATTGCTTCATCATGGTACAATGGCAAAAAAAAAAGGTTGAGAATAGGAAGATGATCAAAGTATCTTAATATTCATTTAAAATTTTGTTGATGGAGTTCCTATAGAGAGTTGAAAAAGAGGGAGTCAGATAGAATCTCATAGTGTTGTTGAACGGGGAATGAAGGAATATTTTCCACCACACTGTGCCCATGTAACATCCTTAAACATATATCGTATTTTCATACTTAAGTAAATTACAAAATCAATTTCATAAATAATTGAAAGAAAAATATAGGCAACATTCAAAATAATATAAAATGAAAAGTGACATATATAGACAACCTTCCAAAAAAAAAAAAAAACATAAAAAAATAAATATTATTGAAAAATGAAAATTATTTTGTTCGAGATATATAAAAATAACGAGAGAGAGAGAGAGAGAGAGAGAGAGAGAGAGAGAGAGAGAGAGATAAAATCTCTCACAGGTGTAGAATGAGAAACGCAGAACACTTTTGACCCCACTATTAAAAATGCACCTAGACTAATTAAATTTTCATTTGATAATGAAGTTTATAATCATTTTATATTTAAAATTCACTATATAATCACAGATATGAAGATGAGAGAAATAATTTATCTCTTAATAGTATAAAACAGGAAGCGAAATAATATTCGTCATCTCGCTCTATCTTATAACATTGTTAAACATATATCATGCAAAATATATCTTAATTTTATCTTAGCATTTTTAATTAAATATTGCACAAATAAAATATTAAAATAAATACATAAATAATATTTTTAAAAAAAATTTATCCCGTGCAGGGCACGGGCTAACATACTAGTTTGTTTTTAAATAGAGGGCTTACAATCCTATCTCCAAAATCAAATTTGTTTTTTTCTCTTTATTTGTTAAAAGTTTTATTACTTCCTAGTTGCTTCCCTTAATCCACAATTATTTACTTTTTATTTTTATTTTTATTTTTATTAAAGCTCTTTCTGGTTATCCAGGACTCATAAGCCTAATGTATGGCACCCCTCACGGTCCAACACACTTAAATTTAATGTCTTAGTTATGCACTCTTTATCCCTTTTTAATTTTCATTATTACGTTAATGGACATACGCACGTAAATTATGAGAGTACATCATGTTTCTATGTCACTATTAATTCTAACTAATAAGCAAAAATAAAATTATAAGGAGAATAAGTTGTACTCAGTCCTTACAATTCAAAAACACATTTATAAGTCATGTGGACAAGGTATAACCGTATGGAATATTTATCCCAATTCTACCTATGAACCAAAGACGCGAAATATACATAATTTGATCAACAAGAACAAATCAATTCGGAAAAGCTCCTCAAAATATATATGATATTATTCCGTAGACACCAAAGGCACCATGTTGTTGCAAGCAAACTGAAATGTCTCACGTTGTGACCTTTCTTGCCTTTCACTAAATTGCCAAACAAATTGAAGGGACTCCAAATGTCTTCAAAAGCAATATTATCCACTTGCATCCAACAACAAATTTTTCTCTACACTTGTTGCAAAAACCGACAATTAAACAATACATGTTGAATCTTTTCAGCCCTCTCGAAAACAAATAACTCCTGAGAGGATCCTCTCAAGTCATTTTAGGGTAATTTTTTTTCCAAACCGTTGATTTAAGAGAAAAGAGAGAAAAGAAAAAGTAAAAAGATAAATTTAATGGTGATAATTTAACAATTGAGAAAATTGAGGGAAAAAGAAATTGAGAGAATTCATTCTCATAACTCCCTTATTAGCTAAGACTGCACTGTAAGAAATAAATGAAAGCATTCTAATGTCGCATATTAGAATATATAACATCATGACAATAGCGGAAATTATAAACATAGTATATCATGTCATGATCAATTAGCCTTGGATCTAATTGTATGAATTTAGGACATCATATATAATAATAAGAAGAAAGAGTGAGAAAACTTATCTCTTGAAGTTATCATCTCTAGATTGCTTTGATGTCTTCTAATGTCTCTCGTCAATAATTATAAGATAGGATTTTCCGCCCCTTCTTTCTCAAGCCTCAATGGGTAAGCATACAATGACTTCTCTCATAAGGAGAGCTAATATTATTAGGATCATTATTCAGTCACTCTAGTCAATCTTCAAGTTAAGTCAAAGTCAATTTAGTTAAGTCATTGTCCATATGTCTCAAGACATATACTTATAGAGAAAGTGGGGAGGGGACATACCCTTTCATGGAGAGTTGCAATGGTTCTACCAATTCTTTTATGAATAGTCACAAGGTATCAAACCATACCCTTTCATGAAGAGTTGAATGGTTCCACCCATCATGGATTCATTCAACTATAGGCTACACTATTCAAGCACACTCACCGTGTGATGTCCAACATCCATTGATCATAATATAGATGTTCCAGGACCCATCAAGATATATATCATATTCAACCAATTAATATTTAATAAATCAATGGAAGACTAAAACATAGAAATAAAATTTCTTACATGCACATGATGCCAATTTTGATAACAAAAGCCTACATCTAAAAATTTCAACCTTAAATCACACATCATTTAACCACAACCTTTGCAAAGCCATAACAATCTCGGGTTCAACGACTGTCGTTGCAAACTTATTTTGTAGGAAAGAATATGATGTACGAGCTGAAATATGCCCGCTAAATCCGGTATCCATTTTCGTCTATCCTCTCTCTCCCTTACCGGTTGGACGTCTGCTAGTAACACTTCAAGCTCTAGGGCATGAACAACCTCAAATGACAGCAATGGAACTGTCCACCCAACCGCAATTGCCATGCTTCGCTGCTCCAATACCCCATGCTTGCTACCACACCTTGTCGACTAGTAGTTTTGGCATACAGCATCGGATATAACTGTTGTAAAAATTGGACCTACTCAGAATAACAAACAATATATAAATTTATGTGACCAAACAAATATGAATCGAAATAAATAAATAGAGACACAAAAACTTATCTTTCTGTGAGTATCGTAATTTGATGTTGTTGCCGTGTAGTAAACAAGTATCGTGTCACAAGTAGAGATGACCGCAATATAGTAAACCATGAATCAATACCTGAGGTGTGCTGATCGCACTGTCCTTAAGGATTTATCCGCCTCATAAGCGCAAATCCCCCAGGATTCAATAGGTCCATTCCGGATGTTAATTACATCCGAGGTAACAGAACTAGCAAGAGATTAATAGATACCGGTGATGTAATCCAGGTAGTAACTCAATTTTATCAAGAAGAGGAAAATTATTTCTTTGTTGGTTTTGTTCACCCCTCAACACAAAAGAAAAGAAGGCCTTTTATCAATTGTAGAATTGAAAACAAAGTAATAGGACTTAAAAGATAATTGTTTCTTTGACTAAGTAAAAGACACATTTTAACAAATCATTAATAATAATAACAACATTAATTAATTCTTTTAAAATTATATATAAAATAATTTTAATTAACTTTAAAATAAATTATATGATCAAAAAATACAACAATCCCCCACAATTTATTTTAAAGTTCTAAAAGAATACTCATAAAAACATTTCCTGGATTAACATCATAGATGTAATGCATCAAACTGGTGTAGCAAGCTATATGAACCAGTTCTAGACTGATAGTACTTAACACACAGTAACATTGGTGTAGCAAGCTATATGAACCAATGAAACTTGGCGTACGTTAGTGGTCTACCAATCACATTACACCCCCACAGTTCTTGTCGTTGCCGCTATGTTGCGCGAATAGGCTGTGCGCGTGCCTGGTATATTCATGAATGCTCTAGAGGTTTCGCCAAAATCTCATACAAGCGGCCCCACTTGACACTTATATAGGTGATTTCATCAAGTGCATGCTGCAAATCATACACCACCCATAAGGGATATGAAATTCATTAAAAGCATTAGCTTATCCTCTCAGTAATGCAGTATCTAACACTTTCTCATTCACACCATAGGAAAAGGACTAAAACAAAAATTAATTATTTAATTTTTGGTGTTAGCAGATCTAACAAGTAACTTGTTCTTACCCATATGAACCTTATTCATGGGATCTCCAATCACAAAGGTTGGGTTCCTATCACTTGTTGATTTCAATTGGCTTAAGTCCAATTCCCCTCGATGCGTCACAAAATTATTTCATCCCAGGGGCTTTATTTAGTACGTACTTTACACAAATGATGAAGACAATTTCTTTCATCAAAATAATATTGACTAAGACGTTTCTAAGTCAATTAATCTCATATATTTGTCCAAGTCTATAACAATGAACTTGGTGTCTACAATCATATATATACAGGTCTGCTTATATTATTAAGCGACAACATTCACGCGATGAGTAAAATAACTCATATAGTTTTATTCTCATTGGAATCACATTCCAATTAACATCATTATATTATTTTAATATAATGGCTCTCTCTCATATATTATCAAGCCAGTTTCTATAGGATATTTCATCAGGTCTGCTTAGATAAATTCTAAGTGACAACATCTCCACAAAGAGAAAAATTAAATTCATGATTAGATTTATTTATCAGGTCTACTTGAAATGAATTTCAAGCGACACCAACCCCACATTTTAGAACATGGATGAACTTTTATTCAGGTCTACTTGAATGATTTCAAGTGACAATATCTCCTCATTGAAGACAATTTATATGTCTTCATATAAATATATTTTCTCATAAACTAAATTCATTACACATCATTATATTATTTTAATACAATGGATAATCTATACCATATTATAGTTTATGATATTTCTCAAATTTCATGAATCAAATTATATACAGGTCTGCTTAGAGTATTTCTAAGCGACAATTTTTCTACCACATGTGTCTCTAGGAATTTCTTGATATCATAAAATTTCTCAACATGATATCTCCTCAATCTGCTTTAAACACCGCTCTATACATTTATATGTTTCAATGGCAACAAATATTACTACATCACTTGAATAACAATCAACGGACAATATAATCAGAGACCCCCAAGTGCCAAAGATTAAAGATGTACAAAAAATTTTGTTTACATTCTATTGACTCAAATATACATTATTAGAGAAAACCTATTCAAACTTTTCAATTATAGTCAAAATAAATTTTGGCAGAAAGAGATAAACCCCCACATCAAAAAACCATTTTACACAACTGAAGTGCACATATCAATTTAATTTAAAAATTTCTCTGAATTATATTCTCAATGATAATAGCAATATCATATAATAATCAGCATGTAATGCACATAAATTTTCACAATCTAAAAACACTGTGAGGCATCAAATTTATTTAGGATCAAAATTTAATAGTCTCTACGATCAATTTCAAGAACATCTAAATAAACTCAAGTTGATAAACATATGTAAAAATATTATCACACTGACCTCTCAAAAATCATATCGTATAATTCAATTATATTTTACTTACTACCTCAAATAAAATTATATATCATTGGTCAGCGCAAACTAACGCTCTAAGAACAACTTAATAACTAGACTTTTTTACCTGTGCATTTGCACGGAGCACAATTATTCATTTATATAATTTTTTTTTATATTTGTTCATAATACAAATATATCTACATGATTTTGTTTGTTAGGCTATTTCCAAGGAACAAAAAAGAATTTTTTTTGCAAGCAAACTATTTTTTTTTCAACTGATATGCATTTTTCTAGGCATTGATATGAGAGTCTAATCAGTTTGTTTTTTTTTTTTTTTTTAGTCTTTGCTCATAATACAAACTGATAAGCATTTTTTTAGGCATTGATATGAGAGTCTAATTGGCTTGATTTTATACATGCTTGAATAAATTTCTAATACCAAATATTTGCGTTTTTATTCGCAACAAAAAGCAATAATTTCATTTCATCAATTAAGGCTGAGTACATCAGACAATCACGACACGACACTAACATCGTAATATGTATGCAACTGGAAATAAAACAAAGATAAATTATCTTAACATTTTTGCAAGACACTTAAAAACTTAAATCGAAATGAGACGCACAGACATGACACAGAGAGTTTTTTTTTTTTCATTCCTAATCGCTTGTCTTTTTCAATCTTCACACATGCAATTTTTGTAGGCTTTGTAGTAGAACCCTCAACATTGAGGATAACAGCAGTTCCATTAATATCAGCACTCCGTTGATTTGCTTATCGGAGTTGCATCATTGTTTTTCTAACCAACATCAGATTTGGTGGAATCAACATGCTCAATCAATTGCGGATTGGTTGTCGAATCATCTCCAAGGTTGACAATTGTTTGATTATAGGCAGACTTTTCTTCATCATTTGTGAGCTATAGTATTTAAATGAAAAATTAGTGTAATAATAATAATAATAATAATAATAATAATAATAATAATAATAATAATAATAATAATAATAATAATAATAATAATAAATAATAATAATAATAATAATAATAATAATAATAATAATAATAATAATGATAATGAAGAGGCTGTTTATAATATAAATATAAACATATTAATTTAATTAAAACCTTTATTTTATGGAGATCAATAAATTGCTTGATAATCCTAGCATCTTATGTCACTCTCCTAGAAGTAAAATGGTCATAATTGTGAATTACGTTGCCATTACTCACTTCAACTTTGAATAGCAGTTGTTTACCCTACAAAATATCAAAATCTTTAGCATAGTCATTTGGATTGCTTTTCTGTTTTAAGAATAACTTTTGGGTTAATTAAATTTGTTTAAGGCAGTGATATACTATTAAGAGTTTTTGAATTACATGAAGTAATTATGAGAATTTGTGTGAATATATATAGCTCATCTACCTGGCTATTTGATTCGATAAAGGCATGCACTCTTTTTCCCACAAATTGAGTAACATTCCTATTAAACAAAACAAAAGTTGTGGACCCTGTCATGTCTATGACTTGCACTTGCAATTTGATTCTGTAATCACAGATCAACACAGTTAAAATGATTGCAAATCTAGATAAAACATTTCTAAAACTGTAGGGGAAAACCATATTTTATTTAGTTATTGATTATATATATATATATATATATATATATATATATATATATATATATAACATTTCTAAAACTGTAGGGGAAAAGCAGTTTTGCCTCATAGTACCAATTCCTGTCGGTTTCAATTTTGATGATTCTTGCAAGCACAATAGCAGAGACCGGAGTGGAGTGACCCTTGGTACATGTGAATCAACCTTAAAATTGACTTTGCCACCTACAATAGCAGAGACCGGAGTGATGATAGGAGCTACCTAAATAATATGTTTTTGTAGTTAGAGGAGGATTTGGGTAACTGATAAGCAAGACACCAGTGAATCACTTCCTTTATTTATAGTAGTAAGTATATAGTATATTCCTTAGAATTTGTATCGGATTTGCATGAGAATATGGGTAACTGATGTGCACTATCGGATTTGCATGAGAATATCGGATTTGGGTAACTAATGTGCACTATCGGATTTGTATTCATAGGAGACATAATAGCTTTTTTTGGTAAGAGGAGACATAATAGCCTTGGTACAATTGAAAAATAAAATTCTGTTTTTGATTCCGATCCAATAACACGTGTAATCAAGAGCTAATGTGATAAACATATGTTTTTTGATTTTTTCTCTCCTCAAGGTGACTAAAAATATGGACTAAAGTGATAAGGACATATAATTTTTTATTATTTTTTATATTTGTTCATAATACAAATATATTTGGTATAATTGAAAAATAAAATTATGTTTTTGATTGCTATCCAATAACGTGTAGTCAAGGGCTAAAGTGATTTTTCTTAAAAAGTTAATTTTAGCCAACAAATATTTTCCCATCCAAGTGATTAACTAATTAGGGTTTTATAAAATTGCACATTAGAGATACTAGAAATAAGTAAGATAAGATAAAATAAAATATATAGAAACTTTATCCTCATGATCACCGATAAAAAATTTTATGCTATCACAACTGTGATAACACATATATACATAAACAATACTATTAACTTAGGAGACTTACTTGGCTTCTGCAGCAGGGAAACTAAGCACCCCATGAATACACCCATTATTATCGAATGATTCGCGGTGACTGGTAAATTGGGGATAATTTCATGTACAAGTAATAATGAATTCACAGTGATTGCTTACGCCTCATTTTCAGCCTTAACCGACTATGTGATTTCAAGGCATATAAGTTCTCCATAATCCCATGATGCCATGATGCAATCAGAGTTGCGCTAAATACAAATTTCCACCATTTAATTTCGTATGGTTTTATCAAACAGAATCATGATTATTGCCGGTAATTGAATTAGGTCAAAAAAAAATAGAATAAATCCTTAAGATTATTGTAAAAATTGGACCTGCTCAAAATAACAAACAATATATAAATTTATGTGACCAAACAAATATGAATCGAAATAAATAAATAGAGACACAAAAACTTATCTTTCTGTGAGTATCGTAATTTGATGTTGTTGCTGCCGCGTAGTAAACAAGTACCGTGTCACAAGTAGAGATGACCGCAATATAGTAAACCATGAATCAATACCTAAGGCGTGTTGATCGCACCGTCCTTAAGGATTTATCCGCCTCATAAGCGCAAATCCCCCAGAATTCAACAGGTTCATCCCGGATGTTAATTACATCCGAGGTAACAGAACTAGCAAGAAATTAATAGATACCGGTGATGTAATCCAGGAAGTAGTAACTCAATTTTATCAAAAAGAGGAAAATTATTTCTTTGTTGGTTTTGTTCACCCCTCAACACAAAAGAAAAGAAGGCCTTTTATCAATTGTAGAAAACGTGAGAGTAAAAAATCTCAAGTTCCCATCATCTCTCCCCATACATATGTAACATGTTTTTAATTAAGAATAGTAACCAAAATATTTTTCCGTTGCAAATAACCATAAATCCTAGTAATTAGAATTGAAAACAAAGTAATAGGACTTCTTTGACTAAGTAAAAGACACATTTTAACAAATCATTAATAATAATAACAACATTAATTAATTCTTTTAAAATTATATATAAAATAATTTTAATTAACTTTAAAATAAACTATATGATAAAAAATACAACAATACAATACAACAATAACTCCTTCAAAGGTGTTATACCCAACCACTTTTCTTGCCAAAATTGAATAATGTTACCATTACCTAACACATTACTAACATTGGAAGAAAACCAACGATAGTCATTTAACCCTCCTATATTCATAAGGTCACGCCACCACAAAGAACCAACATTGTTGTTCACCCTTACATCATGATACGGAAATTTAGCCACCAGCGAACCATAACGAAACTCCATTAATTTATGCCAAGGATTATTGGTCGCAAATTATCCTCCACTTCCATTTCCTTAATAACGCATGATTAAACAACTCAAGATTTTGGATATCCAAGCCATCTTGATCCTTAGCCAGATAAATAGTGTTCCAACTAAATAGTTTTCAACCCATAAAAACTTCCTTTGTATACTCACCATTTCATTCAAAACGCACACCGGAGCTTTAAAAATAAAAGTAGAGGGATGTAAATATTTATACTCTTTAAAATTTTAGATATTTATACCAGATAAGTGATAAGCTCATATGTTTAAAAAGCAAATTTAGAATTTGTTTCTCAAACAAAAAAATGCTTTTGAAAAAATTGAAATTCGAGTGGTTTTTTTTTTTTTTTTTGAGAAATTTGAATGTTTTTGAACTTTTATAAATTGAAAATGACCGTAAATGATATTTTAACGAATTCCGTATTTCTAATACCCTCCGGCATTATTAGTATATATTTGCAATAACTATAAATGGTGACTTGAACGAATAACTCTCATACCATATCAGGACCTACTTTATCGTTACAAATTTAGCTATGTAAAGTGGAATATCACTCTTTATAAACTTATTTCATGCCTTATTTCTTTTTTATGTGGGAGTTGAATCAATTCAAGTATTCTAAGAACTTATATTTTGTTCCAAAAGTTAATATGATCAAATATATCAATATTTTAATTTTTCTAATTTTTTTTAATCTAGAAAACTCAAATATTAAGTTATTATGTTTCAAAAACTTTTAAATTTGAGTATCTAGTTCTAATTGTTTACACACCCTAAAATTCATCATTGGATGTTCACCACTTCACCTTATGGGTGATTCCAAGACGTAATGATGGAAGCTTTAGAGTTGTGGCGACTAAAATTATAAGGGGCTAGTGAAATAGCTTCATCCGTTCAACGTCACAATTGAACTTGATGCGAGCAAAGTAGTCAAGATGAACAACCGGAAAGCTCAGAGACCGTATTAGGAGAGATTGGTGCAATCGTGTTTGGCGTGTTTTGCTCCATGGAGAAACATTCCCTCTAAATCTAACCATCTTTATAGCTGCAACACCAAACTTCAGTTGCAGTCGAATCTGTCAATGATGCACGGTTAATTTAAAATTATTTCCAGTTGTTGTATGTTGCTATCAAACTTAAGCAATATACTATTGCAGCACTCTGCATTACGTGGTTTTATATTTATGTCAGTTTCTTAGGTTTTCCAGCTAAATTTCAAGCTATATATTTGACCCGTGTGTGACGGGTTTTTAATAATGAGTAATAAAAGAGGAGGAGAATGATTAAGAGTCTACACACAGTGAAGCAAGCAACACAAATCTTAATTTGCACCAGAAAATAAAAAGAGAAGAAACGAACGTCAAATTTGTTAACCGGTACAACAAAACCATAACAATAACAGTGAGACAATACAACACAACCGCCTAACATATAGGTTAATAGTAATACATCTCTATCCCAACGAAGAGACACTGTCACGTTCGAAGAAGTGAACAAAGATGAATGTGATAAAATTTCTCTAAATCTGTACACACGTTCGACCAAAAAAAAAAAATGACTATGGAAGAGATGTTCTTGTACTTTTCCATGAATTTCTCCGCCGTGTGAGTTGGAGTTGAGGTGTGAAGCTGAGCCCAAACATCTCCTTGAGGGCTCGTCCCTGCTCTGAAAACCTTACTAACCTCGCAACTATTTCAGCACTCTGCATTACATGGTTCATGTCAGTGCTGGTCCATAAACGGTCTGCTAGCTGCATCCTCCTGCGCTTTGAATTCAATCGAATACCCCATTCCGTGAATAGCCTTTTCCTCTCTTCCTCAGAAAGCCTCTTTTGCATAAGCTTCACAAGCATTTCTCTTTCCCGCCGAAGCGCTTTCACACTATGTGCCAAAACAAGCACATGTCAACACAGGTATACCGTATACGAGTAAATGACCACTTAGATTCTAAATATATCACATACATAAATATAAGTAGGATTGACAAAAAGAGCGAACCTTGAAGTTAATGTGATTGTCTGGTTATCTTTCTCAGACTGATTTTCGTTGAAGAATGTTTCTTTCAGAAAACTTAGTCTTCTAAGCTCTACCTCCATGTAAATGGAGTCTGTTTGTTCACCCTTGAACAAAAGAAAGAAGTAGGTCCTGTGGGTTAATGGTACATAGCAAGATCGCCACAGTTCAACTATCTCTTTCTGCTGTCTCTTGAACTGCATAGACCAGTCTAAAGGAGTTCTTGGTGCCTCCAGCATTGGATCCACGCCTACATCTTTCACGTTCCTCTCTTTCTGCTGTCGCATCAAACATCAGAATCAAACAATGACTTCCAAATTCAGTTTCGCATCATCAAATGGAACATCGTAGTATGAAATTACAAATAGTGCATATACAAGTTACATCATATATATATATATATATATTGGATATATTATGTCAATCCATATATCCAGGTTTGGTATGTCTATGAAGGCTAGAGACATAGTATGGACACAGGATAGATACGACACAAATAAGGGAATTTTTTTAAATTCAAGATACAGCACGGCCTATATACGGTAACTAAATTTTATAAAAATAATTTTTTATAGGATAAAAAAAGAACAATATAGATACAAAATACTTTTAAAGAACGATAAATTGATCATTACTCATTGTTGTATTGACTATAATGAACATAATTTACAAAAAATATCAGTAAACTCTTTTACTATTTCAGTTACCTAGGACATTAATTAAAAAATCAGTAACTCTTAACTTCAACTTCGAGAATCAATATAGCAAATAAAATTATTTATTCTCACCTGGCCATCGACAAGCTGCTTTTCATATTCAAGTTTGACCATTTCTTTCATCCCAGCAACAAAAGTATGGATGCTAGTAATATCCTCATCGCCAAATGTTCTCATGCTGTTGCCTCTAAGGTCATCCACTGACTGACTTCCAATAGAAGACTGAGAGTCGTTCCTTGCAAATCTTGTCGAACCATCGAAATTTAATGGATTGAACTTTTTCCACAAACCATCTGGTCTTCCAGGGAATCCTTTTTCAAACCCATTGGCTGGTGTCCTCTCAATTTCTCCTGTCTCAGGAGAACCAGTCATGCGATACTCCGAACAACTCCAGCTTCTAGTCAATTTGAGATTCCTATAATTTGACATATTTCTTGACATGGCACGTAGAGATTGTTCATCATGGTTGTTTTCATTCAAACGTGAAGATATTTCCTGGCTTGTTCCATTTTCCCCTCCAGATACTGTCAAAGCTGAATCCCCATTTTCACTTAGTGATGGATCTGAGTTGTCTCTACTTGACTCCTCCAACTCTACACATCGAACTTCTTTGCAGTATTCATCAAGGTCTTCTGTACAAGCAAAAGGTAACAAATATATAATGACTGGACCTGATTCAATTCTACTTGAGAAAATACCATCAATTTTATCAAACCATTCTACTTGAGAAAGGACATACCTTCTTCATTACTTCCACTGTCTCCGCCATTATAGTGAGGATTGTTGAACTCTCTAACGTGTATGTTGGGACCACAAATGCTGGATGATTCTGATACCAAACCGTCATCATCCCATGTATCGTCTTCTTCCTGCCAAATATAGATGATTATTAATGCAAGGCTAATTTAGAGGCACAAATTCAAACGTATAATAGAATTTCATCAATTATTACAAAATTTGAATTACTTTTTTAGACTCCTGCTCCTTTCCCACCATGCGCAGCAAATCCTCAATCCTTGATTCCGCAAGATCGCGTTGCTTAGTTAGCTCCTTAATCTCCTTATCCATCTGAATAATTAAAACTCATGTTAAAAACATCTTAGGAGTAAGGAATATGTAACATGATCGACAATCAATACTAACATAAAAGCATAAAAATTTAGAAAGCAAATTATGACCTTTTCTATCTGTTGATCTTTCTTTCTCAACAAAGCTGCATAATCACAATTGGAGGTAGCAGGAGTTTTTAACTCGCCTTCCAACCTAGCTAACTCTTTTTGCAATTGCTTGACCAAGGCCTTATCAGACATCACTACATTAACCTGTGCTTTAGTGGTTACTTCTTTTGCACAACAAGCGAAAAGAAGTGTGTTTCTAGTTTGCTCAACATGACTTCGCGCAGGGCTCAAAGTGCAAATGATAGCTGTTCTAGCATTGCCACCTAAACAAGGCTGCAGTATGCGGGTCAACTTAGAATCTCTGTAATTGACATGTCCTTGTCTTCCCTTACTGCATTCAGTCACATTATGTTAGCGTGGAACTTTAACTTTTCATTGTTCAATTTGTATAGAAGAAAGAATAAATATAAATTGAACTTCCAAGGGTGAAGTGAACAACCTAAGCTTACGAATGACGGTTGAAAGAGTAAGTAAACTCCGGTTTATATGACAACCTTCTTTCAATCTCACCCCAGCTGACGATACCTGAGACGCACGCTCACTCCCTGCCAAATCAACAAAATTCTGCAGAGAAATAAAAACAAATTATATAACATTCTATAACCATTTTATCCCCTTAACAAGTGATGGATTTAAAGAACGTTAACTTACTACACTAGCTGATAGGGTGGTTGAGTTTCCTTTGCCCAGAAATTCCCTAGCAGAACTTTCAATTGTCTGAAAAGGTTAAATAAAGCACTCTATTAACTGAAGTCCTATCGGTAAGAAACATAAAGCACTATATTTTTAGCAGACACATACCAATCTGATAATTTGGTGAGATCTTGAACTCCTTTCATTCAGGTATGTCTCTCCTACTTGTCTCTGATCTGCAAGAATAAAGTAGACAATATAATCAGTATTGTCAATTACGGATTGTATATAATATTGGTTTGTTCATATTCTGCTACACAACAGTGCTATATTACCGCTATAGTCACTATTTGACAATACTTTGTATTAAATTGTGTATCATGGAAAAATAGCGATTTGACAATAAAGTAGACAATATAATCAGTATTGTCAATCACAGATTGCATAAAATATCGGTTTGTTTAAATTCTTCTACACAGCAGTGCTATAGTGCCGCTATAGTCAGTATTTAACAATATTTTGTATTTAATAGGGTATCACGGAATAATAGCAATTTATCCAAATACCGCTGCGCTATAGCATCGCTATTTAATGATGTTGGATATAATGGTGTTGCTGACTACCATATATAAAAGAAAACTATGCAAATTCCTTTACCTTCACAAAAGGATAGGAGTTCTTGAAAATGATCCCAGTCCTGTAGAGTCTCCTCTGTAAGTTTCTCTAAAATGGGTCCTCTCTAACAAAAAGGGGAAAAGATTATGAAATAATTGTTAGTTATGTTATGCAACCTTTTGGTAATATATTAGTATCTAAATAATCCAATATATTTAAAAAGTATTCACCTCAGGATCATCGCGCAACCTAAGTGGACTGTTGTCAGTGCTGAGAAGGTCTCTAACAACTTCATTGTAAATTTCAATTGCTGAGAACTTCAATGCAAAGGCTCTTTCTTCATGCTAAACAAGTCAAAGCAGAAACCTTGTGTTAATGACATTTTGTTATGTTAAAGACAAGAATTCCAATGAAAACTATAATTAAGAGCTTGACATTATATAAATTATACAAATACATATTAATATTATTAATGGTTTAATTACCCTTTTTATATAGTCGAAAATATCTGCTACAGCAAATTCAGTTATTCCAACCATAGTATATGTCTTTCCGCTGCTCGTTTGCCCATATGCAAAAATACTCGCTGAAACAAAGTATAAACACCTCTATATTATTAATCAAAAAAACGGAAGGTGGATCAAGAGAAACTAACCAACGTTAACTTATACTCACAGTTAATTCCACTGACAACTGAAAGAGCGATTTCTTTAGCTCCTTCCTCATACACCTGCTTTGTATCACAGTCACCTCGAAATACTCTGTCTACCATCAAATAACAACATACAATTTAGAAACACTTTGTTCATGATAAATTACCACCAATCCAATTTGTCATAAATCATAATATAAGAAACTTTATAAATTTGTCATTCAAAAAACTATATAAAATGCATTTTCAATATTATAAACTAAGGTCGACATAAATATGAAAGTTTAGATAGAAAAGAAAAATGAAAATGTGTTTGAAAATTGACACCTTACCATGCTATGTAAGTTGATTCAGCCAAAAGTTAAAAACAGGTTTCATAAAAAATAAGCAGTTAAGACAAGGTAAATAAGCAGCTAAGCTAGATCAGTCAAATGCAGTGGAATCTTTTTTGGTTAACCCTCCGGTTCTCAAGAGAAGGGGGTCTGGTAATCCTGAGTTCGACCAGGCCGGGCTGGGTCTGGCCAGGGATTGTTCTAGCCAGGATTTGAACCAGTGGAATGTGAAACTACTCAAAATTTAGAAAAAGTAAAGCAAGATTTAGATTTGAAATAGAAATTCTCTTACCAAATGTGTAGGCACTTGGAAATGTAGAACCCTCGCGCAACGTATTCCGGTACAAAATGGTAGTATCATTAATACATTCCCAATCTGCAGATTCATTAGCAGAAATTTCCTTCCCACTCAAAGGCCTAAGCCTAAGTAACACAAGAATCTTCTCTTCACAACCACTCATCACTCCATTCATTTTCTCCCATTTCGACAACTCTTCTCCAGCAATAGCTCCCATTTTCAACTTCCAAACCAAAATTCTCTTTCCACCTCAATTAACAAGCTAATCTAATTTCAAAACAACCCCATGATTCCTAAAAGAGAAAAAGCGACACAGTCATTATTAAAGTGATTCTTCATTTCCCTAAAATTCAAAGCATTTAAAATAAAGTTCCATAAAAGATGAAAATCAAATTAGAAATCATAATGATGGAATTACCAAACCATATAAAAGACACAAACCCATTAATTGCGGTTGTTAAAAAAAAATAGACAAAATCACCAACAGTTAGCTAACTTTAGATTATATCCAACCAAGAGAAAGAAAGACCAAAACATAAAACAGAATGCTAACTAATTACGTTTTATTATCAGTTGTTAGTTAGCAAATATTATCACGACCAAAAACAAGACTTTTGTTTTAAGAGACAGATTATTTCATAATCATATTTTTAGTGTGGTTTAAATTTAAACCCATTCTTTGATACAAAGCTTCATCTAAAGAATAGAATAATAAAAAGAGAAAAGTAATGGGACCAGAACTCATCAAACAATGCTTGAGAACAAAGTAATAGATTTTTACATTTTACAAAAATAAATAATTAAATTAAAAAAATTGAACATGTCTCAAACAAACATGGCCTACCTTGTTTTTTCAGTTTTCACTATTCACCATTCTTCTCTGTTTTTTTTTTTTTTTTCACTTCAAAAAATCGACAATAACATAACACAATCAACAGAACAACGCAGTTTAAGAATCTTCATAAATCGAACATGTTCTTCATAGAAAAAATCTAATCAATGTTAAAAATTCTAATGGATCTTTTGAAACTCATCTATCAAAATACTAAAATCTAATATTAACAAAAATAGCTTTAGAGTTAGAATTTTATGAACCGAAAAAGATACAGAGAATTAAATCGTCACCGACGAAACCGAGATGATAAAGTAGAATAATAAAAGAAAGTGACAAATACTAGTAATAATAATAAAAATAATAAATAAAACAGTTGAGAATATTTAGAAGATGAATTCACGAGTCACGATCTGAAATAGAACTAACCTACCAAATTCACAATGCAATGTGAGTGAGAAAGTTTCTTCCTCTGATCAAGTTTTTTCTTCACACGATCATTTGAGAATTGAGGTGTCAATTTTCTTATTACTTCGATGTTGAAAAGTATTTGTAATATTTTATTTATTTTTTATTTTTTTTAATTTGACTTTTATTTTATCAGGTGGAAAAGAAAATGAAATGACGGTTGTGACCTTGCTTTTTGGTTTTGCGGTTTGATTTTCGAAGAAAAAAGTGTAGCGGTCACGTGATAGAGTGAACAGATGGGATGTGCTGTATGGTGTCACGTCAGGTGTTTGTTATACAGATGCTGGTTTGGCGCGTGAGGGAGTTCGGTGGGGACTGGGGACACAACATACCAGTGCTTGTTACCAACTAGCAGCGGTGTACAAGGCCGGTTTGGGTTGGATTTAGACAAAACCGAAACCCGAATCATATATGGTATTTCGGATTGGGTTGAGCAAAATAACCACCCATTTTAATATTGAGCCGGGTTGGATAAAACCACTTATTTTCGGATTGGGTTGTGTGGGTTACCCAAATTTTAAATGTTTTTATTTATTTTTTAATATTAAAAGATTAAATGACGAATAATCATATTTTTTTTTATAAAAATGATTCAACTTTTTTATTTTCTTAAAAAATAGTGTAATATATTTTCACTACTTTTTTAGCATCATAAAATGATAATATCATCATCATATTTTTTTACATAAAAATAACATATTTTCACTATTTTTAAATAATGATATTTGTTCCCTCAAAAAAAAAAAAAAATAATGATATTTGTTAGCACTGTTACTTTTAAATGTAACAAAAATAAGTGAAAAAGTGAAGACGAGATGATCAGAGAATGCATTAAAATTGTAATGTACGGAAGAGTAATGCGTTTGCCATTTGGAATAAACACGCATACAACTTATTTTAGAAATTTGAGTATTGAACTAGAGGTTTTTCTTTTTTAATAATGGAAAATATTTAATATTAATATGAAAATTATTTTAAAAAATCATAACACTACCGATTCAGTGGGTCAGTGGATTTTTTGGGTATGAGTTTTGCCCGAAACCCGATTTTATTTATGGATTTTTCATTTTGAAATCCATGCAAACCCAATAACCCGACCCAACCCACTTTTTTGGGTTGAATTAGGTGGGTTTGAGTGGGTCAATTGAGTTTGCCCAACCCATGTACACCCCTACCCACTAGTGTTAATGATTTATTTGAAACGAGAAACACTTCTATAGGCACAAATCTAAATCAAATTTATTTGGACACACACTCACAAATCTAAAAATTTAAAACAAAAATAATATAATCACATTAATCAACATCATTTTATTTTATTTAATTTTATTTTATTTTTATGAGTGTGCCTAACAACTCACATTTATGTTTGTGTCTATAAAAAAATTTCCATTTGAAACCGTCCTAAGAGATTGAAGTTTTGTAGATCCAGTACATGAGCATGGAAGCACGTTTGGGGATTTTGTGTCTTGGCGTGTAACGGTCACTGCAGTTAAGAATGCTCAGCAACTTCTAAAATTTATTTTATTTTTATTAATTTTATTATTGGATCGGTGACTTTTTTTTATATAATATTGGATGGGTGACTTAAAGCAGAGTTTTTTATTTGGTACATAAAGTATAGAATTCTTACATAAGCACACCAATATAGACACAATGAGTGTTTTAAAAATTGGATCGAACCGGTCGGTCGGATTGGTTAGACCGTAAATTGGAATTATAATCAGACCGCTCAAAATCGCTCGAAACCGGAAAAAACGATGAACCGAACCGGCGGTTTGATTGCATGTCCATATTTTTTATTTTTTTATTGCCAAAATCACGTAAACGACGTCAATTTATTTATAATATTTGTTTATTTAAAAAAACCGGCAATTAAAAAGGGAAATAGAAATGTTATTTGTTATGTTTCTTCAATTTCTTTTAGTTTATCAGTTCTGGAATTTATGATTTATTATGATTATGATCATTTGTTTTATTTTATTATCTTAGTTAATTATAATTTTGTTTCATTTTATGCTTTGTTTATTTTGTTTCTTCGACTTTTATCAGTTTATAATTGTTACTTTCATATTATGCTCTGTTAATTTCTTTCATATTTATTCAATTTATCAGTTTTTGTTATGTTTCATGAAGTTATCAATTTATGTTTATTCTGTCAATTTTTTAGAGTCAGATTCTGTAACGCCCCAACTAAATTGTCTAGAATATTTAGTCGGAACATTAAAAACTGGAATCGGAGTACATTAATTAAAAGGAATATAACTGAATAATGCAATATCATTAAGATAATAATGAATATTCGGTACAAACAGCAGAAAAGAACTACAACAAAACAACAAGCTAAAAAGAAACAAGCAAGAAGACAAGGTCTTCTAAGCTGACAATCCAAGCACAGCTCCAATCGTCAGGTCCAACCTGGTCCCTGCTCTGAAATAACCTGTCTTACCTATATCGAAAAGGGAGTGGGGTGAGACAGTTACTTCGTCTCAGTGAGTTCTACTACCCTCCTAATGGCTATTAAGCCGGGGCACCTAATCAGTCGTAACATATACATTTCATAACATAATATTATAAAGCATAATTTAAAGGTGTATCACAGATTATTAGTCTTATTGATTTTAACCGCAAGGCACACTGAGGTAAGCATCTCTCAGAGGCCGGCCTTGTCCGCTGAACACGACGTGTTTTCGGCATACAGCTCACAAAGTATTCTCTGATGGAAGCTTCCGACGGAAGTCCATAAGCGATATCATAATCGCACATAATTCGACTGATGCTAACTAAATTCATAAACTACCATAATTATCCCAAACCCGGGGAGCATGCAAATCTTAGATTCTAAGTTATACCCTAAGGTTCATATTGTGCTTGACCTTCTGTTAAATATTAATTAAATTGTATATCTGCAAGTTATCTATCTCGGCGATGATATAAAACGAGTGTCTTTAAAATAATTTAGAAAAGAAGTATAGGTATTTCTGCACTTAGCTCGCTACGGCGAGTTACCTAGCTCGCTACGGCGAGTTACCTAGCTCGCCATGGCGAACTGCAGGTCCTGGCCTAACTCAACTCGCTAGGCGAGCAGTTGCTCGCCACAGCGAGTTTCATCAGCCCAGAACTTGGATGCTCGCCATGAACACTCGCTAGCAACTCGCTATGGCGAGTTCATGCAGAAAGTGCCCTGTTTTACGAAAATCATCAATTTTGAAAAGTTACACCTACAATTAACTTCTGAGATAGTGCAGATACGTAAAATAATTAATATAGAACACAATAGAAGAGAATTTGGGATCTAATTCTCCTCGCACAATTAATTCCTAAATTTTCCTAAGTTAACATGCAAATATTTAATTTGGGGAAAATTAACTAAACTAGCCTAAGAACCCACCTGATAATAGAAGCTTTAAATCGCTCCTTGGCTCTACACAGCTATAATTTCCTCAGCTACACCCACGAATCCCCTTAACAGAATTTGAAGATTTGAATGATGATGAACTTTCTAACTTGCTTGGTTTGGAAGGCATCTCTTGCAGCTCCCAGAACTCAGCACATCCAACATGTAAGACAGCTCGGATTGTGATTAGAAGAAAGTACGAATTTTGAAATCAAACGAGGGATAAGATTTGCATTTACCTATTCTTGTTCAAAAGGGCTGGAGTGGAAACAACTCTGATGTATACTATTGGCACGAATTCTGCTTGACAGAGTGTGAAAAAGGGCGATTAAAGCTCACCAAGAGGCTGCAACACAGAGGAAATGAACTGAAAAGCCACCATGGCTCCTGTCTCACTCGCCATGGCGAGTAGCCCAGTTTCAGCAACAACAACAACGCATTCCAGCTGCTCTTTCCAAAGCTTCATCTTCCCATAGCATCCAAAACATTCCCAGTGTTGCAAGGCTCGCGTTTTTCGAAGATTAAGACACATGCAGCAAGGTTTCCAAGTATGGGTTGAGATTGAAAGCTTGAATTTGAAAGAGAGAGTTTATGTGCTTGTTGTTGTGGTTCAAACTTGGATATGGAAAGGTTTAGTGTTTCAGAAGAATTCCTAATTTCTGATTTGCATGCAAGGACTTACTGATTCTCTGTAAAAGAGTTAAGATGGGTTGAGAGTTAAAAGGCAAAACTCTTGTTCATAAGAAAAGTGAGCTCTTTGGAGGGTAAGTTTGTTGTTGATTGAGTTTGAGAGAGGAGAGAATAATGAGAGGGAAGTTCTATTATTTTGCTTCTGAAGTGAATGAGAGAATAGAACTTTGTTGCATGTGATATGAGAAAAATGATTTAGAGCATTGGTGATTGTAATGATAAGTTGCAATAGTGAAATGGTGAGTCATAAACAAGGGAGTAGGTGTATTGGTGTGAGGGGGACACGTGAGAGAGTGTCAAAGGGGAGGGAAAGATTGAATTTCTTCTGATTAAATTCATAAGTGTGAGCCAAGAGTATTAGTGTGTAATTTAGGTTCCAAATTAAACTCCTCGTATTTCACAATATTCACTTAAATTCCAAGACTTAATTTTATTCAATCACCACTAATTAATTCTTAATTTATTAGACTAGCTATAAATTAAAATTAATTAGGAAATTTAGAAGTCGGGATATTACAGATTCATTCGGTTCTACTGGTTTAATAACTATATAGTATTGTTATATTGACCGGATTATTCAATCGATTTATCTGGTTTAGTCATGCGGTTCGATCAGTGACCCAGAGGTTCGACCAATGAACCAGTGAACCGAGACCTTACCGGTTCAATGTCCGATCCGGTTTTTAAAACATTGGACACAATATTTATACATACACATCAATCAAAAAATTAAAATAAAAACAAAATAGTCATATCAATTAATATAATTTTTAATCATTTTCTCTTTAGTTTTTTTATAGTTTATGTATGTGTACCTAACATCTCAAATTTGTAGTTGTGTCTAAGTATTTTTCATAAAAACAATCGTCTGTTTTTTTTATTATAATTTATTTATTTTTATACCAATCGTCTGTCAAAATAAAAAAACACGTAATTAATACAATAGTCAAAATTAGTCAAAATTAATAATACAATAGTCAATTATCAAAAACATTAATAGTCAAAATAGTTTTTTCTTTCCTTTAACGGTTAATTAGTAGTCAAAAAGGTTTTGATTTTTTTTTTTTGACAAAATAGTCAAAATGGTTTAGATACAGTAAATATAGTCAAAATATTCAAAATCATTTTTTACTAATAGTCAAGATTCACTTACCAAAAATGTATTCTATTTTTTTTTCTTTATGTTTGGTTTAAGATTGAAAATAAAATTTTACTAATCATTAATATTTAGTATGTCCCTAAAACTATTCTATCTAATTTTCCTATGAGAGTGGAACATACATATCTTTAATTTATTTTATCTCTGTTTTCAAATAATACAGTCAATATTGAGTAAATCATAAGAATTGAATAAGTTGGATCCACTGTTTTAAAAACCGGACCGGACATTGAATCGGCAAGGGTACTGGGTTACTGGTTCATTGGTCGAACCGCTGGGTCACTGGTCGAACCGCATGAAAAAACCTGATAAAATCAGACAATTCAATTGTATAAATCAGATCATTCCATCAATAAAAATACTTTAACAGTTATAAAATGTTAAAAAGATCATCAAATAAATTAAGATAAGTTCATAAATTTATACTTCAAAATTAAATTCATAGACTAACATAACAAACTAATCAAATTAATTAATTAATTTTAAACACAAATTTAGTTTTAATACAAAAAAATATCAATGTTTAAGCTTTTAGTCGCATTAATTCTTTTTTAGCAAGGATTGTTACATTGATATTTCAAAAAAAGTGTACTAAATAATATTATATATCATGTAAATCAAAATTACAAGTCAAAATATTAATTGAAGTGTGTGATGTAGTTTTGTTTTTTTTTTCGGTTGAAGTGGTATAGTTTTAGCATTTTTTACTTTCATTCATATATAATTAATTTGAAGCAAAATATAATCACCAAAGCATCCAAGGAATATTGGTAGCATGTAACGCCTGTTTACCCCGATTTTTAGCAAACAACCGCTAGTTTAATTATTACAAGAAGGATCAACTAGTAAATCCTGGGACATATTGGTTTGTGCAGAATTGACGAAAACATTTTCATATTTTCTGGGTTAAATCGGATAATTTGATAAAAACAGTAAAATCACTCGACGCAGTCGAATGGGTTTGCTTAAAGTAAAATGCTTCAAAGTTAAATTTGCAGAAAACTTGTAAATGAATTTGCAGATAAAGTTTAAAGAAGAACTTTGAAAAGTAAAAGCATGCAACAAAGTAAATTGCAGAAAATGTTTTAAACTTGCAATGAAATAAATTGCAGAAAGGTTAAAGTGCGTAAACTTTAAATGGAAAGCAAGTAAAATACTTGGAGAATGTAAATTGCATTCATAAATGTAAATTGTTTACAAAGAAAAGTTGGTTACACAGATTCGTACATGTTCCATTTTGCACTCATTTCGCTCGTTGACATGGGTACTCTGAGTTTTGTCAGGAATTTGCATGAGAATTGTGAACCCGTTTCTCATATGAAAAACTAATATTTATAGGCAAACTAGAATAACCGTCAAAACCTACTTAACGTCTAACTAAACTCCACGTGTCTTCGACAATTTGAATTTCTTGGACACCTGGCAAGGCTTTCGAACGTTATCCACTTTGAATAATTTGCTAAGTCCAGAGCATGCTTTCTCCGTACTGCATAATACGTTATACAAGCAAACACACATATACATACATATATATAATTCGACACATATATAGCAATGTCGAAGCAAACAACATATATTTAATAAAATATGTTCCTGTCGAATTCGACAGCTTCTTCAAGCTCGACAGTGAACTTTAACTAAAAGGCTTTCGACGTCGAATGCCTTAATTTTCTCTTGATTTATTAAACAACCAATTTCCAAGAGAATATTAAAATACAATAATGTATATTAAATGAGATTTCAACGTCTCACTCCAATTCATTAATGCCTGTCGAAAATACAGGCTAACAACGCCCAAATCCCTTTTCATTGCTACGCGGGTTCGATCCCTGCTGGAAGCAGTTTTCATAATTTTTAATATAAAAGTCTTAATTATATAAGAAACGACTAAACCAGCCGGGTTGATAACATGTCCGATCCAACATGCAAACCGAACCGATTATCCTCCGGTTTCCGGTCTGACCGGTCCGATTTTTAAAACACTGGTTGGATCTCATTAATTTATTTATTTTTTGGCAAAAGGAACTCATATCATTTTTTTTAATAATAATAGAAGAAATATAATTAAGAGGATAATAATGAATAATTGGGCTAGACTCGGTTAAAGACACTCTAGCAATATTATGAGGGACTATATTAGCTTGCCTCCGAATAAACTTGTTGTAGTTAGCATTTGAAGAAAGAATAGACCTAAAAGTGCCTAAAAGAATTCCTAATTCATTCTCAAATATGCAAATCATTAATCAAAGTATTCACAATCGGTTGGCAGTCACTTTTAAAATTTACTATCTCAAAACCATTCGTCATGGCAAATAGGAGAGCATACTTCAAAGCGATGGCTACACAATCGACTGCTGTTACATCAAAAGGGAACACCATAGTATGAGCTTGAACTAGTGAACCTGAACTATCTTGAAAGCAGATACCAATACCACACTTTCCTTCTAACGTGAATAGAGCCCCATCAATATTGCATTTCAGCCATGTAGAAGCTGGTTTTTTCCAAGTAGTCTCGTGACCATGCAGGGAAGATGCATCAAGCATGTGTTTGACCCAGTTGAAGTCGCGAATCAGATTTGATACGACCCTGCAATTAATGATTGAATTGGACTGTTTATTCTCCCAAATACATTAATTACGCATGCGCCAGACGATCCAAAGAACATCAACAAACAAAGATAGAGTTGCTTCTTCCAAGCTTGAGAGAATTGAGAAAATAATAGAGGGAAAGCTTGGAATTAATGCTCTAGTCGTGACCAAAGATTAACTTTCTTCCAACACAAAATAGCATGCGGACAATCAGTAAATAGGTGGAGTAAGATCTTCAGTTACATCATTACATAAAGCACATAAGGTTTCACATGATACTCCCCTGTTATAGAGATTATATATAGTAGGAATGCAACCACTGAGCAATCTCTAACAAAAGTGTTTCAATTTTGGGGGTATTTGCATGTCCCATAATTTATGCTAGTGACCAATCACGCTAAGGGAGTTATCATGTGACACAATTCTTCAACATAAGTGGTAAGGAGTTTTGACAGAATACATACTATTAGAAGAGGCCTTCCAAATTATAGTATCTTGAACAGCTCTAGAATGAAGTGGTATTTTACAAATATCAGCTACATTTTGTGCATTGTATAGCACGTTCAACAGCACACGATTCCAAGTGTTTGAGATAGGGTCAAATAATTGAGAAACTCGCAAATCATCATGATGCTCCATCACTACAAGAAAACATCAATTTTTTGACGGATTCAATATTAATTTACTTGCCGCTCTAGCAACCAGTAACTTACCAGCCGCCACAAAGTGTAGTAAAATGGCCAAAAAATTAAAAAATATTATTTTTGGAAGGAAGTAACACTTACCAGCGGCCTTGGCCGCCACAAAATATACACAGAATTTATAAAATAAAAAAAACCGGAGATTTACCGGCGGTTTTGGCCGCCGCAAAATTTAAATTTTTTTTAAAAAAAAGCGGGAGATTTACCGGCGGTCTTGGCCGCCGCAAAATTTAGAAATTTCAAAAAAAAAATGTGAGAGATTTACCGGCGGCCTTGGCCGTCGTAAAATTTATAGATTTCAAAAACAAATCAATAAATTTAAGGCAAGTGACTTCTCCCCCCTCTACATATAATCCTTCATTCCTTTTAATTTCATTTCACCAATTCATTTATCTTTCTAAGTTTTTTCTCCAACTTCTCTCTAAGTTATTTATAACATTTTTGTTCTTTATCACTCATTTCTTCATCACTTCATCTTTGTTATTGTTTTTCATCACTCATTATATATTAAAAGTAATTTTTTATTATTTTTCATAAAATAAATTTTATAAAAAATTAATAATTATATTTTATAAATTAATAAACAAAATAGTTAAAATGAATAATTTTAAAAATAAATATTTCATCTCTAATTTATGTTTTTTATTATATTAATTTTATAAATTAAAAAACAAAATGTAAAATAATATAATTTTAAAAATTGAATTTTTTAAAGAAAAGATATCATAAAAATAATAATAATAAAATAAACAAGTATAATGATAAAAAAATTTCGAAAAAAATAATAATTTAATTTGAAAAAAGCTAAATAATACAGTTTGCGACGGCTCAAGCCGCCGCTAAGTTTAAAGCTGTTTTTTTTTGTGACTCAGGCCGCCAATAAATTGCTACAGCATGTCAGCGTTCCACTTTATTTTGCTTTGGTCATGGCCGCCGGTAAATGTTTGCTGCGCCCATTTTGCGCCGATCCAGACTGTAGCTAAATATCATGGTTTTTTTTTTTTTTGGACGTTTTCTTTGAAGTAACAAGATATCAAGAAAAGAGGGGTGGGGGGGGGGGGGGGGGGGGGGGTTTGAATTGTGACCTTTTAAAATTTTGCTGCAACACTAAAAGTTGTTAGATAAAATGATTAGTAAAAATCAGACTGTTAGGAGACCAAGTAGAGAACGTTCTCAGACTGATATGTTGAGTTAAAAGTGATGTGTGTGATTTGTGTTTGATTAAGATAAAGATAAGGGAAAGAGAGAATCAAACACCAATGATTTTATCCTGTTTCACCCTCAAATGATAAGGGCTTGCGTGAGATTATCCAATAATAATCTAGACCAAGATTACAATCAACTTCAAACCATTAACCTAATTCAAGGTTAAGAAACCAATCAGTAATCACCTACTGATTTAACTCCACCACTCAATCAATTCTTCCTAATTGACTTGAGTTTACAACTTACAAATGATTTGTATATGAAGTGGATCTTTCAAGCTTATACTAATCTAAACTAGTTTGTATAGCTTATAAATAAAATACACTCAAGATACTCAAAGATATTTAGATCCTATATTCTATTGAGCTTTGGAGTATGAGTGAAAAGAAGAGCTTAGATTGCTTTGTGATTGCAAGTGATAAAACTATTGATTGCTTGTGAAACTCTTACTCTTCAATGTTGCCATCACATGCTATTTATAGATGAAGAAGTCCTTTGGATATTTGAACTTCAAATATGACAGTTGAGAGTGCCAAAGTAGCTGTTGTGAGTGAGGCAAAAAGGTCCAGTCAGATTTTGTACTTTTAAGTAGTTCTGGAGAACATTCTCCTGATGGTCTCTAAAATGTGCCACTAAGAGGATGTCAGATTTATCCATTCTTGACAACTGTAATAGGTTGTAATTGATCATATATCCATTGTAAAGTAATAGCCCATTGTGAAAATAGATAGGTATAGTTTTGGATAAGAATGAAGCTTGTATGAACAAAATCTGAGAGACCATTCTCCTGGATGTTGGAGACCATAGTTTCTTCATGAGAGAGTAATGCCAACTCGTTTGTCAAGTTGCTGCAAGCTGTGTGACAGTTGTAAAACAACAATGAAACTTGTAGAGTAACCACTATTCATGTGTCCTTGCAAGTACGTGTGAATAGTAAAGTGATGATACTTATTCCTTCACATTTTGACAAGTGTTTGTACTATGATTATATTCAAATCTTCTTCTCAAACCGGCACAACTTGTTGTCTATTCCTCATTAGTCTAGATTAAATCTTCTAATGATATCTTTGGAGAACATAGAGCCTTTGCAATTATATGTGACATTGATGTTATTAACTTTGCTCCATGGAGAAGGTTCATAACTCAAAAATGATTCCTTGCCTTAAATGACTTATTCCAAACTGTTGTGATATTATAAATAACTCATGAGAAAAGTTCTTTGTTGTCTTGTATCACGTTGACTTAATTAAGTGCTTATTCAATGATGTATGTATCCTAAAGACCGTTCTGAGATCATTCTCCAGACATAATTTGGAAATTCTTTATCTTGTGATTAAAATATAATGATTTGAATTCCTTGTATATGTCTTATATTTATTCACTCAAAAGCACTTGTTAGATCACAAGATTATCAGAATCTAATTAAAATTTAATTAAGATTATTTGTCATCTTTAAAACATCAAAATAGATTTTGTCTCAACAAACTCCCCCTTTTTGATGATGACAAAAACTTAATTAGATTTTAGATTGTGATTCTGATTAAATAAAAATGAGTAATAATACTTAATGATTTAATCAAAGAACTCCCCCTCAATTTTTGCATTCTATATCAAGTTGTGAAATTGTGCATATGCAAATTGAATAAGAATTATAAGCAAAGGGTTTTGAATCAAGGAAAATGAGTATCAGATTATGATTGATTCAAAGTTTTAAATTTTGATATGATCTATTATATCAAGAGAAGATATGTAATTCCTAAGCATGCATTTAATTTGATCATAACAAGTTAATGATACTTAAACATTCTTCATTCATTCAAAAGTTCAGAATTAAAACAACATAGTAGGAGAAGTTAAAAACTTCTCATCCTATCTCAAAAGATTCTGAATATACAATAATTGCATACAAATTTAAACAGATAGTTCATCCAAAAAAAAAAAAAAAAAACAGGGTAGACATCAAACAGTTCTTTAATTAAAACAGTAAAAATTTGAATTTTTTCTTCTCTCCTCCCCCTAAAATTAAAATCTTCAGAATCTCTCCCCCTTTTGACATCAGCAAAAAGGTACTTGGGGAGGTATCACACTAAGCTACTGTGGAACAGTAGGAGATGAGTCATCTGAGCTTGTGGAGGAGTTAAACTTTGGCAATTCCTGGGCTGGTGGAGCAGGATTGAATGGTGTTGGATTGACACGTGTAAGACCTGTAATTCCACGGTACCTTTTGTGTGAGGAAAATAAGTATTGGCTAAGAATATTAGGGCTTTTGTTAAGTGGTTTTGTGAGTATTGTCGCAATAATAGCATTTTTGCTGAGTTGGAGCCTATTTTGTGCTCGTGCTCTGGAAAGGCACAGACTTTTGTTTCATAGTCTTCTTTTATCTATGAGAACGTTTCTGCGAAGTCAGAATTTTGAAATTTGATTTTCTACGTTTTTTGAAAAAACGATTGGAAATTTTACCCGCTGTTAGAAATGTTTACGGTTTCCGTTTTTCGTAAAAATTTAAATGGGAGCTTTATATATCGGCGTGAGTTAGAATACGACCTCAGAATATTTTTAGAAGGTCAGGTTAAAAATTTCAGTCGGGGATTGAAATTTAGCGATAATTTTTAGAAATGGTTTATGACGGACGTTTATTTCGTAGTTTTCTATTTTTGCGATTTCCGTCCGTTAGCAAAGTGTGGCTCATTTAAGCGCAAATGCGGGAACTGAGCGAGATGAGTTGGCAAGCTCACATAATATCTAGATATTTATGTTAAGTTACTTGGTGACCAAGATTTGATCAATGGTTAGGAGTTAATCTTGCAACTTTATACTATGCAATCTAATGGTTAGGAATTTATGAGAGATCTTTAAGAAGCAAAGTCATGAGACTCATTCCCTTCCTTTCCTCTCTCACGTGAAACTTATCCCTCTCTCATTCTTACAAACCAAAATTTATTAAGTGTAGAATATTCATTTTGTGAAAGATCTAGAAAGAATTAGGAGAAAAGCTTGGAGTGAGAATGGATCCTTGTAACTTGGTGAAGCTTTTGGCATGAGCAAAGTGGTAAGAATTTCATTCCTTTCCTTTTTGTAGCTTGGCCGTGAGGCCTTTTGTTAGGTGTAGTGTGAGCTTCAATTATTTTTCTTTATTAATAGTTTAGATCCTTGATAGTTAGTGATAGATCCAAGAGAAAAATTGTGTTTGGAATTGTTTGAGTTTATGTTAAAAAAAGATTTGTGTTAAGTTTTGATTTTTTCTTTTGTTAATATTATTGTGTGAGCTATTGTGATTATATATCTAAAAGAAAATTTTGATTGTAAGCATTTTAGAAAGTTGGTGATTTTTGAAAGTGTTGGAAATAAATTTACGATTTGATTATCTTGAAATTGAAGCTAGCACTAGTTGTTTTAGTAGATAAATTTTTGAAGAAAATGCTATGGAAAGAAAAGTCCCAATTTTCAAGAGTTTTAATTTTAGGGTTTTGAGAAATTCAATTTTAGTTGAAAGTTTATTCAATTGATGTTGTTTTCTTGCAATTAAAGTAAGCAAAGTTGTTTTGGTGAATCAATTTTTGAAAGAAAAGATTGTAAAGCAAAAGTCCCAATTTTATGATTTTTAGAAGTTAGGGTTTGGAAAAGTTAAGTTTTAAATTAAACCAAATTGAGTTGGTTTATGAAAACAATTGACAATGTTATAAGCATTCTAACTATGTTTGATCTTTGAAAACAATGATTTTGAGGTTATTTCAATTCTGGCCTAAATCCTTAAGGGCATTATAGTCATTTTAAAATTGTTTTTGTGTCCTAGAAACTTAGTCATTTGATCCGTCTTTTCGAGACGAAGATTTTGGCGTATGGCTCGTCTCGATCCGATAGAGATTGAATAAGTTATGGCCGTTTTAGTTTGAAACTGTATTGTCGAGGATTTATGTTTTAAGAGTTTGAGGTTTATGAACTATTTCGAAAAACGTTTTAGTTACGTACGGGCGAAAAGTATTTTGTTATAAGTCGAACGAGAAAAGTTTTAGTTAAACTTGTTTAGTTTTAAAATATTTTGAACTTATGATTTAAGGCATAAGTTGTTTGAAAAAGTATTCTGCTTTGTGAAAATGTTTGAAAATAGTTTTAATTTATTTAATGACGCTTTTGCGACAAGAAACTATTCTTTAAAGAGTTATTGTTCTTAAGAGAACGACCATAGGCCTTGATCCATTAGTAGCCGAGCTAGGACTATCTGAGTGATCAATTAGAATGTGGTATTAACTTAGATAAGTTATGTTTTGTAAAAGGTTAAGAGGATTAGCCGAATTGGGGACTTCGTCGAGAGAGACGGATATTGCTCGCATAGGGTAAGTTGTACGTGTTGGAATGCTAGCCGAGGTAAGGGCACCTTTATTTACGTCTTATATCTTTAATGATATGTGTGTATGCTTGGTACTGTGATGTGGTTGTGTGCTTGGCATGTATGTGTTATGTATTCTCGTGATGAGATTTGGTTATCTACATGCTTATGTTATATATGATTTGCGAATATATGTATTAACATGTGGTTGTGATTACATATGCTTGAATGATATGTAATTGTTGCATTAGCATATATGGGGAATCGTATGCTCATGCATTAATAGTACATGGTGACCGTGATAGGCCACGGGGTGTGACTGACAGTGATTGGGTCCACCTTAATCCTGCGGGATTTTTATTGAGTCCAATACGTGGTGACCGTGATGGGCCACGGGGTGTGATTGACAGTGATTGGATCCACTCTAATCCTACGTGGTGACCGTGATGGGCCACAAAATTTTATTGATGCCCTGCGGGGATTTGGTAGGCTGGGCCTACGACTCTCTGCGGAGAGGTTAAATTCCGGAATTCATGCATGTGGCAGCCAGTGACTGGTGTCACGATCATGTAGAGTCTGCATTGATAGGCTATGTGCGCATTTGAATTATAATGCTTGTTAAGAAGAAAATGATAAATGTTTATTTGCTTTCCATATTTGGTATTTGTATTATGTGGTACTTGTGGTGACCCTTACAATGAAACATGAACGGGTTACCCCCATCCAGACGATGGATTCCTGTCCGAGGCCGTGGGTCATGAGGACGATAGTGGCTTCTTGAGCCCTCAGTGATCGAGTGGCGTGGCAGATCATATTAGATTGTGTGCCGGTGTGTCTTGTACACCGTGCTTTTGGTTAGGCGTAGTATTCTGACTCTTTTGGATAATTGTATCTGAGTACTTATACATTTGGTTTAGACGGTTGTCTTTTGGATTGTAAATATTCATATACACACTTTGCTTCTCACAAGCACTTTTATGTATAATTAGTACTATGCCGATGCTTGGGTTGCACTAATAGATAATTAGTCCTGTTGTATGATTAATGCCGGCTCGTCACAAATTTATGCGCGCTCTGTTTTGAAAAAAAAAAATAATGCCCCTTTTTGGTCTTTGAAAATCGGGGTGTTGCAACACGCATAGCAGGGCAGAATTCTTCAACAAGCCATGTTCTGAAAATTTCATGTTCCTTCATCATATAAGACATCATGGTATTTTGAATACACATGGTTTCAAATAGCTTGGCCATATCCTTCCTAGTCCTAGATACATCCTTCTCAACCTTAGACCTCTTGGGAGGCCTTATATCATGAAGTGAGATGTTCTCATAACAGTGAGAAGCAATGGGATCATTTGAAAGAGGATTGGTACAAAATGTACTGAAAGAGGGGATCGGTAAATATGGGTTGTGGCATTTTGGGAAAGCTTGGAAGAGGGGATCTTATCAAGTTTCTTAAGAATTTAGAGTTTTGAAATGAATCAAATGCAGATTGAGATGAGGTTATTGTTTGGGGAAACAAGGTGGTGTTGACAGAAGTTGACAGACCATCAAATAAAACATTGGTGAATTTGTTTAAAGAGCTATCTAGGTTAGAACCTAAAACCTGATCAAACTCTAGGGATACAGAAGGATTTTGAGGAGGAACTGGATTACCTTCATCAAGAATTTCTTTGTCTTTAGCATTTGTTGCAGAGGTAGGGAAAATGGTCTCTTAATGGTCTTTTATTGTGGTTACCACTTCAGCTAGAAGCTCCAGGTTATCCATAAAGACTTCTTGATCCTCAAAAGCTTCTCTTTTCCTCTTTGTTCCTTGTTCATCAATTGTATGATCTTCAAAATCAATTGGATGCTTCATTCTTCCAATATTTTTCAAGGAAAAAGTGGTTGAAGAGTTCAATCCTTGTTCTCCAGCAAAGTCAACTTTGTGTTTGAACACTTTAGTCAGAAACATCCCATAGGGCAAAGTGACTTTCCTAGTTCCATTTTCAATGGTGTAGATCATGTGTTGGATTAAGACATATGGTAGGTTCAGCTTGATCCTTTTTGACATATGATAGATCATCATCATGTCATTTTTTGTCACTTTGTCCTTGCTTCCTTTTCTGGGGAAGATGGAGTGAAGGCACATGTTGTGAAGCATTTTGAATTCATGTTTGAGATTAGAGGAGGATGGTGGTTTTGAAAAGTCAGTGCCAGGTTCAAATAGGTCACTCATGAGGTTACTCTTTTCTATGTCTATCAGACCAAACCAAGAGGATCCATAGACCTTGTTTCCTTGGGTCTGTTTGGTTCGAGGGTTTTGGAGGGGATGGGAGGGGAGGTGAGGTAATATTTTAAATTTTTGTGTTTGGTTCAATTTTTTATGAGGGGGAGGGGAGGGAATATAGAGCAATTTTTGCTTCCCCCCAAATTGGGGGGATTTGGAGGGGAGGGGAGGGAAGCTAAAATTTAATCTATTATATTGACAGAATTACCCTCACTTATTTTGTTTAAATCCTAAATTATCCTTGTTGTAAAAGATTAGACTTTATTTTCACTACCCTTATAACAACTCATTCTTCCTGCTGCTTGTCTATCTTCTTTCTATTTGTATGCCTCTTTGAAGAACATCACGTTTTCAATTTTGCTTACCACCGGAACATCATGTGCCATCACATTTTTAATTTTTTAGTCTTATTGGAATATCACGATTATATATATTATGCTTTCGTCGTGAACATCACGTTTTCAATCTATTTACTAAAATCACATTGATTTATTGCCTAGTATTATTTACATTGCTTTTTGCTAGTCTCGTTTAATTGCCAGTGTTGCTAGTACTAATCTATCATTTTGTATTTACTCTTTGTATAGTATTTTGTTTTGTTTATTCTACTTGAACGCTTTTTTTCTTTCTTTTATTTATTTTATCTTCATGTGCATTGGTTTGTTATCAATCTTTTTGTATTAATTAATTTGTTTGTATTATAAGTTATTTAATTACTTATCTAGTTTTCTACCAATTTTTATTTATTTAGTTATAAGATTATAAGGATAAAATGGTAAATTAATTTTAAAATATCTTCTTTCCCTTGTGAACCAAATATATATTTAATTAAAATACCTCACCTCCCCTCCCTTTCTTTCTTTTGAACCAAACATATATTTAATTATAATACCTCCCTTCCCCTTCCCTCCCTTCCCCTCCCCTTCATTAAAATCCCTCCCCTCCCCTCCCTCTGAATGAACCAAACAGACCCTCAGTGGGAAGATTTAAGAGTTCTCCAAGCAACTCTTCTGTGATCCTGATCTTTTTGCCCTTAATCTCAGAGGCAATTTGATTTCTCTCTGAGGATATTGAAGCATTGAAGTAGAATGCTTTAATCAGAGAAGGATAATGAGTTTCTCTCATGGTGAAAAGATGAGTCCAACCAAGAGGATTTGTGTATTTGGTTAGGTCATGACTTGTGTTTATGAGTTCATCAAAATTGTAAACTCTACCAGGAAGCACAGGTTTGTTTTTGGCAAATTTTTCAAAACTTTCCAAATGAGTTTCAAGAATCAGAGGGGTGGATTTTTTGAGTTGTTTGATAGGGATATCATCGTTCTCAGAGGTTTTGGATTTCTTGGAGGATTTTGGCTTAGGTTTAGAAGATGAGCCTTTTCTAGAATAGGTAGAGATTGGAGCAGATTTTGGTGAGTCTGAGTTTTCTTCCTCAGGATCATTGTCAGAGATTTCATACACATTTGTGTCAATTGTAGGTTTTCTTCCTCCACCAGAGGCAATCCTATTTGACCTACAAATTTTGGAGGAATCAAAGGATTTTACTTTCTTGGCTTTATGAGAGACAGAGGCAGTTTTGGTAATTGTCTTGGTTTAGGAAGGTGGTGTAACAGTTACACTTTCAGGAGTGATTGTGGTGTTAATGTTAATTTGAGAACATTGAATAGGTTCAATGTTGTGAGAGACAGTTACAGGAACATTAGGAACAATGCTAATGGGGATTGGAACGGTTCCAATGTAGATTTGGCTAATCTCAAGGGTTTTGACTGGAGTTTGGTTTGCATGTTCAGGAAATTGAACACTTAGAGCACGAGGTTGAGTTTTAAACTCATTATAATGGTCAGAGAGCGATTTGTAAGAAGAGTTGGAGGAGGTTTGTTTACTTGAGGAATTTGGAGGTGAAGTAGCAAAAGGTGGTGAAAGAGAACGAGTGGATGATGATGATGATGAGGTTTCCCTTCTTAACTTGATTTCAGACATTTTTGTTCTTGCCATTTTTTCGTGAGAGATGAGAAGAAAAATGAGGGTTTTGAGGGTGAATAGTAAAAGGGGAAAAATGTTTTGTGAACAGTGAAGAAAAAGGGATTTTTACGAGAGAGAGAAAGAGAGAGAGAGAGAGAGAGAGAGAGAGAGAGAGAGAGAGAGAGAGAGAGAAGGATATTGGGTAAGGTGGAGAGTAAATGGTGTGTTGTCTTGGATAAATAAAGGAAGATGATTTGAGAGAGTGTATGGAGAATAGGAAAGACTTGGGATAGGTTAGGTGTAGGTTAGTACTCATACAACTATTGAGGTGTACTTGGAAAAACAAAAAGAAATAATTGTAATTATGAGGTGAGAGATAGAGAGTTGCCAGCGTAAGGTGATTCTTGGGAGAGGAAGAGTTTTCTGATCATTTTAGTTTTAAGGGAATTAATTTAAAACAAAACAGCATATTTTATCATATAAAAAGGGTTATGCTTATTATTGAGAGAACGTTCTCTCAACGGTCTCCAGAATTTTAGATTTTGATCAACAATGGTCAGTTGGGATTTTTAATAATTTTTAAATTTTCTTTAATGAAATTAAATCTATCTTCAACTAAAGGTTTTGTAAAAATATCAGCTAATTGATACTCAGTATCCACAAATACTAATTCAACATCCTTTATGCAAACATGATCACGTATGAAATGATGCTTAATTTCAATGTGTTTTGATCTAGAATGTTGAATGGGGTTCTTTGACAGATTTATAGCACTAGTATTATCACAAAGAATTTTAATATTTGTGTACCTTAATGAAAAATCTTCAAGTTGGTTTTTGATCCATATCACTTGAGAGCAGCAATTTGCAGCTGATACATATTCTGCCTCAGTTGTTGATAGTGCTATGGTATTCTGCTTTCTACAACACCAACTGACAAGAGCTTCACCAAGAAATTGACATGCTCCACTTGTGCTTTTTCTTTCTAACTTATCTCCAGCATAGTCAGCATCACAGTAGGCTTTCAGATCAAAATTAGATCATTTTTATACCAGAGACCAACATTAGAGGTTCCTACCAAGTATCTGAATATTCTTTTAACTGCAGTGAGATGTGATTCTCTTGGAGATGTTTGAAATCTAGCACATAGACCAACTGAGAAAACAATGTCTGGTCTGCTAGCAGTTAAATATAGAAGTGATCCAATCATCCCTCTATATTCCTTCTCAGATACAAGTTTTCCATTTTCATCTTTGTCCAGATTTGTTAATGGATGCATAGGAGTGGTCATGATCTTTGCTTCATTCATCTTATATTTTTTAAGAAGATCTTTGATATATTTTTCTTGACTGATAAAGATTCCATTTTCTTGTTGCTTGATTTGCAAGCCAAGAAAGAATATGAGTTCTCCCATCATGCTCATTTCAAATTCACTTTGCATAAGGTTTGAAAAATCCTCACACATTTTTTCATTAGTAGCACCAAATATGATGTCATCAACATATACTTGAACAATTAATAAATCTTCATTATTTGTTTTTCTGAAAAGAGTGGTATCAATTTTTCCTCTAGAGAAACCATTTTCAAGTAAAAATGTGCTTAATCTTTCATACCAAGCTCTGGGGGCTTGCTTAAGTCCATAGAGAGCCTTGGTTAGTTTAAAAACATGATTTGGTTTATGTTCATCTTTGAAACCAGGAGGTTGATGTACATAAACTTCCTCATTTAGAAAACCATTTAAAAAGACACTTTTGACATCCATTTGAAAAAGTTTAAAACATTTATGAGATGCATATGCAAGTAAAATTCTAATTGCTTCTAACCTTGCTACAAGTGCAAAAGTTTCATCATAGTCTATTCCTTCTTGTTGGTTGTAGCCTTGTGCAACAAGTCTAGCCTTGTTTCTTATCACTTTACCATTTTCATCAAGTTTGTTTCTGAAGACCCATCTGGTACCAATGATGGAGTGATCTTGTGGATATGGCACCAACTTCCAAACTTTATTTTTCTCAAATTGTAGCAATTCTTCTTTCATGGCATCAATCCATGATTCATCTATGATAGCTTCATCAATTGTCTTTGGTTCAATCTGAGAGATCATTGCTAGATTGTTCTCTGTGGCTTGAAATGACCTTCTGGTTCTTACACCATCTGTGGTATCTCCTATAATTTGCTCTTGAGGATGATATCCTACTATCCTCCAGGTCTTAGGAGATTCTTGAGAAGGAGTTGAAAGATCTGTTGAAAGATCTTCAGTTTGTTCTTTTACAGAAGGTTGTTCCTCTTCTTCATCATTGATAGTTTAACTAGGTAGATCCTCAAACTCATCAAATTTAACATGCATACTTTCTTCTAAAGATTTTGATGTTAAATTATAAACTCTATAGGCTTTAGATGTTAGAGAATATCCTAGGAATATACTTTTAGCTAATCTAGCATCAAACTTTCCTAAGTTTTCTTTGGTGTTTAAAATGTGGCAATAACATCCAAAGATATGAAAATAAGATATGTTTGGTTTTTTATCATTCAATAATTCATAAGGAGTTTTATTTAAAATTTTTCTTATGGTGCATCTGTTTAAGATATAACATGCAGTGTTGATTGCCTCGGCCCAAAAATATTTTTCAACATTTGATTCATCAATCATTGTCCTGGCCATTTCCGGTAAGGTTCTATTTTTCCTCTCAACAACTCCATTTTGTTGAGGAGTTCTTGGATAAGAGAAATTATGAGAAATGCCACTTTCATTAAAGAATGATTCAAATTGATAATTTTCAAATTCTCCACCATGATCACTTCTTACAGAAATGATATTTGTTTCTTTTTCATTTTGAATCCTTTTACAGAAAGTTTTAAATGATTCAAAAGATTCATCTTTATGTTTTAGAAAAAGAACCCATGTGAATCTTGAGTAATCATCTACAATGACAAAACCATAATTCTTCCCTCCTAGATTAGTAGTTTTGACAAGCCCAAAAAGGTCAATGTGAAGTAGTTCAAGAGGTTTCTTTGTTGAAATAAAGTCTTTTGGTTTGAAACTACTTTTGGTTTGTTTACTCTTTGTACAACTTTCACATAGTTTATCTTTGTCAAAACTTATCTTTGGTAACCCTCTAACTAGATCAAGCTGAGAAAGTTTTGTCATTGTTCTCATGATTATATGTCCTGCTCTTTTATGCCAAATCCATTTGTCTTTTTCAAATGATACAAAACATGATTCAGCAGGCAGTTCATCTAAGTATAGAACATACACATTTTTCTTTCTTGATCCATAAAAGAGAGTTTTTCTAGAAGATGTTTGTTTTATTTCACAGGTTTGAGTTTTGAAAATAACTTCAAGACCATTGTCACAAAGTTGACTAATGCTTATTAAGTTATGTTCAAGACCCTCAACATAGTGAACATTTTCAATTTTAGCTGAATTAATCTTACCAATAATTCATTTACCTTTGATGCTAGCTTTTTCATTGTTTCCAAAAGTGACTGAACCTCCTTCTTTCTTTTCAAAAGAGAGAAAGCTATGTCTGTCTCCAGTCATATGCCTTGAGCAGTCACTGTCCAAGTACCAAGGCTTTCTCTTGACTGTTAGGAGACACTCCTCTTCCTTATTTGATTTTGTCATCAGACAAACATTTGCTTCTTCTTCTTGTGTTTCTGGTGAGTCTTCTAGATCATCCCATGTTGCCATCATTGACTTCTTGAAAGGTGGTTTGTTTTGCTTTAGTTTTGGACAGTCATTTTTGAAGTGTCCAAGTTGATTGCAACCATAACATCTTATCTGACTCGTGTCAATTTCAGATTTGGAGACATTTCTTCTTGCTGGGAATGATCTTTTGAATTGATTTGTTCTCATCATCAGTTGTTGGATTCTTCTTGTTAGAAAGGCCAGTTCTTCTTCATTATCATCTTGAAGCATATCATCATTTTCAATTTCTTCTTTCTTTGATTGCTCTTTAACTTGAGATTCAAGAGCAATCATTTTCTTCTTATGAGGTCTTTCTTCCTGTAATATGGCTTCATGAGCCTTTAGAGATCCAAGTGTTCGTGTCTTTGATATATGATACATATTATCCATCTTCTATGACAGACCACATGTGGTTGTCTTGAGATCTTAGAAATAGTTTCATCTTGTCTTTCCAGTAATAGTAATCATCTCTTTCAAATAGAGGTGGTCTATTTGAGGATCCTCCTTCAAAAATGAATTTTGCAGCTTTTGCCATTACTTCCTTCCTGAATCTTTTCCTCTAGCACTTGTTAGATGCTCAACCTTAAGAGGCAGAGCTCTGATGCCAATTGAAGTAACAAGATAAAGATATGTCACAAGAAAGGGGGGGGGGGGGGGGGGGGGGAGGTTTGAATTGTGACCTTTTAAAATTTTGCTGCAACACTAAAAGTTGTTAGATAAAATGATTAGTAAAAATCAGACAGTTAGGAGACCAAGTAGAGAACGTTCTCAAACTGATATGTTGAGTTAAAAGTGATGTGTGTGATTTGTGTTTGATTAAGATAAAGATAAGGGAAAGAGAGAATCCAACACCAATGATTTTATCCTGGTTCACCCTCAAACGATAAGGGCTTGCGTGAGATTATAAAATAATAATCTAGACCAAGATTACAATCAACTTCAAACCATTAACCTAATCCAAGGTTAAGAAACCAATCGGTAATCACCTACTGATTTAACTCCACCACTCAATCAATTCTTCCTAATTGACTCGAGTTTACAACTTATAAATGATTTGTATATGAAGTGGATCTTTCAAGCTTATACTAACCTAAACTAGTTTGTATAGCTTATAAATAAAATACACTCAAGATACTCAAAGATATTTAGATCCTATATTCTATTGAGCTTTGGAGTATGAGTGAAAAGAAGAGCTTAGATTGCTTTGTGATTGCAAGTGATAAAACTATTGATTGCTTGTGAAACTCTTACTCTTCAATGTTGCCATCACATGCTATTTATAGATGAAGAAGTCCTTTGGATATTTGAACTTCAAATATGACAGTTGAGAGTGCCAAAGTAGCCGTTGTGAGTGAAGCAAAAAGGTCCAGTCAAATTTTGTACTTTTAAGTAGTTCTGTAGAACATTCTTCTGATGGTCTCTAAATTATGCCACTAAGAGGATGTCAGATGTAACACCCAACCCGTATTTAATTAAAATATTATCCTTAAAATATTTTTCGAATACACAACGAAAAATAAAACTTGATTTATAAAATTAATACGGTTCAAGTACTACAAACTTCATTAAAATACAACTAATAACTTAATTAGTTAAAACATCACTTAAACTAATACTTCTAAAAAATGATACAATTTCAAAATAGAATAAATTAAGGTAATGAACAATAAAGACTCTATATACATATACATTCTAAGGATCCCTATCCCCGTGTCATGATCAGAGCGGAGCTTCACCAATGACTCGGTCACAGATATAACCTGAGAACCTGAACCCCCAAAGGTTCAGCACTTACACAAAACAGAGAGTTAGATAATATAATCATAAAAAGAAACTAAGTGCAAGAACACACTTACCACTTAGGATATAGTATGTTCATGTCTAACAATTCAAATCATAAACATACATTAATCTCATGTCATTCATATCACATATGTAATACCCCACATTATTATCTAGAATATAATGCAGAATATTATAAATAGTACTGAGTTCATTACAATTACATTATTCAAATATGCACGCGCAGGTGCAGAAATACAAACGAGTTCAAATAACATAGCGGAAACGAAAGACAACACAATTAGATAATGAGAAAAGCATAGAAAGACTAAATGCGATCCTCCAACAGCAGCAGCGACTCCAACATCAAAGCTTACCTATTCCACCTGTTTGCCTGTTTCAAATAGGGAGTGGGGTGAGACAGTCACTTCGTCCCAGTGAATTCTACTACCCTCCTAGGCTATAAAGCCGGGGCTCCTAATCAGTCATATCATAATCTATATCCATAGCATAATTATCATAAACAAAAATGTGAAGGTGTAACACAAAGTTTATCTTGTTCATTTTAATCCGCAAACCCTCTAAGGTGAGCACGTCTCAGGGGTTCGCCTTATCCGCGAGCAGAAAGCGCTCCGGCATAAAGCTCACATAAATTTTCTAATGGAACATCTAAAACGAAGTCCATACTGATAACATAAACATGTTTTTATTTGACTGATCACTAGGTTCATAACATACTACCAATAATTCCCAAAACCGGGGAGCATACAACTTAATTCTAAGTTATCCCTAATTTCATAATTGTGCCTGACTTCCCGTACAATATTAAATACATTATACAACTGCAATTCATCTTTCTCAGGTAATAATATAAAACGAGTGATCATTCATTTTAAAAGCAGAAAAAGTGAGGCAATTATGGGTTAGCTCGCTACAGCGAGTTAACAAGCTCGCCATGGCGAACTTACAGGTACTGACCTAAACAACTCGCTAGGCGAGCTAGAGCTCGCCATGGCAAAGTTCTTCAGCCCAGAACCTTGAGCTCGCCATGAGTGCTCGCTAGCAACTCGCTATGGCGAGTTAATGCAGTAAGGCCCCTGTTTTACGAATTTCAACATTTTTCAAAGGTATCACCTACAATCAAACTCTGAGAAAGTGCAGATATATATATTGTAATCAATATTTAACAGAATAGAAGAGAATTTGGGAGCTAATTCCCCTCACACAATTTAATTCCTACTTTCTTAAGTTAACATGCAAATTCATAAATTAAGGGAATTCTAACTAAACTAGCCTAAGAACCCACCTGTTAATTGAAGCTTTAACCCTTGTTCTAAGCTCTACAACAGCTACTGCACTCCTAGCAAGACCCACGAACAGAGAACCAGAATTTGAGTTCCTAGACACTTGAAAAAAAACCCTTAAGTTTGAACTACGAATTTGAGTTGCTTTGATGGTTTCACTCACTGGTGCTAGATGGTATTTATAGGGAGGTTGTCTGAGTATGAACAGTATGGAATTCGTCCAGGTCTTGGGTTGCATGTAATATTATTGGTTGGTGAAGTGGTGAAGTGAAATTGGTTTGTAATCTGCTCATGTGATCACTTGGAATTGGTAGTGATGTTTGTTTATCAGGAGGAAATCTCTGAGACTATGAAGCAGCTGAAGAATCTCTGTGGCAATGGAAAAATGACAAGCTCATGTGATGGGGTAAATTGAGGGATTTGGATGTATGTGTGTTGTTGTTTGGCGTGAGGGAAAGGAAGAGAGTAAGAGAGATGTTGCTGATTTGAGAATGCATTAAGGAATGAGAGGTTTGCATGTGATGAGAGGAATTGGTGTAGTGGTTTGGTGACTCAAAGCTCCTTAATGAGGTGTTGAGGTGTGAGGTGAACCAAGTGTAAGGTTGAGTCATCAAGGAGGGAAGTTTGAATTCTAATGGTGTTAATTAAATCAAATCCATGAGATTAGTGTTTAGGTGTATAACTTAGGTATAAATAATTTCCCAATTTAACCCATAAAACACTCCATCACTTGTTTAATTAAATTAACCAACTCTAATTAATTCTAATTTAAATTGATTTATTCTAATTAAAATTAATTAGGTAAATTTAGAATTTAGGGATGTTACAATCTACCCCCCTTAAAGAAATTTCGTCCACGAAATTTAGAAATTTACCTTAGAATAGGTGAGGATAACTGTTCATCATGTCGGATTCCAACTCCCAAGTGTATTCGCCGTCCGGAGACTGCGCCCATTCAACTTTGACAATGGGAATCCTTTTATTCCGAGGAGTTTTGACATCACGATCAATGATTCGAATAGGATCAGGTTGGTAAGTCAAGTCCGGCTGAAGATCTATCTGCTCGATTGCTATTGGCTGATAGGGATCTGGAATGTACTTGTGAAGCTGAGAGACATGGAACACGTCGTGTAGCCCTGACATAGAAGGTGGAAGAGCTAACTGATAGGCTACGGAACCGACGCGCCGAAGAATCTGATATGGTCCAATATATCTTGGACAAAGTTTCTTGGTCCTAAACACACCACGTAATCCCAACTTCGGAGTAACCTTCAAAAACACATGATCTCCTTCCTCAAATTCCAACGGTCTCCTTCTCCTGTCGGCATAACTCTTTTGCCGACTCTGCGCAACCTTCATCTTTTCACGGATTGACTTAACCTTTAAAGTTGTCTCTTGTATCAGGTCTGGTCCCAACAATCCGCGATCACCGACTTCCGTCCAACATAAAGGAGTTCTACACTTTCTTCCATATAAAGCTTCAAACGGTGCCATCCCGATACTGGAATGGTAACTATTATTATAAGAGAATTCAATCAAGTGCAAGTAGTTGCTCCAACTACCGCCATCTTCCAAAACACATGCACGAAGCATATCTTCAAGAGTTTGAATAGTTCTTTCAGACTGTCCATCTGTCTGAGGATGATGCGATGTACTCATTCTCAACCGAGTACCCATCGCATGCTGGAAGGCTTTCCAAAACCTAGAAGTAAAGATTGGATCACGATCTGAAACGATGCTGAGGGGTACACCATGCAACCTCACAATATGTTCTATAAAAATAGCTGCATACTGTGTGACCTTATAGGTAGATTTCATAGGAATGAAGTGAACTGACTTGGTCAATCTATCCACAACTACCCAGATTGAATCTTGGCCCTTCTGGTTTCGGGGTAAACCTCCAACGAAATCCATAGTGATGTGTTCCCACTTCCACTCTGGAATTTCTAACGGTTGCAACGGACCTCCAGGTTTCTGGTGTTCAATCTTCACTTGTTGACAAACCAAACATCTGGACACAAAATCAGCGATTTCTGCCTTCATGTTCGGCCACCAGTAGTTCTGTTTCAAGTCGTGGTACATTTTGGTGGATCCTGGATGAATCGAGAATCCACTTTTGTGTGCCTCGTCAAGAATCAGCCTTTTCAGTTCATCGTCCTTTGGTACACACAATCTCCCTTCATACAACATAGCGCCATCTGATGCAATTGAGAACTCTGGGTTATTCAATCTCCTTTGAAGGTGATAATTAACTCTGGGCAAACTCGATCATTATTAAGAAGAACGTGATAATTAACTGTAGTGACGTACTGCATAATCAACTTGACCCAAGTGTTTGAAAAACCCATTTTATATACCACCACTTGTAAATAGCTTTATTTGACACGATTAAAAGCTTTACTAACCTCAAGTCTTAAAGCAACAAACACATCTCATTAAATTTGTTCTCACAATTCATATTTTTGTACAAGTTTATTTTTAGGAGAGAATCAGTTAATATGTACACTAGAGTATTTATTATAATTGTAGAAAAATATATATTTTATAGCGATATGCTTGTAAATAAATAATGATTAATGCATATAACTTTCTTGGTTTTTTTAGTCTATGTGGAAACAGGTCAATACACAGCAACTAGAAACATGTGTGATATAGCTTGGAGTAATAAAATAGTTTTGTATTATTTTTATTATTATAATTGTATCTTTGGTTTATTATTTTTGGTTATTAGGATTCATTGTTTTAGTTAGTTAATTAGGATTTATATATCCTATATTTTTGGTTCAGTTTTGGTAAGGTTTTCCTTGGGTTTTCTACTGTATACTCCCTCCGTCTCAAATTGATTGACCCATATAAAATGTATGCATTATTTATATATCTTGCTTTGATTATATTTTTCTTTCAATAAATAAAAATAAATATTAGCATATAAGATGTCATTGAATTCATCTTGATGAGTATTTTTAAAATATCAAATTTTTATAATTTTTACTATTATGCAATTAAAAATATTAATCGTCAATGTTGTGCATTGATATGCGTGCTGAAGTCAACTGGCTCAATCTTTATGGGACGGAGTGTAACGCCCCAACTAAAAATATCTAGAATATTTAGTCGGAACATTAAAAACTGGAATCTGAGTACATTAATTAAAAGGAATATAACTGAATACTACAATATCATTAAAATAATATTATAATGTTCGATACAAACATCGGGAAGTGTTGATAACAGAATAACAAGCTAATCTAAAACAAGGAAGAAGAATAAATCTTCTAAGCTGACAATCCAAGCACTGCTCCAATCATCAGATCCAACCTGGTCCCTGCTCCGAGATAACCTGTCTACCCAAAAAAAAAAAAATGGAGTGGGGTGAGACTACTAAGTCTCTGTGGGTCCTACTACCCTCCTAATGGCGACTACGCCGGGGCACCTAATCAGTCATCACATATACATTCCATAACATTATTTCATAAAGCATAAATAAAAGTGTATCACAGATTATTAGTCTTATTGATTTTAACCGCAAGACACACTGAGGTGAGCATCTCTCAGAGGCCCGCCTTGTCCGCTGAACACGAAGTGTTTCCGGCATACAGCTCACAAAACATTTTCTGATGGAAGCTTCCGAAGGAAGTACATAAGCGATATCACAAATCGCACATAATTGACTGATTCTAAAATAGAGTTACATACTACCATAATTTTCCCAAAACCCGGGGAGCATACATCATTTCTAAATTCCCTAAGTTAAACCCTAATGATTATCTGCGATTAACATTCTATTTAACATTATATTATTTAGATCACTGCAATTTATCTGAGACAATGAGGATATAAAACGAGTATGAGGTTTTTAGAAAATAACTAAAAAGATAGTGACTTTCTGCACTTAGCTCGCTACAGCGAGCAAGCCAGCTCGCCATGGCGAGATTATAAGTCCTGGCCTAAATCAACTCGCTAGGCGAGCAGGAGCTCGCCATGGCGAGTTTCATCAGCCCAGAAACCTAGCTCGCCATGCATGCTCGCTTGATACTCGCTATGGCGAGTTCATGCAGAGAGACCCCTGTTTTACGAAGGTCAACAGTTTAAAAAAAATACCTACAATCCTCATTTATTCCAGTGCAGAAATGTAAAATATATAATATAGAACAGAACGGAGGGAAATTTGGGAGTTAATTCCCCTCACACAACAAAGTCCCTAAATTCCTAAATTGGCATGCATAATTCATGAGTTTTGGGGAAGCTACACTACACTAGCTCTCCATAGCTACAACAACCCTCAGCACTACCCACGAACTCAAGAAATAGCACGAACAGAGACACATGCAGCAACTCGCTGCTGAACTTGCTAGGCGAGTGGTTCAGCTCGCCACGGCGAGCTTGACGGGCTGAGGAACAAGGTTTGCATTTTCCAAAGATTTCCACTTCCCATAGCATCAATGACATACCCAGTGCTGCAAGATTCGTGTTTTTGGATGATACATGCACATGCAGCAAGGAGTCCCAAGTATGGTTGAGATTTGAGAGATTGAGTTAATGAAGGGGAGTTTATGAGTTCATGAAGTTTGGGTTTGAGAATGAGAAAGATGAGAGTTTTCCAATCTGTGTTTCTGTAATATAGCAGCATGCAACCAGTTTTCTGAGGTGGGAATAGCTTGAGTATAGAGAGAATTGAAGGATAATGAACATATGTGAAATTAGAGGAGGTTGTGGTTTTGGGAATTTAATTATTGTTGTTATTGATAGGCGTGGGAGAGAAAGAAATGGGGGAGCTTGTTCTGTTATTGCAGAAATGATAATGAGAGAATAGAGAGTTGATTGCATGAATTTTCTATTTGATTGTAATTGTGTGATGAGGTGTTGTTAGTTTAATGTGGTGTTGACAACTATAATAGTGAGTCACAAGGGAGAGGTAAGGGATATTATGAGGTGTTGAGTTGTGGAAAGTAGATTAATGAGTCATGAGTAAGAGAAGAGGAGTGGAGGGATAAAATTAAATCATAAGTCTATGAGATATTGTGTTAGTGTGTTGATTAGGTTCATTTAGAAATTCTAATTTTACACATAATACACTTAATTCTCAAAACTTAATTAATTTAATCTTCTCTAATTAATTCCAATTTATTAGAGAAGGCTCTAATAAAAATTAATTAGGTAATTGAAAGAGTGGGATGTTACAATCTACCCCCTTTAAAGAAATTTCGTCCTCGAAATTCAGAAATTTACCTTTAGGAAGGATAGGAATAACTTTCCTCCTGACAGGTTTCCGTTTCCTGAGTGAGTTAGTCGTCATGAGCCTGAGCCCATCCGACTTTGATTATTGTGATTCTCTTGTCTTCCGAAGGATCTTAACTTCACAACCAACTATACGAATGGAATTCGGCTGATAATTTAAGGCTAACTGAAGATCAATCCCTATAGGTTGATAAGGATCAGGAGTGAATTTTCGAAGTTGAGACACATGAAACGCGTTGTGTAACCCTGACAAGGATAGAATTAGAATTAACTGATAGGTTACAGGACCAACGCGTTGAAGGATCTGATGAGGTCTTATATACTTCAGATAGAATTCCTTCGTTTGGAAACACCTCGTATTTCCAGCTTTGGTGTTATCCCGAAGAACTCTTGATTACCTTTATTCCTTGGAATAAAACTTTCCTCTCTCAAAGGGTCATTCGTCCAGATTGATCATCTACTATATTTTCGTCTGATCTCGCGCTGCGCACTCTAATCCGACTACTTATAGTCATCCCCTTTTAACTGTGTCATCATGGCCTTACTCCAAAATCATCTAGCACTGTGACGCACCATCTCTCCTTTTCCAATTTACTTACACCATTACTGCGTCTATCATTGGATAATCCTACAAAGTAACACTTGTTTTACTTTATTAAAGTAGGTATGTGACGACATTCTAAATACTCTACTACGGTCCAACATGTTCGCGACGCCTTAGCATACCGTACTCAAAATTATCTCGCACTACGCTTCCACAGGTCGGTATCTGGCCTGGTTGTTGCTATATGAATAGCTGAATGGAATAAACTTAAGTGTTGATGTCAATAATCCAAAATTTTCTCTTTAGGGTTTTTCTCAATTCCGAACACTGCAGTTCGTGACACATTATACGTACCATTGTCCCATAGTGCCGTATAAAGATTCTAGGATTAATCAAAATATAAAACGAGTGGAGAACGCTTAAGCACTACAGATCCTTTCGCCAATGAGTCAGACTCATCTGCGACGGATTCCATAGTACTACAGAATTTTCCACCTACTATTTCAATTCATCCTAGCACAGCACTGTGATCGAATAATACATTTAACATGTCGAAAAACTGAGGTTCAAATCTCTCTTCAATGATACGGTTAGATTGGCTGGATAATTCACTGATAGGTTGACATGAAAGAATCTGGCTAAAATAATTGGACTCTAATGACGGCTGAACGGGTACGGAAGATTTGCACACTCAACGCAGGGAATGGCTTTAAATCCCTTATTCACCATAGTCGATGTGTCAGCGTATGAATTGGATTCGCAAAAAGGAAACTCTGATACTCTACACGAGGAATTTGATTGATGATGATCTAGATCTATCGTTGATAATGTACAGGGAGAGACTGAATCAGTTGATAGAAAATGAAATGGGTCAAACTCGATTTCAGAGAATAGTTCGGATGAGATATCTAGATACTGATACTTCTACTAGCTCCTAATTCTATGTAATTGGAAAGATCGGAACTTAACTAGAAGTTAGCTGATAAGACTCAGAACGTGTACCCATAACACTGAAAGTGATGATGGGTCGTTCTGATGCACGAATACCTATGTGGTTAACTGATACCGACACTGAACAGAATAGTTCGGCGAGTAATTAACTAATGATACTGATTACAAGATTGATAAGATATGCGAGAGCTCGAACTGAATTCACACGTGACATCTCCAGATAAACTGGATTCCACGGATCATATTCAGTTACCAATAACTTAACCGGAAGGCTGAAAAGATCGAACAAGATTACTTATAAGTGAAGTCTTACAATGTTAGTTTAACTGATCGATGTCGAGGAACTTGGAAAGTTTATCTCACGATTTACTCCGGTGATAGACATGACTGCCAGATGATAAGACACGAGAAGGAATTATCTGTCTGCGACATAATCAGACAAGTTAGGGAGTGAACCCGTTCCATGTTCCTATGTCTAACGGATACCCAATCCAACATAGTTTGGTTCGACTAACTTAGCTTGGCAAAGATTCGAAGGTACGATCATGAATTTGGAATTTGAATTCTACTGGTTCCGGCTCAAATTAGGGTATTGATAGACACTCTTAATGGAAATCTGACTAATTCTAACAAGTTTCTAATTCGAGGGTCCGGATGATTTGAAAATGCTAAATGGCTGAGAATAAATAAATCCAACTCAATTATTTTCGATACGAGATAACTAACATAGGTAATAGACGAGTGATCTAGATGGCTGAAGGTGTCAAGGATGACTTCTGACCTGCTAATCTGACCGAGGCTAGAATGCTAGTGACACGGTACCAAGACTGATCTCACGGAGGTAGGCTGCTCCATGGTAATGAGTTCCTATAGACAATGTACTAGATGACACTATCGCGACTAGCGTCTAAGGAATTTAATAGCACGGGTGGTTAGACTGGATTTTCTCTCATAAAGTATCTACCTAAACCAAGACACTAAGCTGCTAAAGTAGGAGATGTATGATAGTGTTAAACAGGCTACTTGGTAACTAAATATGGTCAAGAAATATTCCTACTTGTCATTCCGTGTGAGGTTATGTTCCAAGTAGGCTGGGTGTGATTTCTAGGATAACGTATTGAGTTGAAACTGTCTTATGTAGCAATATCCTACGGGTAACATAACAGGCTGAAGTGTAAAAGAATGTTGAAACTAAGGTGGCCTAAGTCAAATATTTTCTTATGTGAAGGGTCGGGTAGTTTACTGATGCTAAGCTACTAGCTCAAGATGAGTGGACAACTACACCTAATAAGTCCATACGGATACTAAGTTAATAAGGTAAAATTCCTAATGGTACATCTAATATTGCTCAACCTCTAGTGGTAAGGTACAACTATTGGTTGCTACTCACAAGGGCTAATTCGGTTAATTCTTGTTTCTACATGGTGTTGAAGAAAATAACTCTTAATTTTTACTCCAATCAAAAATTGGTCTCTAATAGTTTGCTGAGTTAACTGACCTACGCTGGTATCGAAAAGAAATCCTATTTATTATGCTAACGGATCCTGGCTTCTCGCGGTATGGTAGGAATACGAGTTACAATGTTGAAGAACTAAATTATTCTTAGGGAGGCATTAAGAGTTGGCTTCCTATAGGATAATCTATTGGGAAGTTTTCAGATAAAATTCCAACTTGGCTCCTCTAGTATAGTACTAAACAGATCTAACGACAATGGTGAACCTCGCGGCTGAAAGGTAGGACTAGGTATTCAGGAGAGTCTTGATTTACTGAGGGTTGAATTTTACTTGGCTCACATGTTTCTTGTAAACATGTTCACCGGAAGGTATGGTTACTCTTAAGTACGGGGAATTTACCCGACACATGATGTCAGTCGGATACTATAAAGACCTATACACTTACACTCTTACGTGAACAATTCTACTTCGAGCAATTAGTACTTTCATCTAACTGTTCTCACTCTCTATAATATTAACAACTGCTTCCTTCAGTCCTAACTATTTCAGCTCTAACATCCGGTTAGAGAGAATTCTCGTCAACGATTGCTTCTGGACTATACTTCCACTACGATCTTCCTACTTAACTACCGTGGTTCACTTCGGTTCTCAACCGTAATACCCTGCCTACCATGCACAATACTGAGTTGATCAGACTCAGCACGCGATGGTTTCAGCGTAAACAGTCCAGACTCCAAAGGGTCCGTACTACTAAGAGAGGGATTGTAATGACTCATGGCAAGGTCTGATACTAGATCGGCCTGCTCTGATACCAATTGTAACGCCCCAACTAAAAATATTTAGAATATTTAGTCGGAACATTAAAAACTGGAATCTGAGTACATTAATTAAAAGGAATATAACTGAATACTACAATATCATTAAAATAATATTATAATGTTCGATACAAACATCGGGAAGTGTTGATAACAGAATAACAAGCTAATCTAAAATAAGGAAGAAGAATAAATCTTCTAAGCTGACAATCCAAGCATTGCTCCAATCATCTGATCCAACCTGGTCCCTGCTCCGAGATAACCTGTCTACCCAAAATAAAAAAATGGAGTGGGGTGAGACTACTAAGTCTCAGTGGGTCCTACTACCCTCCTAATGGCGACTACGCCGGGGCACCTAATCAGTCATCACATATACATTCCATAACATTATTTCATAAAGCATAAATAAAAGTGTATCACAGATTATTAGTCTTATTGATTTTAACCGCAAGGCACACTGAGGTGAGCATCTCTCAGAGGCCCGCCTTGTCCGCTGAACACGAAGTGTTTCCGGCATACAGCTCACAAAACATTTTCTGATGGAAGCTTCCGAAGGAAGTCCATAAGCGATATCACAAATCGCACATAATTGACTGATTCTAAAATAGAGTTACCATAATTTTCCCAAAGCCCGGGGAGCATACATCATTTCTAAATTCCCTAAGTTAAACCCTAATGATTATCTGCGATTAACATTCTGTTTAACATTATATTATTTAGATCACTGCAATTTATCTGAGACAATGAGGATATAAAACGAGTATGAGGTTTTTAGAAAATAACTAAAAAGATAGTGACTTTCTGCACTTAGCTCGCTACAGCGAGCAAGCCAGCTCGCCATGGCGAGATTATAAGTCCTGGCCTAAATCAACTCGCTAGGCGAGCAGGAGCTCGCCATGGCGAGTTTCATCAGCCCAGAAACCCAGCTCGCTATGCATGCTCGCTTGATACTCGCTATGGCGAGTTCATGCAGAGAGACCCCTGTTTTACGAAGATCAACAGTTTAAAAAAAATACCTACAATCCTCATTTATTCCAGTGCAGAAATGTAAAATATATAATATAGAATAGAACGGAGGGAAATTTGGGAGTTAATTCCCCTCACACAACAAAGTCCCTAAATTCCTAAATTGGCATGCATAATTCATGATTTTTGGGGAAGCTACACTACACTAGCCTAAGAACCCACCTGATAAAAGAAGCTTTAAATCCTCCTTGAGCTCTCCATAGCTACAGCAACCCTCAGCACTACCCACGAACTCAAGAAATAGCACGAACAGAGACACATGCAGCAACTCGCTGCTAAACTCGCTAGGCGAGTGGTTCAGCTCGCCACGGCGAGCTTGACGGGCTGAGGAACAAGGTTTGCCATTTTCCAAAGATTTCCACTTCCCATAGCATCAATGACATACCCAGTGCTGCAAGATTCGTGTTTTTGGATGATACATGCACATGCAGCAAGGAGTCCCAAGTATGGTTGAGATTTGAGAGATTGAGTTAATGAAGGGGAGTTTATGAGTTCATGAAGTTTAGGTTTGAGAATGAGAAAGATGAGAGTTTTCCAATCTGTGTTTCTGTAATATAGCAGCATGCAACCAGTTTTCTGAGGTGGGAATAGTTTGAGTATAGAGAGAATTGAAGGATAATGAACATATGTGAAATTAGAGGAGGTTGTGGTTTTGGGAATTTAATTATTGTTGTTATTGATAGGCGTGGGAGAGAAAGAAATGGGGGAGCTTGTTCTGTTATTGCAGAAATGATAATGAGAGAATAGAGAGTTGATTGCATGAATTTTCTATTTGATTGTAATTGTGTGATGAGGTGTTGTTAGTTTAATGTGGTGTTGACAACTATAATAGTGAGTCACAAGGGAGAGGTAAGGGATTTTATGAGGTGTTGAGTTGTGGAAAGTAGATTAATGAGTCATGAGTAAGAGAAGAGGAGTGGAGGGATAAAATTAAATCATAAGTCTATGAGATATTGTGTTAGTGTGTTGATTAGGTTCATTTAGAAATTCTAATTTTACACATAATACACTTAATTCTCAAAACTTAATTAATTTAATCTCCTCTAATTAATTCCAATTTATTAGACAAGGCTCTAATAAAAATTAATTAGGTAATTGAAAGAGTGGGATGTTACACGGAGGGAGTATATAGACCATTGAATCTTCTTCTTCAAGTGTGTAACCTTGTAACATTCACAAAATATCAATGAAAACCCATGAGGTATATTCCGAAATTATTTTCCTTTACTATTCTAACTAGACTTTGACTCGTGCGTTGCACAAATTTAGTTGAATAATAGATATACGATTTAAATTTTTATAATAAAAATTGCAAATAAAAAAACAAAATGAAATCTAAACATAAATATACTAAAATTTAAAACAGAGAGTACAAATGAAACTAAACAATGCTAATAAATTAATAAAAATAGAGATATCATAAAATTGAAATTATCATGAAGTTCAAGGAGACAGAATCTAACATTAATGTATATACATTTCGTTTTTAATATTTTGTATACATGTTAACAAATAAAAATGAAAACTTATTCATTAGTTTAATATGTTATATAGAATGTGGCTGCAACGGGATCTTCCAATTTAGCTGACATTGTCATCGGTAAAGGGAAAACTATATATGTCGATATTGCACAGGTATTATTAAGTTTTTTTCAATTGTTTATTTAAAACTGAAGACTCATACAAAAGAGTTTAAACAATAGTTTATATATATTTAACGTTGACAGGATTTGATGAATAAGTTTGATGATACTGCCACGTCTCCAATGAAGTTGTGTGCTAATGAACCAATTGATTTAACTTCGGATTCGCACAGTGTTACCCCTTTCAAAAGGTCTTATCCGTTTGGCCAAGAGAGTTCAACCAATTCAAATTCAAAAGTCATGCTAAAGAATATCAAGATTGAAAAGGATTGAAGTTGTCATTGATTGGTTCCAACGTTGCTTAGTTTTCTTTATTATTTTGATTAAGTTTTATATCCATTGTGTAATATGTCCTAAATTTAAATTTGTTTTGTTTGAATTAATAAATTCGAATAATTTGTCAATTGTGATTTTAACAATTTATTTTACACGGTGTTTTTGTCCACGTATTAATTTTGAAATATCAGTTGTATAACCTCAATGATTTATTAGCTTTAAAAATACAATAATTAAATGCAAATCGATGACAAAATATGAGTTACAACTTTTGTTATGTAACCTTCAAATAAATATAAAAGAATATTTATTATAATAATTAAAAATTATATGTAACGGAAATATATTTATGATAATTAAAATACATATAAAAACAGTTAATTATAATAATTAAAAGTATATTTATGATAATTAAAAAATATATAAAAACGGTTAATTATAAAAATTAAAAATTATACGTAACGGAAATATATTTATGATAATTAAAAAATATATAGAAACAGTTAATGTATTAATTATATTTTGTATTAATATAAATGTTTTTAATTTTAATTATTAGTAAAAATTGTAACGTATTCAATTATTAATTAAAATTGAATATAATCTATATCATAAACAAAGTAAACCTTATTGACGAAAAAGTGACACGTGTCACTTTTAAGGAAAATATACTAGAATATTAATTTTAATTTTATTTAATATTTTATAACGTTACATTTTTAATTAAATACGAAAATGTAAAAAAATTTACATTATCATTTAATATATTCAATTTTAATTAATAATTGAAAACGTTACAATTTTTAATAATAATGAAAATTAAAAACATTTATATTAATACAAAATATAATTAATACATTAACCTTTTCTATATAATTTTTAATTATCATAAATATATTTCAGTTACATATAAATTTTTATTTTTATAATTAACTGTTTTTATATATATTTTAATTATCATAAATATATTTTTAATTATTATAATTAACCATTTTTATATATATTTTAATTATCATAAATATATTTCCGTTAAGTATATTTTTTAAATATTATAATAAATATTTTTTATTATTATTTGAACGTTACTTATTCAACATTGTAACCGATATTATCTCATAAATTTGCTCTTAATTTTTATATTTCTAAACCTAACTATAAACATGTCTTCTTTTTCTCCAAAAATTTATCACAAACTCATTTGCTATTTTCCACAACCAACTCACAAATTCATTTGTTAAGTTACTAAACAATGGCGAATAAAATCAACATGATATCCGAAATCCACCAGACTGATGAGAGTTTGAATATTGTAGTTCGGTAATTCGAATGTGGTTGGTGCGCGATATATGTCCGGCAACAATGCACCATTTTCTTTGGATATGATACTAATGGATTCAACTATAAGAACTCTTCTGTATGTTTAAATTTCATTTACACTGAGTTTTCATATATTTTTCGTTGTATAATATTATTCTATTGTCTTTTTGTTTAGGGAAACAAAATACAGGGTACAGTGCGTCGCACTCTGATTTATAAGTTTGAGAAAGATCTTAAGGAAGGTGTTGTTTACTTGATTACGAATTTTGGAGCTGTTTCAAACGGTGGATCATACCGTACTACTAGGCACGAGTATAAATTAACATTTCAATTCCACACGAAGGTTAAACTTTGCAATTTGAAAAAAGTTTCATTCAATATATATTTAATTTAAAGTTTTGTTCCAGCATTTGCTCATGACTATGATACCAATTATCTTTATGGTAAGAAGTATTAGTATGTTAGGTGTTTTTGTTGTTTTTGTAATTATAACATTGTAGACATGTGGTATCAATAATCGTGTGTATAATCATATTTTGTAGACATTATGAGAATGTTAACCGACATTAGAGCTCAAAAGGAGTATGAACGCAATGGTTTGAAGAACAAAATGGTTGCAATTCAGTTGAACTCTGATGAGTTAGTATCACATATGTTTTTTTATCTTGATTTTTTTTTTATGTATTTTATTAAATATTGTTTTATTGTTCAGGAAAATAAAATACACGGTACAACGCTCTAATTTATAAGTGTGAAAAAGATTTTAAGGAAGGTAACATTTACTCGATTAAAAATTTTGGAGTTGTTGCAAACGGTGGATCATATCGTACTACTAAGCACGAGTATAAATTAAAGTTTCAGTTCCACGTGAAGGTTAAACTTCGCAACTCGAAAAAAGTCCATTCTGATATATATTTGATTGAAAGTCTTGATCAAGCATTTGCCTCTGTTTACGATACAAACTATCTTTGTGTTTCTATAACTCACTATAAATATAAATTATTTTACCACAACAAAATCCATAAAATCATTTCATTTTCATCCATATTTCAAAATTTGTATTATGTTGTTTCTCTCATTTTTGTGTGAAAGCAATGTCTTTTATGCACGATTTTATTATGGACATATCACTAAGAAACAATTATTGATATTGATTTTAAGAGTTGTGCATATTTGGGAGATTTAATATTGCAAAAAATAAAAACTTCTTTTTTTTAAAAAAAAAAAAGTTTAGATTATGATGATTTATTCTTTGTTATGTAGGAAGATCGAATTAGAGTTTTAGTGCGAAGAACATTGACCTGCAACTTCGAAGACCAACTTCAAGTGATATGGTTTACAAGAAATCCTTATTAGATAGATGTTGGTTCTATCGATGTTTGTAATTTTCTTATATACTAATATTTTATGTTAATTGTATTTATAAATTTCAGACTTCAAACTCGAAAGAAAAAATAAAAAGAATTCATATTGTCAATCTAAGTTTTTGATGATAGGTTGCAGAGAAGAAAAAAAATTCTAAAAGTTGTGAAAGGGGGAAAGATTGTTGACTTAGAGGGTGTCTTCGTTATTTATATTAAGAAGATAATATTTTCATTAAACGGGACATGAGTAAGATCCAATTTAAATTTGTCTAAATGGGCAAACAAAATTATTAAAATAGAGAAATAGTTGTTGAACATGAGTATGCTTCTTTTTAGTTTTTGCTTAATGTTTTTTTATTGGAGTTTCAATTTAATATAAATTTGTGTTTTCAAATATTATTCTTTATGAAAATATGTGTTAATTTACATATATTATTGTCTTTTATATAAATTCATATGAAAGGAAATAAGTATCCATTGATAAAAAAATATTGGTCCATCATACAGAGTCTTTATATCAAAAACTAAAATTTGGTGTCTTTACCTTTCTCTTTCCTCTAAAATGGTGATCTTTCATGCATTCTTTTTTGCATACATTCGACAATTAATTCATTTATGTAAAGAAAAAATATTAAAATTTAATATTTCAATGACAACATTTTGAATAAATTATTTCCTTAAATGAAATTCTTAAAGATTTTTCCGGGGGGCACCGTTTGACAAGACCCTATTTTATATTTAGGAACCCCTTTTGAAATTTTTTAAGGATACTTTTACCATTAACATTAATGATTGACATTAATGACTATCAATACTATTAAACAATAATTCTAATATAAATCTACATTGAAGGTAATATTTTTTGTTATGTTCAACATTTAGAATTTATGAACAATAAAAAGTCTAATATAAATCTATATTATTTTATAAATTCTAATTTTTTTTACTGTAGTAATAAATTCAAGAGTTTTGTACCAAAAAAAATTCAAGAGTTTATTTTAGTATTAAATTATAAACATTTAATTTTAACGAGATTCTTTGCTTCTTTTAAAAGTTTGTGTTAACTATTGATTTTCTACAAAAATGATAGTATAAAAAAAGTCATAACATGACATTCACAATATAACACCCCACAAATATATCTAGAATAATAGTGGAATATTATTACTGGTAACTGAATTCATTATTATTACAACAAGAGTTTATGCACACCAAGGTGCCAAATACATCAGAGAGTTTGAAAATAACAGCGGAAATCAACGAGATTCACAATCCTAGAGGATAACTAGTACAACAAAACACGGGAAAAGAAAGCATGAAAGAAATGCCATCCAAAGCATAGCCACGAGCACACCAACCAGCATACCTTTAGCCAACCTGCTTATCTGAATCAAAAAGGGAGTGGGGTGAGACAGTCACTTCGTCCCAGTGAATTCTACTACCCTCCTAAAAGGCAACTAAGACCGGGGCTCCTAATCAGTCATAACATACATAATTCATAACATAATATCATAAAGCATAATATAAATGGTGTGTCACAGATTATTAGTCTTGTTCATTTTAACCGCGAAGCACTCTGAGGTGAGTATCTCCCAGAGGCCTGCCTTATCCGCTGAACACGAAGTGTTTCCGGCATACAACTCACAATTTAACATTTTTCCTGATGGAAGCTTCCGAAGGAAGTCCATAAAGCGATAGAATAATTCGCACATAATTGACTGATTCTAAAATTTATTCATACTACCATAATTCCCAATTCCCGGGCGCATACATCATGTCTAAATTCCTACGTTAAAACCTAATAGTCCGACTGTGATGACCTCCTGTTTAACATTATATAATTCGTACAACTGCAAATAACCATTTCTGATGAAGATATAAAACGAGTGATCAAAAGTTTTGAAAATAGGAAAAAGTGAGTGAATTCTGGGTTAGCTCGCTACGGCGAGTCACCAAGCTCGCCATGGCGAACATACAGGCCCTGGCCTAAACAACTCGCTAGGCGAGCCAGAACTCGCCATGGCGAAGTTCTTCAGCCCATAACCTTCCGCTCGCCATGAAGGCTCGCTAGCAACTCGCTATGGCGAGTTCATGCAGAATTGACCCTGTTTTGCGAAAATCATCATTTTTCAAAGGATTCACCTACAATCTTCATCTGAGGCGTTGCAGAAATATAAAATAGATAACATAAGACAGAATAGAGTGGAATTTGGGGCTTAATTCCACCCACACAGCTATACCTATTCAATCCTAATTTGCATGCAATTTCATAAATTTGAATTAAACTAACTAACTAGCCTAAGAACACACCTGATAGAAGCTTTTCCTTGCTCCTGGGCTCCTCTAAATTCAGCTACTGCAACCCCAACAAGACCCACGAACTGACAGACCAAAGGCTTGAGCTTGACACTTGAAAACCCTTCTATTTGAACTACGAATTTGGAATGTGTTTGATGAATTGATTCAGCTGATATGAGGCTATTTATAAGAGGTTTCTGAGGTTTAGGATAGTGTTTAAACAGTAGAGGTTTTGTTTCACTCTTGCCTTGCATGTGTTTCTATTGGGTGAAGAAGTGGTGAGAAGGGTTGTTTGTTGTTATGCACCATGTGAATCCTTGGAAGGTTGGGGAATCATAGTTTCAGAGCTGCTGTTAGTGCAGGTGAGGAATCTCTGTAACATTGGTGGTTGATCAAAGACTTGTGATATAAGATGACAATATTTGGTATTAAGTGTGATAGGAAATTTTGTAGCTTTGTGTGTTGTTGTTGTTTAATCACGTGAGAGAGGAGGAGAGACTAAGGAGGTTGAGCTTCTCAAATTATTCAGAAAAATGAATGAATGAGGATGAGTGTGATTGCATGTAGGAGAAGTGAGAATTGAGTGGAACTATGACACATGAGTTTTGATGAGGTGTTAGGCATTAAGGGAGGGTGAGTCATATGAGGGAGGGAAAAAAATTGAATTCTCTAATATTAATCAATTCTTATGTGAGGTTATTAAACTGTTAGTGTGTAGTTAGACTTAATTAGCTTTACTAACTCATACACATAATACACTCTAATTAATTCCAATTCTATTAATCCAAAATTCAATTAGAGCTAATTAGATGGTTTAGAATTTGGGGATGTTACACACAAAACAATGAATCAATATATATTGTTATTAATTGATTTAATTGGATATTATGAATAAAGATACTTATATACCCATATTGTTTTTTCCTATATAAATAGTTTTTGATTGAACACTTCAAATTACATATTTTCCAACTTTTTCTCTTTAGCTATTTTGTTTGTATTTCTTCGAATTATTTTCATTTTATCTATATTCATCTTATTTTATATTCATCATTCTTTTCAATTTTTGTAGATGTGGATCTCAAAAGAAAATATAAATGATATATAAACTCCGAATAAATTGGACCAAAGACATTTGATTACAATATGAGTTTTAAGGGATTGTTATTCTTCCTCACACATATGAATGTAAATTAATTTAGAAGATGTATTGTATTTTTTTCGGTAATAAGTGTAATGTATATTGTAAATCATATTTCACACTTTAAGCAACAATGTTGCTTAAGTTGAAGATTATGTTATTGTTTTATTATGATTTAATTTTTCATTACTAACTTTCATATGTATATTATTATTTTTCTTAGTAAAATTATATTTTTATAATTGTAAAATTATAAATGATTTATAATCATATTAAAAAGTGGCAGAGAGAATAATATACACATTTTATACGAGATTGCTTTTTTAAAAAAAACAAATAAAATAGGAAGAGAAAATATTAAGACGTGAGGTCCAAAATTATATGGCATGAGTTTTGTTAATTAGATTGTTGTATCGTAACAAAAAATATAAATGAATAAAGAAATTTACATTTTTATAATATTTTCTCAATTATTTGAAAACAAATAATAAGCAACTAAATAAATATAATAAAATTATTTAACAGTTTCTTTTGCAAAAATTTAATAGAAATTTCATTTAATTTTTTCCTCCTAAATACAAGTTAAGAAATATATAAAATAAAAATTATTTTAAACTTCATCGTGGTATTATAAAAAAAAATTTACATACAATACTTGAAAATTAAAACAAATAAATTATATTAAAAAGTAAAACAAATAAGTTCGATCATTAACATGTTCCTTGACAGAAGATTGACATCGCTAAAAAAAGTTATATTAGTGGCTAGACTGACAAACTTTTAAATGTGAATAAATAGTAAATTTTAGTTCGAAAAAGTCTGGTCCCCCTTATAATGTCTTTTCTACCAATTAAGTTATACTATGAGACCCCGATGATGAAGATTTTACATGTAATATTGAATGTTTAATAAAAATGATATATTAACATAATTTTTATTTATTTAAAAAAATATCATTATTATTTAAGTATTATATTAAAAAAAAAATGAAAAAATAACCAAGACATTAGAATCAAGTGAATTTCTGTTGGAAACAATCATTGACTAGACTTTACTTATCTACGCTCGAACTTTGGAACAGAGGCTAAAAAAATAACATTTGAAAAATTAATTCACCTCAAAATTCAAAGTTGAATTTGTTACTCCCTCCGATATTTTTTATAAGAAACTTTGACTTTTTAAGTTCATTCAATAATTAATGTATTTGATTTATAATATAGACCAAATATATTAGTTTTTTTTTTTTTACTAAAATAAAAGATATTCATCCATTCAAATCGATGGAGTACATTAGATTCAAGTACAAATTCAATACCGCTAAAAACAAAAATGATGAATCTGCGAACAAGCTCTCTATTGTGCCTTAGAAATCTTCCAAAACCCCTTTCACCTCTGATGATTCAAGAATCAAAGCTCATTCCAAATTTTAGAAGCAAAATAAGGAAGTTCATCATTTCTTCATATTTTGATATTCTGCCAAGAGTCATGGGTGTTGCTGGGGATTTGCTGTAGTTGTGTAGAGCTCAGGAAACATGGATTAAAGCTTATTTCCAGGTGGGTTCTTAGGCTAGTTAGTTAGTTTAATCAAATTTATGAAATGCATGCAATTATAGGAATTAATAGGTATAACTGTGTGTGTGGGAATTAAGCCCCAATTTCCACTCTATTCTGTTCTATGTTATCTATTTTATGATTCTGCATTATCTCAGCTAAGGATTGTAGGTGATACTTTCAAAATTGATGATTTTCGTAAAACAGAGTCAATTCTGCAAGAACTCGCCATAGCGAGTTGCTAGCGAGTATTCATGGCGAGCTCAAGGTTCTGGGCTGATGAACTTCGCCATGGCGAGCTCTAGCTCGCCTAGCGAGTTGTTTAGGCCAGGACCTGTAAGTTCGCCATGGCGAGCTTGGTAACTCGCCGTAGCGAGCTAACCCAGAATTCACTCACTTTTTCTATTTTCAAAATACTTGTCACTCGTTTTATACCCTCGACTGAGATAGATGTTTTGCAGTATTATGAAATTAAATAATATAAACAGGAGGTCATCACAGTCGGACTATTAGGTGATAACATAGGGAATTAGAATATTGTATGCTTCCCGGGTTTTGGGAATTATTGGTAGAATGTTATGAACTTAGTGATCAGTCGATTAAATGTATGATTATGATATCAGTGTGGACTTCGTTTTAGATGTTCCATTAGAAATCTTTGTGAGCTGCACGCCGGAACGCTTTCTGTTCGCGGACAAGGCAGGCCTCTGAGACATGCTCACCTCAGAGTGCTTGCGGTTTAAAATCAACAAGACTAATCAGTGTTACACCTTTATTTATTTATGCTTTATGACAATATGATATGAAATATGATACGACTGATTAGGTGCCCCGGCTTTATAGCCTTTAGGAGGGTAGTAGAACTCACTGGGACGAAGTGACTGTCTCACCCCACTCCCTTTTCGATATAGGTAAGACAGGTTATTTCGGAGCAGGAACCAGGATGGATCTGACGATTGGAGCCGAGTTTGGATCGTCAGCATTAGAAGACTTAGTCTTCATTCTTGCTTTATTTATCTTGTTATCTCTCTGTAGTTCTTTTCCGCTGTTTGTATTCGAATAATCATTATTATCTTAATGATAATCATATTATTCAGTTAACTCTTTTTAATTAATGTACTCAGATTCCAGTTTTTAATGTTCCGACTAAATATTCTAGATAATTTTAGTTGGGGCGTTACAATTGGTATCAGAGCAGGCCGATCTAATATCGGACCTTGCCATGAGTCATTACAATCCCTTTTTCAGTAGTACGGACCCTTTGGAGTCTGGACTGTTTACGCTGGAACCATCGCGTGCTGAGTCTGATCAACTCAGTATTGTGCATGGTAGGCAGGGTATTACGGTTGAGAACCGAAGTGGACCACGGTGGTTAAGTAAGAAGATCGTAGTGGAGATGCAGTTCAGAAGCAATCGTTGGCCAGAAATTCTCTCTAACCGGATGTTAGAGCTGAAATAGTTAGGACTGAAGGAGTAAGTGGTGCAGCGCCAACAAGTATACCAAGAGTTAAGATGGATTATATGGATTAAGACCAATAGTAGTAAGAAATTCTGGAGATTGTAAGGAAGTAGTTGTTAAGATTATGGAGAGTAAGAACAGTTCGATGGGAGTACTAAACACTCGAAGTTGAATTGTTTATGTAAGAGCATAAGTGTAGGGTGTAGTAGTATCCTCTGACATAGTGGGTTAGGCAAACCTTTCCGAACTTGAGAGAAACCATATCTTCTGGTGAACATGTTTACAAGAAACATGTAAGCCAAGTAAGATTCAACCTTCGGTACATCAAAACTCTTCCTAGATACTTAATCTTACTTGTCAGCCGTGAGATTCACTAGTAATGTTAGATCAGTTCAAAACCATACTAGAGGAACCAAGTTGGAATATTCACCCACGGTAACACTCATCTGAGAACTTTCCAATAGATTATCCTGTAGGAAGCCAATTTTCAATGCCTCCCTAAGAATAACTTAGCATTTCTACATTGTAACTCGTATTCTTACCATACCGCGAGAAGCCAGGATCTGTTTAACATAACAGATAGGGTTTCTTTTTCGATACCAGCTTAGGTCAGTTAACTCAGCAAACCAGTAGAGACCAACTTTGATTAGAGTAACAATTAGGATTTATTTTCCAACACCATGTAGATACCTGATTTAATTAATAAGGCATCATTCGTGAGCACTAGAAGCAGGAATCAACCGAATTAGCCCTCGTAAGTAAGGACCAATAGTTTTATCTTACCACTAGAGGTTGAGCAATATTAGATGTACCATTAGGAATTTCACCTTATTAACTTTAGTATCCATATGGACTTGTTAGGTGTAGTTCCCACTCAACTTGAGCTAGTAACGTGCTATCGGTAATTACCCGACCATTCGCATAGGGAAAATAGTGGATTTAGGCCACCCTAGACTCAGAATTCTTTTACGCTTCAGCCTGTTAGGTTATCACATAGGATATTGCTACCTGCCAAATAAGATAGACTCAGCTTAATGCATATTGTGTCAGGGGAACACATCAACCGCTTAAGACGTAACTTGCTTGGATAACAATTAGAAACATTTTTAGCCATACTCGTCTATCAGGAAGTGTACTGGACACCATCATACATTTCCCTAAATTAGTAGCCTAGTGTGCAACGTAGATAAATCCTTTGTGAGAGAAATTAAGTTGAACCACTCATGTTAGTAAATTACTTAGACGTCAACCTGCTATCTTGTCATTTAGTACATTACTAATAGGAACTCGTTGCTATAAGCAGTCAGTCTCTTGAAATCAACCTTAGTGTCGTATCACTAATATTCAAGCCTCAATAAGATTAGTAACTCAGAAGCTATTATTAGCACCTTCAGCCATCTAGATCAATCGTTGTTTACCTATGTAAGTTCCCGCGTATAGAAATAACTAAGTTGGATTTATTTCTTGTCAGCTATTTAGCATTTTCATTCATTCTGACCTTCGAGTTAGGGATCTGTTAGAGTCAGCCAGATTTTCCTCTAGGAGTGCCTATCAATAACCTGTTTTGAGCCTGAACCATTAGAGGTTAAAATTCCAATTTCATGACCATTCCTTCGGACCTTTGATAAGCTAAGTTCATCGAACCGAACTATGTCGGATTGGGTATCCATTAGACATGAGAACATGGAACAGGTTCATTCCCTAACTTGTCTGCTTATGTTCCAGACAGATAATTCCTTCTCGTGCCTTATCATCTGTCAAACATAATTATCACCCGGAGTAGTTGAAAGATAAACTTCCAAAATTTTTCGACATCGTTCAGTTATACCAACCTTGCGAGATTTTACTTACAAGTAATCCTGTTCAATCTTTCAGCCCTTTCAGTTACGCTGTTAGTAACTGAATATAATTCGTGGAGTCCAGTTTATCTGGAGAGGACACGTGTAAATTCAGTTCAAGCTCCCACTCATCGTATGGATCTTTTAATCAGTATCATTAGTCAATTATCCGCCGAACCATTCTACTCGGTGTCAGTATCAGTTAATCTCATAGGTCCTTGTGCACCTGAACGATCCATCATTATTTCCAGTACCTTGGGTATACTTTCGGAGTCTTATCAGCTAACTTCCAGTTAAATTCAGATCTTTCCAGTTACGTAGATAATAGGAGCCTGTATAAATAGCAGAATCTAGATACTTCATCAACGCTATTCTCTGAATCCGAGTTTGAACCATTCCATTCTCTGTCGACTGTTTCAGTTTCTCTGTACAGTATCAACGATAGATTCAGATCGTCATTAATCAATTCTTCGTGTAGAGTATAAGAGTTTCCTTATTACAATTCGATTCATACATTGACACATAGACTATGGCGAATGAGGGATTTAAAGCCATTCTCTGTGTTAAATGTGTAAACCTTCCGTATTTAGTTAACCGTCATTAAAGTCCAATCACTTTAGCCAGATTCTTCCATGTCAGCCTATCAGAGAATTATCCAGCCAACCTAACCGTATCATTGAAGTAAGACTCGAACCTCAGTTCTTGATATGTTAAATGTATTACTCGACCATAGTGTTGTGCTAGTATTGATCAGAATAGTAGGAGGAAAATTCTGGGGTACTATGGAATCGGTCGCAGATGGGTCTGACTCATTGGCGAAATAATCTATAGTGTCTGAGCGTTCTCCACTCGTTTTATATTTTGATTAAATCCTAGAGTTTTTATACGGCACTATGGGACAGTGGAACGTAAGACGTCTCACGAGCTGCAGCGTTCAGAATTGAGAAAACCCTAAAGAGAAAGTTTTGGATTTTTTACATCAACACTTAAATTTATTCCATTAAGCTATTCATATAGCAACAACCAGGCCAGATACCGAACTGTGGAAGTGTAGTGCGAGATAATCTTTAGAACGGTATTGCTAAGATGTCGCGAACATATTGGACTGTAGTAGAGGATTGAGAAGTACCGTCATATACTTGCTTTCACCAAGTAAAACAAGTGCACTTTGTGAGGTCATCCAAGGAGAGATGTAGTAGTGTAAGAAGTTATTTGGAAAAGAAGAGATAATGCGTCATTACGTTAAGTGAATATGATGTAACGTCGTGATGACGCAGAGTAAAAAGTGGATGACCATAAGTAGTCGGATCGGAGTGCGCAGCACAAGATCAGACAAAAATATATTAGATGATCAAATTGGGACGAATAACCCTTTCAGAGAGGAAAGTTTTATTCCAAGGAATAAAAGTAATTAAGTGATTCTTGAGAATAACACCAAAGTTGGATCTACGAGGTGTTTTCGAACGAAGAGATTCTATCCGAAGTATATAAGACCTTATCAGATTCGTCAACGCGTCGGTCCTGTAACCTATCAGTTAATTCTAATTCTATCCTTGTCAGGGTTACACGACGTGTTTCATGTGTCTCAACTTCGGAAATTCATTCCCGATCTTTATCACTCTTTAGAGATTGATATTCAGTCAACATTAACTTAACAGCCGAATCCAGTTCGTGTAGTTGATTGTGAAGTTAAGACTCTTCAGAACAAGAAAATTTCATTAACCAAAGTCGGATGGGCTCAGTCTCATGACGACTAACTCACTCAGGAATGGAAACCTGTCATGAGAAAAGTTATTCCTACCCTTCCAAAGGTAAATTTCTGAATTTCGAGGACGAAATTTCTTTAAGGGGGTAGATTGTAATATCTCACTCTTCCAATTACCTAATTAATTTTTATTAGAGCCTTGTCTAAAAAATTAATATTAATTAGAGGTGATTAAATTAATTTAGTCTTGTGAATTATGTGTAAGGTTAGAAATTCAAATTGAACTCAAACTACACATTAACACCTCGATCTCATACTATTGAATTAATTGACACTAGTTACCAAAGATTCCCTCTCAAACTACTCTTCCTCTCTCGTGTGACTCGCAATCACACCAAGCCTACACCTCACAACATAATACTTCCCTCTTGTGACTCACTTTTTTTTTTCCACCAACACATCATCAAATTGCATGCAAAGCAATGACTCATTACACCTCTCTTGGCATGGCAACACCTCACCAATTTTCTCTCTTCTATCACTTAACCACTTACAATGCATGCAAGTCCTTATTCATTATTCACAAAATTCAGATTTTGGAAAAGCCTTGAGTTCTCTCTTCTCTTTCTTTCTCACGCCACACAACAACAAACCCCACCCTCTATATTCTTCAAATTCCCAAAACTCTAGAGCTTGGCATAACTTTCCACCATATCTCAACATGACAAAGAATCATTCACCATTCCTCAAAGCTTCATATAATTACCAAACCACAAGAACACTATATTACCTCTTCTCCCTCCACTAGAGTTACATGCACACTGAAAATAGAATCAAGTTCTGAACCAGCTCTCTACTGTGCCTTAGAAATCTTCCAAAACCCCTTTCACCTCTGATGATTCAAGAATCAAAGCTCATTCCAAATTTTAGAAGCAAAATAAGGAAGTTCATCATTTCTTCATATTCCGAAATTCTGCCAAGAGTCATGGGTGTTGCTGGGGATTTGCTGTAGCTGTGTAGAGCTCAGGAAACATGGATTAAAGCTTATTTCCAGGTGGGTTCTTAGGCTAGTTAGTTAGTTTAATCAAATTTATGAAATGCATGCAATTATAGGAATTAATAGGTATAATTGTGTGTGTGGGAATTAAGCCCCAATTTCCACTATATTCTGTTCTATGTTATCTATTTTATGATTCTGCATTATCTCAGCTAAGGATTGTAGGTGATACTTTCAAAATTGATGATTTTCGTAAAACAGAGTCAATTCTGCAAGAACTCGCCATAGCGAGTTGCTAGCGAGTATTCATGGCGAGTTCAAGGTTCTGGGCTGATGAACTTCGCCATGGCGAGCTCTAACTCGCCTAGCGAGTTGTTTAGGCCAGGACCTGTAAGTTCGCCATGGCGAGCTTGGTAACTCGCCGTAGCGAGCTAACCCAGAATTCACTCACTTTTTCTATTTTCAAAATACTTGTCACTCGTTTTATACCCTCGACTGAGATAGATGTTTTGCAGTATTATGAAATTAAATAATATAAACAGGAGGTCATCACAGACGGACAATTAGGTGATAACATAGGGAATTAGAATATTGTATGCTTCCCGGGTTTTGGGAATTATTGGTAAAATGTTATGAACTTAGTGATCAGTCGATTAAATGTATGATTATGATATCAGTGTGGACTTCGTTTTAGATGTTCCATTAGAAATCTTTGTGAGCTGCACGCCGGAACGCTTTCTGTTCGCGGACAAGGCAGGCCTCTGAGACATGCTCACCTCAGAGTGCTTGCGGTTTAAAATCAACAAGACTAATCAGTGTTACACCTTTATTTATTTATGCTTTATGACAATATGATATGAAATATGATACGACTGATTAGGTGCCCCGGCTTTATAGCCTTTAGGAGGGTAGTAGAACTCACTGGGACGAAGTGACTGTCTCACCCCACTCCCTTTTCGATATAGGTAAGACAGGTTATTTCGGAGCAGGGACCAGGATGGATCTGACGATTGAAGCCGAGCTTGGATCGTCAGCATTAGAAGACTTAGTCTTCATTCTTGCTTTATTTATCTTGTTATCTCTCTGTAGTTCTTTTCCGCTGTTTGTATTCGAATATTCATTATTATCTTAATGATAATCATATTATTCAGTTAACTCTTTTTAATTAATGTACTCAGATTCCAGTTTTTAATGTTCCGACTAAATATTCTAGATAATTTTAGTTGGGGCGTTACAAAACTAATGAGATGTTATTAAAAATTTCATTTCGAAAATGAAACGTGATCTTTTATATCAAAAAAAAAAAACACCGACTAAAATTAGAAATTGATGTAGTTATTTAAAAGACCAAAATTTAAAGAAAGATTTTATAAGGAATAAAACTAAAAATTTGAGTATTTAAAAGGACCAAAAATATGTTTAACCTTAATGATAATAATTGTGACGAGACCTTAGAATATGATATGTTTCTTAAAAGATCTAATTTGTAACATCCCCAATTTCTAAATTGCCTAATTAATTTAATTAGAGATTATTTATCAAAAATTAAAATTAATTAAAGGTGATTAATTAAATTAACTCATAGGAATTTAGTGTATTATGTGTATTATCTTGGAATATAACTAAACCTATGTATACACTTAGACACTAAATTATATGAAGTTCAAATTAATTAAACCAAGTTCAAACTCTCCCTCCCTCATGTGACTCAACTCCCTCATAACACTACACCTCATCAAAGAACCATGAGTCATGGTTCCATTAAGCTTAAAATCCCTCTCCTTGCATGCAAACCTCCTAATCACTCATTCACTCTCAAATCAGCAAGGGAACTGAGCTCAACACCCCCACTCTCTTCCCCTCTTCACGCCCCAAACAAACAACAACAACTAGCAAAAATCCAAACTTATCAATTTCTTGTAACTCTAAAGCTTGGCCCCTTCCTTCACAAGCATTGTCCTTATTTTAACAGATCCTTCAGTATACATCTCATCAACTAGAGAATCCCTGATCAGCAATTGATTCCCATGCCAAATTCACATGAAGCTTTACAACAACAACCACCCTCATTTCACCTCTTCTCCATCCAATGAGATTGCATGCAGTCACCAACAAAACAAATTCGTGTACTGTACTTGGCTCAGAGAATTCAACTATAAATACTCTCCATCCTCAGCTTAATCATTCATCAAACAATCCTTTCATTCATAGAGTAAAAACTAAGGGTTATTAGTGTCAAGGTTCAAGTTCTGTCCAAGTCAGTTCGTGGGGTTGCTAGGAGTTGCTGTAGCTGTTGTAGAGCCCAGGAATCAAGTTTAAAGCTTCTTTCCAGGTGGGTTCTTAGGCTAGTGTAGCTAGAATTCCCTAAATTATGATATTGCATGTTAACTTAGGAAAATTAGGATTTAATTGTGTGAGGAGAATTAGCTCCCAAATTCTCTTCTATTCTGTTATATATTGATTATATTATATATCTGCACTTTCTCAGAGTTTGATTGTAGGTGATTCCTTTGAAAAATGTTGAAATTCGCAAAACAGGGGCTTTACTGCATTAACTCGCCATAGCAAGTTGCTAGCGAGCACTCATAGCGAGCTCAAGGTTCTGGGCTAAAGAACTTCGCCATGGCAAGCTCTAGCTCGCCTAGCGAGTTGTTTAGGCCAGTACCTGTAAGTTCGCCATGGCGAGCTTGTTAACTCGCCGTAGCGAGCTAACCCAGATTTGCCTCACTTTTTCTGTTTTTAAAATGAATGATCACTCGTTTTATATTATTACCTGAGAAAGATAAATTGCAGTTGTGTAATTTATTTAATATTGTACGGGAAGTCAGGCACAATTCTGAAATTAGGGATAACTTAGAATTAAGTTGTATGCTCTCCGGATTTGGGAATTATTGGTAGTATGTTATGAACCTAGTGATCAGTCAAATAAAAACATGTTTATGTTATCAGTGTGGACTTCGTTTTAGATGTTCCATTAGAAAATTTATGTGAGCTTTATGCCGGAGCGCTTTCTGCTCGCGGATAAGGCGAACCCCTGAGACGTGCTCACCTTAGAGGGTTTGCGGTTTAAAATGAGCAAGATGAACTTTGTGTTACACCTTTATATTATTGCTTATGATAATTATGCTATGGATATAGATTATGATATGACTGATTAGGAGCCCCGACTTTATAGCCTAGGAGGGTAGTAGAATTCACTGGGACGAAGTGACTGTCTCACCCCACTCCCTATTTGAAACAGGAAAACAGGTGGATTAGGTAAGCTGTGTTGTGGAGTAGCTGCTGCTGTTTGGAGGATCGCATTTTAGACTTTCTTGCTTTCTTCACTTTCTTATCGTGTTGTCGTTGTTTCCGCTGTTAATTTATGTACTCTTGATGTGTTTGGCACCTGTGTGTGCAATAAACTTTTGTTGTAATAATAATGAATTCAGTTACCATCTATAATAGTCCATGATTATTCTAGATTTATCTATAGGGTGTTATATAATTTTTGTTGGTAATAATAACATTTTTAGTTTTTTATTTTTGACAAAATCATGTTAATTATTTTAAAAATAATAAATTAAATTTTAAATATGAAGTGGCCATAAACACATATTATATGTCGTCTCATTTTGTTCTGAACAGAACTCAGATTTATCCGCGGGGGATAAATATGTACCGCCCCGACCTCAAGTCCACATCTCCGAGAGATTGTCCGCTTTGGGGTTAACCCGTCACGGTTTTGTCCTTTGTAGAAAAGGCGCCTCGGTTGGTTAGAGGAGTGTGGCATGTTGTATATAAACTACCATTAGTCTCGAGTTCCAGACGATGTGGGACTTATAGGTGAGCCAGAACAGATGCCCCCCAGTCGAGGCTAAGGGGCTGGGTTCGAGAACGAATTTTATCGTCCCCAGTGAAGTCACCAATGGTCGTACCTGAACGGACGTTCGATCGATGGCCAGCTGCTAGTCACGTGTGGTCTGGATAATTGCTTTGAAAACGGAGGGAGGGTTGTACCTGCAGACACTCCGATGCTTAAGTCAGCACAGATACCAGAGAAGAGGTAGAGAGAATAAGAATTGAATACCTGACTCCTCAATGATGAGGAGTATTTATAAGCCCCCAGCGCGGGGCCAACGATTATCACTATTGGGCCGCGTAGTGCAAGCCCAATGAGGATAACTGCTAGGGATAGCGTGGTATGCTGGAGAAGTCGTTAGACTCTCCCCCTAGTCAAGCTTAGCCCGTATTCTGCGGGAGACGGATAAGCTTGGGATGAAAACGTGGCTTGAGAGGCACGTTTGGCAGGTGCTGAATTAGAGGCGAGCACAGGTGTGCTCGACAGTGGTGAACTGGATAGGCTTGAGTTGCTGGCAAGCTTGAGGTGAGGTGTCGAGCTAGAAGCTGGTTGTGCTCGACATTGGGTCGTCCTCGACGGTCCAGTGGATTGGGCCTGCTAGTCAATTCTAGGCCCAGTCCAGAACACATTTAAAAAAGTGAAAAAAGTATATGCACAGACAGCGTAAAATAATTTTACACTGTCAACAAATTACAACTATGTTTTCCGTCACGTAACTTCACTTAACCTCACTTTCTTTATATGACATGAGAAAGTGAAAGCATTCTTAATTGTTGTCGGAGCAAAATTAGTTTACACTGATAATGCATGTCCTTTAAACTCTTTAATAAATATGTCAAAATATCAAAATTAAAGGTTAAATGAGGTGGTAAAAATTGGACAAAAAGATTATTGAACCAAAATTGCACATTTTATAAAATACGAGAATTAAAGCTACTTTTAAACCAAAATATAAAATTAATACTTAAATAATTCGAAATATGCGTTATGTCCGTGCTTGGCACGGGTACGAATACTAGTTAAAAATATTAATCGTCAATGTTATGCATTGATATGCGTGCTGAAGTCAACTGGCTCAATCTTTATGGGACGGAGGGAGTATATAGACCATTGAATCTTCTTCTTCAAGTGTGTAACCTTGTAACATTCACAAAATATCAATGAAAACCCATGAGGTATATTCAGAAATTATTTTCCTTTACTATTCTAACTAGACTTTGACTCGTGCGTTGCACAGATTTAGTTGAATAATAGATATACGATTTAAATTTTTATAATAAAAATTGCAAATAAAAAAACAAAATGAAATCTAAACATAAATATACTAAAATTTAAAACAGAGAGTACAAATGAAACTAAACAATGCTAATAAGTTAATAAAAATAGAGATATCATAAAATTGAAATTATATAGAATCAAAATAATTTGATTCAGAAATGGTAGTACAAAATTAATTGCAAAATTGGCTAAAAGTCAAACAACCGAATCAAATGTTTTAGGTTTTAAAATTTTGGGTAAAAAATATACCTAAAAAAATTAAATATAATTTAATAAATTTATTATGAATGTTTGGTTAGTTTAGGTGGTTAGGATGGAGGTTTCGCATTTCTTTGACTCGGGTTCAATTTACACATTCAGCAGTGATGAAAAAAAATTCATACATTCAGCAAAATAAATATATTTAATTTATTCTTATCAATTTTGTACCCACTAAAAATTTCATTTTAGATTTCTGCATCAGTTAGACCGATCTTGAATAATTGAGTCAAATGATAGTGATTTCAAAAGATTGAGAAGATGACAAATCATGCTAATGTTCAAGGTGGTGTATTTAATTTTATAAAACATATTTTAAAAGATATCAATCAATCTTTTTCTATTTTGATTGTATACCTACTAGTTTTTTAACCCGTGCTTTCGCACGGTTGACTTTTTTTTTTTTGTTCACACTGAGATTTTAATTTTTTTTTACTTTCATTTTTTGGTCAAGAACTGAAATTTTAATTTTATGACTGCATTCATATAAAAAATTTAATCTAAAATTAAATGTTACTTTGTTATCATCACAAGTAAGTAACTCTGGAATAAATACTTAGAATTGAGTTCTTATTATAATACGTTAAGTCCATTTCAATGTTACTTTGTTTCCATTTACAAATGACAATTGGTTACAAATATGATGACAATTGGTTAATTGAATTCATTACAAATGATCAACAATCGAAGCTAAAATTAATAAATGTATAACAATAATTATCATTATTGTTAGTTGACTTATACCTATTTCTTCAATCTTGATAATACCAATGCTAATAAGTAACAAATTCGCAAACAAAGCCCAAATTTCTTACAAAATTTCTATTTGAAACAACAGGACTTTGCATTTTTTGCGGAAAAAAGTAAATTACAAATATAGGATAATAATAAATAACAATGTACTATAAAGATAGTACAACCTTTTGGTTTTTTAAATCTATTTCAAATTATATTATAATACAATACAAAATCAACTAATTAAATTACAAATTAAGGATACAAAATAAAATTCAACTACAATTAAATAGTCCTATGAGAATATTTTCTATTCACATCTCTTCTAAAAACTCATTTACTACCAGAGAAAAGTGATTCAACAATTGAAGTATGAGAGAATGGTCTATCCATAGAAGAAGAAGGATAAGACATATCAAAACCCTGAAAACTCTCAGACTGTCCTGAAGTTAATCTCATTGAACTCAAACTAAGAAAACTTGAATCAGGAAGTGCCAAATCCCTCTCCAAATACCTCAAAACTTGTCTCATATTTGGTCTTGCCAATGCCTCACAATGTGAACACCAAACCAACCAAGTTTCAAAACTAATTCAGCAACATAATCCTCACCTAAATTTACATCTTTAGCCTCAACAATTTCACCTCTTTTCAATAATCATAAACATGATCAACTATAATTACACTCTCACATTCTCTTCTTTGTTCAATAGGCCTTTTACCACAAACAACTTCAAGTAAAAAAGCACTAAGAGAATAAACATCAGAACTTGTTGTAGCTTTACATGTTCTTGTCTGTTCTGGTGCTAAATAACCAAGTGTTCCCACAACATGTGTTGTTTGAGGATCAGTTCCATGATCATATAATCTTGAAAGACCAAAATACCTAAGCTACCATTTAGTTCAGAATCTAATAAAACATTACTTGCTTTAATATCTCTATGAACTACAACTTGTATCACCATGAGTCTATATTTTATACAATCATTCTCAATCTTCTACAAACACAAATAGCAGAGAAATATCTATATTCACAATTTCTCATGAGCAGAATTGCAAGTTGTAGAAAGTGAGAAGAATAAAGATGAGAAAGAGTGAAAGAGAGAAAGAGAGTAGGGATTTCTCTCCAAATGCAAAACTTGAGGGAGTAAAAGATTGATAGGAGAAAATAACAAAATGATGAGGAACAAAACCAATAAACAAAATGTATATAAAGGTAAAGAAAGCTATGGCCTAGAAATTAGAATCGCATGAAATTACAAATTTTGGATTTGGAGAAGATCGATATTCAAATCTTCAATAAACTTATATATGATTATGAAGGAATAGTTCACTTTCATCAATATATTGAAGATTCGTCAATTCAACAAATCATTTCAAGATCTTGTGCATGATCAATAATGATGAAAACAAATATTGCAAAAGAGGGAAACGTGAAAACATGGTAAAGAGGATGAAGAGTCTGCAGGAATCTCAATTACATCAATTATGTAAAATCTAAAACCATAAAAGAAATCTAACCGAAGAAACTTAATTTTACCATATATGAAGGCATAGAGTAAACAATTGTATTTTCTGTAAATAACCATATTCTTCAAAACAAACTCAAGCCAATTACATAACCTATATTCACATGTCAGCATGGAAATAAAAAAGAAAGCAAAAAGTGGCCACTGCAGCAGTACATATACATAAGAAGCTTCAAATGCAAAATTAGATATTCAAGAAATAATCCACAATCACATAAGTATATAAATAACCAGGTAAAACACAAATTCATTGCATGACAAAAAATGTTGAGAGAGAGAGAGAGAGAGAGAGAGAGAGAGAGAGAGAACATACATATAGATTGCAACAAATATTTGTGGCACCATTCCAACCAATAATCCAATTATGTAAGGCCCGTACTTAACATTTGTTGCCACGTCACAATAGTTGTAGACCGTGTAAGGGAATGGAGCAATACTGATTAAGGCAACAACTCAAAATTGATGAAACCAGTTTCCTGCACCAGCAGATTTTAGAATAGAAGCCTTCTTTGGATACTGCTCTAACCATCCCTGCATAGATTCATAAAACATCATAGCAAGTTAGTACATACGATATAAACACCAGCATACACAAACTCAAAACTAACTGAGATTGTAGAAAATTCACATACTATTTGAAATCACCATAGTCATTTGCATAACCTAAAATTTTATATGAAGTTTAGATTGCTATGATAAGGAAGAATTACTCTCATCCTATTGTTTAAAAAAATGGCATACGACTCATTTGCAGCATATAATTGTGCTTTGTCTTTTGGTATGCTGCAAAAAAGACAATTTATATTAAATTATAGGGTAAATAGCTATTAACCCCCCTGCAAAATAGGGGAGTTTTCATTTACCCCCCTGCCTAATTATTTTTTTTAAAACAAACCTCGCAATATGAAAATTATTTCATTTACCCCCCCGGTTGGACAACTAAGCATTTGATTGTACATTGTTGCTGATGTGGCACGTACACGTGGCAATAACTTAATTTATATTTATTTTTTAATTTCACATCACTTATTAATATTATTATTATTTTTTAATTAAAAATTCTGAAATAAAAAAAAGGCGTTATTAAAAAAAAAAAAATTTGTTCATATTCTTCAAACTCATCTTCATCCTTCATCATATTCTTCAAACTCACATTCTTGTCTCAAATCAAGAACAACAACACAAATAAGATGATGAATGTTCTTCTTCCTCAATTTATATTTCTTTTTTTATGAACAACATCAACATCATAATAACAGAACAACCAAATTCGAGATCGAGAGAGAGAGAGATTCGAGATTTCGATTCTGGAGGAAGATTTGGGTTTGTGTTTTATGTTGTCCTTGATGTTTTTGTGAAAGATTTTGATTTTATTTTAAATTTTAATTTTGATTCTTGATGTTTTAGATTTTGAAATGGAAAAAAAAAGGAAAGATAGAAAAGAATTTTGTTGCGTTTGATTTTTGAATTTATGGGTTATGGATTAAATTGATTGGATTGAATTCGAGATCGAGAGAGAGATTCGGGATTTTGATTTTGGAGGAAGATTTTGGTTTGTTTTTTATGTTGTCCTTGATGTTTTTGTGGAAGATTTTGATTTTGATTTTCTTTTAAATTTTAATTTTGATTCTTGATGTTTTAGATCTTGAAGAGGAAAAAAAAAGGAAAGATAGAAAAGAATTTTGTTGCGTTTAATTTTTGAATTTATGGGTTAGGGATTGGATGAAGTTTAAGATTGAAGATGAAGTTTGTTGTGCATAGATTCATGTGTGTTGTGTTGTTTTGATTTATTTTAATTGAATTTGAGAATAAGTTTAAAGGATGAAGATGATGAATTGGGGATAATGGAAGAAGGAATAAGAACTTTAGTTTTATATGTTGTTGTTGGTAAACAGAAAATCATCAGAATCAATTACCAAATACAAATCAATTTGTGGGTTGTTGTTGTTATTCTAAGAAAAAAATATATATATATAAACTTAGGAAGAAGAACATTCATCATTATCTTGTTTGTGTTGTTTTTGATTTGAGACAAGAATGTGAGTTTGAAGAATATGATGAAGGATGAAGATGAGTTTGAAGAATATGAACAATTTTTTTTTTTAATAAAGCCTTTTTTTATTTCAGAATTTTTAATTAAAAAATAATAATAATAATGTTAATAAGTGATGTGAAATTAAAAAATTAATATAAATTAAGTTATTGCCACATGTACGTGCCAAATCAGCAACAATGTACAATCAGATGCTTAGTTGTCCAACCGAGGGGGTACATGAAATAATTTTTATATTGCGAGGTTTGTTTTAAAAAAAAATATTAGGCAGGGGGGTAAATGAAAACTCTCCTATTTTACAGGGGGGTTAATAGCTATTTACCCTAAATTATAATACCAAAAATGTCAATATAAAAGCAAGCTTCAGATTTGAGAAGTACCTTAAAATCTGTAAAACAATGTTTCCACCTAAACATAAAAAAATAAAGATTCTGCAACATGCAACAGACAATTAGCCTAAAGAAAGGTTTCAAGATAGGGAAATGAAATTATAAAACATTGTAATGTAAATACTCACATTTATAGGAGGTGGTTGTTCAATATAATAACATTGTAGCACATTAAATTCTGGATCCCCCTTAGCTGGTTCTTCTGCCCATGGAGATTTAAAAGACTTGTGAAGATTTTCTGATGAATTCAAATTTAAGCCAAATATGGTAAGATCAATTTCAAGAGTAAGAGATGCCAGGTCAAGATCATTCATCCTGATTGCACATACAAACCTAGAAAACCATATGGATCTGTTGTAGATTGTGCAGCTTGCTTAGACTTCATGTCCTGGTCCCTAAAAGACTGATTTAGAGACAACATTTGAGGATGAAACCGAGATTGGTTCTTATGCTGTTGATATTGCTGCTATACCTTAAATTTGATTTTCTAAGTTACCTCATTTTTTTGTTATATGTCAATGACTTTGCAGGGACTAAGTTACCTCATTTTTTGTTATGTTACCTCCTTTTTTGTTATATTAATAATTGATTTACTAAAATAGCAAAGAAAGTTACCTCAATTTCCATGATAATTTGCTGCAAGCCTGAATACCAAACATGAGCCTAAAAACACTACAAAATAACGATAAAAAGAAGAGAGAAAAATTCAAAACGAAATAGCTATTCCTTTCAATTCCAACAGTGAGTCTAAATCAAAGCTTGAAAGAGAAGTCACCTCTGCAAGTGGTGTTTATCAAACAGATGGTGTGCACATATAAAATTGAAATAGATGAATAAATTCTAGCACAAAGAAATAGAAGAAGAACAACAACAAACCCTTGGTTGCCGGTGATTCGACTCCATGCTTCCGTCGCGTGCAGATGAGCGTATGGCGTGAAGAAGAATAAGCAGAACAACAGCAACTAACAAACTCCAGTTTCCAACGGTGAAGGGTATTTATAAGGTGAATGGTAAATTTGTGTGATATTGCAATGGAAGAACTGATGAGGAAGAATCAGAATATAGAAATAGAATAAGAATAACGTGCTGAATTGAAAGAGAATCGAACCCGTGCAGGGGAATCGAATCAGAATCAAATCTGTCGTCGACGTACGCAGAGGAATTTCGAAAATAAATTAGTTGGCACCAGAGAAGAGGGATTGGGAAAACTAATTTGAAAAACGAATCTAGTTTGGAAGATGAAGGATTCCTTCAAGGGCGACGTGGAAGCCGGAATGCAGAGCATTTTGAAAAAAGGGGCGTTTTGCAACTCTACAGGACTGTATGAAGGATTTTCTATTGTTAATATATAGGATACTATATATACACAAGTAGCATGGAAAATGAAAAAAACTTATACTTAATAAAAACTTATACTGCAATATATATTATAGACCAAAGCAAAAAGAACATGACATATATAGGCACACACACCAAAATAAGGAGTCAAGTACATGCTAGTTGAACACTATAGTGCAAGTCAATATTACCCAACCTTGAACACTATAGTGCCACTGTTGATAAATGAAAGCAACAAATAACCAATTATAGTTAACTTGACCACAACATACAGGATATAAGACCATTTAAACAAAGAAGAACCAAAAGTTAAAAATATCATATTTCAATTTCAATCGAAATACACCATCACTTTATACTGATAAGAAGCCTAAAACTCATGGCTGAGATAAGCATATCATGGCTGAGATCGACATAAGAAAAAATTCGGCAGAAACTTACCGAGCTCCAAGACCAAATATCAACATCTTATAGAGATTTTAAACACATTAGAGTCTAATAATAACATAACTTAGAAACATAAAACAAAGCAAGACCAACAAATTGTTTTATTCTTAGAGACTTTTTATCAAACACATACCATGCATTATTTAATATAAGAATAAAACAAAGTGTATAACATGTACTAAGAAACACTACTACTACTGCAGAAGAATAAACATGTGATAAGAACTTTAACAGAGAAGAATAAACACTACTACTGCAGCAAGTCATCACAACAACAAAAAAGTTAATAAAACTTCTACTCACCTTCAAACTTGGATGAACAATGAAACAAAGTATGTCACAAATAATTTACACACATCATATATATAGAGAATAAACAATATGCAATAAATTCATCCAACAAAGACCAATCTAACACGAGTAATGATAGAAATAAATTAAAGGAGATATGCAGATTCACCAAATCTGTAAACATATGCAAAGAAATCCTTTCTCAGAAAAAAAAAATTGAAATTGAGTTAATGTGTAGTAATCAAGAAGGAAGAATAAGCATATAATCGTTGCAGTAGTAATTGTTTGTATTGGAAAATTGAGAAGAATTTATGGGTAGTAATGAAAAGCATACTTACCACCAGAAAAACCAGAATCGCTTCTCAGACGCAAAAGCTATGAATCACTAATTTACTTCTCTGTTTAATTTCAGTCGACGAAACTTTTGCAAAACGATAATGAGAAATCTTTTGATGAGGGAGATCCTTCTTGGGTTCATATTTATAAGGCAGAAACTATGAAACAATTGATTGCAAAATGAAACACAGACTTCTCCATTTGAAATTAAAATAAGCGTATCTTTGATTTGGGAGGGAAATTGAACACCAGATAACGCCTTCGAAGACGAGAACACATCTGGGAAAGGTGAATCGGGACGATCGCAATTCCGTCCACATTCATTGTATTCTCTGCCCTCCAACCCCAGCATCACAATACACGCCACCTCCCTGGTATAGCTAGCTCTGCATCTATCCATCTACCTATATCACTTTTCCCCAATTTTTTGCTGCCGCAAGCTTCTACACTTGTCAAGTTGAAGCACATGAACTAAACGACAAAGATGGAAAAAACCCAAAACATATAAGAATCGAGACCTCGCCGACGTGGCATAGCTAAACAAAATCTACCGTAACATTTTTGCCTTTCTTTTTGTCAAGATTATGGATATTATTTTCAATACATAGCAAAATACTAATTCAAAATTCAAATTTAGGTGAGAGAAATGAGTTATTTTCAATACATAGCAAATGACTAATTCTAAATTCAAATTTAGGTGAGAGAAATTAGATGAGAGTATTAATTAATAGTGGTTTAGGAGGGAAAAATTAGGATTAAGTTAAGAGTTTAATTAAAATTTTAATAGATGCTAAAGATAACTTTTATTATAATTAAGATTAAGATTAAGATACGGAGTTTATGGAAAAAGCAAAATTTACAACTATGGTTAGAAAATCGAAGCAAGAAGAGGGTTTTGGATTTGGAAGGCTCAAAAAAAATTTGATCGGGGGATGACGAGGTTTTGGGTGTGAGAGAAGAAACTGAATGAAGAAGAAAGGTTTTTGGGTTAGCGTAATATAAAAAGAAAACGAGGGTTTTGGGTATTTTGTTTTATAAAATATTGAAATATAAAATATTTTAGCTTAAAAAAAAATATAAGAACAATAGCGACAAATTTTGTTGAACGCTAATTATCAATCTCCAATTCGGTCTCTATATATAGCAACCGATGGCTGAAATTATTATACATAAATGTAATCCATATGAGTTATGCATGGTACATAAGTCAATAAGACTCATTAGATTGAGCATCAACGTGTAATAATCTTAGCCAATCTCAACTCACACACTCACACCCTTCAAATTTCTCGCGTACCCCCCGAATTTCTAGTGCACCCCCCCCCCCCAAATTTTTCACGCGCCCCCTAAATTTCTCGTGCACCCGTCAAATTTCTCACACACCCCCAGATGACTCGTGCCCCCAATTTTTTTTTGTCCTCCCACATTTCTAGCCTAAACCATTTTGGTGTAGGAATGGTTTCAGATATATACACTCCAAAACTATTAAGTGCATAAGATGGTTTTGGAGTACAACCTATAATTAGAATCATTATTTTCTATTCTTTTTTGGTACAATTATAATCATCATTTAAAACCATATATTTAACAATAATTTTGGTTTCTCATATAAAACAATCGAAACCATTAAATCACAATTATTGTTTCTATTCTAATTATAGGGTTGTAATCCAAAACCATTTTATGCACCTAATGGTTTTTTATTACAACCATACGAAACCATTCCCACAGCAAAATGGTTTAATGGTTTTTTATTATAATCATTATTTTTTATTATTTTTTTTTGGTACAATTATAATCATTATTTAAAACCATTTAACAATAATTTTGGTTTCTCATATAAGACAATCAAAACCATTAAATCACAATTATTGTTTCTATTCTAAATATAGGGTTGTACTCCAAAACCGTCTTATGCACTTAATGGTTTTTTAGTGCATATCTGAAACCATTCCCACAGCAAAATGGTTTAGGCTAAAAATGTGGGGGAGGGTGGGGGGGGGGGGGGGGGGGGGAATGGGGGGCAAAAGTCATATGGGGGGTGTGCACAAGAATTTGGAGGGTGCACTAGTAATTTGGGGAGTGCACGAGTAATTTTGGGGTGTGCTAAGTAATTTATCCATGGTGCATAAGGATGACTTATGCATAATAACCAATCCCGCAACCGATATAGCCACTGGTTTTTTTTTTTTTTTTTTTGGCTTTGAGTTTCAAATAATAATCTCTAATTTGGTCTCTATAATTAGGTAGCAACCGATATAGTGACCGATTATTTTTTACTTTGACGCTTGAAAAATCGATCTCTAATTCAGTCTCTAAAGCGATCAAAATATTTTGATCTTTAAATCAGTTGCTAAAAGCGAATTTTCTAGTAGTGAATCCTCTCCTACGAACTTTTCATTGGATGAGATCCAGTGCTCATCTACACGATTCAATTACAGTATTTTTTTTTTAAATTTTTTTGAAGCTATAGTAATTAAAACAAATGAAGGGCCTAAATTCCACCAACCATAATGTGTCTGGAGATGATCTCTGTCTAGAGAAATATTTATATAGGCACAAATCTAAATAATATTTGTTAGGTACACTCAGAAGAAACAAGAAATAAAAAATGGTTAAAGTAATATGACTTGATGTGACAATTTTATTTTTCATTTAATTTTTTTGATTTGTGTGTGTGTCCAAGCAAGTGTTCCTCCTCTGTCCATAATTTTGGCAGTGATATTATTTTTTTGTTATAAACCAAAGAAAGATAAAAAGAAGAAAACGAAAAACTAAATTCTATATATAGTACCATGTTCTAGAAGAGTCTGCAAAGAGAAGATTCTTAATAGGGGTGGACAAAAAATCGCAATCCGACTTAATCCGAAGAAACCGAAAAAATAATAAGGTATATGGGCGGTTTGGATCGGGCCACGGGTTAGCGGGTCTAGAAATTCGGTTTGAATAGAGTTGACATGGGCGGGTCCGGATGGAGAGAATCAGACCGATAGAACCCGAAACCCGCCCGCATTAGTAAATCAAAATTTCGCGTTTAACAATTTTCGTTTGCAATATGCACACTCTAAACTCTTTTTTCGTCTCTTCTTTACACTTTCTCATTTCATCTCAAATCCATAGAGACTGAAACAATCATGGAACATTTTGAAACATAAAACTTATATTTCTTCATCTTTTTGATCTAACTTCGCTGAAATCTAATGTTATATTTTTAATTTTATTTGAGATTTTTGTTTTTTTCTTACTTTTTATGTTTATTTAGGGTTTGTAACACTTTTATTTTGTATTTGTTTCATGATTCTCAAATCTCTTGTTGCATATTCTTAGAATTTAAATCGCAAAGATTGAATTTATTACCGATTTTATTTTATTTTATTTTTTATTTCTAATCGATCGAACCGAATTAAACCGCCCAATAATCCGATTAAACCGCAACCCGAATCCGCGAAAACCGATCTCTATTATATGGGCGGATTGGATCTTATATTTTGACTCTGCGGTTTGACTTGGATGACAACTTTAAGTTCGAACCCGCCCAAACTCGCCCACTGTCCACCCCTAATTCTTGATATCCAAATGAGGACTAACGCTCTATATTAAAAGAAGCACCTAATTTATAATTAAAAAAAAAATCATATTGGTAGTGATATGGCCTATACAAATAGACTCAGATACAGGGCGGTCTCCTAATTTCTGGAGATCTAGTAGAATTATTAAAAATAGACCATAATAAAAGAAAATCACAAAACTTTAGAAGAATTGTCATCAATTGAAATTACAAATAATATCAATAACACTAAAAAATAAAACTTTTTTTCCACACATTTCTCTATTTAATAAAATAAAACTATAGTATAACAATTAGCCGTAAATCATCAAAAAATTTATTCATAATAATAGAATAATTTATTTTAGGACCTAATGTAACTAATAAATCCATCATTTTAGAATAAAGACAATCTCAAATATTTAAACTCTACAATCCCTCAATTGGAAGCTCACAATCCCTCGTTTTATACCCCTTATTTATTAATACTATTAATCTCTAAAAAAAATTTAATCTCCATTTTTACAAGTTCCTATACCATGGCCCATATGGCACATGCATATGAAGGACGTCTATGCTCAGATATAACAAAGTGAAGGGGCGCCCTTAATGTATTCATAGTTGTAATATTCAAAGTTGCACTCCTTAATTTCCTCTTTTGAAGTAGGAATCAGAATCTAATTTAATCCCAGGCTTTGAAGTAAAGTAAAGTAAAGTAAAGTAAAGCCAGTGCAGTGAGTAGATCTTGTTTTGAACTTTATATATACAGCTCATCTTCTTTGCAACTTTATTATAATCACATGATTAATTATAATCGGTAGGTTTAACAAAATTAGAATGATATTATAATTTTGTTGAAACTCGAATATATAGAATTTTAGAATTTAGGAAGGTGACTAGACTATGATCTTCTCAAACTTAATTACTATATGTGATCTATGATGATGATTTATTTTGCCTCAAAATTGAATTTAATTTCATCGGAGGAGGGTGGGGATCACAAAGTTAAATTAATGGGATCCCACAATCACATAGTAACTTATTACTAGTTTTTTTTTTGACGGAAAAGTGCTTATAGCATTTCATTAATTAAAATGTGTTGAATACAATTTGGTGCATCGACCAAAATTCGGAAACTAGCTGACAATGGGGCCACCTTAGCTAGATTATGGGCAACCTCATTTGCTTGTCTCCGCACAAACTCTACACTAGAGTTTCTATAATAATTTGAGAATAAAATTTTACAATGGCTCATAATAACACCAAACTCAGTAAAATCATGATTCGACGAATGGAAGCTATCCACCACTCTCTTCGAATCCAATTCGAACTCCACTGGTCCTAAATTCAGTTCATGAACCCAATTGAGCGCCGAGAGGAGACCAAGTGCTTCGCCAATATGCACCTCACATTTTGGAGTAAACCATTCAGTCTTAGCTAGGACAAACGCTCCTTGATCATCTCTAATGCAAATACCAATACCTACTCTGTTTGAGTCGGTTGGAAATGATGCGTCTATATTACATTTAACCTTTCCGGCCATCGGTCTACACCACGAATTCCTTGCAACAAGCTGCTGAGATGGGCTTGGTTTTACCGCAGCACTACGAACAGCTTTCCAATCCTGTATCATGTTAATAGCACGAGAAAAAACAAAGTTTTGTGCGTCTGTTACATTATTCCATATTTGATTGTTCCTTTGCTTCCAAATACTCCACAAAATGCATGCCAAAACAGTTTTATCATCTTTGGACAGCTGCTGCAATAATTGGAATATGGCTATATGAGCCTCATCAGTTTTGTCAATAACATTAAAAATAATATTAGAAAAAGAAGCCATGCTCCACACGTTTCGACTGCTTGGACATTTGAAGAATATATGCATACTATCCTCTTCATCACTGTTGCAAAGAGGACAACTTTGCGGACAATCAACACCCTTGTCTTTTAACCGGACACGAGTTGGAACACATCGCCGACAAATACGCCATATGAAGTTCTTGACCTTAGGTGGGGCTTGTAATGCCCAAATCATATCCCAATTACCATTAACGCGTAAATGGGAGGTGTCGAGCAACTCATTGACACAGATACGATACGCACTTTTAATAGAATATTCCCCATTGCTTTCACCACGCCATATTCTTCTATCATCTGTAACCATAGAGTAAAGAGGAGTGGCAAGAATTCTCGCCGTAGTGGTGTTGTCAAACATTGACGAAACTCGACGAACATTCCACTCTTTAACATCATTCTCGAGTAAATCAGAGACCGTAAGACCAGCAAAAAGTAAGTCATTATTATTATTGGAAACAAGAGGTAATGCATCAGCAAGCCAATTTTCATTCCACAACGGTATGTTGTTTCCATCACCAATTCTCCATCTGCAACCTGATCTGAGAATAAATTTGGAATTACAGATGCTCCTCCAGACAAAGCTCGGATTGTGCCCAACATTAGACTCCAAAAAGCCGCAATTAGGAAAATATTTTGCTTTATAAAGCTTAGCAATTAAGAGCTCATGATTGGTCAGGATGCGCCAACCTTGCTTACCTAGCATAGCTAGATTAAAAACAGAAAGATTTTTAAAGCCCATACCTCCAACACTTTTGTGCATAGACAACTTGTCCCAAGAGAGCCAATGAATGCCTTTATTCTGGGAGCCGGAGTGACCCCACCAAAATGCATTAAGCATCTTTTCAATCTCATCACACAAAGAGGAAGGTAATGTGAATATGCTCATAAAATAAGTCAGGATGGATTGAAGGACAGATTTTATAAGTACTTCACGCCCCGCCTTTGAAAGACACTTGCTGCTCCAGGAATTAATCTTCTTCCAAATTCTATCCTTGATAAAGTTGAAAGTAGATTTTTTGCTTCGACCAATCAATGATGGCAGCCCTAAATATTTACCTGTACCAAGAACAGCTTGAACACCAAGAATATTAGATATATTGTGTTGTTCCCTTTGTATCACATTTCGGCTGCAAAATATCTCTGATTTTTGAAAGTTAATAGCTTGTCCGGACGCTGCTTCATATGTAGCCAGAATATTTTTCATAGTTGTTGCTTCACTCACATTAGCTCTAAAGAAAAGAAAACAATCATCGGCGAACAAGAGATGAGATATAATTGGGGCGTTCCTGCATATTTTGACACCATGAAGATCCCCTCTAGCTTCTGCTTGTTTAACAAGAGCTGTTAAGCCTTCTGCACAAATGATGAATAAGTAGGGTGATAGTGGGTCTCCTTGTCGCAGTCCACGACCTGGTTTAATAGCTTCTGTTACATTATCATTGACAATAACAGAATAATCGACTGTTTCAACACAGAGCATAATCCATTTGACCCATTCATCAGAAAAACCCATCTTACTCATAATTCCTCTAAGATAACTCCAATCAACCCGGTCATAAGCTTTACTAATATCAAGCTTGAGAGCTACTTCGCCTAATTTACCTTTAGTCTTTGCCTTCATGTGGTGAATAACTTCAATAGCAACCATAGCATTATCTAAAATCGATCTACCAGGAACAAACGCAGATTGAGTATTTGAAATGCATTTGTCAAGCACAGACTTTAATCTATTAGCTAGAACCTTCGCCACCAATTTATAAATAACGTTACATAACGAGATGGGGCGCCAATCTTTCATAGAAACTTGAACATCTCCTTTTGGAATAAGTGCAATGTTGGTCATGTTCAAGCTAGAAGGGAAAGTACCTAAAATTAACCACGAGCAGCATTGCTGAAAGATTTCTTGCCCGCAAATGGGCCAGAAATGCTGGAAAAAACCCGAATTAAAGCCATCTGGACCTGGGCATTTTTCTGGTTTCATAGAGAAAATTGCGTCTTTGAACTCTTCTATTGTAAAGGGAGCTGTGAGCTTTGAATTATCAGCCAGTGAGATAGTAGGATGAATCAGATCAATAACAGGATATATGACACTATTCTGGCGTTGAAAGATATCAACAAAGTAATCACGTGCCACTTCACATAGTTCAAATTTGTTAGTTACCAAAGAGTCTGAAGAATCCTTCAAGGAGGTAATTTTATTCACCTTGCGCCTGGAAGTTGCTGAAGCATGAAAAAATTTGGTATTGAGATCACCGTCTCGAATCCAATGAGTTTTAGCGCGCTGTCGCCAAAAAGCATCTTCCTGGACCAATAGAAAAGAAAAACGCTTTCGAAGAGCATTAAAAAGGTTGACATTGTGTGAATCAACATTAACTCTCACCCTTTCCATCCTTCTTCTACAATTGTCAATTTCGCGTCGGATATGGTGAAAATGAGTTTTGCTCCAATGAGAAAGGTCTAAAGCACAAGAATTAAGTTTCTGGACAATCTGCTGAGAGCCATAAGAATCCCATTGTTTATAGACCAAAGTACTACAATCAGGATCCAAGAGCCAAGCATTTTCAAACTTAAATCTGATCTGACTTCGCCCTCGACGGACCTCAGGTTCACGAACCAACATGATAGGAGAATGATCAGAAGCAGGTGCATACAAGTTTTCAATCACAGCATGAGAAAATAGGTTGTGCCAAGTTTCTATTGCAAGGGCACGGTCAAGTTTTTCCTCAACCGCTCTGTTCGTACCAAGACTCTTAGACCACGTAAACGGGTAACCGTCCATGTGAATATCAATTAATCCACAATTCGACACTGCTGCACGAAAGCCATTGATTAGCCAAGGGGCTCTATCATTCCTTTCTTCTCTGATGGTGCTAAAATATCGTTAAAGTCACCGATGATACACCATGGGAGAGTAGAAGTTTGTGACAACTGTTTTAGAAAGTCCCACGCAGCCCTTCTTCTTCCACCCTCCGGAAAACCATAATAACCTGTCAGCCTCCAATTACCATGAACAGAATCGACAACTTCAACATCAATATGATTTTGAGAATAATTGACAACAGAGCAGTTAAAAGAAGAATTCCAATAAAAAGCTAAGCCACCCCCTCTTCCTTCTCGATTGACAGAAAAACAATAATCATAGCCCAACACATAACGAAGTTCTTCAGTTTTATTAGAATGACATAAAGTCTCACAAAGGAATAAAGCATCCGGTTTATAAACACAGACTAGGTATTTTAAGTTAGGAACTGTGCTCGGGCTACCTATACCACGACAGTTCCAACTTATTATACTCATTTATGCTGGCGGGCCTGGTTACTAGTACCCGCCTTTACAATTTGAGCATTAAATAAAGGATTTGTATACATTGAAACTCCCAGACCAGAAGTACCACTAATCCCTACACTATTATTGTCAATCTTCATAGCTTCAGCCTCTTTCTCCAATTCAGCCTCTTCATTTTGTGGGTCTTGTTCAATTCTTACTCTCTTCTTAGGGACTGACACAACTTTATCACCTGTTTCAGCAATAGCGCAAGCCAGCACCGGTGTTTGAACCACTATAGCATTGTTATTAGAATTTGTCCCTGCAGCCATGATCATCAGATTGGGTCTAGCAACATCAGTACCAAGTCTCGCAGTACCTGCAGTTGTCAAAGTATTAACATTGTGCTCTTGGACCAGCTGCTGCCCCATAGCAGAATTGATAAGAGGACTGGCCAGAGTAGCCATATTGATCTCAAAAGGAACCCATTGGACTCCATCAGCATAAGTGTTGACTAGGCTTATAGGATTTGCAACTGCAGTATGGAAAACAAATCTTCGGCGTTGCACATCACGTAGCACTTTGACCCTTCCAAAACGAGCATGTTGAACCGGCTTTCCAACGTTAACCCCAACATCTTCTGTCGCCATTGCAGCAGCATTGTCGTCAGCCTCTCTTGTACTACTACGGTTACCGGTACGACCTCCAAGGTTCTGGCCCTTTCCATTACGTAGCCACTTGTTGACGGTTGCTCCTCCCCCTATTGCACTGTTACCTGATCGGAGAAAATTCCCCCAACCCTTCTCTCCATCAACAAAGTCAGGCTCAAGCCTCTTGGGACAAAAGCTTTCCGTGTGACCAAGTAAGCCACACTCAAAGCAAAAGACACCGAGTTTTTCGTATTTGAAATGCACATGAACAATGCCTCCATCTTCCTTCTCAAAAGTGAAGCTTTTCTTCAAAGCTTCATTGACATTCACAGCAACCCGAACCCGCATGTACAGCCTCCAAGCACCATAACTATTGAGTTCATCATATTTGACAAAACGGCCCAAATGACTTCCAATAAGCAGACCAATGGAATCACTCATGTAACCGAAAGGAAGATTGAAAATTTGCACCCACATCTCAACCTCATCAAGGTTGACAGCAAGGGGATCATCCCCAACAGTCAGCTTCTTCAAAACCAGCATATGGTTGTCAAACAACCATGGTCCGCCCTGAAAAACACGTTCCATATCCCACAAGTGATAAAATTGAAAGAGAAATTTATTCTCCTCCATGGCAGAGATGGTAACTCCTTGCCCAGGCCTCCATAAAGTTGCTAATCGCTCCTTCATAACATGGAATCTGACTGGTTTGTCAGTCAACAAAGTCCCAACAAGGCACAGCTCCAACAATTCATCGGCAGATAACTCAGAGGGATTCACAGAGTTTCTGCGACTGTTCTCATTGATATTGAGATTCTCCATAGTGAGAGAGAAAAAGCTAGACAAAATTTGTAAGGTAAGGAAAATATTTCTCAGTGATAACATGAATTGGAATGATGTGTTTGAAAGTCTCCAAGGCCTCTCCTTATATAGGTGTACGAAGGTGAGACAACATCCCTGCAAATCTACAATAACATTCCTGCTCCAAGCTACAATCGTGGGAATAGTTAAGATGGACATTGAATTTTGATTGTCAACTCCCAATTTCAAAGCAAGGTCAAATCTCAAGTGATACCCATCATCCCAGAAAAGCCTCCTCAAATTAATTATCCAACCCAGAATTGCACAGTTAGTGAGGAGAAATTGAAAAATCAGATCACACCAAAAGTGGGTAAAGACCCTAGCCAAATCATTGAATCCAATCCTGCCTTTTTTAATCAAACGACTTCTTCCAGGATCAAAACAAATCATGTGTAATAACACCATAATCAAAACACATACCCGTTGCTACTCCAATCGTATCCGCCGAATTAATGAAGAATCAAGAAAAGAATCAAATCCAGATACATCAAAACAAAACGACCAGATTGGGAAAGAATCCAATCGAATCGACCAAAGCACTCACAGAGGGAACAGCTTGATTAAATCAGGATGGCCCAAGGGAGAGAATCAATCCGAGAATAGAGGAAACATTGTCAAAGGAGTCACCGCCGTAAAGGAGTCACCACCGTGTTCACCGCCGTAAAGGAGTCACCACCGTGTTGATGTGGAGTTATGTAGTCTCGCACTTATTACTAGTTGTTAGACCAAAATTAAGGGCTTTATCTAACATGCAATTTAGGAGGAAAGAAAGGAAGGGGAAGAAATGATTGCATATTTAAGAGAGGAAGAGTTACTACACCACCCTACACATTCTAAATGAGAGGAATTCACACACTACTTGTAACCAATCATATTAACTTGTTATTTATGGCTAATGCTACGGTGGACCACCTTCACAAGTAGTCCACCGTGGACAAGTGATATACCGAATATGAATTTTACAAAATTTACTGTTGGATTGAAAGTTTATATCGTATAGATTATCCATGAATTTTTTAAATTTTTTTGAAAATCATTTGATATGTTATTGAGACCCATCAAGATTTATGTTATTTAACAACCGTTAATCTTGATGTGTCTCAATAACATATCAAATGATTTTTAATTTTTCTAAATTTTTCTATAGATGATCTATATGATATAAACTTTCAATCCAACGGTAGATTTTGTAAAATTTGTATTCGTTATAATGTTATTTGTGATTGGTCCACCATGGACCACTTGATGAAGTGGTCCATATTATAATTTACCGTTATTTAATGGTGTGAACAATCATATTTACTTGTTATCTAACAAACTATCCAAGTATGTACCAAAAAAATATTATCAATGTACCAAAAAAATAACAAACTAATCTAAAATTAATATTATCTGAATAAAGATTAAATCAATTGACTTCTTCAGTTCATAAGTAAAATTTTACCTTAAGTTCAAATTTCTTTAAAAATCTCAATTTCCCTTAAACCTTATCCTTAGTTCTGATTTTCTAGCTAATCGCAGTCTTACGCTAAGTTATATATATATATTGATATTCATGTTTTAAAGACTTCTTCTAGTTAGCTTCATGGTCTTCTATTTAGTGACATATCCAGGACTTGTGTATCTAAGACCATTCGTTTAGATCTGTATTTTTTTTCTTGGGCTTTGTCCTTTTTTGTTAATTAACTTTTATTCATTAATAAATATAGGATAATTTACATATGAATGAAGGCAAACACACAATAAGTAGCGCCGCTAACCCTTTTTTAATAACAAAATCCATTCTCTTAAAAAACAACATTCATAGTTCTAGGGTACACAACATTGTTATTCATAACCTTTTGAACTCTTTGCAGAAGACTCACAACATCTGGTGATAGGAAGCCGAAAGTGTCAAATGCAAATGGTATGAAAACATGTTGATTGTATTTTGAAAATTTCTCTCTCCCCCCTTCCATGATTCTTTTTTCCCGCCCAAAAATCTCATTTATCCCTAAGCTTATTTCAGAATCTGTTTTCTGAAATGATTTTTTTTTCTCTCGAAAATAGATTCTAAAATTCCTATTTTAGTAACATAACCAGAGCTAGTTACATTCCGTTCGTGTTTTGAAAAACCAAAATTCCTATTTTTGCTAATTCTCACTTCTTGCATCAATACAACATCAAAGACACCTAATTTTTGAACCACAAGTATTTCATGATTTAATGTTCATCCAATTTTTGTGTTTGGTTAAAGTATTTGGATATTATTTTGCTGGTTTAATGATTGGTATTTGGATTGCTATTAAAAGTTAAAACATTGGACAAATGAATAGTTGTTTGTAAAAAATAGGTTGGATTAGAAACAAGCGTTTTTGGTTTTTGATTCTAGGGTTTCGGAATTTAAAATCGAAACCACATAACTAAATGATTCGAAAAATAAATTCCAAATTCAATTTTTCTGATTTCGAATTTCGTGTTTCGAAAATTGTCAGTTTGTTAATTATTTTGGAAATTAGAATCTAAAATATTGGAATATAAGTGAAGAAAATAAATATGAAGAAGTGGATTCTGCCTACAGAATTAATACATGGTTTGCATATTCTAGGAATTTTCAAATTATGTTTTCTGAAATATACTAGTTGAAGACATTTAAACTTTGAATATACAAAAGAATTGATTCAATTTATATTATCTTTTATTTCACGCGAAATGAGTGTAGACAAGTAGGGGTGTTCACGGTTTATAAACTGCACTAAACCGAACCATTTAAATGGTTAAGTTCAGTAACTGAAACCACTTTTTATTAAAACTGATTTATTTTATAAATCAGTTCAATTCAATTCATATAAACTGGTTTTAATTAATCTATTTATAATACAAGTTATTTTCATATTTTTTTAAAATTTTTTTAGTTAGATTTTTTTCCATTTTTTAAGTTTTTTTCCAGATTATTTTCTAAAGTTTTTTCTAACTAGTTTCAAAATATTTAATTTTATTTAAATATATTAACATTAATTAAATTATTAATTAATGAAATAATTATATAAGTGGAGGTGGGCTGGTGGCAGGGCGGCCGCCGGAGGCGGTGGACGGTGGTCCGGTGTCGGAGCTCCGGCGAGATACGGCGGTCCGGTGGCGGAGCTCCGGCACTGGTGGTGGTTCTTATAGGCGGAGCTCTAGCTTAGTCAATTTAATATTAATTAATTCATATAATTATGATTAATTATTATTGTTATTAATTGTGAATATATCTATTTTAACAAAAATTGTCAAAAATGAGAGTTGAACCCATTACCTTTGGGTAGAAATAACATATTGTGCCACTAGACCAAATTGATCTATTTGTTATTATTTGACAAATTAATATAATTAAATCTTAAATCCGTTTTATATTTTGGGTAAATTTATAGGAAAAATATTTTGGTTAAATATTTGTTGACAATTTTTTTTTTTGAACAACAAAAATTATTTTTGTTAAAGAATTTAAAAAATGGATCATATATTTGAACCGGTTCTAAACCCGTTTTAAACTGAACTATAATTGAATTTTAAAAGCGGTTCAGTTTAGAACCATATCAAATGGTTCAGTTCAAAATATGGTTAAATGCAGCTCGAACTACAATTCAGTTCAGTTAACTGTATTTTTACACACCCCTATAGACAAATATTGGCATAGATTTAAACTTCGAATATTCAAGAAGTAAAAATATAGTGGATAATGTCTGCAACTACAAAAGTGGTTTTTGGATATAGATTCCAAAAAATAGATTTTGAAACATATAGGAGGACAAAAACAGATTTTTGAAGGAAAAAAAAAAATCATTAGAGACTGGATGACAGAAATTTTTCTTACATTTTAAGGGGCAAGACAAAGGTAGTCAAATTTAGGGAAATTTTTCTTAGATTTTTCTTACATTTTTTAATTCTTTTTTAACTAGACTATATTTTTTTCAATACTTGGATAAAATTAATATTTTTAATTATTAAAATTTAGCTTCTAAAGCTTAATTGTTTCTTGTTTAAATTTCGACTTGTTAGAAATTGATTGAATCCCATGTACATTGGTCATATAGATCTGTGAAAAAAGCCTATATTAAATGGCATTTTTTTTCCTTGTTAAGCTCCAAAATATTAAATTCATTTTTAATAGAATATTTTTGGCTTAAATGTGCTTTTGATTCCTGCAATTATGCCTTGTTTTGAAAAGTGTCCCTGTAAAAAAATAAATTTGATCTTAGTCCCTGCAGTATCTCAAAACTTTTAAAATAGCCCCTGACTGAATTTAGAGCTGACGTGGCAAATTTTTAAATATGTTTTTGGTCCCTACAATTATGCTTTATTTTAAAAAGAGTCTCTATAAAAAAATAAAAAATTTATTTTAGTCCCTGTAAAAAAATAAAAAGTTGATTTTAGTCCCTGCAATATCATCAAGAAATCCAGTCAGAGGCTATTTTAAAAGTTTTGAGATATTGCAGGGACTAAAATCAATTTTTTTTTTTACCGGAGCTTTTTTCAAAATAAGGCATAATTGCAGAGACCAAAAATATATTAACCTTATATTATTTAATTTTACTCTTGCCCTCCATGGGAATTACTATTGGCCCACAAAATCATAAAAAGCAACCGCAACATCTCGCGAACTCTCTTTTTTTCATAATATTTTTCATTCAAGATAGCGCAAACATTGGATTTGAGTAAAAAAATAGTGTTACTCGCTACATTGGGTTAGTTAGCACCCTAGAAAGCGAGGGAATTACTTTGGTAATCTCAGAGGAAGCGTTAAGATTTATGGGGGTGCAAAAAGTAAAAGTCGTTGAGAATACGAACCAACATCATCCTATGTCATACTTTATTAAATGAGAATTTATTTTGTCATCCTAACTATTTTCTCGCATGCCTTACAAAATCACTAAAATATCTCCTATCCGCTATTTTTTTTACAATCTATCTGCTATTTAAATAACTGATGTTTATAATCTTAAAAATTTCATGTTAGGAATGTGTTTTTTTTCTCAAAAATCTCATTTTTATAACAACTGCAACTTAAGTAGCGGACATAATCTGATACTTAAATAGCTGACGTTTAAAATCTTGAAATTTTTATGTTATGGGGCAGTAGCGGGCGTTATAAAAATCTTGAATTTCATGTAGGGTGTTTTTCTTCAAAAATTTCATTTTTATAACGTCCGCTACTAAATAGCAGAAGGATAAAAATTAAAAATTCGTAAGTGGCACGAGAAACTAGTAGGGTGGCAAAAGAACCTCACTTATTCTATTGATTCATCAAGGAAATTATTTGTTTAAGGGTCATGTTAAATGGTGTCCCTAAAACATTAGTTAAATTTATCAATAATGAAATTTCATTTTAAAATTTGTACATTCAATATCTTAAAAATATAACAAATTATTTATCTAACATTAATTTTATCTTTAATTTCCTTTTTAAAATGTTTACATTTTCCATTGTTTAATTAGATATTTATGAAATAAGACACTCTTTTAGCTTTGATAAGAATTTATATCCTTATTTTAAGGGTAGCATAAAAGAATACAATTGGCAGAGATATATCTTTTGATAATAGATCATGTTACTACATTCCTTCTATAATGGATCATCTATGAGGACTTCAGGTTCAATTAAATTATGACTTCTTTACTCTTTTTTTTTTTTTTTAAATTTTAAATTTTAATTGAATGTAAAATTTAATCATATGGTACATGTTGAGATGACTCTGGAATCATATGGTACATGTTGAGATGACTTTGGATTGTCTGGAGTAATATGAATGTAAAATTTAATCATATGGTACATGTTGAGATGACTCTGGATTGTCTGAAGTAATATAACTATATAAGTACTCCTTGAAAATTTTTTTATTTTTTTTTATAAAAAAGAATCATTAAATTTATGCTTTATTAATTAAGCAATTTCATTTCTACCATTTATCTATTCCAATGTTATGCATTAATTACACTAACAAATTTCCTATGCATTAATTATACCAAGGTTAGTTTTGGAATAGATTATAAAATTTTAGAATTTTTAATAAAAAAATAAGATTCATTGGTTTGTGTGTTTTTTGCAAATTGTTCCTTATAAAAAGGAGCCGAGGGAGTACATTGTAAGCTGTTTGGATGGAACGGTTCATATTACACAATAACAAAAGATGACTCTGGATTGTACATTGTAATATAACTATATATGTACATTGTAAGCTGTTTGGATGGAACGGTTCATATTACACAATAACAAAATCAACTTTAAACAATTTCAACCATTAATTTCGGATCAGATGGTTGAATGAAATATAAAACTGCGTGACAAGTAAATGGCAAAAAAAATAAAGAAGTAAACGGCACCCATATCCAAATCAATGTTGAGACACATTCAAGTACAGGACAACTACTCATACCAAGAGATATTATTAAGTTGTAAAGTTGCATGTAAAGACAAACAAAAATAGTCTCCAAGACTATAAAACATTACACATTTTTGACAAACTAGTCTTCCATTTCCATTCATTCACCATCATTAATTGTTGGTGCTTCTTACTAACCTGTGTGACTACTATCATCTTAATAGGAGTAGCCTTTGACAAACAATTCCTTCTTGGCTTCCTCAGATTCACCCTCACCAGTGTACTTTCCAATCTGAGCAAGTGAGTTGGACTTGGCACGATGAAGAAGCGCTTCTTGCGCTGCCTTCACGTTCTCTATGCGGCCTCCCCATGTCTTCAGTGCGGTATTTTGGAGAGCTCTTGCGTATGAAAACGACACGTGCCATGGGTTTGGAGATTTGTTCATTTCATTTAAGTTGAGGGTTGCTTCAACCTCAGATTGTCCACCAGACAAAAACTACATGGCAGAATACCACTTTGGTAAGCACATGAACAAAGAGTGAAATTTGAAATATGAAGATACAATAATGTAATGTATTCGGTTAGTGTCACATATCCATGAGGTGTCAGGCTGAGTGGAAATACATACCATGATACCAGGGACAGCTGGGGGAATTCTCCTGTGAAGGAGTTTGAGGGTATAGTCAGCAATTGTTGAAGGAGAGGCCTTGTCTTTGGACTCGGCTCCGGGAGTAACCATGCTAGGCTTGAGGAGAATACCCTCAAATTGGACATTGTTCTCGGCAAGGTAGAAGAAAACCTCAGCCCAAACCTTTTGGGCTACTTCAAAGGTCCTGTCAATGTTATGTTCTCCATCAAGCAAGATCTCTGGTTCCACAATTGGGACCAACCCGTTGTCCTAATAAACCATGAAATGATAATATTTTAGCTCTTCATATACAAATAGAGGATAATGTTTGAAATCACTCTCATAGAAATCGTTGTTATTATAGAAATTTGCAGTCAAATGCAACTGATATATCTGTAACTACAGTTGCCAAGATATAAAAACCTTGACTTTACGGTCATAAAAGGGTCATGGATTCTATTTTAAAACCTTGATAGAATTCAATTTATTGATGTGATACTAATAACTATGGATTAAAAGAAATCAGTTATATAATTTGATTGGTTTTCTCACCTGACTAATTGCAGCATAGCGAGCCAGACCCCAAGCTGCTTCCTTGACGGCCAGGGCAGAGGGACCGTTGGGGATGCTCACAACAGTACGCCTAATATGTGATTGAAATTCATGTGGTTAAAATAACGAGCATGACAAGTAACAAATATATTAAAAAAAATAACTAAGTGCATGATTTTTTAATTTTGCTTCCACAGGGGGATCAAGTAGATACTAACCATTTTGCGAAACGAGCACCTTGTTGGTAGTATGCAGCTGAACGAGAGGCAAGACCGTCTAGACCTTGGCACCACGACTCATCATTGGAACCAGCAAGGGGCACCAGACCCTATTGTTCACAGTCACAGCACATAAACAACGGCTAATTGTTTTCATAATAAGTAGAAATTAACATAAGTAGACACATAAGTATGAATGAAAGTAGAAGACATCACATCATAATGATATCAGCTGGCAATCAAGCTTATTCTTTTCATTATTTGTTCAGCATAGCACAAATTGAGAATTCATCATCTAACAGAAAACGTAATTACATAGAGTAATTCCAAATGGCTTACCTTGTCGACTTTGATACCGGGAACAATGTTTTGCTCGACAAGCACATCGACAATCTTCCGTCCATCTGTTGTAGATTGGTAGAGAGTTTCCTCAAAGAGAATGGCACCAGAGATGTACTCTCCAAGTGAGGGAACTGTCACCAAAAGGGTACGCCATGCTTGACGGTTAACTTCGGTGTTCTCTAGACCAATTGAAGCCAAACGCTTTCCACATGTAGCATTGGACTCATCCATGGCCAAAATACCACGCCCTGGTGAAGCAATTGTTTTCTGTATCCACACACAAGATAGAAACAATAAAAGAAAAATTATAACGAAGCATACAACACTGCATCAACATTGCGAAAATGGAATATCATAGTTACATCATGTCCAACTATGAATTTCAATTTTAAGAATTTCAATAATTTTTTTACTCTAATGGTGTTGCAACATTACATGTATCTCACCTTATTCTACTTTCAACTTGTTCTTCTTCGCCCTCTTTCTTAAGTCTACTCTTTAATTTTAAGCCACTAACAGTTCTTACATGGGACAGACACATAAATTTCAACCAATTCTAGTGTTGAAGCCATATAAGAACCTGTTACTAACTTCAAGAGCTAAATAAGACACTATTGAATATCCTCTAAGTAGATAAACAAGGACAATAATAATTGAAGCTCATCAATAGTATACATGCTTTAACCAACAAGCTAGTCTGAAAACTAGAATTCGACTATGCAAAGAAGTAAAACTACTTATGAGTTTGAATATAAATTTCTAGCATGTTTGTTTGAAGAACTAAGTTTAGTTAAGAGCTACTACTAGTTTTAGTAATTTGCAAGTTGTTTAAACTATCATACCGCGGTCTTGACGAGCTCATCAGTATAGGCACCAGCTCTGATGGTGAGACTTGATGGAGCGGCGGGGTTGCATCTCACAACGGACAAAGGTTGACGGAGGGTTTGTCCCTTCACCCATTCAGACTTGTCAAGAACAAGTGATGATGATTTGAAAAGAGATGCTGATGCAGAGGCCATTGTTCACTGTCTAACAAGAACTGCAATCTTATCTCTCACAGTAATGAACCTCTTTACCACACAACTTATGCAATGCTTTCTCTGTATTTAACTATTTATTATTTTGAAGTGATGTCTCATTTGAGGCTACTATGAACTAACCTATCATCACTTGACATGTGGATGATAACTCCTGCTTGTTTGGCATTCTGCATTACTGGTTTAAATGGATGGTTTTTTTTCTAACCATGTAAAAAATGGAGATATATATGTTTATTTTTCTCCTTATGTCACTAGTAGTACAAGTGTATAACATGCACCAAAAAGGGTAGGAAAAATAAGTGTGAGGTCATAATTTGGTTTGATGATTAACTAATTTGTCTCTTTCTCAATGATACATGGTCCTGATTTAATTACAAGGATTTGGTGAGATTGGGGTAACAAGGTCACCAAAGAATGCCTTGACATGATATTGAGTGGCCTTAAACATACATTTTAAATTCATCAATCCCTCTGCTAAATGTTAGAGCAGAATTTGCTGATTTGTAACTGTTGAGACCAAAATACTTCTACATCTTGTAGAAGCAAATGTGTTAAGAACCAATAATTCTCCTTATGTACCGTAGTGATATACAACAGTATACTGTAAAGTCCACAATCAATATAACTAGTAGGTTGTTACCAGAAAACAGATAACTACATATAACTAGTATTTTTATTATTTTGAAAAAAGTTATACTACTTCCTCCCTCGGTTCCTTATTATATGAAAAAAAAAATCACTTCTAAGGTTTATTGAATAACTATACATTCGTTATTCTATATCAAAAATAGTTGAGCCTCTCCAAATACTTCAAAAAAATTTGTATCTGTATCTGCAAGGCAAAGAAATAAAGGTTTTGGTGATTTGTAATGTTTTTACTAACAGTTGCAATTCAAAATACCAATGATAATTGTTAAATTTGCCAGAGTAATAAACAACCATTTATCATTTAGGTTAAATTAGACTTTTGGTCCCTTAATTTATTTATTGGTTTCATTTTGGTCCCTTAATTAATTATTGTTACATTTTGGTCCCTTAATTTATTTATTGGTTTCATTTTGGTCCCTTAATTAATTATTGTTACATTTTGGTCCCTTAACTATATTCTGTATGCCAAATAAATCATTTTATGTTAAAATTTGTCAAAAAAATTGTTAACATTCATCATTCTTCATCATCAATCGAGAAATCTATCACTTTCTTCATCACCTTCATCATCAAACTCATTAAAATCCATCACCAAACCCAAATTCTTCATAAAAAAGATGAATTTTTCTGGGTTTGACGATGAAGATGATGAATTTTTCTGAGTTTAGTGATGAAGGAGGCGCTGGATTTCTTGGTTGGTGATGAATGTTAATAAATTTTTGATAAATTTTCACAGAAGGGGTTTATTTGGCAAACTAAGCAAAGTTAAAGGACTAAAATGCAACAATAATTAGTTAAAGGACCAAAATGAAACCAATAAATAAATTAAGGGACCAAAATAAAACCAAGACCAAAATGTAACAATAATTAATTAAGGGACCAAAATGAAACTAATAAATAAGTTAAGGGACAAGAAATCTAATTTAGCCTATCATTTATGAAGACATAAACATGATTCACAATATATAAAAAAAAAAATGGAAAAAATTGAAGTTTGTTTATTGAAGTGTGTGCACATCCACCATTTCTTGTTTTGTTTGTTTGTAATTTTGGTCCCACAAATTATAAAGGCTAAAGGCTCATGAACCAAGCAAAGTAACCTACAAAAATAGAAATAACTTGGCATTTAGCTGAAAAGAATGAACTCGATCAAAACCTGCATTGCATTGAATCAACGAACAAGCAACACTGCATCCTTGAAGTAGTGTGAAAATTCTCCGAGGAATTTATCACTTCCTTCAGCCTAAATCTGTAAAAGAAATATGACATCTTTAATTGAGTTAATGTTTAGTTCCAGAGAGACAAGATTGAATTTCAACTTTGATTTCTAGAACTAGAATTGATTATAAATCATTGGGAGATGAAAATATATCCACAACCCTAAATAAAAAAAAATGGAATGCAAAGGACTGCATACAATAAGTGAGATTGGAGTTATGCAATCAAGATTAGTTCATACTCCAGGGTTAGAATTTTTTATTTTAAAAAATCAAAACTTCATTAAATTTGAGTTGTTTGATTTTGATAGGACAACTTCAATCTGCTGACTATAATAGCTTGACCGCAAAAAGGGTTGATTGCACTCAATCCATTTCCCAAATTAACATACTCAAATTGTTTGTTATTTTATAGTAAAACAAGTAAAGATTCATGCACTCACCGACAGACGTATAACATGATGATAATAATCATTAATTTAAAAGTAAAAAAATAAAAAAAAAGAGAGAATCATTTTGAACTACTACCAGAAACAAAAGGTATGACTGACCATTAACCTAGTATTAATGTAAAATATATATTTTATTTTAGGGTAAATAGTCATTTACCCCTGCAAAATACAGGAGTTTTGATTTACCCACTATCTAATTATTTTTTTTAAAACAAACCTTACAATATTAAGATTCTCTCATTTACCCCCGAGTGGCCAACTGTACATCTGACTGTGTAATGTTGTAACAGGCAATGCCAAAGAAGTGAAGGAAAGGCAACCTCAATCCATTCAGGTTGCACACATTAATGGTTGGAGTGTTGGACAAAGTCAGCTCTAGGCAACTTGAAATGTAATGTGGCTCCGTCGTTGTCATATAATTTTTTTGCATATAGATATATAATTTTAATGTGTAGTTTCATTTTATAAATTATTTATCATTAACCATCAAGTTCCAAAAAATTACATATTATCAACAAATGATTTTATTTGTTTCAAGTCTATTGAGTTTTTATATTTAATTATTTTAAAATATTTAATCGATTTATAAAGTGAATAATTTTAAAATGATGAAATTTTTATAAAATTGTAAGGATAAAATAATTGAAAGACATATAAATAATTGAAAAACATCACCTCCCTTCTTGTGAACCAAACATATAAATAATTGAAAGACATCACCTCCTCTCTCCTTCCTTTCCCTTCATTAAAATCCCTCCACTTTCCTCTTTTGAACCAAACATACCCTTAGCCATTTATTCAATTTCTTTCTTTCTTTTCTTAAATATTTTTATACTTTTTATAATTTATCAACCATTAGATTAATAAAAGGTGAGAAAACATGAGGGAAAAAATCGGAGAGGATCCAAGTCCGGTTGTTAGTGAGCTCTCTTTAGAATGAATCGTTTAGGAAAATTCAAATTTCGATTTCTAATGAAACAATTCTTGATCGGATTTTATTGTCGAATTTAGGAATCAAGGTTGATACAAAAACCAAAAAAATCAAATAATAATAATCTAAAAGAAAATTAAATTCTCCAAAACCGAGAAGTGCTCTACTGCAACTATGTCATTTCAAAGTTTCCAAAAAAACATTCCCAAAGAGAGTGGCGCCATTTTTCAGGTAAGGGTTCTTCTTTCTCAGTGTGTTTCCATGAAAACTTTAACACATGATGTTCAAATTGACACATCTTTCAATCATTTGCATTGAGTTTTTTTATAACTAACCTATGAAATGCGGACACAACACTGACACTAACACGTCAACACCCGATAATAAGTGTCGGTGTAGTATCGGACACAAACCGGAACACGTCTAATTCGAAGAGTGTCTGTGCTTCATAAACTAACTGTATAACTCTCATTCCAAGTTAAAATAGTTATTCATGAAGTGATTGTAAAATGGATTCCTATAGTATATGATTAGGATTAGGTATATGCTCTAAGTTGTTACCTATGAAGCACTGATATGTCATTTTCTGTCTCATACTGTATCAGCTGCGTATCGATACACTAATACATTATATTAAAGATTTGGAGAGATTTGGTTAATTATGATTTCTATTCTCAACAAAATAGGTCATTGTTTAGTTTAGCATAGATGTAGAGATGCAGAAATAGGTTGATAAATGTTCGGATGAGTGGTGAGATTGAAAAATCATGCTGAGTAACTGTGATTTTGTCAATTTATAATAGGATAAAGGCAAATTCTTAACAACCCATTCTATAAGATTGGGTCACACAGCCTATCCTAGTTGTTTTAAATGTATTGGTTTATTAAAATGTCATTTAAAATATTATTAAAATATTATTTTTTTCAATTGTAGCAATACAACTTTTAATAATTGTAAATTGACCCATATTCCAACTCAAGATTTTTTTATTTTTTTTTTCTGTTATTCTCTTCCACCTTCTTCTTCTTATGCACTTGATTGTGAAAAAATCTCATTTTTCTTCTTCTCACTAATGCCTCTCCTTCTTCTTATACAATTTCATCTCTTGCATAATTGGTAACATACTATAAAGTATAAAGTTACAATGGATTATGTATCAAATCTTGGTATTTTTTTAACAAATCTGGATAATTCTTCACCAAATCTGAATATTAATACTTTTTCTCAAAATTTCTTAGATCTTGATTTAACACTTTTTTAATCGAAAATTAAAATCAAATTTATATTAGAAATGATTTGTATGATGTTTATGGGTTGTATCTTTGATATTAAAATTGGTCTGAAACTTACGAATTGGAATCTTCGTGCGCGGGTCGGAATCCGGGTCAAAGTGACCCGCTAGAGGTTGAAGACGAGCAGACTACTCCTTTTGTTTGCCCAACTTAAAGAGGTACTCGTATATATATATTAAATAACTAGACATCTGCACAAAAAGTAACTTTGTTTCAGCGGTAAGTTAATGCTACCTCCATGTGCAGGTTGTGTGTTCAAGTCACAGCATTGACAATTTTTTTAATTTATTGCTTAAACGTTCCCCCTCACCCCCACCACATATATCACTTTGGTTTTGAAACAATTATAACATTTTTTAATTGACACTTATGGTTATGACTTCAATCCATGGTAAAATCAAGTTTTTTTTTGTGAAATTTTGTTAATTTATATTCTATAAATAACTTTCCTTGATATTTAATTTTGTCATTATATTAATAATACTTTTTTTTGTAAAACTAATAAATTATTAAATATGTTTTTTTAATCATCAATTTGTTTTCTTAAAGTTATTGTCCCATTATATTTTTAAATAAATTATAGTAATTAATATGTTCTAATTATTCGACTTTTTATTTAGAAGATGTTAAAAAGTTAGTAATAAATTTAGCTTATCGATTTATGACAAACATATGGCTTGTGTATGATTTTTTTATAGTAGATTATAATTATCAATTACAAATATTTTTCCAATTTCTTTTATGTAACAGTGACGAATATTTGTCATATATTTTTAATTTACCATCGATAAGACTGATTCTTCTGTTATTTATAAAAATTATTTACAAATGCACATGCTCATTGATTTTTTCTTGATATTTAAGTTTGATATTATAATAAAGTCAAAAATTCATTTAGAATAAAATATTTATGAATTTGTTATAAAATATTTTTATGTTATAAGTGAAACTATTGTGTAGTTTTCTCCTAAAATTTATTAAATGAATAAATTTATTTTATTAAAGTTGTTGTCGCGTGTATATTGTTAAGGTTTTTCTATCGTTATAGTAAGGTATAAAACTTATTTAGAATATAATATTTCAAATTTAGTTATAAAATGTTGTTAAAATATAAGTGAAACCATTGTGCTGTTTCTTGTAAAAGTTATTAAATTATTTTTTTTTTTAATATTAAAGCTATGGCAAACATATGGCTTGTGTATGATTTTTTTATAGTAGATTATAATTATCAATAACAAATATTTATTCAATTTCTTTTATGTATCATTTATAAATATTTTGTTTTATATTTATTATTGTTGAGAATTCATTCTTGTGTTGTTTTATAAAAAAAAAAAAACTATTTGTGAAAGTTCAAGTTCATTGAAGATTGGGGGTCCTCGCCCCTCGGACCATATTCCTTTAAATCAGTTCATAGATGACTCTGCCCTAATTGATCTCCCTTTGAGCGGGCACAAGTTCACTTGGTACAAGGGAGACAGGCTCTCAATGAGCTGTCTAGATAGATCCCTGCTCTATGAGGAGCGGTATTTGACATGGGCCAATTGTGTTCAGGCGGCTCAACTGCGGGGATTGTCTGATCATTGCCCTCTGGTTTTGATGGCAAATGAGGATAATTGGGGGCCTCGGCCATCCCGGATCCTAAAGTGTTGGAAAGACGTTACAGGGTATTATCAGTTTGTGCATGTACCGATCAGGATTTTCTAGGCCCAATTGAGGAATGAAGCCCATATCCAAAAAGAATATCGCCTGGGCGATATCGCCTGGGCGATATCGCCCTTACATGTGAGGTCGCCTCAAGTTTGGGTCAGCCCATTATTGTTTGAGTTAGGCCAATTATCATATATCCCCTAGCACATGATCTTCTGCTATGAACAAGGAAAAAGGGCGGGAATGCCCATGATCACACGAAGGGAGTAACTGCCCCACTCTGCACAACAGGGATCGTGGGAAGTTATCTCCTGAGCATTTCTCCACCCCTCCTCTATAAATAGGAGGTCCAGTATTTGAAAAAGAATCGAATAAGAAAAACAGATACACAATATACATATTTTGGACCAACATTAAGCATACAAAATATATACCCCCTAGTTCCATACAGGAACAGTGCGTGATAAGTGGAATACCCCTGATCGATGGTTGGGGAGGGTTTGTCTTGAAGGAAAAATTAAAGAAGCTAAAATTCGTTCTGAAAGAGTGGCATGTGGCCCATTCTCAAAATCTGCCTAGCAGGATTGACTCTTTGAAAGTTCGCTTGTCGGATCTAGAGGGCAAAAGAGAAGAAGAGTACTTGTCAGCAGATGAGTTGGAGGAATTGCATGGGGTAACAGAAGACATTCACTCCTTGTCTCGTAGGAATGACAGCAGTCTCTGTTATTGCAAGCCGCGGGAGGGGAAATGCTATGCTTTCTATCCAGGTGGACGATGTAACTTTGGAAGGGGTGCATCCTATTCAGCATGCTGTGTTTTCGCACTTTGCTTCTCACTTTGCTTTTGAAGGTCGATATTTTTATATAAATTTATTAAATGAATAAATTTGTTTTATTAAAGTTATTGTCTCGTGTATATTTTAATAATAAATTATAATTACCCGTGTCAAATATTTATCCAATATTTTTATGTATGAGTGGAAAATATTTGCCCAAATTATTTTTTATATTTATTGATAAGAACTAATTGTCTTGTACGTATTTATCAATAATACACATTTCATGTATTTTTCATATAAGAGTAGACAAAATTAAGTATAAATGATAAATATTAATCTCGTAATTATTATAGTATATATTTATCAATAATACACATTTCCTGTATTTTCTTATAAGAATAGACAAAACTTACTCATAATTTCTTTTTTCTATACAACAATGATTACACTTCTTAATTTGTGTAATATGGTCAAAACAATTTATATTTTGGAACGGAGGGAGTACTCAATTATCTAAGCATTATTTTTTTGTATAATTAAATACTACATTTCTATTTTTAGTTAGCTTATCATATGCTATTTGGACACAAGTTAACATAACCCTTTAATAATTATTACTTTCACAACTTTTGAGACTCATTTATTATATCATAACAATTTTCACTTAATTACCTATTCATAGGCTTAGGTTCACGTCAATTAAGGAGTCAAAAAGAAATCATTAATCAACCAATTGTAATATAGGCTTATGACAATTTCATATGGGTTCACTTTGTTTCCTTATCAATTTTTTTACATTCAAATGATTTACGGTGGTTAAGAATAAAAATATAATAAAATATAAATTAATTTATTTGTTTTATTTTTGTAAATAGATGAAATAGTAAACCAATAAAAATTTACACACATAAAAGTAGAACAATTTGAAGGTGTGAAAAATTATAAGAGGGGTTGAATTGTGTTTTGAAAAGTTTAAATTTTTTTCAAACTTTAAAGAATTTTACAGCGGATTAAACACAATTCAACCCCAGATTAAAATCGTGCAAAACGGTGCTGAAAAACGGAATTTACATGTGCTGGAACAGTGACCCGCATTTTTACCTGTTTTTGATCGTGGGTCGACCCGCTAGAGGTTGAAGCTAAACTCTATCATATATTAAAATAAAAAGTAAAAAAAAGAGTACAAACAAACTTGGGGGACTAAACCAAAACCCAAGTGGGAGCTAGAGTGAAAAATAATATATGTACATAGCGAAACTAAGTATAGTGCAAACTATCGTTGTGGATCGGTGGTTACAAATTTGCTTATTTCCACCCACAGGTTGTGTGTTCAAGCCTTGGTAGAGGCATTTTTTTGTGTTAATTTGATTTTTTTTAAAACTATTGGTTGTGGTGAGTTCAATGTTAAACCAATTTGTTTTTCATTTTTATTAATTTCTATTTTAAAAACTAATTAGATTTGTTTCTTTCTTTTTTTGACAAAAAAAGATAATTTGGACTTGCAATTAATTATAAATTTAAATTTTAAATTAACGAAATTGAAATGTTCGACGTCAAAAAACAATTATTGCAAAATATATATTTTTTTCCTAACGATTGTCGATAATACACTTTAAAAGTTTTGTAATAAAACTACTCTTTAAAGTAAAAAAAAAATATTATTACTCTTCTCAATTTATGTTTTGGTTCATGTCCAAATTCAATATTTCTTTAAAAAAATCTAGTCCTAACCCCAATTATCAAAAACAACAACATCACGCTTTAAGTCAAACTCTAGTATTAACCAAGCATTTCTCTAAAAAAAATAAATATTTAATCCTAACCCTAGTACTAACCGAGCATTATACTCCGGTTGAAGTTAATGACTTAAAATTATATAAATAAAATAAATATAAAAATAAAATATTTTTTAATTTAAAATATTTTTGTTATATTTAGAAATTAAATTCAATATAATATTTAGAAATTAAAATTTGTATTTAAAACTTTTATTTAATAATTATATTTTTTTTGCTAAATTTAATATATTTAAGAAGTAAGAACCTTCGTATTTGACCAACACATGTACTCTGATTTAAGTTAAGTAGCAAAAATCCTAGAGTTTGACCTAGACTTACACTTCGGTTTAAGTTCAATACCAAGAACCCTAAAACTTGACTTGTATGTATACATCGGTAAGAATTTAAATAATTAAAATTTATATTTAATAGTGGTATTTAATAATTAAATTAAATTTTATATTTAAAAATTATACTAATAGTAAAATTTAGGAAGTAAGGAGATTCGTATCGGACCAACACATGTACTTCGGTTTAAGCTACGCAGTAAGAATTCGAAAGTTTGACCTAGACGTACAGTCGTACACACCCATTTAAGTTCAGTACTAATGACCCTAAAATTTGACTTACACGTATACCTTGGTTTAAGAATTTGAATAATTAAAAAATACATTTAATATTTTTATTTAATAATTAAATTCAATATTATATTTAAAAATTATATTAATAATTAAATTTAGAAAGTAAGAACCTTGATATTGGACCAACACATGTACTACGGTTTAATCTACGTAGTAAGAACCCTAAAGTTTGACCTAGACGTACACTCCTCTTTAAGTTCAATGCTAATAACTCCTAAAGTAAGAATTTGACTTACACGTGTACTTTGAATAATTGTAAATTTATTAACTTTTTAGTAGTTTAATTTTATTAATCTACATTAAATTTTCACATATATAAATGAATTATTATAATTAGAATTGAAATATGATGTCATAAACAGTCCAAATCTCTAAAATATATTGTTAATCATCAAAGAATAGTTTAATCTCATTGTTTTAGTTAAAAATAAATAAAATTACTTATTTAAACCTAGCTCGACCTTTGTCTATTTCCAGCCCTAACTATCAACTAACTTATCACTACGCTCGTCCGCTATTTTTACCAATTAGAACTTATATTATTTTTCACGATAATATTATTTCAAAAAATATTTAATTAATTATTATAATATGTAATATTTAATTAATTTAATTTGTGCACATTCCCATTGATTATTTTTTCTTCATATTTAAATTTTAAAAATAGAGGAGTCCCATCAACCCAGAAGGTTACGTAGGATCAGAAATACTCATGTCGAGCCCAATCCATAAACGCAATCGGCTCATTCATCGAAACCTTAATAAGAACATAAAAAAATCAAAAAAATTGAATTTTGACAATTAGACGGTTCAATCTCACCAATTCAAAATTAAAATTTCTAATTAATTATTAGTTTAAGTTTTTTTTTTTTGTTAAAAAAACTCTAGTTATTTTCAAATATAAATTAACAAAATTTCAGAAAAAAAGAAAAACTTGATTTAACAAAGGATTAAACTCATAATTATAAGTGTCAATCAATTGAAAAAAAAGCTTTCATTGTTTCAAAACGTTTAAGCAATACATTAAAAAGAAAGTCGCAGCTGTGACTTGAACACATGACCTCCACATTGTGGAGACAGTCACTAACCGCTGGAACAAACCTGCTAAATATTCTTATATCTAGTTATTTAATATTTATACCAATTAAACTGGGAAAAAACAGAGGACACGTCCCCTCGTCTTCAACCTCCAGCGGGTCACTTTGACCCGGATTCCGACCCGCGCATGAGGATTTAAACTTGCACGTTTCAGATCAATTTTAACATAAAAGACACAACCCATAAACATACAAATAATTTACAATATAAATTTGATTTTAATTTCCGATTAAAAAAGTGTTGAATCAAAATTTGAGAAAAAAACATAAATATTGAAATTTGATGAAGAACTGCCCAGATTTGTTAAAATAATATCAGGATTTGAACCTAATCCATAGTAACTTTATAGTATGTTACCAATTATGCAAGAGATGAAATTGTGTAAGAAGAAGGAGTGGCATTAGTGAGAAGAAGAAAAATGAGATTTTTTTAGAAATCCAAAAGGTTCATTTTTGTTGTTTCTTTTGACACAAACAGATGCATATGAAGAAGAAGAAGAAGGTGGAAGAGAATAATAAAAAAAATTAGAAATCTTGAATTGGAATATGGGTCAATTTATAATTGTTAAAAGTTGTATTGCTACAATTGAAAAATAACAATACTTTAATAATATTATAAATGACATTTTGATGAACCAATACATTTAAGACATTTAGGATGGGCTGACTGACCCAATCTTATAGAATGGGTAGCCAAGTTGTCACCTAGGATAAATAGTATTTGAGTTAGACAAGTGCTTTAGGATTGGTTGGTACTCTTACATCAATACTTGCATTGCATATACTATATAACTACTACTGATATTACTTTTGGGACCTTAAGTCCAACTAGATTCTAATATGTTGTCCAGTATTTTCTTGAGTCTTAAATATGATTTTTCTTCATTATCTTTGTATCTAATGAGTTATATTATATGTACCATAGTTGTTAATTAGGTCATTCTAATGTGGAGATGTGGAAATAAGTTTGATAAAAAGAATTTGGTTTATGAAATCTAATCTGCAAAATGTTAGGAAGACATGTCAACAACCTAAACTCTATTATTTTCCATATAAGAAACTTTTCACATTCCTCACCTCTCATTATGTGGCTTTGGACATGTAGTCTTTTTAGTTAATGTAAATCTATGTTTCCCATTCTTATCTTCAATTTCCTATGTTAAGAACAACTTTACTACATGAATAACTACCAGCTATTGTTAAAGTAGTTGTAAAACTCAGTTACTTGCTAGTCAAGTAACTGACTTCTAACTAACTTCCTAGTGTTGGTTAATTCTGTTAGTGTTAGTTAATGTGATATTGGTTAGTTAGTTAGCTCACATTACATTCTATATAAACATTGTAATGCACACTTTGTAGTTCAGTTTTTGGTGAATAAGATTTTTCTCAATTCTTCTCCCATTTTGTGCTTAGTCTTCTCCTAGCTAGGCTCATCCGCGCGCGCGTCCAAGCTTGAATTGTTCCAACAATGGAGCTTGGACTTGAGTTTTCACATGGTATCAGGCCTCTCATGGGGCAGAGCCATCTTTGATTTCTCCTTCTATTCACCAAGTTACTCCTTTCTTCTCTTTCTTTTTCGTTGCTTCTTGCAACATTTCTTCTTTCTCTGAATTTTCTTGATTCTTGTGGTTTTTCGTTTCTCTTCTTCTCTGTTTTCACCATGTCAGTCCATAGTGATGCTGATAGTGTGAACTATATGCCTCATCCTCCTCCTCAGAACAAAGGGTATCAAACTGATACATTGAACCCTTATTTCTTGCATCCTAATGAGAATCCAGGCAACATTTTGGTTACACCTCTCTTATCGGGCTTGAATTATCACTCTTGGTCAAGAGCAATGACTGTTGCACTTCGATCCAAGAACAAGCTCCACTTCATCAATGGTGCTTTGCCTCGTCCTCCAGATGAAGAACATGACTCCATAGCTTGGGATCGGTGTAATACAATGATTATGTCCTGGCTATGCAATGCAGTGGAAGCAGAAATTTCTCAAAGCATATTGTGGATGGATACTGCTCAAGAAATCTGGCAAGATTTGAAGGATAGGTTCTATCAAGGTGATATCTTCAGAATCTCAGATATCCAAGAAGAAATTTACACTCTCAAGCAAGGTGATTCTTCCATCTCTACCTATTTTACCAAAATGAAGAAGCTTTGGCAAGAACTTGACAATTTTAGGCCCATTCCTGTAGTTTCTTGCCTTGATAACTGTGCTGCAATACTTACTATGAAGTCTTATAGAGATTCAGATCAGGTTATACGCTTTCTTAAAGGGCTCAATGAGCAATATTCATCTGTTAGATCACAGATCATGTTAATGGATCCCCTTCCACAGATTGGTAAAGTCTATTCTTTGCTTGTTCAGCAAGAAAGACAGTCTCTTATTACTCTTGATGATTCCAAAGTCTTAGCTGCAAATTCTACCAATTATGGCAATCCCTACCATTCCAAAGGAGGTACTAGAGGTGGTAGAGGAAGTGGTAGGGGTGGCAGATCCTCAAATGGAGGAAGAGGTCGTGCCAATAATCCTAGTCAAGGTCAAGGCAACAAATACTGTACTTTCTGTGGTCAGAATAATCATATTGTAGATAATTGCTGGAAAAAATATGGTTATCCTCCTCATTTGGCTCATTTACAACCAAATGGTAATGGAAATGGAGTAGCCAATAATTGTGCAAATGAGAATGAGGAGAGTCAATCTGTTCACTATGATGAAGAACAAGCTGATAATGATCTGAGCAAGTTATCTTTCACACCAGAGCAACATAAGGCTTTGTTAGCACTTCTTCAAGGTTCTGGTACATCACAGTCTCATAATGTAAACCAATTGACCTCAGTTAACACAGGTATACTCTGTACCATTCCTAAAATATATGATCCTGACACCTTTATATTAGATACTGGTGCTACAGATCATATATGTTTCTCAGAAAAATTCTTTCAGTGCATGAAGAGAATCAATCCCATCAATATTAAATTGCCAAATGGTTCCTTAGTCACAACTTGTTTTGCAGGAACTATTGTTTTTGATCAAAACCTTTATCTCACTGATGTGCTATACTTTCCAAATTTTTCTTTTAACCTCATTTCTATTCCTAAACTCACTAAAAATCTCAAATGTCATCTAATTTTTGATAGTAATGAATGTATTATACAGGATACTCACACCAAGAGGATGATTGGTGTAGCTAAGATGGTGCATGGACTGTACAACCTCATCACTCCTACAGCTACCTTAGCCAAAAAGCCTATAGACCACTATGTCAATATGACTCATAGTATCAATGTAACCTCTAGCCTACCTTTAGATAATTCTGTTGAATGTAATAAATGGCACATGAGATTTGGCCACCCTTCATTTGAAAAGCTTGAAGCTCTTAATAAAATTTTTCCTTTTGTAAAAGCTGTTAAATCTAACAATCCTTGTGATGTGTGTTTTTATGCAAAGCAAAAAAGACTACCTTTCAGTCTTAGCTCTCATATTTCAGAAAATGTTTTTGATCTTATCCACATGGATATTTGGGGACCCTTGTCTGAACCTTCTATGTTAGGATACAAATATTTTTTGACAGTGGTTGATGACAAAAGTAGATTCACTTGGTTATATTTCATGAAACTTAAGTCTGAAGCCTCTAATCATATCAAATCCTTTTATGCTTTGATAAAAACTCAATTTAACAAAGCTATCAAATGTATAAGGTCAGACAATGGTTGTGAATTTTTGCTTAAAGATTTTTATAATGCCAATGGCATTCTACATCAAACTTCTTGTGTTAACACTCCTCAGCAAAATGGTATTGTGGAGAGGAAGCATCAACACCTTCTAGGTGTTGGTAGAGCTTTACTTTTCCAAGCCAATTTGCCAAAAACTTTTTGGGCACATGCAGTCAGCCATGCTGCATTTATCATCAATAGGTTGCCCTCACCTTTTCTTTCTTCAAAATCTCCTTTCCAAATTCTCTATGATAATGTTCCTGATATTTCAAACCTTAAAATTTTTGGCTCTTTATGTTTTGCCTCTACACTTCAAACTCATAGAAAGAAACTAGATCCTAGATCTAGAAAATGTATATATCTTGGTTTTAAAACTGGTGTTAAGGGTTACATCTTATTTGATCTTAAAAATAGAGAACTGTTTTTATCTAGAGATGTGATTTTCTTTGAACACATTTTTCCTTATCATTTAAAATCTGACATAGAGTCCAAATCTCCCTGTGCACCCAATTACACTTCTACATATTATGATGATCTCAGTTCATCTTTTCCTTCAACCCTTCCTACTCACTCTTCCTCTCAACCAAATCCTATCACATCAACTATCCCACATTCAACATCTCAACACATCATTCCTTCACTCTCTACACTTCCTGACAACAACCATAATGCTACTTCTAATACATCTATGCCTACACATATCTCTGATACACAGATTACACCTATCCCAAATCATCCACCTATCAATCCTGTCAGGAGATCAACTAGGCAAACTCATCCACCTGCATACTTACAAGACTACTACCATAACATTTTAGCCAATACAGTTCATGTTCCTTCTCAGGCTACACATCCATCATCCACTGAATGTAAGTATCCTCTATCATCTTTCATTTCTTATCATAATATCTCTTCTGCACATCAACACTACCTTCTAAATTTATCCACAATTTCTGAGCCTACTTCTTATGAGACTGCTATGTGCCATGAACAATGGAAAAATGCTGTTAAAACTGAACTGGATGCTTTGGTAAAGAATAACACTTGGACCCTTGTTAGTTTGCCTCCACATAAGAAAACAATTGGCTGTAAATGGGTCTTCAAACTCAAGCTACATGCAGATGGATCTGTTGAAAGATATAAAGCCAGGTTAGTAGCTAAAGGCTATACACAGACTGAAGGATTAGACTATACTGATACTTTTAGTCCTGTTGTGAAAATGACTACTATCAGGGTTCTTTTAGCTCTAGCTGCTTCTCAGAATTGGCCCCTTTACCAGTTAGATGTGAACACAGCTTTTCTTCATGGAGATCTAAATGAGGAAGTTTACATGAAACCTCCACCTGGGCTTGATCTAGCCAATCCTTCCTTGGTATGCAAGTTACAGAGATCTCTTTATGGATTAAAGCAGGCCAGCAGACAGTGGAACACTAAACTTACTGAGACCTTAGCTTCATCTGGTTACATTCAATCCAAGTCAGATTACTCATTATTTACCAAACAAGGCCCTGCAGGTTTCACAGTTATTCTAGTGTATGTTGATGATTTGGTATTGGGGGGAACAGATGCTGATGAAATTCAACACATCAAATCTCTCCTAGATCAAAAGTTCAGCATTAAGGACTTGGGTGTACTTAAATATTTCTTAGGTTTTGAAGTTGCAAGATCTAAAGCTGGTATATCACTATGTCAAAGGAAGTATACACTAGACCTTATACAGGATGCAGGCTTACTTGGTACAAAACCTTGTTCCACTCCTATGCAACCTCAGTTACAACTTCATAAGGGCTCAGGTGAATTACTCACAGATCCTAAGTCCTATAGAAGATTGGTTGGAAGATTATTGTATCTAACTCACACTAGACCTGAGATTTCTTACTCTGTAAGTAAACTCAGTCAGTTCTTAGATGCACCTACTACAGATCACATGCTAGCTGGTATTCATGTTCTCAAGTTTCTTAAAAATAATCCTGGGCAAGGGTTGTTTTTTAGCTCAACTTCAACTTTATCTCTTAAGGGATTTTCTGACTCTGATTGGGGTGCTTGCCCAGATACAAGAAGGTCAACCACTGGCTTTTGTTTTTTCCTTGGCACATCTCTTATCAGTTGGAAGAGCAAGAAGCAGCAAGTAGTATCTAGATCCTCCTCTGAAGCTGAGTATCGAGCTCTAGCTCAGGCAACATGTGAAGGACAGTGGCTCCTATACCTACTGCAGGACTTTCACATTACACACTCAGATCCTTTCATCATATACTGTGATAATAAGTCAGCATTACACATAGCAGCTAACCCTGTATTCCATGAGCGTACTAAACATATTGAGATTGATTGCCATGTTGTTAGGGATAAAGTACAAGCAGGAATCCTACATCTTTTGCCAGTCACTTCTCAAGAGCAAATAGCTGATATCTTCACCAAATCACTACAGCCTGGACCCTTCAACACTTTGCTCAATAAGCTTGGTTTAATCAGCATATACTCCAAGCTTAAGGGGGGATGTTAAAGTAGTTGTAAAACTCAGTTACTTGCTAGTCAAGTAACTGACTTCTAACTAACTTCCTAGTGTTGGTTAATTCTGTTAGTGTTAGTTAATGTGATATTGGTTAGTTAGTTAGCTCACATTACATTCTATATAAACATTGTAATGCACACTTTGTAGTTCAGTTTTTGGTGAATAAGATTTTTCTCAATTCTTCTCCCATTTTGTGCTTAGTCTTCTCCTAGCTAGGCTCATCCGCGCGCGCGTCCAAGCTTGAATTGTTCCAACAATGGAGCTTGGACTTGAGTTTTCACAGCTATTTCTTCTTAAACTTCTTCACAAACTAAATGTTCAATATATATATATATATATATATATATATATATATCCGCGAAATGTGCAAACTTATATCTAGTTGTGTTAGGGAGATGTAGAGACGAGAATAGATGCAACTCCAGCACCTAGTGTTTGGTAAAACCTTCAGAAGCCTAAAGAAATTGAAGGCGGAGGAGGTTAAATTTAGTCCTAGATTGAATTTAGAATCTCTTTGGATGGAGGGTACCATGTTCTTGATGAGGCCACTCACTATATGTGTTTTGGAATTGGGAATCTTGAATGCTTCTGGACTCTCCCCGATGAAGAAGGACCGAACCGACGCGTATTAATGTTGGAGGAAAAAATGGAGATGGAGGACTTGATAAGAGAATTGGTAAGGTAAGGATTAGGCTTTCATCATTTGAAAGTGATAGGATTTATTCTCATTTTATCCACTTATAAACTTGCATACTCAAGGAGCAATGAAAATGGGAGAAATTCATTTGGCAGTGAGATTCTCTTGTCCTTCTTTGTTGAATGTTTTGCAAACTTACGCTCAAGATTTTCTCCCAAAAATGCACTACATATGTCCACTGTCAATGTTTCAGACCGATAGTTTGCAGAACCAAGCCGCCACAATTACCATATTGAGGCTTAGAAGGGCCGAGCCGTGCGCCTCTGAGTAATGAGGTTGTTGAGTTCATGCTAGATATTAAGGCAAATGTGTGGAACCTGAGGAAAGGAAGAGCTATGTTTTAAAGGACCTCTGGTCTTCTCAGCTGTTTTGATCCGTTAGCTAGAGAAATCGAGAATATTTGCATTTGGAAGAATTCTGTTACAAGTTTTCAGGTAGCGTGCTTGCTGTGATGGGTGATTTAGCAACTCAAGGAGAGAGGGTGCAGTCTCTTATCAGCTGCAGATATCCAAGAGCAACGGCTTTGTTCCTGATTTTCTAAGCAACACCGAGTTCAGCAGGAAATAATAAATCATGCTGCCTTGCTACAATATTCTTCCATGGATCATCATCTATGAGGAACACAACTTCGAGTAAAAATGGCTGAGTTTTTATCTCTCTTTTTAATTGGATTCGTGGACTGTCAAATTTTAAGCATTTGGGAGTATATTGAGACATAATTAAGTACAAACTCATAGCAAAAGATTTTATTGAAGTTGTAAAGGTGCATGTAATATATAACCACAAACAAAAATAAAAAAATAGTCTCCAAGACTACATAAAATATTACACATTTTCGACAAATTAGTCTTCTTACACAATAATATTCATCCCCCGTCAACACCATCAGTAACTGCTAGTGTTGCTGTCTAACATAACATGTATCATAATATTCACTACAGCATTTTAGTAAGTGTAGCCTTTGACAAATAGCTCTTTCTTGGCTTCCTCAGATTCACCATCACCAGCGTACTTTCCAAGTTGAGCAAGTGAGTTGGACTTGGCGCGGTGAAGAAGCGCTTCTTGAGCTGCCTTCACGTTCTCTACACGGCCTCCCCATGTCTTCAATGCGGTATTTTGGAGAGCTCTTGCGTATGAAAACGACACGTGCCATGGGTTTGGAGACTTGTTCATTTCATTCAAGTTGAGGGTTGCTTCAACCTCAGATTGTCCACCGGACAAAAACTACATGGCAGAATACAACTTTGGTAAGCACATGAACAAAGAGTGAAATTTGAAATATGAAGATACAATAATGTAATGTATTCGGTTAGTGTCACATATCCATGAGGTGTCAGGCTGAGTGGAAAGACATACCATGATACCAGGGACAGCTGGGGGAATTCTCCTGTGAAGGAGTTTGAGGGTATAGTCAGCAATTGTTGAAGGAGAGGCCTTGTCTTTGGACTCGGCTCCGGGAGTAACCATGCTAGGCTTGAGGAGAATACCCTCAAATTGGACATTGTTCTCAGCAAGGTAGAAGAAAACCTCAGCCCAAACCTTTTGGGCTACTTCAAAGGTCCTGTCAATGTTATGTTCTCCATCAAGCAAGATCTCTGGTTCTACAATTGGGACCAACCCGTTGTCCTAATAAACCATGAAATGATAATATTTTAGCGATTAATGTTACTATAGAAAATTCCTGTCAAATACAATTCATACATACGCAACTGCAGTTGCTAAAACATAAAACATCTTAGTCGGGCTCATGGACCTTTTTAAAAATTATTGATCTAATAATTCGAGTGGTTCTTCTCTCACCTGACTAATTGCAGCATAGCGAGCTAGACCCCAGGCTGCTTCCTTGACAGCAAGAGCAGAGGGACCATTGGGGATGCTCACGACAGTACGCCTAATATGTGATTGAAATTCGCGTGATTAAAAAAATGACCATGACAAGTAGTATCAAATAAACACAAGTGCATGAAATTCTGATTATGCTTCTATAGGGATCATGGCATACTCACCATTTGGCGAAACGGGCACCTTGCTGGTAGTATGCAGCTGAACGAGAGGCAAGACCGTCAAGACCTTGGCACCATGACTCATCATTGGAACCAGCTAGAGGCACCAGACCCTATTGTTCATGGCACATAAACCTTATGTTAAACATCATATTTTCCTAAAATTGAAACTTCATTTTAGTAACAACATAGGGTAATTTCTAAATGGCTTACCTTATCGACTTTAATACCGGGAACAATGTTTTGCTCAACAAGCACGTCGACAATCTTCCTTCCATCAACTGTAGATTGGTAGAGAGTTTCCTCAAAGAGGATGGCACCAGAGATGTACTCTCCAAGTGATGGAACTGTCACCAGAAGGGTACGCCATGCTTGGCGGTTAGCTTCGGTGTTCTCTAGCCCAATTGACGCCAAACGCTTCCCACAAGTAGCGTTGGATTCATCCATGGCCAAAATACCACGCCCTGGTGAAGCAATTGTTTTCTGCATTCACACACACACACAAGCAAAGAAAAACAAGACACAAGAAATTATTACAGTGAAACATCAAATATTGCATCAACAATGTAAAAACAGAACATAATTACTCTGAGCAGAGTTACTTATCTAATCTAATTCTTAAAATATGTCGCATTTTATCTGACATTCAACTCACTGTCTTTCTCCCTCTCTCTTATACCTAGGGACTGTTTGTATTGACTTATTTAAGCTTATTTACTGACATAACCACTTACGAAAACAAATTTTGACATGTCCATAGGCTCTTTTCAGCTTATTTCCATAAGCTCTCCATGATACCTTATGAAAACAACTTATACCTTATATGAAAATAATTAAACTTTATTTCATCTTTTGTTATATGAATAGCTTGTACATAAACACTTAATTGTTTTTCGTTTTTTTAAACGGCACATAAACACTTAAATGATAAGAGTTTACACTATAAGCACTTAATTAAATTGTTTATCCAAACAAAACCGCAATTCATAGATAAGCACTTATACTATAAGCGCTTAGTTAAGATGTTTATCCAAACAACGTCTTACTAGTTACTCTCTTACTACTGACAACAATTATTTTTATCCAATAAAGTGTTCTTACAAGTGGCAGTTACATGTATCAACTTTAATGGTCCTAACTTTAGGAACCGAATAAAAATCCTATTGGAGATTCTATAATTAAGTAGGAAAACAATGACAATTACTTTAGTTTAACCAAATTATAAGTGTGAAACTAAATTCCTAGCATGTTTATTTAAAGAACTAAGTTCAGTTATAAGATATGTTTGTTTTTTGACACTGTAACCTCAAAGAACGGAGTTCAAATGCTCCGACACAAAGTTCAAATCCCTCGGAACAGTTGTAAAAATGGTCATTAGCGTCACTTTAATTAATAATAGAGAAATTTCAAGTTGTTTTAAGTATCATACCGCGGTCTTGACGAGTTCATCAGTATAGGCACCAGCTTTGATGGTGAGACTTGATGGCGCGGCAGGGTTGCATCTTACAACGGACATAGGTTGACGGAGAGTTTGTCCCTTCACCCATTCAGACTTGTCAAGAACAAGTGAAGATGATTTGAAAACAGAAGCTGAAGCAGAAGCCATAGTTTCACACACACACTGCAGTATATCTTATCTCCAATAGCAACCTCTTTACCACACAAAACATTCAATGCTTTCTCTGTATTTATAACTGTCAAGTGATGTCTCATTTGCGGCTAGTGTGAGTTAACCTATCTTCACATGACATGTGGATGATAATTCATGCTTGTTTGGCATTCTGCATTATGCAATCAATCTTTAAGTGGTTGAAATGATTGGTTTTTTTCTCACCTTGTAAATATGGTTTAGAAAATGGAAAAATATTAAGGAGATATTTTTTTCCTCCTTGTGTTAGTTAGTATACTAGTGACAAATGTGTAACATAACATGCATTAATTAATTAAAAGGGGTTTCAATTATAGTTTTGTTTGTAGGGAAAAGTAGTGTAAGGTTATAATTTTGTTTGCTTTTTTATTCAATGATTTATATGGTCCTAATTTAATACAAGGATTTGGTGAGATTGGGTTAACGAGGTCATCAAATCATGTCTTGTCTTAATGGCCTCCTTGTTGAACATAGTACATTTTAAAAATGGACTCTTAAAAATACATCAATTCTTTCTTTTAAATGTTGGAGCAGAATATTTTTGTTTGGGCAAACACCATTTTCACGGCGGAAGTATACCGCACTACACGAATCATTTTTTAATGTATCAAAATTACAATAAAATTTTTATTAATCATTTTGATTCTAAGTATATTTTTAGGTAGTCAATTTGTTCCTCAAATATGTTTTCTGTGAGTCAATTTAATCTAAAAGTTTACTAGCATAAGAAACACTATGAATGTATTTGTAATTTTGTTGCATTCAAGGACTAAAATAAAAAATTTAGTTTGTAATTGTTGAGGACAAAAAAAAATCAAGTTTCTACTTAGTTTTGAAACTTTGTGTACCTAACAATCGACCATGAGGAATATTAGGTGCATGAAGGAAGAATATTTAGAATTCTACTATTTTCTAGTAGAGTTGTTAAAATGGGCGGCCCGCCTGAAACAGGCCGATTCGGACGGGCTTCAGGCTCTATCTTACCGGATTAAAAAAGCCTGGATGAAATATGAACGTCAAAAACAAGACCCGAGCTCGGCCTGGAACAGATCATCGGGCTTTCGGTCCAGCCCGTTTTATTTTAAATTTTACATTTTTTTTAGTTATTAGTGCTCAATTAAAATATATGTTATTAATATTATTTTTCTTTAATTCCATAAACTCAACATATTTAAATTACAAAAATAAACATAGAAAACTAAAGAAATAGAGTTACTTATATTTAGGTTAACATATAAATTCAATACAAGAGAACGTCGAAATACTAATTCACATACAAAAACAAATCAACAACATATTAGATTTAAATTCACATATTAGATTGCTTAAAAAAAACATATTAGATTAAGTTGACCCAAATAATAAAAAAAAATTAACACTTAAAATGTAACATAAATACATAATAACTAATATTTATTTATATATATTTTTTTATTATACTTTATGCGGGGTTCAGGCTACCCGCTGCCCATCCGGGCTAGTCCATATTTTAAGCGGGCTTTAACGGGTCGGGCTAAAAGCCCGGAAAAAATTCAAACGCAAATTTTAAGGCCCAAGTTCGAGGTTTTCGGGTCGGCCCATTCTGGCTAGCTCATTTTGACGGCTACTTTCTAGCATGTTGCAAACCGTTAAATATAAGACTTTTGTAATGCATTCTTTTTTTTTTTTTTGTCACCATCAGTTTAATCTGGTTCGGGGGACAGTTCTGACATCAAGTGGTTCCAAAATCCTTCCGATCGAAGTTGCGGGGGATCGAACCGTAGTCCTCCCTACCAAATTCAGCACCCGTCACCACTAAACCAACTAACGATCGGTGTAATGCATTCACTTTACTTTCTAGCCTTTTGTTATCTGGTAAATTTAGAAATATCATAGTCTAATGGAGTATGGTATTGCAGTCGTAGAGACCCTAGAAACAATATTTTTTGTCAGTTTTTATTTACTTTGTAAAATTAAATTTTGAATTGTTGAGGTCACATTAAATTTCTTAGTTGTAGAGACTATTATGTTAAATTAAAATTAAAGAATTTCAATTATTATCTAAAAACTAAGAATTTGAATTCTTTACAAATTAGAATGCTAGCAACTCTTTTCTTTTTCTACAAATTTTGCAAATTAATCGTTATATTTTCTAACTTTTGTGAATTTGTCTTTATAATTTTCAAAATAAATTCGAAAATTGTCTTTTTAATTATTTAAAGGGTCATGCTAAACAGTGCATCTGATGTACTTGTTAAGCATACAAAAAATAGAAATAAAATATAAAGTTAAATGTTGATAAAGATATATTTTACACTTTTAATGTATTAAATGCACAAATTTTTATATAATTTCCTTATACATGTGCTTAACTAGTGCATCGGGTGGGGCTACTCCTCCTCCTCCTCCTCCTCCTCCTCCTCCTCTCTAACTCTAGCCGCCGCCCACTTTTTCTATTCTTCTTGATATACTAGAGAGGGGTGATTTAGGGTCAATTTAGGCCTAAAGTCACCCCTCCAAATCGTTTTCTTTCTATTTTAATTAAAAAAAGGTGTGATTTTCACATATATTTAGTATTTCTTTCGTTTGTTTTTTTTGATTTCATCCTTTGTTTTGATAGTATTGTTGTCCCGTCTTAGTGCGGAGTATTGTTGTCCCGTCTTGGTGCGGTGTTCATTTGTTTCAGGTTGAAAGATTAAGGTTGATCCAGTGCAGATCGAATCAATGACTTTTGTGCCATCAACGCTATAAATCCGGAGGCATGGATATTTCGGAAACTTCAATATAGTCAAATATATAGGCTTATGCAATGTGTCGTTTTATGCTATTAACACGGATACTGTGAGTTTGTTCGCAGATTCATCCTTTATGTTTTTAGCGATTTTGAATTTGTATTGCATCGATGTACTCTTATCAATTTGAATGAATGAATATTTTTTATTTAGTAAAAAAAAACTAGTGCATCGGGTGCAATATTTACCATTTTCCTTGTTTAAAATTTGGCTAAGTTTTTAGAAACTAGCAATTTTGGCCTCCTATGTTTCAAAATAGCGTTTTTGGCCCTCTGAGTTTTAGAAACTTACGATTTTGGCCCCCTATGTTTCAAAATAGCGCTTTTGACCCCTATCTTTATTATTTTTGCAAAATGTCAACTTTTTTTGTCACCTTATAATTAAAAAAAAAAAGAAAAAGAAATTATGGAAAAACAAGTATGGATTCCATTTTTTTTATTTTTTGACAAATTAAAACTTAGATCCAGGGAGGGACTCAGGTATAATGGAAATGGGGTTGTCGCCCCCCTAATATAGTACTTCGAAACGTGTGCACCACCTCTTCAAAAATTTGTGCCCAGTTTTTTGACACATAGTTGGTAATATTCATACCTGTAACAAATAATTATAGGAAATACAAAAACAAGTTTTTAAATTGAAATCACAATTTAAGAGAGTATAGTATACCACAAAAATAAAACAAGTGTAACATTAAATAACATGACATTGTGATGTTTTTTCATCAGCCTACCAACTCAATGACAAAAACATTACTCACACCGTTTTAACATGAGTGAAGTTTAAGATTTTTTTTATATAAAAATGGGTTTTAAATAGCGGTCGTGGTGACAGTTGCGTTAACGTTTTTACAATTTCGGTTGGAACGGATGTTGCGTTACAAATTGTGGTGGTTACGGTGTGAATTAATTACAAAATTACATAAATTTTATAAAAAATTATTTATACATGTATATTAACCTAAATTAAACATTTTTCTCATTATTATAAGATGTAAATTATAGTTTAATTAAAAAATTACTCAAATAAGTAAATTAATCAATTATATTTTAGTAAAATAAATAGAACAAAAATTACTCAAATAAGAACATTATAGTCTAATTATTCAATCCAAATCTAATTTAGTCAAAAAAAAAATTGGAATATGACAAAATTATTGAGAACATTATTCCCTCCCATTTGTATCAAAAAAGAAAATAATTCCTTCTCAAACACACCTCTCACCAATACCATCAATTGCTTATAAATTGACATTTTGTAAAAAGGGATAAAGATAAGGGGTCAAAAGTGCTATTTTAAAACATAATGGGCTAAAAGTGCTATCTTAATTCAAATTCAAAATTTTGAAAAAAAAAAACAAAAAAGACCGTCATACAAGCAAAATTTTACCTCTACATATATCATACGTATAAATAAATTAACTGAAAACTCAGCTTTTAATTAAAAAAAATAAGAATGGCTAAAACAATTAAAAACAAGACCGAAACAAATATTAGGAAAAGATAAAGGGAAAAATATATATTTTAGCCAACCTTGAAAATCAGCAAATGTGTAATTTAGTTAGTAAAAAAAAGCTTAATAGCACTTTTTGGTCCTTTCCCTTTTTTTAACAATTTTGGTTCATGTTTTTTACTTTAATAATTTGGTGGTTCCCTTCTCAATTTATTCTTTCTAAACTTTGAAATGACACCATTTATTGACGTGAAACTCGACTCTTATTATCGAAGAAAAATAGACTTATATATTGTAAGCAAAGAGTATTAGAGGCTCGAAGATGTAAAAAAAAGGTTTGAGACGAGAGGCAGCATAAAAAGTTGTAAAATGGGGGAAATTTTGCACCAATAGCAAGTACTCTATTTGTCTCTAACTATAAGAACTTTTTTATTATTTCACTTATATTAAAAAAAAGTTCCATAACAAAAAATTATTAATGAATTTATTGTATCTATTTTGTAGGTTTATTTTTCTAAAATGATGTTTAACTTTTCACTTAAGAAAAATTATTAGTAATAACGTGGATTATATTCAAAAATAAAATAAACACATACAATAATTTGTAGGATTAAATATGTTTTTTATTCTATAAAATAACCATTTTCTAAATTTAATTCTTACTTAATGTTAATATTTTAGTCTTACAAAATCTTTCTGTACACAATTTTTAGTTTATATTGTTACAACATGTAGTTTTGAATAATTTTTTTAAAGTATGTTTAGATTGTAATTAAAAGTTTCTCTGCAAAACATAAGCCAAAAAATTTATTTATAGATTCATATTTCATTGCTTTCATCTTAAAATTTTGTCGTTTAAAAAATCATATCACATTAAATAATTCTAAGTTTTAGTAAATGAATAATTAAACTTACTTTATAAAAATCATTCAAAAATTTTAGAATTTATGATCAATTAAACAAATTTAGGAGGAAAATGTCAAATATACCCCCTCCCTCGAAATTTCAAAATTCGTCAAATACCCACATGAAATTTGCAAATAGACAAATAACTCCTGAAATTATAAAATGTCAATCTAATACCTCATTCGTTCGTTAACTCCGTCTATATTGATGACATGAACCTTAATCAACAACAACACTCTCCTTCAACAGCAAAAAAATTCACCTCAACTCAAGCAAAATCCAGCAAAGCAAAATCTCAAATTGATCCAACAATCCTAATTTATTAACCACTAGTTTCATTGTGATTCTGTTTCTGAGTCCAGTTTCTTGGATCTGTCATACCAAACTTTGCATAATATTGATTTCATGCGTTTTTGGAATTTGACTGACGGTTGCCACATACTCAGTTAACATGATCACTTCATCAAAATAGACAGATCGAGCTAACAGACAAAGGAGGTATTTAATTGACGTTTTATAATTTCAATGGGATATTTGCCTATTTCCAAATTTCAAAAGATATTTGACGAATTTAAAAATTTCAGAAGAATATTTGATATTTTTCTCACAAATTTAGTTTTAGCAGAATCTAAAATTGTGCAAAGGAAAATTTTATAGCACTTAAAAACACTATTAAATTTAAGAGACTAAACTTAAAATGTCCCATTTTATAGTGATACTGTCAAAAGATAAAAAATTAAGGTTGATGCAAATATTTTTGCTAGGGCTAGTGTAATTTCAATGGATGTGCTTGCTTCTGCATCAATCATATAGGTAATATTGTGGCTGGTTGACAAGTTTACTACAATCGGTGCTTTCAAATTTAGAAGGAAAGTTTGGACTCTTTTTAGAAGGAAACTTTAGAAGGATGTGCTTTTGTAGTTGATATATATAACCGATGTGTTATGATTGATAAACTAATTGAAGTGTTTGATAAAATTAACAGTTGAATTGACTGATGAATATAAAATAACATAAAAAACATTGCTATAATTCACACTAAAATTTACATCAAATCAATATTTAATATATTTTGAATTTAGTAATTTAAATTTATTTTATCTTTTATATATTCAATTAATTTTATTTTATATTTTAAACTTTATAATTTTTTATATATTTGGAATAATAATTTTGTTATGAAAAGAGGAATATAATATAATCAAAACTTACAAGTTTAAAATTCTAAAATCAATTTTAGAGATTTATGTGTGTGTATTTTGTGCATGCTCGTGTATTGTCATCATCACCGGACATTTCTTGTTATGTTTTGGGATAGATAATTATAATTATACAAACATAACAAGTTTGTTAAAAAAAAATGAAGGTCAGAATAATTTTTGTCGACAAATTAATATAACAACAAGTGTGTTATGAGTATTTGTAAAAGAAAGTGTGTTACACCCTTTGGAGGCTCATAAATTTGCGAAGACATTTTTAAGGCTATTTTGTATAAATATGAGATTATTTCCTTTTGTTTTTGACCATTATTAATAATTGGTATTGTTAGACTACTTGGCTAACCACTTAGAAGGGGGGGGGGGTAATAAGTGGCCCTTTTTAAACAATGTCGATTTTAAAAATTTAGTTCAAAGGTACGCGCGGAAGCACCACCGGATCGGTAGTTTCTTTGCACCCGATTGATCACTGAAAAAGTAGTATAGCCTTGAACGTGTGATGATAATGAACAAGAAACGATCGTGTGCAAAATATTCGAATTAAACGATCCAATAACACAATCCAATCAAGTTACGAGAATTTAAAGCTAATCCAATCACAATCAAGATATATGTCAATTGAATTTTGGTGCACACTTACAAACACGAAAATTCAATTGAATCGAAAATTAAAGCGATTGCGTAAAGTAAAAGATTAAGGAAGAAAGACACAAACGATTGATTAGGGAGTTCCCAACGGCTTTCATGTCGTCCTCGCGGTCGGCCGGGTACGTCTCCCCCCAAATAACCAAACGGGTTATTTGAGCGTTTATTGATTAAAAACGATTGAACTATAGTGCACAATTTACAAAGACTCCAATAACCCTATATCGAATCTAATGCAAATTATGCGTAATAACCTCAACAAGTAATGAAGCTTCTCCCTCTGATTCCAACGATCCTAACCGTGCGCAAATCCTCGCACCGATCGTCCAGCTGAGTACCTCGCTTCTTCGTTGTTGATCCTTCAAGATATCGCACAATCTTGAATCATCAAGAAAACCCAAACGTTCTTCACAAATCAACTCGATCACGACTCTGATTCACCGCAAGCCGTACCGAACGTTATCGATCAAATGTACAACCTTTATCCGAATGATCCCATACTCACTCTTCAATGAATTGCAATTTGATGGAAGATGATGATCTTGTGAAGAATAACCCTTTGATCCAAATTATTCACCAAATTTGAATCCCAAAGAGTTTATCAAAGCTATTTCACTTTCTCACAGGTTTTCTCTCTTTTACAATAACAAAGCACATTGCTATTTATAGAGAAAATAGAATTGAGCAAATTTAGGCAAAACTGAACAGACATGTATCGATACAACTGATGGTTTGTATCGATACAAACCCTTTGACCAGCGTACAAATTTGAAATGTTTGACCTATGTATCGATACAAACACGTATGTGTGTCGATACATATATCAGTTTCTTGAAATCTTGACTGATATGTATCGAAGCATGCAAGCATGATTCGATACACCATGAGTTCTTTGGTCTATTGAGAGATATAGGTGTGTATCGATACATGCAAGCATGATTCGATACACAAGTGACTCTTTGTCTCTGAGAGACCAGTTTTGTATCGATACAAGTGATGTATGTATCGATACAAAAAGCACAAAATCAGTCTGAAGTAATTTCAGGATATTTGTATCGATACAACTGATTATGTATCGATACAGAATATCTAAAAATCAATTTTTCAAATTTTAAAAATAGTTTTTAGCTATCAAGTCATTTGTAATGTTGCCAAAATATGTTCTACTCTATTTTCATGTGTTTTGACAATTATTAAAACATGAGGATGAACTGGTGCACTTACATTCTCCCCCTTTTTGATAATTGTCAAAACTTTGCATAAGCTAACTAAGTCTATACCTAATATGCAATAAAATAGCAATATGTATACAGACGCAATTACACCAAGGCTAACAATAAGCACGCTCCCCCTGAGTTGATGCCGTAATGCGTTTGATATTGTTGATAACATTCAAGACTTCTTTTAGCTATTCATCCTTAGCTTGTGCAATCCAAATCTCTCCCCCTTTGACAATATCAAAAAGAAGAGAACTCATTAGAAGTATCAAGTTCAAAAAGTTTTAACCATAGTCATATCGTGCACTTACATTTGTCGAAATGCACTATATGATAAAATTTCCTAATCAAAATAATTACATACAAAGATATGCCAAAATATATCAATGACGAATACCAAATATCATGACAAATATGGAATGTAGAACAACAAACCAAAACCAACACATGAATATCGTAACACATCGACATTTTAATCAAGTAACATATCCAAATATGGGACGAAATAAACAAAGCAATGCAACAAATGAATAAACATAACATGATTATCCATACGAACAAAATTATCCAAAATAACAAGTCATACAAAACCAAAATGAATGTTGTCCAATCATGACAACATCAAAATTATCCGTACAACCATATTGAAATAAACGAAGTCATAAGAAATAACGAAATAAAATTGTTCATGCGGTAACTAACATATCAGTTCATTTTGAAAATCTGCAGAATAACTAACATGTATCTATACAATCTTCATTTGTATCGATCCAAAATGCATTATTTTCAATTTTTCTCAAAACACATGAACTTATAAGTTTGAAAAGTAATTTTTATGACTTCCAAATAACATGTATGTATGAAACACATATAATCAACAAGGTACATACTTATGCATGTGAGCAAAAACAATACCAAAGCACATTATAACATGAGAACACATGTTAAACCATATATGCATGATAAAACATTCACATAAATGAATCAAAGTACCAAAATTAATCATATGAAGATATATGTGTATGTATGCACACAAGGTTACATTTAAGAACAAAACAAGCATATACAAACCAAGTATGAACTTAATATGACATTTGTAATGATCTTTGTCAAATCCCCATTTTAAACATATGATTCTCAAAAACTTATAAATATTTTTGAGCAAAATTCTTGGAGATGGAGGATTAGACAACTATCAATGCGAATATTATATTAAGGTGAAAGTTATATGTATATGAAACCAATGTACAAATGCTAAGTAAAAAGTATAAAGGTAAAGGTAGAGAATAGAATCTTCCCTTAAGTGTTAAGTGGAGGAAGTGATCAATTTCCACAACTTTGTAAGTGTTGAGTTGAAGCTTTTCTCATCATTTTCCTTGTTCATAAGTCTTGAACTCCATTGATGTCGGTGTCTTTCGTCAATGGTTCAAGACGTTTTCCTACATATTTAGACATTTGAGATAGGTCCCCAACTCATGTTGGGTCCTAGTTGGTTAGTAGCAACATTATTGCTTAACTTAGGTAACCATTGCAATTTGCCTTTAGGTACCAAGGTTTTTCGAGCATGGCATTTTGCAATAGTATGACCATTGTCACAACAATAATGACAAACGATATGAGAATTACTTTTCTTAGGATCCTTTTCAACAAATTTATACTTTTTATTTCTAGGTTTTAACGATTTGTTGAATTTAGATGGATCAACCGCAAAAGTAATCTCCGGCTTGGATGGTTCTTTTAGCTTATCTTGCAACTTTCGCAAGTCTCTATATAAGTAAAAGCATCCATCACATCAGGTTCTATCGTTACCGTAACTATCAAAAGTCACAAGTGGTTTTTGAATCATAGACTCTTTGAGAGCTTTCAACTCAAGCTCCGTTTCCGAAACTTTTGCCTCAAGGTATTTATTAACTTGCATTAAACCTTTTAGTCGTTGAAAAGCCTCTTTAGTTTCTTTGTGTAACTTTTCAAAAGCGACTTGCAGCTCATGATATTCTAAAAGCGTATATGAGCTATAGGGATTTTGGTTTACCTTTTTGGGAGCAAGTTTCTTACGATAATAGGATGTCAAGCACACATTTGCCAATACATCTTCACCACTTGAGCTAGAGATTGATGATGAAGAAGAAGATGAGCTTCCGCTCTCCCATGCAACATAAGCTTTCTTTCCCTTGTCCTTGCTTCCCTTTTTGAATGACGGTGACTCCTTGTCTTTTCTCTTGAGCTTAGGGCAATCCGGTTTGAAATGACCAACTTGGCCACATTCATAGCATGCCCCTTTCTTGGAGTATCTACCACTATCACTCTTTCGGCGGTAAACACTATCTTTCCGAAACTTCTTAAGATTGTCATCGGAATGTCTTATCCCATTCTTTCTCACATATCTATTATAGCGTCGAACGAAGAGCCCCATTTCCTCATCATCGGAATCGTCTTCGCTTGAGCTACTTTCCACTTGCTCAACCTTTTTGGACTTGGATGTGGAGGCCTTTAGAGCAATGGACCTCTTATCCTTTTCTTTTTCCTTTTCGTTGTGTTTCTCCTTTTTCCCACCCTTCTCATGCTTTTCCAACAAATTAAGCACTTGTTCATGTTCCGTTAGCTTACCGAATAAGGTTGTGAGACTTAAAGTTGTAAGATCATTCGCTTCTTTGATTGCGGTGACCTTTGGTTGCCATGACCTATTAAGACATCTCAAAATCTTATTAGTAGCATCTTGATTAGTGATTGGTTTACCTAGACCATGTAACTTGTTGGTAATTTTTACAAACCTTTGTTGCATATCCGCAATGGTTTCACCATCTTGCATATGAAACAATTTGAACTCTTGAGTTAAGGTGTTTATTTTGGATATTTTGACCTCATTAGTACCCCCAAAATGAGTAACTAATGTATCCCACATTTCTTTGGCCGATAAACAATGAGACACATGGTAAAATTGTTCAATCCCAAGGGATGAAATAAGTATGTTTTGTGCCTTTGCATCGTAATTGACCTTTTTCTTATCATCGTCCGTCCATTGTGCCATAGGCTTATTGGTGACAATGCCATTAGGATCGGTGTTTATCGGAACAAACGGACCGTTCTCAATAGCATTCCACACTTCACCATCAAAAGAATTGATGTGTATGCGCATACTATTTTTCCAATAATCAAAATGATATCCATTGAATATAGGTGCCCGATTATAAGCCCCTTTAGGTGCAAAAGCCATGTTTTCTAATAATTGGCACAATCCACCGAATTTTGTGTACAAAATTGAACCGGGATCGTGATACCACTTGTTAGACTACTTGGCTAACCACTTAGAAGGGGGAGTTGAATAAGTGGCCCTTTTTAAACAATGTCGATTTTAAAAATTTAGGTCAAAGGTACGCGCAGAAGCACCACCGGATCGGTAGTCTCTTTGCACCCGATTGATCACTGAAAAAGTAGTATAGCCTTGAACGTGTGATGATAATGAACAAGAAACGATCGTGTGCAAAATATTCGAATTAAACGATCCAATAACACAATCCAATCAAGTTACGAGAATTTAAAGCTAATCCAATCACAATCAAGATATATGTCAATTGAATTTTGGTGCACACTTACGAACACGAAAATTCAATTGAATCGAAAATTAAAGCGATTGCGTAAAGTAAAAGATTAAGGAAGAAAGACACAAACGATTGATTAGGGAGTTCCCAACGGCTTTCGTGTCGTCCTCGCGGTCGGCCGGGTACGTCTCCCCCCAAATAACCAAACGGGTTATTTGAGGGTTTATTGATTAAAAACGATTGAACTATAGTGCACAATTTACAAAGACTCCAATAACCCTATATCGAATCTAATGCAAACTATGCGTAATAACCTCAACAAGTAATGAAGCTTCTCCCTCTGATTCCAACGATCCTAACTGTGCGCAAATCCTCGCACCGATCGTCCAGCTGAGTACCTCGCTTCTTCGTTGTTGATCCTTCAAGATATCGCACAATCTTGAATCCTCAAGAAAACCCAAACCTTCTTCACAAATCAACTCGATCACGACTCTGATTCACCGCAAGCCGTACCGAACGTTATCGATCAAATGTACAACCTTTATCCGAATGATCCCATACACACTCTTCAATGAATTGCAATTTGATGGAAGATGATGATCTTGTGAAGAATAACCCTTTGATCCAAATTATTCACCAAATTTGAATCCCAAAGAGTTTATCAAAGCTATTTCACTTTCTCACAGGTTTTCTCTCTTTTACAATAATAAAGCACATTGCTATTTATAGAGAAAATAAAATTGAGCAAATTTAGGCAAAACTGAACAGACATGTATCGATACAACTGATGGTTTGTATCGATACAAACCCTTTAACCAGCGTACAAGTTTGAAATATTTGACCTATGTATCGATACAAACACGTATGTGTATCGATACATATATCAGTTTCTTGAAATCTTGACTGATATGTATCGAAGCATGCAAGCATGATTTGATACACCATGAGTTCTCTGGTCTATTGAGAGATATAGGTGTGTATCGATACATGCAAGCATGATTCGATACACAAGTGACTCTCTGTCTCTGAGAGACCAGTTTTGTATCGATACAAGTGATGTATGTATCGATACAAAAAGCACAAAATCAGTCTGAAGTAATTTCAGGACATTTGTATCGATACAACTGATTATGTATCGATACAGAATACCTAAAAATCAATTTTTCAAAGTTTAAAAATAGTTTTTCGCTGTCAAGTCATTTGTAATGTTGCCAAAATATGTTCTACTCTATTTTCATGTGTTTTGACAATTATTAAAACATGAGGATGAACTGGTGCACTTACAGGTATGATTCGGTATTTTTGGTAAAATATATATAATATTTGTTTTTATTTAACCCCATGAATAGAAAACTTTATGTTGCATTGTATCCAAAAAATAAAAAAGTCTTATTTTGCAATTATTATAAAAAAAAAGTAACCTTAAGTTGCAATAATAATTTTTTTTTTTACAAATTAAAAAAAAGAAAAATGCTTTTTGTTTAAAAAAATTAAAAGAGAAGAATAATAAGAATACATCTTCACCCTTATTTACTTCCATCACCATCCACGATTTCCAATAAAAAAGGAAAAAAAGGGAGTTATAGTTTTTTTTTTTAGAAAAAATTATATTTTTTCTTGCAATTTTTGTGTGAAACTAGTTTTGAGACCGTTCATTCACACGGGTTTATTGATTTTTATTTATAAAATATTGTTAAAATATAAGTGATGTTGTGTACAAAAAAAACAAAAATAATAAGTGACTTAATTCTGCTATTTTGTTGTAAAAGTTATTAAATTAAGTAATTTTTTTTATTAAAGCAATTGTCTCGTGTATGATTTTTGTATAATAAATTATCTATACCAATCTATAAAGAGAATAACCCCTTTCGATGCAACAATTTTATTGTCACTTCTGCTCTTCACTTTATTCAAATATTTGTATATGTTAAAAAAACAAACTTTCACACAAAAGTTTGTTTTCATTTTTTTTTTTTTTGTAAATAATTTTTTTTTATTCTTAATAACTAACCACAACAAAAAAGAAATAATAATCTATCTTACCAATACTAATACTTACTACTAATTTATGAATTACTTAAATTATTTTACTAACTAGACTACTACCCGTGCGATGCACGGATTATGTAGAATATTATATGTATAGTTTAATTTGAAGGTGTGAAAACACAAGAAGAGGGGTTGAATTGTGTTTTGGTAGTTTTAAAAACTTCTTCTAAGTTTTGCAACTTATCAGAATCAGCAGCGGAATAAATCAAACACAAACAACTTCTGGACGATAGGAAATAAAAACAGAGAAGAGAAAGGAGAGATGAACACACAAGATTTATACTGGTTCCTCTCACAAACCGAGAGTAGTCCAGTCCCCTTGCACTTCCAAGGGATTTTACTATAATCACACAAGATTACAAATGCTCAAGCACACTGCAAGAGACTTCCTATGCTCAAGTAACACAATACAAGAGACTTCCAATGCTTAAGCTCACAAGCAAGAGACTTCCAAATGCTCAAGCACAAAAGCAAGAGACTTCCAAATGCTCAAGCACAAAAGCAAGAGACTTCTAAAACAAAGTTACAAAGCCAATGTTTGAACTTCTGATAAACAATATCAGAGTTCTAGAACAAAATAATACAACTCTAAAAACAAGACTTATCTTAGAATTCTTAGAAAAGAAAACTAAGGTTCAACAACTGACTAGACTAGACAGAAGTTGAAAACTATTTGTCTTGAATTATGATATAAGCTCAAGTTGTATCTAAGTTAAAAATGCTCTTAAGAATTAAGTAGTATAACAGCGCTTTTGTTCGTTGATGTGTGTTTTTTTTGTCTTCTTCAAATTCATCCTCCTTTTATAGGCTGTAGTGGAGCGTCTTGAATTTGAGCGGACAAAGATGAAAACAGCTACGTAGTACTGTACTATTATTTTCATTTGAAATGTGCTTATTCAAATCAAGTAAGAATAAAATCTTGATCATTGATTTCGAATATTCGCTCATATCAGGAAAATAAAGATAGTACAATAGTACAAACGTCATTATTATGAAGATAACGATCTTGTAAGGAATTTCTTCTGCCTCTTCTGAATTTGCCAAATAGATGATAGTCGTTATAGAGAATAAAATGTTCTTCTGGCAAATTCTACTGTTTCATCGTCATCAGAATCTTGAGAGTAAACTCTACTTCTGACAAGTACAACTTATGGCGAAAAACACATTTTACATCTGGCCAGAGTGAGATATGCAAACTTACAAGATATAGTAAGTTAGACACTTTTTACTTCTGGCGAAGGCTAGATGTAATATACGTACATTTTACCTCTGTTCCTAACTTCCCTTGATGTAAAAAAATTTTTCATTAATTTTTATTTTATTTTTAAATACAAATCAACATTTTACTTCTGGCCAAACTCCACAGATGTAAAATGTTACATTTTTAAAAAAAAAAATATGGAAACCTGCTTTTTTTTTTTTAAAATTTTGCTTTTTTAAAAAAAATTAACCCACAAACAGCATTGAAAAAATAACATTCCACATACAAAATTAAAATCAAAACTATTCAACTTTCCTTAACATTAATTCAACATCCAAATAGTTATGATGAGACTTAATATTCAACATCCAAAATTAAAACGAAAACAATTCACACAATAGTTTGCAACATTATCCTGACATCAATATAAAGACTACACATAACTTCACATAACCAAACTTAGCTCCCTTCCTCATCACCAACACTATCAACATAATCAACTTGAGGGTTATATAGCTCAAGAAAACAAGATGCCCAGCGGTTTCGCAAGTTGTACAGCTCCTCCTCTGTTAATTCTGTAGGATCATTGAACACCTACAAACAGTTCCAATCCACAAGTTCAAAATCAACAATAAATACCACACACACACAACACATACATTCCAATATCTCAGAATCAACACCAAAACAAACCATAGACTCATCAAACATTGTCTCAATAATCTAAAGATGAAGATTTAATGGGACATACCAAAAACAGTAAAAAAGAATTAAGACTTTAGGTGTTTGCAAGGGATATATCATAGTACGAAAGTACTGCTGGATATGGTTATTATGAAAAAAATTATTATGTATCAAGAAAAAGAAACTAGAAACATTTTGTAGGGTATAATATTCATCAATAGTATCACAAACCTAAGAGATAATGACATAATAGCTCAAGGTTTAGAACATACACTATATCAGAAAACAATTGAGACAAAATGGCAGCATGGTGCACTAAAGATGAGAGGAACAAGAGGAGTGTTAAAGGAAATTAAAAAAAGGGGATATATAACAAAAGAAATAATTTGACGAAACAGAGATAGAGTAGGGAAAAATAGCCCGGGGGTTACTTAAGAGAACCAAAGTTCAGGCTTAGAAGGAGGAGAGGGGGGATATGCAGATGTAGAATGGAGCCTAATCTGGTTTAGAAGGTCGGATGCAGCTTCTGCCACAGAACATGGTCCGGATGTAGCATCCATCTGCCACCACACAAAACTCGCAAAGATGTATATACTTACGACCAAAGATGTGGCACTAAGTAGCACTGTTTGTTTAGACCACACAACTTATTTTGTATGTATTGTTTACCCGCCCTTTGAATTGAGTATAAAAACCATTGAATTGAAAAGAAAACCATAAATAGATATTTGATATGAGTAACAAAAATATAGACAAATACTTGATATCAGTAACCATAAATAGATAATTGAAAAATAACATTGAATAGAAAAGTAATCATAATAGATACTTACGTGCACCAAAGTTGTAGAATTTCTCATTACGTGGGGGTGGAGATGGACTACGATCATCACCCGAATCTCTCAACTTTCTCTTTTCAGCCATCATTTTCTCCGTAAGCAATTCATACCCTCCACGCGATAATTTATGTGGGTGAGAATTCTTGGCCACCTTTTCCTTACCCTTTTGACTTTTTTCTATTATAATTTCAAATCGATGTATTAGCAAGAATAATTACTAATCTCAAAATTATTACAAAAGCTACATTATAATGGTGTTTTTGTTTCAGGCGATTGGGCTGAAGGTGCCGGCACTGTGTTCAGGCTGTTATGCACTTCTTGTGCAGGGTTGTGCCTCTTAATAAATTCATTTAGCATTGTGTTCAGGCTGTTATGCACTTCTTGTGCAGGGCTGTGCCTCTTAATAAATTAATTTAGCACTGTGTTCAGGCTGTTGTTCACTTCATTATGTACTATAAGTTTTACATAGAATTATGTACTAACATATGACATTTCTTTTATGACAGGCTGTTTTACACTTCATTATGTACTATAAGTTAAGGATGCTGCATAGTGAATAAATGAAGATAAATGAGATGGGATTAAACTTGTTTATGTCTTAGCAAAACATTTTAATCCTATGATGAAAAACAAATGCCAATTAGGACAGATGCAGATGCAGCAAAAACAGATGCCAGTTAAGACAGATGCAGCAAAAAGACTTGTAAATATATGTACAAAAATCATTACTAATTTAAAAATTCCTACTAACCTTGAATTCAGGGGTATCTCGGGACACCGAAAACTTGTTCCATATCTTTTCATCAATATAATTATACCTGACATATGGAGGCTCGCGATCTTCTTTGGGATGTGTAACATATTCTCTCGTGAGTTGTGTCTTAAAACCTCTCCATCGATCTCCCGCATATTGCATCCATACTTTCCTCAAAGGATCTTTCTTAGGATCTGGATGAATTACTGGAATAACAAAATAAGTCTACATATATACAAAAAAAAAATTGCGCCAATTTCTTATAATAAACCATGTCTGTCATTACTAATGACAGACCATTTAATCCAAATCTCCTCTAATGGTTTAGGTTATAGTTGTCTCCAAATAAAATGTCACTAAAACCAAGATCATATAAAAAATAATCATAGTCTCAACGTCAGCCACTTAGATCACAAAATTGTAAAGTAAATGCATCAGTTACACATACAAAGAAGTTTTGATCACCGAATTAATCAGACAAGAAGAATGGTAAGACTAACATCAAGAAAATCAAAACATTCACACATCAATAAGGGAGCACACACACATAATTATCATTGTACAATATTTCAATATAATTAAAACTAGGGTATGAAGGTAAAAATGCGAATCAACTACGATTTTTGTTCGACATTGTAATTACATATATATTATAATCCCTATACTAAAAAGTTAAATTAGCAAAGAAAACTAGGGTGCAGAAAAATATCATTCCTTTAGATTTTATGCAAAATTACCCAAATTGATTCAATAGAAGTCATTGTAAATGTTGTAAATGGTTTTGTTTAGGTATGAGCTATGAAACCCGGATATGTGACACGATACCGATACGAGAAATTTTTTAAAATTTCCGATACGATAAGGTCGCGATACGTTGTTTAAAAATAAATTTAAAATTAAATATACAAATACAAAATATATAAACATAACAAAAACAAGAAAGATAATAAATTAACATTCAAACTGAGCAAACAAATGACAATTACATATCTTAAGTTAATTAAGTACTACCCAAAAAAGATAATTATTACTATCCAAAAAACAAAACACCATCGGTACCATCCAAAAAACACATATTTGTCGATGCATAAAAAACATCATACTCTAACATTCACTATTTAAGAGGAAACACAAATTGTATCAGTCTCATCTCCTCCATTTCTATCATAAAAATAAAACATTATTTTCCCGATACTTCTCTGATACGTGTATCGGAGAAGTATCCGACACGTATTGGTAATTATTTTTTTAAAAAAATAATTTTAATTGTCTGATACTCTCCGATACGTATCGGACGAGTATCGGTATCGAACACGTATCGGACACGATACTTCGTTATTTTTGAAGTATCGGGGCTTCATAGGGTATGAGTTATGAAGGCTTTATGTTTCTTTCTTTTATTTATTTATTTTTTCTGTCAATTGAGCAAAGTGATAGTTATTTCCAAAAGGATTTCAACAATGCTTACAAAATTCATTTTATAATATAACATAATGTTATTGCAAATAGGTGTTTCTATTATGCTTAAGAAATCTATACTTTAAAACATTAATATTAATATATGGCAGAAACTCAAATCTATAATGCATTGGCTCATAGACAGCCCAAAGTACGTAGTAAAATAAGTAAGATTTTGGTGTCATGAATCTCATCGATTGTCAATGGTTATTTGTAAAATCTTATAATAGCAATAGGCTTTGCTGCCAAGTGTTTCTAATTATGTTAATTAAATTTCAGAACTAAATCTCAACATCATTCAATTGATAAAACTTTGAAAAATTAAATTCAACATTAATAAAATTTAACACAATCAAATAAGCATCCAAATGCAGTACAAATCCAAAGAGAAACATTTACAGTTAAAATGAAATTAGGGATTGGAATTAGGGAAAACATGAATAGTACCTTAATCTCCAATTGGGGTTGCAAATTTGTTGGAATTTCAGGAGAGATGAGTTGGAGACTTGAGAGAGAGAGAGAGAGAGAGAGAGAGAGAGAGAGAGAGAGAGAGAGAGAGAGAGAGAGAGAGAGAGAGAGAGAGAGAGAGAGAGAGAGAGAGAGAGAGAGAGAGAGAGAGAGAGAGAGAGAGAGAGAGAGAGAGAGAGAGAGAGAGAGAGAGAGAGAGAGAGAGAGAGAGAGAGAGAGAGAGAGAGAGAGAGAGAGAGAGAGAGAGAGAGAGAGAGAGAGAGAGACTTGTTGCAAATTTGTTTTGAATTCAACAGAGAGAAGAGACGATGGGAAGAGAAGAGATTAATAGAGAGAGTTCAACAGAGAGAGACGACGGGAAGAGAAGACGACGCGTTCATGGAGGGTTCGTTTGCGTTCATGGAGATGGGAGTTCATTTGCGTTCATGGAGAGGGTTCTGAGACTTAGGGTTTTTTCAATATGCGTGTTCTGAGACTTGGGAGTTCATTTGTTGTTCTTTTTACTAAGAGAAAGAGAAGAGAGGACTTATTAAAAATTATTATTTGAAGACAATTTACCTCTGAGGATATTATTGTCAGATGCTATATAAGTTTATAAAAGTTGCAACTTAATTACAGAATTGCCACCGCATTTATTTTTGCTTCTGGCATAGTCAACCCAGAGGTAAAATGTCATGTCTATATATTTTTTACTTCTGGTAAAATTGAAACCAGATGTAAAACTTTCTTCATACTCCTTTTCAAATCTGACCTCTTTTCCCCAGATGTAAAATAGTTATTAATAAGTCATTTACGTAGTAGTGGGTTGACTTTGACTTTCAACTTCTGATGTCATTCTTCAGAACTTGCTTTTCCCAACTTCTGGGAGCGCTTCTAGCATAGCAACCAGAACTTCAATTCTAGTGTATATAAAATTTTAACTTATATACCTGCACACTAGAGTAAATTATCAGTACTCCCTATTGTATATTAATACTATTGTTATCATCAAAACTACTTGGGTTATATTAGAACCAACTTTGTTCCAACAATCTCCCCATTTCTGATTGATGACAAATCAAGTATTAATTTACAATGGTTGTTATTTTAATCATAGAATGCATCCTTCAGGTTTATGAGTTTTGCAAGCTCCCCCTGAGTTCAGTAATGAATGATTAAAATAGTTTTAAAATTTTAACATTGAGTCCAGAACTTCATTATACACTTGACTTCCAGAAGATAGGTTTGCAAGCTTTCTTCCTTGGTCAGATCTACTTAAGAGAAAAGTGCAATCTTCTCTTACGTGTATCATGTATAGAAAGTTCTAATCTCAATAGAAAAATTTTCCTTTCATAATCAAAACTAATAATATTCAATAACTGAAATTAAATGAATAAATTTTAATTTTAATTTGGCTTCAGTTAGTGTTCTTAAATTAATTTACTCTTACTCCCCCTTTTGTCATTAAACAAAAAGAATAAAAAGAAAGAAAGAGTCAAATAAAATAAAACACGTGACTAAAGAATTAGTCAGGTCAAAAATTCAAATATGATAAAAACCACAAAAAATTTAATGCAAAAACAAAAAACGAGGTAATTTCTAACCACCAGAGTAATTATAAAAACGCACCATACTCTTTGTCATTTCACTCAACACTTCCATGATATTTTTTCAACAAAATGAGAGAAAATATTGATGAGGATAGAAGAGTGATTGAAAGAAATGGGTTTAAGAAATTTTCAAAGGAGAAACAGGGTAGAATCTCAAAAACAAGAGATGCAATAACATGGAATATGATTTCTAAGAATCATATGAAGATGGTAAAGAGTTTGGAATCAAAATCAGATGCAGGTTCCTCAACCATCTTCTGTTCTTAAAAGAACACAGATTTCTCCTAATGCAAAAAGATGAACAGGACGAACTGAAGGGATGCTCCAGGTTTCCAAAACAGGAATTTCAAGCTTGAGAGGTTTAGAAGAATCATCAGATTAGCTGATGGATTCGGGCTCCAAGGTTGAAGTTTGGATCAACACCTTACTTGTTCTTTTCTTATCTTTTTGTAAAATTTCTTAGGTTTTCATATGTATCTGGATTTTTCATATGCAAAAATTTGTTTGTAGAACAAAGATATTGTAATGCAAAAATCTAGAAACATGCAAAGTTATTGTAATGCAAATTTTATATGAATAAAACAAAATTCATTTGAATGTAATGATGTGTATGTAGCAATTATATAACTTCTGAACAAAATAAATTGAAACAGAACAATTAACTACATAATATTCATAACATTCAAACAACAAAAAATAAACAAGTTCAGACTAAACAAAACATAAAAACAAATAACATGTTCAGAGCAACAAATAACAATTAACAAAATAAAAGTGCCAGAAGCCTAGGGTTGAGATTGGTTAGAGGGGTTCAACAGTTTCTCTTGTAGTTACTTCAGAGCATTTGCAAAAATCTGTTCCAATTGCTTGATGACAGCTTCTGAATCAACTTTTCTAATATGACATGTAGACACAGTTTCCACTTGAAGTATCTTTTCCATTTCTTGTGCATAGAGAGTGGATAACTGATCTTCTGCTTCTGTCATAACCAATTCCACCTTCTCATCATACAACCTCTGAGCTTCTTGTCTTCCAACAACAATCTTGGCTTCAACAAACTTCCTCTTAGCAATGTTTACAACATAGTCCTTCTCATATTGAGAACTATAGTCAATAAGCATTTGCTTGCACATTTCTGATAGAGCGTTACACTCTGCAAATACTTGGCTTGGTGCAAGAGAAAGTGTAGGCAAATCCTGATGAAATCCCTTGATTTTATCATTAATGCCCAAAAGCACATGCTCAACATCTTCTGGGGTGATGGCCTTTTGAGAAGTTTGAGCAGATGATGATGATGAAATATCTAGGGTAGTTGTTGGAATGATAGTAATTTGAAGGTCTGTTTGTGGTGTAATAACTTGCTCAAAAGAATTGATAAAGTTATTTTGGTCATGGGTGAGTTGTGGTTGTGATTTCTGAGGTGAGGGTTTTTCCAAGTCCAAGGCTAGCTTCTGTAGTTTGGCTTTTTCTAGTTCTGTGATACTGGATACAACAGTATCAGAAGATGACTGATAGATACCAATGTCAACTATAGTTTCAACTACAGGAGGGCTAGAATGGATGATGTAGTTCTTCTGAGTTTGGCTGCATCATAAGGCTAAAACAACTTGGTCATAGTGACTTAACTGAAGCACCAATGCTGAAGTAATTAAGTCTAAACCACTTGTGCATATTGAAGATGTGCAGATGCAACATGTTGAACAAGATGTCCTAGACATCTTGTCACTGGGTTTAGAGCATGCATAGGCAGCATGTCGAACAAGATGTCCCAAGACATGTGGGTAAGACATCTTGACCCAGTTCAGCTTAAAAGATAATGTTTATCCATTAAGCGCGCGTGTTTGTTTTAATTTGAATAAAACGCAAATCTTTTAGTAACAAGCTGAGATTATGATTGATGATAAAGTTTGTTATTAATCATATGTGTTAGATACGATTGGATTCGTATTTAATTAGTGGATAGAGATTAAAATCTTTATCTTTGTGGAGTTTGTTTTAAAACAAGTTTGTTTTAAAACTAATTCTTATTTGAGTGCATCTGAAAGACTGAAGATTATCTGAAGAATTGCACGCCTATATAAATGACTCAACATAGAGCTTAAAACTCAACCCACAATAACTGAAGATTGTGAGTCCAAAGTTTTGTACCCACTGTGTAAAACACTTAGTAGCTCTTAGTATTGTTCTTGATACTTTGAAGCTTTGAGTCGTTGAATGTTGCCATTCAACTTTGTCTTTTAAACTGTGAAAGTTTAAAGTTGTTTCGTCACTTGGGATTAGTGATTAGAGGGAGTTGGGTAGGTTCTCATATTCAGGGGGAGTTAGCCCTTGAGTAAAAGATTACTAGGATTAAGAAAAGGCGTACATGCCAAAAGGTGTTTGGTAGTGTTGTAAGACTAAATATTGATTCAGAGTAGTAGTGTTCACTTCCTGGATTGGTATCCTCCAGAGTAGGGTTGTTTAGCGCCGAACTGGGTTAACAAATCACTGGTGTTATTTATTGCTTTTATTTACTTCAGTACTGCAATAAATCGTGATCCTCATAACCAGTTGTCTAACTAGTTGTCTAGGACATCTGGACTGCTGACACATTGTCCTAGACATTGTGTAAGACATCTGTCCTGCCAGAGAACAAAATTTCAATTGGCATCAGAGCAGGCACCCTAACCTGCTGGGTGAGCTCCAGGGAGACAAAATCTTGTTCAAGATGGACAGGAATGGAGGATCAATAAACAGACCACCAGTTCTGAATGGATCAAACTATGACTATTGGAAAGCAAGAATGATTGCCTTCATCAAGTCCATGGATCAAAAAGCATGGAGGGCAATTATCACAGGTTGGAATCACCCAATAGTCTTTGCAGAAGATGCCTCTTCAACATTAAAAAGTGAAGGAGAGTGGACCACAGAAGAGGAAACTGAGGCCAATGGCAACTCTAAAGCACTAAATGCTATCTTCAATGGTGTTGATGAAAATATATTTAAACTAATCAACACTTGTACAGAAGCAAATCAAGCCTAGGAAATCCTTCAAACTGCTCATGAAGGAACCTCCAAGGTCAAGATGTCAAAACTGCAGCTCCTCTCCACGAAATTTGAAAATCTTAAAATGGAGGATGATGAGACTATATCAGATTTCAACAATAGGATTCGAGATATAGCCAACTCGTCGTTTGCTCTGGGAGAGAAAATACCTGAAGAAAAGTTGACAAGAAAAATCCTTAGATCACTACCTAAGAGATTCAACATGAAGGTAACTGCAATTGAAGAATCTCAAGACTTGAAAACACTGAAGATGGATGAACTCATTGGATCACTACAAGCCTTTGAGATGGCGTTCGATGACAGATCAGAAAAGAAAATAAAAAACAAAGCTTTTCTGACTGAAGAAGAATCAGACGAAGACAACCTATCTAGAGACATAGCCCTTATAAGCAACGACTTCAACAGGTCTTTGGCAAAGCTAGGAAAGAACAAGAAGTCAGATGTCCCAGTCATCCGGTCCGACATCAAGCCTCAGAGGAAAAACAATGATCAATGCAAGACATGTCAAGAAAATAGATGTTCTGAGTGCAAAGGATATGGACACAACGTACATGAATGTCCTAATCATCTGGAAAAACAACAGAAGGGTATGAGTAGCACTCTGTCTAAAGAACCTGACATAGAAATCAATCTTGCATTCACCAGTAAATGCATAACAAAAGAGGACCCTTCAGAAAGTTTCTCACCAAGGAACAAGGAAGAAGAAACAGGTGTGATACTACAACAGAGAAGATTCATAGATTCTCTTCTTCATGAAGGACTAGTCAACAATGATCTCAAGGAACAAATCTCTCTGCTAAATACAAAACTCACAGAGATTGCTCTATCAATAAAAATTCAGAGCAACAGTTCAAAATCATCAAGGAAGCAGAGAAAGAAGCACATGTCGAACCACATGTCCCACCATTCAAATCAGAACCAACGATCAACTGAAGACAAGATTCAATCCAAAAGCAGAAAGAAGATTTGTCATCACTGTGGGAAAGAAGGACACATAAAGACTTTTTGCTTTGAGCTATATGGCTTCCCCAGGTTTCATGAACAATTTTGGAACAGACACACAGCTAGAAGACAAGCAAAGAACTCCCTAAGCAAGCTTACTTGTCTAATAGCTCATACATCACTCAGAGTAACCTCCAAAGATGATTGGTACTTTGATAGTGGATGCTCAAAGCACATGACTGGAGAAAAGGCCTATCTTCAAGAAATAAAAAACTATTCCAACAGCTATGTTACCTTCGGGGATGGAGCTAAAGGAAAAATAAAGGGGATAGGAAAGCTGAATGGACCTGAATTACCAAGCCTTGATAATGTTCTCCTAGTAGAAGGACTTACAGCTACCTTAATAAGCATAAGTCAACTATGTGACCAAGGACTAAGAGTCAGCTTCAACTACTCTGAATGTATCGTAACCAACAAAGATGAAGAAGTTATGAAAGGGTCAAGGTCCAAGGATAACTGTTATCTATGGCAGTCTCAACACAAGAGTCAGAACGTCTCATGCATGATAACTAAGGAAGATGAGCCTAAGCTATGGCATCAAAAGTTGGGGCATCTCAATCTCAAAAGTATGAGAAAACTCATCACAGAAGAAGCAGTCAGAGGATTGCCTAAACTCAAGATATAGGAAGGCAAAATATGTGGAGAGTGCCATATTGGGAAGCAAATCAAGATGTCACACAAGAAGGTTCGACATACGGTCACCACAAGAAACCTAGAGCTGCTTCATATGGATCTTATGGGACCTATGCAAGTTGAAAGCTTGAATGGTAAAAGATATGTTCTAGTATGCGTGGATGACTACTCAAGATACACATAGGTCAGATTTATCAGAGAAAAATCTGAAGCTTTTGATGTGTTCAAGGAACTGTGCTATCTCATTGAGAAAGAATAGGGAAGTGAAGTAATCAGAATAAAGAGTGATCACGGGAAAGAATTTGAAAACTCAAAGTTTTCAGAATTCTATACTACCAAAGACATAGAACAAGAGCTCTCAGCTCCTATCACACCACAACAAAATGGAGTGGTGGAAAGGAAAAATAGAACCTTGCAAGAATGCACTAGAGCCATGCTGCACACCCAAAAACTACCTTATCACTTCTGGGCCGAAGCTATGCACACTGCATGTCACATACACAATAGAGTGACTCTAAGTAAAGGGACAAAAACAACCCAGTATGAATTATGGAAAGGAAGAAAACCAACAGTCAAGTATTTCCATGTATTTGGTACTGTGTGTTATGTCCCAGTTGATCGAGAGCACAGAAGAAAATTGGATCCCAAAAGTGATGAAGGCATCTTCATGGGATATTCAGCAAACAGTAGAGCATACAGAGTATACAACAAACGCACCAAGACAATCATAGAATCCATCAATGTCGTGTTCAATGATACTGTTGAAGAACCACTCACTGTAGAAGAAGAAGAAGATGATGATTCTCCTCAGCCATCAATTGATCAACCAAATGTCCCGGACATCATGCCAGACAGTCCAACAACTGAGCCAAGTACTATATCTCCTAGGTTCAAGGGATCATCCACAAGACTTCTGAAGATGCATCCAGTTGATAACATCATAGGAAATCCAAGTGAAGGAGTCATCACCAGATCCAAAGATCAAATAGCAAACTCATGCTTCATATCTTCAATTGAACCGAAAAATATCAAAGAGGTACTGAGTGATGAGTTCTGGATAAATGCCATGCAAGAAGAATTGGAACAATTCACAAGGAATCAAGTATGGGAGCTAGTTCCAAGACCTGAAGAAATCAATGTGATAGGAACCAAATGGGTGTTCAAGAACAAATCAGATGAGCATGGTACTGTTACAAGAAACAAGGCTCGTCTAGTCGTTCAAGGATACACACAAGTAGAAGGGGTAGACTTTGATGAAACATTTGCACCAGTTGCTAGGCTTGAATCTATAAGGCTGCTACTAAGCATCTCGTGCACAATGAGGTTAAAACTTCATCAGATGGATGTTAAAAGTGCCTTTCTAAATGGATACCTACATGAAGAAGTCTATGTAGAGCAACCAAAAGGATTTGTAGATTCCAGCTTCCCTGAACATGTTTACAAATTGAAGAAAGCTCTATATGGATTGAAACAGGCACCTAGAGCATGGTACGAAAGATTGACTGAGTTTTTGATCAACAATGGGTACGTCAGAGGAGGTATAGATCAGACACTGTTTGTGAAGAAGAATCTAAAAGAGATTATGATTGCCCAAATCTATGTGGATGACATACTCTTTGGAGGGACGTGTGACCAGATGGTGGAACAATTTGTTCGACATATGAAGTCTGAGTTTGAAATGAGTCTAGTAGGAGAACTAACTTACTTTCTTGGCCTTCAAGTTCAACAATCAGAAGACACTGTCTTTATATCACAAAGCAAATATGCTAAAAGCATTGTGAAAAAGTTTGGACTAGAGAATGCCACACACAAAAGAACTCCAGCAGCTACTCAAATCAAATTGAGTAAAGATGAGAATGGAGTTGATGTAGATCAATGTCTCTATAGAAGTATGATAGGGAGTCTTCTATATCTAACTACTAGCAGACCAGACATAGCCTTTGCAGTAGGAGTTTGTGCTCGATATCAAGCAAATCCCAAGACTAGTCATCTACTACAAGTGAAGAGAATCATCAAATATGTCAGTGGTACCTGTAATTATGGAATGCTCTACTCATACAATGCAAATCCTACTCTTATTGGATATTGCGATGCAGATTGGGCTGGAAGTGCTGATGACAGAAAAAGCACCTCAGGAGGTTGCTTCTTCCTTGGTGAAAATCTCATCTCATGGTTCAGCAAGAGCAAAACTGTGTGTCACTATCCATTGCTGAAGCTGAATACATAGCTGCAGGAAGTGCCGGTTCACAGTTACTCTGGATGAAGCAAATGTTGACCAAAAAGGGCGTGCAACCATCAGAAGATCTCACGCACGCCTCTAGCACGAGACAGAAACAAGACAACAATCCAACACTACCTGTCTCTTGTAAATTGTGGTCTACCAAATGTCCTAGACATTGGAGACTTTGACATCCGGCACTGTGTGTGCAATTTTGTAAATTGTTCACTCTTTATTAATCAATGAAATATTTTCCTTTTAACCTTTGACAAATTATGGTAAAAAAGGGGGAGAAATAATTGATAATAGAACAGCTCTTAGACAAGTAGAATCACTCTATTGCTTTACGGATGAAAATAGCAAGCTTTAAAAAAAATTAAAAACTAAAAGGCTATGCTAAAACAAGTGTGTCCAGAGCATAATTTAAATGCTCAATATGAACCTCTAAGAAGTTTAGTGAGTCTTGATCACTCTGATTAAGTACTTTCCGCTACAACTCAAGACTTTGGTTCACTAAGTCACTAGGCATCTCATCCCCGGACTTAGAAAATTCATTGTAATGAATCATATGAAGACAAGACTAAGACTGTCTCATACTAGAAAAGGTTCATCACACATTCAAGATTGAAGAAGTCCTGAATAATAAAGACACACAAGATTCTGAAGATCAAAGACATTGAAGACCTGAAGATTTAAGAATTGAAGATTGCATCAACAGAGATCAATTTGAAGATTGAAGAATTTGAAGATTGAAGACTGAAGAGTGCACATTCAACAAAGTGGTTTGTGGTTGTTTTAGCCATAATTTACCAAAGGGGGAGATTGTAGTTCTTCTGAGTTTGGTTGCATCATAAGGCTAAAACAACTTGGTCAGAGTGACTTAACTGAAGCACCAATGCTGAAGTAATTAAGTCTAAACCACTTGTGCATATTGAAGATGTGCAGATGCAACATGTTGAACAAGATGTCATAGACATCTTGTCACTGGGTTCAGAGCATGCATAGGCATCATGTCGAACAAGATGTCCCAAGACATGTGGGTAGGACATCTTGACCCAGTTCAGCTTAAAAGATAATGTTTATCCATTAAGCACGCGTGTTTGTTTTAATTTGAATAAAACGCGAATCTTTTAATAACAAACTGAGATTAAGATTGATGATAAAGTTTGTTATTAATCATATGTGTTAGATACGATTGGATTCGTATTTAATTAGTGGATAGAGATTAAAATCTTTATCATTGTGAAGTCTGTTTTAAAACAAGTTTGTTTTAAAACTAATTCTTATTTGAGTGCATCTGAAAGACTGAAGATTATCTGAAGAATTGCACGCCTATATAAAGGACTCAACATAGAGCTTAAAACTCAACCCACAATAACTGAAGATTGTGAGTCCAAAGTTTTGTACCCACTGTGTAAAACACTTAAGGCGTACATGCCAAAAGGTGTTTGGTAGTGTTGTAAGACTAAGTATTGATTCGGAGTAGTAGTGTTCACTTCCTGGATTGGTATCCTCAAGAGTAGGGCTGTTTAGCGCCGAACTGGGTTAACAAATCACTGGTGTTATTTATTGCTTTTATTTACTTCAGTACTGCAATAAATCGTGATTCTCATAACCAGTTGTCTAACCAGTTGTCTAGGACATCTGGACTGCTGACACATTGTCCTAGATATTGTGTAAGACATTTGTCCTGCCAGATAACAGAATTTCAGATGTGATCAGAAATGGTCTTTTCTGAATCAGCAGATCTTGGTGTAACAGGGTTGACAGACTCATGCACTGGGGATAAAACAAAGGTCTCCTCATGAGAAATAGTTTGAGGAAGAGCATCAGAAGTTGCAACCTATGCATTAACTTCTGAGACCTCCTGTTCAATATTCTCCACTTGGGCAGGAGTAGGAACACCTGTTTCTGAAATTAGTGACAACACATGTTCAAAAAATCTCCTCATAGATTCAGGGGATGGTACAAAGCTAACTATTGGTGTTTCAACAGAAGCACTAGCAGCAACTTCTACTATACAGTTGGTTTTTGGTTCCAAATCAGAAAGGATTTTTGAAAAAGTATTTTTGACAGGAACTGTATAGGGGATGTTTCTAGCATGCTTTGGACCATTAATGACATAATCAGGAATATTCTTAAGATTAACCTTTTTATAAATACCTTGATTAGCCAATTTGATTACCAACTCATCCTTTGGAAGGGCAGAGTCCATAAATGCATTTGGCTCAGCTTCCACACCACCTTCCCAGCTAGTTTCTTCAAAAACAGTGTATTCTTCCACCAACCTTAAAACTTCCTCTTTCTCAAGTTCTTCTTGATCCTCAGCATTAAGTTTCAATTGCCTTTTCCTTTTGTTTGATTGCTTCTTCTTCTTAGATACTTCTGGGGCAGCAGCAGCAGTGCCAGAAGTTCTAGTTGGCCTCTTTGAAACATTACTTGCTTCTTTTCCTTGAACACTAACAGTAGGCACAGGGTTCACAATAGTTTCTTCCACAACATTCTTTCCAGCTTCTGATGTATCCTTCACACCAGAAGTACTCACAGACTTCCTGGGAGTGGATCTTCTTGCTTTCTTGGATCCAGATTCTGATGCCTCTAGCTTATCAGAAACCTTTCTCTTCATTTCTTGAACAGGCAACAGTTTCTTGGTAGAAAGTCTGTCATCCAACTTCTGAGAATCTCCTTCCAGAAGTTTCTTGTGCATTGCAGCAATAACTCCAACTTCTTGCTTTGACACAATAGTAAGAAAGAAATAACGATTTTCTTCAAACTTCCTTGGCTTAAAGGTAATCTGAGGGATAACCAATTGACCAGGTGTCTTCACCACTCTCTTCACAGTAGCACCATCTATCACAGGTGGATTAGCATCAATAAAAGAACCATATCCAGGAAAGACAGGTCTTAATGATTGCAACAGATAACTTCTGTAAAACATGAAGGACAAAAATCTGCTATAATGCACATTTTTTATGCCTTTAGTTTTACTATCTGAGATAGCTTGGCACAGATGATCAAAGATAACTTTAGCAAAATTCACAGGAGCCCTTTTTCCCAAATAATATAAGATGGTCTTATAGTATTGAGAAACTTGGTCAGAAGATCCAGCTTTAGGTCTAACTGACTCATGTAGAATTTTGTAAATCATCTTGTAAAGAGGTTTCATGTCTTGATTGCTCTTAGAAGTAGGGTGCTTACAATAAATCTCTTCCTGCATTATATGATTTGAATCCTTTTCATTTGGGTGTGGAGCTACTCCATATAAAGGTAACTTCACAGCTTGTCTAATGTGTCCTTGTCTGATCCTCACCAAACACCGCCAACTTCTGATCTGATTTCCTTTCCTAGAAATTCAAACGCTTTCCCTTGTTCAGCATTTTCTTCAACAACCTGAGCAGATTCTTCACTTTCCCTTTTTGACGTTCCTTTAGAAATCACTTATGCCTTCATCCAGAAGTCCTTTACCAATTCTGGATAGACAGGTCCTTTAAGAATGTCCAAAAAGATGAGAGTGTCTCAAAAACTTCCTTGATATCCTTCACTCCATTTACCCTTAAGCTTTCGAAATCAACCGCTTTTTCGATAAGCAAAAATAGGTCAGAATTGGGGAAACCCATTTTATCTTTAGTGTAGACTCCAGGAGTTGAAGCTTCTATATCAGCAATAGGAGGGACATTAAGCGTTTGTTGTTGTTGTTGTTGTTGGCCAGATGAGGAAGTCATGATTCTGAGTTTTAGGGCTAGGGTTTGCTAAGATTAGAGAAGAAAGAAATTTTCTGAGTCTTAGAAGAATGAAAGTGTGGGTAGTGAGTATGCAAAAGTGTGAATGTGAACAGTTAGTGAGTTAAAAAGGAAATAAACGCGCAAAAACGTACTAACTGAAAGGACAAGGGTAAAAGAGTAACTTAACAATTCACAAATTGAATTAGAACACAATCATCACTAACCAACTTCTTTCTCTAATAGCAAAAAGACACGTGTATTAGAAGTTTAATTAAATAACTAACACGTTAGCAACAGCAGTTGAAGAGGTTACTCAACAAGTACTGCCACGTCACGTCCCAGAACCACTCATGTATAACTTTTGATAGAGATACCAGAAGATGATTTGTCTAAACTTCTGATACAGAGGTTCCGACTCCCCCTAACTTCTGATAGACTTCCAGAACTTCCATAAAATAATATTTTTCACTAGAGTTTCAGCTTATTCACAGATTTCCATCATATTAAGATTTCTTTTGATAAAATCAAATCTTTCAACAGCCAGGGGTTTTGTCAAGATATCAGCCCATTGATTTTCTATATCAATAAACTTGAGATCAATTACACCCTTCTGTACATAATCTCTTATAAAATGATGTTTAATCTCAATATGCTTATCTCTTGAGTGCAAAATAGGATTTTTGGAAATATGAATAGCAGCAGTGTTATCACAATATAAAGGAATACCGTGGCTGTTTATTTGATAATCTTCCAATTGGTATTTCATCAAAAGCAGTTGTGTACAACACTTAGTTGCTGAAATGTATTCTGCTTCTGCAGTTGACATAGCTATGGTGATTTGCCTTTTACTGGCCCAAGAAATCAAATTCTCACCAATGAACTGACAATTGCCACTAGTGGATTTTCTTTCAAGTTTATCACCAGCATAGTTAGCATCACAGAATCCAATCCGTTTGTAATCATCAGATTTCTAATACAGTAATCCAATGTTACAAGTAGCCTTCAGATATCTAAAGATTCTCTTTACTGCTGTAAAATGAGATTCTCTAGGATCTGGCTGAAATCTTGCACACAAACATACACTGAATAAAATATCAGGTCTTGAAGCTGTTAGATAGAGAAGATATCCAATCATACCTCTATATAACTTCTGATCAACCTTACCTTCAGACTCACCTTTGCTAAGACTTGATGTAGAATGCATTGGAGTGTTCATGGGTTTGCAGTCTTCCAAATTATATTTCTTCAGAAGATCTTTGATATACTTTGATTGATGAATGAAGTTTCATTTCTTTGTTTGATTGATCTGAATTCCCAGAAAGTACTTCAATTCTCCCATCATGCTCATCTCAAATTCATCTTGCATCATCTTAGAAAAGTTCTTGCAAAGTGCAACATTAGTTGATCCAAAAATGATGTCATCAACATAGATTTGAATGATCAGAATGTCTTTCTTCAGAGTCTTTTTGAATAATGTATTATCAACTTGACCTTTCACAAAACCATTGTCAACCAAGAAGTTACTTAGTCTCTCGTACCAAGCTCTGGGAGCTTGTTTGAGTCCATAAAGTGACTTCTTTAGTCTAAACACATGATATGAATTTGAAATGTCTTCAAATCCTGGAGGTTGTTTGACATATACTTCTTCAGAAATTACTCCATTAAGAAATGTACTCTTTACATCCATTTGATAAAGTGTGATGTTGTTGTTGACAACATAAGAAAGAAGTAATCTTATTGCTTCCAATTTTGCAACTGGAGCATAAATCTCTGTATAATCATTGCCTTCTTGTTGACTGTATCCTTGTGCAACAAGTCTAGCTTTATTCCTTGTTACTTCTCCTTGCTCATTCAGCTTATTTCTGTATACACACTTTGTTCCAATCACTACTACAAAAAAGGGCTTTTATAGCGCTTTTTTTGGCTTTTTATAGCGCTTTAAAGCGCTATTGATGCAGCCGCTATTATAGGTCGAAAGCCTATTATAGCGCTTTCAAAAGCGCTATTGTAAGTGAAAAGCGCTATTAAAAGTGTTGTTTACAAGTCAGAAAAGCATTTGTCAACAAGATTCTATAGCGCTTGTTTATAAAAACGCTATTAAAAGCCCCACCTATGATAGCGCCCGCGCTTAAAGAGCTATTAAAAGTCCCATGTATGATAGCACCCGCGCTTAAATCGCTATTATAGATCCTAAATTTCAAACGATTTTATAGCACTTAATGAAAAAAGCACTATTGTAAGTCCCCTTTTTTTAAAAGAAAATGTACAACCTACAGCTTTTGAATATACACAATACTAATATTAAAGCATACAATTTTACTCCACTAGCAGCATGAAACCAAAGCATAACATACAATGGAAGCCAAAACTTTGAGAGATTGGACAAAAATATCCATAACAAAACAATTACCATAAAATAAGTTACATATGCCAAGTTATGCTAATAGAAAGGTCTTATATATGATCTCAAGAACCAAAGTACATTACTTCCACCACCAAAACAAACTTAATTATGCTAATACAAAGGTATTATGATCCTCAACCTTAATCAAATTATAACAACCAACACGTACAAGAATACAAAATTAGTTTACTACAAAAAAGAACAATAAGCCCCGCAACCGGTTGATGAGGTCAAAATACCAAATCAAATTAAAATTACTCTGCCATTTTCCAACCAAGCTAACACCTCTCATGTTTTCAAGAAGTCACTGAAAAATAAAAAATATACTCAATATAGTCAATATCTTGTGTTCATGAGAGATTGATCCAAATTTTGTTTGAAATTAATAATTAACCAAGACAACGACACCTAACTCACTTAAAGCACCACCAGTTAAACACTAAAAAACAAAACACCAACCTATGTCTCACCTAAAGCACATGACAATAATGCAAGAACACAAGGAAATAGCAGCCTCATAATTATAGCGCACGCAAGACAAACTGAACCTAAACACCAGGAAGACAACAACACAATAGTAGGGGGCTTCAAATCATTATGACCAAGTCACGAGACATAACTCATAATTAAGGCACAAGGGGCTTCATATATCATTCATTATCAAAGCTTAATATCATATCCAAATCAAAATAAAGTCTCACATTAAATTAACACCAGCCCCAATTCCATAACATCATGAATATCTAGTAACATTAATTCTAATCATCATATCATATATACTAAAACCTGGTAAATCCAAAATCATTGATTCTGCAACAATCACAGTATCACAACTTATCACTATCCGTTACATTCTGAATTTTTCCATAGGAATTGGAATAAGATTAATGATAAAAGTTAACATATTTACCTTCAATATAGAGCCTAGCAGTGACAATGCTGAACCTATTTTCATTGTTGTACTTGTTTTCCTTCACAATATCCGAAGCATGAATTCGATCACTACCTAATCAATGGATATAAAACATGTACAAACAAATGAGATCCTATAAAAACCAGAGCTCCAGCAACAAATCTGCATACCATACTTTTCAATACAGTATTCAGTTTATTTCAATGCCACCCACACATAGAAGACTTTTAAAGTAATCACAGTGTAAAAAATAGTTACTGGTCCTCTTCACCTCATTCTACAAGCAATAGACAAAAGTTAATTATTGATTAATGGCATATGTGTATAATGCATCAATTGAGCGCATGCAAAAATATTCATGTTACAACTGAATGTGCCTCTAAAGAAAGGGGATAGATCCTCTTTTGCTATTACCTAAATGAAATTAGATGAAACTAAACTTCTAAGCATGTTGATATGAAACTAAATCATCTTTTGCACTATGGCTTTCTTTTCCATGATTCTAGATAAATAAAACTATCTTAACAAGTGGCAAGAGAATCATGGTCTTTTTTTTAATAAAAGGGCATACCTCAAATTAAGTAATTTATTTGATCTTTCTAGAATAGTGGTAGAGTTGTAACCTGAAAGTTGGTTTCCCTAAAATTACAACATATAATGAGTTTTCTTGCATCAGCCATTACCAATTTAGCACTAGTATATATATATAAAGTAACTTAAATAGATGAGTGGAGTAAGTAAAACTTGAAAGAGCAGGCATTCCAAAAACAAATCAACAGATACTCACAATAGGATGGGCAAGTGTCTCTCTAAAGTTGTAGTATTAGATGTTATCTCCCAGCAGGGCAGAAAGAGGTGCATTCAATAATATATCATAGACTACTATATGAACTCTCTTGTAACCTCTAAAGCGGAAGACCATTTTCCCCAATCAAGAAAGGAACTGCCTTAGATTACAATATTTTCCTTAATTGTGGGGAGTAATTAGCAAACACAAAAAATAATCCTAGGATCTACAACTGATTGCAAATATAACAAAAATGCTATTTCAATATATATCTTGTCATGCAAATCTACTATATCCATTATTACCTTGTTTCATACAAGATTGAGGCAGTTCTTTGCTACAACTTAATCTCCTTTTCTCTAGGAGATGGGTTCAACTTAACCTGGACCATAGAACAAAAAAAAATACTAAATCACTTCAACATCATTTAAAGCTATGATGACTAATTTTCCCACTGGCAGATGAAATTGCTTTCATCAACACATATTATTTGGCAGAGATGTTCAAAATCTACTCAACACAAAAGCAACTAATTAAATTGTAGGAAAATCACTCTATCAATGAATTACCTTCACTTCTACAAAGAGAAAAAAAACAAAAGGTAAATTAGAGCAAAAGGAGGAAGAAGAAGAAGAATATCCAATTTCAAGGAACAAAAAAATACAGCTAGCAAGCTGTATTTTTCATTTCTTTACTAGAGACACACCACACAAAAAAATACAGCTATTGTAATTTCTTAATGTAGTGAACTGTTAACATGAACTTATCACATCCAACATGAAAATCCTTCACTAAATACTGATATCGTCTGCTAATGATATGCACAAAGTTCACTAACATCAAATTGAAGCTTTTCCCTAAGCTTATAATTAATAATTATAGGGTTAAATATCTCATATGAAAACCCTGATTGCTTTTGTATCTCTCTTTGTTTATTGATTTTCTCGCAATTCAACATGGCTATGCTCTTTTGTCAAAAAAAAAAAAACATGGCTATGCTCTATGAGCCTTATCTTAATTTACTAAAAGTAAAACAACCAACATACATGAGTGAGTGATACTTAATTTGTTTCTAATGACTAAAGAAGTCCAACATTAGAGAACATACCTTGATAAAAATTATCTAAAGAACATATACTTAGAGAACATATCTAGAGGACATGCCCTGAAGTAAAAGACCATGTGGATAGTAAAAGAGAAATCATCATTTCTAACACAAAATGGAAACACACCAGTGTACATTAAAAAAAAAAAAGCTCAAAATACAAAGGGCAATCTAAAGGAAATAGTAATAAAAACAAATCTTAATTAAGAACCAAATGCAATCACAACTCTATAAATTAAGAAAGATAATAAAGTAATACATGAGATTCTTTCATAAAGGAACAAAAAGTTGGATGTAAGAAAGAACTGAAGCCAACAACATCAGTACACTGGAAATTCCTTTGTCCAATGTTGTTCCTTCAAAACAATTAACATTATAAGTCATTCACCCACAAATAAAATTGTTCCAAACTAACCCATTGATTAATTATCATAAAAAATTGGAATTTAACATGTTCCTAACAAACCCAATTGAAATTTAAACAGACCCATTATTTTGCCATCAAATCGTGAAAATATTTAAAAATTTACTTGTTCCCAACAAACCCAATTCAAAGGAGATATTTGATGACAATGAAAGAGATAGAGAAAAGGAATTGTGATGGTGTACCGTCGTTGAAACTTGAAATCACTGAAGTCGCTATTTTTCGCCGTCGGCAATTAGCTTCTTCGAAGAACTGAACACCCGTCCATTCTTCCTCCTGCCCTTCTTGTCGTCATCGAAGGTGCCCTTGCGTTTGGGGTTAGAGCTTTACCTTTCCGACGGCAGCTTTTCCCTTGTTCTTCGTTTCAGGCGAATTGAGAACAACGCATTTGCACACACAAAGAGATGAGAAGTGAGAGAGTGATGGAGGTAGAAAGGGGTTCTCAGAATGAAGGAGCGAAAGATTAGGTAGCAACGGTGATGAAAAGAGAGAAATTATTTAGGGATTTGAAAATTGAAATTTAGGAATTTGAGTGATTTGGGGATTTAGAGGGAACATAATGGAGGGTGGTACAGATGAACTCGTCGGTGAAGAAGAAGGATGACTTCGATAGGATAGAGTACCGATTTGGGGTTTTAGGGTTCAATCAGAGTGTTGAGTGTGAGGCAGAGTGTTACAGGAAAAATGAGAAGAATATAACGCGTATTGTTTTTTTTTTTAATTAATCTTGTGACATACCTATAATAGCAATTCTTTGATAGCACTTATGTTGGGAGCCCTATCATAGCCTCCGTGTTTTGGTCATTTCTTTTTTGTTAATCTCTTATCAGAGCGCTTATTTGAAAAACGCTAACATAAAAGACACTTATAATAGCGCCCGATCGAAAACCGCTATTATAGATATCAGTCTCAATTATTTAATAGCGTTTTGCCAAAAAGCGCTATTAAATAGGCGCTATAGTATATCAAAATTGTAGTAGTGAATAATGTTCTTGTCTTTTGGCTTGGGTACCAGATCTCATACATCATTTCTTTGAAATTGATTCAGTTCTTCTTCCATTGCAACTATCCAAGCATCATCATATAAGGCTTCATCAGTGGTTTTAGGTTCAATCAAGGAAACTAGACCAAATAAGGATTCTTCATCCCTAAAACTTTATCTTGTCTTCCTAAGACTGTTCTTATTCCCAATGATAAGCTCTTCAGGGTGTGATGACTTGTACTTGAAAGTATTTCTTGGAATAGCTGTTGCTTCTTGATCAGGATCTTCAGTTGGTGTTGTTTGATGATCATCAGATTCTGGAACTTGGTTGTTCTTTGGAGCTTCCAGAAGTTCAGAAGTCGAATCAAATCTAGAACCTTCATCTTCTGAGTCTTGAGAATCTGAAATTTCTATAGCAGACTCTGACTTTTCATGGTCAGGCACTTTGTCATCAAACTTTACATCCATAGATACTTCAACTGTTTGAGTTTCAGAATTATACACTCTGTATGACTTGGAGCGCTCAGAATATCCAATGAAGATACCCTTACTAGCTTTAGAGTCAAATTTCTTAAGATGAACTTTAGTATTCAGAATGTAACATGTACAACCAAATTGGTGAAAATAAGAGATATTGGGTTTCCTTCCTCTAAAGAGTTCATATGTTGTTTTATTCAGAATAGGTCTAATATAGATTCTGTTCTGAATATAACAAGCAGTGCTTACTGCTTCTGCCCAGAAAAATTTTGCCAAAGAATTTTCATGCATCATGGTTCTAGCCATTTCTTGCAAAGATCTGTTCTTTCTTTCTACAACTCCATTTTGCTGTGGAGTTCTAAGAGAAGAGAACTCATGGAAGATTCCATGTTCTTCACAGAAATTTTCAAAAGGTTCATTTTCAAATTCTCCACCATGATCACTTCTAACTTTCAAAATCTTTAAATCTTTTTCATTTTGAATTTGGGCACAGAAGACACTAAACTCTTCATATGTATCACTTTTAGATCTCAGAAATCTAACCCAAGTCCATCTACTATAATCATTAACAATGACTAATCCATACTTCTTTCCATTGAGTGAAGCAGTGCTAACTGGTCCAAACAAATCAATGTGCAGAAGTTCTAAAGGTCTAGAGGTAGAAACAATGTTTTTAACTTTAAACGAGCTTTTGACAATCTTCCCTTTCTGACAAGAGCCACAAAGAGAATCTTAGTGATAAGTCAATTTAGGAAGGCCTCTTACAAGATTGTCTTTGCTAAGCTTGGAAATTAATCTCCAGTTAGCATGACCTAATCTCTTATGCCAAACCCATTTCTCATCACTTAGAGTCAATAAACAAAGCACATTCTGATCTTCAAGACTTTGGGATGCATACCTGCAGTAAACATTATCTCAGACTTTGGTACCCATATTCTGATGGGTCCTCTAAAGTTAGTTCTTTTATCCAACTTATGTTTCTTGTAGCTTCCAGAGGATCCAAGGTGAGGTGAGCCTTGAAAAACAGGTTTACGCTTAACATTTCCTTTGGACCTTGATCCAGAATGTGTCAGCAAACCAGCTTTCAAATTTGTACAGTCTGATCTCATGCCCCGAGTACTCTTAGGCTTGAAGATCTTCTGTACTCCTTTACTAGACTTGGATACTAAAGTAATGGGAGCAGAGGTTTTCAAAAGCTCCACGCTTACTTGAGCATCTGACACTTTTTGATTTTCTGTACCATTACTAGAAACAAAATTAGAATAAAGATCAGAAGGTGTTTTGCTTATGCACACAGACTGATTTGAGTTTCCTTTAACAGTACTTCCCAAACCTTGTCAAGTGTATTTGCCAGCACCATATATCATAAAAGCTAATCTATTATTATCAATATTATGATGAACAAACTCTTGAAGAGCAATTTCTTGCTTATCATAGGGTTTGCTACATGTTCTGCAACCATTTTCAAGAAATTGAATAGTCTTTAAGGACTTCTTGTAGTCTTCTTGAATATGATTAACTTTATCATTGAGCATGTTAAACTTTTGTTTAAAAAGTTCTAGCTCTTTTGATCTTTCCATGTATTTCATCATAGTATCTTTCAAAGCCTTAGAGAGTTGAGTATTAGATAGTTGAGAAATAACCTGCTCAATATCTTCTGAATCTGACTCAACATCACTTTCAACATCTGACTCAGCTGTGGCCATGAGTGCCAAGTTAGCTTCTGCATCTTCAGCTTCATCATCAGACAGCTTGTCAAGATCTTCCCATGTAGCCAAAAGACTCTTCTTAGCTTTGTTCTTGAAAGTGCTCTTTCTTCCTTTTCCCTTGGTGCTCAATTCAGGACAATCAGCAATGAAGTGTCCAGGCTTGTTGCAATTAAAGCAATTCTTTTAATCATCCTTCTTATCTTTACCAGAACTTCTGTAACCAGAACCTTTAGATCCAGAACTTCTACCAGAATATCTTGGCTTTCTTTTTGTCCACTTCGGGAACTTCCTGGTCAGAAGTGCAATTACATCATCATCTGATCCTTCTTCTTGATCATCTACAGAAGATTCTTCTGTTTCAGATTCAACAACCTTAGCCTTTAGAGCCTTAGAAGATCCTGAAGTAGCTGGCAGAGCCAAAGACTTCACTCTCTTCTGAGGTTCATCAGAAGCTAGCTCAATCTCATGACTCATGAGTGAACTAATTAAACCTTCCAGGCTTAGGGTGTCTAAATCCTTTGCTTCCTGAATAGCAGTGACCTTAGGTCTCCACTTAGCAGGTAAGCTTCTGAGAATCTTCTTCACATGATCAGAAGTAGTATAACTTTTCTTCAGAACTTGAAGACCAGCTACCAGAACTTTGAATCTAGGAAACATAGATTCAATGTTCTCATCTTCCTTCATTCTAAAAAGTTCATACTGTTGGATCAAAAGTGTTGCCTTTGCCTCCTGTACCTGTTTGTTTCCATCATAAGATGAACACAAAGAATCATAGATACTCTTGGCAGTAGATTTATCTGAGATCTTAAGGTATTCTTCATGAGATATGCAACCAATCAGAATATCCTTGACCTTGTGGTGCTTTTTGTATGCTTTCTTGTCTTTATCAGTGAAAGCTTGTCTTGCGTCATAATCTAATCTTCCTCTCTCATCCAAACCTTGAAATGTAACTCCTCTTTCAACTAAGTCCCAAAGTTCATCATCAATACCAACTAAATGACTATAGATTCTATCTTTCCACCAGGAGAAGGTAGATCCATTCCCATTGAACTTAGGAGCTTTGCTGGTGTTGTTTTTATCATCAGCATCATAGTTGAAAGGAATATTAACACCTTGAGATTTAGAAGTATCACCAGGTCCAGGCATAGTGTTTTAACACGACAAACAACTGTCTCATTGCAAAGTGATATAACAGAACCAAGACTCTAGATGCCAATTGAAGGTGTGAAAACACAAGAAGGGGGGTTGAATTGTGTTTTAGTGGTTTTAAAAACTTCTTCTAAGTCTTACTTTGCAATTATTATAAAAAAAAAAAAGTAACCTTATGTTGCAATTATAATAAAAAAGAAACCTTAAGTTGCAATAATAATTTTTTTTTTACAAATTAAAAAAAAAAAAAGAAAAATGCTTTTTGTTTAAAAAAATTAAAAGAGAAGAATAATAAGAATACATCTTCACCCTTATTTACTTCCATCACCATCCATGATTTCCAATAAAAAAGGGAAAAAAGGGAGTTATAGTTTTTTTCCAAAAAAAATTATATTTTTTCTTGCAATTTTTGTGTGAAACTAGTTTTGAGACCGTTCATTTGCACGGGTTTATTGACTTTTATTTATAAAATATTGTTAAAATATAAGTGATGTTGTGTACAAAAAAAAAAAACAAAAATAATAAGTGACTTAATTCTGCTATTTTGTTGTAAAAGTTATTAAATTAAGTAATTTTTTTTATTAAAGCAATTGTCTCGTGTATGATTTTTGTATAATAAATTATCTATATCAATCTATAAAGAGAATAACCCCTTTCGATGCAACAGTTTTATTGTCACTTCTGCTCTTCACTCTATTCAAATATTTGTATATGTTAAAAAAAAAAACTTTCACACAAAAGTTTGTTTTCATTTTTTCTTTGTAAATAATTTTTTTATTCTTAATAACTAACCACAACAAAAAAGAAATACTAATCTATCTTACCAGTACTAATACTTACTACTAATTTATGAATTACTTAAATTATTTTACTAACTAGACTACTACCCGTAAAACACAAGAAGGGGGGTTGAATTGTGTTTTGGTAGTTTTAAAAACTTCTTCTAAGTTTTGCAACTTATTAGAATCAGTAGCGGAATAAATCAAACACAAACAACTTCTGGACGATAGGAAATAAAAACAGAGAAGAGAAAGGAGAGATGAACACACAAGATTTATACTGGTTCCTCTCACAAACCGAGAGTAGTCCAGTCCCCTTGCACTTCCAAGGGATATCACTATAATCACACAAGATTACAAATGCTCAAGCACACTGCAAGAGACTTCCTATGCTCAAGTAACACAATACAAGATACTTCCAATGCTCAAGCTCACAAGCAAGAGACTTCCAAATGCTCAAGCATAAAAGCAAGAGACTTCCAAATGCTCAAGCACAAAAGCAAGAGACTTCTAAAACAAAGTTACAAAGACAATGTTTAAACTTCTGATAAACAATATCAGAGTTCTAGAACAAAATAATACAACTCTAAAAAAAGATTTATCTTAGAATTCTTAGAAAAGAAAACTAAGGTTCAACAACTGACTAGACTAGACAGAAGTTGAAAACTATTTGTCTTGAATTTTGATATAAGCTCAAGTTGTATCTAAGTTAAAAATGCTCTTAAGAATCCAGCAGTATAACAGCGCTTTTGTTCGTTGATGTGTGATTTTTTTGTCTTCTTCAAATTCTTCCTCCTTTTATAGGCTGTACTGGAGCGTTTTGAATTTGAGCGGACAAAGATGAAAACAGCTACGTAGTACTATACTATTATTTTCATTTGAAATGTGCTTATTCAAATCAAATAAGAATAAAATCTTGATCTTTGATTTCGAATATTCGCCCATATCAGGAAAATAAAGATAGTATGTAACGCCTCAACTAAAAATATCTAGAATATTCAGTCGAAGCATTAAAACTGGAATCTGAGTACATTAATTAAAAATAATATAGCTGAATAATACATTATCATTAAGATAAGAATGAATATTCGATACAGACAGCGGAAAAGAAACTACAATAGAACAACAAGTTAAATAAAACAAGGAAGAAGACAAGGTCTTCTAAGCTGACAATCCAAGCACAGCTCCAATCGTCAGGTCCAACCTGGTCCCTGCTCCGAAATAACCTGTCTTACCTATATCGAAAACATATACATTTCATAACATAATATTATAAAGCATAATTTAAAGGTGTATCACAGATTATTAGTCTTGTTGATTTTATCCGCAAGGCACACTGAGGTGAGCATCTCTCAGAGGCCCGCCTTGTCCGCTGAATACGACGTGTTTCCGGCATACAGCTCACAAAGTATTCTCTGATGGAAGCTTCCGATGGAAGTCCATAAGCGATATCATAATCGCACATAATTCGACTGATGCTAAGTAAATTCATAAACTACCATAATTATCCCAAAACCCGGGGAACATGCAATCTTAATTTCTAAGTTATACCCTAAGATTCATATTGTGCTTGACTTCCCGCTCTACATTATATTTATTACATGACTGTGAAATAATTGAGATAATTTGAGGATATAAAACGAGTGTGAATTTTCAGGAAAATGAAAAAAATAAGGTTTTCTGCACATTGCTCGCTACAGCGAGTTACTTAGTTCACCATGGCGAGTGATCTTGTAATGGCCTGAACAACTCGCTAGGCGAGCAGATGCTCGCCATGGCGGGATTCCTCAGTCCAGAACTTGATGTCTCGCCATGAGTGCTCGCTAGCAGCTCGCTATGGCGAGCTCAGGCAGTAGACCCTCTGTTTTGCGATTTTCAAATAAATTTCAAGAACAACACCTACAATCCTCATATTAAAACATCACAATCAATAATATATATAATGTAGGACAGAATAGACGAGAATTTGGGAGCTAATTCTCATCACACAATTTAATTCCTAATTTTCCTAAGTTAACATGCAAGGTTCATAAAATTGGGAAAGCTAAACTAACTAGCCTAAGAACCCACCTGGAATTGAGATTAACTCAGAAGCTTTAAACACCAAGCTAACAACTTTAGAGCTCTCCGAGAAACTGAATTTGCAGTGAAATATTATAAATCCCAAAATAGAATTTTCTTGTATAATTGCTGCATCAGGTCCTCTACTTTAAATTCGTCCACAGACCTCAAAACTGAACCTAAAATTATGAAACCTACATCGAAACGACCGGAATTGAGTTATCTAACTATGACAACTGGAATCAGTTCAATCAGAGTTACAGGGAGAGAGTAGTGATCGATTTAGCACAGACCTGTCCAAATACAAATTCTGCAAAATCCTGTGTTGAACATCCAACTTAAAAAATTCACCCAGAATTCGTTTCTCGATGAAAATTCATGAAACCAAAGCCAAAATGAGCATATTCAAGTTAGCTTTCTAGTCCAAAAAGAATCATTCGAAACGGAGTTACGAGCAGAGAGCACTAACCGTTTTTCTGAGGGTGAATTTTCAAATACGGGTTTAATCAACTTCCTTCCCTTTCCTACCATAACTCCCATACCAAAATGAGTTTGAATCCCTCACAAATCAAACAATAGAACATCAGAATTAAGGCTAGAAAGAGGAGCACGAATTTGGAGAACAAGAGGAGGGTTTTGAGGATTTGAACTTACCACTTAGGATGAACACAACCTAAGGTACTAGAATTTCCACTTGCATGCACAAGGCCAAGATAATTTGTATGGATAATTTGAGTGATAAGTGATGTTAGTGTTGTTTGTTTGCTGAACGAGAGAGAAAGAACAAGGAGGGAGTGTGTTTCATTTCCTTAGTCATATGAAAATAGAAATGGGAAGGGTAGTGCTTTGGGTGAGTCATGGTTTAATTCCATGAGTGGAATAGTGAGTCACTTGTATTATGAGGTGTTGACATGAGATTAAAAGTGAGTGGTGAGGTGTTGTGTTGTGGGGAGTGAATTAATGAGTCATGGTTAAGAGTGTTTGAGAGAGAGGGAATAATAGATCTCTTGTGTCAATTAATTCCCAAAACCAAATTAACCAATCACCTCTGATTAATTGTAATTTATTAGACAAGCTATAATTAAAATTAATTAGGAAATGTAGAAGTCGGGATATTACAATCTACCCCCCTTAAAGAAATTTCGTCCTCGAAATTTGAAACTTCACTTAACACCAGGGTATTTTTCCATGATTATATCTAAATTCTCAACTTCAGTCCATATTACATTTCTCAGATGCCCTTTTTGCGCTACTTCTTCTTAGTTTAGTCCTTCAGGCACATAAGTATCTCCGCTTTTCCTTTCACACACATAGATCCAAACTTCCACTTATACGTATCATCTCTTCCGTACGTTCATTAGTCATCCTACATTCACAGATTCCCAATCTCTTGGAATAGAACTTTCCACTCTCAAAGGGTTGTTGGCCTAAAGGCTGGTCATCTGACTACATTCTCACCTGATCTTGTGCTGCGCACTCTGATTCAACTGCCCACTGACATTCTCTTGACTGTGTCAGTACAACCTTAGTTTATACTTTCTGAACACAGTAACACGCCATCTCGTCTTACCCGACTTAACTTCTACCGTCAATACGCCTTATGTTGGATAGCATCACAAAGTAATACTTGTTTCACTTTGTGAAGACAGATATGCGACTGCATTCTCAACACTCAACTACAGTTCCACATGTTCGTGACACCTTAACATACCGTACTCATTATTATCTCACACTACACTTCGACAGGTCGGTGTCTGGCCTGGTTGTCGCTATATGAATGGCTGATTGGTATAGGCTTGAGTATTGATATAGACAATCCAAAATCTTTCTCTTCAGGGTTTTTCTCAATTTCGAACGCTGCAGCCCGTGATACATCACACGCACCACTGTCCCGTTCATGTTGTTTAAAATACTCCAGGATAGATCAAAATATAAAACGAGTGAGAAACGCTAAGGCACTGTAGATCCTTTCGCCAATGAGTTAGACTCATCTGCAACCGAGTCCATAGTACTACAGAATTTTCCACCTACTATTTCAATCCATCCTAGCACAACACTGTGGTCGAGTAGCACATTTAACATATCAAGAACTGAGGTTCGAATCTTCCTTCAATGATACGGTTAGGTTGGCTGGATAATTCACTGATAGACTGACATGAAAGAATCTAGCTAAAATGATTGGATTCTAATGGCGGTTAACTGAATACGGAAAGTGTGCACAATCGACACGGGAATGGATTTAAATCCTTTGTCCAAGAATAGTCAATGTGCAATTGCAAGAATGGAATTCTCAATAAGGAAACTCCTTTTCCCTTCTCGAGAATTTGATTTATGATGATCTGAATCTTTCGTCGATAATGTACAGAGAAACTGAATCAGTCAGCTGAGAATGAAATAGTTCAAACTTGAATTCAGAGAATAGCTTGATGAGGTATCTAGATATTTAATACTTCTACTAGCTCCTATTTCTACGTAACTGGAAGATCTGAAACTTAACTGGATTTTAGCTGATATGGCCCCGAAGGATTTAACAACACGATTGAGTTACTGATGAGTCGTTTAGGTGTACAAAGACCTATATGAATAACTGATACTGACATTGAGTAGAATAGTTTGGCGGATAATTGACTAATGATACTGATTACAAGATCGATAAGATGAGTGAGAGTTTGAACTGAATTTACACGTGTCCTTTCCAGATGAACTGAATTCCAAGGTTATATTTAGTTACTAACAGCGTAACTGAAAAGGCTGAAAAGATTTGAACAGGATTACCCGTAAGCACAATTTCACAATGTCAGTTTAACTGACCTATGTCGAGAAATTTGGAAAGTTTACCTTCCAACTACTTCGAGTGATATCTACGACTAACAGATGATAGGGTATGAGAAGGAATTATCTGTCCTAGACATAATCCGACAGATTAGGGAGTGAACCCGTTCCATGTTCCCATGTCTAATGGATACCCAATCCAGTATGATTTGGTTCGAAGAACTTAGCTTATCGAAGGTCTGAAAGAATGGTCATGAATTTGTAATTTTGACTTCTATTGGTTCAGGCTCAAAACGAAGTATTGAGGGCACTCTTAAAGGAAATCCAACTGACTCTACAGATTCCTAACTCGAAGGTCTGAACAGTTACAAGTGCTGAGTGGTTGGTAAAGGATAAATCCAACTTAGTTATTTTCGATACGAGGGAACTCACATAGGTAATCAACGATTGCTCTAGATGGCTGAAGGCGCTAATGATAGCTCTTGAGTTACTAATCTTATTGAGGCTTGAATGCTAGTGATACGACACTAAGGTTGATTTCAAGAGACTGACTGCTTATAGTAACGAGTTCCTATTAGTAATGTACTAGATGATAACATAGTGGCTGGCGTTTAAGGAAATTAATGACACGGGTGGTTAGACTGGATTTTTCTCTCACAAGGTATCTACCTATGTCCCGACATTAAGCTGCTAATGTAGTAGATGTATGATAGTGTTAAGTAAACTACCGGTAACTAAGTATGGTCGAGAACGTTTCTACTTGTCATTTCGGATGAGGTTACGCTCCAAGTGATTTGGTAGGATCTCTGGTATAGTACTTAGGCTGAGACTATATTACTAGACCTATAATAATTTCCTAAGTGGCAACAGGACAGACCGAAAGGTAAGAAGGTGTTGAATCGAAGGCAGTCTAATTCAATTATTTCCTATATGCTTGGTTGGGTAGTTGGTGGCACTAAGTTACTAGCTCAAGATAAGATAGTTGAATAACTACACCTATTAAGTCTATACGGGTAAAAGTTTAGAGGATGAAATTCTTAACTGTTGCATCTAATAATACTGCTCAACCTCTAGTGATAAAGTTCAACCATTGGTTGTTACTTACAAGGGCTAATTCGGTTAATTCTTGTTTCTACTGCTCACGAATGATGCCTTATGAATTAAGTCAGGTATCTACATGGTGTTGAAGAAAATAATTCCTAATTGTTACTCTAATCAAAATTGGTCTTTAATAGTTTGCTGAGTTAACTGACCTAAGCTGGTATCGAAAAAGCAATCCTATTTATTATGCTAAACAGATCCTGGCTTCTCGCGGTATGGTAGGAATACGAGTTACGATGTTGAAATGCTAAGTTATTCTTAGGGAGGCATTAAAAGTTGGCTTCCTATAGGTTAATCTATTGGAAAGTTCTCAAATAAGTGTTGTTATGGGTGAATATTCCAACTTGGTTTCTCTAGTATGGTATTGAACAGATCTAACATCACTGATGAATCTCACGGCTGACAAGTAAGGTTAAGCATCTAGGAAGAGTTCTGTTTTACTATAGGCTGAATCTTACTTGGCTTTCATGTTTCTTGTAAACATGTTCGTCAGAAGGTATGGTTACTCTCAAGTCCGGGGAATTTACCCGACACACGGTGTCAGTTGGATACCATAATGACCTACACATTTACGCTCTTCCATGAACAATTCTACTTCGAGCGATTAATACTTCAATCAAACTGTTCTTACTCTCAATAATCTTAACAACTGCTTCCTTACAATTCTCCAGAATTTCCTACTACTATTGGTCTTAATCCATATAATCCATCTTAACTCTTGGTATTCTCGTTGGCGTCGTACCACTTTACTCTTTCAATCCTAACTATTTCAGCTCTAACATCCGGTTAGAGAGAATTCTCGCCAACGATCGCTTCTGAACTGCATCTCCACTACGATATTCTTACTTAACCACCATGGTCCACTTCGGTTCTCAACCGTAATACCCTGTCTACCATGCACAATACTGAGTTGATCAGACTCAGCACGCGATGGTTTCAGCGTAAACAGTCCAGACTCTAAAGGGTCCGTACTTCTTAGGAAGGAATTATAATGACTCACGGCAAGGTCTGATGCTAGATCGACCTGCTCTGATACCAATTGTAACGCCTCAACTAAAAATATCTAGAATATTCAGTCGAAGCATTAAAACTGGAATTTGAGTACATTAATTAAAAATAATATAGCTGAATAATACATTATCATTAAGATAAGAATGAATATTCGATACAGACAGCGGAAAAGAAACTACAATAGAACAACAAGTTAAATAAAACAAGGAAGAAGACAAGGTCTTCTAAGCTGACAATCCAAGCACAGCTCCAATCGTCAGGTCCAACCTGGTCCCTGCTCCGAAATAACCTGTCTTACCTATATCGAAAAGGGAGTGGGGTGAGACAGTCACTTCGTCTCAGTGAGTTCTACTACCCTCCTAATGGCTATTAAGCCGGGGCACCTAATCAGTCGTAACATATATATTTCATAACATAATATTATAAAGCATAATTTAAAGGTGTATCACAGATTATTAATTGTAACATCCCACCTAATTATTTAAAGTAATAATAATTGGAGTTGTAATTGGGATATAATTTTATGAAAAATTATTGTGATAAAAAGAATTTTGGGATGATCAATAGAAACCAAGACTAGTGCCAAAAAGGGACCCACTAGCTATATGAAGCCACACAACACACACTTATTCTCATTTTTACTCTCTCTGCATAACTGAACCTCTCATAAGCTCTCTTCTTCTCTCCCACGTTCCTGCATCACCACTACTCCTTTAACATCAAATTTCATTATAACCCACATGCAATTATGGATTCATGATTCTTGGATTCTAAGCTTAGAAGTAAGGTAAGTCTCAAATGCAATCTCTTTTCCCCTTAGTTCAAAAATATGACCTCTCTTATCCTTAAACCAACTTCTGGTTTTTCATCTTGCATGTGAGGAATTAAGCAACTTCAACATGGTGGTTGTTGAAGAAAACCATAAGAATTGCTTAAGATGTTTGAAACCCGTATTTGAAAATACACCCTCAGAAAAACGGTCAGTGCTCTCTCCTCACAACTCCGTTTCGAATGATTCTTTTTGGGATAGAAAGCTAACTTGAATACGCTCATTTTGGCTTTGGTTTCATGAATTTTCATCGAATAACGAATTCTGGGCGAATTTTTGAAGTTGACTGTTCAACCCAGAAATTACCAGAAAATCGTGTTTGAACATAGCTCTATTCAAAAGGTAATTTCTCCTTCTCTGTAGCTCTGATTTTGATTCCGCTTGTTGGTATGGAAAGCTAACTCAATCCCGGTCATTTGGAGACCAATTTCGTGAATTCTAATGCAGTAACGAGTTCTGGAGACACGTTTGAAGTTCATGGTCAGAAGCAAATTTTCAAAAAATCTGGGTTGGAGTGTGAATGCTGGTTGAGCGAGCTCCAGCGTGGCTTAGCGAGTAGAACAGGGAAAATCCATGGTTTTTCATACAAATCGAGCCTCTCAACGTTTGATCAATCCCTTATCCAGGTGGGTTCTTTAGGCTAGTGTAGTTAGAAATCCCAATTCAAACTTTGCATGCAAACATTAAGAATTTAGGGAAATTATGTGTGAGGAGAAATAACTCCCAATTTCTCCTCCAAACAGTCGTATATTATGTTTATAATATTGTTACAATGATTTAGTTTGAGGATTGTAGGTGCTTGATTTGAAAATGTGATTTTCTGCAAAACAGAGGCTGAATACGCAGTTCTCGCCCGGCGAGCCTTCTAGCGAGACAACAATTTCTGTGCTGAGTATGAATCGCCCGGCGAGCCTTTTTTGGCCCGGCGAGCTTAGGCTGGCCCGGCGAGGGATAGCTCGCTCGGCGAGCTAACTCAGAACAAGAATTGTTACTTGCTTGGGCTCGTTGGAGTGCTTCTTGGGCAAGATTTGTATGTTAGTCCTATTTTCTATAATATTTCTAAAACTAATGCACTCGTTTTATATCCTCGGAATTAAATTAATATTTTGTAACGATATAAATTATATAAAATACGAGTTGTTTGTTATCACGATGCAATCCTAGGGTATAACTTAGGACTTTAGAAATTATTGTATGCTCCCCTTGGCTTGGGATAATTATGGTAGCATGAATTAATTTAGCATCAGTCAGTTATGTGCGGTTAATATTATCGCTTTATGGACTTCCTTCGGAAGCCTCCATCAGGAAAATGTTTGTGAGCTGTATGCCGGAAACACTTCGTGTTCAGCGGACAAGGCAGGCCTCTGAGAGATGCTCACCTCAGAGTGCCTTGCGGTTAAAATCAATAAGACTAATAATCTGTGATACACTTTTATTTATGCTTTATGAAATAATGTTATGAAATGTATATGCTATGACTGATTAGGTGCCCCGGCGTAGTCGCCATTAGGAGGGTAGTAGGACCCACTGAGACTTAGTAGTCTCATCCCACTCCATTTTTTTTTTTAGGTAGACAGGTTATTTCGGAGCAGGGACCAGGATGGACCTGACGATTGGAGCTGTGCTTGGATTGTCAGCTTAAAAGACTTAGTCTTCTGCCTTGTTTTATATAACTTGTTGTTATGTTGTAGTTTCTTTTCCGCTGTCTGTATCGAATATTCATTATTATCTTAATGATAATGTATTATTCAGCTATATTATTTTTTATTAATGTACTCAGATTCCAGTTTTAATGCTTCGACTGAATATTCTAGATATTTTTAGTTGGGGCGTTACAAATTGGTATAAGAGCAGGTCGATCTAGTATCGGACCTTGCCATGGGTCATTACAATTCCTTTCTAAGTAGTACGTGTAACATCCCCAATTTCTAAATTTTGCTTAATTAATTTTAGTTAGAGTAATCTATTAAAATTGAAATTAATTAGAAATGGTTGAATTTTTAAGTCATAAGGTTTAAGTGTAAGGTGTGTGAGATAAAATAGTTTCTTTGAAATTAAGCTACACATTAACACACTAATCCTATGAATTCAAATTAAATTGAGCCAAGTTTCGACTTCCCTCCTATGACTCACCTTTGCACTAACTACTCTTAGTCACCTAACCCCTCTTATCATGCAAGGAGGCTTATTTCACATTCATTTCTTCTTTTACAACTTCAGAAAACTGAAGCTCTCTCCCTCTTTTCTCTCTTCCCACGCCAAACAACAAACATGTCACAAAGCTCCAATTTCTTCAATTAATTCCCATTTCACATGCTTGTCTCTTATCATCACAAGCTTCCTTCCCAACAGTAATTACATATCAGAGAGTCTTCACATGCACAAGTAACAGAGATTCTCTCTGAAACCTCTCATCAATTTCTAGCTAATTCATAAAACAACAACAACCCTCATATAACCACTTCTTCAACCAATGACATAACATGCATGCACTACCTCTGTACTGCTTCAATCTCAGAAATTCATCTATAAATAACTCCCCATTACAGCTGAGTAACTCATCAAACCAACTTCAAATTCCTAGAGCAAAAGTAAGGGGTTTTCAAGTGTCAAAGTCTCAATTCTAGTTCTGCTGTTCGTGGGTCCTTAGGAGGTTGCTGTAGCTGTTAGAAGAGCCCAGGAACAAGGATCAAAGCTTATTCCAAGTGGGTTCTTAGGCTAGTTAGCTAGTTTAATCAAATTTATGAAATGCATGCAATTTTAGGAATTAATAGGTATAACTGTGTGTGTGGAAATTAAGCCCCAATTTCCACTCTATTCTGTTCTATAATATTTATTTTATGATACTGCATTATCTCAGCCAAGGATTGTAGGTGAAACTTGCAAAATTGATGATTTTCGCAAAACAAAGTCAATTCTGCATGAACTCGCCATAGCGAGTTGCTAGCGAGCATTCATGGCGAGCTCAAGGTTCTGGGCTGATGAACTTCACCATGGCGAGCTTTAGCTCGCCTAGCGAGTTGTTTAGGCTGTTAGACTACTCGGCTTATCACTTAGAAGGGGGCGTTGAATAAGTGACCCTTAAAACAATGCGGTTTTTAAAAAATTATTTCAAATTAATCAAGCGAGCGGAAGAGCCACCGGATCGGTAGTCTACGCACCGATTGACCAAAGGAAAGGTAGTATAAGCCTTGAACGGTTTTGAAAGGACACGAAAATGTTCGAGTTCAAAATCGATTCAAATTAAACAATTTAAAAATCAATCCCAAACAAGTTACCAAGCAATATTCAAATCAATCACAATCAAGCAAGAATCAATTGAATTTTTGTGAGCCAATACGAACACCAAAAATTCAATCGATTAACAAATTAACGAAATTACGAAATATAAAAGAGAGAGAGAGAGAGAGAGAGAGAGAGAGAGAGAGAGAGAGAGACACGATGTGATTAGGGAGTTCCACGGATTTCGCGTCGTCCATGCGTATGTCCGAGTACGTCTCCCCCCAAATAACCAAACGGGTTATTTGAGAGTTTATAGATCAAAAACTTGATGAACTAAGAGTGCACACTTTACAATTGAAGCTTATACACCTATAACGACACAAAATATAAACTAATGCGAATAACCTCGACACACAACGAAACTTCGCCCTCTGATTCCAACGATCCACCTTGTGCCGAACCGCACCCGATCGTCCAGCTGAGTCCTTCGTTTCTTGTTGTCGAATCCTTCAAGACATGCACTATCTTGAATCACTTGAGAGAAACACTAGAACCTTCTTCACACAATTCAACCCGACTACGATTCTGATTCACCGCGAACCGTATCGAACGTTATCACACAAGAACTCAATCTTTATTGAATTGATCCCATACTCAAAATCCAATTTGATTGCAATCCTTGATGAAGATGATGAATTTGTGATGAATGAAACCTTTGATGCAAATTCTCACTCAATTTGTATCCAAAGCGTTTTCTGATCTTTCACATTAGTTTTCTCTACTTTACAATGACACACCATATTGCTATTTATAGAGAAAATAGGATTGAGCAAATTTAGGCAAAATTTAACAGACATGTATCGATACAAAGGATGGTTTGTATCGATACAAACCCTTTGACCAGCGTGTGAATTTGAAAATATTGACCTATGTATCGATACAAACACGTATGTATCAATTTCTTGAAATCTTGACTGATATGTATCAAATCATGCAAGCATGATTCGATACATCAAGCACAATCTGGTTTTCTGAGAAGCAAGGGTGTGTATCGATACATGCAAGCATGATCCGATACACAGATGACCTTCTGCCTCTGAGTGACCACTTTTATATCGATACAAGTGATATATGTATCGATACAAATTGCTCAAAATCAGTCTGAAGTAATTTCAGGACATTTGTATCGATACACATGTATATGTATCGATACATAATACCTAAAAATCAGTTTTTCAAAGTTTTAAAAAAAAGTTTTCTCGCTGTCAAGTCATTTGTAATGTTGCCAGAATATGTTCTACTCTATTTTCACGTGTTTTGACAATTATTAAAACATGAGGATGAACTGGTGCACTTACATTCTCCCCCTTTTTGATAATTGTCAAAACTATGCATAAGCTAACTAAGCCTATACCTAATATGCAAATAAAATAGCAATATGTATACAGACGCAATTAAACACCAAGGCTAACAATAAGCACGCTCCCCCTGAGTTGATGCCATAATGCGATTGTCATAGTAGATAATCTTCAAGACACTTTAGCTTTTATCCTTAGCTTGTGCATCCAAATCTCTCCCCCTTTGACAATATCAAAAAGAAGAAGAGAGTTTATTAGAAGTATCAAGTTCAATCAATTTTGACCCAAAGTCATATCGTGCACTTACATTTGTCGAAATGCACATATATGATAAAGTTCCTAACCAATATAAATACATACAAAGATATGCCAAAATGTATCAATGACGAAAAACCAAATTTCATGACAAATATGGAATGTCGAATAACAAACCAAAACCAACGCATGAATATTGTAACACATCGACATTTTAAATCAACAAACATATCAAAATATGGGACGAAAATAAGCTAAGCAATGCAACAAATGCATAGACATAACATGATTATCCATACAACAAAATTATCCAAAATAACAAGTTATACAAAACCAAAACGAATGTTGTCCAACCATGACAACATTAAAATTATCCGTACAACTATATTGAATAAGCGAAGTCATAAGCAATTTTTATGACTTCCAAATAACATGTATGTATGAAACATATATAATCAACAAGGTACATACTTATGCATGTGAGCAAAAACAATACCAAAGCACATTATAACATGAGAACACATGTTAAACCATATATGCATGATAAGACATTCACATAAATGAATCAAAGTACCAAAATTAATCATATGAAGATGTATGTGTATGTATGCACACAAAGTCACATATAAGAACAAAACAAACATATACAAAACAAGTATGATCTCAATATTGCAATTGTAAAGATCTTTGTTAAATCCCCATTATAAACATGTGGGACTCAAAAACTTATAAATATTTTTGAGCAAAATTCTTGGAAATGGAGGATTAGACAACTATCAATGCGAATATCATATTAAGGTGAAAGTTATATGTATATGAAACCAATGTACAAATGTTAAGTAAAAAAAAATATAAAGGTAAAGGTAGAGAATAGAATCTTACCTTAAGTGTTAAGTGGAGGAAGTGATCAATTTCCACAACTTTGTAAGTATCGAGTTGAAGCTTTTCTCATCGCTTTCCTTGTTCATAAGTCTTGAACCCCATTGTTGTCGGTGTCTTTTGTCAATGGTTTCAAGACGCTTCCCTACATACTTAGACATTTGAAATAGGTCCCCAACTCATGTTGGGTCCTAGTTGGTGATTTTAACAAATCGTTGTTGCATATCCGCGATGGTTTCACCATCTTGCATATGGAACAACTCAAACTCTTGGGTTAAAGTGTTTATTTTTGAAATTTTGACCTCATTAGTTCCCTCAAAGTGAGTAACTAATGTATCCCAGATTTCCTTAGCCGTAGAACAATGCGACACATGATAAAATTGTTCAATCCCAAGGGATGAAATAAGAATGTTTTGTGCCTTTGCATCGTAATTGACCTTTTTCTTTTCATCATCCGTCCATTGTGCCATAGGCTTGTTTATGACAACACCATTGAGATCGGTCATTGTTGGAACAAATGGACCGTTCTCAATAGCGTTCCATACTTCACCATCAAAAGAATTGATGTGAATGCGCATACTACTTTTCCAATAGTCAAAATGATCCCCATTGAATATAGGAGCCCTATTATACGCCCCTTTCGGTGCGAAAGCCATGTTTTCTAAGAATTGGCACAATCCGTCGAATTTTGTAAACAAAATTGAACCGGGATCGTGATACCACTTGTTAGACTACTCGGCTTATCACTTAGAAGGGGGGGTTGAATAAGTGACCCTTAAAACAATGCGGTTTTTAAAAAAATATTTCAAATTAATCAAGCGAGCGGAAGAGCCACCGGATCGGTATTCTACGCACCGATTGACCAAAGGAAAGGTAGTATAAGCCTTGAACGGTTTTGAAAGGACACGAAAATGTTCGAGTTCAAAATCGATTCAAATTAAACAATTTAAAAATCAATCCCAAACAAGTTACCAAGCAATATTCAAATCAATCACAATCAAGCAAGAATCAATTGAATTTTTGTGAACCAATACGAACACCAAAAATTCAATCGATTAACAAATTAACGAAATTACGATATATAAAAGAGAGAGAGAGAGAGAGAGAGAGAGAGAGAGAGACACACACACGATGTGATTAGGGAGTTCCTCGGATTTCGCGTCGTCCACGCGTATGTCCGAGTACGTCTCCCCCCAAATAACCAAACGGGTTATTTCAGAGTTTATAGATCAAAAACTTGATGAACTAAGAGTGCACACTTTACAATTGAATCTTATACACCTATAATGACACAAAATGTAAACTAATGCGAATAACCTCGACACACAACGAAACTTCGCCCTCTGATTCCAACGATCCACCTTGTGCCGAACCGCACCCAATCGTCCAGTTGAGTCCTTCGTTTCTTGTTGTCGAATCCTTCAAGACACGCACTATCTTGAATCACTTGAGAGAAACACTAGAACCTTCTTCACATAATTCAACCCGACTACGATTCTGATTCACCGCGAACCGTATCGAATGTTATCACACAAGAACTCAATCTTTATTGAATTGATCCCATACTCAAAATCCAATTTGATTGCAATCCTTGATGAAGATGATGAATTTGTGATGAATGAAACCTTTGATGCAAATTCTCACTCAATTTGTATCCAAAGCGTTTTCTGATCTTTCACACTAGTTTTCTTTACTTTACAATGACACACCATATTGCTATTTATAGAGAAAATAGGATTGAGCAAATTTAGGCAAAATTTAACAGACATGTATCGATACAAAGGATGGTTTGTATCGATACAAACCCTTTGACCAGCGTGTAAATTTGAAAATATTGACCTATGTATCGATACAAACACGTATGTGTATCGATACATATATCAGTTTCTTGAAATCTTGACTGATATGTATCAAATCATGCAAGCATGATTCGATACATCAAGCACAATCTGGTTTTCTGAGAAGCAAGGGTGTGTATCGATACATGCAAGCATGATCCGATACACAGATGACCTTCTGCCTCTGAGTGACCACTTTTGTATCGATACAAGTGATATATGTATCGATACAAATTTCTCAAAATCAGTCTGAAGTAATTTCAGGACATTTGTATCGATACACATGTATATGTATCGATACATAATACCTAAAAATCAGTTTTTCAAAGTTTTAAAAAAAAGTTTTCTCGCTGTCAAGTCATTTGTAATGTTGCCAGAATATGTTCTACTCTATTTTCATGTGTTTTGACAATTATTAAAACATGAGGATGAACTGGTGCACTTACATAGGCCAGGACCTGTAAGTTCGCCATGGCGAGCTTGGTAACTCGCCGTAGCAAGCTAACCCAGAATTCACTCATTTTTCCAATTTCAAAATACTTGTCACTCGTTTTATACCCTCGACTGAGATAGTGTTTTGCAGTTCTATAAAATTAAATAATATAAACAGGAGGTCATCACGGTCGGACTATTAGGTGATAACATAGGGAATTAGATTATTGTATGCTCCTCGGGTTTGGGAAATTATTGGTAGTATGTTATGAACCTAGTGATCAGACAAATAAAAACATGTTTATGTTATCAGTGTGGACTTCATTTTAGATGTTCCATTAGAAAATTTATGTGAGCTTTATGCCGGAGCGCTTTCTGCTCGCGGATAAGGCGAACCCCTGAGACGTGCTCACCTTAGAGGGTTTGCGATTTAAAATGAACAAGATAAACTTTGTGTTACACCTTTACATTATTGCTTATGATTATTATGCTATGGATTTAGTTTATGATATGACTGATTAGGAGCCCCGGCTTTATAGCCTAGGAGGGTAGTAGAATTCACTGGGACGAAGTGACTGTCTCACCCCACTCCCTATTTGAAACAGGAAAACAGGTTGAATAGGTAAGCGTTGGTCTTGGAGTCGCTGCTGCACTTGGAGGATTGCATTTAGTTTTCATGCTTTCTCACTTTCTTATCGTGTTGTATTTGTTTCCGCTGATAATTCCTGTACTTTCGTTGTATTTGGCACCTGTGCGTGCAACTGAACTTTGTTGTAATAATAATGAATTCTGTTATCAAATATAATATTCCATGATTATTCTAGATTTATCTATGGGGTGTTATAATTGGTATCAGAGCAGGTCGATTCAGATCTTGCATGAGTTCATTAGTATTACCATTCCAATTCCAGTAGTTGTCTAGTTTCCCTACATACGTTCTAGGTGTCATGTCAATTTAGGCCTAGCTAACTTGATTTGATATTGGCAGTTAGAGCGATATGTCTGGACCGAGACGAGGACCTGGAAGGCCACCAAGAAGGCATGATAGTGATGAGGAACCAGAAGTGTTCGGAGATGCTAACGCCAACATGTGGGCAGTGATGATGCATCAGCATCAGCAGTTTCAAGCCCAACAAGCACAACAGCATCAGGAGTTTATGGCCATGTTTCAGCAGCACATGAGTGCTCCCCCTCCTCAGAACTAGGGGTCGAGCGCTGCCTTCCGAGAGTTTTGTAGGATGAGCCCTCCAGAGTTCTATGGTGAATATAACCCCGCTAAAGCCAGGGAATGGTTGCAAAGGATGACTGGCATTCTGGACTCCATGACTTGCTCAGAGACAGATAAAGTAACCTTCGTCTCCCGCTTCTTCAGGGGTGACGCTTGCAATTGGTGAGAAAGTACCAAGCATTACATGGAAGCCAACCATATAGAGATTAAATGGCAGAACTTCAGGCGTCTCTTCATTGGCCATTATATTCCTGAGAGCTACCAATTCCAGATGGAACGGGAGCTAACCGAGTTGAAACAAGGTAGTCTGACGGTAGCTGAGTATACCATGAAGTTCAACGAGTTGGTCCGGTATGTTGCTGATGGCGACGATGCCCCTACTGAAGCTTGGAAAATGAAGAAGTACAGAATAGGGCTTCGGGTGGATATAGCTCACGACGTGTCAATGCAGCAGATCACTAGCTTTGGTGATCTAGTGCAGAAGAGCTATCACGCCGAAGCTGGTCTCAGCAACATCCACAAGGAAAAGAATGAGGTGAATCAGAAGAAGAAGGGTTTGTTTGGTAAGTTTGGTTTGAACTTGAAGTCTAAGGGTAACTCCAGCATGGGCAAGCAAAGTCATTCTCAACGCTCGCCCAAGAACTGTTCAGACTGTGGATATCCTCACAGCGGCGAATGCATGAAAGGCAATAATATGTGCTATTACTGCAAGCAACCTGGTCACTTCAGGAACGAGTGCCCGAAATTGAAAAAGCACGGAGAATCCAATGGATCCGCAAAGAATAAAGGTCGGGTATATTCTTTAGACTGCAATGAAATAAGATCTAATAATGCTTTAATTATGGATGTATGTTTGTTAGGACAGTCTAAGGTCTTAGTGTTGTTCGATTGTGGAGCCACTAACTCTTTTATAGCCGTAGACTGTGTCATGCGGTTAGGAATTCCTTCTGTACCTCTCGTACCCCCAATATCTGTCGCTACTGGCGGCAGAGTCACTTCAAAGAAAGTCTGTCAGAATTGTCCCATCTTAGTCGGAAGTAAGGTCTACCACATTGATTTAATATGTCTACCTCTAAAGGACTTTGATGTCGTTCTTGGCATGGATTGGCTCTCAGCCAATACAGTGTACATCGGTTGTGCGGAAAAGAATTTGTTCATTCCTTCAGAAACTTCTGCAGAAAGTAGAGCCTTATCTGCTTTATTGCAAAACACTCACCAGATGATCCAGTATTTAGGTGCTAGCAGCAAGTGTTTCAGTGTCTTGTTCACTATTGATCTTGAGTCTAGTTTGAGTCCTAGCGACATCCCTATAGTTAGCGAGTATCTAGATGTTTTCCCTGATGATATCATGAGTCTCCCTCCCGAGCGTGAAATAGAGTTCTCTATAGATCTTGTTCCGGGTTCACAGCCCATCTCAGTTGCCCCTTATAGAATGTCTCCATTGGAACTCCATGAGCTTAAAACTCAACTTGAGGAACTACTCCAGAAGCATTTCATTCGTCCAAGTGTCTCTCCTTGGGGAGCGCCAGTGTTACTTGTCAAAAAGAAGGATGGTACTATGCGCTTATGCATTGATTATCGCCAGCTTAACAAAGTGACTATCAAAAACAAGTATCCGCTACCTCGGATTGATGATCTCTTAGATCAACTCAGAGGTGCCACTGTCTTTTCGAAGATTGACCTTCGTTCCGGTTATCATCAGATCAGAATCAAATCCTCAGACGTGTCTAAGACGGCATTCAGGACGCGTTATGGGCATTACGAATTCCTAGTTATGCCTTTTGGATTGACTAATGCTCCTGCTGTGTTTATGGATTACATGAACAGAATTTTCCAGCCTTACCTCGACAAATTTGTTGTCATCTTCATAGATGATATCTTAATCTATTCTCGCAATCAAGAAGATCATGCTGAACACCTCAGAATTGTGCTGGAAGTTCTGAGAGAGAAGAAGTTGTATGCCAAATTCAGTAAGTGCGAATTTTGGCTCTCAGAAATTAAATTTCTGGGACATGTCATTTCCCAAGGCGGTGTGTCTGTTGATCCATCCAAAGTAGAAGCAGTTCTTAACTGGGAAAGACCCGACAATGTATCAGAAGTCAGAAGTTTCCTGGGATTAGCAGGTTATTACCGGAGATTCATTCTTGGATTTTCGGAAATCGCTTTACCTTTGACCCGATTGACCAGGAAAGGTACTCCTTTTGTTTGGGATGCTGATTGTGAAGTGAGTTTCAGGACGTTGAAAGAAAAGCTAACCAGTGCTCCAGTATTGGTCATTCCTGATCCTAATCGGAAGTATGTGGTGTATTGCGATGCATCACATAAAGGTCTTGGTTGTGTTCTAATGCAAGATGGAGCTGTGGTAGCATATGCCTCGCGACAATTGAAACCACACGAGCAAAATTATCCAACCCATGATCTGGAATTAGCCGCTATTATTTTCGCTCTAAAGATTTGGAGGCATCACTTGTATGGTGACCAGTTTGATCTTTTCAGCGACCATAAGAGTCTGAAATACCTGTTTGATCAGAAAGACCTGAATATGAGGCTGCGTAGGTGGATGGAATATTTGAAGGACTTCGATTTCAATCTCAACTACCATTCTGGCAAAGCGAATGTTGTGGCAGACGCTTTGAGCAGGAAAGCCTTATATGCTTCCGAACTCTTAATGCAGCAGTGTGGATTGTATGAGAAGTTCAGAGACCTAAATCTGAATGTTGTGTATAGAAAGAGTGGCATAAGAATCAACCGTATGGAGTTGTCATGCGATCTGCGCTCGAGGATAGTGCAGGCGCAACGAAGCGATATGGACCTTCAAAGGAGATTGAATAACCCAGAGTTCTCAATTGCATCAGATGGTGCTATGTTGTATGAAGGGAGATTGTGTGTACCAAAGGACGATGAACTGAAAAGGCTGATTCTTGACGAGGCACACAAAAGTGGATTCTCGATTCATCAAGGATCCACCAAAATGTACCACGACTTGAAACAGAACTACTGATGGCCGAACATGAAGGCAGAAATCGCTGATTTTGTGTCTAGATGTTTGGTTTGTCAACAAGTGAAGATTGAACACCAGAAACCTGGAGGTCCGTTGCAACCGTTAGAAATTCCGGAGTGGAAGTGGGAACACATTACTATGGATTTCGTTGGAGGTTTACCCCGAAACCAGAAGGGCCAAGATTCAATCTGGGTAGTTGTGTATAGATTGACCAAGTCAGCTCATTTCATTCCTGTGAAATCTACCTATAAGGCCACACAGTATGCAGCTATTTTTATAGAACATATTGGAATCTGACATGATGAACAGTTATCCTCACCTATTCTAAAGGTAAATTTCTGAATTTCGAGGACGAAATTTCTTTAAGGGGGGTAGATTGTAACATCCCCAATTTCTAAATTTTGCTTAATTAATTTTAGTTAGAGTAATCTATTAAAATTGAAATTAATTAGAAATGGTTGAATTTTTAAGTCATAAGGTTTAAGTGTAAGGTGTGTGAGATAAAATAGTTTCTTTGAAATTAAGCTACACATTAACACACTAATCCTATGAATTCAAATTAAATTGAGCCAAGTTTCGACTTTCCTCCTATGACTCACCTTTGCACTAACTACTCTTAGTCACCTAACCCCTCTTATCATGCAAGGAGGCTTATTTCACATACATTTCTTGTTTTACAACTTCAGAAAACTGAAGCTCTCTTCCTCTTTTCTCTCTTCCCACGCCAAACAACAAACATGTCACAAAGCTCCAATTTCTTCAATTAATTCCCATTTCACATGCTTGTCTCTTATCATCACAAGCTTCCTTCCCAAAAGTAATTACATATCAGAGTGTCTTCACATGCACAAGTAACAGAGATTCTCTCTGAAACCTCTCATCAATTTCTAGCTAATTCATAAAACAACAACAACCCTCATATCACCACTTCTTCAACCAATGACATAACATGCATGCACTACCTCTCTATTGCTTCAATCTCAGAAATTCATCTATAAATAACTCCCCATTACAGCTGAGTAACTCATCAAACCAACTTCAAATTCCTAGAGCAAAAGTAAGGGGTTTTCAAGTGTCAAAGTCTCAATTCTAGTTCTGCTGTTCGTGGGTCCTTAGGAGGTTGCTGTAGCTGTTAGAAGAGCCCAGGAACAAGAATCAAAGCTTATTCCAGGTGGGTTCTTAGGCTAGTTAGCTAGTTTAATCAAATTTATGAAATGCATGCAATTTTAGGAATTAATAGGTATAACTGTGTGTGTGGAAATTAAGCCCCAATTTCCACTCTATTCTGTTCTATAATATTTATTTTATGATACTGCATTATCTCAGCCAAGGATTGTAGGTGAAACTTGCAAAATTGATGATTTTCGCAAAACAGAGTCAATTCTGCATGAACTCGCCATAGTGAGTTGCTAGCGAGCATTCATGGCGAGCTCAAGGTTCTGGGCTGATGAACTTCGCCATGGCGAGCTCTAGCTCGCCTAGCGAGTTGTTTAGGCCAGGACCTGTAAGTTCGCCATGGCGAGCTTGGTAACTCGCCGTAGCGAGCTAACCCAGAATTCACTCATTTTTCCAATTTCAAAATACTTGTCACTCGTTTTATACCCTCGACTGAGATAGTGTTTTGTAGTTCTATAAAATTAAATAATATAAACAGGAGGTCATCACGGTCGGACTATTAGGTGATAACATAGGGAATTAGATTATTGTATGCTCCCCGGGTTTGGGAAATTATTGGTAGTATGTTATGAACCTAGTGATCAGTCAAATAAAAACATGTTTATGTTATCAGTGTGGACTTCGTTTTAGATGTTCCATTAGAAAATTTATGTGAGCTTTATGCCGGAGCGCTTTCTGCTCGCGGATAAGGCGAACCCCTGAGACGTGCTCACCTTAGAGGGTTTGCGGTTTAAAATGAACAAGATAAACTTTGTGTTACACCTTTACATTATTGCTTATGATTATTATGCTATGGATTTAATTTATGATATGACTGATTAGGAGCCCCGGCTTTATAGCCTAGGAGGGTAGTAGAATTCACTGGGACGAAGTGACTGTCTCACCCCACTCCCTATTTGAAACAGGAAAACAGGTTGAATAGGTAAGCGTTGGTCTTGGAGTCGCTGCTGCACTTGGAGGATTGCATTTAGTTTTCATGCTTTCTCACTTTCTTATCGTGTTGTATTTGTTTCCGCTGATAATTCCTGTACTTTCGTTGTATTTGGCACCTGTGCGTGCAACTGAACTTTGTTGTAATAATAATGAATTCTGTTATCAAATATAATATTCCATGATTATTCTAGATTTATCTATGGGGTGTTATAGTACGGACCCTTTGGAGTCTGGACTGTTTACGCTGAAACCATCGCGTGCTGAGTCTGATCAACTCAGTATTGTGCTTGGTAGGCAGGGTATTACGGTTGAGAACCGAAGTGGACCACGGTGGTTAAGTGAGAAGATCATAGTGGGAGTGCAATTCAGGAGTAGTCGTTTGCGAGAATTCCTTCTAATCGGATGTTAGAACTGAAGTAGTATGGACTACTCGAGTAAGTAGAGTGACGCTAACGATTGTGCAAAGAATTAAGACGGAGTGTAGGGATTGAAACTAATAGTAGTAATAAAGTCTGGAGTTTGAACTGAAGCAGTTGTCGAGGTTGTAAGAATTAAGAATAGTGATGGATGAGCTAACCGCTCGAAGTAGAATCGTTCATGAAAGAGCGTAAGTGTTTAGAGAATAGTAGTATCCACTGACACCGAGTGTCAGGAAAACTTTTCCGAATCTGAGAGTAACCACACCTCCTAGTGAACATGTTTGCAAGGAACATTCGAACCAAGTAAGATTCAACCTTCAGTAAATCAGGACTCTTCCTAAATACTTAACCTTATCTGTCAGCCGTGAGATTCGCCAGTGTTGCTAGATCTGTTCAGTACCATACTAGAGAGAACAAGTTGGAATACTCACCCATAACAATACTTATATGAGAACTTTCCATTAGATTACCCTAGGGAATGCCAATTCTTAATGCCTCCCTAAGAATAATTTAGTTTTTCAACATCGTAAATCGTATTCCTACCATACCGCTAGAAGCCAGGATCCGTTTAGAATAACAAATAGAATTTCCTTTAGCGATACCAGCCTAGGTGAGATAACTCAGCAGACCATTTGAGATCAACCAACCATGATTAGAATAACAATTAGGAATCATTTTACAACACCTTGTTGATACCTAATTCAATTCATAAGGCATCATTCGTGAGCAGTAGAAACCAAAATCAAATCGAATTAGCCTTTTTAAGTAGCAACCAATATTTATACCTTACCGCTAGAAGTACACATTAACAGATAAACTAATTAGGAATTGCACCTTGTAGACTTGATTATCTATATAGACTTGATAGGTATAGTTATTCGCTTATCACGAACCAGTAACTTAGTATCTCAAGTTACCCAGCCATGAGTATAGGAAATTAGTCGAATTAGACCACCTTTGATTTAGCGACCTCTTACTTTCCAACCTGTTATATTAGCACATAGGATATTGATACATGACAAATAAGATAATCTCAGCTTAATGCATAGTATGTTAGGGAATCACATCAACCACTTAGGACGTAACTTACTTCGATAACAACTAGAAACATTTTTAGCCATACTCGTCTATCAGGAAGCGTACTAGACACCATCATATATTTCTCCAAATTAGTAGCCTAGTGTTGCAACGTAGGTAGATACCTTGTGAGAGGAATTAAGTTGAACCACCCGTGTTATTAAACGCAAGTCTGCTATATTATCACACAGTGTATCACCATTAATACCCGACATAGTAGTGTTAGTCTATTCCTTTAGAGCTAATCTTCGTACTTAATCTACAGCATTCAAGCCTTGATCAAATTAGCAAAAATCAGGAGTTATCAGTAGCGCCTTCAGCCACCTAGATCAATCGTTGAGTAATTATGTTAGTTGTCCGAAACGAAATCACTAAGTTGGATTTACTCCTTATCAGCCACTTGGCATTCTCATTTATTCAGATCTTCGAGTGAGAAATCGGTTAGAGTCAGTCAGATTTCCATTAAGAGTGCCTATCAATAACCTGATTTGAGCTGGAACCATTAGAGGTCAAATTCCAATTTCATGATCATTCCTTCAGACCTTAATAAGCTAAGTTCGTCGAACCAACCTATGTGGGATTGGGTATCCATTAGACATGGGGACATGGAACAGGTTAATTCCCTAGCCATTCTGACTATGACAGATAATTCCTTCTCGTGCCTTATCGTCCGTCAGTCGTGTTTATCACCAGGAACGAATCGAGAAGTAAACTTTCCAAATTCCTCGATATCCGTCAGTCAAACTGACATTGTGAATTGTCACCTATAAGTAATTATGTCAATCTTTCCAATCTTTCGGTTACATTTCTAGTAACTAAATAGGATCCGTGGAATCCAGTTATCTGGAAAAGGTCACGTGTAAATTCAGCTCAAGCTCACACTCATCGTATCGATCTTTTAAAACAGTCTCGTTAGTCGACTATCCGCCAAGCCAACCTGTTCAGTGCCAGTATCGGTTAATCATATAGGTCTTCGTGCACCTGAACAACCCATCATTAATTCAATTGTGTTGTTTAATCTTTCGGAGTCTTATCAGCTAAATTTCAGTTAAGTTTCAGATCTTTCCAGTTACGTAGAAATAGGAGATAGTAGAAAATTAGTATCTAGATACCCCATCAAAACTATTCTCTGAATTCAAGATTGAACCATTTCATTCTCAGCCGACTGATTCAGTTTCTCTGTACATTATCGACGATAGATTCAGATCATCATAAATAAAAATTTCTCGTTTAGAGCGAAAGAGTTTCCTTGTTGCGAATCCAAATTTTTACACTGACACATTGACTAATTTGGACAAGGGATTTAAATCCAATTTTTGTGTCGAGTGTGCGAACCTTCCGTATTCAGTTAACCGTCATTAGAAACCAATCACATTAGCCATATTCTTTCATGTCAGCCTCTCAGTGAATTATCCAGCCAACCTAACCGTATCATTGAAGGAAAATTCGAACCTCAGTTCCTGATATGTTAAATGAATTACTCGACCATAGTGTTGTGCTAGGATGGATTGAAATAATAGGTGGAAAATTCTGCAGTACTATAGACTCGGTTGCAGATGAGTCTAACTCATTGGCGAAAGGATCTATAGTGCCTAAGCGTTCTTCACTCGTTTTATATTTTGATTTATCCTGGAGTATTTTAAACGACATGAACGGGACAGTAGTACGTGTGACGTGTCACGAGCTGCAGCGTTCGGAATTGAGGAAAAACCCTGAAGAGAAATTTTGGATTATTGACATCAACACTTAAATTTATTTCAATCAGCTATTCATATAGCGACAACCGGGCCAGATACCGACCTGTGGAAGTGTAGTATGGGATAATAATAATAAGTACGGTGTGTTAAGGTGTTGTGGACATGTTGGACTGTAATGAGAATGCCGTCACATACCTGCTTTCACAAAGTAAAACAAGTATTACTTTGTGAGGTTATCCAATGAAAGGCGTAGTAATAGTAGAAGTTAAGTTGGAAAAGAAGAGATGGCGTGTTACTGTGTTCAGAAAGTATAGACTAAGGTTGTAATGACGCAGTCAAGAGGATGTCAGTAGACAGTTGAATCAGAGTGCGCAACACGAAATTAGATGAAAATGTAGTCAGGTAACCAGTCTTTAGGCCAACCCTTTGGGAGAGTAAAGTTTTATTCCAAGAGATTGGATATATGCGAATGTAAGATGAATAACATACATATGGAGACTATGATGCGCATAAGTAGAAGTTTGGATCTATGAGTGTGAAGAGGAGAGCAGAGATACTGATGTACCCCGAATGATTAAACTAAGAGGAAGAGGCGCAAGAAGGGCTAATATAAGCCAAAAGAGGCAACTGAGAGTTGTAATATGGACTGAAGTTGAGAATTTAGATGTAATCATGGAAAGATACCCTGAAGTTAAGTGAAGTTTTCGAATTTCGAGGACGAAATTCTCTTAAGGGGGGTAGATTGTAACATCCCACCTAATTATTTAAAGTAATAATAATTGGAGTTGTAATTGGGATATAATTTTATGAAAAATTATTGTGATAAAAAGAATTTTGGGATGATCAATGGAAACCAAGACTAGTGCCAAAAAGGGACCCACTAGCTATATGAAGCCACACAACACACACTTATTCTCATTTTTACTCTCTCTGCATAACTGAACCTCTCATAAGCTCTCTTCTTCTCTCCCACGTTCCTGCATCACCACTACTCCTTTAACATCAAATTTCATTATAACCCACATGCAATTATGGATTCATGATTCTTGGATTCTAAGCTTAGAAGTAAGGTAAGTCTCAAATGCAATCTCTTTTCCCCTTAGTTCAAAAATATGACCTCTCTTATCCTTAAACCAACTTCTGGTTTTTCATCTTGCATGTGAGGAATTAAGCAACTTCAACATGGTGGTTGTTGAAGAAAACCATAAGAATTGCTTAAGATGTTTGAAACCCGTATTTGAAAATACACCCTCAGAAAAACGGTCAGTGCTCTCTCCTCACAACTCCGTTTCGAATGATTCTTTTTGGGATAGAAAGCTAACTTGAATACGCTCATTTTGGCTTTGGTTTCATGAATTTTCATCAAGTAACGAATTCTGGGCGAATTTTTGAAGTTGACTGTTCAACCCAGAAATTACCAGAAAATCGTGTTTGAACATAGCTCTATTCAAAAGGTAATTTCTCCTTCTCTGTAGCTCTGATTTTGATTCCGCTTGTTGGTATGGAAAGCTAACTCAATCCCGGTCATTTGGAGACCAATTTCGTGAATTCTAATGCAGTAACGAGTTCTGGAGACACGTTTGAAGTTCATGGTTAGAAGCAGATTTTCAGAAAATCTGGGTTGGAGTGTGAATGCTGGCTGAGCGAGCTCCAGCGTGGCTTAGCGAGTAGAACAGGAAAAATCCATGGTTTTTCATACAAATCGAGCCTCTCAACGTTTGATCAAGCCCTTATCCAGGTGGGTTCTTTAGGCTAGTGTAGTTAGAAATCTCAATTCAAACTTTGCATGCAAACATTAAGAATTTAGGGAAATTATGTGTGAGGAGAAATAACTCTCAATTTCTCCTCCAAACAGTCGTATATTATGTTTATAATATTGTTACAATGATTTAGTTTGAGGATTGTAGGTGCTTGATTTGAAAATGTGATTTTCTGCAAAACAGAGGCTGAATACGCAGTTCTCGCCCGGCGAGCCTTCTAGCGAGACAACAATTTCTGGGCTGAGTATGAATCGCCCGGCGAGCCTTTTTTGGCCCGGCGAGCTTAGGCTGGCCCGGCGAGGGATAGCTCGCTCGGCGAGCTAACTCAGAACAAGAATTGTTACTTGCTTGGGCTCGTTGGAGTGCTTCTTGGGCAAGATTTGTATGTTAGTCCTATTTTCTATAATATTTCTAAAACTAATGCACTCGTTTTATATCCTCGGAATTAAATTAATATTTTGTAACGATATAAATTATATAAAATACGAGTTGTTTGTTATCAGGATGCAATCCTAGGGTATAACTTAGGACTTTAGAAATTATTGTATGCTCCCCTTGGCTTGGGATAATTATGGTAGCATGAATTAATTTAGCATCAGTCAGTTATGTGCGGTTAATATTATCGCTTTATGGACTTCCTTCGGAAGCCTCCATCAGGAAAATGTTTGTGAGCTGTATGCCGGAAACACTTCGTGTTCAGTGGACAAGGCAGGCCTCTGAGAGATGCTCACCTCAGAGTGCCTTGCGGTTAAAATCAATAAGACTAATAATCTGTGATACACTTTTATTTATGCTTTATGAAATAATGTTATGAAATGTATATGCTATGACTGATTAGGTGCCCCGGCGTAGTCGCCATTAGGAGGGTAGTAGGACCCACTGAGACTTAGTAGTCTCATCCCACTCCATTTTTTTTTTAGGTAGACAGGTTATTTCGGAGCAGGGACCAGGATGGACCTAACGATTGGAGCTGTGCTTGGATTGTCGGCTTAAAAGACTTAGTCTTCTGCCTTGTTTTATTTAACTTGTTGTTATGTTGTAGTTTCTTTTCCGCTGTCTGTATCGAATATTCATTATTATCTTAATGATAATGTATTATTCAGCTATATTATTTTTAATTAATGTACTCAGATTCCTGTTTTAATGCTTCGACTGAATATTCTAGATATTTTTAGTTGGGGCGTTACATTAGTCTTGTTGATTTTATCCGCAAGGCACACTGAGGTGAGCATCTCTTAGAGGCCCGCCTTGTCTGCTGAACACGACGTGTTTCCGGCATACAGCTCACAAAGTATTCTCTAATGGAAGCTTCCGACGGAAGTCCATAAGCAATATCATAATCGCACATAATTCGACTAATGCTAAGTAAATTCATAAACAACCATAATTATCCCAAAATCCAGGGAACATGCAATCTTAATTTCTAAGTTATACCCTAAGATTCATATTGTGCTTGACTTCCCGCTCTACATTATATTTATTACATGACTGTGAAATAACTGAGATAATTTGAGGATATAAAACGAGTGTGAATTTTGGAGGCCTTGTTCGAATATTAAAATTGGACCCTTCATATAAAAAATGTTTTTTTTTTTTTAAATAAAACATCGTATGTTTAAATTATATATAACATAAAATATAATTATCATTGTAAGTACCGTCAAAAAGAAATATATCATAATAAACATTAAATTTATTGCAAAGATTTAAATGACATAATTTAAATTAGGGTCATGCTAAACAGTGCACCCGGTGCACTAGTTAAGCATACTCAAAAAAGAAATAAAGAGATAAAACTAATGCTAGAGAAATAACTTTTTGCATCTTTAACACATTAAATGCACAAATTTCAAAAAAAAAATTTCTATATTAATATGCTTAACCAATGCACCAGGTGCATTGTTTAGCATTTATGCATAAAAAAATGTAAAAGATGAGATTTCACCTTGCACTAACAAATAGCATAATTAACCACTAGTCTATTGATACACATAGGATATTTTATGAACATTAAAAATCACTACAAGAAAACCCTTATTTACAAACAAAATTTTAAATTACTTATTGGCGGAATTTTCTCTCAATAAGTTATTGGCGTAAAAAATTGTCACAATATAAAAGATTCTGCCACTATATTTATTATAAAGAAAAAAATAAAAAACAAAAACATATTGACGGAAATAACCACCATTACCTTAAAAGACGAAACTTTTTGCTATATTTATTGGCAGAAATTTCCGCCAGGAACTTATTGAGGGAAAATTCCCCCAATAAATAATAAATTCATGAAAATGAAGAGTTGGCATGACTTCCATCTTTCTCGTTTTCTTTCCTTTCTATTTTTTAATTACATTAATTTACATTAAATGACTATTATCAATAGAATAGCACAACCAATTGGATCATTTGTAAACAATTAACTCTCTCACCCCTCTTTCTCTCTCACAACCCATCCTCTTTCTCTCTCACGACCCATTTTGTCTTTCACTCCTAATCAACAACAACACCACAACAACACCATCATCTCATTCTTGTTTCAAAAAGCAACAAATTCTAATTTCAATTTTAAAGAAATCTAAGGTGAGAACAATCATCTAATTCATTCACAATTTCTTCCATGGTTAATTATGTTTCTCTTTTAAAAGATCTAAACTTCACTTACTTTTATTCACAGCAGAAACAACAACAACAACAAGAGAAGTAAATCCTCTTGACTCAAGAGATTAAATTCTCCAAATTCAAGGTTTGCATGTGTCTTTATTCCTTTGACCCATTATCTTCTTCTCTTGATATTGTCAATTTTTCATTTCTAATCATTTCTTTGACACAAACTATATATATAATTTGTTGTTAGGATTTGGAGGACACAAAATTTAAATCTTAAACTTGAGTTGTTGTTAGAATTTGGAGGTCACGAAAATTGGACTAGAAATGCAAGCTGGATGGAAGAACACAATCGGACTGCAAATGGAAGTTGGATGGAAATCTGGAAATTGAAGAACAAAATCAAACTGGAAATAAAAATGATTTTTTTAAAAAAATATATTAAAAAGATTTTGTGAGGGAAATTTCCGTCACAAACTTATAACATTAAAATAATAATACGTAGAGAACTTACTGAGGAAAATTTCCGCCAGTAAGTTAAGGGAATCTGACTTAGTGAGGGAAAATTCCGCCAGAAAATTTACTAGCACCTGATTTACTGGAAGACTGATTCCGCCAGTAAATTTACACTTTCCGGCGGAAATCAACCCTTAGTGAGGGAATTTTGCTGCCACTAAAACCTGTTTTTCTTGTAGTGAATATATACCTATTATTATAGGATTTTAGAATTTTGAGGCCTAAAAATTCGTCGAAAATTTGAGGCCTTGTTCGACCGCTCACCCTGCACATGTGCTGGGGCCGGCCCTGCATGTTCAAGTCTTACCATCAGCACTGTGTGTTTATCAAACAGGTGGGTTCTTAGGCTAGTGTAGTTAGATTCCCAATTTATGAACCTTTGCATGTTAACATAGGAAAATTAGGAAAAATATTGTGTGACGGGAATTAAACCCCAAATTCTTCTCCATTCTGTCGTAAATTATGTTAGTTATATGAATGCACTGATTTAAATGAGGATTGTAGGTGATTCTTTGGAAAAATTGTTGAAAATCGCAAAACAGGGTGCCTTCTGCATGAGCTCGCCGTAGCGAGCATGCATGGCGAGTTACCATGTTCTGGGTTGATGATACTCACCATGGCGAGCAATTGCTTGCCTGGCGAGTGACTTCAGGCCTCAACATGTTTTCTCGCCATGGCGAGCTAGAGCTCGCTGTAGCGAGCAGGGGCAGAATAAGCCTTATTTTTATATTTTTAAACAAAATCACTTCTCACTCGTTTTATATCCTCTATTAATTCAGTTTTCTTGCAATCATATAATTAATATAACGTACGTATAGGAGGTCAAACACAATGGAATCTTAGGGATATAACCTAGGGAAAATTAGAAATTGCATGTTCCCTGGGCTTTGGGATAATTATGGTAGTATGTAACACAACAATTTAGTATCAGTCAATCATGTGCGGTTTAGTATGCTGCTTATGGGCTTCCACTGGAACAACCCATTAGGAAAATGATTGTGAGCTTAATGCCGTGATCGAATCGGTCGACGAACAAGGCGGGCCTCTGAGATATGCTCACCTCAGAGTGTCTTAGCGGATTAAAATCAATAAGACGTAATTTGTGCTACACTTTATTTATGATTTATGTTATGATATGTTAGAATATTATATGGACTGATTAGGTACCCGACGTAGTCGCCATTAGGAGGGTAGTAGGACTCACTGAGACTTAGCAGTCTCACCCCACTCCATTCAATTTTTTTTAGGTAGACAGGTTATTTCGGAGCAGGGACCAGGATGGACCTAACGATTGGAGCTGAGCTTGGATTGTCAGCTTAGAAGACTTTGTCTTCTTCCTTGTTTTATTTTAATCTGTCATTCTGATTACTGTTCTTTTCCGCTGTTTGTATTGAATATTCTAATATTATCTTAATGGTAGTAGATTATTCAATTATCTCCTGTAATTTAATGTACTCGGATTTCAATTATGTATGCTTCGACTAAATATTCTAGACATTTTAGTTGGGGTGTTACACTGATATGATGAGAAGATTAAATCATGTGTTTGGTAATCTTGCATACATGCATTCATTTTGTATGATGAGCATATACTTTAGATGAGCCCTAAAGTATAGCAGATATTTTAGTAGCTGCGGTTGACTAACATATATTTGGAATAAGTTTTCCAAAAACTTGACGAGGTACCAAATGCACTTAGTAATAATGCTAGGGCGCATGCATTACATGAATGTGACATTAGTTTTCATTTAGGAGATGAAGGTGAATCTTATGTGAACTAAGTGATAATTGACATTATTTGTTTACTTGATATCTTGACTTATACATGTGTATACTTGATGTTTGGTTATTTGGATTGCGTATTATGCTTATGCCTATTATGTAATCTTTCATATGATCGTAAGAGTAAGGTTATAACTCTTATTTATATAACATGGAATGTAGAGTATTGATTATACTTTTCATTTATTTTGGATTTCATTACTAACTCTGTTTTTGTGTAATTTCTGGGCCTTTGGGGGTTCTGAGGTGCAGGGTGAGGATTTAGCTTCCGAGTAGTAGCTCGCTTTTGAGTTTCTAGCTACTAGTGGTAAGGAGTTAAGCATTATGCTTCTCCTGGAACTTATCTAGTTGGGTTGTAATAAGTTAGTAATTGCTCTGATATTGTAACATCGAGTCGGGTAGACCTATTTTCCTTATTCGATGTCTTTGAGTATGATACCTTATTATCATTATGACCTTGCTATGTTATATCCTTATCTTGTTGTAGGGATAATTTTGGAGTATTATTAGGCTTTGCCTTAAAACTTATGAAGTATGCATGATCAATCTTAATGTCATGTTATGTTTATTCAATTCCGTTGCCATGAAATGAAATTACCTCTGATGCGTGTATGTTTTATTTTATGTACACCTTGATGCTTATTTATTTAATTGTTATAAGTAAATAATTATTAGATAAGGGTTAGGGTGTTACAATAGTGGTATCAGAGCAAGGTCGGTCTATGTCGGATCAACTAGGATAGATTACCCATATGTAAGGCATGTGTAGGAGACACTGTTGATGTATTAGTTCTAATCTTGGTAGGATTCTTTGATGTGTTCAGGTGATGGCAGCTAATAGGGTGATTGCGGAAGCTTTGGCCATGATGGCTAACGCGATGAATCAAGATGTCGCTAATCGGAATGCGGAAAGGTTGGAAAGGGAAGCTAGGAGAGGTAATGAAGTTGAGTCAAGACTTTTTATGCGGGAGGATTTGATTCGGAAGGTGCTAAAAAATGGTTGGAAGATTTTGAGAGGATCTTCGCGGCCATGGGATGCACAGAAGAGCAAAAGGTTGTCTTGGGTACTTACATGCTAAGGGATGATGCGGCTTATTGGTGGAAGCACACTAGCACTAGACTTGGAGTTGGAGGTGTAGTGTTAACTTGGACCGTGTTTAAGAGGGAATTGCTAACTAGGTATTTCCCAATGGATGTGAGGAACCGTAAAGTGATAGAATTCATGGAGCTTAAGCAAGGTAACATGTCTGATGCGGAATATGCCGCCAAGTTTGAATCTCTTTGTAGGTTTGCATCGCACTACAATACTATTGAGGCCGAGCATGACAAGTGTGTGAAATTTGAGAATGGTTTGAGGCCCGAAGTGAAGCATATGATTGGATTCTCGGAGTTTAGAGACTTTGCTACAATGGTATCTAAGAGTAGGATTTGTGACATTGATGGGAAAGCTAAGTCCGATCACTACAAGATGAGATGATGAATGATAAGAAAGGCAAGGATGTGAGTCGTGGGAAACCATATGACAACAAAGGAAAGAAGAAATTTGGAGAGAGTAGTGGTAAGAAGCCGGTTGGAGGTTATGACAAAGAGAAGGTTACTTGTTTCAAGTGTAAGAAGCCCGGTCATAAGTCTTATGAATGCACCGAACCGACAAGTTGCTACAATTGTGGAGAATTGGGACATAAGAGTCCGGAATGCAAGAAGCTAAAGAAGAGTGGAGGAAAGGTCTTTGCTTTGGATGGAAGTAACTCGGGAGCATCAGACAATCTTATTAGAGGTACGTGCTTCATTCATGATACTCCATTACGTGCCATGATAGATACTGGGGCTACCCACTCTTTTATCTCTTTCGACTGCATGAAACGTCTTAATTTGGAAACTTCTATTATGTCAAGATGTATGGTGATAGAAACACCCGCTAGTGACTTAGTTACTACTAAGCTTGTTTGTGTTGATTGTCCAGTAACTATTTTTGGTAGGCATTTTGGTATGGATCTTGTATGTATTCCTTTAAGTAATATTGATGTGATCTTTGGTATAAATTGGCTAAAGTATCCATTGCCAAGGATAGATGATTTGATGGACCAATTGGTGGGAGCTTGTGTGTTTAGCAAGATTGATCTAAGGTCAGGATATCATCAGATTCGTGTCAAGGCGAAAGATATTTCGAAGACTGCTTTCAGGACAAGATATGGTCATTATGAGTATTCAGTTATGCCTTTCAGTGTAACCAATGCGCCTGGAGTGTTTATGGAATACATGAATCGGATTTTCCATTCTTATTTTGATAAGTTCGTGGTAGTATTCATCGATGATATTCTGGTTTATTCCAAGACCGAGGAGGAACATGCGGATCACTTTAGAATAGTGTTGAGTACTTTACAAGAGAAGAAGCTTTATGCGAAGTTGTCTAAGTGTGAATTTTGGTTGAGGGAAGTGAGCTTTCTAGGTCACGTGATATCTAGTGGAGGTATTGCAGTGGATCCTTCTAAAGTTGATGCGGTATCAAAGTGGGGGACTCCAGAATCTGTTTTTGAGATAAGTTAGTAATTGCTCTGATATTGTAACATCGAGTCGGGTAGACCTATTTTCCTTATTCGATGTTGAAATTCTATTCTCTGGCAGGACAAATGTCTTACACAATGTCTAGGACAATGTGTCAGTAGTCCAGATGTCCTAGACAACTGGTTATGAGGATCACACGTTATTGCAATACTGAAGATAAAAGAAAGCAATAAACAACACTAGTGATTTGTTAACCAAGTTCGGCACTTATAACAAGCCCTACTCTGGAGGATACCAATCCATGAAGTGAACACTACTACTCCGAATTATTACTTAGCCTTACAACACTACCAAACACCTTTTGGCATGTATGCCTTTTCTTAATCCTAGTAATCTTCTACTCAAGGGCTAACTCCCCCTGAATATGAGAACCTACCCAACTCCCTCTAATCACTAATCCCAAGTGACGAAACTACTTTTAAACTTAACAGTTTAAAAGACACGATTGAATGGCAACATTCAACGACACAAGCATCAAAGTACCAAGAACGATACTAAGAGCTACTAAGAGTTTTGCACAGTGGGTACAAAACTTTGGACTCACAATCTTCAGTTATTGTGGGTTCAGTTTTAAGCTCTATGTTGAGTCCTTTATATAGGCGTGCAATTCTTCAGATAATTCTTCAGTCTTTCAGATGCACTCAAATAAGAATTAGTTTTAAAACAAACTCCACAAAGATAAAGATTTAATCTCTATCCACTAATTAAATACGAATCCAATCGTATCTAACACATAGGATTAATAACAAATTTTATCATTAATCCTAATATCAGCTTGTTACTAAAAGATTCACGTTTTATCCAAATTAAAACAAACATGCGCGCTTAATGGATAAGCATTATCTTTTAAGCTGAACTGGGTCAAGATGTCCTACCCACATGTCTTGGGACATCTTGTTCGACATGCTGCATATGCATGCTCTGAACCCAGTGACAAGATGTCTAGGACATCTTGTTCAACATGTTGCATCTGCACATCTTCAATATGCACAAGTGGTTTAGACTTAATTGCTTTAGCATTGGTGCTTCAGTTAAGTCGCTCTGACCAAGTTGTTTTAGCCTTATGATGCAGCCAATCTCAGAAGAACTACAATCTCCCCCTTTGGCAAATTATGGCTAAAACAACCACTAACCACTTTGTTGAATGTGCACTCTTCAGTCTTCAATCTTCAAATTCTTCAATCTTCAAATTGATCTCTGTTGATGCAATCTTCAATTCTGAAATCTTCAGGTCTTCAATGTCTTTGATCTTCAGAATCTTGTGTGTCTTCAATATTCAGGACTTCTTCAATCTTGAATGTGTGATGAACCTTTTCTAGTATAAGACAGTCTTAGTCTTATCTTCATATGATCCATTACATGAATTTTCTAAGTTCAGGGATGAGATACCTAGTGACTTAGTGAACCAGAGTCTTGAGTTGCAGCGGAGACTACTTAATCAGAGTGATCAAGACTTACTAGACTTCTTAGAGGTTCATATTGAGCATTTAAGTTTTGCTCTGGACACACTTATTTAAGCATAGCTTTTTAGTTTTTAAATTTTTTTTTTAAAGCTTGCTATTTTTCATCCGTAAAGCAAGAGATTGATTCTACTTGCCAAAGAGTTGTTCTATTATCAATCATTTCTCCCCCTTTTTACCATAATTTGTCAAAGGTTTTTAAAGGAAAAAATTCATTGATTAAAAGAAAGTGAACAGCATACATAATTTGCACTTCAAGTGCCGGATGTCAAAGCCTCCAATGTCTAGGACATTTGGTAGGCCACAAAACTTACAGAAGATGAACAGAAAGGAAAAATACACAAAGTACTTATTTTCCTATATTACCCTGTTCTTCAAGCTTCTTCACCATCTCCATCTTCTTCATTCTCTTCACCTTATGCAGCAGCATCTTGTATGGACTTGATCAGATCGTCCACATGTTGTTTCCTTGCTGTGCTGGTCTTGATGGTTTCTCCCAAAGTCTTTGATATTTGCATCAGCTCAGCAAGAATGTAACATCCCACTTAAAGAAGTAGAAGTAATAATAATAAACATGGAATTGGGATAAATGTCTAACAATTGTAGTGAGAAGGACAATAGTGTATATTAGACCAACCAATAGGAATTGGACAAGAAGTCATGGGGACCACATTGGACTACTTAAAACAACCAAGACCAAAGTTTTATTTCATTTTTTCCTCTTTGCCATATGAATAGAATCAGTGAAGCAAAAACCATTCTCTACTCCCTCCTTCTTTTCCTCTCACGACAACCACCCCATTTCCTTGCAAAAACTCTTTTCAATCCTCAATAACAGACACATGTAACTTCAATTCTGTAAACCCCATGAGAGTTAAAATCAATTGAGCTCTATCCATCCTATTTCTCCCTCTCTATCACACCCTTACCACCTCTCTAGCTTCAATTTCTTCAATCTCTAAGAGGGAGTGAATGCATGGTGATTACCTCCCCTCTATAAGCTGACCTCTGTTCGTTGGAATCCTTGTTGCTCAAAGAAATTAAGGTAAGAGAATCCAACCTCCATAAACTCATGAACTTTTCCTTCCAATTCAATCTCTCAAACTTAACCCACATATGGAATTCCTTACTGCATGTGTAATTATCTTCAAAATTACGAGTTCTGCAACATTGGGTATGTCATGGAGGTCGTGGAGATGAGAATCAGAACAACAACAAGCCATGTCCTCTCCTTCTGTCGAGCTCGCTAGTGCGAGCAAAGGAACTCGCCATGGCGAGTGCAGCAGGTTGCTGCTGCTGTTTGCTATCTCTTTCCTCTGTTCAGCCACCTTAAAGTCTTGGTGAGAAGTCTCAAGCTCTCTTTCGTATTTCTTACCATATCACACTTTCTGTAGTTGATATAACTAACCCTAGCCTATGTTGTATGCTCATGGTTTGTTGAGGAAGAGTTTTGGTATTAATATTGGAGTTGGAGGCAGTGAGTCAATGAAGACCATTTCTGGACAGCAGCTTATACCCTACAAATACCTCAATATCCGAAATTAATTAGCCAATGTCACCCTGTCGAATCTATTCTTCTTCAAATCCGTGTCTCAAGAGAAACTAGGAGTTTAATGTGGTTTGGTGCAGAGAACGTGCTTGGATGTAGCTACAACTCTTTAGCGTGGTTAAAGTTTCAATTCCAGGTGGGTTCTTAGGCTAGTTAGTTAGTTTACACAAATTTACAAAAATGCATGCAAACTTAGGAATGATTAGGTATAGCTGTGTGTGTGGAATTAGTCCCCAAATGCCACCCTATTCTGTTCTATGTTGTCTAGTTTATATTTCTGCACTATCTCAGATAAAGATTGCAGGTGAAACTTTCAAAATTGATGATTTTCGTAAAACATAGGAGTTTCTGCATTAACTCGCCATAGCGAGTTGCTAGCGAGCCTTCATGGCGAGCTGAAGGTTCTGAGCTGAGGAACTTCGCCATGGCGAGCTCTAGCTCGCCTAGCGAGTTGTTTAGGTCAGGATCTGTAAGTTCGCCATGGCGAACATGGTAACTCGCCGTAGCGAGCGAGCCCAGAAAATACTCACTTTCTTCCATTTTTCAAAATAATTTATTCACTCGTTTTATATCCTCAACTGAGATAGTTATTTTGCAGTCTTATGAATTATATGATATAAACAGGAGGTCATCACAGTCGGACTATTAGGGATGAACTTAGGAAAATTAGATATGATGTATTTACCCGGGATTGGGAAATTATGGTAGTATAAATTAATCTAGTATCAGTCAAATATGCGCGATTTATTATGTCGCTTTATGGACTTCCGTCGGAAGCATCCATCAGGAATTATTATGAGCTGTATGCCGGAACGCGTCGCGCTCGTCGGACAAGGCAGGCCTCTGAGATATGCTCACCTCAGAGTTTCCTTGCGGTTAAAATCAATAAGAGGTGTTATCTATGTTACACATTTATTTATTATGCTTTCAGATATTATGATTGAAATGTATTTACATTATGACTGATTAGGAGCTCCGGCGTAAATCGCCATTAGGAGGGTAGTAGAACTCATTGAGACGAAGTGACTGTCTCACCCCACTCCCTTTTTGATATAGGTAAGACAGGTTATATCGGAGCAGGGACCAGGTTGGACCTGACGATTGGAGCTGTGCTTGGATTGTCAGCTTAGAAGACTTAGTCTTCTTCCTTGTTTCGTTTTAGCTTGTCGTTCTGTTGTAGTTTCTTTCCAGCTGTTTGTACTGAATATTCATTATTATCTTAATGATAATGCATTATTCAGCTATAACTATTTTAATTAATGTACTCAGATTCCAGTTTTAATGCTTCGACTAAATATTCTAGATATAATTTAGTTGGGGCGTTACAATTGGTATCAGAGCAGGTCGATCTAGTATCGGACCTTGCCATGAGTCATTACAATCCCTTCCTTAGTAGTACGGACCCTTTGGAGTCTGGACTGTTTACGCTGAAACCATCGCGTGCTGAGTCTGATCAGCTCAGTATTGTGCATGGTAGGCAGGGTATTACGGTTGAGAACCGAAGTGGACCACGGTGGTTAAGTAAGAAGATCCTAGTGGAGTTATAGTTCAACAGCAATCGTTGGTGTGAAATTCTCTCTAACCGGATGTTAGAGCTGAAATAGTTAAGACTAAAGGAGTAAGTGGTGCAACGCCAACGAGTATACCAAGAGTTAAGATGGATTACATGGATTAAGACCAATAGTAGTAGGAATTCTGGAGATAGTAAGGGAACAATTGTTAAGATTATGGAGAGTAAGAACAATTTGATGGAAGTACTAATCGCTCGAAGTAGAATTATTCATGGAAACACGTAATTGTGTAGGTTATAACAGTATCCAACTGACACTGTGTGTCAGGCGAACCTTTCCGAACCTGAGAATAACCCTACCTCCCGGTGAACATGTTTACGAGAAACATGTGAGCCAATCAAGATTCAACCCTCGGTAAATCAAGACTCTTCATGAATACCTAGTCTTACCTTTCAGCCGCAAGATTCACCAATACTGTTAGATCTATTTAGTACCATACTAGAGGAACCAAGTTGGAATATTCACCCATAGTAACACTCGTCTAAAAACTTCCCAATAGATTATCCTATAGGAAGGCAACTCTTAATGCCTCCCTTAAGATAATTCAGCTTTTCGATTCATAACTCGTATTCCTACCATACCGTTAGAAGCCAGGATCCGTTTAGCATAACAAATAGAATTTCTCTTAGATATACCAGACTAGGTCAATTAATTCAGCAAACCTTTAGGATCAATCTTGATTAGTGCAATGATTGGGAATCATTTTATAAACACCATTTAGATACCTAAGTTAATTCGAGAGACACCAACCTTGAGTAGTAGAAATCAGACTTAAACCGAGTTAGTTTCTCTAGGTAGCAACCAATATTTATACCTTACCGCTAGAAGTAAACATTAACAGATAAACTAATTAGGAATTGCACCTTGTAGACTTGATTATCTGTATAGACTTGATAGGTATAGTTATTCGCTTATCATGAACCAGTAACTTAGTATCTCAAGTTACCCAGCCATGAATATAGGAATTAATCGAATTAGACTGCCTTTGATTCAACACTCTCTTACCTTCCGGCATGTCCTGTTACCACTTAGAGAACTACTATAGGTCTAGTAAGATAGACTCAATCTAACACATTACGTTAGAGGCCACACCAAACCATTTGGAACATAACCTCAATCGGAATGACAAGTAGAAACATTTCCTGACCATACGTAGTTACCAAGTAACTTACTTAGCACTATCATGCATCTGCTACATTAGCAGCTTAGTGTCGTGACTTAGGTAAATACCTGGAGAAAGAAATTAAGTTGAACCACCCGTAGTACTAATTTCCTTAGGCGTCAGCCAGTACCTTATCATCTAGTACATAACTAATAGGAAGAGTTACAATTAAGCAGTCAGTCTCTTGAAATCAACCTTAGTGTCGTATCACTAGCATTCAAGCCTCAATAAGATTAGTAACTCAGGAGCTATCATTAGCGCCTTCAGCCATCTAGATCAATCATTGGTTACCTATGTGAGTTCCCTCGTATCGAAAATAACTAAGTTGGATTTATCCTTTACCAACCACTCAGCACTTGTAACTGTTCAGACCTTCGAGTTAGGAATCTGTTAGAGTTAGTCATATTTCCTTTAAGAGTGCCCTCAATACTTTGTTTTGAGCCGGAATCAATAGAAGTCAAATTCCAAATTCAAGACCATTCCTTCTGACCTTAGATAAGCTAAGTTCATCGAACCAAACCATGTTGGATTGGGTATCCATTAGACATAGGAACTGGGAATAGGCTCACTCCCTAACTTTTCTGATTGTGTCTCGGACAGATAATTCCTCCTCGTGCCCTATCATCTGTTAGTCGTAATTATCACTCGGAGTAGTTGGAAGGTAAATTTTCTAAATTATTCGACAACGGTCAGTTAAATTGAAATTGTGGGACTCGCTTATAAGTAATTTTGTTCAATCTTTTCGGCCTTTTTAGTTACATTGCTAGGAACTAAATATAATCCGTGGAATCCAGTTTATCTGGAAAGGACACGTGTAAATTCCGTTCAAGCTCTCACTCATCGTATCGATCTTTTAATCAGTATCATTAGTCAATTATCCGTCGAACTATTCTGTTCAGTGTCAGTATCAGTTAATCATATAGGTCTTCGTGCATCTGAACGACTCATCATTAATTCAATTGTATTGTTTGATCTTTCGGAGTCTTATCAGCTAAATTCTAGTTAAGTCTCAGATCTTTCCAGTTATGTAGAAATAGGAGCTAGTAGAAGCATTAGTATCTAGATATCTCATCCGAACTATTCTCTGAAATCGAGTTTGAACCATTTCATTCTCTATCAACTGATTCAGTTCTCTGAACATTATCAACGATAGATTCAGATCATCATCACTCAAATTCCTCGTGCAGATTATAAGAGATTTCCTTATTGCGAATCCAATTCATACGCTGACACATCGACTATGGTGAATAAGGGATTTAAAGCCATTCTCTGTGTTGAGTGTGCAAATCTTCTGTACCCAGTCAGCCATCATTAGAATCCAATTACTTTAGCCAGATTATTTCATGTCAACCTATCAGTGAATTATCCAGCCAACCTAACCGTATCATTGAAGGAAGAATTCGAACCTCAGTTCTTGACATGTAATTGTACTACTTGATCACAATGTTGTGCTAGGATGGATTGAAATAGTAGGTGGAAAATTCTGTAGTACTATGGAATCGATTGCAGATGAGTCTAACTCATTGGCGAAAGGATCTATAGTGCTTAAGCGTTCTTCACTCGTTTTATATTTCGATCTATCCTAGAGTATTTTAAACAACATGAACGGAACAGCGGAACGTGTGACGTGTCACGAACTGCAACGTTCGGAATTGAGAAAACCTTGAAGAGAAAATTTTGGATTATTGACATCAACGCTTAACTTTATTCCATTCAGCTATTCATATAGCAACAACCAGGCCAGATACCGACTTGTGGAAGTGTAGTGCGAGAGAATATTGGGTACGATATTGCTAAGATGTGGCGAACATATTGGACTGTAGTAGAGTATTGAGAAATACCATCACATACCTGCTCTCACAAAGTAAAACAAGTGTTACCTTGTGAGGTTATCCAATGAGAGGCGTAGTAATGGTGGAAGTAAATTAGAAAAGAAGAGATGGTGCGTCACTGTGTTAAATGAATTTGGAGTAAGGTCATGTTGACGCAGATGAATAGGGGATGACTATAAGTAGTCGGATCAGAGTGCGCAGCACGTGATCAGGCGAAAATATGGTTAGATGATCAGTTTTGGGGCGATAACCCTTTGAAAGAGGAAAGTTTTATTCCAAAGGATTAAGGTAATCAAGTATTCCTGAGAAATAACACCAAAGTTGGAACTGCAAGGTGTTTTCAAATGAAGAAATTTTATCCGAAGTATATAAGACCTTATCAGATCCTTCAACGCGTCGGTCCTGTAACCTATTAGTTAATTCTATTTCTATCCATGTCAGGGTTGCACGACGTGTTTCATGTGTCTCAACTTCGGAAATACATTTCCCGATCTTTATCACTCTTTAGAGATTGATATTCAGTTAGCCTTAACTTATCAGCCGAATCTAGTTTGTATAGTTGATTGTGAAGTTAAGATTCCTCGGTACAAGAAAATTCCAATAATCAAAGTCGGATGGGCTCAGTCTCATGACGACTAACTCACTCCCCGAATGGGAATCTGTCTTGGGAAACAGTTATTCTTATCCTTCTAAAGTAGATTTCTTAATTTCGAGGACGAAATTTCTTTAAGGGGGGTAGATTGTAACATCCCACTTAAAGAAGTAGAAGTAATAATAATAAACATGGAATTGGGATAAATGTCTAACAATTGTAGTGAGAAGGACAATAGTGTATATTACACCAACCAATAGGAATTGGACAAGAAGTCATGGGGACCACATTGGACTACTTAAAACAACCAAGACCAAAGTTTTATTTCATTTTTTCCTCTTTGCCATATGAATAGAATCAGTGAAGCAAAAACCATTCTCTACTCCCTCCTTCTTTTCCTCTCACGACAACCACCCCATTTCCTTACAAAAACTCTTTTCAATCCTCAATAACAGACACATGTAACTTCAATTCTGTAAACCCCATGAGAGTTAAAATCAATTGAGCTCTATCCATCCTATTTCTCCCTCTCTATCACACCCTTACCACCTCTCTAGCTTCAATTTCTTCAATCTCTAAGAGGGAGTGAATGCATGGTGATTACCTCCCCTCTATAAGCTGACCTCTGTTCGTTGGAATCCTTGTTGCTCAAAGAAATTAAGGTAAGAGAATCCAACCTCCATAAACTCATGAACTTTTCCTTCCAATTCAATCTCTCAAACTTAACCCACATATGGAATTCCTTACTGCATGTGTAATTATCTTCAAAATTACGAGTTCTGCAACATTGGGTATGTCATGGAGGTCGTGGAGATGAGAATCAGAACAACAACAAGCCATGTCCTCTCCTTCTGTCGAGCTCACTAGGGCGAGCAAAGGAACTCGCCATGGCGAGTGCAGCAGGTTGCTGCTGCTGTTTGCTATCTCTTTCCTCTGTTCAGCAACCTTAAAGTCTTGGTGAGAAGTCTCAAGCTCTCTTTCGTATTTCTTACCATCTCACTCTTTCTATAGTTGATATAACTAACCCTAGCCTATGTTGTATGCTCATGGTTTGTTGAGGAAGAGTTTTGGTATTAATATTGGAGTTGGAGGCAGTGAGTCAATGAAGACCATTTCTGGACAGCAGCTTATACCTTACAAATACCTCAATATCTGAAATTAATTAGCCAATGTCACCCTGTAGAATCTATTCTTCTTCAAATCTGTGTCTCCAGAGAAACTAGGAGTTTAATGTGGTTTGGTGCAGAGAACGTGCTTGGATATAGCTACAACTCTTTAGCGTGGTTAAAGCTTCAATTCCAGGTGGGTTCTTAGGCTAGTTAGTTAGTTTACTCAAATTTACGAAAATGCATGCAAACTTAGGAATGATTAGGTATAGCTGTGTTTGTGGAATTAGTCCCCAAATTCCACCCTATTCTGTTCTATGTTGTCTAGTTTATATTTCTGCACTATCTCAGATAAAGATTGTAGGTGAAACTTTCAAAATTGATGATTTTCGCAAAACAGAGGAGTTTCTGTATTAACTCGCCATAGCGAGTTACTAGCGAGCCTTCATGGCGAGCTGAAGGTTCTGAGCTGAGGAACTTCGCCATGGCGAGCTCTAGCTCGCCTAGCGAGTTGTTTAGGTTAGGACCTGTAAGTTCGCCATGGCGAGCATGGTAACTCACCGTAGCGAGCGAGCCCAGAAAATACTCACTTTCTTCCATTTTTCAAAATAATTGATTCACTCATTTTATATCCTCAACTGAGATAGTTATTTTGCAGTCTTATGAATTATATGATATAAACAGGAGGTCATCATAGTCGGACTATTAGGGATAAAATTAGGAAAATTAGATATGATGTATGCACCCGGGATTGGGAAATTATGGTAGTATAAATTAATCTAGTATCAGTCAAATATGCGCGATTTATTATGTCGCTTTATGGACTTCCGTCGGAAGCATCCATCAGGAATTATTGTGAGCTGTATGCCGGAACGCGTAGCGCTCGTTGGACAAGGCAGGCCTCTGAGATATGCTCACCTCAGAGTGTCCTTGCGGTTAAAATCAATAAGAGGTGTTATCTGTGTTACACATTTATTTATCATGCTTTCAGATATTATGATTGAAATGTATTTACATTATGACTGATTAGGAGCCCCGGCGTAAATCGCCATTAGGAGGGTAGTAGAACTCATTGAGACGAAGTGACTGTCTCACCCCACTCCCTTTTTGATATAGGTAAGACAGGTTATATCGGAGCAGGGACCAGGTTGGACCTGACGATTGGAGTTGTGCTTGGATTGTCAGCTTAGAAGACTTAGTCTTCTTCCTTGTTTCGTTTTAGCTTGTCATTCTGTTGTAGTTTCTTTCCAGCTGTTTGTACCGAATATTCATTATTATCTTAATGATAATGCATTATTCAGCTATAACTATTTTAATTAATGTACTCAGATTCCAGTTTTAATGCTTCGACTAAATATTCTAGATATAATTTAGTTGGGGCGTTACAAAGAACATCATTCTTGTTGGCTCTAGGCATAGAGCCTGATGCTTCAGCAGCTTCCTTCATCCTTGGAAACACAATGTCTGGGACATGTGTACCAACAAAGAGCTTATAATCAAAGCTAAGGACTTGAGGCTTCTTAGTTAGAACTTCATTAGGATATATGATAGCTGGATATTGCCTTAAGATCATACCAGTTATTAGGCAAGGGAAGGCAATTGGCAGTTTCACTGCATATGTTTCATGGTCTGATTGAATATGTGATCACCAAAGTTGATCTTCTTCTTGGTCCCTATGAGATAGATCATCTTTGCCAGCATTGGAGTGATCCCAGAACCATGGTTGGTTGGTGCCCAGTTTGCAGCTCTAATCCTAAGAGTTCCAGTAGATAGTAACCCTTTCTTAGGCCATTCTTCCACTTGGCCTCCTGTAATTTCCTTAGTCACCTCCTTGACTAAGTCAGCTTCATAACCTTCAATGCTTGGATCCCTACCTAGATACTCATTGATGGTTGTTGGAGAAAACTTAACTTCCTTTCCTCTAACTCTGACCTTCCCGAACTCCTCGCTTCCTTCACTGCAGGCACTAGTGATGTTGACAATGAACTCCTTTACCAACATCTCATAGCAATATCCCAGATCCTTGACTGTCTTCATCAGTTCAGCAGCTTCTAAGAGTTCCATAATCTCCTCACATTCGAGAGCTTGTTTGTTGAGTTCTCTCTCTTGTGCTATTCTGCGCTGATAAACATACATCCACCTTTGAGCACTTTCCTCAGAATGAAAGGAAACTCTATCCATTGGAGCAGGAGGGATGTTTGCAGGAATTCTTCTTCCTCCTATTCTCTTCTTCCCTAAGGTCGTGATGTATAAGACATTTGGTTCGACATCAGACTCAATGTCACTGACTGCTACAACTTGTTTCTTCTTCTTGGAAGTCTTGTCTCCAGAAGCTTTCTTTGTAGCTTTCCTCTTCCCTTTCTTCTCAGTGATGGGCGTCTCCACTTGCTTGGATGTGTACGTCTTAGCCTTGTTTTTGACAGGAATGATAATTCGTACTCCATCATTTTCGTCAGAACTTTCATCTTCAAGACCTTGTTGAGGCTGACTATCTTTCTTCATTTCTTGAAGAATCTTGGCTAGGGGGACCTCATCTTCATCTTCCTCTTCATGATCTTGCACCTTTTCTTGTTCAGAGGTTGGAGCGAGACCAGATGTCGCAACATTTGGTTCGACATCATGTGCAGGAACCTCTTTTGAGAACATAGTTTGATCCAAGTTAGGATCAGTTTCTTCTTCATGAGGTTCTGATGGAATGTTGATAGTTTCTGTCGGAGGAACTTCATTGGCTGGAGGAGAGTTCTGCTCAGCAACATTGACTTGATGTTCATTAGTTGATGCTTCATCAGTTGGTTTGACATGTGGTTCTTCTGCAATCTTTTGTGGTTCTTGATTCTCAGAAGGCTGGCTTTCAGGAATTTTAGAATCTTGTTCCTGAGTTTTGTCATTCCCTGTTGCATGAGCTTTCGTCTTTTTAGGGTTCCTTTTCTTCTTTGAACCCTTGGTCTTCTTCTTTTTGATTGCGCCTTTTGTTGGAGGGATCATGCTGAGTGGTACAGCGTTGGTGATAACCCCTTGTTGATCAACACATAAGTCTTCAACCCTAGGCATTTGAGAGGATGCCTCGTTTGTAGTTGTCTTTGAATCATCTTGATTTGAGCTGTTGTTCTTGGATGATTGTTGAGACATTGTTGAAGAGTGTTCTTTAGAAGAAAGAATTTCTGAGTTTGGAAGAGATGTCTGACAAGATGTTGAGACTTTTGATAGTGTCACATATGAGGTCTTAGTAGCCTTTTATAGATTGATGAAGAACTTAAGGCTACCTCTTTTTACGTGCAGATTTTTAATGTTTTTTTACTCTGCACGTTACCTCTATAATGTCTATGACACATTTTTGAGCGTGTGAATACCCAGAGGCACACTAACGCTCCCAACCAAAATCTCTTCAGCTTCTTGTCCAGTGTACAGATGTTGGGACATCTGGTAGGACATGTTGTCAACTTCTTCCTTGGCAGACAAGCAAGCTATTTCTGGACCATTGTTTGAGGTGTCCAAGTATAGCACTTATCACTTGACTTTATCCCTTTCATCACTACTTCTTGATCATTAGCAATGGTGCATTCATGATTGTTGAAGTGCACTTTTAGTGCTTGTTCACATAGTTGACTAATGCTAATCAAGTTTGCAGTGAGACCCTCTACTAGTAGAACATCATCTAGGCATGGAGTGTGTGGACCATATAGTTTTCCAATGCCTATGACTCTACCTTTAACTCCATCACCAAAAGTAACACTTCCTTTTGAATGAGACCTTAATTCTCTAAGGTATTTCTCATCTCCAGTCATGTGTTTAGACCATCCACTATCAAAATACCAATTTTTATGTGGAGATATTCTTAGAGGAGTATGAGCCTTTTGAGGTGGTATTGGCTTGCGTACTTTAGTCAGAACTTCCTTGTGTTTCACCCTTGGAGGTATGATCTTCTTTTTGTTCTGACTTGGTGATTTAGGCTTCTGAGGGTAGCCATGGAGGTATAAGCATTCTGAAATTAAATGCCCAGCTTTTCCACAATGTTTACATCTTTTCAGTGGTCCCTTGTACACTTTGTATTGGGGGGACACATGTTGAGCATGATGTTGGGACATGTGGTCTGGCATATGCTTCCTTTGTTGAGCTGGAGGCTGAGGCTTTTGTTCAAACCTTTTCTGCCTTTGTTGAGTCAGATGATGTGTCTTTGTCACCTGTTTCTTTTGTTCAGCAGGTTGTTGAGGTTTGGATCCTGTCTTCTTATGCTTGTGCTGAGAAGGATGTTGTGACTTGTGGTTTGACATTTGGTCCTGAGGTCTATTCTTTGAGGAAATTTTCTTCTCAGGAAAGTTGTTGTAGTTGTCATACCCTAATCCCTTCTTGTCACTTGGACTTTTACCAAGTTCAAGAACTTCTTCAAGCATGCCAGTTCCCTTGTTTAACATTCTCACAGATTTAGTCATCTCAGTGAGTTTTGAGTTAGTCAAGGTAACTTGTTCTTTCAAAGCAGCTGTTGATGCTTCTAGTGCCTCCTTTTCTTGTGCAAGTAATGTGACTTGTTCTCTCAAGCTAGTTGTAGAGACCTCTAGTGCTTCCTTCTCTTGAGCTAGTTTCTCCATCTCCTCGTCTTGTTTTCTTATAAGTTCACAAGATTGTTCCCATTTAATGGTGAGATTGTTGTATTTCTCATCCAATTCTTCTTGTAGGAGATCTTCATTGCTCGTGCTGCTGCTGGTATCAAATGTTCCAGTGAAGGCTTTATTTGTTGGTTCTTCTTCTGTTTCTTCCTCAGAATCAGAGATAAGGTAGCTGCCATTCCCTTTTTCTATTTCCTGAGAAAGTTTGGACATTCTGGTCTGATGTGTCCAAATCCTTCACATTCAAAACATCTTACTTCTTTGTTTTGCTCAGAAGTATTCTCCTCCTTGGTCTTGCCCTGTGACTTGATGTTGGACCTCTTGTCTGGGACATTTGTCCTGTACTTGGCTTGCAGCTTACTTACGGCTCTGTTGAAGTCCTTTGTAATGTAAGCTAAAGCCTGTGATAGCTCATCATCATCATCTTGGCCTTCCTCATATTTAAATGCCAAGTTCTTCATCTTCTTCTCTGGTTTTTCATCCAGAGACATCTAAAAGGTTTGTAATGAGCCAATAAGTTCATCAACCTTCATTGTACTCAAGTCTTGAGATTCTTCGATTGCAGTCACCTTTATATTAAATCTCTTAGGCAGTGATCTAAGGATTTTTCTGGCTAACTTTTCTTCAGGTATCTTCTCACCTAGAGCAAAGGTTGAATTTGCTATATCTCGTATTCTAGTGTTGAACTCAGATATAGTTTCTTCATCCTCCATTCTCAAGTTCTCAAATTTTGTGGTGAGAAGTTGCAGCTTTGACATTCTAACTTTGGAGGTTCCTTCATGTGCAGTTTGAAGAATTTCCCAGGCTTGCTTGGCTTCAGTACATGTGTTGATCAACTTGAACATGTTTTCATCAACACCATTGAATATAGCATTCAGTGCTTTAGAGTTGCCACTTGCCTCAGTTTCTTCTTCTGGACTCCAATCTGCCATTCCTTTTAGACTTGTGGAGCCATCTTTTGCTGTGATTATTGGATGATTCCACCCAGCGATAATTGCCCTCCATGCTTTTTGATCCATGGATTTGAGAAAGGCAACCATTCTTGCTTTCCAATAATCATAATTTGATCCATCCAAGACTGGTGGTCTGTTGATTGATCCTCTCTAGTCCATCTTGAACAAAATATATCTCCTTGGAGCTCACCCAGCAGGTTAGGGTGCCTGCTCTGATGCCAATTGAAATTCTATTCTCTGGCAGGACAGATGTCTTACACAATGTCTAGGACAATGTGTCAGTAGTCCAGATGTCCTAGACAACTGGTTCGACAATTGGTTATGAGGATCACACGTTATTGCAGTACTGATGATAAACAAAAGCAATAAACAACACCGGTGATTTGTTAACCCAGTTCGGCACTTATAACAAGCCCTACTCTGGAGGATACCAATCCAGGAAGTGAACACTACTACTTCGAATTTTTACTTAGCCTTACAACACTACCAAACACCTTTTGGCTTGTACGCCTTTTCTTAATCCTAGTAATCTTCTACTCAAGGGCTAACTCTCCCTGAATATGAGAACCTACCCAACTCCCTCTAATCACTAATCCCAGGTGACGAAACAACTTTTAAACTTAACAGTTTAAAAGACACAGTTGAATGGCAACATTCAACGACACAAGCATCAAAGTACCAAGAAGGATACTAAGAGCTACTAAGAGTTTTGCATAGTGGGTACAAAACTTTGGACTCACAATCTTCAGTTATTGTGGGTTCAGTTTTAAGCTCTATGTTGGTCCTTTATATAGGCGTGCAATTCTTCAGTCTTTCAGATGCACTCAAATAAGAATTAGTTTTAAAACAAACTTGTTTTAAAACAAACTCCACAAAGATAAAGATTTAATCTCTATCCGCTAATTAAATATGAATCCAATCGTATCTAACACATAGGATTAATAACAAACTTTATCATTAATCCTAATCTCAGCATGTTACTAAAAGATTCGTATTTTATCCAAATAAAAACAAACATGCGCGCTTAATGGATAAGCATTATCTTTTAAGCTGAACTGGGTCAAGATGTCCTACCCACATGTCTTGGGACATCTTGTTCGACATGCTGCCTATGCATGCTCTGAACCCAGTGACAAGATGTCTAGGACATCTTGTTCAACATGTTGCATCTGCACATCTTCAATATGCACAAGTGGTTTAGACTTAATTGCTTTAGCATTGGTGCTTCAGTTAAGTCACTCTGACCAAGTTGTTTTAGCCTTATGATGCAGCCAATCTCAGAAGAACTACAGATGTCTTTGAGTATGATACCTTATTATCATTATGACCTTGCTATGTTATATCCTTATCTTGTTGTAGGGATAATTTTGGAGTATTATTAGGCTTTGCCTTAAAATTTATGAAGTATGCATGATCAATCTTAATGTCATGTTATGTTTATTCAATTCTGTTGCCATGAAATGAAATTACCTCTGATGCGTGTATGTTTTATTTTATGTACACCTTGATGCTTATTTATTTAATTGTTATAAGTAAATAATTATTAGATAAGGGTTAGGGTGTTACAAGTTTCACTGTGATTCTGTTTCTGGGTTCAGTTTCTTGGATTTGTCGTACCAAACTTTGCACAATACTGATTTCATGCGTTTTTGGAGTTTGACTAGCGGTTGCCACATACTCAATTAATGTTCACTTCATCAAAATAGACAGAGCTAACAGATGAAGTAGGTATTTGATTGACGTTTTATAATTTCAAGGGGATATTTGCCTATTTCCAAATTTCAGAAGGTATTTGACGAATTTTAAAATTTCAAAGAGATATTTGATATTTTTCTCACAAATTTAGTTTTAGCGGAATCCAAAATTGTGCATAGGAAAATTTTATAGCACTTAAAAACATTATTTAAAGTTTGTCAAAAAAAAAAAAACACACTATTTAAATTAAGAGACTAAACTTAAAATATCCCATTTTATAGTGATACTGTCAAAAGATAAAAAATTAAGGTCGATGCAAATATTTTTGTTAGGGCAAGTTGATAAACTAATTGAAGTGTTTGGTAAAATTAGCGGTTGAACTGGCTGATGAATATAAAATGACATAAAATGACATCGCTATAATTCACACTAAAATTTACATCAAATTAATATTTAATATATTTTGAATTTAGTAATTTAAATTTATTTTATCTTTTATATATTCAATTAATTTTATTTTATATTTTTGGAATAATAAATTTTGTTACGAAAAGAGGAATATAATATAATCAAAACTTTTTTTTTGACAAAATAATATAATCAAAACTTACAAGTTTTAAATTCTAAAATCAATTTTAGAGATTTATGTGTGTATCTTGTGCATGCTGTGTGGATTGTCAGCATCGTCGGAAATTTCTTGTAATGTTTTGGGATAAATAATTATAATTATACAAACATAACAAGTTTTTAAAAAAAATGAAGGTTAGAATAATTTTTGTCGACAAATTAATATAACAACAAGTGTGTTATTAGCATCTGTAAAAGAAAGTGTGTTACGCCCTTACGAAAAAAATTAAAATATGTTGCACCACGTGCTTAAAAAAAATTAATATGTTGCACCACGCCGTATTTAAATTGCATTATATCAAAATTTATATAAATGGATAGTAGTGGATTTTTGTTAAAATAGCAAGGGTAAAATTAGAAGAAAAAAATGATAAGTTATAAGCTATAAGCTCATAGACTACTTGAAATAACTTATGAAAAACAAGTTATAAGTCAGTAAAATAAGCTATACGGTCTTTTTAAAAAGACTGTTATCAAATGAATCTTTTAGCTTATAAGCTATAAGCTATAAGGCATAAGCTATAAGCTAATTTTTATGTCTTGCCAAACAGAGCCTTAAATCGATAAAATACTATTTGAAAGTGATTCTCATTTAAAATATAGTTAACTTTAGTTTATTAGACAACAAACGAATTTGGAGGCTCATAAATTTGCGAAGACGGCCTATTTTTAAGGCTATTTTGTATAAATATGAGATTATTTCCTTTTGTTTTCGACCATTATTAATAATTGATATCTACTCTTCAATTTAATACTTTGGATGATATTTGGGAGTTGTGTGCTGCGCAATGGTCCCCCCAATGCAAGATAACTCTCACATCCGCCATCATTTACTTGATCAATACCATTTGGCATGTAAGAAATAAGGGCCGTTTCAATGATGAGAAGATCTCTTGGCGTACGGCCATCGAGCTTATTACTACAAGCACATATTTAACGGGTAATTTTACTAGCAAGGTTTCTTCAAATTCTGTTAAGGAATTTACTTTTCTAAAGAGATTTGATATCACCATTCACCCTCCTAAGCCTCCCGTTGTTAGAGAGATTGTTTGGCATCCTCCTTTAGGAAATTGGATTAAGTGCAATATTGACAGCGCCTCTAATGGTAACCCTGGCCCGGCCTCTTGTGGTGGTGTGTTTAGAGACTCAAAGTCCGACTTCATTTTTGCTTATGATGAACCTTTAGGGCATGCAACCTTCTATTATGCAGAGTTATGTGGTGCAATGTGAGCTATTGAGTTAGCTCATAAAAAAGGTTGGTTGAATCTTTGGTTGGAAATGGATTCCACTTTGGTTGTGGTTGCTTTAGGAAAAGTTTTACTTCTATCCCCTGGTCTTTACGTAATCGTTGGAAAAATATGCTAACTCTTCTTCCAAGCTTTCAATTTATGGTTACTCACATTTATAGAGAAGGAACGGATTCTTTTGCCAACCATGGTCTCTCCTTAGATTCTTTGTCAACTTGGCTGGTTACTCCTTTGTTTGCTAAGGATTTTTTAATTAGAAATAAACATGGTTTACCAAATTTTAGATATAGTTGTTCTTAATGGAGTTTTGGTTTGGTCCCCTCCATTGTTATTTTCCAATTCCTTGTTTTTTATTTTGGAGCACTGCACTCTTTTTCTCTTCACCTGATTTTTCCCTCTGGGTTTTACAGGTAAGATTTTTAATGAGGCAGTTATTTTCTCTCAGCTCCTTTGGGTTTTGGTCTAATCCCCCCAAGTTTGTTGTAATCCTTATCTTTGCCATTTTTACTTTTAATAATAGGGTAAATACGTGTTTCGCCCCCTGCAATATAGGCAAGATTTGTAATACCCCCTAGAAAAAAATTCTTAAGGATTCGCACCTTGCAAATTTTTTTTTATTTGTCTTGGCCCCCTAAGTGCACACCATGGCATAAAATATTCTTTTTTTGATGACGTGGTAAGCTTAGTTGGTATTTTTATTTAGTTTTTAATTTCAAGTGGCTTTTCCAATAAACAAATTATTGTTAAAAAAAGTAAAAAAAAAAATCAGAAAAAAAAAATACGCTACAATAATCCAGCTTCATCTTCAACCAAACAAATTTCTTCATCTTCAACTATTTCATCCAACACCATAACACCAATTTCTTTATCTTCAACCTTTTACCAACCCAATAATCCATCTTCTCTACCATCACTATCACCATTCAAAACAACAAAAACAAAAATTCATTCAAAATCCAGATCGAGCGACAGATTCAAAACAAGATTACAACAACCCCAAACCCAAAAACGATATCGAGAGTGACAGAGAGATTTTCGATTTCATCATACAACAAAGGTGTTGGTGTACGGCAGTTTGATGTCGAATTGACGAGAGAGTTGAAATCGAAGACGGAGTTGATTGTCACGTGAGAGAGGGTTCCAAAGGGTAGTACGACAACGTGAGTCAGGACCGATTTTGATGATCCAAGATTTTAGGGTTTTTTGTTGATTTGGGGGTGGTTTGATGAGGAATACGATGCGTTTGGTGAAGTGGTGTTGTTGTTGGATTGTCACGACAAAGAACCAATTTAGATTTATTTTTTTCTGGGTTATTTGCTTGCAATTATTATAAAAAAAACCTTATGTTGCAATTATTTAAAAAAAAACCTTATGTTGCAATTATAATAAAAAAGAAACCTTAAGTTGCAATAATGTTTTTTTACAAATTAAAAAAAGAAAAATGCTTTTTTAAAAAAAAAATTTGAAAGAGAAGAATAATAAGAATACATCTTCAGCCTTATTTAATTCCATCATCACCCATGATTTCGAATAAGTTATAGTTTTTTTCTAAAAAAAATTATATTTTTTTCTTGCAATTTTTGTGTGAAACTAGTTTTGAGACCGTCAATTTGGTCTGCTAGGGTTTGTGTAACTCTTGTATGGACGACATTTGCAGCTGGCCGTGCATGGCCACTAATGCTCCTCCAAAACCTGTTGTCGACCCTCCTCGTCAAGATCGTTCCTTCGCCCAGGTTCTGCAAAATTCGTGTGAGGTTTTGGTGAGCCAACTCCCTATGCCGACAATCAAAGGAGATTCTCTGCATATCAAGATTACGCAGTCGGAATAGGGATTGAATGACTGTAAATGTAACCTCCATGGTAGATTGATGCTTAGTAAAGGTGAGAAACCAATGACAGCAAAGGAATTGAAAGTGAAATTGTCGGTGATATGGAACCCTAGTTGTTCATGGCATTTGGTGTCTCTAGGGAGGGGTTTTTATGAATTTCAGTTTACCTCTTTTGAGGACATGCGCTTAGCATGGTCCATGGGATCCATTAACCTCAAACCGAGGATACTACGCTTGTCGAAGTGGACAAATGATTTCAATACATATGCTCCACGTCAAACTCATGCTCATATTTGGATACGGCTTAGGCAGTTGCCTCAAGAGTATTGGAGGCAGCGTACGCTATTTGAGATTGCTAGCGCCATCGGAACTCCTCTCATGTTGGATGATTCAACTACGAAACGGGCTTTTGGCCATTATGCCAGTGTGTTGGTCGATATCGATTTATCACGTCGTTTGTTTGATGAGATTACCGTGGAACAGGATGGTTTTGCTTTTAAGGTGGAGGTTGTGTACGAGCATTTGTCGGCATTTTGTCCTCATACCCAAACCTCTTAAAACATCAACATCTCAGCCACACTATGTTATCAAAGGCAAGAAGGAGATTGAGAAGCCTGTCATGGTTGTGAAGGCTCCATCTAAGGTCTTGCATACTGGTTCTGACTCTTTGCAGCCTGTCCCGACTTCAGTTCTTTTGGAGCAATCCTTCGCGGTTCTTGATGCTAATCCGTTGCGGGGTTTGATGTTGGGGAAGGCTAGTAAATCGACCCCTACAGCAGATAATTCTTCTAGTTTCAGATTGGTGTTGGAAAATGTTCGAGATGAAGTCTGTCATGCTGAGCTTGACACGTCCAATACTATACTTTAAAAGATTGATTGTGATACATCAACAACGGCTACTAAAACACAGTTTGTGAACTCTTCGATAGCGGTGCAAGAAAGTATTGATGCGCATACTATTGTTGTAGAGAATAACAGTAATATTCATGAGAACCTGCACTCAACCTCTAGTCTGGTAGTGACCTACGAGAATGTCGATAAAACTGACACCGCCGATACTGCTATTGCACATGCATTAGCCCAGGATGCGAATACTTTTAATCGGTTTGTTGATCACGATTTTATTTTCCTTGAACCGCCACTGCAGCAGGTGGTTTTGGACGATTCGGAGAAAATTAAGCAAGCTTGGTTGTTACGAGCACTTAAAGTGACATGGGAGGAGGATTCCTTCACTCCTTATATTTCTAAGGCCAGGAAAAAACAGTTGAGGCTTGCGCATAGCACCGGTAGTCACCATACCCGCTCTAAGGGTCTACCCCCGTCTTACTTTCAATGAAGATTTTATTTTGGAACATCTGAGGGATTGGTAATGTTTCCTTTCAAATTGCTCTTCATAATTTATGCCTATGTCATAAATTGGATTTTATTTTTATTGCGGAACCAATGATTTTATTTGAGTCAGTGTATAGCTTTAGAATTTGGGGACAGTAGCAGAAAACTACAAATAACTATTCTGCAAAAGGTTATGCTTCAGATCATATACTTGCTCCTTATATGCTATTGGGGAGCGCAAATATTGCTTGGAAAAGAAACAAAGATTTGCCCTATCGGCTACTGAAGTTGGTTCTTTGATAGCCATGGGCCCTCAAGATTCATGTGAATTCTTTCATGACCCCTCAATGTAATCAAGTAATGCTGGTCAAGTAAGGAAGAGCTTATCAATTAAGCCTCATTCTAACATATTTAGGGAAGGTTCTCTTGCACCGACAAGCTAGCGACACACGGCCACCTCAGTCACGGTTTCCATTGGGTGGGAGGTTATGCCGAGTTTTATTTACGTCGAGTTCCTTTTTGATCGTATGGGATTTACTTTCTTTTTGGAGTCCTAATTTGGGTTTGTTAGCCTTTATTCCGCTTTGGCTATGCTTTTGGCCTTTTTTTTTTTTAATGGGTTTGGTGGACCCCCCCCCCCCCCCCCCCCCCCACACCCATTTTGTACATACTATTTTCCCCTTTTTTATCTAATAATATTTATGAGTACTTGACATAGGATTGTGGTCTACAAGGGGTGCCAACATAGTTGGAATGCTTTCTAGACTCTTTGATGTCATTATACTCTTAGTTCATCTAAAACAGAAAGTTTTGAGACCGTGCATTCGCACGGGTCTATTGATTTTTATTTATAAAATATTTTAGGCTAAACTACATATTTGGTCCTTAACTTATTTTATAGTTTCATTTTGGTCCCTTAAGTATTTATTGTTCCATTTTGGTCCCTTAACTTATATTGCTTTTACTTCTCCAAATTAGGGTTCTAAAGATTCATCTTCTTCCTCTTAATTCATCATCTTCTTCCTTTCAATTCATCACATTCTTCTTCCTTTTAACTCTAATGTTCATCTTCTTCCCTTCTTCAACAAATGTTCATCTTCTTCCTCTCAATTCCCCAAATGAGCTACACAGCACAACCTTCCACTCGGTGCATAGCCACCATTTTCCACTGTTGACTCTTGATATATACATATATATTAAATCCAAAACCTTTAAATGCGATTTTGCGTTTGTAGTTTTAATTTTTGAAACCATTATGTTGTGGTTGTTTATTGTGCTTGTGATTCTGAGCCCTGTAGTTGGTACTGTTATTGAACAAAAACATTAAGAAGAAAATTGATGGCTTATAACTGCTATTGAACAAAAACAGGATTATGCTCTCAAAACAACAATGTAAATCACAATCTGGTTTCTAATTGATTACTGTATTAATTATTGATGACTATAATCAAATATGTAGAAAGAATCAATGTTTTGGATACCTTTGTTGGTTATGTTAAAATTATTTCTTGGTTGTTAAGAAGATGAACATCAAGTGGAAGATGATATGATGAATCATAAATTGCAGAAGAAAGGGGAATATGAGCTTTGCAGAAATCCAAATTCTAATCACCCACAAGTAATGCCACGTCCACAAAGATAACAAAATTTTGCTCAAACTTGACGGAGAGGACTAAATTGATAAACAAAATAATAGTTAGGGGACTAAAATGAAACAATAAATAGTTAACGGACAAAAATGAAACCATAAAATAAGTTAAGCGACCAAATATATAATTTAGCCTTATATTTAAGGGTGCAAAACTTGAAACACCGTTAAAAGTGATAAGGACAAATCTGAATTTTTAATAATAGTTTCTTTTAATCTATGTCAATATATAAAGAGAATAACCTCATTCGATGCAACATTTTTTATTATCACTTTTGCCCTTCACTCTATTCAAATATTTGTTTTTTTTTTTTTGAAAAGAAATATTTGTATATGTTAAAAATAACTAACTTTCACACAAAAGTTTGTTTTCAGTTTTTTTTTAGTAAATTAAAAAAGATTTGTTTTCTTAATAACCAACCACAACAAAAAAGAAGCATAAGTTGATTTTCAATTTTCTTTTCTTTCTTAATAACTAAGCACAATCAAAAATGAAGTTTAGTAGTTATCAATTAACAAACATATTCTTATAAAAAAATGATTAATAAACATATTCTTGTAAAGAAAAAATTAAGAAAGATATATTTTTGATAAAAAACAAACATATTCTTATAAAAAAAATTAACAAACATGTGTATACCAATATATCAAGAGAATAACCTCTTTCGTGTATACTTTTTTTATTGTCACTTTTTTCCTTCACTCTATTCAAATATTTGTATATACTAGACTACTACCCGTGCGATGCACGGATTATGTAGAATATTGTTATGTATAGTTTAATTTCTTGTAGTAAAAAATTGGAAATAAAAATTATGAGAAAATATAGATAAATTGAAACTGAAATTATGCTATACATATAGAACAACAATGAATAATTAAAATCATAAAAATAATGATAAAATTACATAAAAAATAGATAAAGTGATCTTTATAATAATTGTTGAGGATTTTAGGGTGTTGGCTTCATTTGCTAAAATAAGCCTAAGTCCATGATATGGAGCGTGATGTGTGCACATCAGGATCCACAGCTGGACGCCCTAGCTGGACGCGCTTTCTGTTATTTTTCCACGCGTGATCTTTTAAATGATTTGTTTTTCAAATAAACTCACGCCTGCTTGCGCGCCAAGGAACAAGATAATCTTTCATGGTTCTGTTTTATTTTATTAGCCGACTTTGATCAAAAAGATTTGAAACAAATATATTTCGATAAGGATCAAATTTATCTCAAGGAGAAATTACGAAGGCCAGCTCGTGAAAGCCCATGAAGATTGTTCTATATAAAGAAGACTGAAGACTCATTATTCATCAACTGAAAAAGCAAGAAGCTAAGTCTACAAATTGAGTCTTAGGGTTTTAGTTCTTTAGTTGTTCTTTGTTATTTGTGAGCCTTCACTTGAATCATGTTTTAATACAAGTAAGGACTGAGTTTAATAGAGTTGTAATATCTAGTGTTCTTTCTCCAAAGCTTTGAAGCAAAGAGTTAGATTGTGCAACACTCTAAGCCTTTAGGTACGAGTGCTTTAGTTGTCTAGGAGTGTGTCTCCAGCTGGGTTTGTTATTAAATCCTTACTAGGTAAGGTTGAGGGGGAGTGAGCAGATGTTCTCAAATCTAGGAGTTCCTAGGTAGAATTAACACAGGTAGTGATAAAGTGACAAGTTGTAAACGGGGGAGTTTAGCTTTGAATTGATACTACCATAGTGGATTCATCCCTGGATTGGTATCCTCTAGAGTAGGGCTGATTAGCGCCGAACTGGGTTAACAAACTATGTGTGTTTGTTTATTGTTTTCTGCACTTTACATTGTTTCTTGTTCATCAAGTTCAGTATGTCCACGATGTTGGCACATTAGGCTTCACATCATACTATTCCTAAGTTGTACACATTGTGCTACACATCTGACACTTGCCACCAGAATTTCAATAATTCATCGTTAACTACTGAACATTATGGAACACATCGTTGTAAACGACATTTTCAATTGTATTTGAATCTTCACCTTCATCGTCGATATTACTACCTTTAACTCTTTTCTTGGTGTAACCCTTGATAATGCAACATATAATTCTCAAGTTTCAACCCGTAATTGTTGACAAAATATCTCGACAAAAAGTGTAACATCCCACTCTTTCAATTACCTAATTAATTTTTATTAGAGTTTTATCTAATATAATAGGAGTTGATTAGTGGAGATTAATTAATTAAGCCTTGAGAATTAGGTATATTATGTGTAAGAATTAGAAATTCTAATTGAACTCAAACTACACACTTATACTCTAATCCCACATATGTGAATTAATTCCATCTTTCCCTCCCTCTTCAAGTCTCTCTCTCATGACTCACTCACTTTCTCTCACTCTCTTAAGCCAACAACTCATCCAAGCCACAACACCTCACAACTCTATGCTTAAAACCAATAGAAAAGCATGCAAGAATGGTTATTAGCAACAAGCACATTCATTCATTCCTCTAAACAACCACATGAGAAAAATTACATTTCCCTCAAGCTTTATCTCTCTCGGCTAAACAATAACCAAACCTCCATAACCCTCAAATTTTCTTCCAAATTCAAGACCTTGTCATTCCTCTTGCAAACCATACGCTACCCTCACTGTTTCAATGATTCTTGCATGCAAGTACTGCTGTAACACAATCAGAATCTCCTTCCTTCCATTTATCCATCTCTATGAATTTCAAAACACATAAACATCACCCTTCCTTCTACCAAAAAGCATTGCATGCAAAAAGAAATGGGAACCAAACCACAAACTGTTTCTCATCAGAAATCCTTTCTATATAAACCTCAACTCTCAACACATTCAGAATCATGAAGCAAGTACCAACCTAAAAGCAAGCTAGAACTCAAGTTCATCATTTTCTCCAAATTCCAAATCTGTCCAAAGCATGGTCGTGGGCTTAGCTGGGTGGTTTGTAGCTGCTGTAGAGCCCAAGAAGCAAGGATTAAAGCTTCATAAAAAGGTGGGTTCTTAGGCTAGGTAGTTTGGATTCCCAAAAATTCAACTTTGCATGTTAACATAGGAATTTAGGGAAAATTATGTGTGAGAAGGAATAACTCCCAATTTCTTCTCCAAACTGTCATATTATATATCTATAATATTATTGCATAGGTTTAATTTGAGGATTGTAGGTGGTTTGTTTGAAAAATGTGAATTTTTGCAAAACAGGGGCTATTCTCGCAGTTCTCGCCCGGCGAGCCTTCTAGCGAGAGATGATTTTTTGGGCAACTGATGAGTGGCCCGACGAGCAATTGCTAGCCCGACGAGCTTCTGCTCGCTCAGCGAGCACTTGCTGGCCCGACGAGCTCACCCAGACCAGAATATGATCACTTGCATAGGCTTGTTGGATTGCTCATCGTGGCGGATAAAGTCGGAACGACCCTAATTATATTATTTTCTCAAAACTCTACACTCGTTTTAGATCCTCGAATTAGATTGATATTTCGTGCAATAATAGAATAATATAAAATACGTATAGTTTGTAATCACAGTGCAATCTTAGGGTATAACTTAGGAAAATTTAGAAATTATATATGCTCCCCAGGTCTTGGGAAATTATGGTAGTATGAATTAATTAGTATCAGTCAATTATGTGCGATTTGTGATGTCGCTTTATGAACTTCCCTCGGAAGTATCCATGAGGATATGTTTTGTGAGCTGAATGCCGGAACACCTCGTGTTCGTCGAACATGACAGGCCTCTGAGATATGCTCACCTCAGAGTGTCCTTGCGGTTAAAATCAATAAGAGTTTGTTTATCAGTGTTCCACATTTATTTATTATGATTTATGTTATTATTAATATGATTATGTTATGACTGATTAGGAGCCCCGGCGTAGTCGCCATTAGGAGGGTAGTAGGACCCACTGAGACTTAGTAGTCTCACCCCACTCCATTCAATTTTTTTAGGTAGACATGTTATTTCGGAGCAGGGACCAGGATGGATCTGACGATTGGAGCCGAACTTGGATTGTCAGCTTAGAAGACTTAGTCTTCTTCCTTGTTTCTATTTAATTTGTTATTCTATTGTCATTCGTTTCCGCTGTCTGTATTAAATACCCTTTTATTATCTTAATGATAATATGTCTTTCAGTTAATTCTATGTAATTTAATGTACTCGGATTTCAATTATGTATGCTTCGACTAAATATTCTAGACATTTTAGTCCGGGTGTTATAAAAAGATAAATTTGTGAAAATATTAGGTGAAATAAAATCAATAAAATTATAGTCAATCAATGGTTTAAAAAGATAAATCTGTTTAAAAGCTGAAAAATTGAGTAAGAATTAAACAGAAGTTGTTTCACACTCTACCTTATGGTTGCGTTCAACAAATTGAATAAAGCATTCTATTTAACTTCAAAACAATTGAGGATTCTATATTGGTTTCAACAACCATGCTTAATGTTTGCAATCAATGAATTCATGAATCAACGAATTTATGGACAAAAATATATTAAGATTAAACTGATAAATAAGAACAAAAAATAACAAATTATATTAGATACATTCAAACCTTTTTCCTCTCAAATAAGAAGAAGCGTGTTAACTGTTATATTCCTCAAGGAAAAAAAATATCCAAAATTTTTCTAAATCTTAAATTTTGACAATGAAATTAAATTGAAAATATGAAAGCAACCATAGAAAAAAACATGAAATAATAACCAAATTGATACATAACTCAAAAAAAAAAAAAAAATCAGAATTCAAACACCTAAAAATATTCACAGGAGTACATACCTTTATAGAACCCAAAGCAAAACCTACCTCCAATAGAAAATATATAAAACTTAAAAAAAATAAAACCCAATTTTTTTCTTAAATGGAAGAATCAGAATTAATATGAAACACTACGAACAAAAAAAAAATGGAATCCATACCTATTGAAATAAAAATCAAATAATATGGAACACTACAAACTATAGAATTTAAACACCTAAAATATCTATAGCAATCCATGCATTTATAGAACCCCAAAGTCAAATCTGCATGAAATAAAAAAATGTAAACATGTGAGAAAAAGTGAAAATATATGCATAATTTAAAGCCGCATAATGTAAAGACAGGATTTGGAAGTGGATAAATTCATGGAGAGGTCGTGCTTTGTCAAGAGCTGGAAAGGAGGTAATGATCAAATCAGTGTTGCAGACAATCCCTTCGTATGTCATGAGTATCTATCTTCTGCCGAAATCCACTATCCGAGACATAGAGAGAATGATGAATTCCTTTTGGTGGGGTGGCGGAGTTAATAATAAAGGGATAAGGTGGCTAGCTTGGGACCGTATGGTTCAACCGAAAAGTCAAGGTGGGTTGGGTTTTCTTGACCTTCACTCTTTTAACTTAGCAATGATAGCCAAGCAAGGTTGGAATATTATGACAAATCCTCAATCCCTCGTGGCAAGAATCTATAAAGCAAGGTGGATGATTGGGAGTGGTACTAGTATAAAACTCATGGGAGAACCTTGGTTGAGAGGTGGAGATGGTGTATGGCTTCCTTCCCCCCAAACTCAAGGAAAGTTTGATGTTATGGATCAACATGAAGATTGGAGTAGTATATGGAGAATTCAAGCTCCCCCAAAGGCAAAGCATTTGCTATGGAGAATTTGTAGAGGTTGTTTACCCACCCGGGTACGGTTACAAGAAAAACATGTTACTTGTCCCTTGAATTGTCCTCTTTGTGATCAAGCTTATGAAGATGATTGGCATATAATTTTTGCTTGTAATATCAGTGTCCAAGCGCGACATGCAGCAGGTCTTGAAACACATTATTACGCGTCGGTTTCAGCAAGATGTTAGCGTAAAAGATGCTATTTTGGAAATATGCTCGGCTGAAAGTAGACAGGTGGCAGGTGCTTTTGCAATGCTAGTGTGGACCTTGTGGCAAAACCGAAATAGTAAAGTATGGAGCAATGAACAAAGCCCAGGAAGAAGTTTAGGAGTGAAAGCACAATACTTATGGGATGAATGGCACTCAATACAACAGGTACAAATTGGTAGACATCATGTGCAGCAGTAGCAAATTCTCAGGTGGAAGAAACTTCCCCAAGGTTGGTACAAATGTAACGTTGACGCGGCCTTTCACAAAGAATGAAACAAAACAAGTATGGGTTGGTGTTTGCGCAATCACTTGGGACGTTTTGTTATGGCCGAGACGAGTTGGTTGGATGGGAATTATTCCATAATTGAAGGAGAGGCTTTGGCCTTAGGTGAGGCGATGAAAGCAATGGAGCAACGAGGCATGTCTCAAGTTGTTTTTGAGACGGACTCTAAAAGTATTGTGGATGCGATTCACTATTGCTGTGGTGGAATTTCTGAATTTAGTTTAATTATCTCTAACATTAATAACTTGTTATTCTGTAATCCAAACTTTAAGGTTGAGTTTGTTAAGCGGCAAGCGAATATGGTTGCTCATACCCTTGCTAGGGCAGCCATTTCATGGTCTAGTCGCTGTGTTTTTGAGACATTACCTATTTGTATTTATTCCTTATTGATTAATGAAATGGTATAAGTTTATGTTTGTCAAAAAAAAGAATTTAAAGCCGCATAATTTAAAGCTATAATTAATATGAAATATACACTCTTGGGATAAAGAAATAAAAGGATTTCTATTTATCGTAAAAGACGCATAATTTAAGACTATAAATAAAATAGATTTCATAGAGTATATCCAATTATCAAATGAAAACATATAATTAGGGATTAGTAGGTAACAAAATTGAGGATTGATGTAAAGTTATTTTGTACACATATCCAATCATATATTGACACATCATTTATTGTGTTTTTAAACACATGACGTGTCACATTTATTAATTGATGTGGCAACATAGTATTCAAGTTTTTATCGTAGCTATTGATATAATATTTTTTTTCACGTGTCAAAATCTAGACCATTCATATTAGGGTTAGGGTATATGGTGCCTATAGTTACTCTCTTTTTGGACCATGTACAATGGGGAGTTGAATATAATGTTGAATTGAATTTCAACAAGGCAATGTTCTCCAATGAGGGTGTTGAAAGTAACATAGAGGAGAGAGAAGTTGAAAACTTTCAACACAGTTGAAACACAATCGGGGGGACACTTGTGTTCCTCTGATTGGCTTCTCGAATTTTTATCCAATTATTACTTTGAACTCAAATTATTTCATTGCAAATTAATTTTTTAAATTTTTTGTTTCTCACCAAAATTCATAATTTTTTTTTTCTCTATAAATGTAACACCCCGATTTTCAAAGACCAAAAAGGGGCATTATTTTTTTTTTTTTTTAAAACAAAACAGAGCGTGCATAAATTTTCATGATGAGCCGACATTAATCATACAACAGGGCTAATTAAACATTAGTGCTTCAGAGAAGCAAAGTGTTGTACCTGAATATTTACAACCCTAAAGACAAAGGGCCTAACAACCACAAAAGTAAATATTCAGAATACAGTCATCCAAGAGTCAGATCGTATGCCTAATCCAAAAGAGTACAGTGTACAAACCACACTAGCGCACAGCTTAACTTAAGAAGTTCAACTCCTCGATCACTGAAATCCCACGAACTCACTATCGTCCTCACGACCCACGACAACGTGTAAGGGTCCATTGTCTGGGTGGGGGTAACCCGTTCATGTTTCATTGTAAGGGTCACCACAAGTACCAAATACCAAATATGGAAAGCAAATAAACATTTATCATTTTCTTCTTAACAAGCATTATAATTCAAATGCGCACATAGCCTATAAATGCAGACTCTACATGATCGTGATCACCCTAACCGGGACTGTTTCACATGCATGAATTCCGGAATTTAACCTCTCCACAGAGAGTTGTAGGTCCAACCTACTAACAATATCAATAAAATCCTGTAGCTCTCCCGATCACTACAAAGGATTAGAGTGGACTCTCCCGATCACCACACCCCTACCATAAGTATCAATAAAATCCCATAGCTCTCCCGATCACTACAAAGGATTAGAGTGGCTCTCCCGATCACCACACCCCGTAGCTCTCCCGATCACTACGTATCAAACTCAATAAAAAATCTCGTAGCTCTCCCGATCACTACGAATAAAAAGTGGGCTCTCCCGATCACCACACCCTACACGCAACTGCCAAATGCATGAGCATACGCTTCCCCATATATGCTAATGCAATAAATACATACCTCTCTAGCATATGTAAACCAAACACAACAACATACATACATTTCTCATCATATGCATTTCAACCACCTGTTCATACATATATTCTCCTAATCATATGTAAACAGCGTACGTCTTAATAACAACTTCTCATCACGAGAATACATAATACATACATACCAAACACAACACAGCACATCACAGAAAATAACCAAGCATGTTATTAACCAGTGAAAAAACAGAAATAAAGTGATGCCCTTACCTCGGCAAGCTTCCACTAACTTTTCTCGCACAAATCTACGATACGCGCTACCTTAAATTTAAGCAGCGTACAATCAATAAAATACTCCTCGTATATCCTATCGAAACGAAACTTGTTCTCAATACTCTAGAGGGTTCTAAGGTACTTTCTAACACTCTCCCATAGTGATTACGAGTTCTCCCCATAGTGATTAAAAATTCACGAAGTTAAATGCACTATTTCTCGCTACGCGAAAATATTTTCGTTTCAAAACAATTTATGAAACACTTTGATTCCTAACTCCAAGGCAATCAATTACATATAATAAAACCATTTGAAAACAACCCATGAGCTCTTCAAAAAATTTCACAAAAATAAAAGTTTACTTGCATCACGAGTTACAAGTTTCATTTTCCAATAAAATGGCCATAACTCATTCAATCTTTATCCAATCGAGACGAGCCATACGCCAAAATCTTCGTCTCGAAAAGACGGATTAAATGGTTAGGTATCTAGGTCACAAAAACAATTTTAAAATGACCAGAATACCCTTCAAAAATTCGGCCAGAAATGAAATCACACCCTAAATCATTTTTCTTTCATTTCAAAAACATAGGATTAATCCTCTAGTCCCCAAAATCATTTAATTGAACTCTCAAAACATTTTCAAAACACAATTCAAAAACCCTAAGAGTTTTTCTCAAATCTCATGAACATAGAGAAAAATAAGTTTCATATATCCATTTTCATATATCCATTTTTCATATATCCATTTTCCTAACAAGCTCAAAAACAACATCATTAACACAAACACCAAACAAAAACTCATGTTCTTGATGCATAGAAATTTTCATCAAACCCTAACTCACAAATCTCTTGAGAACCTAATCAATCTTTGGAAATCAACACATATAAGCCTAAACATGTTAGTTCATCACTTAAGAACAACTTCTAAGCAATCCTAAAAAACATTATACAACTTTCTAGCAAAAACCTCTCAAGAACATAATCTAAAAATCCACTAAAATTCATGATTTTGGCTAGTAAAGAGAAAGGAATGGATCAAGTTACCTTAGAAAAAACTTCTATGTAACTTCCCCTTGATGTTCCAAGCTTGAAATGAGATCAAAAGGTGAAGAAATGAAAATTTGTGAAGGATTGGAAATGGAAAAGAACTCACGGCAATGAGAAGAGAATGAGAGAGTTGTGTGATATTTTTCTAAGTCAACAAAAGCCTAACCTCCTTACTATTAACTTGTCTTGTTGCCTAATGGCCTTTGGATCAAATACTAAAATGCCATGATCAACCCTAGCCCTTGGATCAAATACTTGGCCACAAAGCAACTCACATAAATATCTAGATATTTAGTGAGCTTGCCAACTCATCTCACTCAGTCTCCACGTTCGTTCTTAAACGAGTCGTATTTCGCGTACCGATAAATTTTACCGAAACAGAAAAATTCTACCGTAAACCATACAATTAATACCATTCACAAACAATTCGAATAAATTTTATACCGAATAAATTTTCGCTCCTTAGCTCGGAAAAATATAATGCGATCAATTTCACATCACAGTCGATATATAAAGTCTCCATTTAAATTTTGAAGGAAATCGAAAACCGTAAAATTTTCAAACAGCGGGTATAGCTTTCTACTCGTTTTTCCAAAAACCAGAGAAAACCAAATTTTGAAATTCTGACGGCACATAAACGTTCTCATAGATAAAAGAAGACTAAGAAACCAAAGTCCGTGCGTTTCCAGCACACGAACACAAAACAGGCTCCATCTCAGCAAAAATTTTAATATTACGACGATACTCACAAAACACTTAACCAAAAACCTTAAATTTCTAAGCCATTACTTATTTTCCTCACACAAAAGGTACCGTGGAATTACGGGTCTTACAATAAATAGAGACGTGGTTCATTTGATTTGGACACAGAAAAAAAATCACATTTTCACTATCTTAATCTTATTAGTGGTGGGGTGGAGTGTTGAATGAAAAACCATTGGAAAGAGTAAAAGTTGAATGAATGTTGAATTATCCAGTTTACGCTGCTTAACTGTTTCATTTTTTAGATAATTAATTGTGTGACTTTTTGAACTTTTTCTTTCACCATATAATTTCCAATATACTCTTGTACCAAAATTTGCTCATGAATTTAATTTTATCCCCATTTTACTCTTTTCAAAAATTTCAAATATTAAGGTAACTTCTTTTGCAAGTAATCTCATTCTTCATCCATTCTTTATGATTTTTGAGTTATAATTTCATCTCCATCATTTTCATATATTATGAGCATAATAAAAATATTTTAATTATATTTTCATTTGCATTTTTATTTTATATTATATTATTATATTCATATTTACATTTTAAGTTCAAAAATTCATTTCTTCATCAACAAGTAATCTTTTTTATTCAAACTTTTTTCAATTGTTTCCAATTTAACTCATGCATTGTATAAACCCTGAAAAATGACATATTTGCCCTTTATCAATTTATATTTCATTTTCCATATATTCATGTATTTTCATTAATTCATTTTAATTGATTTTTCACCATTTTTCCCATCACACTTAAATCCCACAATTTTCTCTTGATCCTTATCTCCTCAAATTGATCCTAGTATATTCCTTTCATCATAGCTCATGAGCATAACAAGTGTCCTCATTTCTCTTGATCAAAAACCCACAAAAATCTCATAACCAAAAACTCAAAATTACCCTTGATTCTTATCCAATTGAAGCCAACTCATAACCTAATTTTCCACTGCAAATAACACTCTTCAGTGAGGAGAGAGGAGACCACGAAATTCATTCACAAACTCAGAGAAAATTCATCTCAAATTCTCTCATTTTTACCCTTTTTCTCAAAATTCAATTTCTTCATAAACCTCATCCAAATCTCAATTTCTTCATCAAATAAGCCTCCAAACACTTCCAGTAGCATAAAAGAACCACAAAACACAAGCTCTAACCCATAGATTCGAGAGAATCAAAACCTCAAAAACCTTCAAAAATGTGAGATTTGAATACGAGTTTCTAGCCTCTGTTTCTGTCGTTTTTTAACCCCATTCATCATCAAATAACCTCTAGATGCTTTCCCATTGCTTAATTTAACCCAACTCTCGTTCAAATCACGTTTTCTGAAATTTAAGTTTGAACTTTTTCTCATCGTTTTTCAAAACTGAAGCATCCTTTGAAGAAAATAACGGTGGATTCGTGTTCCTCGTGATTTTTCGAGTGGGATAGAGTATTTTGGAGCGAGTTTTATTACTGTTTGGACGTCCGGTGATGTTCGTCGCCGCGCCGGTGAAGCTCCGGCCGTTTGCTTGACGCGAGGAAGAACAAGACCCATGGTGTTCCCTCAGATCCCCAGATCCCATGAAGCCCGTTAGATCTCGCGTGTGGGTCACAGCCGTCAGATCAAGCCAACATATCGCGCGTGTCCGATTCTTTTACATCCAGATCCAACAACCCAAAGGACGCGTTGCACTGTGGTCTCCAGTTCCTGCGGAGCACCGGATCCATCACCTGCTGATTTGAATCTCACGCCTTCAGATCTGATCAGACGCACCAGATTGCGCGCGCGTACTGTGCTTCCTTGGACCTGTGCCACACCTGATTCTGACGCATACTGGGCTTTAAGCCCAAAGTCCAGGTATTACTTTCTGCACCCCCCTTTCTATTCGTTTTGATATTCACACCTTCTCTGTTATTTTATTTTATTTTTAATTCCTGAGATGATTATCATTTTTTAATTATATGTTAGGTTATTATTAATTGATATATCATGAAATAAATTTTTAAATCATTTATTTACTATTTTTTCCATATTTTCTTCATTTATTAGTGTATAAATTAGGTTTAACTTAATTAACTTTTGATAATATGCTTGTGTTACTTAATTTACCATATGACATGAATAATATGTTAATGTTTGGAACTTTTTATCTTGATGTGTATATAATCATGTATTATTTTGATTTTTTTTATCTTTTGGCACTATTTAATTAGGTTTAAATGTTAATAATTGATCTTATGTGATTAAAAATTATTTTCCTATGTTCTTATTATGCCATGAACTTTTAATTATTTTTTTGTTGAATGTTACCCTCTGACTTTGGTTCATTTTGCCTTGATCCCATGATTTTTCTTGTTTATTTTGTTTTAATTGCATTAATTAATTATAGGATTTATATGTTAGAGTCTTAAGTGATTTTTATTTGATGTTTTAATTATTAATTGCCACTAAATTTGTTCTATGCTTGATAACATGCTTAATTTTTGCTTTCATGATTTAGTCCTAGGTTTTTTTTTATTTAATGTGGTTAATTTTTAATAGTGGGATTTAATTGTAAATTATTTTCTTCATTTAATTAAAAATATATATGCATGTATATGATTTTGAAAATGCTTGATTTATTTTGATGATATTTTCTATGGTATGATATGATAGTCTTAAGTATCTTGATTGATTTTCAATTTTCATTTTTAGACAAGTATATGCATGTATGTTTAATTGGAAATGTTTGGTATTATCTAGGTTATCTTATTATTTGGTTATTTTATTTATGATGTGTTAAATTTTTGCTTTTGATTTTTCTTGTCTATTCCCACTCTCATGTTTTATGTGTTAATCTTGTCATTAATTGTTATTTGTTTTATGCTTCACATGATACTTATGTCTCATTACTTGCTTCGTATTTATTACTTGTTATATGCTTTATAATTCATCTCATGATTTTATGATTATATGTTTTATATTTATGTTTCTCACACTTATGTTATATTATATGCTCTATATTTATATCTCTTTTATTTATATTTATGCTATCATTATTATTGTTATTCAATCCCCTTTGCATGTTTCCCCCCTGGTTGTAATTTTAAATGTGCATAATTGGCGCAATTTATTTTCAGTCATTATTTATTATTGTCATTATTTAATTCAATCCCATTTGCATGTCCCCCCCCCCCCCCCCCCCCCCCCCCCGGATGTATTGTATGCTTTAAATTCTCGCTCATTATTGCTCGTTAGTATATTTAATGTGTTAATCTGAAGAAAGGAAAAAACCTCGACCTATATGTCGTTGCAAAAAGTCTAGGCGCGATTCAAATATTTTAGGTTGTTTAGTTAAAGCGTTAGAACTCTCGTTAGAACCATTAACCCTTTTTAGCCAAAAAATAGAGGTCAACACCTCTTCTCAAAAATATCCAAAATATATCACTTATCAAAAACTTTTTTTCAAAACAACTTGGATTTTAAACCAAGTCGTTAATCAAACTTTTTCTCAAAAAAACAACTTGGATTTTAAACCAAGTCCTCAATCAATGAAACTTTATTTTCTTTAGGCAAAAACCCTTGGTTTTTCAAATCAAGTCTTATTTTCAAATTCAAAAATCATTTTCATTAGGTTAAAACCTTGGAACTCAAACCAAGAGCATTTTGTCACTCAAAACTCATTTTTTTTCAATTATCACTCAATTTTCCCTAAATCTTGTACGTATTTGTAAACACATAAAATCAAGCACTTAGAATAGAATACAAGAGGTTCCTATAGAGTACTATAGGCGCCAAGGGTACTAATACCTTCCCTTTGCATAACCAACCCCCTTACCTCGATCTCTTTATTTAGGGTGTTTTAACGGACTTTTCTCCCTTCTTCGAAAAAATAAAAGCTCGGTGGTGTATTTAAATGTTTTGTGATTCAACGCTTCTCAATAGCTTGACATCCAAAAATCACCGCGACAGAAATGGCGACTTCACTGGGGATCCCCCGAGCGGGTTGAGCCCATCTTGTAATCTTTTTCTTTTGCGCTTGTTTGTTTATATGTGTATATGTATGATTTATGAGCTTTAAATTGGGAAAATTGCTTGAGTGAGACAGTCCTAACCCGGACTTGAGTGAAACAATAAGATAGGATCTGGTAGGGTCATAGTGACGGGATTGGAGTAGTTCAATCCATGTTCACATGTGATATAACCACGCACAGTCTAGGAAGTTCAAAGGTAGAGTGTTGACATGAGTAGTTATGTTGACGTTCTATTTTTGGAGGACCGAAGGATTGTGGACCTTTAGAGTTACACTTAACCCATCTTGGCCATTAGGACGTGGCGCGGTGACCGGTCTAGAGTAGTTTAGATTGGTTGATACGCGATGCCACACCCAAACGAGATTGTCTTGCGAATATTATTGGAACGGGAGTAGTGCCGTAAACCGATAATATCCAAAAGACGGTTTATAACTTTGGGAACTTTGTAGGACCCGTAATACAGGTACAAAGCAAACCTTAGTACTTACCATGTGGGAAGGGGCTTTTACCCTTGACTCCAACATTTTACCTTAACCCAACCATGTTTGCGCATCATTAATTGCATGCATGCATTCATTCATAAAAACTTTTTCTCATCCGATATCAAAGGACTTAAATTAAATTCTTTATAAACATTGTAGATGTTAATATTGTAAGAGGCATTAGGAAATTAAATTTCAAAAAAAACCAGACTTGTTAACTATTTTGTAATGTTCCTAAGCTCTGTTTTAAAAAAAAAAAAAAAAAAAAGAACTTCCTTGTAATGTGTCAGATTTTCAAGTGTAATAAATCTTATCTACAATGTCTACAATCAATTTAGTATAAGTCTTTTGATAAAAAAAAACTTTGCATATTTTAGCATAAACACATCATGCATCATCATGCATTCATAAGTCTCCAACACCGAGTCTCATATGCTCCTCTTCTCTCTGCCTCAGTCAAAGAAAGTGGCCCGACATTTTTACTACAAGTTTACCCTTATCTACAACACTCGAGCAAGTTAGGAAGATGGAACGTCTCGAGCAAGAGAACCAAGCACTCCGTGAGCAAGTAACAAATATGAAAGGGGAAATAGAGAGGTTAACTGCCATAGTGACTGGTGTTTTGGTTAATCATGCTCAAGCTCAGGTATCGGTCCCTCAGCTCACTAGCACTTCTCTGGTTCAGCCAACTACTGTGCTCACCAGCCTTTCTCAGTTAACTATGTCTGAAGGACACCCATGGGGCATGCCTCGTAGCTTCATCGGAGGGTTTTACTTTCCAAATTCTGGGGTACCGACTTCATTTGTGCAGCATACAAGTGTTATTCGCCAACATGTGACAACTCTTCCTCAAACTAGTGCTTCAGTGCCATCTTTAACGAGGACTCTTCCCACTTCTACAAGTCACAATGTTCCCTGTATGAATGAACCCGTCTATCATGAAGAACCAATTGGAAATGTAGGGGCACATGGTCGCATGAATGATCTTCAAGACGAGCTCGATAAGATGCACCTTGAGATCAAAGCTCTTCGTGGGAAGGATTTATTTGTGAAAAATGCCCGCGACCTCTGTTTAGTGCCAAACGTCAAGATCCCGCCTAAGTTTAAGGTCCCTGAGTTTGAAAAATATAAAGGAAATTCTTGTCCCCGAAGTCATTTGGTAATGTACGCTCGGAAGATGTCTCCTCATGCGGATAACGATCAGCTGCTCATCCACTACTTTCAGGATAGTTTAACCGGTGCTGCTTTGAATTGGTATACGGGTCTAGATAGTGCCAACATTCGAACTTTCAGTGACTTGGGCGAAGCTTTTATCCACCAATACAGGTACAATTTGGACATGGCCCCTGATAGCGATGAACTACGAGCCCTGACCCAAGAGGAAAATGAATCATTCAAAGAGTATGCCCAGCGATGGAGAGGACTTGCTGCACAAATTCGTCCACCCTTAGAAGAAAAAGATTTGCGCAAGATGTTCCTTCATACTCTCAGCCCCTTTTACTATGAGAAAATGATTGTGTCCAAGAATTTCACTGAAATGGTGGAGATGGGAATGTGTTTAGAAGATGGGGTCCGTCAAGGACGTCTAACAAAGGAAGGTACACCAGTTTACTCACATACTGCTGCTGTCTCAACCATTCCTCAACAACCCTTCAATCAATCAGTTCGTACTCAGAGAAAGCAGTCATTTGACCCTATACCAATGAAGTACGCAGACTTGCTTCCTGTCCTACTTGCAAGAGACCTTGTCCATACCAAGCCACCTCCCCCTGCGCCTGAAAGACCGCATGTTTGGTATCGCACTGATCTTACCTGTGATTTCCACCAAGGAGCACCTGGACATGACGTTGAACAATGTTATGCACTCAGAAAAGAGGTTCAGAATTTGGTCCGTACCAACATGTTATCCTTCAATGATCCAAGCTTGAATGTCCAAAGTTCACTCTCTGTCTAACAATGGATTCTCTGTCAGCGTGATTCAAGATTATCAAGAAGCTTGTCCCTAGGATCACTAGGCCTTTTATTTTGCATTTTCTTACTTGTTAAGCATTTGTTTGCATTTTTAAATTGTATCTTTTAAATTAATGTTTCTAAAACAATGAGCATGCATATTTTGGAATCCATCCATTCGTATTCACTCTTTTTCTATGTTTTTCATTTCTTACGTTAACGAACTTGAGGGGAGGATGATGTAAACAAATTAATCTAAAATTGCTGATATGTGCTGATACATGCTTTCATTGATAAGACCCGGTTGACGATGTAAGGCATCATCCTCTGCCCCAATCCCTCAAAAGGCCATTACCCCAGAAGATGTTAAGCATGTGCTGATGGGCATTAATAATAAAATCAAGGGATTTCATCAAGATTTGCCTACATTTTCTGTTGCACCTGATCAAGTTGATGAAGAGTGTAATGCTCTGTCTGAGATGTGCAAGCAAATGCTGATTGACTATAGTTCTCAATACAAGAAGGACTATATCATGAACATTGCTAGGAAGAAGTTTACTGAAGCCAAGATTGAGGAGGCAAGAGTGAAAGAAGCTCAGAGGTTATATGATGAGAAGATGAAGTTGGTTATGGCAGAAGCAGAAGATCAGTTATCTACTCTCTATGCTCAGAAGTTGGAAAAGTTTCTTCAAGTGGATACTGAGTCTACAGGTCATATTGGTAAAGTTGATTCAGAGGCTGTCATCAAGAAATTGGAACAGATCTCTGCAAGTGCTCTGAAGCAACTTCAAGAGAAACTGCTGAACCCATCTAACCAATCTCAACCCTAGGATTCTGGCACTTTTTTTTTTTTTTTTTGTGTTTTTATTATTATGTTTTGTTGAACTTGTTTAATTTTAACTGTTTGAATGTTATAATAGTATTGTGGTTAATTATTATGGTTTTATTAATATTGTTCAGAAGCTATATATCAATTGCTGCATACACATAATTGCATTCAAATAAATTTGTTTTATTCATAATATTTGCATTACAATAACTTTGCATTTTTCTAGATTTTTTTGCATTACAATAACTTTGTTCTAAGAACAAATTTTTGTATATGAAAAATCCAGATACATATGAAAACCTACAAGAAATTTTTTACAAGAAGATGAATTGGAAGAACTGAACCAAAGGGTGTTGATCCAAACTACAACCTTGGAGCCTGGAACCATCAGCTAATCAGATGATTCTTCTCAACCTCTCAAGCTACAAATTTCCTGTTTTGTAAACTTGGAGCCTGCCTTCAGTTCGTCCTGCTCATCCTCCTGCATATGGAGAAATCTTTTTTCTTTTAAGAATAGAAGATGGTTGAGAAACTTGCATCTGATTTTTTGAGCCAAACTCTTCACCATCTTCATATGTTTCTTAGAAATCATATTTCATGTGGTTGCATCTCTTGTTGATGAGATTCTACCCTGTTTCTCCTCTGAAAATTTCTTAAACCCATTTCTTTCAATCACTCTTCTATCCTCATCAATATTTTCTCTCATTTTGTTGAAGAAATATCATGGAAGTGTTGAGTGAAATGACAAAGAGTATAGTGCGTTTTTATAGTAACTCTGGTTGTTAGAAGTTACCTCGTTTTTTGTTTTTGCATTAAATTCTTTGTGGTTTTTATCATCTTTGAATTTTTGACTTGACTAATTCTTTAGTCACGTGTTTTTAGTTTTTTGACTCTTTCTTTTTCTTTTATTCTTTTTGTTTAATGACAAAAGGGGGGGTAAGAGTAAATTAATTTAAGAACACTAACTGAAGCCAAATTAAAATTTATTCATTTAATTTCAGTTATGATTTAAAATTATCAGTTATGATTTTGAAAGGAAAATTTTTCTATTGAGATTAGAACTTTCTATAAATGATACACGTAAGAGAAGATTGCACTTTTCTCTTAGGTAGATCTGACCAAGGAAGAGAGCTTGCAAACCTATCTTCTGGAAGTCAAGTGTATAATGAAGTTCTGGATTCAATGTTAAAATTTTAAAACTATTTTAATCATTCATTACTGAATTCAGGGGGAGCTTGCAAAACTCATAAACCTGAAGGATGCACTCTATGATTAAAATAACAACCATTGTAAATTAATACTTGGTTTGTCATCAATCAAAAAGGGGGAGATTGTTGGAACAAAGTTGGTTCTAATATAACCCAAGTAGTTTTGATGATAACAATAGTATTAATATACAATAGGGAGTACTAATAATTTACTCTAGTGTGCAGGTATATAAGTTAAAATTTTATATTCACTAGAAAATTGAAGTTCTGGTTGCTATGCTAAGAAGCGCTCCCAGAAGTTGGGAAAAGCAAGTTCTGGAGAATGAAACCAGAAGTTCTGGTCACCAGAAGTTGCCTAGTCAAAGTCAACCAGAAGTTGAACTCATCAGAAGCAGAGTTTCATCTCAAGATTCTGATGATGATGAAACAGTAGAATTTGTCAGAAGAAAATTTCTATTCTCTATAACGACTATCATCTAAATCGTCGGGTAAAAGGTCTTATTAAGTGCAGGCTCTTTCCTACTACTTTAAGGAAAGGCGCCCTCGACTGGTATAAGTCCCTGGCTCCGGGCTCCATCTCCTCCTGGAAAGAGCTCACTGAGCAAATCAAAAGGCACTTTACCGCCTCTCGCCGCCAACCGAAGACAGTGGCGGCATTGGAAGCTATTGTCCAAGGGGACAACGAATCTCTCCGCCAATATATAGAGAGGTTCAACAAAGAAGCCGTCCAAGTCGACACCAAAGACGACATGAATAAATATCTGATTGAGCGTGGCCTCAAGCGCCACAGCGAGTTCGCAAAGGCCATTGTAATTGAGCCCCAGCCCACGCTCAACGACCACCTCCGCAAGGCAAGAGCCTTCATTGACTACGAGGAGAAAGAAGCTGTTGCTGCTGTTCGTAATCCATGAACAGAAAGCTCCTCGGGACATAACCGAGGTTCCTCCCGAGGAGGAGGAGAAAGAAGGCACGACGACCGGCCAGGAGACAAGAATCGTGCACCCACTAGCGCTTTCACCAACTTCAAACCACTGATCGCGTCTAGAGAACAGATCCTCAGCTCTGTGAACATTGCTGACTTCCCGAAGTGGGGAGTAAGGGGACCTAAACCTATGCACGCGAAACCCACCGCGGACAAATCAAAGTGGTGCAGGTACCATCGATCTCACGGTCATGTGACCGAGGATTGCATCCATCTGAAGGATGCAATTGAAATTCGGATAAAGGGCGGACATCTCAAGCAATTCGTCAAGAAGGCTGACGCTCCCCAGCAGGAGCCTCAGCAGAAACCCAAGCCCGACGACGACGCGGGCGCAGGGGCTAGCGCGCTCCAAGTGGCCACGTCTGTTCACCGTCCAGAGGACTTTTACGTCCCCGACTGCATGGCTGCGCAACTCAGCAAATGAGAAAATTTCCAATCTGCTATAGTTATATCCGGCGGCGGATTCAGGCCTCTCACCGTCGGATCAGTGAAGAGGAAGTTCGCTGAGCTCCTCTCCGTTTCTGCACTTGCGGGCGTCACCATCGACACACCCAGGGAGGGAAAATCTTGTTGGAACAAAGTTGGTTCTAATATAACCCAAGTAGTTTTGATGATAACAATAGTATTAATATACAATAGGGAGTACTGATAATTTACTCTAGTGTGCAGGTATATAAGTTAAAAATTTTATATTCACTAGAAAATTGAAGTTCTAGTTGCTATGCTAAGAAGCGCTCTCAGAAGTTGGGAAAAGCAAGTTCTGGAGAATGAAACCAGAAGTTGTGGTCACTAGAAGTTGCCTAGTCAAAGTTAAGCAGAAGTTGAACTCATCAGAAGTAGAGTTTCATCTCAAGATTCTGATGATGATAAAACATTAAAATTTGTCAGAAGAACATTCTATTCTCTATAACGACTATCATCTAAATGGCAAATTCAGGAGAGGCAGAAGAAACCTCTTACAAGACCGTTATCCTCATGATAATGACGTTTGTACTATTGTACTATCTTTATTTTCCTGATATGGGCGAATATTCGAAATCAAGGCTCAGATTTTAATCTTTACTTGATTTGAATAAGCACATTTCAAATGAAAATAATAGTACAGTACTACGTAGCTGTTTTCATCTTTGTCCGCTCAAATTCAAGACGCTCCAACATCATCTATAAAAGGAGGAAGAATTTGAAGACAAATACAACATACCTACGAAGAACAAAAGCGCTGTTATACTGCTGAATTTCTAAGAGCAATTTTTAACTTAGATACAACTTGAGCTTATATCAAAATTCAGGACAAATAGCTTTCAACTTCTGACTAGTCAGTTGTTGAACCTTAGTTTTCTTTTCAAGAATTCTAAGATAAGTCCTATTTTTAAAGTTGTATTATTTTGTTCTAAGAACTCTGATATTGTTTATCAGTTGTTCAAACATTTTCTTTGTAGCTTTGTTTTAGAAGTCTCTTGCTTGTGAGCTTGAGCATTGGAAGTCTCTTGTATTGTGTTACTTGAGCATAGGAAGTCTCTTGCAATTGGCTTGAGCATTTGTAATCTTGTGTGATTATAGTGAAATCCCTTGGAACTGCAAGGGGACTGGACTACTCTCGGTTTGTGAGAGGTACCAGTATAAATCTTGTGTGTTCATCTTCTCATTTCTCTCCTCTGTTTTTCTTTCACCATCGCCAGAAGTTGTTTGTGTTTAAAGTTATTCCGCTGCTGATTCTAATAAGTTGCAAAACTTAGAAGAAGTTTTTAAAACTACCCAAAACACAATTCAACCCCCCCTTCTTGTGTTTTCACACCTTCAATTGGCATCTAGAGCCTGGTTCTGTTATATCACTTTGCAGTGATACAGTTGTTTGTTATGTCAAAACACTATGTCTGGATCCGGTGAACAAAACAAGAAAACTGAAGGAACTACTATTCCCTTCAACTATGATCGATGTTGATGATAAAAACAACACCAGCAAAGCTCCTAAGTTCAATGGAGATGGTTCTACCTTTTCCTGGTGGAAAGATAGAATCTATAGTCATCTAGTTGGTATTGATGATGAACTTTGGGAGTTAGTTGAAAGAGGAGTAACATTTCAAGGTTTGGATGAAATAGGAAGATTAGACTATGATGCAAGACAAGCTTTCACTGATAAGGACAAGAAAGCATACAAGAAGCACCACAAGGTCAAGGATATTCTAAATAGCTGCATATCTCATGAAGAGATCACACCTAGCACCTTACTTGGGCTCAAACTTACAGGGCTTCAACGGCTCCACGAGCAAACCATGGGGATTCGTCGACCTCGTGGTCACGTTCGGCCAGGTGGAAACGGACAAACCTGTCAGGATCAAGTTCCTGGTCGTTGACTGTCACTCTCTATACCAATGGATCATTGGCAGGACTGCATTGGCTGACCTGGTCGCCGTTCCCTCGACCATCCACCTAAAGATGAAGTACTACACCCGGGATGGAAAGGTCGCCACTATTCACGGTGACATAGCTGTAGCCAGGAGATGCTTCGAAGCTGCTTCCAAGGGCCTTTCTTCCATCAACAACGCTGCCCCCAAAGCTGGCGGTGGGGAAAGCTCCTCGAAGAAGGACCCCATCAAACAAGAGCCGAGGAAAGGAGATGGCGAGCAGAAGCCTCCTTCCCACAACGTCAGTGATGTCGACCTTGATCCCCGCTTCTCCAAGAAGGAGAAAAAAGAGGAGAAGAAGCTCCGTCGAGACAACAGGGAGAACGATGAGGCGAGCAAGAAAATCTACCGCCCCATCCCCGATGGAGACTTCGAGCTGGTTCCTCTTGGAGAAGACCCGAGCAGAGGAATGAAGATAGGTACTGGCCTCCCCGACGATGTAAGGGAGCATTTGAAGATGTGCCTCCGCGACAATGTTGACTTGTTCGCGTGTAGTGCAAAAGAGATGCCCGGCCTGCACCCTGATGTCGCCTGCCACCAGCTCACCATAGATCCTGCCGCTAGGGCAGTAGTACAACGTAGGAGGAAGCAGTCTCCCGAAAAAGCGGAGGCTGCTGAAAAAGCTATAAAAGACTTCTTAGAGGCAAATTTTATTTCTGAGGCCAGATATTCTACCTGGCTCTCCAATGTTGTACTCATTAAAAAGAATAATGGAAAATGGCGAATGTGTGTTGACTATACCGATCTCAATAGGGCTTGCCCTAAAGATGTTTATCCCCTGCCTAGTATAGATAAACTTGTTGATAACTCATTCGGCTTTAAATTATTATCGTTTATGGATGCGTATTCAGGTTACAGTCAAATACCGATGGCAGAATCCGACAAGGAGAAAACTGCTTTTATGACCGCGTCGGGCAACTATTACTATAATGTAATGCCTTTCGGGCTCAAAAATGCAGGTGCTACGTATCAACGAATGATGAACAAGGTGTTCCGAGCAGAAATTGGGGACATGCTCGAAGTTTACATGGACGACATGATCGTCAAATCAAAAGAGGAAACCGAGCACACTACCCACCTGAGAAAGGTGTTCGAGCAGGCCAGGAAATGCAAAATGAGGTTCAACCCAGAAAAGTGCACATTTGGGGTCCGAGCAGGAAAGTTCCTCGGCTTCTACCTAACGGAGCGAGGAATCGAAGCCAAACCCGACAAATGCAGAGCATTTGCCGAACACCCTACCCCGGATTCCAAGAAATCCATTCAAACGCTCAACGGAATGCTAACTTCACTATCGCGATTCGTGGCGAAATCCGCTCAACACGCACTCCAACTTTTCAAACTTATTCGCAAAGAAGCTGTGTTCGAATGGACTGAAGATTGCGAACAGGCTCTCCAGCACCTGCAAAAGGCACTTTTCGAGCCGCCGGTTCTTTCACGCCCCAACTATGAGGAAACGCTATACCTCTACCTCTACCTCGCAATCACCGCTGAAACCGTTAGTGCAGCTCTTATCTGCGAAACAACAGAAGGACAGAAACCTGTGTACTTCACGAGCAAAGCGTTGCAGGGCCCCCAGCTTAGGTACCAACGGATCGAAAAAATTGCTCTCGCCCTAGTCACCGCGGTGAGAAGACTCAAGCAATACTTCCTTGCCCACTCCATCGTGGTCCGCACCGACCAACCCATCAAAGCCCTGCTTGGTCGACCAGACATGGCAGGGAGAATGCTCAAATGGGCCCTCGAGTTATCTGAATTCGACATTCGATACGAGAGTAGAAAAGCCTTGAAAGCTCAAGTTCTAGCCGATTTCGTGGCCGAAATGACTGTGCCTGCCTCCCCGGGGAACGAAACAAACAAATGGACTATCTTCGTCGACGGAGCCTCCAGCGCTTCAGGAGCAGGGGCGGGGATCATCCTCGAAAACGAAGCTGGTACCATAATAGAAGTCTCCCTCGACCTATCATTCCCAACATCGAACAACCAAGCCGAGTACGAAGCATTCCTCGCTGGCCTTAGGCTAGCCAAAGACGTTGGAGCCAAGGAAGTAAAAATCTTTACGGACTCCCAGCTCGTGGTATCACAGGTCCTCGGAGAATACCAAGCGAAGAATGACAACCTCTACGAGTACCTGCTCCTAGTGAGGGAAAAAATAGCCAAGTTTGTTTCTGCATAAGTCAAACACGTTCCCCGAGAACACAACACAAGAGCTGACATCTTATCCAAACTCCCGAGCACGAAAAAGAAAGGCGGGCACAAATCCGTCATCCAAGAGGTACTTGCTCGACCAAGCATCGAGCAGGCTCCCACCTCCATGCTCATCGACGTCAACTCGATAAAAGATGGGACGTCTTGGATGACTCCTCTTTATACGTACTTAGCCCACGGGATCCTTCCCCCCGACGAAAAGGAAGCCAAGACGATTAGGCGAAAAGCCATCTCATATTGCCTTATGTATGACAAGCTGTACAAAAGAGGAATGTCAACCCCTTTACTCAAATGCGTCGACAACGACGACGTCGACTATATCCTGCGCGAAATACACGAAGGGATAAACGGGCAGCACCTCGGCGGGAGGTCGCTGGCCAGAAAAGCCCTTCGAGCATGGTACTTTTGGCCCACAATGCAGCATGACGCCAAAGAACACGTAAAAACATGCGACAAGTGCCAACGACATTCGGATATGATCTTGGCTCCTCCATCCGAGCTCAAGACGATATCCTCTCCGTGGCCCTTGGCATGGTGGGCATGGACATCCTCGGACCTTTCACTACATGACTTCACAAATGCAAGTTCCTAATCGTCGGGGTTGATTACTTCACTAAATGGGTGGAAGCAGAAGCTATCCCCAACATATCCGGAGAAACGATTCTGCGTTTCTTCAAAAATAACATCCTAGCCCGTTTCGGAATTCCACAAGTTGTTGTTACCGACAACGGGACACAATTCACGAACAGAGCATTCCAGGATTTCCTGGCCGCCATCAAAACAAAGCAACACTTCACTTCTGTCGAGCACCCTCAAACGAATGGGCAAGCCGAATCTTCTCCTCCACCCTTGGCCTTTTTTGCGGGTTGAGCTTGGGGCTGATTACCTTGGAGGCCGGGGAAGACTTTGCTCCCGGGGATGACGAGCTCCCGGGTCCGGAGTGCGCTTGAGAAACAACAGCCACCCTCATCTTCTTCTCTTTGGACTTAGCGGCGTCAGCAGCTGATTTCAACAAGCGGTCGGTCACGCTGGACATGTTATCTGCGAGGAAAACACAAGTGGGTTAGTACGAGCAGAATAACAGAAATCATAAACTAGAATAAATAAACCAAGTACTCATCGAATAAACGCCTAGTTAACTATACCAAAGAAAATCTTGGCCTCAGCATGATTCCTGCACTTAAGCAACTGCTACGTGCAGATCAGCCTAGCCGAAAACTTCTCGTTTCCCCGCGAATCGAGCACAGGGGTCCCGTTTTTGAGCTCCCACCGAGTAGCGTGGAAAGCCCTCACATAACCCTTTAACTTCTCCACCACTTCAGTCTCCTCCCTCGTCAGAGTCTCCTCGTCTGTCAGATAACTCCCTGACGATTCTCTGTAGTGCAACCTCGTCCAAGTCAAAGGGATACGAGGAATGTACTCGACTTCACCATCCGGGGACGCCCTCTCATCAAACGGCGAGTTGATGGCGTCATCAGTCTTCGGGCAAACGATGAAGTATCTCGGCTTAAACCCGCGAATGGAATCCGCGTACGTCTCAAACAACGAGATCCTTTGCTTTAAGGAAACCCACAGCGGTTTTCCTGCTTTGTCCGCCTTCCGTTGAAGCTTAAAAACGGTGAAAAACAGACGACGAGTGGCCTTGACCTCGAGATATTCGCACAGCAACTCAAAGCTACGGATGAACGCCATCGAATTCGGGTGGAGCTGCGAAGGCGCCAGCCGCAGATGTTTGAAAATATCCAAGGCAAGCCTGCTAAACGGTAACCGCAGGCCTACCTCTCTGAAGACGAACTCGTACATGCCGAATCCGCCGTCAAGAAACTTCGAACAAATCCTCTCCTCGGGCAGTGGGCAGTACACCCCCCAATCGTCGGTTCCCTCCTCGACCATCGTAAACACGTCTTGGGATTCCGGCGTTACTACCGACGGCCAGGCTAATGGCTCATCGCCGACCCAGCTCATGTCATGGGCAGGGGCCCCCTCGGGCACATCTTCGCGGACACCCGCGGGAACATCCTCACCATCCTCGGCGGCCATTTATAAAACCTGAAAAGCATAGGAAAGAAAGTGAATACGACGTTAGATCAAATCCACCCTTCCACCGCAATTCAAGTGAAAGGGCGTAAGAGGCACGAGGACGATGTCCCCGACCAAAAGCCATTAAAATGGCAAAACAAATAAAGTATTACGGGGAAGAGTTCCTCGACAGGAACTCTCCCCGAAACAAATAACCTTTCAAGCGAAATACGGGGAAACGGTCCCCGACACTTTTCTTTCCCCGTCAACCAAGATAAATGTTTGGACTTAAGAGACGAAACCCTACAAGTTAAAAACGGGGAGAAAACTCTCCTCGACATTCATACGAATTCCCAGGAATTCATGAATGTTCTTCACATTCATCTAAAAACTCATGAGAGTTTCCCAGAAATGCATAGCGTTTTCCAGAAACGCATGAACTTTACAACAAGTTCCCCGGCACAACGCCATCGACGACGGCGCCGGAAAGCCAAAACGGCGAAATAAACACACAAACAGAAGCGTTAAACACATGCAAGTTTGGATTTCAAATCTAAACAACTTAAAAAATGCCTTTGACGGCGGCTATTCACAAAACATGCAACATTCCGGTGAAGATAGTTTCGCCATGAACCACCAACACTTCACCGGAATCTTCAAACAAAATTCATAAAACCCACAAAGCTAAAGCTTGAATGCAGTAAATGCTTACCAGTAGAAGGAAAGATGAAGAAGACGTTTTGATGTTAAGAACTTCGCCCAAATCCAGCAGCAGAAGCAGAACCCAAAGTTGCAATCTTGGAATGGCGAAATCTGAGAGCAAGAGGAGATTTTCCGGAACTATGTAGTACAAATGAAATAGTGAAGTGTAAAAACTTCACCTCTCACCCTTATATACCCCCTGATCTCCTACGGGCGCGCCTGTTCAACGCCAAGAGCTTCCCTTCATCATAATCCTTCGTTTCATCCAACGTGTGTGATGCAAACGGATCTGACGCTCCAAATTTGATCACGTGCAAAGCGGAACGTTGCGTTGATCTAACGGACAGAGCTCCTCCTCGTGAAACGCAGCAATTGATGCCCCTATGCGTAGCCATCATTGCGCTGTTTCGTAGCTAGGACACGTGTCACGCATCAAACAAAGCGTCACATCCTTCTGCTGGCAAATCTTTTCGCATTCCAAGGAAAAGATCCCTCCCTGTTCACGAGCAGAAGCATGCAAAATGAACATGTGCTCGACAACGAGCACATAAACTTTGACACTGGGACTCGCGAGCACAAGTTCGCGAGGAACATCAAAGTTAGGAGATTCAAAATCTCTCACCAACGTCTCCTCGATGACGCTGAAACTCACAAGTCATTACTCTTATGCCTAAGAGCAATAACTTGGGGGGCTCCTGTTCTGGACTGGACCCACGCCTCCGCGCAGGTCCCCTCGATAGCGTCGAGGAGGTTCTCCGAGCAAAATCTCCCCGTGAGCATGCGGCACCAAACGCAACTCCTGCCCATCATGTCGGGGAGAGCTGCTCCTCACTAGCAGCTTCGCGTCCCCTTGTCGAGCACGCCTGCTCGACAGTTACGCGCCTTTACTAGCACGTGCTCCACATCGCTCCCTTCATATCTATCCTTTACGCTTTTCCCGCTAATGGATAAACCCCAGGTGAGAGCCTCAACGGTTTCTCCTGCTCTTACGCAGAAACCTGGCAGTTATCCACTATTGAATCGTGCCCAACGGCCCAATAGGGATAATCGTTGGCCCCGCGCTGGGGGCTTATAAATACTCCTCATCATTGAGGAGTCAGGTACACTTTTCACATTCTCTCTACCTCTTCTCTTTGTACTCTTGCTGACTTAAGCATCGGAGTGTCTACAGGTACAAATCCCCCTCCGTTGTCCAACCACCGCGCACGGCTGCGTTGTTGGCCCACGATCCTGATCCTTCAGTACAGGTACGATCAGTTTCCTTAACTTATTATGTGTCAAGAAAGGAGAAGGGGTAGAAAAAAAAAATTATAGGTATTTTCTTTTATTATATTTATATGAATATGATGATTGTGATAGAATAAAGTCTTCAATATTTAATATTTTAGCATATTCTAATGTATTAGCATGTCTTATTTATACTATAAGAATTAATCTATACAGAATACAGAAGTAACTTTAAACTTTTGATGCTGTAAAAAAAAACTTTAAAACTTTCATATTACATTATATGTATGTCGGACCTGCATTGCATGGAGTTTTCATCTAAATATTTGTCTCTGAAAAGTACAAATTTAACAATCATATATAACATATTAGATAATAATCAATAATTTAAAATTATGTTTATACAGTCATCTTGGTCATCCTATACTTAATTCATGAGAAATGATATCATGATACAATATTTTTACACAAAACTTACACAAGGACAATTTTATAATTAAAATTGTAGACAAAGGACAATTTTTCTCTTTCCTTATTCACCAAAACTGTTTTGTGTAAGTATTGCGTAGAAAATAGTGTCATAATATCATTGCTCCTAATTCATCTTAAGTAGACGCATGATTAAAAGGTACAAGGTTTCTTTCCAATATGATATTGTTTCAAATTAAGATATGCTTGATACCTAGCATATCTTTTACAATATCTTGTTTCAAATTAAGATTCTCTCAATCCCCATCATCATCATATATTATATACAGGTATGAAAAAAGTGTTTTCTATCGTCTAGTTTGGCCGACTTATTTAATTAATCCATTCCGCACACCCACTTTTGCTATTGCACTTTCCAGGTTTTGCTTATCTGCGTTCATTTAATCGTCTAGTTTGGCCGACTTATTTAATTAATCCATTCCGCACACCCACTTTTGCTATTGCACTTTCCAGGTTTTGCTTATCTGCGTTCATTTAATTTGGTCAAAGAGTAACACAAAGTCTAACACACCCATTGTTGTGATTTGCTTTGAAAATGAAATGACTCAAATATGATGTAGTAAAATCATTTCGTAGGTTCATTGTCACTAATCGCTACTTAGTCAGGATAAAATATGATGTAGTAAAATCATTTCGTAGTAATATACATAGTTATTATTTAACATAGTTGTTATCGGATAATAGTATAAAATTATTGTACGACCATGTACAATGAGAAGTTGAATATGTTGTTGGATTGAATTTCAACGATGCAATGTTTTTCAATGAGAGTGTTGAAAGTGACATGGAGGAGAGAGAAATTGAAAACTTTCAACACAGTTGAAACACAATCGGGGGGACACTTGTTTTGCTCTTATTGGCGTATCAAATTTTTATCCAATTATTGCTTTGAACTCAAATTATTTCATTGCAAATTAATTTTTAAAATTTTTTTTTTTACCAAAATTCATAATTTGTTTTTCTCTATAAATAGAGACTTGGTTTATTTGATTTTGACATAGAAAAAAAATTCACATTTTTCACATCTTAATCTTATTAGTGGTGGGGTAGAGTGTTGAATGAAAAACCATTGCAAAAGGTAAAAATTGAATGAGTGTTGAATTATTAGGCGGAAGAGAAAGAAAATAATGTGTAAAAATAAATGTTGAGTGTTAAAACCATTGTACATAATATTAATGCATATCGATTTTCTCTCCCTTATGTGTGTTTTTTCAAGCACTTATTAGCAAGTCTCCTTTAAAAAATAGATATCGTGCTGTAAAATATCATACATTTTAAAACTATTAGATCTATTTGTATTATAAGATAGTGATTTGATAATTTTAATCCATATCATTCAATATTTGTCCAAAAAACAAACCATATTATTCAATAAAAATACAAATGCTACAATATAAAGTACAAAACAGTGTGAAATGCGTTGTTATATTACAGTATTACGGCAGATCCAAATCCTCTCCTTTCTCAAAATTTGTTGAAGATTTTTTCAAACCTACAGTTAAAAATGGATGTTTTCGATTTTAGAAAAACAATTTTGAAAAAAACAGCATTGAAGAAATTGGCTGAGTCGCGGATCAATACACTCTCTTTAAGATGTTTCACGGAACTACTTGAAAATAGTGCGGTGTAGTTCTAAACAATCGTGAAGTTCTCAGGATAAAACAGCCAATCGATTTAATACCGTTTTCCACTGCACAATAGAAAACGGATAGAAAGCACTTTTCGATGGTTCAAAAAACCAATAAAAAATATGAGCAATGCTAACGTCACACTCACTAACACACTCATTTAAGACACTCCAATTACCATCAGCCATGTCATCTATTGGATTTTAGTCATTTACCTGCTACCAGATTCATTTCCAATACTGCATCTATTTTTATTTTTTTTATTATTATATGGATTTGAAACCCTTCATCTTCCCTAGTGAACGTCCCACAGTATCTCTTCTGTCAAAACGCATCAAAGGTAATTGGTGGTTGATACAAGCAGCCATATCTCGTAGCAATGAGATCTGGAAAACTTCCACAGATCAATAACCTCAAGAACCCAACTCAAGAACAATTTAGGTAATGAGATCTAAAAAATTCTACAACAACCCCAACTAGAATGAAAAAAAAAAAAGAACCGAACAAGAGAAACCATGGACAAACCGGAAGGTGCAAGGAGCCTTGAGATCTAGATCCCCAACCGGTGTGTCTACACCTTCCTTAGAGAGCGAGCGCCGCTTTGCAGTAGTGGCGGAGTAGGATACAATTTATTGTTAGAATTTATACAGTTTTATAAACAAAATTCAATCTGAAAATAGCGGAAACGTAAATAGAAATTAAATAGCCGAAATACCTCCAGCCATTGCTTTTGATTAAAGATTGTTCTTCTTGAAGACGACTTTTAATTGAGTGTGTTGAGGCTCTTCTAACCCTTTACAATCTCTCTTAGATGGTGTAAGTTTACTGAATAGAGATGTCAGGCTTAGGGAACCAAAACAAAAGGATTGCACTCCTTTATATAACTTTTGTCCATCACAAAAGTAGTTGGATGTGCATCCGATCAACTACCCCGCTATCTCTTAGTGGGTGGTTGCTAAAATTGAGGGAAAGAATAAAGACCACTTTAGGCTTAATGGATAATTACCACAATGTGCACTTAGTAGATAATCACCATTTATTTAAATTAATAAATAAATAAAAGGAGATAATTCCAACATTCTCCCACTTGGTGGACATATTCTTTCACTCACTATAATAAGAAACAAAGCACATGAATCATAGCGATAGGTCCCCTTATAATATCGAGTATTATCTTCTATGTATCACAATGTAATGTGTCTCTAACTGAATATAACTTAATGAATAAACTCGTAACATTTATGTTTATTCAGGTTCCAAACTTAAGCGATATTTCTCAAAATCAAATTTGTACGTACACTTTAGAACTTAAAGCATGAGAAAATATCATATATAGAGTTTCATAAAACAAAATCGTTCTCACAATGAAAATCAAATATAGGAACCAAGTCCCATTTTTCTACATGATCCTTAATGATGGCATGCCTTTAGTCAAAGGATCGACAATCATCAATTCAGTACTAATATGATCAACAACAATTACTTGATCCTTAATGCGCGCTCTCACGGCTAAGTACATAATGTTGATATACTTAATTCGACTTTCACTTTTATTATTCTTAGCCATAAAACCGTATCTGAATTGTCACAATACATCTTTAGTTGTCTAAAATTGAATTTACAGTTTTAAACCCATAAATGAAACTCTTCATCCATACACCATATGATGTAGTCTCAAACAAAACACGAACTTAGCTTCCATTGTGGAAGTGCTGATCAAGGTTTGCTATGCGTCTTTTCAAGAAACAACTCCACCGGCTAACATGAAAATGTAACCGGATGTTGATTTTCTTGAGTCAACGCAACCTGCAAACTCTGAATTAGAGTAACCTTTGATCTCTAAATCTTTAGTTCGCATATAGATAAGCATGTAGTCTTTGGTTCCTTGAAGGTACCTTATTACTTTATTTGCAGCTTTCCAGTGTTCCATATCTGGATTACTCTAATATTTTTCCAACATTCCAATTGCTAATGCAATGCTAGGCCGTGTGCGATCCTGAGCATACATTAGGCTTCCAACAACGAAAGCATATGGAATATTAAGCAGTTGTTCACGATTGATACTATATTTGAGGAACAATTTTTCATCTGAATCCTCTCTAAAATCTTATTGATATGAGCCTCTTGTGACAAGTCTAGATTTCCACGAACTCTATCTCTTTGAATTAATGTCGACAAAAGAACACTCATATCCTTCATATCAAAACTCTTAGAGAGAAATTGTTTCACCTTATATAGCAAACATTTATCATTAGTAGCAAGTAAAATGTCATCCATATACGAAATAAGGAAACAAATTTCACTCCCACTGACCTTCTGGTATATACAATGATCCATAATGTTCTCTACAAATCCAAAGGAAGAGATGACATCATGAAATTCTAAATACCATTGACGGGAAGCTCTTTTGAGTCCATATGTGGATTTCTTAAGCTTGCATACCAAATGCTCACCACCTCTAGAAGAAAATCCTTCTGGTTGTTTTATGTAAACCTTTTCTTCTAGATCTCTAATTATAAATGTAGTTTTCATATCCAAATGAAAAAATTTCAGGATCATTTTTCAGCACCAATATTATAGTTCAACTCTTGTAAATATACCACATAATCACTAGCAATAGATGGTTTTCTTTCTCTAGTACACTTTTTTTGTGTTTGTTCAATAATTTCAGAAATTTTGAACATCTTCAATTACTAGATTATCATTAGCTACTTGTGGAACTTCAATAATTTATTGTCTAATACCCATTTGAACTTGAGGGGTACTACGAATGACAATCAATTGATCACTTGAAGTAGAAGGTTTAACATCAATATTACTTTTATCAGAACCAATGTTCTGGAATTGATTGCTCCCACTAATCAAGTCATTTTCAAGAAATATTGCATTTCTTGATTCCACAATTCTAGTGCAATGGGATGGACAATAGAACCTATGTCTATTCTCAATATATTTACCATAATATTCTCCACCTCTATAATTTCTCACGATCTTAATTTGCTTTTCGCGTTATTTTCTACTTCATCCTTAAAACTTTATAGGCTTTCAACGTATCATAATTATTATGAAGCAAGTAGACATAAATATATCGTGAGTAATCATCAATGAAGGAGATGAAGTATTCCGGACCTTATATGTCCATGTCTGGACAACAAATATCTGAATGTATGATTTCTAATGTTTTAGTTTTCCTCTTAGCACCTTTCTTATGTGTGTTAGTTTGCTTTCCCTGAATGCAATTTACACAAGTCTCGAATTTAGTGAAATTTAAAGTACTAAGTACTCCATCATTCACTAGTCTTTTAATTCTCTAAATGGAGATATGTCTTAATCTCCGGTGCCACAGAATAGAGGATTCCTTATTTATAACACATCATTTAGTTTCAGCTTGAATATGCATAACATTATTAGTGGCATTAATTTGAAAGTTAATTGAGAAAAGGGACCATTGGATATTACATCATTTCCAACAAATTTAGATTTATAAAACAAACTAAAGGACATTTCATAAAAAATTAAAGGAATATCCCAATGGTACAATCCTTAAAATAGAAATTAAACTTTTTAGAAAAACTTGAATATTAAAAGTATTTTCCAAAATTAAAACAAAACCACTACTTAAGATTAAATTGCACGTTTCAACAGCCTCCACATGTGAATACATCTTGTTTTCTGAATAGATGTCTTGCTCACTTGTAAGTGGTTTCCTTAAGCTGATCATACCTTGTAAGGTATTTAAAACATGGATTGTAAACCAAAATCAATCCACCATGTGTTATAAATAACATCAATTAAATTAGACTCATAACAGACAAATGAGATTGATTTACCTTCAATGATCGTGTTCTTTCCAACAATTGTCATTATAACATCTTCACTTATTTCCATCACCAACCTTTCTTCTTCTTGAACACACATGGTCAAGAGTTCATTGACTGACCATTTATCCTTATATGTGTTATAAGAAATTGTGAACACTTTATATGGGATGGAAGAGTGCTCAAAATATAACGCACGAGGAAAGATTCAGACACATCAACCTCAAAAATCTTTAGATGTGGTGCTAAGTCCCTCATTTACATGATGTGATCATGCATACCTTTCACAGTGATAAGCTTCATTGATGAAAACTTCATAATTAAGGTGTTAGCAAGTGTCTTATCTGATGTTTTAAATTGTTCATCAATGGCCTTAAGCAATGCTTGAACATTATCATGCTGATCAACAGAACCACGAATGCTACCATAGATGTTGGTCTTTATGAACATCACACTGAGATAATTAGATCTCTCCCATAATCAAGGTGGTTTGTCTTTCCGAATAGCATAATCAATATTCATTCATCCTAAATGAAGAAGAACTCTCCTTCCACACCTTATAGTTTTCACCCCTCAGTTAGAGAATTTCACATTTAAAAAACAGAAAAATTCATAGACTCGATAGCTGCAAAAATTAATTATACATGCTTATAATAATTAAAATTTTGAGACTACTAAATAAATATCATGTTTTACCAATGTAAATCATGTTTCAAACTATGAACCCAGTTACATAAAACTTACCTGTGGGCCAAAGTTTTATTCGATTAGATTCATATAACTTAATGATAAAACTATCAAATTATGTTCCTTTTTCTAATTTCTAATCCCTGCGGGTAAATTAGAAAATATAATTTAATATTTTATCCTAATTAATCATACATGAACATAATAAAAATTCCTGCGGGATAAAATTTACTACGTTCAATATAATCAATTATCATCAGTGTCACTTACATGATTTTAAGCTCTTAATATATAATTTTAACTTAATTAAAGATGTTGCGGTTACTCTCCAATTAATTAAATTATATAAATCATATTGACATTTAACTTACAATTTAATGTTTTAAATGTGATTACAAATCTTAATATAAAATCATAACCAATTAAAGATGCTGCGGCTACTCCTTAATTAATTACAATTTTATTAATCACTTAACATTAAATTTATCAAGGAGTTGAATATATGCACAAAAACTGAAAGATGCAAAATCATCCTTTAATTGATTACAATACTGAAATAGCACATACAAAGGTTTACATTGCTTTGCTGTACTAATAGAAACGGCACGCAGAAACTAAATTATATATGAATTGCGCGCAAAATTGTAATCAAATGCAGGCACAGCTTGGTGGTTAAAGCCCTTTATTGTGACACGCAGGTCACTGGTTCAAGTCACAGAGGTGACAAATTTCATTTTTATTTTATTTTCAATCAAAAGCTGTTTACAATTAACAAAACAAAACCGAAAATTCCCCCAAAAACATAGGACGGAATCGAACCCACGCACTCTCAGTGAATGGTAACTGAATCAACCACTAAGGCGGACAAGCAGAGTTTAAAACTTACTGCAGAATTTAATCGAATAAAATAATAAAACAGACGCGATCCGAAATTGGAAAACACGATTTCAGACTATTTTAACACAGACTATTTTAACACCGAAAATACAATTTTTAAACACACAAACATGAATCTAACGAATTTCCTTATGATTCAACAATTTTCTGCATCTAAAACGCATATATTCTAAAATCAAAATTTGCAAAACTTTAAGCAAAAAAAAAAAAATCAAATTTTTAATTTCTTCCGATTTCATATCTTCTAATCACGAAAATTAAAAACTTAAACACAGAATCATGAATAAAAATTATTTCTTTATAGTTTAACAATTGTTCTGTGTATGAAAATCAAAAGGATATGAAATTGGAAAAATCGGATACACTTAAATCTTAAAATCACAACATGAAATTGCAAGGCAGAGGCAAATAAGGCTCTGATACCAAATGTTAGAATTTATACAGTTTTATAAACGAAATTCAATCTGAAAGCAGCGGAAACGTAAATAGGAATTAAATAGCCGAAATACCTCCAACCATTGCTTTTGATTAAAGATTGTTCTTCTTGAAGACGACTTTTAATTGAGTGTGTTGAGGCTCTTCTAACCCTTTACAATCTCTCTTAGATGGTGTAAGTTTACTGAATAGAGATGTCAGGCTTAGGGAACCAAAACAAAAGGATTGCACTCCTTTATATAACTTTTGTCCATCACAAAAGTAGTTGGATGTGCATCCGATCAACTACCCCGCTATCTCTTAGTGGGTGGTTGCTAAAATTGAGGGAAAGAATAAAGACCACTTTAGGCTTAATGGATAATTACCACAATGTGAACTTAGTAGATAATCACCATTTATTTAAATTAATAAATAAATAAAAGGAGATAATTCCAACATTTATTTCGGCGACGATAACTTCGGATTTTCTGTTTCATATTGTTGTCGTTAACATACTTCGTATGTACAAAACAAGAGTTTAATTTTGTTGTTGATTATGCTGCAAAATTTTGCTTCAATTTCTTGTGAACTATTGAGATTTCTTTATGTGCAGAATGAAGAAGAAATTAGAGGAAAGTGAAATCTTAAAAAAAATTTGTGTAAGAACAGAAAGAGTAGAGAAACTTTGATTAAGAGTGTAACAAATTAAAATAACAATCGGAAAACTTGAATGTTCAGAAAAAGTGATGAATAAGTCTTTGCAATGGGAGAAAGGAGAAAGACGAAGAACAAAAAAAAAATAGTGGCATATTTTTTTTAACTTTTATAAACCTGCACAACCGGTTACTAGGTAAAAGAATAAATAAAGTGGATGATGTGGCCAATTATAATTGGAATGTGTCAAAAGAGAGTGATAGAAAGTGTGACACTAGCACTTCTCAAAAAATATTGATATACGAATATCAATTCTAAGTGGCAACAACCACTCTCTCAATCAATAAGAACGAAAATAAAAATTTACTGAAGAAATATTTTTGTGAGAGAAAGAAAAATAAAATGGAGCAAAGTTTTTTCATAAAAACAAATTATGAGAAATGAAGCAATATTTATAAAGCAAGTGAAAAGCTGATATCAAAAGATTTCGTAAAGCCAAAATTGCTCAATCAAAATAAAATTTATGTTTATTTCCATACTAAGTTCCCTGCAAATTTTTCTCATCATGTTCCAACACCTACAAAGTGGGTTCGGAACCAACATAAAATTTCACACCTAGCATAAACCGAGAGTAGATTATTAAATTTGCAATGATATATACTAACTTTACAAGGGAAAAAGCAACTGAGAAAAGTTTGAGAGTGGGGGCTGGTATTTTGATAAAAGCTTCCATTGTCAATAATTGAATAATATGAGTCTTCAAAAAAAAAAATATATTAATTGAATAATATGATGCTTTGGAATATTTACAATATGAGCAAAAAATAAACGTGAACTATAAGTTAGAACATTTTTTAAATTGTGTCTAAAAAACATAACTTTTAATGAAATTAAATACATCTTTGAGACATTATGATTGAAAAAAGATAATCAAATTGAGATTTTGAACTTGTTTTGGAGACACTGGCCTCTTGTGGTTGTTAAGGCCACTCTGGCCGAGTTCAAATCCACTCCATTACTTTATCCTCCATTTCCCTCTAGTACCACTGTGGATGAATGACACGTGGCAATTAAAACTTTTAATGATTGAGATTAAAAACTATGATTACTCTCTTCATCATCTCCGTTTTGTTTTATACGGACTTTCTTCTTCTCCTTGCGTTTCATCTTCCCAGTTTTCAATCAACAGATTCTTAGTGCCACCGTGAAAGACACAACCACCGTGACAACCACCACCATGCCAAAACTTCAACACCACTGTGTTTATATTGTTGGTCTTCTTCTATCTCTCAATTTCACTATTTGGATCTATAATTTCTTCCCAATTTTTTTGGGTTTTGCAATTATTTTCCCAAATCTTTTTATAATAATAATCTTCAATCAAATACTGGAGATGACAGAAATAATTTGAGGGCATATGAAAAGCTTCAGCAATAATTTTTGAAATATTTTTTGCAGAATTAATAACAAAAATTGTAATTTTGAAAATCAATAATAGCTTGACCAAGAAAAATAGCGACAACGTTGGGTTATTCGTGACGATGGCGGCAAGAAAGAAAAGAGGCAAAGAGAGATGGTGATGAGGCAAGATGGAAACCAAGTTGGGGACTGGTTATTCGTTGTTGTTGTTGTTACTGTGTATGGAAACAAGCAAGTTGTTGTACTGTTTCTATGTGGCCTGCATAAATTGAGTGTTTTAATCTCACCCATTGAAATGTTTAATTGACACGTGTCATTCATCCACAGTGGTACTGGAGGAAAATGGAGGATAAAGTAATGGAGTGGATCTGAACTCTTTCTGGCCATCCTGCATGTTTGCTAGGCCAAATATCTAGTTTTTCATTCTCACATGACACGCCAGGTTCAACTTTTCTATATAAAAAATCTAGTTGAGTAGAAGAAGTTTTGAAAGGAAAAGAATAATGCAACTGGGAAATAGAAATGAAGAATATATATGTTAGCTTGTATAATTTATTTTAAAAGAAAATTATACTAGTGGTCCTTTATATTATTTGTATATTCAACTTACACGGATATTTTATCTTTATAAACAGAAATTTAACGAGACAACATATGAAACAAATAGCAATGACAATCAAAATTGAATAGTTCATCTAAAATAAATAGATATTCAATTTAGAACGAATTTAGAAAATCCTAGCAACATTCTTGCTACTCCTTTGTTATCGGGCCCCAACTATCATTCTTGGTCTAGAGTCGTTACAGTTGCTCTCATATTCAAACACAAGCTCCATTTCATCAATGGAACATTGCCTCCTCGACCCTCAGATGATGACAAAGACTCTATTGCATGGGACAGATGCAACACTATGATCATTTCATGGATCAGCAGCTCAGTGGAATAAAAAATTTCTCAAAACATCCTATGGATGGACACAGTTGCAGAGATATGGAAAGAACTCAATGATAGATTCTATCAAGGTGATATATTCATAATCTCAAATTTGCAAGATGAAATCTACACTTTGAAGCAAGGTGATAGCACTATCTCTTCTTACTATACCAAAATGAAGAAACTATGGCAAGAGTTAGACAATTTTAGGCCAAGCCCTCATAACACATGTACTGAAGAATGCATGGCTATTGAAAAGATGTGTGAGTATAGGGATAGTGACCAAGTCATAAGGTTTTTTAAGGGTCTAAATGACCAATATACTATTGTTAGGTCTCAAATCATGTTGATGGATCCATTGCCAAACATAGGAAAAGTTTATTCTCTGCTTGTTCAGCAAGAAATGCAATCTTTGCTTAATCTTGATGTGTCAAAAATTTTGGCCGCTAGTACCGCTACTAATCATCAACCCTCAGGAAGAGGTTATTCATTTCAGAGAGGAAGAGGTGACAAGAATGGTAGAACTGGTGCAGGCAGAGGCAAGGGCAAAGGAAACAAAAATTGCACTCATTGTGGAACGACCAACCACACAATTGATATATGCTTCAAGAAGCATGGTTATCCTCCACACATGCAGCAGTGCCAACAATTGTCACATTGAAGATGATGAAGAGGATGCAAAATCCATGGCATATGATGAGGATCATAGTGAATCAGACAAAGGTTTGTTTTTTACTGCAGATCAACACAAAGCTTTGCTAACTCTTCTTCAAAAGTCTAGCAGTTCATCATCTCATAGCATTAACCACATTATCACTGAACCTACCCCTAATACAAGTATTCTTTGTGCCATTCCTAATTCCAATAATTCACATAAAACATTTATTCTTGACACAGAAGCTACAGATCATACATGTCACTCCATAAAACTTTTTCAGTGCATGAAGAGAATTAACCCTGTTAACATCAAACTAGCAAATGGAACTTTAGTTTCCACAAATCTAGTTGGTACTGTTTTGTTTGATAAAAACCTGTATATCATAAATGTCCTATACTTTCCTAATTTCTCTTTCAATTTGATATTTGTCCCTAAACTCACCAAAAATCTCAATTGTTTTCTAACTTTTGATGGAAATAAATATTTGATACAGGATGCTTCATCTCAAAAGAGGATTTGTGTAGCTGAAGTGATTCATGGCTTGTATGTGCTTACTAAACCTATAGTTAGCCCCTTAGCTTCACCTTTTGAAAATTGTATCAAGGCTTAAATATGTTTTTGGTCCATGCAATTATGTCTTGTTTTGAAAAGAGCCGGGGTAAGAAAATATATTTGATTTTAGTCCCTGCAATATCATAAAACTTTTAAAATAGCCCCTGACTGGATTTGGAGCTGACGTGATCAATTTTTAAATATATTTTTTGTAACACCCAAACCCATGTATTTAATAAAATACTGCCTTCATAAATTTTGATTCAAAATACGCAACGAAAATAAAAATTGGATTATAAAATAATGGTTCGAACATTACATTCTTCATCAAATAACTTAATTAATAAAATATTATCTATACAAAAGTATTTCTAACTCGATACATTCTTAAATAAATTGAAAATAAGAAACAAAGATTCTATACATTAATGAACCTCTTTCCCGTGTCATGATCAGAGCGGAGCTTCACCGAAACACACAAACTTGAGAACCTGGTCCCAAACCATTCAAATACACAAAATAGAGAGTTGGTTACAAATCCAGATCAAATGTAAGAATAAGGTAAACTTACATTTATTAACATGGCATGTTCTACATAACATATATGTAAATTCTACTCATTGCCACATAGGTAAACACCCATCATATAACACACTTGAAATATCTCAAATAATCACGATTGCACACAACATCAATTACCAAGTATCAATTAGGAATGCACAAGTTCCTAATGCATCTAGTGTCATCATCAATGTTATGTCACCATAGATACAACTAAATGCATGTGGTACCCGCTCAAGTTTAGGATAGAATTATATCCATTCGCATCATGTTCAGTTTTAAGTCATGAGAGACATTGCATCATGTTCAGTTTTAAGTCATGAGGGACTTTCGACACATGAATGCATGAATGTACATATACCAAACATATGATGATCTCGCTCTAAACATCTTCTCATGAATAATAGGATAACTCAATCTATATTCCTTCTCAAATTCTCATTGAATCACATCATCATATCTCATTATGGTCATACATTCAATTGCATATCATACATCAACAATTAAGTTATCATAAATCATTATCATCATCATCAACTAAATTCATCATCACAAATCATCAACTTAATTCATCATCATAAAACATCATCTTAATAAACTCATAAAATTCAAACACATCACATCATAATCATCAAAAATGGATATCAATTCATACCTCAATAATTACTCATCAATTCATTAATTTCCAACTCAATTACATATACTAAGTTCTTAATTCAATTAACAAAGTATTGCAATTATATACCAAAGTAGCATAATCCAAGCATGATCTTTAAAAACTAACATAAAAAATGGATTCTACACGAAAAATCATGAAAGATAGGATTTGGAAAAAAAGTCAACGGTCAACACAAGTAGGTTGACTGTGCGGCGCAATGCGCAGGGACCAGAATTCATTCTCTAACAACTCACATTAGCTGCGCAGGTCGCTGATTGGAAATGCTACAGTCGCGATTTTAAGCAGAAAATGGTCATTTAATCACTTTTTCACACACATAAGCACTTATTTGAACTTAATAACATTTATATAACATTTCCCAAGCATATTCATGGATAAAAACACATATTCTAACTCATAAACAACTTAAAACTACTTAAATGAAGATCTTAAACTCTTAACATAAAAAAACCCATTTATCATATAAACTCATTTATCAAAACAAACTCTTATCATACAACTCATTTACAACAACAACACATTAATGGAAGTATAGAATCATGGAAGTTCATGTAAACATATTAATGTGTGATTATATATATATATATATATATATATATATATATATAGAGAGAGAGAGAGAGAGAGAGAGAGGAACTTTCAAGTGAGAGTAGTTTTAAAATGTGAGGGTAAGAGGATTAAATCATAACCCTTAGATCAATCTTTATGGTGGTCTTTAGTTTTTAAAAATGTAGTGTAATATCATTCTCTTATCTTCTTCATCGTGTTTTACTTTTCCACATGACTTTTAACCTTCCTCTCTCTCTCTCCATTGTTCTGCACCATTCATGTGAAGAATTGATGAGAGTGTAATTACTTTTTTATCATAAAGGATTAAAATTGATGAGAAGAAGAGTCCAAGAACATAAACCGAAAATATATAAACATAAATCTGGTCAATTTTAAAAATGGCTATTAATTGTTAAAAAAAATTTCTGTTAAATGGGTTTCTCAATTTTGTTCTTCCTGCGTCACTTTCCATGTTTCAGCCATCTAGTTTCTTAAATGGGTTTCTTATGATTTTGCTTCTTGTGCCACTTTCCAACGATGAATAGAGAAAACAATTTTTTTTTTTAAAGTTTATTAGATACATAAGTTGAAATTGAAAATCATTCAAAAGGGTTTTTGAATTTATTTCCTATAAATCCTTTCGTGATTCTGGAAATCGAATATTGGATGAAAATGATTTAATTTGATCGCAGAAGAAGAGAGTTGTGAGCACAACATGAAGAAATCAAACATTGCCTAAACTTTATGGCTGCCCGATCTGGATTTGCAGAAACCAACTATAAATGGATTTGTAGTTTTAAACTTGTTGCTTTGGATTTAGCAGAGGGAGGTGTTATTGGAACATCCTGAGATCGTCTCACTTGAAGCAATTATGTAGGTTTCTGTTTGAGAGAGAGAGAGAGAGAGAGAGAGAGAGAGAGAGAGAGAGCGCAATGAAGGAAAAGCACATAGAAAAAAGATAATGTGAAATTAATTTTAAGTGGAGCTTTTTAATCTGCACCTTACAATTTTATCTAATGGTTATTATTTAACCCTCTCACCCTCTCATTTTAAAACTCTTCTCACTTGAAAGTTCCCCTATATATATATATCATAACATACATCAATCAATCATCAATTTAATAACAATAAACACATTCCCATAAACCCCAACCCAACCAAGAGATGAAAGAGTTTGGGAGTGAAGAAGAGTCATTCTCCCCTATTTATGAACCATCTCATGAACCTATAACTACTCTCTTACCTTATCAAATGATGATAACTCTAGTCCTTCTCTTCAAACCTCTACTCCGCCTTTCTTCTCTTCTTTCTCTTTCTACCTCTCTATTCAAAAAAATGATGATAAGAGTGAAATGAGAGCACTACTCTCATTCACACCTCTCTAACTCAATCTCTAAAAGTCTAAAACACCCTTCCTCAATTAACCTAAGCCAAATAGACCAAAACCCAATTCTTTCTAGGGGAAATCGTCATTTTAGTCCTTCAATGTGCACTTCGTTGTCATTCTGGTCCCTCAATGAGGAAAAATTACAAAATAGTCCCTGAATCAGCACTCCGTTAGTCACTTTAGTCCAAACTGTTATTTTGGCCTTCAAAGTCAACAAAAACGTTGATCTGTCCCTTTTTTGTCACACGTCAGCATGGTGAGTAGACTAAAATGATGATATGGCACGAGGGAGCAAAATGACAGCGGAGGACCAAATTGACTCCCTCCAACACAATCTTTATAACGTAAAATTATTAAAAAATTAATGGCGAAAAAATAAAGTTCCTAAAATTGTTCTTCAACTTTCATTTTTATCCAGCAATACTACAAGCTGCAATCACAACCCAGCAGCAGCAACAATGAAGCAACAACCCAACACAAACAAAAACTCAACAACAACAACATAGCAGCAACGACATCAACTACATAGTTCTTCATCAATTCATCACATTGACAACAAACTCAAATCCTTCAAATTTCTAATTTTATTCAATTTCCCTCGGTGATGGCTTCTACCCGTAAATTTTATAAAGTTCAAACCCATAAATTTTATAAAGTTCAAACCTAGAAATTTCATTATTCATAAATTGATAAAAACTTTCAAAAAATCAATGGTTAAGATTTAGTTCTTCGTAAAGTTTCCATTATGAAGATGAAACAAAGAGAGTATACGAAAAAATAGATGCGAATTTAACAATGATTAAGATGAAAGTGGAGTTGGGTGGTGGTTATCTGGCCATGGGTGTTGATGGTAGAAGAAGAAGCCATGATAGTGAGTTGAAGACAATGGAAGAAGAAAAAATGGGTTTCACGTTAAACCAATCCTTTTGTAAAGAGGGTTTTTTTTCTTAATTAATAATTTGTTTAACAATAACATGAATTAATAATAAGTAGTAATAAATAAGAAATACTTTAATTTAATTTTTTTAATAATTTTAATTTTGTCTAATTCTTCACTTTGGTCCCTCATGCCACCTCACCAAAAGCATTTTGTCTAATTTTTTTACAGGGGCTCTTTTCAAAACAAGGCATAATTGCAGGGACCAAAAGCATATTTAAGCCTTGTATCAACATTACCTATAAGACTATCAACTCCTTAGATAAGTGTGATAGGACAAATGAATGTAACTTGTGGCACATGAGATTTGGCCACTCTTCTTTTGAAAAATTGAATGAGATAAAAAAATTTCCTTCTGTCAAGATTCAAAAATCTTCATTGCCTTGTGATACTTGTTTTTATGCTAAGCAGAAAAGACTGCCATTTCCTCTAAGTCATAGTTTTTCTGATAATACTTTTGATTTACTTTACATGGATATATGGGGTCCATTATCCATTCCTTCAATTTCAGGTTTCAAATATTTCTTAACCATAGTTGATGACAAGAACAAATTCACATGGATTTATTTGACGAAAATGCTGTCTGAAACTAGCTCTTTAACTCAGAATTTTGTAAAAACGGTTTTCACTCAATTCAACACAAAAAGTTAAGTGTATAAGAAGTGACTGAAATTTTTGGCACGCTAAGCACGATGTGCGATACGATGTTCTAAGCATCTTAACAGATCTGACAAGTAATACGATAAAACAATAAAAAGCAAAACAAATAAAAGAGACAGAGTATTTGTTAACCCAGTTCGGCGCTTAAACAAGCCCTAGTCTGGGGGATACCAATCCAGGAAGGAATTTCACTATAATAGCCCTAGTTCTAAGTTACCAGCAAACGCCCCGTTCACAACTTACAACCTAGGCACTACCAATGAAGCTTCAACCTAGGAACTCCTAAGTCTGAGATCCCATCTCACTTCCTATCACAACAGTACAGACAGCACTGTTTACAAGCAAACACACATAAGGATTTGGAGACACACTCCTAGAAACTAAACCACTCATACCTAAAGGCTTAGAGTGATGCACAAATGACAACCATACTCCATGCTTAAAAGCTTTGGAGAAACTACAGAGTTACAACTCAAAAACACAGTCCTACAAAAGCATCAAGATGATACTAGAGAGGCTCACACATAAAGCACAAGGCTTACAAAGACACGAAACCCTAAAAGTCTACATTTTTGATATTTTGGTTTCGGTGAAGAAACTAGGTTTAGCTCCTCCTTTAAATACTCCAGTCAAAACATCCTTGATTCAGAAATAACATGGGCTTGATTTGTTTGACCCAAGCAATTACTCCATATTAATTAAAAGAGATTCTTTCCAAAAATATACTTCAAGGAGATTGTCTACAAAAACATTCTTGACCAGGATCTGAAGTATTAAATAATGATCCTCATAATTAGCCTGATTAAATGCGTCAGATATGATTCATGAGAGAGAACCACGATTTCCATAAATAGAACACGCATGCGAACACTTCCAGTAAACGTGATACGATGTTGAGGCATCATATCGCACATCCTGCTACAAGGTTTATTTTACCAAAAATACAGCCAATACCAAATACTCAACAGTGACAATGGCCATGAATTTAAACTTGTCAATTTTTATCATGAACATGACATTGTGCATCAGAACTCTTGTGTTGCTACTCCACCACAAAATGGTATTGTGGAAAGAAAGCATCAACATCTTTTAGCAGTCACTAGAGCTCTGATGTTTCAATTCAATTTGCCTAAAGTATTTTGGGCACATGCCATTAGTCACTCTGTGCACATCATCAATAGACTGCCTACACCTTACTTGTCTAACAAGTCACCTTTTCAAATTTTGTATAATGCACTTCCTGATATCAATAATCTCAAAGTGTTTGGTTAATTATGTTTTGCCACTACTTTGTCTACTCATAGAAAGAAACTTGACTCTAGATCAAGGAAATGCATTCATTTAGGTTTCAAAACAGGTGTGAAAGGTTTTGGCTAAAGAGACTTTCTTATCTAGAGATGTTTTTTTTTTTTTTAAATATATTTCCTTATCATGATCTTCATAAAACAAGTGACCAATCTCACACAAGTCACAATCATGTCTCTTATGACACTTATGATGACAGTTACCTTGATAGTCCAACTTTTGTCATCACCCCTAGTACTACTAATACAAATTCCAACACCAATTCTCTTATTCATTTACCCAATAATGATGTTAATCATCATTCTGAAATCATATCTTCTCATACAGCTACTAATTCCCACATTGAACCTAATAATGAAACTCATGTTTCAAATAATGAACCTGAAACTCACACAGATAATGAACTTTCATCACCTAACATTTCCAATTCTACTCCCCCTATCATCCCACCTAGAAAGTCCAATAGACAGACTACACCACCTATACATCTTCAAGATTACCATTGTTAAATGTTAAACAATACAGTTCATGATTCAAATCATGCTACATCTAATTCATCTTCTGACTGTAAGTATCCTATCTCTTCCTTTATTTCTTATTAAAGCATCTCTTCTGCACATAACCATTTTCTTTTCAATTTATCCAACATTACTGAACCAACATGCTATGAGAATGTTGTCTGTGATGATAATTGGAAATTAGCTATCAATGCTGAGTTAGATGCTCTGGTAAGAAACAATACTTGGACTCTAGTTCCTTTGTCTCCTCGGAAACATGCCATAGGTTGTAAGTGGGTGTTTAAACTCAAACTACACTCTAATGGTTCTATAGAGATGTATAAAGCTAGACTGGTTGCCAAAGGTTATACACAAACTGAAGGCATAAACTATATGGACACTTTCAGTCCTGTAGTAAAGATAACAGCCATTAGAGTCTCATTAGCTATTGCAGCTATTCAACAATGGCCTCTATATCAGCTTGATGTTAACACTGCATTCCTTTATGGAGATTTGAAAGAAGTATACATGCAACCCCCTCCTGGCCTTCAACTTTCTTCTTCTAATCTTGTCTGCAAACTTCAAAGGTCATTATATGGCTTGAAGCAGGCAGTGGAACACTAAGCTCACTGGCACACTCACTTCTTCTGGCTACACTCAATATAATTAGACTATTCACTCTTTAGAAAACAAAGATCTTCAAGTTTCACAGTTATACTTGTGTATGTAGATGATCTTGTTTTAGGAGGGACTGACACTGATGAGATTACTCAAATCAAGGCTTTATTAGACACCAAATTCAGCATTAAAGATTTAGGTGTTCTCAAATATTTCCTAGGATTTGAGGTAGCTAAGACAAAAGCAGGAATATCTCTATGTCAAAGAAAGTATACTTTGGACCTTATCACAAATGCAGGATTACTTGGTTCAAAACCATATTTTACACCAATGCAGCCACAGTTACAACTTCACAAAACCTCTGATGAACTTATATTTGATCCCACAGCCTATAGAAGACTTATTGGGAGATTGCTCTATCTTACACACACCAGGCCAGAGATTGCCTATACTGTAAGCAAATTAAGTCAGATTCTTGATGCTCCAACTACTTAACATATGCTAACAGGCTTACATGTGCTGAGATATCTGAAGCAATGCCCTGGCCAAGGTTTATTCTACAATTCAAATTCACCTCTAAGTCTAAAAGGCTTCTGGCTCTAATTGGGGTGCTTGCCCTGATACTAGAAAATCCACTACAGGCATATGTTTCTTCCTTGGAAATGCTTTGATAAGTTGGAAAAGTAAGAAGCAAAATGTAGTGTCTAGATCATCTTTTGAGGCTAAGTATAGAGCTTTAGCACAAGCAACTTGTGAAGCACAAAGGCATGGCAATGGGGCGGGGCGGGGTCGGGTTTTGCTCTCCCTAAACCCAAACCCATAAAGTTCGGATATCCCCAAACCCATCCGCATTTTAATCGGGGAAGAAAAGTAGAACCCCAAACCCATACCCGACGGGGTTCGGGTATCCCCAAAGGGTTTCGGGTATCCCCGTTTCGTTTCTCTCCGCATGAACTCGAATTATATTTTAATATTTTTTAGTTAAAAAATGATTTAAAAGTTGAGAACTATTATGGTTCAATAGTATGATTTTATTAAACAAAGAAAATAATAGGGAAAACAATTTATTTAATACTCAATTTAAAATAAAAATAAACGTATGAATGTAATTTAAGAATATTTTTGTACATATATCATATTTTTTTTATACATAATTTAATTTATGAAAAGGAAAATATGATGATTGTAGTTCTTCTGAGATTGACTGCATCATAAGGCTAAAACAACTTGGTCAGAGTGACTTAACTGAAGCACCAATGCTGAAGTAATTAAGTCTAAACCACTTGTGCATATTGAAGATGTGCAGATGCAACATGTTGAACAAGATGTCCTAGACATCTTGTCACTAGGTTCAGAGCATGCTTAGGCAGCATGTCGAACAAGATGTCCCAAGACATGTGGGTAGAACATCTTGACCCAGTTCAGCTTAAAAGATAATGCTTATCCATTAAACACGCGTGTTTGTTTTAATTTGAAGGCTTAAATGCACTTTTGGTCCCCCTATTTTGATATTTTTGAACTTTTGGTCCCCCTATTTTAAAATTCAACTTTTTGGTCCCCCAATTATCAAAATCAACATATTTTTTGGTCCCCCTCCTATTTGAATGGTGTGTCACTTAGGTGACATCAATGAATTGAACACTTGTTTTTCATGTAATTATCATTTAAATTAATATTATTATTATTTTTTTTCTTTATAAATTAAAATATTAACCCGAAAACCCAAAAAAAAACCGGCTAAAAAATCAAAAATCGAACGAAAATCCAAAAAACGCCAGAAAATCCTAAAATCGGCCGAAAACTAAAAAATCGGCCGAAAAATAAAAAATCGGCCCAAAACCCAAAAAACACTAGAAAATCTTAAATTCGACCGAAAACCCAAAAAACAGCCGAAAACTAAAAAAATCGGCCGAGCATCCATAAATCGGTTGAAAACAGTCCATAATAGCCGATTTTCGGGTATTCGTGTGTTTTTTGGGTTTTCAACCGATTTTCGGTTTTTCAGCCATTTTTTGGGTTTTCGGCCGGTTTAGGCTTTTCGAGTGTTTTTTGGGTTTTCGGCCGATTTTCAGTTTTTCAGCCGCTTTTTGGATTTTCGGCCGATTTTAGAATTTTCGGGTGTTTTTTGGGTTTTTGACCGATTTTAGGTTTTTCGTGTGTTTTCGGCCGATTTTTGGGTTTTCAGGTGATTTTTGGGTTTTCGGCCGATTTTAGGATTTTTGGGTGTTTTTTGGGTTTTCGGTCGATTTTCGATTTTTCAGCTGGTTTTTTTGGGTTTTCGGTTTAATATTTTAATTTATAAAGAAAATAAATAATAATATTAAATTAAATAATAATTACATAAAAAATAAGTGTCCAATTTATTTATGCCACCTAAGTGACACCCCATTCAAATAGGAGGGGACCAAAAAATATGTTGATTTTGATAATTGGGGGACCAAAAAGTTGAATTTTAAAATAGAGGGATCAAAAGTTTAAAAATATCAAAATAGGGGGACCAAAAGTGCATTTAAGCCTAATTTGAATAAAATGCGAATCTTTTAGTAACAAGCTGAGATTAGGATTAATGATGAAGTTTGTTGTTAATCATATGTGTTAGATACGATTGGATTCGTATTTAATTAGTGGATAGAGATTAATTCTTTATCGTTGTGGACTTTGTTTTAAAACAAGTTTGTTTTAAAACAAGTTTGTTTTAAAACTAATTCTTATTTGAGTGCATCTGAAAGACTGAAGATTATTTGAAGAATTGCACGCCTATATAAAGGACTCAACATAGAGCTTAAAACTCAACCCACAATAACTGAAGATTGTGAGTCCAAAGCTTTGTGCCCACTGTGCAAAGCATTAGTAGCTCTCAGTATCGTTCTTGGTACTTTGAAGCTTTGAGTCGTTGAATGTTGGCATTCAACTTTGTCTTTTAAACTGAGAAGTTTAAAGTTGTTTCGTGACTTGGGATTAGTGATTAGAGGGAGTTGGGTAGGTTCTCATATTTAGGGGGAGTTAGCCCTTGAGTAGAAGATTACTAGGATTAAGAAAAGGCATACATGCCAAAAGGTGTTTGGTAGTGTTGTAAGACTAAGTATTGATTCGGAGTAGTAGTGTTCACTTCCTGGATTGGTATCCTCCATAGTAGGTCTGTTTAGCGCCGAACTGGGTTAACAAATTACTGGTGTTTTTATTGCTTTTATTTACTTCAGTACTGCAATAAATCGTGATCCTTATAACCAATTGTCTAACCAGTTGTCTAGGACATCTCGACTGCAGACACATTGTCCTAGACATTGTGTACGACATATGTCCTGCCAGAGAACATAATTTCAATTGGCATCAGAGCAGGCACCCTAACCTGCTAGGTGAGCTCTAGGGAGATATATTTTGTTCAAGATGTACAAGAGAGGATCAATCAACAGACCACCAGTCTTGGATGGATCAAATTATGATTATTGGGAAGCAAGAATGGTTGCCTTTCTCAAATCACATGGATCCAAAAGCATAGAGGGCAATTATCACTGGGTGGAATCATCCAATAATCACAGCAGAAGATGGATCCACAAGTCTAAAAGGAATGGCAGATTGGAGTCCAGAAGAAGAAACTGAGGCAAATGGCAACTCTAAAGCACTCAATGCCATATTCAATGGTGTTGATGAAAACATGTTCAAGTTAATCAACACATGTACTGAAGCCAAGCAAGCCTGGGAAATTCTTCAAACTGCACATGAAGGAACCTCCAAAGTTCGAATGTCAAAGCTGCAACTTCTCACCACAAAATTTGAGAACTTGAGGATGGAGGATGAAGAAACTATATCTGAGTTCAACACTAGAATACGAGATATAGCAAATTCAACCTTTGCCCTAGGTGAGAAAATACCTGAAGAAAAGTTAGCCAGAAAAATCCTTAGATCACTGCCTAAGAGATTTAACATGAAGGTGACTGCAATCGAAGAATCTCAAGACTTGAGCACAATGAAAGTTGATGAACTTATTGGCTCATTATAAACCTTTGAGATGTCTCTGGATGATAAACCAGAGAAGAAGATGAAGAACTTGGCATTTAAATCTGAGGAAAGCCAAGATGATGATGAGTTATCACAGGCTTTAGCTTACCTTACAAAGGACTTCAACAAAGTCTTAAGTAAGCTGTAAGCCAAGTATAGGACAAATGTCCCAGACAAGAGGTCCAACATCAAGTCACAGGGCAAGACCAATGAGGAGAATACTTCTGAGCAAAACAAATAAGTAAGATGTTTTGAATGTGAAGGATTTGGACACATCAGACCAGAATGTCCAAACTTTCTCAAGAAACAGAAAAAGGGAATGGCAGCTACCTTATCTGATTCTGAGGAAGAGAAAGAAGAAGAACCAACAAATTAAGCCTTCACTGGAACATTTGATACCAGCAGCAGCACGAGCAATGAAGATCTCCTACAAGAAGAATTGGATGAGAAATACAACAATCTCACCACTAAATGGGAACAATCTTGTGAACTCAAAAGAAAACAAGATGAGGAGATGGAGAAACTAGCTCAAGAGAAGGAAGCACTAGAGGTTTCAACAACTAGCTTGAGAAAACAAGTCACACTACTTGCTCAAGAAAAGGAGGCACTAGAAGCATCAACAGCTGCTTTGAAAGAACAAGTTACCTTGTCAAACTCAAAACTCACTAAGATGACGAAATCTGTGAGAATGTTAAACAAGGGAACAGACATGCTTGAAGAAGTTCTTGAACTTGGTAGAAACCCAAGTGACAAGAAGGGGTTAGGGTATGACAATTACAGCAAGGCTCCTGAGAAGAAAATTTCCCCAAAGAATAGATCTCATGACCAGATGTCAAACCACAAGTCACAACATCCTTCTCAGCACAAGCATAAGAAGACAGGATCCAAACCTCAACAACCTGCTGAACAAAAGAAACAGGTGACAAAGACACATCATCTGACTCAACACAAGCAGAAAAGGTTTGAACAAAGGTCTCAGCCTCCAGCTCAACAGAGGAAGCATATGCCAGACCACATGTCCCAACATCATGCTCAACATGTGTCCCCTCAATACAAAGAGTACAAGGGACCACTGAAAAGATGTAAACATTGTGGAAAAACTGGGCATCTAATCTCAGAATGCTTCTACCTCCAAGGCTACCCTCAGAAGCCTAAGTCACCAAGTCAGAACAAAAAGAAGATTCTACCTCCAAGGATGAAACACAAGGAAGTTCTGACTAAAGTATGTAAGCCAACACCACCTCAAAAGGCTCATACTACTCTAAGAATATCTCCACATAAAAATTGGTATTTTGATAGTGGATGTTCTAAACACATGACTGGAGATGAGAGATATCTTAGAGAATTAAGGCCTCATTCAAAATGAAGTGTTACTTTTGGTGATGGAGTTAAAGGTAGAGTCATAGGCATTGGAAAACTATCTGGTCCACACACTCCATGCCTTGATGATGTTCTACTAATAGAAGGTCTCACTGCAAACTTGATTAGCATTAGTCAGCTATGTGAACAAGGACTAATAGTGCACTTCAACAATCATGAATGCACCATTGCTAATGATTAAGAGGTAGTGATGAAAGGGATAAAGTCAAGTGATAAGTGCTATAATTGGACACCTCACAACAATGGTCCAGAAATAGCTTGCTTGTCTGCCAAGGAAGAAGTTGACAAGATGTCCTACCAGATGTCCCAACATCTGTACTGTAACATCTCAACTTTAATTTAAAAAAGAAAATAATAATTAAAGATGGGATTGGGATAATTTATGTCAAGCTTATTGTAGTGGAAATATTATGGTAACTTAACTTGACCAATGGAGAGAAAACAAGTACCAAGTGAGGCCCATATTTTTCCTTTAAATCTACAACATCCAAGACCCATTATTTATTTCTTCACTTCCTGAAACAAAACAGAACATGTCTCTCTTTTTTTACTTCTTTAAAATATTCTTTACATACTGTTGTACAGCTGTACTACATGCTTCATCTTTAAATTTAAATTTCAAATCTCATTCAATTAACTTTTAATTTTAATTATTTAATAAAATTGAGAAATACATGTATTGGAGATGACAGACTATGGTACCATGAGCTTAGGAATAAAGATTTATGACAAATTTGATTGATGGTAGTTGGTGAGGGGTTGAAAAGTCAAAGAAAAATATGCTGTCATAAAATTACTTAGACCACCCACAATGGGGGTGTTGAATGAGAGTGTAAGTTGTTGAAACCATTGGAGGAGTATAGTTGAGAGTGATGTGGAGGAAAGAAGGGTTGAAGGAATTAAACTATGTTGAGACTGACGCAGGGGGGACGCGTGGCAGCGTTTGAGTTGCTAAAAACGGCGCGTGCAGCACACCGCCCTACAGGGCGCGTGTGGCCTTGAAAACGCGGAGATAGAAAGATGCTTTTGACACATGGCATCACACGATTGGGCAGCGGGATTTTTACCACATCCTTATCTTTAAACTCAATTATTTCATTGCAAATTAATTTTTTATTTTTTTATTTTTTTACCAAAATTCGTAATTTTTTTTTCTCAATAAATAGAGACTTGGTTCATTTGATTTGGACACAGAAAAAAAAACCAAGTTTTTCACTATTTTAATCTTGTTTATCTTTCAATTAGTGTTTAATTTGAAGTTTTAGTCTCTTCTTTTTGTGAAATGGATCCCAATAATAATTTCAACACCCAAAATTCTTCTAATTTTCCATTTGCCTACCCAAATCCTAACGGTTATCAAAATTCCAACAATTATCCAAATCCAAATCAATTTTCCAACCAACATCCTCAAAACTTACCTAATTTTGGTTATGCACCAAATTTCAACCAATCATCCTCTGTTCCAAGCTTTAATCCATATTATGGATCTATGATGAGAAATCCATCTCAAACACCCCCGTTTAATGGTTATATGCCAATGGGGAATGCATCTGAATTTCCCGACTTTTCAACACAAATGACTATAGATGGAACGACAATTCCTAATCATTTAACTCCTAATTCAGATGATTCAACTCCTAAGAGCAAGAAAAACCAACCACAACCATAGACCACTGAACACAATTTGGTGTTAATTATTTAAAAAAAATTTGTTAAGTGTTTATTATTTTAATTTATTTTTAATCGATAATTATAATTTTATTTAATCATAAAAAACAAAAATTTAAATTTAAATAAGAATATGAAATAAAAAGTGGTGGGGTAGAGAAGGTGGTGGGGTAGGGTGTTGAATGAAAAAAAAATTGGAGAGGTAAAACTTAAATGGGGTGTTGAATGATTAGGTGGAAGAGAAAGAAAATGATGTGGAGTGTAAAAAGTGGGTGTTGAGGGTGTTGAAAGGTGATAACCATTGTACATGGTCTTATAGAATTTAAATAGTAATTGCAAAAATGTGTGACAAGCCAACTATACAAATTGATTGTACTTATGGGAGAGTTTCTAATTGATCAAAACAATTGAAAATGTGGATGGTTAATTGTTACGCCAAAATTATATCAAGTGCATTGTTTGTCACTTAACTAAATTTATAGAATTAAAATAGCTATTGTCAATAATACAAATCTATTCCAATGCGTTGACTTTACGTATTTTTATAAAAAATTTATACAAATTTACTATTTAAGGGGTTTAAAGAGTGCACAATTATTCACTTATAAAAATACTTGAAAAGTTAGATAGCTATCTAACTTTTCAAGTATAATTATCTAACTTTTCAAGTATTTTTATAAGTGATAGAATCATTTTATCGATGTTGATATTATCTCATTATTAGATTATATATTACGTTGTTTAAAATATATATTGTTAATTTATAGTTTAAAATTATGATGGTGGGACAAAAATTGTCGTAGTTAAAATAAGGAGACTAAATCTATAAAATAACAAAAATATGAAGACCAAAATTGCAATTAAGCCCATACTTAACTTATTACTTTCACTTTCACTAATGAGGGACACTTATACACCAATTAGAATCAATGCATACCAATTAGAATCAATGCATACATTGATACTGGGTGAGCCCATTTGCTATTAACCCAAGCCGGCAGGATAATATATGATATACTGAATAATACATTTGTCCTTACAATATTAAAATGAATGGTTCCATAAAAAAAATATTAAAATGAGTGGTGCTATTTAGTGCGAGAGATATTTTCACAAAATTTTCATGAAAAGCTCGCATAACACATTTAACCAATAAATTGAATAGAAGGTGCATTAACTAATGAGAATTTTTGACATACAACAAGACAGAAAAATCATGACAATTTAAATAGCATAGAAATTTGTTTTGCACAATTTTTCATATAAGTCTTACATTGACTTTTATTTTTTAATTTATTTAAAAAAATTGAAATTTAATCTCTCCAAATGATTTTTTTATGAGATATTTCATGATTAAAACTTTGGTTTAACAATTAAATCTTTTATTTGAAGTTGTATGTATATTACTAAAAATTAATACCAAAAAAATTAATTTAAGATGAAATAGTATTTTTCTTGGACTACATTTAAAATGATTAAATTTTGACATTTATTTTCGGTTGAACTACATTTGTATACTATAAAATAATTTTAATTAAAATAAAGTAGGTTTGTTTTTTAACTTTCGAATAAGAGTAGTTATTTAAATATATTTTACTAATTTAAATTCATTTTATTAAATTTTAAAGTGCGCTGAAAAAACCAAAGTTCAAATTGTTAATTATAATTTAAAAAATGAGAAAAAAAAATATGTGTTACTAATGTTAAAAATACTAGACATCTATATACTAGACATCAATATACAGGATACATTGTTGCTCTTCATAAATTTTTTAAATAACTTTTTCACGGGATAAATTATCAATTGTAAAACTTTATAAATATACGAGATATTTGTACAAATTATTTGTTTCGTAAGATCGTGAAAGAAGTACTTGTTCCTAATATATAATATACGAGACATATATACACATGGGATACGTTGTTATTCATAAAAAAATTTAAATTGTCCTTTATACACGGGACAAGTTGTCGTCGATAAGAAGTTTAAAATAACTATATATATATATATATATATATATATATATATATATATATATATATATATATATATATATATAGGACAAATAAAAACAATTTATTGTGAATAAATTTTTTTAGATTAAAATGTTTTTATATTTTGACAATGTTTTATACTTAATTTTATACACGGGGTAAAATGATTAAATTTTGACATTTTTTAACAGTTGAATTATATTTGTGGACTATAAAGTACTTTTAATTATAATAAAGTAGGTTTTTTTTTATCATAAAAAAAATTGATTTATTTTTTATACAAGGAGAACAAATTGTTGTTGATAAAAAAAATTAAAATTTACTATTATACACAATAAACAAGGTACATACAGATGAAAAACTCTCATTAACTATCTTCTTAGAAATGAAGGACACGGTTGTACGAGTCTTTATAATAGTTTTTGTTCAAGTAAGATCGTAAAATACACTATTAGAAAAAGTTGAAATACCGACGGAATTTAGAGACAGAATATATTTCGTCTCTAATAGAGATGAAATTAGAGACAGAAAAAGCAGTTAGAGACAAATATTTTTATTTTAGAGACAGATATTTTCATTTTAGAGATAGATTTTGTCCGTCTCTAACAGTTTAGAGACGAGAAAATTACCGACGGGATCAAATCCGTCTCTAACCTTCTTAGTGACGGAATATTTGCATTTTAGAGACAGATTTTGTCCGTCGGTATTTAAGATTTTTCTAGTAGTGATAGATATTTGTAGTTGCTCATAAAATATTCTAAAATATCTTTTATACACGGGACAAGTTGTCGGTGATAAGAATTTTAAAATAACTTTTATATACGGGACATTTATACAAATTTTTTGCTAATATCTCTTTATAAATCAAGGATACGATTATACGAGTCTATAGAACAAATTTTATTCAAGTCACGTCGTGAAACAAATATTCGTTACTAATATACTACATTCGTCCCTAATTATAAGACCATGTTTGACCAGTGCACATACGCATATGTATAATTTTGATCACTAATATCTTTAATTGTCTATTAGTAAAAATTATAAAAAATTAATATTTTAAAAATACTCATCAAAACAAAATGAACAATATCTTATATGCTTATATTTATGTTTATATATTATTTAAAAAATACAGTCAAAACAATTATATAGAAAAATATTATCTTCAAAACAAAGTCGATTTATTTTGGCAAAATTACATATTTGGTCCTTTATCTTATTTTTTTGTAACATTTTGGTCCTTTATTTTTCATTTGTAACATTTTGGTCCTTTATCTTATCTTTTTGTAACACTTTTGTCCTTTATTTTTTATTTGTAACATTTTGGTCCATTAAAAAACATGAAAATATGAAAAAATTGATAAAGATGATGAACATTTTTATCAAAATTATGATTTTTATTTAATTTTAATAAAAAAGTATCTTAACAAATAAAATTCAGAATTTTTTTAATAAAAAAAAATGAAAAAAAGGATTTATATGTGAATGTTATAAAAGATAATGGACTAAAGTGTTACAAATAAAAGATAAAGGACCAAAGTGTTACAAATATATAAGATAAAAGACTAAAATGTTACAAATAAAAGATAAAGGATCAAAATGTTACAAAAAAATAAGATAAATGACCAAATATGTAATTTTGCCATTTATTTTTTATACATGTAGAACAAATTGTTGTTGAAAAATATTAAAACTAACTATTATACACGGGGAACAAGATATTTACTGATGAAAAACTTAAATTAACTATTATACACGGGGAATAAAAGTTGTTGCTGGTAAAAGAAAAAGTTAACTATATGCAAAAGAAACAAGTTGGTGATGATGATATTTTTTAATTAACTATTATATATAATGAACAAATTGTTGTTGATAAAAAGTTTAGACGATACACGAAACACATTGTTGATATTGATAAAAAAAAATTAAATTAAGTATTATACACGGGGAAAAAGTTTTTGTCGTTCAATATCTTACATTTTTATGTCACAATGGTTAATAAAAATTCTAAATTAATTCTCAAATATAGGAGAAGCTAATAAAATTTTAAATTAACTATTATACATTAGACAAAATATAGATCTTAAAAATTTTATCTTCATCAAACCTTTTGTGTATTATCACCGTTAACAATGACTATATTTAATTTTAATTATCAATAGTATTATGTCCCTGAAATCTTACTCCTTATCATTAATGCCTATTTATTTAATTCGTATCACAACCTGGACGACCCAACGTCCCCACGATCCGTGCGTACGCACGGGTATGCAACTAGTTTTACATAATAAAATTCTCTCAATTACACTTGTAACTTGTATTAAAGCAAACAAGTAATTTAGAAATGATTTTCACAAAATTCCGAATTGCAATAATCCAAATTCTTACTTTTGATAACCATTAGTTGTGATGCGCAATTAGAATTATGGCACCCTAACTTGAATCTATTTGCAGTAAGCAACCACTTAGGTTCTCTCCTTTTTTTTTTGGTACATCTTAGGTTCTCTCCTTTTAGTAATTATAATTATTAATTTACTATTGTGGATATGTATCGAAGAATTTTTTAAGGGAAATGCTTGTTGGTAAGAAAATTTAAGGTGAAGAATTGCAAGAATAAATCTCAACCCTTACATCCATCACCACCCATGATTTCCATGAAATAAGGAGATTAAATTATATCATCCTTTAAGATTTTGCCATATGTTGATTCTTGCATTTCTTGTGTAAAAAAATTCTTACTAAATAACAATGCTCATTTTTTAAAGGCAAAAAATGTGGGGCAATGTTTTTGTGAACCTCTTTTTTGTTAAGGGGATAGATGAAAGAAAAAGAGTTAGAGCCCCACAAAGAATATCAGTTAGAGATTTATATTCAAATTTTTTAACAAAAAAACAAAATGATACGCCTATATTGTCAAAAAAAAAAACAAAATGATCGCCTAGAAATTGTATCCTGCTATGCATATATGTTCGTTAGTCAATAAGCATAATTGGACGCTTTCTAATCGTAATCTCACATTGCAAATTTGCAATCCCCTCTAAATGTTGACTACTTGACTTGGTGTTAATGAGTTGTTAGCTAAATAGATTAGACTCAAATCTGAAAGAGATTGTAGATAAATGAATTTCCCCACTCCTAATCCATTTGTTTTTGTTGTTTCTTCTAATGAAAGGCAAATCTCATGGAACAATTGGTTATGAGTAATGAAGATTATGCCAGTAGAAGTTGTTGCATTATATCACAATGAGTCTATAGGTGGTCTAGAAGATTTTTATCAATAGGAGGGGAAGCCTGAATGAGGGAAGATTTCTATTTTCTATTTATGGGCTCATGAGACTGACTGAAATAGTGAGCATTACACTTGTATTTTCATCACTTAACAGGAAGGAGAGAATTTTTCTGAGGTGCAATCTAAGGTTCTGATATCTTTTTTCCTTATAGCTATACTTTGAATCTAATGTGCGATGGTTTAGTTTCTAGTTGGATATGATCTCTAGTTAGATTGTTTTTCCTCTGACTTAGGCTTCCTATTTGGCCTTTTGGTAGGTACCTTTGTGTTTCAAGGGCTATGCTTTCACACATCTGTATTACATCTCTATTGACAATAAAACGTAGGATAATATCTACATAAAAAATCTTCTGTATAATATTAAAACAACACACATTTGCATATTTACTTCTGCAGTGCAGTGCAGTTCACATCATTTTCCTTTTTACATTCTTTTTTCCCACCCTTTTGTTTCACCTTATTATATACAGTTATCCAGTGAAAGAAAGAATATGTTATCAATTTACCTTTTGAAAGTTTACATACAAGCAAACTAATGAAAGAATTGCACTCGTGACAGTGTGGATGTAACAACTCAATAAGGTAGAGCACTGCAAAAATTTCAAGCCAAAAATGAAGACACGTTATAATTTTGTATATGAATAGCACTTTGAATGTAGCTCATTAAATGAATTAATTATGAAAATATTGCAAAAGACCTTAGTTGAAAGGCTCAAGATGTAAAAGCAAAAAGCCTATCTGCTATATTTGTTCGGCATATTGGACATTCAGAGCATGCAAGTGAGCAAGATTTACACACTGCAAAAGCAAACAATAAGTTTTGTAATTCAGATCCAAAAGAGAAAAAGTGAATACAAAGGAAATGTGATAAAAATTAAGATGTGGAAATAATCAAATAAGAAATGACTTACAACAGAAATGACGGCATGGAAGAAGAATTGCTGCAGTTGAAGATTCAAAGCACACTTTACAAACATGGGAATTTGCATCTCCATTACCAAGATGCTTGAGTTCTTTTTCCTTCATGTCTTGCATTCGTGCCTGAAATCATATATTTTAGATAAACTGTACTTCGGTGGCCACTTTGTTTCATTACAAGATTGAGCAATAAAAGCGGCACCATTTAATACTTGGGATCTAACCCAACAATGATAATAACAGGGTTCCAAGTTTGATATAATATAGTGACATACAATTAACTGTAGAATAGGTGTTACCTTGAGATGAACAACTAAAGGTTCTTCCATGGGAGTTTCGTTGTCTGGTTTTGATACATCCAAAATCTGCTCCTTAGAGATAATATTACTTTCAATGTCATTACTTTTTGAATCATTCATATGTGTGTCTCCGTTACCAGATTTTTTGTCAATGTTTGATTCTGTGACAACACCCGCTTCTCTCTTTAACTTTGCAACGAGGACCCACATATTTGCTAAGTCATTCTCCAACAAAGATTCTCTTTTCTTGGCATCTTCAACCCTGTTCCTGTACTCCTCTTCCATAATTTCCTTTTCGGCCAATGCAGTCTCAAGAACTGCTTCTTGTTGTTTTCTAGCCTGAAGTTCCATCTTCAGATCCTCAACTTCGAGACTCCGTGACTCCAACTCATCTCTACCAGGTCCCGAATTTTCATTTGCACGGCTAGAAATTCTACCCTTCCTTCCAGATCTTTGATCATTGTACTTGCGATGAACACCATTAACTGTCTGTGTGACAGCACTTCGAGTGTTGGCCAGGTTTCGAGCAGCCATCAATTCTTTTTCAAACTTCGTATTCTGCAATGAAAGTTTGGTCACCTCCCCAGCCAAATTGTTCAACTCCACAGCAGCAGCTGAGGCCAGTTCTTTGGCATAAGAAGCTTCTTCAGAGAGTTTCTGATTCTGCACATGTAATCCACTATTCTCTTCTGACAAGTGTACTTGTTCTAGCTTTAGTTTTTCATTTTCAATCTCCTAAAGGAGGTAAAATGTCAGTTCAGCAATTAGATTGAACCATCAAAACCGTAAAGTAGAAAACAAAGAATTTCTGATGGTAGTATCCGCAAAACTTTCGTCAATGCAGAATGCATACAAATTATTTATACAGTAATTCTAAAAAGTAGTTCCATCAAATATAACCAACAGAATGAAGGTCAGTGAAAACAGATTAGGAAGGGAAACATTAACCGAGGAAAGAAACTAAGTAAAACCAAGTGAAAGATAAATTCAAAAACACATAATCCTTTGAGCCGGGTTACTTCAAAAACAATAAAGTCCCGGTTACCTGGTACTTTATTTTCCTTTTCAACTCATCAATGTTCTCTCCAGACACACACTCATCAGCAGGCAAAAGTGAGGTACACCTGGAATCTGTGGCTAGTTGCTGCTCTAGAAACTTCACCTTTTCTTGCAATTCTATGTTTTCAGAGCACTGGAAAAAAGTGAGGGATGGTGTCAAAATATAGCAAGTGGTAATTACAGCATCTTCAACTTTGAGGATAAAGAAGTAAATAGTCATAGATAAACATGTACCTTGCTATTTAATTGTTCTTGAAGGACACGGTTGTCCGCGGATTTTATCTGAAGCGACATTTAAAAATATAAATGAATAGTCAATTTCACTAATACAATTCACATATTCATATCCCATATTGAGAATAGAATCATAAAATGCAATAATAAAATACAAGCCGTGATAATTGTGTTTTGGAAATAATTTATGATTCAAGATCAAGAAACTCCCTAATATAGATAAAATAGTATTTACCTCCAGCTCAAATGCTTTTTCATTACACTGAGCCGTCAATCTTGTGACTGTCTGTTATTATAAACCCAAAGCGAAAACAAAATTATAATTAATTGAAGAATTTACATAAAGATACAACTTTTAAATCTACATAAAACTTAAAAGAAATAAAATTCCCACCTGCTGCATTTCAACCAGGGATGGATTAGCTACTGAAGTTTCGCCACTCTCAATTATTCTTTGTTCTATACCTCTCATTTGCTTCCTTTTTTCTTGGATTTCTTGTTCCAATTTCTCAATCTGTAACAAGAAAGCGTGCTCCCTTTAAAAGGACTTCTAAAAAGAATTATATCAGAAATATATGTCATTTCATTTAGAGTTCAGAATTGTGTTTAGTCGGTCTTAACCACTTGCACTCAGAATATATAGTAATTTGTAAGCTACAAAGGCCACACAACAGGAAACGACTATTGTTTGCAGAAGGCAAAATATAAAGATATAATACATCTAAATTTTATTTTGAAAATTAAATGCGTATAAAAAACTCATAATCACTCCTATTTTCACAGTCCAAAATTTGAGTGCTTGCAAATTTTGGTGTATCCATGTATCATTCTAATTGCTTTTATGGAAATATCAAGTATCTTAAATCTTTCATCAGTCCTTCTCCACATCAACAAGTGGTCCAATACGTTTGACTGCATGATTTGAAACAAGGCAAATAACCTGAGTTCTGGAGCTTTCAGGATCATTTACAGACTGCTCCATCAAGCGCTTTAGAGTGCTGGTACTGAACGCAATGTCTCCAGCAAGCATTTTGACTTGCTCAACAAGGAGATCCATCTGATCAGACATCGTCACCCCTCCCTACAATTCAATAATCAGTTTAAAATATAATTTGAATAGTGACAATATGATAAAATACAATTATGACAATCAGCATGAAGAAATGCTTTTATAGCGCCAACTTCAGTATAAACTGTAACTCTGGACCGACAAATGTACGTGATACAATCAACTTTTTTGTGGGAAGAGAGGTGTTTGTTTGTATAGCTAAAATAGGGATGACACCCGTGCAGTTCAATCACGGGCAAAATTGTTTTCCCTGTTCTCTACGAGGATCACACAACTGTAAAAAGATAAAATAAAATAGACACAAATATATATATAACAAAAAATTTAGAGTATTATATTTATGCATTTAATTACTTAAAAAAAAAGGGCTAACATATTTGTATACATATATGTTTGTTTTATTAAGAGTGATTGCAGCCCATCCCAAAGTTGTAGGATATGGAGTGTGACCACAGCCCCATCCCTAAAGATGTTCCAGTCTCCATCTATGCCAGGGGTAACCCCCAAATGCGACAGTTCTCGCAGGGATCCTTGGTAGGAAAAATAGTCACCCCCATACTAATTAATTTCAACAAAACTATCCCACAATCCCAATGTTGACAATCAATATGCAAATTAGGCATGAAATAAGATTAACAAATAGATGTTGAGACTTGAGAGGGAACATGACTCACTGCTGGTGTCCTTGTTCTGCTGATCAGTTCACCAGCTTGCGTTGATTCAGTTATAATACTGCTAGATGGGGAGAGTTCTTCGTTCCGTCTACTTGATGTTCTTCTATGTCTAACATCATGATCAGATGCCACTGTTGAAACATCTTTTTGGCTCTCACTTTCAAACAAAAGAGATCCATCTTGTAGGGAATCATACTTCTGGAATAAAAAATTTAAGCCGGTTACTTACTGTTTAACATGTTCTATAAAAGGATAGTCACACAAAGCAGGTTGATTTGGAGAGAAGATATATTTCTGATAAATGACGATATTTGAATACATATACAGTTCAGGAGTAAAAATCACAAACCCCTCAAAAGAATGCCCTATGGGATTGAATCATGAATAATGTTAGGCTTTCTTTACCTTGTCTTGGATATTAGCAAAGAACCAACTCAACCTAGAATCATAAGCTGTTTGGTAGACTGGGGATAGGACCAATGATGAACATTTAAGTATTATTTCAGTGACAGAAGAAATAAAGTTGTGTGTGTGTGTGTGTGTGTGTGTGTGTTTTTTTAAGACTGTGTGTGTTTTATAAATATTATTTCAGTGACGAGAAATAAACTTGTGAATGCCACCAAACCTAGAAGAGCTTAACAATCAATAGCCCAGAACTTGAAGCTAAAGAAATTTAAAATGAGAATGAAACTCAAAGCAAATCATAATAAGTTGTTCAAAAAAGCACTTGCACTTAAAGAATGAATATTTAAAAGAATGGTAGAACACACTTCACACCAGTTGAAGGAAAACTCACATCATCCTCACCAACAGAGTGACCACGCTGGTGATCAGGAGCATCAGTTAGATATCCAGGAATTGCATTCTTTGATGAAACCAGAATGAGCTTGGTTAGCTTCTGGATCCTACTCGCCAGAGCAACCTTCTCTTCTTCCTCTTCTTCCAATCTTGACTGCATTTTCACTTGACCTTCCTCTAACTACTCATATATCAATATAAATTAAGAAGCAAAACTCGTTACATATCTCAAAAAACCAAGGGGAAAATGAAAATACAAAAACAATAGCTAAAAACCTTTTGCTTTAAGGTCAAAATCTCCTCATGGTTGACACCAAGTTGCATCCCCTTCTTCAGCTGATCAAGTTCACTTTTGAGAACTGAAATTTCTCTCTGGTATTTCTTAATAAGAGATTTTTCATCAATAATCTGTTTTAACAAATATTTGAAGAATGAATCAGGAAGGGCCTCAAATACATGTTAATAATACTTAATAAACATGCAATTATGTAGCTAATTAATAATTATAAAATGGACCTTATTACGTGAAGCATATATTTCTACTCGCTTTGCCCTGCTTGCAAACTTCAAGGTATTGTGAGTTTCTTCCATATTACTGGATGCAGGGGTCACATTGCATATAAGCTGAAATTTTCATGTTAAAGCCAGAATTAATGTGGTGTAATGGTGCTCGTTCAAACATTCTAACACGCTTTGTTCCAACATATCCATAAGATGAAAAGCAAGAAAAGTGAAGGAAAAGAAAGTGAAAAGCTATAGCCTTGTTGAAGCAAATGATGACTAAGTAGGTACAGAATAAAAGGGATGTCAAATACAGGCGAACAATTATTATAACATTAAAAGTGTAGTAGAGACTTACTGATACATGACCATGACCACTAAGTGACGATTGCAGGAGGCGGGTAAGCTTTGAATCTCGATAGGGAACATGAGATGATTTCCCCTCACTCAATTTTCCAATGACCTTTAAATGGAAACCACAAAATCAAGACTGCAGGTGCAGGTTTTCTGATCTTTTAACAAAGATATAAATTGCATATTGTGCAAATGGTGATCGCAAGTCCAAACAAATTGTTCAAACAAAACCTCTTCATAGTAAAAAAATATAGGAAATGTAAGACACCTACAGTTCCAAGTGTCAGAAGACTTTTGTTTATATATGATCCTTCTTTTCTTCTTAACCCAGTTGTTTCGGTTTTTGAGCTTTCAGATCCAGCCAGATCAATCAAATTCTGATAGAAAAAACAAGTGAAAAATGAGCTTTTGCATGGGAATAGAAGGGGTAGTACTAGTAATGCTTGAAAAGTTTAATAACATTCACATACAAGCTGAGAAAATATCACTCCATCGTATTCTTCACCATCCACGCTGCTTTCAATCATCTACAGACGCATTAGATATTAGATGTAAAAAATGCCATACATTAACTTTGTAATTATTAAAATTTAACAGGCATGTAGAAAACACAAGTACAGTCAATTCCATGAGCACGTGCATGGTTGCAAATTAGCCATTTAAAAATCTAAGGCCTCATGCTGTGATGTAGAAATGTTTCCTTTTACAATGAGATTAAGTTTAGAAAGCAAGTATAGTAAGGGGTATTTTGGCACCAAATTTCAATACTATGTTTCCTTTTACAATGAGATCAAGTTTAGAAAGCAAGTATAGAAAGGGGTATTTTGGCACCAAATTTCAATACTATTATTCCAAGAATTCTTACAAGTGTAAAAATTGTGTGACTTCGGCTGCTGAAGAGATTAAAATTGTTTGATCCAACATGACGATGCTCTGCCATCAAACAACATGCTTATTTATTAAGTTTCTGAATCAACAATTTACCATGATGCTATACAGCCTATATTACTCAAAACAATAGGAAGAAAGTATAACTATCATTGTCGACATAAACCTTCTCCAGCAGCAATAAAGGAGAGAGCATGTCCAGGAGACAAAACAACTTCTTCCTTTATACCCTCCACATAAGTACCCTGAAATACGAACCAACATAAATCATTTGTTATATCTCAAACTACTCTTGAGAAAATAAGAAAAATTCTGAAGAGTTCAAACTAGATAATACAGTAATTGTCTAGATACTCTTCAAATAAATTGTTTTAATAATTTTTAATGTCAATTTTAATGCATAAGTTTTAGCATAGAAATGAATATTTTATTTGGAAACACAGAATACATTTAAATTTGTAAAAATAACGAAATAAACTTTCAAACATCAGTACTAACCAGAAACCGGTCACCATCAATGTTCACACATAAAAAAAGGTTTACAGTTTAAAGTCCAAAGATACATCATACATGATGATAGGAACCCAAATTTAAAGACGGAAAGTAACTGTGTGATTGAATTGAAAATATATGTATTACAGAAGATAACCCTTGCAACCCCAGGGTAAAACTCCTCAGAGTAGAGACATCTCTCTCTCTCTGCCTAAACCATTAGGTTTTAATAATGCTGAATGAATCCCTGTTGCTGCACCTATCATTATTGTAACTGCCATTTCCCTCTAACAGATTGGCCACTTAAGCAATTCAAACTAATTCTCTATTCAGAAAATACCATAAACCAATTACCATCCACGTTCACACATAAAAACAGGTTTTCAGTTTAAAGTTCATAGATACATCATACATGTCATGCCACATTCCAAATACAACGAGAAATGTCGGTGTTTGTGTATTGAAAGACATTGAGAACATAGCATGAAATTATTTGAAATTGGAAATTTATGGAACGAATCAACACAGAATTATAAACAAAATTTCAATTACAATTAACAAAAGATTAAGTAAGCAACCTGTGCATCTTCTCTAACACGCAAATTTTGGCCAGTTGGGTCAAGCAAGTCATTTATCACCTGACACCAAACATAAACTGTGAAAATATCTCTATTAACAGTGAAAACTTAGAAGAAAAAATATCTCTATTAACATGGAATTGGAATGTGACTATTAGTGTCACAGAGTAGCAAATGTTGGGAAATTTTAGTTCAGGTAAGGCTGAAAGAACTAAGGTTGTATGAATCACAAAAACTGTAGAACATATTCAGAACACATATGGTGTAACACAAAATATTTTGGATTTACCTCATTGTATATTTCTAGATATGACACTCGAAGTAAGAACTCTCTTCCTGGAGTCTGCAGTAAACACAATAAGTCACTCCAAACAAGTTGCAATACTATAAAGTTAATCAAGAACATATGGGATACTTCCATTCCACAATCATGCCAAGATGAAGTAGTTTCCATGTAATTATAAATCCAAGCACTATGATTTCTTACCAATCAAAAGTCAAAACACAGAGCTCAAATATCCTTGCATGTTTTAAATAACTAACTAGTTTATATTCAAAACAGAAAATAATAATGGTATGCATAAGAAAGAGGTAGGAAATTGGTCACAGGTACAGCAGACAAAAAGGGTGAGTATTGAAAACAAAACAAATATAAAAACATCAATTTCAAAGAACCAATGTTATGAGAGAAAATAATGGGAACGCTCACTTGTTGCAAAATAACCAACATATATAATACAACAATAATTTAACTAACATTGACTGTATCTGGAAGAAAACTCACATCTTGAATACTGCTGAAAACATCTTTTATAGCCAATGGTATGATACCAGGAGAGTTTTGATCTCCCTGCAGAAATCATTATTGAAAATCAAATCAGAAAAACAAGTTAAGAGATCATGCCAGTTCAAAAAAGCTGCACCGCGAACGTGAAGTACTTTGTGGACAGAAAGTGATTTGAAACAAAATAAATAGGGCATTGTAACAGTGGTAAAAACTGCAAGTTAACCAAGTGTTTAATTGCCAAATCATGGTACCGTGTTAAGCGTTCCAAATTGGATAAAGAGATTGTCTGAAGATATGTTTATACGTGGGGCAATCCTCACCTTACAAGCCGGTTTTGCATGATTGAGTTAGGCTCATCCCAAATTATAAGATGGTATCAGAGCCTCTCATATTTCACATGTTTGGTGTTCTTATTAAGGATGTAATCTCAAATCAAATGAGTCAGTTCAACTGTTCAAATAGAATATTATTTTCCAAACCTATCTGGTTTTTTCTAATTTCACTGTGCTTTACTTCAACAATATCCACAAATCCTTTCAACTTATTAAAAACATATTTTTAATTATAGTTCTAATCTATTTCTCGCAGAATGTCGTTTAAGTCCCTAGCAAATGTTCAGTTTCTTATACGAATGATCTTAATCCAAAAAATTGTTATGTGTCTAACTGATAACTAATACAGATGTCAATGGTATTTCATCAAATTGTAAACCCACAAATTGACTATCTTTTGTGATTATAATTATGTCAGCCGAAAGCGGGTCCAAGGCTCAAAGATCCCCCTCCCATAAATCACTTCTTAACAACAGAATCATCAAACAATAGGTGACAAAATCTTATTACCTACATTCTTCTCAAGAATAATATAAAAAGTAAATGCTTGCAAGGAAGTTGATATAATGCGGCATATGTGCTGTCCTATTAGAAAATTGAAATTAGAAAAAGATATTAACAAAAACACCTCAAATTGAGAATTGACAAATAACCTACACCACATACCTACTCCATCTATTTTAACTTTATCCGCTCATTTGGATTAAGAAAGCTCTCAAATAATTACTAGGAAAGATACATTTGACTAACCTATCCTTCATTAAAATACTTAAATTATTTTTTTTTAATCATAAAATACTCAAATTATATTGCTCCAATAATGGTTTCTATAATTTTTCAACTTTTTTTATTGTCAGACAAGATAAAATGAAACAAAACAGAATTACTATAGCTCCAAATATTTGGGTAACGGGGTATTAGGTAGCTGTACCATGCAGAGGTGAAATACTTTAATGCCAAAAAATAATAATAATAATAATAATAATAATAATAATAATAATAATAATAATAATAATAATAATAATAATAATAATAATAATAATCAATTCACTAATTTATTTTGAATTAATCAATACATGACACTTACATGCATCGTATGTGTTTTTCCACTACTGGTCACACCGTAGGCAAACACTGTTCCTGCAATGTTTATCACAAGTTATCTTCCAATCTCAGCTAACTCCACCAGCCACTTTAACATCAAGCATTAAGTATGTAGGTAGATATTCATATTATTAACCATTGCAATCCATCTATTGAACTAGATACATATTTAAACGTAATTACATAAAGTAATTTTCATCAAGGTAAAGAATGAGTCAAGCAATGATACCAAATTTGACATAGCTAAAAACAGCACATTCCCATTACTACACAGTTTTAAATCTATATAGTAAAATTTCTTACCATTGACCCCTTCCATGGCTGCCTTCACAACAGGTTTGGCTGCTACCTCATACACCTCATCAGAATTTGTATGCGGTCCAAACACTCTGTCTGCCACAAATCAAATCCAAATTCTAACATCAATGTCTCAACAATTTCTACACTAAAAGCAAAATTATCGACAATTCCATAGTTTAAACCTAATTAATTCACCTCCATTAATCTCTCACGAAATCACATAAATAAATTTAAAAAAAAAAAACGAATTAAAAAATTGAGAATACCGAATGCATAAGCAGTAGCTGGATTAAACTCATTCCTCACAATCTTATCACCATCTGCATACCACGCGATCTCGTCCCCTCTCTGATACTCTCTTTCACTGCAGGAAAACAACACCATAACCAAAACGAAAATCAAACTTCGCAATCAAAGTCGATATCAGAAAATACAATGCGAAAACTAAACAAATAAAAACCAAACGATTCAGTTGCTCACAAATTCACAACGAACGATTTGAGACCATAACAGAAGCAGATCTAAACCATTACCTCAACGGTCTAAACCGAATTGTCACCGAAATGCTATCTCGAGGCGTAGAAGAATCAATAGGCTCCGCAATTACCTCCTCCATTGGAGAAGCATAACCTTGCGCGTCAAAATACATTGACTCGGTTTGACCACCGCGACTCGGAGCTATGGATCGGGAACTGAGTTCAGGCGCGCCACCGGAGTTGAAAAACGAAGAGGCAGAAGAAGAGGAAGAGCGTAGCATTAACTTTGCGGCGGAGAAGGAAGAAGCAGAAGAGTAAGGTGTGGCAGGTTTCCGGTGAGAAAACGGCGAGTTGCTCCTTGCTCGTGAAGACGAGGCCATTGAGTCAACTCGCTGAGTTAAGTTAGTTAGAAGAAATTGTTAAAATGTGAAGTTAAGAGGGAACAAAGGAAAGGGAATAGAATGTGTCAGAACCTCAGAACTTTCTCACATGGCTAAAGCTATAGAAACAAAAGCGAAGAACATTTTCTTCTTTATATATATATTTTTTTTTTTTTTTTTTTTATACTTTGACGCTTTTAATTCACGAGGAGAGGGTTTCGTCTTCTGGAAGACAAGTAGAGTTGCAGAGAGAAAGTGGTTGAAGAAGAAAGAAAGAAAAAATGTAGTGAGAGAGTGTTGGGGAGTGGTAATATGCGTTTAAATTTATTTTTCTTAACTAATTTTGGAGCTTTTTATTGGATGATTTATTTATTTTTATTTTAAAAATGAAACAATGAAAAATTGTTGTGACGGTGGCTACGTGGCGGGTAAGGAGGTGGGGGTGGACATTTAAACTGGCGGGAGCGCCCGCGCAATAAGAATGTTAACAACATTGGCAGCCTCATGTAAGTCACAAGTGTAATAAATGGAGATTAAAATGTATAATTTATTTATTTTTTTAAATAATTAAGAGAATATAATGTAGAATTAATATTTTATGAATGTATTAAGTTCCATTTGGTTAAGCAACTTATACAAATATTTATAATATTAGTAGTTTATAACATGAAGCTTATATCTTACACTCTTATATTCAATAAAGATTAAATTGCAGTTTTGATTCATGGGTTTTTTAATTATGCGAATTTGGTCAATAAGTTTAAAACAAATGATTTAAACCCTTTAAGTTTCACAATTGTTCGATTTTAATACTTCAAGTTTCAATTGCTCGATTTTGACCCTCCAAGTTTACCCCATTTTACATTTGCTAGCCCCTGTTGAATTTTTTAATTAAAAAATGCTTATATGACATTTTAAAATTAAATTATTTTTTAAAATTTTTATAAAAAAATTACAAATTGTTTTTTAAAAAAATAACTTATAAAACATTTTTTATTATATGTAATTTTGTTATAACAAAAAAGTAATATATTTTTTATGAACTATTTTTTTTAAAAATTGTAAACATTTTTTTTTAAAAGATAAAATAAAAAATTATTAAACCTATTATTTAAAAACAATTTTTAATACATTTTTATAAAAGCAAATATTAATATTTTATAACATTTTTTTAATTTTAAAACATTTTTTATTTTAAAAACATATTTTATTTATTTTTAAACGCCACATAAGCAATTTTTAGTTAAAAAAGTCAAAAAGGGACTAGCAAATGCAAAATAAGGTAAATTTGGAGGGCCAAAATTGAGCAATTGAAACTTGGGGGATAAAATCGAGCAATTGTGAAACTTATAGCGTTAAAATCGCTCGTTTGAAACTAGAGGGGCCAAATCGCACAATTAGAAAATCTGAGAGGACAAAACTGCAATTTAACCTTCAATAAATTATTTATGTTTTGTTATGTACTCTAAAATGTATTTACATAAATTGAAGTATTTAGATTTCTGATTACATTAGCAATTATAAATTTAAAGATTGAGTTAAGAAGATAAGTAGAATACTTTAAAAAAAAAGTGTGAAGAAGAAAAAGATAACTGTGTAAGAAAAAAAATAAGAATATAAGTTTAAAATGTGTATGTTGTGAGACTTATTAAAATATGACATAAGTAGCTTATGAAATTGTGATTAGCATTTTTTTTATTAATTTATTCAAACACAATACAATAGCTTATATCAGTAAATAAACTCATGTAAAGATAAAATAAGTCAATCCAAATGAAATAATAGAGTTATGTTTATGTTTTGTTTGGCAATGCTATATTTTAAGCTTATGGTTTATATTTTATATCTTACAAGTTCATACGACAAAAAAGATATATTTTGTAACGGTTTTTCTTATGAGTTTATGGTTTATTTCAATTTTACTCTTGTTATTTTCCTTGAAAAAATAAATATTAATTAAATATATCATGTTCATGTCATTTCACAATTATAAATTAGTTCAACCACTACCACCGATGATCTTATCAAACACTGCAAATTCTAAAGCTAATTTATCCACGATAAGCCAATTTATAAACTATTCATAATAAATTCATCTGTTATAAATTATTTAGGCAAAAAACAGAACCTAAGGGTCTGTTTGGTTTGAGGGAGAGAAAGAGAGAGAAAAGAAAATTGCGAAAATCAATGCATGAATTTGGACTAATGTTAATCTATATTCATGCATTGGTTTCCGCAATTTTCTTTTCTCATTTTTTCTTTTCTTTCAATCAAACGGACCCTTAGTATTGGAACTAAAATAATCCATAAAATAATGTAAAATGAAAAAGAAAAAAAATGTATATATAAATAAATATAAGCAGAGCGGCAAGGTTAAGTTTCTTAATGTCTTTGTCTTAAGATCAATTCTCTTTAGGAAAAATATGACATTGTCTCATTACTACAATTTAGGTTAGTGGTTTTAGATTAGATTGACACCAACACTCACCAATTTTCAATGAAAAATGTCTTTCATCTTCAACATGAAAATTCTCTTCTCGTTGAAGGGGATTGGAAAAGTTTGTAAAGTTAGAAGGAACCTCGTAGAATTCAAACTTTTATGAGTGTCTTCTAACAAACTACCACAAAAGTGTATGGGAAAATTGTATCAACGCCACATGCCCTATATGTAGGAATGGAGATGAAACAATTTCCAATGTGTTCGAAAGATTGTGTCCATAACCCAAATTTGGATCAAACTCGTGGCTTTTAATCACGCTATAAATTTCTTTCTTTTTTGTCTTGTGGGAATGGATATTCAATAGTATGGCGGAGCGCGTAATAAAGAGTGACTGTTTTCATATGGTAGCGTCTTGACATTTGTGGTTGTGGAAAAATAAGAGTATTTAAGAGGATTTTTAGCGATCCCAGCAATTGAAATCATGTGATTCTTAAGATGGATATGGGGATAGATGCGAGAAAATCCATTTGGGTGAATGAATCCATCATAATGATACTATTTTTATTGGTTGGAAGCAACCTCAGATGATTCAAACTTAATTGGGATGGTGCTCATGAAAATTCAGTGCATCTTTCAGGTGTGGGAGACTCCTCCGCGACAGCCAACGATATTTGTGTGAGTAGCTTCGCCCGAAAAATTGACTCTTTTGACTCACTCCAGACAGAGATGTGGGGCATATACGATTCATAATGGATTTAGCTCCACTACTAAAAAACTGCAATTTAGTGATGAAATTTAGGGAGGCACTCATTTCCCTCACTGTTTGTGATGGAATTAGAGAGGGATTTGAGAAACTTAAATAAAATTTAAATTAGTGATGAAATTTGTGATGGATTCTACTACCTTATCCAATTTTTTGGTCACTAATTTCATTATAAACTAAACAAGTTAAATGTTTCAGAGGGAATTATTGATGAAATATTTCCCTTTAACAATTCCGTAACAAATTCCCTCACAAACAACATTTTTAATATTTATTTTATTTCAATATATTTTAATTAAAGGCTAAATTATACTTTTAGTCCCTTAACTTATTTTATGGTTTCATTTTGATCCCTTAATTATTTATTGTTTCATTTTGGTCCTTTAACTTTATTTTTATCAATAATTTTAGTCCTTTCAATCGGTTTTCAAATCATGACCATTGATTATGAGAGGCACATCAGATTTTATAATAGACTCGCAACATCTTATAATTTTCATTCTCTTTCTTTTACTCCACAATCCATCTTCTCTGTTCACCCATTTTGCCATACCCTTTCTTTCACCTCTCCATTCCCTTCCTCATAAATTCGTTCACTCACCCCACCAAACCCAAATCTGTATTATGCAAGCTCTTATGTTGAATGAACACCACCATTGAAATTGAAAACATCACACTTTTATTTTTTTGCAAAGACCAAAAAAGATTAAATAAATTAAGGCATAAGACATGCCTAAGAAGGAACAAAGAGTCTGTTACATCAATACAAGAAGCAAGAACCAAGTGCCTCCTTTAAAATTCATATCACCCCAAGCCTAACCAATTTAACATGTTCCCTCAGAAACAACAATCAGAAAATAGGAGCCAAACACCACCACAACTGATACTAAAATTAAACAACCCTCAACACAAATCCAACTGTATCAATAACAACACAACAAGCAACAACTGATACGAACAGAAATCCCAAGAATTGCTCTCTCAAATCCAGATTTTCGATTCAAATTTAGTGGTAGCCATCCCACTTGTGCCTCACTTGTGTCTCTCTTTCAAGTTTTTGTGTTTCTTTATACAATACAATGATTATTTTGTGTATTGAACATTTTTAAGATGTTTGTTCTTAGGAATAAAAGTAACCATTTTCATTGTTTTAAACATTTTGTTCCTATTTTGGTTGTGATAGTCTTTGGAATTGGAGTTTGGACAGAGAAGTGTGCAGGGAGGTTTTTTTTTGAACAAAATGGAAATGATCAAATGTTGCAAGTGTATTGTGTGTCTCTCATATCCAACGGTTATGATTTGAAAACTGATTGAAAGGACTAAAATGACCGATAAAAATAAAGTTAAAGGACCAAAATGAAACAACAAATAATTAAGGGACCAAAATGAAACCATAAAATAAGTTAAGGGACTAAAAGTATAATTTAGCCTTAATTAAATGTTTAAAAGTTTTTTTTAGTCAAATTTTTTTAAATTTTTAAAAATAAAAAATTGATTGAAAATTTGGTACCAAATAATCCCTATTCTATTCCCTACAATTTCATTCCGCGCTTCACCGCAACTTCATCGAGTTTCACCGCAACTTCATCGGAGCTTCTTCATCTTCAATCGCAATTTTATTCCGCGCCATCTTCACCGCAGCTTCATCTTCTCCAGGTAACCAACTTCATCTTCATCCCTATTTCCGTTTGTTTTTCTGTGTTGGTGCCGCCGCTTCATCGGGACGTAAATGCATTGTTATTCCGCCGAAATTTGATTCGTCATCTTCTTCTCTCTGTGTAAACAGACCCGAATTGAACTTGCAATTGTAAATGAAAACCTAATTGAACTTGTTTTGCTTTTGTTGTGAGATGTTAGTTTGAATCTGTTTCGTTGTTGCTGAAATTGATTCGTTTGAAATTGTATACACATGTTATTTTAGTCATTGTTTTGAGATGTTAGTTTGAAATTGATTCGTTGTTGCTGAAATTTTGAAAACCCCTAATTGAACTTATTTTGATCTTATAACATGAATGCTTAAATTTCAAAGAACTCATTGTTGAAGTTAATTCAATTGAGTTTTTCTTATTGTCACTAATTGTATTGAATTGCTCTGACTAGATTTTGTCACATGAACTACCATAATAATTACATATCCCTTAAAATGAATGTTTGTTTTATAAGATCAAATGTAGATTGAAACTTATGGTTTAGTACAATGTGAGCTACTTTTTGTGATTATTCAATTGAGCACATTATGAGCTACTTTATTCAATTGAGCACATTGTTACAAGATCAATCTGATTATTCAATGTGAGCTACTTTTTGTAAATAAGAAGCTTGTGTTTATTAGCATATATATATATATATATATATATATATATATATATATATATATATATGTTTGCGTACACTGCTATAGGTCACACTATCATGAGTATACTTACCTTTTTTAAAGAGTATCAACTCAGTTTAATTGAGTCAAACTTTCTTCTTATTAGAATTTAATTTAGTCAAAATGGTTATAATATGTGAGATACTGTAATTATAATTGAATCAGGGAGTAGTGATTTGAGATTGAATGAAACAAGTAACTTGTTAGCTCACTATCTGGTTACAGCAAACAAACTAAGAGAAGATACTTACTTCAATCTAGATATTCAATTATAATTAGCATTCATATGGTTACAACACTATCTGGTTGTCTCAATCTTCACGTGTTTAAATACAGAAGGCATGTATTTTCCTGCCTCAGCCTTCATGTGTTTAATTCTGAGTATGAGCATGTGTGTTTAAATACACATTAGTCCATTAGCTCACTATCTAGTTACAACACACAAACTAAGAGAAGATACTTACTTCGGTCTAGATATTCTGTTAGTATTTAATTTTGTGTTATGTTAAATCACATGGTAATATTCTCCTTTAATTTTTAATGAAAATGCTAATGTGTTTCTTTATCTAATTAACATAATATGCTTAGTTACATGTTCTTTAGCCTTAATCCATTGATTGTGACTGGTTAGCTTTTCTTTTTCTTTATCTCGTTTTTCTTATTGTTTTTAATTTATTTTACTTAATTCCATCCTAGCGAGCTTGGGTTTATACATTGTATATTTTGGAATTTTGGATTAGAACAACTTCAGAGTTCAGTCAAGTTTCAGTAATGCCTTTTAAGAATTAGCGATGGAAGTACCTGAAAATAGAAAGTGGATGAATAACAGAGTTGATTGTCACAAGAATATCACTGCAGAATTTAATATGGGAGTTCATCAGTTTATTAAGTTTGCTTTGGAAAAAGATGTAGATAACATTGGAAGAGGGAAAATTAGATGCCCGTGTAAGAAATGTACGTGTTTGAAGTTTGAAAGTCCAGAAACAGTGAAGACACATCTATGTAGGAAAGGATTCATGAGTAGTTATTATCATTGGACGAACCATGGTGAGGAGATTCCCCCAATTCCCCCTGTGGTTGTCAATCACTCGTATTATGGAAGTAGTGGTTAGAGGGAAATGTTTGATAACTATGAGCAGTTAGTAATGGATGCCGCGGGACCAAGCATTGGCAACTATCTAGAGCAAGAAGGTCAAGACGAAGGAGACACAATGGAAGAAGAACCTAATGGAGAAGCACAAAGATTCTTTGAAATGTTGAACTTCCATATTGGAAAACTCATCTCCTCCCACACAATCTCTATGTAATGCACATTGAGAGAAATGTGTTTCTTAATATTTTGTTCACAGTAATGGACACCAAAGGTAAGACAAAAGATACTAACAAATCTAGGGGGGACTTGGAAATACATTCACTACTAGAAAAAGTTGAAATACCGACGAAATTTAGAGACAGAATATATTTCGTCTCTAATAGAGATGGAATTAGAGACAGAAAAAGCAGTTAGAGACAAATATTTTTATTTTAGAGACAGATATTTTCATTTTAGAGACAGATTTTGTCCGTCTCTAACAGTTTAGAGACGAGGAAATCACCGACGGGATCAAATTCGTCTCTAACCTGCTTAGTGACGGAATATTTGCATTTTAGAGACAGATTTTGTCTGTCGGCATTTAAGATTTTTCTAGTAGTGATTGTATGCGTAAGGGACTAGAACTTCAACCTGGTAGGAATGGTAACTTTGTAAAACCAAAGGCACAATATACATTAACCAAACAACAAAGAACAGCTGTATGTGAATGGGTTAAAACCCTTAAGCTTCCAGATGGTTATGTTTCTAATTTAAGTAGATGTGTTGACTTGAAGGAAGCAAAGTTGTTTGGCATGAAGAATCATGATTGCCATGTATTTATGCAACGTTTGCTACCATTAGCATTCAAAGCCTTGCCCAAGCCTATATTTAATGCACTGACTGAACTCAGTCAATTCTTCAGAGATATTACGTCGTCATTGTTGAGAGAAGATAAATTGCGTAATTTTGAGGAAAACATCCCAATCATTATGTGCAAATTAGAACAAATATTTCCTCCAAGCTTTTTTGACTCAATGGAACATCTTCCTGTGCATTTAGCTTATGAAGCAAGAGTCGGCGGTCCCGTGCAATATAGATGGATGTATCCATTCGAAAGGTAAGGATATATAATCTCTTGGATACTTTCCTTATTTATTTTCATTTCTCTAAGCTTAATTTTGATTTGTTCAATAGGTTCATACGATCTTTAAAACAAAAGGTAACAAACCAAGCTTATGTGGAAGGCTCAATTTGTAAGGCATATTTACTTGAGGAGATGTCAACATTTGCATCATATTATTATCCCCCGGATATTCCATCAAGGAGAACAAGAGTTCCAAGGAATGATGATGGCGGAGAATCTTCTTTAAATCCTCCATTTTCAATCTTTAATTATCCAGGCCGTCCTTTTGGAAAATGTATCATTTCTACCTTGCAAGATAAGGAAATGAAAGCTGCACACTTGTATATTCTTTTAAATTTCCTTACCTTACGTAAGTATTTCTAAATCAAAATTTGAATATTTTATCATATGTAGAGTCAAGTTTAATCGCTATTTTATATATGCAGCATATACTCCAATTTGTTACGGGAACTTGAGCCCCAACTTAATGATGCAGATTTGGACAAACAAATATCCACAACATTTCCAACTTGGTTTAAAACATATGTACGTGAATTTCTACTCACTAAAATTTCAATATCCTAATTTTGTAGGTTTAATTAACAACTTTGTCAAATTTAGGTGCTTAATTCAGCCAATGCGATAGATGATGTGCTTTTAACGAGTTTGACATGGGGTCCTCTTAGAAACGTCGTCAAGTGGCCTAATTATGTTATCAATGGGTACAAGTTTGTGACAAAATCTCAAAATGAAGGGATGAGTACCACAAATCACAATGTATGTGTTCGAGGAGGGCAATATGAATCATTGGAAAATGATTATTATGGGGTTTTGACCGACATTGTTGAATTAGAGTACACCGGTCATCCAACAAAGAAGATTGTTTTGTTTCAATGTGATTGGTTTGATCCTAGTTCTCAAGGGACAAAGATAGATAATTATGGGAATGTTGAAATAAAAAAATCTAGGAGATACCAAAATTATGATCCTTTTATATTAGCTCAACAAGCTGAACAAGTGTACTTTACACCCTTTCCCGAAGGGCAGCAAGGTTGGCTAGGTGTCATAAAAACAAAGGCACGTAGTACCATTCAATCTTTGGAAAAAAAGGCACCTGAAACAACTTATGCATACCAGGATGATGGAGAACATCAACTGCCTATATTTGTTTCAACCGATAATTTTCAACAATGCCTTGTTGACACTAATAGCGCAGCAGAAGATGATGATGATGAGAAGGGACGAATATTTGGTTTGGGTCCTGAGGCAGGAAAAATACAAGCCTTCTGTATCTTCCAGATCATCTGATGGCATCTCACTATCTGAGTATGAGCATATGAAGGCTGTAATTTCTAACTTGTCAGCTGAAAACATGACACTTAAATAGCAGCTGAAGACTCATGAGGACTTGATTCGTGCATCACATGAGGAGTCAATTTCGACCCGAGAGGAGTCACGGTTGCTTCGAGAGCAGTTCCAAGGATTTATGCAGAGTTTTTCTCTAGGCCATTCACATCTACCACGACGTCCGGATTCAACTACTTAATATATATATATATATATATATATATATATATATATATATATATATATATATATATATATATATAATACATGGTTGTTTTGAGAATTTTACTATAAACATTTAGCTTTGAAAACATTTAGCACTGTTGGTTATGGTTTCAATGTATTTTGGTGTTGGATACATATGATACTGTTGGTTATGGTTTGAATGTGTATTTTGGGAACTTGAATGCAAATTTGTTGAGGAAGAATGACATGTTTAATATGGTTTTATTTCATTTAATGTGTTCAATTTTATTTTGACAGGTTTAATAGTTTTTGTTTGATAAGTAATGTATTTTGATACTGAATTAATTTGTCATAATTGTGTAGAAAATTCCTAATTTAGCAAAAAAAAAAAAAAAAACTTATTGTGACGGAATAATCCGTCGCTAAATCAGGCACTCATATAGCTGTTTGGGACGGATTTTAATCCGTCACTGATAAGCGACGGAATAGCTGTTTTAAAACGTTATTTTGACCCACTAGTCTGTGACGGATTAAAATGATTTGCGACTGTCGTCGCAATTAACGACGGATGAAGAAATCCCTCACAACCAATCTGCGACGCCAGTTTTTGCTATGGTTTCAGAGTGGTCACAAATTCCATCGCTAATCCTGTTTGTGACGGATTTCCATCAATTTTGTGAGCGATTTCTACCCTCTCTAAATATAAATTTTCTAGTAGTGCTCAAAAACAATGGACTACTCAACTTCAAGTGAAAAATGATTCAAAAGTGTTAGTTGATATGGTCACGAGAAATTTCATTGTTAACAAAAGGAATCTGACTTGGATTAGGTATATTTGGGATCTCAAGAACATGAATTGACAAGTTCATATTAATCATACATGGAGAGAATAAAACACATTAGCTAATCGGTCAGTTAATTTTAGTATAACTTTAAATTCTTTTGAGTTGCATATTTTTGAGAGTCCTCCTAGCTGCATATTTTTTAAACTCCTCTGATACTTACATGTCTCGAAGTGTTCCGTTAGTTTCTTAATTTATGTCTTTCTTGAAACTTTTCTCCCTTTTTTGTAAAAAAAAAACTATTATACTACGTAAATGGTATTTTTATTGTTTGAATAATAAATTTTTAAAAAAAATGTAAAGGAAGAGATTTTAACTTTATGTAGTTTTTTTGTCATAATTAAGTTTAACGAATTTTAAATATAATCTAAAACTTAAAATTTAAACTTATTTCTTTTTTGACGGTTTAAACTTTAAACTAAAATCATTGATAGTACTTGTTATTCCGGCTACATACCCATATATTTCTAACAAATATGGCGACATTCATGGCAGATGAAGGAGAGTTAATTAATACACATTGATAGTAGCACTAATTAAAATCAAAATCAACTACTCCCTCCCACTCTCTAACCCACCCGTGAATTAAGAACTTCCTCATGCATGTGATTTGCTGAGAGGTACTGTAGTACACATTTCCCTATGTTCATTATGGCTTGCAATATGTACTATGATCATTTAAATTGTGGGTCCGTCTATGATAAAGTCATTTTTTGATGCAGTTGCTTAATGGCCCAATAGGAAACTAATGTTGACTTTTTGTCTGCCATGTAGGATTATATAGCACATGCTACCTACTATGTATTTTTATGCACCCTCATAGATCAAATGGTTGTGATTAAACTTTTCAATCCTAAGATCGAGGTTATGCTCTGATACCAGAGTTTTCGCTTTCACGCATTAGCTGTAAGATAAACGTTGGAGTTCATTTTTCGTGTATTGTACTAAAAGTCTATAATTGGACAATAGTTCTTTTCTTTGTATGAATCTTGCCTCTATTCTTGGATTAATATAAGGTCTATTCATATATAGCAGGTTTTATAAACATCTATATTCGAATTCCAATTTTTGAATTCTTTTCCTATAATAGTTTAGATTTCTTCTTTCTTCGGCTAAGTTCATTACTAGTGCATGTAGTAGTGTAACGGGTTGCGGAAGTTAATTAGATTCTTTTATCTAGTTTTTCGAGTTGTAAGGACAACTTTGCTACTGAGCTTTGCCGCTTATGTAATTCTTTTAATTCTGAGATTTCAAAATCTCTTTTTGGAGGTGGTACCCTAAGACTTTGGCTTCTAATTAGAGGTTTTTCTTCTGTTTCTTCAAACAGATTTTTGTCATCTTCTATTAATGAACAACTCTTCCTCGCCAAGGTTTTGAATATAGGTGACTCTAACGTCACTATAGGGGTGAATAATTCATCAATATGAATTATATCTTTTCCTGTAAATTCTATGCTATGATGTGAATTACTTAAAGCATAATTAATTCTATAACATATCGTAAAAGGATGATTTCCTTTTTTCATAAATTTTGAATCTTCTAATTTATAATTAAAGATTATAGATCTGTCTAGATCTTTATCTTTTAAGGATAATCCTATTTGTAGGTTTATGTCAAACTTAAATTTTCCCATATTTCAAATTGCATCTTCCTTGTGCAATTATAGATTGTTTATCATCTGTAATCCTCGAGTCTCTTAGGATTATATTTAAAGGTGTATTAATACCTTTCATGAAAGTACTTTTGATTAAAACTTGAATGGTTGATATGTGAATATAACCAATTTTATTTCTTTCTTTTTCAGAAAGACTTGAAATTCTTTTCTGAATTTGTGTTCTATCTATGGTAGATACGAATATATTTCCAGAAGTAGAATCGATTGGAACTGCTTCTTCTCCTACCATTATTCCAAATTTCAAAATATTTTTCCTAAAGAAAAGTTCTTTGAATTTTCTAGACTTTCTTTTAAAGTTTTCTTCAGCAGTTAGAGATAAATCTGCTTCTTCTATTTTATGATCTAGTATGCTATCAGCAAAATAACTAGATGTTTCTTCAAAAAGTGAGATTTCAGACATAATTTTCAAAATTCTTCTGAATTTTCACTAGTATTATCAGGCAGGGTATTTAAAGTTTTTATTAGACTATAAAATCGAGAATTTTTTAGCCTATAATGTACACTTGCGAAGTCTCCATAGAACTGTCCTTGAAAACACTCTATGTATTTAGAATTTTTTGTAAAATTGTTTAACTCATGAACTAAACATTTTAATTCATGTTCTTCGAAGTCTCCTTCGATAGTTTCTTGAAGTTTTTCGAGGAAAACCTTTTCTTAATAATGATTAAATTTGAATTTGTCTAAAATTATCTTAGCCAAATTTGGTTCAGGAATCTTTTTTAGTAAATAAGTTACCTTTTTATCATAGTCTTCCATCAAGACTAATTCTAAGTATGTATGACCAGAACTAAGTTCTGTGTGTTCGATTTCAAAAAAATTCGAAAATAATCTTTGAGTTCTAAAATTTGAACTTTCCATCTATTATGCAAATAACATAATATAATAAATAAGTGATTTAATAATAACAATCATACCTGATATGATTTTCTTTGTTTTTGGTTTTGATGAATTCTTCGATCTGAAGATGTTTGTGTTGTTTGGGATATAATCTGTTTGATTATATTGTTTTATGTGGTTGATCCCTCCAGAGTATTACATCAAGGATCTAGCTCCTCCAGAGTATTATCTCAAGAGCTACTTCTTAGAAATAAATTTCTAAGGACAGAAGAAATAATTTTCTTCAAAACTAATTGATAGTTTCATATATCATTCAACTGTAATTTACATTGAGCTGAATGCTCTTATTTATAGTGGAGAAGGGCTCACATTAGGTAAACGTCCCTTTCCATGACATTGTACAAGCACTTAGAAAAGCAATACGCACTCACACAATAGTGACATGCACTCAGAAAAAGTGATGCGCACTAAAAAAGAAGAACGTATTAATAAAAGACGACAAATAGTATTTTACATTATTTAGCACTAAGTGGTCCCCATCTGACTCAGATGTGATAAGGTACCGCTGCACAATTCTGTCCTACATTGTGGTCAATTGCTCTGTGCTGTCAATCTTCTTGTCCTCTTGTGCCGACGATTTTTGACAGTTTTTACAGTTATGATTTTTGTAATACTGTAAAAAGTATCTGCAGCATTCTTCTTGAATTACCCTTGGTAATTTTTCATGATCATCCTTCAGTTGATCAATTCTTTCTTCAAGTTCTCTAATTGCCTTGATATCTTTTCCTTTTGCTGGTTTTCTGGAATCGCTATACACGACCATTGATGAGTCTTCGTAGATTATTCTGTAGTTTGCCTGGGATGACAATCTTGAAATTTTCCGGTGAAAATTCTTCATTTGATTGACGTACATAGCTGGATGCCATTCTGTGCTTTCTTTATTCATGACTGGATATTCTTTATTGGATATCCCAATCTTGATTAAGTATATTGGTTTTGTGACCAGTTCCAAGGTATTTTCATCATACCAAGGATATGTTGAATCGATCTCTAGAAAGATCTCTTTTCCTTTGGCATATAAATTATTGAATTTTTCTGCCAAGTTTTGTAGATTCTTTGGAAGAAACTTGAGCTCTCCAAAAGTTTTCTTTGGTTGTTCTTCCAAATATATGGTATGGATTAAACCATTTTGAAAGAAAGATAGACATGTAGTACTATCTATTCCTGGTAATGTAACCGTCTTGGGATAGTTAAACTTGTTAGCCGGGTAGAAGCATTCAGTGGTTAATTCTTCTACATAATGGTTTAACCATTTCCATCTAAGACTAAATTCCATATAAGTTGGATCAGTTATCTGGAAATTCTTTTGATATTCAAGCTGGCGAATTTTGTCGATTGACAACTTCTTTTTTGACTCCATTGTTGGAGATTTTTTAAGATTTTTTGCTGTTGTAACCTCCTTGTATGCTCCATAAAGCGCCCGTTCAGCTTCCTTCATGGTTTTGTATCATTTGTGCCGCACATTTTTACCAATGATGTGTTGTTTGGCTATTGCCCATTTTCTATAGATCCCTTTCATTGGACCATCAAAAATGACATATGCTTCAAACCTTCCCATCTCATTGTCTACGGGATCGCTTGTTTGGATGGTTTCTAACGAACCATTTTTTCTGGCTTCATCTTCTTCTTCGACCTTGTCAGCCCAAGACTTCTTGCTGTCTGAAGACTCTGCTTCTTGTTCCATATTCCAACCACTAGGAACTATTGTTTCAGTAGCAATTTTTGAACTTTCTAAGGTAGTATACTTTACGTAGTAGTCATATTTTCCAGAAGGTTGTCCTAGCAAGTCCCAGTTTTCCTCTTTTTTGAGAACTTCGTTTGAGTCTTTTGCTGATTGATTTTCATCTGTTGTCATTTTTTGTAAACCTTTGAGTGTTGTAATCATCTCCCCCCTCTCGGCAGAGATTTTTGCTCTTTTGATATCTATGGCGACAAGTTGCTCGTCTTTTTGCTTGATGTTGTTTTGAAGTAGCTTTATGGCTTGCTCCATTCTCTCGTCAGTGTATCTGCAAAACTGTTTTGCTCAGATTTTATATATTGAATATATGGCTCGAATTGTTGTAATTTCATCTGCCATCTTATTAGTCTGCCTTGTTTATGGTCAACTTTAATTTTATATCTCCAAAATCCTGTAAGATATTTAGAGTCTGTACGAAGAAGGAATCTTGACGGTAATAAGTCAATTTTCCATTTTTCTAGTATTTTTACACACGCCAGAGTTTCTAGTTTCTGAATATGGTATCTAGATTCTGTATCTGTAAATGTTCCAGAAATATATTTACATAAATGTAATTTTTCAGTATCCTTTATCAGGATTTTAGAAGCACTATAATCAATGTCCTTTTTAGTATATGTTCCTTCTTTCGAAGTTTCAGATTGTTTTGATTGAAGATCTTTAGATTCTTCAATTTTATATCCCTTCTCATTTAGAGAAAGTTTTGCTTTACCATTGGGTAAGGCTCTCATACAACCTGCCCAGGTTGTTTGTGATGCATCTGTCTCTACAATAAAAAAATCTTTTATTGTTGGATTGTAAGGTTCAGGCAAAACTTGAATTTTTTCTTTAATAGTTTTAACAATATCAGAATCGGCTTCAGTCCAAGACCAAGGAACTTTTTTTGAAATTTTTCTTTGCAAATGTTTTCTTTCTTTTGCTAAGTCTTTGAAAAATCCTTCATTAGCAATATAATTTAAACATCCAAGAAATCTTTGAATTTGCTTTCTGTCAGAAAGTTCATTTGGAAAAGCTTGTATTTTTTCTTGGGTATGAGGTGCTAAACTTAATTCCCCATTTTCTTTTAAGATCAAACCAAGGTATTCTATTTCTTTTTGTAAAAGTTTTGATTTCTTTTTCGAAATTACAATACCTTTTTCTTTAATTCTTAGAAGAACAGTTTCTATATCTTGAAGATGTTGTTCTTTACTTCCTTTTGTGAAAATAAGTATATCATCTATATATGCCAAACATATATGAGCTAAACCTTCGAGAGATTTATCCATAAATCTTTGGTATATTGATGGTGCTTGTTTTAATCCAAAAGGTAAAACATTCCATTCATAGTGTTTTTGAGGTGGACATGAAAAAGCTGTTAATGATTTTGTTTCTTCAGCTAGTCTTAGTTGATAATAACCAGATTTTGCATCTAAGGAAGAAAACCAATTACATCCTTTTATTTTTTCTAAAATAAAATCTTTTCTTGGTAATTTATAAGAATCTCCGACTGTTGCCAGATTAAGTTTCTTATAATTAATTACCATTCTTCTCTTACCTCTTTTTATTTCGTTGTGGTTTTCGACATAAAAAGCTGGTGCAGAATGTGGACTTGATGAAGGTCTAATAAGGTCTTTATCAAGTAGATCTTTACATTCTTGTTGAAATTCTTCAACATCTCTAATAGAATATGGAATTCTATTTGGAACATTCATCTCGTCATTAGGGTTTTTAAGTTTAATGACTATAAGTTCATGATTAGTATTTTTAACACTGTCTAAAGGGTTATCTGAACAGACTTCATCTAATCTTTCTTCTATACTAATATGAAAACTTCTTTCTTCCCATATTGTTCTTAGTTCTCTAAGGTTTCCCTTAATAAGGTTTAAGATTTCATTTCTAGTAACTATTTTGGTGGTTACTATCTTGCTATTATTAGGATTTCCCAAATCCTTCCATTGAAGTGATATAGTATCCTTTCTTTGAGTAAAAGGTTCATATAATTTCAAAAAGTTATTTCCTATGATTAGGTCTAATCCTGAATCATGGAGGTAGATTGTTGGAATGAAAAATTTATATCCTTCAATTTCTATAGATACATCCCTAAGATTAAACCATATCTGATGTTTTGATTTATCTGCAACTATTATTTCTATTGGTTTGGTTAATCTTTCCCAATTTCTAGAGATAGATTTTCTCCCAAAACAAAGAGTTGCGCCTGTGTCTATATAGGCTAAAAGGTTTCTATTTTTTAGCACTATTTTGATAAATGTAGTACTTGGGTTTCCTTTACCAAGTATCTTCTTCGACATCTGAATTTGTCTCTGTGCAATATTCATAAATGTCTTCATCAGATTCTATGTCTGATTCTATAGGTTCATATCCTATTGCATATATTGCTTGTAAGACATCTTTCTTAGGATTTTACTTCTTAGGGCATTCATTTGCATAGTGACCTTCTTCATGACATAACCAACATGTACATGATTTTTTGCCTTGTGGGCATGTTTTTCTCTTAGGGTAAGGTTGTTTTTTCCTAAAGAATTTTTTGTCTCCTTTTCTGAATTTTCTAAAAGGGACCTTCTTAAATTTCTTTCTCTTATAAGTTTTTTGTGACCTTATCTTTCTAGGTTTCTTTCTAGAGTTGCAACCATAGTTTCCTACTTTGTCTTGTAGTTTATTACAACAAAGGGATATTTGAGCTTCTTTTTTGGCTATCTTCTGACTACACATTTCTTGAAGCCAAATTTTTAGGGAAGTTATTCTTCCTCCTAAAGTATCATCTATTTTTTCTTCTGCTAGTGCTGAAGTAAAAAATGTCTTAACTTGAGCTGATACTTTTTCTGGTAATTTGTCATAGAATAATTCTAACAAATTTCTAGAGATTCTAGTACTATTATCTATGTTATAGAAGTAGTCCTGAAATTCACAAATGAAATTATCTACATAGCACATATTGCAGATTTTTAGGTTGGTGATTTTCCAAAGGTTTTGGTCAGAGAATGCTGTTTTTGATTGAACGGAGTCTTTCCATCCCTTAAATTCTTTTACGAGTAAACTATAGACCCAGTCTACTACTAAGATTCCTGTTAAGGGTATTGTTCCCATAACTTCTGGTGGTAAGGTAGAAATGTATTTGTAAGCATTTCCTCTAGTTTTATATTGTAAGTAGTTAAAAACATCAACTGCTCCTAAATTTCTAAGATCTTCATTTAGTTGGATTAACACACTATTTGTATTATACCAATCCCTAAGATCTTTTGCTGTATCAACACTACAGTCTATATCTAAAATTCCTTGTCCTTGAAATGGATTTTGTGAAGGTACATAATAATGTGGTACTTTCTGGAATTTTTGTTTGGTAAATTCTCTTTCGAATTCTGCAGGCCTTTTTGTTCCTGATGTTTCTGCTGGTTCAAATTTTACAAAATGAGGGTTTTCATTTTCTTCCTCTACTTCTTCTTCAGAGCTAAAATCATAAATGATTTGATTTTTCTCTTTTGGTTCTTCGTCAATTACTTGACTTTTTCCTGATATATCTAAAGAGACCATAAGTCTTTCTAGATTTTCTAACTACCTATTAAGGGCTTCTTCTATGTCGTCCATTTTTAAAAGAAATTAGTTGGTGGTTTAATTCTTAATTGTGTGGAATCAGATATTTCTAGGATTTCTTTTTGTTTTCCCTTATCTTTCTCCCCCCTTTTAAGAAATTGAGACAACTCATCCAAATATTCCTCTTTATTTTCTAAAATTTTTGAAAAATCTTCCATTTTAATGTAGATTTTTTCTATATCTCTTTTCTGCTCTTCTTCAATTTCATCCATTCTTTGGTGAAATTTTTGATAACAACAATTTTTGATTATGTAAGCTAACATACATGCTATATTGTTTAGTTGTGGATTTGTTGTATGAAAAATATGAGGGTATTTATGAGATTCATCTTCTTCATAACAGGCAAAATTTTCCTCATGAAAATTCAATGTTTCATAGGGTTTATATTTACCTTCCTCAGACTGTATGTCTTCTAGATGGGTTATTAGTTTTTCTATTCTACTTTGTAGATCAGAAAAGTTATTTAAAACTTTTTGTAATTTATTTGTTAGACTTTCTTCAGGCATCGTGCAATATCCTGAAGTCTTTTCTGAAGTCTTTTAGCTAGTTTCTTATATTCTTTAGCTAGATAAAAGTTTCCTGAGTTTCTAAACCAATAATATAGTCTTTCGAACCATCTAATTTGAATTTTGTATAGTGCAAGATTAGCCAAGTTAGGTTTAAAGCTGATTGTTGGATAAATTAATTTTCCACATGGACTTTTTAGGAATTTATTCCCGTATCGTTCTACTATCGTTGTATTATTTATTGTACTAAACTTAATTGCTATAGATTAGCTACCAAATTTTTGCTATTAAATTTGTACTAATGGGCTGCTTGGTTTTTAACCATTAGATTTGAGATTTGCACATAAGAATTTTTGTGCCTTTATCACACTAGATCATGACTTTTCTAGTGAAGTTATTTTGATAACTGTATGTTAGAATTCTCCTTAAATTGTTTGAATCTCTGCTGGATACAGTTCTTTTTGAATGCAGTAAGATGCAAGCATACACTCACTTGCAAGTTTCCTTTGGCTAGTTTTTTCAGATCATGTATTAATGTTTCCATAATTTATTATGAAAAAATTATTTCACATATAGTTCGTGTCTTGGCGCACTTGGCCAACGATCAAAGTTTATGGGTAATTTTTCTTTTACTTATATGTTGCTTTGATATCGCTGTAACGCGGTTTGACCGTGAGAAGAGCTTCACTAACTTAGATTGGTTTATTGGATTTTAAATACTCATACAAATGATTTTTAACATCACATTTTTACCAATAACATTAAGTCATTAGATTTACAGGTCATGTTCTTCAACTTCAACTTTTCCAAGCAATGTGAGTCACACTTCACGTAACTAGAACAGTAATTTTCTATCTTACAAACAATATACCCTATAGGAGATTAGGAGTACTTAATTGGCTCTTTACCGGCAATACTGCTCTCTTGATGTAAACATACAGTTGCAACATCTCATTCATGTTTGTTTTATGGTTATTAAAGCAAAAGTCATTGCTCATTCTATTCATGGAAACAATACTATTTCTGAACGAATGAATTATTGTATACCATTTCAGTACAAGTGTATTATAATTAGAGAAATTGCCGATAACAGACCGTCCAATATATGTTTTCAACCGATTGAACTTGTCTAAAAACTCATTAGGGAAATGTTAATTATGTAGATATTGAGGATATATTATGTTTTAGTACTTTCACTCAATTTCTACGGTGTAAGAAGATAAATTAAGGACGGGGTGTTAAATGGGCAGGAAAAAAAAATGAAAAAGTAAGTATATATTGTAGAAAATGATTGATTGTTGCTTCCAATTTAAAATACCATTCGCATCATTCTCAGATAGTGATTCATAAACTTAAAAATGAGAAGAATAATCATTAAAAAAAAAGTCTAGTAAGTTGAACTAATTGTATTTGTGGGGTAATCTCAAAGATAAACAAGTGAAAAAGACAGAGATTTGTTTCAACTAACCAACAACTTGTGTGCAATGTATCGGTAACAAAAGTATTAGAGTATAGTATAAAAAAAAAAATTAAATTTTTTTAAAAGTGTAATTCAATAGCCTCGTTTAGATTAGCTTATTTTTTAACTTATGCAAACAGATTATGCAATATAAATTAAATTTTATGCTATTTTATAAGCTCAAACTAGTGAAAAATGTATTTTTATAATCTATTTTATCATAAACTACGTTAACAAATTTATAATATTACATAAAAATTGCATAAACTGTTTGTATAAACTCAAAAATAAGTTAATCCAAACGAGCCCTAAGTCCAAGAAGCATTCACATTCGGCCGAATGTACCGAATTTATAAACCATGTATATGTGACTTTTTCTTTATTTAGTATTTTGATCACTAGATTTGGGATCCGGATTCCCTCCCGTGGATTATCCACTAGAGGAGGAGAAGTTAAATCTACACTGCAGGAAGTAAAATATTGGAGAGTATCTTTTATTTTTAATAGATAGACAAAATGAAACTTACCCGCATAAAATAAAGGACCGAGTTTGAACATAACAATTTCAAATTAATGTCATTTGAGTTAGGATTTGTGGATGAATTTGTTTTTAAATAGTTAATTTATTCATCAAATGCATCTTTTTATTGATAAATTGAATCTATAAAATTACCAACAAAATTGTCCAAAATACTATGTAAACTATGGAAGGCAAATATAAACACCAAAACATAAGGCATTTTCTGCCAATTTAGTGATTAAACAATTTTATAAAAAAATCCATCTTTTCCTATAGTTTATGAAAGAGCATACAAGCAAGGAACACAAAAAGAAAAGGAATATATGTTAATTTTGGTAGACTCCACGTTGTGTGGATGTAGTTTTGCTTTATGACACGACAGATGCACGAAGCAACCTTTTTATTTTTTAGTGGTCCACTGGTCCTCTCTTTTGGGATGCTTGTGTTGTGAATTGTAATTTGTGAGTGTGACTTGAAGCTAAACATTACTTTCCCCTCTAATTTAAACCATTCTCCCTTCGACCTTATTTATAAGCAAAAATTAATTTTTAAATTCATTGGAAAAGTAATGTATCTAGTCTATATTTAAGACTAAATACATTACTTTTTCAATGAACCTAAAAAGCAACTTTTACTTATAAATAAGGTCGGAAGGAGTACCAATTACTAGCGACTCACGTGCAATTAGGGACATCTTTAAGTAGTTATGCTATGTGGATTCGAATTTTCAATTCAAATTTTCATCTTTGTGTTTGGATGGGAATATCATCTTCATCTCGTTTTCATTTTCTTTACTATCAATTAATCCATCTACCTTCCCTATAACTACTAATATATAGTATACCTTTATTTCATCATGTGCAATTCATGCCTTGCGGGAGTCTAGCTTACGTTTCATTGATTCCAATTCAAGCGTGGACCATGATATTTTCATGAAATACTTAACCATTTTCAAGTGAAGGTTTTTTCTCATATATACTGATTTTTGTTTCTAGATATGGAGGACTCCATCCATCCATCATATTTTTAAATAATCTATTTGATCATTTCATACATTTAAAGAAAAACTAGACTTCGATCGGTGTGTTGCACGGATTTACTTGAGTGATAGATATATGATTTAAATTTTTATAATAAAAATTATAAATAAAAAAATAAAATAAAATTTAAACATAAATATATTAAAACTTAAAATTACATAGAAAAATCACACAAAATATGCTAACAATTGATATACCAACCAACTACTAAACATTATGAAAAACTTCTTTGTAAATCACATTTAGAGTTGTATTTAAATCTTCACTTTTGTCGTTGGTTATTAATATATTTAACCATTTCATAAAAAAAAATGAATGGTATAGATTTTGACACGTGAACAAAAATATTATATCAACAGTTACGATAAAAACTTGAATACTATGTTGCCACATCAATTAATAAATGTGACACGTCATGTGTTTAAAAACATAATACATGATATGTCAATATATGATTGGATGTGTGTATAAAATAATTTTACACCAATCCCTAATTATATGCTTTCATTTGATGATTGGATATGCTCTATGAAATCTATTTTATTTATAGCCTTAAATTATGCGTCTGTTACCATAAATAGAAACCCTTTTTTTTCTTTCTCGCAAGAGTGTATCTTTCATATTAATTATAGCCTTAAATTATGCATTTATTTTCACTTTTTCTCACATATTTACATTTTTTTTATTTGATGCAGATTTGACTTTGGGGTTAGGTGTTTAAATTATGATTATAGTTTGTAGTGTTCCATATTAATTCTCTATTCTTTTTTAATTTGATTTTTATTTCAATAGGTATGGATTTCATTTATTTTTTTTAGTGTTTCATATTAATTATGATTCTTCCATTTAAGAGAAAAATCATGTTTTATTTTTCTTAAGTTTCATATATTTTCTATTGGATGCAGGTTTTGGGGTTCTATAAAGGTATGTACACCTATGAATATTTTTAGGTGTTTGAATTCTGATTTTTTTTTTTGTTATGTATCAATTTGGTTATTATTATATTTTTTCTATTGTTGCTTTCATATTTTCAATTTAATTTCATGGTTAAAATTTAAGATTTATAATTTTTTTGGATATATCTAATATAATTTGTTGTTTTGTTCTTATTTATCAGTTCAATCTTAATATGTTTTTGTCCATAAATTCATTGATTCATGAATTCGTTGATTATATACGTTAAACATGGTTGTTGAAACCAATATAGAATGCTCGATAGTTTTGAAGTTAAATAGAATGATTTATTCAATTTTTTGAACTCAACCATAAGGTAGAGAGTGTGAAACAGCTTTTGTTTGATTGACCATAATTTTATTGATTTTATTTCACCTAATATTTTCTCAAATTTATCTTTTTGTCGAGATGTTTTGTCAACAATTACGGGTTGAAACTTGAGAATTATATGTTGCATTATCAAGGGTTACACCAAGAAAATAGTTAAAGGTAGTAATACCGACGATGAAGGTGAAAATTCAAATACAACTGAAAATGTGGTTTACAAAGATATTTTCCATAATGTTCAATAGTTAACAATGAATTATTATAAAGATCACTTTATCTGTTTTTTAGGTAATTTTATCATTATTTTTATAACACTCCATATTATTGTCTAGAATACAACATGGAATATTATTATTGATACTGAGTCATTATTATTACAATTGGGGAAAAGTTAAGCACACGTAGGTGCCAAATACAACAAGAAGTCTGAAATAGCGGAAACATAACGACAACAAACTAGGAAAACATAATACAACAAGACACGGAATAGAAAAGCATGAACGAAATGCAATCCCAAGCAAAGCCACGAGCACGCCAAACCAGCATACCTTATCCAACCTGCTTATCTGAAAAAAAAAATTGAATGGAGTGGGGTGAGACTACTAAGTCTCAGTGAGTCCTACTACCCTCCTAATGGTGACTACACTGGGGCTCATAATCAGTCATAACATAATTAATCATAATATTTCATAATAACATAAAGTAAAAGTGTAACACAGATAACAAACTCTTATTCATTTTAACCGCAAGGACACTCTGAGGTGAGCATATCTCAGAGGGCTGCCTTGTCCGTCGACCGATTCGATCACGGCATACATCTCACAATCATAACCTGATGGATGCTCCCATTGGAAGTCCATAAACGACATAAAACATCGCACCTGATTGACTGATTCTAACTGATTTTTAATTGTTCTTACTACCATAATTTCCCAAAACCCGGGGAGCATACAATATAACTAATTTCCTAGGTTATACCCTAAGATTCCAATTGTGTTTGACCTCCTGTTTGACATTATATTATTTATATTACTGCAATTCATCTAACTCTTATAAGGATATAAAACGAGTGCTTAGAATATTTTTGAAAATGAAAATATAAGGTTAATTCTGTACTAGCTCGCTACGGCGAGTTACCAGCTCGCCATGGCGAACTTACAGGTCCTGGCCTAAATCAACTCGCGAGGCGAGCAGGAGCTCGCCATGGCGAGTTTCATCGGCCCAGAAACCCCAGCTCGCCATGAATGCTCGCTAGATACTCGCTATGGCGAGTTCATACAGAAAGTCCCCTGTTTTGCGAAAATCATTAAATTTCAAAAGATACACCTACAATCCTCATTCAAGATAGTGCAGAAACATTGCTTCAAAAAAAAAGATAGTGCAGAAACATAAAACATATAATATAAAACAGAATGGAGGGAAATTTGGGAGTTAATTCCCTTCACACAATTATTCCCTAATATTTCCTTAAGTTTGCATGCAAAGTTTGAATTTGGGAATCTAACTACCTAGCCTAAGAACCCACCTGAAATGAAGCTTTAATTCCTAGCTTCTGGGCTCTTTAGCAGCTACTGAAACCTCCTAGCAAGACCCACGACCGGATTTGGCAGAAATTGGAAATGTTGAACTTGAACCCTCTAACTTGCTCTAAGAATTGGAAGTTGGTTTGATGCTTGAATCCTCTGGAACTAGGGGTTTATATAGGGAAGTTTCTGATGTCCAAACAGTGTGGGATTTGTTCTGGCTTTGGTTGCATGTTTCTTCATTGGATGGAGAAGAGGTGAGGTTGTTGTTGTTGTTTACAAAGCTTGGAATTTGGGGTGAGATGATGTTTCTGATGGATTCCCTTTACTTTGAAATCTGAATGGTGTTGTAGAGCTACAGCAGCTTGTGGGAGAGAGAGGGAAGAAAATGAGTGACTAACTTATTTGGAGTTTTTCATTTTTGCATGTCATGGGATTGGCTCTAAGAGAGGTGATTGAAGTTGTTTTTGTATTGTTGCAGCTTGGAAGAGAAAAGGAAAGCTTTCTTTCTGATGCAATAGTTGTTAAGTGGAAAGGTGAGTTGTTGGCTTAATGGTTAATCACTAGTTTGCATGCACTTTAAGTGGTTATATGGTGGGGTGATGTGTTAGCATGAGCGGGAGAGTGTCACGAGAGAGAGAATTGAGGGGAGAGAAATTGATCTTCTTGTGTTAATTAAATTACTAGTGTGAGATTAGAGTGTTAATGTGTAGTTTAGGTTCAATTAGAGTTCCTAATTTTACACATAATATACTTAATTCCCAAGACTTAATTTAATTAATCATCTCTAATTAATTTTAATTTATTAGACTCATCTCTAATTAAAATTAATCAAGGAATTTAGAAGTTGGGATATTACAATTTTTATGATTTTAATTATTCATTGTTGTTCTATAGACTATATGTACTGCATAATTTCAGTTCCAATTTATCTATATTTTCTTAAATTTTTTATTTCCAATTTTTTACTACAAGAAATTAATCTATACGTATAATATTCTACATAATCCGTGCATCGCCGGATAGTAGTCTAATTAGAGTTAAGTGGAGGTTAGTTAGAGTTTTTAAGTGGAGTCATAACTTAACTCACTACAACATTTATCCTTTTCAGCAACACTTGAAAAATGTTGCCAGAACCGTAAAAATCGTTGCCAAAAAGAATAGGGGGCGTTTTTTAGCCGTCTTATATGCGAGCGTTGCCTATAGTCTTTGGGGACGTTTTTTTCCGCTCTCTGGGCACACTTTTTATAAGCGTTGCCTAAACCATGGGATAGGGGACGCTTTTTCCAGTGCACCAGAAGCAACGATTTTTGAAGGTTGCCTTAAACGTATACAATGAGAACACTTACAAAGCGTCCCCAAAGCTCATAGAGGACGTTTTTTAAAAATAATTATACTTTCTTTGCCACTGTTTAACCGTGGCTAATATATATTTAATTTAAACAAAAATAAAAAACCAGCTGTATAACCTTGATAAACTTTGATACGAACCATCACCCAATACAATTCTTCACAACCATCATCCAAAGTAAAACCTTGATAAACTTTAATACGAACCATAAAAGACGGTATAACCTTACACTTATTCTTTTTAAAGAGATTAATTATATTAAATAAGCACCTCAAGCATGATACATATGCTAAAAAGTGTACCATGAATACATTACTGGTTTTTTCTCAACAAATAACCAACAAAATCTCTACTACATAATTCACATAACCCGCAAAATATGCAGGAAACAAACTGACCTGGCCATACTACTAGTACTAATAAGATTAAGCACTGCAAGTGCACTATAATGTTATTCTCACTAGCTATGTAACTCTAGGTAAGAAAATCAAACTCATCTTCATATGCACCATCATCACACTTTCATAGCATTGTAGAGAACAGTAGAGGAGGGAGAGCTTTATTCAAATCACTCACCACTATCATCACACTCTCATGGAACCACCATTTAGAGAAGAACAGCCATAATATGATATATAGGAAAGCACAACTGAGAAGAATAGTCACAACCTGATACAAAGAAAGAAGTATGTGAGTGTTTTTCATAATTAAAATCAATTAGTATCCAATAATTATAAATCTTCAACATTTTGTCGGTTTAATCCTTTATAAATGGATTGTGCATGGCACCTGTTCTTAAATCCAAGAGTTACACAAACAAGTAAAGGTGGTGATAGTTCCTTAGGGGGAGACTTTGGAACCATACATTGAGATATGGTATGCAAACAATATGAAGAACTGAAATTATCAACGCGACACCCTGAATGACAGTCCTAAGAAATATAGAAAATAGTATTAAAAATCTAGTAATTGACCCCGGGAAGAGGATTGGCCCTTTGCCCTTTTATTTCATTCACACCCTAAAGCATAACTTTGATCAGAATTGACCCTGGGAATGCTAAGAAGTCCGTGAATGCTTACCTGGTGATCAATCCAAATATATTAGCCATAATTCTTCCTAATTGCTCTCCTAGCATGGCCAAACTCTCAACATCAGCATCATTTCCTACTAGGACACTAGACCTTACACGCGACGCTAATAACCAAAATTCTCATTCACAATTCCAGCCTGGACAGCCTCAAAACTTTGGATCAAGACAATTACCACATGTAATTGCACAAGCACTTTATAACACATCCAAATTCTCTGGCCTTCAATTGTCTCAGGATGTTGGGGGATCTTCCCAATTGAATTGAATCATACTCAACAAGCATCATCACTCAGTGCTGCCATCATTGTGAATCCGAACATCACGGCAGCACTCGCCGCAGCTATATCCTCCATAATTGGAGCTGCTGCTACCAACAATAACAATAATCCCAATATCATCAACAATGCTACCTACAATCAGTAACAATTAGGTATTTTTGTTACCCTAAAGATAAGCATAACTTCGAATAAATAAAAGCCTTATATAGTGAAGACAAAAGTAACCACCTCCCTTCTACATTGGAAGAAGCTTTGCGCAAAAAATCAAACACCAAAATCACCCCAAAGATCCGAATGTTTCTAAAAATCGAAATAGAGAGAGTAAAACGACAGTCCAGAACTCTAATTGAAAGAAAATCAAACAAAAGCACCATCTAAACCCTAAATCAATAAAAAGGAAGAACCATTAAATTATTGATTGAAAATAAAGAGGTGAATGACCTGAGATATGTTATTGGCACTGTTATGTTGCTCGCCGTATTCGTAGAGCTTCTCGATGTAAGCAGCATCTTCGAAAGGGCCGACATGGTGTGTTACACCGTTCAATTTGTTTGTCATAGAAGAAGCAGCAACCGTAGGAGAAAAGATGACCACATCTATTCGGAAGCAGAGAGCGAACGAGTTGTGAAGAAGATCGAAGGATATGAAGAATGAGGGAAGAGACGCAAACACGGAGGCGGAGAAGAGATGATACTCTTCCGAAAAAACTTAATTAGGGTTTTTAGGAATGACTGCCTCAATAAAATAAAATAAAAAAAAAAAAAAAAAAAAAGGTAAAATATGTTTTCAGTTCCTAGTTTTACAGTGAGTTTTTATTTTTGTCCCTATATTTTAAAATCACTCTTTTTCGTTCTTACTTAATTTTGTGTTTTGGTTTTAGTCCTGAATGTCCACATGAATGTACCACAATGGATCTTTTTGACATGTGGCATCCTACATGGACTGCCACGTCATTTAAAAATAAATTTTTTTATAAAAAAACTTTTTAATTTTTTATTAATTTTTTTGTAGTAACTACAAAATTAGATGACTGATGAACTAAAAAACACATTTTTTATTTAAATAAAAATGAGTTAATAATTACTTTTAAAATCTTAAAAAAAAAAGAAATTATTAACTCATTTTTTAACTAAGGAATTAATTTTTTTTTGTAAGATTTTAAAATTAATTATTAACTCGTTTTTATTTAAATAATGTTTTTCTTAAGTTTATCAGGCATCTAATTTTTTAGTTACTACAAAAAAAAAAATTAAAAAGTTTTTTTTATATATTTTTTTTTTAAAAATTATTTTTATTTTTAAAAATAAAAATAATAATTGATCATATTTAAATAAAAAATGTGTTTTTTAGTTCATCAGTCATCTAATTTTTTAGTTACTACAAAAAAATTAATAAAAAATTAAAAAGGTTTTTTTATAAAAAAATTTTAATTTTTGTTATAAAAAAATTTATTTTTAAATGACGTGGCAATCCATGTAGGATGCCACATGTCAAAAAGATCCATTGTGGCACGTCCACATGGACATTCGGGACTAAAACCAAAACACAAAATTAAGTAGGGACGAAAAAGAGTGATTTTAAAATATAGGGACGAAAACCAAAACTCACCGTAAAACTAGGGACTGAAAACATATTTTACCCATAAAAAAATTATAAAGTTATTATAGTGGACAGTCTTTGAAAACAATTAGCATATTATTATTTTTAATTTAATTTTTATTTTATATATTATAAAGATTGATTTTATTTTATTTTTTGTGTAAACTGGGTATCCTTTGTGCGCAACTGCAGAGACTAATCCCTCGAGCCTTGTGGGACCCAAATGAATGGCAAACTCTCCCTAAGAGTTTTAACACTGCTGCATGCCCAAGCCAGGAATCGAACAAGATTGATTTTATTTTGACTAAGCTATAATAATATATGTTACTGTTACTATTACTATACTATTTATTTTTTTATTATGTACATATAAAAAATATATGGATATTATAATAACAAAATATAATTATCATTATTATTAAATTATAATGGAGTTGTTTACCACAAAAATTTATAATGGTTAATTTAGATAGCAACAAGCCTTTTGTTCAAAATAATACAACATGTGAAAATTGTCCCCAAAGATAGTTAAGGGGACATTTACCGGCTATTGCCAAATGAAATTTGTAGTAACAATCAAAAATCGTCCCCTATTAGTTTTAGGGAATAGTTCTGGAGCGTTGCAAAATTAAAACCGGGGACATTCAGAAAACGTCGCCTATACCATTTTTAGGGGACGATTTTCACATGTTGTTTAAAATAGTGTTGCCAAAGACCATAAATGTTGTAGTGACTTTTATATTTAGTAGTCTAGTTAGAGTTAAGTGGAGGTTAATTAGGGTTTTTAAGTGGAGTCATAACTTAACTTTTATATTAATTAAAAATTAAGATAAGATTAAGATATGATAAGATTAAGATAAGATAAAAATAAGATTAAGATTAAGATAAGATAAGATTAAGATAAGATGTGGAGTAATATACATTTAATTCATTGGTCTTTTCTTTCCTTGTATTGTTTTTTTTCTCGGGAAAGCCTTTTTTTTTTTTTTCTTGGTAAGCAAAATATCATTACTTTTTTCTCAAAAAATCAGATTTAATGATGGAAAAAATAATCATGCTTCAATGAATACATAGTGGAGCTTGTATTATTTTTTTTAATCAAAATTAAATAGGGTTTGGAGGAAAAATAGGAAGAGATTAAGAAGAGAGATTAGAGTTAAGTGGAGGTTAATTAGAGCTTTTATGTGGAGCCATAACTTAACTTTTATATTAACTAGACTACTATCCGTGCGATGCACATATTATGTAGAATATTATATGTATAGTTTAATTTCTTATAGTAAAAAATTGAAAATAAAAAATTTAAGAAAATATAGATAAATTGGAACCGAAATTATGTAGTACATATAAAACAACAATGAATAATTAAAAACATAAAAATAATGATAAATTTACATAAAAAAACAGATAAAGTGATCTTTATAACAATTCATCGTTAACTACTGAACATTATGGAACACATCTTTGTAAACCATATTTACAGTTGTATTTGAATTTTCACATTTATCGTCGGTATTACTACCTTTAACTCTTTTCTTGGTGTAACCATTGATAATACAACATATAATTCTCAAGTTTCAACCCGTAATTGTTGACAAAACATCTCGACAAAAAGATAAATTTGTGAAAATATTAGGTGAAATAAAATCAATAAAATTATGGTCAATCAATGGTTTAAAAAGATAAATTTGTTTAAAAACTGAAAAAATTAAGTAAGAAAAAAACAGAAGTTGTTTCACATTCTCTATCTTATGGTTGGGTTCAACAAATTGAATAAATCATTCTATTTAACTTCAAAACTATCGAGGATTTTATATTGGTTTCAACAACCATGCTTAACAACGAATTCATGAATCAACAAATTTATGAACAAAAATATATTAAGATTAAACTGATAAATGAGAACAAAACACAACAAATTATATTAGATACATTCAAACATTTTTTTTCTCTCAAATAAGAAGAAACGTGTTAACTTTTATATTTCTCAAGGAAAAAAATATCCAAAATTTTTATAAATCTCAAATTTTGACCATGAAAATTAAATTGAAAATATGAAAGCAACAATAGAAAAAAATATTAAATAATAACTAAATTGATACATAACACAACAAACAAAAAAAATCAGAATTCAAACACCTAAAAATATTCATAGGAGTGCATATTTTTATAGAACCCCAAAGCAAAACCTGCATCCAATAGAAAATATATGAAACTTAAGAAAAATAAAACCCAATTTTTTTTCTTAAATTGAAGAATCATAATGAATACGAAACACTACAAAAAAATCGAATTCATACCTATTGAAATAAAAATCAAATTAAAGAATAGAGAATTAATATGGAACACTACAAACTATAATCAGAATTTAAACACTTAACCCCAAAGTCAAATCTGCATCAAATAAAAAAAATGTAAATATGTGAGAAAAAGTGAAAATAGATGTATAATTTAAGGCTATAATTAATATGAAAGATACACTCTCGGGAGAAATAAATAAAAGGTTTTCTATTTATGGTAAAAGACGCATAATTTAAGGTTATAAATAAAATAGATTTCATAGAGCATATCCAATCATCAAATGAAAGCATATAATTAGGGATTGATGTAAAATTATTTTATACACACATTCAATCATATATTGTATTGTGTTTTTAAACACATGACGTGTCACATTCATTAATTGATGTGGCAACATAGTATTCAAGTTTTTATAGTAACCGTTGATATAATATTTTTTTCACGTGTCAAAATCTAGATCATTCATATTAAGGTTAAGATTTAGGGTGCCTCTAGTTACTCTCGTTTTATTATATTAAAGATTAAGATAAGATAAGATGTGGAGTAATTAAAAAAAAAGAATGCACTTTTTTGTTGGTATAAGCATTTTTTATTTAATTGCTCTAAAAATTATTGATGCCTTATTTTATAGTTGTAAAAGTAATAATGATTACTTCATAACAAAATAAGTAATAATAATTAGATAATATAATTATAAAATATTGAATTGAAAATTGAGTATATCAAGTGTTTTGACAAAAAAATTTCAATTGAATCATTTATTTTGAAATGGAAAGGGTGTTTTTTGTTTATTTCTAAAAATAATATCTCGTTGACTCGCTGTTTATCACATCTATTAATGGTTATCGTTTAAAGAACTCATTTCGAGTTTTGTAGACTATCAATAATTAGCTTCAAGTCTCATAAAAAACAATAGTTTCACAATGTCGTGACATACTTATGCAACTCTTATAAGCAATTTGCCTATTTTCTTTTTAATTTCTACTCAATATTGTCTCAAATCAAGATGGTCAAAAATAAGGCAGCTAAAACTCTCATTTTAGGCTTATGGCCTACTAATAAAAAATATTTATCATTAGATCTTATAAACGAAAAAGACTTTATATTCCAATAAAAAGTGTCGCATATTTTAAAATTTGTTTTTGAGCGTCACTCATTATACGGTTATTAATTAATTAATTAATTTGGTTGACCATTCAGAAATTTAATTATTAATTAATTTGTTTTATGATATTGTATCTTATTTAAGATTTTTCAACAAAAAAAAAAATAATAATATTTTTTTTGACTAAAATGTTTCAACAATTTTTATGCTACTCACTTTGTCACATAATCACGTCATATTCCTCCAATAGTCTAAAAAATTAAGATACAAAGTCATCAATGTATGAACACTCTGTTATGATATTCTCATTTGGAGATGCTCAGACAAAGTTTGTTGTAGTACATACAAACTGCAGAAAAATATATAGCATAACTTTTCTTTGATATATGCTTGAGTCAATTGGATTTATTCACTAACTTTCGGATTGGTAACAAAATAAATTTTTGGACAGATAATAAACTAAACTCGGGCTTCAACTTTTTAAATAGATATAACCTCTTTGATTTTTGCTAGTCACACCCCAAAAAAGTCTAGTTACACCCAATTTTCAATAAAATTTAATCATAATATCAAAATTGTCCTTCTTTATATAAATTTTTTAAAAACCGTTTCTCATCTTTTTATGTTTTTATTTCACGCTTCTCTCTCTTTCTCACGAACTCCATTAATGTGTTCTCTCTCAAAACTCATAAACTCTATTAATGTGTAATTAATCACAAATTCACAATAAAAGATTGAATTTTGAAGATATACTATCAAGACTTTATTGCATATGTTACTGAATTTATACTTTTTCAATTCTAAACATTCTTTTTTTCATGTGATTTCATGTTTCCCTGTGATTTCAATCGTTAGCAGATTTAATCTAAATTAAATGTTTACGTGAACTCCTAATGTAACATAAGATCACGTACTTTTAAAATAGACTTCAAAGTATATGTAAACTCAGTTTACATAACCTTTTGTAAATTCAGTTCACATTTACACTAGGTTTAAGAGGTTCACGTTAACTCATTTTACAGAAGGTTATGTAAACTGAGTTTACATAAACATTTTGTAAACTTAGTTTACATTGCATGCATACTAACTATGTTTAAGGGTATTTTAGTCCTTTTGGGGTGTAACTAGGTTTTTTTAGAGTGTGGTTAGCAAAAATCAACCTCTTTTTCACTCTTAAAGAAAGGTTTCGCAAACCAAACTTTTGTTTTTGACACTATTCGCAAACCAAACTTAGAAAGCTTTCTTTTAAAAAAAAATTAAAAATAGAGCAGTGTGTGAAGTACAATGTGAGGTGTATTTAGATGTCCATCAAAGTATTATATTGTGTAAGAAAAGAAGAAAAACTTTCCAATGGGCTCATTTATATAGCATCCCACTACGAAGGACGAAAATTGATCTCAAGGCCTCTGAATTGCTTACAGCCCTCCCAATTGATGAAAGTATCGTTTGTGTACAATGGAAAGTTAGGATCCGAAATTATAGTCTATATGTGATCTTACAATCCGAAATTTCTTAATTTTTTAGGGTTTTTTTTTTTTTTGAAAAATTACGTGTTGCAGAAGATACGAGCCGAAAACGTAGCATTTTAGAAGTTATCTTCCAAATTGAGTTTTTTTTACTAGCAACTATACTTTCATATTGTCTCCAACAATCAACCCCAAAGTTACGAAAAAAGATGCAATTTTTTCACGTGTTGGAGGTATGAATGCAACATTTATTCACACATAGAGTTTCTACACTCACTTGTCATCAAATAAAAGGTAGTGGGTGTTTTAAACCGTTTAATATTTTTAAACTTTTTAATGATGTATGTATCACTGCATATTGGAAGATATCTTCCAAACCTTAATGGGAAGATACATTCCCAAATTCTGTTAATATTTGATTGTCATGCAATTTACTAAATTTTGTTGTTGTTGGTATTGTTGTTGTTTTTATTGACATGGTAGAACATCCGGTAGAATTAAAACCCAAAATTGATGAACTTGATATTGATGAATCCGACATTGTTCAAATTATCGAACTTGTGATTGTTAACACTAGCAAGCATTTTTTTTTACAAACGAAAAGTATAATAATGTTCAAGATGACTTGATTAGTTGGGTTCGCTCTGAGGCTGCAAAAGTTGGTTTTACTGTAGTTATAGACAAATCAGATAACGACTCTGGGCAAAGGAAACAATTTTTTATGTTGGGTTGTGAAAGAGGTGGTGCGTACAAAGTGGGAAAAAAGAAGTTAACGAAAGAAGACAGATGGTCTAGGAAATGTCAATGTCCATTTAGACCGTGCAGTGTTGTGTGCGGTGAACATAACCATAAGATGGGTAAAGAGCTAGAAGGTCATATGATTGGTGGGCGGTTAAAACCGGAAGAGAAGGAGTTTGTCCATGAATGAAAAGGAATTTGGTGCCCCCTCGAAATATTTTGAACACTTTGAAAGATAGAAGTAAAGAATGTAAGTCTGAAAAAATCCATAGGGGTGCAAGGTCTGAAATGCAACAATTGTTGAAATACCTTGAAGATCACAAATATGTTTGCAACATTAGAACTTTCGGTGAGTCTACAACTGTCCAAGATATTTCCTGGGCACAGTCTGATGTTGTCAAATCGTTTAACACTTTTCCTACCATGTTGTTGATGGACTCGACATACAAAATATCGTTGTTTGACACTTTTGAAGTGTGAAGACACTGTGTCGAAGGTTGTTGTCATTGACAGAGATACCGCACTGATGAATGATATTGCTGAAGTCTTTCCAAAATCAACTGCTTTAGTGTGTCAGTATCATATTTCTAAAAATGTGAGAGTTAAGTGCAAGAGCCTTTGTAGTTCAAAAGAAGTCAAATTGGAACAGTTATGGAATACTATCAAGGGCTCTTGGGAAGAAGTGATGTACTCTACTTCCGAAAAATCATATGTAGATGTTGTTGTATAGTTCAGGAAGGGGTTTGAGAAATTTCCAAAGTTTTTCAACTATGTTGAAAGTACCATTGTATCTTTCAAAGAAAAAACTTGTGAGGGCATGGGCAGACCATGTTATGCATATTGGCAACACAACCACAAACAAAATTAAGTCCCATGACAAACTTGGTTTACTACAAATTAGAGAACCAGATTTGCAAGCAGAATGCGCCAAGGATATAAAACAAGTTAATTGTTGGGAACAACCAGTTGTTGGGTGGATAAAGTGCAACGTCGACACAATTTTTATTCACATACATGGATACTACAACAGATGCAAATTGTTTTCGTCAAAGCAACGACGTGTTCTTATGCGCGCAGACACATTGTTACAATTCATATAATAAATAAGTGAAATGACCTGTAAATTTAATGTCTTAAGATTTTGGATGAAAGTGAGATGTTAAAAGTCACTTGTGTGATTGTTCTTTTTTCAATGTGTTGATTTAAACCCAATGAAGCCCCGCTGGATAGCCTTGCATAAAAGCAGTGACAAAGGTGGTAAAATATGAGAGAATGTTTTAGGAGATTATATTTGGAGTTTTTGATAGATATGCAAGCAAATTAAACTAAGAAATATATTTCTAATAAAAAAACATCTTAGGATCATAAATTTCATCACAAGCATGATTTATACTCTAGCCATACCACATTAAGCAAATGTTACGATAAAAACAATTTATAAACAAGAAGCATGAGATTGGAAAACTATGATACAAATGTCCCCGATTAGAGGTGATTAATAGAATGTTCTGCCTAAGCACATTGGAATTCCATAACAGCCCTCGATGCACAGTTGACACATTACACCTTGTTATAGTCTACGGTATGGACATACATCAACTTCTCCGTTTAGTTCTTCACCTTCATGCCCTAAGATATAACTTCAATCTTTTAGAACTATGATACACCTTGTTAGAAGAAATTTCAATCAACAAAAGACATGATCAAATGAACATGCCATGGATTAGTCTCCACAATCCCATGATGAAGGTGAACTACTCACACCTATCCATTAATAGCTACAAGCCTGCAACTCAAAGAAACTATGCTAGAACACAATGAATAAATTAAAATAGCTTTATTGATTTTTAAAGTGTTTAAAATATGGAGAATTTGACTTTTACAAAAGATATAAAATCGGATTTGGATCCTCTCAATCTCATTTTACCTCAATCTTTCTCAACAATAAATCCTAGCCACTATACTTAATCTAATGGTGGAAAGAAATGATTACCTCCATAAATAAAAATACACTATAACAACTCAATTTCCTGAATTGGAATTTGTATTTTTTTTATCTAATAGTATTGATTGGCTTTAATTCCATAATTTTCTTTAACTATAATTCTATAATTATTTTTTTTCCTTCAGATTGATAAAATATCAAAAAGAAAATGCAAATAGAGAAAAATTCATTTCTATTTGACATGTAATTTGTTTTAGAAAAACATGTTATATCCTTTAATATATTTTCTACTTAAAAAATTTATAATTTTTTTTAAAATATTTTGCCTCTACCTTTATAAGTTTTATTTATTTGTATAATGTAGGAAGTTTTTTTTTGATACAGTGATAATTTGAATATTAAAATTTGTGTATATGGTTAGCATAATTTAATTTAATTTCAAATTTTGATTGTGGACAATTTCTTCAAATTTTGTAATAATAACTATATTTTAATTTTATATTTTAATATGTCACAAAATAAATATATATATAAAAAAAAAAAAACAAACAAAAAGATGTCAATAGAAAACAAAAATCTTGTTATACCAAAAAAATAAAAATATAGATCTTGTTATAGAGTGTTTTTATTTATGAAGTTGTTTTTCCTTTTCCACCATTAGATTAAATATAATGGCTATGATTTATAGTTGAGAGAGATTGAGGTGAATGAAGATTGAGAGGATCCAAATCCTATAAAATCCTATTTATAGTCTTAAGTCTGTGAAATTCGTAGTTATCCTCATTCATTAAAGTATTATTACAAATGATTAGACATTAAAAAGAAAAATAAAAAGACAAAACTAAAAATCAACGATGGATGTTCCACGATCGTGGCCAATCTCACACAAGCCTTGGCAGTGTTTTGTTGCGTAGGATTTTCTGACATTTCTGACACAGCTGTGGTGAGATCCCACACAATCGTGGTAGACTTTGCTAAAGCAAAACTTGAATTTTCACTTAGTTCAACCGTTAGTTACAATTTTATTTGTTGTAACACCATTATCTCCTTTTTTTCCTCCAAATAAGTAACTTACACCACACAAACGGAAACATTGTCATTTTCAATTTTCTCAGTTTTTGTGAACTTATGTATTTCTTAGTAAATAAATTTATTACTGCTGCAAATTTTCTTAAAGGTTATGATACCATGTGTTACATGAACACATATTAAGGATTACAAAAATAATAGTTATTTATTGCAAAAGTTGAAATTTATGTTTTTAAAAAATTGAATACACACTTTATAAAATATAATTTTCACATTTAATATTAATACTTCAACCTATTATACACGTTAACCTTTCATTTTTTCTTGATTACCGTGATAACTTTGTCTAACATGAAAGAGGGGAGAAAGTGGTGCATGATGCGCAAGTTATGAACAACATTATAATGTATACCAATTTTACAAAATCTACAGTTGAATTGAAAGTTTATATCATATAGATCATTTATAAGTTTTTTTTAGATAAATTGAAAATTATATTATATGTTATTGATGTTGTAAAAATTTATAACACCCCACGTTTTTGTCTAGAATAAAACGTCGAATATTATTATTGATAACAAGTTCATTATTATTACATAGGAAATTCAAGCATACGCAGGTGCTAATACAACAAGAGTTCAAGAACAATGGAAGCTAAACAACGATCAAAACAAGGTTATCAAAGATACAAGACACAATAACAAGACTCAAAAGAAAGCATGAACAATATGTCATCCATAGCACATCCACGAGCACACCAACCAGCATACCTTTAGCCAACCTGCTTATCTGAAAAAAAATTGAATGGAGTGAGGTGAGACTACTAAGTCTCAGTGGGTCCTACTACCCTCCTAATGTCGACTACGCCGGGGCACCTAATCAGTCATAACATATTTATATTTATAACATAATATCATAAAGCATAAATAAATAAATGTGGAACACAAATAACACCTCTTATTGATTTTAACCGCAAGGACACTCTGAGGTGAGCATATCTCAGAGGTCTGCCTTGTCCGACGAACGCGACGCGTTCCGGCATACAGCTCATAATAATTCCTGATGGATGCTTCCGACGGAAGTCCATAAAGCGACATAACAAATCGCGCATAAATGACTGATACTAAATTAATTCTTACTACCATAATTTCCCAAACCCGGGGAGCATACATCATTACTAAATTTCCTATGTCAAGCCCTAATAGTCCGACTGTGATGACCTCCTGTTTATCATTATTTAATTTATATGACTGCAAAGAACTAACTCTGATGATGATATAAAATGAGTGATCAAATATTTTGAAAATGGAAAAGATGAGTAAATTCTAGGTTAGCTCGCTACGGCGAGTTACCTAGCTCACCATGGTGAACTTACAGGTTCTGACCTAAACAACTCGCCAGGCGAGCTAGAACTCGCCTTGGCAAAGTTCTTCAGCCCAGAACCTTCAGCTCGCCATGAAGGCTCGCTATGGCGAGCTCATGCAGAAGCTACCCTGTTTTACGAAAATCATCATTTTTCAAGAGTTTCACCTACAATCCTCATCTAAGATAGTGCAGAAACATAAAATAAATAATATAGAACAGAATAGAGTGAAATTTGGGAGTTAATTCCCCTCACACAGTTATACCTATTAAATTTCCCTAAGTTTGCATGCATAGTTTAATTTGGGAATTCTAACTACCTAGCCTAAGAACCCACCTGGATTGAAGCTTTACTTTGCTCCTGGGCTCTTCTAACTGCTACATAATCCTCAGCTACTGACCCACGAACTCCAGACCAGAAATGAGACTTTGACACTTTGAAAACCCTCTATTTTTGCTCTACGAATTGGAATGTGTTGATGATCAGTTTAGCTGAGTTGAGGGGTTATTTATAGTGAGATTCTCTGAGGTAAGAACAGTAGGGGTTTTGGTCAGATTCTAATTTGCATGCATGTTCATTGGATGAACTATAGGTGAGATGGAAGAGTTTTGGTATTTTGTTAAATTCACATGGAAAGAGGAAAAGCTTCAGAGATTCTCTGTTGCTGAGTTTACTGGTGAAGAATCTCTGGTTAGTTACTGTTTTGGTGTAGAGTTTGAGAGCAATACTGGACAACATGTGAAATGGGGAAAATTGGAACTTTTGGGAGCTTATGGTTGTTTTTGTTCACGTGAGAAGGAAAGGGAAGAGAAGGAGAGCTTTGTTCAATTTGCTGAAGTGGTATTAAGAGAGCTTGCATGACTTGTGAGTGGTTACTAGCTTTTGATGAGGTGTGAGTTGAGTGGAATGGTGAGGTGTTGAATTCATGAGAGGTGAGTCACATGAGGGAGGGAAATTTTAAATCTTAGTGTTAATTAATCACAAAAGTAGATTTAAGGTACTAATTGTGTAGTTTAGATTTAATTGGAATTACTAATTCATACACATAATACTCTTAAATCCCATGAATTAATTAATTAATCACCTCTAATTAATATTAAAATAATTAGGCAAAGCTCTAATTAAAATTAATTAGGTAATTTAGAATTCGGAATATTACAAAATTGAATCTACTCATCAAAATAAATAACATATAAATATAAGCAATCAAATTTATATTGATGAGTATAAAATAAATTGGAGAGCATATAGAACGTATCTTTTGTGAGTGTAGCAATTTATGTAGGCGCTACCGCATAGTACACGACCATTGAGTCACAATAGAGATAACCTGAGAATAGTAATTTATGAAATAATACCTGAGGCGTGCTGATTGCACCGTGCTTAATGATTTATCTGCCTCATAAGGGCAAATCCCTCATGATTCAACAGGTTCTTCCCAAGTATGATTCAACTAGCAATATATTAATCGACACCGATGATGTAATCCAGGAAGTAGTAACTCAATTATATGCGAAGAAGAAAAACTCTATTTTTAATAGTGTGGTATTGATCTCATATAACACAAAAGGAAGGAAAAATAATATGTTTTTGTCTCCTAATTTTCTCCTCACATACGTATTTCTATATTTTAAGTTACCAAGCCATTTTTTCATTAAACATCATGTTGCTATTAAGTAGGAAAAAAAGAGTTTGATAACAATGGCATGTAAGTGACTATTGACCAAGTAAAACCATATTAACAAATCTTTAATAATAATAATAATAACATTACTTAATTCTATTAAAACTGAATATAAAATAATTTGAAATAACTTTAAAATAAATTATATGATTAAAATATCCAACAATCCCTCACAATTTATTTTAAGTTTAAAAGAATATTCAAAAACATTTCTTGGATTAACATCGTTAATGTAATGCATCAAACTGGTGTAACAAACTATATGAACCAGTCCTAGAATAATAGACTTAACACGCAGTGAAATTTGTGTAGCAAGCAGGGGCGGACCTAGACTTAAAATATCAGTGGGGCTAAAAATTTAAAGCATTATCGAAGAAAAAAATATTCATCCTAATATTTCAGATAAAATAACAAATAATATACGAAATTTACTACTAATACAACATGTATATTCAAAAGAATAATAACAACAAATTAAAAAAAAAATTATTCAAATAAGAAAACCAACAAACTATATGTAAGAAACCACAAAATTTCTATTTAAAAAAAAAACTATAACTTATTAAATATATGTTAAATTATGCATATCATTATTATTTTATGCTTCACAAGATCTTACTTTGAACCAAAATATATTGAACCCAAATTACAAGTTTATATATAGTTTATTTAATTTGATAAGATAATTCAATTTTAATATGAATAACAACAACAAACCTACATTGTTATTTTTAAGAGAATCGACTTTGCCATTAAGAAAAGGTTAGCGGCGCAACTTGTTTTCCGTTTGTCTTTGATTCATATATAATTACATTTTATTTATTAATATATACTAGTTGCCATCCTTTTATCAGTATTATCTTACTTGAAAAAATTAAATATTAATTAAACATATTTTTTTATGTCATTTCATATTAATATGTTAGTTCAATTGCTAATTTTACTCATTCAATTAGTTATCCATTATTTTTTTGATAAACAAAGTTGTAAGACCCATAATTCTACTGTACAGTTTGTCTAAGGAACATAAGTGTTGACTAAGAATTTAGGGTTTTTGGTTAAGTGTTTTGTGAGTATCGTCGTAATAATAACACTTTTGCTGAGATGGAGCCTGTTTTGTGCTCGTGTGCTGGAAATGCACAGACTTTTGTTCCTTAGTCTTTATTTATCTATGAGAACGTTCCTGTGTCTTCAGAATTTCAAAATTTGACTTTCTCCGCTTTTTGGAAAAACGAGTAGAAAACTATACCCGCTGTTAGAAAATTTACGGTCTCTGTTTTCCGTCGAATTTTAATTAGAGACTTTATATATCGGCACGAGTTAGAATCTGGATTCAGAATATTATTGAGAGCTTGGGATATAAATTTCAGTCGGAGAATCAAGTTTAGCGATAATTTTTAGAAATGGTTTACGGCGAACTTTTATTTCGCAGATTTTCTATTTTTTTTGCAAGTTTAGTTCGTCGCGGCGCGTGACAGCTGAGCGAGATGAGCTGGCGTTAGTAGGAAATATCTAGATATTTATTTTGGGTTGCTTTGTGACCAAGTTTTATTGGATGGCTAGGATTGGCCTAGAGACTTTGCCTTTTGATCCAATGGCCATGAGTTAGCAAGACCACATTAGTTAGGAGGATTATTTCACATTGAATCAAGATGGCAAGTTGATATATACTCCCTTCCTTCTTCTCTCTTGCCGTGAACCACCCTTTCTCTCACTCTCATCATCCAATTTTCTCTTCCTCTCAAGAACTTGCTTTGGATTGTGCTAGGAATCATCAAGCTCTTTGATCATCTCCTTCACCTAGAGGTAACAAGACCTCCTCTTTAATTTTTCTCTTAAGTTCAAGCTTTACCAATTAGTGTTCTTGAGAGAAATTTGTAGAAACATGTTAGAAATGAGTTGTGATTAGAGTTTTGAGTTCATGAGAGTTAGTTAGAAAACATTAGTAAAGCTTGTTGGTGATTCTCATGGTGTTTTGAAATTTCAAAAAAATGTTGTTGGTAAGGGTTTGAAGAAAATTACTAGAAATGATCTTAACTTGAATTGTGTTGATTGATTTTGATTTTTGAAGTTAGTTTTAAGCTTTGTGACAAAATGGTTTGGTGTTTATGAAATTTTATTTTGAAAAATAAGAAAATTTATTTTTCGTGTTCTTGAGCGACTCGAAGAACACGTTTTCGAAAATTTCGTGTCGAGTCTCGAAAGTATTCGAATGTACGAATGAACATTGTTATAAATCAACAATGTCATGCTAGGGTTTAGAATGATAGAATGTGTGGAGTTGGCCGTTTTGCCCATTTGGGCGTGGCACACATAAAAAGTCTGAGGAATCGATTTTTCGAAAACTTCTTTGAGGCAAATAGTTCCCCATAGCCTTTGTTTTAATTGTTTGATTGGTTATGGGAGGTTTTGAAAACTAGAGGATCATTTTCTTTAAGAAAAGCCTTAAATGAGATTTCTCGAATTTTGCGATTCGACTCTATAATTTCTAAATCGCTTTGATAAGTTCTAGTTAGGTATTATGGGATATTACCATGTATTAAAAAGTGGAAAATTTCGCGCGGAAGCCCGATTTACCAATTCAAGGCCGTGGCCTTCCTAAGGGTAGGGAAGAAAAATCTCAAAAAATTTTCTAAGTCCACAATTTTGTGAAAAATCTTGTATGATTTGAATAACCTTAGTTTGAAGAGAAATTGGTATCGGAAAGGTTTTTAGGAAGAAAAGTAGGTAACTTGTGACGCAAGAAAACTTCGAGTTTTGTTAAAAATATTTTCGAAAAGTTTTAATTGTGTTTCGAGTGTTTTAATTGAGTGTGAAACAAGTTCTCAAAGTGGAAAATTCAAAATGGTTTTAGTTTATGATTTGAAAACAAAATGCACTTTATGTTATAAAAATAGTATAATAAACTTCGTGAATTTTTAAACGCTATGAGAATAACCTGAGATCGTTGAGGGGTAGTTTTAGAAAGTACTTTAGACTTCCCTGGAACCTTGAGAGCTAGTTTCGTTTCGATAGAAGGAACGAGGAATATTTTATTGACGTTACGCTATTTAATTTTAGGTAACGCGTATCGTAGAGTTGTACGGGAAGAGGTTGTGGAAGCTTGCCAAGGTAAGGGCATCACTTTATTTCCGCATTATATCTTTAATGATATGTATGTATGCCTGGTGTTGTGATGTGTTTGTGTGTTTGGCATGATTATGTGATGTATTCTCGAGACGAGTATTGGTTTAAGAATATATGCCTATGTCTTACATATGATTTGATTAAATATATGTGATGACATGTTTGGAATTACATATGCTTGTGTGATATGTATATTGAATGTTGCATGAGCATGTGTGAAAACGTGTATGTCAGTGGAGACTACACGGGTGTTTGTCTGTGTGACTTCACCGGGGATTTGTCTGTGTGACTGCCCTATATGTGCTGAAATATAGAGTATGCTCATGCATTTCATAGTTGCGTGTACGGGTGTTAGAGACTGTGTGGCTTCACCTAAGCACCGGGTGTTATAGTCTGTGTGACTTCACCTAATCCTGCGGGATTTTTATTGAGTTTGGTGTTAGAGTCTGTGTGACTTCACCTTGGTGTTATAGTCTGTGTGACTTCACCTGCCCTGCGGGGTTTAGTAGGGGTTGGACCTACGACTCTCTGCGGAGAGGTTAAATTCCGGAATTCATGCATGTGAGAAAGCCCCGTTTAGGGTGATCACCATCATTTAGAGTCTGCATTGCTAGGCTTTGGTGTGTTTCTATGCTGTGTGCAATTTATGAGAAATTGCTATGTGATTACCGCTTTAGATATATATATGTATATATGTTATTTGCATCTATGTTATGTGTGGTGACCCTTGCTGTGATTTTCGCGGGCATCGTCCCACCCAGATGATGGATCACCCTATGTTACCGATGCTCGTGAGGGAGACGGTGACGACGTAGGATTTTTAGTGATCAAGTGGCGTAGCGAATCTGATTAGCCTGTGTGCCGGTGTGTCTTGTACATCGTGCATTTAGTTAGGGGTAGTATTCTGACTCTTTTGGGTGACTGTATTCTGAATATTTAATTTGGTAGCTGTTAGACCCTTTGTCTGTGGGGTTGTAAATATTCAGGTAATACACTTTGCTTCTCTGAAGCACTATTATTTATAATTAGTCCTGTGGTATGATTAAGGCCGGCTCATTTAAAATGTTTTCCACGCACTCTGAGTGTTTGTTTTAAAAAGAAAAAAAAAAAAGAAGTGCCTACTTTTAGGCTTTGAAAATCGGGGTGTTACATTGTGGTATCAGAGCTCGGCTTTAGATCATCAAAGGGAAAGTGTGTCGTAGAGTGGTTAGTCCAAAGTCAGTCAGAGTATAGCTAGAGTTGTGTTAGTTCTAGCGATCGGTTTTTGTTGTGTTGGTGGGTTATTTGGTTATTTGTCTTGAGTCTAGCATGGAATATGCAGAGGCACTGGACTGTTTCTTACTGAAGTACTTAAGGGAGTGATGCTTTAGTAAGTAGAATAGTTGAAACCCCCGAGCATTGGTCGAATTTAGTCGACCAGTGTCTTTGAATTCCTTAGACGGAGTGGTCCGAGGAGGATGGACTTGAGGCGAATAAGAACTACAAGGGATTCTTGGTATTCATATAATGAATGGGAAGTAGCATTGGTCGTTGTAACTCGGATGTGCTGAGTATGGACGAGTGGGCGTCGTACTGATAAAGGATTGCGAGTAAGGATCGGTTTGAGATGACCTTTTGGAGAAGATATTGGATATCCGTCTGATGAGTTAGGGCAAGACTCGATGAGGTCATTCGTTGGTCAAAAGGATGCAGCCACTGTGGAAGGGTGGAGCATGCAGAGATGTCAGTTGGATTTTATTACGATGATTGGATAATCATCGGGGCGACTCATATTGGAAGTAAAGTGCGTTGCACGTCAAGAGTAAGTGAACCTGGTGGTGTTACACGATGGTTATACGAACGAAGGGTTCCTTAAGGTTTAAAGTTAAGTCGTGTGAGTTATATTAGAGTATGAAATACAATTATTACGGACGTATCACGTGATGATTGAGAGTAAGAGGCTAAATATCACGTTGATAAGTGACAACATATATGTAGTTCAGGAGATAGTAAGTATAGATGTCGATATGAGATAAAACTACAGGTGATTGATCGTTGGTTAAAGATGGATTTGGAGAGATGTTTAGGTAAAGAACAAGGAGTTCAACATTGGAAAGTGAGTTGTAGGTCGATGATATGTGATACTAAAGGTGTATGGTATGGAAATACCTAGAGAATTGTAACAGTGTAAGTTAGAATTTTTAAATTATTGACAGTTAAACTATAAGAGAAAGTAAACATATTGAGTAATTCTTAAGAGATTAGTCAAGATTGAGTAGAGATCCTGTGTGGATGTGTATTTAAGTTAATGATTTTGATCGACCAAGAGGGTGAAGGACTAAGTAGTACCTTGAAATTATGGAATCATAGGAGTTGATGTAACAAAAGGTTAAGAAATTCAAGTTATGGACGAGAATTTTTGGATATTTTCTAGAAATATCATGTTATGAGTAGATAAGGGTTCATTAGTGAGACTACTAAGACAATGAGAGTCGATAGTTGGAAGGACATTTTGTTAATGTTAAGATATAATGGAGGAATTTAGATATAATCGAGGATTAGATTCAAGAGTTTGATTTGGTTATCGAACGCACTAAGGAGGAAATCATAGCGAAGGGTTGTGATTTGGTAGCTGGTCTTGAGAAGTCAAGCGTTAAGATTTAAGTTAATTGTTCATTGGTTTGATGGATGCGTAAGAAGAGTCTATTGGTAAGTGAATTATAGTGACCTTAAGATGATAAGTTTATAGATAGCTATCTGTAAAGAGACGATCATTAGAAAAGGTTAGAAGTGAATAAGTAACTGATGAGCGTATAGTCGAAAAAGTAGGGTTAGCAAGAACTTAAGATTTAGGGATTGATTCCCGGTGGAAACATACTTTATAAATTTAGATAGTTATGATGATTAGGTATTTTGGTTTAACAAAGAAGAGTATGCTTGTTATGATACAAAATTATATGGAACGATAGTATTTGAATTGTGTGCGAAGAATTAAAGATGTTGTTGGAATCAACAAATTATTGGTCATGGTGGTTTGGGAACCAACTCTAAGAAATCGTTGAACTGGAAAGTTGCAAATTACTAGAGCGTTGAGGAGGACCTAATTGGAGTTTGTAGAATTTATAGCGTTGACAAGATAGTTTCAAAGGAAGGGTTAACATTCTATGTTAGCAAGGATGTGAGAAGGTAATATGATTTGTAAGGGGAGGCTGACAACCTCATCAGTTAAGTTGGAAAAGTTAAAAGAAATGGTAAGAAGGACTACAACGATTTACCTCATAAGAAGTTAAGGTGGCGATAAGAACCACATGAGTAGTGTATGCCAATGAAAGTGGAGCTTAACCTGTTTTGATAACAGCACAAAAGAATAGAGATGAGCAAAAGAGTTTTAAATTGAAAAAAAAATGTGTTATGGTTGGTATCTGGATGATTAAATTACTAAGTGGAAAGCATGTTAGAGAATTTCACGTGAGACTTTGGAAGTCAAGATGAGATTAAGTGTGTAGTGTTGTTAATTAAAGAATGGAATGAAGAGTTAGTCGTTGGGGAGACGTGTTAAGAATAAGTAATTGAGAAGCACATAAAGATGTGGCTTATGTCAGTTGAGGTGATAAATTTCTCGAGGTATATTATGGATGTAGAAATCCCTAATAAATATGAGATTTTGGAACAATTAACAATGGACAGGATGACGAGCGCTTGTGAAAAAAAAAAAAAGGAATTTAATGGTAACATGAAAGAAACTCGAGAGTTCAGAATAGAATGGGGATATGATTTAAGATGGTGTGCGCCAACGAAGACATTCAACGAGAAGAAATATTTTGATTTAAGGCACGCGAGAGTAAGCTAAGTATTAATATAGAAATAAAATGTGGGTACATAAGAGATTGTTGTTTTGGAAATATGAGATCTGGATAAATAAAATACAAGAGACGTAGGTGGTATAAGTTGGCAAGTGCCAAGAAAATTTGGGGAGTTGTAATCACCGACCGGATGTGGGGATGATATTATTAAGACTGCAATTGGATTGATATTCGAAGACGAACAAACAGTTCGGCACAGTTGTGAGATTAAAGGAAAAAAATTAAGGACTTATGGATATTGGTGAAGTTGTAAAGTTCTTCTATAGAGATGACAATTTCTTTTAGAGTTTAATGGTTTGGGTGGTATTTGCTTTGGTGGCATTGTACTTACTGTTGGATGATACTAAACAGATGTTTCGTGATTGAAAGCATGAGAATTTAAGTGACTTGATTTGAGTGTTGTGTCTCGTCAACGAGATTAAAGTTGTACAAGATTGAGGTAGTAAGAAATTGAGGAAAACATTAAGAAAACCACGAAGGAATTGTTGGACCCTTGTGCCTCGGAGGACCTTGAGCACGAGTGGAAAGAAGCATTATTAAAGTTAGGCAAAGATGGTTTAAGCCATCATCATGATTGTCGGCTATCTATTGACAAATTAAGGAACTGATCACCCTTAATCTCTTGTTAGTAATAGACGAAATTGTGTTGACTGGAATCGACTCGTTTTGCTAGCTTTGGTAGTGTGTATAAACTTTTTGGTGTTTCATTTTGGTGGGTAGCAAGTCATCACTTTGTGTAAACTTATTGGAAAGGGCTATGTCGCGGAAGCGGAAAAGGTGACCTTGGAAATTTGTCGTGTTGACCTAGGATCTTTGAGAATTGGAGTTGTGAACCTTCATAGTGAAGTTAGATTTCAAGTGGTAAACTCGTTGTGTGATGTCTAGCTTTGTGTATAGAGTTTGGAACCGATGTGACTATGTAGAGGGTTGCGATTTGTGCACGGTCATGCCAGTGTGGTGGTGTTAGCATCTGTGTGACTACACCTATTCCTATGAGATTTTGTTGTGTAGGCGATAGTAATAACTAGCTGGGTTGTTGCTTTTATCTTTAGTTTCGAGGACGAAACTTCTTTTTGGAGGGTAGTAATGTAAGACCCATAATTCTACTGTACAGTTTGTCTAAGGAACATAAGTGTTGACTAAGAATTTAGGGTTTTTGGTTAAGTGTTTTGTGAGTATCGTCGTAATAATAACACTTTTGCTGAGATGGAGCCTGTTTTGTGCTCGTGTGCTGGAAATGCACAGACTTTTGTTCCTTAGTCTTTATTTATCTATGAGAACGTTCCTGTGTCTTCAGAATTTCAAAATTTGACTTTCTCCGCTTTTTGGAAAAACGAGTAGAAAACTATACCCGCTGTTAGAAAATTTACGGTCTCTGTTTTCCGTCGAATTTTAATTAGAGACTTTATATATCGGCACGAGTTAGAATCTGGATTCAGAATATTATTGAGAGCTTGGGATATAAATTTCAGTCGGAGAATCAAGTTTAGCGATAATTTTTAGAAATGGTTTACGGCGAACTTTTATTTCGCAGATTTTCTATTTTTTTTGCAAGTTTAGTTCGTCGCGGCGCGTGACAGCTGAGCGAGATGAGCTGGCGTTAGTAGGAAATATCTAGATATTTATTTTGGGTTGCTTTGTGACCAAGTTTTATTGGATGGCTAGGATTGGCCTAGAGACTTTGCCTTTTGATCCAATGGCCATGAGTTAGCAAGACCACATTAGTTAGGAGGATTATTTCACATTGAATCAAGATGGCAAGTTGATATATACTCCCTTCCTTCTTCTCTCTTGCCGTGAACCACCCTTTCTCTCACTCTCATCATCCAATTTTCTCTTCCTCTCAAGAACTTGCTTTGGATTGTGCTAGGAATCATCAAGCTCTTTGATCATCTCCTTCACCTAGAGGTAACAAGACCTCCTCTTTAATTTTTCTCTTAAGTTCAAGCTTTACCAATTAGTGTTCTTGAGAGAAATTTGTAGAAACATGTTAGAAATGAGTTGTGATTAGAGTTTTGAGTTCATGAGAGTTAGTTAGAAAACATTAGTAAAGCTTGTTGGTGATTCTCATGGTGTTTTGAAATTTCAAAAAAATGTTGTTGGTAAGGGTTTGAAGAAAATTACTAGAAATGATCTTAACTTGAATTGTGTTGATTGATTTTGATTTTTGAAGTTAGTTTTAAGCTTTGTGACAAAATGGTTTGGTGTTTATGAAATTTTATTTTGAAAAATAAGAAAATTTATTTTTCGTGTTCTTGAGCGACTCGAAGAACACGTTTTCGAAAATTTCGTGTCGAGTCTCGAAAGTATTCGAATGTACGAATGAACATTGTTATAAATCAACAATGTCATGCTAGGGTTTAGAATGATAGAATGTGTGGAGTTGGCCGTTTTGCCCATTTGGGCGTGGCACACATAAAAAGTCTGAGGAATCGATTTTTCGAAAACTTCTTTGAGGCAAATAGTTCCCCATAGCCTTTGTTTTAATTGTTTGATTGGTTATGGGAGGTTTTGAAAACTAGAGGATCATTTTCTTTAAGAAAAGCCTTAAATGAGATTTCTCGAATTTTGCGATTCGACTCTATAATTTCTAAATCGCTTTGATAAGTTCTAGTTAGGTATTATGGGATATTACCATGTATTAAAAAGTGGAAAATTTCGCGCGGAAGCCCGATTTACCAATTCAAGGCCGTGGCCTTCCTAAGGGTAGGGAAGAAAAATCTCAAAAAATTTTCTAAGTCCACAATTTTGTGAAAAATCTTGTATGATTTGAATAACCTTAGTTTGAAGAGAAATTGGTATCGGAAAGGTTTTTAGGAAGAAAAGTAGGTAACTTGTGACGCAAGAAAACTTCGAGTTTTGTTAAAAATATTTTCGAAAAGTTTTAATTGTGTTTCGAGTGTTTTAATTGAGTGTGAAACAAGTTCTCAAAGTGGAAAATTCAAAATGGTTTTAGTTTATGATTTGAAAACAAAATGCACTTTATGTTATAAAAATAGTATAATAAACTTCGTGAATTTTTAAACGCTATGAGAATAACCTGAGATCGTTGAGGGGTAGTTTTAGAAAGTACTTTAGACTTCCCTGGAACCTTGAGAGCTAGTTTCGTTTCGATAGAAGGAACGAGGAATATTTTATTGACGTTACGCTATTTAATTTTAGGTAACGCGTATCGTAGAGTTGTACGGGAAGAGGTTGTGGAAGCTTGCCAAGGTAAGGGCATCACTTTATTTCCGCATTATATCTTTAATGATATGTATGTATGCCTGGTGTTGTGATGTGTTTGTGTGTTTGGCATGATTATGTGATGTATTCTCGAGACGAGTATTGGTTTAAGAATATATGCCTATGTCTTACATATGATTTGATTAAATATATGTGATGACATGTTTGGAATTACATATGCTTGTGTGATATGTATATTGAATGTTGCATGAGCATGTGTGAAAACGTGTATGTCAGTGGAGACTACACGGGTGTTTGTCTGTGTGACTTCACCGGGGATTTGTCTGTGTGACTGCCCTATATGTGCTGAAATATAGAGTATGCTCATGCATTTCATAGTTGCGTGTACGGGTGTTAGAGACTGTGTGGCTTCACCTAAGCACCGGGTGTTATAGTCTGTGTGACTTCACCTAATCCTGCGGGATTTTTATTGAGTTTGGTGTTAGAGTCTGTGTGACTTCACCTTGGTGTTATAGTCTGTGTGACTTCACCTGCCCTGCGGGGTTTAGTAGGGGTTGGACCTACGACTCTCTGCGGAGAGGTTAAATTCCGGAATTCATGCATGTGAGAAAGCCCCGTTTAGGGTGATCACCATCATTTAGAGTCTGCATTGCTAGGCTTTGGTGTGTTTCTATGCTGTGTGCAATTTATGAGAAATTGCTATGTGATTACCGCTTTAGATATATATATGTATATATGTTATTTGCATCTATGTTATGTGTGGTGACCCTTGCTGTGATTTTCGCGGGCATCGTCCCACCCAGATGATGGATCACCCTATGTTACCGATGCTCGTGAGGGAGACGGTGACGACGTAGGATTTTTAGTGATCAAGTGGCGTAGCGAATCTGATTAGCCTGTGTGCCGGTGTGTCTTGTACACCGTGCATTTAGTTAGGGGTAGTATTCTGACTCTTTTGGGTGACTGTATTCTGAATATTTAATTTGGTAGCTGTTAGACCCTTTGTCTGTGGGGTTGTAAATATTCAGGTAATACACTTTGCTTCTCTGAAGCACTATTATTTATAATTAGTCCTGTGGTATGATTAAGGCCGGCTCATTTAAAATGTTTTCCACGCACTCTGAGTGTTTGTTTTAAAAAGAAAAAAAAAAAGAAGTGCCTACTTTTAGGCTTTGAAAATCGGGGTGTTACAAAAGTTAAAATTTACTATTATAAAATTAAACCATACAACTAAAAATAATATTGTACATATTAACGAGAGACTTAAAATCATCAATAATACACTACAAAATAATATTTGCACTGATACCTTAACTAATATGTGTACGAGAAACTTACGATTGTCAAAAATGAATTCTAAACTAATATTTACAATAATATTTGTATAAATATGTATAGAAAATGACTTAAATTATTTATAAAAGTTATATATTTTTTTTCCAAAAATTTCTCGGCTGGGCTGGTGTGGCAATAGCCACACCATGCCTTGAACAGATCCGCCCCTGGTAGCAAGCTATATGAACCAAAGTAACTTGGTGTGTGTTAGTGGTCTACCACTCACATTACATCTCACAGTTCTTGCTGTTGACGCTGTGGTGCGCTAATAGGTCATGCGCGTGCCTGGTATATTCATGAGTGCTCTAGAGATTTCGCCAAGATCTCATGCAAGCGGCCCCGCATGACACTCATATAGGTGATTTCATCAATTGTATGATGCAAATCATACACCACCCATAAGAGATATGATAATCATTAAAAGCTACATGAACTTATCCTCTCAGTAATGCAGTATCTAGCACTTTCTCATTTATACCATAGGAAAAGGACTAAAATAAAAAATTAATTATTTAAATTTTTTGTGCTAGCAAATCTAACAAGTAACTTGTTCTTACCCATATGAACTTTATTCATAGGATCTCCAATCACAAAGGTTGGGTTCCTATCACTTGTTGATTTCAATTGGCTTAAGTCCAATTCCTCTCGATGCGTCAACAAATTATTTCTTCCCAGGGACTTTATTTAGTACGTACTTTACACAAATGATGAAGACAATTTTCTTTTATCACAATAATATTGACTAAGACATCTTTAAGCCAATTAATCTCAATATTTATCCAAGTCTATATTATAACAATGAACTTGGTCTCAAAATCATATTTATACAGGTCTGATTATATGACTATTAATAAGCGACAACATTCACACGATGAGTAAAATAACTCTTTTTTTTTTTTGAAAAACATGAGTAAAATAACTCAGAGTTTGATCTCATTGGAATTAAATTCCAATTAACATCATTATATTATTTTAATATAATGGCTCATCAATTTAACCAATATCTCATATATATTGTCAAACAAACTTCTATAATATATTTCATCAGGTCTACTTAGATAAATTCTAAGCGACAACATTTTCACATCAAAGGAAAAATTAAATCTATGATTAGATTTAACAGGTTTACTTGAAAGGTTTTCAAGCGACAACATCCCCATATTTTATAATACGGGTGAATTTTTATTCAGATATACTTGAAAGATTTCAAGCAACAACACCCACACATTAAGAACAATTTATAAATCCACATTTCAAGTCTGCTTAAATGATGTCAAGCGAAAATATCTCCACATTGAAGACAAATTATAAGTCTTCATTTAAATATAATTTTTCATAAACAAAAATCATTAAACATCATTGTATCATTTCAATACAATGGATAATCAACAAATTGTTCACCAAACAATATTTTTCATTATTCTTTTTCAAGATTATTTATAAGATACAAAAATCATTTCTAATATTCCTCAATAAATATAAGGCTTAATTGCAGTTTTGGTCCCCATACTTTGCAAGATTTGCAATTTTGGTTCTCTTATTTTAAAATCAAACATTTTTGCCCCTCTATTTTGATTTTTATTGCACTTTTGGTCCCCGTCCTATTTTTCAACCAGTTGGCATAAAAAATGCTGATGTGGCAAAAACACGTGGCAAAATAGTATTCATGTCAGCAATTTTTTTTTTTTTTAAATAACAATTATAATTTAAAACATTAAATTATGAAACAAATTATAAAATTAAATAATTAAACAACTAATATAATTATAAAGTCATGCCGTAAATCTCCAAATTAAATAATCCAGTGAACCCAGATGTTCCAAATCTCTCGTTCTTCAACTTTTATTATTATTCTTTGTTCAATTTCTGATTCTTCAACCTTACCTTAAATCTCATGTTTTTCAATTTCTTCAATTGTCTCTGCGAGTGCGAAGAACGTATGCTATATGTATAATGGAGCAAGTGTCTAATGATGCATGATATGTGTATTGATGTCCTATAGCCTAGAATTCTCATACTGAACAGAATTGTGAACCAGAATTAATTGGTATTGATGTGTATACATGATATACATGTTGTAATGATGCATGATATATGTGAGTTACAATATACCAGAATTTAAAACCAAAATAAAACCAGAATTTTGATAAATCACTTTTTAAAAAATAAAATGTCCTGACATGAAATACTATTTTGCCAAGTGATCTTGTCACATCAACGTTTTTTATGCCAACTGGTTGAAAAATAAGATGGGAACCAAAAGTGCAACAAAAATCAAAATAGAGGGTAAAAATATTTGATTTTAAAATAGGGGAACCAAAATTACAAATTTTGCAAAATAAGGAGACCAAAACCGCAATTAAACCTAAATATAAGTATAATCTTCCCAATTGTGACATCAACTAACTCTGCCAACACCACATACTCTAAATACACGGTGAAACTCTAAACTTTTATCATTTCTTTATATATATGGTACAACATCGCTATCTCAAAGAAAAGCAACAAAGACAACAATCTTTCATATTGGAAATGGTTAAAAAATCATATAACAGTATGAACTTAGGATTAGTAATACTTGAAGTAAATAGGAACGGCTAGTGTGTACTGGCAACAAATTAGTGAGTACTCATATATATAACAAGATGTCTCGTGCAATTATAGAGACAGAAGTCACATTAAACTTAATCTCCAAAGAAAATTTGCAATGCCAAAATACCATAAATAGGTGTCATATGCTTTGAGAAAAACATGTCAATCTCCATCAAAACCATGTTCACAAAATCTAACTATATGCTTCAAAGAAACATTTTATTAATTCTCACAATAAAAACTATAAGTTCCAATAAAAACAACTCAAGTATTTATACTAGGTTAAGAGCGACACAAGCATCATACCTCTCGGAAATTCTAGGCTACCAATTATCATTGCTAGTATTTTGGATAAGACACCTCAATTGTCTCTCCTGCAGTATGCGCTATATACAAAGTGATACGGAAATAATTTTCATGCTTTCATTAAAATTGAATTGTGAACAATGATATCTGACTTTAGATCACAAAGAAAGATAATAGTTTAATAAAAATAAATCGTTAAGATTGTTGTAAAAATTGAACCTACTCATAAAAATAAATAACATATAAAAATATAAACAATCAAATTTATATTGACGAGTATAAAATAAATTAGAGAGCATATAAAACTTATATTTTGTGAGTGTAGCAATTGATGTAGGCGCTACCACATAGTACACGACCACGAGTCACAATAGAGATAACCTAATAATAGTAATTTATGAAACAATACCTGATGCGTACTGATTGCACCGTCCTTTATGAATCATACTTGGAGTAACTGAACTAGCAAGATATTAATCGACACTAACGTAATTCAGGAAGTAGTAACTCAATTGTATATGCTAAGAGGAAAAACTCTATTTTTAATAGTATGGAATCTCATATAACACCAAAGGAAGGAAAAATAATGTTTTTGTCTTCTTGTTTTCTGCTCACATACGTATCTCTATATTTTAAGTTACCATGTCATTTTTTCATTAAACTTTAAACATCTTGTTGCGGGTCTGGTTATCCTGCATAAGGATTGTTTATGCACCGTGCATAAACTTTTCATTTGCACCCTCTCATTTCGTTATACACCCCCATCCAAGTAGAAATTTTGGCGTTGCGTTCTTTTTCGCTCTCCTCCTTCCTCGCTCTCCTCCTTCTTCCTCCTCTGCTACTCTCTCTCTCTCTGGTTTTCGTGACTTTGATTTCCAATCATCATCACCAAAATCATCATCACCGTTGCCGATTTCATCTTCATCGCCGACAACAACACTTCACCATCGCCGGCAACAACAAAACACCACGAGCTTGCATTCAACCGAAACAAACAGCAAAAAGATGAAAACAAAATAGGTTTGAGCTTATTCTTTATGCTTGACAGATTAATTTTCAATTAAAGATGAAGGTTGAGAAAAATTCACATGACCTAGAATTACCCCTTCTCTCAAACAATGTTTGCAATTTTGCTTATGAACTGATTAACCTCCCCTGTTTTTCTTTAATATGTGAACTAACTCTTGAATTTTGTGATATGAAATGTGTGAATTAATATGTTTCACATGATTCTAAAGTTGTTGATTGGTTTTTTGCTGTAACAGTAATTGAATTTTCCCTATTTGCAAATTTGTAATCTATGCATTCCATGTGTTTGTTTGTTGGCTGAGCTGAAATCTGAGACAATAAACTTTTGATGTTTGTTTCTTCACAGTCATATCAATTTATGAGTGCTGCTAGTTGAATTTTAGAACTTTGAATTTGGAACATTAGATTCGTTTTCGTGTTGTTTTCCCTCCAACAATTAGCTGGTAGAATGGTTTCAGAGAGTTGTACTCTGAAACATTTAGCTGGTAGAATGGTTTCAGATAGTTGATGTTTAATTGTTGCTGCCTAAACCATTTAGCTGGTAAAATGGTTTCAGAGAGTTGTACTCTGAAACCATTTTGTTAGTAGAATGGTTTCAGATAGTTGATGCTTAATTGCTGCTTTGATGCTTAATTGTTGCTTCCTAAACCATTTATTTTACATATATCTATGCAGGTGAGTTTAAGAACACTAGTCAAAGACCAACTTCATCAATGAATTGGCCAAAGGGAGCTAAAACTCAGGAAGTAGCAAAGATTATGGATCTCAGAATTGGAATATGTTCAGCAATATTAACAGATCTTGGCAATTATAAAGGACAATATGTGCAGAAGGAAGCAACATTATACTATAAGGAAATGCTTAGAAAGATAACAGATGAAACATAATAGTTGTTAGGATTGTGATTTGAAGAGTGCGTGATAGTTGTTAGGATTGTGATTTTAGCAGTAGTTTCTCTATCGTGTTTGTTGTTTTTGGTTTAAATTATGAATTATGGAGGTCATAATTGTAAGAACTACTTAGTTTCTACTACTTGATGGTTTCATGAGCTATTAGAAGACATGTTTATGATTCAATTAGATTCGCACATGCATATCAGTTTACTCGATATTTGTATACTAAATTCTGATTTTATGGTGAAAATTATGAATTATTGATTATCATGTACCGTATTTTCTTTTCAAATGTTAATACACTAATGCATAGACAGAAAATAAATATTCATATTTTAGTCAAAATAAATATTATAACTGAAACCATAAGTGTGGCTTAATGGTTTCATTTTTTTTGTATCTGAAACCAAAGTAGCCCTCTTATGGTTTCCAATAAAATATTCATATTTTGTTCAAAATAAATATTATAATTGAAACCATAAGTGTAGCTTAATGGTTTCACTAGTGGTTGTATGTGAAACCAAAGTAGATCTCTTATGGTTTCCAATAAAATATTCATGTTTTATTCATAATAATTGTGCAAACCATAAGAACAAAATTATCACCATAGGTTATTTTCATATTCAATTCAACTTTAAGACCAATAGTAGTTACTAGTTAGCACAGAAATGAGCATTGTAGAATCCATTTTCAATCATGATTTAAAAAAGAATCGACAATTACAAAAAATAATATTTTACATCATAATCTCATTTTCATATTCTTCATTTTCTATTCTCATTCCCCATTACAATTTGTGCTCTATACAAATATTATTCTTATTTACTCTTAATAAAACTAAAGAATACAACAAATTAATGCCTGCAAACTAAAGAATGCTACTATACCAAAACACTAAGCTTAACCAAAGCTAAACAAACTGAGGCCTACAAACAGAAGCACAAAACTAAATAGCACCAGTCCCTCAACACGAAGATCTCTGAAACCACACCTGCACAGTCACAAACACAAAGTGGTTTAGGATGCAACAACTAAGCATCAACTCTCTAAAAACCATTCTACCAACAAAATGGTTTTGAAGTACAACTTTCTGAAACCATTCTTCCAGCAAAATGGTTTAGGTATGATTTTTAACTTAGCAAGAATGATTTGTAACAAACTCAGTGGATCAGTGTTAATTAGGTGCTAAACCTTTAACATTGTAACCTCAACAAATGATTTGAAATTTTCACAAAAACAATTGTAAAAAATTGATAATATCATTTTAATTAATACTAATAATTTCTCATTTCTCTCACTTTTTCTAACATTGTACACATATAGCTTTGTGTCATTTTCTGTGTGTCTTAACTACTACAAAGTCAAGCAGAGAACAAGATAGAAAAGACATGGAAGTTTCAGCTATGACCAAATCCATATACATGTTCATGCTAAAGAATGCAACTATACCAAAACACTAAACTTAACCAAAGCTAAACAAACTGTGGCCTACAAACAGAAGCACAAAACTAAATAGCACCAGTCCCTCAACACGAAGATCTCTGAAACCACACCTGCACAGTCACAAACACAAAGTGGTTTAGGATGTAACAATTAAGCATCAACTCTCTGAAAACCATTCTACCAGCAAAATGGTTTTGAAGTACAACTTTCTGAAACCATTCTTCCAGCAAAATGGTTTAGGTATGATTTTTAACTTAGCAAGAATGATTTGTAACAAACTCAGTGGATCAGTGTTAATTAGGTGTTAAACCTTTAACATTGTAACCTCAACAAATGATTTGAAATTTTCACAAAAACAATTGTAAAAAATTGATAATATCATTTTAATTAATACTAATAATTTCTCATTTCTCTCACTTTTTCTAACATTGTACACATATAGCTTTGTGTAATTTTCTGTGTGTCTTAACTACTACAAAGTCAAGCAGAGAACAAGATAGAAAAGACATGGAAGTTTTAGCTATGACCAAATCCATATACACATTCATGCTAAAGAATGCTACTATACCAAAACACTGAGCTTAACCAAAGCTAAACAAACTGAGGCATACAAACAGAAGCACAAAACTAAATAGCACCAGTCTCTCAACACGAAGATCTCTGAAACCACATCTGCACAGTCACAAACACAAAGTGGTTTAGGATGCAACAATTAAGCATCAACTCTCTGAAAACCATTCTACCAGCAAAATGGTTTTGAAGTACAACTTTTTGAAACCATTCTTCCAGCAAAATGGTTTAGGTATGATTTTTAACTTAGCAAGAATGATTTGTAACAAAAAAAAGCTACAAGGTGCACCAGAAAATGTAAAAGACTGAATCAACATTTACCTTGTTGTACTTGGCAAAAGAATAGTCCTCTGTTGGTGGAATGTCATTTAAAACTTGAACCTGCTAACAAAAGTACCAAAATGCTCAACTACACAAACTAGTAACCACAACCAACACACATCCACACAGAATTGTTACTAAAAATCCCATTAAAAAAATTAATAGAAAACAGAAGAAAAACTTGATTGTTGTTACAGCACCTTCCATCACCACATTCACTTTCATTCATCATCACTACAAATCACTACCAACCACCATAACCCAAAACAAAATCAAAGAAACAGAACACATAAAAACAGAACCAAAGAACAAATAGCCACAAGAAGGAGAATCGAAACAGAATTCAAAGTGTACCTTTTGTTGAATCTTCAGCTCTGAAAGTGGAAGTTTCAGCTCTGAAAATGACGAAAAATGAAATCGATGATGAAGATGAACCAGATCGGAAGAAGAAAAACGAAAACGAAATCGAAAAACAAAATCGATGATGAATACGAAATCGACGGCACGCGAAAAAGAAGATGAACAGGTCAGAGAAGAATCACGCCGCGTCAAAGTCGCGTCGGAGAAGAAGAGTTCAGATTGTGAGCAATAGAGATGATGCCTAAGATTATTACACGTGTCACTAGAATCTGATGGCTGGATTTCACTTATGCACCATGCATAAGGATATCCTTATGTATAATAACTTTGGCCGATAACCTTGGCCTCTTGTTGCTATTAAGTGGGAATTAAAGAGTTTGATAGCAACTGAATGTAAAAGACTATTGAAAAAGTAAAACCGTATTAATAATTAATTAATAATAATAATAATAATAATAATAACATTACTTAATTCTATTAAAATTGAATATAAAATAATTTTAAATAACTTTAAAATAAATTATATGATTAAAATATTCAACAATCGAGATTCATCAAAATTAACGGTATTAAAATAAAATTCATAAATCATTAATTTTGATGGATGTTAACAACATGTTAAATAATTTATTATTTTAAAAAAATTATGGAGTATCTATATTATATAAACTTTCAAATAAACATATATTTTATAAAATTCATATTTATTGGAATATAATGTTTGCATCATAATGTCTTTTTCATCTCTTTTTTTGTTAGATCATGTACAATGAGGAGTTGAATATAGTATTGAATTGAATTTCAACAAGATAATATTCTCCAATGAGAGTGTTGAAAGTGACATGGAGGAGAGAGAAGTTGAAAACTTTCAACACAGTTGAAACATAATCGGGGGACATTTGTCTTGCTCTGATTGGTTTCTCAAATTTTTATCCAATTATTACTTTGAACTCAAATTTTTTGATTGCAAATTTTTTTTTTTTTTACCAAAATTCATAATTTTTTTTTCTCTGTAAAAAGAGACTTGATTCATTTGATTTGAACACAGAAAAAAAATCACATTTTTCACTATCTTAATCTTATTAGTGGTGGAGTAGAATGTTGAATGAAAAACCATTGGAGAGGGTAAAAGTTGAATTATTGTTGAATTATTAGGTGGAAGAGAGAGAAGATGATGTGGAGCGTAAAAATAGGTGTTGAGTGTTGAAACCATTGTACATGTTCTTAGACACGACCTTCTATTTTGATTGATATGTTAATACTGAGAATGAATCCTCTCAATTTATTTTCCCTCAATTTTCTTCAATTTTCACATCTCAACCATTAATAAACTTTTTCTCATTTTTTTTCAATTTAAATATTACTTTATATTTATAATCCAATGGTTTAAAACCCCACGTTATGTCCCATAAGTACTAGCTCAACTGACAAAAATTTGCCGAAATTGCAAGGCATAGACGCCATGACCGGGGTCACTTGTGTGAGAATTTTTTATATTTACTTTGTCAATTCTTCTATGTACCAAAAAAAAAAAATCCACTTTATTTAATCTCAATATTTTTTTCAAATTGAGAGTATCCTTTCTCGTTAATACTATATGTTATATAATGCTACGGTGGACCACAGGTGGTCCACCGTGGACAAGTGATCTACCGAATACAAATTTTTCAAAATTTATTGGTAGATTCAAAGTTTATATCATATAGAGCATCCATAAAAAATTTTAAAAAAATTGAAAATCATTTGATATTTTATTTGGATTTATCAAGATTTACAGTATTTAATAAACCATTAATCTTGATGGATCTCAATAACATATCAAATGATTTTCAATTTTTCTAAAATTTTCTATAGATGATCTATATGATATAAACTTTCAATCCAACGGTAGATTTTATAAAATTCGTATTCGTTATAGAGTTTTTCATAAATGATCCACCATAGACCACTTGAATGTTAGAATTTTCCTATGTTATATTTAAGGAATGAGATATTATTTTTTAAGAATGTAAGGCGCAGAAAGTTCCTCCCTCCAAACTCTGCCAATCATCCCATGTCCGCGGAGTGACTTTACCACCATTGTTCCTGAAGTCCCGTTATCTGTGAGCAAGAAAAGAAAAGAGCTACTTACTAGTTGAAACAATAATGTTAGGCGCTATTTCAATAACTCACCCAGCAAGCACAATTTTATCATCTTGGACATATAGTCAAACATCTGGTATGCAATGTAATGTTACTAAACAAACATCTCTTTTTATTCATTTTCATCTTCAGCATTGTCCAATAGTAATTTCATACTATTATTATTCCTCCTATCAGGAAACAGATTATTATTAATAGGTAACCAACCAAGGACAGTATCAATGTCTCTCAGTAACAGAAATAGTAATAAGAAGCAGATAGAAGGTGAAAGGCTCTATCTCGGATTGGACTTTGGTACTTCCGGTGCTAGATTCGCCATTATTGACATTGTTGGTACAATTCAGGCCGAGGCAAAGAGAAACTATCCATTATATTTGGTATCATTTTAATTTCATGATACATGTTTTAGTGCTGGGATAAATTGTTTGAACTTATCTACTAGCATAACCACTTGTGACACCGTTTGAAAGTGTTTACAGAAACACGATGTATGATATGTATAAGCCCTCTAGAATAGGTTATGAAAATAGGTTGTAGCTAATTTGTAAACAGTTTGACTTATATGATAAGTGTTTATAATTAAGCTGGTTATCCAAGTATAACTTAAATCATTTATTTTGTCCCCGAAATCACAGGGCTTGTTCAACGTCTCCAAAATTGTTAATAATTCTAAATAGTCTCCCTAATATTGAAAATCTTCGATTATAATAGTTGACTTAGCTCTCTGTTTGTCAGAGACTAATGTCATCTGGAATTTTTAATTTAGACATTATTTTGAAATTTTGTTAAGTTGACAATGTTCTAAAATTTCGGAGACTAAATTAAATGTTATTATTCTTTTTAATGACAATGTTGCTGCGCAGTATGCTGAGTTTTATGTTTCTCTTGTCTAGAAAGAATGGAGAGTCACATGATTGGGCACGTTCATGGAAGGAGACACTTTTTTTGTTGCTTGAAGATATCCCACTTAACCTTCGCAAACATATTGTGTCCATTTCTATTGATGGAACATCTGCAACTACTATAATTGTTGACAGGTACATGATCAATTTTGTGTCTGTGTTGCTAAATAGTGCCTATAGCTTAGCAAAATTTGAACAAATCGTTATTGTTTTGAGATATGCTATTTAGTAAAAAAATTGTTAAATAGCGGCTATAGCACTATTAATTAGCGGAATTTGAACAAAACATTTTACGTGATCCGCGATTGACAATAATAATGTGAATTGGGTTTAGATTGTATATGAATTCTGAAGTGGGGATAGTAATCTGATATTGCAGTAACACAGGAGAACCGTTGTGGAGACCTTTACTTTACAATGAAAGTTGTCCTGATGCACTACCTGCTGTAAAATCCATTGCCCCTCCAAACCATACAGTATGCACTGCATCGTCCACTTTGTGTAAGCTCGTCTCATGGTGGAATCGGGATGGTTCAAACCAAAAATCTGCTCTGTTGTTGCACCAAGCAGATTGGCTTTTGTGGCTTCTTCATGGAAAGCTTGGAGTTTCAGATTATAATAATGCTTTGAAGGCATCATTTAAGAAGCTCTAACATATTATCTGTTTTTCTAGCTTAAATAATTATGTCTCTGTTGCAATATCGGAGTTGGAAAATTTATCCAGTTTTTGTGTTTTGCAGGTTGGATATGATCCTGAAGTGGACTCATATCCATCATGGCTAGTCTGTCAACCATATTCTCATCTTTTACCTTCAGTTGTTGCACCAGGAACTCCAATTGCTTGTTTGAAGGAGGAACTTAGAAATATATTTGGTATGTTTTCTTTAATTATATGAATTGCAGTTATGTTAGAATCTGTACACACTTGGAGAAATACATTCTGTCTAAGAGAGCCTTCCAAAGAACCATATTAGATTTAAATTATTAGGTTCCAACCCAATTTTTTAGGGCTAATTGTATAGTTGATGGCTGATGCACAAGTAAAACAACTTTCTGGTCTTATTTATTGCTGTGATGTAATGGCATCAAATTTTCCTTCACTTCCTGGTTGAAATCTTTGTTGCTATGAAATTGAAAATCATATACAATATGCATATCCTTTCAGGTTTCCAAAACGAGTGTGTTGTATGCAGCGGAACAACTGACAGTATAGCTGCATTTCTTGCGGCTCGTGCTACTCAACCTGGAAAAGCTGTAATTTCTTATTAAACTTATCCTTTGTTGGTTATTTATTCATGATCTGTTAGGTTTCATGATAGACAAATTAAGATTTTCAGAAAGATAGCTTAATGTAATTTATTTTGTCAAAATTACATCACAATAAATACATTAAAAAGCCTAGTAGATATGATTTGCTAATTCTAATCCTTAATTAGCTCTAGTCAGAGATTCTAAGAAATGTCAACATTTACTGATTTTAGCACTTGGAATCTTGGATTGTTAATTAAATGAATTAGATAAGCAGAATGTATGGCTTCTTCAACAATCAAAATATGTATTTGCTTTCACTATAATTTTGCATTAGTAGTATTTCTATTACAACATTATTTATTTTGTCATTACAAGATCATGTTACTTATATACTCAACTAAGAGCATCTAAAATCCAACACCTCCCATTGTAAATGAATAAATGGGTCACACATGTACCATAATCCATTTTTACGTCTTTCAACTTGAGCACCGCTACCCCCAATCACGCACCTTCAAAACATAAGTCCCACTAATAACCCCACATCCTTGCATTTGATAAGCTAAATATTATTTAAAAAAGGCATCCTTGTCTACAATAATATTACTCCAAATGCAATATGGTCCACTCATGGGAGATAAGTTGTGGAGCTTATATAGGCTCCTTGTTCCTATAGGCTACTCTCCAATTGTTGGTGCTTATTAACTCCAATTCTCCAAAGCTTATAAGCTTAGTACCTCTTTGGATCTACCATTGTGAATGCTGTAACCACATTAGCTTTTTTATGGCTCAGTTTGTTTTTCATGATGCTTGAGTAGGTCACTTCATTGGGTTCAACACTTGCTATTAAACTATTGAGCAACACAAGAATTGAAGATTCTCGGTTTGGGGTGTATAGTCATCGCCTTGATGATAAATGGCTTGTTGGCGGTGCTTCAAACACTGGTGGCGTTGTTCTTAGACAGCTATTCACCGATGATCAATTAGCGAAACTGAGTGAACAAATCAATCCCTCACAAATATCTCTTCTGGACTACTATCCTCTTCCAAAAGCTGGTGAAAGATTTCCGATTGCAGATCCAGAGTTAGCTCCAAGGTACATAATCCTTTCTGCTTTCTGTTGAAATAGTCAACCCCTTATAAAGTTTGCTTGCAAGGAATCTTCTTAATAATGTAATTTAATTCTAGATTTATTTTATTATGGGTTTCCAATCAAATTTGAAATCCTGTCGATAGCTCCTTTTGTTTCTGGAATACTATTTTCTCTTTGGCATCTCATTAAATTTGCAAATCATCCTGTGAAGCATCAAAAGCTTGTTAATGAGGATAGTCTCCAAAGCATGTCGGGTTTGTAAGAAAAGTAGTTGTACGTGACAAGGAGTATTAAAGACAAGTTAATTTCTGTCATTGAAATATAGGAGTACTTCCTCCATTCCAAAATAATGTCACTTTAGCAAAAAAATAAATTTAAACTAGTGTAGTTTTAGGCTCTGTTTGGTAAAATATAACAGATAGCTGATAAGTTAGCTTATAGCGGATGAGCTTATCGCGAATAGTTTATTAGCTAGCTAATTGAATTTGTAGTGTTTGTTAAAATTAGCGGTTGAACTAACTTATAAGTGTTAAATGACATAAAAAAGATATGTTCAATTAATATTTAATTTTTTTCAAGTAAGATTGTAGGGGTAAAATTGGAAGAAAAAAATGATAAGCTATAAGCTCATATGCTACTTGAAATAGCGTTTGAAAAATAAGCTATAAGCTCTTTTTGAACAACGTTTACTAAACGGGGTTTTTATGGTCATATGAGCTTATAAACTATAAGCTATATAACTCAAAATTTACTATAAGCTATAAACTCAAAATTTGACCTTATCAAATAGAGCTTTACTTGTAGAATGCATTAATGACGATTGTTGTTAGCGCACAAATTTTGTAAAATTATTTATACTCCTACATTTCTTCATTCATTTCTTACTTTTCTTAATGTAAGAGTACCTCACATTGAACCTAAATATTCAATACTGTACTTTGTATTAAAATTTGGGTTGGACTTAACATTCATAAATCCGGGTTGTAAATGACATCTAATACCATATTAAATTTGGGTTTGTTGGAAGGAAGTTTTGAATAGGTGGAAAAGTGTTTAAGTATTTGGAAGATGATAGAAAACTTTTGGAAGAGAAGGCTACTTGTATTATTAAGTGTTTATAATTTTTTTGCTTGATACAAACTCAAGTACATCACATCTATTTATACTAGTGGCATTCCTAAATCAATGACTAGGATTTTGCCAACACAAACTTAATCTAATGGATATAAACTACTTTCTAGAATTTTCTCAACTACTCCACCAAACTCTTCATTAATCCTTATCTTCTAGATAGCTCCATGGATTTCTCTAAAATATGATTCTAGAAGTTGGACTTATTACAACACATATTTGGACTTTTAATTTCTAAGGCCCAAAAACTAACAAACCCAAAATCAATTTATTTATTCAACACCCCCCCCCCCCCCCCTAAACTTGATTTTGCTACACCAAGTAAATATCTTAACTTGACAAAGTCTTCGCGCTTTAGAGGCTTGGTGAAAATATCAGCTGCTTGGTCATGTGTCTTTACGTACTCCAACTTCACATCGTCGTTAGAAACACATTCTCTAATATAGTGATAACGTGTGTCAGTGTGCTTACTCCGATCATAGAAGACTGGATTCTTTGCCAAAGTTATTGCTGACTTGTTGTCTACGAATATCTTGGTTGGCTCATTTTGCGGCAGATTCAACTCCTTTAACTGATTTCGCAACCAGATTGCATGACAAACACATGATGTGGCCGCCACGTACTCCGCCTCACATGTGGAAAGAGTGACAATCGGCTGTTTATTTGACATCCATGTGAAAGTTGTGTTTCCAATAAAGAAAACAAAGCCACTTGTGCTTTTTCGATCATCCACATCTCCTCCCCAGTCGCTATCACTATATCCAACGAGTTTGTAATCATCAGAAACAGAGTAGTACAAGCCTAAGTTTGTTGTACCCTTGATGTAGCGAAGGATCCTCTTTGCCGCCTTCAAATGAGTTGTTGTTGGATGCTCCATGTATCGACTGACAACTCCGACTGCATACAAGATGTCAGGCCTCGTGCATGTTAAATATCGTAAACTTCCAACCAAACTCTTAAAGAGTGATGGATCCACACTTTCTCTTTCATCATGCTTTGACAGCTTGATTCCACATTCCATTGGCGTGCTGACTGGGTTTGCATCATCCATCTTGAACTTCTTGAGTACCTCCTTAGCATAACCTTCCTGAGTTATTAGGATTCCATGATCTTCTTGTTTCACTTCAATGCCAAGGTAGTAAGACATGAGTCCAAAGTCGGTCATCTCGAACTCCTTTGTCATTTCTTTCTTGAACTCTGCAAACATGGTTGAATTGTTCCTCGTGAAGATCAAGTCATCTACATACAAGCACACAATCAAAATATCTCCACCTTGCGCTTTGATATAGAGTGCATGCTCATATGGACACTTGATGAAGTTCTTCTCCTGAAAATACTTGTCAATTCGAGCATTCCAAGCTCTTGGGGCTTGTTTCAGCCCGTAGAGTGTCTTCTTTAGCTTCAGGACTTTTTCTTCTTCTCCCTTAACTTCGTAGCCTTGTGGTTGCTCAATGTAGACTTCTTCTTCAAGGACCCCATTTAAGAAGACTGACTTGACATCCATTTGATGTATCTTCCACTTGTTTTGAGCTGCCAATGAAATGATTAGTCTAACTGTCTCTAATCGAGCAACCGGAGCGAATACTTCGTCATAGTCGATGCCAGCTCTTTGACTGTATCCTTTTGCCACCAATCTTGCCTTGTATCTTTCAACTTCTCCTTTAGAGTTCTTCTTTGCTTTATACACCCACTTCACACCGATCGCTTTGTGACCTTTTGGAAGTGAAGTTAACTCCAATGTTTCATTCTTCTTTATCGCCTTGATTTCTTCGTCCATGGCAGTGTTCTCCAAGACTTCTCAAATGCTTCTTGGAAGTTCATGGGCTCACAATCCGCAAATAGACAAAAAAAAGTAAGACTGTCTTGATTTTCGGTTGCCTCGTAAATCTCTTGCAAACTTCTAAAGTGTGGAGTCCTTTCACTTGAGCTTTCTCCTTCTTCATAACTCGGGGTCGGTGAATTCGGCGGGGTAGCAAGATCTTCTCTTGGTTCCTCTGGTTCTACAACATCTTCTTCAAATTGTGGGAAGAAGTTGTAGTCTTCGTTACTCGATCTCCAATCCCATTCTCCTTCTTCATCGAAAACGACATTTCGGCTGATGATAGCCTTCCCCGTATTAGGACAATAGAGCTTGTAACCTTTGGAGTTGCTGTCATAACCAATGAAGATGTACTTTTCACTTTTGTCATCAAGTTTGCTTCTTTTCTCATCCGGCACATGAGCGTGAACAATGCTTCCAAAGACTCTTAGATGGGAAATTTCAGGCTTTCTTCCACTCCAGGCTTCTTGTGGTGTTTTTCCCAATACACTTCTTGTTGGAGATCGGTTTGATAGATAGACTGCGCACGCAACAGCTTCTGCCCACAGTTCCTTTGGTAGCCTCTTGCTCTTTAGCATATGCTTCTCGTCATCTCAAGGATTGTTCTATTCTTTCTCTCTGCTACTCCATTTTGTTGGGGGGATCTTGGCACTGTCAGTTGTCGCCGAATGCCGTTGTCTTCACAATACTTCAAGAACTCCTTTGAAGTGAACTCTCCTGCTCGGTCGGATCTCATGGCTTTGATCATAAGACCACTTTCCTTCTCAACCTGGGCTTTAAACTTTTTGAAGTTTTCGAACACTTCTGATTTTTCCTTCAAAAAGTACACCTATGTTTTTCTAGAATAATCGCCGATAAAGATAAGGAAGTAATTACTCTTACCAAGTGATCTTGGCTTGATCGGACCGCACACATCCGTGTGTATGAGCTTCAACGGCTTTTGTGCTCTTGAGCTTGACTCTTTAGGAAAGCTCATTTTGAATTGCTTTCCAAGTAGACATCCTTCACATACTTGATTGGGATGGTTGATGTAAGACAATCCCCTAACAATTTCCTTCTTAGAGAGCAACTCTAATCCTCCAAAATTGAGATGTCCAAATCGAAGATGTCAAAGCCATGACTCCTATTTGTAACACATCTTGAGACATTGCGTGACATCGTTTTGAATGTTGAGCACGAACAATCTATTTCTTGACATGGGCACCTTAGCAATGACTTTGCTTGAATGATCTCTTATTGAAAGGTTATTATCCTTCAATTGAATGTCATAACCTTTCTTTAAGAGTTGTTTTAGACTTAAGATGTTGCTCTTCATGTTTGGCACATAGTAAACATTGGAAATGAATTGATGATCTTCATTCTTCAATCGGATGAGAATTTTTCCTTTACCTTTCACCGCCACTTTTGATTCATCTCCAAAAGTCACGTTCCCGTTCACCGATTCATCTAGCTCTACGAACATGCTTCTTCGCCCACACATATGGTTGCTTGCACCGCTGTCAAGGTACCATTGATTATCTCCACCTCTTTCATTGTCTTTGTGCGCCAACAATAGTGTCCCGTCTTCTTGGCTTATTTCTTCAACATAGTTGGCCTTCTTTTCAACTCTATGATTGTTAGGAGCTCTACATTCATAAGCATAATGCCCAAATTTCTCACAGTTGCAGCATTTGACCCGTGACTTATCATACATTTGTTTTGGAGCTCCTCTCCCACGACCTCTTGATGAAATTTCTCCTCTATTGTTGTTATCATCATTAGACCTCCAACCTCGTCTGCATCCATATCCACGACCGCGTCCACGTTCTCGATCGCCACCTCGTCTTTGGTTGCTTCGACCATGCTCTTCTTTAGATGAAACGACTCGTGTCTTGAGTACTTGCCCCTCGATATCTTCCTTCTTCTTTTCTTTTCTTCATAAGCTTGCAACGACCTAAGAAGTTGCTCCATTGTCATGTCATCCAAATCCTTTGTCTCTTCGATGACGGTGACAATATGCTCAAACTTTGGATCTATCGATCTAAGAATTTTCTCCATAATTCTTACATCATCAAACTTCTCTCCGTTTCTTTTTAGGTTATTAGTAACCGTCAAAACTCTTGAGAAGTAATCAGAGATAAGCTCACCTTTCATACGCAAAGCTTCAAACTCTCCTCTTAGTGTTTGAAGACGTACCTTCTTCACTTGATCGGCTCCCTTGTAAGAGGTTCGAAGTTTCTCACATGCTTCTTTGGCCGTCTTTGCTCCCGAGACCATCTCAAACGTGTCTTCATCTAATCCTTGATAGATTAGACAGAGAGCCTTCTTGTCTCTCTTCCTTGAGTCTCTCAAACTATCATTTTGAGTTTGAGAAGAAGTACCTTCATTCTCCATGTCAACAAAGCTTTTCTCAACTATTTCCCACCATCATGTGCACCAAGGAGAACCACCATTCTTAGACTCCAATTATCGTAGTTGCTCTTTGTGAGCATTGGAACTTGGAAGGGAACACCACTATTTGCCATCTTTAGGAGGATCTTCAAGCTCTGATACCACTTTGTTGGAATGAAGTTTTGATTAGGTGGAAAAGTGTTTAAGTATTTGGGAGAGGATAGAAAACTTTTGGAAGAGAATGCTACTTGTATTACTAAGTGTTTATAATTTTTTTGCTTGATACAAACTCAAGTACATCACATCTATTTATACTAGTGGCATTCCTAAATCAATGATTAGGATTTTGCCAACACAAACTTAATCTTAATGGATATAAACTACTCTCTAAAATTTTCTCAACTACTCCACCAAACTCTTCATTAATCCTTATCTTCTAGATAGTTCCATGGATTTCTCTAAAATATGATTCTAGAACTTAGACTTATTACAACACATATTTGGACTTTTAATTCCTAAGGCCCAAAAACTAACAAACCCAAAATCAATTTATTTATTCAACAGAGTTGAGTTAAACTCAACCCTTACAGACTCAATCCTTACAAAACCAACTTATAATATAAAGATTGTCGTCACATAAATGCATATCTCATTCAATTTGAGACTCTTTAACACTTAGTAATCACATGTTCCATATATGATATATGCAAGGCCGTTCTTGATGAGGCACTCCATATTGCATAAGTAGTCATAATGCATTTAATTTAGAGGAATGTTATTTGAACATCCAAAATAGTTGTCCCATGTAGACAATCAATTTTTTCTTTCTATGCATGTAAATCGAAGCAGGACAAAAATAAAAAAAAATAGCAAAAAGGTGGCGGGTCCCATGTTATGTGGTTATTAGACAACTATTTGGTTGTCAAAATAACATTAGTGTTTAATTTAACACTTGATTTGACTGGCATTAGAGTATTTAGGTTGTTCACTGTTTCTTGAGGGTCCTGCTCAAGGCCCACAATATTTATTAGGAGCTTTAAAGACAATACTCTTCATTTAATACTGTCTCATTTCAATCCTTAAGAAGTGTCCCAAAAGGACTGTACTTTGACATTTTTTGTCTTTATTACGGATGATGAGTGAGCCAATTTTTGGAAGGATAAAGGTCGTTTCAAGTTCCATATATAGAATCAGATTTGATATTAGTTCATTTAGGTTCAGTGACAAAGCCAAATTTGGTTCTGCTATCTGTGACACCATACCACAATCAAAGCAAACTCATGTTCACATGTGTGACCACCAACCAACATTCTTTTTATTTTGCATAATAACTGATGGAATTTAATTTTGGTGCAGGCTACTTCCACGTCCAGAAAATGATGTTGAATATTTGCATGGGATTTTGGAATCCATTGCACGTATAGAGGTAAAAAATTTATTGACTCATTTTAGATTTTGTTTCATAATTTTTGTGTAGGCAAATCAAATGTAGTGTATTAGTTATTGTGTTAGTAATATTTTCACATTCATCGCGGTTTAAACCCCGATCTTTTAACTCTTTCAACTCTTTTAACCCTTAGTTCAAATTAGTGGAGCTACCAAATCCAGCTTTTCATACTATTTTTTTTTTTGGAATACAAAGGGGCCTAAGCCCGTATACTATTTAGTTTCTACCCTTTGGGAATGTGCTCATCCACTAGATCCTAATGGGAAGTACTCTTGAAATATGGTGTTTTAGGCAAAGGGATATGGGTTGCTAAAGGAGCTAGGTGCAACTGAGGTCGATCAAGTTTTCACAGCCGGTGGAGGAGCGAAAAATGAGAAGTGGACAAAGATACGGGAGAGGGTGCTGGGGTTACCTGTGAGTCGTGCAGATCAAACAGAAGCTGCATATGGAACTGCATTGTTGGCTATAAAGGGTGATCAACAAAATATTTTGTGAAAACTCTTTGCCTAATTACGTCACCACATGTTTTTGTAAGGTCTAGGTGGCAAGGAGAGTAGAAGACCAGCATTGGTGCCTTTGAAGATCATTTTTGTCATTTAAAATGTTGTTTTTTAAACAAATGAAGATTCTTGCGGAGAAGGGATGGAAGGTACTAAAAAATGTTTCAATGGTGTTGCATTGTTGAATTAGACCAAATATTTGAATCTATGGTAACATCTTGAGAACCTATTTAAATTTTTGTATTTGAAAAACTAAGTTACTCGCAAAAAGAAAATTTGAAAAACTAAACGAACCTGAGACAACCAATGTTAGATTGATATGTTGCATAATTCAATGAACATGTACACTTTGTTTAGATGGACTGTTGGTGATTAGTAATGGTGTGGAATGGTGAAAAGAGTTGCCAGTAATTTCTATTGTTTGAGAGTATTTGAAAACATGATTGGTATTGGTATTAATATATACTTATTGATCTTTGCGCTTGGGGCAATGACGCAGCTTATGAGGTTCTAACAGAGACGCGTTTATTGCTGGTTGAAAACTATTTCCAAACCCCCTCTTATGCCATCCTTGGCCTTCGAGAATTTCTGAAAGGGCTCCTTTTGGGGTAAAGCCCTACATTAAAATATATATATATATGCTTATTGAATTTTGTGTCATCTTTTGTATAACCAAAAATTTTAGTTGAATCTCGGCTCCTACAACAATCTTTTAACCAAGTGAGTTGGTACCGTACATCGTCTGATTGTGAGACTCCAATGATGTTATAATACACCATCAATGCGTTAACATTTTCTTTCTTCATCTTTTGGTTCTCTTTATGCCTTCAACGCCTATCATTATCAACAACACCAGCAACTTATTTTAAATGAAAACCCAGAAAACTATAAAGAAGGAAAGTTTTTTGTTTTCTGCTTCACTGTATAAATAAACCAATTTCCATCTATGTACCAAAAAAAAAAAACCAATTTCCATCTGATTTCTAATTTCTAATAGAGGGATAACATTAAATTGTTGAATATTTTGTAGTACTAATTAAGTTGTGATATTTTCTTAATAGACTGAACTTTTTCATCTCCTCAATTCTTGGATAAAATTGTGGATCTCATTATTAAATTAAATTAGGATCCAGAGTTGTTTCAACTTTCAACACAGAGTATATAAGCTTGGTATCCTGAATCCAGACTTTTCTTTTCTTTTTCGCACCCCAAAAGTGATTCAAATTTTAAATTACAGTGTTGAACTTGGTCTCTCTTTCTTTTATTACAGCAGTAATTTTAAATTATTTATTATTGGATATAAATTTTTTTTTCAAAGTAATTTATAATTTGAAAAGGAGGAAATAATATTTTAATTTTTAAAATATTAAATTTTTTACATTATTAAAACAAAATTTTAATATTCCTATATTGAAAAAACTTGGATATGTGCTTTCTTGAGATCCTAACAAAATTGCATGATTTTTCAAACATTGTTTCGTGCTAAGTTTAGAGATTTTGTATTAATGGAAGACATTGGTGCCATCATTATATTTGTAGCAATTATTATAGATTAACTTTTTTAATTGAAACAACTAGACTCTGACCCGTGCATTGCACGGATTTAGTTGAACGATAGATATACGATTTAAATTTTTATAATAAAAATTGTAAATAAAAAAACAAAATGAAATCTAAACATAAATATATTGAAATTTAAAACAAATAGTACAAATGAAACTAAACAATACTAATAAATTAATAAAAATAGAGGATACCATAAAATTGAAATCATATAGAATCAAAATAATTTGATTCAGAAATGGTACTACAAAATTAATTGTAAAATTAGCTAAAAGTCAAACATCCGAAGCAAATATTTTAGGTTTTAAAATTTTGGATAAAAAATATACCTAAAAAAAATTCAATATAATTTAATAAATTTAATATGAATGTTTGGTTAGTTTTGGTGGTTAGGATGGAGGCTTCACATCTCTTTGACTCATGTTCAATTTACGCATTCAACAGTGATGATAAAAAAAAAATCATACATTCAGCAAAATAAATATATTTAATTTATTCTTATCAATTTTGTACTCACTAAAAATTTTCATTTTAGATTTTTACATCAGTTAGACCAATATTGAATAATTGAGTCAAAGGATAGTGATTTCAAAAGATTGAGAAGATGACAAATCATGCTAATGTTCAAGGTGACATATTTAATTTTATAAAAAGTATTTTAAAAGTTATAATTTTTATATCAATCAATCTTTTTCTACTTTGATTGTATACCTATGTTATTTTCAATACATAGCAAATCACTAATTCAAAATTCAAATTTAGGCGAGAGAAGTGTGTTATTTTCAATACCTAGCAAATAACTAATTCAAAATTCAAATTTAGGTGAGAGAAATTAGATGAGAGTATTAATTAATAATGGTTTTAGAGGGAAAAATTAGGGTTGATTAAGAGCTTAATTAGGATTTTAGTAGGTGCTAAACATAACTTTTATTATAATTAAGATTAAGATAAGATTAAGATTTTGGGACGGGTTAGAAATTCGTTTAATTGATTTTTACAAATTTACTAAATATTAATATATTATTTAGAAATTACATACACATATAGAAAAGAATGAATTAATTACATACACATATAGGAAAGAATTGAAATTCAAATTTAGATACACAATAAATGAGGTGGTAGTTCGGGTGGTAATTAAGAAATGAATTAGGAGGGAAAAAGTTAGGGTTAAATGATTACTAATTAGGATTTTAAGAGGGGACAAACCTTACTTTTATTATAATTAAGATTTATTCAAAAAGAATTTACATTTAAAAATAGAGGTAGTAAAAATTTTAAAAATCGTTCATCTTGAAATTTTAGAAATTAATTTTATTTAAAACTTTTCATTTTTCTTCCACCTTTTTAATAAACAATAATAAATATAATATCCTTACTAGGATCTTTATATAATACTGTATCCTTACTAGGATCTTTTCCCCCGCACTTGTTATCGTGCCACATTGTAAAATTAAAATCGGGATGGATAGTCGAGGGAAACATTCGGGTGGCTAAGATGTCAGACAGAGCCTGAATTTGTACTGACACTTTGTTTCTATATCTTCATCAAATCCATGCATTAAATGCTAGGATCTATCACCATAGTAATCATTATCGTTTCTGACCATCTTTCTTTTCTGTTCAATCCTTTCTTCTTCTACCGTAACCATTGCCGTCGTGTCTCTTCACTTCATTTCATACCACGTAAAAAATAAAAATGAAATAAGTTGTACTTCATCCATATTTTCACCCAAAAAGAAGTTGTACACTTGTACTTCATCCATCTCAAATTAACCCCATACAATGTGCATGTAGGGGTGGACAGTGGGTGGGTTCGAGTTCAAAGTTGTCATTCAAGTTAAATCGCAGAGTTAAAAAATAAGGTTCAATCCGTCCATATAATAGATATCGATTTTCGCAGGTTCGAGTTGTGGTTTAATCAGGTTATTAGACGGTTTAATTCGGTTCAATCGGTTAGAAATAAAAATAAATAAATAATAAAATCAGTAATAAACTCAATCTTTACAATTTAAATTCTAATAATATGCAACAAGAGATTTGAGAATTATGAAATAAATACAAAATAAAAGTATTACAAATCCTAAATAAACATAAAAAAGTAAGAAGAAAAAAAAACAAAAATCTCAAATAAAATTAAAAATATAACATTTGATTTCAGCGAAGTTAGATCAAAAAGATGAAGAAAGATAAATTTTATGTTTCAAAATGTTCCATGATTGTTTCTGTCTCTATGGATTTGAGGTGAAATGAAAAAGTGTAAAAAAGAGACGAAAAAAGAGTTTAGATCGTGTATATTGCAAAAGAAAAGTGGTAAACGCAAAATTTTGATTTACTAATGCGGGCAGGTTTCGGGTCTCGTCAGCCTGATTCTCTCCACCGGACCCGCCCATGTCAACTCTATTCAAACCGAATTTCCAAACCCGCTAACCCGTGGCCCGATCCAAACCACCCATATTCCTTATTATTTTTTTGGTTTCCTCGGATTGAGTCTGGTCGCGGTTTTTTGTCCACCCCTATAGTGCATGTTTGATTTTAATTCTGGAGTAGTCAGAATTGATTCTGGACGTGTGGAATTGATTCTGACTTGTTTGGTTTTTCAAAACTAAAATTGATTCTGCCTCCATAATTGATTCTACTTGAAGCTATATATTATAACTTGTGATTCTATAATTGATTTTTACATTGAAATTTTTTGTTCAACTTACTTTTGCATGAATATATTCAAACATAAACCACTTTAACTTAAAATCAATTCTATCAAAATCAATTTTTACTACCGGATAACCAAACACACATTATATCTCTCATTCTCATATATGGTACTCCCTCATCTACATTTTACTACCGCAAGTAAAACTTACTCATTCCATATTAGTAAAATATAAGGGAAAAAATTATTTTGTTATTCTCAAATTATAAGAGAAAAATATAAATATTTTTTTAAAAAAATTGTTTTTGCTTATCCTCATGAAATTAAATATAATTTTTTTTAAAAGAAGCTAAATTAACCCACCTAAATTGGCATTGGTGAGAATCGAACTTAAGACCTTAAGAGGAGCACACTAATTTACTCTTTCTTTTATCCTTTTCATGATAAATAATTAATAAAAATTGTTTTTATATTTTCCCATCTAACTATTTTCAAGAATAAAAAAATTCAAATTATTATCTTTTAGTTTTTCTTAATAAGTACTCTCTCCGTCCCATATTATAAGAAGAAAAAAAATTATTTTTTTCTTGTCCCAAATTATAAGCAAAAATAACATACTTTTATCATTTTCAAGATATACTTTTTCTCTTATAATTTGGAACGGAGTAAATATATAATAATGTACTATTTGATGTATAATATAAGTAATGAGGAGTGCTAATATCACACCTTTTAACACACTCTATTAGACACACTCCAATCAATTAATGCCACATCACTTATTTTTTAAATGTTTACCTTCTAAGACCACCCACAATGGGTGTTGAATGAGTGTGTTGAATGAAGAATTCAACTGTTGAAAACCATTGGGATGAGTGTGTTTAATGTGATGTGGATGAGAGAGGTGATGAATGAATTAAACACAGTTGAATGCTGCCACCGGGGACACGTGGCACGTTTTGTTTGGTTGCAAGCTGGCGCGTGCAATACACGCGCGTATTGGGCGAGTGGGAGAAGGGAAACGCGGAGAGAGAAGAAGCTGAGGGACACATGTAGGCCTGTGATTGGCTGTCCGGATTTTTATCCCATTTTATCTTTAAACTCAATTATTTCACTGCAAATTAATTTTTTATTTTTTTATTTTTATACCAAAATTCACGATTTTTTTCTCTCTATAAATAGAGACTTGATTTATTTGATTTGGACACACAAAAAAAAAACCAAGTTTTTCACTCCCTTAATCTTATTATTATATTTCAATTAGTGTTTATTTTGAAATTTTAGTTTTTTTTAGTGAAATGAATCTCAATAATCATTTCAACAACACCCAAAATTGTTTGTACTATACGTTATTTGTGTGATGTATTGCATTTTAAATTAAGAAAATAAAAAAAATTATTTAAATAAATTTTGTTAAGTGTTAATTATTTTAATTTAATTTTAATCGATAATTATAATTTTATTTAATCATAAAAAAAAATTAATTTAAATAAGAATATGAAATAAAAAGTGGTGGGGTAGAGTGTTGAATGAAAAAACTATTGGAGAGGGTAAAAGTTGAACGAGGTGTTGAATTATTAGGTGGAAGAGAGATAAGATAATGTGGAATGTAAAAAGTGGAGTTTTGGTGTGTTGAATGAGTTTACCATTGTAGATGGTCTAACGGGCTCTCCAAGTTGGAGAGATATTCTTTATTTTATTTTCTTTTAATTTATTTTTATTATTATTTGGGTTGAATTTGTCATCTTCCATGTTCATCCACTCCTACAAAACTGTATCAGGTCATTATCATCTTTAGCTTTCAACATTAAAACTATATAAACTTTTTGAAAAAAGTGAGATGAGAGAGAATCTAGAGAGAGAAAGAGATAGGGAGAAACCCTGGAAAAACAAGGGTTACATCCACAAGGTTGACAAAGCTTCTATCTCTTTCTATGTCACTAACTTCCCGGAAGACTGTACAAGCGAGGATTTGTGGAAGGTGTTCGCAAGATTTGGACGTTTGGGAGATGTGTATATCCCAAACAAAGTAGACAAGTGGGGGAAGCGTTTTGCATTTGTTAAGTTCATGGAGGATAAGGATACTATGGAGCTTAGCATCAGAATGGAGGAGGTGTGGCTTGGCTCCTTCAAGCTACGCATCAACAAGTCCAGGTTCGAAAGAAAGGAAGAGAACAACAAGAGTGAAGAGCCTACTCGTCAGACAGCTTTGGTGGTAGGAGAAGGAAGCGTTCACCCGAAGAGATCCTTCAGGTCGGTTTTGGTGAATGATCCAACGCGAAGAGGGGCAAAGGGAGTGGAGGACGAAGTTCAGAATGAAGTGCTTGAGGTGGAGGTGGATAGGAGTGTGATGATGGAGCTTGAAGCTAGCTTTGTAGGGTGTCTAGCGGTGAATGTAGAGGTGTGCAGAATTCGAACTGTCCTCTTCATGGAAGGGTTAGCACACATCTCAGTAACAGATATAGGGAGAAAAATGGTGCTGATCCACAGCCCTAAAAGTGGAGAGGTGGAGAAGCTGTGGAAGACCAAAGCGGACTGGATCACCTATTACTTCAGAGATTTGAGACCTTGGTCACCGTCCTGCTTCGCGGATAGAAGAGATACCAGGGTAAAAGTCTTTGGAATTCCACTCCATGCCTGGGGTGAGAATCTTTTCAAAGCTATTGGAGGTAAATTTGGGGAGTTCCTGGATTTCGATTCGAATACGGCATCAAGGGCAAAATTGGATGTAGCGAGACTTAAAATCTCAACATCTTTTAGAGGAAATATAGATGATACAGTGAAGATTAAGGTGTTGGGGGTGATTTACGAACTCAGGGTGGTGGAAGACAAAGTCATTGAAAATGGCTTTTTTCATGGTGAACGTATTGGGGAAGAGGAGTGCAGCTGGGTGGAGTCGGTGAATTTTTCGGGAGAGGCGGTGGGAGTTGTAAGAGGTGGTAACGGAGCGTCGATGGAGGAAGAATTCGAGGACGTAGGTGCAGATACCTATGCTTCTCATCAGGCGCATGGAGGTAGGGTTTTGCATGATAGAGACGGTTGCGTGTCATCAGGAGCAAAAAGTCAAAACCATTCTTTTGTGTCAGCAGGAATTTTGAGAGATCAAAATGGAAAGTTGGGACAAAAGGATACTGAGGGTGGGATGTTTGTTGCTGAAGAGGTGGTAAGGAGTGGGTCCCAAGGTGAAAAACAGCTTTCCAATGACAACTTGGGGGATATTGAGGGAGAGAAGACTATACAGATGGTGACGGTTCACACGAGAGAGGGTGAAGAATTTACAGGTGGGCCAGGGGTGAACAGTGAAGCATTTAATGCGGCGCAGAATGGGTCAGATGGGTTGGCCTTGGAGCCTTTTTCTGCCCGAACCCGACCCCTTTCACTTCCACCAAAGCGGGTTACTAGGCCTTCTCATGTGGTGGGCCGAATCTTGGAGGACCACATGGATTTTAATGACTCCATTTCTTTAATTGAAGCCAGGATAGGTGCCTTTAGCAATAATGAATTTTCTGAAGTCCAAGCCCAGGAAATTAACGCACATGTAGCAGTTAGAAGGGGGCGCTCGAGAAATCTTAGAGGAAAATCAAAATCCACAAAATCAACAAAATTACTAGGGGTTGGGGTTCCAAAATTTCTGAAATTGGGGGAGGTGATGAAGGAGGGAGTAAGTAGGCAGAAGATAAAAAAGAAAGGTGAGGGAGAAGGGGGCGAAGCAGAGACGAAGGAAGGGAGTGTTTGTGGGGAGAGTCCGAGCTTGACTGTTGTTGCAGAGGCGAGTTCGACGTCTCCTGAGTCTTTGGAAGAAGTCAGATTGGAAGTTATCCTTCCAGCCCTTGAACAACCGGCAGAAGAATTTCAAAATTCTGGTCTGCCTCTATTACTTCGATGTGATGAAGATCAAGGGTGTCCAGAAATTAACCTCATTACGCCAGAGTCCTTCAAGCTTCTGGATATCCAAAACAAGGTGGGATTTTGCTATGCTGAGTCAGCAGATGAAGTGGTGAAGGTCCTGAACAATGAAGTGCAACGTGACAGACTTAAGAAACAGGAGTGGGAGAGCAGGAATGGTTATCAATGATAGTAATGTCATTCAATATTAGAGGTCTTGGTGGGCGGGTGAAGCGGAGAAAAATTAGAGATTTGGTTCGGGAACATAATGTGGATTTTCTAGCAATTCAAGAAACGAAAATGGAGTCTATTTCGGAGAATTTTTGCCACAATTTGTGGGGGTCAGCGGAGTGCGATTGGGCCTTTCTTCCTTCCGAGGGAGCTAGCGGTGGTATTCTCTCAATTTGGGGTAAGAACTCCTCTAATCTTCTCTTTACTTTTATGGGGGAAGGTTTTGTTGGAGTTTGTTTGGAGTGGGGTGTGTTGAAGAGTATTTGCTATGTCATTAATGTATATTCAAAATGTGATCTAGTGGCGAAAAGGAGGTTGTGACATAATATTAATATGTCCAAGGAGGGTTTTGGTAGAGGGAAGTGGTGTGTGTTGGGAGATTTTAATGCGGTGTTGTCACCGGATGAGAGGAGAGGAGTAAATGTTGAATTGTCCTTGAATGCGGAGATGAGAGGGTTTCGTAATTTTTTTGATGGGCTTGAGTTGGTGGATCTACCGCTTCTTGGGAGTAGATTCACGTGGTATCATGCGAATGGGTTAGCTATGAGTCAGATTGATAGAGGTTGGGTTTCCTTGGAGTGGTTAGACTTGTGGGGAGATTGCTCTTTGTGGGTGTGTTCTAGGGATGTTTCGGATCATTGCCCTTTGGTTTTGAAATATGCCAATGGTGGTTGGGGGCTTAAACCTTTTAGATTCAACAACTTCTGGTTGGATCATAAATTGTTCAAAAAAGTAGTGGAAGATTGGTGGCGTGAGCAAGAGGTGACCGGGTGGATGGCGTTTGTGCTTAAAGAAAAGTTAAAGGGTCTTAAATGGCATCTAATGGATTGGCATAAAACTGAATTTGGGTGTGTGGATGAGAGAATTCACAATATTGTGAAAGAGATAGGGAGGTTGGATATTGTTGGAGAAAGTAGTGGGCTAAATTCCGTTGATATAGCTTCGCGGAAGAATCTCTTTGTTGATTTTTGGAAACTCCAAAAATCTAAAGAAGCGGCCATTTTTCAAAGATCTCGGTCTAGGTGGCTTAACCAAGGCGATGCCAATTCAAAAAAATTTCATGCTTGCGTGGCTTCAAGGTCTAAGAGGAACTCCATCATGGCTCTTAAAGTGGGTGACATTTGGCTAGATAAACCGGCTCTTATAAGAGAGGAGGTGGAGAATTTCTTTGAAAATCATTTTGCGGCACATAACACTTGTCAACCTAATTTAGATGGGGTGATTTTCCCTATGTTGTCCTTGGAGGAGAATACTATGTTGACGGCGCCTTTTTCGTTAGAGGAAATTTATTTGGCCATCAAAGATAGTGATGAGAACAAGAGCCCGGGGCCGGACGGGTTTAATTTCGCTTTCTTGAAGAGTTGTTGGGACGTTCTTAAAGTGGAAATTAGGATTATGTTCGATCAATTTCATGGAGTTGGGAGTTTGCCGAAAAGTTTGCTCTCTTATTTTGTGGCCCTTATTCCGAAGGTTAACTCGCCTTTTGGTTTAGGGGACTTTAGGCCAATTTCTTTACTTGGGTGTTTGTACAAGTTAATTGCAAAAGTGTTGGTTGCTAGATTGGCAAAGGTCATGAATAGTTTAATTGCCCCTAATCAATCGACGTTCATTAAGGGGAGGAATTTAGTTGATGGGGTGTTGGTAGTGAACAAATTGGTGGATCTAGCCAAAAGACAAGGTAAAGAATGTATGATATTTAAAGTTGACTTTGAAAAAGCGTACGACTCCGTCGATTGGAATTTCTTGGAGTATATGCTAAAGAGGTTCAGCTTTAGTGAGGTGTGGATTGGGTGGATTAGAGCGTGTGTTTTCGGGGGCAATCTTTCGGTGCTTGTCAATGGAAGTCCAACTAGAGAGATTAGTATACGTAGGGGTCTAAAGCAAGGCGATCCTTTAGCGCCTTTTTTATTTCTCTTGGTTGCAGAAGGGCTTGGAGGTGTTATGAGACGGGCGGGTGAAATTAATTTGTTCAAAGGATTCAAAATTTATGGGGGTCCGATTATATCGCATCTCCAATATGCGGATGATACCCTTTGTATAGGGGAGGCCTCGGTAGATAATCTTTGGACATTGAAGGCGATCCTCCGAGGTTTCGAACTTGCTTCCGATTTAAAAGTTAATTTTTGGAAGAGTTGCGTTATTGGAATCAATGTGGATAATACTTTTATGGAGATGGCGAGCTCTTTCCTCAATTGTATTCGTGGGTGTATTCCGTTCAAATACCTTGGGCTTCCGGTTGGTGCAAGTCCTAGAAGAATGTCCACTTGGGATCCTTTGGTTGAGAAGATTCGGAAAAAGCTTAACTCGTGGGGCAACAAGCACATTAGCTTTGGAGGGAGGTTAGTGTTTATAAATTCGGTGTTGAACTCTATTCCAACTTTCTATTTGTCTTTCTTGAGGATGCCAACGCTTGTCCGAAAGAAAATAATTAGAATTCAACGTGATTTTCTTTGGGGTGGAGTGAATGGAAGGAGGAAACTTAGTTGGATTAAGTGGAATGTTGTGTGTAGGGAGAAAAAGAAGGGAGGCCTAGGTGTGAGAAACATGGAAGTCATGAATATTAGTCTCCTCTCAAAATGGAGATGGAGGCTTCTAGATAGGGAGGATATGGCTTTATGGAAGGAGGTGCTAGTTGCTAAATATGGAAACACGATTTTGAATAATGTCACGTTGTCGGATGTTCATACCCCGTATTTTGCTTCTCTTTCGTGGAAGGATATCCGGGATCTTCATGGGAGGGTGGAGGATGGGAATTGGTTGGAAGAGTCAATTGTTCGGCATCTCGTTAATGGTATGATGACTCGTTTTTGGTCTGACAATTGGTTAGGTGAGTCACCTCTTTGCATTTTGTACCCTCGGTTGTTTATGCTTTCCTTGCAAAAAGAGGCATTTGTTGGGGAATTGGTGGTGGAGGAAGGTGACCGTAAAATATGGAATCTCACTTGGAGGCGAGCTTTATTTATGTGGGAGGAAGAAAGAAAGGAGCATCTCTTCAACTTCCTTGCAAATGTGAACCTTTCACAAGTAGAGGATGTTTGGAAGTGGAAGTTAAACCCAGAAGAGGGGTTTTCGGTGAAATCTGCTTATGAGGCGCTTTGGGCTTTGCGTGACACTACGGAACTTGGTGAGTATGAGCTTAAGATTTTCTCGGATATTTGGGAAAGTCCGGCTCCGTCTAAGGTGGTGGCCTTCTCTTGGCAACTTCTCTATGATCGTATTCCTACTAAGAACAACCTTCTTCGGAGAGGAGTTCTACAAGATGGAGTGGGTGAAAATTTCTTTTGGTGTGATAATTTTTCGGAGACGGCGAATCATTTATTCCTTTATTGTCATGTGGCTCATAGAGTTTGGTATGAGATTTTCAAATGGTTAGGTGTGTGATTGTGATGCCGCCTAATCTTTTGCTCCTCTTTGATTGTATGAGTCAAGCGGCGAAGAATATTAGAATTAGAAAAGACTTCCGTTTGGTGTGGCATACGGTGGTTTGGTCAATTTGGAGAGCGCGGAATGATAGCATTTTTAATGGAGTAACTAAGGAGCCTTTGGAAATTGTTGATGATATTAAAGTGCTCTCGTGGAAGTGGAGTGTGGACCGATTGAAAATTACACCTTGTCTATTTTATGAATGGTCATGGGATCCGGGCGATTGCTTTTTGCGCCAGTCATGTTTACCGGTTTTAGTGAGGTGGCTTTTGTGTAAGGGTGGGCTGCTTGTTTCCGCTGATGTTTCTGTTTTTGTTTTGGTGTATCAGGTTGTTTGTTGTGGGTGGGGCGCTCGCTTTGGTGAGATTGTGTCCCCTGCCCTTTGTGTTTTGTAGTTTCTTGTTGCCTTCCAGGCTCTTCTTGTGTCTTGTGTTTGGCTTTTTAATAAAGTTTGTTTGCATTTCAAAAAAATAAAATTAAAACTATATAAGCCAGTCTCTTTGTTGCTTCAATTGTTAATAATACAGTATTGGAAAATAGTTTTAACATTGAATCGTATTGCGAGTGTTTTTTGGGTTACTCTTGCTGTTGTGTTTTAGCGAAAGTGTAGTATGGATCTTGGTCTTAGCATTATGGAGTTTTTTTAATGAAATTCTTTGTTGTTCCAAAAAATAAATAATTAAATCCTTCTTTTGTAGAGGTATCAGTATGTATGTTTCTTGTTGAAACACACACCATACCTTTACTTTCTTCTTAAAATGGATCTGTTTTATTTCTTAGTACAACAATGGAGAAGTTTACAATGTTAACAACTCCAAATCTGCAACAGTGAACAATCTGTCCTCAAATTGAACTTTCTTAGTGAGAAAATAAGCACCGATTATTTGTAGCCTTGCAGTAATTAATCGATTCACATATAAATTCATTGGTGATGTTTTAAGTGTGGAAGATGATGACTTGATATAGTTTTGGTCTTTTGGAACAGAGACAGCACATGGAAGTTGAAAAGTTAAACTCAAATAATAATATAAAATAAATAAAAAAGAAACAAAAAATATCTCTCCAACTTGAAGAACCGGTTAAAAGGTAAAATTTTAAAAAATGGGTGATGTGGTATTAATTGATTGGAGTGTGTCTAATAGAGTGTGTTAGAGGGTGTGTCATTAGCACTCCTCATAATATAAATAAGAGAATATTATTATTTAATTCAGTGCTATCGAAAATAAGCCGATAAAACTATTTTGTAAATGTTTTAAGAGTCTTTTAATAAACTTAATTTTTTTATATTTTAAAAAATAAATTTTGCTTATACTATAAAAATTGAAAACACACTTTACAAAAATAAATAAATTGAAAAGACAATTTTTTTTTTATTTAACTAAAAGTAGGGGTGGCAAAGCGGGCATCCCTTCCCGTTTAGACCCGACCGGCGTAAAGTCTGTTCAAGAACGGGATGTGGCGGGACACTTTAGGTTTTCGAGTTCAAATGTCAAGCATGTCTCGCTTACTAACAAGTTGGTGGATTGGTGGGCCTGCACGTTAAATATATATATATATATATATATATATATATATATATATATATATATATATATATATATATATATATATATATTTATATTATTTCTACTTATAGATTTACTATATTATTTTCTATTTTTTAGAAAGATGTAATTTTAAAATCGTCGAAGTAAGGGAAAATAAGGAAAAGATTATACTTGTCATTACTAATTCTGAGCATCTTAACATAAAATTTCACTAAACTCCCTTACTCTTAAGACTAAACGATACCATATAGATGGACATCCAAACATATGTAATAATAATAAAAAAAAAGACAGGACATGAATTTTAAATGCAACAACAGCCCATGAATCACAATATAATAGAAGAATAACAATCTCAAATCATCATAAACAATTAGAAAGAACACAAAAGAAAAGAACACGACCACACCCATAACACTATGAATTTAGCATTTTAAATGAGATAAACTAAACTCCCTTACATGGATTCCTAGCAGCAATTTCCTTCTCCTAGTGTTGATGATTCGATTCAGCTCCTCTCTTCCGTTTTCTCAAAGTTTCTCTCTTTATTCTCTTTTCAGGGTTTCTATTCTTTTGGTTTATAGTAAAAGTGGTGAATCCTATTTTTTTTCTTAAACTTACCTATTTATAGAAAAATTATTAGGTTTACTTTCTCCTAAAGACAATAGGATTTTCAAGAAAAGACTTTTGATTTATTTTTAATTGCTATTTTCCTAAAAATCTTCATCTCATTATTCCTCACAAAAATATATTATTTTGTTTCTAAGATTAAAATTATATCTTTCTAAATATATTCAGAAAATATATTTTTAAAGCATATCTCCAAAATATATTTCTAAATTATGGAACCAAAGTGTATTTCAAAAATATATTTATTAATTTCTTTTCTACCGTTTTACTAACGCACGCCAGTCATTTATACATGCTAACTAACTTTGCACCCCTCATGTTATTTATTTCTAATTTTCTTATTTCTCTATCTCTCTCCACCTATTTAATTTACTAAAAACCCTCTAGTCACAACTAATTTATTTAACTCCACTGCCTCGTCCCATCTACTCCAATTTCATTTTAATTAATTATCTTATCATGTCAAAATGATTAACAATCACACAAACACATCAAAACAAACAAATTCCTAATTAAATAAATTAGAAACTAACTAAATTCCAAAAAATTAAATATTCTAAAAGTCGGGGCGTTACACAAGACCAACCGGCCAATATAGAAACTAGCAACAATTTTTACCAAGAATGTTATATTTAAGTTATTATTGTGTCTTACGAAGTATATAAATCGATGTAATTTTTGTGTCTAATTTATACAATTTATTTATTTGTATTTTTTAATGTTGTATACCATTATGTTCTTTATAATTTTTTATTGTTGTGTATCATATCAAATGTGAAAAATAAAAAGTAGATAGTTATGATAACAAAATATTAGTTAAAATACAACAACATATTGCATTAAGAACGAACATAGAAAATTTAAAACATAAATTTAAGACAAACAAACAAAATTAAAAATCAGCTAAATTAATTTCTTCAACTTCGTTCTCTCAGGGTTCGACAATGCACGCCGCGATTTCGTTGAAGGTTCTCAGACGGATTAAGTTTGAATATATAGTTTGAACGGATCTAACCAACTTAGCGTCGAGCTCGATCAGTCCCTTCGTCATGTACTAAACAAAAATAGAGAACATCGTTCTCACGTCGCCGTCGTTTTGAAGTTTCATGTTGGTGAATAGGACGATTCCGTATGAGCAGACTGGCGGACGACGATACTGTTGATCGGTCACCCTCCTATCACCGAGAAGTGGAGACGACCGTTGGGTTGGGTCAGCTAGTGCTTCAGATCAACCAGTGTATCATCGACGTGGATTCTGAAAAGATCCACTTTTTCTCCGTTGTAGTTTACTGCAGATGTGGTGTTCGGTTGGAATTCCAAATTTTCCATTTTTTCAAATCTGTAAATGAATGGATGAATCAATGAAAACACCCACCCCCTATTTATACACGTGGTGGTGCATTCATGACAAAAAAAACGTTACCCTACGCCTACATTTCGTCCCTTAAGTAGCGGATGGACGGTGGTCTGTGATCTTTGCAGCAGTCAATGGTCAAGGATGGTCAATGCGTTTGATTGGCCAACAAGGCAGGTGGTCGTTCATGACTTAAGGCACGAATGATCGATGTTCAAAAGCTTTGGTAACAGTCAATGGTCAAGTACGATGGTGGTTACTAATAGACATTCAATATGGGTGTTACATGATCAGCCAATGGAAATTAACACAAATTTTTTATAAATTATAACTACTCCTTTCACCTTTTCATTGTTCTCATTCTCCTATCTTACATTTCTTCTCATTCTATAGGTTTTGTTTGTTTTTTTAATTTTTTGTTAGGGTAGATGTAAACGACCTCAACGCCTGTCCGTGAAATTTTTGTTTTTTGTTCAATAATAAATTTCTTTAATTAACTTATAGCATTTTTGACATGTTATTTTAAGTAATGTTTAAGCATATACTCCCTCCGTCCCTTATTATAAGCACCTTTACAAAGATTTTATTTGTCCCTAAATATAAGTTCCATTTCAATTTTCTAGACACATATATTATTACTTTTCTAAATATAACCTCATTTTGCATTGAAATATGGAAAGTCAACTACAAATACATATTTTCACCAAGGACAATTTAATAATTGTAATACCCAAAAAATATACATTAATTACACTATCAACTTTTCTTAATAAGCGTGAAATTTCTCTTAAAAGACTTATAGGGAAGGAGGGAGTACCTTTTTACGGCTTATTTTATTTTTATCCTTATTATTTTTCATTTTATTACTTCTTTACTTTTTAAAAAAATATAATAACTATCCACTAACAATATACTACTACTTCTAGTCATTTTATAATTATTACATGTAAATTTACTAAATATTTTAATTTTATTTAATTTTTCAATTATAAACCATCAATTAAAAAAAGTCATGCTAAACAGTATTCTTGGAGCATTAATTAAGTATGCCAAAAAAAGAAATAAAAAATAAAATTAATATAAAAAAAACAAGTTTTTATATTTTTAAAATATTAAATATATGTATTTTGATACAAAATTTCTATTTTAATATGCACACTTTAGCATTCTGAAGGAGTACTAGTACACATATTTTAGCCACAATTTTCCAAAAGCAAAATAGGCATTGAAATGATGACGCAACACAAAAAGAGATTAAACTGAAATACTGCTACTACTACTAGTACCTCCGCCACACTTCAATCCTTCAACAATCAGTCATTCACTCACACACTAACCTAACCCCCTCCATTCTACTGTACGTACAGTATACTCAAAATAAATGACCTGTTTCATTTCATTTTAATATATACATTTTTTTAATTATTAAAATAGCTTATAAATATAATCATCGCCACTTCCCATCTCTCTCACACTTCTTTACCTTGTTGGTAGCTCTAAAAAAACCAGCTATGGCTTCCATTGTTACTAGTTTAAACGCTGATGCTCCTGAGTTCCACCCTAACAAAATCCAACCTCATCATCATCATCATCCCATTTTCCCTAACAAACTACTCCATCAACTTTTCTACACTCCTCCTCCTCCTCCTCCTACACTTGTCTTTTATCCCCCCATTAACAAACATCCTTTATATTCACCCTTTCACTTTCACCCTACTCCTCCTCCCCAACTCACAAAATCAGAACCTAAACCTAACTGTCTTCACTTCCCTACTCGTATTGAAAAAAATGAGCTAAAAACATCTGGTAGTAGAGTAATGGGTGATCTTACTTCTGATCGATTCAGATTCCCACGTTTAGAGTGGAGAAGAAAAGGTGAACGCAAAACTCATCGCGTTAGGGGTGATGAACACTACTTTAGGGCTATTCATCGCAAAAAGAATCGTCGAGGAGGTCGCTTTCCTCTTCTTCCGGTTCGTCCTGATGGCGAAGAAACCACTGTGATGATTAAAAATATACCAAGCAAGTATAAGTATGTTCTTTTTCCCTCTTTTCTTTACGACTGTGATGATTTGAAACTGCTTGCTTTTCATTAATCAACTTGTTGGTGTACGTAGTCGAGATATGCTTGTGGAGTTCTTGGAAGACCATTGCATGGTTGAAAATGCTAAAGAAAATGAAACTACTTTTGCTTTTGATTTTGTTTATCTGCCTATTGATTTCAGGTTGGTTGGTTGGTTGGTTGCTGAGTTTCTTTATTTCTTTTTAATTTTATTAATTAAAATTGCTAATTTGTTATGGTAACGGTTAATTTACAGAACTGGACTAAACAAAGGTTATGCCTTTGTGAATTTTACTAAAGGTAAAGCAGCTTGGAAGTTTCTTCTCACAGCTTCTAAACAGAAATGGGAACTCTTCCTTTCCCCTAAGATACGCGATGTTGTTGCTGCACGGCTCCAGGTATGCTTTTCATACTAGTCTAGACCTCATTATGTCTTTTTATTACTTTATTTTATAGTATTAATTATCAACAAATTGAAGGGAAACACAATTTTTATTTTTTTTCTTTTGAGAAATTGCTATTACAAGTTAAAATTTGAATTATTTTTTGTAATAAAATTAATTAATTTTGTGGGGTGATTTATTTTTTCAGGGAAAGGATAAGTTAGTCCATCACTTTGAAACAATGAATTTTCCATGTGCGTCCGAGGAAGTTCTGCCTCTGTGTTTTAGTCCACCTCGGGATGGTATTATAAGAGGAAACCACTGGACTATTGGGAGGCTTCTCTATAAGCCTGCTTATTAGTTGCTTTTTCTTTTTTTTTTTTAACATTTCATGTGTATTGTAGTATAATATAGTTAACTAGGTTATGAATGAACTTTATCAGTTATAATAGTTTAATAGTAGTGGTATTTTGTTGAGAGTAATTCCAATTTCACAAACTAGTTGGGTGGAGCTTGGCCACAATTATCCCCTCCCTCAATGGAGGGTTGTGTGGTGGGGTCCACCCTTCTTGTGGATAACTATAGGCTCAATAGAGGGTTCAACTGCTCCAAGCCAAAGCAACTGAGGAAGGATGAGGGTTTAGTACTTTGGTTTGTATCTGATCTGATCAATGATGTTTGTTTGTACTTGTTAGGTTTAGTACTAGCTTTTATGCTCTACTGTGTACGAAAGCTTAACTTTTGGGGAAATATTAAACTCTATAATATTGTCTTATGTCACTTTTGCTTCTCCTATTTTTGGTTATGTCGCTTTTCTTTGTCCCATCAAAATAATATTTACACTAATTTGTGATACATAGCAATGTGTGGAGGTATGGTCAGCGCCTGAAAATATGCAAAATATAGTACTACTTTTAAGTCAAACTTCGTGGTTTATGTCTTCTGGGTTGTTAATGCATTGTGTTGTTTGTTTCAAAGAATGTGATTTTTTGTTTGGTCAAAAGATTTATTTGCTGTTTTGAAGTATTTCAGATTAAGTGGTCAGACAAAGGGTGTTTTGCTCTTTCGAAATACGACTCAAATGGTGCAATAGTTTTTTGATTCCATTCACTCAATATGAAATATGATATGTGAAAAGTAGAGCTTTGTTTGTTTTTATGTATACTACTCTTCCTCAACTCTTGGACCCTATGACTTTTGAGTTAAAAATTTGCAAAAGTACATAAATTCTTCTTTGTCATTTACTTCCATGGATGAGTTGAACTGCAGATGCTAAGTTACTTTGAAAGTAGAAGCTCAAAGTGACTTATTCTTGCAATTGAGATTGTCAAAATTGATTTATTTGATCACTAAAAAAATGATAAATAAAAAAGAATAATAATGTTTTTTATTTATTAAAGTAGCCTTAACAGAAATAATAAACAACTTTCAAAAAGAAGAAAAGAAATAATAAACAAATACCATTATTATGTTTTGTCAACTAATTTAGTAACTAGAAATTTTATTAGAATTAAAATATACTACATATTTTAATAAACTCAACGAAGAGTCGAAGACTATGGTACTATTTGACCCAGTTTTTATAGCTGCATAAGCTATTTTAATTACAAAGTTAGAAGTAAGGTTTAAAATCGAAGATAAAACTGTTTGGTAAATTTAACTTTTATTTTTTTATAAAAAGTGTTAAAAGTTATTATTTTTTCTTTCTAAATTATAATAGGGTTGAAAGATGTTCGATAATAAGATAAAGTTATCTTTTTTATAAACAATAACATATTTAAAGATGGAGTAAAAAAAATATTTAAAGATATTAATTATTAGATAAAAATAGTAAAGTTGTTGTAAAGTAACTATTATCATCTTTTTTTTATATAAGCAACTATTATCATTTATCATCTTATTTTGAAACTTTTTTATTAGTATTTTTCTTTTAAATATAGAAGCTGTTTTTTCTTAATCTAGAGCTTTTAAAAAATATTGTTTGACCTAACTTCTTGCTTCTAAGAAAAGAGAAAAGGAAAAAAAAAGTAGGTCAAACGGTACCTATATCCTCGTAAATTTTATGAAACGCCATGCAGAGACTGTGCCCTTGTAAATTTTATCAAAATAACTTATATAAATGTATATTTAAATACTTTATAAATAATTTTCAATTATACTTTTACACAATATGTGTATACATTCAGGGTCGGCCCAATAGGGGGTGCAACAAGGTCCGTTGCATCGGGCCTCCAAAATTGGAAGGTGTAACATCCCACTTTAATTATTAGAAGTAATAATAATTAGAGAAGTATTGAGATATTTTGTACAAAGCATTGTGATGAAAAAACAACACTTGAAAGTGGAACCCACTTACTATAAGACACCAAACCCACACTCCACTCACATGTTCCCATTCATTTTCTTTTCTATTGCAACAGAACCTCTCAACTCTCCTTCTTCTCTCCCTCACGCTGCAACAACATCAACTCACCATCACCACCTTGGAATCATCAAGTTTCATTCCAATCTTGCATGCAATTAGGAATTTGAGCTCCTTAGGTTATAAGCTTCAATGTAAGGTAAGATTAGAATCAATCCTCCCTCATCCTTTATAATTTCGTGCCCTTTTCTCAAGCTCACCTCTGATTTTCATCTTGCATGTGAGTTTATAAGGATCACTAAGCTATGGGAATGAAATTTGGAGCAAATTGGAATAAGAGTTGATAAACCCGTATTTGAAAATACACCCTCAGAAAAAGGTCAGTGCTATCTCCTCACAACTCTGTTTCGAATGATTCTTTTGGGATAGAAAGCTAACTCGAATACGGTCATTTTGACACCGGTTTCATGAATTTTCATCGAGAAATGAATTCTGGATGAATTTTCATCGTGTTTGAACAGGGCTCCAGTCAAAAGGTAATTTCTCCTTCTCTGTAGCTCTGATTTTGATTCCGCTTGTTGGTATGGAAAGCTAACTCAATTCCGGTCGTTTGGAGACCAATTTCGTAAATTTTAGTGGAGAAACGAAGGCTGGGTGAATTTTTGAAGATGGAGGTCTGATGCAGAGTTGTGCTAGAAATTCTTCCTTTTTTTCCGAATTTCAAATCTGTCCAAAGCTTGGTCGTGGGTTTAGCTGGGTGGTCTGTAGCTGCTGTAGAACTCAAGAAGCAAAGATTAAAGCTTCATTATTAGGTGGGTTCTTAGGCTAGTATAGATAGATTCCCAATTTTTACACTTTGCATGATAACTTAAGAAATTAGGGACTTTGTTGTGTGAGGGGAAATAGCCCCCAATTTTCCCTCCGTTCTGTTCTATATTATATGTTTTACATTACTGCACTGTTACAATTGAGGATTGTATGTGTTTCTCTTTTAAATTGATGAATTTCGTAAAACAAGGGTTATTCTGCATGAACTCGCCATAGCGAGTATCAAGCGAGTGTTCATGGCGAGCCTGCTCGCCTAGCGAGTTGATTTAGGCCAGGACCTATAATCTCGCCATGGTGAGCTGGGTTGCTCGCTGTAGCGAGCCAAGTGCAAAAAGTCTCTATCTTTTCAATTATTTCTAAGAACCTCACACTCGTTTTATATCCTCATATGTCTCAGATAAATTGCAGTAGTCTAAATAATATAATGTTAAACAGAATGTTAATCACATATAACTTTTAGGGCATGACTTAGGGAATTTAGAAATAATGTATGCTCCCCGGGTTTGGGAAATTATGGTAGTATGAATTAAATTAGTATCAGTCAATTATGTGCGATTGTGATGTCGCTTTATGGACTTCCTTCGGAAGCTTCCATCAGGAAATATTTTGTGAGCTGTATGCCGAAAACACTTCGTGTTCAGCGGACAAGACCGGCCTCTGAGATATGCTCACCTCAGAGTCTCCTTGCGGTTAAAATCAATAAGAGTTGTTATCTGTGTTACACCTTTATTTATTATGCTTTATAATATTATGTTATGAATATATTATGACTGATTAGGTGCCCCAACATAGTCGCCATTAGGAGGGTAGTATGACCCACTGAGACTTATTAGTCTCACCCCACTCCATTTATTTATTTAGGTAAACAGGTTATTTCGGAGCAGGGATCAGGATGGACCTGACGATTGGAACTGAGCTTGGATTGTCAGCTTAAAAGACTTAGTCATCTTCCTTGTTTTATTTAGCTTGTTATTCTGTTGTCAATTCTTTCCGCTGTTTGTATTGAATATTCTAATATTATCTTAATGGTAATATGTTATTCAATTAATTCTTTGTAATTTAATGTACTCGGATTTCAATTATGTACGCTTCGACTAAATATTCTAGACAATTTAGTTGGGGTGTTATAGAAGGCCTCAATTTTTTTTATAGGGTAGTAGTATTAGTAAAACAGGGGGTGTAAAAATAATAGTTCTGCACAATATAAAGTCCAAGCTCAAGAATCATTCCACACTAAAAAAATCATATCACACTAAAAAAAGAAACATGCTAAAAAATAGCTTAAAAAAACGCTAAAAAAAAGAAAGAAAAAACCGGAATGGAAATCAGTAACACAATATCAAACTCAGTATCACAAGAATCTCTTTCATCTCTAGCAAGAAACATATTCTCTCTTTTCCTTGATTCTCCTTTTAGCAAGAAACATACTCTCTCTTTTCCTTGATTTTCCTTTTGTTTCCTGCCCTTTCCTCTGTGTGGTTGATCCTCAGTTATTGATAGAATATGAATCATTTTTAGGTTAATTACAAGGATAATTATATTTTATGCTATTTGCAATTTAAAATTGATAAGTTTTTTTAAATTTTTTTTATTTTATTAAGAGGCCACTTTTAAAATTTACACACGGCCTCTAAAAACTCAGGACCGGCCCTCTATACATTTGTTTATATATAATATTTATTACAATCACATGACTCAATAATATTATAATTTTTTTATTTGTTTATAATGAAACTTACTATTTTTTATACACATATTGCATGAAAATAATAGAAATTTGAATTTTTTTTAAGGTTGATGGATCTATCACAAAGATGTTTTTTTTTGCAAATAATCCTTTGTTCATTTTTACTTGTTGCCTTTGCAAATTTTTTTCCTTTACTTGTCTTTTTATAAGTTCAATTAAAAATGATTTAATCTCTCTTTATTGGCATTTACCGTATTTTTTTTTACAGTATTTACGGTAATTATTTATTACATAATAGAAATAAGAGAAGAAAAAAAAATGATTAAGAATAATATAAGAAAAAGATACTAGTTTTTACAAAGCAACAAAATTTGTAACAAAAAAGCAACAAAATGTATTGATTGCCTTAGTCAAAACATTAAACTTAAATAGTTAATTTTTTTTTTTAATGGCAAATATATATATATAATTCAAATAGTTAATGAACCCTTTAGAATGAATCGTTCGAAAGAATCCAAATTTATTTTTTGACGGAAAAAAGTTATTTACTTAAATTTACTTATCTCTTAACTGAACTTTGAATCATCGTGCTCCCTTTTTTAGAATCCAAATAATTAATACCAAAAAGTACTTTATTGATGTATATTAAAGAATCAAGGAAGTTCATTAGTCAATGAATTACAATGAAATATTCATATTTCTTGATTGTATTTGTATGGAAAAGAGAACATATAGTCATAGTCTTTTTGGTTCAATATTTTCTTTTGCGCTTATAAAATAATATTTTTGGTTCCTATAAAAAAATTGTATGTTTTGGTTCATATACAATTATTATATACTCAGTTTTAGTCCCTATTATTAAATTAGTGTGTAATTTTAAATGATTATTTTGTAGATATATTTAGAATATTACAAAAAATTTCTAAAAGCAAAAGGGAATCAAAATTTAAAATATTCATATTTAATTCTTCTCATTTTTAAAAATTGTAAAATTTTATGAATAATTCTTTACAGTCTTCTAAACATGTTTAAAAAAAGCATGAACTAAAACAACATGCATATATTTTTTTTATAGAAACCAACACATACCATTTTATTTAGAAACTAAAAACAAAATTTAATAATTTTATAGAAATAAAAAAACATATTTAATCCTTATTTTTTTTATGAGAAGAAAAATCATAGTCAGTAGAAAATGTGAAACGAGTCTAGAAATTCAAATAATTAATACCAAAAAGTACTTTATTTAGTTATTGATGTATATTAAAGAATCAAGGAAGTTCATTACTCAATGAATGCAATAGATGTAATGTTATTGGTAGTATTATTACAATGAAATATTTATATTTCTTGATTGTATTTGTATAGAAAAGAGAACATATAGTCATATTCTTTTTGGTTCAATATTTTCTTTTGCGCTTATAAAATTATATTTTTGGTTCTACAAAAAGTTGTATGCTTTGGTTCATATAAAACTATTATGTACGCAGTTTTAATCCCTATTATTAAATTAGAGTGTATTTTTAAATGATTATTTTGTAGACATATTTAGAATATTACAAAAAATAGTCTACAAATTCTTGCTCAACTAATAGAAATATCAAAATTACTAGGTCTGACACTAATAACTGTGGTTCGAACCTCAATTCTTTCGATTTAAATGTGAGCTTTTGGTGTCTGACTATTTCATCTATCCACCAAAAATAAGAAAATGTGAAAAAAAAGAAATTTAGTTGAAATATTTATTATTGTTAGAAATAAATAATTAGGAATATTAGAGAATATAGATAGAGAAGATAAGAGCAATGTATTATTCTCTTCATATGTGTGTGCATTACATCATAACAAATGTCCTATTTATGAGTTTGAGTTTTTTCCATTCGTTATCCCTCCATTTATTCTCCATTTGAAGAGAGATAGACACATTGAAAATTAGTGGGGTCCAAAAGTTAGTGGCACCCACTTTTTAATGAGTTCCACTAATTTTTAATGTGTCTATCTGTCTTAAAAATAAATTAAGGGATAACAAATGGAGGAAACCCAAACACAAAGTGAGTAGTGAAAAGGCAAAGGTAATAAAGTTCCACTACTTAGTGGGAGTTATAGGGATTGAAGGTTGAAAAACACACAAGAAGGGGGGGGTTGAATTGTGTGAGACTTTTTCTAAGTTAAAACAAATTGCAGCGGATAAGGTATAACACACACAATATATGAGGATAGGGTTAGAGAGAGATGCTCAGAATTTTTATACTGGTTCCTCCCACTAACAGGAGTAGTCCAGTCCTCTTGTCCTTCACAAGAGATTTCACTATAATCACTCAGATTACAAATGCTCAAGCACTAAGCAAGAGACTTCAAACTGCTCAAGCACAAAGCAAGAGACTTCTAACTGCTCAAGCACAAAGCAAGAGACTTCCAATGCTCAAGCACAAAGCAAGAGACTTCCAATGCTCAAGCACAAAGCAAGAGACTTCCAATGCTCAAGCACAAAGCAAGAGACTTCCAATGCTCAAGCACAAAGCAAGAGACTTCTAACGGGTTTTAATGTTAATAAAGATATGAGATTAACACTTGATATACAATCAGAGGTGTTTACAAAATACAACTCAGTTACAAGACTAACTTAGAAAATTATCACAAAGTTTCTAAGTGTTTGATAGCTTCAGATTTTGACAGAGTTTCAGCACGTTCAGAAGCTTAAGTCTTGATTTTCTTTCTTCACAAATCTTCTTCCTTTTATAGATGATAAAATGAACGTTGAAGATTATAGCCGTTTGAAGAATTGAGACGCTCCTTTGTATAGATCAGTGAGCTTATTAGCTGTTCTGATTTGCAGTAGCTTAGGAGCTTAACGTTTACTACAAAATGAGAGATTCCTTTTGGCTTTTGATATTTGAACCTTGGTGAAAGCCAAATAAGGAAATAATCGTTTCTGAAGCCTGACTTGAAAAGGACCTTTCCATGGTCAAACCTTTTCATTCTTGGTTTCTGCGTTTGGACTTAGTCAGGCACAGTCTTCAATAAAATTGTACTCTCAAATGTAGCTTAACGCTTATATCTGACGAGCCTTCAGATTTTGATAGGCTCAGAATTACTTGTTTCAGATCTGGTGAGCTCAGATGTTCTTCAGATTTTCATAGGCTCAGAATTACTTGTTTCAGATCTGGTGAGCTCAGATGTTCTTCAGATTTTCATAGGCTCAGAATTACTTGTTTCAGATCTGGTGAGCTCAGAAGTAATTCCTTCAGAAATTCTAAGGTTCAGATAATAACTTCAGAGTTTCACAGGCTCAGAAATACTTGCTTCAGATCTGGTGAGCTCAGAAGTAATTCCTTCAGAAATTCTAAGGTTCAGATAATAACTTCAGAGTTTCACAGGCTCAGAATTACTTGCTTCAGATCTGGTGAGCTCAGAAGTAATTCCTTCAGAAATTCTAAGGTTCAGATAATAACTTCAGAGTTTCACAGGCTCAGAAATACTTGCTTCAGATCTGGTGAGCTCAGAAGTAATTCCTTCAGAAATTCTAGGGTTCAGATAATACGCAAATTTTAACTTTTAATCCTGCACACTGAATTAAATTATTAGTACTCCAATTTAACCTTAAATACATTGTTATCATCAAAATCAATTAAGGAGATACAAAATCATAATTTTGTTCCAACAATCTCCCCCTTTTTGATGATGACAACTATATGTATTTAAAATCAATTGTTGTTGTTTTTATTTAACATCTTGACTTCAGGTTCTGAGGTTTGCAAGCTCCCCCTGAGTCTGATAAGCTTCAAAAGTTTATCAATGATAAATATAAAACAGTCTAAGAGTAATATTTAATGTCAAATATAATTTCATATATTCTACCTTCAGAATTAGAGGTTTGCAAGCTCTATTTCTTCAGATTGACAAATATAAGATATGGTTTGCAAGCGTATCTTATATTATATGAATTTATGTTGGACAAAATTTATTACTCCCCCTCATTAAAAGTTTAAAAGACTTTAATATAACTTAACAAGAGTAGAGTTCAGAAAATGTGATCTTTAGAGCTTCAGAAATAATTTCACTGCCATAGGAAATGAAATAATATTTTCTCCCCCTTTGTCATTATCAAAAACGGGTCAGTCAAAGCACAAGTTACAGGGTAGTAAATGCACACAGCAAACAACCACCAGCAGTAAATGCATTCAACGGTAAAAGGGAATTGTTAAGTACCATGGTGAAACAGGGAATTGTTTCAGAATGAAGACGAGTTTCTTCAAGATCTGAATCAGTTCCAGGAAAAGGTGGAGTGGTTTGAATGTATGAGGGGTTTGGTTCAGAAGTGGTTGGCTTAGGAGATGAAGTCTGAAGGGGTTCAGTTTGGGATTCAGCAGGGACTTCAGAATTTTGAACATTTGAGGGTTCAGATTGGTCTACGTCCATTGCTATTGGGGTAGACTCAGAATCTTTAATAGGAGATTTCTGAGGGGATTTAGGAGTGTCAGAAATGGTTATAGTGGAAGTTTCAAAATATTGGGGAAACAAGATAGTGACGTAATGGGGGCTTGGCAGTTACTTTTAATAAAATCATCATTAGCTCTCCTTCATTACCCAGCGTTTACTAGACATGATGGGAAGTTACACAGATAAGTAGTGTTTTCAGAAGCCAGCTGTCAGTTAGAGAAACTGAGTGGTCAACTAACACTTAGAGTAGGTATCTGAGTCACAAGAAATCATATTTAATAATAAATAATTCTGATTGCTTCAGATGAGAGAGTGCTTCAGAACCTATATAATAGTTTCTGAGCCGTCCAAACTTCTGAGGCCCTTCAGAATCAGTTTATTCATTCAGAGTTAACAGCATTCAGAGATATCATTCAGAAATAAAAACCATGTTCAGATTTTTCTTGATAAAATCGAAACGATCAATAGCAAGAGGTTTGGTAAAGATATCAGCCCATTGATGCTCAGTATCAATGAATTGAATCTTAATTACTCCCTTCTGAACATAGTCTCTAATGAAGTGATGTTTGATCTCAATGTGTTTAGCTCTTGAATGCAAAATAGGATTCTTAGACAAACAGATAGCAGCAGTATTATCACAGAGAAGTGGTATACTACTTATCCTTATCTGATAGTCCTCCAACTGATGTTTCATCCAGAGCAATTGCGTGCAACACTTAGCAGCTGAGATGTACTCTGCTTCTGCTGTAGATAGAGCAATAGTTGCTTGTCTCTTACTAGCCCATGATATAAGGTTTTCACCTAGAAATTGACAGTTTCCACTAGTGGACTTCCTTTCAATTTTATCACCAGCATAGTCAGCATCACAGAATCCAATAAGCTGATAATCTAAGGATTTCTTATAAAGTAATCCAAGATTAGTGGTTCCTTTCAGATATCTAAAGATTCTCTTAACAGCAGTTAGATGAGACTCTCTAGGATCTGATTGAAATCTAGCACACAAGCATACACTGAACAAGATATCTGGTCTAGATGCAGTGAGATAAAGGAGGGAACCAATCATACCTCTGTATAATTTCTGATCTACTTTGCCTTCAGATTCTTCCTTCAGAAGACAGCTAGAGGGATGCATAGGAGTTGACATTGGTTTACAATCTTCAAGACCAAATTTCTTCAGTAAATCCTTTGTGTATTTGGTTTGATGCACATATACTCCTTCTTTTCTTTGATTAATTTGAATTCCCAAAAAGAATGTTAGTTCTCCCATCATACTCATTTCGAATTCATCCTGCATAAGCTTAGAGAAACTCTTGCAAAGAGAAGCATTAGTTGAACCAAAGATAATATCATCAACATAAATTTGAACAATTAAGATATCAGTTTTTAAGGTTTTTCTAAAAAGAGTGTTATCAACATGTCCTTTTTCAAAACCGTTTTCTAGAAGAAATATACTTAACCTCTCATACCAAGCTCTTGGAGCTTGTTTCAAACCATACAGAGATTTCTTCAATTTGTAAACATGATCAGGACACTTTATATCTTCAAAGCCAGGAGGTTGTTTGACATAGACCTCTTCAGAAATTACTCCATTCAGAAATGCACTTTTTACATCCATTTGAAATAGAGTGATGTTATGATTAACTGCATAGGACAAGAGAAGTCTTATTGCTTCAAGTCTTGCTACTGGTGCAAAGGTTTCAGTGAAATCTATGCCTTCTTGCTGACTATAACCTTGTGCAACCAGTCTAGCTTTGTTTCTAACAACTTCTCCCTTTTCATTTGACTTGTTTCTGAATACCCATTTTGTTCCAATAATGTTCTTGTGTTTGGGTTTTGGTACCAGATCCCAAACATCATTTCTTTCAAATTGATTGAGTTCTTCTTGCATTGCAACGATCCACCCATCATCTGAAAGTGCTTCTTCTATGTTTGTGGGTTCAATTAATGAAATTAACCCAACTAAGGATTCATCCTCTTTGAAAGCAGATCTGGTCTTTCTAGGGCTATCCTTGTTACCAACAATTAGCTCTTCAGGATGAGATGATCTATACTTGAATTTACTCTTAGGTGGAGCAGGTGTCTGAGAGGGTTCAGTTTCTGAAGGGTCTTCAGTTTCAAGGCCTTCAGAGATATCTTCATTTTGAGTCTCAGATGGATATACAGCAATGGAGAGATCTTCACACTCAGAATTTGAGGAAACTTGAAATTCTGCAAAAGTCTCAGCTTGCTCTGACATTTTATCGTCAGGCTCTTTATCATCAAATCTAACATGTATAGATTCTTCAACTGTATGAGTTTCAGAATTATACAATCTGTATGCTTTTGAGCGTTCAGAGTAGCCTATAAAGATACCCTTATAAGCTCTAGCATCAAATTTCTTTCGATAGACCTTGTTGTCTAGAATATAACAAGTACATCCAAACTGATGAAAATAAGAAATATTTGGTTTTCTTCCTTTGAACAGTTCATAAGCAGTTTTGTTCAGAATAGGTCTGATGTAGATTCTATTCTGAACATAGCAAGCAGTACTCACGGCTTCTGCCCACAAGAACTTAGCTAGGTTAGACTCAAGCATCATGGTACGAGCCATTTCTTGCAAAGATCTATTCTTTCTTTCTACAACACCATTCTGCTGTGGTGTTCTAGGAGAAGAGAATTCATGGATTACTCCATGCTCTGAGCAGAAAGATTCGAAAGAGTCATTTTCGAACTCTCCCCCATGGTCGCTTCTAACCTTCAGAATCCGAAGATCCTTTTCACTTTGTATTTGTGTGCAGAAGTCACTGAACACCACAAGTGCTTCACTCTTAGAACGTAGGAATTTCACCCAAGTCCATCTACTGAAATCATCAACCATGACCAATCCATATTTTTTACCATTGATAGAGGCTGTCGAAACAGGACCAAACAGATCAATGTGAAGCAATTCTAAGGGTCTGGAAGTAGAGACAATGTTTTTAGACTTGAATGAAGTCTTAGCAAATTTTCCTTTTTGACATGAGCCACAAAGTGCATCTGAGTGATAATCAATGTCAGGCAAACCACTAACAAGCTTTTGTTTGCTAAGCTTAGAGATCAACCTCCAGTTAGCATGACCAAGACGCTTGTGCCATAGCCATTTCTCATCACCCAGAGACAAAAGACATATAATCTTTTGGTCAACCAAATCAGAAAAGTTTACTTTATAAACATTGCCAACTCTCATTCCCTTGAATACTACAGATTTGTCAGAGTCTTTTGATACAGTACATGATTCCTTATTAAATGTAACAACACACCCATTGTCACAAAATTGACTAATGCTCAATAGATTGTGTTTAAGTCCATCAACTAACCAAACATCTTTAATGGAAAGAGAAGAATTACCAACTGTACCTGTACCAATGATCTTCCCTTTTTGTTTTCCTCCAAATCCCACAGAGCCTCCCTCTTTCCGAGTTAGGGTTTGGAACATATGCTTTTCTCCCGTCATATGTCGTGAGCAACCACTGTCCAGGTACCAGGGCTGCTGTTTTACCTTTCCTTGCATGAGCATCTGAAGCAAACATTATTTCAGATTTTGGTACCCATATTCTGATGGGTCCTTTAGAGTTAGTCTTCTGAATAGTATTCCTTCTTTGTTTTCTATGATCAACACAAGATCTAGAATTAATTAAGCTTTGACAAGAATGTTTAGGCTTAATTTGATTCTTGGATTTTGATCTGGAGTATATCACAGTTCCAAAGGTCAAGCAAGGATCTGAAGTAACTTTACCTTGATTTCTCAGAGGTTCAGATGACTTCTGAGCCTTAACTTGAGAACTTTTGGACTCAGAAATTTTAGGTTCAGAAGAACTTGGAGCTTCTGAGTCTTTGGGTTCAGGTTCAGAACCTCCTTCAGAGTTGGATGCCTTCAGATCAAGTGTACCACTTTTAACAAAGGTAGAGAATAATTCAGGTGGAGTATCATCCTCACTATATGATTTCAGAGGTTTATCCCAGTTCTTAAACCGAGAATAACCAATGCCTTCACCATAGTTACGAGTCATATGATAAATCATGGAAGCCATTTTACTCCTATTGAAGGTACAACGAATAAATTCGTGAAGAGCATCTTCATGATCATCATTGAGCTTGTCTGCCAAGACATAGTTAGATTCAACATGACAAATACGAATGTTTAACGATTCATTTTCATCATAAAGAATCTTGGCATCCTTTTTCAATGATTCATGAACATTCTTCAGAATTTTGTGTTGACTTACTATACGAGAGTAATGTTTCACGGCAATCTTAAGAGAATCAATTAATTCAGATTTAGTCATGTTAGAGTATACCTCATTTTCATCATCTGAGTCATCTTCAGAATCTCTATCAGAGTTGTTACCTTCAGAAGTTCTTGCCATTAAAGCCAGATTGCCTTCTTCATCATCTTCTCCTTCAGAGTCATTCTCAATGGTCTCCCAAGTGGCTAACAAACTCTTCCTTACCTTTTCTTTGTACTTTTCTTTCCCAAAGCTCTTATTCTTTCCTTTGTCCTTGGATGACATTTCTGGACAGTCCGCAATGAAGTGTCCAGATTTCTTGCAGTTATAGCAGTTGTTCAGTTCTTCCTTTTTGTCCTTTGAAAAGGAACTTCTTGAGTTGTTTCCTTTGTTTGGAAACCTTTTGTATTTCTTGTTCCATTTCTGAAACCTTCTAACCATTAGTGCCATTTCTTCATTCTCAGAATTTTCATCCATCATATCATCAGAAGTTTCTTCCTCTTGTTCAGACACTTTGATCTTTGCAGCTTTTGAGGAAGTCTGAACAGAGCTTAGAGCCAAGGACTTCATCTTCTTGACAGGTTCATCTGACATAAGTTCTAGCTCATGACTTCTGAGTGAGCTTATTAAATCTTCAAGAGTCACATTGTCCAAATCCTTGGATTCCTGAAAAGCTGTAACTTTTGGTCTCCATTTGGAAGGTAAGCTCCTCAGAATTTTCTTCACGTGATCAGATGCAGTGTAGCTTTTCTTCAGAACTTGAAGACCAGAGACAAGGGTTTGAAACCTTGAATACATGGTTTCAATATCTTCATCTTCCTTCATTCTGAACAGCTCATATTGATGAACTAATAAGTTTGCCTTAGCTTCTTTGACTTGCTTATTTCCTTCATAGGTGGAACATAGAGAGTCCCAGATAGTTTTGGCACATGACTTGTTGGATATTTTTAAATACTCAGCATGAGATATTGCACCAATAAGCATATTCTTAACAGTATGATGCTTCTTATACTGTTTCTTCTTTTCAGCATCAAAGAACTTTCTGTAGGTATTTCTTACAACACCTTCATCATCCATGTGTTCAAAATGTATACCATCTTCAATGATATCCCATAACTCATCATCGGTCCCAATGATGTAACTATACATCTTGGTTTTCCAGAAAGGAAAAGTAGTAGGATCACTGTTGAAGTAAGGTGGTTTGTCTCTGTGATTATCACTGTTCCTTTCCCTATCATAGTTGTGAGGAGGTGGAACACCAGACATGTTTTTCAACTAAGTACCCCTAGATCTTTTACTGTTTCACTGTTAAGTGAAGAGCAACAGACCGGAGCTCTGATGCCAATTGAAGGTTGAAAAACACACAAGAAGGGGGGGGTTGAATTGTGTGAGACTTTTTCTAAGTTAAAACAAATTGCAGCGGATAAGGTATAACACACACAATATATGAGGATAGGGTTAGAGAGAGATGCTCAGAATTTTTATACTGGTTCCTCCCACTAACAGGAGTAGTCCAGTCCTCTTGTCCTTCACAAGAGATTTCACTATAATCACTCAGATTACAAATGCTCAAGCACTAAGCAAGAGACTTCAAACTGCTCAAGCACAAAGCAAGAGACTTCTAACTGCTCAAGCACAAAGCAAGAGACTTCCAATGCTCAAGCACAAAGCAAGAGACTTCCAATGCTCAAGCACAAAGCAAGAGACTTCCAATGCTCAAGCACAAAGCAAGAGACTTCCAATGCTCAAGCACAAAGCAAGAGACTTCTAACGGGTTTTAATGTTAATAAAGATATGAGATTAACACTTGATATACAATCAGAGGTGTTTACAAAATACAACTCAGTTACAAGACTAACTTAGAAAATTATCACAAAGTTTCTAAGTGTTTGATAGCTTCAGATTTTGACAGAGTTTCAGCACGTTCAGAAGCTTAAGTCTTGATTTTCTTTCTTCACAAATCTTCTTCCTTTTATAGATGATAAAATGAACGTTGAAGATTATAGCCGTTTGAAGAATTGAGACGCTCCTTTGTATAGATCAGTGAGCTTATTAGCTGTTCTGATTTGCAGTAGCTTAGGAGCTTAACGTTTACTACAAAATGAGAGATTCCTTTTGGCTTTTGATATTTGAACCTTGGTGAAAGCCAAATAAGGAAATAATCGTTTCTGAAGCCTGACTTGAAAAGGACCTTTCCATGGTCAAACCTTTTCATTCTTGGTTTCTGCGTTTGGACTTAGTCAGGCACAGTCTTCAATAAAATTGTACTCTCAAATGTAGCTTAACGCTTATATCTGACGAGCCTTCAGATTTTGATAGGCTCAGAATTACTTGTTTCAGATCTGGTGAGCTCAGATGTTCTTCAGATTTTCATAGGCTCAGAATTACTTGTTTCAGATCTGGTGAGCTCAGATGTTCTTCAGATTTTCATAGGCTCAGAATTACTTGTTTCAGATCTGGTGAGCTCAGAAGTAATTCCTTCAGAAATTCTAAGGTTCAGATAATAACTTCAGAGTTTCACAGGCTCAGAAATACTTGCTTCAGATCTGGTGAGCTCAGAAGTAATTCCTTCAGAAATTCTAAGGTTCAGATAATAACTTCAGAGTTTCACAGGCTCAGAATTACTTGCTTCAGATCTGGTGAGCTCAGAAGTAATTCCTTCAGAAATTCTAAGGTTCAGATAATAACTTCAGAGTTTCACAGGCTCAGAAATACTTGCTTCAGATCTGGTGAGCTCAGAAGTAATTCCTTCAGAAATTCTAGGGTTCAGATAATACGCAAATTTTAACTTTTAATCCTGCACACTGAATTAAATTATTAGTACTCCAATTTAACCTTAAATACATTGTTATCATCAAAATCAATTAAGGAGATACAAAATCATAATTTTGTTCCAACAGGGAATATATATGGACATCCACTAATCTTATTATTCATAACACTCCCCCTTGGATGTCCATCAAGGATGTGCCTCGTTAAAACTTTACTAGAATAAAACCCAATAGAAAAAAATTTTAGTGAAGAAAAAAGAGTACACCAACCTTTTACATAATGTATTTATTTCTCCCCCTCAACCATACAACCATCTTTAGGACGACGAAGACCAATCTTTCGTATTAGTTGTTCAAAAGTTCTACTTCAGAACAACTTTGTGAAAATGTTTGCTAGATTATCACACAAACAAATTTGTTGAATGCATATATCACCATTCTTCCGAAGATCACATGTGAAAAAGAATTTAGGAGAAATATGTGTTGCTCGATCTCGTTTGACGTAGCCCTCTTCCAACTCAGCAATGCATGCAATATTATTCTTCTTTAAATCAGTTGTGTTTGAGATATTATATTCATATTTAGTTGTTGAAACTTTCAACCTGAAAGAGTCTCATTTTAGAATGAGAAAACCACATATTTATTGTATGTGTAAACTCATAATCCTCAATGAAATATCACTCTCTGCTTCCTTGATTATGTTGTTTCTCAAAGAAACAAAACATATGTTTGCCTTTGTTTTGATACATGTATTTGACAAACAAAAATACCACGATAGATATAATTAACAAAATACATTAATGTTCTCGTTTGAACTAAGATATGATACTTCAAGACTAATTCAAGTTGTCCATCATTTTCTTGAAGACACGATCTATACTAAGTGACATCACAATCATTTTAGTACACAATCAACTAGATTTGTCCATATCAAATTATTTATATGCATTTGCTATATAAGTTTCTATATAAGTTTACAAAATCTCATTTAAATAATAAATTTGCAAACTCAAACAAATATTTCGCATGCGTTATATGCAATTTCAAATCTTTCTATAATCAACATATTTTAGAATCTCTTCTAGAGTCATAATAATATTTATATCACCATAAAATCAATTATAATAAATTCACTTCCAAATGTTTAGAATGGACATATGATGTCATTTCTTCAATGTATCATAAAATTTAACTCTTCCAAGAGAGTTTCATATAATCATCAATTCAAGTGAGCCATACTAATGTATTGTAACATATATTTTATGAATTCACTTCAGGTGAATATGTTTCATCAAAATAAATTGTAGACATTTGCCATTCACTTTTGGTGAACATATCAAACTCTATAAGTATGTATTATATCGATATAATTCTCTTTAACGTAAAAAATCATATATAGAGTTTGATTTCACTGAAATTGTCTATTTCCTATCTGCGGATATTTTCTTTATCTATAATCGTTTATAGACTTTAATTCAGGATCCTCATTATCACTTATCACATATAGCGTTATAGAAAAACATCGTTAACATTGACTTTCATTTTTGGTTCAATCTCATTTCATTCATAACTTATCGATATCTCTTCATAAATTTCAGGTACCAGATCAGTTCTTCTGGAACTTAAAAATCAATTATATCAGACAACTCTTTAAGGGTTTTTATTTTTTACATCCTCACTTGAGTTATCTTTCCTTTTAGCTCATTTTCTTGTTTGAGGATTTTTATATTTGGAACCAACGCCTCATGCGCGGTTGAAACTCATTTGTAATATTCTATTATCCGACAAAGATATTTTTCTTTGAAGTATTAACAACTTTAATTTTTTAACTTTACAAATGAGTTATATTTTGAGTTATATATGAAATTAAATACGAGATTATAGATAAATAAAACAACTTGTTGGTGCTAATCACGTGGTTTTAAAATCGATAGTTACCAATTGCTAATTTAAATTGAAATAAGGGACATGCTTACAAGGTTATTTTTGCAAAATAAAAAAACATATGTCATAAGCAAAAAAATAAACAGTGGATGAGGAATCCTCTTAGAAGAAGATGGGGGAGGATACATGTTGTATAAATTTGATCTAGAATCACATCAAAAATAATAATCAACACATAAGTATAAATAACAAAACAAATTTTCAAGAAAGTAAAATAAAATAAAGATCATAGAAACTTATCTTTTTCAAAATAGCTTTAAGATTGTTGTAGAATTGACTTGTAACTAGAGTAATAAACTGGGGCGTGACAAAATCATTGTCCTTAAAGATTTATTCGCCGTATATTTGCGCAAATCCTCCATAATTCAATAGGTACTTCCCAAGTATAAACTATACTCGAGGTGACAGAACTAGCAAGAAATTAATAGCAATATGTGATGTAATCCAGAAAGATAAGAACTCAATTTTCTATTAAAAAAATAGTTTCTTTATTTTAACATTGAGGTTTTGATCACATATGAAGAACAAAAAGTGGAGTGACAATGTGTTAAAAACTGTGTCATGGTAATTCCCATTATCTCTCTTTATATATTATACATGCCTATAGTTAATAGTAATTACCATGTTGGAAACATAACTGCCATGCCTAGTAATTGAATTTGTGTACTAGGAGTTAAAACATAAATGTGTTCATGGCAATATATATCAATATGTTATGACTTGGTCGAAAAATAAACTCATTAATTTAATCATTAAAGAATAATTAACTTTAAAATAAATTCTATTAATAAAAATACAACAATCTCCCACAATTTATTTTAAAGTCTAAACAAATACTCATAGAAACATTTCCTGGATTAGCATCGTTGATGTAATGCATCGGAACGGTTTAGCAAGCTATGGAACCCATCCTAGACAGATAAGACTTAACACACAGTGAATTGGTTTTGCAAGCAATGGAACCCAAGACATTTGACATGTGTTAGTGGTCTTACAATCGCATTACACCCTCACAATTCTTGCTGTTTACGCGGTTGTGCGCTAAATAGGCCGTGCGCGTGCCTGATATTCATGAGTGCTCTAGAGACCCGCCACGGTCTCATGCAAGCGGCCCCACTTGACACTCATATAGGTGATTCCATCTAGTGCATGCTACAGCCATACACCACCCATAAGGGCTTATGGTAATCATTAAAAGCCTTTAAGACTTACCCATCAAATTTATTTTAATTTAGCACTTCTCATAGCCGTTCTCATGACACATAGGAGATGGACAAAATTTAAGTGCTAACAGAACTAACAAGTAACTTGTTTTTCCCATTGAACCTTATTCATGGGGTCTTCAATCACAAAGGTTGGGTTACCATTACTTGTCGTTTTCAAGTGGCAAAAGTCCATTCCTATCAATTTTCTTCCCAGGGGTTTAGTACACGGATCCGCTAATCACAAATATTGACTAAGACGTCTCAAAGTCAATCAACTCAATTTTCTCAAGTTTATAGAAATAAAATCGGCTTTCTCAATAAGTTTAGACAAGTCTCCTTAGATGGCTAATAAGCGACAACTTATTCATCAATAAAATAAATCTACTTATAGATTTACCTCATTGGTTCATATTCAATCTACATCATCTTTGTATTTATATTAATAATACAATGGTTCATCTTCCAATTATAAATTTGTTATACAAGTCTACTTGAATAAATGTAAATCTTCTAATTGATTTATTACACAAGTCTACTTGAATAATTTTCAAGTGATAACCCCTCACATTGAGTAAATTAAATCAACACAATACATATGTCTAATCACTTTAAATCACATATTCAGGCATAATAGTAAACTCATTCATTTGCCTATTTTAGAAGTATTGTTTCACTTTGAAAAAAAATCTTAAGAGGTTGATGAGTGCATGATAAAATAGTTTATAACAGCTAGGTTAATAATTTATAGAAGAACATATGTCAAATACTTTTAAACATTTAGAAAACTATAAATTTTTTGTCTATAACTTACCTACTAACAGAAGATTAACTTGTAGCTAGATCTACTAAACACAGGGCCGGTCCCGAGATTTCGGAGGTCCGGGGCAAATAATAAAAATGGACCCCTAATAAAAAATATAATTTTTTTAAAAAAGATTATTTATTTAAAATATTAATAATAAAAAAATAGTCATATTCTAATAATAATAACAAAATACATTTTGAAACTAATATCATAAAAATTGATATTTTTTTTAATAAAAATTACAGCAGAATTTTAGTAAGTATTCTTTATTTTAAAAGAAATAACAAAATATAGTTAAAATATATAAAGTAGTAAATTATATATGAATGGATATATTTATTTGTTGGAGATTAGTGGTCCTATTGGGCTGAATTCCCTTCAACTATTTATGTACTCTTAAAATAAATAAAAGAAAACAAAAAACTGCCACTCAGGGACTCGAACACACATCCGCGTGCATCAGGGACATAGCGCTTTCCACTGCGCCAATTGCGATTTGTTGAAAAACTTTATATGCAAATACTATTTGTCCTATGTTTAATATGATGGACTTGAAAAAAAAAAATTTGAGGCCCCAATAATTTTGAGGCCCTGGGCTGTGGGCCTGCCCTGCCTCAGGGCCGGCCCCGACTAAACAAGTGCATCATCATATTATAAAATTTATTTAAGAAAAATTTCTCTTACCACAAAAATTAGTTGACAACATCTAATATGTTATCTATTATTATTATCATAAAAGTCAACAATATGCAAAAAGGGAAACAAGCAAACTAGTTGAGTATTGAATCAACACAAAAATGAGGTAGGCTTTATAAGAAGAACACATTATATTGCTTGTAATTTTGTTTGTATAACTCACATCGGTATTAGAATTTATGATGCCTATATTCAACCACAATATTTATGTAATTATGTCTTGTTTTGAAAAGAGCCCCGTATAAAAATAATTTGATTATCTCTGCCTCTGACTGAATTTGTTGGTGATATTGCAAGGACTAAAATCAATTTTTTATTTTTTTACAAGGACTAAAAATCAATTTTTTATTTTTTTTACATGGACTCTTCTCAAAACAAGACATAATTGCAGGGACTAAAAACATATTTAAAAATTTGCTGCGTCAACTCTAAATCTAGTCAAAGGCTATTTTAAAAGTTTTATAATATTATAGGGACTAAAATCAAGTTATTTTTTTTCAAAATAAAACATAATTACAAGGACCAAAAGCTTAAGCCTTTTATTATTCATAACACTTATCAATTAAATAATTTTTTATATTTTCTGGTGCTACTAGCCTACTACTATGGCTTAACACCAAATTATACAGTTTAATAACACTTGCAATGCAATTTCTTTAATGCCGAAAAACATTTTCAATTTCTACCTAATAAATAAATCTGCAAATTTTTAATACCTTTTGACAAAATGATATGGGGTGTTGCGAGAATCGAACTCACGACCTCTCGCACCCGAAGCGAGAATCATACCACTAGACCAAACACCCTTGTATGTTAATCAATTTTACCAATTATTATAATTTAAATTATAGTCTTCAATTTTTATCATTTTAAATTCCAGTTTCATTTCACAATCTGGTTAATCAATCCAAACAGAGATGACGGCAGCATCATCATCATCATCCTCCTGCCACCTCCTTCTCGTTCTCCGTTCACAACCGACGTTACCGTCACCGTCTTCTTCTTCCTCTTTTATTTCCTTTCTCAAACCTTTCTTTCTTCCTTCTTCCAATATTACCCTTCGAAAATTTCACCTTCTTCCAAAAAATACCCTTTCCCCCACTTTCTTATCCGCACCCTCATCCTCTTCCCGCTCTTTTTGCTACACCCCTCCCCTCTCTTCTTTCATTGGAAGTTCAACTTCAAAATCCACAGAAGAAAACACAGTGGTAGAAGAAGAAGAAGAAGACTATGATGAAGAAACAGATTTTTCAGAAGATGAATTTGAGACTGAAAAGGACAATTTTGAAGATTCCCAAGTGGTGGAGGATTCGAATTCCTGGCCATTGGTGAGACAGAGAGGAGGGAGATTGAAGGTGGAATTGCCGAGTTTAAGTGTAAAGGAAAAGAAAGAACTTGGATCTTATGCACATAGTTTGGGTAAAAAGCTTAAGACACAGTCAGTGGGTAAATCTGGTGTTACTCCAAATCTTGTTACAGCTTTCAGTGATAACCTTGAAGCTAATGAACTTCTCAAGGTAATGGTTGTTATGTTTTTTGAGAATTTGTGTTCTGAAAATTGTTGATTTGTGTTTGTTAATACATAGGAACTGGAATTTGAGGTGGTAGATGTTTTGTTCTTTAAGGTTATTGTTTTATATTGTTTTGCTATGTTTCAAATTCATTTAAGTTATAACATTAGACATTTGAAATTATTGAATAGCCAAAGTGAATGCTAACTCATTATGTGGTTAATAACTCCACGCCTTAATGACCTTTGGTATGTATTTTGTTGAATTTTGCGAGCATATGTAACAACTAGTGAACATCATGTAGCATCGTCACTTTAGATTGAAGGTGTGTCTGGTTGTTGGATTCCATTGTCTCGCAGCTGCTGCAAATTGGCTAAAACTAACTACTATACGTATATTGTATTGTGGTGTGGCATTGCATGCAAAACATGGATATAGTGTGTTTGACAGCTTTCCTTTAAACACTGCTTTGATTGTCACTGAAATGATTTTCATGAACTTCATTGTTGCGATTAAATTGGTCTAAATATTGAGTAGTTGGGCGTTTGAGTTACTTTGTTTTGCATGCTTAGAGAACAAAATGCGTGATTCGATTATGTCTCGGGGGACTCTAGCTTGAATACCGAAGAGTAATTTTTCTTGCATTTATAATCTTCTATGATTTAAAGGGGAATATACTCTTGGTGTATATTTGTTTTACACTGACAATTAATATGAACACGGTACTGTGCCCATTCACACAATTGATTTTAAAATACATTATAAGAGTGAGATGACTTAACAAAACAATTGACAGTCTTTGAATGTCAGTTACTCGGTGTAAAACTGGTTTACACTGACATTGCATATCCTTAAAAGTTAAAACTCATATTCTACTGCGCCTTCTTCTTGTGTTTCCTCTTTGCGTCCTAATCATTAAAATGCACAAGTGTGACCTTGTTCAAAATATTGCATCTTATTAATTTTTAATTGTAATTTTGATGGCATTTACAGATTAAAATACATGGGAGTTGTCCAAGTGAGTTAGATGATGTTGTGAAGCAGTTGGAAGAAGCAACCGGTTCAGTGACCGTTGGCCAGATTGGCCGAACCCTTATTTTATACAGGCCTAGTCTCTCCAAATTGAAGGTAGAAGAAAAGAAGAAACAAAATCAGAAACTTTATCTGGAAAAACAACGTAAACGAAGAATGCTAATAAACAGGGTAGGTTTTGAATTTTATCTTTTTAAAGCTCAGGTTATTTTGATCTCTTCCTACCTTTCGCTAATGTTCTTGTGAAACTGCAGAGTAAGGAAAAAGAAGCACCCAAATCATCACGGCGAGGTTCGTCGTGGAAAGTAAGAGGCAGTAGGTCATAAACACGTTTTAGTTTGTCATGGTGCTTAGCCTGAACAAGATCAAGACTTTTTTCATGCGTACCCCGCGTAGGTACCAAAACTCAAGGTATTGGACATTTTACTGGCAGTTGAGAATTCAGTGAAAGTCCATTTTTGGATCAAGAAAGGCTTGTATGTGGTTTCTGACCAGAGGATATGGTCCAGAGCTGAAGAGCATAAAGTCTTAAATTGAGTTTGGTTTGTTCTGTGGAATAACCAAATCAGTATATTCTATTATGATGAACAAATTGCATTTTGTTATTACTTAATCTCAAATATTATTAATTGCAATTTTTTCAGTGAGGCCTCAGGTATTTTCTAACCTTGTACTGAAGCATTATTCCCTCCTAAAATTTATATAAAAAATAATGTTGCTTCAAATGGCCAAAAGTAAACAGAAATCCTTGATATGATATAAATTACACTTACAAGAATGATCTTTTAGCTTATGTTTGGTTGTAAAGAGAAATTGAGAAGAGAGAAAACGGTGAGAAAGAGTATGAGAAGAGAGAAATAAAAGAGAAATAGAGTAGATTTGTGATATTGTTTGGTAGACGAGAGAAAAGAGAGAAATAGAGGAGAGAGAAGTGTGTTTAATTGTGGAAAAGACAAAAATATCCTTACGCCAAAGTGAGTTGTACTATAAACAAAAAGGATAAGGTTGGAATTATGATAAAGTGGTGTATCTCCTCTCTTTCTCCTCACTTGAGAGGAGAAATAAAAAGTGGACAAGACCCACACTTTTTAAATCTCTTTATTCAATTTTTATGCAAACATATTTATCTCACTTCTTACTCTCTCTTTCCTAATGGTATGTTTGGTTGTGAAAAGAAAATGAGAAGAGAGAAATAGGTGAGAAGAGAGTAAGTGATGAGAATTAGAATAGATTTAATGTATTGATTGATATAAGAGAAAGATGAGAGAAATTAAGAAGAGAGAAGTGTTGATTGTTTTTAAAAATACAAAAATACCCTTAATTATTAATTAAAAAAATGGTAGTGGAGAACCATGCGTAAGAACAACATAAGGTTAATTATGAAAGAATGCAAATTAAGCCAGTTTCTCTCCATTTTCTTCGCTGATGTGGGAAGAACGTAAAAAGCAATGGGGTCCATGTCCATTCTTTCTCTCTTCAACGTTTCTTCTCTCAACCAAGCAGGAGAAGCACATGTTTTTATGCTATTTTTCTCTCTCATACTTCTCTCGTCTCTAAATCTATTGTTCCAAACACAGTGTAACTCTCTCTGAATTGGTTATCTTAAGAAACCGATAAACAATTCTTCAGTTCACAATCATTAATTCACATCTCAATCTTAATTTCATCTTATCTAAGGGGTTATACTTATACCAATTAAACTCAAATAAAATGTTACTTGTATTTTACTTTTTAACCACATTAGGAGAGGATCCATATTTACTAGGTAACAAAACAAAATATGAGACAAAATCTAGACTGTAGCTTTTTATAGGGCCTTTTTGTTTTAACTTTTTTTAAAAAATGATTTTTATAGTGTAATAATTATTTGTGATTTTTTTTAATAAAGAATTTTTTTATAAAAGCTTCGAATAAAAAATTTATTTAAATAGCTTCTTTCAAAATGTCGTTTTAAATATTTCATCATTTTGTTTAAAAAAATCTCTAAAAAAAATTATTTTAAATAAATTTTCATAAAAATCATTTTTGAGGAATTTTTTTTTTTAAAAATAAAAATTTATCAAGCCAAAATCTCTAACATAAAAATATAAGTTATTGAATATCAAAATCGCACATTTAATTTATAAATTTTTTTATTATTTTTTACTATTTTAAATTAAATAATGATATTTTTTTGACACAATAAATAAAATATTTTTGATAAAAAATAATTTAAATAAGAAAAATGCTAAATAGTGCACCCGGTGCACTAGTTAAACAAGTTTTTATGAAAACTTTTTTTTTTGAAATACAATTCCTTCTCTAATATTTTGGATATACGTAGCTATTCACTCTCTGTGAATTTTGATGTGTCCTATATTTAGATATTATTCTCAATATTCTTCTTTGAATAAATATCATGTATCACATAAAGATACTTTTCATGAGCATATTTCATGTAACACAAAAATATAATCTTGTGTTTATGAGTTATTGATTATTGTTTATTTAATGGTCTGTTTGGATGATAAAAAAAAGTGAAAGGAAAGAAAATAGAAGGAAATATTATTGAAGAATAGAAAGTGGATAGAAAGTGAGAAGATTTTAAGGTTTTTTGGTATAAATGAAAGTGAAAAGAAAGAATGATGTGTATATATAGTAAATGACATAAATAACCTTAGTAAAAAATATACTTATATTTATTTGTATATTTAAAAATATTCATATTTGTAAATTAGATTAATGAGAGTACAAATATAGTTACCTTATAAAAAGCCATTTGATAATTTATCATAATTTTTTTTGAAATAATATAATTTTTATTATACTATAATATAATTTAGTAATTGTGAATTGCCTTATTGTAAAAAATGCAGAAGGAGAGATAAATTTTTCAAAAAGGAAATTAATGAGGGTAAAGTGGCAATTGTATCATATTTTAGCATCCTTCAGTACCTTTCCGCGCATGGATGAGGGGATTGGATTTTGGTGTGGGTCCCACTAAAACTTTCTTTCCTTTCTGGCCAAAGTTATTATACATAAGGATATTCTTATGTATGGTGCATAAGTGAATAATAGTCATCAGATTCCAGTGACACGTGTAATAATCTTAGGCAGCTCACACTCACAACTGGATCTCAGTCTCAATTGCTCGCTCCATCGCTCCTTCGCCGTCTTCGATTGTTCTCCGATTTGCACCGCGGTGCAACGTGCTTTGTTGCTTTTCCGGCCACATTCTTGTATGATTTTTCTGTCTCTGCGTGATTTTGTTGTGTTTTGGTTTTGTTTCAGTCTCTTATTAGTGATTCAATTTTGGTTTTCGATTTCGATTTTGTTTTCGTTTTCCTTCTTCCGATCTGGTTCATCTTCATCATCGATTTTATTTTTCTTTTTTCGTCATTTTCAGAGCTGAAATTTCCACTTTCAGAGCTGAAGATTCAACAAAAGGTACACTTTGAATTCTGTTTTGATTCTCCTCCTTGTGGCCATTTGTTCATTTGTACTGTTTTTATGTGTTCTGCTTCTTTGATTTTGTTTTGGGTTATGGTGGTTGGTAGTGATTTGTAGTGATGATGAATGAAAGTGAATGTGGCGATGGAAGGTGTTGTAACAACAATCAAGTTTTTCTTTTGTTTTCTATTGATTTTTTTAATGGAATTTTTAGTAACAATTTTGTGTGGATGTGTGTTGGTTGTGGTTACTAGTTTGTGTAGTTGAGCATTTTGATACTTTTGTTAGCAGGTTCAAGTTTTAAATGGTATTCCACCAACAGAGGACTATTCTTTTGCCAAGTACAACAAGGTAAATGTTGATTCAGTCTTTTACATTTTCTGGTGCACCTTGTAGCTTTTTTTTGTTAAAAATCATACCTAAACCATTTTGCTGGAAGAATTGTTTCAGAAGGTTGTACTCCAAAACCATTTTGCTGGTAGAATGGTTTCATATAGTTCATGCTTAATTGTTGCATCCTAAACCACTTTGTGTTTGTGACTGTGCAGGTATGGTTTCAGAGATCTTCGTGTTGAGGGAATGGTGCTATTTAGTTTTGTGTTTCTGTTTGTAGGCCTCAGTTTGTTTAGCTTTAATTAAGCTTAGTGTTTTGGTATAATAGCATTCTTTAGTTTTGGTTTAACTTAGTAGATCTCTTATGGTATAGTAGCTTTGGTTAAGCTTAGTGTTTTGCAGACCTCATTTTGCTATTTGTAAGAACAATATTTTTATAGAGCACAAATTGTAACAACAATCAAGTTTTTCTTTTGTTTTCTATTGATTTTTTTAATGTAATTTTTAGTAACAATTTTGTGTGGATGTGTGTTGGTTGTGGTTACTAATTTGTGTAGTTGAACATTTTGATACTTTTGTTAGCAGGTTCAAGTTTTAAATGGTATTCCACCAACAGAGGACTATTCTTTTGCCAAGTACAACAAGGTAAATGTTGATTCAGTCTTTTACATTTTTCTGGTGCACCTTGTATTTTTTTTTGTTACAAATCATTCTTGATAAGTTAAAAATCATATCTAAACCATTTTGCTGGAAGAATGGTTTCAGTAAGTTGTACTCCAAAACCATTTTGCTGGTAGAATGGTTTCATATAATTGATGCTTAATTGTTGCATCCTAAACCACTTTGTGTTTGTGACTGTGCAGGTGTGATTTCAGAGATCTTCGTGTTGAGGGACTGGTGCTATTTAGTTTTGTGCTTCTGTTTGTAGGCCTCAGTTTGTTTAGCTTTGGTTAAGCTTAGTGTTTTGGTATAGTAGCATTCTTTAGTTTTGGTTTAACTTAGTAGATCTCTTATGGTATAGTAGCTTTGGTTAAGCTTAGTGTTTTGCAGGCCTCATTTTGCTGTTTGTAAGAACAATATTTTTATAGAGCACAAATTGTAATGGGGAATGGAATAGAAAATGAGATTATGATGTAAAAGATTATTTTTTGTAATTGTCGATTCTTTTCTAAATCATGATTGAAAATGGATGCTACAACGCTCATTTCTGTGCTAACTAGTAACTACTATTGGTCTTAAAGTATAACTAAATATGAAAATAACCTATGATGATAATTTTGTTCTTATGGTTTGCACAATTATTTTGGATAAAACATGAATATTTTATTGGAAACCAAAAGAGATCTACTTTGGTTTCACATACAACACTACTGAAACCATTAAGTTACACTTATGGTTTCAATTATAATATTTATTTTGAATAAAATATGAATATTTTATTGGAAACCATAAGAGGGCTACTTTGGTTTCAGATACAAAACCAGTGAAATCATTAAGCCACACTTATGGTTTCAATTATAATATTTATGTTAAATTAAATATGAATATTTTATTGGAAACCATAAGAAGACTACTTTGGTTTCAGATACAAAACTAGTGAAACCATTAAGCCACATTTATGGTTTCAGTTATAATATTTATTTTAAATTAAATATGAATATTTTATTGGAAACCATTAAGTTACATTTATGGTTTCAATTATATTATTTATTTTGAATAAAATATGAATGTTTATTTTTTGTTTATGCATAACTGCATTAGCATTTGAAAATAAAAGATGGTACATGAGAATCAATAATTCACGATGAAACAACAATTAAGCATCAACTATCTAAAGCCATTCTACCAACAAAATGGTTTCGGTGTACAACTCTATGAAACCATTCTACCAGCTAAATGGTTTCAACCAGAAACATTCACTTAGGCACTCCCTCTTGGGCATGTATAACAACCAAGCTTGTGGGAAATATATACTCAGTTCCTTTTAGCAGCAAGAAAGAAAAGACATGACATTTTCTTTGTTAACTGAAGTTTGTGACGCCTTCTGTTTGAAGATTGAAGCAAAATTTTTTATAGCATCTCCAAAATCAACAACCACACCGATTTTTCTCAATTCTTCGTTGTAATCGAAAATCTTTTTTCCATAGAATTTATGATCAATCACAGAAAAACAGCCCCAAACTTGGTCATACAAAAAACATTCACTTGGTATCTTGAAACACGGCGATGGTGAAGTGTTGTTGCCGGCGATTGTGGATGAAATCGGCGACGGTGGTAGAAAAAAGGAGGTTATGAGAACAAACTTTAGTGTTGCGACCGGCGATAATAAATTACCTCATTGTCCATTTTAGCTTCCAAATTTCAAATCCAAGTAGTAATAATAAATGATCCAAATTTATGTTTCTGAACTGTCCATTTTAAGAACCTTCTGATCCTATCAGCATAAGAATCTCTGCAATCATAACAACAACATTTATTTCAAAAATATTCATGTAAATATTTTCCATCAAAGAGATAAAAACCTCACACTCACACACACACACACACACACACACACACCTAGCTTCTATTTAGCAAACATATTCCTATTCCTAATTCCTAACAGAGAAAGATAAGAAACAATCTCTGGTTCGAATTCTTGGTGAATTGTTGTGAGTTTGAAAAGGTATATGAAAATGGTTGGATCAAAGGTTAAGCAGAAAAATGATGAAAAGCTGAAACAAAGATATGAATGGATGATTTATGCGATGGTGATGAAGATGGTTGTGATTTCCGATCGTTGATTGGGATTTGGTGGCGGTGGAATTGGAGAAAGGAGAAGAAATGGTATGGGGGCGCGAGAAGAAATGGTATGTGGGCTGGGCTGTTTAATGGCTGCTTATGCAGCGTACATAAGTTTTACTTATGTATAATAACCAGACCCTTCCTTTCTACTGTTTTGATTAAACCAAACAGCGGAAAATAATACTTTCTCCTGTCTTTCTCTCCTTTGTGTTTTTTTTACTCTCAGTTTCTCCTTAACCAAACAATGTGGAAATCGTGGACAAGTGATCTACCGAATACAAATTTTACAAAATTTATTGGTAGATTGAAAGTTTATATCATATAGAGCATCCATAAAAAATTTTACAAAATTTGAAAATCATTTGATATTTTATTGGAATTTATCAAGATTTACAGTATTTAATAAACCGTTAATCTTGATGGATCTCAATAACATATCAAATGATTTTCAATTTTTCTAAAATTTTCTATAGATGATCTATATGATATAAACTTTCAATCCAACGGTGGATTTTGTAAAATTCATATTCGTTATAGGGTTTTTCATGAATTTTCCTGTTTATGTAATACTAACACTCTGAAGTCCCGATACTCAAAAAATAATGACGTATTGTGTCAGATACGTATTCGATACTGATACTCTTCTGATACGTCCTGATACTCGTATCGGTAAAGTATCAGTTAAATTATTATTTTTAAATAAAAAATAATACCCGATACTCTTCCGATACGTCTCGATACTCGTATTGGAAAATTATCGGTTAAATAATTATTTTTAAATAAAAAAGTAATACCCGATACATGTCTGATACGTTCCAATACCCGATGTTTGTTTGTATCTTTAGCACTTCTTGTGGTTTTCCTTTGTCAATATAATTTTTTTACTTTTCAAAAGAAAAACTATGATGTCCTACTATATAACATGTTGTTAAACATTTGAGCTTTTTTCAAAATTCTGATATAAGACTAGATATTTTCTGCTTTTAATTATTAATATTGTTGATTTTAGTCATGTTTATATATTGTGTATTTATATATTTAATTTTAAATTTAATTTTTATATAACGTATCACGGCAGTATCGGATTGAGAATTTTTTAAAAATTTACGTATCGGCGTATCAGTATCGTATCGGCATCGTGTCCTGTATCGGGGATTCATAAACATGAATGAAGGTGTGTGTACTTGTGGATTACGATTTATTAATTTTTATTTATAAATCAAATCATATTTCTTTTCAACTTGATTTCTTCTTTTTTATTTTTTTCTCCATCATCTTCTCCTTCTTCCATCTTCACATGTCCTTAAAATACTTGCTTTGCCACTGTTTTTTCTTCTTGGTTTTTTTTTTTTTTTTTTTTTTTTTTTTTTGTTTGGCATTTTATATTGTGAAATTTGGTGGATATATTTTCTATACGGAGTTGATAAATATTTTTATACGCGGAGAATACTCTACAATTATGTTGTTCTCATCCTCATATATAGGGGTTGCAAAAATATCTGTACCCGTAGATATCTGTGGACAGTGGTGGAGCCGGAAAAATTTTAAAGTCTGGGAAAAATTTCAGTTTTACACAAAAATTTCTGTTTTGCACTGAAAATTTTAAGTTTTGAACAAAATATTTCAGTTTTGCCCTAAATTAATCCCTAAGAATTTTAATTTTTTTTCTAAACTAACCCCTAAAATACCAAAAGTTTTCGGCCAATTTCAGTTTTGTACTGAAACATTTCAGTTTTGAACAAAATAACTCAGTTTTGTCCTAAATTAATCTCTTAAAATTTTAATTTTTTCCTAAATTAACTCCTAAAATACCAAAAGTTTTCGGCCGAGACCGGGCAAGTTAATTACTTTTTTTATCCGCTCTGTCTGCGGATAAAATTTACCATGGGCATGAAGCAGGTAATTTAATTAATATCTGCAAGTAAGATAAATGAATATTTTAACTACCCGTTATTTAATAAATACAAATGCAGATTTAATGATATTCGTATCCATTAATAAAATAAAAAATTACTTAAATATCTTTAATTATTAAATATAAAAGAACCTTTAAAATTTATTACAACTTTGTGATGAATTTTTATTTTGATTAGAAATGAAATGTATGAATTTAATTTTTTTAAAAGAAAAATATATGAATATTATTTTTTTTTGACTCAAAAACAATATTTTTTCATTCCTTCAAATTCATAATCGAAATCAATACATATTTAATTTTGCTAAAAATTAATAAGGATGGATCTGCAAACAGGCTTACAACATCCGAGTTAATATCATAAAACGGCCTAATGTCTATGACAAAGCATACAATTCATATGACAAACTTCAAGTGTCCGGAATAATCATGTATCCGGATCTGCAATGTTGATGATCTGCAAATCTGAACAAAAACAAACACCATACAATGACGGGACAAAACAAAAACAAACACCGTACTAAGACGTGATTAAGACAACACCAGATGAAAAAAGAAAGAAAGATAAAATTCGAATAAAACTTTAAAAATACATGGATATCGCTTATTTAAATAAAAACAAGTAAAAAACAATCAAGAGGGGTGATTCCGGATCAAAATTGATCCTAAACCACCCCTTTCTAATCGATAAACCAAAAAGAAATCAACAAAGAATATGCCGGCGGCGGCAAAGGGAAAGAAGAGAAAGAATTAGTGTAATACATTTAGTATAGGAAGGAAAATAAATGTGTTGATTTTTGTTGTTAAATTGATAGTGACATGTATGAATAATATTATGTATTAATATATAGGGTTAAATATGTGTTTAGTCCCTACATTTTGCTTTATAGTCAAGAATAGTCACTACATTTTTTTTTATGATTTAAAAAAACCCTACAATTTTTTTCGTAATCAAAATTGGTCTCCGCCGTTAATTTTTTTTAACAAAACGCTGACGTGACACAATTAGCCAATAACATCGTGACATGTGTCTTTTTCCATCAGATTTATTGTGCACCTTTTCACACCAAATCTTTCTTTATATCTTTCTTCCTCCAACACAACCCTCATCTTTATCATCACAAACTCAACCAAAACCATAACAACAACCCAAACTGAAGTCATGATAAAAGACATATGTCATCATATTATTGGTTAATTATGCTTTATCATCGTTCTGTTAAAAAAAAATTAACGGCGGGGATCAATTTTGATTATAGAAAAACTTGTAGGGTTTTTTTAAACTATAAAAAAAATGTAGGGACTATTCTTGACTATAAGGCAAAATGTAGGGACTAAAAACATATTTAACCCTAATATATATTCTTTTTTATTTCTTTCAAAGAAGTTGAACAAATCGATAGTGAAATGCATGAATGCTATATATGGGATATATTCCAAAAAAAGTAAATTATTCTATTGCCTCTCATGATGCTATATTTGGCTATATAAATAAGGCAATTTCCTTATTTCATTTATGTATGAAGAGCTATTCCACAAATTACTTAAAGTGAATTCAATAAATCCCCTACTCAACTGAATTCCCGTACTACCAACCACCTTTTAGGACGGAAACAAAGATAGTGTCAACAATATGTTGTTTATCAATTGAATAGATTGTAATCGATACTTGTTGCATTTGTGATCCATGACAATTGATGATTATTTTCCGGTTGATGTCATAAAACCTCTGGCTCTAACACTACCTAGTGTTTGTGGGTTAGCAACAACTTATTATTATGTTCAATTTTAAATTTATATTTTTATAATATTGTAAATAGGTGCTGTGTAAAATGTAAATGTAAATATAGGTATTGTGTAAAAATAACGGTTTTACTTCAAAGGTAGATTTGTGACGACATTTGCTCTCGTTTAACAATGTAAACGTGAATCATCTTTTGTATAGAAATATATGGCTAGTTTGTAAGACATGTCTAACATACAGATCAAGATTTGCTACAGGAGCAAATCACAAGATTTTCACACAGTTTTCAATCTAGACCATTAAATATAGATCGTACGGTACATATTAAAGCTGTAATAAAATCTCTTAAAATGATCTCGACCGTACATTACAGATCGGACGGTCCTGATAAAATACCGTGTGAAAACTGTGTTAAAATTCACAGCAGCAAATCTGTTTCCCCTAACATACAACATTTGTCTATTAAAGGAGTACCTAGACTAAGCAGTCTTAAGCTTTTGCAGTCTATTATTGTCTGTGTCTTCCGAGTATAAAATGCCCGTGGGATTAAGAAGTCGCAGGAGTGCCATTGAAAACCGAGCCTATATAAAATAAGATAAGCAAATCAGAATATTATAAAAACTAGTAATAAACTTTAATATTTCAAAAACTAATAATACTTCAATTCGATACAAGTGGAGATCTTATTTTTACCCATTGAAATAATGCGAGGGAAAACCAACAGCCTTGCAAACCGTATCTGCCACACAAAATCTGCATCACAAAATATTGGGGGGTAGTGTTAGGTTTGTTGTACAAAATTGATGAACAGGATTGGAATATGCCATGAGGGAAAGATATAAACTACAATTGGTCAGTACTCTTATTCCACAAAATTTACAATTTTTCCTTGTTTTAATTATGGATTCGGCTCCTCTGAAGTAAGCAATATCAAGTGTTAATTAATAAATCAAAGGTAGACGTAATAGGTACATCATAACAAATCATGGGATTGTTACAATTACAATCACGATTCACAACTCTTGATTCTCACTTTAGAGGATCCAAATCCTTTAATTATTCAATCTCCTCGACAACTGGCATGACCCCTCGTAACTAACTCATTAATACCCCACTGTTTATTCTCACACGAATATACTTCTCTCTATCCTACTCTGGCTCATGTCTAGCAGGTGTTTACGGTTTGCGCATAAATTGGTCAAGTAATATTACTTTGTAACCCAAGAGATAAAGAAAAGGTAATTACCCATAATACCAGTGCACCCCCGCATAAGCATCCGGTCATTGACAAACTTATGAATTTTAGATCCCTTCCAGCCTGCATATATGAGATGATACATCAAAATTACAATTGTAGTTGTCAACCAACAACCAACACATGCAAATGCCTTACTTATCTTTATTATGATCATAAAACAATTTGACTGTTGAATACAAAATGTGTTTGTCAAACATGTTTTTAAATGAACTTGATTTTGGAAAGTAAATTGGTAAAAATAGGGTACAAGTAAACCAATTTATGTTGCTAAAAGCAGGTTTGATAAAAAATTTGGTGTAAACTCTCTAGTCAAACCAAATTTGGGAGGTAAAATCAAATTTGCATTGTGAGAGGCAAACTAAGTTTTTGCAAAATCTACTTTTTACAAGCTATGTGAGCTATATATAAAACTCCTTTTTTGAACATCCGAGAAGAGTTGGTGAGAAATAATATTAGTACGATATGCTTACTTTCTTATTAATAGAGAAAATAAAATAATCATACCATTAAAGTTCCCTCAAGGCTGTGAGTAGGGGGTGTCACAACCAGTGCTATAAAGTATGGAATCAGCACCTTGTGCATCTGCGTGGTTTCAAAGTAATTTACTATTGTAAAAATCCACAATTGTTACAATTCATAAAAAAATACACATTTTGTAAAATTCATCCACTTGATTAGTAATAGGAACGGGATGATTAAGACTCCAATACCCACTTAAGGGGAGTAATAACATGTACAGTACCCTACAAATTAGATGGAAAGTTGGTTAGAGAAGATAGATAAAAGACATATCTTACATCTGTTTGGGGGAGAAGGGATCGTGTGAACCCCACAACAATTTTTAGGCTTGTAGGTTGGGGCCAAAGGTGTGCTCTTGAGATGGAAGTATTAGGTCCTACATTTTCTGTATTATCTTAAGTTTTCCAGTGATACAGTCTCACTTGGTTATATAGGATACTTTTTCCTATCACATTTCTATTTTTTTTTTCTGTTGATTATTTGGAACTTATATCATGCAGATTATGATTTAAAATCATAAGCTCTCGAGGAACAAAATAAACCAGAAAAAGTAGCATGCTGATTTACTATTACTATTGATACAGCCACATCTTTTGAACATAGTCAATCACAAAGGATTATATAAAGATATAGAGGTCAGCACCCATATTGAATCTGAACTTAAAAAGAACGGACCTCCTGAATGACCATCTGATCAGGTGTAAAAATGTAGGGAAATAAGAAAGGAACCGATGTTCCAACAATTCCTAATAACAATCCAAGTGTAGCACCAATTATTACGAGAGACCTTAGAAGCATCCGGGCCTGTTTGATATTACAAAAATTAAAAATGAAGGATTGACAAATGAGAACTGAATGTTATTTTATAAAACAACATTATAAAGTAATGAGAATCGAGTATCACTATATAAAACTACATATCCTAATTAAAGAAAACAGTGATCCTTAATTTGATAGTAAATTAAGCACAAGATAGATCAGAAGCTAGAGATATGAGGATACGTAAGTGGTCTTAAGATATCAGAGTAAGTATGGTAACATTGCGAATAAGAAACACTAACCTTTGACAATTTTCGATTAACTCCATATAACAATTCGGGCATAAATGATTGAGCAGTTTGTGAGAGAGGTTCACCCCATACCGTGCACATGCAAAAAGTTTGGACCATAACCTGAAGTAAGAGTTATCATTGGCCTTGAATTTAGTTTTTTAAATGTGCACATTGCAAGCAATAGAAGGCTCGATGATTAAACAGGACGAAGTAAAACTAACTTGATGAGCAGCCATTGTATGTGTACCCATTGATGTTGCAAAATATATTAGCAAGGAGTAGAAAGCCACCTAAACATTGAAACTTTATATTGCATTAAAAAACAATAGCATATTCCATATAAAGCTATGAATTTTGTAAAATACTTAATCCAACCTTTGACATCATTGTCATAAAAACAGGAGCAGCAAGCCCAAGTATTGTGAGGAATTCCCTCCCCGAAGGGATGGATAAGGCAAAGGCATTGTATCCCTTCATGTTCAGAGTTCGCATCATCATATAAGCAGCAACAACCTAGAAGCAGTAAAGGAAGAGAAAATCGATATATAGTTTGAAAATGGGAGGAACCATATATATATAAAGACAATTTAATATACGATGATGGAGAAGAGCTAGTTTCGCATACTTGTGATGCCATTGTAGCCCATGCAGCCCCTGCAATTCCATAGCCTAAATAGGTGCACAAAAGTATATCACCAATGGCATTGATAACACTAGCAGCAGCCAAAGCTTTCAAGGGTCCCCAAGAATCTTTCATACCAAGACTGTATGATGTCAATACCAAATTAAAGAATGAAATTAATAAGCTAATAGATACCATATTATTCAAATCATACAATTACAAAGCATGGGTTGAGACATGAAACTTGGTATTATATTAAGCTGTGTTAATGGTAAAAGGAATTTAAAAAAAGTTGCTCACAAGTAAAACCAGAAAGAGAAAAAGCATACATTTCTACAGAATATAGGAAACATACAATATATCTGTAAACTATAGCAAAAAGTATGGTAACCTTGCTAACATAAATATGTCAAAGCAGGGAAATTTTTGCCCAAAGATTTTAAGTAAATATGAGTATAAATTCTACCACTATATTTAAAAGTACATCAGCATAATATCAACTCTGCTACATGAAATAGAATTCCATGAGTCCAGCAGTGTCTCAGTATCTCAATTTTGACATAAAAACTTTCAACCTCTCACATCAGCGAATCACATATTAGTAATAAATAGTAAATTTTGCACCTTGCACTCTGTGCGACCCATCCGACAAGTAGAGCAGGCCATGCCAAGCCTCGAATCTAACAACAAAAAAAGACTCGTTGTAACTGAAATGTTGCTGCAGTAAACTAAGCACAGGAGTTTACCATAACTTGATCATTTTCAAAAGCAAATAATTAACAAACATAAAGAGGAATCATTTTACGAGCTCTTGTCCCGCCACGACGAAAGTTCTGATAATACTTTCTTCTACATTTACAAAAAAATGGAAATGAAGAAGGATTGTATCAATTACGTTCCTCCATAATATTCAGTGTAGCTTCTTCGATTTATGAAACATGAATTGAAGCCATAATTTAAATCAAGGATACATAGCAGCATAAAAAACTAACCTGTACGTAAGTGTTAGCTGCAGGTACTACCTGTGCATTCTTTGACCCGGTGAAAGCTGAAAAATCATGAACAGCAAAATCATAAATTATGGGATTGACTCTATAATCTTTTGAGCACAATCAAGTTCTTGTTATCCAAAATGAGTTGAAAGCGCAAAGACTAAACCACTACATTTTCAATACCAGTGAGTGTGGCAGCACCAAATATTCCTGTGAACAAAAGCATCGAGAAGCCACATGCCAACCCAACAAAAAGCAAGACAGATATGTGATGCTGCACTTCTTCTCTGTCCTACACAGATATTTGTACTAATGAAGACCAGTATAATCTTAAAAGTGCACACAAGTGGTAAATATGAAGATTGAAGTCTTCATGAAATATAGTTTTAGTCGAATCAAATAATTGTAATAATAGATAAACCAGTGATAACCACAGCATCACATGTTCAAATCCAATAACATCAAAGATAAAAAAAATATTAATGTTCTAATGGAACAACATATATCGATCAATATGGCCAGTTCATTACAGCTGAATCATATCATAATATTGCAGTGTCATCATCACAAGCAATTTACGCATAAGATCAATACAATGTCATTCAACTCATGAAGCAAAATTGAATAAGCATTTATCATCAGCCTAGTTTGTTCTGCAGTATAGTGCTGCACCCGTAGAGGATCCAGGTTCCATTATATCATAGTAATTTCATTTCAGTCATGCTTGAGAACACGAACCATATCAAATTATTAATCAATACATGTCTTTTGTGTATCGTGCACTATGAAGCACGTACACTCCTCAAATTAGCCGTGTCCCGTCCGTGTTGGTGTCCGTGTCGTGTCCGTGTCTGTGCTTCGTAGATTGTGCATAATTTTTTCCTTTTAAGAAATCATACACATTCATCGCTAAAAAAAATATAAAAAAAAACATTTGTCAATATTTTTGAAAATAAATAAATGAACCTGTTTAGCCAGGGCAGTAGCAACCATATTGGAAGTAGCAACCGATAGAAACATGAACACATAGCTCATGTAATCACAAACAACTGTAGCAGGACCTACGCAAGGGGGAAAAACACAATAAGTCAAAAATTTCTCATCATTGAATACTAAATTAAACGGTGCATAATCTCCCACATTCATAACAACAATTTACAACTATAATTATTAAAAAAAATACCTAAAGCAGCAAGCTCAATGGAACTTCCCTGACCAATAACAGCAGTATCAATTAAACTCATTAACGGTCCACAAATCCAAAGTCCAGTTGCAGGTCCTGTAAACTTGATAATTTCCTTCATCTGAATCCATATACCTTGATTCGCTAGTTCCTTTTCAATTTCGGTTTTTTCAGAAGCTTCGCTGATTTGGTCTTCGTGTTCGGTGTCGTTTGGGATGACATCGCCGGTGAGTTCTTGAGGTTGAATTGCGTGAGCAGTTAGAAAAGGATTGCGATGAAATGAGGAGATTGAGAGGGTTGAATTTGGAGGAAGGGGAGGTGTGAAGAAATGGAGAGAAAAGTGACGGTTAGAGACGGTTAAAGAGGGAGAAAGTGGTGTGAGATTAGGGTTTTGGAGAGGAGCAAAGTGAAGAGAACGAGGAACAAGTATTGATTGGATTTTGAGTGCCATTTTTTGTTCTATGGTTTGGTGGAGGGAAAAACAAACACATTCACGAACACGGTCAAGTGAAATCAAATTAAGATATGTTTGTCGAAATTTTTTGTTTAAGGTACAAAAATATCGAAATATTGAATTCTGATTCTTTTATTATTTTATGTGTGAATTGATCTACAACATAAGTTTTGTGAGAATTTTTGAAAATATTGTCATAAGTCTTTTTTCAACTGATTAGTTATTTTTATACTAATTCACATTTTTACCCTCAATTTTTTTAATTGTATGATTTTGATCTTTTTAGTTTAAAACGAGCGATTTTAGCCTCTCATATTTGCTTCATTTTGTATTTCATGGCCCCTCTTGACTATTTTGATCAAAAAATTGTTGACATTGACTTTTTTAACATGTGACTTGATTATATTGGACAACCTAAACAATTTAAAAAAAAATAAAAAAGAAAAAAACCAAAGAAAGGTCACATAGACAGAAAACAATACCATTTGTATCTCCTTAAAAAAAATACTATATGTACCTTTCCTCACACATATTAATGGCTTTCGATGGTGGTGGTGGGTATAAAGATTCATTTGTTGTATCACATCTACTATTTCACTTATGCTGTATTTATTTAAATTTTTGGGTTCTTATTTAGTTACTTTACTTATGTATTGTATGAGTTGGTATTTGCATGATATTGCAGCATATCTGTTCTCTTTTTATATATATCTTTATACTATTACATAAGTAACTGGTGTAAACTTATACCTAAGCGCTTATTATGATAAGCGTTTGTGCTATAAACTATAAATAAGTTGTTTATTAAAAAAAGACTCTAATATTATATGGGGACACGTGAGAATGAACGTAAATTATCCTTAAAAACACTCTCATTGAAAGGACTATGAGAAAGAAAGTCAATTTCAGGATCATTGAAAGTAATCTTTGAATGCACTGGACTAAGAAACGATCCATTAACATGGTTGATATGATTGATGAACTCTTTGTGGTTCGCTTTCAAGATGAAGTAGATCGCAACTATGCTTTGTTTGAACAGCCTTGGAGAGTAGTTGATCACTATTTGATTGTTCAAAGACAGTGATTTTATTTTTCCAAAATATGGAGGTTAATCATAAGATTGTTGTATGGATCAGAATTTCTAAATTGCCTCTAGATAATGCTCATATTATAGCATCATATATATAATAATCATAACGAGTAGATATCAAATTACACACATATTGGAAGAAAAGAAGAGAGTGAAATTTTTCAGACAATTTCATTATTTGATAATTGCCACATCATGTGCACAGAACCAAATTCCCAAGTTTACATGAATATGAATTTATAAACGACTTTTCCTCGAAACTAGGCAGTCCTCAACTTTTGGTTTATACTTGCCTCTCCCGAGTATAAAATGCCGTTAGGAGAAACAAGGTGCAAAAGAGCCACCGAAAACCGAGCCTAATAACCATTGAAGAATTACATGTCATAATATTTTAATGAAACCATAATGACCATATTTTTTTAAGCTATACTGTAGATCAGAGTCTTACACACTGAAATCCAGCTAGGGTAAACCAACATCCTTCCAAACCATATCTACTAAAGATCTGGCATCAAGATAAATTCGGTTTTAGTTAGTGTTACAAGTTACAACACAATGGTTCAAGCAATATTAGTATAAATAGTTGTTACCAATAATAATAGAGCAGCCAGACAAAAGCATCCACATGTTGACAAGCTGAAAAATCTTAGATCCCGTCCTGCCTGCATAATCAAATGAGCAATTTACAAACCTCTGTGACAGCTGTATAATACAATATAGTGCCATTAGCTTATTTTGAATATGAGTAGTGCACAAAGCAAGTTGGCGACATAAATAAATTTTCATGAAACTATGTTAGTACACAAAGCAAGGGAATATGTATTCGACACTCCTACTTATACGAAATATATGAAAAATATAGGTCAAGTACTAATATGGTACAAATAATTCATATCCAACCCATTGAATTTGAAACTACCAAAATATCAAAATTTCTTAGACTACTAGATTCCTAATATTCTAACTGGAACATATACCAGCAATGTCCCCTCCAGGCTGCGAGTAGAGGGTGTCACAGCTAGTGCAACAAAGAACGGAATCAGTGTCCTATGCATCTGCATTCTCAAATATAAAAGTTAATTACTAACTTAGGCCTTAATTTAATTTAACAACTATCGGCTTTTACATCCATATATCTTGTTGCACAAAATAGACAAGGGGAGATATTGAAAGATTGCAAAGTTAAAGTTTTAAAATGAGAGGACTGACCTTCTGGATGACCATCTGATCAGATGTAAATATGTATGGGAATAACCAAAGAAGAGATGTTCCAATAATCCCTAACAACAATCCAAGTATAGTTCCAATAATCACAAGTGACCTTAGTAGCAATCGGGCCTGTGGATATTACAAATATTCAGAGAACTTTTGAATATACAATAAAGAGTATGCAATTCTGATTAGTAAGAAGAAGAGGGTACTGCTTTATAAAACTACTCTTTCGTAACAATCCTCATTCTATATATAAAATGAAAATCAATTGAGCAAAAAAGAGAAATCTTAAATACATATATTGCGAATGAGTAGCATTAACCTTCGCCAAACTATTATTTACTCCATACATTAACTCGGGCATAAATGATTGTGCTGTTTGGCAGAGAGGTTCGCCCCACACTGTACACGCCATGTAGATTTGAATCATGACCTGAAGTAAGAGTTAAGTTATCACCGACCATGAGTTTAGTGTCTAAATATGAGCAGATAGAAAGCAAGGGAATAAAGTTTCACAATAAGTGAAAGAATGGAAACAAACTTGATGAGCGGCCATTGTTTGTGTTCCCATTGATGTGGCAATGTATATAAGTAGAGAAAAGAAAGCCACCTGAACATCATAACTTCAAGTTTATATTAAAAGGTTAGACTACTCCACAAATATAATCAAATACTTAATGCAACCTTTGATATTGATGTCAAATATATAGGAGCAGCAAGACCGAGTATCGTTAGAAATTCCTTCATTGAAGGAATGGAGAAGGCATATGCATTGTATCCCCTCTTATTTAGTGTTTGAATCATCATATATGAAGCAACAACCTATAAACAGAAAGGGAAGAGGAAAAACAATATATAATTATGTTAGCGCATCGAAAATAGAGGGAACTATAAATAATGCAATGAAAGTATAACGATGTGTATAGTGTTTGCTCAACTTACTTGTGATGCCATTGTAGCCCATGCTGCCCCTGCAATACCATAGCCTAAAAAGCTGCACAAAAGTATATCACCAATTCCATTTATAACACTTGCAGCAGCCAAAGCCATTAAGGGTCCCCATGAATCTTTCATACCAAGACTGCAAGAGAGAATGTGAATACCAAGACAGTGAAAAATTTAGAACCTAATGCTTGAATTCCAACAAATTTAGTACCAATTTTCACCATATAATGGAAACAAAACATTTTTTATATTATAATCATAAAATGCAACAGTATGCCAACATTACATTTAACTCTGCTGCCAAACTGCTTAAAGAACAATTTAAGTATTAAAACCATGGAGAAAATAGTACACACTTTCATATGAATATAAGAACACACGAGAAGTCACAAGCATATAGCAAGCAGTATTGACAAATTCACAAAGAAGTCTGAGAAATCAGCGCATAAAATTTTAGTCTGAGATTTGTTTAGCGAATACTAAGACAAACTTTAACCAAATTGAACCATATTTCAATGTAATTGTTATTGAGAGCTGAGCAACATTAAATTAGAATGTATAAGGCATTATCTCATATTTGACATTTCAATTGGAAGCCATTCACTTCAGAAAATCACATGTGAAATAAATAGCATATTTGCACCTTGCACTCTGAGCCACCCATCCAACAAGTACAGCAGGCCACGACAAGGCTCGAATCTAACACCAAAAAGAAAAACTCAATATAACTAAATCAAGCAGATGCTGGTTCCTTTGTTTGATCATGTTCAAGATATATATAAATAATAAGGAGACAAAAGCAGAATCTGGTTTTCAATCAAGCTTGTCTTCCTTGGTTAACAAATGTTGTCACATAACCTTTATTTACTGAGAACAGAAAATGGAATCTACTTCCATTTCCATCCCTCCATAAAATGTAGTATCATTTCATGAGCTTATAAGGCATTACTTACAGCTTGAATTAAATTGATACGTATAAAATCAGAAGATAAATTACCTGCACATAAGTATTAGCTGCAGGTACTACATGTGCATTCTTTGGCCCAGTAAAAGCTGAAAAGGACATAATTCAATGGTAATTAATCAGTGACGATTTTAGCTTTGTTGTCCTTGCCCGAATTAGCAAATTCTTGTTATCCAAAATGTGTTGAAGAATACAAAGGGCTAATTAAAGCACTCCATTTTGAATACCGGAAAGTGTTGCTGCACCGAATAACTTTGTAGACAAAAGCATCACCAAGCCACATGCCAACCCAATAAAAAGCAGGATAGACAAGTGATGCTGCACATCCTCTCTATCCTACACAAAACATATTCACTCATGAAAGAAAGTGCAAGTGCTTTAAATGAGGCGTAGACATGTTCATTGATATGAAACAATAATGCCGAAAACTTCAATTAAATGATATGGTAGATATAGTCAAGGAGGCAGAGTTGAGACTTAGTAAGAGTTTACATCTTTTAACTTACCCTTATGTGAATTCACAAATAAGCATATGTGAAAAAATGACGGTAATAAAATTCTGCCATATGTTATTAAAAAAATATTGTTCTTAGAACAGATGGAAGAAACTAACCTGTTTAGCAAGGGCAGTAGCAATTATATTGGATGTAACAACTGACAGAAACATGAACGTTAATGTCATGTAATCACAAACAACCGTAGCAGGACCTGGTTGTGGGAAATGAAAATCATATGGAGTGTTATTAAGGATTTGTTGTATCTTTTCTTTTATTGAAATTACTACATTTCTAGCAACTTTTTTTTAGTTATTGTAATTTTTTTAAAATAACTTGCAACTGATGAAGCAGCGAACTAGACATGATGCAGGCACATAGACATCGCGTTGGTGTGGACATCAGAGACGCCTTAAATCTCCGATATGAAGTGTGAGTGCTACATAAATTGGAATTTAGAAGTACAATAACTGTTTTGTGTGTGTTGGATACCTAAAGCAGCTAGCTCAGTTGAACTTCCCTGACCAACAACAGCCGTATCGATGAGACTCATGAGTGGATCACATAACCATAACCCAATAGCTGGTCCAGTAAACTTCACAATTTCCTTCATCTGATTCCACACACTCTGCTCAGCTAGTTCCTTTTTCTCGTCCTTTTCTTCGCAACAGTCTTCATCTTCGGATTCGCCATTTTGGTCATGACTTCCAACTACGCAAGCTGTTAAAATCCCAATGCAACGATGTTTTGACACCACAGGGACTAAGTCTGAAGAAATAGTAAAACTGTTGTTAAGAAGGGAATTAGTTGCATGGAAACGGCGGAGATGTAAGTGAGAAGGTGTTGCAAGGTTGAGGATTTTGAGGGGAGAGGTGTGATGATAGTGTAGTGAGAATTTGAGTGTCATTTTGGAAGGGAAAGGAAAACAGTTTTTGTGATGGTGTATGAGGAAGAAAAGACTAGTTTACAAATTGCAAAACAGACAAGAGGAGTGTAAGTATGGATTGATATTGGCTATTTAAAGAAAAAGGTAAGAGTCCATTCATATTGTGCACGGTAATGAACTGTTGGAAATGGAATTCAATTATTGTTGGTATTTTGTGTTAGCAGTGTGATTTGAAAAACTAATTAATAAATTGAATTGGATACCGCATGTCCAGTGCTAATCATTACCATTATGAATGTTGAATGAATAGTTTGAGATGAAAGGAATATGCAGTGATAAAATATTTGGTAGTTATTTTTAAAAAAAAAATGTTAAGAAATAGGCCTACATAGTCAATGTATAGTCCTTAAACTCTTAATAATTTAAAAACTAATTGTTTTAATCACGTGCCTTTGAACAATTATTGGAGGATCATTGTGATAAGATCCGTAAATAATCTGATTTGTTAAGATATTTGATCTTTGTCTACCCCATATGTAGAAAAGTGTGTTTATTTGGAGAGATTGATACATTAGAATATAGTCCCAACAATGATTAGGAGTGACTTTTGTCTTTGTTTAATTTAACATTCCTTGAACTTAAGCTTTCACTTATTGAATAAGAGAGAATTAAGAAAAATAAAAATAATGCATAGTACAAAATTTGCATATTTAACTAGTATTTGAAGTTGAAAACTGTTATTGGTACAAAATAATGTTATTGCATAAAATGAAATTAAACTGTATTTTGTATTTAAATTGATAATTGACTTACATTTGTATTTTAAATTTAATGTATTTGTATGGAAGCAATCACCCGGCCGAATCCACACGCTCATCAATTGATGAAATTTGATTAAATTGGGTACTGTATCGGCCCAAAACTGGTCCAACATGACCCATGCACACCCGTAGAAAAATGCTTCCATATCTAATAAATGCGAGTGTTATGAGTCTCGCATTTTATGAGGAATAGCAAAAAAAAAAGGATTTATTCTCATCCCTACCTTTAATGCAGTACCTTAGAAGCCAATTTTCTACTCAAAATTCCTAGAACAGGAACGTTATTATTCTCACCTATTTTTAAAAGACCGCCAGCCATTTAGGTTTTCACATTAAAATTATCATGAAAATTTACAAAAAAAAAAAAAAAAAAAAAAGCAAAAACTGTTGTGGACAAATTTAACATTGATTTGTGTCAAAAGGCACCATAAAAATAGAAAGGTTTGCCAATTACCTTTACCCAAGTGGTACCTCCCTTGATCACAAAGAAGATATGTTCATGGTGGTGGGTTCAATTTCCCCACGTCACATTCCTTATTTCCCCGCTTGGTATCCAATACAACTCAGCACCAGTAGTTTCCCTGCACTGAATTATACCGACATTTGCCGAAATGAATGCCTATTTTGTAGCATATTAAACAAGATTTGCAAGCAACAAACAACATGCTTCTATTTGTATAATGTATCATGAACTAAAATTAAAATGTAGCTCTAAAACTATGCAGTCTTCAAATTTTGCTGCTCATTCTGACTTATATCTTCAGAGTATAAAATGCCATTGGGAGATAGAAGGCGCAGAAGGGCCATTGAAAACCGAGCCTAACAGACATAATATTTCTCTGTTAGAACATGTTTATGAAATAATACAAGCACTGCATATAAATTATAGGTCCCTTACCCATTGAAATCCAGCAAGGGCAAACCAACAGCCTTGTAAACCATATTTACTAGATAGGATCTGCATTGAGGTAAATTGTGTGTTACAGAAAAATTGGTCAAGCAATATTACTATGTATACCAGTAAGCCTAGGGAATTAAAAGTTGTTACCAATAATACTAGACCATTCACACAAAAGCATCCACTCATTGATAAACTTAAAAATCTTAGATCACGTCCAGCCTGCGTAAGCAAATATATACACAATTAACTTACAACCTTAAAATAATAACACTTATTATATAATGCATTCAGTCGCCTCTCTTTGAATGAGTAGTAACAAGAAGCAAGCTGCATACATAAATTAAATTGTCACAACTATTGGAAAGTCTGAAGAGCACCAGGATCTACAACGGGCCAATGATCCAGTACAAGCAAGTTATCGAGACACCACATCACCACAAAAAATCTTATTGCATTAGATACATAAGCCATCTCTCTTATATATGAAACATTTAGTCCGTTCATAGTCGATGTGCGACTAACCACTGACACTTGAACCCAACAATCTCTCTCTCAAGTGAGTCTCTCACATTCGTATACTAGCACTGCTGTTACAACAAACGGAACACGCCTCCTAACTACACTGCCTAAAAGACTTTCGATACAATGTTCCAATATGAGAATCCCACTCCCGCTCCCCCCACCAAACCAAACTTTGATGCCACTTGTTGAGGAGTACGGGATCATAAGTTAGGTACATTATATATGGGCTAATGACCATAAAAAAGAAAGCTGCATGGTTTACTTTAGTAAGTTTAATGCAACCACGAAAAATAGCATACAGGATTCATTTGAGGAAGTCCTTAAACATCCTAGATGAGTAAGTATGTGATAAGCAGTTAGTATTGACATATTTTTTCCCATTTATTATAGACAAGTTGAACCAGACTGTTGAAATTAAAGGGAAATATTGGAAAACATAGAATATTAATAACATCGTATAATAGGAGATATATCTTTGTAAAACAGAAATCTAATACTCCTTCCCTGTTATAGATATAAAACCTGCTTTGATAACAATTTGATCTTTTAGGAATATTGATCTCGGGCATGATGCAGAGCTACCAAATAGTTAAGAGTTAGGTGCTTATAATACCCCATTCTACCTAAATAAGCAGGCTTATGCTTTTTTTAGCACCTCAAGCGCAAAGGCTATTCATAATGAAATTTGTAAAAGGATATAAAATCACTATGGAACCTATGTGGAACAGATTAAGCTTTTCAATAGGCTTAACACTCATTTGTATGCAAAATTAGGTCAGGTAATGGTATAGTACAACTAGTACACATCCAACTGAATAAGAAAACCCCTTAAACAATAAAAATCTAAATATTCTAATCTAACATAAGCGTACCAGCAATGTTCCCTCCAGACCAACAGTTGCAGGTGTCACCACTAGTGCTAAAAAATACGGAATCAAGATCCTATGCATCTGCATAATAAGAAAAACAATTTAACCACTAACATAAGCCTTAATTCCAAACCTATAATTATTTAAACATTCAAGAAAAAATTATTCAAAGGTGATAGTGAAATTTTTTGAACAAATGGTTAAACACTCAAGAACTGACCTCCTGGATCACCATCTGATCAGGTGTAAACATGTAGGGGAATAACCAAGGAACAAATGTTCCAACAGTCCCAAAAAGCAGCCCAAGTACAGCTCCAATAGTTAAAAGAGACCTTAGAAGTGACCGAGCCTGTCATGATAATATAAACTCAGGGAACGTTTCATTATGCATAACAATATATGGAGAGAATCTACAATATGAATTGGTAAGGAGAACATGGTATCATTGTTCAAAACTACCCTTCAAACCAAAAAGAAATATAATCCAACTGTATATAATATGAAATTCAACTGAGCACAAAAGAGAGCTCTAAAACGGATACTGTATATATCAGGTTGGAGGAAGAGCTCTAAAACAGATACTGTATCACTAACCTTTGCCAAACTCCTATTCACTCCATAGAAAAACTCAGGCATAAATGATTGAGCAGTTTGGGAGAGAGGTTCACCACATATTGTGCATAAATTGTAGATCTGAAGTATAACCTGACATAAGAGTTGAATTATCAATGGTCGTGAGTTTGGTGTTCAGAAAATGTGTAGGTAGACAGCAAAGGAATAGTTATAAAATACAAGAAAGGAATAAAACGGAATAAAACTAACTTGGTGAGCAGCCATTTTATGTGTACTCATTGATGTAGCAAAATATATAAGTAGAGAGTAGAAAGCCACCTAAACATCAGAACATTAAGTTATATTTAAAGGTTACTACTCGAGATAAAGAGCCACCAATATAGCAAAATACTTTATCCAACCTTTAACGTAAATGTCACAAATACGGGAGCAGAAAGACTAAGTATTGACAAAAATTGCTTCCCTGAAGGAATGGAGAAAGCAAATGCATCGTATCCCTTCTCTATTAGAGTTTGGCTCATCATATAAGCAGCAACAACCTGAATACAGGAAGGGGGTGCAAAAGCAATGCACGTTGTTTAATTTAGTGCATTGAAAATAGGCAAAACCATATACAATACCATTAAATAATCATGATGTGTGGAAAATATTCTGAAGTATTAATAAATTTTTGTGAATACAAACACTAATATATAGAATAAACTCTAACTCATGGGCATGATTAGCAACCCAAATAAAATAAAAAAGCTAATAGTTACATGATGTGCCTAAAACTGTAACTACTTATTTACGACATGATGCATGTGAGTTTGTTCAGCATACTTGTGATGCCAATGTAGCCCATGCGGCCCCAGCAATCCCATAGCCTAAATAGTTGCACAGAATTATATCACCAATTCCATTTATAATACTGGCAGCAGCCAAAGCCTTCAAAGGTCCCCAAGAATCTTTCATACCAAGACTGCGAGAAAGAAATATGAATTAAATGAGAACCCAATAGTTATAAATTAACTTTAAAATCATAAAAAGCAAACAGTCTATTAAATATTACATTAAACTCTTCTCAGGTTAAATAACACTTTTCTTAGACAGTTCAAAAAACAATTTAGGCACTAAGAGCAGAGAGAGGATAATTCACATTTTAATTTAAATATAAGAAGCAAATGATGTATATCATCAACTTAGAGCAACTAGTATTGACGACCAAAGGAGCCTTGGTACCGGAGAAAATGTCAAAGCAAGCAAAAATTGAGCAAAGAGTTTCTAAGCAACTATTAAGACGAACTTTATCACCAAATTTGAACAGCATTTCGAAAGAATTGATATAAACTAAAATAGAATGTGGAGAACAGAATCTCATATTTGACATAAAGTTTTGTAAATTGCAACAACCCATTTTAGAAAGTCACACGCGAAATAAATAGTATATTTGCACCTTGCACTTTGAGCAACTGATCCAACAAGTAAACAAGGCCATGCCAACCCTCGAATCTAACACCAAAAGAAATTCAGTGTTTCCTTCCCTTGATTAATTTCAATATGTAAATAATGAAGAAACAAAAACAGAATCTTATTGAAAGGTTGTATACTTTATTAAAAGAAATGTTGCCGTGCAAAAATTTGTTTACTATTACAAGACATGAAAATTGAAATTGCCCATTTTTCGCCATAAATTGTTTTATCTTTTCTTGAATTTTAAAAACATTAATTACAATCTTAATGTAAATAGAAGGAACCTGGAGATATGTGTCAGCTGCGGGTACTAAATGCACATTCTTCGGTCCAGTAAAAGCTACAAAAGGCATAAAATATAAATATAACAATTAATCACATGGGGTTGGATCTGTTACCATTTATGCATTAGTTAATTACTATTATCCCAAAAAAGTGACAGAACTGGACGGAGCTCTCATTTTCAATACCTGCGAGCGTTGTTGCACCAAATAACCTTGTGAACAAAAGCATCACCATGCCACAAGTTAACCCAATAAAAAGCAAGACAGATATGTTATGCTGCACTTCCTCCCTATCCTACACAAACATACTTATTAATCAAAGGCAGTGCAGTAAAATCGTAAAAATTGTGCATATAAAGTCATGGATGTGATACATAACAAAAATGCCTAAAAGTTTAAACATTGTAAGTCTAACAATATTCACACCCATTGTAAGTCTCTCACATCACTATACTTAAACCAACAAAGCACACTTCTCAATTCCATTGTCAAAAAGACTTTTGATACAAGGATCTACTCTCACTCCCATCAAATTAACTCGGCTCCAATACCACTTGTTGGAGAATCCGTGAAGCATACGGAGCAGCAACTGGTTAATAATAAAGATCAACAAAAGACCAAAACTGTACACCACCCAAACCTCAGATCATTTACCGTATCACAATTCTTGTATATCATCGATTTAGCTCATTCACAACCAATGTAACACTAACCACACACACAACTATCACTTCACAAATACATATTCATCAGTATTTTCTATCCAATAAAAAAGGGGGAAAAACTAACCTGTTTAGCAAGTGCAGTAGCAACCATATTTGAAGTAGCAATCGACAAAAACATGAACAAGAAGCTCAAATAATCACAAAAAACAGTAGCAGGACCTGCACGTGGAAACGAAATTCATATGCATCATACATTATTGCCCAATTTCAATAATTAAACAGTAATTATGATAAAAACAAATACCTAAAGCAGCTAGTTCAATTGAACTTCCCTGACCAACAACCGCGGTATCGATTAGACTCATCAACGGTCCACATAACCAAAGTCCAATTGCAGGTCCAGTAAACAAAACAATTTCCTTCATTTGAATCCATATACTCTGTTCAACCAATTCCTTCACTTCTATTTCTTCTTCAAAACCCTCACTGATTTTGTTTTTTTCTTCGAATTCATCTGTGAATTCGCGGTTTTGAGCTACGCGTGCTGTAAGGAAGCTGAATCGACGTTGCTTTAACGATGAAATGCATTGGTTTGTTGAATGGATAGTTGCGTTGTTCTTGAGAAGGGAAGGTGCAAGGAAGTGAAGAGGTAAATGGCGGTTTGAATGTGAAAGGAAGTTGGGGTTTTGGAGAAATGAGGTGTTATTCAAATGTGGTGAGAATTTGTGCGCCATTTTTGTTGCCTGGAAGAGAAAGAAAATAAAGGCAACGAAAAATTGGGAAGATGAATGAGAGAAAGTGGAAAGAAAACGAGTGGTTGTAACGTTGAAATTCGCGGGAATGATAACAAAAATCCGAGTGTTTTTTTTTATAAAACAAAAAAGACCCATTATGGTCTTCAGTCTTCACAAACAATTTTGGGTCTAAAATGCAAAACAAAAAATTCAGGTGGTCAGAATGTAAAAAATAGAGGTATCAGTGCAATTTTTCAAAGTTTAGGGTGTGCACCTGACATCAACCACCAACACCACCCGGTCATAGTTCTAAGAGCATAAATATTGCCTGACATTTAGAGTTTGGACAAAACTTAGAAACAGTTCCCTATGTACTGTTTTTACTGTTGCCCTCTAATAACTAGACATGTGTATTAAAAATCCACGTCAGATCCAAACCTCTTACTTATTTTGTTAACCGCGTTTATCTCTGTTAACTCTGTTTGTTGGACCTAGACTCAAATTCTTATTCCCTGAGCTTTCCAAAGAAATACACGCTTTCTAATGGACCTTGAAGCAACGTGATTGGTGTTTGTTCAATTATCTATCTATTGGAATTTCATCCCACTAAATATATGTTTGATAGGGAAGGATTCATCGGCCACTGATGCACAAATTTGCAAAGCACACCAAGTGTCTTTTATGTTTTAAAAATTAATTCTAAATACCGAAAGTATCGGTGGTGGTTGTTGCAAGATAAGGGTATGAATTTCATCAATCTAAGAAAGTCAAATATATTGATCGTATGGTGGGTGGCTCTGGCTGTAAGTGGTGGGTGGTTGTGCGATTCATCTTTAACGGAGCTTGAAACAAACGTTAATATGAAAGTAACAAGGATTTAGTCTGACGTGGAGTTTTAATACAAATGTCTTGTTATTAGAGGACAACAGGAAGAACAGTATATAGGGAACTATTTCTAAGTTTTGTCCTTAGAGTTTCTACACAGTTTTCAAACGTTGCTTGCCAGTGGCATATGGATAATTAGAAGATAATAGTCGTGCTTGTCACTTAAATGAATATTTTATTATAAAAATTACATTTCGATTTTGAGCTTAAAGGTCATCATAACAGTGTCATTCTAACCGTGAGATAAAATTGCATGCGGTTCGGTTGGTTTTTAAAAACTCATTCAAACCAAACCATTGCGGTTAGAATTGGTTCGATGGTTGCGGTTTACACCATAATTTTGTAAAAAAAAAAACGTATTGAAATTAAATTAAAAAAAACCACAAGGAGTGATTGCAGTTTACATGTATGCTCTTTTTTTCTTTGGAACAGCAAAAGATTTATTAAAATCGGGGTACATCCAAACTCACACTCAATCATCTCGGGTTTTCCTCGTCAAAGCGGATACGATTTGGACGGACACCCACGAATCTGAGTTTTATTGTCATGCCTACGCATAAAATAGTAAATAATTGAATAATAAAACTATCAAGACTTGTTGTGAATTTTGTTTCAATGATATATTTGTCCATTATTATTGGGCTACGTGGAATATAATAGAAACTTAACATGGTTTTAGCGGTATTAGAATATAATAGAAACTTAATGCGGTTTTAGCGGTTAACCGCAGTGTTTGCGGTTCGCAGTTTTGAGGCCCGCGGTTCAATAAAAAAATCATTCAAATACATCCAAACCAAATGCGGTTTTTGCGGTTTTCGATTTGAATTAGTTCGATTTGTGATTTTACTTTTGGATTGATTTGAATACGATTACCCCTAATTAATGGTACAATTTATAAATTTACATTTCAACAAAATACCTCATATTTTAAAAATGCACATCTTAATCCAATTCAAAGCAACCCAAATTTTCAAAATTCTCTTCTTATTCCAATTCCACAAACAAAGAACAACAATTCTTCTCACATATAACAATTCTCATCTATCCTTGAAATCTTATAACAATTTACCTCTCACATATGCAGGAAATGTTTTTCCTTATCCACATCCCCACATATTTCCATACTCCATAGTACCCCATGAAGATCCACGAACATTGAAAATTAACTATTTTTTATACTTTTCAATTAAAAGTGTGACACTACTATCTTATTATTTCTTTAAAATATATATATATATGGGGAGGGATCAAATTACACCGGTGTAACATTTGAGTAATGTTACACCGCTCAATAACATTTTAACGAATTTAAATTTTACGAAAACCACCGTTAGATTGAAAGTTTATATCATATATATATATATATATATATATATATATATATATATATATATATATATATATATATATATTGCATCTTTTCTTTTTTAAAAATAAAAACACATTTTGCATTAATAACCAAAACAAAATGTAAAAGCACTTGCATTTGCTAATTCCATGTAACTACCACAAGTTGATTGTTGTTGTGAACAAACAAAGGAGAATAGTTAATGTGATGATGAGAAGAGAGGAGATGAGGAATGGGGGAGAACAGGAGACAAGGAGAATTGAGGAAATAAGAGGAGTAGACGGGGCATGTAGGGGCACTTTTCTATGGTTATTTGGGTAGTGAAACAAAAAAGTAAAATGTTCACCTGACTTTTTTATTTTCTAACATATTACATATTAATTATTTTTATTATATAAAAAACATGTAAAGTTATAATTATATATTGAGTTTAATGGAGATATACCGACGTCTGGCGGTATAAAATCGATCATTCAATAAAAAACTATCATTTTGCTATGTCATATCAAGAAAGTGGGGTGACGTGGCGAAAAATATGGTTGATATTAGTTGACAATGTAAAATTACTGTTTGTGCATATTCCTTTTTCTCTTATATATTATATAGTACATTTTATATATAACTTAAATTGGTCGGGGAATCCGTGGGAGTGGAGGGTACTTCCCCGATCCCTGCCCCAAAATGTCTTTGGGGAAACTTTTCCCTTCATCCCCGTCCCCGCGGGGAGAAAAAATCTCCGACTTTGGAGCTCTAGACATATAATGGTTACGGGAAACTCTATTAACATATACAAAATGACATCCCTAATTATTATCTTTTGCATAATAAAAAAACCCTAAATTAAATTTTCCTTTTGAAAACTATAAATTGAAAGCAATCCTCCGTTCTTCTCATTTCATTTTAAAAAAAAAATGCTTGAATAAGGATAGAAGAAGAGGAGAATTGATGAGTGATGGTTGGAGAAGATGGGAATGGAAGAAGGTTGAAGAAGACTTCTATTTTTAAAAACACAATTTCATTTCAATTTCATCCTCCACTTTTGGTCCACATGGATCTGAAGGTTGGAGGATGAATAAGTTTCAATTTAGTCTCTAAAAGTTGCCACATGTGAGATAACGTGCCACTTTAGCATGACTATGTTAGTTAATTAAAACCGACGTGGAGACTAACTTGATTAGTGTTTTACAAAGTTAGTGAGTAACTAGTAATTTTATTAATTTTGAGGACTAGGTTGCCAATTTTGCAAACGTTGGGGACTAAAGGTGTCATTTACTCATTAAGGTTTTTTCCGCATATTAAAAAAATAAGGGTTATATATGTTTTTAGTCCTTACTTTTATGTGAGTTTCGACTTTTATTCCCTACATTCTTTTTATTATACTTTTAGTCCTTTTGTCAATTTTTTATGACTAGGATAACAGAATTGACCACATAGAATAACTTAAATTGACTAGGATAACGTTTGCATTGAATGACGTGATATCCATGTGTACTATGTGGTTGATTCCGTTATCCAAGTCACAAAAAATTGACGATATGAATTAAAAATGCAAATTGAAAAAATGTGAAGACTAAAAATATAATAAAAAAATGTAGAAATTAAAAATATATTTAACCCAAAAATAATAAATGAATTATCACGGACACTTTACCAAAATAGAAAAGAGTATTTAATATTGGATCATGCTAAAAGGCATCATAAAAGAATAGATCACTAAATTAGTTTTTAACTTTGTAAAAGCTCTCAAATAGATCTCTTAAATTATGAATATTTTAACAAAATCACTTACTCATTCAAATTTTAGTCATATTAATAAGGCAAATGCTAAAGAGTGCACCCAATGTACTCTTTAAGCCCCTTAAATAGTAAGTTTGCATAGAATTTTGATAAAAATTTATAAAGTCAATGCATTGGAAATTGTGTTGTTTAACTTTTTGATTAAAAAACTTTTTTAAATAGTATGCTTAAAGAGTGCACCGGATGCACTTGTTAGCAAGACCCGGATGAGGAAGTTGGTGAAGGGGTGCAAAATTTTCAAAATCTAATGCATGGGGATTGTGTGTTGTACGATGGTGACGGGTCGGTGGCTATGGGAGGAAAGGTGCAAGAATTACCTTTTGTGTCAGAAGGATGTTTAGAAGATCAATCAGGAAAGCTGGTGGGTAAAGACAAGAAAAGTGGATTTTATGAGGACAAAGTTTTAAAATCTGGTGGGTCCTTAACAGGTGAATTGACATTGGGAGAAAGGGGGGAGGAGAATGAGGGTGCTGCAGGCAGGTTGACATTGATGTGTCCACTGGTGAAAGGAGTTGACTCACCAAGTGGACTAAAGGTTGGAAGAGGAGCGTGTAATGCTACTAAAAGACGGGTCATGGACTTAAATTCGGGTTCCGAACCGGATTATGGCATAACCCAAGCTGTTTCCTTACCCCCATACCGTCTAGATGGGCCTTTTGCACTTTTGGCCCAGAATGAAGAGGAGTTAGAAGACTTTAGTGATTCAATATCACTAATAGAAGTTAGAAGGGGTGCAGATTGTAATAAAGGTAAATTAACCACTAGCTCTCAGGAATCTGTTTCTAATGGAGAAGTGAGAAGAGGAAGATCAAGAAAACCCAGAAATAAATCAAAAACCTAGATCCGTTCAAAGATGGGAAAGCCAAAATTTATTCAAATGGAAGAAAGTATGAAAGAGGGAGTGGGTAGAAGTAGAAAGAAAAAGAATGGAGAAGAAGGGGTGGAGGAAAGCGCGCGGCCTGGGGAGGCGAGAGAGGAAGTTGTGCAACAGTTAACTGTAGAGGAGGATGAGGTCAGTTCAGATGTTCCAGAATCGGAGCCAGAATTGTTCTTGGAAGTGGTGTTACCTGCGATTCAGTCCACTCCAAGGTCAGGATTAGAATTGATTCAACAAAATGAAATTCCTAAGGGGATTCAGCAGCATATTGCTTGTGCGCCTGAGTCTGTTAAAATGCTTCAATTACAACAAAAAGTGGGTTTTTGTTACAAAGAATCAAATGAAGTTGTTTTGAAAATTATGGATGAGGAAGAATAGAGAGATATGATGAAGAAACAACAATGGGAGCAGAGCAAAGGTCATCAATGATTGTGTTGTCTTACAACATTCGAGGCCTTGGAGGGCGGGTGAAGAGGAGGAGAATTAGAGAGCTACTTCGGGAATTTAATGTTGATTTTTTGGCAATTCAAGAAACAAAATTGGAGACAATCTCAGATAAACTTTGTCATAGTTTATGGGGATCGGTTGATTGTGATTGGGCCTTTCATCCTTCGGAAGGCGCAAGTGGTGGCATTCTTTCAATATGGGGTAAGAATAATTCTAAGCTTATTTTTACTTTCATAGGAGATGGGTTTGTTGGTGTGTGTTTGGAGTGGGGTGTCTTGAAGAAAATTTGTTTTGTCGTGAATGTTTATTCGAAATGTGATATAGTATCCAAAAGAAGGTTGTGGAATAATATATCTATGTCGAAGGAGGGTTTTGGGAGGGGGAGGTGGTGTGATTTGAGACTTTAATGCGGTGTTGATTCCGGAGGAGAGGAGAGGGTTGAATGTTGAACTTATGTCAAATTCAGAGATGAGGGGGCTGCGGAGTTTCTTGGAGGATGTTGATTTAGTAGATCTTCCGATCCTTGGCCGAAGGTTTACATGGTGTCATTCTAATGGCATAGCTATGAGTAGAATTGATAGAGGGTGGGTGTCTTCGGAATGACTTGAGGAGTGGGGTGATTGTTCTATTTGGGTGGGCTCTAGAGATGTTTCGGATCATTGTCCGTTGGTTTTGAAATATGCCGAAAATGAATGGGGTCCAAAGCCATTTAGGTTTAATAATTATTGGTTGGAGCATAAAAATTTTAAAAAGGTTGTGGAGGAGAGTTGGCGTAGGCAAGAGGTTAGCGGGTGGATGGCCTTTGTGCTTAAAGAGAAATTCAAATGCCTTAAAGGGAGTCATAAGGAGTGGCACAAAGTGGAATTTGGGAGCATTGATAGTAATATTAGGGAGGAGATTAGTGTGTTGGATTATAGAGGCGAGGCCTTGGGGTTGTCCAATGAAGAGGTGATGTTGAGAAAGAATCTTTTTGGGGAGTTATGGAAGTTGCAAAAGAATAAAGAAGCTTCAATTTTTCAAAGATCAAGATCTAAGTGGCTTCGTCAAGGAGATGCTAACACCAAATTTTTCCATGGGTGTGTGGCATCAAGGGTTAGAAGGAATACAATTTCGGCGCTAAAAATAGGTGATATTTGGCTCGATAAACCGGCTTTAATTAAAGAGGTCGTGGTGGATTTCTTTGAACATCATTTCTCATCAAGTACTCGTTGTCGTCCGACCTTAGATGGCGTTCTTTTTCCATCTTTGTCACTTGAAGAGAACTGTATCTTAACCAAGCCTTTTTCGTTGGAGGAAATTTACAATGTGGTTAAAGAGAGTGATGGGAATAAAAGTCCGGGACCGGATGGCTTCAACTTCGCCTTCTTGAAGAATTGTTGGGATTTAATCAAAGGTGAAGTTCGCATTATGTTTGATCAATTTTATGGAATAGGGAGTTTGCCAAAATGTTTGCTTTCATATTTTGTGGCTTTAATTCCAAAGGTGAACTCTCCGTTTGGTTTGGGAAATTTTAGGCCTATTTCTTTGCTCGGTTGCTTATATAAGCTAATTACCAAAGTGTTGGCGGTTAGATTGGGAAAGGTGATGAACTCGTTGATTGCCTCTAATCAATCGGCTTTCCTTAAAGGGAGAAATTTAGTTGATGGGGTGTTGGTAGTAAATGAGCTTGTAGATTTGGCGAAGAAACAACATAAAGAGTGCTTAATCGTTAAAGTTGATTTTGAGAAGGCCTATGATTCCGTGGATTGGGGTTTTTTTGGAATATATGCTTAGAAGGTTTGGGTTTGCGGAGATGTGGATTGGTTGGATTAGAGCTTGTGTCTTTGGTGGGAATTTATCGGTCCTTGTTAATGGGAGTCCGACGAGGGAAATTAATATTCAAAGAGGCCTTAAACAAGGTGACCCGTTAGCGCCTTTCTTGTTCTTGTTGGTTGCGGAGGGCTTTGGTGGAGCGATGAGGAGGGCGGGAGATATTGGATTGTTTCAAGGATTCAAAATGGGTAATGGGGGTCCTATTATTTCGCATCTCCAATTCGCGGATGATACGCTTTGTATTGGGGAAGCTTCGGTGGATAATCTTTGGTGTCTAAAGGCGGTCCTTAGAGGCTTTGAATTTGCCTCCGGATTAAAGGTAAACTTTTGGAAGAGTAGTATTATTGGGGTTAATGTGGACAACAATTTTATGGAAATGGCGAGTGTGTTCCTCAATTGTATTCGTGGGGGACTTCCTTTCATGTATCTTGGGCTTCCGGTAGGAGCAAATCCTAGAAGGATGGCAACGTGGGCACCAATGATAGAGAAGATTAGGAGTAAGCTTAACTCTTGGGGGAACAAACATATTAGTTTTGGAGGGAGATTAATGCTCATTAATTCGGTCTTGAACTCTATACCAACATTTTTTATGTCTCTTATGAGAATGCCGGTGCAAGTTAGGAAGAAGGTAATTCGTATTCAACGGGATTTCCTTTGGGGTGGGGTTAATGGTGTGAAGAAGTTAAGTTGGGTTAAGTGGAAGATGGTGTGTAAGGAGAAAAAGAAGGGAGGTCTTGGTGTGAGAGACTTAGAAGTAGTGAATACTAGCTTGCTTATGAAATGGAGATGGAGGCTTCTAAATAGAGAAGGTGAGTCTCTTTGGAAGGAGGTTTTAGTGGCGAAATACGGTGATCATATTTTAAATAATGTTAATTTGAATTATGAGTCCGTACCGTATTATGCGTCACTTTGGTGGAAAGATGTGTGTGCTCTTGATGGGTGTGTGGAATCCATTAATTAGGTGGAAGAGGCGATTGTTCATAAATTGGGTAACGGTATGCTAATTCGCTTTTGGAGGGATGTTTGGATAGGGGAAGTGCCGCTTTGCCTTAAATTTCCTTGATTGTTCTCTATTTCATTGGATAAGGAAGTGTGTGTAGGAGAGGTGTTGAAAGTGGAGGGAGAGAGGAGATGGTGGAATTTAGCTTGGAGGAGGAGTTTATTTCAATGGGAGTTAGAAATGGTTAATGCCCTCTCCTCTTCCTTGCCGAGGTGGAGCTTTCAAATGGGGTTGATGCTTGGCTTTGGAAGCTTGATCCGGAGGGGGGCTTCTCGGTCAAATCCGTTTATGAGTCTATTATGGAGCTTAGAGGTAATTCTAACCTTAACGCTTTTGAGTTGGTGAATTTTACATCTATTTGGGAGAGCCCGGCTCCTTCAAAGGTGTTGGTTTTTTCTTGGCAACTTTTTCATGATAGGCTTCCTACGAAGGATAATCTTTTAAGGAGGGGAATTTTTGATCAAAATAGAGGAGGGAATTGTGTTTGGTGTGATTATTCCCCGGAATCGGCAACACATTTGTTTCTTCATTGTAATATTGCTCATAGAGTGTGGTATGAAATTTTTAGATGGTTAGGAGTGGTGATTATTATGCCTCCAAGCATCATGACTCTTTTTGCTTGTTTTAGAGGAGCGGGGAGGAACAAGAGGACGTCGAAAGGATTCCTTTTGGTTTGGCATACGGTGGTTTGGTCTTTGTGGTTGGCAAGGAATGAAGCGTTATTTAATGGGAGATCCAAAATGGCGATGGAGATAGTAGAGGAGATAAAGGTGCTCTCTTGGAAGTGGAGTGTGGACCGGTTAAAAATTTCTCCTTGTCTTTTCTATGAATGGTCTTGGGATCCGGGAGATTGTTTCGCGAGATAAGGTTTCCGGTGGCTTCAAGGAGTGTATAGGGGCTGCTGTGGAGGTTTGGAGGGCTGCGTTTTTGCTGTCAGTGTGTTTGGGTTACGGGGTAGCGTTTTCTTTTCTTGGCCCCTTGGCTGTGTAGCTTCTTTTGTTATTGACGTTATTGTTGTATTGCTTCTTGTACTCCTAGGCTTCTCTTGAGCCTATTGAGTGGTTTTAATAAAGATTTGCTATTTCAAAAAAAAAATAATTCTGAGAGTCATAGACTAAGTTCAATTGTAATATTAGGAACAAAATTGACAGAAAGTAGTTAGATATATAAGGATCAAAGTGATAGTAAATGTTTTACATATAGAGACCATTAGACCAACATATTCTTAGCATATCTTGTGTTAGAATCATGTTTTTTTGATATATATATTTACTTGGCTTCTTCAAGAAAAAAAAAATATTAGAGACCTAATTGAAAGTAAGTGGTTACACATAAGAACCAATTTTACACTTAAATAGTGTTGGAGAATTTTTTTTTTTAAATGTTTTAAAATGTTTATAATTTCATGGACGTATTCAATCTTACAAAATCAATAACTAGTTTGCCAATTACCTTTGCCTCAATTCCCTTGATCACAAAGATGACATGTTCAATACGGTGGGTTCAATTTCCTCACATCACATCCCCATTTTCCTGCTTGGTTTCCAATACAAAACACAGCATCAGTAGTTTCCCTGCACTGAATTGTATCGAGTATCGACATTGAAATGAGTTATGAGTACCTATTTTGTAATATATTTAACAAGATTTGCAAGCAGAAGACAACATGCTTCTACATTTGTATAATGTATCATGAACTAAGAATTAAAATGGAGCTCCAAAACTATGCAGTCTTCAACTTTTGCAGCTCATTCTGGCTTATAACTTCCGAGTATAAAATGCCATTGGGAGATAGAAGGCGTAAAAGGGCTGCTAAAAACCGAGCCTGATAGACATAATATTTCCTTGTTAGATGTTTATAAAATAATACTAGCACAGTATATAAATTCTAGGTCCGAGTCTTACCCATTGAAATCCAGCAAGGGAAAACCAACAGCCTTGTAAACCATATCTACTACATAGGATCTGCATTGAGGTAAATTGGGTGTTACTGAAAAATGGTAAGAAATATTACTATGTACACCAGAAAACCAAGGAAAAGTTATTACCAATAATACTAGAGCATTCAAACAAAAGCATCCGCTCATCGACAAACTTAAAAATCTTAGATCCCGTCCAGCCTGCATAAGCAAATATACACAATCAAATTACAAACAACCCTAAAATAATAGGAAACTAATACTACCTCCCTGTCATTGATATAAAACTTGTCTTGAATACAACTTGGTCTTTTAGGAGTACTGATTGTTAGACATGATGCAGAGCTACCGAATAAGATTTAAGTGCTTATCATACCCAAATTCTACCTAAATAAGTAGGCTTATGCCTTTTTTACCTTGAGTCTAAAGGCTATTTCATAATGGAACTTAATAGATAAAATTACTATGGAACCTATGCCAGACAGATTAGGCTTTTAGAGAGCTTGGTCTTTGACATTCATTGCTACAACTCTAGGTCAGGCAATGGTCTAGTATAACGAATACAGATCTAACTTAATATGACTACCTACCAACATAAGAAAACTAAAATAATAAAAATCCTAATATTCCGATCTAACGTGAGCATACCAGCAATGTTCCCTCTAGGCCGACAGTTGCAGGTGTCACCAATAGCGCTAAAAAGTACGGAATCAGAATCCTATGCATCTGCAAAATCACAAAATCAAATTTAAGCACTAATAGAAGCCTTAATGCCAAACCTTTAATTATTTTATAAAAAATCTGTATTTCCATCAGTAATCCGTATTTCTGAGCTGAAGTTTAAATTTCTTAACTGACCTCATGGATGACCATCTGATCAGGTGTAAAAATGTAGGGGAATAACCAAGGAACAGATGTTGCAACAATCCCAAAAAACAACCCAAATACTGCTCCAATAATCAAAATAGACCTTAGAAGCGACCGAGCCTGTCAATATAATATAAACTCAGGGAATTTTAAATATACATAACAATGTATGGAGAGAATCTACGATATGAATTAGTAAGGAGAACATAGTATCATTGTTTAAAACTACCCTTCAAACCAAAAATAAAGATTATCCGTATTTATAATATGAAATTCTAATGAGCAGAAAAGAGAGCTCTAAAATGATACTGTATATATGAGGTTGAAGAAAAGATCTTTTGAAATCATTGAATGAGTATCACTAACCTTTGCCAAACTCCGATTCACTCCATACATCATCTCGGGCATAAATGATTGAGCAGTTTGAGAAAGAGGTTCACCACATATTGCGCATAACATGTAGATCTGAAGCATGACCTAAAATAAAAGTGGAGGTATCAATGTATGTGAGTTTGGTGTGTTTGCAGATAGACAGCAAAGGAATAGAGTTACAAAATACAAGACAGGAGTAAAACTAACTTGATGAGCAGCTATTTTATGTGTACCCATTGATGTAGCAAAATATATAAGTAGAGAGTAGAAAGCCACCTAAACATCAGAACTTTCGGTTATATTTAAAGGATAGACTACTCAAGATACAGAGCAACAAATACAGCAAAATACTTGATTCAACCTTTAACATCAATGACACAAATACAGGAGCAGCAAGACTAAATATTGACAGAAATTCCTTCCTTGATGGAATGGAGAAGGCAAATGAATTGTAACCCTTCTCGTTTAGAGTTTGGCTCATCATATACGCGGCAACAACCTGAAAACGGAGGGAGCAAAAGCAGTGCAAGTTGATTATTTTAGAAAATAGGCAAAACAATATATGATACCATTAATTAATTATGATGTGCGGAAAAATAATCTGAAGTATTATTAAATTTGTGTAAAGAGTACAAACACTAATCTGAATATATATAGAAAAGCTAATATTTGTATATGAGTTTGTTCAGCATACTTGTGATGCTAATGTAGCCCATGCAGCCCCAGCAATCCCATAGCCTAAGTATCGGCACAGAATTATATCACCAATTCCATTTATAATACTGGCAGCAGCCAAAGCCTTCAAAGGTCCCCAAGAATCTTTCATACCAAGACTGCGAGAAAGAAATATGAATTAAATGAGAATCCAATAGTTATAATATTATTAAATTTTAAATCATAAAAAGAAACAGTCTACTTGATATTCCATTTAACTATTATCAGTGCAAAAAACACTTGGCTCAAACAGTCCAAAGAACAATTTATGCAGAGAGATGATAATTCAGATTTTCATTTAAACATAAGAAGCAAATGAGAAATCGTGAGCATAGAGCAAGCAGTATTGACTATTGAATGACAAAAGGAGCCTTGGTATCTGAGAAATGTCATAGCGAGCAAAGTTTTAATTAACTCTTAAGGCAAACCTTATCACAAAATTGAACAGCATTTGGATATAATTGATATAAACTAAAATAGAATGTGGAGAATAGACTCTCATATTTGACATAAAGTTTTGCAAATTGCAAAAACTCATTTTAGAAAGCCACACACAAGAGAAATAAATAGTATGTTTGCACCTTGCACTTTGAGCAACTGATCCAACAAGTAAAAATGGCCATGCCAACCCTCGAATCTAACACCAAAAGAAATTCAGTGTAACTAAATCAAGCAGAGGATGACACCTTCCCTTGATCAATTTCTATGTAAAATAATGAAGAAACAAAAGCAGAACCTGATTTGAAAGGTTGTATACTTTATTATAAGAAATAATATTGTCATACAAACTTTATTTACTATTACATGAAGTGAAAATTGAAATTACTCATTTCTTGGCATAAATTGTTTTATGTTGAATTTAAAAACATTAATAACAAATCAACGATATTAATTTAAATTGAAGGATAGTAATCAGATTAAAAAAAAACCTGGACATAAGTATTAGCTGCAGGTACTATATGTACATTCTTTGGTCCAGTAAAAGCTACAAAATGCATAAATAGAACAATTCATCAGTCATGGGGTTGGATCTGTTACCATTTACGCATTAGTCAATTAATATTATCCCGAAAAAGGGACCCAACTGGACATAGCTCTCAATTTCAATACCTGTGAGCGTTGTTGCACCTAATAACCTTGTGAACAAAAGCATCACCAAGCCACATGTTAACCCAATAAAAAGCAAGACAGATATGTGATGTTGCACTTCCTGAGTATCCTACACAAACATATTTACTAATCAAAGGAACTGCAGTAAACCCTATAAAAAAAATTCCCATTTGTTGCGAGTCTCTCACATCACTATACTTTCACTCACAAAACTATCAGTTCATAAATGCATATTCATCCATATTTTCTATTCCATAAGTAAAGGGGAATAAAAAACTGACCTGTCTAGCAAGTGCAGTAGCAACCATATTTGAAGTAGCAATCGACAAAAACATGAACGAATAGCTCAAGTAATCACAAAAAACAGTAGCAGGACCTGCTCGTGGGAAACAAAATTCATATACATAATAGATCACACATTATTGCTCACTTTTGATTAGAATTATAATAATTAAACAGTGAATGTGATTAAAAAATACCTAAAGCAGCTAACTCTATTGAACTTCCTTGACCAACAACTGCAGTATCGATTAGACTCATCAACGGTCCACATAACCAAAGTCCAATTGCAGGTCCAGTAAACAAAACAATATCCTTCATCTGAATCCATATACTCTGATCAACCAGTTCCTTCACTTCTTCTTTAGGACCCTCGTTGATTTGGTCTCTGTCTTCGGATTCATCTATGACATCATCATTTTGAGCTACACAAGCTGTTACGATCCTGAATCGACGCTGTTTTGAGGATGTAATGCATTGGTATGTTGAATTGATGGCAGTGTTCTTTAGAAGAGAAGGTGCAAGGAACTGATGAGGTAAGTGGCGGTTTGAGTGTGAAATGAGGTTGGGGTTTTTGAGGAGAGAAGTGTGATTCAAATGTAGTGAGAGAAGGACCATTTTTGTTTTCTGAAAGTGAAAGGAAAGAAGGCAACGAAATTTTAGGAAGATGACAGAAAGAGAAATAAAACGAGTGGTTGTAAGTTGAAATCCGCGGGAATGATAACTAGATCCAGTTTTTATTTTTTTAATGAAAAATATCTTATACTACTATTCTTTTTACTCAAAAAAATAAAAGTTTCAGATTTATTTAATAAAAATAAAAAGCTTGTGTATCTTTTTTTTCTTCTTCTAGTAACTCTTACAGCTTGATTTAATAAATTCATCCCCACATGAAAAAGTTACAATAATATTTATTCTTCTGCCTCAGCAAACAACACAATTCAATCACAAGTACATATTGCAAGATCTTATTTGGTTCCTCAGAAAATAAAAACTCATATTAGTCCCTTACAAAACAAGGAAGAAAAAAATCATTTTAATCCTTTTGCATCAAATTCCAACAGTAAAAACTACGGTTGTTTGGATGAACATTAGTGATATGAATACCTAAACCCTTTAAATAATAGGAACACCAAAAGAAAGGTCTATTGAGATTCTTGTGTATTTGCATTTAAAGACAGGAGCTTTTTTCATAGTACCACCACATGAAAAACTTCAACTCCAACTCATATCATGTTTAGAAGGTAACTATGTGATTTTCAGCTTCAATGGAGGGAGAAGAGAAAAGGGGAAGAAATTGGTTGTTTTATGGATTTTAAAAATTATTTGGTGACCAAGTCGTCCTCAAGTATTATCGTTATAGGGACTTTAAATGTATCTCACGTTCATCTTTATTCTACATGGTCATCTAAATGACAAATGGATCCTCAACAATGTCAAAATTTAAAATACACAAAAAATGAATCGTCTAAAAAATTTGATGAAATGATTAACGTGTACCGGAGCTTGTCTTTAACTTGGGTAGATCAAATCTTTAAATAAACTCATCATGATGTTTGATATAAAGATTGATCAGTGGGATGCAACCCTCTAAAAATAATTGATTGTGGATGGAATGTAATAATTTACCTTTACCTCAGTCCCTTGACCACAAAGATATATATGTTCAAGGTGGACAGCGGTGGGTTCAATTTCCCCACATCACATCTCCATTTTTCCCAGCTTGGTTTCCGATACAACTCAGCACCAGTAGTTTCCCTGCACTGAATTGTATCGACATTGAAATGAATGCCTATTTTGTAACATATTTAACAAGATTTGCAAGCAGCAGACAACATGCTTCTATTTGTATATCATGAACTATAAATTAAAATGGAGCACCAAAACTATGCAGTCTTCAACTCTTGCAGCTCATTCTGGCTTATATTTACCAAGTATAAAATGCCATTGGGAGATAGAAGACGCAGAAGGGCCATTGAAAACCGAGCCTAATGAACACAATATTTCCTTGTCAGAATATGTTCAAGAAAAAAATACTAGTACTTTCTATAGATTCTAGGCCGGAGTCTTACCCATTGAAATCCAACAAGGGCAAACCAACAGCCTTGCAAACCATATCTACTACACAAGATCTGGCATCAAGATAAATTGGGCGTTACAGAAAAAATTGATCAAGCAATATTACTATGTACACCAGCAGACCAAGAAAAAGTTGTTAGTTGTTACCAATAATACTAGAGTATTTAAACAAAAACATCCACTTGTTGACAAACTTATAAATCTAAGATCCCGTCCAGCCTGCATAAGAAAAACACAATTAACTTACAATCTTTAAATATCACTTGTTATATAATGCACTCAGTTGCCCTTCTTTGAATGAGTAATAACAAGAAGCAAGCTAGTTAGTTGCCATTATGGTCTAAATAGTACGGTCTACTTGAGCAAATTTATGTTAGACCTCTTATTAATTAAGATGTAATATGAGAGGAAAAGATACAGAAATCCAACCTGGCAGTTTAGGGTCAGTTTCTGGGTAGTTATTAATTTTCCATAGCAGATATTATTAGCGGTTACTATGTAGTTTGTGTGTGTTTTCCGTTTGTACTAGGAATAAATAAGGAAGACAGAACATAGTCAGGGATCCTAGAATATTTGAGTGGGTTATTTGGAAAGGAAGAGGACTAAGGCTCTCGAATCCTTGGTAGGAACTGTGTTTTTGTCTGTCAGTTCTGTGTAACATTTGATTCCTGTTCAAGTCTATAATTGCATGTTCTGTCTCTGATTGGGAACCCTTCTCCAAAATTGTTCAATAACAAATACTAGTTGTTATGCATTAATTTATTATATTGGTGCATGTTTCTATCAGTTTTAATGCAACTGCAGAAAATAAATAGAAGCACACGAGATTCATTTAAGGAAGTCCTTAAACCTTAGATCAGTAAATTTGTGAGAAGCATTTAGTACTGTCATATTCTTTCCCATTTATTACAGCCAAGTTGAAATGGACAGTTGAAATTAAAAGGAAATAATGGAAAACAAAGAATATTAATAATATGGTAAAATGTGAGATATATCTTTGGAAAACAGTAATCTAAAACCTGTCTTAATAACAAATTGAGCTTCTAGGAGAATTGATCTTTGACATGATGCAGAGCTTCTAGTGAAAAGATTTAGTCATTATGGAACCGATGCCAAATAGATTAGGCTCTTTATGAGTTTTGGTCTTTGACACTCATTTGTATGCTAAAGATCTAGGTCAAGTAATGGTATAGTACAACGACGACAGCATCAACTGAATAAGAAAACTACTTAAATAATAAAAATCCAAATATTCTAATCTAACATGAGCATACCAGCAATGTTCCCTCCAAGCCGATAGTTGCAGGCGTCACCACTAGCGCTAAAAAGTACGGAATCAGGATCTTGTGCATCTGCACAATCATACAAACAAGTTGACCGCTAACATAAGCCTTAACTTCAAACCTATGTTTATTCAATAAAAAGCTCTGCATTTGCATCAGCTATACTGCTCCTACAGTGTAGACAAAGGTGACAATGGAAACTTCTGAGCTAAAGTTTAAAAATTCAAGAACTGACCTCCTGGATGACCATATGATCAGGTGTAAACAAGTAGGGGAATAATAAGGGGACAAATGTTCCAACTATCCCAAAAAGCAACCCAAGTATAGCTCCAATAGTTAAAAGAGACCTCAGAAGTGACCGAGCCTGTCAATATAATATAAATTCAGGGAACTTTTTAATATACATAACAATGTATGAAGAGAATCTGAAATACGAATTAGTAAGGAGAATGAACATTGGCTCATTGTTTAATACTACACTTCAAATAAAAAACAAAAATGATCATCCTATATAATGTGAAATTCAACTGAGCACAAAAGAGAGCTCTAAAACGGATACTGCATATATGAGGTTGGAAGAGAGATATTTTGAAATCAGTGAATGAGTAACACTAACCTTTTCCAAACTCCGATTTATTCCATACATCAACTCAGGCATAAATGATTGAGCAGTTTGGGAGAGAGGTTCACCACATACGGTGCATATCGTGAAGATTTGAACCATGACCTAAAACATAAGAGTTAAGTTATCAGTGATCATGAGTTTGGTGTTCAGAAAATGTGCAGATAGACAACAAAGGAATAGTTACAAAATACAAGACAGGAATAAGACTAACTTGATGAGCAGCTGTTGTATGTGTACCCATTGATGTAGCAAAGTATACAAGTAGAGCGTAGAAAGCCATCTAAACATCAGAACTTTCAGTTACATTTAAAGATTAGACTACTTGAGATAAAGAGCCATATATATAACAATATACTTTATTCAACCTTTAACAACAGTGAAAGAAACACAGGAGCAGAAAGGCTAAATATTGCCAGAAATTCGTTCCCTGAAGGAATGGTGAAGGAAAATGCATTGTATCCCTTTTCGTTTAGAGTTTGGCTCATCATGTATGCAGCAACAACCTAGAAAAAGGGAATTGGGTGTAAAAGCAGTGCAAATTGATTGTTAAATACATTGAAAATATGAAAAGTCATATATGATAGTCTTAAGTGACTATGATGTGTGGAAAAATATTCTGAAGGTTTATTAAATTGTGTGAAGAGTACATCGACAAACACTAATCTAATTAATGAGCCTGATTAATGGATGTAATACAAAAAACTAATGTTTACATAATATGTGCCTGCAATAATAATTATTTACAACATGGTGTATATGAATTTTCACAGTATACCTGCGATGCTAATGTAGCCCATGCAGCCCCAGCAATTCCATAGCCTAAATAGCTGCACAGAATTATATCGCCAATTCCATTTATAATACTGGCAGCAGCCAATGCCTTCAAGGGTCCCCAAGAATCTTTCATACCAAGACTGAATGAAAGAATGTGGATACCAAGAATACGAATTACATGAGAACCTAATAGTTATAATATTATTAAATTTAAAATCATAAAAAGCGACAGTACTAAATATTACACAAACTTCTCTCAAGGTAATTAATAAACATGTTACTCAAACAGTTCAAATAACAATTTAGGCATTATAAGATCAGGGAGAATAAGGGCCTGTTTGTTTCGGCTTTAAAAAAAATGGATTTTTTAAAAAAAAAATTAGAGATTTTTTTTTAGAGATTTTGAAGAAAATCTAAAATTATTTGCCGTTTGTTTATAATCATAAAAATCTATTTTTTTAAGATGGTGAGGGATGATGAGTGATAAAAAAAATAGATTTTGATAAAAGCTATTGAAAATAGATTCTCATTTTGATGAAAAAAATGATTTTTTTACTAAAATGATTTTGGAAAAATCTGAAACAAACACAAATAGGATAAAAAAATAGATTTTTTTATGGAAAAAATAGATTTTTTTGAAACAAACGGGCCCTAATTCACATATTCATTTAAATAGAAGATGAAAATGAGATATCATCACAGAGCAAGCAAGATTTTAGCCAGGAGTTTCTCAGCAACTATTAAGACAATCTTTATCACCATATTGAACAGAATTTTGAAAGAACTCATATAAACTAAAATCGAAGGTGTAAAACAGTATCTCAGATTTGACATATAGTTTTGCAAGTTGCAAATTTTATAAAGGCACGCTGTTAAGAATCCAAGAGGCTACGTTGGATGAGATATGACATGAACATATGTTTATAGGTGAGGATAAACAAGCCGATCGAGACTAAGACTAACTCATTATTACAAAGCCGGTTGGCCCCGGCTTGTAAGGTGAGGTGAGGACTGCCTGACTTATAAACATATGCTCAGCTCGTATCTCATCCAATGTGGCACTCTTAGTACACACAAGAGAAATAAAAAGTATATTTGCACCTTGCACTCTGAGCAACCAATCCAACAAGTAAAGAAGGCCATGCCAATCCTCGAATCTAACACCAAAAGAAATTCAGTGTGACTAAATTAAGCAAAGGTTTATACCTTCCTTTGATCAAATTTCAATTTGTAAATAATGAAGAAACAAAAGCAGAATCTTATTTGAAAGGTTGTATTCTTTATTAAAAAAATGTTGCCATACAAAATTTATTTACCATTACAAGAAATGAAAATTAAAGTTACTCATTTCTCGCCATAAATAATTTTAAAAAATTAATTACAATCTTAATTTAAATTGAAGGATAGTAAGCAGAAGAAAAAAACCTGGACGTAAGTATTAGCTGCAGGTACTAAATGTACATTCTTCGGTCCAGTAAAAGCTGCAAAAGGCAGAGATACAACAATTCATCAGTCATGGGGAGGCTCTGTTACCATTTATCCGTAAGTGAATTACTATTATCCCAAAAAAGTGACACAACTGGGCAGAACTCTCATTTTCAAAACCTGCAAGCGTTGTTGCGCCAAATAAACGGGTGAACACAAGCATCGCCAAGCCACATGCTAACCCAATAAAAAGCAAGACAGATATGTGATGCTGCACTTCCTCCCTATCCTACACAAACATATTTACTCATGAAAGGCTGTGCAATAAATCCTAAAACTTCTGTGTGCATATAAAGTCATGTATGTGATACATAACAATAACAGTAACGCCAAAAAGTTTACGGGTTTTCAGTATTTTATACACAACTTCATTGTATGAATACATGCATCTGATCATACATTTCTCTAGATAAATCACATCTCTTATATAATCGTTGTTGTGAATTCGTATAAACCACACCAATGAAAACTTAAACTAGTGTGAGGCAAAACAATTAAGCAACCAAACAGCAACAATGGTCCAAGCAATTATAATAAATCAAAAGCCAAACTACCAAAAGCAATAAAGAACACAAGTGAAATTTGTTTACCCAGTTCGGTGTTAACGAACCTAATCTGAGGGAGAGAGCTCTCCGTTCCTTATCAAACTTCTTCCTTCTTGATTACAATGAGATTTACACAAGAGTTACAAGAAATTAGCTTTCCCTAATTTCTACCATTTTCCCAAATCTCTTCCCGTGACCAAGAGATTTCAATGATAAGTGTTTACAAGGTGTTAAAATCACTACCCAATCCCTAGAGAACTTCCCAAGAGCTTCCTCTATGAACCCTAGCTTCAATTGGATGCACAAACCCTAAAACCCCTTTCTTTCTCTCTTCCTCGGCTGCAAAAATTGAAACAGGCCTATGCGCGCCTACCACCGAGCCTGGGCGCCGTCGACAGAGCTCACAGGCCAAACGAGCCTCCTCTGGGCGCCGCGCGCCACCCCTGTGCCAGGTCCCCTTTCTACACCATTTTTGCACCTTGTTTCATGGATTGAAGGCATAATCCAACAATCGTCATTTACCTATTTCTTAGCTAATAGCCTAATAGAATACTAACCACTCATTTAAATTCTAAAAATATTCCCACCAATTGTGAGTCTCCCACCTCATCAAGACCAACCAACAAAACGCGCCACCTTAGTCCACCACCAAATAGACTTTTGATACAAGAATCCATTCTCGCTCTCCCATAAAAAAATTGCTCCGATACCACTTGTTGGATAGTCCATGGAGCATAGGAAGCAACAACAAGTTAATAATAAGGATTTGTTCAAAAAAATAAAATAATAAGGATCAACAACAGACCAAAACCTTAAAACGTTAGCCATATAAGTCAATCCTCGTCCCTCTTCTATATCATTAATTTAGCTCATTCCCAGCCAATGTGGGACAAAACACTCAAAGTTGAATACCAACTAACTATCAGTTCAATATTTTCTATCCCAAAAAAAGGGAATAAAAAACTAACCTGTTTAGCAAGGGCAATAGCAACCATATTTGAAGTAGCAATCGACAAAAACATGAACAAGTATCCCAAATAGTCACAAAAAACAGTAGCAGGACCTGCACGCGAAAATGAAATTCATATGCATCATACATTATTGCGCAATTTCAATAATTAAACAGTAATTATGATAAAACAAATACCTAAAGCAGCTAGTTCAATTGAACTTCCCTGACCAACAACTGCAGTATCGATTAGACTCATCAACGGTCCACACAACCAAAGTCCAATTGCAGGTCCAGTAAACAAAACAATTTCCTTCATTTGAATCCATATACTCTGCTCAATTAATTCCTTCACTTCGTCTTCTTCTTCAGAAGTCTCGCTGATTTGGTATATCTCTTCGGATTCATCTATGATTTCGTGATTTTGAACTACGCGTGCTGTTAGGGGCTCAAATCGAAGGTGTCTTGAAGATGTTATTCGTTGGTTTGTTGAATGGATAACGGTGTTGTTGAGATGTGAAGGTGCGAGGAAATGTGGAGGTAAGTGACGATTTGAATGTGAAACGAGGTTTCGGTAATGGAAGAGAGAAGTGTAATGATTCAAATGTAGTGAGAGTTTATGCGCCATTTTTGTTGTCTTCGTGGAGCGAAGGAAAAGAAGGCAATGAAAAGTGTGGGAAGATGAGAAAAGAGAAAGAGAAAGAAAACGAGTGGTCTTTATTTTAATGCTGAAATCCGCGGGAATGTTGATTAGATTTTGGAAGTTTTTTTGTTTTGTTATTGGAAAGTGCTTCTTCTATTCTTAGAGCATCCAACGCATAATTCCATTTTTTAGTACTTAAATGGGTTCCACATGGACACATCACTAATTTATTATTTTTTAATAATAGTATCTAATAGGTACTTAATCCCTCCAATGGAGTACTTCTTAAAAAAATTTAAAATGGGTCTCATCAATAACTCCACATCATTACAATAATTTATCATTTAATTATCTATTTTATAATATAAATTGATTGAATGATAAAATTAGTATGTACTATTTTTTCTATAATTCGAAAAAATAATTAAAATACGAAATTTAATTTAAAATAATATTGCCAAATTTTAATAATGACATAGTTAAAAAACAATTTAAAATAACATTACATAATTTTAAAAACATTGTGAAATATAAATTAAATAATTATTTTGATAGAACGAGTAGAAATATAAATTAAATGATAATTTTATAATAACATTACATCATTTTGGTTTGGATCCATTGTGAAATATAAAATAAATGATAATTTTTTTTTTTTTTGTTAATAAATAAATGATAATTTTGATAGAATGAGTAGAATCCTTCAAAAAGAGCACATTGATTTATATGATATTTTCTCTAACGGTAAACAAAGCACAACGTCTATATATGGTTGACATTAATTTTATTTTTTTTATAGAAAAATTTTGCAAGAGGAGAGAGAGTTGAATGAAAATAATATTTTAATGAAAAATAATGTGGGTCCAGGAGGAGAGAGATGGTTCTTATTTTAGAAGTAGTACCTAATAGGTACTCAAATGGGTGTTACTCCAATGATAGTACCTAATAAGTACCATGAGTACCTAATAGGTACTACACCATTGGAGATGGTCTTAATTATAAGTAAAAGTACACTTTTTAGATTCATCGAAAAAATGATGTATTTGATCTACATTATAGTCCAAATACATTACTTTTTCAATAAATCTGAAAAATTGATTTTTGCTTATAATTAAGGATGAGGGAGTATCTAATATTCTGACTTTTTTTATTGTCTTCTACAATTTTTTTTCTCCACTTCAAACTCTTCCAAAAACCACCGATTTTCACGAGAATATTATTTCCAACGCACAATCAAAATATCGAGGAACACAACAGACATCACATGGAGCTGAATGCAAAGGTAATGTCAAGATAATCTATAGTTGTGACTGACTAGGCCATGTTCTGATGAATGTTGTTGACATATCGTCTGTTATATTGTGTCGGTCTCACATCTCTAAGATTATCAAAGCAAATTGTAATGGGTAATTATCTTATATATAATATATTATAGTTTTCTTCAAATTGTCAGTCGAAATGTAAAGTGAAAGAGGATAACTTTCACAGAGACTTGAGAGACCATAGTGGAGTTTGATTTAGAGGAAACATATGTGTATTCCATTTGTATGTCGATAGTAGTCTAGCTATGCAAAATTTCTCAATTTTGTTGAATGTGTGGAGGATACTATTATAGGGTCAGTGAAGGAGAAAGCAGTGAGGGCTTGGACTGACCGCGTCATGTATCTTGAGAATATAACTACAAGACACGGCCAATTGAAAAGTATATTGTGAATAGTTTGGGTGACATCTACAAAAATTATGAATCCATTAGTGACATGTTGATATTGCAAATAAACGAGATACACAGGTTGTTTCAAAAGAGCATTATTCCTAGTGAAAAAGGGTTCATAGGAAATGTGTTGTGGTCGTACGTGTAAAGTAGGGTCGACCTTTATTCATGTGCCACATGGGCCATAGCATATGCCTTACAAAAATAAGTTTCTCAAAAAAGTTATAGGGTTGTAGTATTAGTAAATTAAGGGTACAAAATGAGAGGTTGTGGAATCCAAATATTGACATTCTCTTGTTTCTAAAATGGGGATTTTCTTAGTTACAAAAGGTTCTAAAATAGATTGTACTATTATGAAGGGTCCTAAAGACAAATTGTCTACACGATTTATAGCTAATTGATATACTAGAGATTTATTAACTGGAGAGACATGCGATAGAGATTTACTTGTTTATCAAACATTCATATTTTCATGACAAGAATGATTATTTTTAATGTTATTGATGTTATTTGTAATTTAAATATTTTTTGCGCTTTTTTTGTTAGGGGCCCATTTTTTATGTTTCTACAGATCCCCAAATTGTCAAGATCGGCCCTGCGTATAAGAAAATATTTATAGGAAGGCAGCACTACATCGTCTTGCAGATGAGGTGGCTTAGGTGGAAGATGTTGGTACAGATAAATCGAAGTGTGGTTGTTTGAATATGACAATATTTGGATTGTCGTGTGCGTGTTAATTTGCCAAGACTATTAAGGAGGGTAAACACCTATTTGTCTATCTGAAATTCACACACATTGGAAGCAGATGAATTTTGATGATGCTAATGTAAAAGAGAAAGGTGTAACAGTCCGGTGCCCTTAGATCAATTACATGGTTCGATTTCGACGAAGGCAAAAAACTCTACTAATAGGGGGTAAAGAAGATCGTGAGGTACATCATCAAAATTGCCTACTAAATACGTATAAAAGAGGTCTGAACCGTTACAAAAGGCCGTTTTGATTTATCTATTATGTCATAACGAAAAGTATAAAATACTATTTTTCATAAAATTTCTAACATTGCACCGGTTATTAATCTTTTAACATGCATCTTTATCCACAACATACCATATTTAATGATGTTAACTATAGTATGAAGGTGCAAAGATCAATTTTGTTAGTTCGCCTACCCTGAAACAACGTCAATATGACCACCTCCAAACAAGATCAATATTGAAAGTGCAACAAAGATTAGACGTTATAATTAGGATGGGCACTATACTAAGCGTTCATATTCTTTATTTGAGCATATGGACTCTTTGTATTCCAACACATTCGTGTCACAGTCATCATGCACAAGCAAAAAAAGTGCATGAAAAATTAAATAGTCTCCTAATCATGCTTCAGTTGCCCCACCAAAACGTAATTTACACAACTTGTTTTATTTGTTACTTAACTAGCGAATCAGACTATTATATAAAATGCATGAAATTAATAGGGAAGGTAGATGGAATTTGATACCTAATATCAAAAAATTATTAACTTTATTACAACTAAAAACAAAATTACGTTGAAATATATTTGTCATTACGTAAAGCAAAGCAATTTTTAAACTTTAGACATAAAAATTACTTCATAATTAATATAAACCACCACCCCCCCCCCAAAATGGATCAGTCATCGACATATCCCTATAGGGGTGCAGGAAGATGGAGGTTAGGATGCAACTTTTGGGGGAAGCAACATTTAATATTTCCCCTAAGAAATATGGAATACAAGATGATATATCTTTCTTGGCTAGTCATAATTTTCAATTTGGCCACAATAAGTCTTTTGTTAATTAGCATAACAATCTTAATCATTGTCATTGAAGAATACTAATAAGATCGTTATGCCTAATTGACAACAAACTTTGTAGCTGTTTATATACAAGATGATAAAAACTAAATAAAATAAAAGTGAAAAAAAAAAAACAGAAGAAAAGAGGAGAGCTAAATGAGAGAAGAGCAGAGAGGTATTTATAAAAAATTTGGATGGAGCTCATTGGACAATGTCATGTCATGGCCGCATCAATGACTAATAAAATTTGACCACTTGGTAAGGCCTTTGATTGTGACCAAAGAACACATAATTTGACTACCGACCAGTTCACCAGTTAAGGAGTGAGCGGTGGTTTTCCAAGTATTTCTCATTTTTTTAACGTCCACACGTACAACTTAAATAGCGGAAGAGGTATAGAAACGAGTAGAGCGCGTGAGAAGGGTTGGAGTGCCACAATAAGTCTTTCGTTAATTAGCATAACAATCTTAATCATTGTAATTGAAGAATACTAATAAGATCGTTATGCCTAATTGACAACAGACTTTGTAGCTGTTTATATACAAGATGATAAAAACTAAATAAAATAAAAGTGAAAAAAAAAAAAAAAAACAGAAGAAAAGAGGAGAGCTAAATGAGAGAAGAGCAGAGAGGTATTTATAAAAAATTTGGATGGAGCTCATTGGACAATGTCATGTCATGGCCGCATCAATGACTAATAAAATTTGACCACTTGGCAAGGCCTTTGATTGTGACCAAAGAACACATAATTTGACTACCGACCAGTTCACCAATTAAGGAGTGAGTGGTGGTTTTCCAAGTATTTCTCATTTTTTAACGTCCACGTACAACTTAAATAGCGGAAGAGGTATAGAAACGAGCAGAGCGCGTGAGAAGGGTTGGAGTGCCAAAGAAATTTTCAGTTCGTAGAGGTGTAAATAAGACTCATTTAGTAAAACCTCATATTTTAGTCCCTACTAAGTCCACTAAATGCGAGCCTCATATTGAAACAATAATTTTTTTAATTTTGCTCTTCACACCCCTTTATTACTCCCATGCCTCCAAATTTTTGTTTTTACCCTTTAAGCTAGGTTCAAATTTTGGATTCTATTTTCTAAACCATTTTTTTTTCGGATTCTAAAATTCGCTCGCTAAAGTTCGAAAAGTGGAATCTGAACATGTCCTTATACGGACCCGCTATTAGCCATTGTATTTCACTTTCTTTTTCACTTATACTCGATCTCATTTTTTACAAAAATAGTTTTGCACATATTATTGGATTTTGGGTCTAAAATTAACATATTAGATCATTGACAAATAATTTCTACACTCATTTTGTGTTAAATATAAGGTAATTTGCGTTTTAAACTGATCCTTTTGTGCATTCGTTGTTTGAAATATTTCGTAGTATATATTGGTACATTTCAGATTATATTTTTCAAACAGGTTTGGATTATGCCTTCCGAAGCAGGTGTGTGCAGAACCTGGGGTCTATGTTTTTTTGGGATGCTAGAAAATAATTACCAAGCCTAAATGGACATTCATATTTTCTCATTATCGCGTCTTCAAATTTCATCTTCTTGTTGGTTGGTTTGTACACATATCACCCCTTTCGCAATTCAACACACACAAAAAAAAGTTTTCTTCTATATGAACCATGATCGGATATCTCTACTACAACAGTAAATCCTAACTTTGTTACTATCATATCATGTGCACCAAATGAGACAATAATTATTTTTTATACATACTGAGTTATACGGTTGAATCATCATGTTTAATATGATTTAGTCATGCCATCCAACCAGTGATACAGTGGTTCGACTAGAAAATGTGTGACCTTGTTAGTTCGACAATCGGCCCAATTTTAAAAGCACCGTATAAGACTACTATTATTATTTTTGTCAAGTAGCTCTACTATTATATAATATTGATAAATAAAAATATAATACATACAATTATTTAATTAATCTAAAATTGATTGTTAAAGTTGAATATTTTAAAAAAATATATGAGTAAAATAATTAAATTTTTGTCTAGAATAATTATTTACCATGTGCATCTCATGAATTATTTTTAAATGGCAGAGATTAGGGGTGTTCGCGGTGCGGTTTGGTTCGGTTATGAGCGAAAAAGTCATCCTAACCGCGAGATAAAAAAACATGCGGTTTGGTTTGGTTCGGTTGGATTTTAAAAAGTCATCCAAACCAAATCAAACCAAACCAATGCGGTTAGGATCGGTTCGGTGGCGGCGGTTTACGGCATAAAAAATTTCTATCATGATCATTTGACACACACATGAACTTGTTACAAAATAACATCACAGTACCAATAAAAGTTGTTTATTCAAAATAACATTATAGTACCTTACAATTTTAAATATCCAAAAAAATAGTTTAAAGTTCCAAAATAACATCACATTATCGATAAAAGTTGTTGATATAAAATAATATTACAATACTAAAGTAATATTACAATACAAAAAATAAGAACGACTTGAAGTTTCATTAATTTGGTGGACTGACTTGATAATTAGACTATGTATATTGGATTATAATAGAAACTTAATGCGGTTCTAGCGGTTAACCGCGGCTTTTGCGGTTGGCGCACTACAAGAAAAATGTCTTTTAGCATCAGCACAAAAATGGACACTAACAGGGCTTTAGCGTCCATTTAGCATCAAAAAAATTTAGGACAGTAAAAGCCCTCATGCTAAAACAGTAGCGTCAGTGTTGACGCTAATTAGCATGAACAATAATGGACGCTAAAAGTAAGGCTAGATTTCGATAAAATATAGACGCTAATTTGCGTTAGTATAATATGACTCTAAGTTTAGCGTCAATAATTTGTTAATGCTAAATTGAAACATGTGACGTCATGATTAGCATCAAAAACTATGGACGCTAAATTTAGCATCAGTAAGTTGCTAATGCTAAATTATCCTACTGCATGTGGATATGTTTATCATTGAATGACCTGTATAAGCCTTAAATATAGTAGAAAAATTAATAAGAATAACACTTTACTATAAATTAAAATTGAACCTATAAATTGAGACATTCATAATAAAATAGTATTTTTAATAATTAATTATAAACTAGTACTCAAGTTTAGTGGTAAAGAACCACACATACCAAAGTATTAACATTAAAATAAGTAACTAAACATAATTCTAAAGCAAAAGGCCTAATCTGCCACTATATAACTATGTTATATCCAAAAAAATCTAGGTGATGTCATCCAAAAGAAACTAGATAACTATGTTATATCTAAAAACAACTAGGAGATGACATCCAAAAGAAACTAGACAACCATATATGTTATATCCAAAAGAACTACAAGATCAACAATCATTAGGTGAGGTCATCCTCCGATAGATCATCGAGATCATCGTCATAATGTGGATGTTGAGGAATAGGACGAGTTCGACTCGTAATGCAAGAGCCACCGCCCGATTGATTCTCTAAAGCTGTCATCCGTTGTGCAAAATCTGCCATATTGTTCTCCAATTTTTTTGTACGCTGATCAGCAACATCCGCTCTTTGGTCTGCTTTAGCAGCTCTTTCATTTGCTGCAGCAGCCTCTGCACGAGCTGCAGCTGCCTCCCTTTGAAGCATCTCAATCACCTCGTTTTCAGGAGGACGAGACACATGAGTCAGATGACATACACCTGGCCTAATGTTAACAGACATAGCACCAGTGCCGTAACACAGACCTCGGGACATTCCCTCAGCAGCATTTACCCACAAACTAAGTCTTGTCTCTCCGTCCACTTCTTGTCCACCAATCTCTTGTGTTTGTGTATCACCTAGAGAGTGCTCCTTAGTCTTTATTACAAGAGCCAGACGCTCTTGATAGTCATCCTGATAAAAAAACACGCAACATAAAGTATTTTAAAAAACAAACACAGCCACATATGCTTTATCAATTATTTATGATACAAATCACCCAAACACTATGCTCAGCCCCTAATTCTTTGTACAACTAATAAATCATATGCACTTGGTAAAATATATATATATAATAGACTCAATCCTTTAAACTATGTCTAGATTTAATTCCTAGAAGTTAGCCGACAATAACAGTTGAGGAGTACTAAGGTGTTCAAAAAATCCTGCATAAACTCCAGTCAAAAAGATCCCACAAAAGTCTTGAAAGATAAGTTTTTTTGGTCCAAAAGTAAGCGAAATATTATTTGTCTAGCATTATTCTATAAATTCTTCAATTTCCTAGCAAGAAAAATCATTGAAAGACAACAACCAAAGGCACGGATTAAAATCTAATGTACTCTTAATGACAGATCTGTGACTTTGATCATTGAAGCAAACCACTAAATATCTTGCTATTTATTAAGTTCCTAAACAAATTAGATGCCCCTAAATAACAAAGTCCTTTTCTTAACGTTAGGGATCGTGATGTAAAGCATATTGTAACAAAGTAATAGAGAGACTACATATATATAAATGATGTTGTTCAATAATTACAGATTATTTTACAAGAGTATTATAAAGAACTTACATAAGTTTTTTCAGCACGACTATCAACCCAACCGCCAGACTTCTTCTTATGGGTGACCAAGAAGAGCTTATCGGGATAGACAGGCCATCCAGTTATTTTTCCCTGCCAATGAATTCAATTAATTTAGACTTTAACCCGATTTATAATTAAAAATCAAACCTAATCAACAAACAGATATGAATAATAGTGAAAATCAAGTAAACCACACAACAAATTATAATCTCTCTAACACTTATCAAGGTATTTGACTAATTTGTAGTTAACTTAACATTCAAATTCAAATTATAATACACTCAGTCATAATAGAAAATAGAGATGATATGTATTTTGCTTAAATACATATATTCTCTATTATTCCTGAAATGCAATTAATAAGAATAATTTAATATTTGTCTCTTTATATGATTTAAAGAATGAAGTACTTATGGAGGTTTAAATCAATGCAGGATCCAACCCTCTTTTAAGATAACTCAATATCATATTCATATAGTTTCATTGAGCATATAACACTACAAATTACTCAATGATACTTTACATACAATTAAAATCACTCGATCATATTTTTAAATTCATTTATGTTAATTTGAAGCACTCCGATTAGTATCAATGACTAAATGAAACATACCATGTCTAGTGCCACATCATGATGGGCCTTGCGGCCCGTGGTGTGGAGACAACCCCCCTTGTTTGAACCCCGATTAGTCTTGTTTTGTGAAGAAAGCTTGTTGAACTCGTCACTCTTCCAATACACAAGGAGACCCTTATATGCATCTTCTCCTATCCAATCAGGTTTTTCCTTCTTTTTTCTTACTTTTGTAAGCATGTCAGTAAGACGCTTCGGGCACTTAAAATTAAAATTGCTCCTGATTTCGTTATCATGATGTGGTTCCCATGAAACATGATCCTGCCAAACAAAGTATAATGCAAGATTGAAAAAAGATACTTATCATGATGAGGTTCCCCTCTCTTTTTTGTATGGATGACTGATTTTGATTTTCCGCTCACAAAGAGAATTAAAAAAAGGTACTTATTGGTTTTGGTTCAGATCAGTTCAAAAATATTAAAACGGTTAACCTAACTTTTATGACAGTTTGAGTATTTAACAGAAACAAAAATGCATCTAAACAAAGACCATAAACAGAAATAGAAAACAAATGCAAGGCTTACCGAAAATGTTTTAAACCATTCATTTTGAGGAACTTTTTTCCAACACTGATAAACCTCCCGAAATTTGTCCCTAATAGCCATCTTCATTGCATTAGCAGCAGCTTTGCTAGGAGTAAATCTACAAAAAAAAAAGTTAATTGTAAATGAAATAGCTTTTTTATAAAAGTAAATGCATGAAATAAATTGTAAAATAAACAAATGTAATACCCTTGACCCATAGGGCATATCTTGATCTTTGTAATAAACTTGCTGATGATGTAGGCTGAACTGTTGGTGATAAACCCAATTTCTTGAGGCGTTTCTTGTTGGCTTCAGCGAGCTTCTTGGTAGCTTTAGCAAAATCTCCAGGTTGCAATACCCTTGAATGAGCATTGTTGGAAGGTTTTTTCCGCTTAGTTCCATGACATTGGCCAGCCATTCCCAAACTCTTTATAAATAGCAAACAACACAACCAAACTCTTTAATGATTAGAATACTAGATTACAAAACTCTTACTAAAAATTACATAGATCGATATTAGAAAGCATGAAACCTAAACATCAAATACACAATTTGAACATAACTAGAGACAATAAGAATTAAGTAACCTAAACTTAAAACATCAACTACAACTACTTCAATACAATAATAAGCTAATTTATAGGAATACATAAGATGCATATAGGAAACTTAAATGAACATAAATATGGAATGTATGTATCAGAAAAGTATTTCAAATTATGATGATTTAGTAGTGTTGTCAAATAAGTTATAGCAGTTGTAGTGTAGCGGAACTTGAACAACTCACAGGTTTTTGTGATCTACAATTGACAACACTGACTGAATGATATTTACAATTGGCCAGTACTAGGGAATGTAATGACTAAGTAGATTCTTGGAGCATACAAGATGAGAACGTGCCGAAAATTTAGACCACACATAACAACTCAAGGACAGTATTAAATGGGGAAATTAAGTTCAAAATGCCTTTGAGCAGCTTAAGGCTTCAATTACCACTTTAACTGTGTCGGCAATCAAAAAATTTAGAAACCTTTAGTGATAGTGATTGATGCTTCTACCAAGAGAGTTGCAATAGTACTAAAACAAGAAGAGAAAGCTATTAATTACTTAAGTCAAAGATTACTAAACAGAGCTCAAAACAAATCTGTTTATGAGAAGGAATTAATGGCAATATTGTGGTGGTTCAAAAGTGTAAATTTCACCCCTTTATATAGGAACATTGTCGTACACGCCTACAGAAACAAACATAAAGCTAAACTCCCACAACATAAATGTGTAAGTTAAAATAAAAATGCAAAAATTATATCCTAAGCATCTCCAAATTCTATATAGACTGAAGCAGGATAAATACTTCAAAAATAAAAAATTGATACGACAAAAAAAAAAATTAACTATAACTAAAAGCAATTCAAATACACACAAAAATGGTTTAGCTAAAAAATAACCAATTTCAAAATTAAAATGCGTTAACAAATTTCAGTGAGAAAGAAAAACTAACCAATAGAGACGATTTTGCAGTGAGATGGGAGAGAAATCCAACAGAACGACAAAAGACGGCGAACTGAAATAGGTACCACGAACTGAAAGACGGAGAACAACGAGTAAGAGAGAACAAAGAACGGTCGAATGATATCACGAACGAAGAAGGGTATCACGAACGGCGAATTGGTTGGCGAAGGGTATCACGAACAGGTTCACAACAAAGGGAAGCGAAGGATTTCATTGTTATATCGAACGGAAACAAAGGTTAAATCAAAAACCCTAAACGTGAAAAGTTAGGGTTGTAAGCTTCAAATAGGTGAAAAGGGTTGTTCTATCAAATGTTAGGGTTCAGAGAGTGAGAAGTGTAAAAGTTATGTGATGAAAATGAAATGTGAAAAGTGAGGGAAATGAAATGTGTAAGAAAAAATGTGAGGGAAATGTGAAAATAATTGGGGAAAAAAGTGAGGGAAATGAAAATAAGGGGAAATATATATTTTTTTTTTAAATAAATATTTTTTTAGCTTCCAAATTTATTGACTCTAATTAAAAAATTAAAAATTTTAGCGTCTAAATGTGTTGATGCTAATTATAAAATTAAATTAAAAAATAATTAGCGTCAATAGTAGAGTCCATTCTTCCGATGCAAAGTGGTATAGAAAAAAATCAAATGAAAAAAGACGTTTTATGTTAGAATTTATGGACGCTAAACAGACGCTATTAGCGTCCAAAATGCTCTGATGCTAAAATTATTGAAGCTAAATCACAGTTTTCTTGTAGTGGCGATTGTGCGGTTTGCGGATCAATAAAAAAGTCATTCAAATACATCCAAACCAAATGCGGTTTTCGATTTGAATTGGTTCGGTTTGCGGTTTTACTTTTGGATTGTTTCAGCAGACATCATGTTACATATTTTATTTTATGTTATTATTAGAGGTGGCATTTACAATGAGAAAGTGCTAAAGTTTCCCACCATGCACAAGTTAAATTTTAACCATTAGATCAAATGAAGAACTATAGTCTCTCAACATTAGATCTCCTTTGCAATCTATTTACTTCTTGGCCCAACCACTAACCAGACCTTCTCTCTCAACCTCACACCATTCCAATATGGTTGCTTCTACATTACCAATCCACACACAATCCCAAAAGTACTTGCACAATAGCTTTTAATGTGATTGTTCCTACATTAAATTCAATATCTTAAAATCAATAAATACAAGAAAGAAATTAAGAAATAAAAAAATCAAAACAAGCAAAACTCAAACTCAAAATAAGCAAAACACAACAAAGATATCAAGAAAAATTAATTAAATTAAAAATTGATCCAAATCAGCATAACCCATAAAATAAATCCGAACAAAATAGTGAAAAGTAAAACATATTTTCATCCGAAATCAATATGAAAATTACCAAATTTGTGAAAAACTTATATTCTAAACAAAATCTTATCATTATATTTGAACCAAAAGTTTTCAAAACCACTGTTCTTATCATTATATTAAGCTTATATAGTAATTATTAAACAGAAAAATTCCAACTTGTTAGAGCATCTCCAATAAGGATATCATAGAGAGTATCATAGACTAATGATCCGTACCTTGTTTTTTTTATCATTGGAGTTTCATGACGTGGCAAAAAAAGTATCAAAATTGATGATACCGATACTTTATTTAAGGTACCGTATCATCAATTTAATGTTACCTTTTTTGTATAATCGAATTAAATATAATTAATAACTTGTTAATAATGTATGATACTTAAAGTGGTATTATCATTGAAACAAAATACGTATGAGTTGCATAAATACTACATGGCATTGTAGGGACCATTTTTTAGTGATATATGATATCCGAAGCGATATCACCATTGAAGATGCTCTTAGAATCTAGAATAACGTCCATATAAAGCTTCAATTTTTGAGAATGAAATTATTATAAAATTTGATTTGATGAACATATGAACTTTAGATGAAATAGATTTGTCTTGTATGGTGAGAGGTTGAGGGAGAAGGTCTGGTGAGGTGGTCGGGCCCAAAACGAAATGGTTGCAAAGGATAGTGGTAAGATTTGGTGTTGAGAGACTATAATTCTTTATTTGATCTAAGGGTTAAAAGTTAACGTGTGCATGGTGGGAAACTTTAGCACTTTCCCATTGTAAATGCCACCTATTAGAGATTTCAGCGTGCCCCTCGCGTCCCGCGTGGCCTGTATAAACAAATTGGGCAAGAGTTATTATGCATAAGGAATATCCTTATGCATGGTGCATAAATAAATCTCCATCATCCAATGCTTTTTTGATCAATTATATTTTTTGATCAATGAAATGCACTAAAGCATGCATGGTGGAGATTTATTTATGCACCATACATAAGGATATTCTTTATGCATAATAACTCAACCCAACAAATTGGTTGCAGAGAAATGAGCAAAGCCAAAATACCCCACACAGTATAAGGACTTAAATTAAAGGAAAATGTTAGCTGGACTTCGAAACACTAGTTAATGATATTTAATATAATGTTCTTTTTTTTTTTTTTTTTTGAAGCAAAAATTATATTAAACTTATATAGTTAATGTTTGTAAAGTATGAAAAATATTATTTTCAATGTAAAAGATGTTTTTTTAACTAGTACCTTCAATTAAATTAAAAGTAAAAAGAGAATCGATTTAAAAGTAAGACAACTCAAATAAGAATTTTAAACGCTAAAAGATATAAAAATAATTAATAAGAGAAAATTAAAAGTCTCTTATAATTGATAAGTTTATTAGTTAACATTAAGAAAAAAACTTCAAAATAAAGACAAATTCTTCCGAAAAAGAAAAAATAATGTCTCACATAAAATAAAATAATATGATGTACAAAAAAAAAAATAGACTTTGGATTTTATGAATAATGAAAAAATATTTAAGACTTTGTACTTAAAAAAAGACTTTTTATATTTTTTATTTTTGTTAGACAGTTTCACTTTAAAGTTCGCTAGCTACTAAACAATTATGTTCATATTCTCTAGCTACTAAACAACTAAAAAAATGTTGATATAGCCAACATTATTAATTATTATAATTCAAGATTTTTTTTAAGGGAAGTCACATGCGAACTTGACACCAAAGACACCATTGGCAATTTGGTATTGGGTACCATACCACTTGAATATTGATGACCATATTAACTTATGCTAGACAAATAAGCAGCCATCCAACCTCAATAGATGATACTTGTATTGAATTGAGATTTTAATAGATTATTTTGGTAAAAATTTTTTTGAAGATTTTGTGAGATTGTATTGATTTTGTCGAATTTTAAAAGATTATTTTTACAATCAAGTTTTTTAATGCAGGACTTTAATGGATTTTATTATACATATTTTTAAAATTTCAAAGTACTTTATGAAATTTTATGATTTCAAATGACTGGAAAATAAAACAACATAGATTATCGATTTCATGAAATAATAACATCCAATGTAACCAAATAAAATCAATGAATCGATAAAATGAATAAAATAACATTACTAATGAATAAAAAAATTATATTGATGAATCTTTTGAATGGCAATATGTAAAATGATGAATCAGTCTCGTTCCTGACATTTTATGGGCCTTAGACCAAACATAAAAAAAAAACCTTTTTCATTCAATATATATAGCATTAATACATAATAAATTTTACAAAATATAAAAAAAAAAAAAAAATACTCAAAAATTCACAAGAAGTGATTTCTTCGAGCATTTTGATATGCAAAATCATTGATAAGCCCATCAACATCAATGTCCGTCAACGTATCTTTTTCAATTGATAAAGTTGCCAAACCGTTCAATATTTCTTGAGACATTGATGATCTCAAGTAGCATCAATGCATATTGACTTAGATTGCAACTTTTTGCTAGCAAATAAAATGTCGTACAAAATAACTATACCAAGCAAAAATTCAAAACTTTCTAGTGCATTAATCAAACTCTCCGCCTAATTATTCTTTAATAATCTTACTAATTATACCTAATCATATTTTTCTACTAATTGGGTCCCTTAATGATATTTTCTTTAATAATCCTACACATATTTCCTTGGCTTAATCATTTTTTTTTTCTATTAAGCATTATTAATTTTTTTTTTTTATATATTAGTAGGTAGGTATAAAAAGATTTTGGGCCTCTTAAAATATTGGACATCAGACCGTCGCACTCATTGCCTACCCTCAGGGCCGGGCCTGTGATGAATGCTCCAACAATATATATATATATATATATATATATAACGATGATCAAACAATATGGCAAGGTGTTTTTTGTGAGTGAATATATGTTGAAGAATTTTTTGTTTGTCGCAAGCATTTACATATCATGAACAATTCCAAAGCAGGGCTGGTCCTGAGTTTTTAGAGGCCGTGTGCAAATTTTAAAAGTGGCCTCTTAATAATAAAAAATTTTAAAAAAAACTTATTAATTTTAAATTGCAAATAGCATAAAATATAATTATCCTTGTAATTAACATAAAAATGATTTATATTCTATCAATAACTGAGGATCAACCACACAGAGGGAAGGGTAGGAAACAACGGAAAAATCAAGGAAAAAAGAGAATATGTTTCTTGCTAGAGGTGAAGAAGATTCTTGTGTTACTGAGTTTGATATTGCGTTACTAATTTCCATTCCGTTCTTTTTGTAAGCTATTTTTTAGCATGTTTATTTTTTTTAGTGTGATATGATTTTGAATTCTTTTTCTTTTCTTTTTTTTAATTTTTTTCAGAATTTGAGCCTGAACTTTATACTGTGCAGAACTATTATTTTTACACCCCCTATTTTATTAATACTACTATCACATAATTTTTTTTTTTAGGCCTTCCAATTTTGGAGGCCCGATGCAACGGGCCTTGTTGCACCCCCTATGGGGCCGGCCCTGTTCCAAAGTATTGCCATTCAAAAGAAACTATGTAAAAATTGATGGAAAAGTGGCATATAATTATATGTATCGACATTGTATATAGGCAGGTTGTAAGAGAGGAACATGGTAAGTTGTAAGAGAGGAACATGGCGTTTAACCTGAGTCTTGACGGCAATATGAAAGAAAAAAAGTCTAAAGGAGAATATGAACAATTCCAGGATTTTGAGTGGGATTGTTGGAGGAGTATAATATTTATATTTTCAATTAAAAAGTTTCATGAAATTCATTTCATCACAAAATTCATTAAAATTTATAGACTTTTGAATACCAATTGACATTTTATAAATGACAAGAAATCTCAATTGAATACCAATATATTTTATTACCTTGAAAAAAAAAATCTTAATTGTCTTAATTGAATATCATTAAATTTATTTATGTTTTGTAAAAGTTTTAATTGAATACCACAAGATTTATTTATCATAAAAATGTCTTTTAAAATTTATTGAAATCCTAATTCAATACACCCCCAATTGATGATTACAAATAAATCTTTGATAACAAAAGATGATAATTTATGAAGATCAGACCGGTGATTTTAGAAGGGTAATCCTAAGACAAATTTGTTAGGACTACCTTATATCCTTTCTATTGAAATAACTCTCAATTGTTGTTAATTACAAAAATCTAATAGTATGATCAGAATTGGTTAATTTTAAAATGGATGAATCAAATTCGTGAGAATAAAAATAAATATTTCATTGCAATAAATGAAAAATTAGATAATATAAAAATAAATATAACGAGAACAGAAATATAAATTTTTTTAATTTAATAAATTAAAAATATATTTATACATTTATATACTCTATATGAGCAAAACATTTGTAAAAAAATAAGGTTAATAGACAAATATAAGGTTTAGGCTAAAATACATTTCTGATATATATCTTTTACCTAATATTCATTTTGATTTTTTGATTTTTTTAATCATTTTAGTCATTTATTTACGCAATGTTATGTATGCTCAGTGTGTTTTTTTATGCCAGGTAAATTAGCAGCTAAAATTTCATTATTAAGGTGAATAAGTGGTGGAGTGTTCGGAGTTCGAATTCCAAATCTTGCATATAAAATATAATGTATGTCTCTATTAACTAAGTTAAGTTGACGAGATCACATGTATATTCTTTTTTTTTTTTTTTTTAAAAAAAAACTCAATTAATCAACTCATATCATTTATAACAATGTTCTCAATACAATGAGTGATAAACTCAAAGAAAGTGCAACTAGACCATGACATGGTCGCCCTAGCTAAAGTATGAACCACCAAGTGTTGACTTTAGAGATGCAAAATAGAGAAATACATAATGATGATTAGAGTTTCAATAATATTGCAATGACATAAGTTCATAAAATATGATTACAAGACAATATATAATACTACTTAATGGACTACTAACCTAAAAGCTCAATAACATAAATTCCTATTATCTAACATTTCCCCTCAAACTCACGATGCATCAACACGAAGCATCGAGAGTTTGTCAAACAAGAAACAAAAATAAATTCAAAACATTATTCTAATACTTCTCCTCAAGCTAAAGCTTAATAAGCTTTTAGCTTATTACAAAATTAACCCTGAAAATAAACTAAAGGCTTAATTCAACATTTGGTCCCTTATTTTAGATCTCAATTTGGTCCCTTGTGTTTTAAAAGTTTCAATTTGGTCCCTTATGTTTATTTTAGATTTCAATTTGGTCTTTTCCGTCAGTTTTTTCACTAACACCGTTTAATTCGGACACGTGTCCAGCTGTCAAGGTGTCTATGTGTCTGTCCACGTAAGCAAACCGTTTGCCACATGTGACAAAATTGACGGAAATGACCAAATTGAAACCTAAAATAAACATAAGAGACCAAATTGAAACCTAAAATAAACATAAGGGACCAAATGTTGAATTAAGCCTAAACTAAATAAACTAATATCAGATTTAACTTCAGACTTCGGATTTTTAGATTGTGAGTATTCCCTCACCGGATTCAGATTTTCAGACTGTGAGTATTCCCTCACCAGATATATCAAAACCAAACCGATCAAAACTAACTCAAACCAAACCAATCAAACAATCCAAGGCGGAACCAATCCAAACAAGGCACACCACTACCACACACATAACAAGTACCAAAAACAAGGATGAGAAAACAACACACATCCAAAACCAAAGCAACATATAACATAATAGCAAAAAACACGACACTGGTGCCAATAGACACATAAAACCAGATAAAAAACAATCCAATACTCTAACCTCCTTGCTTCACACTCTGCACCAGCACACATCGTACCATGCTTTTGATGTCATGTTAACTTTAAAGATGCAAAATAGAGAAACACAAAATGATGATTAGGGTTTCAATAATATTGCAATGGCATAAGTTCATAAAATAGGATTACAAGACAATATATAATACTACTTAATGGACTACTAACCTAAAAGCAAAATAACATAAGTTCCTATTATCTAACATGCTCGTCATTTAATGAACTTTACCTCAAAGTTGGAATGAAAGTTCAATAACAACTTAGTAGACGAAATGATAAAATTAAATTCATAAATGCAACTTTGATTTGTATGAATAACATCCACTACAAATTTAGAATCGCTTTCAAATATGATGTTGGTCCATCCTCAATTAACAACCTCACGTATCACCTCTGTAGTTCTTCTGAGATCGACTGCATCATAAGAATAAAACAACAAGGCTAAAGCGACAAGGCTAAAACAAATAAGCCAAAACCACTTGTGCATAAACAAGATGTGCACATGCAACATATTGAACAAGATGTGTAAGACATCTTGTCACTGGGTAAATGACATGTTCAAGCAACATGTTGAAACAAGATGTCCTAAGACATTTGTGTATGACATCTTGCCCCAGTAATAGCTATGAAGATTCAATCCAATAACGCGCGCATCTCTTCAAATATGCATCAGACGTGAATCTTCAAGTAAGAGCTGTCAATAGGATATATAACAAAGTTTGTTATAAATCTTATGTGTTAGATACGATTGGGAATCGTAACTAACTTGTTTGGATAAAGATTAAAATCAAATATTTTATCCAATGGAGTTTGTTCTAATAACTAAATTCCTATCGCTGTGCATCTAAAAGATTAAGCATATTCTGAAGATCTGCACATCTATAAAAAGGACATAAGGCTAAAATAAAACTTAACCCACAATATTTGAAGATTGTGAGTCCAAGAACTTGTACCCACTGTGCAAGGATATAATAGCTTCTAAAGCTTAGGTTCTAAGATTTAGTTGCTTGTCGTTTGTTGAATGATTTGTTCAACACCATTGCTAAACTATCAAGTTTAGTTCGGTCACTTGAGATAAGTGTTCAGAAGGAAGTGAATAGGTTCTCATATCTAGGGGGAGTGAGCTTTTGGGTTGAAAAACACTAGGATTAAGAAAAGACATACATGCCAATAGGTTTTGGTGTGCGTTGTAAGACTAAGTATTAATTCAGAGAAGTGGTTTTCCTTTCCTGGATTGGTATCCCCCAGAGTAGGTGTGATTTGCATCGAACTGAGTTAACAAACACTTGTGTCGTTTATTGCTTATATTTACTTCAGTACTATTGTTTATTGATCCTGTCGACCAATTGTCGAATCAGTTGTCTAAGACATCTGGATTATTACACAAATTGTCTTAGACATTGTGTACGACATATGTCCTGCCGGAGAACAAAATTTCAACCTCTAATAATGGCATAGCCTTGCCTTCATTTGTTGCAAGTTTCTGCTGAATCTTGTTGCAACCTGCAGTGATAAATTATACATAACTACGTATGCATTAGCTCTAACTTGTGTGACCTGCTATTAGTCGAGCTAAAATGACATTAAATATTGTTATATAAAGATATGTTTTGTCCCATTAAATGTTCATTCATGAGAACAAACGAATTCATTGTTAAGTTTTTCCTTTCGAATTGGTGCTGCTTCGATTTCATATAAGGTTTAGTCGAAGTGAAGAAATTGTGGACTTAGCAAAATATCATATTCACATTTTAAGTTCGACTTCGATCAAGTGCAGCAGTTATGGACGAAGCGCAGTTCAAATGTTGAGGAGAACGTGGGAAGACACGCGTCAAGATCTCAAGGATTCAGAGGCGCATTAGTAGTTATTTTGATTGTAACTATATATAGTAGAAGTTGTAATTGAATTAAGGGTCACATTTTGAATATACAAATTCCTGCAAACTCAGAGTACCCATGCGTTCGAGAGAAATGAGAGTGAAATTGGGAAAATGTATGATCTTGTGAACATTTTTTTTTTGTAAACCTTTACAATTAATGCAATTTAAACTTTTCGTCATTTATTGCTTTTAAACTTTACTTTCAATGCACTTTTACTGTTTCTTTTAAGCTTTTTTTGAAAATCGAAGTTTATGTAATCAACGATCTTATGAATGTTCATATCTTTTCTGGAAAATCAAGCACAAACATGTCATAGGATTTACTAGTTGATCCTGCAAGTTGTTAAAATATCAAACTAGCGCTTATTTACAAAAAACCAACGTAAACACCTGCATCACCATAAAACCAAACATCTACATTGCATTTCCATCAACCAAAGCGAGGTCAGTATCGCTGCACCGTGATAGGCATAGGAACAATTGTTGATGCGTGTTGATGCACTGTCCTTTGTGTTTGATCCTCTATTCCCCTAACTCTTTTTACTGCATTCACTTATAACTTTAACATATTTTTATCAACATAGAAGAATGTTCTCAAAATATTCTTTGCATTCACTTTGACTATTTTACTTAGTCAAACATTCTTATTTTTTAGAAGTTTTTCAAAAGGGTACACAATTAAAACCCTTTTTCTTGTGTAAAATCTTCGCTACTTCAATGGCAATTATACAGTGCGGTCTAGCTATAGAAGATACTTGAGAAATATGAATTTCACTTTGATACATAAGGTGGAGGGAGAGTAGGTGTAGGGGTGGTTTACCACCATCTCGTGTGTGTTCGCCCTTGTGAGTGTTATGCACAATACTCCCCTTTCTTGTGTCCGTCGTGTATTTAGGATTGGAAGAAGACAATTGACATGTTTTATTTGGATGCCGTGATTAGATCCAAATAATAGGTTTATTGTCATATTCGTTTATTGTTTGAGGATTGGAAGAAGACGATTGACATGTTTTTTTGTCTAATCATATTTTTTATCAACACAATAAACGAATATGACGACTCATACTTTAACTATGACAACCTATTATTGTCTAATCATATTTTCTTTGATTTTATTCCTCAAAAATATAAAAAAAACATGTACAAAAACATGTTATTATAGTTATTAAAATAATAATAATAATAGCTGTCTAACAAATAATTATAATATTTTTTAATAACTACAACACAAACCGCACTTATAAAGCTACACAAAAAAGTCCTAATGTTCAATCCCAAGTCCATTTATTTAGTTAATATACACACACGAGTTTAAGTTTAACGACCGGTGAAAGAGAGTGTAGACTAGTAGCGATTCTACACATCTTGAACCGTCCGAAGAAACGAAACACGACGAAACGAAAACAACACTATTTTTCAACCCTTTCCAAAATTATCACAATCACAAATACTCACAAAAACAAAGCCATTAATCACAAAAATTCAAATGCACACAATTTCTCGCCATTGAAAATTCAGATTTCGATTCCAGAACAACAAGACCAAGATGGGAAGTTTAAAAGCGATTCTGAAGAATCCAGATGATTTGTTTCCGTTGTTGAAGCTCAAAATCGCGGCGAGGAACGCCGAAAAACAGATCCCGCCGGAACCACATTGGGGATTCTGTTACTCTATGCTTCATAAAGTTTCTAGAAGCTTCGGTCTCGTTATTCAACAGCTTGGTACCGAACTTCGTGATGCCGTTAGTTTTTCTAATCTTTCATCTCAACCGTTCATTTCTCTCGATTGTTCCGTTATTTGAGCTTTGTTATGGCTTTTTGCAGGTTTGCATATTCTATTTGGTTCTTCGTGCTCTTGATACCGTTGGTTCGTTCTCGAATATTCTAAATAACTGCTTTTCGTTGTTCTTTGTTCGTTACTTTTCTGCTTATTACTGTGTGTTACTATGAGTTGAAGAGCTTGTTAATTTGTTTTTAATGTTGAATTATTTATGTAATTTTTAAGAGCGTTGAATTTTATGCACATCTTGCACTATGGAAAATTCTGGTTATGAAACAGTGAAAATTATGTGCAGTTTGTAATATTATGCTGTAATAATGAGACTGTTATAACTTGTATCTCGCTATTGTGTTTGAATATGAGTTTTATATATTTGAACTTCAAATCATTTTGATCGAAAGATTTTGCAATTTTTCGGAAATTGAAAGGATCTAATGTTTTAGTAACTCTTCTTGTTTTGGCAGAGGATGATACTAGCATAGATGCAGATGTCAAGGTTCCGATACTAATAGCTTTTCATCGCCACATCTATGATAATGATTGGCACTTTGGGTGTGAGTATACCTTTTCTTTTTGCTCCTTTGTGTTTAAAATTATTGATTCCTTTAGGAGTAAAATAAGATCCGATATAATTTTAACAATTTTCTTCCAATCTGTTGCATGCATCCTTCAATTGGAGATGCAAAAGTTCAATTTAGCCGCATCTAAATTATTTTTCAGAAATTGGACTGAATTTTAAAGTGTTGTCTTTACTTCGAGTAGTGAGTGCTTTTAGTGATTTTAGTGACAACCCTTGTCAATTTTCAGGAAAATAGTTTTAAGGTATAGATCTCTCACTTTATTGATGCTGATCTACATGTTTATTGTTTCTCATGTATCAAGGTGGCACGAAGGAGTACAAAGTTCTAATGGACCAATTTCATCATGTTTCCAAGGCTTTTCTGGAACTCGGAAAGAAGTTAGTTCTTATTTTTGCACATCTGTCTGGAACACACTTTGATATTCCATGATGCATGTGGTTTATGAGTTGTTGTTTATATACAAAAATTTACCAATTATTGTTTATTTATTACCCTGGGGGCAGTGGGTTTACTGTCTCAAATGCGAAAATTTGAATATAGAAAGCGCTGTGGTATATGCTGTGGGTGTGATAATCAAATAAATGTGTTTTTTAAAATATTTAAACATTCAATTGATTATTGACTACAGAGTGACGGATAACCATATGAGGCTTTGTGATCATGATTGTTTAGAATTATTAATTGCTTCCATGTTATATTATATCACTTTATGTATTATATATTTTTTTCATCTGATGCCAGTGAGCTTCCAATTCCTAGTTACATAGGTCTTTGGTAGGATTTAATGTAAAATAAACCTAAGACTCAAAGGTCTCTTTCTCTAATTTGTTTGGGTGTTTATGTTGTTCAAATTAAAGGTATTAAACAACTAGTCCGGGTCTTTGAGACGTGCTATGTGGACTATAGATTTATTCCCTTTAGTAGCTTTTCGTAGGTGTATGTGATTTGAGTTATGGCTGTGCAGTCTATGATGAAAAATTAAATGCTGGCCAATCATCTTTGCAGCTATCAGGAAGCAATCGAGGATATTACAAAAAGAATGGGTGCTGGAATGGCCAAATTCATTTGCAAGGAGGTAAATTATCATACATGCATTATGTTCTGCATACATTCCTTTAATAACTGTTAGTTACATGTGGTTAATCTCTGTGATGATGGGATGCTATAAGGTTTGTTACTCTTTTAATATGTGGCTATCTAGTAGTTTGATTATTTTTATGGTTTAGTAGGAGGGCAATATAATGAAAGGTCGTGAGGACAAACAGTAATGTAGTGTTACTGTAAATTGCAACATTTTTTTAATACTTTTGATACTATACTATTCCAGAGAACTATCCTTCACAGGGATTTCTGCATATTTCTGAATCAGGAAGATCATCTTTATTTATGCCAAGACTTTTATCTAATTTGCAGGTAGAAACAATTGATGACTACGATGAATATTGTCACTATGTGGCAGGACTTGTTGGGCTGGGTTTATCAAAGCTTTTTCATGCCTCTGGTAAAGAAGATCTGGCTACTGACGAACTTTCAAATTCAATGGGTTTGTTTCTTCAGGTATTATGACAGTCACAATGTAATATATAGCAAAACAATATGCTCACAAATATTTACTTACATTCGAAGTCATCTTTTGAGATTGCAGAAAACCAACATTATTCGAGATTATCTGGAAGACATCAACGAGATACCAAAGTCACGCATGTTTTGGCCACGGCAGATTTGGAGTAAATATGTTAGCAAACTTGAGGTTTGGCTCTATAAGAATTTCTATTTTTTCCAATCTAAATTATTACTTAACCTTTTTCTCCTCCATTTCATGATTATTACATGAATTTGTAAAACTTGAGGGTGTGATGGTGAAACAGCTTTCATTGCATACTGATGTGTTATTATACTGTCTTTTTTAATTATATTTGTGTCTGGTTGTCAAATGTATAATTTACTTCGTTGGTACTCCAATTTAAATTTTTTCATCTAGGACTTGAAATACGAGGAAAATTCTGTTAAGGCTGTGCAATGCTTAAACGACATGGTCACTAATGCCTTGCTGCATGTTGAAGATTGCTTACAATACATGTCTGCATTAAAAGACCCCCCTATATTTCGCTTTTGTGCTATTCCTCAGGTATTGTTCTTTTACTTAATTATTACTTATTGCTTAACTGTTAATTATTACTTATTACTTATTGTGCTATTCCTTTTTGCAATGTCATAACATCATTTGTCAACGTGTTTCAAGTATTTTTAATTTGCATCTCATGCTATGTTTTAGAATAGCTCAATCAATAGTCGTTGTGTACTCAAATTCAAACCAAATATGAAAAATTATTATATTGTTATATCGGTTCATTAAGTTCAATGCTACCTAAAAGATGTGCAATAGTAATACTGTCATACAAATCATTGTATACCTGAAGTGTTTTACAAAAATATAGTGATGAACATCAAATAAAAATAATTGATTTTAATTTTAATTTTCATATTTATTGTATGTGAATATTGGATAGACTTCTCTCTATGGCTGATTATTATTTAGATTATGAGTGTCAATTTGTGTAGCTATAATGCTATATAACATTTGGTCTCTCTCATAATATCTTTACTTGAACAGCTATGAAGTAGGCACCCAGGGTCGTTTTCAAAGTATCCTGTTGCAACTGGTTAAAAAGTGGGTTGATTTGACAAGTGCTTAGTTGGATCTTAAACACCAAAAAAATTTCATGCTCAGAACTACTAACATTTGGCCAATTATAGTGGAATGAAAAAATAAATATCATGCGATTCCGTTTTTTTTGCCGGATGCTAATTAAATCTGCACACCAATGAGGCCCGAGGGCTGGGTCTAGCAGAATGGGTTAGACTCCCACAATGTGGCGAAGCAAAGTTCGAATCTTGGCTGGGAGGGGTACCCATGTTTAGTGGCTGACACGCCTCAAATAGGGTTGCCTCCAGTGGAGGAAACCTATGGGAAACCCAAAAAAAAAAATCTGCACTATGAAAGCAAACAAAAAAAATGGTGTTTTGAAACTAAACTCATGATGAACGAGACATCATCTAACTAATTGTACCAACAAAAAAGTTATCCTAATAAAAAATCAAAATCCAAGATGTCCAAGTATTTTTTTCCCCATTTGTAAATAATGTACAAGGAAGTGCTAAAAAATAAAATAGGAACTAAAAGAAAAACACCCAAGTGGTTGCTTTATTTCCTATTGCTATGTATTTTATTTCCCATGATTATGTATATAACTTTTTCCTTGTAACTTTCATGCTTATCTGATTTATGTCCTAACAGGTTATGGCAATTGGAACACTTGCAATGTGCTACAACAACATTGAGGTCTTCAGAGGTGTAGTTAAAATGAGGCGAGGTAAGAACAAATTTTTGATACAGTTTTTCTTGTAATTTAATTTAGTAGCACGGTAAACATAATGCTGTAATTGGTATGAGTATGAATTACTGCAGCAATTTGCATTCCATATTAATTTATGCTAAATCATTCTTCTTGAAACTAGCATCTTGGGATCCCCTTTGTTGGGCGTTTGTATAGTGGGCCTACTCTATGTCATTCAACATATTTTTTTGAGTTCTCTAATTGGATCTAGGATGTTCAAATATTGAAAGCTAAAATACTTTGCAACCACATGCATGTTCTGTAGCATTGTCATCTTATGGATGTTGGTTAAGTGCCGGAAGGCAACAAGTTGAAATTCTATAGTGGACATTCCTAGTTTTGAAATGTACATACAATACTTGATCTATATTCAGTAGTTTAGGCATTTGAATAGTTTCCTTTCATCTCATTTCATTTGAAAATATTTTGTTTTTATCGGGGAATTCTAATGGACTAACATGTTGCTGTTGGTGTTCTTTGTCCATTGTTACAATGTGTTTCTTTAAATATAAGAACTAGCTCTTATGTCTTCATTTGTGTTGCTGTTTATAGGTCTAACTGCCAAAGTCATTGACCGAACAAAGACTATGGCTGATGTCTATGGTGCTTTCTTTGATTTTGCTTCCATGCTGGAATCCAAGGTATGAAGCATCCCTGGTCCTAAACAAAGTACGTTTAGATTTGTGACAAAAGAATGTGGATGCTACTCGTGATTTACACCCGATAATGTTCCTATTTTATGTTTTATATTAGTGAACACATTAATTGTTAGATGTGTATGGGCATTTTTCTTGTAGCACTGTAGTAGCAATACTGCAATAGACACGTGTCAAGTCGTTGACTGAACAATTAAACTAGCTACAACATTATGTAATTTAGAAGTCTTGTTTGATTGCAAAGTCTCCCAATTTTTTCCGCAAACCTAGTTTATTCTACCCTGGATAACCTGTTGAATCATAGTTTTTTAGGTCCATGTGAATTAGGAAAACAATATCTTAGTCAGTCTTTTGATTTTTGCTCATCGATGACTTGGCTTACACAAGCACACAGAAAATTTTCCTAGCTGAGTGTGATCTGATTTGTTGTTTTCCCAACAAAACATTAAATAACTGTTAATCATCACCCACCTTTCATTCTATACCTCCAAATATAATTGAGGGTTTTTTAGAATTGGAATATTAAAACACAGGTCTTGTTGCACAGCCCATTTAAGTACATTTCACCATGTAACTAAAGCTGTTTTTCAGTTCCAAGGATATATTTATAAAGCCGGTTTTTTCCTACTAAAAGTATTCATCATTATCCATTATTGTAGGTTGACAAAAATGATCCCAATGCAACAAAAACATTGAGCAGGCTGGAAGCTGTACAGAAAACTTGCAGACAATCTGGTCTCCTAACCAAAAGGCATATACAAATATCCGAATACTTTAAAAAGTATCATTTTACCGTTTACAGTCTAACAAATTTTAAATTGATTCAAGCAGGAAATCTTATGTTTTGGGGAGTGAGAGCAGATATGGCTCAACCATGGTACATTTAATATTTTTTTCCCTTTTTATCGTTTTAACTTGGTCCCTCATTTTTAAAAATATAAACTCATTTTTAAAGCATTGCTGCAGATTATCTTACTGGTCATCTTGTTTTCCATCATTTTTGCTTATCTCTCTGCCAACCGTCAGAATTACTAATGTAAGTTCTATTTGTTGTTATTCCTTTTTTGGGTATAAATAGTTCTATTATTATTTTTAATGTATGGTAGAATTTAACAAAAAAAATAAGTTACTCTTTCTGATGAAATTGTTCAAACCTTTTCTGTAGCAACTGGTTTTCTTGCTTTTGCAATCATGGATAGCAACAGAACACCGGTAGCATGCCCCATCAACTGAATGTGAATTTACATCCATGGGAGCGATATTTTGGTGCATGCAGTTGAATATTGTGTATTTTATTTGATGAGTAGTAGATATAATTCCTATTTTCCTGCGTTGGATTTAACTCTTATGTTCATCCATGAAATTATAATAATTATGAGTGTTATTATGGATCATGTTGGAATTCCAAATGAGTACTACGGGTGATCAAAACTCGTTCCTCCCCCCTCTATGTCTAACATTGAGTTTCCCACCAAAATCGTTTACTGTTGCTTTGCTTGTATGTATTTAGTTTGGGTACTTCGTTCAAAAGTTAAATCCCAAGAACTCGAACAAAACTTATTCAAATCTGGGTTATGGTTTTTGTGAATATTAAGAAAATTTATGATCTTTCACCACCACAGCTGCAATGAACATTGTCAAGACTAAACTTTGGAATAAGATGGAAGATGATTGTTTGTTACCAAGTGTCTGCTAGTATACGTTGAAAAGAAAATTGTTGAAAAGTTTTAGAGATTCAATTTTAGATGAGTTCTGTGGCATGTTAGAGACGCTCTATATCTATACCTATATATAAAGAGGATTTTATAACAAAAAAAAAAAAAAAGAGGATTTTTTTTTATTTGGAATGAACTTTTTCATAATAACATTACCCTCAACACCACAAAACATATAATAACTTCCAAGTAAAAGAAGAAAACCGCATATAATAACTTCCATGAGTTTACTTAATTGCATATATAAACTACAACCAAAAACAAAATACTCTCTATATCTTTTGAAAAAGAAGATTAATTCTGCAATCTCATTATAAAATGTTTGATACATCACATGTTATTGTAACTGTATCGTGCAGAGACTGCAACACAACAAACAGTGCCCAGACCATAAATTTTGTGAGCCATTCTTCAATCAATCTTAATTTTGATTCATATTACTTATTTTTTTGGGCCACTTTTAAGTTGACAAAGTTTATAGATTTAGTAAATTAATCGTGGAATGAGAATAATGACTTGCTTTGAGATGAAAACATAGTGGTGCAAACAAGTATAACCAAATAAAAACAAGGATCAAATGCTGCATCAGATAGTCAAAGCATCTCCTAATCCACGTACTAATACTAACACTTAAGAAAATTGGAAGTAAAATATTCACAAGAGTGGTTTTCTAATTTTTTAATTTTTCTAAAATTAAATTTTATTTTGTTATAAAATCTATAATTTTTTTTTTTGGTACATAGAAGAATTGACAAAGTAAATATAAGAAATTCTCACACAAGTGAGAGAGCCAGGGTTCGAACCCCGGTCATGACGTCCATACCTTGCAATTTCGGCAAATTTTACCAGTTGAGCTAGGACTTATAGGACATAAAATCTATAATTTATTACTTGGTATCACTTAAATTAGATTTACACGACTAAAGTATACTTTTAATGATATACTACTATCACTTTCGTCTAATGAATATAAATCAGAATTATGAAGCTCCCATATAATTAGAAATGATTATGTATCACTTTGTATCTACTTTTTTAACTCTTATTCTAAACCATCTAAAATGCTTGCTTAAGTTTAATACTTTGTCAGGTACAACATTAAAATGAAAAATAGAAGAACTTAATAATCGAGGGAACATCAAAGGGAAAGAAGGGCGCAATATGAAAGAAATAGAAGACAAAGAATGAGTAGTGAACAATGACAACTAGAGCTATTAAGAAGGCAAAAAAATTATAAACACAGAAAAAAAAAGAAGGGGGAAACAAGCTCAAGTGGAAACAACTACTAATAACGTTGCTTCCAGAGTGTCATTTCAAAATCTCACAAATACGAATTTTTCAAGTACAAGGTTTCAAGGAATCTATGACTTCGAAGCTGGATCAAGTGTTAGAATATTAATGACACCACAATGACAAAAGTTGCATATTAATTAATGTAACTATATTAAATTTACATTGTTATACATTTTTAAAAAGATTAAGTATTCAAACATGCAGGTCAAAGATTTCCATCAAATTTTGAAGGGACCAAGTAGAAAAAATCCCAGTGACATTGTACATGCTAACTCCAATTCTTTTAACACAACCTACTTATTTTTTTATCTGTTAAAGAAACTTAATTGTAACTATCTTAGCAAAATAATATGGAACTTGAAGAAAATTTTAATGACCCTGGAACTTTTGAAGAATTACATATACCAGATGTAAGATACATTATAAGTATGTCAAATTTTGTGCTACAATACTCATATAGTTTTGATGCGGTTAGATTCCAATGCTCACATTGCTAATATCCATTGATATGAAGTTGTTGTCTTTACCTCTATAAAATTGATTTCAACTTTAGGGTATAATTATACAGTTTAAATTATTTATTTAACTGTTGCAATCAATTAGCTGCAACTAAAGAGAAAATTTGGAATATAGATAAATTAGCTTTTTTTGACACAAAGAATGAATTTATTAGTAAAAAAAGATACTACGAAAAAAATTTATTTATCCCCCTAAAAAAGCATTAAAGATTCAATTATTTATCGTAACAATTATTAACAATTAAACTTGACAACAAACAAGGTCACAGAGGAGTTTCCGACCATTACACAATGCTTTTAGTCATTTTCGAAGTAATGCCACGATGAGAAAATGTTGATTGCCTCCCCTGGCAACATGTAGACATTGCAATGCAAGGTTAGTTTTCCAAGAATCACGTGCCATGTGCTGCAACGGGGGAAGTCATTTTCAGTTGTTAATGCTCCTCCAGAATTGCTACAACTATTTTTAGATGTTTCTGCTGAAGGAATTCATTTTAGGCAAAATATACAAAGTTACAATCATATACTTTCATTCACTTCAATTGGTGTGAGTGTCGATGAAAGTATTCTTCCAACTGGTCGTGGTATATACACTTTTCATGCTCATAGTTCTTTTATAACAACATAGGAGGATTCTATCCAAATAAAGGTACTAGACCGCGTTTCTTACAGTTATATATTTACGATACAGAACATGAGCTACAAAATAGGATGTTGGAAAATCCTCGACTACATCAAACTGTAGTTTATAAACTACGGCAGATGCTCCATCAATACATTCCTTATGTAAGAAAGTTCAAACAACTTGCGCAACTTCCTAATGTTGGTGAATGTAGGCTCTTGATTAAAGAGCGTCCAATTAACCAACCTCAGTATAATCTCCCATCTGCTTCGCAAGTCGCATAAATTATTGTTGAGGGAGATGATGAATCTATTAAAAGTGGAAGGGATATAAATTTCATACGTCATGACGAAAATCTAAAAAAGGTTCAAGAAACAAAGGGGTATTATGATCCCCTACAATATCCTCTATTGTTACCCTTTGGGACGCATGGTTGGGACATCAACACAAGAAGCAATAATGGGCAAAAGATATCATGTCAAAAATATTACCGTTACTTACTTTGTACTAATTCAACAAAATAAATCTTCAAAATATTTTTAATTTCGTATCTAACGATTTTCACTTGACCTGTAGATACGACCAAATCATCAATCAACATTATTGGATGCTGGAAGACTTTTACAACAATATGTTGTAGACAATTATATCAAGATTGAATCGAGGAAGTTGAGGTGGTTTCGAGAACACCAAAAAGATATACGCGTTGAAGTATACCAAGGTTTGCAAGATTCTTTGCATGTCGGAGAAACCAATGCAGGTACTTATTATTTGTATCATACTGAATGTAAATACACAATTGTATTTAGTCATGTTTGCCAAAACTAATGCATTCAATTTATCATCGTAGAAAATTTCGGAAAAAGAACTATATTGCCATCTTACTTTATTGGAAGTCATTGTGATATGGCATAACGTTATGAAGATGGCATGCCTATTGTGCTTAAAGACGGTAAACCAAATATCTTTCTTACAATGACATGCAATCCTTCTTGGACTGAGACAACATCAGTACTCCTACCTTTTCAAACTCCTCAAGAGCGTCTAGATTTTCTAACAAGAATTTTTCGATCCAAATTTGAGCAATTAAAAGATGATGTCATAAAAAAAGGTGTCTTAGAAAAGGTTAAAAGTTACATGCATGTAACTGAATTTCAAAAACGAGGATTACCACATGTCCATATGTTGTTAGTCTTAGACAGCAATGACAAATTGCATGACTTGAAAGAGTATGATAGTATTGTCAGGGCTGAAATATCTAAATTGGAATGTGAACCACATTTACATGCAATAGTACTTAAACATAATATCTATGGACCTTGTGGTGCACTCAACCAAAATTCTCCATGTATGAAGGATGGACATTGTTAAAAAAAGTATCCAAAAGAGTTCTTAGATGAAAGTATCCAAAAGAGTTCTTAGATGAAACAGTTTCATCTAAGAACTCTTTTGGATACCTTTTTTTACAATGTTCATCCTTCGTACATGGATAGTTTTGGTTGAGTGCACTGCAAGGTCCATGGACCAAATGTTTAAGTACCGCTGTATGTACATGTGGTTCACATTCCAATTTAGGTATTTCAGCCATGACAATACTATCATACTCTTCCGGGTCACATAATTTGTCATTGTTGTCTAAGACTAACAACATCCACATTTGGCAATCCTTGTTTTTGAAATTCAGTTACATACATGTAACTTATAACCTTTCCTAAAACCCCTTTTTTTATGACATCATCTTTTAATTGCTCAAATTTGGACCGAAAAATTATTGTTAGCAAATTTGGACGATCTTGAGGAGTTTGAAAAGGTAGGAGTTTTGATGTTATCTCAGTCCAAGAAGGATTGCATGTCATTGTAAGAAAGATACATGGTTTGCCGTCATTAAGCACAATAGCCATGCCATCTTCTTAACATTGTGTCATATCACAACGACCACCAATAAATGATGATGGCAATATTGTTCTTTTTTCGACATTTTCTATGATGATAAATTGAATACATTAGTTTTGGCAAACATGACTAAATACAATTGTGTATTTACATTCAGTATGCTACAAATAATAAGTACCTGCATTGGTTTCTCTGACATGAAAAACATCTTGCAAACTTTGATAGTTGGTATACTTCAGCACATATATCTTTTTGGTGTTCTTGGAACTACCTCAACTTCCCTGATTCAATCTTGACATAATTGTCTGCAACATATTGTTGTAAAAGTCTTCCAACCTTCAATAATGCAGATTGATCATTTGGTCGTATCAACAAGTCAAGTGAAAATAGGTCGATACGAAATTAAAAATATTTCGAAGATTTATTTTGCTGAATAAGTACAAAGTAATTAAAATGTACCCGGAGCATGTAATAGTAATATCTTCAACATGATATTGTTTGCCCATTACTGCTACTTGTGTTGATTTCCCAACCATGTGTCCCAAAAGGTAACAATAGAGGATATTGTAGGGGATCATAATACCCCTTTGTTTCTTGAACCTTCTTTAGATTTCCGTCATGACATATAACATTTATATTCCTTTAACTTTGAATAGATTCATCATCTCCTCGAATAAGTGCTGCGACTTGCGAAGCAGATGAGAGATTATATTGAGGCTGATTAACTGGACGCTCTTTAATCAAGAGCCTCCATTCACCAACATTAGGAAGTTGTGCAAGTTGTTTGAACTTTCTTACATAGGGATTGTAATGATGGAACATTTGTTGTAGTTTATAAACTACAATTTGATGTAGTCGAGAATTTTCCAACATCCTATTTTGTAGCTCATGTTATGTATCGTAAATATATAACTGCAAGAAATGTGGTCTGGTACCTTCATTTGGATAGAATCCTCCCATGTTGTGATAGAAAGAACCTTGAGCACGAAAAGTGTATATACTACGACCAGTTGCAAGAATACTTTCATCGACATGCACACCAATTGAAGTGAATGAAAGTACATGATTGTAACTTCTTATATTTTGCCTAAAATAAATTCCTTCAGTAGAAACATCTAAAAATAGTTGTAGCAATTCTGGAGGAGCATTAACAATTGAAAATGACTCATTTCCCCCATTGCAGCACATGACACATGATTCATGAGAAAATAACCTTGCATTGCAATATCTGCATGTTGCCGGGGGAGGCAATTGACATTTTCTCATCGTGGCATTACTTCAAAAATTTCTAGAAGCATTGTGTATTGGTCGGAAACTCCTCTTTGACTCTGTTTGTTGTCAAGTTTAATTGTTAATAATTGTTACGATAACAATTGAATCTTTAATGTTGTTTTTTTTAGTTTTGTTTAATAATCTATTTATCTTTTCCATTAACAATAGATAAGGGGGATAAATAATTTTTTGTTCGTAGTATCTTTTTTTACTAATTAATTCATTCATTGCGTCAAAAAAAGCTAATTCATTCATTTATATCTAGAACAATATATAAAGACGCGCACTTGTTTGGGCTGAATTTATCTATATTCCAAATTTTCTCTTTAGTTGCAGCTATGGTTGTCAAGATCTATAGTTAACTCCCAAGATCTTACGATTTACGATCTTTGCCTTCGTCCACCGTGCCGGAGCAGTTGAAAACTCCTAAGATTGGCCGAGATAGTGAAAGCGCAGAGGAAGAGCGTGAAATCGCGGGATCAGCGATCTTCCACGCGTCAGTTTCGTACCGGGTTATAAAGCTCCAACCCGTTTTGCGCCGCCCCGACCTGGTTCTCTGTTTTTGACCAGATCCAATTTCCATTGCCCCGGCTCAATTTTGAACCGTTTAACCTAGAAAACTGATAGTTCTGCATCGAAAACTAACGAGCTTCAAAATAACTTGGGAAATTGGTGCAAATCCATCGAGCCTTGCATCCCTATCCCTAATTCATCAACTGTCTAAACTATTTCATTAATGGTTGCTAATCATTCACTTGTATTCCATAGTTCAATCTCTTCTATAAAATTATGTGCTCTTCTATGAACTATTCTCATCATTTCAACCTTTCAGAACTGCACTTGTTTTTCATTATGTTTAACAATTAATGAAGTTTTTATGCTACGATCTTATGATCCTAAGTTTTTGTGGGATCTTACGATCCTTGTTGCGATCCTATGATTTACGATGTTTATATACCCCAACGATCTTTAGTGGGATCTCGATCCTAACAACCATGCGCTAATTGATTGTAACAGTTAAATAAATAATTTAAACTGTATAATTACACCCTAAAGTTGAAATCAATTTTATAGAGGTAAAGACAACAACTTCATATCAATGGATATTAGCAATGTGAGTATTCGAATCTAACCGCATCAAAACTATATGAGTATTGTAGCACAAAATTTGACATATTGAGAATGTACCTTGACGACAACGACGTGACGTTGTAACATTAGTCGTGGCTTCCATGTCCATATCTGGTATATGTGCTTCTTCAAAAATTTCAAGGTCATTAAAATTTTCTCTGAATTCCATGCTATCTGCTAAGATATTTACAATTAAGTATCTTTAACAAAAAATAAATAAAAAACTATGCAGGTTGTGTTAAAAGAAATGGAGTTACCATGTACAATGTCACTGATATTTGTTCTACTTGATCCTGCTTCATTGTCATGAGTACCTTTAAAATTTGATTGGAATCTACGACGTGAATGTTTGAATACATAATCTTTTTTAAAAAAATGTAACAATATAAAATTAATATAGTTACATTAATTAATACCCAATTTTTTTCATAACTAATCAATTGCAGTGCCATTAATATGTCTAACACTTGGTCCAGCTTCGAAATCATAGATTCCTTGAAACCTTGGATTGAAAAATTCGTATTTGTGAGATTTTGGAATGACACTCTGAAAGCACGTTATTAGTAGTTGTTTCCACTTGTTTTCCTTTTTTTTTTTGCTTTGTTTATAATTTTCTCGCCTTCTTAATAGCTCTCGTTGTCGTTGTTCACTGCTCATTTTTTATCTTCTATTTCTTTCATATTATGCCCTTCTTTCCCTTTGATGTTTCCTCGATTGTTGAGTTCTTCTATTTTCCATTTTCATATTATACCTAACAAAGTATTAAACTTAAGCAAGCATTTTAGGTTGTTTAGAATAAGGGTCTGTTTGGTTCAACTGAGGGGGAGGGAAGGGGAGGGATTTTAATGGAGGGGAGGGAATGGGAGGGGAGGGGTGGGGAGAATTTTTAAAAACATTTATGTTTGGTTCAATGAAAGGAATGGGAGGGGATGTGAGAGATTTTAATTACATATATGTTTGGTTCACAAGGGGAGGGGAAGGATTTTAAAATTAATTTACCTTTATATATACTCTTATCTATGAATTTAAAATTATTCACTTTATTTTTTGTCAATTTTTTTTATTAACTTTATTATTACATCAACAAACAACTGTGAAAATGTTCAATCTAACAAATATCAACATTACTAATTTACTAATTGAGTTAAACTTTAGGTACAAATATTTATAATATTTTTCCTTCTAAAAAATCTATAATATTTAAATTATATATAAATATATTAAAAAAATGTATTGATAAATATTAATATTTTTTACAATGTATATATAGTATTAACATACAAACACAGCAACGTAACACTAAAACAAAAAATTTGTATAAAAAGAAATAACAAATTATTGTGGCAACGCAAGCTAAAAAACATGTACCATGAATAAAATATAATGATGGAAACCACAATAATATTTTAATGTAGATTACTTCGTTAAAAAAAAAAATCAACGTAAATTCACAAATTGATACTGATATAGCATGGCAATGGAGAGATAATCCTACCAGCAAAAAAAACATAATTCAATCTTTAAAATTTTAATAAGGATAATTTTGGTGTTTGACATAAAATTAAGGGTTATTTTGTCAATGTAATTAAAAGTAAAATAATCTACATCCCCTCCCCTCCAAATCTCCCCAATTTGGAGGGAAGCAAAAAGTGATGTTAGGAGGGATTTTGCTCCCCTCCCCTTCCCTCCCCTCCTCTCATAAAATTTGAACCAAACATACCAAATTTAAAATATTACCTCACCTCCCCTCCCCTCCAAAACCCTCCAACCAAACACACCCTAAGAGTTAAAAAAGTAGATACCAAGTGATATCTAATAATTTCTAATTAAATGGGAGCTTTATAATTCTGATTTATATTCATTAGACAAAAGTGATAGTAGTATATCATTAAAAATATACTTTAGACGTGTAAATCTAATTTAAGTGATACCAAGTAATAAATTATAGATTTTGTAACAAAATAAAATTTAATTTCAGAAGAAAACCACTCTTGTGAATATTTTACTTCCATTTTTCGTAAGTGTTAGTATTCTTACGTGGGTTAGAAGATGCTTTGACTATCATATGTAGCATTTGATCCTTGTTTGCACCACTATGCATGTTTTCATCTCAAAGCAAGTCATTATTCTCATTCCACAATTAATTTACTAAATCTATAAACTCTGTCAACTTAAAAGTGGCCAAAAAAGTAATAAAGTAATATGAATGAAATTAAGAGTGATTGAAGAATGACTCACAAAATTTATGGTTTTGGCACTATGTTGTTTGTGTTGCAGTCTCTGCCCGATACAGTTACAACTATGTATAACATGTGATGTATCAAACTTGTTATAATGAGATTGAAGAATTAATCTTCTTTCTCAAAATCTATAGAGTATTTTGTTTTTGGTTGTAGTTTATATATGCAGATAAGTAAGCTCATGGAAGTTATTATATGCAGTTTTTTTTTTTTACTTGTAAGTTATTATATGCAGTTTTTTTTTTACTTGGAAGTTATTATATGTTGTGTGGTGTTTAGGGTAATGTTGTCATTATGAAAAGTCAATTTCAAATTAAAAAAAATAGTCTTCTTTATATATAGGTATAGGTATAGATAAAAAACACATTTTTCAACTTAACACAGCTTATTAACGTGTTAAAATTAAAAATCACTCTTTTCTATTGATGAAGACAATGTTCCTCCACTAAACCACTTACTAGGCTTAATTGCACTTTTGGTCCCCCTATTTTAAAATCAAACATTCTAGTCCCCTTATTTTGATTTTTGTTGCACATCCCATTTTTTGACCAAGTGGCAACCAAAACGCTTACGTGGCAATACATGTGGCAAATAAAAGTGTCACATCAATAAATATTTTAATTATAATATTAATTTTTTAATGTTCAATATGAAAGAGACTATTTTTTAAAAAAAAAAAAATCTGGTAAACGAAAAAAATATAATTTTTTTAAAATCTGAAATATTAATTTAGTTTTAGAAAAAAACTGAAAAAACAAAAATTATTAATTTTAAGAAAGTTGAAAAAACAAAAAATATTGATTTTTTTAGAAAAACCGAAATATTAATTTTTTTAAAAAATATCTTAAAATTTATTTTATATTTAAATATTAATTTTAAAATATTAATATTTCAGATTTTTTTTCAGTTTGTTTTTAAAATAAATTTAAATGTTTTTCGATTTTCAGATTTTTTTTATATAATATTTCAAATATTATTTTTTTATAATCAGTAATATTAGTTTCTTAAAAAACTGAAATTATTATTTTCTTTTTAAAATCTGAAAATAAAATATTATTTGAAATAAAACTGAAATATTAAATAATTTTTCAGATATTTTTTTAAAAATTAATATTTTTTTGTTTTTTCATATTTTTTTAAAAAAAATTTAGGTTTTTTTTCAGATTTTTTAATTTTTTTTTTTTTGGTTATTCAGATTTTTTTTAAAAAAATAATATTTTTCATATTGGAAATTAAATATCTAAAATTAAAATATTTGGTGACGTGGAATTTTTATTTGCCACGTAAGCGTTTTTGTTGCCACTTGGTTAAAAAATAGGGTGGGGGACCAAAAGTGCAACAAAAATCAAAATAGGGAGACTGAAATGTTTGATTTTAAAATAGGGGGACTAAAATCGCACTTTTGGCAAAATAGGGGGACCAAAAGTGTAATTAAGCCTACTATTTTTGTCAGCTTTTCAAATATTTATTTATTTACTTTTGTTTTTGTTTATTTCAAATGTCTACCATAGGATCAATATTCGAAAGTGGTCTCCCCTTCTTCACCAAAATGTACCAGCAAATGCACATATTCTGTGCTAGGTTTGTCACATTCATTGTCCCCCATGTTTCTCCGATTAACGTCAAACGCGATCACACAAAAAAATCAAAAGAAACACATGTATACATTGAATGGAAGTGAAATCAACGAGAATGAAAAATACCCATTGATTTAGGTACGTGCAATGCTTCTATGCTGGAAGAAAGGTTTGAGGTGGTATGAATTTTAGAATTAGTTTTCAAAAACTAAATCATAATGAGAAAATGTGTAAAATTAGTGTTTCTATTTTTAGTGCACCTATTTTAAAATGATACCTAAGTGGTGATGTCTTCCGATAGTGTTCTTTTTCTAGTGTATACATTTTTGGATGGAGGAAGAACCGTGAAATATTAATTGTTTTGGACCTATAATTTTAAGCAAATTGAACAACTGATTTAAGATTAGCATTAAAGATAATAACTCCTCATAGCCATGGTAGAAATTAGAAACTGGATGGCTGGATCCCACTTTATCATCACCTTTGCAATCCCTTCCATTTTCATCCACTTCCCAACCATGCCCCTCACCCTTAGCTGAACCTTATTCAATTACAAACATAAGCATGTCTTCAACTAATGTCAATTCACCAGACTCTAAAACCCCCTTACTATTGTGCCCAAAACTGTTGAAGTCAATTTATGGACTCAAAAAAAGCTAGCCGCAAGCAAGGAAAGATTCTCTTCCCACCCCCCATGACTCTTTCCCCCCCCCCCCCCCGGATTTCCATTTTTACCCCTAGTTTTAAACTTCGGAACGCGTTTTCCGAAGTTTTTTTTGCCTTGAAGATCAACTTCAGAATGTATTATCCGAAATTTTCGACAAATTTGAACTAAAAAAACTTCGGAAAACACGTTCCGAAGTTTTTGGACAGGGGTAAAATTGGAATATTGGGGGGTTAAAAAGAGTCATGGGGGGGTGAGAAGAGAATCTTATGCAAGCAAGTGGCAAGAGATGCTTTTGGATATGCTCAAAGAAAACTCTTATCATTATAATCTTTTTGGTTTATGCAGGAAATATTGTCTCAGAGCTGGAAATTCCCCTTCATGGACTTTCAGTCGTTAAATATACACTTTACTACGATTTTTTAATCAAAGATTTAGGCGTGCTTTCCATGGACTTTGAGGCTGCACACACCTTCAAAGGAATCACTGTCAACCACTATTGCCTTGACTTGCATTCTAATTCTAGTTGTCTTAGAAACAATAAATTAGCACACGTCCAACCTACAATCCATCTTCATTACTAATCAAGACTGAGTTCTCCTCATTTTGAGGTGTCCGGTTACAGAAGGTTAATTAGGAAGCTTCTTTATCTAACGTTTTCCAAAGTTTTTCTAGTTCGACTTTGGCAAAATTTCGGATAACACGTTCTAAAGTTCGTATTCAAGGCAAAAAAAAATTCGGAAAACGCATTCCGAAGTTTAAATTCAGGGGCAAAAAAGAAAATTCGAGGGGGAAAAAGAAATGGCAGGAGGGGAAGAGAAACTTTCGTCGCAAATCATAGGTTAATCTCTCAATGGAGATCCAAAAAATAGTCCACAATATTCTTCCTTTGAAGTGGAGTATCAAGCTCTGTAATTATTTCTTTAATTTAGAAATGAAAAATAAGCATTTCTCTCCCACTCCAAAACCCAACTCTCAAACATAGTCTTAGCTTCCTCAGATCAAACATTTGACTTGTTTTGCATCCTAATCACTTCCATCGCTTTCCATCAAAGGTGAGTATGTTTTTTTTTTTCTCAACCTCTTATAGATTGGAGAAGGGTATTACACGCATCAAAGCCTAAGCCAGTTAGTTAAGATATAAGCCAGATAATTATAGTTGGTTATTACAGCTGTATCAGTTACTTGCAGGGTTCACGTTTTCATGCATGCTTTGATCACATGAAGTTGCAAATTTGCGATCAAAGTAGGGTGAAATCACATAACAAACTATGAAGGAAACAAGTTGAGTACAGTAAAATAACAAGATAGAAAAACATTCATTCTTATATAAAAATAATAATCACAAGGGAAAAGTTGGCATCTATATTAATATTACTACTATATCACAAATCAATTTTGGATTTACAAAGCCAAAACACGCACACATACAAAATCCATAGGTTAAGAAACCAACTCGAAAAAAATTAGAACACTTCAGCTACCTTGCTTGCAAGAACACGATCCCTTCTTTCAACGTAGCTAAATGGAAACCAGCCCGCTCTCCCTTTGCATTCACCCTCGGCCCATCCATTATTTGTTACCTGTTAAAAAAGCAACAACCATATTGGCCCACAAGAAAATCTGAACATTTTTTTTTATATTCTTTTTAAAAAGGATGCTAAACTACGAGCATGTGAACCACAACTACTTGAATTGGAATTTGGAGCACTCTAGCTTCATCATAAATAGATGATAATGTAAATATGTTCTGATTTCCTATTAGGTTATCATGACGTGTTAAGCTTAAGTGCATCTTCACTATATAAGATATAATGGAATGAATACTTTTCACTTGGGTTATTCCTGCATCAGTTTTGAAACTTACATTAATTTGTTGGCTGCATCTACGGTGCAAAAGTGAACTAAGACTTGCCCCGCGCACCATGTTACTTCATGGTTGGATTTAGTGGTTTCACCCTATGTCTTGATAGACCTTTCACACATGATTTCTCACCCTTTCTCTCTCCCAGACTCATACACGCCCTAACTTACCATTCCACAAGATTTTCTATTCATCCAACTCAAGATCTCGCATCCATTGCCATGTTCTCACCTTCCCCCTCTATCTCACTGTGACTACCCCAAACCCTCGTCATACTTTAGATCTTCAGAGTTGTATTATTAAGAGTTCAAGCACCTAGAAAACTGCTTCTAAAAAAACACCTAGAAAACTCCATTCATGATGGTTGCAAGTTTAATAAGAAGTTTTTTTTTGGTGAGCAGTTTAATATGAACTGTTTTTTAAAGTTGAAATATAAGTTTACTTAGAATAATTGAGGCACCCCATTTCCATAATTCCACGGATCACAAGGCCTTGAAGTTTTTGTAGTTTAATTACATAATCTGTGAATTTATGATTCCCCGTCTTTTATTGAAATCTCATCCATGAATTTATGATTCCCCGTCTTTTATTGAAATCTCATCCCCATGTACAAAGTATGAGGCTTTAGGTGACTTTTTGCCCGAAGGTGGGTGTGTAGATAGACAAAATTATAGATTGGCCTTATGGGGTTAGGCAATTATAGATACTGAATTTTTTAAAGGGGTTTTTGTTGTAGTTAGCAAAATGTAAGGGTAAAACGAGAACATGACCAAGAGGATGAGTGCAAAGAGGGAGAAAGAACAAGATGGAAAAAATTGTGTATGGAGGTTGTATCATTTTTTTTTTGTGGATAGATCAATCTAAGGGTTATTTTAACTTGTGCCACATGAAACATATGCTTTGGTTGTGCATGTTAGCCAAAGCCTAATTTGTTACCATAAGTGAAATGAAGGTTGAAAATACAAACCATTAACCCAAAAGAAATAAGCCATTTTTTGTTCAAAGAAGCAAACTATAGTAATACTCAGATTCAGTAAGCTACAAACCTTTCGAATGACAATATAATCACCAACTGATAGATTCAGCTCCACATCAGACACGGCAGAGTATGGGAATAAAGCCTGCAACAAGAGTAAATAAATGTTACAAAGGAGAAAGCAGCCACTTGTTTTACATGTGTATAAGAAAAGGTCTCTTAATAACCTCTCCTAAGAAGTAACCCATGCTATCTGTTGATCCATTATGTGTCTGAGAAGCATAAACACCATTCACTTCTTCATATGGTGGGGGTGGTGGCATGTTGTTATCCACACTAGGAGTAGGAGGGGCTTCAATTCGTTGTCTTTCTGATTTCATCTATCATTAAATATAGACATAGCACTAATCATACATCAACATAAGAAAATTATGGATATATCAATCAAAATGATAAAACGGTGAGTGCTTACCTCCCCTTCAAGTTGATCAAGAATTTGTAGGACTACTTGGTGATAGGAACGTTCCGCCTCAACCTTCATTCGTAGAAATAAAATGCGCAGTTAATTAAAAGTTACGATTGTAATAACTAAGAACCAAATTTTATTAAACTGAAGAACCACAGAATTGTAAAGAAAAACTGCAATACCATAGCTATAAGTCGTTGAAGGGTTAACCTCTGCTGCTGTGCTTCAACAGCAGCCAATGCTGCAGCTGCTTCCTTCCCCAATATGGTCATGTTTGTTGTCAGGTCTTGCAGCTTTGCTTCGGCTGCTTCTAATTTCATAGCATTCTCAGAATTGCCTGGCATTTCTCTTACTTTTGCCTGGCGTTTAGAAACTTCAATAGCCTGTCTAGGTTCAAATGACAGAGTAAACAAGTCAAGATAGATAGATACATTCATTAAATCTTTTAAAAGAAAGTCATTATATAAACATGTACTTCAGCATCTTTTGAAAAGTCAAATGAAAGATAAATCCCATAATAATCTTTTGGAAAGTCAAATGAAAGATAAATCTCATAATACCTGGGCTTCAGCATCTTGTCGCATTCTATCATAACGTTGAGCAAGATGCCGAGCATCCTCTAACGGAGCTCCCACCACCATTGCCCTTAAGGGTTCTGCAACCTATTCAGCATGGAGCATAATTTCAATCACAGAATTATTGGGCTGAGATAGCATTCACACTGGTAAATAAACAATCCAAGCCACCATTATAAATAGAGACATGCTTTTGGCCAAGCCAAAGGCCCGTTTACTCTTTCATGTATCCAGCTTTCATTTCAATTAATAACAATAAGAGAATATAGATCTAATATTTTCTCCACCATGTTTTACAACTGTAGAAAACAACTCTAGCATTTTCAAAAATTTGAAAAAGTCGAAACATTATTTTCATTGTTTTTGAAAATGAACTCTTCCTAGTCTTATTTTCATCTTCTCTTATCATAATGGCTAACTACATGAGTCTTCCATCTCCTTGTTAACAATTTAAAATGAAAAAAATTTTTAGAAAATGAAAAGTGAAAATGTTTTCACAAAGTAAACAGGGCTCAAACTCTCCAAACATGCCGTAAAACCCATTCATATTCGGTAAAAACAGTTAGGTTATGAGACAAAAAGTATCATTACTTCTGCAAGTCAGATTTGAACATCGTAATCTTGCAATTACAAGTAGCTGCATGATGAAGGCATACATAACAAGCCTCAAACACACACACACACACACAATTAACCTGTGTACCAAGAGCTTTTAGTAAGTTTCCACGCTCCTTCTCCATCTGAGCATGGGCTCGTGCATAACATAGTGCAGCCCTGCACAATGTCCCACCACTGGTACACGTATTTTCCGAACCATATTTCCTGCTATCTTCCGACAACTTCGTTCCTATTGAATGTGAAATACATAAATTCAATAACAATATTTTCTACAAACTAATTGCAATAATCCTATATAGAAGCTTCATTAACCAACATTACTTACCTATTTCAACTTGCTTGGATCCGGTAACAATATAACCTTCTACTCCACGAACAACATCCCTTTGATAATGCTAAAAACACAAAAGTTACCACTATCAGCTTTGGAGAGAACAAATAACACCAATAAACCGAGACAAAATACAAATGTGAATAAACTAACCTTTCCTGCACGTGTTGATATATAAAGTTTTTCAAGTCTCTGGTGTAGGTGAAGCTCTCTCTCATCTGTAACCATATTATCTGAACCTCCATAACCGCCAGCCCCAAACTGTTTCAGCACAGCCTGAAAATAGCAATAATTCAGGATTTTCATCAACACCTTGATAAACAAAGCAATCAAAACTAACGAACAACTAAGAAACAAGAACAATTTTTTTTGATAAATACAAAATAAACGATTTAAAGCTAGTTAAATCAAAATTAACGGATAAGAAAACGTGAAATCCATATATACACAATTACACATCGCTCAGTGATTTCAAAATCAGCTACAAGTTTAAAATTCAACTCTAATCTATATCATTTATTTATTGATTGACTGATTTTCGCAATGTAAGTACAAAATTCAATTAGATCCAACAGAACTATGCGGTTTCATATTCATCAGAACAACAATTACAATGCTATAAAACCGAAACAAAATTATTATAATCATGAAAAATTGAAAACTAATACAATTACAGATTAGATGAAAACAGCGATGAAACGTAGCAAATGAAACGAAAACCGTAAGAACACAAAATGAATTTGAACGGAAACGAAGAAGAAATGGAAAGATCTGGTGAAGAATTTTGAGATAGGTTTTGTGAACGAACGAACCTGTTGTTGGCGAGCGACTTGTTCTCGAAGCTTCGAAGCTTGTTTTCTGATAGCATCCATGAGAATGAATTGAATCTGAATCTGTTTCAGCGTGAAGAGTTTTTAAGTGTTACAGAACCGATTAACCAAAAAAAACTATACATTGAAATTGAATTCTCATTTTCATTCATTGGGATTTGGATCCTTCACCGAGAATATTTTATTTTATTACAATTATAATAGTAAAATTTTAAATTAATTAGATTAAAAGTACATTGTAAGAGATTTTTTTGGTTACCAGCTCGAAGTTAAACAGCAGAAATAGATGAATGATTCAACGGATGGTTTTCTACTTTTCTTGCAGTCTTGTTAACTTGTTAGCACGTTTGATTCAAATGGAAGAAGGAAAATGATATTGAAAAACAAAATGAAAATATTTTTTAGGGATAAATATGTTCCTGGTCCCTATAAATATCTTAAGTTTTGTTTTTAGTCCCTCTAAAATTTTTCTTCGACTTTTGGTCTCTCTAAAATTTTCAACTAATACTTTTGGTCCCTACTTTTAAATTAAGTCATATATAGACTTCATATTTTTTAATGAAATTTTTCAGAACAGTTTAGAATATTTTAATAATCACGCACAAAAAAAATTTTGAATTTTTTATCAAAACATGAATTAAATATGATTTTTCTAAGCACCAAAAACATAAAAATTTATATTTAATTTATGCTTTGTTAAAAAATTCAAAAAAAAATTGGGAGAAATTCTTATAATATTTTAAACATTCATAAAAAAATTTATTCAAAAATATGAAGTCTACACATGAGTTGATTTAAAAGTAGGGACTAAAAATGTTAATTGAAAATTTTTTAGGGACTAAAAGTAGAAGAAAAATTTTAGAGGGACTAAAAACAAAACTTGGAATATTTATAAGGACCAGAAACATATTTATCCCAAAATTTTTATTTGGAAGAGGTAAGAAGAAAGTCAAGAGAAAAGGGGGGAAAATGATATAAACAAGAAAAATAAAATTTTATTGAAAAATGAATTTACTCATTTACTACTTTCTTTCATGAATAGGATTAGGGCTAAGCTCCAAGAAGAACAAAACTTATTTAGTTGGAGGTTAGGTTGCGATTTTTTTCCCACAATATCCCTTTGGGTCCCAATATTCCCACAATATCCCCCTCTTGAAAAAAATACCCACAATATCCTCCTTGGGGGACAAGTTCTGGGTCGTGCAGAGGAGAGAGAGATGGCGACACTGCCGCTTCCACCATCCATGTGTACATGGCGACACTGCAGCTTCCACCATGGGGCCACCAAATTTTTTTAATCATTTCTGCATGCATTACGTGAAAACGTGAGATAGGGGGGTGGGTGGGTGGTTAATTAATTTAATTTTTTTGGGGTTTGAAATTTTTTTATTTATTTATTAAATATTAATTAATATCATTATTAATTATTTATTAAAAGAGAAGTAATATTAAAAATTAATTATGATAATAAAAATATTAAAATGCTTAAAAATTATTGTAATATTTATTAAAAAAAAAATTATCTTGTTCTAGATGGAGACCAGGTCAACAATGTCCAACCTATGCACTCAAATGAATATCTATATAATTATAGAAGGGACGCCATGCCATATTTGTCCTCTGATGCATATTTAAACGACCCACGTCCTGATGGGCAACCACACCATACCCCTACCCCTCAATCACAATATTCTCCTAGCCCACAACCACAACATACCCATACCCCTCAATCACAATATTCTCCTAGCCCACAACCACAACATACCACTACCCCACAACCACAAACATACAACGAATCAGATTTCGTTACCCCCCAGCCACAATTCCATAATTTTTTTGACAATGTTAACTTTCAATCACCATCAACTCATCAATACACACAACATTACGTCGAACACTACTACCCCGGTCAATCTATACAACCTCAACCGATCCAACAAATCCCCCTACAAATATCCCAACAAATCTCCCAAGATTATCAGTGGGTTGATTCACAAGCATCGGAAGCGTTGTTAAATGCCACATGGGCTCAAGGTCAAGGCGTTTCTTCAATGGGTGGAATTTTTGGGGATAGACAAGATTTGACACCCATAAACGTTCCACCTCAAAACCCGGACAACGAACACATGGAACAACAACAACTTCGATTCGGACATCGAGAGCATCATCCTCCGGATTGTGGCACTGGATCACGATACCATTATTAGTATTATTATCAATTAGTATTGTAATTGTAAATTTTTTTTTTAATAAATACTACAATAATTTTTAAGCATTTTAATATTTTTATTATCATAATTAATTTTTAATATTACTTCTCTTTTAATAAATAATTAATAATGATATTAATTAATATTTAATAAATAAATAAAAAAATTCCAAACCCCAAAAAAATTAAATTAATTAAAACCCCCCCCCCCCCCCCCCCCCCCATCTCACGTTTTCACATAATGCATGCAGAAATGATTAAAAAAAATTGGTGGCCCCATGGTGGAAGCTGCAGTGTCGCCATGTACACATGGATGGTGGAAGCGGCAGTGTCGCCATCTCTCTCTCCTCTGCACGACCCAGAACTTGTCCCCCAAGGAGGATATTGTGGGTATTTTTTTCAAGAGGGGGATATTATGAGAATATTGGGACCCAAAAGGGATATTGTGGGAAAAAAATCTTAGGTTGCTTACAATTTAGTTGTCTTCTAATATAAGAAAGGGAACTATTGGATATGAATAAAAATATTTACTAAGACACGGTCATTTTTTAACGGGAGAGACTAAAACTAACAAGATTTGCACATTCAGAAATATATTTGCAAAAATATATATACAGGGACTAAAACTAAAAATTCACGAACATACAGAGACGAAAATATTATTTAAACCTAAAATTATATTATAATCATTTACCATCACTTTTTTGAACCAAATTAACTCATTTCATTCATAAGAACATTCTCAATACAATATGACATACAATGATCATGATACCCAGAACTAGCATAAGATAATGATGTCCTTGCTAACAAATTAATTACATTGTTTGCTTGTCTTTGAATACAACTTATCTTAAAGTTTGGTAGTAGTTTAAGTCTTAGTTGTTAATTGCGGAGCGCCAACCCAAAAAAATGCTATAGCAGTATAGCGGGTAGCGCTATGACTGCTATTGTAAAGACCATAAAACCATGTACAAATTAAACATAAATTCCAACAACATACATAAATACTAAAAAAAAAAAAAAATACACAAAAATAAAGGGACTTTTATACTTAATAATTATACTAAATATTGTCATTTACCATCAAAATAGGTTCTAAATAAAGACTAAATAACATTTCATCAATCTCTAGAAGTAATCAAAATGACATCCCATTAAAATAAAGCATAAGCAAGTTCTAAAATAAATAAAATACTAAAATCATGCTTCCACATCTACCTCATTTTCACTTGCAAGCTCCACCACATTAAGATTATCTTGTTCATTTTTTTATTTCACTTGCAAATAGTTTTGAGAAAGGAACAAACCTTGTGACAAAATGAGAAGAGCGTGAAATATTTAGAGAAGAAAAATGCGTTGAAACGGCGCAAACACAAAAAAGTAATCATGTGGTGAGAACTTAGGGCAACAAAAGGGTGCAGAAGAGCCTAAAATACTCCTATTTTTATGATTTAATTCCAAAATTAAGATTTTCATCAATTGTTTCCCGCCAAAAGGCAAAAGTGGCTAGAAAACGCTACCGCACTGCTATGACACTGCTATTCAACAAAAAATAACGGGCGCTATTTCCGCTTCTCTAAATAGCGGAAAGCAGACCTATAACATAGCGGGGAGGTGCCAAACGCTACTATTCCGCTATACCGCCGCTATAGCACCGCTATCAACATCATAGGTTTAAGTGAAGCTTTACAAAAATTTAAAATAGCACTATATTTAGAATTGGAACTAAAATTAACTTGCTTGTAGTCAAGTTCAATGAACACCGCCGCTAAATTCAATTCAATAAGCTAAATTAATGCTTCTTTTAGTCCACAAGCTTCTGCTTCCTGAGATTGTGATAAACCTTGAAACCAAGTAGTTTATTTCTAAAATAAACTCTTTGTGATACCTCTCGGGCATATTCTGACGCCATAACATCCTTATTCTTGAAAATTGCGGCATCTATAAATTATTTAAATAGAGTGAAAGTCAATAAATAATATATTTTAGTTGAAAAAATGACAAATATTGTATTAATATTCTAAATTGACAATTATTTTAAAAAGAAAAAAAAATGTAAATGAAACTCTTTTATGAGAAGAAAATATTATTACTTATATTATAATATTACTTGTGACTAAAAATGATTAGAATATGTTCCCGTGAGCATAATTCAGTTGATAGAGATATTATATGTAAAATTCAAGAAGATACTCCAATATTTCACCTTAAAAATAGTGGCAATGCAATTGATAGCTTAAAAGTAGCTCATTTGAAATGTCATTATTTAGTTCTGCAGTCGCAACAATGATTTTATAAATTTTAGTTCTGCGGTCACAACAATGATTTTATAAATTTTAGTGAAAAATCACGTTTGAAGTTAAAATTTATAAATTTCAAATTAAAATCAATTCTACAATTTTAGAATCACTTTTACCCATCTGTTAAAGGAATCACTTACCCATTCAAAATTGAAACCAAAAGCATGCACTCATTTAGCTTGGAATTAGAGACTGGACTCAAAATCTCAGTTCTAAAGCAAGCACTTGGTTGGCCAACCCTATTTTGCAGCTTTCTAGTGATCTCCACTTAGTTGGCCCCTCTATAATATCGTAAGCTTTAATTTTAACTCAATAGTATTCTAACCAGAATACTTGCACTTCACGCAATACATTTAATGTAGCTGAATGTTTTTCCAAACTTCACCTTGCTGCTAAGACGCTAATGTAATTTTCCAAATGAAGTTGATTCTAATTGATCCCAACATATAGATTCTAACCCGACAACCTCCCCGACATGTTGATTTTTAATAGGTTCTAACATCCAAGAAATATCATTCACAACAAATTTAATTCAACAAAAATCTTAGTTTAAACAATACAGCATCCAACTATGGCTTCACATATTCTCTGATAAACTCTTCTAGCTGAGATATCTCTCCAGTTAAACCAGAAGCATCCGCAGTTGTAACTTTGTTAGAGCATTGAGTAAAGGAAAATGGCTCGCCAGGTACTCCCAAAGTGAACTCATTTGTAACGTCAGCTTCTGAAACTGCACTTCTTGATGACCGCAATTTGTCGCTGAAAAAGGATAATATGAATCAGTAGTAGAGCTGGCAGATGAAAATAATCAAATTATCATACCTTGGATGATATCAACTTTCTTGAGATCAAAAAATGAATCATTTTATTGGGTGTGATGACAAATAAATGTGGATGATTTGAGTAGTATGAAAATTAATGCATTTCTTCAATATGGACCAATCAACAATAACAGCATTGACATATGAATGTGCGTCTGTCCCACAAACTATTGTTGTATAAGAAAGAATTCCTAAAATTGGGCAGGAATCAGGAATGAATAAATAGCTGAACAATTTTATTGAAAGATTAGGAAAGGATAAAAGAAAACAGGAGAGAAATATCTCCTGCAAGGATTTCCCCTTCTACAATAGAGTCACTACTCTATTCACAAACTTTACAATGTTCAAAAGATGCTCTCTATCCTGTGTTCTCTTATTTATACACATACTCTATATAACAACCTCCACTAACTAACTACATACCTAACTTCTAATAACAACTCTTAACTACATTAACTACTCTAATTTCTCTTTATTCTATAATCGTAACACAAACACACATTCAACAGGGGTGGGGAGCACATTATCCATCAACTGTGATAACACAATTATATGATCAAGTAGTGGCTGAATGATCAAATGAGTAAAGGTAGACAAAGTAAAGGACTTGAAGCCATACATTTCCTTTTCGAGCTGTCTGCGGATAAATTCTTTCGTGTGAGCAGTAACTTTGTCTGTTTTGTTGCAGAGAATAAGCAGAGGAATCTTCTTCCTCACAACACTTCCCTTGGTCAATAGATCATATAGATACCTTGAATCGTAAAACAAAATATCAGTATCTTTATAACATTTTAGCACCGCGCGAGCATTTAACACACGCAACCATGGCGCACAACTAATATTAACAAAATATTACTTTAATCTAGGAACTGAGCGGAGAAGGGAATTACTCTGAGGCAGCACGGCAATTTGGCAAGAAGTCCAAAGCATCAACCACAAAGACTACACCAGCTGCTTGAGGCAAGTACTCATCCAGTTTGGGTCGAAGACGAGAATGCCCAGGAACATCAACAATACGAACAGGTTTTATCTTGCTCTTCTGTCAAAACCAAAGAAACGTAAGATAATATTTGGTCTATTATTGTATGTCTGACTCAACAATTATTAAGCAAAAGTATACACGTAATTTCAACAACTCAAAAGCATTCTTCACCTAACAATAAAATATTCATTTTGCAGAGATAGGAAGCACAATATCCACATACCCAAAAAAATGTTCAAACCCATACATTCAAGGTGGCATTTGAGTGCAGGAGGCTAACATTACCTTTGTTTTTTCACCATGAAGAATAAAAGTGTCTTCATTAGGTTCCATTGATGTAACAGTACCCTGATGAGTAGAGCCATCCCTAAGCTGACACATGCATAAAAAGTGTGTCAAGAATATTATGTTAGCGCATATATTTGAGCAGAAGGAAAATTAATAATAATATTACCAAGGAGTCTATCCCACCACGTATTATCACCTAATAATTTAATAAGATACCTTCAGTTTATGATCATCCACCTAACCCTAACTCTTCTATTCCCTAACATACAACTATACAAGCCCTATTTGGTTTTAAATGATTACAATTGTATGTCTCTGCATTACTACGAACTAAGCTACACAGTTCAAAACATTGTAACAGTAACTGAAGTAATACTACAAACTAGGCTATGCAGTTCAAAACCTTGTAACAATAACAGAACCGCTCCCCATGGATTAGACGTAACAAAATCAATTCATTTCTCGTTTTCAGGTTACAGAAAACAAAGAATACTCACAAAACTACCCTACAAGTCCACAACCCATCATCATAAGTCATAACATTCAGATCAACAAAACGACGATGCAATTAAATAATAGTCTACAAGAAATAAGAGTTAAATATTTCTTTTAAATCCCAATATCATCTTATCTTAGCTCAAAGCCAAAAATTACTGAAAACCTAAAACATAAATCAGCATCATTTCAACTAATACAGTAAATCTTCATTTCACAAATAAACACAAAATTAAGCATATAATGAAAGTGAAATCAAAACAACTAGACATTGAATAACTTTGATTTATCTAAATTATTACGTCTCTGGCGAACGGTTTTAGGTTTAACATAAAAAAGCATAATTACCTGATAGAAGAGAACGGTTTTACCACTGCCACTAAGTCCAGTCAAAACAATGGTGTTAAATTTGGTGCGCTTCAAAGCCAGAACTGCAAAAAACAACAAGAATGAATGAAAAAGTAAGAATCGAGAAATTGAGTAGAAATTGAAGAAGAAGGATTGTAGAAACTGACGTATGTAAAGAATGAGGGTTGTGATAAGCGCGATGGTACAAGCGGCATGGAGTTGCTTTAAGGGAACTTGGCGAAGATAATCATTTGCTACATTCCATAGATGAGAAACTTGTTCCTTCCATTGTTCTAACTCTTGTTGCATTGTGAATTCAGGTTTCAGGGGTTTGTTTTCTTTTTCTTTTCAAAATGATTTTATTTATTTATTGGATCCCTTTTTTTTATTTTTATTACGGTAAAAGGTCCGGGAGGGAATAATAATATTAATAATATCCTCATTTTGCTTTCATTTTTAGAATAAATAGAAGAGAAAATTCTTGACCAAAAAAAAAAAAGAGAAAATTAATTTTTGATCCTTTTTTTTTTACAAAATTTTGACTTGTTTGGTAATATAAGCAATAAATAAATTGTTTTTCTAAGTTATTTTTTACCACAAAACCTTTTCCTAATTGTCAAAGAAATGACAATTTATTTTCCTAGATTAGAATTTTTTTTTTTTTAGTGTAAACCGGATATCCTCTGCGCGCAACTGCAGAGACTAATCCCTCGAGCCTTGTGAGACCCAAATGGGTGGCAAACTCTCCCTAAGAGATTAGAAATTGTTTTAGTCTATGAAGTTTGAACCCAAAAACTCTTTATTATTTTGTTTTAGACTTTTATTTATATTAAAATTGATCTTGTAATATGTATAATATTTGATTTTATTCTCTCAAAATAAGGACTAAAATAAATATTACAATCAATAATTAATTTTAATATGAATAGATTTTGTTGAGATTCAAACAAAATACTAAAGATAAAGAAAACAAAAGTGTAATATATATCCATCCCAAGACTAGACTTTTATTTTAAAAAACAAAACGCGATATCTCATTCATTTAAATTACTAGAATACATCATACAATTATATATTCAATAGCATATGGTAAAATGTCAATTACAAATAATATGATAAAATTTAAAAAGACTGAAATATTCATGACTTCAAATCTTTCAATAGGAATCAAACGAACACTGCAACAATACGAAAAATCAAATAACGCCGCACAACGAAATCACGAAAAACACAAACAAACTAAAAGTAAAACTTGATCCATGTGAAAACCATTTATTTATCTTAATTATAATTATAATCTTAATCTTAATCTTATCTTATCTTAATCTTAATCTTATCTTATCTTAATCTTATCTTATCTTATCTTAATCTTAATCTTAATATTATCTTAATCTTAATCTTATCTTATCTTATCTTATCTTAATCTTATCTTATCTTATCTTAATCTTAATCTTAATCTTATCTTATCTTATCTTAATCTTAATTATAATAAAAGTTATGTTTAACACATACTAAAACCCTAATTAAGCTTTTAACTTAACCCTAATCTTTCCCTCCTAAACCACTATTAATTAACACTCTCATTTAATTTCTCTCACCTAAATTTGAATTTGGAATTAGCCATTTGCTATGTATTGAAAATAACACATCACTAAATGATTTTATTTGGAATTAATTTTGTACTACCATTTTTGAATCAAGAAAATAACACATCACTAAATGATTTTATTTGCAATTAATTTTGTACTACCATTTTTGAATCAAATTATTTTGATTCTATATCATTTCAATTTTATAGTATCCTCTATTTTTATTAATTTATTAGTATTGTTTAGTTTCATTTGTACTCTCTGTTTTAAATTTCAATATATTTATATTTAGATTTCATTTTGTTTTTTTATTTGCAATTTTTATTATGGAAATTTAAATCGTATATCTATCGTTCAACTAAATCCGTGAATTTAATCTTAATCTTAATCTTAATCTTATCTTATCTTAATCTTAATCTTAATCTTAATCTTAATCTTATCTTAATCTTAATCTTAATCTTATCTTAATCTTAATCTTAATCTTAATCTTAATCTTAATTTTATCTTATCTTTATCTTAATCTTATCTTATCTTTATCTTATCTTAATCTTAATCTTAATCTTAATCTTAATCTTATCTTAATCTTATCTTAATTATAATAAAAGTTATGTTTAGCACTACTAAAACCCTAATAATTAAGCTATTAACTTAACCCTAATTTTTCCCTCCTAAACCATTAATAATTAATACTCTCATCTAATTTCTCTCATCTAAATTTGAATTTGAATTAACCATTTGCTATGTACTGAAAATAACACATCACTTAATGATTTTATTTGCAATTAATTTTGTACTACCATTTCTGAATCAAATTATTTTGAATATATATGATTTCAGTTTTATGGTATCCTCTATTTTTATTAATTTATTAGTATTGTTTGGTTTCATTTGTACTCACTGTTTTAAATTTCAATATATTTGTGTCAAAATTTATTTTGCAATTTATTCTGTTTTAAATTTCAATATATTTATGTTTAAATTTCATTATGTTTAAATTTTTAAATTTCATTAGTTTTTATGCATTGAAAATAAAATATTATTAAATGCTCACTAAAAAATAGCACAATATAATATCTTAATCTTATCTTAATTATAATAAAAGTTATGTTTAACACTACTAAAACCCTAATAATTAAGCTATTAACTTAACCCTAATTTTTCCCTCCTAAACCATTAATAATTAATACTCTCATCTAATTTCTCTCATCTAAATTTGAATTTGAATTAACCATTTGCTATGTATGAAAATAACACATTTCTCCCACCTAAATTTGAATTTTGAATTAATCATTTGCTATGTACTGAAAATAACACATCACTTAATGATTTTATCTGCAATTAATTTTGTACTACCATTTCTGAATCAAATTATTTTGAATCTATATGAGGCATCACCTCTATCATATTGAGGCATCACCTCTATCATATTTGTTATTTTTGTTATGCTAATTAGGTTTTTCTACTTCTGCATAATTGAAGAAAAAAAAAAGAATCTATGAGTGACTTTTGTTATTATCTAGTAAGTTTAAACTTTTTGGAACTTTATTTATTTATTTATCTATTTCATTCCTCTACTTAATGATTTATGCTTCTCTGCCACCATTTGTACCGAGTACTGACTAATTTAAGTGTCAATATAGTTATGTTATGTTTTGATTTGATTTCATTTTATTTTTTTATTTATAATTTTAATTATAGCAATATAAATCGTATATCTATCACTCCGCAACATCCGTGCAATGCACGAGTCAAAGTCTAGTGTTAAAAGAAGGAAAGAAAGATGTAGGGTCTGTTTGACAAGATCCAAAAACTGACTTATAGCTTATATTTTATAACTTATAAGCTAAAAGATATGTTTGATAATAGTCTTTTCATCACGAGATTATAGCTTATTTTACTGACTTATAGCTTATTTTCCATAAACTATTTCAAGTAGCTTATGAGCTTATAGCTTATATTTTTTCTTTTATTTATACCCTTTTCATTTTACCTAAATTCCATCTTTACACGTTTCTAATTTATTATAATACTACTATAAAATAAAATAAGTAATTTATAGTAATATAACTATTTTTACCCTTTATTCTTTTACATTTTAACACTATATATTACGTTTACATTTTAAGTTTTGACACTGTACTGTATAATATATTCCAATTCCAACTTGTATTACTGTATCATACAGTATTCATTATTCAAACACGCCATCGAATTTAGAAAAATGCAATTGTCAATTGCTTGCATTTTAAAAATAATATTAACTTATAATTATAAAAAATCTACATTTATATATAACATTAGTTTATATATAATGAAAATAAATAACCTACATAAAAATAATAAGATAAATATTGATTTAATTTGATTTTAAATTAGATAAAAATATCATATAAATGTTTCAAATTAATTATAAATAATTAATGTTTTTTACAGAGAATTAAAAGTATCTTAAATATTACATTAATATTAATTTTAATATGAATTAAGAATGTCATTTTATATTTATCAGCTAGTTGAACCGTCAATTTTACCAAACGTTTTAATTAGCTTATTAGCTATAAACCATCAGCATAAGTTATAAATTATCAGCCATCGGTTATAAACTAACTTATCAGATATCCGCTATATTTTTTTTTTCAAACAGGCCGTAGAGGGATAATTCTAAGTCATAAATAACCTAAAATCACCCCTCTCTCCCTCTATGAACAATGGAGAAAAGAAACAGAAATATGGGAGAATTTTTTCTAAAATAAAAAGTAGGGCCAGCTGCTTATTGTGAACAGATTTTGCACATAGATCATAATTTAAGGAGTTGACATCACCATCAATTGTCATAATTGTGAATAGTTAAGTCAATACCATATATAGGACTTGTTTGCTTCAGTATTTCATCCACAAACAGATAATTAAAGTTACTAAACTAATCCAACTTCATTTTCGTTTTCCATCTCCACCTTCAAATTCAATTTCCCGATATGTAACCAACAACTCAAAGATTCCATTTCCAATATGAGAAGTATAATGGAACAAAAAGTTAAAAAGACTGAGCCTATTGGATTAAAAGCTAATAGCTGTGGTATGGCGTAGCATGTAATAAGTGGAAATATTTCACTTCACACTTATTACAAATAGTACTACACATACTAAGCAAATTTTATCAATCAAATAAGAGCCATTTCATATTTTTGGATGCTCGTTCTTGATTTTGATCCCTCATGGCTCTTGCATCCAATTTGGCCTTCACTTTGATACTTCTTAGTTTCATTGTTGTCACCTTTGCCTCAACAAATGTAAAACTTTGCTCTCACTCTTTTTTTCATATTTTAATTTTTTTTCCTAATTTAGTGCTTAGCTAGCTTGCTAGCTAGCTAACATCTTTGAAGAGCTAAGGGGTTTCTCCTTATATGTGTCTGGTTCTCCTATTGTAGGTTCATATTGTGTATATGGGTGACCGAAGCCAAAGCCATAGACAAAGCGAGCTGCAGCTACTAGAAGACTCCCACCTTGACATGCTATCAAATTTTCTTGGAAGGTTTCACTTTAACTCATTGTTCTTAATGTTGTAGTATAGGTGTGAGTTAGACGACTAGACGTCCCACATTAAATGGAAATATGAATGCTGAGCAACATCTAACTTATGAATGTAGAGATCAATGTTGTAAGGTTTTTGGTGAAGATGTGGTGTTCAATGTTTGATTTTGGTGTATTAGGTTTCTCTCCTGACCCAATACTTTTTCAAATTTGTTTCTATTTCCATTAAGTTAAACATATATTTGGAATTGATACTCCCTCTGGTCACTTTTATAAGCAAATTTTACTTTTTTGATACATTGAAAAAGTGATGTATCCGGTCCATATATACATCACTTTTTTAATATACCAAAAAAGTCAAATTTGCTTTATAATAGTAACCGGATGGCGTATGGAAGAGTTAAAATTTCGTTAAAAGATATACTTAGACCTTTTGCGGTTTGAAAAAATAAAATTGGCAATATGCATCTTGTTAATTTCTTGTGTTTTTTAACAGCAAGACTGCAGCCAGGAATTCCATCCTGTATAGCTATAAGAATGGCTTTTCCGGATTTGCGGCAGTTTTGAGCCAGTCTCAAGCTAAACTCATTGCAGGTATGTCACACTTTAACCATAGCAAGACTAGTTACAATATATGAAAGCATTGTTTAATACTTTTTGAGTGAAAAAAATGAGTTAAATTGGATTAAAATGAGTGAAAATGTTAAAGATTAATTTAATTTGTATGAAAATTTCTATACAAAATTAATCCCTAAACAATACTATTCATGTCTTTAGAAAGCTCTCTCATGTATATATGCACTTCTTTTAAATGCAGATTTCCCTGGTGTTGTCCGCGTGATTCCTAATAAAATTCTTAGTCTTCACACAACAAGAAGTTGGGATTTCTTGCACGTAAAGCAAGATATAGTAACCGGTGTTCTTTCTAGCGCTCAATCTGGAAGAGGCACCATTATTTTATGAATGGACTATAAGAAAGTGTTTGATAAAAATTATAATCATAAAGTGTAACTGTGGTTATATAATTCTTTGCTATGTAGGTATTTGGCCCGAGTCTGATAGCTTTAGAGATGATCACATGGATAATTCTCCTCCTCGTTGGCATGTATATGTCAAGTAGGAGAAAGCTTTGATGGCTCTCACTGTAATAGGTTGACTCAAAATTTATTTTCAGTTTAGTATCCTTCTGTCATATTTTCTTTTCTATAGTAGATGTAGATTTTTAAACATTACCCTTCCATACAATTGCAGGAAAATCATCGGTGCACGTTGGTATATTAAAGGATACGAAGCTGAATTTGGTAAACTAAGCAATGGGGTAGAGTACTTATCACCCCGAGATGCATCAGGACATGGAACTCACACGTCATCTACCGCAGCCGGTGTACTAGTAGAAAATGCAAGCTTTAAGGGACTAGCTAATGTTGGAATATTTCAGGATATTCCAATAATATTATGTGATCAAATATATTTGTTAATTATATTAACTATTTATCGATCAAGAGCCTGATTGATTAAGTGATCAAATAAAGTTAAAAGGCTAATTAGATTTCTATTTAGAATTAATTGATTTAATTAATTGGATATGGGCTCGATATGAGTGGATGTCAGGATGACCCATTTCGGAATAATGGGAACCCTAATGGATCATCACACTATATATATACTATGGTCCCCAATATACCAGACACACCGCATACCGCCCCTTCTCCCCATCTGAAGAGCGTTTAGGGCATTAAGAGTCTCGGTTGAGGAAGAACCACAAGCCAGTCTCTCTTTGCGTTTCAGGATTACCTCATCAATGGTTAGTTCACCTATGATTATTCTATCCAGGTATTCCTAATACCGATCTTTGATAAATCAACATGTTGTAGATCCTATTTCATATACATGCTTATATGTTTATTTGGCTTCCGTACTAAAGTAAGATTATATATTTAATCTTTATTGTTGAGCATGTGTTATATGATTAATTAGTAAATAAATTCCAACAAGTGGTTCAGAGCGGGTCTTCATGTTTGATTTATTGGGATTTGTGACGTTGTTAACAATTTTGTCAAAACCCCGTGTTCTTACGGTTTCACACCTGATTAATGAGATTTTATATATTGTTAGAAAAGTTTGTATTCTTTCGATTCTGTGTTCATCATCTCCTAAATTTGGATCGCACTTTTCGAGTCATGTATTTCACAAAATGATTAATTTTGTATATTGATTATTGACATGACTTACTTGGATAGGATTCCAGTGTTTTGTTGTTTGGCTTGCGATGATTACCAGGCCAATTGCTTCATATAAAATTTCTTCCTATTTTTCGATTGTCATGAAACTATATATTTGACTTCATAATTGTTTGGAGTGAATTTTATTATGATCACAATTTTAGGCCATCGGTTTCAGAGCATTTATGGTTAGATTGGCTCAAATAAGGTGATATAATTTGAAAGAATTAATGTTTTATAACTTTCTATTGATGGTCAACGTGAGATTATTAGCTTTATTCATAATTTGTGGCAACTTTGCGACTCCGGTTCAAATTCCTACTTTGCACTATTATGTTACTGTCAATTTATTATTAGATTGAATAAGGTCGGTAACAAATAAAGCTTTTGTTTTAATTCAGATTTTAAAGTAGCGTTCCTTTAAAGTTAAGATAATGTATCAAGAATTTGGTTCGGTGTATAAGTAACAGGGATAATATTGAATTTGAACCAATAATAGATATTTCATTTGGTATGCCAACCTGAATTATGAGAGTCATATAATTAAATCGATAAAGAAATTTAAAACTTAAGGCGCATTCCGTTTGGTTTTGGAATGTGATATCAGTTTATTTAGACATTACAGCTTGTTGTCTATAAATAGAATTTGGATTCAATTTTGAAGATTTTTCGGTTTTCAAATCAAATATTTTGATTTAACTTGGTTATAATGTTTGGTATATTGTTGTATCTATCCGGTCAATGCTATTAGCAATTAAAGATTTTGATTTGTTTTGAAATTGAAAATATTCTGAGATCAAATATTTGATCTAAAAAAAAAAAAAACTAAAATTGATTTACATTAATTTTGTACTTAAAGTTTATTTTGAGAAATAAGGCGTATAAAGATATGACTTGGTATATATATTTGGTTATTATATATATTTTTGCAGAAAACTATTTGCCTTTAAAGCAATTAATATTGATTCTCAAAATAGCAATTTGGTATGTACATAAATTAAAGTTTTGATTTTTAAATTTAAGAAAAATATAAATTCTATAATTATTTGTTTAATTACAAAATCTAAAGTCTTTGGTTTTATTCTCTTTTGAAAAATGCAGTTATACAATTTTATTATTTATTTAAGGAATCATCATGTATATGTGAATCAATTGTGGCATGAATATTTTTTTTTGTATATATAAATATTTAATTTTATTTGATTTAAAATTAAATGTTTGGTTTATAGCATGATGACATGTTTGAGTTTATTGTTATTAAGTTTCTACAATAATTTTATTTTGTCATGCTCTTCAAATATTTTTTCATGCCAATTTTAGTTTGATGGTGAGAATTTATTCTCACAAAAGGGATGTCATTTAATCTTATGATTATCAAGTGACATCATAAAGGAATGCGGCCTACAATTTGTGGGTAGTGCCTTGTAAATTTAAGACTTTCCCATTTGATTTAGTAAATTGTCAGGTGATTTTGATTTAATTGGTTGAAGCAACATGTTGCAAAAGTAACCTCTGTTGTGTAGATTTGATTCAATTGAAATCACAAAATATGTATAAAATTGTTCATGCAAGCTATATTGGTTTGTCAAAAGGTAGACACAGTTTGGCCGAATAATTATATACATATATACTCAATTTATTAAATTGTCTAGTAATTTTGATTGAGTTGGTTGAATCAACAAGTTGCAAAAGTAACATCTGTTGCGTAGATTTGATTCAGTTGGAATTACAAAAGATGTGGTGTGGAATTATTCATGCGAGCAGTTATGTCGGCTAAAAGGAAGACACAGTTTGGTCGGATAATTACATAGTTGTGATGGTAAATGTGTTGGAGTGAGCCCTAAAAGTCAATCTGTTTTGATAGAATTTTCTTTTGTATCATGATTGTGATTTATATATATAATATATATAATAAGACATTTCTTTATTATGTTTGTTTTCCAAAATAATAAAGTCCCTAGAATAGTTAGTCTATTTAATGGAGCATTAAGTATGACTTAATCGTGAGACTCCATTAAACATAAGGACATTATTCTTAAAGTATCCATAGTCAAGCTTTAATATGAATTAGGATAATATTAAAGCACAAAGACTATTATGTATGTAGACTGATGACCATATCTCACCGGTCATAGACATGTAGATATCGAGTCTATACATAGATATAAATATTAAGAGTAATATTTATATTGGATTGACCCACCATGAGAATACTACATAGTATTTATGAAAAGTGTCATAAGTTATTCTCATAGTGATAATTGTGTATACCACCCTTAGACCTGAACCAACTGTGATCCCTAGATGTGGAGTCAAGTACTTTATTGCTATTCAAACGTTATCTGTAAAAGGATAATTACAAAGTTAGTTAATAGGTACTTCACGAATCATGCTGAGGGACATGAGTGACCTAGATGAGATTTGCCCCTCCTATTTAACAGGAGTAATATCTGTAGGCCTCTTGATGGAATATGACTGATAAAATGCGTGGCCACGCCGAACTAAGTCAATATGAGATATTGAGCTTATTCGTTGCTCAGTATATTCTGGGATCAAGAAATAAGATATTAAACAATACAAGGGTGACACGATCTATGCCTTGTGTTCAATATAGATATAAAGGGCAAAAGGGTAATTATGCACAAGTTTGTTATCACGGAAAGGTTTCGTCAGATCACATGACATTCTCGTCACTTGGGTGACAACGGCGTATTGCTAGATTCTAACCGTTGTTTATAATATATTAAATATATGATTTAATGTTATTACCAATGTTACGAGAACCTACAGAGGTCACACACATAGAACAGATATATAAGAGAAATAGATAAGTTAGACTTATTTACAAGATAAATAAATAAGATTTATTTATTTACAAGATAATAAGTGGAACTTATTATTGATTGGATAACTACGAAATAATTATATCGAATAATTATGAAGTAAATAAATATGATTTATTTATTAGTAGTTAGATAATCACGGAATAATTATAATGGATAATTATACGCGTTTTAGTGTGATGAAAATTAGAATAAGGACGAGCAAGTATGACTTGTTGATCACACAAGAGACTATAAATAGAACTCTTGTGTAGAGAACAAAATTAACCTAATTGAGAATCCTAGTTTCCTAAACTAAAAACCGCCTTCCCATTCTCTCTAAAGCCTTCATTCAAGTTCCAGCTAGCACTGTGATTGAAGGAGGTGTTCGTGTGGACTGAGTAGAGGCATCGCTACGTTGCTTTGCTCGTGATCAGAAATCGTTTCTGCTTTAAAGGTACTGCACTTCAAAAGGTAAACACATAAACTTATAGTTTTGTGTTATTTGATTTGTAATTAATTAATGGTTTAATCAAGATCCGTTCATCGGGATTGTTCTGCTAAGAGGATTAAAATTTTGAAAAACTCCTCTTAAAATCCCAACAGTGGTATCAGAGCTTCGGTTCCGATTAAATCATTAGATTCAAACCAACTTGTTGCATACTGATATTTATACAATGATATAAATGTGATTTATATGCCTTTGTATGCTATCGGTTTGGCTATGGTGATTCTGTGAATTCCTTTTACTGGCCGATGTTCGTTTTCTTTTTAAAATTGTATCTAAACATGAATTAAGAGAGAAAACCCTGCAACTTGTTTTGTTATATATTTGTTTGATATCTAAGACTTTTCATATATGATATGATCATAGTCATGTGATGTTTGTTCATGCCAATTTAAATTTGTTTTGAATTTGATTCAAAAGAATTTCCTACCGAACAATATTACTTTTATTTCATTTTTGGATATTGATTCAATTTATAGATATGAATAGCCATGTATAAATAGGAATTATGAATATTGTTTTTGATTGGCAATTAAGATATGATTTGATCATCATATTATTTTAATCAAAAGAGTTTTGATTAAATTAATATATTTGATAATTGGAGAATCGTTAAGGATTTGAATCAATTTTTTATTTTTTTTATTTGATATATATTATATCCATGAGATGTGATATTATTGTGAACTAATATTAATTTGTTATGCCAATAATTACAGAAAGAATAGATTTGATTTTTTTTTGTAGCACTAGTTTGTTGAGATACAAAACTTATCTAACTGTATGTTTTCATGAAAACTTCGAGTGCTATATTTGAAATTGGCATAGCCAAAGAATATTAATTTAATAAGCAGGAGTAATAATAATATGTTATTATTATTATTATCTATTATTTTATATATGGTATATGGTTATAACCTTATATATTTGGCGCGTTCATTAAATACGATATGTGTGTCGTGATTTATTTTATTTTAAATATGACCTGCGCGTCGTGATTTATTTTAAATACGACCTGCGTGTCGTGCCTTATTTATTTATTTATTTATTTAAATAATGTAATTGTTCGAGTTCAAGAGAAGGCAACGTCAACTGATGGTACCGATTGAGAAGCTTGATGTAACACCCCGATTTTCGAAGCCCAAAAGTAGGCACTTTTTTTTTTTTTTTAAAACAACAACTTTGAAATAACACATTCACGATCGTCCTTAAATTAAACCAGAGTAAAACCATTTTCAAAATAACGATCGGAATGCAATGCTTCTTTTATAAATTGTTTTCACGAATAAAAGTTTAAGATTAGAACCAAACGCTATGTCTAAACAAACATAGCGACATCATTTATTCCAAATAAATATCGTAATACAATTTCAATATAAATACAGCGGACAATAAATAAGAGCAAACGAGACTCTTAAACTATTACCCCTAAGCTGATCTTTAAACTCTAACTGAAGATGACTGGGTGACGAAGACCCACAGACAGCTTCAAGCCTTGCCGCTTCTCCACGCGGTACAAATAAATCCCTAAAAATGTTCGTAGAGGGTCACGATCTAAAAATAACATATAACAAAAAATACGCAGCACAAGATATACAATACATGGCAGCATATACTCATTTATCATATGAATCACACATCATAGAATTTAAGTGCACGGGTAGTCTATCAATCACACACAATAGTATTCAAATGCACAATTAGCCTATCAATGCAGACTCTATATGATTGTGATCACCCTACCCGGGACTGTTTCACATGCATGAATTCCGGAATTTAACCTCTCCGCAGAGAGTCGTAGGTCCATCCCCTACTAAACCCCGCAGGGCATCAATAAAATCCTGTGGCCCATCACGGTCACCACGTAGGATTAGAGTGGATCCAATCACTGTCAATCACACCCCATGGCCCATCACGGTCACCACGTATTGGACTCAATAAAAATCCCGCAGGATTAAGGTGGACTCAATCACTGTCAGTCGCACCCCGTGGCCCATCACGGTCACCACGTACTATGAATGCATGAGCATACGATTCCCCATATATGCTAATGCAACAAATACATATCTTTCAAGCATATGTAATTCTCAACCACATGTCAATACATATATTTCACAAAATCATATGTAAGACAAATTACATCATGTACAACAAGATAATCAATCAAGTACATGCATCAACATTTCATATTATTTAATCATATGAAATTCACAACAACCACTCAAACATGTGTAGAATATAACATGTTTTCAAACAAGTTCTCGTCACAAGAATACATCACAAAACAACCATGCTCATAATTCATATTGCATCACATCAAGCAAATACACATATTCAAGCAACAATTACACATGCATAAAAAGCACTCGATATTTCGAGGTATATGAAATCGTTAGAAAGTGCCCTTACCTCGGCAAGCTTCCAACACATCAACTTACGCTACCCGAGCAACATCCGTCTCTCCTGACAAAGTCCCCAAATCGGCTAATCCTCTTAACCTTTCACAACACATAACTTATCTAAGTTAATACCACATTCTAATTGATCACTTAAAAAAGTCCTAGCTCGGCTACTAAAGGATTCAATACTTATGGTTGTTCACTCACAACTAACTAGGTTCGACTTGTTTTCAAAAAGACTCTTTTAAAAACAATAACACTTTAATAAAATAGTTTCTCATCACGAAACATCATTTAGATAAATCTCGGTTATTTTAAAACACCTCGAAAGCCAAATCATTTCTTTAAAACAACTCTTAACACATAAATCCTTGACAAAAGAATTTCCTTTACGATTCACAAATCGATTCCCAAACTTGTTTCTCTTTTCGTAGAAAAATAATCTCTACTATAATATAAATTCAAAAACGACGGTAAAACAATTACAAATTAAAACGGCCATAACTCATTCAATCTTTATTGGATCAAGACGAGCCATACGCCAAATTCATCGTCTCGAAAAGACGAATTTAATATTTAGATTTCTAGGACACAACAACAATTTTCAAATGACGAAAATACCCTTTCAAGTTTCGGCCAGATTTGAAATCACTTCAAAACCATTGTTTTCAAAGATCAAACATCGTTAAAATACTTAAACAATTACTAATTTCAAAAAAACAAACTCAATTTGATTTAATTCCAAACTTAACAAATTTTTCAAAACCCTAACATCAAAATCAACATAAAATTAGGGCTTTTCTTTTCATTGCATTTCTTTCAAAAACCTAAATTGATATGTTGATAGATCTACTCAATATAGATACTCATAAAATAAAAATGACATTTTGACATTTTTCAAAATCTCTAAACTATGAAAAATGCTCAAAACAAATACATTTCTTTTATTTCCTGTTGAGACCTATTAGGGTGTTGGCTTCATTTGGTAAAATAAGCCTGATTCCATGATGTGGAGCATGATGTGTGGCACATCAGGATTCACATCTGGACGCCCTACTGGACGCGCCTTTATTTATTTAAACGCGATCTTTTGAAAAAGATTTGTTTTTCAAGTATATCGTGCCAGCTTGCGCGCCAAGGAACAAGATAATCTTTCATGGTTCTGTTTTATTTTATTGGCCGACTTTGATCAAAAAGATTTGAAACAAACAATTAAAAGATTATGATCAAATAAATCTCAAGGAGAATTAACAAAGGCCAGCTGTCAACATTGAAGATCCAAGCCCATGAAACTTGTTCTATATAAAGGAAGACTGAAGACATAAAGGAGTACGAAGCCAAGAGTTGAAGATATCGAGTCTTAGGTCTTAGTCTGTTCATTGTTATTTGTGAGCCTTCACTTGAATCATAATTTTGATACAAGTAAGGACTGAGTTTGATAGAGTTGTAATCTCTAGTGTTCTTTCTCCAAAGCTTTGAAGCAAGGAGTTAGAGTGTGCAACACTCAAAGCCTTTAGGTACGAGTGCATAGTTTTCTAGGAGTGTGTCTCCAAACTGAGTTTGTTATTAAATCCTTACTGGGTAAGGTTGAGGGGGAGTGAGCAGAGGTTCTCATATCTAGGAGTTCCTAGGTAGAATTAGCACGGGTAGTGATTAAGTGAGAAGTTGTAAACGGGGGAGTTTAGCTTTGAATTGATACTACCATAGTGGATTCATCCCTGGATTGGTATCCTCCAGAATAGGGCTTGTTATAAGTGCCGAACTGGGTTAACAAACTCACGTGTTCTTTTGTTTCCTGCACTTTATATTGTTTACTTGTTCATCAAGTTCAGTTGTTCACGATGTTGATACATTAGGCTACACATCGTACGATTCCTAAAGTGTACACATCGTGCTACACATCTGACACTTGCCACCAGAATTTCAATTGGCATCAGAGCAGGCACCCTGCCTGTTTGAGGGTGAGCTCCAGGGAAGTTACTTTCTGGAAACATGGACAAGGATGGAACAACGGTCAACAAACCACCCCTTCTGGATGGAACTAATTATGACTACTGGAAGCCAAGGATGATTGCCTTCCTAAAGTCACTTGACAGCAGGACTTGGAAAGCTGTGCTCAAAGGTTGGGAGCATCCCAAAATTTTGGATGCTAATGGTGTTGACACTGGTGTACTCAAGCCAGAGGAAGATTGGTCAGCTGCAGAAGACACTGCATCACTTGGAAACTCCAAAGCTTTGAATGCTTTATTCAATGGAGTGGACAAGAACATGTTCAGATTAATCAAGCAGTGTACTGTTGCAAAGAATGCCTGGGAGATACTCAGAACCACTCATGAAGGCAATGCCAAGGTAAAAAGCTCAAGAATCCAACTTCTTAACACTAAGTTTGAAAACCTCAGAATGAAAGAAGAAGAATCAATTCATGACTTTCACATGAATTTGCTTGAGGTGGACAATTCCTTTGAGGCTCTAGGTGAGAAATTGTCTGAAGAAAAGCTTGTGAGAAAGATGCTTAGGTCTCTACCCAAGAGGTTTAACATGAAAATCACAGCTATTGAAGAAGCTCAAGACATCCCAAGTATGAAACTTGAAGAACTTGTGAGCTCGCTTCAAACTTTTGAGATGAACTTTAGTGAGCCAACTGAGAAGAAAGGAAAAGGTATAGCCTTTGTATCTTGTGCTGGTGAAGAGGAAGAAGCTGATGAATCAGATGATGACCTCTCAAATGACTTAGCCATGTTGGGAAGACAATTCAACAAGCTTCAAAGGAGGGTGGACAGAAGACCAAGGAGGAATGTGAGAAACATCCAGACTGACATCAGTAAACTAGGTAACACTTCAACAAAAACCAAAACTGATGATAAGTCAACTCAGAACAAGGGTGTTCAATGTCATGAATGTGAAGGCTTTGGTCATATAAGATCAGAATGTGGCACATATCTGAAGAAGCAGAAGAAAGGCCTAACTGTCTCATGGTCTGATGAAGACTCTGACACTGACTCAGAGAATGTTGCTGCTAATCATGTTAGTGCCATGACTAGGGTGGATAATACTGATGTTGAATCTGATGATGAAGAACTCACATTTGATGAACTAGCCTCAGTCCATAAAAAGCTATTTATCAAGAGTGAGGAACTGTACAAGGTCAATGAAGAGCAGAAGGAAATCATCAGTCAACTGGAAACAGAGAAGGGTCAACTACAGAGTCAAGTTGCTAGTCTTGAAAGTGAAGTCAAGTTACTGTCAACCAACTTGAAAAATATGACCAAGTCTGTAAAGATGCTCAATCCTGGAACCAACATGCTTGATGAAATTTTGAAAGTAGGAAAGCATGCTGGTGACTCATCTGGTGTAGGATTTAAGAACAAACATCACAGCAAGAAGACAAATACTAAGTTTGTTCCTGCTCAGAAGAAACCTGACCCTGGCAGCATGTGGACACATCACACTCCACATCAGAGACCTGCTGGCAAAGAGAAGTTTAATGCTTGGAGATGCCACTACTGTGGGAAGAATGGTCACATCAAGCCCTTCTGTTACAAACTCTATGGGTATCCCAAGAAAAGGCCTCAGGTGCAAGCCAAAACAGCAAGGGTCACTCCTAAGAAGATGTGGAAGCCTAAAGTTTCTGAAACTGCACATATTGCTCACACTTCTCTTAGAGCATCTTCTAGTAATGATTGGTATTTTGATAGTGGTTGTTCTAGGCATATGACTGGTGTTGAGAAATTTCTCACTAATATCAAGCCTCATACAACAAGCTTTGTAACCTTTGGTGATGGAGCAAAAGGTGAAATCAAGGGCTGTGGTAAACTCAGCAGCAAAAGCTTACCTGACCTAGATGATGTGCTACTTGTTAAAGGCTTGAAGGCTAATCTTATCAGCATAAGCCAATTGTGTGATCAAGGTCTCAAAGTCAACTTCACAAAGAATGAATGTCTTATTACTTCTGACAAAGGAGAATTGTTGATGAGAGGATCTAGGTCAAGAGACAACTGCTATCTATGGATTCCTGATGAAACAACTCACTCCACTACATGTTTGATAAGTCAGGAAGAAGAAGTAAAGCTTTGGCACCAAAGACTTGGCCATTTGAATCTGAAGGGAATGAAGAAGATTGTGTCCAAGGAAGCTATTAGAGGTCTACCAAAGCTTAAGATTGTTGAAGGCAATATATGTGGTGAATGTCAAGTTGGAAAGCAGGTTCAGATGTCACACCCAATGTTACAACATCAGGTGACATCCAGAGTTCTTGAAATGCTACATATGGACTTGATGGGACCAATGCAGGTAGAGAGTATTGGGGGTAAAAGATATGCCTTTGTGGTTGTAGATGATTTCTCAAGGTTCACTTGGGTTAGCTTCATCAGAGAGAAGTCTGACACTTTTGATGCATTCAAAGAACTATGCCTTAGACTACAAAGAGAGAAGGATAGTGGCATTGTTAGAATCAGAAGTGATCATGGGAAAGAGTTTGAAAATTCAAGATTCTCTGAGTTTTGTGCTGATGAAGGAATTGGGCATGAGTTCTCCTCACCAATCACACCCCAACAAAATGGTGTAGTTGAGAGGAAGAACAGAACCTTGCAAGAGGCTGCAAGAGTTATGCTACATGCCAAGAAGCTACCTTACTACTTTTGGGCAGAGGCCATGAATACTGCATGCTATGTACACAACAGGGTGACTCTGAGAAAAGGTACCACAACCACACTGTATGAGATATGGAAAGGAAGAAAACCAACTGTCAAACACTTCCATGTCTTTGGTAGCAAGTGCTATATCTTAGCTGACAGAGAGCAAAGGAGGAAGATGGATCCCAAGAGTGATGAAGGAATCTTTCTAGGCTATTCCATAACCAGCAGAGCCTATAGAGTCTTCAACAACAGAACAAGAACTATGATGGAATCCATCAATGTTGTCATAGATGACTGTTCAGACAATGTACCTGATGTTGATCCTGATGTGGACACATCTCACCCCCTGCCTGAAGACTCTGAAGTTATAGAGATTCCTGAGAAGACTGATCAGCAAGAAGATGTGACTCCAGTGAACAAGGGTCCCTATGTTAGAGTTCAAAAGAATCATCCAAAAGAACTCATAATAGGGAATCCTGAGTCAGGGGTTATGACAAGGTCAAGAGAGGTTGTATCCAATGCTTGTTTTGTGTCAAAGGTAGAACCAAAGAATGTAAAAGAAGCCTTGACAGATGAGTTTTGGATTGAAGCTATGCAAGAGGAGCTGAACCAGTTCAAGAGGAATGAAGTGTGGGATTTAGTTCCTAGACCTGAAGGAGTCAACATCATTGGTACTAAATGGGTTTATAGGAATAAATCTGATGAAAGTGGTGTTGTGACTAGAAACAAGGCTAGGCTTGTGGCTCAAGGTTACTCTCAGATTGAAGGAGTAGACTTTGATGAAACATTTGCTCCTGTGGCACGTCTCGAGTCCATAAGGTTACTTTTGGGAGTAGCATGTATCTTGAAATTCAAGCTATTCCAGATGGATGTGAAGAGTGCTTTCCTCAATGGCTACTTGAATGAGGAAGTTTATGTGGAGCAGCCCAAGGGATTTGTTGATCCAAATTATCCAGATCATGTCTACAGATTGAAGAAGGCATTATATGGATTAAAGCAAGCTCCTAGGGCATGGTATGAGAGGCTAACCAAATTTCTTGTGCAGCAAGGTTATAGAAAAGGAGAAACAGACAAAACCTTGTTTGTCAGAGAAGAAAAGGGCAAGTTCATGATTGCACAAATCTATGTAGATGACATTGTGTTTGGAGGAATGTCTGATCCAATGGTCAAGATGTTTGTGAATCAGATGCAGTCTGAATTTGAGATGAGCCTTGTAGGTGAACTTACCTACTTTCTTGGTCTGCAAGTCAAACAGATGGAAGATACAATTTTCATCTCCCAAAGCAAGTATGCCAAGAACATTGTGAAGAAATTTGGAATGGAGAATGCAAATCACAAAAGAACTCCTGCAGCAACCCATCTCAAACTCTCTAAAGATGAGCATGGTGTCAGTGTTGATCAAAGTCTATACAGAAGCATGATTGGCAGTCTACTTTATCTCACTGCAAGTAGACCTGATATTAGCTTTGCTGTTGGTGTGTGTGCAAGGTACCAAGCTGAGCCCAAGATGAGTCATCTGAATCAAGTCAAAAGGATTCTTAAGTATGTCAGTGGTACAAGTGATTATGGAATTCTCTACTCTCATGGTGAAGACACAAGATTGTTGGGTTATTGTGATGCTGACTGGGCAGGTAGTGCTGATGACAGGAAAAGCACTTCTGGTGGATGTTTCTTTTTGGGAAGCAACCTTATATCATGGTTCAGCAAGAAACAAAATTGTGTTTCTCTTTCTACAGCTGAGGCTGAGTATATTGCAGCAGGAAGTAGTTGTTCTCAGCTACTTTGGATGAAGCAGATGTTGGGTGAGTACAATGTGCAGCAAGATGTGCTCACATTATACTGTGACAATCTAAGTGCTATAAATATTTCCAAAAATCCTATCCAACATAGTAGGACAAAGCACATTGATATACGTCACCATTTTATTAGAGATCTTGTTGAAGACAACATTGTGACTCTAGAGCATGTTGCCACAGAGAATCAACTGGCAGATATATTCACAAAAGCTTTAGATGCAAATAGGTTTGAGGTGTTAAGGGGCAAACTTGGTATTTGCCTCTTTGATGATCAATAGCCATAATAGCTATTTAGGCGTGCAACGGTTACCTGTTTTTTTTCCTCCATCCATAGTTGCACGCAATCCAAAGGCAATCATTACAAAATATTTCCAACGGCTATTTCACGATCAAAACTCCAAGAAATCCGTTTACTCAAGATTTTTCTTATTGCCTACCACATTGATCACCACATTCGTTTCTCAACCACTCAAACGACCAAAAATTTTCTTGATCACTCTCAAACCCTTTGTTCATCTCTCTGCTATTTTCTTTGAAAATCTTCATACCAAATCACCATCATCATCATCATGTCTACTGCAACCAAAACATCTCCTTCAACCAAATTCACGACTCCTCCATCATCATCAAAACCTAATTCCCCGCATCCTGAAGAAGTTCAAAGTGACATGATCGTTAATGCCACTCCTGTTTCTATGATCAAGCCATCTGGATCAAAGAAGAAGAAGTCAAAACGATCAAGAAGGGAATCAACCCCCATTGCTGCAGAGGAAGATGTTGTTCCTTCTCCTTCCACAGAAAAATCCAAGAAGAAAAAGAAGAAAAGCAAGAAGCCAAAGATTGGCTCATCAAAGAGGGTTCACACCATGGAAAGTCTGCATGTTGAACCTCTTCCTGCAAAATCTGGTGATGCAAATGCTGAAGCATCTATGGGTGTAGGTTCTTCAAACCCTAACCCTGAGAAGGCTGCTGTAAAGATCCCTGAGAGTCAAAGACATCCCTTGACTCAGAAGATCATTGATTCTGTGCTCCAGGCCCTGCAAGAACCTAATGTTGCGGCAGATGTTGGCACATCATTGCCACAAGGTGAAGAAGAGTCTCCTGCTGAAGAAGAGACTGCTGCTGTTGAAGAACCTGCTGTCATTCCTGATTCTCCTGAACAGGAATTTGTTAAAGAAGATCAACCTGCTGAGGTTGAGGAACCTAAAGATAATACCCAGTCTGACAAGGGTAAAGAAACTGTTGAAGGTTCAGATCATGAAGACTCCAATCCTTCTGACAAGGATGCTGATGGAGATACAGTTGTTGTGGATGTAGAAGGCTACAATTCTGACATCCCCTTGAAGAAGCTTACTGAGGATAGTATTGCAAGAAGGACTAGAAGTGGTAAAGGTCCTGCTGTTGTTGAGATTTCTCCTGCTGCTACTAAGGAGAAGAAGAAGCCTGTTAAGAGGCAAGTCATGTATGGTCCCAAGAAGGGATTTAGTAAAGCTGTGGTTCCACCTGCAAAGAAGAAGACTCAGAAAAGAAAAGAGCCACCTACAAGTGACTCAGAGTATGATGTGGAGCAGGATGTAGCTCACATCAGTGAGTCTGAGGAAGAATCTGCTGAGGAACGCAATGTGGAGCTTGATGTGATTCACATTGAGTCTGCTGTGAAGAAGAGCTATGGGAAGAAGAAAATTCCTCAGGGAATTCCTGACATCCCAGTTGATTTGATTTCCTTCCACAACCCTGCACATGCTGGTAAATGGAAGTACATTGCTCATAGAAGGTTAGCTCTGGAGAGGGAGCTCAGTGCTGAAGCCTTGCAGTGCAAGGAAGTTATGAGGTTGATCAAGCATGCTGGCTTGATGAAGACTGTTACTGGACTGAGTGACTGCTATGAGAAGGTAGTCAAAGAGTTTTTGGTAAACATCCCTGCTGGTTGTGACAATCCTTTGGACAAGGAATACCAAACTGTTTTTGTGAGAGGTAAAGAAATTCACTTCTCTCCCACTGTTATCAACAAGTATCTGGGCAGAAGTGAGGAGCCCTTTGCTGAGATGGAGGCAAATGACAACTACATAATCAAGGCCATCACAGCTGGAAAGGTCAAGACTTGGCCTAAGAAAGGGAAACTGCAAGCAAGCAAGCTCACACCAATCTACAACATCCTGAATAGGATTGCTGCTGCTAACTGGGTGCCTACCACACACAACTGTGATGTGGCTACAGGTTTGGCTAGGTTCATATATACTATTGGTAGCAAATCTAATTTTGATTTTGGTACCTATATTTTTGATCAGACTATCAAACATGCCAAAACCCTAGCTGTCAAACTACCCATTGCATTTCCTTCCCTACTGTGTGGAATCATATTGAGCCAGAGACCTGATGTTCTGGGCAAGGATGATTTGTCTTGCAGAAGAGAGTCTGCTATTTCTTTTAGTCTCAAGCAGTCTGATGTGACTCCTGATGTGGGCACATCCAGCTCAAACAATGCTATGTCTAGGACAGACATGATTGCTGCTTTAAAGGAGACTTGCAAGGCTCTGGATGAGAAGAAGGCCAAGCTGGAGGCAGTCATTACTGGACTGGAGCTTGAGGATGAGCAAACAATGGCTGAGGATGAGGAATTGGAGGAGGAGGAGCCCAATGACTCTGAAGCTGAGGAAACTGATGGGAGCCAGGATATTTGAATTATTGTAATTCATTAATATTTCCCTGTACTCAGTATTTCCTTGTTTTTGCTTGTATTTTGTGGGCTATGCCCTGGATTTCTGATGCACCTTTGCGTGCCTCTTCTGTACTTGCTGCACTATTAACGGCCTGAGTGCCTTTTTCTGTTCATGCACCATCATCTCTACATCTCATGCTATCTGCATTCTATGGTGTTTTACTTACTCTCTATGTGTTTGACTATATTTGTCAAAATTCTGGCTAAAAAGGGGGAGTAAAAATTACTGCAGCAAAAATTATGATGTGTGGCACATCTGACTACACATCTGGCATACATGCTTATTTTTCTTCAAATGTTTTCTCAACAACTTTTTGAAGAATTAGTTTTCTAAAGCATGTTTTTCTGAAGACTTAATCTGTACGTTTTCAACTGGGTGATGCATTCTTAAGAAGTCCAATTGAAGATGTTAATTTGTGTAATGGTTGATCCATTTGTATGATTTCTACATGGTGATGCATTCTTAAGAAGCCTGTAGAAGTTGCTATTTTGTGTGATGTTTGACACATCTGTGAGTTTTAACTTGGTCATGCATTCTTAAGAAGCCAAGTTTAAAACTTCTCTATTTTCTCTAGGTCATGCATTCTGAAGAAGCCTATAGAGGATATGAGATTTAGGGGGAGTACATGGAAAGTGCTCTAGTTCAAGGGGAGTAAACTACTACTGGGTTTGCTACCCTCCCTTATGTGTGCATGGAATCTCATGCTTGTATGTGTCTGAGAATTTATTTTTCTCAGTCTTTGGGAATTTATTTTCCTATCTTGTGAGAGTTTTTTTCTCTCTTTATTTGTGAGGCTCTGATCCGCTGCTGCATGCCTCTGATGTGCCTATACATCTCTCCAAGTTTAGTTGGGTGTCTCAAAGATTATTTTAGCCCAAAATTTGCCAAAGGGGGAGATTGTTGAGACCTATTAGGGTGTTGGCTTCATTTGGTAAAATAAGCCTGATTCCATGATGTGGAGCATGATGTGTGGCACATCAGGATTCACATCTGGACGCCCTACTGGACGCGCCTTTATTTATTTAAACGCGATCTTTTGAAAAAGATTTGTTTTTCAAGTATATCGTGCCAGCTTGCGCGCCAAGGAACAAGATAATCTTTCATGGTTCTGTTTTATTTTATTGGCCGACTTTGATCAAAAAGATTTGAAACAAACAATTAAAAGATTATGATCAAATAAATCTCAAGGAGAATTAACAAAGGCCAGCTGTCAACATTGAAGATCCAAGCCCATGAAACTTGTTCTATATAAAGGAAGACTGAAGACATAAAGGAGTACGAAGCCAAGAGTTGAAGATATCGAGTCTTAGGTCTTAGTCTGTTCATTGTTATTTGTGAGCCTTCACTTGAATCATAATTTTGATACAAGTAAGGACTGAGTTTGATAGAGTTGTAATCTCTAGTGTTCTTTCTCCAAAGCTTTGAAGCAAGGAGTTAGAGTGTGCAACACTCAAAGCCTTTAGGTACGAGTGCATAGTTTTCTAGGAGTGTGTCTCCAAACTGAGTTTGTTATTAAATCCTTACTGGGTAAGGTTGAGGGGGAGTGAACAGAGGTTCTCATATCTAGGAGTTCCTAGGTAGAATTAGCACGGGTAGTGATTAAGTGAGAAGTTGTAAACGGGGGAGTTTAGCTTTGAATTGATACTACCATAGTGGATTCATCCCTGGATTGGTATCCTCCAGAATAGGGCTTGTTATAAGTGCCGAACTGGGTTAACAAACTCACGTGTTCTTTTGTTTCCTGCACTTTATATTGTTTACTTGTTCATCAAGTTCAGTTGTTCACGATGTTGATACATTAGGCTACACATCGTACGATTCCTAAAGTGTACACATCGTGCTACACATCTGACACTTGCCACCAGAATTTCATTTCCATTACTACAACATCAAGATCTACAACTTTATGAAAGAACAATTTTTGAAAAAAATTCAAACATACACTTAAAAAGGTCTCACGATTTTGCCTCTTTAAACAACAAGTCAAAATTGAAATTTTCTTTTAAGTAACACAAATCCTCTATGAAGAGTGACCAAGGATCAAATCATTTTAAATTATTAACATGAATAGAATTGTCATGAACATTTTGGTCTTTCAACAACATACTAAATTTCTCAAGATGCACTACAACACTTTTAATCATAAGCTTTTTAAACAAAAATCAAAGAAATAATCATCATCAACTCCTAAATTGAGTTCGGCTACTAATCAAGTAAAGGAAAGGATATAACTCATTACCTTAGCTCATTAGAAGCACATGACCAAGTCCTAGTTATTCCCCTTCAAGTACTATCTCCAATCACCACTCAAAATCACACAAACTCACAAATTTTATGTTTTCTACACTTATTGAAATTTTTGGGAAATGAAAGAATGAGAGGGAGGGAGTTCACGGGCTGAAGAGAGAAAGAAGAGGAAGTAAAATGTCTCATGATCAATCCTATGTATAGATCTCTCCAATTAATCCTAGCCCTTGGATCAAATAGTGCAAAGTATCATGATCAAATCCTAGCCATTCAAAACTTCTCTCACACAATTAAATAATAATATGTCCCATAAAAATATCTAGATATTTTCTTGATCCTCGCCAACTCATCTCGCTCAGTCCCCGCGTTTGCTCTTAAACGAGTCGTATCTCGCGTACCGATAAACTTTTACGGAAACAGAAAAATTCTACCGTAAACCACTTAATTAAAAAAAATTCCCAAAGTTTTGAATCAATTTTATTCCGAATAAATTTTCGCTTATAACCTTGGAAAAAATATAATGAGATCAAATTCGCATCACCGTCGATATATAAAGTCTCGGTTTAAATTTTGACGGAAATCAGAAACCGTAAAATTTTCAAACAGCGGGTATATCTTGCCCGTTTTCTCAAAAACCACTAGAAAATTATTTTCAACATTTCGAGGAGACAAAAAAAGTTTCTAAACTCATTTAAAGCTTATAAAATCATTGTGCCCATTTTTCAAACGTTAAACTACGCGCAAACACAATCTCAGAAAAATTCATGTCAGAATAGACAATTAAACATGAAACCGATAATAACATAAAGCAAAAACTAATTAATATATCAAAAATCATATTTCTGCTACAGTAATTCTACGGGTCTTACACTTGAGAAGTTTGCTCGTGGGTCAAAGAATTGCAATAAATTAGTTTATTTAATTCTTGCGCGTTAGGAGGTCATAACCATACTACCTAATCTATTTATTTTATGTATGTGATGCATGCAATGTGTGTTTATATATTTAATTATGTTAGTGCGTGTATGAGATGTATGCTTAACATGTTTTAAATGTACACTAGCATGTATGTCTTTTGTGCTTTATATAACTGTTAATATAACTGTGAGTATGAATGTCATGTACATACTAAAGACACGTGTATGAGATACACATGTGGTGAGATAAAATTTAATTAAAATCCTTAAAGTACGCATAAAGACTAATATTGAAGATGTAGGTTTTGCCTTCGCAAGGTGCATTTTCATACTAGTAAGATGTGTAAATATTAAGTTAAATGCTTTCCGAAGAATAACACCCTTTAAGACTAATATCGAAATGTGTGGGTTCGCCTCCGCGAAGTGCACTTTCTATAATAGTAAAATGCGGTAAGGTAATTTCTAATTTATCCGATTGTTATTTTTTGGGTCTAACTTAACTAAATTATTTTAATAAGATTAAAATGAATTTAGAAGCAATGATTGGGAAACATCTATATGATAGATTAGATAAAGAGTTATTCGCCCTATTGATTTGAAAGTTGTATGAGATACAATTGGAAGAAGTTTCTACATAAATAATTATGTTTTGGGGGATCAGCCCCCGCTAACTCAAAACATAGTGAAATATGGATTTCAACCTTACTAGAAAATCATCCAACGAGATTTTCCGAATCAATTGTTAAGGGTCATTTGGTTTGAGTAAAATAGTGGGAGCATATTTAATTAAAGACCTAGTTAAATATGTTTAAATTATGATACAAATATTCTTGTTTTTGTAATTAGATATATTTGGCATATATTTTATATTTTACTGTAAATTTCCTTACGAAGGACAAAAAGTTCAGAAAGGAGTTTCTGAGTTGGTACATGTAATTGAGAATTGTTCTCTCAAGTACGAGAAAAACTGCTAATAGTTTTGAAAGAGTCAAAATGGAAGAAAGAAGTAAGACTTCTTCATACATCGTGTTATAGAAAGTTAAATTATCTACTTTTGCATGTTAATTTCATATTTGTTGAAATATGAAGTTTTAAAGAAGCGAAAAATTGACTATAGCCAAAGTCAACCTACGTTAAGAATGAAATAGTTTCATTGATCGTAGAAGTTGAATTTGATATGGAACCAAATAATTGTTATTATGTTTCATTTAATAATAGAAGTATTGAGCGTAAACCTTGTATTGACAAGAAAAGGACCGCTCGTTTGAATAATAGACAAGTGTTGTTTCATTATCCAAACAATGTTTTCTATTCTAGTGTTCTAATCAAGTAATGGAAATGAGTTCCATAAACTTGATAACCTCATCTACAACAATCATGAATAAGGATCAAATAAGATTTGAACCTTATACATGTTAGTGGCAATTGTTTAGTACTAATAAGTGACGCACACATTTCTGAATTCCATGAATAGGAATTTTGGACTTATTTGATTTTATCATTTGAAGGATGTGATGAGTACCATTTTTGAATATAGTTCACTATGTCAATTACCAACTAATGTAAAGTGACATTTGATCTATTTGAACTATATACATATGAGATGTATATGGACCACTAAACTTGTTTGCTAGATGTAATTTTGTTTCTCTTACTTTATTACTAATAAGCTTAGTAGATGTGGATACGTGCATTTAGCATGTATTATAACTCCTTGAATTTGTTCTAAGAATTCATAAATGAAGTAACAAAATAATTTTGAAAAGTATTAAGACCATACGAATAGGTCGTGATGGTAAATACTTAATAAGGAGTACAATCTAAATATTTATATTACACTATGTTTGACATGGTTACATATAGGATAGTTAGTTTATATCTCGGTGACTCTTTCAGAAAATTATTCTTTACCCACAACAAGTTCCAATAAAAGAAATCATAAAGACACCATATTTGATATGGAGGTAAGAGTACCTGGTTTGACTTTATGATAATTTGAGGTTGTAAGGTTTATTAGATAAACTTAATCCCAACTTGGATGAATGTGTCTTTGTGGAAGTACCTAAAGGATGCTAATTTTACAACACTCTAAGATAAAAGTTGTTTTGTCACTATAACTGAAATATTTCTTTAGAATGAATATGTCTCTAAAAGAGACAGTGGGAGTAATGTAGAACTTGGATTAATTCAAGTACCACAAAACATGTTCTTTCAAAATTGGAACACGAACCGATTCCACAAGGTTGTTGTTGAAGCACCAGTTCGAGTAGCACAAGACCTATACAAGTCAGAAATGTCATATCACAAGGCTGAGATACATGGTCTTACCATAACTCAACAAGATGATACGATACTCATGGAAGATGAGAATGTGACTAACTAGGAGGTCAAGAGTGACCTAATTAAATTTTGGGAAGTGGTTAAATGCCATGGAATCTTATATAAAGTCCATGTACACAAACAATATATTGATATTGGTTTTGTCATCTAAGTTGATTAGACCTATAGGATGAAAGTGAATCTTCTTATAAAAGACTGTCATGGATGGTATTGTGAATACCTTTAGGCTCTGTTTGGATTGATGGAATAAAACGGAGCGGAACGGAATGGAACACAATGAAATGGAGTGGAACGGAGCGGAATGGAACTGAAATTTCATTCCATTGTTTGACTATCTTATATTGTGACAAAATAATATTTTGATTTCATTGTTTAGAAGTGGACAAAATAGAACAAATAATGAAAATAGGGGTAAACATGTAATATTAAAATGATGAAGTCCCATTCCATTGCATACACCCCAATTTGGAGGGGAAAGAAAATTAGAAGATTGGATGGTATGGGATGGAATGTGTACCATTGTGTTCCATTCCACTCCATTCATTTTTTGTAAATCCAAACAATGGAATCTAATTAGTTACCACTCCATTCCACTCCATTCCATCACATACCATCAATCCAAACATAGCCTTAAGGTTTGATTTAGTGTGGAAGGTTTCACGCAAATCATAATGCAAGTTATGATGAAACCGTTACTTCAGTCATAATGCTTAAAACATCTTGATTCCACTTGAAATTGTTGTATGATATTATTACGAGTTCTGGCAAATAGATAACGAGTATACATTTCTCGGTTGGAATGATCTTACATATGTATTTGACATATGTATAGGGTTTCGTTGATCAAGAGAATGCTAGAAAAGTATATAAATTACAAAATTCATTTATGAATTAGTGCAAGCTTCCTAAGATTTAAATTATTTGCTTTTATTTATGAAGTTTTATGAAAACTTAGATTAATAAATATAAATCTTGTGCATACAACGAGGATAGTGGGAGTATTGAAATGAATCTGGTATAGTATGTGGGTGACATACTCATCATCGAAATAGTTTCCCTAAAGTAAAGTATACATGTAAGACATGGAGACGTAACTATATTTTGATGAAAGACTTAGGTGAGACTTCCTAAAAGTTAGGAATCAAAAAATCAAGATCTATAGTGATAGATTGTTGAACTCACTGAAAGTGATAGCGGTTTAATCATGCAAGAAAAGAAAACTTGATCTCACCAACGATTCAAATATATATTGACACTTTTATTTTCTTTCGATAGAAGATCGAAATTGTAAGTTGAAGTCTGTGCAGGGTAACAACGCAGGAAAATGTTCCTTATCCACTAATAGAGAACCTTGCATAAAAGATGCTTGGTGATCACGCTAGTCCAATATATGTTGGGTTAATATCTGATTGACTTTAGTGCTAGTGGGAGATTGTTGGAGTGAGCCCTAAAAGTCAATCTATTTTGATAGAATTTTCTTTTGTATCATGATTGTGATTTATATATATAATATATATAATAAGGCATTTCTTTATTATGTTTGTTTTCCAAAATAATAAAGTCCCTAGAATAGTTAGTCTATTTAATGGAGCATTAAGTATGACTTAATCGTGAGACCCAATTAAACATAAGGACATTATTCTTAAAGTATCCATAGTCAAGATTTAATATGAATTGGGATAATATTAAAGCGCAAAGACTATTATGTATGTAGACTGATGACCATATCTCACCGGTCATAGACATGTAGATATCGAGTCTATACATAGATATAAATATTAAGAGTAATATTTATATTGGATTGACCCACCATGAGAATACTACATAATGTTTATGAAAAGTGTCATAAGTCATTCTCATAGTGATAATTGTGTATACCACCCTTAGACCTGAACCAACTGTGATCCCTAGATGTGGAGTCAAGTACTTTATTGCTATTCAAACGTTATCTGTAAAAGGATAATTATAAAGTTAGTTAATAGGTACTTCACGAATCATGTTGAGGGACATGAGTGACCTAGATGGGATTTGCCCCTCCTATTTAACATGAGTAATATCTGTAGGCCTCTTGATGGAATATGACTGATAAAATGCGTGGCCACGCCGAACTAAGTCAATATGAGATATTGAGCTTATTCGTTGCTCAGTATATTCTGGGATCAAGAAATAAGATATTGAACCATACAAGGGTGACACGATCTATGTCTTGTGTTCAATATAGATATAAAGGGCAAAAGGGTAATTATGCACAAGTTTGTTATCACGGAAATGTTTCGTCAGATCACATGACATTCTCGTCACTTGGGTGACAACGGCGTATTGCTAGATTCTAACCGTTGTTTATAATATTAAATACATGATTTAATGTTATTACCAATGTTACGAGAACCTACAGGGGTCACACACATAGAACAGATATATAAGAGAAATAGATAAGTTAGACTTATTTACAAGATAAATAAATAAGATTTATTTATGAGATAAATAAATAAGATTTATTTATTTACAAGATAATAAGTGGGACTTATTATTGATTGGATAACTACGAAATAATTATATCGAATAATTATGAAGTAAATAAATATGATTTATTTATTAGTAGTTAGATAATCACGGAATAATTATAATGGATAATTATGCGCGTTTTAGTGTGATGAAAATTAGGATAAGGACGAGCAAGTATGACTTGTTGATCACACAAGAGACTATAAATAGAACTCTTGTGTAGAGAACAAAATTAACCTAAATGAGAATCCTAGTTTCCTAAACTAAAAACCGCCTCCCCATTCTCTCTAAAGCCTTCATTCAAGTTCCAGCTAGCACTGTGATTGAAGGAGGTGTTCGTGTGGACTGAGTAGAGGCATCGCTACGTTGCTTTGCTCGTGATCAGAAATCGTTTCTGCTTCAAAGGTACTGCACTTCAAGAGGTAAACACATAAACTTATAGTTTTGTGTTATTTGATTTGTGATTAATGGTTTAATCAAGATCCGTTCATCGGGATTGTTCCGCTAAGAGGATTAAAATTTTGAAAATCCGCTCTTAAAATCCCAACAAAATGTGTGGTAATTATTAAGTTTTTTTTCATGTGGATAATGGTTGGTGTCAAAGACATACATTATCTGACAGGACTTATTATCAATGTTTGATCATTACGTTGAGAGTACCGCTTGCCGTTAATTCTTGGCAATCAAAGATTGTGGATTAATGGTGCATTTGGTATCTTGTTTTGTCTTATAATTTACAAATAAAGATGTGCATGTCCATGTAATAATTTATTAACATGCATAATAAAATTGTGTAAGTGAAAATCCATATAAGTATTTTTTGGATTACATTCACACTTATAATGATAAACATGTGACGATCATAAGGATTTGTTGTTTGTCAACATTGATTATCAATGTTTGATCATTGACACAAAATACCACTAGCAATTGATGTGCTTTTCTAAGGGCTTGACATCAATGGTGCACTAGGTATTTTGGTGAGTAATTGGTGTTCTCTATAAATTAATATAGTTTATGTATCTGCAAAATAACGTTGGAATTTAAATTCTTAAAATTCTAACTCTTTGGAATAAAAGAAGAACATTATGTTCTTGGATAAAGATGGAGAAATTCAAATTCACGCACTATTTGGTAATTTTAAAGTGAGAATCAAGTTTAGAATTTGATTATACTCCTAATCACGAAAGTCATGTGATCATAAAGTTTTAATTACAGAAACATCATTTGAGGTGTTATTTAAGATGACATAATTTTGTCATGTTTTTCTTTGCTTAAATTAAAGTGCTTCTAAAGCAATAAGGAGAAAGACAAACTCTCGTTGGAGAGATGAAATTTCATTAAGATTGTTGAGCAAAGAAAATATTAGGAGCACATTATGTAACTATTTAATCTTGCTAAAGCTTTGTGATTTCGATAATCAAGTGACCTTGTTGAAAATATATCCTTTAGTGTTCTCTTTGCACAATTAGTTTATCGCTATTAAAGTTAGAAATGATTCTTTAAAATGATCATTTCATAAAGTGTGCAATAAAGAAAACATTGAAGCAAGAGAAAATAAAATAGTGCTCATTATGTAAATACCTCAAAGGATAAAGGCATATAAAGAATAATAAGAAAATATGATCTAAACTGACAAATCTCCAATGATGTTGAATGCAACCTGTCTGTTTTCAAACTCTTAGTTAGAGCATCTGCAACCTGAGTATCTGTTGCACAATGCCTGACATCTAAGCTACCTTGATTCACCTGCTCCCTCAAGAAATGAAACCTAGCCTCTATGTGTTTGCTTCTACCATGCAAAACTGGATTCTTGGCTAAGTTTATAGCAGACTTGTTATCAATCTGCAGAACCACAGGTTTCTCTGCTTCAATTCCTAGCTCCTTCAACACAGTCACAATCCACAAAGCTTGGCATGCTGCATATGCACCTGCTATGTACTCAGCTTCACAAGAAGACAATGCAACAACTGGTTGTTTCTTAGAACACCAAGCAACAGGAGCCTCCATAAATCTGAAGAAATACCCAGTAGTACTCCTTCTATCTACTTTGTCACCACACCAATCAGCATCAGAGTAGCACACAATCTCAAATTTCTCCTTCAGAACTGACTTTGGAAAAAGAATTCCAAACTCCATTGTGCCTGCTATATACCTAAGTATTCTTCTAGCTGCATTCATGTGTGACCTTCTAGGTTTATCCATGAATCTACTTACAAGCCCAACTGCAAAGCATATATCTGGCCTGCTGTTGGAAAGATATCTCAATGATCCAACAATTTGCTTGAAAATTGTAGGATCCACAGTCTCTTCTGTCTCATTCTTTTCTAACTTCAAGTTCACCTCCATAGGAGTTGCAGCATATGTACACTCAGTCATGTTGAACCTCTTCAGAATTTCTCCTGCATATCTCCTCTGATGCAACAATAGACCTTTACCATTCTTCAGAAGTTCAAATCCTAAGAAGTAAGACACTTCTCCCAAATCTGTCATCTCAAATTCAGTTTTCATTACTTCTTTGAATCTCTCTATCTCAGCTGTGACACTTCCAGTTACTAGCAGATCATCAACATACAAACATATCAGAATGATGCTTGAAGCTGCTTCCTGCACATATACTCCATATTCTGACTTGCATTTCCTGAAACCTTGTTTCACAAGAAATCCATCTATCCTTTTATTCCAAGCTCTTGGAGCTTGTTTCAAACCATATAGAGCTTTGTTCAATCTGTAGACCATGTCTTTCTTCCCTTCAATCATGAATCCAGGTGGCTGAGTTACAAAGACAAGTTCTTCTAATGGACCATTAAGAAAGGCTGACTTAACATCCATGTGGAACATAGGCCATTTCCTTGCATTAGCTACAGCTATGACAAGTCTCACAGTCTCAATTCTTGCCACAGGTGAGTAGATTTCTGAGTAATCTATTCCTTCCCTCTGCAGAAAACCTCTTGCCACCAGCCTTGCCTTATATTTTGCTATAGAATTGTCAGGATTTAGCTTCAGCTTGAACACCCATTTTACTTCAATTGCCTTCTTATCTGATGGAAGTTTAACTAACTCCCAAGTTTGATTTCTCTCAATTGAAGCCAACTCCTCCTCCATAGCTTTCTTCCATTTCTTGTGTTTCAAGGCTTCTGTGTAATTGATAGGCTCAGAACCAGCCATCAATGCAATATGAACTAAGTCACCATCTGCATTTACCTCATTATCATTAATAATTTCACAATCCTGCAATCTAGCAGGAATGTTCCTTGTTCTGGCAGGCCTGTCTCTAGTCACAGCTGCAGGTGCTTCATTCTCATCACTAGAATCACTATCTTCTTCATTCATGATTGGATTCAATTGAGCTCTGCTTGAACTACAACCAGCAATCCAATCCCAGGATTTCTCTTCATCAATTACAACATCTCTACTGTAGATCATTTTCTTTGTGACAGGATCATACAGCTTGTAAGCACCTGTGACATGGTATCCTACCAAGATCATGGCTTCACTTCTGTCATCAAGCTTCTTCCTTTTTGCTTCAGGCACATGCTTGTGACATAAAGCACCAAAAATTCTGAAGTGACTTACACTAGGTTTTCTACCACTCCACACTTCCTCAGGTACTTTGTCTTTCAGCTTCTTGGTTGGACACCTGTTCAACACATACACAGCAGTGTGAACTGCTTCACCCCAGAAAGCTTTAGGCAGGTTCCTATGCTTCACCATACACCTTGCCATATCAAGAATAGTCCTGTTCCTTCTTTCAGCTAAGCCATTGTGTTGAGGTGTATAGGGAGCTGTGACTTCATGTTCTATACCTTGTTCAACACAAAATGACTCAAACTTCTTGGAAGTATACTCACCTCCACCATCTGTTCTGAGAGCTATGATCTTCTTTCCACTTTGATTTTCAACTAATGCCTTAAAATTTCTGAAGACATCAAATACTGCATCCTTGGTTTGAATCAAGTATATCCACATCTTCCTGCTATACTCATCAACAAAGGTAACAAAATATCTATTACCACCAAGTGAATTCACATCAAAGGGACCACACACATCAGAATGCACAACACCTAGTACACTTGATGATCTCATAGGCAAACTCTTGCTGAAAGCATTTCTAGGTTGTTTACCAACTAAGCAACCTTCACATACTCTTTCTGAAGCTTCAATCTTAGGTAGGCCAAGTACCATTCCTTTGCTCCCTAGCTGATTTAGATATTTGAAATTCAAATGTCCAAATCTCAGGTGCCATAGCCAATTCAACTTCTCATCTGTTACTACCTTCATACACTGAACAGTGTTTGTGTGAATCAAAGTTCTGAAGGTTCTATTCTTGGCCAAAGGAGTCCTCAGAATTAGGTTATTTGCAGGATCATAAAGTTCAAATTTCTCTTCCTTAATGATAACTGAAAAACCTTTTTCTGCTAGCTGTCCAACACTCAGAAGATTACAATCCATACCTGGTACAAACATCACATCTTCAATTACTGCAGTGCTTCCATTGCTCCTCTTGATAACCATGTTACCAATGCCTTCTGACTGCAATGAACTGCTATTGGCCAGCTTCACTTTACTTTTCTTTCCAGAATCGAACTTCACTAACCAGTTTTTGTGACCAGTCATGTGGTTGGAACACCCTGTGTCTAAGAACCAAGTCTCAGCATCAACTTTATCTTGTGATTCTACCTCTGATAATGCAGCCATGAAAGTCACAGCTTTGTCTTCAACCTTTTCTTGCACAAGTTTTGCTTCATCATCAGAGTCTTGGCCCTTTTCTTTGCCTTTCTTGAACCAACAATCTGAAGCATAGTGTCCCCATTTCTCACAGTTATAGCACTGAATGTGACTCTTGTCCTTGCCTTTCCCTTTCTTTGAATTTGATGTTCCTCCTCCTTTCTTGAAGGATTCAGATTTTCCATCAAATTTTTTCTGAGAGCCATTCTTTCCCTTATCTTGTTTTTTCTCTTTGTGACTGTTAGCTTTCTTGTAAGCCTGAACTTGTAAGGCTTGTACAGATTCTTGAACCCCTTTCCTTTCATTTATCATCAACTCATGTGCTTCTAAAGATCCGACAAGATCCTCCAACTGTAATGTAGCTACATTCCCAGTTTCTTGGATGGCAACAATGACATGATCAAAATTTGGAGTTAGAGTTCTCATTACCTTCTCTACAATCATCCTATCTGTCATCACCTCACCACAGCTCTTCATTGTATGGACAATGCCTTGAACCTTCGACACATAGGCTCCAATGGATTCACTCTTATCCATCTGCAGAAGCTCATATTGCCTTCTCAGAGACTGCAACTTCACTCCCTTCACCTTTTCTCCTCCTTCATAATATTTCACCAAAATATCCCAGGCTGCCTTAGAGGATTCAGCACTAGATATCTTGTCAAAATTTGCAGAATCTACTGCAGCTTGAATTGCATACATTGCCTTGCAATCCTTCTTCTTTAAGTCTTTGTGTGCTGATCTCTGAGCTTCAGTGGCATTCCCCACCAAGTCTTGCACACCATTAACCACCACTTCCCATGTATCTTGAAAACCAAAGAGAGACTTCATCTGTTTGCTCCATCTTTCCCAATTCTTGCCCTCAAGAATAGGAAGATTGTTTGGTAAACCATTCCCTGACATTGTTTCTGAATGAAGGAAAATGTAAACACCAAACAAGACTGAATCTTTGTGCTTTCTACACTAAGAACCAAAGGGCTCTGGATACCAATTTGTTAGGGTAATCCAAGATAAGAGGAAGAAGATAACAAGTAAGAACTAGAGAGAAAACTAGGAGGAAAGTGTTAAGATTTATTGATAAGAAAAAATAGAGAATGAGTTGTGTACAATGCATGTGGTACACGCTTATTTATAAGGAAAACTCCTAACCCATCTATTACTTGTAACACAAGTAACCATAACTAACTAACTCAAGGTAGTTATGTAACCACCTCCTAACTACCTAACCAAGTCTAATAGGATTGAAGTTATAAAACATCATCCTGATGTCGCATTATTCTCTTCACGCGGACCAAGTTCTCTTTCTCCTTCGGTTTTAAAGGTTATAATCATTCCTCCAACAAAGAAATTATTTTTGACTTAAGTAAAATCTAAAGCTTTATCTTGAGACTAACTGTTGCATTGCAGCCTGACATTGCTGCTCCTGGGGTTAATATTTTGGCTGCCTGGTCACCTGCTTCTAATCCAAGCCTGCAATCTGATGCATGTCGAGAAGAGCTAACTGCTCTCAATTTTAACATTGAATCAGGAACTTCAATGTCATGCCCTCAAATATCTGGTATTGTTGCTCATGTAAAGACTATCCATCCGAATTGGAGCCCTGCCGCAATGAAATCTGCCCTTGTCACAACAGGTAAAAAGAGTTTGCAAACATGCTTGTCAGAAATTTAAATAAAGGTCCACGACTCCAATATGGTCGCGACATAACAGTTTACTTTTAGTGTGGCCAAAACCACAACACGGCCGTAATTGAGACAACATTGGCCGCATTTGACCATGCATGCATTATGCATATATCATAAATCTCTGCCGAAAGTTATTAATTTCCACCCATTCTATGAAGCTTCAGTCGAAAATGAATACAATCAATACATTGGAGCTGAAGGAGCACCATACAAACAAGCTGATCCATTTGACTATGGTGGTGGACATGTTAATCCTAACAAAGTGACAGACCCTGGTCTAATATACGACTTAGAAAACAAAGATTATATTAATTTTCTTTGTTCCATGGGCTACAACAACACTGCTATAACCTTATTGACAGGTTCTCCAACCAAGTGCTTTAAATCACCAAAGTTCATGTTGAATATGAACCTTCCTTCTATTACTATTCCTGAATTGAAACAACCTTTGACAGTAACAAGAACTGTCACTAATGCTGGTCCTATTATATCAACTTACGTTGCTCGCGTTGTTGCTCCAATCGGCATATCAGTAACAGTTGAGCCAACAACGTTAAGATTTAGCGATAGACGGAAGAAAATGAAATTCAAGGTGAACTTTTCTTCGATGCATCATGTTCGAAGCAGATTCTCATTTGGACATTTGTTTTGGGAAGATGGAGTGTATGAAGTCAGGATACCATTGGCAGTTTACTCTGTAGTATATAGATTAGTTTCGTGCTGAAAAACAATATCAAGATTAATTATGGATGTAGTCATGGAATGGTAAGAAACTTACAGCAATAATGAATTTATGCAAAAGTTATGTGTGATTCTGGCAGTTTCACTATTTGATTCTCGCCGTAAAAATTGTTTTGCAAATCCTACCAAACTGTTAGCAACAATATTTTTGCATCTACTAATAAGACCAACATTACAATTGCTAAGACTAGACAAGATATTAGTACAGTGACGGACAAGTTTCAATCGATCAATTTTAGCCCCTCAAGTTTATCCTTTTGTATTTGCTAGTTTTCCATTGACTTTTTTAACAACATGTTACATTTTCAATTTTTTAAAATAAATTTAAAATAAAAAAAATGTTTTTAACATATAAAAACTGTTTTTAAAAATTATTTATAAAATTTAAAAATTATTTGAAAAATAACTAAAAAATGTTTTCTTAAAAAATAGTTTAAGAAAAATAGTTTTTTCATAAACTCTTTATAAAATAAATGTTTTTTAAAAATAGTCTATAAATAAAAGACATTTTTATTAAAAATAGTTTATAAATAAAAAATAGGTTTTTTTGACTAAAAACGTTTATAATTTTTTTAAAATGCATTATTTTTAAAAGATTTTTTCAGTTCTATAAATGTTTTTTTATTTTTGAAATTTGAAAAGGCCACATTTGCAATTATTGGTAAAAAAAAGTCAATTGGGAACTAACAAATGTAAAAGGGTGTAAATTTAAGGGGTTAGAATCGAAAAATTGAAATTTGAGAGATTCAAATTGAGCAATTGTAAAACTTAGAGATTACAATTGAGCAATTGAAACTTGAAACATAAAATCAAACAATTATGAAGTTTGGTGGGCTAAAACTGCATTTGAGCCAAAATTATATAATAGTATAGAGAAAATAAATTTGTAAGTATTCTCATTAGCATAACTCAATTAGTAGGAACATTGCAATATAGAGAGGTAATAGATCGAATATGAGACTCCTCGCTAATTCATCTCTTTTTTTTTACCAAAATAAAACTCAATGTATTTCATTAATCAACATGTTGTCAATACAAGGAGGAATCAATTCAAAAATACAACAACTAGTCCTAGTATAGATATTTTAAAATGTGTAATGTATTTTGCCAAAGTATTCAAATATATTTTTTGAGAAAAAAATACTCAAATTTTTATTTAAAATAGAGTTTTAGTGTATAAAAATTCATGTTGGAGCTAGGATATCATATGGCATTTTTAGTATGTTTTTAGGATTATTTTATTACATTTTTAGTAGTTTTAATAAGTTACAAGCCCAAACCATGCAAAAAGCTCAAGATTTCCAATGAAACTCAAGCTAAAAGTCAATCGGACATAAGTGGACGAAAAAAAAATGAGAAAAATAAAGATTTCAGCAGGTGGCAGGTGCCATCGTACCGCGATGCCTGATTATATTTTTGAAGAAAATCTATGAAATTTTGGAAGAAAATCAGAAGCCATTATACCACAATGCAATCTCATCATACTATGATGGTGCGTGAAAAGCATGTCAACAAACGCCTATAAATAGAGCCCTTTTTCCACCTTATTTCATATCAACATCAGAGCAGAAGAGCAAGCAAGAGTTGAAGAGCAACAAACATCTAAGGAACAAGAGAGCAAAGAGCTCTCAAGGGGAAGGCGTACCTCCCATCGAAGGGGTATCCTTCAATTTTAGGGTAAGGTTACAATGTATTTCTTTAAACTTCAGTTTAATTATTATTTATGAATAACTAGATCCATTGGTTAGGTTGAAGGTGTGAAAACACAAGAAGGGGGGGTTAAATTGTGTTTTGGTAGTTTTAAAAACTCCTTCTAAGTTTTGCAACTTATCAGAATCAGCAGCGGAATAACTCAAACACAAACAACTTCTGGACGATAGGAAATAAAAACAGAGAAGAGAAAGGAGAGATGAACACACAAGATTTATACTGGTTCCTCTCACAAACCGAGAGTAGTCCAGTCCCCTTGCACTTCCAAGGGATTTCACTATAATCACACAAGATTACAAATGCTCAAGCCAGCAGCAAGAGACTTCCTATGCTCAAGTAACACAATACAAGAGACTTTCAATGCTCAAGTTCACAAGCAAAAGACTTCTAAAACAAAGTTACAAAGACAATGTTTGAACTTCTGATAAACAATATCAGAGTTCTTAGAACAAAATAATACAACTCTAAAAACAAGACTTATCTTAGAATTCTTAAAAAGAAAACTAAGGTTCAACAACTGACTAGTCAGAAGTTGAAACAATTTGTTCTGAATTTTGATATAAGCTCAAGTTGTATCTAAGTTAAAAATTGCTCTTACAAATTCAGCAGTATAACAGCGCTTTTTGTTCTTGATAGATGTTTTTTTTTTTTTTTTTTTGTCTTCAAATTCTTCCTCCTTTTATAGTTGATGTTGGAGCGTCTTGAATTTGAGCGGACAAAGATGAAAACAGCTACGTAGTATTGTACTAATATTTTCATTTGAAATGTGCTTATTCAAATCAAGTAAAGAATAACATCTGATCCTTGATTTCGAATATTCGCCCATATCAGGAAAATAAAGATAGTACAAACGTCATTATCATGAGGATAACGGTCTTGTAAGAGATTTCTTCTTCCTCTTCTGAATTCGCCATTTGGATGATAGTCGTTATAGAGAATAGAATGTTCTTCTGGAAAATTCTGCTGTTTCATCATCATCAGAATCTTGAGAGTAAACTCTGCTTTCTGATGAGTGCAGCTTCTGGTTGACTTTGACTTGCAACTTCTGGTGACCACAATTTCTGGTGTCATTCTCCAGAACTTGCTTTTCCCAATTTTTGGGAGCGCTTCTTAGCATAGCAACTAGAACTTTAATTTCTAGTGTATATAAAATTTTAACTTATATACCTGCAAACTAGAGTAAATTATCAGTACTCCATATTGTATAATAATACTATTGTTATCATCAAAACCACTTGGGTTATATTAGAACCAACTTTGTTCCAACAATCTCCCCCTTTTTGATTGATGACAAACCAAGTATTAATTTACAATGGTTGTTATTTTAATCATAGAATGCATCCTTCAGGTTTATGAGTTTTGCAAGCTCCCCCTGAATTCAGTAATGAATGATTAAAATAGTTTTAAAATTTTAACATTGAATCCAGAACTTCATTATACACTTGACTTCCAGAAGATAGGTTTGCAAGCTTTCTTCCTTGGTCAGATCTACTTAAGAGAAAAGTGCAATCTTCTCTTACGTGTATCATGTATAGAGAGTTCTAATCTCAATAGAAAAATTTTCCTTTCATAATCATAACTGATAATATTCAATAACTGAAATTAAATGAATAAATTGTAATTTATTTTAATTTGGCTTCAGTTAGTGTTCTTAAATTAATTTACTCTTACTCCCCCTTTTGTCATTAAACAAAAAGAATAAAAAAGAAGGAAAAAGTCAAATAAAAAAACACGTGACTAAATAATTAGTCAGGTCAAAAATTCAAAGATGATAAAAACCACAAAAAGTTAATGCAAAAACGAAAAACGAGGTAACTTCTAACCACCAGAATGATTATAAAAACGCACCAACTCTTTGTCATTTCACTCAACACTTTCATGATATTTCTTCAACAAAATGAAAGAAAACATTGATGAGGATAGAAGAGTGATTGAAAAAAATGGGTTTAAGAAATTTTCAGAGGAGAAACAGGGTAGAATCTCAAAAACAAGAGATGCAACCGCAAGGAATATGATTTATAAGAATCATATGAAGATGGTAAAGAGTTTGGAATTAAAATCAGATGCAAGTTTCTCAACCATCTTCTGTTCTTAAAAGACCAAAGATTTCTCCTGATGCAAAAAGATGAACAGGTCGAACTGAAGGGATGCTCCAAGTTTCCAAAACAGGAAATTTGTAGCTCGAGAGGTTTAGAAGAATCATCAGATTAGCTGATGGTTCCAGACTCCAAGGTTGAAGTTTGAATCAACACCCTTTGGTTCAGTTCTTCTATTTATCTTTTTCTAAAAATTTCTTTAGGTTTTCATATGTATCTGGATTTTTCATATGCAAAAATTTGTTTTTAGAACAAAGTTATTGTAATGCAAAAATCTAGAAAAATGCAAAGTTATTGTAATGCAAATTTTATATGAATAAAACAAAATTTATTTGAATGCAATGATGTGTATGCATCAATTATATATATCTTCTGAACAAAATAAATTGAAACAGAATAATTAACAACATAATATTCAATAACATTCAAACAAACAACAAAATAAACAAGTTCAGAACAAAACATAAAAACAATTAACATGATCAGAGCAAAAATAAAAAATGTGCCAGAATCCTAGGGTTGAGATTGGTTAGAGGGGTTCAGCAGTTTCTCTTGTAGTTGCTTCAGAGCATTTGCAGAAATCTGTTCAAATTGCTTGATGATAGCTTCTGAATCAACTTTTCTGATATGACATGTAGACACAGTATCCACTTGAATGATCTTTTCCATTTCTTGTGCATAGAGAGTGGATAACTGATCTTCTGCTTCTGCCATAACCATTTTCATCTTCTCATCATACAACCTTTGAGCTTCTTCTCTTCCAGCAACAACCTTGGCTTCAATAAACTTCCTTCTAGCAATGTTTACAGCATAGTTCTTCTTATATTGAGAACTATAATCTGTAAGCACTTGCTTGCACTCTTCTGATAGAGCATTACACTCTGCATCTACTTGATCTGGTGCAATAGAAAGTGTAGGCAAATCTTGATGAAATCTCCTGATTTTATCATTAATGCCCAGAAGCACATGCTCAACATCTTCTGGAGTGATGGAATTGTGAGAAGCTTGAGCAGATGAAGATGTAATATCTATGGTAGTTGTTGGAATGATAGTAATTTGTTGATCTGATGGTGGTGTAATAACTTGTTCAAATGTTTTGAGAAAGTTATTTTGGACAAGGGTGAGTTGTGGTTGAGATTTCTGAGGAGAGGATTTCTCTAAATCCAAGGCTAGCTTCTGTAGTTTGGCTTGTTCAAGTTTTTGGAGACTGGATACAACAATATCAGAAGATGATTGATGGATACTAGTTTCAACTACAGGAGGGCTAGGGTGGATGTGATCAGAAAGGGTCTTTTCTGAATCAGCAGATATTGGTGAAACAGAGTTGATAGACTCATGCACTGGGGATAGAACAAAAGTCTCCTCATGTTAAATATTTTGAGGAAGAGCATCAGAAGTTGTAACATCTGCATTAACTTCTGAGACTTCTTATTCAATATTCTCCATTGGGTCAGGAGTAACAACACCTGTTTCTGAAATCAATGACAACACATGTTCAGAAAATCTCCTCATAGACTCAGGGGATGGTACAAAGCTAACTACTGGTGTTTCATCAAGAGATCTATCAGAAGCACTAGTAGTAACTTCTACTATACAGTTGGTTTTAGGTTCCAAATCAGAAAGGATTTTTGAAAAAGAGTTTTTGATAGGAACTGTATAGGGAATGTTTCTAGCATGCTTTGGACCATTAATGACATAATCAGGAATATTCTTAAGATTAACCTTTTTATAAATACCTTGATTAACCAATTTGTTCACCAACTCATCCTTTGGAAGGGCAGAGTCCAGAAATGCATTTGGCTCAACTTCCACACCACCTTCCCAGCTAGTTTCCTCCATAGCAGTGTATTCTTCCACCAACTTTATAGCTTCTTGTTTCTCAAGTTCCTCTTGATACTCAGCAGTAAGTTTCAATTGCCTTTTCCTTTTGTTTGCAGGCTTCTTCTTCTTAGATACTTCTGGGGCAGCAACAACAGTGCCAGAAGTTCTAGTTGGCCTTTTTGAAACTTTACTTGCCTCTGTTTCTTGAACACTAACAGCAGGCTCATGGTTCACAGGGGTTTCTTCTACAACATCCTTTTCAACATCTGGTGTAACCTTAACACCAGAAGTACTCACAGACTTCTTTGGAGTGGATCCTCTAGCTTTCTTGGATCCAGATTCTGATGCCTTTGGCTTTTCAGAAGCCTTTCTCTTCTTTTCTTGAATAGGCAACAAATATCTTGTAGCAAGTCTGTCATTCAAGTTATGAGATCCTTCCTCCAGAAGTTTCTTATGCATTGCAGCAATAACTCCAACTTCTTTCTTAGACACAGTAGTAAGAAAGAAATAACGATTTTCTTCATACTTCCTTAGCTTAAAAGTAATCTGAGGAATAACCAATTGACTAGGTGTCTTCACCACTCTCTTTACAGTAGCACCATCTATCACAGGAGGATTAGCATCAGTAAAAGAACCATATCCTGGAAAGATATGTCTTAATGATTGCAACAGATAACTTCTGTAAAATATGAAAGACAAAAATCTGCTATATTGCACATTTGTGATGCCTTTGGTTTTACTATCTGAGATAGCTCTGCACAGATGATCAAATATAACCTTAGCAAAATTCACAGGAGCCTTCTTTCCCATATAGTATAAGATGGTCTTATAGTATTGAGAAACTTGGTAAGAAGATCCAGCTTTTGGTATAACTGACTCATGTAGAATTTTGTAAATCATCTTGTAAAGAGGTTTCATGTCCTGATTACTCTTAGAAGTGGAATGCTTGCAATAAATCTCTTCTTGCATAAAATGATTTGAGTCCTTTTCATTTGGATGAGGAGCTACTCCATTTAAAGGTAACTTAACCGCTTGCCTTATATGCTCTTGTCTGATCCTCACACAGACACCACCAACCTCTAAACGGATTTCCTTTCCCAGAAATTCTAATGTTTTCCCTTGTTCAGCATTTTCTTCATCAACCTGAGCAGATTCTTCACTTTCCCTTTGTAATGTACCTTTAGTAATCACTTCTGCCTTCATCCAGAAGTCCTTTTCCAATTCTGGATAGACAGGTCCATTAAGAATGTCCAAAAAGATGAGTAACCCTTGTGCTTGAAAAACTTCCTTGACATCCTTCACTCCATTTACCCTTATGCCTTCGAAATCAACTGCTCTTTCGATAAGCAAAAATAGGTCAAAAATGGGGAAACCCATTTTATCTTTCGTATAGACTCCAGGAGTTGAAGCTTCTATGTCAGCAATAGGAGGGACATTAAGTGATTCCTGTTGTTGTTGTTTACCAGATGAAGAAGACATGACTATGAGTTTTAGGGTTATGGTTTGCTAAGTTTGGAGAAAAAAGAAATTTTTATGAGTCTTAGAAGAATGAAAGTGTGGGTAGTGAGTGTGCAAAAGTGTGAATGTGAACAGTTAGTGAGTTTAAAAGGAAATAAACGCGCAAAAACGTACTAACTGAAAGGACAGGGGTAAAAGAGTAACTTAACAATTCACAAATTGAATTAGAACACAATCATCACTAACCAACTTCTTTCTCTAATAGCAAAAAGACACGTGTATTAGAAGTTTAATTAAATAACTGACACGTTAGCAACAGCAGTTGAAGAGGTTACTCAATAAATACTGCCACGTCACGTCCCAGAACCACTCATGTATAACTTCTGATAGAGATACCAGAAGATGGTTTGTCCAAACTTCTGATACATAAGTTCTGACTCCCCCTAACTTCTGATAGAAATACCAGAAGATGGTTTGTCTAAACTTCTGATACAAAGGTTCTGACTCCCCCTAACTTCTGATAGACTTCCAGAACTTCCATAAAATAATATTTTTCACCAGAGTTTCAGCTTATTCACAGATTTCCATCATATTAAGATTCTTTTTGATAAAATCAAATCTTTCAACAGCCAGGGGTTTTGTAAAGATATCAGCCCATTGATTTTCAGTATCAATAAACTTAAGATCAATAACACCCTTCTGTACATAGTCTCTTATAAAATGATGTTTAATCTCAATATGCTTAGCTCTTGAGTGTAAAATAGGATTTTTGGAAAGATGAATGGCAACAATGTTATCACAATATAAAGGAATACTGTGACTGCTTATTTGATAATCTTCCAATTGATACTTCATCCAAAGCATACTTCTATGTAACTTCTATGTAACTGTTAGATAGAGAAGAGATCCAATCATACTTCTATGTAACTTCTGATCAACCTTACCTTCAGACTCACCTTTGCTAAGACTTGATGTAGGATGCATTGGAGTGTTCATGGGTTTACAGTCTTCTAAGTTGTATTTCTTCAGAAGATCTTTGATATACTTTGATTGATGAATGAAGTTTCCTTTCTTTGTTTGATTTATCTGAATTCCCAGAAAGTACTTCAATTCTCCCATCATGCTCATCTCAAATTCATCTTGCATCATCTTAGAAAAGTTCTTGCAAAGTGCAGCATTAGTTGATCCAAAAATGATGTCATCAACATATATTTGAATGATCAGAATGTATTTCTTCAAAGTCTTTATGAATAATGTATTATCAACTTGGACTTTTTCAAAACCATTGTCAACCAAGAAGTTACTTAGTCTCTCATACCAAGCTCTGGGAGCTTGTTTGAGTCCATAAAGTGACTTCTTTAGTCTAAACACATGATCTGGATTTGAAATGTCTTCAAATCCCGGAGGTTGTTTGACATATACTTCTTCAGAAATTACTCCATTCAGAAATGCACTCTTCACATCCATTTGATAAAGTGTAATGTTGTTGTTGACAGCATAAGAAAGAAGTAATCTTATAGCTTCCAATCTTGTAACTGGAGCATAAGTCTCTGTATAATCAATGCCTTCTTGTTGACTGTATCCTTGTGCAACAAGTCTAGCTTTGTTCCTTGTTACTTCTCCTTGTTCATTCAGCTTATTTCTGTATACCCACTTTGTTCCAATAATATTCTTATCTTTTGGCTTGGGTACCAGATCCCATACATCATTTCTTTGAAATTGATTCAGTTCTTCTTCCATTGCAACTATCCAAGCATCATCAGATAAGGCTTCATCAGTGGTTTTAGGTTCAATCAAGGAAACTAGACCAAATAGAGACTCTTCATCCCTAAAACTTGATCTTGTCTTCCTAGGACTGTTCTTATTCCCAATGATAAGCTCTTCAGGATGTGATGACTTGTACTTGAAAGTGTTTCTTAGAATAGTTATTGCTTCTTGATCAGGATCTTCAGTTGGTGTTGTTTGATGATCATCAGATTCTGGAACTTGGTTGTTCTTTGGAGCTTCCAGAAGTTCAGGAGTGGAATCAAATCCAGAACCTTCATCTTCTGAGTCTTGAGAATCTGAAATTTCTATAACAGGCTCTAACTTTTCATGGTCAGGCACTTTGTCATCAAACTTTACATGCATAAATTCTTCAACTGATTGAGTTTCAGAATTATACACTCTGTATGACTTGGAGCGCTTAGAATATCCAATGAAGATACCCTTACTAGCTTTAGAGTCAAATTTCTTAAGATGAACTTTAGCATTCAGAATGTAACATGTACAACCAAATTGGTGAAAATAAGAGATATTGGGTTTCCTTCCTCTAAAAAGTTCATATGCTGTTTTATTCAGAATAGGTCTAATATAGATTTTGTTCTGAATATAACAAGCAGTGCTTACAGCTTCTGCCCAGAAATTTTTTGCCAAAGAATGTTCATGCATCATGGTTCTAGCCATTTCTTGCAAAGATCTGTTCTTTCTTTCTACAACTCCATTTTGCTGTGGAGTTCTAGGAGAAGAGAACTCATGGAAGATTCCATGTTCTTCACAGAAATTCTCAAAAGGTCCATTTTCAAATTCTCCACCATGATCACTTCTAACTTTTAAAATCTTTAAATCTTTTTCATTTTGAATTTGGGCATAGAAGACACTAAACTCTTCATATGTATCACTTTTAGATCTAAGAAATCTTACCCAGGTCCATCTACTATAATCATCAACAATGACTAATCCATATTTCTTTCCATTGAGTGAAGTAGTGCTAACTGGTCCAAACAAATCAATGTGCAGAAGTTCTAAAGGTCTAGAGGTAGAGACAATGCTTTTAAGTTTAAATGAGCTTTTGGCAATATTCCCTTTCTGACAAGAGCCACAAAGAGAATCTGAGTGATAAGTCAATTTAGGAAGGCCTTTCACAAGATTGTCTTTGCTAAGCTTGGAAATTATTCTCCAGTTAGCATGACCTAATCTTTTATGCCAAACCCATTTCTCATCACTTAGAGTCAATAAACAAAGCACATTCTGATCTTCCAGATCAGATAAATTAACTTTATAAACATTGCCCTTTCTACAACCTTTAAACAAAATGGATTTATCAGAATTGTTAATTACAGTACATGAATTCTTATTAAACACAACATCATAATTACTGTCACATAATTGACTTATGCTAAGTAGATTATGTTGTAGTCCATCAACCAACCAAACATCAGAAATAGTAAGAGAAGAATTACCTACTTTACCTATACCAATGATTTTGCCTTTTTGGTTCCGACCAAATCCTACAGTTCCTCCCTCTCTCAGATTCAGGGTGTGGAACAAGTGCTTGTCTCCTGTCATGTGTCGCGAACATCCACTGTCCAGATACCAGGAGCTTTGTCTTCCTCTTGGGATGCATACCTGCAGTAAACATTATCTCAGACTTTGGTACCCATATTCTGATGGGTCCTCTAAAGTTAGTTCTTTTATCCACCTTCTGTCTCTTGTAACTTCCAGAGGATTCAAGGTGAGGTGAGCCTTGAAAAACAGGTTTAGGTTTAACCTTTTCTTTGGACCTTGATCCAGAATGTGTCAGCAAACCAGCTTTCAAGTTTTTACAGCCTGATCTCATGCCCCGAGTACTCTTAGGCTTGAAGATCTTCTGTACTCCTTTACTAGACTTGGATACTGAAGCAATGGGAGCAGAGGTTTTCAAAAACTCCACGCTTACTTGAGCATTTGACACTTTTGGATTTTCTGTACCATTACTAGAAACAAAATTAGAATAAAGATCAGAAGGTGTTTTGCTTATGCACACAGACTGATTTGAGTTTCCTTTGACAGTACTTCCCAAACCCTGTCCTGTGTATTTGCCAGCACCATAAATCATAGAGGCTAATTTATGCTTGTCAATATTATGATGAACAAACTCTTGAAGAGCAATTTCATGCTTATCATAGGGTTTGCTACATGATCTGCAACCATTTTCAAGAACTTGAATAATCTTTAAGGACTTATTGTAGTCTTCTTGAATATGATTAACTTTATCATTGAGCATGTTGTTGGAACAAAATTATAATTTTGTATCTCTTTAATTGATTTTGATGATAACAATGTATTTAAAGTTAAATTGGAGTACTAATAATTTAATTTAGTGTGCAGGATTAAAAGTTAAAATTTGCGTACTAAAGCACCTTAGAATTTCTGAAGGAATTACTTCTGAGCTTACCAGATCTGAAGCAAGTAATTCTGAGCCTATCAAGCTCTGAAGCTATTATCTGAAGGCTCATCAGAGATAAATGTTAAGCTACACTTGAGAATACAATTTTATTGAAGACTGTGCCTGACTAAGTCCAAACGTAGAAACCAAGAATGAAAAGGTTTGACCATGGAAAGGTCATTTTCAAGTCAGGCTTCAGAAACGAATATTTCCTTATTTAGCTTACACCAAGGTTCAAATATCAAAAGCCAAAAGGAATCTCCCATTTTGTAGTAAACGTTAAGCTCCTAAGCATCTGCAAATCAGAACAGCTAATAAGCTCACTGATCAATACAAAGGAGCGTCTCAATTCTTCAAACGGCTATAATCTTCAACGTTCACTTTTTTCACATATAAAAGGAAGAAGATCTGTGAAGAATTGTAATCAAGACTTAAGCTTCTGAACGTGTAGAACCTCTGTCAAATTCAAAAGCTATCAAACACTTAGAAACTTTGTGATAATTTTCTAAGTTAAGTCTTGTAACTGTGTTGTATTTTGTAAACACCTCTGATTGTATATCAAGTGTTAATCTCATATCTTTATTTTTATTAAACTTGTGGGAAGTCTCTTGCTTTGTGCTTGAGCATTGGAAGTCTCTTGCTTTGTGCTTGAGCATTGGAAGTCTCTTGCTTTGTGCTTGAGCATTTGTAATCTAAGTGATTATAGTGAAATCTCTTGTGAAGGACAAGAGGACTGGACTACTCCTGTTAGTGGGACGAACCAGTATAAAAATTCTGAGTATCGTTCTATCCCTATCCTCATATATATTGTGTGTGTTACAACTTATCCGCTGCATTTGTTTTAACTTAGAAAAAGTCTTAACACAATTCAACCCCCCCCCCCCTCTTCTTGTGTGTTTTTCAACCTTCAATTGGCATCAGAGCTCCGGTCTGTTGCTCTTCACTTAACAGTGAAACAGTAAAAGATCTAGGGGTACTTAGTTGAAAAACATGTCTGGTGTTACCTCTCCTTCTGCTTCCTCTGGACCTGATCACTCTGCTGTTCCACCTCCTCACAACTATGATAGGGAAAGGAACAGTGATAATCACAGAGACAAACCACCTTACTTCAACAGTGATCCTACTACTTTTCCTTTCTGGAAAACCAAGATGTATAGTTACATCATTGGGACCGATGATGAGTTATGGGATATCATTGAAGATGGTATACATTTTGAACACATGGATGATGAAGGTGTTGTAAGAAATACCTACAGAAAGTTCTTTGATGCTGAAAAGAAGAAACAGTATAAGAAGCCTCATACTGTTAAGAATATGCTTATTGGTGCAATATCTCATGCTGAGTATTTAAAAATATCCAACAAGTCATGTGCCAAAACTATCTGGGACTCTCTATGTTCCACCTATGAAGGAAATAAGCAAGTCAAAGAAGCTAAGGCAAACTTATTAGTTCATCAATATGAGCTGTTCAGAATGAAGGAAGATGAAGATATTGAAACCATGTATTCAAGGTTTCAAACCCTTGTCTCTGGTCTTCAAGTTCTGAAGAAAAGCTACACTGCATCTGATCACGTGAAGAAAATTCTGAGGAGCTTACCTTCCAAATGGAGACCAAAAGTTACAGCTTTTCAGGAATCCAAGGATTTGGACAATGTGACTCTTGAAGATTTAATAAGCTCACTCAGAAGTCATGAGCTAGAACTTATGTCAGATGAACCTGTCAAGAAGATGAAGTCCTTGGCTCTAAGCTCTGTTCAGACTTCCTCAAAAGCTGCAAAGATCAAAGTGTCTGAACAAGAGGAAGAAACTTCTGATGATATGATGGATGAAAATTCTGAGAATGAAGAAATGGCACTAATGGTTAGAAGATTTCAGAAATGGAACAAGAAATACAAAAGGTTTCCAAACAAAGGAAACAACTCAAGAAGTTCCTTTTCAAAGGACAAAAAGGAAGAACTGAACAAGTGCTATAACTGCAAGAAATCTGGACACTTCATTGCGGACTGTCCAGAAATGTCATCCAAGGACAAAGGAAAGAATAAGAGCTTTGGGAAAGAAAAGTACAAAGAAAAGGTAAGGAAGAGTTTGTTAGCCACTTGGGAGACCATTGAGAATGACTCTGAAGGAGAAGATGATGAAGAAGGCAATCTGGCTTTAATGGCAAGAACTTCTGAAGGTAACAACTCTGATAGAGATTCTGAAGATGACTCAGATGATGAAAATGAGGTATACTCTAACATGACTAAATCTGAATTAATTGATTCTCTTAAGATTGCTGTGAAACATTACACTCGTATGGTAGGTCAACACAAAATTCTGAAGAATGTTCATGAATCATTGAAAAAGGATGCCAAGATTCTTTATGATGAAAATGAATCGTTAAACATTCGTATTTGTCATGTTGAATCTAACTATGTCTTGGCAGACAAGCTCAATGATGATCATGAAGATGCTCTTCACGAATTTATTCGTTGTACCTTCAATAGGAGTAAAATGGCTTCCATGATTTATCATATGACTCGTAACTATGGTGAAGGCATTGGTTATTCTCGGTTTAAGAACTGGGATAAACCTCTGAAATCATATAGTGAGGATGATACTCCACCTGAATTATTCTCTACCTTTGTTAAAAGTGGTACACTCGATCTGAAGGCATCCAACTCTGAAGGAGGCTCTGAACCTGAACCCAAAGACTCAGAAGTTCCAAGTTCTTCTGAACCTAAAATTTCTGAGTTCAAAAGTTCTCAAGTTAAGGCTCAGAAGTCATCTGAACCTCTGAGAAATCGAGGCAAAGTTATTTCAGATCCTTGCTTGACCTTTGGAACTATGATATACTCCAGATCAAAATCCAAGAATCAAATTAAGCCTAAACATTCTTGTCAAAGCTTAATTAATTATAGATCTTGTGTTGATCATAGAAAATAAAGAAGGAATACTATTCAGAAGACTAACTCTAAAGGACCCATCAGAATATGGGTACCAAAATCTGAAATAGTGTTTGCTTCAGATGCACATGCAAGGAAAGGTAAAACAGCAGCCCTGGTACCTGGACAGTGGTTGCTCACGACATATGACGGGAGAAAAGCATATGTTCCAAACCCTAACTCTGAAAGAGGGAGGCTCTGTGGGGTTTGGAGGAAAACAAAAAGGGAAGATCATTGGTACAGGTACAGTTGGTAATTCCTCTCTTTCCATTAAAGATGTTTGGTTAGTTGATGGACTTAAACATAATCTATTGAGCATTAGTCAATTTTGTGACAATGGATGTATTGTTACATTTGATAAGAATTCATGTATTGTATCAAAAGACTCTGACAATTCTGTAGTATTCAAAGGAATGAGAGTTGGCAATGTTTATAAAGTAAACTTTTCTGATTTGGTTGACCAAAAGATTATATGTCTTTTGTCTCTGAGTGATGAGAAATGGTTATGGCACAAGCGTCTTGGTCATGCTAACTGGAGGTTGATCTCTAAGCTTAGCAAACAAAAGCTTGTTAGTGGTTTGCCTGACATTGATTATCACTCAGATGCACTTTGTGGCTCATGTCAAAAAGGAAAATTTGCTAAGACTTCATTCAAGTCTAAAAACATTGTCTCTACTTCCAGACCCTTAGAATTGCTTCACATTGATCTGTTTGGTCCTGTTTCGACAGCCTCTATCAATGGTAAAAAATATGGATTGGTCATGGTTGATGATTTCAGTAGATGGACTTGGGTGAAATTCCTACGTTCTAAGAGTGAAGCATTTGTGGTGTTCAGTGACTTCTGCACACAAATACAAAGTGAAAAGGATCTTCGGATTCTGAAGGTTAGAAGCGACCATGGGGGAGAGTTCGAAAATGACTCTTTCGAATCTTTCTGCTCAGAGCATGGAGTAATCCATGAATTCTCTTCTCCTAGAACACCACAGCAGAATGGTGTTGTAGAAAGAAAGAATAGATCTTTGCAAGAAATGGCTCGTACCATGATGCTTGAGTCTAACCTAGCTAAGTTCTTGTGGGCAGAAGCCGTGAGTACTGCTTGCTATGTTCAGAATAGAATCTACATCACACCTATTCTGAACAAAACTGCTTATGAACTGTTCAAAGGAAGAAAACCAAATATTTCTTATTTTCATCAGTTTGGATGTACTTGTTATATTCTAGACAACAAGGTCTATCGAAAGAAATTTGATGCTAGAGCTTATAAGGGTATCTTTATAGGCTACTCTGAACGCTCAAAAGCATACAGATTGTATAATTCTGAAACTCACACAGTTGAAGAATCTATACATGTTAGATTTGATGATAAAGAGCCTGACGATAAAATGTCAGAGCAAGCTGAGACTTTTGCAGAGTTTCAAGTTTCCTCAAATTCTGAGTGTGAAGATCTCTCCATTGCTGTATATCCATCTGAGACTCAAAATGAAGATATCTCTGAAGGCCTTGAAACTGAAGACCCTTTAGAAACTGAACCCTCTCAGACACCTGCTCCACCTAAGAGTAAATTCAAGTATAGATCATCTCATCCTGAAGAGCTAATTGTTGGTAACAAGGATAGCCCAAGAAAGACCAGATCTGCTTTCAAAGAGGATGAATCCCTAGTTGGGTTAATTTCATTAATTGAACCCACAAACATAGAAGAAGCACTCTCAGATGATGGGTGGATTGTTGCAATGCAAGAAGAACTCAATCAATTTGAAAGAAATGATGTTTGGGATCTGGTACCAAAACCCAAACACAAGAACATTATTGGAACAAAATGGGTATTCAGAAACAAGTCAAATGAAAAGGGAGAAGTTGTTAGAAACAAAGCTAGACTGGTTGCCCAAGGTTATAGTCAGCAAGAAGGCATAGATTTCACTGAAACCTTTGCACCAGTAGCAAGACTTGAAGCAATAAGACTTCTCTTGTCCTATGCAGTTAATCATAACATCACTCTATTTCAAATGGATGTGAAAAGTGCATTTCTGAATGGAGTAATTTCTGAAGAGGTCTATGTCAAACAACCTCCTGGCTTTGAAGATATAAAGTGTCCTGATCATGTTTACAAATTGAAGAAATCTCTGTATGGTTTGAAACAAGCTCCAAGAGCTTGGTATGAGAGGTTAAGTATATTTCTTCTAGAAAACGGTTTTGAAAAAGGACATGTTGATAACACTCTTTTTAGAAAAACCTTAAAAACTGATATCTTAATTGTTCAAATTTATGTTGATGATATTATCTTTGGTTCAACTAATGCTTCTCTTTGCAAGAGTTTCTCTAAGCTTATGCAGGATGAATTCGAAATGAGTATGATGGGAGAACTAACATTCTTTTTGGGAATTCAAATTAATCAAAGAAAAGAAGGAGTATATGTGCATCAAACCAAATACACAAAGGATTTACTGAAGAAATTTGGTCTTGAAGATTGCAAACCAATGTCAACTCCTATGCATCCCTCTAGCAGTCTTCTGAAGGAAGAATCTGAAGGCAAAGTAGATCAGAAATTATATAGAGGTATGATTGGTTCCCTCCTCTATCTCACTGCTTCTAGACCAGATATCTTGTTCAGTGTATGCTTGTGTGCTAGATTTCAATCAGATCCTAGAGAGTCTCATTTAACTGCTGTTAAGAGAATCTTTAGATATTTGAAAGGAACCACTAATCTTGGATTACTTTATAAGAAATCCTTAGATTATCAGCTTATTGGATTCTGTGATGCTGACTATGCTGGTGATAAAATTGAACGGAAGTCCACTAGTGGAAACTGTCAATTTCTAGGTGAAAACCTTATATCATGGGCTAGTAAGAGACAAGCAACTATTGCTCTATCTACAGCAGAAGCAGAGTACATCTCAGCTGCTAAGTGTTGCACTCAATTGCTCTGGATGAAACATCAGCTGGAGGATTATCAGATAAGGATAAGTAGTATACCACTTCTCTGTGATAATACTGCTGCTATCTGTTTGTCTAAGAATCCTATTTTGCATTCACGAGCTAAACACATTGAGATCAAGCATCACTTCATTAGAGATTATGTTCAGAAGGGAGTAATTGAGATTCAATTCATTGATACTGAACATCAATGGGCTGATATCTTTACCAAACCTCTTGCTATTGATCGTTTCAATTTTATCAAGAAAAATCTGAACATGGTTTTTAATTCTGAATGATGTTTCTGAATGCTGTTAACTCTGAATGAATAAATTAGTTCTGAAGGGCCTCAGAAGTTTGGATGGCTCAGAAACTATTACATAGGTTCTGAAGCACTCTCTCATCTGAAGCAATCAGAATTATTTATTATTAAATATGATCTCTTGTGACTCAGATACCTACTCTAAGTGTTAGTTGACTGCTCAGTTTCTCTAACTGACAGCTGGCTTCTGAAAACACTACTTATCTGTGTAACTTTCCATCATGTCTAGTAACCGCTGGGTAATGGAGGAGAGCTAATGATGATTTTATTAAAAGTAACTGCCACGGCCCCATTACGTCACCATCTTGTTTCCCCCAATATTTTGAAACTTACACTATAATCACTTATCACACACTAGTCACTATCACTTCTCACGTTTTCAACTTCTTCTTTCAAAATTTTCATCTCTCTTTCTCTCAAAATTCTTTTCTATCTTCCTCAATCGTCAACTTCAATGGCTTCTTCATCTAAAGCTACTATCATTCCTAACCTTATTGAATCTCAAGAAGATGTCTCCAGAAATCCTGAACCTTCATCTGTTCGCTTTGAACAATTAGAGCTAGTTGCAGAAAATCCAATCGACTTTGAATCGTTTAGGGTAAACGATTTGGAACTAAGAAGTTACTTTGAGAATCAAGGATGGACGAACTACTTTGATATGCTGAACGGTGTCGTTTATCCAAATTTAGTCAAGGAATTTTGGGTTGGCGCGGAAGTGTTCACTAAAGAAAAGGCTAAAGCGGAATTGGAAAGGGCCATTGCTAAAAATCCAGAAGTTAACAAGAACAAGTCTTGTGAGGAATTAGGTTTGAAACCTTACATTGGTCCTGAAATTCGTTCAACAATTCTCGGTGTACCTGGAACAATCACAAGAAAACACTTTGCTGAACTCCTTCAGATTCCTAATGAAGGATTTTTTCAAGTTGATACTGACAAACCTCCACCCCTAACCAAGCATAGAGCTGAGATTAAAGATACCTTATATGAGGATCCCACTCATATGGGAAGAACTTCTGGGCTGTTTAAAGTTGCAAAGCTTCTGCACAAAATTCTTCTCTCTACCATCATTCCAAGGGTTGGTGGAACTGATCAGATTTCGTGGGATCAAAGGCATTTGCTTCTCTTCTTAGTAAAAGGTACTAAGTTAAATTTACCAGCTTATCTCTTCCACTATCTCTGTACCTATATCAGAAACACTACAGAGAAATCTAAGCACTGGGTTGCTTATCCAAGATTGCTCTCTGAGCTCTTTTACCAATGGCGTTTGGTGAATAAGTTGAGGGAAGTTGGAGCTGAGGATACCACTATTGAGTTAAGGACTCCCTTCCTCTCTGCTGAAAATCTGTGCAATGTGCACAAGATCTCTAAGGATAATCTGAAGTATCCTCAATCTCCTACCAAGAGAAGGGTAACATCCCTCAGAGATGATGTTCACCCTGTGTATAAGAATGAGCCAATGGATGTTATTGCTCATTACATTGCTGCTAGAAGGGAAGAAGGTGTTTATCTTACCCTTGATGATTTACAGTCTGAACCTGAGGATGACTATGTAGTCAAGAAAAGAAAGAGGACAACAAAGAAGAAGAATTCTGAGGTTGCTGAAGCCCCAGAAAAGAAGAGGGTTAAGAAGGAAAAGAAGGTGAAGACCAAGAAGGTCTCTGAAGCTACTGCCAAATCTGAACGGGTACCTCAGCGCACTGAAGAGCCTTTTGTGGCACATATTGACAGCGATTCAGATACAGAAGATGATGTGCCTCTGAGCCGCACTATCAGAATCAGGAAACCAGTTCAGATATCTACTTCAGGTATTCCTTCAACTTCTGTAAATACTGTTCTTAATGCTGCACAAACTGTCAACCCCTTATCTGAACAAACTCAACCTCCTCCCCAATTCACTGAAACCATATTTGAACAACCTCCACCTCAAACTAATCCCACTCAATCTCCACCTCATCTTTCCACACATCCTACCATTGATCACCCGTCTGTTGATGAATCTCAACCCATCAATATGATGCTGCCTGGTAGTAGCCAAATATTTCCAGCATTTCCCAGTGTTGATGAATCCCCCACAGTTTCTGAGCTTGAAAGAGCTGTGGATCATGTACAAGAATCCATCATCTCTGTTGCATCTAAGAGAAATGAAACTCTTCATGAACTTCACTCCAAAATGCAACAACTCCATGATCTTCAACAACAAGAAACTCAACAACAACAACACCAACCACAATCACTATCTCCACACTCCACAGACACTCTCCAACACCTTGAACAACATCTTCATGGTGATCTTGTGTACACTGTTTCATCACCTCAGCAATCACCCATTCACACTGCTTCCACCTCTGCACCTGCCATTATTGCTGAAACCATTCCTGACAAACCTAAATCCCCTCAGAAATCTCCTATTAAAGATTCTGAGTCTGCCCCAATAGCAATGGACATAGACCAATCTGAACCCTCTAATACTCAAACTTCTGAAGTCCCTGCTGAATCACAAACTGAACCTCCTCAGCCTTCATCTTCTAAGCCACTCACTTCTGAACCCAACACTTCAGAAATTCCATCCTCTCCACCATCTCCTGGAACTGATTCAGATCTTGAAGAAATTCGTCTTCATTCTGAAACATTTCCTTGTTTCACCATGGTGCTTAACACTGAACCTCCTCAATCCTTCCGACCACCCAGAAAAGTCATTACCATTCCTGACTCTGACTCAGATTCTGAAGAATCTTTTACTTCAGAATCCTCGTGTGAACATTTGCCTAGACCACCACCCCCTCCTGTTTCCAATGACATGTTTGTGCGCGTTACTAACAAAATTTACAGGAAAGCAAAGGCACTTCATGATGTTAGGCGTTCACTGATGACTCCAAGAGCTTATATCATGGCTTGGGATGAACTAAGAGAGGAAGTTCTGACTGATTTCTATCATCTGGTGGATGGGGATCTGAATGAAATGTTGGATTATCAGATTGCTCTGAAGGCTTGGTTGGATAAGCTCAAGGAAGGGTATTTGAAGATCTCTGAGAAGGCGGCGCGTCATTGGCAGGAAGATTACCTCAACACTCACTTCTCACTTTCTATGCAAAGTTCCATTTCTACTGCTCTGAAGTTTTCTTTGGACCCTGGTGATTTATTTGTGAGCAAGTCAGTGATGGATGTAGTTGGCTCCTCTTCAGAACTCTCCGTACTTAAGAAAGAGCTTGAGGCTCGGAAGCAGAAGCAAGCTGCACTGAATGCTAAGATTGATCAGCTTGCCGCTCAGCAGAATGAAAGATTTGAGAGGATTGAGGCTAAACAGAATGAAATGGCAAATGATCTGAAGACCCTTATTACCCTTCTGACCCCTAAACCTTAGGATCTCTTTTAGGCACTTGTTTCTTTTCTGAACAATTTTAACTTGGTTATGTTTTGAATATTTTGCTTAAATTTCTTTTGATTTTATGGCTTATTTCTTATTATTAATTCTTATCATTTTTTTCTTTTCCAAAACTTGTGCTTTGACTGACCCGTTTTTGATAATGACAAAGGGGGAGAAAATATTATATTATTTCATGTGGCAGTAAAATTAATTCTGAAGCTCTAAGATCTTACATTTTCTAAACTCTACTCTTGTTAAGTTATATAAGTCTTTTAAACTTTTAATGAGGGGGAGTAATAAATTTTGTCCAACATAAATTCGTATGATATAAGATACGCTTGCAAACCATGTCTTATATTTGTCAATCTGAAGAAATAGAGCTTGCAAACCTCTAATTCTGAAGGTAGAATATATGAAATTATATTTGACATTAAATATTACTCTTAGATTGTTTTATATTTATCATTGATAAACTTCTGAAGCTTATCAGACTCAGGGGGAGCTTGCAAACCTCAGAACCTGAAGTCAAGATGTTAAATAAAAACAACAACAATTGATTTTAAATACATATAGTTGTCATCATCAAAAAGGGGGAGATTGTTGGAACAAAATTATAATTTTGTATCTCTTTAATTGATTTTGATGATAACAATGTATTTAAAGTTAAATTGGAGTACTAATAATTTAATTTAGTGTGCAGGATTAAAAGTTAAAATTTGCGTACTAAAGCACCTTAGAATTTCTGAAGGAATTACTTCTGAGCTTACCAGATCTGAAGCAAGTAATTCTGAGCCTGTCAAGCTCTGAAGCTATTATCTGAAGGCTCATCAGAGATAAATGTTAAGCTACACTTGAGAATACAATTTTATTGAAGACTGTGCCTGACTAAGTCCAAACGTAGAAACCAAGAATGAAAAGGTTTGACCATGGAAAGGTCATTTTCAAGTCAGGCTTCAGAAACGAATATTTCCTTATTTAGCTTACACCAAGGTTCAAATATCAAAAGCCAAAAGGAATCTCCCATTTTGTAGTAAACGTTAAGCTCCTAAGCATCTGCAAATCAGAACAGCTAATAAGCTCACTGATCAATACAAAGGAGCGTCTCAATTCTTCAAACGGCTATAATCTTCAACGTTCACTTTTTTCACATATAAAAGGAAGAAGATCTGTGAAGAATTGTAATCAAGACTTAAGCTTCTGAACGTGTAGAACCTCTGTCAAATTCAAAAGCTATCAAACACTTAGAAACTTTGTGATAATTTTCTAAGTTAAGTCTTGTAACTGTGTTGTATTTTGTAAACACCTCTGATTGTATATCAAGTGTTAATCTCATATCTTTATTTTTATTAAACTTGTGGGAAGTCTCTTGCTTTGTGCTTGAGCATTGGAAGTCTCTTGCTTTGTGCTAGAGCATTGGAAGTCTCTTGCTTTGTGCTTGAGCATTGGAAGTCTCTTGCTTTGTGCTTGAGCATTGGAAGTCTCTTGCTTTGTGCTTGAGCATTTGTAATCTAAGTGATTATAGTGAAATCTCTTGTGAAGGACAAGAGGACTGGACTACTCCTGTTAGTGGGAGGAACCAGTATAAAAATTCTGAGTATCGTTCTATCCCTATCCTCATATATATTGTGTGTGTTACAACTTATCCGCTGCATTTGTTTTAACTTAGAAAAAGTCTTAACACAATTCAACCCCCCCCCCCCCCCCCCTTCTTGTGTGTTTTTCAACCTTCAATTGGCATCAGAGCTCCGGTCTGTTGCTCTTCACTTAACAGTGAAACAGTAAAAGATCTAGGGGTACTTAGTTGAAAAACATGTCTGGTGTTACCTCTCCTTCTGCTTCCTCTGGACCTGATCACTCTGCTGTTCCACCTCCTCACAACTATGATAGGGAAAGGAACAGTGATAATCACAGAGACAAACCACCTTACTTCAACAGTGATCCTACTACTTTTCCTTTCTGGAAAACCAAGATGTATAGTTACATCATTGGGACCGATGATGAGTTATGGGATATCATTGAAGATGGTATACATTTTGAACACATGGATGATGAAGGTGTTGTAAGAAATACCTACAGAAAGTTCTTTGATGCTGAAAAGAAGAAACAGTATAAGAAGCCTCATACTGTTAAGAATATGCTTATTGGTGCAATATCTCATGCTGAGTATTTAAAAATATCCAACAAGTCATGTGCCAAAACTATCTGGGACTCTCTATGTTCCACCTATGAAGGAAATAAGCAAGTCAAAGAAGCTAAGGCAAACTTATTAGTTCATCAATATGAGCTGTTCAGAATGAAGGAAGATGAAGATATTGAAACCATGTATTCAAGGTTTCAAACCCTTGTCTCTGGTCTTCAAGTTCTGAAGAAAAGCTACACTGCATCTGATCACGTGAAGAAAATTCTGAGGAGCTTACCTTCCAAATGGAGACCAAAAGTTACAGCTTTTCAGGAATCCAAGGATTTGGACAATGTGACTCTTGAAGATTTAATAAGCTCACTCAGAAGTCATGAGCTAGAACTTATGTCAGATGAACCTGTCAAGAAGATGAAGTCCTTGGCTCTAAGCTCTGTTCAGACTTCCTCAAAAGCTGCAAAGATCAAAGTGTCTGAACAAGAGGAAGAAACTTCTGATGATATGATGGATGAAAATTCTGAGAATGAAGAAATGGCACTAATGGTTAGAAGATTTCAGAAATGGAACAAGAAATACAAAAGGTTTCCAAACAAAGGAAACAACTCAAGAAGTTCCTTTTCAAAGGACAAAATGGAAGAACTGAACAAGTGCTATAACTGCAAGAAATCTGGACACTTCATTGCGGACTGTCCAGAAATGTCATCCAAGGACAAAGGAAAGAATAAGAGCTTTGGGAAAGAAAAGTACAAAGAAAAGGTAAGGAAGAGTTTGTTAGCCACTTGGGAGACCATTGAGAATGACTCTGAAGGAGAAGATGATGAAGAAGGCAATCTGGCTTTAATGGCAAGAACTTCTGAAGGTAACAACTCTGATAGAGATTCTGAAGATGACTCAGATGATGAAAATGAGGTATACTCTAACATGACTAAATCTGAATTAATTGATTCTCTTAAGATTGCTGTGAAACATTACACTCGTATGGTAGGTCAACACAAAATTCTGAAGAATGTTCATGAATCATTGAAAAAGGATGCCAAGATTCTTTATGATGAAAATGAATCGTTAAACATTCGTATTTGTCATGTTGAATCTAACTATGTCTTGGCAGACAAGCTCAATGATGATCATGAAGATGCTCTTCACGAATTTATTCGTTGTACCTTCAATAGGAGTAAAATGGCTTCCATGATTTATCATATGACTCGTAACTATGGTGAAGGCATTGGTTATTCTCGGTTTAAGAACTGGGATAAACCTCTGAAATCATATAGTGAGGATGATACTCCACCTGAATTATTCTCTACCTTTGTTAAAAGTGGTACACTCGATCTGAAGGCATCCAACTCTGAAGGAGGCTCTGAACCTGAACCCAAAGACTCAGAAGTTCCAAGTTCTTCTGAACCTAAAATTTCTGAGTTCAAAAGTTCTCAAGTTAAGGCTCAGAAGTCATCTGAACCTCTGAGAAATCGAGGCAAAGTTATTTCAGATCCTTGCTTGACCTTTGGAACTATGATATACTCCAGATCAAAATCCAAGAATCAAATTAAGCCTAAACATTCTTGTCAAAGCTTAATTAATTCTAGATCTTGTGTTGATCATAGAAAACAAAGAAGGAATACTATTCAGAAGACTAACTTTAAAGGACCCATCAGAATATGGGTACCAAAATCTGAAATAGTGTTTGCTTCAGATGCACATGCAAGGAAAGGTAAAACAGCAGCCCTGGTACCTGGACAGTGGTTGCTCACGACATATGACGGGAGAAAAGCATATGTTCCAAACCCTAACTCTGAAAGAGGGAGGCTCTGTGGGGTTTGGAGGAAAACAAAAAGGGAAGATCATTGGTATAGGTACAGTTGGTAATTCCTCTATTTCCATTAAAGATGTTTGGTTAGTTGATGGACTTAAACATAATCTATTGAGCATTAGTCAATTTTGTGACAATGGATGTATTGTTACATTTGATAAGAATTCATGTATTGTATCAAAAGACTCTGACAATTCTGTAGTATTCAAAGGAATGAGAGTTGGCAATGTTTATAAAGTAAACTTTTCTGATTTGGTTGACCAAAAGATTATATGTCTTTTGTCTCTGAGTGATGAGAAATGGTTATGGCACAAGCGTCTTGGTCATGCTAACTGGAGGTTGATCTCTAAGCTTAGCAAACAAAAGCTTGTTAGTGGTTTGCCTGACATTGATTATCACTCAGATGCACTTTGTGGCTCATGTCAAAAAGGAAAATTTGCTAAGACTTCATTCAAGTCTAAAAACATTGTCTCTACTTCCAGACCCTTAGAATTGCTTCACATTGATCTGTTTGGTCCTGTTTCGACAGCCTCTATCAATGGTAAAAAATATGGATTGGTCATGGTTGATGATTTCAGTAGATGGACTTGGGTGAAATTCCTACGTTCTAAGAGTGAAGCATTTGTGGTGTTCAGTGACTTCTGCACACAAATACAAAGTGAAAAGGATCTTCGGATTCTGAAGGTTAGAAGCGACCATGGGGGAGAGTTCGAAAATGACTCTTTCGAATCTTTCTGCTCAGAGCATGGAGTAATCCATGAATTCTCTTCTCCTAGAACACCACATCAGAATGGTGTTGTAGAAAGAAAGAATAGATCTTTGCAAGAAATGGCTCGTACCATGATGCTTGAGTCTAACCTAGCTAAGTTCTTGTGGGCAGAAGCCGTGAGTACTGCTTGCTATGTTAAGAATAGAATCTACATCAGACCTATTCTGAACAAAACTGCTTATGAACTGTTCAAAGGAAGAAAACCAAATATTTCTTATTTTCATCAGTTTGGATGTACTTGTTATATTCTAGACAACAAGGTCTATCGAAAGAAATTTGATGCTAGAGCTTATAAGGGTATCTTTATAGGCTACTCTGAACGCTCAAAAGCATACAGATTGTATAATTCTGAAACTCACACAGTTGAAGAATCTATACATGTTAGATTTGATGATAAAGAGCCTGACGATAAAATGTCAGAGCAAGCTGAGACTTTTGCAGAGTTTCAAGTTTCCTCAAATTCTGAGTGTGAAGATCTCTCCATTGCTGTATATCCATCTGAGACTCAAAATGAAGATATCTCTGAAGGCCTTGAAACTGAAGACCCTTCAGAAACTGAACCCTCTCAGACACCTGCTCCACCTAAGAGTAAATTCAAGTATAGATCATCTCATCCTGAAGAGCTAATTGTTGGTAACAAGGATAGCCCAAGAAAGACCAGATCTGCTTTCAAAGAGGATGAATCCCTAGTTGGGTTAATTTCATTAATTGAACCCACAAACATAGAAGAAGCACTCTCAGATGATGGGTGGATTGTTGCAATGCAAGAAGAACTCAATCAATTTGAAAGAAATGATGTTTGGGATCTGGTACCAAAACCCAAACACAAGAACATTATTGGAACAAAATGGGTATTCAGAAACAAGTCAAATGAAAAGGGAGAAGTTGTTAGAAACAAAGCTAGACTGGTTGCCCAAGGTTATAGTCAGCAAGAAGGCATAGATTTCACTGAAACCTTTGCACCAGTAGCAAGACTTGAAGCAATAAGACTTCTCTTGTCCTATGCAGTTAATCATAACATCACTCTATTTCAAATGGATGTGAAAAGTGCATTTCTGAATGGAGTAATTTCTGAAGAGGTCTATGTCAAACAACCTCCTGGCTTTGAAGATATAAAGTGTCCTGATCATGTTTACAAATTGAAGAAATCTCTGTATGGTTTGAAACAAGCTCCAAGAGCTTGGTATGAGAGGTTAAGTATATTTCTTCTAGAAAACGGTTTTGAAAAAGGACATGTTGATAACACTCTTTTTAGAAAAACCTTAAAAACTGATATCTTAATTGTTCAAATTTATGTTGATGATATTATCTTTGGTTCAACTAATGCTTCTCTTTGCAAGAGTTTCTCTAAGCTTATGCAGGATGAATTCGAAATGAGTATGATGGGAGAACTAACATTCTTTTTGGGAATTCAAATTAATCAAAGAAAAGGAGTATATGTGCATCAAACCAAATACACAAAGGATTTACTGAAGAAATTTGGTCTTGAAGATTGCAAACCAATGTCAACTCCTATGCATCCCTCTAGCAGTCTTCTGAAGGAAGAATCTGAAGGCAAAGTAGATCAGAAATTATATAGAGGTATGATTGGTTCCCTCCTCTATCTCACTGCTTCTAGACCAGATATCTTGTTCAGTGTATGCTTGTGTGCTAGATTTCAATCAGATCCTAGAGAGTCTCATTTAACTGCTGTTAAGAGAATCTTTAGATATTTGAAAGGAACCACTAATCTTGGATTACTTTATAAGAAATCCTTAGATTATCAGCTTATTGGATTCTGTGATGCTGACTATGCTGGTGATAAAATTGAACGGAAGTCCACTAGTGGAAACTGTCAATTTCTAGGTGAAAACCTTATATCATGGGCTAGTAAGAGACAAGCAACTATTGCTCTATCTACAGCAGAAGCAGAGTACATCTCAGCTGCTAAGTGTTGCACTCAATTGCTCTGGATGAAACATCAGCTGGAGGATTATCAGATAAGGATAAGTAGTATACCACTTCTCTGTGATAATACTGCTGCTATCTGTTTGTCTAAGAATCCTATTTTGCATTCACGAGCTAAACACATTGAGATCAAGCATCACTTCATTAGAGATTATGTTCAGAAGGGAGTAATTGAGATTCAATTCATTGATACTGAACATCAATGGGCTGATATCTTTACCAAACCTCTTGCTATTGATCGTTTCAATTTTATCAAGAAAAATCTGAACATGGTTTTTAATTCTGAATGATGTTTCTGAATGCTGTTAACTCTGAATGAATAAATTAGTTCTGAAGGGCCTCAGAAGTTTGGATGGCTCAGAAACTATTACATAGGTTCTGAAGCACTCTCTCATCTGAAGCAATCAGAATTATTTATTATTAAATATGATCTCTTGTGACTCAGATACCTACTCTAAGTGTTAGTTGACTGCTCAGTTTCTCTAACTGACAGCTGGCTTCTGAAAACACTACTTATCTGTGTAACTTTCCATCATGTCTAGTAACCGCTGGGTAATGGAGGAGAGCTAATGATGATTTTATTAAAAGTAACTGCCACGCCCCCATTACGTCACCATCTTGTTTCCCCCAATATTTTGAAACTTACACTATAATCACTTATCACACACTAGTCACTATCACTTCTCACGTTTTCAACTTCTTCTTTCAAAATTTTCATCTCTCTTTCTCTCAAAATTCTTTTCTATCTTCCTCAATCGTCAACTTCAATGGCTTCTTCATCTAAAGCTACTATCATTCCTAACCTTATTGAATCTCAAGAAGATGTCTCCAGAAATCCTGAACCTTCATCTGTTCGCTTTGAACAATTAGAGCTAGTTGCAGAAAATCCAATCGACTTTGAATCGTTTAGGGTAAACGATTTGGAACTAAGAAGTTACTTTGAGAATCAAGGATGGACGAACTACTTTGATATGCTGAACGGTGTCGTTTATCCAAATTTAGTCAAGGAATTTTGGGTTGGCGCGGAAGTGTTCACTAAAGAAAAGGCTAAAGCGGAATTGGAAAGGGCCATTGCTAAAAATCCAGAAGTTAACAAGAACAAGTCTTGTGAGGAATTAGGTTTGAAACCTTACATTGGTCCTGAAATTCGTTCAACAATTCTCGGTGTACCTGTGTCAATCACAAGAAAACACTTTGCTGAACTCCTTCAGATTCCTAATGAAGGATTTTTTCAAGTTGATACTGACAAACCTCCACCCCTAACCAAGCATAGAGCTGAGATTAAAGATACCTTATATGAGGATCCCACTCATATGGGAAGAACTTCTGGGCTGTTTAAAGTTGCAAAGCTTCTGCACAAAATTCTTCTCTCTACCATCATTCCAAGGGTTGGTGGAACTGATCAGATTTCGTGGGATCAAAGGCATTTGCTTCTCTTCTTAGTAAAAGGTACTAAGTTAAATTTACCAGCTTATCTCTTCCACTATCTCTGTACCTATATCAGAAACACTACAGAGAAATCTAAGCACTGGGTTGCTTATCCAAGATTGCTCTCTGAGCTCTTTTACCAATGGCGTTTGGTGAATAAGTTGAGGGAAGTTGGAGCTGAGGATACCACTATTGAGTTAAGGACTCCCTTCCTCTCTGCTGAAAATCTGTGCAATGTGCACAAGATCTCTAAGGATAATCTGAAGTATCCTCAATCTCCTACCAAGAGAAGGGTAACATCCCTCAGAGATGATGTTCACCCTGTGTATAAGAATGAGCCAATGGATGTTATTGCTCATTACATTGCTGCTAGAAGGGAAGAAGGTGTTTATCTTACCCTTGATGATTTACAGTCTGAACCTGAGGATGACTATGTAGTCAAGAAAAGAAAGAGGACAACAAAGAAGAAGAATTCTGAGGTTGCTGAAGCCCCAGAAAAGAAGAGGGTTAAGAAGGAAAAGAAGGTGAAGACCAAGAAGGTCTCTGAAGCTACTGCCAAATCTGAACGGGTACCTCAGCGCACTGAAGAGCCTTTTGTGGCACATATTGACAGCGATTCAGATACAGAAGATGATGTGCCTCTGAGCCGCACTATCAGAATCAGGAAACCAGTTCAGATATCTACTTCAGGTATTCCTTCAACTTCTGTAAATACTGTTCTTAATGCTGCACAAACTGTCAACCCCTTATCTGAACAAACTCAACCTCCTCCCCAATTCACTGAAACCATATTTGAACAACCTCCACCTCAAACTAATCCCACTCAATCTCCACCTCATCTTTCCACACATCCTACCATTGATCACCCGTCTGTTGATGAATCTCAACCCATCAATATGATGCTGCCTGGTAGTAGCCAAATATTTCCAGCATTTCCCAGTGTTGATGAATCCCCCACAGTTTCTGAGCTTGAAAGAGCTGTGGATCATGTACAAGAATCCATCATCTCTGTTGCATCTAAGAGAAATGAAACTCTTCATGAACTTCACTCCAAAATGCAACAACTCCATGGTCTTCAACAACAAGAAACTCAACAACAACAACACCAACCACAATCACTATCTCCACACTCCACAGACACTCTCCAACACCTTGAACAACATCTTCATGGTGATCTTGTGTACACTGTTTCATCACTTCAGCAATCACCCATTCACACTGCTTCCACCTCTGCACCTGCCATTATTGCTGAAACCATTCCTGACAAACCTAAATCCCCTCAGAAATCTCCTATTAAAGATTCTGAGTCTGCCCCAATAGCAATGGACATAGACCAATCTGAACCCTCTAATACTCAAACTTCTGAAGTCCCTGCTGAATCACAAACTGAACCTCCTCAGCCTTCATCTTCTAAGCCACTCACTTCTGAACCCAACACTTCAGAAATTCCATCCTCTCCACCATTTCCTGGAACTGATTCAGATCTTGAAGAAATTCTTCTTCATTCTGAAACATTTCCTTGTTTCACCATGGTGCTTAACACTGAACCTCCTCAATCCTTCCGACCACCCAGAAAAGTCATTACCATTCCTGACTCTGACTCAGATTCTGAAGAATCTTTTACTTTAGAATCCTCGTGTGAACATTTGCCTAGACCACCACCCCCTCCTGTTTCCAATGACATGTTTGTGCGCGTTACTAACAAAATTTACAGGAAAGCAAAGGCATTTCATGATGTTAGGCGTTCACTGATGACTCCAAGAGCTTATATCATGGCTTGGGATGAACTAAGAGAGGAAGTTCTGACTGATTTCTATCATCTGGTGGATGGGGATCTGAATGAAATGTTGGATTATCAGATTGCTCTGAAGGCTTGGTTGGATAAGCTCAAGGAAGGGTATTTGAAGATCTCTGAGAAGGCGGCGCGTCATTGGCAGGAAGATTACCTCAACACTCACTTCTCACTTTCTATGCAAAGTTCCATTTCTACTGCTCTGAAGTTTTCTTTGGACCCTGGTGATTTATTTGTGAGCAAGTCAGTGATGGATGTAGTTGGCTCCTCTTCAGAACTCTCCGTACTTAAGAAAGAGCTTGAGGCTCGGAAGCAGAAGCAAGCTGCACTGAATGCTAAGATTGATCAGCTTGCCGCTCAGCAGAATGAAAGATTTGAGAGGATTGAGGCTAAACAGAATGAAATGGCAAATGATCTGAAGACCCTTATTACCCTTCTGACCCCTAAACCTTAGGATCTCTTTTAGGCACTTGTTTCTTTTCTGAACAATTTTAACTTGGTTATGTTTTGAATATTTTGCTTAAATTTCTTTTGATTTTATGGCTTATTTCTTATTATTAATTCTTATCATTTTTTTCTTTTCCAAAACTTGTGCTTTGACTGACCCGTTTTTGATAATGACAAAGGGGGATAAAATATTATATTATTTCATGTGGCAGTAAAATTAATTCTGAAGCTCTAAGATCTTACATTTTCTAAACTCTACTCTTGTTAAGTTATATAAGTCTTTTAAACTTTTAATGAGGGGGAGTAATAAATTTTGTCCAACATAAATTCGTATGATATAAGATATGCTTGCAAACCATGTCTTATATTTGTCAATCTGAAGAAATAGAGCTTGCAAACCTCTAATTCTGAAGGTAGAATATATGAAATTATATTTGACATTAAATATTACTCTTAGATTGTTTTATATTTATCATTGATAAACTTCTGAAGCTTATCAGACTCAGGGGGAGCTTGCAAACCTCAGAACCTGAAGTCAAGATGTTAAATAAAAACAACAACAATTGATTTTAAATACATATAGTTGTCATCATCAAAAAGGGGGAGATTGTTGGAACAAAATTATAATTTTGTATCTCTTTAATTGATTTTGATGATAACAATGTATTTAAAGTTAAATTGGAGTACTAATAATTTAATTTAGTGTGCAGGATTAAAAGTTAAAATTTGCGTACTAAAGCACCTTAGAATTTCTGAAGGAATTACTTCTGAGCTTACCAGATCTGAAGCAAGTAATTCTGAGCCTGTCAAGCTCTGAAGCTATTATCTGAAGGCTCATCAGAGATAAATGTTAAGCTACACTTGAGAATACAATTTTATTGAAGACTGTGCCTGACTAAGTCCAAACGTAGAAACCAAGAATGAAAAGGTTTGACCATGGAAAGTTCATTTTTAAGTCAGGCTTCAGAAACGAATATTTCCTTATTTAGCTTACACCAAGGTTCAAATATCAAAAGCCAAAAGGAATCTCCCATTTTGTAGTAAACGTTAAGCTCCTAAGCATCTGTAAATCAGAACAGCTAATAAGCTCACTGATCAATACAAAGGAGCGTCTCAATTCTTCAAACGGCTATAATCTTCAACGTTCACTTTTTTCACATATAAAAGGAAGAAGATCTGTGAAGAATTGTAATCAAGACTTAAGCTTCTGAACGTGTAGAACCTCTGTCAAATTCAAAAGCTATCAAACACTTAGAAACTTTGTGATAATTTTCTAAGTTAAGTCTTGTAACTGTGTTGTATTTTGTAAACACCTCTGATTGTATATCAAGTGTTAATCTCATATCTTTATTTTTATTAAACTTGTGGGAAGTCTCTTGCTTTGTGCTTGAGCATTGGAAGTCTCTTGCTTTGTGCTTGAGCATTGGAAGTCTCTTGCTTTGTGCTTGAGCATTTGTAATCTAAGTGATTATAGTGAAATCTCTTGTGAAGGACAAGAGGACTGGACTACTCCTGTTAGTGGGAGGAACCAGTATAAAAATTCTGAGTATCGTTCTATCCCTATCCTCATATATATTGTGTGTGTTACAACTTATCCGCTGCATTTGTTTTAACTTAGAAAAAGTCTTAACACAATTCAACCCCCCCCCCCCCTTCTTGTGTGTTTTTCAACCTTCAATTGGCATCAGAGCTCCGGTCTGTTGCTCTTCACTTAACAGTGAAACAGTGAAAGATCTAGGGGTACTTAGTTGAAAAACATGTCTGGTGTTACCTCTCCTTCTGCTTCCTCTGGACCTGATCACTCTGCTGTTCCACCTCCTCACAACTATGATAGGGAAAGGAACAGTGATAATCACAGAGACAAACCACCTTACTTCAACAGTGATCCTACTACTTTTCCTTTCTGGAAAACCAAGATGTATAGTTACATCATTGGGACCGATGATGATTTATGGGATATCATTGAAGATGGTATACATTTTGAACACATGGATGATGAAGGTGTTGTAAGAAATACCTACAGAAAGTTCTTTGATGCTGAAAAGAAGAAACAGTATAAGAAGCCTCATACTGTTAAGAATATGCTTATTGGTGCAATATCTCATGCTGAGTATTTAAAAATATCCAACAAGTCATGTGCCAAAACTATCTGGGACTCTCTATGTTCCACCTATGAAGGAAATAAGCAAGTCAAAGAAGCTAAGGCAAACTTATTAGTTCATCAATATGAGCTGTTCAGAATGAAGGAAGATGAAGATATTGAAACCATGTATTCAAGGTTTCAAACCCTTGTCTCTGGTCTTCAAGTTCTGAAGAAAAGCTACACTGCATCTGATCACGTGAAGAAAATTATGAGGAGCTTACCTTCCAAATGGAGACCAAAAGTTACAGCTTTTCAGGAATCCAAGGATTTGGACAATGTGACTCTTGAAGATTTAATAAGCTCACTCAGAAGTCATGAGCTAGAACTTATGTCAGATGAACCTGTCAAGAAGATGAAGTCCTTGGCTCTAAGCTCTGTTCAGACTTCCTCAAAAGCTGCAAAGATCAAAGTGTCTGAACAAGAGGAAGAAACTTCTGATGATATGATGGATGAAAATTCTGAGAATGAAGAAATGGCACTAATGGTTAGAAGATTTCAGAAATGGAACAAGAAATACAAAAGGTTTCCAAACAAAGGAAACAACTCAAGAAGTTCCTTTTCAAAGGACAAAAAGGAAGAACTGAACAAGTGCTATAACTGCAAGAAATCTGGACACTTCATTGCGGACTGTCCAGAAATGTCATCCAAGGACAAAGGAAAGAATAAGAGCTTTGGGAAAGAAAAGTACAAAGAAAAGGTAAGGAAGAGTTTGTTAGCCACTTGGGAGACCATTGAGAATGACTCTGAAGGAGAAGATGATGAAGAAGGCAATCTGGCTTTAATGGCAAGAACTTCTGAAGGTAACAACTCTGATAGAGATTCTGAAGATGACTCAGATGATGAAAATGAGGTATACTCTAACATGACTAAATCTGAATTAATTGATTCTCTTAAGATTGCTGTGAAACATTACACTCGTATGGTAGGTCAACACAAAATTCTGAAGAATGTTCATGAATCATTGAAAAAGGATGCCAAGATTCTTTATGATGAAAATGAATCGTTAAACATTCGTATTTGTCATGTTGAATCTAACTATGTCTTGGCAGACAAGCTCAATGATGATCATGAAGATGCTCTTCACGAATTTATTCGTTGTACCTTCAATAGGAGTAAAATGGCTTCCATGATTTATCATATGACTCGTAACTATGGTGAAGGCATTGGTTATTCTCGGTTTAAGAACTGGGATAAACCTCTGAAATCATATAGTGAGGATGATACTCCACCTGAATTATTCTCTACCTTTGTTAAAAGTGGTACACTCGATCTGAAGGCATCCAACTCTGAAGGAGGCTCTGAACCTGAACCCAAAGACTCAGAAGTTCCAAGTTCTTCTGAACCTAAAATTTCTGAGTTCAAAAGTTCTCAAGTTAAGGCTCAGAAGTCATCTGAACCTCTCAGAAATCGAGGCAAAGTTATTTCAGATCCTTGCTTGACCTTTGGAACTATGATATACTCCAGATCAAAATCCAAGAATCAAATTAAGCCTAAACATTCTTGTCAAAGCTTAATTAATTCTAGATCTTGTGTTGATCATAGAAAACAAAGAAGGAATACTATTCAGAAGACTAACTCTAAAGGACCCATCAGAATATGGGTACCAAAATCTGAAATAGTGTTTGCTTCAGATGCACATGCAAGGAAAGGTAAAACAGCAGCCCTGGTACCTGGACAGTGGTTGCTCACGACATATGACGGGAGAAAAGCATATGTTCCAAACCCTAACTCTGAAAGAGGGAGGCTCTGTGGGGTTTGGAGGAAAACAAAAAGGGAAGATCATTGGTACAGGTACAGTTGGTAATTCCTCTCTTTCCATTAAAGATGTTTGGTTAGTTGATGGACTTAAACATAATCTATTGAGCATTAGTCAATTTTGTGACAATGGATGTATTGTTACATTTGATAAGAATTCATGTATTGTATCAAAAGACTCTGACAATTCTGTAGTATTCAAAGGAATGAGAGTTGGCAATGTTTATAAAGTAAACTTTTCTGATTTGGTTGACCAAAAGATTATATGTCTTTTGTCTCTGAGTGATGAGAAATGGTTATGGCACAAGCGTCTTGGTCATGCTAACTGGAGGTTGATCTCTAAGCTTAGCAAACAAAAGCTTGTTAGTGGTTTGCCTGACATTGATTATCACTCAGATGCACTTTGTGGCTCATGTCAAAAAGGAAAATTTGCTAAGACTTCATTCAAGTCTAAAAACATTGTCTCTACTTCCAGACCCTTAGAATTGCTTCACATTGATCTGTTTGGTCCTGTTTCGACAGCCTCTATCAATGGTAAAAAATATGGATTGGTCATGGTTGATGATTTCAGTAGATGGACTTGGGTGAAATTCCTACGTTCTAAGAGTGAAGCATTTGTGGTGTTCAGTGACTTCTGCACACAAATACAAAGTGAAAAGGATCTTCGGATTCTGAAGGTTAGAAGCGACCATGGGGGAGAGTTCGAAAATGACTCTTTCGAATCTTTCTGCTCAGAGCATGGAGTAATCCATGAATTCTCTTCTCCTAGAACACCACAGCAGAATGGTGTTGTAGAAAGAAAGAATAGATCTTTGCAAGAATTGGCTCGTACCATGATGCTTGAGTCTAACCTAGCTAAGTTCTTGTGGGCAGAAGCCGTGAGTACTGCTTGCTATGTTCAGAATAGAATCTACATCAGACCTATTCTGAACAAAACTGCTTATGAACTGTTCAAAGGAAGAAAACCAAATATTTCTTATTTTCATCAGTTTGGATGTACTTGTTATATTCTAGACAACAAGGTCTATCGAAAGAAATTTGATGCTAGAGCTTATAAGGGTATCTTTATAGGCTACTCTGAACGCTCAAAAGCATACAGATTGTATAATTCTGAAACTCACACAGTTGAAGAATCTATACATGTTAGATTTGATGATAAAGAGCCTGACGATAAAATGTCAGAGCAAGCTGAGACTTTTGCAGAGTTTCAAGTTTCCTCAAATTCTGAGTGTGAAGATCTCTCCATTACTGTATATCCATCTGAGACTCAAAATGAAGATATCTCTGAAGGCCTTGAAACTGAAGACCCTTCAGAAACTGAACCCTCTCAGACACCTGCTCCACCTAAGAGTAAATTCAAGTATAGATCATCTCATCCTGAAGAGCTAATTGTTGGTAACAAGGATAGCCCAAGAAAGACCAGATCTGCTTTCAAAGAGGATGAATCCCTAGTTGGGTTAATTTCATTAATTGAACCCACAAACATAGAAGAAGCACTCTCAGATGATGGGTGGATTGTTGCAATGCAAGAAGAACTCAATCAATTTGAAAGAAATGATGTTTGGGATCTGGTACCAAAACCCAAACACAAGAACATTATTGGAACAAAATGGGTATTCAGAAACAAGTCAAATGAAAAGGGAGAAGTTGTTAGAAACAAAGCTAGACTGGTTGCCCAAGGTTATAGTCAGCAAGAAGGCATAGATTTCACTGAAACCTTTGCACCAGTAGCAAGACTTGAAGCAATAAGACTTCTCTTGTCCTATGCAGTTAATCATAACATCACTCTATTTCAAATGGATGTGAAAAGTGCATTTCTGAATGGAGTAATTTCTGAAGAGGTCTATGTCAAACAACCTCCTGGCTTTGAAGATATAAAGTGTCCTGATCATGTTTACAAATTGAAGAAATCTCTGTATGGTTTGAAACAAGCTCCAAGAGCTTGGTATGAGAGGTTAAGTATATTTCTTCTAGAAAACGGTTTTGAAAAAGGACATGTTGATAACACTCTTTTTAGAAAAACCTTAAAAACTGATATCTTAATTGTTCAAATTTATGTTGATGATATTATCTTTGGTTCAACTAATGCTTCTCTTTGCAAGAGTTTCTCTAAGCTTATGCAGGATGAATTCGAAATGAGTATGATGGGAGAACTAACATTCTTTTTGGGAATTCAAATTAATCAAAGAAAAGAAGGAGTATATGTGCATCAAACCAAATACACAAAGGATTTACTGAAGAAATTTGGTCTTGAAGATTGCAAACCAATGTCAACTCCTATGCATCCCTCTAGCAGTCTTCTGAAGGAAGAATCTGAAGGCAAAGTAGATCAGAAATTATATAGAGGTATGATTGGTTCCCTCCTCTATCTCACTGCTTCTAGACCAGATATCTTGTTCAGTGTATGCTTGTGTGCTAGATTTCAATCAGATCCTAGAGAGTCTCATTTAACTGCTGTTAAGAGAATCTTTAGATATTTGAAAGGAACCACTAATCTTGGATTACTTTATAAGAAATCCTTAGATTATCAGCTTATTGGATTCTGTGATGCTGACTATGCTGGTGATAAAATTGAACGGAAGTCCACTAGTGGAAACTGTCAATTTCTAGGTGAAAACCTTATATCATGGGCTAGTAAGAGACAAGCAACTATTGCTCTATCTACAGCAGAAGCAGAGTACATCTCAGCTGCTAAGTGTTGCACTCAATTGCTCTGGATGAAACATCAGCTGGAGGATTATCAGATAAGGATAAGTAGTATACCACTTCTCTGTGATAATACTGCTGCTATCTGTTTGTCTAAGAATCCTATTTTGCATTCACGAGCTAAACACATTGAGATCAAGCATCACTTCATTAGAGATTATGTTCAGAAGGGAGTAATTGAGATTCAATTCATTGATACTGAACATCAATGGGCTGATATCTTTACCAAACCTCTTGCTATTGATCGTTTCAATTTTATCAAGAAAAATCTGAACATGGTTTTTAATTCTGAATGATGTTTCTGAATGCTGTTAACTCTGAATGAATAAATTAGTTCTGAAGGGCCTCAGAAGTTTGGATGGCTCAGAAACTATTACATAGGTTCTGAAGCACTCTCTCATCTGAAGCAATCAGAATTATTTATTATTAAATATGATCTCTTGTGACTCAGATACCTACTCTAAGTGTTAGTTGACTGCTCAGTTTCTCTAACTGACAGCTGGCTTCTGAAAACACTACTTATCTGTGTAACTTTCCATCATGTCTAGTAACCGCTGGGTAATGGAGGAGAGCTAATGATGATTTTATTAAAAGTAACTGCCACGCCCCCATTACGTCACCATCTTGTTTCCCCCAATATTTTGAAACTTACACTATAATCACTTATCACACACTAGTCACTATCACTTCTCACGTTTTCAACTTCTTCTTTCAAAATTTTCATCTCTCTTTCTCTCAAAATTCTTTTCTATCTTCCTCAATCGTCAACTTCAATGGCTTCTTCATCTAAAGCAACTATCATTCCTAACCTTATTGAATCTCAAGAAGATGTCTCCAGAAATCCTGAACCTTCATCTGTTCGCTTTGAACAATTAGAGCTAGTTGCAGAAAATCCAATCGACTTTGAATCGTTTAGGGTAAACGATTTGGAACTAAGAAGTTACTTTGAGAATCAAGGATGGACGAACTACTTTGATATGCTGAACGGTGTCGTTTATCCAAATTTAGTCAAGGAATTTTGGGTTGGCGCGGAAGTGTTCACTAAAGAAAAGGCTAAAGCGGAATTGGAAAGGGCCATTGCTAAAAATCCAGAAGTTAACAAGAACAAGTCTTGTGAGGAATTAGGTTTGAAACCTTACATTGGTCCTGAAATTCGTTCAACAATTCTCGGTGTACCTGTGTCAATCACAAGAAAACACTTTGCTGAACTCCTTCAGATTCCTAATGAAGGATTTTTTCAAGTTGATACTGACAAACCTCCACCCCTAACCAAGCATAGAGCTGAGATTAAAGATACCTTATATGAGGATCCCACTCATATGGGAAGAACTTCTGGGCTGTTTAAAGTTGCAAAGCTTCTGCACAAAATTCTTCTCTCTACCATCATTCCAAGGGTTGGTGGAACTGATCAGATTTCGTGGGATCAAAGGCATTTGCTTCTCTTCTTAGTAAAAGGTACTAAGTTAAATTTACCAGCTTATCTCTTCCACTATCTCTGTACCTATATCAGAAACACTACAGAGAAATCTAAGCACTGGGTTGCTTATCCAAGATTGCTCTCTGAGCTCTTTTACCAATGGCGTTTGGTGAATAAGTTGAGGGAAGTTGGAGCTGAGGATACCACTATTGAGTTAAGGACTCCCTTCCTCTCTGCTGAAAATCTGTGCAATGTGCACAAGATCTCTAAGGATAATCTGAAGTATCCTCAATCTCCTACCAAGAGAAGGGTAACATCCCTCAGAGATGATGTTCACCCTGTGTATAAGAATGAGCCAATGGATGTTATTGCTCATTACATTGCTGCTAGAAGGGAAGAAGGTGTTTATCTTACCCTTGATGATTTACAGTCTGAACCTGAGGATGACTATGTAGTCAAGAAAAGAAAGAGGACAACAAAGAAGAAGAATTCTGAGGTTGCTGAAGCCCCAGAAAAGAAGAGGGTTAAGAAGGAAAAGAAGGTGAAGACCAAGAAGGTCTCTGAAGCTACTGCCAAATCTGAACGGGTACCTCAGCGCACTGAAGAGCCTTTTGTGGCACATATTGACAGCGATTCAGATACAGAAGATGATGTGCCTCTGAGCCGCACTATCAGAATCAGGAAACCAGTTCAGATATCTACTTCAGGTATTCCTTCAACTTCTGTAAATACTGTTCTTAATGCTGCACAAACTGTCAACCCCTTATCTGAACAAACTCAACCTCCTCCCCAATTCACTGAAACCATATTTGAACAACCTCCACCTCAAACTAATCCCACTCAATCTCCACCTCATCTTTCCACACATCCTACCATTGATCACCCGTCTGTTGATGAATCTCAACCCATCAATATGATGCTGCCTGGTAGTAGCCAAATATTTCCAGCATTTCCCAGTGTTGATGAATCCCCCACAGTTTCTGAGCTTGAAAGAGCTGTGGATCATGTACAAGAATCCATCATCTCTGTTGCATCTAAGAGAAATGAAACTCTTCATGAACTTCACTCCAAAATGCAACAACTCCATGATCTTCAACAACAAGAAACTCAACAACAACAACACCAACCACAATCACTATCTCCACACTCCACAGACACTCTCCAACACCTTGAACAACATCTTCATGGTGATCTTGTGTACACTGTTTCATCACCTCAGCAATCACCCATTCACACTGCTTCCACCTCTGCACCTGCCATTATTGCTGAAACCATTCCTGACAAACCTAAATCCCCTCAGAAATCTCCTATTAAAGATTCTGAGTCTGCCCCAATAGCAATGGACATAGACCAATCTGAACCCTCTAATACTCAAACTTCTGAAGTCCCTGCTGAATCACAAACTGAACCTCCTCAGCCTTCATCTTCTAAGCCACTCACTTCTGAACCCAACACTTCAGAAATTCCATCCTCTCCACCATCTCCTGGAACTGATTCAGATCTTGAAGAAATTCGTCTTCATTCTGAAACATTTCCTTGTTTCACCATGGTGCTTAACACTGAACCTCCTCAATCCTTCCGACCACCCAGAAAAGTCATTACCATTCCTGACTCTGACTCAGATTCTGAAGAATCTTTTACTTCAGAATCCTCGTGTGAACATTTGCCTAGACCACCACCCCCTCCTGTTTCCAATGACATGTTTGTGCGCGTTACTAACAAAATTTACAGGAAAGCAAAGGCACTTCATGATGTTAGGCGTTCACTGATGACTCCAAGAGCTTATATCATGGCTTGGGATGAACTAAGAGAGGAAGTTCTGACTGATTTCTATCATCTGGTGGATGGGGATCTGAATGAAATGTTGGATTATCAGATTGCTCTGAAGGCTTGGTTGGATAAGCTCAAGGAAGGGTATTTGAAGATCTCTGAGAAGGCGGCGCGTCATTGGCAGGAAGATTACCTCAACACTCACTTCTCACTTTCTATGCAAAGTTCCATTTCTACTGCTCTGAAGTTTTCTTTGGACCCTGGTGATTTATTTGTGAGCAAGTCAGTGATGGATGTAGTTGGCTCCTCTTTAGAACTCTCCGTACTTAAGAAAGAGCTTGAGGCTCGGAAGCAGAAGCAAGCTACACTGAATGCTAAGATTGATCAACTTGCCGCTCAGCAGAATGAAAGATTTGAGAGGATTGAGGCTAAACAGAATGAAATGGCAAATGATCTGAAGACCCTTATTACCCTTCTGACCCCTAAACCTTAGGATCTCTTTTAGGCACTTGTTTCTTTTCTGAACAATTTTAACTTGGTTATGTTTTGAATATTTTGCTTAAATTTCTTTTGATTTTATGGCTTATTTCTTATTATTAATTCTTATCATTTTTTTCTTTTCCAAAACTTGTGCTTTGACTGACCCGTTTTTGATAATGACAAAGGGGGAGAAAATATTATATTATTTCATGTGGCAGTAAAATTAATTCTGAAGCTCTAAGATCTTACATTTTCTAAACTCTACTCTTGTTAAGTTATATAAGTCTTTTAAACTTTTAATGAGGGGGAGTAATAAATTTTGTCCAACATAAATTCGTATGATATAAGATACGCTTGCAAACCATGTCTTATATTTGTCAATCTGAAGAAATAGAGCTTGCAAACCTCTAATTCTGAAGGTAGAATATATGAAATTATATTTGACATTAAATATTACTCTTAGATTGTTTTATATTTATCATTGATAAACTTCTGAAGCTTATCAGACTCAGGGGGAGCTTGCAAACCTCAGAACCTGAAGTCAAGATGTTAAATAAAAACAACAACAATTGATTTTAAATACATATAGTTGTCATCATCAAAAAGGGGGAGATTGTTGGAACAAAATTATAATTTTGTATCTCTTTAATTGATTTTGATGATAACAATGTATTTAAAGTTAAATTGGAGTACTAATAATTTAATTTAGTGTGCAGGATTAAAAGTTAAAATTTGCGTACTAAAGCACCTTAGAATTTCTGAAGGAATTACTTCTGAGCTTACCAGATCTGAAGCAAGTAATTCTGAGCCTGTCAAGCTCTGAAGCTATTATCTGAAGGCTCATCAGAGATAAATGTTAAGCTACACTTGAGAATACAATTTTATTGAAGACTGTGCCTGACTAAGTCCAAACGTAGAAACCAAGAATGAAAAGGTTTGACCATGGAAAGGTCATTTTCAAGTCAGGCTTCAGAAACGAATATTTCCTTATTTAGCTTACACCAAGGTTCAAATATCAAAAGCCAAAAGGAATCTCCCATTTTGTAGTAAACGTTAAGCTCCTAAGCATCTGCAAATCAGAACAGCTAATAAGCTCACTGATCAATACAAAGGAGCGTCTCAATTCTTCAAACGGCTATAATCTTCAACGTTCACTTTTTTCACATATAAAAGGAAGAAGATCTGTGAAGAATTGTAATCAAGACTTAAGCTTCTGAACGTGTAGAACCTCTGTCAAATTCAAAAGCTATCAAACACTTAGAAACTTTGTGATAATTTTCTAAGTTAAGTCTTGTAACTGTGTTGTATTTTGTAAACACATCTGATTGTATATCAAGTGTTAATCTCATATCTTTATTTTTATTAAACTTGTGGGAAGTCTCTTGCTTTGTGCTTGAGCATTGGAAGTCTCTTGCTTTGTGCTTGAGCATTGGAAGTCTCTTGCTTTGTGCTTGAGCATTGGAAGTCTCTTGCTTTGTGCTTGAGCATTTGTAATCTAAGTGATTATAGTGAAATCTCTTGTGAAGGACAAGAGGACTGGACTACTCCTGTTAGTGGGAGGAACCAGTATAAAAATTCTGAGTATCGTTCTATCCCTATCCTCATATATATTGTGTGTGTTACAACTTATCCGCTGCATTTGTTTTAACTTAGAAAAAGTCTTAACACAATTCAACCCCCCCCCTTCTTGTGTGTTTTTCAACCTTCACATGTTGAACTTTTGTTTAAAAAGTTCTAGCTCTTTTGATCTTTCCATGTATTTCATCATAGTATCTTTCAAAGCCTTAGAGAGTTGAATATTAGATAGTTGAGAAATAACCTGCTCAATATCTTCTGAATCTGACTCAACATCACTTTCAACATCTAACTCAGCTGTGGCCATGAGTGCCAAGTTAGCTTCTGCATCTTCAGCTTCATCATCAGACAACTTGTCAAGATCTTCCCATGTAGCCAGAAGACTCTTCTTAGCTTTGTTCTTGAAAGTGATCTTTCTTCCTTTTCCCTTGGTGCTCAGTTCAGGACAATCAGCAATGAAGTGTCCAAGCTTGTTGCAATTAAAGCAATTCTTTGAATCATCCTTCTTATCTTTGTTTCCAGAACTTCTGTAACCAGAACCTTTAAATTCAGAACTTCTACTAGAATATTTTGGCTTTCTTTTTGTCCACTTCTGGAACTTCCTAGTCAGAAGTGCAAATACATCATCATCTGATCCTTCTTCTTGATCATCTGCAGAAGATTCTTCTGTTTCAGATTCAACAACCTTACCCTTTAGAGCCTTAGAAGATCCTGAAGTAGCTGGCAGAGCCAAAGACTTCACTCTCTTCTGAGGTTCATCAGAAGCTAGCTCAATCTCATGACTCATGAGTGAACTAATTAAATCTTCCAGGCTTAGGGTGTCTAAATCCTTTGTTTCCTGAATAATAGTGACCTTAGGTCTCCACTTAACAGGTAAGCTTCTGAGAATCTTCTTCACATGATCAGAAGTAGTATAACTTTTCTTCAGAACTTGAAGACCAGCAACCAGAACTTTGAATCTAGAGAACATAGATTCAATGTTCTCATCTTCTTTCATTCTAAAAAGTTCATACTGTTGGATCAAAAGTGTTGCCTTTGCCTCGTGTACCTGTTTGTTTCCATCATAAGATGAACACAAAGAATAATAGATACTCTTGACAGTAGATTTATCTGTGATCTTAAGGTACTCTTCATGAGATATGTAACTAATCAGAATATCCTTGACCTTGTGGTGCTTCTTGTATGCTTTCTTGTCTTTATCAGTGAAAGCTTGTCTTGCGTCATAGTCTAATCTTCCTCTTTCATCCAAACCTTGAAATGTTACTCCTCTTTCAACTAAGTCCCAAAGTTCATCATCAATACCAACTAGATGACTGTAGATTCTATCTTTCCACCAGGAAAAGGTAGAACCATCTCCATTGAACTTAGGAGCTTTGCTGGTGTTGTATTTATCATCAGCATCATAGTTAAAGGGGATAGTAACACCTTCAGATTTTTTACTATGTTCACCAGGTCGAGACATAGTGTTTTAACACGACAAACAATTGTCTCACTGCCAAGTGATATAACAGAACGAAGGCTCTAGATGCCAATTGAAGGTGTGAAAACACAAGAAGGGGGGGTTGAATTGTGTTTTGGTAGTTTTAAAAACTTCTTCTAAGTTTTGCAACTTATCAGAATCAGCAGCGGAATAACTCAAACACAAACAACTTCTGGACGATAGGAAATAAAAACAGAGAAGAGAAAGGAGAGATGAACACACAAGATTTATACTGGTTCCTCTCACAAACTGAGAGTAGTCCAGTCCCCTTGCACTTCCAAGGGATTTCACTATAATCACACAAGATTACAAATGCTCAAGCCAGCAGCAAGAGACTTCCTATGCTCAAGCTCACAAGCAAGAGACTTCTAAAACAAAGTTACAAAGACAATGTTTGAACTTCTGATAAACAATATCAGAGTTCTTAGAACAAAATAATACATCTCTAAAAACAAGACTTATCTTAGAATTCTTAAAAAGAAAACTAAGGTTCAACAACTGACTAGTCAGAAGTTGAAACTATTTGTCCTGAATTTTGATATAAGCTCAAGTTGTATCTAAGTTAAAAATTGCTCTTAGAAATTCAGCAGTATAACAACGCTTTTTGTTCTTGATAGATGTTTTTTTTTGTCTTCAAATTCTTACTCCTTTTATAGTTGATGTTGAAGCGTCTTGAATTTGAGCGGACAAAGATGAAAACAGCTACGTAGTACTGTACTAATATTTTCATTTGAAATGTGCTTATTCAAATCAAGTAAAGAATAAAATCTGATCATTGATTTCGAATATTCGCCCATATCAGGAAAATAAAGATAGTACAATAGTACAAACGTCATTATCATGAGGATAACGGTCTTGTAAGAGATTTCTTCTGCCTCTTCTGAATTTGCCATTTAGATGATAGTCGTTATAGAGAATAGAATGTTCTTCTGGCAAATTTTGCTGTTTCATCGTCATCAGAATCTTGAGAGTAAACTCTGCTTCTGATGAGTGCAGCTTCTGGTTGACTTTGACTTGCAACTTCTGGTGACCACAATTTCTGGTGTCATTCTCCAGAACTTACTTTTCCCAACTTTTGGGAGCGCTTCTTAGCATAGCAACCAGAACTTCAATTTCTAGTGTATATAAAATTTTAACTTATATACCTGCACACTAGAGTAAATTATCAGTACTCCCTATTGTATAATAATACTATTGTTATCATCAAAACTACTTGGGTTATATTAGAACCAACTTTGTTCCAACATAGGTTTGTTAGACGAAGCCCCTATTGTTATTTGAGAACATATAATTGGTTATGAACAAAATTATTTAGTGCAACCACTCTATTTCCTCTATTTATTTACAGCTTTTATACAATTTATAGGTAGACGTATTTGTGAATTGAATCTTAAGTATTCATACTCGAACTTGTAATGAATAGGCTAACAAGACACAAACATAAGATTAACTCGCACACTAAATTAAATTATGCTAGGGCTAAGGCTACACTGACTAGGAGCGACGTGACAACATGTTGTAACATGAGTCGCCTATTTGGGGTTAGTCTACGCAATTGAGTAAGAGGGTGTCTTTGGATGCAAGTAAGCACAATACACCATTAATTTTAATTTGCTAGGGAATAAGTAATCATTGCAGTCAAATAGCGCCAATTTATTTTTTGCTAGGGAATAATAATATGGGAACTAGTCTAAGAACAGCTAACCACCATTCTTACCATTGATATCCGAACTTAATTGTCTCCAATTTATTTTTTGTCTATGTTATCAAACCCTCAATATATAAGAGAATGCAAAACTATCCGAATTCCTAAACTAAAGTAGTTAACTTGGAACGATCCCTGTGGAGATGAATCTTTATTATAAATATTATTACTCGACGATTGACTGGTTCATTTACCAGACAACAATCATCCACCTTTTGTGATCATTTTTGAAATATTTATATTAGACATACTTTTAATATGATTTTTATTTTTTTAGTATTCGATTTTTTGTTTGGACAAAATTGAAAATATGGGTTACATTCATACATTGGAAAATCATAAAACAAAACAAAACGAAGTAGCAGGAAGAACTGTCCAAAAGTTAGCCACATCACGAGGCGCAATTAACGCGGCCAAGCAATGTTGTACTAATTATTTCCGATTGTTCTTTAAGTTAAATTAAGGGTTAATAGACATTTATTCTCTGCAAAGTAGGCGAGTTTTGTTTTTCCCTCCGAGTTTTGTCAATCAATGTCATATACCAATTAATACATTTAATCACATATTCCTAATGCAACTAATGTCAATTACTCATGTCATGTCACCCTAGACATAACTAAATGCATGTGGTATCCACATCAGATTTAGGATAGAATTATATCCATTCGCATCAAGTCAGTTTTAAGTCATGGGGGACTCTCGACACATGAATGCATGAATGTACATATACCATTTATGATGATACCTCTAAACGCCTACTCACGAATACTAGGTAACTCACCCTAATATTCCTTCTCAAGTTCTCATCAATTCACATCATCATTAAGGTCATACATACAAGCACACATATCATATATGGAATTCATTTCACAATTCAAGGTCATTAACCCAAACAAGTCATACAAGTATAAGTATATCATCCTCATATTTCCTCAAGGTCTAATCAATCCAATCATATAAGATTTTACAAGATCATGTAATCACATTTCAATCATGTTACAAGCATACATCTCACCAAGTTAAACTTTTCATAAAATTAGGTTCAGGAACCCTCGCTAAGCCAACTCTAGTGAGAGGTAGCGAGACAAAACAGGGAGTTCCTCGCTTCAAGCTAGATGAAGCGAGACAAAGTGTGACACATGAATTTATGGGCAGAACAACAAGAACTATGAGTGCTCGTCCCAACACTCGTGATTGCTCGCTTAGTGACCAATGCCCAGAAAACACCCCTATTTTTGGGTTTAAGTTAAAATCCATTAAAATCATCATTTTGCAACCCATAAATTCCTAAAGCTATCAACGTTTTAAGCATACATGATTCATATAAGTGTAGAAGTACAACTTTTAACGTCATCAAACATCATTTCACATCAAAATCATAGATTTTCATACTTTTCATAAAAACTCATAACCTTCGCAAAATCTCTACAAACAACTACACATTCCCATCCTCTTTAGCCCCAAAATTCATACTTTCACATTACTATGGGTTCAATAATCATTCAATCATGCAAATGTTCCATTTTTATTCAATGAAAACACCCACTAAAAAGAAAAAAAGTGTAGAGAGTTTAGGAATGGAGAAATAGACATTCTCGGCTCTCTATTAATCACCCTAATTATATTATCTAATTCTCTTACCTTAATTTAGATGGATTCTCTATGCTCCACTCCTCTTGAATCCACATGCTTTGATTCTATCTATGGCTTTTCTTCTCTTTCTCTTCTTCCTTCTCATGAGCTTCTCTCTCTACCTCCCTTTCTCTCATTTTGTGGCAAATGAAATCATAACACTACTCCTCATAAAATCATTCCTTTATATACTTACCACTTAGGTTATGGTCAAATTCTTATATTATCCTTATTTTCTCTACAATTCCCACTCACAATTTCATTCTTACTCTTACCATCAACTTTCATACTATTTACACAATTGCCATTAATTTCTCTACAAGACATCTTACTACTTCTAAGATATTACTAAAACACCCTTAATTATATTACTCACTCTATCTAACTAATGTTGTCCACTCACCACTTAATAAAATAGATACAATAAATTCACACAATTAAACAAATAATATAGTTAAATAAATATGGAAAATTAAATACGGCTGTTACAGAAATGGGTTATATCCAGGGACGGAGGCATGTAGAAGACAATGGGGGCACTGGCCTGCACAAATGTTTGAGAATATGTTTTTTATAGTATGTGCTGCGCTTCTTCCACATTCATTTACATTCCAACATAAAGTTTATGATGGTACGTGAGACTAAAAGTTGTAGTTGTACTCCTCTAAAATCTCAATCCACTCACTAGCAGGGCCGGCCCAATAGGGGGTGCAACAAGGCCCGTTGCATCGTGCCTCCAAAATTGGAAGGCTTCAAAAAAATTTTATGGGGTAGTAGTATTAGTAAAATAGAGGGTGTAAAAATAATATTTCTGTACAATATAAAGTCCAGGCCCAATTTCTAAAAAAAAATAAAAAAGGAAAGTAATTCAAAATCATATCACACTAAAAAAAGAAACATGCTAAAAAATAGGTTAAAAAAAAAAACCACGCTAAAAAAAAAGGAAAAAAAACGGAATGAAAATCAGTAACGCAATATCATACTCAGTAACACAATAATCTCCTTCATCCCTAGGAAGAAACATATTCTCTCTTTTCCTTGATTCTTCTTTTGTTTCCTGCCCTTCCCTTTGTGTGGTTGATCCTCAATAGTTTTTCAGGTTCTCTATTGAAGCTAAAACAAAGGTAAAAATTAAAATTTCACAATTTAGGGTTTCTAAAATTTGAAATTAAAAGGTTTGTTGCTAATTTTAGTTGCTAATTTTAATTGCTAATTATCTTTTAATTTTGTTTTCCGGTTCAACTTCAATGTTGCCTACTTGATTCAACTTCAATGTTGTCTATGTGATCTAATGCAGCGAAAGAGCATCGAGAAATTTCAGGTTCTAATTTTTTATGTTAATTACAAGGATAATTATATTTTATGCTATTTGTAATTTAAAATTGATAAGCTTTTTTGTTAAATTTTTTATTTTTTTTATTAAGAGGCCACTTTTAAAATTTGCACACGGCCTTTAAAAACTCAGGAGCGGCCCTGCTCACTAGTCACTACACACAAGTAAACGACGCACATATTATACATTTTTTAAAGGAAAATGCTAATCTCCATGACATTAGTTTTTTTTTTACGCAACCATGACATCAATTAAAGAACTAAATATAGCAAACATGTGTTTGAAAATTGTATTCTATTTTTTAAAATTATAAAAAAGACTTGTTCAAGTGTAAAATTTACTTCTTTTTTCACTTTCTTAATTAGTATTTTTGGTGCATTAATTAGTTAGCATGACCTTTTTTAAAATCTCTATATATATAATTTGATAGCCTTTTCTCAAATGCAAGTGTACACGTGGCATTCCCACAAACATTCTCCTCTCATATTGTTTTAGCATTCAATGATCATAATCAATTTAATAAAAGAATCAGCATCAAATAAAATAATAAAAGCATAATCATATCATAGGTCTCAAATAGGAAAATATAGATTTTCATATTCAAATTAATCACAATTATTTTAAAATTTATTAATTAATTCAAATAAATTATATTATTTTAGTATTTAAATTACTATTATTATTTAAAATTCGTTTATTTCAAATAAAATATATTATTTTCGCATTTAAATTATAATTTTTCAAATTCAAATAATTCTTGACATATTATAAAAAATTATAACAAGTTTATATATTTTATAAAAATAAATTTTTTGTAAAAATAATTTTTATAAGAGTTTTAATTCATAAAATAATAAAATATATATATTTTTATTTTCAACTTTTTTTTACAAATAATAAATCACTAATAGTCTATTCAATTTTTTAACTCAAAATTGAAAATTATTAAATGGGAATTTTTTTTTTTTTTTGTATAATATTAAATGGGATTATTGATTTAACTATTTTTACTATACAAACAATTATTTTGCATTCAATTCTTTACTATTTTTATGAGATTCTTTTCTTCTTTGAAAAGTTTGTGAGTTAATTATTGATTTTCTACAAAAATATATATAAAACATTAAATATTTTCAGCAAAAATACAAACAAATAGTACAATATAAAATAGATTATGAATTTTATTTAAGAATTTTAAATAAAAAATAAATGTTTTTCTTCTTATTAATGAAATAAGCAAATATAATTGTAAATTTCGTAACATAATTTTTTTATATCGAATAATGATAGAAAAAATTATTTTTTTCTTCTCATATGATTTTGACATTCAATTCACATAAGAATAATAAGAAATGTAATTATTATTATTATATCAAAGTTGACTAGAAAAATTATTAATTAAGGCAAATAATATGATTTAATAACATTCAATGGTAATGTTAACTATTCCTATTAATATTCCTATTCCGATGATTCTCATAATTGATCAATAATTTATTATTGAGATATTATTCAGATGTAAGTCATTGCTACTTTTTTATAGCCAAATATTTTCAACCATATTTTAATTATCATGTTTAGTTTTTTATTAATGTTTTCATAGATATTTATATGATTGATCAATAATGTTTTGTTGTTTTTTTTATAGCAATAAATTAACCTACTCCATTATAAAAAATAAAAATAAAAAAAATTAACCTTCTCCTATTTCTTTGTTACAGGGTCAATCATATTATATCAAAGAGGAGTGCTAAATGGAACGACAAGTTCCTTGCACGATATCTGCACGACAACACCGGATCTTGCCACGTGTCAAAATTTGTATCTCTTTAAAAAAAATCTTTAAGGCATACCATCAGTTAACAAAACCACAACTCACTCTACCCATATATTTTCCTGCCCAGACAGCCGCATTGAAACTAGCTATGCACCGCCGTTCCGCCGTGCACCGCCGTTTCACCGTTCACCGCCGTCCTGCAACCGTCACCATACGTCGGCCGCCTCTCAACTTCCATCACTTTTGATTTGAAACAATGATGCAATAACAAACATAAGCAAATAATAAAAAACTGAAAAATTCCATTTGAGTTGCTTGCTTCTTCCATATCAATGTTTGACGGACAATAATAAAAATGAAAGATTTTCAAATTCAACCACATAACAACATGCTTTACAATTATGTTTTGAAAGGATTTCTATTTCCCATGAAAATTAATGGAATACAAATCTTCAGAGCCATTAAAAGAGGGAGAAAAAAAAAACTCTGCAACGGGGTTGTGGTGTTTGTGGGGTGAATTGCTACTGCTTCTACAAGTTGCTACAATTCCCAATTTCTCAATGGGAGATGACAGTTACAAATCGTTTTAGTTAAGAAGATAAGGGTTGAATTGGGAATTTTGATAAAATAGAATTTAAAATTGGAACCACGTGTCTATCGTTGGATTTGCACGAGAGCACTATGTCGTGCCTCTTAGCATTTTCCTATATCAAATGGTGGATGTTGGAAGGTGGTGATTTGTGATTAAAAGTATTATGATTCTTCTCCCTTATATAGTTACTTCTAAATTTTAAACACTCTTTGGCATTTGGAAAAAAGTATAAGATTATGTCTAATTCTTTTATTTTCCTTTATTGTAGTTTTTTTTTTCTTCGGATTCTTGCGCTGTGAAATGTTAGTCAAGGTAAATTTCTTGATATGTTTTCATTCTATCGTTTTTAAAATTTATATTTCATGTGCTTCTATTTTTAAATTGTAAAGTTCTAAAAGTTCTAAATTGAAAAGTTCTAAATTTTAAACACTCTTTGGCATTTGGAAAAAAGTATAAGATTATGTCTAATTCTTTTATTTTCCTTTATTGTAGTTTTTTTTTCTTCGGATTCTTGCGCTGTGAAATGTTAGTCAAGGTAAATTTCTTGATATGTTTTCATTCTATCGTTTTTAAAATTTATATTTCATGTGCTTCTATTTTTAAATTGAAAAGTTCTAAATGTTACTGGAGATTCCACACAAGAATTGTAAGAAAACAACATAACTTTTTAAAAAAAAAAAAAAAAACTATAACTCCCTATTTTATTGAAAATTATGGGTGGTGGTGGATATAAACAAGCGTGGAGATGTATTCTTATTATTCTTCTCTTTCAATTTTCTTAACAAAAAACATTTTCCTTTTAAATTACTTGACAATATATTGTATGTTAATGTTCTTATATATAAAAAGATTGGGTAATGGATAGTACATATGTGATAACCAAAATTTTTTACCAAAAACAAAATGTTGGGGGGTGAGAAATTAAAGCACTGATTGGAAAAAATAAGCATGGATTCATGATCAGCGCGAAAAATCGTGCGATATCGTATATTCTTTCTATTTTTTAAGATCTAAACTTATTAGTTTTTTGAGTAATTTTTTCTTGCAGATGTTGGGGGGGTGAGTTTATATATATATATATATATATATATGCTTCGTTTGATCATTCTCTTCTATATATTGGGTAAGTCTATCACATTTTTCTATGAATCCATCTTTTATTCTTTTCTATTTGGTTAGTTGATTTTGGTTGTTAATTTTTTTTCAAAACTTTGAATATGATTTTTCAGCTCCAAATAATTTTATTTTTTTTTAGATGATATTTGAGAAAATTGTTTTTTCTACCCCAACATTTATCTCTTTACCCCTACATTTTTCATAATATTCCCATTTTATCCTTTGTTTAAAATATTATTTTTTACAATATTGTTTTTTTAAAAGTGTTACAATTGGTAAAAGTGTTCCGGTCAGTCTATATTTTGTTGATACCGGAACACTTTTAAAAGTGTTCCGGTTTGTATTTGTGGTTTTATTGATACCGGAACAGTTTTCAAAGTGTTCCGGTTTGTATTTCTGTCTATATTTTATTCATACCGGAACACTTTTAAAAGTGTTCCGGTTTGTGTTTGTGCTTTTATTGATACCGAAACAGTTTTCAAAGTGTTCCGGTTTGTATTTCTGTCAATATTTTATACATACCGGAACACTTTTAAAAGTGTTCCGGTTTGTATTTCTGCTTTTATTGATACCGGAACAGTTTTCAAAGTGTTCCGGTTTGTATTTCTGTCTATATTTTATACATACCGGAACACTTTTAAAAGTGTTCCGGTTTGTATTTGTGTGTAGAAAACATGTTTTATTGATACCGGAACATTTTAGAAAGTGTTACGGTTTGTATTTATGCCCAAAACATATTTTGTTGATATGAAAACATATTTTATCGACACCAAGACACTTTCTATTTGGGCCCAAAACATATATTTTTGATACCGGAACACTTTGTAAATTGTTCTGGTTTGTAAAAAATCACAGAGGAGGCGACACCACGGCGATACATCGATGGCGAAAAATCGGAACACTACTTTCGCAAAGCATAATTATAAATTATGACAAACCGAAACAATATTTTCTTACCGTCGTTGATGGGTGTGCATGCACAGATCCCGAAAAGGTTGAAAAAAATATCATAAACGACAACAATTTTATATTTTATTTGCAAATCGGAACACTTGTAAAATTAACATACCGGAAAAAAAGTACCTTACCGGAATAGTGTTTCCGGGGGTGTACAATTTTCTAAACATGTTGGAGTAAAAAGATAAATGTAGGGGTAGAAAAAAATGATAAAACGGAAAAATAATAAATAATAAAATATAAAAAAGTAAGGTAAGGGTAAAATGGGAATATTTTAAATTATGTTGGGGTAAAGAGATAAATGTTGGGGTAGAAAAAACAATTTTCGATTTTTGAGGTTCCTTTTTGATACTTTGAAAATTATATTGGTAGTTTCAAAATTCACAAACTATTGATTTTATTGTAATAAAATTTGAATTAATTAGAGTTTGCAAATCTTTACATAAAAGATGTTTTTTTATTGTTCAAATGCATATGCACTAGAGTAGATTTGAAATTTGACTATCATTTAATTAGTTTTATTGTCATTTATACTTTTGAAATTTGACTATCATTTAATTAGTTTTAATGTCATTTATTAGTTTTAATGTCATTTAACATCAACAAAAAATCTGAAAATTTTTATTAATTTTTAAATTTTTAAATTAATACATTCCTCAACTTATTCTCTCCATAATGCATTATTAATTAATACAGATACAATAATTTAATTTTATTTTGTAAATCATGCAATATAGTTTCATCATATAATAATTAAAATGCTTGACAAAAAAACTAAAATGATCTATGGAATTGCATTTTAAAAAAATGTGTGATATAAGAATGTTCTTGATTGTTAATTGCCGATGAATATGAAATTTATTATGTTGACTAATTGTATAATAGTTGGTTTTAATTGCATATTGTGTGATAAATATTTTCATAATTTATAATATAAATATTATTTTATATTATTCCACCCTCTCATACGCTTATAGTATATGTACACAAGAATACAATAAAATATAGTTTCAAAAAAAAAAAAAGTGCAGACATCTTTATAAAAAGAATGTGTTTTTATTTGTTACTTATAAAAATAATGTGTGATATTCTCTTTTAATTTATTTTTTAAAATATTTAAAATTTGGAACCTTTATTTTCTTTTAATTCAAAATTACAAATATAGAAAATTACTATTATTATTATTGTACAGGTTTTTTTTTGTTAGCATTAATGTATAGTTTTAATTTCGGTTATTTCATCCATAAATCAGAGAAAATAATGAATGTGATTATTTTATATCTTTACCTATAAATGATGTTGTTCAGATTTACATTTTCTTTGTGTTCTTATTTTTTATTCTCATATATTATTTTCGAGTCATGCCTATATTTTTTTAGGTGAATATATGACATATATTTTTTAGAAGCTGTGTGATGATCTTGATTGTTATCAAATTTAAGTATTTAACAATGATTGCTTTTATTTTTCAAGGACAAAATTGGTCATCTATTTGAGAGATATGATGGGAGATGAAGATTATCATATTTCTTATTTTTCTATATCGGTTTAATTTGAAATTTCATAACCAATGATCATGATTGTAGATTCATAACTTTGGAGGCCTCGATTCTAAATTCCGAGGTCCTATAAAAATAGTTATATATTGTTCGTTTTTATAAAATACTAGATGCACTCAATATATTAATTTTGAGGTCATATAATAATGGTTAAATATTATATATCAATATTCATATAATATCATATGTTTGGTGAAAAAAAAATCTTAATCAAGTAAAAATTAAAGATTTAAATAGTTGATTCTTTTTAATTTTTTTATTAAGGGTCCATTTTTATTATTTAAACCCGACCTCCAAATAGTCAGGATCGACCCTAATTATCATATTACAAATTGAACTAAACTTTGAAAATTGTAAGTTGTAATCCATATGACGATCATATAAAACAATTGATTATTAAGTTTAGCCACTCGAGAATCGAGATAACTTTTTTTAAAATTCATGCAGGAATCTATATTTCTATTTATACTTTTTTTTTTGTAATTTTTATGTGGCTTATATTTCTATTTATATATTAATACAAATGTATACTTTTTATTGCAATTTCTACGAGTACATAAATATAAACCAATAAATTTACAAACGCATTTTTACCCGTGCTTGGCACGGGTCTGAATACTAGTTACAATTAGATTATGTTTGTTAATATCAATAAACTAGCTTATAGTTTATTGGACTAGCTTATAAATTTATTTTAAAAAATAAAATGTGTTTGATAACATGTTGTGTATCTATTGACATACTTCGTTCCAAAATATAAGTCGTTTCGAGAAAAAAATTTGTTCTAAAATATAAGTCGTTTTACATTACCAATTGTAACACCCCGATTTTCGAAGCCCAAAAGTAGGCATTTTTTTTTTAAGAACAACAAGGACTTTGAAATAAAACATTCACGATCGAACTTAAATTAAATCGGAGTAAACCATTTTCAAAATAACGATCGGAATGCAATGCCTCTTTTATAAATCGTTTTCACAAATCAAGTTTAAGAATATAAACCAAACGCTATGTCTAAACAAACATAACGACATCATTTATTCCAAATAAAACATCAAACTACAAGTTTGGAATACAAATGCAGGGAAGCATAAAGAAGAGTAAACAAGACTCTTAAACTACTACCCCTAAGCTGATCTTTAAACTCTAACGGAAGATGACTGGGTGACGAAGACCCACAGACAGCTTCAAGCCTTTCCGCTTCTCCACGCGGTACAAGTAAATCCCTAAAAATGCTCGTAGAGGGTCACGATCTAAAAATAACATATAACCAAAAATACGCAGCACAAGATATACAATACATGGCAGCATATACTCATTTATCATATGAATCACACATCATCGAATTTAAGTGCACAAATCGTCTATCAATCACACACAACAATATTCAAATGCACAATTAGCCTATCAATGCAGACTCTACATGATTGTGATCACCCTACCCGGGACTGTTTCACATGCATGAATTCCGGAATTTAACCTCTCCGCAGAGAGTCGTAGGTCCAACCCCTACTAAAATCAATAAAATCACGAAGGATTAGAGTGGATCCATTCCCGATAATCACACTCCGTGGTCCATTCCCGATAACCACGTATTGGACTCAATAAATCCCGCAGGATTAAGGTGGATCCATTCCCGATAATCACACCCCGTGGTCCATTCCCGATAACCACTTACTATGAATGCATGAGCATACGATTCCCCATATATGCTAATGCAACAAATACATATCTTTCAAGCATATGTAATTCTCAACCACATGCCAATACATATATTTCGCAAAATCATATGTAAGACAAATAACATCATGTACAACAAGATAATCAATCAAGTACATGCATCAACATTTCATATTACTCAATCATATGAAATTCACAACAACCACTCAAACATGTGTAGAATATAGCATGTTCTCAAACAAGTTCTCGTCACGAGAATACATCACAAAACAACCATGCTCATAATTCATATTGCATCACATCAAGCAAATACACATATACAAGCAACAATTACACATGCATAAAAAGCACTCGATATTTCGAGGTATATGAAATCGTTAGAAAGTGCCCTTACCTCGGCAAGCTTCCACAACAATTTCTCGCTCAATTCTACAATTCACGCTACCTAAAATATAAGCAGCGTAACATCAATAAAATACTCTCACCGTATTCTATCGAAATGAAACCAAAACCCAAAAATCAAGAGGGGTCTAAGGTACTTTCTAACACTCTCGGATAGTGATTACGAGTTCTCCCCATAGTGATTAAAATTTCACTTACGCGAAAATATTTTCGTTTCAAAACAATTTATGAAACACTTTGATTCCTAAATCCAAGGCAATCAATTACACATAATAAAACCATTTGAAAACAACCCATGAGCTCTTAAAAAATTTTCACAAAAATAAAAGTTTACTTGCATCACAAGTTACAAGTTTTATCTTCAACTAAAAACCCTTTAATCATTCTTTTAAAAACCTATGATCATTCACCAATACAATGATCATTTTCTCTTAATTGTGGACTTAGAAAAATTTGAAACCTCATGGCTATTCATACATATATGCCACGGCCAACAATGTGGAAAACACATTATCGCTCAAAAATTTTCACTTCCAAAAGCATAGTAATATCTTATAATACCTCAAAATCATTTACCCTAACAATCCAAAACATTTTAGACAAAACTACAAACTTTAACAAATTTTAAATTTCTTTCCTTAAGACATAATCAACTAATTTTCTTTTCTAAACAAAACCATAATTGATCATCTCTTTGAACATGATTAAGTCCTCCTAAAAATGACTTAACAAAATTTGAAATTCTTTCCCCTTGTCCAAAGGGATGCCACGGCCAAACCAATGAAAAACAAGGCCACACTCAATTTTTTTTCATTTCAAAACCTTAGGGATAATCTACTAATTCCCAAAATCATTTAATTGATCAATCCAAGCATTTTAGAAATCAAAACAAAATTTCTAAGAATGTTCATAAGTTTCTCAAGAACACAAAAATATAAATTTTCTTGTTTCATAAAACAAAATCATTATCCTAACATCCATTTTGTCATAAAGCTCATAACTAACTTCAAAAATAAAATCACAAAACAAAATTTCATGTTTATGATCAATTTAAAATTTCACAACCAAAACCCTAGAGCAAAATTTTGTGAGAACTCAAATCACCATGGAAATCAATACTACTTAACTTGAACAAGTTAGTCTACTACTCATGCACACTTCTATGAAACCATAAACTAATTAAAACTAGATTCTAGAATTATTTGTGCTCAAGAACAATTTTATCAAAATCCTAAAATCTAAGAGATTTGGCAAACAAGAGAAGGGAAGATGTTAGTTACCTCAAGAGAAGATGATTCTTTGCAAGTTCTATGATCCAACAAAACAAAAATCCTTAGCTTTGGTGAGGAAATGAAGAATTTAAGATGGTGGAGGCAAAGGGGGGAGGGTTCACGGCAATGGGAGAGAGAAGAGAGAAGTTTGTGATTATTTTCTAAGTCTACAAAGTGATCAAAAGTCTCCCTAAGTCATGTGGTCTTGTTGCATGAGAACCATTGGATCAAATAGTGTAAAGGTTCCTAGACTAATCCTAGCCATTCATCTCAATCTTGGTCACCAAGTAACTTAACATAAATATCTAGATATTTATGACTTCATCGCCCAGTCCCAACGTTCGCTCTTAAACGAGTCGTATCTCGCGTACCGATAAACTTTACGGAAACAGAAAAATTCTATCGTAAACCTTTTAATAAAAACAATACACAAATTTTCGAATAAATTTTATTCCGAATAAATTTTCGCTCCTAAGCTCGGGAAAATATAATGAGATCAAATTCTCATCACAATCGATATATAGAGTCTTCATTTAAATTTTGACGGAAATCGAAAATCGTAAAATTTTCAAACAGCGGGTATATCTTGCTCGTTTTCTCAAAAACCACTAGAAAAATATTTTCAACATTTTGACGAGACAAAAATGTTTCTAAACTCGTTTAAAGCTCATAAATTTATTGTGCCAATTTTTCAAATGTTAAATTACACGCAGGCACAATCTCAGCAAAATTTTGTCGAAATAGACAATCAAACGGAAAACCGATAAAAGCAAATAGCAAAACCTAATTAATATATCAAAAATCATATTTCTGCTATAGTAATTCTACGGGTCTTACATTACTACCCACCAAAAAGAAGTTTCGTCCTCGAAACTAAAGGTAAAAGTAACAACTCAACAAGTCATTACTAACACTGACACTGGCACAACCGTGCACCTATCGCAACCCTCTACAAAGTCGCACTGGTTCAAACTCTAGACACAAAGCTAGAAACCCCTCAAATAGTTCATCACTCAAAATCAACTTTACTACAAAGGTTCACAACCTCTAGTTCTCAAAGATCCTAGGTCAACACGACAAAGTTTTCAAGGTCACATTTTCCACTCTGGTGTTATAGCTAATTCCACGAGGTTCACACAAAGTGCTGACTGGCTACCCTCCAAAAAGAAACACGAAAAACTCTCTACACACTACCAAAGCTAGCAAAACGAGTCGATTCCAGTCAACACAATTTCGTCTATTATTAACAAGAGATTAAGGGTGATCAGTTCCTTAATTTGTCAATAGATAGCCGACAATCATGATGGTGGCTTAGACCATCTTTACCTAACTTTAATAATGCTCACTTCCACTTGTGCTCCGGGTCCTCCGAGGCACAAGGGTCCAACAATTCTCTCGAGGTTTTCTTAATGTTTTCCACAACTACTTACTACCTCGATCTCGTCAACGACACACAACCGCCCGAAACACGTCACTTAAACTCTCATGCTTTTACTCACGAAACTTCCGTTAAGTATCATCCAACAGTAAGTACAATGTCACCATCGCAAGTACCACCCAAACCATTATACTCCGAAAAGTTGTCATCTCTATAGTAGAACTTCACAACTTTACCAATATTCATAAGTCCTTAATTTTTCTCCTTTATTCTCATAACTGCGCCGAACTGTACACCTTCACTTTCAAATCTCGTTCTAATCACAATCTTAATAATATCATCCTAACAGCCGGTTGGTTATTACGACCCCACAAATTCTCTCGGCACTCGCCAACTTATACCATATACTTTTCTTTGACAATCCAATTCTCAAATACCTAAAAAAACAATCTCTTATGCGTCCACATACTTTCCAAATTAATACTTAGCTTATCTTCGTTTGCCTTATCATAAAACATTTATCCTCGTTGACTGCCATCATCGGCACAAACCATTTTACATCGTATTGTCAATCTATTTATAAACTCTCTTGAGTTTCTTTCCTCTTACCGTTAAATTCTCTTATACTCAAAAGAGCTTGTCACTCTAACCATTCTCAATTATCCCGACAATAGCTCTTTTGTCGAGATACCTACCTCTAAAATATATCTTAAGGTACTCCTCACATCACTATTGTCCAGCCGTCCATGATGACGATATCCAAAGTCCTTTACTTACTCAATATAGATTTTCATTATGCTACGTCTTTCTTCATCGTATCCACTACAATGAATCGAAACTCTATTAGTTTCCACCAAACTTTGGCATTAGACAATTGTTACCCTTTTCATTTCCACATACCACACACACACCGCCATGACATCCATTCAGGTGGTGCTTTCGAATCCTTAATATATATGCACAATCATTACTTTACAAATTAAAACTCTTTTTCTCATCTCCACTCTTTTGTGCTTTTAAACAACTATGCCTAGCTCCACTTTCATTGGCATACGTTCCTCATGCGTTTCTTAACTCAATCTCGACTCCTCACGAGATACATCACTGCACTCTGTCTTACGATTCCTTTTAACTTTTCCAAATTAATCAATGAGGTTGTCAGCCTCCCCTTACAACTCGTATTACCTTCTTACTTCCTTGCTAACGTACAACGTTAACCCTTCCTTTGCGACTATCTTGTCGATGTTATAAACTCTACAAAACTCCAATTAGGTCCTCCTCAACACTCTAGTAATTTGCAACTTCCCAGTTCAACAACCGTCTAGAGTTGGTTTCCAAACAACCAAGACCTCCATCTTGTTGATTCCAACAACATCTTTAATTCTTTGCACCCAATCCAAATACTCTCGTTCCATATAATTTTGTATCATGACAAGCATACTCTTCTTCATTAAACCAAAATACCTAATCATCATAACTATCTAAAGTTATAAAGTATGTTCCCGCTGGGAATCAATCTCTAAATCTCAAGTTCTTGCTAACCCTACTTTTTCATCTATACATTCATCGATTTCTCATTCACTTATAACTTTTACTAATGATCACCTCTTTACAGATAGTTATCTCTAAACTTATCATCTTACGTTTACTGTAATTCACCTACCAATCGACTCATCTTACTCATCCATCAAGCCATTAAACACCTATCTCAAATCTTAATGCTTGGCTTCTCAAGACCAACTACCAAATCACAATCCTTCGCTATGATTTCATCCTTAGTACGTTCGATAACCAAATCAAAATCTTGAATCTAATCCTCGAGAACATAAAATACCTATTATAACATCTAAATTCATGCATTACATCTTAATATACAACAAAATGTCTTTCCAACTACCAACTCTTATTGCCTTAGTATTCTAACTAATAAACATTTATCTACTCACAACATGACATTTCTAGAAAATTTCCAAAAACTCTCGTCCAACACTTGAATTATTTAAACCTCGACTAACTCAACTCCTATGGTATCATAAATTCAAGGTGCTACTTAGTCCTTCAACCTTCTTGGTCGATCAAAATCGTTAACTTAAATTCAATCCACACATGATCTCTACTCTAATCTTGACTAATTTCTTTAAACTACTCAATAAGTCATGACTAATACCTACAAATTACTCAAGATGTTTACTTTCTTTTAGAGTTTACCTGCTAATAATTAACAACTCTATCTTACACTACTGCAATTATCTTAGGTAATTCCCTACTTCACATCTCTAGCATCACCTTATCATTGACATACTACTCATTTCCCAAAGTTGAACTCCTTGTTCTTTACCTAAATATCTCTCCAAATCCTCACTTATCCAACAATCGATTACCTATTGTTTTGTCTCATATCGACATCTATACTAACTATCTCCCGAACTACGTATAGACTGTCACTTCTCAACGTGATATTTATTCTCTTACCCTTAATCATCACGAGATACGTCCGTAATAATCTCATTTTCGAATCTAGTTTATCTCAAACTCTTAACTTAAGCCCTTAAGGTACCCATCGTTCGTGCAACCGTCTTCTAACACCACCCCGTTCACTTACTTTTGACTCGCGATGCACTTTAATTCCAATACAAGTTGCCCCAATGATTATCCAATCATTGTACTTAAATCCAACTGACATCTTTGCATGCTCCACCATTCCACAGTGGCCGCATTCTCTTAAAAACTGAATGACTTCATCAAGTCTCGCCTTAACGCACCGGAACGAATATTCAATATCTTCTTCAAAAGGTCGTCCCAATCTGATCCTTACTTACAATCCTTTATCAATTGACGTTCACTCGTCCATAAACAGCACCTCTGAGTGGCAACATCCAACGCCACTTCCCATCCATGATATTACTTCCAGGAATCCCTTGTAGTTCTCGTTCGCCTCAAGCTCATCCTCCTCGGACCAATCTGTCTAAGAAATTCAGAGACACTTGTCGACTAAATTCGACCAAGGTTCGGGGGTTTCAACTATTCTACTTACCGAAACATCACTCCCTAAAGTACTTCAGTAAGAAACAATCTCAAACCTAAGCATATACCATGCTAGACTCAAGAAAACAACCACATAACATGTAAGAACCAAAACAATTACTCCCACTAAACCCGACACTTGATCAGCTTAGGACACCCGACTAAGAGCCCTTTTGCGAGAATCTACCGCCGAGCTCTGATACCACAATGTAACACCCCGATTTTCGAAGCCCAAAAGTAGGCATTTTTTTTTTTAAGAACAACAAGGACTTTGAAATAAAACATTCACGATCGAACTTAAATTAAATCGGAGTAAACCATTTTCAAAATAACGATCGGAATGCAATGCCTCTTTTATAAATCGTTTTCACAAATCAAGTTTAAGAATATAAACCAAACGCTATGTCTAAACAAACATAACGACATCATTTATTCCAAATAAAACATCAAACTACAAGTTTGGAATACAAATGCAGGGAAGCATAAAGAAGAGTAAACAAGACTCTTAAACTACTACCCCTAAGCTGATCTTTAAACTCTAACGGAAGATGACTGGGTGACGAAGACCCACAGACAGCTTCAAGCCTTTCCGCTTCTCCACGCGGTACAAGTAAATCCCTAAAAATGTTCGTAGAGGGTCACGATCTAAAAATAACATATAACCAAAAATACGCAGCACAAGATATACAATACATGGCAGCATATACTCATTTATCATATGAATCACACATCATCGAATTTAAGTGCACAAATCGTCTATCAATCACACACAACAATATTCAAATGCACAATTAGCCTATCAATGCAGACTCTACATGATTGTGATCACCCTACTCGGGACTGTTTCACATGCATGAATTCCGGAATTTAACCTCTCCGCAGAGAGTCGTAGGTCCAACCCCTACTAAAATCAATAAAATCACGAAGGATTAGAGTGGATCCATTCCCGATAATCACACTCCGTGGTCCATTCCCGATAACCACGTATTGGACTCAATAAATCCCGCAGGATTAAGGTGGATCCATTCCCGATAATCACACCCCGTGGTCCATTCCCGATAACCACTTACTATGAATGCATGAGCATACGATTCCCCATATATGCTAATGCAACAAATACATATCTTTCAAGCATATGTAATTCTCAACCACATGCCAATACATATATTTCGCAAAATCATATGTAAGACAAATAACATCATGTACAACAAGATAATCAATCAAGTACATGCATCAACATTTCATATTACTCAATCATATGAAATTCACAACAACCACTCAAACATGTGTAGAATATAGCATGTTCTCAAACAAGTTCTCGTCACGAGAATACATCACAAAACAACCATGCTCATAATTCATATTGCATCACATCAAGCAAATACACATATACAAGCAACAATTACACATGCATAAAAAGCACTCGATATTTCGAGGTATATGAAATCGTTAGAAAGTGCCCTTACCTCGGCAAGCTTCCACAACAATTTATCGCTCAATTCTACAATTCACGCTACCTAAAATATAAGCAGCGTAACATCAATAAAATACTCTCACCGTATTCTATCGAAATGAAACCAAAACCCAAAAATCAAGAGGGGTCTAAGGTACTTTCTAACACTCTCGGATAGTGATTACGAGTTCTCCCCATAGTGATTAAAATTTCACTTACGCGAAAATATTTTCGTTTCAAAACAATTTATGAAACACTTTGATTCCTAACTCCAAGGCAATCAATTACACATAATAAAACCATTTGAAAACAACCCATGAGCTCTTCAAAAATTTTCACAAAAATAAAAGTTTACTTGCATCACAAGTTACAAGTTTTATCTTCAACTAAAAACCCTGTAATCATTCTTTTAAAAACCTATGATCATTCACCAATACAATGATCATTTTCTCTTAATTGTGGACTTAGAAAAATTTGAAACCTCATGGCTATTCATACATATATGCCACGGCCAACAATGTGGAAAACACATTATCACTCAAAAATTTTCACTTCCAAAAGCATAGTAATATCTTATAATACCTCAAAATCATTTACCCTAACAATCCAAAACATTTTAGACAAAACTACAAACTTTAACAAATTTTAAATTTCTTTCCTTAAGACATAATCAACTAATTTTCTTTTCTAAACAAAACCATAATTGATCATCTCTTTGAACATGATTAAGTCCTCCTAAAAATGACTTAACAAAATTTGAAATTCTTTCCCCTTGTCCAAAGGGATGCCACGGCCAAACCAATGAAAAACAAGGCCACACTCAATTTTTTTTCATTTCAAAACCTTAGGGATAATCTACTAATTCCCAAAATCATTTAATTGATCAATCCAAGCATTTTAGAAATCAAAACAAAATTTCTAAGAATGTTCATAAGTTTCTCAAGAACACAAAAATATAAATTTTCTTGTTTCATAAAACAAAATCATTATCCTAACATCCATTTTGTCATAAAGCTCATAACTAACTTCAAAAATAAAATCACAAAACAAAATTTCATGTTTATGATCAATTTAAAATTTCACAACCAAAACCCTAGAGCAAAATTTTGTGAGAACTCAAATCACCATGGAAATCAATACTACTTAACTTGAACAAGTTAGTCTACTACTCATGCACACTTCTATGAAACCATAAACTAATTAAAACTAGATTCTAGAATTATTTGTGCTCAAGAACAATTTTATCAAAATCCTAAAATCTAAGAGATTTGGCCAACAAGAGAAGGGAAGATGTTAGTTACCTCAAGAGAAGATGATTCTTTGCAAGTTCTATGATCCAACAAAACAAAAATCCTTAGCTTTGGTGAGGAAATGAAGAATTTAAGATGGTGGAGGCAAAGGGGGGAGGGTTCACGGCAATGGGAGAGAGAAGAGAGAAGTTTGTGATTATTTTCTAAGTCTACAAAGTGATCAAAAGTCTCCCTAAGTCATGTGGTCTTGTTGCATGAGAACCATTGGATCAAATAGTGTAAAGGTTCCTAGACTAATCCTAGCCATTCATCTCAATCTTGGTCACCAAGTAACTTAACATAAATATCTAGATATTTATGACTTCATCGCCCAGTCCCAACGTTCGCTCTTAAACGAGTCGTATCTCGCGTACCGATAAACTTTACGGAAACAGAAAAATTCTATCGTAAACCTTTTAATAAAAACAATACACAAATTTTCGAATAAATTTTATTCCGAATAAATTTTCGCTCCTAAGCTCGGGAAAATATAATGAGATCAAATTCTCATCACAATCGATATATAGAGTCTTCATTTAAATTTTGACGGAAATCGAAAACCGTAAAATTTTCAAACAGCGGGTATATCTTGCCCGTTTTCTCAAAAACCACTAGAAAAATATTTTCAACATTTTGACGAGACAAAAATGTTTCTAAACTCGTTTAAAGCTCATAAATTTATTGTGCCAATTTTTCAAATGTTAAACTACACGCAGGCACAATCTCAGCAAAATTTTGTCGAAATAGACAATCAAACAGAAAACCGGTAAAAGCAAATAGCAAAACCTAATTAATATATCAAAAATCATATTTCTGCTATAGTAATTCTACGGGTCTTACACCAATGGAACATTTATTGCTATTTTTCCTACTATACCCTTAACTATTTATTTCTCTTTCTTTTTTCAATTCTTCAATTTATCTTTCCAACACAATTAATGAAGGACAATTTTGTAAACTAACTCATAATTTCTTTTTTCTATAGAACATTAATTACGTTCCTTAATTTGTGTGATATAGTCAAAACAACTTATATTTTGGAACTGATGAAGTATTTACATTCAAAATTGTCTTTGATACTACTTGTGAAAACTGCAACAATTGAAAGAGTTTTATTTGCTATGAATTAAATCTTATCAAGAATATGAAATTGCATGGGAGATCAATGGTAAAATAATATATTGTTTAATTACTTTTTTTGACGACATAGAGAGATATTTTTATTAATTGAAAATAAAAAATCATTTAATTTTTCTAAATATTATAAAGGTCATAAAGAACATTTGTAATGTATATTTATGTTTTCAAAAATATAATATAATATATATTTAATACTAAAAGATTATTTATTTAATGCCCCCTCTATATAAAACTTCTGGCTCCGTCACTAGTTATCTTTAACGGTGTGAAAACCTAAATCAAAGGCTATATAATCTTAGGCCTCGCGTGTTACTGTATGAAGTAAGATTTGATCTAATAATTTCCTACTGTATGACGAACTAAATCAAACACATGTAAAAAGTAAATCAATTTGGACAAAAACCATATGTCTCACATCTTAATCTTTTTTTTTTTTTTAAACGTTCAATTAAAATATCCAAAGAGATATGATCTAATGAAATAAGGCCTCACATCTTATGGCATGAAGAACTAAATCAATTAAGGTATTTAGAGAAATTTGTTCTAATGGATAATGGTAATCTCATGCAATTGAGATTATAACATTAGGTCTCACATCTTATAATTAATTATTTTTGTAAAAAAATCAATTAAGGTATTTAGAGAAATTTGTTCTAACATATAATGTTAACCTCTTGTGGTGTGAAGAATTAAATTAAGTCTATTTAAAAAGTAAAGCAATTTAGACCATAATTTTATGTCTCGCGTCTTAATTATTTTTGTAAATAGTTTTATTAAATTTCAAGAGGGATTTAGCTTAACAGAAAATAATAATTTTCTATGTTGTGAATAGCTAAATCAAGCCCATGTAAAAAGTAAAAAAAAATTAGACCATAACCTCAAGTCTCGCATCTTGATTATTTTTGTAAACTGTTCAATTAGAATATACTCTATCTGTTCACTACAAGAAATATGATTTTTGGCAGCGACAAATATCGCTGCGAAAAATACAAAGTTGCTGCGAAATGTATTTTTCGCAGCGAAAAAATTGTCGCTGCATGTTGTTGCATGTCGTTGGCATAAGTGTCGTTGCGAAAAGTCTTGCAAGGACAATTAATGTCGCTGCCATAACTAGTATTTTGCAGCAACAATTAATGTCGCTGACATAACTAGTGTTTTTCAACAACAATTAATGTCGCTGACATACCTAGTATTTTTTGTAACAACAATTATTGTCGCTGGCAAAAAAAGTATTTTTTCCAACGGTGTAACACCCCGATTTCGATAATTGCTAATTTTAATTGAATTTGGTGATGTGGCATGGTTGTGTGTGGTTAAGTATTTTATTTGTTAATAAGAATGTTAATTAACTAGATTTAATTAGGATTTATGAGTTAGTGTGGTTTGGCCCAAGTGGAGTAGGTGTAGATAGTAAGCCCAATTAGAATTAAGGATAATTTGGTAATTTGGTGAAAAACCTAATTAAGAGTATATAAGGTTGATTTTCATGAGAGAGTTCATTTTTTTCTTGTTAACCAAAGAAAGAGAGAACAAAGAGGAAGAAGAGAGATATTAGAAGATTGAAGAGCTAGAAGATGAAGAGTAGAGAATCCAACTTAATTAAGGTAAGAGAGTAGTTATCTCAATCTAAGGAGTGGGTATTGGAGGGGTGAGAATCTCTATTCTCTAGCCCAAACCCTCCACACTCCATTTTTCATTTTGGGTGGTTAAGGGTTTTGGGAATGTGTAGATTTTGGTGCTTTATGATATGAAACATGTTTAACTATGATTATTTATGCTTTGAAATGATATTTGATTGATAAAAATGGTTGCTTTGTTTGTTGTTGTTCATTAATTGAAGTTTGAATAAATTGATGAGAAATGATATATAAATGACTTTAAATGATAGTTTAAGTTGTTTCTAATAAGCTATAAGTTTAGTAATAGATAGATATAATTTTTCTAAACTTAAATAAGTAATTTTGTGTGTTTTAAGTGATTATTTGAGTAATTTCCGAGCCAAAAACCCATTTTCTGCAATTCTGCAGTATGAACAGTGACTAGTGACGAAACAGCTGTCGCTAGATCGTCGCTACTGTGTTTTCTGGAAAATTTCTGGAAACAGGGAATTGCGACGCTTGAAGCCGACGCTACGGCCGACGCAACGCGTCATACCCAGACTTGCTGACGTCATGTCACGTCAGCGTTGAAATGTTGACCGGTCAACGTTGACTTTTTGTTGACTTATGCACCCAGAAACTATTTTGCCCAGTTTTTCGCGTAGATTCCGATTCCGAAGTTTGTTTTCTGAAATTATGCTTGGATAATGCTGTTGTGCATAATATGAGAATATTTTAGTATTTTGAAAATAACTTTGTATGTCTAATTAATTGGAATTGATGAATCATTGTTGGGGTATGACATGTAACGTATTTAAATTGAAATATGTTGGCTTATATGTTGATAAATTATGATGATGATGATTTGTATGATTTAATTATGACTCTATGGTCTTGTATGAAATGATTTGATGAGTGAAGAGTTTAATACTCATTAGATGATGTTTATGATGATGATGATATATGATGGTTTATATGATGATAATTTATGATAACTTAAATGTTGATATATGACATGTAATTGAATGTATGACTATAATAAAATATGATGATGAATTATGATGTAGATTATGAGAAGGAATATGGATTAAGTTGTCCTATTATTCATGAGAAAGATATATTAGTGAGGTCATCATATTAATTGGTAAATGTACATATTCATGCATTCATGTGTCAAGTGTAATGCAGAGTCCGTCATGACTTTAAAATGAACATTGGGGTATATGTTTATCCTTGCAGAGTCCGTCATGAACATTGGGGTATATATTTATATCCTTGCAGAGTCCGTCATGACTTAAAAATGAACAATGAGTAGATGGTACCACATGCATGTAGTTATGTCTAGGGTGACATGACATGAGTAATTGACATTAGTTTGCATTAGGAATATGTAATTATTGTTTAATTGTTACTTGTTAAGTGGTACATGAAAATTAATTGTCATAGAATGTTTGATTGATTATGTGACTTTGAAGAGTGAATAAATGTGTATTTATTTAAATGGTTAATGATGCCTTTCAACTATGGTATGATTATGAATTATGTGATGAATATTCATATTGTATGCTTTTATTTAATTAATGATTTATTCACTGAGTATATGGAATGCCTTATGCTTATTTCTATTATTAGATTGCCTTAACTAACTCTCTTTATTTGTTATTTGTTATGTGCTAAACCGTTGGGGGTTTAGATTTCTCAGGTTATGTGTTTGGATGTTCAGTTGTCTCGGTGAAGCTCCGCTTTGATTATGACACGGGGAAGGGTCATTAGAGTCTTTATTCTAGTGGTGTAATAGTTAATTAAAAGAAGTTTTATATTTAGAAAAATATTTTTGTATAAGTAACATTTTATTTTATTATATCAGTACTGTTTTGAAGAGCGTAATACCTCAAACTAATATTTTATATCTTAGTTTTGTTTTTCAAGCAATTAGAAATTTATTATCTGCTGCGTGTTTTGAAAATAATTTTTATTAATCGGAATTACTTAAATATCGGGTTTGGGTGTTACAAACGGAAAAATTGTTGTTGCATGCCGTTGCAAAAAGTTTTGGTCGTTGACATAATTAGTGTCAATAATTCAAATATTAATTTAATCTCCCATGAAATAAGATATTAGGAATTAACGTTCAATATCAACAATTGATTGCTAAATTTTATTTATAATTATGTTTCTCGTTCAATCTTTTTTTTAATCAGTGAATTTTATTTATACTAAAATTCAAATACATAGAACCAAAATACAAATTACAAGTCATTTAGATCGTAACTAAATCAAGTGGTCATTCACATAATATCAAAACATTAAATTAGAAAACACCAAAGAGCAACACTATTTTGAATGTTTATCACTTAATACTATAAGAACACCGCAAAAATTTCTAAGACACCGATGACTTGATTGCTTGCCCCTTGTTCTCAATTGTTCATCATCTTCTTTCATAGTCTTCACACTTTTCTTGAATTGCGTTGGTATTCTTCAAAGCTTTTTAATATTAGATTCCTTCTCGTCGTAGCTTTTTTTATTGAAATTCTACTCAACTTTTAATGAGGTTATGTGTGGAACAAAGTGAGAGAAGTGATTTTGAAAGGGAAAATTGTATAAGTTGATGAATAATGATGACATGATGGAGAACTAGATTGGTTAAATTTTGAAGAGATCGAGTGATTAAATTTTGAGCAATGAACAAAATAGAAAGAGGAGCGTTGGATGAATAGTAATCTAACGTATAGAAAGTTTGCAATATATGATCTAAGTGGGTGAATTTATAGCTATTAGTAATTAGATTTGATCAATTAACAAATATTCCAAAATACATGGGAAATAAAATAATTAATGGATTATCTTTACTCAATTAACCGTCACACTACATGATTATCTCAATAGTGATAGTGGGTATGTATGGAGTGCTACCGTCGAATTTTTTAAAAAATAAAACCACAATTTTTTTCAATCCAAATAAACTTAATTTAATTAATCTACTTCTAATAATATATTAAAATTGATAACTACTATATTTACTAATTTGTCCTTATCAATTTTAATAATTTTTTAAATTTTGTATCCTTCATTGTAATTTTACTCTATTAACAATATATGTATAAAAATAGGAAGAAAAAAAAAGGATTAGAAGAAGTTTAGTAAAACAGTTATAGAAAAAAACAAACAGTAAAATATTATGGCCCTGTTTGGATTAGCTTATTTTTGAGCTTATGCAAATAACTTATGCAATCTTTATGTATTATTATAAGTCTCTTAAAGTAGTTTATGATAAAATAACTTATAAAAATACAATTTTCACTAGTTTGAACTTATAAAATAGTATAAAACCTAATTTATATTGCATAAGTTGTTTGCATAAGCTAAAAAATAAGCTAATCCAAACAGGGCCTATATATGAATCTATGCACACAAGTAGGAATAAAACAATAAAAATTTGGTAGTTTTTTTTTTATGCATAAAAAAAATTATGTATATCAAAATTGCTCAAAAATAAATTTAATTCTTTAATATACTCATTGACAAGTTATGTTGTTGGTATACTTATAAGATTTTCCAACAACGTTATAATGTTGTTGTCAAAAAGGAGATACAAAACATAAAAAGAGGGAAAAAATATCCAGTTAAAAGAAATTTACGCAAAAAAATAGAAACAGAAACTACAATAAAAGATATGCATCAAAAAATAGTAATTGTGTGGTTTCTAAGTGACTTTACAAAGTTGTTGCAAATAATATATAATATTAAAAATATAAAAATTGAAAGAAAAAAAAAACAAAAAAGATAATAATTTTAAGTTACAACAAATCTACACATAAATATAGGAACAAAAACCACGATAAAAGATACGTATAAAAAAATAATAATGTTGCTTTCTTAGCGACTTTACAAGGTTTGTAGCAAAAAAACTATACGATTAGCGACAACAATAATTATTGTTGGGATAAGTAATTTTTCCCAGCGATAACATAATTATTGAGAAAAAAACTGTAACACCCCGATTTTCAAAGGCCAAAAAGGGGCATTATTATTTTTTTTTTTAAACACGAGACAGAGTGCGCGGAAACTATTTTACAAGAGACGGCATTATTTATACAACAGGACTAAAACAATAATAGTACGACCAACAAGGTGACTGAAATAGTACTATATGCATCATAGTGCTTCTCGGAGAAGCAAAGTGTGTACCTGAATACTTACATCCCAAAATATCGCAGTCTAGACCACAAGTATAAGTATTCAAATACAGTCATCCCAAAGAGTCAGAATTCTACTATAACCAAAAGCACGGTGTACAAGACACACCGGCACACCACCTAACTAGGTCCAACATGCCACTCGATCACTGAGGGCCCAGGAAGCCACCGTCGTCCTCACGACCCACAGTCTCAGACGGGAAACCATCGTCTAGGTGGGGGTAACCCGTTCATGTTTCATTGTAAGGGTCACCACACGTATACATACAGATAATTCACACAAGATATACACATACCAAATACGGAAAGCAAATAAACATTTAGCATTTCCTCCTCAACAGGCATTATAATTCAAATGCACACAAAGCCTATCAATGCAGACTCTACAATGAGCGTGACACCAATCACTGGCTGCCACATGCATGAATTCCGGAATTTAACCTCTCCGCAGAGAGTCGTAGGTCCAACCCCTACTAAACCCCGTAGGGCAGGTGAAGCCACACAGACTATAACACCAAGGTGAAGCCACACAGACTCTAACACCAACTCAATAAAAATCCCGCAGGATTAGGTGAAGCCACACAGACTCTAACACCCGTACACGCAACTATGAAATGCATGAGCATATTTTATATTTCAGCATATATAGGGCAGTCACACAGACAAATCCCCGGTGAAGTCACACAGACAAACACCCATGTAGTCTCCACTGACATACACGTTCCATACATGCTCATGCAACAATCAATATACATACACAAATGTAATCATCTCCACATACCAATACATATATTCGCAAATCATATGTAAAGCATACGCATGTAATTTAAACACGTTCTCGTCTCGAGAATACATAATACCAAGCACACAAACACATCACAGAACCAAGCATACACACATGTCATTAAAGATATAAGGCAGAGATAAAGGTGCCCTTACCTCGGCAAGCTTCCACAACTATTTCTCGCTCAACTCTACAAATCGCGCTTCCTAAAATTTAAGCAGCGTAATGTCAATAAAATACTCCCACTGTATTCTATCGAAACGAAACTAAAACCCAAAAATCTAGAGGGGTCTAAGGTACTTTCTAACACTCTCGGATAGTGATTACGAGACCTCCCTATATTGATAAAAAATTCATGAAGTTAAATACGCTATTTTCACTACACGAAAATATTTTCGTTTCAAATCAAACTATGAAATATTTTTTTTTAACACCAAAGCAATCAATTCCACACACAAACCATTTGAAAACAGCCCAACAACTCTTCGAAAAATTTCACCGAAAATAAAGTTTTCTTGCAACACAAGTTACAAGTTTTTACTTCTCGAATAAAACGGCCATAACTCATTCAATTTTTATCCGATCGAGACGAGCCATACGCCAAAATCTTCGTCTCAAAAAGACGGATTAAATGGTTAGGTTTCCAAGTCACAAAAACAATTTTAAAATGACCAGAATACCCTTCAAAATTTCGGCCAGAAATGAAATCACACCCTAAATCATTTTTCTTTCATTTCAAAAGCATAGCATTAACCAATTAGTTCCCAAAATCATTTAATTGATCAAACAAAACATTTCCAAAACATAATCCACAATTCAAAATAGTTTTCACAAAAATTCTCAAGAACACACACAAAATATTTTTCCTGTTTCTTAAAACAAAGTCACTTTCCACACATCCATTTTCATAAAAGGTTCAAAAGCAACATCATTTTCACAATCAACAACTAACAACTCATGTTCTTGATCAATTAGGAATTTTCCTCAAAACCCTAGTAAAGATTTTCATGATCTCATCATCTAACAATGGAAAGCATCACTACTATGCCTAAACATGCTAGTTCATCACTCATGAACAACTTTCAAGCAACAAGAATCATCATGAACAATTTCTCACAAATTCCTCAAAAACTCTAGCTACTAACTTCATGAGAAGAGCATGGTTTTCAATCATGGAAATCTATCTCTAAGCATGGATAAACACTAGCTATCATGGATCAATAATACCAAAAAGGAGAAATCAAAATCTCTACCCACTCATAACCAAAAGGCCCACGGCCAAGGAAGGAAAATATAGGGATGAAGGTTTTCTTACCACTTTCCTTATGCCAAAAGCTTCACCAAGTTACAAGGACCAATTTCCATTCCAAGCTTTTCTCCTAATTCTTTCTAGATTTCTTTTAAGGTGAAGATGTGTGTTCTATCAACACTTAGAAAAATAAAATGAAAGAAGAGGGAGGAGAAGAGTTCACGTGAGAGAGAAGAGAAAATGAATGGAAAAAGTCTCATGACTTGCTTCTTATCTTTCTCCAATTTAATTCCAAGCCATTGGATCAAATAGGATAAAGGTTCCTAGACTAATCCTAGCCATTCATCACAATCTTGGTCACCAAGTAACTTAACATAAATATCTAGATATTTATGACTTCATCGCTCAGTCCCCACGTTTGCTCTTAAACGAGTCATATCTCGCGTACCGACTAAAATCGCGAAAATAGAAAATCTACGAAATAAAAGTTCACCGTAAGCCATTTCTAAAAATTATCGCTAAACTTGATTCTCCGACTGAAATATTTATCCGAAGCTCCCACAACTATTCTGAATCTAGATTCTAACTCGCACCGATATATAAAGTCTCTATTTAAAATTCGACGGAAAACAGAAGCCGTAAATTTTCCAACAGTGGGTACAGTTTTCTACTCGTTTTTCAAAAAAACGGAGAAAGTCAAATTTTGAAATTCTGAAGACACAGGAACGTTCTCATAGATAAATAAAAACTCAGAAACAAAAGTCTGTGCATTTCCAGCGCACGAGCACAAAACAGGCTCCAACTCAGCAAAATTTTATTATCGCGACAATACTCACAAAACCACTTAACCAAAAACCCTAATATTCTTAGCCATTACTTACTTTCCTCACACAAAAGGTACCGTGGAATTACGGGTCTTACAAAAACTAACTTACAACAACAACTTAAATTTGTTGCTGCTATATGTATATTTTTGTTAACAATTTGAATGTTGCTGCAAAAAAGTCGCTGCGAAAAATCTTATTTCTTGTAGTGGTTCCAAAATATAAGTAAAAATGAGTCAAATAAATTTGATGTATTTGATTAAAGATCTAGACCAAATACATTCATTGTTGACCAACTTTTGCTTATATTTTGAGACGGAGGAAGTACAAAAATTGAGTATAACAAAAGAGGGTCTTACACATATAAAACTAAATCAAGGATCTCACATCTTAAAGTTTTTATTAAAATAAAATTCAATTAAATTAAAATAAAATAAAATTCAATCAAAATATGTACAGAAATTTATTCTAATAAAAGATTGTAATCTCTTACAATGTGAATAACTAAATCAGGTCAATGTAAAAAGTAAAACAACTGAGACCATAGTCTTACATTTCACGTCTTAATTATTTTTGTAAAAAGTTTAATTAAATTTTTAAAAGGAATTTTATCTAATATAAGAGTGTATAATTTCTTACGTTGTGAAGAACAAAATTTAGTCTGTGTTAGAAGTAAAGAAATTTCAACCATTACCTTAAACCTCATATCTTAATTTGTTTTGTAAAATGTTCAAATAAATATCAAAAGAGATCGAATATAACAGGAGAAAATAATATCTTATTGTGTGAAAAACTAAATCAAACTCATGTAAAAAGTAAAGCAACTAAGATAATAATCTTAAGTCTCACATCTTAATTATTTTCGTAAAATGTTCAATTAAAATACCAAAAGAGATATGCTGTAACAAAAGAGGGTAATCTTTAATGACGTGAAAAACTAAATCAGCCCATATAAAAAGTAAAACTAATGAGATTAAAACCTTAGATCTCACAATTAATTAATTTATTTTGTAAAACAATCAATTAAGATATTGAGAGAAATTTAGTCTAACAGTAAGATGGTAATCATGTGTCAAAAAAAAAGTAAGATGATAATCTCTCACGTTGTGAAGAATCAAATCAAATCTGTGTAAATATATATCCTATTCAAATCCATTACAAAAATAAAAAAATGAATTAAATGATTGAAAATATTAAATATGCTAATCTGTGTGTTTTTTTTTTTTTTGGAGTTGAGATAAATTAAATTAAAATTTATAAATTGTTTGTTTTATTCTTAGAGCCAATTCTTGTTCTATTCCTAGAGCTAATCCTAGGATGATACACGATTAATTATAATTTTTTAAATGATACTATTTTTTGGAGTTAAGATAAATTAAATTCAAATTTATAAATTGTTTGTTTTATTTTAGTGATGCTAATATTTTTTTTTGTTATTTGTTTTATATGATAAAAAGTATTAAATTGAAATTGAAATATTTTGTTGTGAGTGAGAATCGAACTGTGTTCCTTTAGGTTGTACATAAAGGACACGTAGACGCCATGTTAGATTAAAATATTTAAAAAAGTGTCACTTGTACGTTTGCTCCTTGAGAAGCAATGCGGGGATGTCAAATGTACTATTTACTTTGAGAAAGACAAATAATAATAGTATAGATTTATAAATTATAATTAAGTTGTCTCTAATTGGACCAAGAAGCTTTAACATGTAGAAGTTTAAATGGGAAAATTTCGGAGGTCAGAATGCTGAATAAATATTTGGGTTCGCTTTTCCCCAATTTATTTTAATAAAGATAAGTAATAATTTTTTTTATCGTGATATTGGTACGAAATTTTTACCGTCGTTAGCGATGATTAATCTTCGTCGGGAAACTTATGAGGCATATAAGGTGGATTTTTCCCTCTCAATTGAATTTTCTCCATACACATAAACAAAAATTGAACCTCCGACCACATGCTTAAGGGGACGAAGAGCCTTATCTCACTTTAACCAATTATTTGTTGGTTAAAAATTTTAGAATTTGTTTTAATATAAATAAGCGGTTTTCACATATATTCAAATTTTCTTGTGTTTATTTATTTATTTATTTCATCGTTGTCGCGGTGATTTTTGGATATCAAGCTATTGAAGAGCATTGAATCGCAATTTTTAGATTCACCACCGATCTTTTATTTTTCCAAGGAAAAGGGAAAAAATTCATTAAAACCCTATTTTTAGAGATCAAGGTTCGGGGGTTAGTTATACGAAGGGAAGATACTAGCACCCTAAGTATCTATAGTATTCTATTGTAACCTCTTGTTTCTATTCTATCTATGCGCTTAATTTTATTCGCTTATAAAAGAAAGTATAAGATTTAGGACTAGAGTAATGAAAAAAAAAAGTGTTAAGAAAATGTATTTGATTTGATTAAGACAAGAGAAAATGTTTTTGTTATTTTTGGTGATTCGGAAAGACTTAGAGCCTTTTGCACTACGTACCCGAAGGATCAAAACCACCGTAGTTCGGGTAAAAATTGTGAAAATTGTTTGTTGATGTTTTTTAGTTTTTTGAAAATATTTTAAAATAAAAAAAACCAAGAGGCAAAAATGTTTTTGAATGTGTTTTTGTATTTTTTGTATTTTTGAGAAAAGAGTTTAAATAAATTAAAATGAATTGAAGTGTATTATGAAAAAAAGTTTTGAAAAAGTCTCTCGACGAGTATCGAGGTTTTTTTTTATGAAAAGAGATTATTTTTTGAAAATGATTTTTAACTATTTGAATGTTTTTTGATTTTTGATTAATAAATAAAAAACACTAAACATGATTAAATAAAACTGACGCAAGAGTTTTTCATAACGATATTGAATCGAAATGAAACTCCTCTTTTCCTTGGAATTAAACGCTACTATTTTTTGTGTTTTGGTTTTTGACATAAAACAATAAATAAGTAAATATGCATGCAATGCAGGAGTTCTCATTTATATTTACATTGGTTCCTAAATACATCATAAATTACGATAATTAATTTAAAACAAATAAATAAAAGAGTGTATAAAAAAAAAGAATAAGGATAAATATTTTTAAAAAAAGGGAAAACAGTGGTGTGTTAGCAGGACACAGGGGGTGTCTTAGCAAAAGACAGGGGCCCAAGCCCAGATCCAAACCTGCAAAAAAAAAGGTCAGCCAAAAAAAAAACAAAACAGATGGGGGGCGCGCAGAGCAAAGGAAGGGGGGTGCAGAAAGAAATCCGGGAGTGAGGGAATTAAACCCAACTCTCCTCATTTCTTCCATATTTCTCTTTGATTTCTCTCTCTCCTCACTTACTCTCTCACTTCTCTTTTCTCATTTACTCAAGAACATTGAATATGTTCTTATTATTTTCCAGATTCCGGTCAAACCTCCGGTGGTGGTGGCGGCCGGTGCGGTGGCCGACGCGGCGGCACCACCACCGGAATTTTAAAAAAAAATTCCTTTTTTAAAAAAAACTATTTTTCCGAATCCTCTTTCGATCTAGAGTCCAAATTTCAAATTAATTTCTTGAAAAAGGATTTGGAAAACTCTAGATCGGAGTTTTAAAGTTTTTTATTTTTGAGAAAAAAAAAAATGAAATTTTCTACCTTTTGCTTCGATTTCGGATTCTTTTTTGCCTCTTGTTTCTGATTTCGGTTGAATTGTGAACGGGTGAGTGTTTGGAGATGGCTTTGTTTCTTTTCTTTTTTGTTATGAAAATTTTTGTGAGGGTACCACTGGGAGTTTTTTTGCTCTGAATATTTTTGTTTATGAGATTTTCTTTGGTTTTTTCCTGTGTTCTTTCAATTTTTCTATTCTCTTTTTATAGAGGCTTTGAAGCAAAGTGGTTGGCTTTGAGAAGTGTAAGAAATTAATGAATGTTTGCTGCATGTGTTTGTCTATTTAATTTTTGCAGACAAGGAAGTAGATGGAAAGGAAGCACAACAAAGGAACATACCATTGTGTTCTGAACCACTTTCATTTTTTTATTTTTCCAACAACAATAATAATGGTTTGTAAAAAATAAATAAAAAGAAGTTGAAAAGAGGGAGGAAGAATGCAGCACTCATGTGCTGCTGTCTTTTGTGATTTTTTTTGTTTTTTTTTTTTTTAATTTTTATTTTATAATAGTAATAATAATAATAATAATAATAATAATAATAATAATAATAATAATGATAATGATAAAAAGAAAAGAGTGGGGGGAGGGGGCAAGATGCAGCCACGTGCTGCATCTTTTCTTTTTACATTTTTTTGTTTTTTTTTTTGTTTAAATAATAATAATAATAATAATAATAATAATAATAATAATAATAATAGTAGTAATTACAAAAATAGAAAGAAATAATAATAATAATGATAAATGGTAAATTAAGAAAATAAAAGGAAAGAAATAATGATAAAAAGGACAAAATAAATATTTAACAAAATTTTTGGGATTTTTTAATAAAATAAATTGACATGTTTTTGGATTTTGTTTAAAAATAGAAAAGAACAAATAAAAGGGTTAAAATGGGATATGAACCCATGACCACACACTCATAACTCATTGGACACTCTAATCACAACCAAATGAGCTAGTTCACATAATTGATAACAAATGTGGCAAAAATTAATATGATAATGAATTAAAATTGGCAAAATTTAGGGTATGACAAATGAATATGAGGTGGAATCTTAGGTCAAAAAAATGGAGTATGACAATCGTCTTAGTAAGACGTTGTTTGATTTTCTGTATTTGTGCGGTGTTCGTTTGATTTCTCGTCTTGGTCCGAAGCTTGTTTTCCCTTTTAGCGGTGTTCATGTGATTGAATTGATGGATCAACTTCAGTCAACTACTGATTCACACAATGACTTAGTTCATTAACAATGCAGATCCAGTGGCATATGTAGATATTTTGATTACCTTGATTTTATCACATTATTCATAATATTAATATACTATTTTATATTATTAACTTGAATGCTGTAAGTTTATTCGTAGATTTTTTTTTTAGTAGTATTGAATTTGTATTGTACTCTAACAATATCCTTTAATTTTGTAAAAAGAAAAATCTTATAATGTAATTGAAAAAACACGAAATTGGACGACAGTTGGCCAGGACTTTACCATTCAAAGGCAAAGTGGTCATACGGAAATAATTGATGGATAAATAAGTAAAGTACAAATTTTTGTACCAAAAAAGAGTGTTTTTTTCTGCCTTCCGTTGAAATGGTGACTGTAACCATCATCTAAATAATTAAACAATATGTATTTTTAGAGAATGGATTCTCTCAATTAATTTAGGAAAATAGTAGAATCATAGCCATTGATTTGTAAGGAGAGAGAAAAGAAAAATAGGAAAAAGGTGAATTAAAGGGTAGAGATTGAAGAAATTGAGAAAATTGAGGGAATTAAAATTGAGAGAATCCTCTCTCGTATTTTTATGCTGTATGTTTAAATGATATTTTTATTTTTTTGTTTTTATTATAAGTAAAAAAGTTATTTTTTAAATTATTAGGCTTTGTTTGCGAGTTTGGAGGGGAAGGGAAGGGAAGGGAAGGCTAAAAAGGAAGAAACAAGTGAAAGAAGTAGAGAAATTTGGGAGGAAAGAAGTTTGGAGGGTTATTTTTTCTTCATAACACAAAAACCTCCCAATTTGGGGGAACTCAAAAATTTGTATTGGATGGGGGTTTGGAGGGGGTTTGGAGGGTTTATATGAATTCTTCAAATTTAATTAATGTTGTTATAATATTCTTAAATTCATAATATATTTATCATAAGTATTTATTTGTGATTCTCTATAAAAAATACTTTCTCAAAAAATGTAAATTTTTTTCTAATTTTCTCTCTATTTCCCTCCCTCCAAAGCCCTCCCCGCCTCTCCCCTCCAAACTCGCAAACAAAACCTTAATGTATTTAGTCTATATTATAGATCAAATACATAAATTATTTAATAAATCGAAAGAATAATAATTTTTTCTATAATAAGACTAAAGATAGTATTTTTTTTGGAATTGTTACTATTGAGGTATTTTTCAGTTTAAATACCAAACTTATTTTCTCAAAATAAAAAATATCAAACCTAAGAAATCTTTTTTTTTATTTTTATTTTTATTTTTTTTTATTTTATATATATGGAAAAAACAAAACCTTAATATTAATACCAAATAAGCATTTATTCGATCCTTATAAGTTATAACACTCCCCATCAATATTTCATTCTACCCACACACCACAATGCCAATGGAGTTGGTTCTGCAATATGTTCAACCTTCAACTCTCATTTTTCTTCTCATCTCTCTCACAACTTTTGTTCTCTTCTCACTTGTCCTTCAAAGAAAAAAACTCCCATACCCACCAGGCCCAAAAGGACTGCCCATCATTGGGAACATGTTGATGATGGACCAGCTAACCCACCGTGGTCTCGCCGGACTGGCTGAAAAGTTTGGTGGATTTTGCCACCTACAAATGGGTGCCATTCACATTGTGGCCATTTCGACACCAGAAATGGCCCGTGAAGTCCTTCAGACTCAAGATAGTGTTTTCTCAAATCGGCCCGCTAACATTGCAATCACCTACTTAACCTATGATCGGGCTGACATGGCGTTTGCAAATTACGGTCCATTTTGGAGGCAAATGCGTAAGATCTGTGTCATGAAATTGTTCAGCCGTAAACGGGCTGAATCATGGGCTTCTGTAAGAGAAGAAGTCGATGCAATGATTAAAACAGTTGCGTCTAAAGTCGCTTCGCCTGTTAATTTAGGTGCACTAATTTTCTCTCTTACAAGGAGCATCACCTTTAAGGCCGCGTTTGGTTCCAATCTCAACAAAGGACAAGAGGAATTCATGGGAATTTTGCAAGAATTTTCCAAACTTTTTGGAGCTTTCGACATTGCTGAATTTATTCCATGGTTGGGTTGGTTTAATGGACAAGATTTCAACAAAAGATTGGCTAGTGCAAGAAAAGCACTTGATGTGTTTATTGATGAGATTATTGATGATCATGTGACAAAGAAGAACAACATGAAGAATAAAGATATTGAGAATGAAGCAGATGTTGACATGGTTGATGAACTAATGGACTTCCTTGATGAGAGAGAAGATGCTGCGGCGGAAATTTCACAATCGGGGCTTAAGCTTACAAGAGATAATATCAAAGCTCTTATCATGGTAAGTAGTACTTAATAGTATTTTTTTTTATTCTTCCCATTTTTACTATTTTACCAAGTTCTTCTCTCTATTTTAAAATTTAACAATTTTGATCTTTCTATAAAATATTTGCTCTAAAATATAGTCATCTAACATGTTCTTTAAGAGCTTTTTTAAGAAAAATTTCTTATAATTTTATCGATGTTGAAATTTTACTATCATACCAAATCATATATCAAGTCATTTAAAACATCTTACATCGCTAATTGACTGAATTTATTTTTTTGACAAATTGTTTGCCTTAAATTTATTTATTTTTGAACATTGTTTGACTTAATTTATTGTTTTATACATTTATGCAAATCATATGTTTTTATACATCATAAAAAAAAAGAACATAATCTTTTTTATTGACTCAATTCAATTCATCTCTTAATTTATTCACTACTTTTATATTTTTTTGGTAAAATTCACTATTTTTTTTATAACACAATAGTTAATATATTTGACTTTTTATAGAAAAAAACTAAAATATAACATGTTTTAAATACATTTTTAATTAAAGGATTTTCTTTTTGATTTTTTTAAGAAAGGATTTTCTTTTTGATTATAGGATATTTTTAATTAGCACTTAAATTTCTTCAATTATGTTAAATATGAAAAACATTTACAAATCACTATTATAATATTTACATATTAACTAAACCAATTTTAAATACATCAAGTTAAAAATTTTAGATTTCTATTGTAATAATATATTTATTTATTAACAATAATAATTTTTAATTAATTATTATTTTTAGGTAAACAATATTTTAATTTTTGCATTTCAATCTAATTTTTTGATTTATAAAATAAATAATATAACAATCGACATATGTAGTTTCTTTTGTGTTATCAATAGAATGAGAAGAATTGACGTAGATTTAGATTATATATCGTATAAAATAACTAACTGATAAAAAAAACTTATAATAGATGAACTTGAACCGAATCAGTTAGCTGACTAAATTCATAGTAATTAACTAAGAAACATATATTAAATTAATATTTATTTTTTTAATGAATATAACATAGGTAAAATTGAGAGAGAAAAAATGATAAAGTATAAACTTTGATCTATAAGCACATAAAAAAATTATAAACCCATGAGAAATAAATGTTACTAGTACTAAACAAATCTGTTTTAGTCTATGAACTTTTAATTAATAAATTATCTATCATAAACATTTTATCTTCTAAATAGAGAAAGAAAAAGGAGCAATTGATGTTAGAGTGCATGTAGAGGTCAAGATACGGTAACATTCTTCTATTTTTTTACTTTGATTCATCAAGATACGGTAACATAAAACTAGAGTATAAAAAATATTTAAATTCACTATCTTTTCAAATCAAAAAAATAAATAATATTTAAATTCACTATTTGCTAGTCATATATGTTGTGATGAGTCTTTGACAAACACGTACAACTTTATTAAATGGACTGTTGGAATGTATAAAAGGTCCAATATAGGAGTATGGCATCATAGTGAGTGTTTTAGACAAAAGTAGCATATACTTTTATTTCCTCCAACGTGACTAAATTAAAATGGGACAAGCTATTCTATCACTCAATTTCAATTTAGATTAGTCTAATATCAAACACACAATTATTAATATGTGAATACCTTAAATAAGTTTTTCAGAACTTTCTTTAGCTGATTTGTTTTAACACATTTTTTGTTGTTGCTGGATTGTACTCAGTGCTACCTATCCAATGCGATGTATTCTTTGTGTTTGAGTCAGAGGTCTCATTCAATGTTTAATTCTTTTATATGTATCACAGCATCAATATTGTACGAATCAAAGATATATTTTTCAATAAGTTATCATCAATTGGACTCAACCTCTTTAGCCATCCCTTTAGGAACACTTATAATTAGGACAACGGTGATCATGAAGATTCAAACTCGATATATGTGAATTATATATATATATATATATTTTTTTTTTTTTATACCGTCTAATTTTAATTGAACGATCATTGATGTATGAAACGTATAAATGCAAAATATACTAATAAGTAACAACATGGAATCCAAATTCAAATACTTATATCTTGTCAAAACTATTAAGACAAGCTTTAACCATTTTCATCATTTAAATTTATTTTCATTTTATAGTTTTATAACTTCATTACTAAAAGGAAAATTAAACACAACCTATAGGATGTGATGTTTGGTGGAACTGAGACAGTAGCATCAGTGATAGAATGGGCATTGGCAGAACTCATGAAAAGCCCAAAAGATCTTCAAAAGGTTCAACAAGAACTCACCGATGTTATAGGTTTAGATCGGAGATTCAACGAAACCGATCTAGAAAAATTGACATATCTCAAATGCATCATCAAAGAAACATTGCGACTCCACCCACCAATTCCCTTACTCCTCCACGAGACAGCAGAAGATACAGATATCGCGGGTAAATCTTTTTTAAAATAATAAATATGAGAGGCTGTTATTTTGTTAATTAGCGCAATTTAACGCACATTTTTCATCACTCAAATTCTTTTATCTTCTATCGTAGGTTATTTTGTCCCAAAATCAACACGTGTTTGGATAAACGCGTGGGCAATTGGACGTGACAAAAGTGCATGGGACGAGCCAGAGAAATTTAACCCATCGCGATTCTTGAACGATGGTATGCCGGATTTCAAAGGAAGTAACTTCGAATTCATTCCATTTGGATCAGGAAGAAGATCATGTCCAGGAATGCAACTTGGACTTTATGCTGTGGAAATGACTGTGGCTAATTTGCTTCATTGTTTCAAGTGGGAGTTACCTAATGGAATGAAACCAAGTGAGCTTGATATGAATGATGTGTTTGGTCTCACAGCTCCTAGAGCTGTTAAGCTCGTTGCGGTACCTAGTTGTCGTCTCAATTGTTCTCTTTGATTTGTTTTGTAGCTGTTTTCAGGATTTTTTCAGATAAAAAATAATGTAGTTGGATTATCAAACTTTAATATGTTGGAGTATTTTAGACTCTTTAAGAAAATGTGGCGAATATTATTTATCAAATATGGTTTATTTCTTTTATAACTTAAGTAGAAGTCGTAATTTCAGTCACGTGATTTTCTTCTATGATTTGTTTTAGATGAAAAAAATGTTGGTGCACAATATATAATACATAAAGCATGCACCAAAAAAAAAAAAAAAAAAATACATAAAGCAGTTTTTTATCGGTTATATTTTATATAAGTTTCACTAAAATATATTGTTGCGAATACGACATAAACCCACACCAATAACCTTTGATGTGTGGAGCAAATAAACCAAGCAACCAAACATGTTGATAGAGTTGATAATGCTATAATTCAAGAACAATAAACAAAGAGCGATAAATAACACACTATGATTTGTTTACCCAGTTCGGTGTTAATGAATCTAATCTGGGGGAGGGAGCAGCCCAAGAATAGTTTGCCCTAGGATTCAAAACCCTAGCCTTTTGTGGTGGCAAACCCCGACTCTCTACATCTTGTCGCGCTCTCTCTCAATTTTTCTATGAATAAGACAATCCTATTTATAGAAAAATATATGCCTACATATTTTAAAAGATAATTTTCTAAAATAAAACCAAATCTCATATAGTTTTTAAATATATCCTATTTAAAAACAAACACAATCTATTTTAAAACAAAACAAATCCAAGTCAGAGTATCCTCCAAGAAAATATATTTTCCCCAAAAATCTCCAAAACTTCACGCACCCGGCGCCAACGAGGCCGCGCCCCGCGCCACTGGCAGAGCCAAACGCACTTTCTAGAGTGCTCCTGGCGCCATAAGACCTGTGCGCGGCACCACAGACATATTTTTCCAGGATTTTTCTACTTCTTGTTACCGAGATTTTAAGGCATATCCAACAATTCTCCACCTTGCCTTTAAATCGATGGTGATCCACTCAACCACCGCACTGCTCTCTCCATCTTGAATCTTCTATTCAAACCGGCCAAGACCATGACCTTGGCGTTAGCCTCCACTTGCTTCCCGCAAGCATTACCTCATTCCCTTCATCCCTCGGAATGCCTTCCGCTCTCATGAAGATCTTGCATCCCACTACCATAGGACTTTTGGTAGCTACAAGATTCACTGCCTTCTCTTCAGACTCCGGACCGGTCAAGTCCGTACCCCCATGAAGAAACGCTTGCTGCCCACCATAATCGGATTTTAGATAGCTAACAAGCTTCACCATCCCTCTTCAACCCCCGGAGTGTACCGCTTCGTACTCTCGAAGAAACGCTTGCCTCCAATTGTCCTTGGAATTTTAGGACAACCATACAAGCTCCACCGTACCCTCTTCAGCCCCCGGATTGTACCTTTTCCGTCCTCCTGAAGAATCGCTTGCCTCCAACTATCCGCGGATATTTAGGACAACCCTACAAGCCTCACCACCCTTTGACCCCCGGAGTGCCCTCCGTCCTCTCGAAGTATTGCTTGGCTCCGGACCAACCATGGAATTTTAGGCGGCCCCACAAACTGCAACATCAAACTCCCCTTGCACCCGACTACCTCCAGCAGTCCTACAAGTTCCACAATTTGATCAAGATTGCTTTCAATTGCCTACCTGAAGATCCTCTCAAGGTTTTGCACTTCTTCAGCCACAATTGAAACATACCCCACAAGGTCTTCACAGTCATACACCCAAAAGGTGCAACATCACCGCTCTCCTCCCTATCTCCTGCTAGATAAAATAAAATAAAATCTCATATAGTTTTTAAATATATCTTATTTAAAAACAAACACAATCTATTTTAAAACAAAACAAATCTAAGTCAGAGTATCCTCTAAGAAAATATATTTTCCTCAAAAATCTCCAAATCTTCACGCACCCGCGCCCGGCGCCAACGAGGCCGCGCCCCGCGCCACTGGCAGAGCCGAACGCACTTTCTAGAGTGTTTCCGGCGCCATAAGACCTGTGCGCGGCGTCACAGGCAGAGTTTTTCAGAATTTTTCTATTTCTTGTTACCGAGATTTTAAGGCATATCCAACATATATAATGGGGTTGTTTATAATTAGTACTTATTATATAAAAAAAATTAGATATTTAATAATTTAAATATTGGTTTTTAATAAAATAAAAGTTATATAATTTTGCGGTCTTTTCAATTAAATATTTTTAACAAGTTGTTTCTGTAAGCATAGTTTAATTAACACGAACATTATATAAAATATATGCACGGGTCGAAATTAGAATCCCGATACTCCACGCTATTTGCCATAAAAATATCATCAACAACATCATAAATCAAGTAACCGATTGATTTTCTTTCAAATCAAGACTGAATAATACACGTATGAACCTCAATTTTGAAAGCAGTAAACTGTGACCCTGTCACTTTAGCATTAAACAACAACACAAACACACCTTTAGTAAAAAAAAAACAACAGCACAAACGGCATTTAGGGTGCACAAAGTTTAAAATTTGTGCACCAAACACAAGTTTTCAAAAAAGGACAGCTGTCCATTTTTTTTGTGTTTTACCGGTTATTGAGAAAAAAAATATTACTATTTTAATTTTTGCTAATCAACCCCACATTTTTGCTTTCTCGGTTCATCTTCTCTCAGAAGCCACCAAAACCAAACCATCTTCTCACACCAAACCAACACCGCTCCACCGCCGTTGTCTTTTTTTTTCCACTAAACCACCACCGCTCGGCTGCGGCTTCAACCCTCCACCTGACGTCGACCTGTGACGGAGCAGTTACCGACAGAGGATCTGATTCAACAACGTCATCTCCCGGTTCCAATCTCCTTGCATTTTTGTGTTTTTAGATTTTGTAAATTGGACCTTTTCCTGGGTCGGTGAATGGTGATTGGTGATCACTACTTATTTTCTTAGTTTGCTGGAAATTCATGGAGGTTCCCACATTTTAAAATAAATAAAAATTGACATGCATTGATAAAGAGCTAATAATAGGATAGAAGGTTATAGTTAATTACAGGGTGTGTGTATTTACAGAAACCAAGAACAAATTTGGCAGGGAAGGAAACGAAACGGCAATCTCTAGTAGCAAAACAAAGTCAGGTGACTCAATTTTAAAAAAGGAATTGAAGCTCAATTCGTTATAGATTGATGTGTCAAACTATCTTAATTGTAGATTTTCTGGCTATGAAGGTTTTTGGGTAGAGATGTGTTGGAGGTGATGAATGCTGTTGAGTAGAGGTATTGGAGAAGATGAAGAAGAAAAAAAAAAGTATTGAAAATATAAAATAAAATAAATATTATAATTGTTAATTAAAAAGGTTTTTATACGTTAATAATATTTGTTGTGCCACGTCATTTTTTAGGCCACATTTAGGAATGACAACAGGTAGGATCGAATGCGGGTTTTATATTTTTCAAATCCGCACTCGTAATTAGGGGTGATCGTATCCGAACCAATCCAAAAGTAAAATCGCAAATCGAACCAATTTAAACGAAAAATAGAAAAAAGTTGCATTTAAACCGTGCGGTTTGATTTGCGATTTTCAGTTTAGAAAATCGAATCAAACCGCAATAGTTAACTTAACTCTATATTAAAACTATGCACTTACATGAAAATAAAGGTTATCACATAATACAAATATCAGGCTAAGAAAAAATGAAACAGAATTATTCAGATCATTATGTTATTGGAATGAATAAATTTGTCAAAATTGTCAAAAAAAATCAATGGATCCAAAGAAAACAAATTAGGGTTAATATTTTGGGAATTTTAAAAAAAAGTCTGGGTTTAACCGAATAAAATAATATTAACCTTATGGAATTGAACTATTTTTTTTAATCATACCATGTTTAATTTAAAAACTGATTATAGCATTAAATATTAATCAAAATTTTTGTTCTTATTCGCCTTTTAATCCAATTAGGTGATATTAAAATGTGAGATTGATAAAAATTGAAATTTTTAGTCAAACTTCAAGACTCTTTTATAAAAAGTAGGTCTTCGATGAGATTGTTATTACAATCGGTCTATACATTATGAGTCCTATCATCAAAATTCTCATTCTCATTCGTCTGTTAGTTCAATTAGGTATTGAAAAGTCAAATTGATAACAATCGAAATCTCCAGTCAAAGTCAGTAGTTTTAGTCAAACTTCATGACCTTTTCATAAAAATGAGTTCTCTGGTGAGACACTTATTACAATTTATAAATCTGGAATCCAATCATCAAAATCATCATTTTCATTCGTTTGATAGTCCAATTAGGTTATATTGAACGATCAGATTGACAAAACTCGAAATCTTCGATCAATGTCAGTAGTTTTAGTCATATGGACATTAGTTAGCATTTTTCAACAAACAAATAATTAAGAGATTAAAGTGAAACTATAAAATAAGTTAAGGGATCAAATCTGTAATTTAGCCAATTTAATTTATTTCGATCAATCTTAAAATTTAATGTATTCTTTATTCAAGAACTAAAAGATAAATAGAAGAAACTATATCTACTTAGAGAACAAAAATTTAGACTTTTAAAATATTTCGTTACTAAATTTAAAGTCTTGCACTTGGTATACTAGTTTTAGTTAACTTTCATGTCGAACTTTCATAAAATCAAGGTCTCCTACGAGACATATATTATAATCGAAGTTCGATTATTAACATTTTCATTCGTTTGTTAGTCTAGTTATGTGATATTGAACGATTAGATTGATAAAATTTAAAATCTTCGGTCAAAATTTGTAGTTTTAGTCATATTTCATGACCCTTTTATAAAACTATGTCTCCTATGAGACAGGTATTACAATCGGAATCCGATCATCAAAATTCCCATTCTCAACCGTTTGTTAGTTCAATTAGATGATTGAACGTTCAAATTGATAAATTTAAAATCTTTTTTCAAAATATGTAGTTTTAGTCAAACTTCATGACTCTTTCATAAAAATTGCGGCACCTATGAGACGATTATCATAATCGGAGTCCGATCATCAAAATCCTCATTCTCATTCGTTAGTTGATTTTATTTTTTTTAATTATAATTCAATTCATAACATTTTTTGTTTTGTTTTTTCAAAATGCATTATATAATTATTTAATTATTATTAATAAAATAATAATAATCTAGATATTGAATGGTCGAATTGATAAAATTTGAAATCTTCAGTCAAAGTCTGTAGTTTTAGTCAGACGACATGACCCTTTTAGAGAAACTAGGCTTCTAGTTAGACATTTATTACAATCGGTCTATATGTTTTGAGTTCGGTCATCAAATTTCTCATTTTCATCCGTTTGTTAGTCAAATTAGGTGATATTAACGATCAGATTGGTGAGATTTGAGATCTTCACACAAAGCCGGTAGTTTTAGTTAAACTTCATGACCCTTTCACGAAAACTAGGTATCTAATGAGACATTTATTCCATTCGTTCAACAAATTCGGAGTGCAATCATAAAAAAAAATCATTCTCATTGACTTGATAGTCCATTTAAATATGTATTTTGGTACTCAAAATATAACAAATTTCATTAGTCTAATAATTCTAATATATATATATATATATATATATATATATATATATATATATATATATATATATATATATATATATATATATATATATATATTCATTAGTTTAATAATCTAACTGTTTAATCTTTGTTAATTTGTTTATTATTATAAATTATAAATTAAAGATTAAATTGTTAACTAAGAATTGAATAGTTTTTTTTACTAATAAAAATCAAATAGTTAAATTAATAACATTTTCATGTCTTGATAAAAGTTGATATATTTAGTCAGATTAAATTTTAATCCATTTAATTTTAAGTAAAATAAGTAAAACAATATATTTTCATATTTATCAATGTAAAAAAATATATCTTCATATTTAATTTATTTTTACACTAACTTCATATTTCTATGCATAATAATATATTCATATTCCAATAACTTGTTTTAAGTTTAATTATCGTTACGTACTTTATTTTTTATACATAAATAAAGTGATAAGATATTAGAAAGTAGAAGGATCGGAGTTTGAACCACGCTAATAGTGTCCGTCCTAACAATTTTAATATTTTTACCAATTGAGCTATAATTTATAAATTTTTATATATTTTTTTTTTGGCACAAACTCTTAACGTCTCTTTAAGCTAGTAGGGTCAATGATTGTTATGAATATTTTTTTGAAATTGAAGGAAAAATATTTACAATATCCAACTTAATTTTATGATAACCAATGTTTAAAATGGAATATTTGTTTGGTAAAAAAAAAAATTGAATATTTATTTGATACGTATATCACCTATTATGTGGTTAATTGAACTTTTCTTTTTTAATTTTAATGATTAATTAACTGAACTATTTTATTAAACATTTAATTCATTCATTTTTTTGACACATTAATTCATTTCATATATAGCAACATTATATCCTTCCCTTCAATAAGTCTTTTGGGCACATGAAATTATTTGCGACTCAAAATTATTATCCCAAAACACACCAAAAAAGAAACAAAAATTTAATCATTTTAAATAATAGTTGGTGGGGTCACATTTTGTTTATGTTATGTATACCAATAAGTCACAAAAAATTAACAAGTCAAAAATCTAAACCAATCCCAACCATTGAAATATATATATAATATATCAATGATCCATATTGAAAGGAATAAACTTGTGCACCCATGCACAAATTTTATAACTTGTGCATAGTAAACCCCACCAGCACAAACACCTTTTAGCGAAGTTTGATGGAAATAAATTGTGCATGTATATTATGCGTAAGGGACCAATTTATTACAAACAAACAAAAAACTTAAAAAGCTAACCATGTTAAAAATATTTATTATTTTTTATCTAGTAGTTTAATGGTTAGAAATTCACTTTTTAAAATGAATAAGTGCAAGTACTGGGATTTTATAATCTTCTCTCAAATAGAATTATGTCATCGTCAGTCATTTTGCTTTATTTATGATCTTCTCTGAAATAGAATTATGATCTTCTCTATTAACTAGTATAATACTCGTATTTCTCCACGGGTTGTAACATTGCCGCGATTTTTTTATTATTGTAAAGCAAATATTGCATAGCGTAAAATTAGTCTCGTTATAATTTGTTAGTGCATGATTATTGTCCTATATATGTATGATAATTAAAATTTTACTATTTATTAGTTACAAATTATTCATAATATATGAATAATATTGAATTTATTCAGTGATATTTCTCTTTTTTTTTTTTTCGGTTTTCACCACCAGTTGAATCTGGTTCGGGGGTCAGTTCTGGCATCAAGTGGTTCCAGCCCCCTTCCGATCGCAGTTGCGAGGGATCGAACCGTGGTCCTCCCTACCAAGTTCAGCGCCAATCACCACTGAACCAACTAACGATTGGTCATTTCTCATTTTAATATTAGCAATATCTCATATACGTGTCTTACAAAACATAAAAATAAAAAAAAAAATTAATTAAGGCTCTATTTGGCAAAATTAAGCTATAAGCTAGCTGATAGCTGAAAAATCAACTTATAGCTGATAGCTGAAAAGCTACCTGATTGAAATTAAAGTGTTTTGGTAAAATTAGCTTTTAAAATGGTTGATTTTTAAAATGGTTGATAAATATAAAATTACATAAAAGGACATTTATATTAGTGAGTAGTTATTATCTTTAGTGGGTAGTTTTTTATTTTATAAAAAATAATAAAATTAAATTAAAGGTTAAAAATGGAAAAAACCGTAAAAAGCTATAAGCTCAAACGCTACTTGAAATAAAATCTCAAAAAACGCTATAAGCTAATTAAAAAAGTTATTTACCAAACACCTCAATTTTTTTTCATACAAGCTTATAAGCTAGTCCAAGCTATAAGCTAGCTTATTGGACTTACCAAACAGTGCCTAAAACTCATTCTAATTTTTTAAAATACAATACAGAAGATTTGACATGAGTACAAATTTTCAGACTATAATATTCGACACTTATTATATATCTACCATGGTGGGAGATTAATTTTCCCCTTTAGATCATAAAGGTCTACAATAAACTATAATAAAATGTCTACACCATATTCTATCATCTTTCACCAAAATCATATTTTAATTTATATATTATTATTAAATTAATTTTTATATGCCAAAATTTTATTTTAATGTAATATATATTTCTCGTTAAAACATGTACAATAACAAAGGTGGAAAAAATATGAAAATTAAATGTAGAAATAGTTTCGAGAGATGAAACACAGATAAGATGAAGTCTCAATATTGTACTAAATATCTCATTTTATTAATTTAATATATCGTTTTTAGACTATTATCAAATTTAATTTTTATTTACTAGAAATTTATTTTCATTTTAGTTGTATAATTTTGCAAGTGCACTGAAATCAGGTTTCATTTAGGGATCCTCAGACATATTACTTGCAGAGTTATTTGCTACCTACCATGGTCTCATTATGGCGAAAAATATGGCTATTGATGAGTTCGTCTGCTACTAAAATCTAAAAATTGAATGTAGAAATAGCGAAAGTCAAGAGATGAAACACATATAAGATGAAGTCTCAATATTGTACTAAATATCTTATTTTATTGATGAGTTTTATTATTTTTATTTACTCGAAATTTATTTTCATTTTAGTTGTATAATTTTGCAAGTGCACTGTACTCGGGTTTCATTCAGAGATCCTGACTACGGTCTGACAAGCGTACCAGTCTGTCGTCGAGTAATAATTCACATTCTACTGAGTAGAATGAGTTCATATCCACAGGGATCATAAGGGTGGCTTGAAAAAGACTCTGGGTTATAACAAACAATTGCCTCAATGCATATAATATTAAATCAACCAGTCAGCAGAGAATTAAAGCAAGTTCTAGAAAATAAACAAGTGCACGATACTCTCATAGTAGATCGAAAGAGATTGGTGATACCGTGGAAATATTTGGCTCAAATTCTCACATGACTTAGGTATCTGGAAGGCGTGAACACTTATCTACAGACACCGCTTCATCACTCGTCTCATTGTCTTCCGAACTTTCGCACTTCGGAGCAATCACCTTTGGTATTTGTGTGAAGGCGTGGAATTCGGATCATCAAAATCCATAACTTACTTCACTGCATTCTTACCTATAACAGTTTCCCATGCACAAGATAATAAACAGCAAAACAGTTATTTAATTTTTTCATAAGTTTGACAGGGGTAATAGATGAAAGTGATATATAACAAGAATTTCAAAAGTACATAGTTTAAAAGAAAAATACATAAAATAAAAGTACATAAAAATAAAGACTAAAAATATGCGGATCTAGAGCCCGCCCTGATCATCACCACCTAGCTCCTCATCTAAGTCAGCTGCAAACTCCTCAATACCAGCCTGATCCCAAATATCCTGAACGTGCTGCTGCAACAAGTTCTGGGTCTGTCTAGTGAAGTGCCCTGTCGAATCCGGCTACTGCAGATATTGCTGGCGATATGAAGGCAGAGGCTGCTGTGCTCTGTAGTCCTGCACCGCAGCCATCATCTGAGGAGAATACCGTGGTAATCCCCAGTCCATCAGAACATGCTGATTATATAGTGTAATCGCCATCCCCAACTCATAATCTGAATACTGATGCTGCTGGGGTGGTGGCTGTGGTACCTGCTGCTGCTGCTGTGGTGATGGCTAATGCTGCCCCTGCTGGGCTGCCAATGCCCTGCCCAGGTCTCTCTGAGCCCTGGTAAGGAACCTCTCTCCTAGGGGAGGCTGGGGACCAATGATGTGGTCGTCGTCCTCCTCTGGGACTCCAGCCAAGTAGCAAAGATGAGAAATCACAAAAGGGTGACCACAAAAGTGTCGGTTGAGGTAACCAAGCGCTTGATGCTCTGCGCAATGAAGCTCCCCACCTGGATGGGCTCTCCTGTCAGAATAGTGTAGATGGCCAGACATCTCGTCATGATGATCTCTGACTGGTTCGAACACATATCGAAGTTATGGATCCACCATCTGGCCCATAACCTCGCCAATGGCATCATCTCCGTAACCTATAGACGCTGGCGCACTCCCTGAGTGGAATAGCGCCAGTCCTTGCCTGGCATGGACATGACTCCTCTAATCTGGTCAAACTCAGCATCTGATATGACGCCGGCCCTCAGGGCGGCGCGCCTCATATGGACTCCGCAGTAATCCTCTGGGCAGAACCCGAATATCCCATCAATAGTGTCCGGGGCAAAACTAACCTCGACCCCCCGGACATAAGATCTGTAGTCATCTGCTCCATATGCCAAAGCATTGGCATAAAACTCGTCGACCCAAGTGGTGTTGCATTCCCCCAACATGCTGTTGAAGGGAATCCTGTTGGAACAAAATTATAATTTTGTATCTCTTTAATTGATTTTGATGATAACAATGTATTTAAAGTTAAATTGGAGTACTAATAATTTAATTTAGTGTGCAGGATTAAAAGTTAAAATTTGCGTACTAAAGCACCTTAGAATTTGTGAAGGAATTACTTCTGAGCTTACCAGATCTGAAGCAAGTAATTCTGAGCCTGTCAAGCTCTGAAGCTATTATCTGAAGGCTCATCAGAGATAAATGTTAAGCTACACTTGAGAATACAATTTTATTGAAGATTGTGCCTGACTAAGTCCAAACGTAGAAACCAAGAATGAAAAGGTTTGACCATGGAAAGGTCATTTTCAAGTCAGGCTTCAGAAACGAATATTTCCTTATTTAGCTTACACCATGGTTCAAATATCAAAAGCCAAAAGGAATCTCTCATTTTGTAGTAAACGTTAAGCTCCTAAGCATCTGCAAATCAGAACAGCTAATAAGCTCACTGATCAATACAAAGGAGCGTCTCAATTCTTCAAACGGCTATAATCTTCAACGTTCACTTTTTTCACATATAAAAGGAAGAAGATCTGTGAAGAATTGCAATCAAGACTTAAGCTTCTGAACGTGTAGAACCTCTGTCAAATTCAAAAGCTATCAAACACTTAGAAACTTTGTGATAATTTTCTAAGTTAAGTCTTGTAACTGTGTTGTATTTTGTAAACACCTCTGATTGTATATCAAGTGTTAATCTCATATCTTTATTTTTATTAAACTTGTGGGAAGTCTCTTGCTTTGTGCTTGAGCATTGGAAGTCTCTTGCTTTGTGCTTGAGCATTGGAAGTCTCTTGCTTTGTGCTTGAGCATTGGAAGTCTCTTGCTTTGTGCTTGAGCATTGGAAGTCTCTTGCTTTGTGCTTGAGCATTTGTAATCTAAGTGATTATAGTGAAATCTCTTGTGAAGGACAAGAGGACTGGACTACTCCTGTTAGTGGGAGGAACCAGTATAAAAATTCTGAGTATCGTTCTATCCCTATCCTCATATATATTGTGTGTGTTACAACTTATCCGCTGCATTTGTTTTAACTTAGAAAAAGTCTTAACACAATTCAACCCCCCCCTTCTTGTGTGTTTTTCAACCTTCAATTGGTATCAGAGCCTGGTTTGTTGCTCTTCACTTAACAGTGAAACAGTAAAAGATCTAGGGGTACTTAGTTGAAAAACATGTCTGGTGTTACCTCTCCTTCTGCTTCCTCTGGACCTGATCACTCTGCTGTTCCACCTCCTCACAACTATGATAGGGAAAGGAACAGTGATAATCACAGAGACAAACCACCTTACTTCAACAGTGATCCTACTACTTTTCCTTTCTGGAAAACCAAGATGTATAGTTACATCATTGGGACCGATGATGAGTTATGGGATATCATTGAAGATGGTATACATTTTGAACACATGGATGATGAAGGTGTTGTAAGAAATACCTACAGAAAGTTCTTTGATGCTGAAAAGAAGAAACAGTATAAGAAGCATCATACTGTTAAGAATATGCTTATTGGTGCAATATCTCATGCTGAGTATTTAAAAATATCCAACAAGTCATGTGCCAAAACTATCTGGGACTCTCTATGTTCCACCTATGAAGGAAATAAGCAAGTCAAAGAAGCTAAGGCAAACTTATTAGTTCATCAATATGAGCTGTTCAGAATGAAGGAAGATGAAGATATTGAAACCATGTATTCAAGGTTTCAAACCCTTGTCTCTGGTCTTCAAGTTCTGAAGAAAAGCTACACTGCATCTGATCACGTGAAGAAAATTCTGAGGAGCTTACCTTCCAAATGGAGACCAAAAGTTACAGCTTTTCAGGAATCCAAGGATTTGGACAATGTGACTCTTGAAGATTTAATAAGCTCACTCAGAAGTCATGAGCTAGAACTTATGTCAGATGAACCTGTCAAGAAGATGAAGTCCTTGGCTCTAAGCTCTGTTCAGACTTCCTCAAAAGCTGCAAAGATCAAAGTGTCTGAACAAGAGGAAGAAACTTCTGATGATATGATGGATGAAAATTCTGAGAATGAAGAAATGGCACTAATGGTTAGAAGATTTCAGAAATGGAACAAGAAATACAAAAGGTTTCCAAACAAAGGAAACAACTCAAGAAGTTCCTTTTCAAAGGACAAAAAGGAAGAACTGAACAAGTGCTATAACTGCAAGAAATCTGGACACTTCATTGCGGACTGTCCAGAAATGTCATCCAAGGACAAAGGAAAGAATAAGAGCTTTGGGAAAGAAAAGTACAAAGAAAAGTTAAGGAAGAGTTTGTTAGCCACTTGGGAGACCATTGAGAATGACTCTGAAGGAGAAGATGATGAAGAAGGCAATCTGGCTTTAATGGCAAGAACTTCTGAAGGTAACAACTCTGATAGAGATTCTGAAGATGACTCAGATGATGAAAATGAGGTATACTCTAACATGACTAAATCTGAATTAATTGATTCTCTTAAGATTGCTGTGAAACATTACACTCGTATGGTAGGTCAACACAAAATTCTGAAGAATGTTCATGAATCATTGAAAAAGGATGCCAAGATTCTTTATGATGAAAATGAATCGTTAAACATTCGTATTTGTCATGTTGAATCTAACTATGTCTTGGCAGACAAGCTCAATGATGATCATGAAGATGCTCTTCACGAATTTATTCGTTGTACCTTCAATAGGAGTAAAATGGCTTCCATGATTTATCATATGACTCGTAACTATGGTGAAGGCATTGGTTATTCTCGGTTTAAGAACTGGGATAAACCTCTGAAATCATATAGTGAGGATGATACTCCACCTGAATTATTCTCTACCTTTGTTAAAAGTGGTACACTCGATCTGAAGGCATCCAACTCTGAAGGAGGCTCTGAACCTGAACCCAAAGACTCAGAAGTTCCAAGTTCTTCTGAACCTAAAATTTCTGAGTTCAAAAGTTCTCAAGTTAAGGCTCAGAAGTCATCTGAACCTCTGAGAAATCGAGGCAAAGTTATTTCAGATCCTTGCTTGACCTTTGGAACTATGATATACTCCAGATCAAAATCCAAGAATCAAATTAAGCCTAAACATTCTTGTCAAAGCTTAATTAATTCTAGATCTTGTGTTGATCATAGAAAACAAAGAAGGAATACTATTCAGAAGACTAACGCTAAAGGACCCATCAGAATATGGGTACCAAAATTTGAAATAGTGTTTGCTTCAGATGCACATGCAAGGAAAGGTAAAACAGCAGCCCTGGTACCTGGACAGTGGTTGCTCACGACATATGACGGGAGAAAAGCATATGTTCCAAACCCTAACTCTGAAAGAGGGAGGCTCTGTGGGGTTTGGAGGAAAACAAAAAGGGAAGATCATTGGTACAGGTACAGTTGGTAATTCCTCTCTTTCCATTAAAGATGTTTGGTTAGTTGATGGACTTAAACATAATCTATTGAGCATTAGTCAATTTTGTGACAATGGATGTATTGTTACATTTGATAAGAATTCATGTATTGTATCAAAAGACTCTGACAATTCTGTAGTATTCAAAGGAATGAGAGTTGGCAATGTTTATAAAGTAAACTTTTCTGATTTGGTTGACCAAAAGATTATATGTCTTTTGTCTCTGAGTGATGAGAAATGGTTATGGCACAAGCGTCTTGGTCATGCTAACTGGAGGTTGATCTCTAAGCTTAGCAAACAAAAGCTTGTTAGTGGTTTGCCTGACATTGATTATCACTCAGATGCACTTTGTGGCTCATGTCAAAAAGGAAAATTTGCTAAGACTTCATTCAAGTCTAAAAACATTGTCTCTACTTCCAGACCCTTAGAATTGCTTCACATTGATCTGTTTGGTCCTGTTTCGACAGCCTCTATCAATGGTAAAAAATATGGATTGGTCATGGTTGATGATTTCAGTAGATGGACTTGGGTGAAATTCCTACGTTCTAAGAGTGAAGCATTTGTGGTGTTCAGTGACTTCTGCACACAAATACAAAGTGAAAAGGATCTTCGGATTCTGAAGGTTAGAAGCGACCATGGGGGAGAGTTCGAAAATGACTCTTTCGAATCTTTCTGCTCAGAGCATGGAGTAATCCATGAATTCTCTTCTCCTAGAACACCACAGCAGAATGGTGTTGTAGAAAGAAAGAATAGATCTTTGCAAGAAATGGCTCGTACCATGATGCTTGAGTCTAACCTAGCTAAGTTCTTGTGGGCAGAAGCCGTGAGTACTGCTTGCTATGTTAAGAATAGAATCTACATCAGACCTATTCTGAACAAAACTGCTTATGAACTGTTCAAAGGAAGAAAACCAAATATTTCTTATTTTCATCAGTTTGGATGTACTTGTTATATTCTAGACAACAAGGTCTATCGAAAGAAATTTGATGCTAGAGCTTATAAGGGTATCTTTATAGGCTACTCTGAACGCTCAAAAGCATACAGATTGTATAATTCTGAAACTCACACAGTTGAAGAATCTATACATGTTAGATTTGATGATAAAGAGCCTGACGATAAAATGTCAGAGCAAGCTGAGACTTTTGCAGTGTTTCAAGTTTCCTCAAATTCTGAGTGTGAAGATCTCTCCATTGCTGTATATCCATCTGAGACTCAAAATGAAGATATCTCTGAAGGCCTTGAAACTGAAGACCCTTCAGAAACTGAACCCTCTCAGACACCTGCTCCACCTAAGAGTAAATTCAAGTATAGATCATCTCATCCTGAAGAGCTAATTGTTGGTAACAAGGATAGCCCAAGAAAGACCAGATCTGCTTTCAAAGAGGATGAATCCCTAGTTGGGTTAATTTCATTAATTGAACCCACAAACATAGAAGAAGCACTCTCAGATGATGGGTGGATTGTTGCAATGCAAGAAGAACTCAATCAATTTGAAAGAAATGATGTTTGGGATCTGGTACCAAAACCCAAACACAAGAACATTATTGGAACAAAATGGGTATTCAGAAACAAGTCAAATGAAAAGGGAGAAGTTGTTAGAAACAAAGCTAGACTGGTTGCCCAAGGTTATAGTCAGCAAGAAGGCATAGATTTCACTGAAACCTTTGCACCAGTAGCAAGACTTGAAGCAATAAGACTTCTCTTGTCCTATGCAGTTAATCATAACATCACTCTATTTCAAATGGATGTGAAAAGTGCATTTCTGAATGGAGTAATTTCTGAAGAGGTCTATGTCAAACAACCTCCTGGCTTTGAAGATATAAAGTGTCCTGATCATGTTTACAAATTGAAGAAATCTCTGTATGGTTTGAAACAAGCTCCAAGAGCTTGGTATGAGAGGTTAAGTATATTTCTTCTAGAAAACGGTTTTGAAAAAGGACATGTTGATAACACTCTTTTTAGAAAAACCTTAAAAACTGATATCTTAATTGTTCAAATTTATGTTGATGATATTATCTTTGGTTCAACTAATGCTTCTCTTTGCAAGAGTTTCTCTAAGCTTATGCAGGATGAATTCGAAATGAGTATGATGGGAGAACTAACATTCTTTTTGGGAATTCAAATTAATCAAAGAAAAGAAGGAGTATATGTGCATCAAACCAAATACACAAAGGATTTACTGAAGAAATTTGGTCTTGAAGATTGCAAACCAATGTCAACTCCTATGCATCCCTCTAGCAGTCTTCTGAAGGAAGAATCTGAAGGCAAAGTAGATCAGAAATTATATAGAGGTATGATTGGTTCCCTCCTCTATCTCACTGCTTCTAGACCAGATATCTTGTTCAGTGTATGCTTGTGTGCTAGATTTCAATCAGATCCTAGAGAGTCTCATTTAACTGCTGTTAAGAGAATCTTTAGATATTTGAAAGGAACCACTAATCTTGGATTACTTTATAAGAAATCCTTAGATTATCAGCTTATTGGATTCTGTGATGCTGACTATGCTGGTGATAAAATTGAACGGAAGTCCACTAGTGGAAACTGTCAATTTCTAGGTGAAAACCTTATATCATGGGCTAGTAAGAGACAAGCAACTATTGCTCTATCTACAGCAGAAGCAGAGTACATCTCAGCTGCTAAGTGTTGCACTCAATTGCTCTGGATGAAACATCAGCTGGAGGATTATCAGATAAGGATAAGTAGTATACCACTTCTCTGTGATAATACTGCTGCTATCTGTTTGTCTAAGAATCCTATTTTGCATTCACGAGCTAAACACATTGAGATCAAGCATCACTTCATTAGAGATTATGTTCAGAAGGGAGTAATTGAGATTCAATTCATTGATACTGAACATCAATGGGCTGATATCTTTACCAAACCTCTTGCTATTGATCGTTTCAATTTTATCAAGAAAAATCTGAACATGGTTTTTAATTCTGAATGATGTTTCTGAATGCTGTTAACTCTGAATGAATAAATTAGTTCTGAAGGCCTCAGAAGTTTGGATGGCTCAGAAACTATTACATAGGTTCTGAAGCACTCTCTCATCTGAAGCAATCAGAATTATTTATTATTAAATATTATCTCTTGTGACTCAGATACCTACTCTAAGTGTTAGTTGACTGCTCAGTTTCTCTAACTGACAGCTGGCTTCTGAAAACACTACTTATCTGTGTAACTTTCCATCATGTCTAGTAACCGCTGGGTAATGGAGGAGAGCTAATGATGATTTTATTAAAAGTAACTGCCACGCCCCCATTACGTCACCATCTTATTTCCCCCAATATTTTGAAACTTACACTATAATCACTTATCACACACTAGTCACTATCACTTCTCACGTTTTCAACTTCTTCTTTCAAAATTTTCATCTCTCTTTCTCTCAAAATTCTTTTCTATCTTCCTCAATCGTCAACTTCAATGGCTTCTTCATCTAAAGCTACTATCATTCCTAACCTTATTGAATCTCAAGAAGATGTCTCCAGAAATCCTGAACCTTCATCTGTCCGCTTTGAACAATTAGAGCTAGTTGCAGAAAATCCAATCGACTTTGAATCGTTTAGGGTAAACGATTTGGAACTAAGAAGTTACTTTGAGAATCAAGGATGGACGAACTACTTTGATATGCTGAACGGTGTCGTTTATCCAAATTTAGTCAAGGAATTTTGGGTTGGCGCGGAAGTGTTCACTAAAGAAAAGGCTAAAGCGGAATTGGAAAGGGCCATTGCTAAAAATCCAGAAGTTAACAAGAACAAGTCTTGTGAGGAATTAGGTTTGAAACCTTACATTGGTCCTGAAATTCGTTCAACAATTCTCGGTGTACCTGTGTCAATCACAAGAAAACACTTTGCTGAACTCCTTCAGATTCCTAATGAAGGATTTTTTCAAGTTGATACTGACAAACCTCCACCCCTAACCAAGCATAGAGCTGAGATTAAAGATACCTTATATGAGGATCCCACTCATATGGGAAGAACTTCTGGGCTGTTTAAAGTTGCAAAGCTTCTGCACAAAATTCTTCTCTCTACCATCATTCCAAGGATTGGTGGAACTGATCAGATTTCGTGGGATCAAAGGCATTTGCTTCTCTTCTTAGTAAAAGGTACTAAGTTAAATTTACCAGCTTATCTCTTCCACTATCTCTGTACCTATATCAGAAACACTACAGAGAAATCTAAGCACTGGGTTGCTTATCCAAGATTGCTCTCTGAGCTCTTTTACCAATGGCGTTTGGTGAATAAGTTGAGGGAAGTTGGAGCTGAGGATACCACTATTGAGTTAAGGACTCCCTTCCTCTCTGCTGAAAATCTGTGCAATGTGCACAAGATCTCTAAGGATAATCTGAAGTATCCTCAATCTCCTACCAAGAGAAGGGTAACATCCCTCAGAGATGATGTTCACCCTGTGTATAAGAATGAGCCAATGGATGTTATTGCTCATTACATTGCTGCTAGAAGGGAAGAAGGTGTTTATCTTACCCTTGATGATTTACAGTCTGAACCTGAGGATGACTATGTAGTCAAGAAAAGAAAGAGGACAACAAAGAAGAAGAATTCTGAGGTTGCTGAAGCCCCAGAAAAGAAGAGGGTTAAGAAGGAAAAGAAGGTGAAGACCAAGAAGGTCTCTGAAGCTACTGCCAAATCTGAACGGGTACCTCAGCGCACTGAAGAGCCTTTTGTGGCACATATTGACAGCGATTCAGATACAGAAGATGATGTGCCTCTGAGCCGCACTATCAGAATCAGGAAACCAATTCAGATATCTACTTCAGGTATTCCTTCAACTTCTGTAAATACTGTTCTTAATGCTGCACAAACTGTCAACCCCTTATCTGAACAAACTCAACCTCCTCCCCAATTCACTGAAACCATATTTGAACAACCTCCACCTCAAACTAATCCCACTCAATCTCCACCTCATCTTTCCACACATCCTACCATTGATCACCCGTCTGTTGATGAATCTCAACCCATCAATATGATGCTGCCTGGTAGTAGCCAAATATTTCCAGCATTTCCCAGTGTTGATGAATCCCCCACAGTTTCTGAGCTTGAAAGAGCTGTGGATCATGTACAAGAATCCATCATCTTTGTTGCATCTAAGAGAAATGAAACTCTTCATGAACTTCACTCCAAAATGCAACAACTCCATGATCTTCAACAACAAGAAACTCAACAACAACAACACCAACCACAATCACTATCTCCACACTCCACAGACACTCTCCAACACCTTGAACAACATCTTCATGGTGATCTTGTGTACACTGTTTCATCACCTCAGCAATCACCCATTCACACTGCTTCCACCTCTGCACCTGCCATTATTGCTGAAACCATTCCTGACAAACCTAAATCCCCTCAGAAATCTCCTATTAAAGATTCTGAGTCTGCCCCAATAGCAATGGACATAGACCAATCTGAACCCTCTAATACTCAAACTTCTGAAGTCCCTGCTGAATCACAAACTGAACCTCCTCAGCCTTCATCTTCTAAGCCACTCACTTCTGAACCCAACACTTCAGAAATTCCATCCTCTCCACCATCTCCTGGAACTGATTCAGATCTTGAAGAAATTCGTCTTCATTCTGAAACATTTCCTTGTTTCACCATGGTGCTTAACACTGAACCTCCTCAATCCTTCCGACCACCCAGAAAAGTCATTACCATTCCTGACTCTGACTCAGATTCTGAAGAATCTTTTACTTCAGAATCCTCGTGTGAACATTTGCCTAGACCACCACCCCCTCCTGTTTCCAATGACATGTTTGTGCGCGTTACTAACAAAATTTACAGGAAAGCAAAGGCACTTCATGATGTTAGGCGTTCACTGATGACTCCAAGAGCTTATATCATGGCTTGGGATGAACTAAGAGAGGAAGTTCTGACTGATTTCTATCATCTGGTGGATGGGGATCTAAATGAAATGTTGGATTATCAGATTGCTCTGAAGGCTTGGTTGGATAAGCTCAAGGAAGGGTATTTGAAGATCTCTGAGAAGGCGGCGCGTCATTGGCAGGAAGATTACCTCAACACTCACTTCTCACTTTCTATGCAAAGTTCCATTTCTACTGCTCTGAAGTTTTCTTTGGACCCTGGTGATTTATTTGTGAGCAAGTCAGTGATGGATGTAGTTGGCTCCTCTTCAGAACTCTCCGTACTTAAGAAAGAGCTTGAGGCTCAAAAGCAGAAGCAAGCTGCACTGAATGCTAAGATTGATCAGCTTGCCGCTCAGCAGAATGAAAGATTTGAGAGGATTGAGGCTAAACAGAATGAAATGGCAAATGATCTGAAGACCCTTATTACCCTTCTGACCCCTAAACCTTAGGATCTCTTTTAGGCACTTGTTTCTTTTCTGAACAATTTTAACTTGGTTATGTTTTGAATATTTTGCTTAAATTTCTTTTGATTTTATGGCTTATTTCTTATTATTAATTCTTATCATTTTTTTCTTTTCCAAAACTTGTGCTTTGACTGACCCGTTTTTGATAATGACAAAGGGGGAGAAAATATTATATTATTTCATGTGGCAGTAAAATTAATTCTGAAGCTCTAAGATCTTACATTTTCTAAACTCTACTCTTGTTAAGTTATATAAGTCTTTTAAACTTTTAATGAGGGGGAGTAATAAATTTTGTCCAACATAAATTCGTATGATATAAGATACGCTTGCAAACCATGTCTTATATTTGTCAATCTGAAGAAATAGAGCTTGCAAACCTCTAATTCTGAAGGTAGAATATATGAAATTATATTTGACATTAAATATTACTCTTAGATTGTTTTATATTTATCATTGATAAACTTCTGAAGCTTATCAGACTCAGGGGGAGCTTGCAAACCTCAGAACCTGAAGTCAAGATGTTAAATAAAAACAACAACAATTGATTTTAAATACATATAGTTGTCATCATCAAAAAGGGGGAGATTGTTGGAACAAAATTATAATTTTGTATCTCTTTAATTGATTTTGATGATAACAATGTATTTAAAGTTAAATTGGAGTACTAATAATTTAATTTAGTGTGCAGGATTAAAAGTTAAAATTTGCGTACTAAAGCACCTTAGAATTTCTGAAGGAATTACTTCTGAGCTTACCAGATCTGAAGCAAGTAATTCTGAGCCTGTCAAGCTCTGAAGCTATTATCTGAAGGCTCATCAGAGATAATTGTTAAGCTACACTTGAGAATACAATTTTATTGAAGACTGTGCCTGACTAAGTCCAAACGTAGAAACCAAGAATGAAAAGGTTTGACCATGGAAAGGTCATTTTCAAGTCAGGCTTCAGAAACGAATATTTCCTTATTTAGCTTACACCAAGGTTCAAATATCAAAAGCCAAAAGGAATCTCTCATTTTGTAGTAAACGTTAAGCTCCTAAGCATCTGCAAATCAGAACAGCTAATAAGCTCACTGATCAATACAAAGGAGCGTCTCAATTCTTCAAACGGCTATAATCTTCAACGTTCACTTTTTTCACATATAAAAGGAAGAAGATCTGTGAAGAATTGCAATCAAGACTTAAGCTTCTGAACGTGTAGAACCTCTGTCAAATTCAAAAGCTATCAAACACTTAGAAACTTTGTGATAATTTTCTAAGTTAAGTCTTGTAACTGTGTTGTATTTTGTAAACACCTCTGATTGTATATCAAGTGTTAATCTCATATCTTTATTTTTATTAAACTTGTGGGAAGTCTCTTGCTTTGTGCTTGAGCATTGGAAGTCTCTTGCTTTGTGCTTGAGCATTGGAAGTCTCTTGCTTTGTGCTTGAGCATTTGTAATCTAAGTGATTATAGTGAAATCTCTTGTGAAGGACAAGAGGACTGGACTACTCCTGTTAGTGGGAGGAACCAGTATAAAAATTCTGAGTATCGTTCTATCCCTATCCTCATATATATTGTGTGTGTTACAACTTATCCGCTGCATTTGTTTTAACTTAGAAAAAGTCTTAACACAATTCAACCCCCCCCCCCCCCCCCCCCCCCTTCTTGTGTGTTTTTCAACCTTCAAATCCAACCGTATCCTATAGCAATTTACCTTGCCCGTGGAAGTGGGTTAAAAGCAGAAAAATCGATACCAATCTCCTGAATCAGCCCCTTATCCTTAACATTATCAAAATGTCTCCTGGCAACACTGCTGAGGAAGCAAGGAGGTGGTGACGATGAAGATGCTCCGGTGGGTTTGGATCTCTTGGGTGCCATTTGAATGAAGTGGAAGGGTTTGGTTTTTATAAAAAAAGTTTGAATATTTGTGTGTAAATTTTGCTTACGGAAGGTTTAGAAAGTGTAGTAGAAGAAGAAGAAAGGTGTTTTTAGAGTTATATGAGAGTTTTGGACGTTTATGAGTTTCTAGGTAAATTTTGGCAAAGTAATGACGTGAAATTTTGATGTAAAAAGTGAAAAATCCGTACCTTTATTTATAGGCACGCTCCATCCATCGCAGTACAATGGGATATATCGTACTGCGATGAAAATTCGTTATTTTTTGAAAATCTGTCTATTGCCATCGTAGTACGATGGGCGACTGTTTGTTTGAATTTTTCTGGCATCGTAGCGCGACGGGTTTCATCGTGCTATGATGGATGCCTGTTTTTGAAAAATTTTTTTTTAGGGATTTTTCATTTTTTTGCTTCTCAAAAATCATTTTTTGGTCTTTTGCTGAAAAATATGGTACTCTTATTTTTTTTTTGAAATAAAAATATAAATGCGGAAAATTAAATAAAGCAGCAAATCATACTTTGGGTTGCCTCCCAAGCAGCGCTTGTTTAGCCTCTCATTAGCTTGACGTATTTCCTCCATTACAGAGGATATGTTTGCATGTCTCTTGTTGTGCTCTTCTTGTTCCATCTCTGAGCACTTACCATCTTCCATTTTTGATTCTCGCAATTTAGGCAGGACCAGTTCAATTTCACCATACCCTCAACCATTCCTGTTGACGACTTATTTTTCAGGATAGTTTCATAGAGCGCAGTGTCTTCACCCCAAACTTGTATGAATGCATGAATTTTTCCTAGACGCTTTCTTCGCGAGGAAGAATTTGTTCTTCTGGGATGACTTAATTGACTGATTCTCCTGTTTGCAAGTGTTCCATTCCTGATGGTTCTTTTTTCTTATGTCATCTTCTTGAATGATTTCTTTAGTACTGAAACCATTTTCTGTTACAGCCCCTTACTTACTTCCTGTGATATTCTTTGATTACTGTTTTTCCAGAAGTCTTTTTGTCTAATGATCCTCCTGACGATTGATTGTTCTTTTGCAGCCTTCTCTTTTACGATTTGCTCCGTCTCCCCTCCTTATCCTTGGGAGTTCTGGTGAGATTGCTGTCTTTTATAAGTTGTTTCCAGCTCTTTAAATTCCTCTAGCAGGCACCCTAACCTGCTGGGTGAGCTCCAGGGAGACTAATTTTGTTCAAGATGGACAATAATAGAGGATCAATATATAGACCACCAGATTTGGATGGATCTAATTATGATTATTGGAAAGCAAGAATGACTGCCTTTCTCAAATCCATGGATCAAAAAGCATGGAAGGCAATTATCACTGGGTGGAATCATCCAATAATCACAGCAGCAGAGGGCTTTACAAGCCTAAAAGGAGCAGGAGAATGGACCACATAAGAAGAAATTGAGGCTAGTGGCAACTCTAAAGAACTCAATGCCATATTCAACGGTGTTGATGAAAACATGTTCAAGTTAATCAACACATGTACTGAAGCCAAGCAAGCTTAGGAAATTCTCCAAACTGCACTTGAAGGAACTTCTAAGGTTCGTATGTCAAAGCTACAACTTCTCACTACAAAATTTGAGAACTTAAGGATGGAGGATGAAGAAACTACATCTGAATTAAACACTAGACTACGAGATATAGAAAATTTATCCTTTGCCCTAGGTGGGAAGATACCTGAAAAGAAGTTAGCCAGAAAAATCCTTAGATCACTGCTTAAGAGATTTAACATGAAGGTGACTGCTATTGAGGAATCTCAAGACTTGAGCACAATGAAAGTTGATGAATTTATTGGTTCATTACAAACTTTTGAGATGTCCTTGGATGATAGACCTGAGAAGAAATTGTAGAACTTGGCTTTTACATCTGAGGAAAGCCAAACTGATGATGATCTATCAGAAGCAATAGCCTTCATCACCAAGAAGTTCAATAAATCTTTGAACAAGATACAAGCCAGATTGCGGACAAATGTACCAGACAAGACGTCCAACATCAAGCCACAGGGCAAGTCTAAAGAGGAGAATACTTCTGCGAAAAACAAAGAAATAAGGTGTTTTGAATGTGAAGGATTTGGGCACATCAAACTTGAATTCCCCAACTATCTCAAGAAATAGAAAAAGGGCATGGTGATGACAGTAATTTCTACGATATTTTTAGTAGTATTTATTATTAGTTTAGTATTAGTTTTAGACCAATTACAAGACAAAATCCTAAAGAAGTGAAGCTACTTGTCCAAGAAGTCAAGAATTCAAGAAAATGCATGAAAAGAGGCTAAAAGGAAGAAAATACACAAGTCTCAGTCTGCGGACCATAACTTGAGCAACGAGTATCGGATTGAGGCGCGGTCAGTTGCGTTGGAAAGTTAAGACGAAGAGCTGCAACTTTGGTGTTGAAGTAAAAACGTAATTTTGCAGTCCAATCGTAGCACGATGGCATTCATCGTAGCACGATGGAGCTGCTTGTTAGCCAAGGCAGCACAAGTTCTATTTTTAAAAGAAATATTTTCATCGTACCACGACATGTATCTTGGTATGATGGACTTACTTGGTGAACAAGCTGATAATAACGCACATGATTAGTTATAATTTTGAACTGAATCTTCATATCACAGTACGATTGGTCCATCACAGCACGGTGTGTCTTGGAGCCCAAGTCCGGAAAAACTATAAATAGAGCTCTTCTCCTTCACAATTATTCATTCAGAAATTTAGAGAACTATTTCTCTACAAGGAGCAAAGGAGGAGGAGCTCTAGGGAGGGAACTTTCCCCCTTCAGCGGGAAAGGTAACTTCCTCCGCAAGGTAGCTAGGTTATTGGTATGCATTCTTTTTATTCTTGTAATTTAATTATGCCTATTAGTAGCTAAATTCCTTTAGGTTAGGTGGAGAAGATGAACTCCCTTAGGAATGCTGGAAACATGTAATTTGGTACTAAAGTTTATATAATTGTCTATTCAGTTTTATTTATTTATTGTTTATGTTTTAATTACGTAACCCGATTGATAGCTACAATTAGGGAAACGCTCTTAGGGTTAGTGTATTGTGCCTCAAAGCCGCGGCTAACCTCAATCAATTAGACAATAGCTTAGTCACACATGTGGTTAAGGGCTAAAGAACTACTGAAACCAAACTTAATTGACTACATATTTAGAGTTTAATCACTAGCGTGGGGACGTGACAACATGTCTAACACGGGTTCCCTATTCTATTAATTAAGGTTCTTTGTACTCTTAATTAGGGTAATTACCGTACGCGGTTATTACTAATTATATTAGTTCACCAATAATAAAAAGGAATAGTCAACGATATTGCACCACTTACCCAGCAGGAATAAGGGAGGGATTCCAACTACTTAACCTATCCTCTTTAATTGTCTCTTTTCTATTTCATATTCTCTGTTTCTTGAATCTAAAACTATCCCAACTTATAAAGCGGAGGCAGTCTCAACAAATCCTAAGATAAGCTTAGTAACCTAGGCTCTGTCCTTATGGATACGAACTCATTCTACTCAGTAGAGTGTGAATTATTACTTGACGACAGACTGATACACTTGCCAAACCGTAGTCACATGGCAACTACCTTGTCTGATTCTGAGGAAGAGAAAGAAGAAGAAACAACTAATAATGCCTTCACTGGAACATTTGAAACTAGCAGCAATACTAGTAATAAAGATCTCCTACCAAAAGAATTGGATGAGGACTACAAAAACCTCACCATTAAATGGAAGCAATCTTGTGAACTTATAAGAAGACAAGATAAGGCCATGGAAAGACTTGCTCAAGAAAAAGAGGCACTAGAGGCATCAACAGCTGACTTAAAAGAACAAGTCACCTTGTTAAACTCAAAACTCACTGAGATGACAAAATCTGTGAGAATGTTAAACAAGGGAACTGACATGCTTGAAGAAGTTCTTGTACTTGGAAGAAACCCAAGTGACAAGAAGGGATTAGGTTTTGACAACTACAACAGTGACAAATCCAATGTTGTTCTTAAGAAGGCAATTCCCCCAAAGAATAAATCTCAGGAACAAATGTCAAACAACATGTCTCAACATCCCTCTCAGCACAAGCATAAGAACTCATAATCTATACCTCAATAATGTGCAAGACAAAAGAAACAAATAACAAAGACAAAGCATATGGTTCAACACAAGCAGAAAAGGTTTGATCACATGTCTCAGCCTCCAGCTCAACATAAGAAGCACATGTCAGACCACATGTCCCAACATCATGTTCAACATGTGTCCCCTCAATACAAAGAATACAAGGGACCACTTAAAAGATGTAAACATTGTGGTAAATCTGGTCATCTGATCATTGAGTGCTTCAAACTCCATGGCTACCCTCAGAAGCCTAAGTCACAGAAGATCATATATCAAAGGGTGAAATACAAGGATGTTCTAACTGAGAAAGTATGGAAGCCAACAAACCAAAAGGCCCATACTCCCCTCAGAATATCTCCACCAGAAAATTGGTACTTTGACCGTGGAGGTTCTAAACATATGATTGGAGATAAGAGATACCTTAGAGAATTAAGGTCTTATTCAAAAGGAACTGTTACTTTTGGTGATGTAGTTAAAGGTAGAGTCATAGGCATTGGGAAACTAGTTGGTCCAAACTCTCCATGCCTAGATGATGTTCTACTAGTTGAAGGCCTCACTGCAAACTTGATTAGCATTAGTCAACTATGTGAACAAGGACTAAAAGTGCACTTCAACAACTCTGAGTGCACCATTGCTAAGGATCAAGAGGTGGTGATGAAAGGGATCAAGTCAAAAGACAAGTGCTATACTTGGACACCTCCAAATAATGGTCCATAAATAGCTTTCTTGTCAGCCAAGGAAGAAGATGGCAAGATGTCCCACAAGATGTTCCAACATGTGTACAACAGACAAGAATCTGAAGAGATTATGGTTGGAAGTGTTAAAGTGACTTTGGGTATTCACACGCCCAACAGCGTATAAAAGGCTCTATGGAGGTAACGTGCATATTAAATTTACATTAATCATCATTATATCTGCACGAAAAACAACATAACCTTTAACATTCAAAATCATCTATTAAAGACTATAAGCACCTCAAAGTGACCAAACGCTTCAATATCTTATCAAATATCACAACCAAAAACTCAGAAATCCATCTCTTCTAAAATATTGCAACAATGTCTCAAGAATCACCAAAGATCATCAAAATTGAGAGCAACAACTATTCAAAGACACATGCAGAAGAGGCATCTTCCCAAATGCCTAGGGTTTCAGAATCAAACGACGATCATCAAATCATCGTCAATGTAAAACCAATCAGTATGGTTCTGCCAAGTGAAGGTTCAACATAGAAGAAGAAGAAGACCAAAAGAACAACCTCAAATAAAAGTACAAAGAAGGATAGTTCTTCTGGCAAATCTTCGGTGGAAAACAAAGAAATCAACCAAGAAGAACCAAAAGGCACTGATCAAGAAAACAAAGGTTTTAAACCAAAACCCTCTGAGGACCCTAAACCACATGTCAAACCACACACATCACCCGACAAACATCAAAACAAGACTCTAGAGTCAGTTGATCCACCTACCAGCACTACAACTCCATCAGAAGCCACCACTAACATCCACTCAGTGTCCCATGAAGAAAATCTTGACCTAGACCAAACTCTGCCCACAAAGGAAGCTCTAGCCAAAGATGTCGAACCACATGCTTCAACATCTGGTCCCAACCCTGAACAAAAAGAAACTAAAGAAACAAGGGTTCAAGATCAAAGACTAGATGATCAAGAAAATGAAAATGGGGTACCTCTTTCCAAGATTCTTCAAGAGGAAGACTCTGAAAGTGAATGGGTAGGAATTAACATCCTAGTCAAAGGTAAAGCTAAGACGTACATGTCTAAACAAGTGGAAACACCCATCACTACAAAGAGAGGAAAGAGGAAGGCTGAAAAGAAAGCCTCTAGTGAGAAGAGCTAAAAAAAGAAACATGTCAATGCTGTCAGTGACTCTGAGACTGATGTCGAAGCAGATGTCCTAGACATCATGACTTCTAGGAAGAAAAGAATAGGAGGAAGAAGAGTTCCTGCAAACATCCCTCCAGTACCAATGGACAGAGTATCTTTCCATTCTGAAGAAAGTGCTCAAAAATGGAGGTTTGTCTATCAAAGAAGGGTAGCTTAAGAATGGGAACTTAGTAAAGAAGCTCTAGAGTGTAAAGAAATCATCGAGCTCTTAGAAAAAGCTGAGCTCATGAAGACAGTCAAAGACCTGGGACTTGTTATGAGTTGTTAGTAAAAGAGTTCATAGTGAATATTACTAATGCTTATAGTGAAGGAAGTTAAGAGTTCAGGAAGGTCAGAGTGAGAGGAAAAGATGTGAAGTTCAGGAAGTTACCAAGGATATTACAGGAGGTCAAATGAATGAATGGCCTAAGAAAAAGTTGCTATCTACAAGCTGCCTTAGTGTTAAGTGTGCCATCCTTAACAGAATTGGAGCTGCAAACTGGGAACCAACAAATCATGGGTCTGGAATCACACCTATGCTGGCAAAGATGATCTTTCTAATAGGGACCAAAAGAAAAATCAACTTTGGTGAAATCAAAACTTAATTAGGTTGTGTCAGAACCACTTTTGTTCCAACAAGCGCTACCACGCAACCCGAAGTAGCGTCACCATGCAACGCTCCTAAGAATGGGAAAAATTATCCTAAGTCACGCCTGAAAAAACGAAGAATATCTGTAGTTCTTCTGAGATTGGCTGCATCATAAGGCTAAAACAACTTGGTCAAAACGACTTAGCTAAAGCACCAATGCTATAACAATTGAGTCTAAACCACTCGTGCATATTGAAGATGTGCAGATGCAACATGTTGAACAGGATGTCCTAGACATCTTGTCACTGGGTTCAGAACATGTTGAAGCAACATGTTGAACAAGATGTCTTAAGACATGTGGGTAGGACATCTTGACCCAGTTTCAGCTTAGAAGATAATGCTTATCCATTAGCACGCGTATCTTTTCAAATATGAATAAGGCGCGAATCTTCAAGTAACAAGCTGAGATTAGGATTAATGATAAAGTTTATTATTAATTCTATGTGTTAGATATGATCAGATTCGTAACTAACTTTGTGGAGAAAGATTAAATCTTTTATCTTATGGAGTTTGTTTTAAAACAAGTTTGTTTTAAAACTTAAATTCCTATTGTTGTGCATCTGAAAGATTGAAGATATCTGAAGACTTCACGCCTATATAAAGGACTCAACATAGAGCTTGAAACTCAACCCACAATAACTGAAGATTGCGAGTCCAAAGCTTTGTACCCACTGTTTAAAGCATCAATAGCTTCTAAGTATTAATCTCTGATATTTTATTGCTTGTCGTCGTTGAATGTTGTTGTTCAACAAGTCTTAAACTGTGAAGTTTAGTTCGGTCACTTGGGATTAGTTATCAGAGGGAGTTGGGTAGGTTCTCATATTCATGGGGAGTGAGCCCTTGGGTATAAGATTAATAGGATTAAGAAAAGGCATACATATCAAAAGGTGTTTGGTATGCGTTGTAAGACTAACTATTAATTCAGAGTAGTAGTTTTCACTTCCTGGAATGGTATCCCCTAGAGTAGGTGTGGTTTGCATCGAACTGGGTTAACAAATATTGGTGTTGTTTCCTGGCTTTTATTTACTTAAGTATTATATTGATCCTAGTAAACCAATTGTCGAACTAGTTGTCTAAGACATCTGGATTGTTGCACAAGTTGTCTTAGACATTGTGTACGACATCTGTCCTGCTAGAGAACAAAATTTCAATATCATTACCAGAAGGTTACCAGGTACCACGGTTAAACCGTGACCTCAAACCTCCATACCACAGTTCGAAGACTGATCAACACATCTAAACATGATCATGGCTGCCCACACAAAGACACAAGAGAAGGGGGAGTCAACACAAGAAATCAATAGAAGGACTAACTGGAAAAGGCAAGTCGATGACGACAGACGCCAAAAACCCTAACCCTACCAAAGCTTTAGAAGCTAACACTTCACAAGAACACTAGCCGAACTCGGTCCGATCTAAAGCTTGCGAACATGAAACACTGTTTCGGCCTTCAGCAAAACATTACCAACTAAACACTATCCTCGCTTCTCATAGGAAGAACCACGAGAACAAATATACAAAGTATCAGCTACACAATCAGGAAACATATAATAGAAAGCTACTTGATGACTTATTTGCAAGTGTACAAAATTGTCACAAGTAATATAGTAGTAAGTAAAATCGTCTCCACAGGGATTGTGTTTAACAATACAATTGAAGATAATTTAGGAATTTAGAAAAACAATAAAGTTGGGGGGTTTTTAAGTTTGTTTGGTTTAAAAGCGTAAAAGAAACACTACAAGATAAGAAGGATAGCTAGGTTGTTTCGAATCCCTTCCCTTTACCTACTTAGTAACCTATTATTATATTTTACAATTCAAATTAAGTCTCGTTCATCACGACGAATTTACTCCTAAGTAGTAATAATCACTCCCGTGTCTTATCACCATATTCACTATTAACAACTCCCTAATCCCTTAGGTGAGATGATAAATTATGAAAGCCTTAAAGAACGTCAGTTCAAAAGTCGCAACCACAAACTATGTATCCCTACAATAGCCGCAAGTTATGTATCCCTACAATAACCTTGTTGATTAATTATCATCAATTCGTATACCAAAAGAATCTCCCGAAAACAATCGATATCTAGATCAATTTTGCTATTACGTATACTAATGATAATTAAATAATTAATAAAGACGAAATTGCAATAATATAAGAACCAATTACATAAAAGTAGTTCTTTGGAAGTTGACTACGGTCTGGCAAGTGCACTAGTCTGTCGTCGAGTAATAATTCACACTCTAGGTGTCTAGAATGAGTTTGAATCCACAAGGATCATGCTAAAACACCGTTAGTGCTATTCTAGTTCGTGGTTTTTGCATTCGCTTTGATTTTTAAGAAAAAGGTTTTTAATTTTATAAAAAGAGCGAGATGCGTGCGGAAAAATAAATGTTTAATTCAGAAACATAGAGGATATGTGTGGTAGTTGAACTTACTCCCTCCTCATAATCGGTGTATAACACAGTTATTCATATAATTGTTTGGCGTTGATTTTATCCTTGTTTTAGTAGTACCTTACTACTACCCTATGCAAGTAAAGTTTCCCTATGTTTGCAACTAAGGTACCTACGAGTGCCTAACCTCGCTGTGTCACATACCCTAATCACTAGACAGAGTTATTCACAAACATTCATTATGCCCATCAACAATCCAATGCCTCTAGATATTAGTTTCGGGCTATTCAGCTTCTAAGTGCTATATCACAGTTAGTGCCTGGTTCCTCCACTAATTGCTAAGTCACAACTAGTTCAAGATGCTTACCGTATCTGTTCATCTAGCGTTATTCATTACTAGTTCCGGACAAATATTAAAGTAACCCTAATATTACTATTAAAGTGAACCCTTATATTTATTCTAAAGGCGGTCCCGTTTATCGGGCCAGATTTCGGGCAACGTTATTAAAGTGAAAGAAAATAAATAACAACAATATACTGAATAACGATTTATTATAACTTTGACTCAATTACATGACCCAAGTATTCATCGGGGAGTTCATCGTTTCCAACACAACCTAAAGCATCTATTACAAAAGACTAAACATAATTAAATTACAAGAATCTAATAGAAAAGCCTAAAGAAAACATACCTTGCTAAGTTAGTTTTCCCGTAAGGGGATAAAACTATGCCCTTAGAGCTCCTCTGAACCTCTCTTTGTAAACAAAAGAAGGTTCTTCTATTTCTGAACGTAAAATAATGAGGAATTGGAACTCTATTTATACTTTTCGTAATGGGCCTCAGCAAGCCATCGTGACACGATAGGTCCATCGTGACACGATGGACAAATTCAGTTTAAAAATATAACTGATCCTGCTGCGTTGAGGTGGGTATACAGAGAAGTCGCCAAGTTATGTCATCGTGCTGCGTTGAGGTGCATCGTGCTGCGATGGCAAGATTTTCTTCACAAATATAATTTCTGATTTATTGGCAAACAAGCAGCTCTCATCGTGGCACGATGGGAGCCATCGTGACACGATGAGCTGCTTTTCTTCATTTTTTTGGCTTTTTCTTGTCTTTTGCGCATATATGCCTTGTCTTGATGTTTTTTCTTGATTCTTTAGGTTTTTGTTGATATTTGGGTCTGTCTTGGTCAAATTACTACTAAATATACTACCTAAAATACTATAGAAATTCCTGTTATCACAACCCCAAACTTAAATTGTTGATTGTCCTCAAGTAATACGCTGTCAGACAAGATCGTTAGCGATTTAAGAGATAAATAAAGATGATAGGAATTTCACAACCTTGCATGTTCAGCAATGGTACCGCTGATTCTTACCGCATCGTTCATGCTCAGTCCTGCTTGCTTCTGGAGACGTTGATAGTAGCAAGTCGGACAAGTGTCTACAAGAGTCTGTATTCAACGTTTTCTCTCTCTCACATATTCGCTCGAAATTGAAAGGGCTACTCTCAATCATCGTATAACCTGCCATTTTACCATATGCTTGCAAGAATTCTAAGCAACAAGTCAAAATTTAATAAACATGCATTTTTAGAGGTCTTTAAGGGTTATAACGTGGCTAGGGTCAAGGTAGGACATTTGTGTGATAAGTAGGCTAAACTTGGAGTTAAGTTCTACTTTGTTTCCTTTTTATGGACGCAACCTTATTCCATAGGGTACCTTTTTGATTTTTGGTATAAGAAAATGAGAACCGAAGAGACGTTTGTGGTTCTTCTCTATCACTATTTTTGCCTTTTTGGCTCTTTGATTTTTTTTGAAGAGACTATATTTTTTTAGGGAATTTTTGATGTTTTCCGTCTCTTTTTCTATTTTTTATTTTATTTTATTTTATTTTTTATAGTGATAGTTCTCTGTATACCCACCCCAAACTTGAAATGTTGCTAGTTCCATAAGCAACCCCAAACTTAGATCGTTGCCAAGATCAGAGAACCATTACCTAACTCCAATGAGGGTAATTTATTTGTTTTTCTGGTCTATAGGCATGCAACATGGTTTGTCACCGAAAGAAAAGGGATATAATTTTTTTTACGGCTCAAAATTGGCTAGCAAAGGATAATAATAATTATAAGGGTGGCTTGAAAAGGCTCTGGGTTATAACAAACAATTGTCTCAATGCATATATTATTAAATCCAACAGTTAGCAGAGAATTGGAGCAAGTTCTAAAAATAAACAGGAGTACGGTACTCTCATAGTGGATCGAAAGAAAGTTGTAATACCTTTTGGAAATATTTGGCTCAAATTCTCACTTGGCTTAGGTATCTGAAGGTATGAACACTTATCTGCAGACACCGCTTCATCACTCGTCTCATTGTCTCCCGAACTTCCGCACTTCGGAGCAATCACCTTTGGTATTTCTGTGAAGGCGTGAAATTCAGATCATCAGAATCCATAACTTACTTCGGTGCAATCTTACCTATAACAGTTTCTCATGCATAAGATAATAAACAGCAACAATTATTTAATTTTTTTGTAAGTTTGACATGGGCTGTTAACAGATGAACATGACATGCTGGAATTCTGAGTATGTTTTATTGAATTGAAAATACATTAATTGAAAAACTGAATTGAAAATATTGAAATAAAATACTTAAATACTTAGCCTTGGGTTGCCTCCCAATCAGCGCTTATTTAGCGTCTCATTAGCTTGACGCATTTCCTCCATTACAGAGGATAGGTTCGCATGTCTCATTCTTCTTTAGGAGCTTCCGCCTTAGCTCCTCCCTTCTTTTTAATGTTCTTTCCGTACTTCTCTAGGTCCTGTTGCTCTTTGAAGGTGGCAAAGCAGAGCCTTCCATCATCATCTGAAGCGACTGATTTGATGATGGAGTTGCCTTTGCCTTTTGGTGGACTCTCCTTCTTTTCTTCATTTGGTATGCTGACCTAGCGGTTCTCATCTACCTTATGGAACCGTATCTTTCTTCTTCTAGCAGGTAGCTTCTTCGGAGGTGGCCTGTTAACCCCAAACTTTGATCTTTTGGCGATCTTTCGGTTTCTTCCCCATGCTTTGACCCATGGTGCCTGGATATCCACTTCAATGGTCAGCCTCTTCATTTTATCAGTTAGCCCGTCGGGTTCCTCCTCTTCCTTAGCTGCTTCTACCTATAGCTGCGCCATTTCATTCCCCTAGCTCCTCTATCTCTATCTTCAAATGTATCTGAGCTGGAGTCGATGGTGTAGCTTCTCCGTTCTTCCACTCGAGCTTGCAGCATTCATTCATGTTCGCCTTGGAAGTTTGAATTGTTATTACATGTTCTCCACTCCTTAGTGTCATCTCAGCAAGATCCATGTCAATGATGGCCCGTCTAGTTGCTAAGAATGGTCTTCCTAGGATGATCTTCATCTTCTCTGATGTCTAGGATCATGAAGTCTACTAGAAACACCAGGTCTTGGACTTTCACCAGGACATCCTGTACTGTACTTGCTGAGCGAATGGTTGATTGGTTGGCCAATATGAGTTCCTTAGCAGTCCCCGCAGTTGGTAATCTGAGCTTGAACTTGTCTACCAAAGATAATGGTATGACGTTCACACTTGCACCCACATCATACAATGCGTTGACTCCTTCCTCCCTGATCTGGTAGACCATGTTGACGCTTCCAGGATCTTTCTTCTTGGGTGGCAGCTGTGGTCCTCTTGCTAGGCTTTCTCTGAATTCCTCCAGCTCACATGTGAACTCGTCATAGACTTCTTCGATTGTCATTCCTAGCTTGTTGAACCACTCTTCGAACTTTATCAGCTCTGGTTCACCGTGTTCGCGTCCTGTTTTTGCTTCTTTCAACGCTTTGCACGCCTCCTTTGGATTGTCCACTGTATTACCCGCAAGGTCTTTAGAAACATGAGTACTTACCAGCTTGGACAGTTGACCAATTTGGGTTTCAAGACTTTTGATGGTCGCCCCATGGTTGGCTACTGTGTTCTAGATACTTTCAAAATTCGTCTTGCTCATGCTTGCAAACTTTGTAAGTAATTCTTCCAATGGAGATGGTTTTCTTGGTTGAGGTGCTGCATGAGCCTGGTTTCCTGTCTGATCCCAGCGCAAATTTGAGTGCTTACTCCAACCTGGGTTGTAGTTGTTTCCCATGTAATTTACTTGCTCTTCACCTCCTGGCAAACATTGCCCGTTTGGGTGATCTTCTAGGCAGAAGTCACAGACTCCTTCTACCTGCTTTACACTAGCTTCTTTCACTTTTTTCTCTTTTTCAGCAAGTTGCCTTTTCAATAGCTCGATCTCGACCTTGTAGGCAACCTCTTTGTCCACCTTGATGATTCCAGGTGTCTTCCCGTTCCTGTCGTGGCTCATGTTATATTCGTTCTGGCACATCTGCTCAACCGGATCCTTAGTCTCTGTGTAGGTTTTGATTTTGATAGACCCACCAGCTGAGGCATCTAGTATCATGCGATGTTGCATTTTCATTCCAGCAGTGAATATTTGTATCTGCTTCATAGCACTAATGCTGTGGTTAGGACACCTTCTCATGAGCAATTTGAAGCGTTCATAAGCTTCACACAGCATTTCTGATTCATGCTGTTTGAAAATCAGAATATCAGACTTCCGTTTCTGGAACAATGTGTGAGTGAAGAATTTCTCAAGGAACTTGTCTTCCAGCTCCTTACATGTTGTGATAGATCCCCTTGGCAAGCATTGCAGCCAATCTTTAGCTGGACCAGTAAGAGAAAAAGCAAACAACTGCAGCTTCTTCTGTTCCTCTGTGACATTGTCCAACACCTTCTGTATCTGACACGTCTCAGAAAACATTGACAAATGATCCCACAGATCATTGTTCGTGCGGCCTTCAAATTGGTTCTCCCGCAAACCTGTAAGAACGTTACCTTTGATATCAAAGTTAACTGGGTTTGCCGGTTGGAACCTGATGACAGGAATTCATAGCATATTTTTAGTATAATTTTCTTAGTTATTTGTATCACTTTAGACCAATTACAAGCAAAACACCTGAAGAATGAAGCTACTTGATCACAAAGACATGCAATTCAAGAAAAAGTCCAAAAAGGCCAAAGAAGTGAAAAAATGCGCCCATCGTACTACGATGGCTCTCATCGGGGTACGATGAGAAGAACTTGCTGCCCACGACAGAATCAGATTTTTTTTAATGAAGATCTTTGCATCGTAGCACGATGGGATGTATCGTGCTACAATGGCTTTACTTGGCCGCCAAGTTGAGGAAACGCACCAGATCAGTTTTAATTATCGAAAGAATCTGGGCATCGCAGCACGATGGGCCCATCGTGTCACGATGCCCTGCGACAGCCCAATACGGAAACTATAAATAGAGCTTCCTTTTCCTCATTTTATTCATTCAGAAAAGGAGAGAACTACTACTCTCTTGAGGAAAAGGAAGGAAAGCTCTAAGGTTAGGTTTTCTTTTATGCTTTCTTTTATTCTTGTAATTTAAGAATGCATTTTAGTAGCTAAACCCTCTACGAGTTAGGTGAGGACATGAACTCCTTAAGGAATGCTGGAATTATGTAATTTGATTTAAAATTTTATATTATTGTTTATTCAGTTTAATTATTCTTTTGTCTATGTTTTAATTACGTAACCTAATTAAAGTACACAATTAGGGAACGCTCTTAGGGATGGTGATATCTAGCATTGCGCCTTAGGGCCAGGGTTATCACTGGCTGGCAACTAAACCTTAATTGGATTAGTGATATTTAATATTGTGCCTCAAGGTTAGGATTACACAAGGGTCAGCAACTAACTCAAGGGTTAGTGATCTAGACAATAGCTTAATTATACTAATGGTTAATGGATTAATGAACTAATGCAACCAAACCTAATTGACTACATATTTAGAATCTAAATAATTAGATAGGAATGTGACAACGTGTCCAACACGAGGTTTCTAACTAGTAATTAGGATTCTTTATACCTGTAACTAGGGTAATTACCGTACGCGGTTATTACTATTAAATTAGTTCACCAATTCTATAATCAAAGCGGAGGCAATCTCAAACACTCCTATAGCAACTCTAGTAACCGAGGCGGTGTCCCTGTGGATACGAACTCATCCTAGGCACCTAGGGTGTGGATTATTACTAGACGACAGACTGATACACTTGCTAGAACGTAGTCAAGTTTTTGGCGCCGTTGCCGAGGACGGTGTAGACAAAGTTATTAGGTTAAACTTTAGGAGAAGTTACTTTTACAATATTCTTATAGTTGTACCCTACAAGGTTCTGGCTAGGAAATGCTTGGTATTTAAGCGATCCTTGTGATCCACCTCCCTTACCTGGGAACCATTGTAGTGCAAACAGCTGAAAGAATTCATCTTTCCAAAGATGGATGGAGAGATAAAAATGAGGGAGATCTGCAGGGCAAGAAACCAAGAAGGGATTATCCAAGGTTTCGTCCCAGCAAACCCGATACAAATAAACCCCAAAGCAAGTATACGCAAAGAATTGAAGGAGGGACGAGGATCCCTTAGAACATCTCCAACAATTCTATGAGTTATGCGAATCCCAACCTATCCCAGACGGAGTCACTGAAGACCAAGTCAAGTTGCACTTGTTCAAATTTTCACTAGGAAAGACAGCAAAAGATTGGCTAATCTGTCTACCAAGTGGAACAATTGGAACTTGGATAGAGTTAGAGGATAAGTTCCTAGATCGCTTCTTCACAGAGGAGCAACATAAGGAACGAAAGAGGGCAATCACAGAATTTCGGCAAGAAAGGAAGGAATCTTTACATCAAAGTTTGGAAAGATTCAAACTTTACAAAAGAAGGTGCCCAAATCACATGATTTGTGCAGCAGAACTCATGCACATCTTTGTCAACAGTATGAAAACCAAACAGAAAATGCTCCTGGACGCATCTGCGGGAGGCTCAATTAAAAATAAGACACCAACTGAAGTGGAGAAATTAATTGAGACGATGTGTCGAAATGAGTACAATAAGATGGTGGACATAGATGAAGATGAAATCTTAAAAGAAGAATTAAAGGCTGAAGCAGAAAAACTGCAGGAGGAAAACAAGTCGCTAAAAGATTTTCTGATGAGCTTTGGAAACCAGATAAAGGAATCAAATGAAAAGCTAGGAGATCAAATGCAGACTTGGGCTAAGAAAGTAGAAGATATTGGAGAACTACAGGCGATAACACTTTTCAGTAGGCAACTCGAGCCAGTGGGACCAACTAAGAAAGGTAAGAGGGCAACTGAGAAGGTAAGCCAAGAAGTATCTGATTCCCAGCTTCCCGATTCTCAGCTACTTGATACCCAGCCTCCTGAAAATGAACTAAACAGCCAAGACATAAAGGACCTGGAGAAGGAGTTGGAAATTGACACAACTGATACACCAGCCGCTGATAAAGAAACTCTAGAGGTATAGAAAACAGTGTTCGGGAGTGATAAACCACCACCTGAACCAAAAAACCAAGAGAATTACATACCTTACCCCAACAAGGATAATAGGAAGGAGAAGCAAAAAACGCAATTGAAGAAACTAGAACAACTTGTCACACAAATGGAGATTCATGTGCCATTTAACGACATGGTCCAGATATCGCCTCCCTTCTAGAAGTATGTAAAGAACGTAGTGGCAGGAAATGTTAGATTGAAAGATGAAGAAGCAATCATGCTGGCTGAAGAATGCAGTGCAATACTCCAAAAGAACCTGCCCAATAAATGCAAGGACCCAGGAAGCTTCACAGTACCTTGCACTATTGGAGGAGTATAAATTGGAAGAGCACTCCTAGACTTAGGAGCATGCGTGAACCTTATGCCACTATCCATTCTGAAAAAGCTTAATTGTGGGGAGGTAAAACATACCCGAATGACCTTAATCTTAGCTGATCGAACAAAAGTCCATCCCTATGGAATTTTGGAAGATGTACTGGTGGCAGTAAATGATCAACTATTCCCAGCCGATTTTGTCATTATGGACATCGAAGCCGATCCAGATGCACCGATTCTGCTTGGAAGACCGTTCTTAACGATTGGGAAAGCAATGATAGATATGGCTACAGGAAAAGTCACCTTTCGGGTGGACGAAAATGAGGTAACATTCAATGTTAAGGAAATGATGAATCAGAAAAAGGAAAAATTTGAATATTACCAAATTGACGTGGTGGAAACACTAGTGGAGGAAGAATTGGAGAAAGCAACCTTTGGAATCGAACGAGTAATCACCCAATCCTTAGAAGAGGAAAAGGATGATTCAGATGAAGAAACCAATCTAAATGTTCGATGGTTAGGAATGGGAAAAGAGCTTAGGTTTCCACCTAAATACGAACCATTAGGGGTAAGTATAGAAGAAAAGCCAAAACCGTTGGAACTCAAGGAGCTACCAGAACACCTCAAGTATGTTTTCCTGGGGGAATGAAAAACCAAACCTGCAATCATAAGTAGTGCCTTAACCCCAGAAAACGAAAAGAAACTCATTGCTGTACTTAAAAGAAATCGAGAAGCAATAGGATGAAGTATCGACGACTTAAAAGGAATCAGTTCAGCCTATTGCATGCATAAGATCAAAATGGAAGAAGAGTACAAACATATGGTACAACCACAACGGAAGTTGAACCCAGCAATGAGCGAGGTGGTCAAGAAAGAATTGCAGAAATTGCTGGAAGCAGGAATGATATACCCTATATCAGATAGCCCTTGGGTCAGTCCAGTTCATATGGTACCCAAGAAATGAGGAATCACTGTCATGAAAAACGAGAAAAATGAATTAATCCCAACCAGGAATGTGACGGGGTGGCGGATGTGTATCGATTATCGAAGACTCAACCAAGCCACACGAAAGGACCATTTCCCCTTACCTTTCATGGACCAGATGTTAGAAAGATTGGCAGGATAAGCATACCACTGTTTCCTTGATGGCTATTCAGGATACAACCAGATTGCAGTAGATCCAGCTGATCAAGAGAAAACAGCTTTCACTTGTCCATATGGAGTATATGCTTATCGAAGGATGCCTTTTGGACTATGCAATGCTCCTACAACATTCCAGCGATGCATGTTTGCAATTTTCTCTGATATGATAGAAAAATCCATGGAAGTATTCATGGACGATTTTTCTGTGTTCGGTAAAAGCTTTGATGATTGCTTGAACAACCTTGATGCTGCTCTTAAAAGATGCGTGGAAACCAATTTAGTCTTAAATTGGGAGAAATGCAATTTCATGGTGACTGAAGAAATAGTCCTTGGTCACAAGATTTCAAAAAAAGGAATAGAGGTTGATTAAGTAAAAATCGAAGTTATATCCAAATTACCACCACCAGTAAATGTAAAAGGGGTCAGGAGTTTCCTTGGACATGCAGGATTTTATAGAAGATTCATTAAGGATTTTTCAAAAATATCAAAACTATTATGTAATCTTCTACAAAAAGACAGCACGTTCACATTTACAAAAGAGTGCCTTGAGTCTTTCAACACACTGAAAGAAAGACTAGTAACGGCACCTATTATTGTATCTCCAGACTGGAACTTGCACTTTGAATTAATGTGTGATGCGAGTGACTATGCAGTTGGAGCCGTCCTAGGACAAAGACATGACAAGTTCTTTCACGCTATATACTACGCAAGTAAGGTGATGACAGAACAACAGTTAAACTATGCAACAACAGAAAAGGAACTTTTAGCAGTGGTATTTGCGTTAGAAAAGTTTAGGTCATATCTATTGGTGGGATGACCCTTACCTCTACAAGGAAGGCATAGATGGAATTTTAAGGCGATGTGTGGCACATGACGAAGCTCGCCAAATCATGTGGCATTGCCATAGCTCAGGATATGGAGGACACCATGATGCCGAATGAACAAAAGCTAAAATCCTACAATGCGGATTCTAGTGGCCAACTTTGTTCAACGACTGTGAAAGGTTTGTTAAGCATTGTGACAAATGCCAGAGAACAGGTAATATCTCAAAAAGAAATGAAATGCCACAAAAAGGGATTCTGGAAATAGAACCTTTTGATTGTTGGGGCATCGATTTTATGGGACCTTTCCCAGAATCTTATAACAAGATGTATATCCTTGTATGTGTGGATTACGTAACTAAATGGGTTGAAGCACAAGCCTGCCATTCTAACGATGCTAAAACTGTGATTCAATTTCTGCAAAGAAATATTTTTTGCAGGTTTGGAACTCCAAGAGTCTTGATTAGTGATGGAGGAACTCATTTCCTAAACAAATACTTGGAGAAGGTATTAGAACGATATGGAGTAAAGCGCAAAGTGTCAACTCCATACCATCCCCAGACTTGTGGACAAGTGGAGGTATCTAACAGGCAGCTCAAAAGCATTCTGGAGAAAACTGTCATGACTTCCAGGAAGGATTGGGCGAGAAAGATAGATGATGCTCTATGGGCATATCAAACAACTTTTAAAACACACTTAGGACTGACACCATACCACCTGGTTTATGGAAAAGCATGACATTTGCCGGTAGAACTAGAACATAAGGCACTATGGGCCACAAGGGAGTTGAATTTCGATCAAGAACTGGCAGGTACAGCTCGCTTGACTAGGCTGCACGAGCTAGAGGAGATGCGGCTGAAAGCTTATGAGAATGCCGAAATTTACAAAGAGAAAACAAAGCGTTTTCATGACAAAAAGCTCCGCCATAGAGAATTTAAACCAGGACAGAAGGAATACCAAACATGGAGGAAATTCTCTATCTCAAAAATGCATAAGCATTAAGAACCGTCAGGCTCGAGACGTTAAACATGCGCTTAATGGGAGGCAACCCATCATTATAAAAACTAACAAAAATATTCTCTGTTATTTCTTATTTTATTTTCAGGATAAGGATCAAGCAGGAGGAGAAGAAAGAAGGATAAAAGACAAAGAAGGTGAAGAATCAGTAACATGATGTTCACGCCATTTCAGAATATTTCACTTTCAACCAAAGGATCAGAACTCTTTCTCTTCAGATGCTACCCTCTTCCACTGCATTATTAGTTTTTTATTTTTAATAAATGAATTCTCACTGTGTCATTTGCTGACAGCCTCATTATCTTATAAAAAACTCAATAATTGTTGTTTGTTTATTATCTTGTGCATGATTCACTGTTATAGGCAGGTTGCGGCAACAGAATAATGAGTTATGATTTGAATTTCACGCCTTTATACAAAGAACACCAAAGGTGATTGCTCATGAAAACGCAGAAGTGCAAGAGACAACGAGAAAAGTGACGAAGGTAATGTTTACAAGATAGATGTTCAACCTTCAGATACCTAAGCCAAGTGAGACTTTGAGCCAAAATATTTCCAAAAGGTATTACCCACTTTCTTTTGATCTACTATGAGAGTACCGTGTGCTTGTTTATTTTCTAGAACTTGCTTTATTTCTCTGCTGACTGATCAATTTGACTTATACACATGAGGCAATTGTTTGTTATAACCCAGAGCCTTTTTCAAGCCACCCTTATATTATTATATCCTTTTCTAGCCAATTTTGAGCCGTAAAAAAAAAATAATGATAATAATATCCCTTTTCTTTCGGTGACAAACCATGTTATAAGCCTGTAGACCAAAAAAACAAAAATTTTACCCTCTTTGGAGTTAGGTAGATAGCAGTTTTCTAATCTTGGCAACAACACAAGTTTGGGGTTGCTCATGGAACTAGCAACATCTAAAGTTTGGGGTGGATATACAGAAACTATCACTATACAATACAAAAAAGAAAAAAAAAAAGACGGGAAAACATAAAAAATTTTCTAAAAAAATAGTCTCTTCAAAAAAACAAAAAAATAGTGATAGAAAAGAACCATACAAAGACACATCCGGTTCTAATTCTCTGATACCAAAGCAAAAAGGCACCCTAAGGAATAAGGTTGCGTACACAAAAAAAGAAACAGAAGTAGAACTTAACTCCAAATGTTTAGCCTACTTTCCAAAATGTCCTACCTTGTCCTAAGCCACGTTATAACCCTTAAAGAACTCCAAAATGTGTATTTGTTTTAAACTTTGACCGGTCGCTTAGAGTTCTTGCAAGCCTATGGTAAAATGGCAAGTTACACGATGATTGAGAGTTAACCCTTTCAAATTCGAGCGAAAAGGTGAGAGAGAGAAAAGCTTGAACATGGACTCTTCATGAACATTTGTCTGACTTGCTACTATTGACGTCTCTTGAACCAAAGCACCTAATGAGCATGATCTCGGAGGTAAAAGATCAGCGGTACCTGTGCTGACAATAAAAGGTTGTAAAAATTCCTGTCATATACTTGTTATTTAATTGCTAACAATCCTGCTTGACAGCATGTTACTTGAGAACAAGCAACGATTTAAGTTTGGGGTTGTGATGACAGGAATTCATAGCATATTTTTAGTATAATTTTCTTAGTTATTTGTATCACTTTAGACCAATTACAAGCAAAACACTTGAAGAATGAAGCTACTTGATCACAAAGACAAGCAATTGAAGAAAAAGTCCAAAAAGGCCAAAGAAATGAAAAAAACGCGCCCATCGTACCACGATGGCAGAAGAACTTGCTGCCCAAGACAGAATCAGATTTATTTTTAATGAAGATCTTAGCATTGTAGCACGATGGGATGTATCGTGCTACGATGGCTTTACTTGGTCGTCAAGTTGATGAAACGCACCAGATCAGTTTTAATTATGGAAAGAATCTGGGCATCGCAGCACGATGGGCTCATCGTGTCACGATGCCCTGCGACATCCCAATACGGAAACTATAAATAGAGCTTCCTTTTCCTCATTTTATTCATTCAGAAAAGGAGAGAACTACTACTCTCTTGAGGAAAAGGAAGGAAAGCTATCAGGTTAGGTTTTCTTTTATGTTTTCTTTTATTCTTGTAATTTAAGAATGCATTTTAATAGCTAAACCCTATCCGGGTTAGGTGAGGAGATGAACTCCTTAAGGAATGCTGGAATTATGTAATTTGGTTTAAAGTTTTATATTATTGTTTATTCAGTTTAATTATTCTTTTGTCTATGTTTTAATTACGTAACCTAATTAAAGTACACAATTAGGGAACACTCTTAGGGATGGTGATATCTAGCATTGCGCCTTAGGGCCAAGGTTTCACTGGCTGGCAACTAAACCTTAATAGGATTAGTTATATTTAATATTGTGCCTCAAGGTTAGGATTACCCAAGGGTCGGCAACTAACTTAAGGGTAAGTGATTTAGTATTGTGCCTCAAAACCGGCAACCAACCCCGATGAATAGACAATAACTTAATTATACTTATGGTTAATGGATTAATGAACTAATGCAACCGAACCTAATTGACTACATATTTAGAATCTAAATAATTAGATAGGAATGTGACAACCTGTCCAACACGAGGTTTCTAACTAGTAATTAGGATTCTTTATACCTGTAACTAGGGTAATTACCGTACGCGGTTATTACTAATTAAATTAGTTCACCAATTCTATAATCAAAGCAGAGGCAATCTCAAACACTCCTATAGCAACTCTAGTAACCGAGGCGCTGTCCCTGTGGATACGAACTCATCCAAGGCACCTAGGGTGTGGATTATTACTAGACGACAGACTAGTACACTTGCCATAACGTAGTCAGAACCCCAGTGAGATCTGATCGTTGTCAGTCCTCTTGCAGTAATCGCCCATTGTAATTCTTTGTTCGTCCCCCATGGCTTTGGTGGTAGGCTCTTCTTCTCTCTTGATATTACTGGCTTCTGCTAGCTTTAGAGCTCGCAGTCTTTTCCCTAGCTCTTTTTCTTGTTCGTCGAAGTACTCAAACTCTAGGATACCTGTTATCAAGCACAACAATTGAATACCTTCAGTAGTACTGGAAAAGATAATTTTAAATATTTTTTGTTTGTTTCATGTGTCTTTGTCACCGAGAAAATTCCAGGTCAGTGAGGTGTATCACTAGGATCGCTTAAATACCTAGACTTTGCCTTAGCCAGAATTTCACAGATCAAAATTCACAATCATTAACAAGATTTTTTTGATTTTTTAATTTTTTTGTATTTTTTAAATTTTTTTTTGACAAACTAAAATAGTTCTAACAACGTTTTGTAAACACAATCCTCGGCAACGGCGCCAAAAACTTGACTACGGTCTGGCAAGTGCACCAGTCTGTCGTCGAGTGATAATTCACACTCTAGGTGTCTAGAATGAGTTTGTATCCACAGGGATCGTGCCAAAACACCGTTAGTGCTGTTCTAGTTCGTGGTTTTTGCATTCGCTTTGGTTTTTAAGAAAAAATTTTTAATTTTATAAAAAGAGCGAGATGCGTGCGAAAAAATAAATGTTTAATTCAGAAACATAGAGGATATGTGTGCTAGTTGAACTTACTCCCTCCATCATACTTGGCATAATCGGTGTATAACATAGTTATTCATATAATTGTTTGGTGTTGATTTTATCCTTGTTTTAGTAGTACCTTACTACTACCCTATGTAAGTAAAGTTTCCCTATGTTTGCAACTAAAGTACCTACGAGAGCCTAACCTCGTTGTGTCACATACCCTAATCACTAGACAGAGTTATTCACAAATATGCATTATGACCATCAACCATCCAATGCCTCTAGAACTTAGTTTCGGGCTATTCAGCTTCTAAGTGCTATATCGCAGCTAATGCCTGATTCCTCCTCTAATTGCTAAGTCACAACTAGTTCAGGATGTTTACCGTATCTATTCATCTAGCGTTATTCATTACTAGTTCCGGACAAATATTAAAGTAACCCTAATATTACTATTAAAGTGAACCCTAATATTTATTCTAAAGGAGGTCCCGTTAATCCAGCCAGATTTCGGGCAACGTTATTAAAGTGCAAGAAAATAAATAACAACAATATACTGAATAACGATTTATTATAACATTGACTCAATTACATGACCCAAGTATTCATCGGGGAGTTCATCGTCTCCACCACAACCTAAGGCATCTATTACAAAAGACTAAACATAATTAAATTACAAGAATATAATATGAAAGCTTAAAGAAAACATACCTTGCTGAGTTAGTTTTCTTGTAAGGGGAGAAAACTATGCCCTTAGAGCTCCTCTGAACCTCTCTTTGAAAAGAAGAGAAGGTTCTTCTATTTCTGAATGAAAATAATGAGGAATTGGAGCTCTATTTATACTTTTCTTAATGGGCCTCAGCAAGCCATCGTGACACGATAGGTCGATCGTGAAACGATAGACTTATGCAGTTTAAAAATATAATTGATCCTGTGCATTTCATCAGCTTGGTCGCCAAGTTGAGGTGCATCGTGCTGCGATGGCAAGATTTTCTTCAAAAAAATAATTACTGATTTCTTGGCAAACAAGCAGCTCTCATCGTGGCACGATGGGAGCCATCGTGACACGATGAGCTGCTTTTCTTCACTTTTTTTGGCTTTTTCTTGTCTTTTGCGCATCTCCGCCTTGTCTTGATGTTTTTTCTTGATTCTTCATGTTTTTGTTGATATTTGGGCCTGTCTTGGTCAAATTACTACTCAATATACTACCTAAAATACTACAGAAATTCCTGTAATTAGAAGTTCATCTACTAAACCTAACCTAAGAAAATTAGTTACTCATAAGCATAATTATAACAAAAGAGTTAAATAATTACACATACGAAATAAACTCATTTAAGCGCGAGGAAAACTACTCCCAATGTGGTGGGAGATTGCCTTCTGATGACAGAAATATCTGTAGTATTTTTGGTAGTAATATTAGTAATAAATTGACAAAGACAGACCCAGATATGAAGAATAACCTACAGAATCAAAGGAAAAACATCAAGACAAAGCAAAGATACGCAAAAGACAAGAAAAAGCCAAAAAAGTGAAGAAAATGCGCTTTCATCGTAGCCCGATGACTCCCATCGTACCACGATGGGAGCTGTTTGCTTGCTAAGAAATCAGAAGTTATATTTTTGAAGAAAATCTGTCCATCGTAGCACGATGCCCTCCATAGCAGCACGATGACATTACTTAGCGACCCAGCTGATGAAACACACAAGATTAGTTATAATTCTGAACTAAATTTTCCCATCGCACCACGATGAGCTCATCGTGGCACGATAGCTTGCTGAGGCCCAATACAAAAAGTATAAATAAAGCTCCCATCTCTCATTATTTTTCATTCAGAAATAGAAGAATTTTTCTATTCCATTGGAGAGGTCCAGAGGAGCTCTAAGGGCATAGCTTTCTCCCCTTACGGGATAACTACACTCAGCAAGGTATGTTTTCTTTAGGCTTTTGTATTAAATTCTTGTAATTTAATTATTTAGTCTTTTGTAATAGATGCCTTAGGTTGTGGTGGAGAAGATGAACTCCCCTAAGAATACTTGGGTCATGTGATTGAGTAAAAAGTTATAAAAAAATGTTATTCAGTATTATATTTGTTATTTATTTAGTCTTTTGTTATTACATTGTCTGGCGCTTTGAAAGCTAATTTCCACAAACTCTTCAATGACCTCACTAAGAAAACTCCACGTGACTTGACACTTGGTGCTCACAGCGAGCACCCAGCAAAGCATCTATCATCCACAGCAAGACTGTGACGCAACTTAGTTGACTCCAATCATCTTTCCTTATCCGAAACAAATCAAAACCTAAAAACAAAAACAAAAACTATTTACATTAGTGGTCTGGGGTGCCTCCCAGCAGCGCTTGGTTTTACTAAGTCCTCAGCCAGACTTGTAACCATAAATCAAACTTCATCAAGATTGGTGGTGACTCTTGATCTTGAGTCATCACCCCAATAGTGTTTTACTCTTTGACCATTAACTTTAAACTCTTTTCCAGTTGATTCATCTAAAAGATCTACAGCCCCATAAGGATAAATTTTCAAAAGTTTAAATGGGCCTGACCATCTAGATTTTAACTTTCTAGGGAACAACTTTAATCTTGAATTAAAAAGCAATACTTGTTGTCCCTCAACTAAAACTCTTTTTTGAATCTTTTTATCATGCCATGCTTTTGTTCTAGCTTTATATAACTCATCATTCTCATATGAAAACATTCTATGTTCCTCTAATTCATTTAGTTGCGGTAGTCTTGCCCTATCAGTTACCTTATAGTCAAAATTTAACTTTTTAATGGCCCAAAAGGCTTTGCATTCAAGTTCAATTGGTAGGTGGCAAGCTTTACCAAAAACTAATCTGAATGGGGACATACCCAAAGGTGTTTTAAAAGCTGTTTTGTAGGCCCACAGAGCATCATCCAAGAGCTTAGACCAATTCTTTCTTGAAGGGTCTACAACTTTTTCTAAAATACTTTTTATCTCTCTATTGGATAGCTCTGCTTGCCCACTAGTCTAAGGATGATAAGCAGTGGCAACTCTATATTTTACCCCATATTTGGCCTGCAACTCCTCAAATAGTTTATTGCAAAAATGAGAACCTTCATCATTGATGTTGGCTCTAGGAGTGCCAAAACGTGTGAAAATATTCTTTTTCAAAAAATTAGTTACCATTCTAGCATCATTGGTGGGGGTAGCAATTGCTTCAACCCACTTGGAAACATAATCCACAGCTACAAGAATGCATAGATTGCCAAAGGAATTAGGAAATGGTCCCATGAAGTCAATGCCCCAAACATCAAATAATTCAATTTCTAAAATGTTGGTAAGAGGCATCTCCTATCTATTGGAAACATTACCTATCCTCTGACATCTATCACATTGTTTTTTAAACTCATAAGAATCTTTAAACATGGTAGGCCAGAAATATCCAGATTGCAATACCTTAGCAGCAATTCTAGTGTTTCCAAAGGTGCTGAATGGCAATTAGTCAACACTAGAGTTGCCTCTTGGCCTGCTACACATTTTCTCAATATTTGGTCAGCACATTTTTCATAAAGAAAAGGTTCATCCTAGAAATAATCCCTAGCTTGATGGAAAAATCTTTTTCTTTGTTGGGAATTAAATTCTGGGGGAACTTCTTTGCTAACTAAATAATTGACAATGTCAGCATACCAAGGAATTGCTCATCTGGGAATTCTTCCTTAATCATATACCTTTCTTGATTCTGCACTACATTTGGGAGTCCATACAAGTGATTTGCCACTTGGTTTTCTACTCCATTCTTATCTCTGATTCCAGATCAAATTCTTGTAAAAGCAAAACCCATCTGATTAATCTTGGCTTGGTATCCTTCTTTGCAATGAGGTACTTGATAGCTGAATGATTAGTGTAGACAACCACCTTGGTACCAACAAAATAAGATCTGAACTTATCAAAGGCAAATACCACAACCAATAATTCTTTTTAAGTTGTTGTATAGTTGCGTTGAGCTTCATTAAGTGTTCTGCTTGCATAGTAGATGGAATGAAAAGTCTTGTCTTGCCTCTGCCCCAGCACAGCTCCAACAACATAGTTACTGGCATCACACATGAGTTCGAATGGTTTGGACCAGTCAGGTGAAATGATAACTGGTGCCGTGACTAAAGCTGTTTTCAGAGTATTAAAAGCTTTCAAACAATCTTCATTAACGTCAAATGGAACATCATATTGCAACAGTTAACATAAAGGCTTTGTAATATTTGATAAACCTTCTATTAAAACCAGCATGACCCAAGAAACTTGTAATTCCTTTCACATTTGCAGAGGGAGGTAACTTCTCAATAACTTCTATCTTGGCTTGATCCACTTCCAATTCCTTCTTTGAAATTATGTGCCCTAACACAATACATTCTCTAACCATGAAGTGACATTTCTCCCAGTTGAGAACTAAATTGCTTTCTTCACATCTGATTAACACTAGTTCCAAATTAGTAAGGAAATCTTGAAATGATTCTCCAAAGACAGAAAAATCATCCATGAAAACTTCCATTGCTGATTCAATTAAATCTGAGAATAGTGCCATCATGCATCTTTGAAATGTAGCAGGAGCATTACAAAGTCCAAATGGCATTCTCCTAAAAGCAAAAGTACCATAGGGACAAGTAAAAGTAGTCTTCTCTTGATCTTCAGGAGCTATGGCTATTTGGTTGTAACCAGAATAACCATCTAGAAAACAGTAGAAATCTTTACCAGCTAGTCTATCTAGCATTTGATCTATGAAAGGCAAGGGAAAATGATCTTTCCTTGTGGCTTTGTTCAGCTTCCTATTGTCCATGCAGATTCTCCATCCAGTCACAGACCTTGTTGGAATCAATTCGTTCTTCTCATTGGCAACCACAGTCATGCCTCCTTTCTTTGGTACACATTGAACAAGGCTTACCCACACACTATCAGAAATAGGGTATATAATACCGGCATCTAACCATTTAATGATCTCTTTCTTCACTACTTTCTTCATAATGGGGTTAAGTCTTATTTGACATTCCACACTATTCTTAGCATTGTCTTCCAACAGGATTCTATGCATACAAACAGTTGGACTAATCCCTTGAATATCAGCCATTTGCCAAGCTATGGCCTTTTTCTGTTTCTTGAGCATGGCCAAATGAATTGACTCTTGTTCTTCTGTTAATTCAGCAGCTATGATAACACGTAACTGCTGACTTGTCTCCGGAAATGCATCCTTCAAATGACTTGGTAATTGTTTCAACTCCAGATTAGGTGGCTTCAAAACTGAGGGGATATTCACTTTTTGGTCTTCTTGAGGGATCTCTAAAACTTCATACTTGTCAACCCAAAGTGCCTTGGGCTGAGTTGGATCTTCATCTTCATTTACTTCTTGTGACAGTTCCTTGTCTTCTAGGACAGCTAACTCATTTTCCAATGGGTCATGGCTCTTTTCAAATTGTTTCTGAACAAACAAATCCCAGCATTGCAATAGGGAAGCATCTTCCATCTCTTCAACAGGGTACTTCATTGCTTTCAAAATATTGAAGGTAACTTCTTCCATCTCTGCATCAATTAATGTTCTGTCAGTTGCAAGGAATGACCTTCCCAATAAGATAGGGGTATCATCATCAGCATTGAAATCCATTATGATAAAGTCAGTAGGGAAGACAAACTTGTCCACCTTTACTAACACATCTTCAATTTTACCTTGAGGGTAACATAGACTTCTATCTGCTAACTGAAGTGTCACTGTGGTAGGTCTTGCAGCACCAATTCCCAACTTCTTGAATAGGGAAAGTGGCATAAGATTGATACTAGCTCCAAGGTCACACAGTGCCTTTCCAATGTAAACATCACCAATGGTGCAAGGGATGGTAAAAGAACCTGGATCTTTCAATTTGGGTGGAATTTTCTCTTGTACCATTTGGCTGCACTCTTGAGTAAGTGCTATTGTTTCAAACTCACCAATCCTCTTCGTCTTTGTAAGCACATCCTTCATGAATTTAAAATAGTTTGGCATTTGCTGAATAGCTTCAATGAGAGGAATGTTGATATGCAATTGCTTCATGATCTCTATGAACTTCTCAAATTGATTTTCTTCTTTGGCTCTTCTTAGTCTCTGAGGAAACGGAGGTGGTGGTCTTTCTCTTACTAAAACAGGGCTCCTCTTGGTAGTAGCTTCAGGGGTAACCAGAGTCTTATCTTTTGGTGACTCAGGTGCCTTTTCAGAACTTGACTTCTTTGGAATGATAGTAGGGGATAACTGTTGATTTGACTGTGAGACAGTTGAGTCTTCAGCCAACCTTTCTTGAGCGTCTTCAATTTGAATTGTCCCCATGCTAGGTCCTTCATACTATATTCCACTCCTCAAAGTTATCATCTTGCATTTTCTTTGCCTTTATCTTTTGAGGTAGAAGCAGGTGTTTCAGTAGTGCTGGGCAAACTTCCACTTGGTCTTGAAGTAAGAGTCGTGGCTATTTGGCCCATCTGATTCTCCAGATTTTTGATACTAACTCCTTGGGTTAAGATTTGATTTTTGGCTTCAACAATGAAATTCTTTGTCTCTTGCATAAAATTCTTCAGTATTGTCTCTAGTTGACTACCAGGCTATTGAGAAAAACCTGGGGGTACAACAGGTGCTTTTTGTTGATTTTGTGCATTTGCCAGAGAAATTAGGATGGTTCCTCCAACCAGGATTATAACAATCACTGTATGGATTGTTATTCTTGTTGACATAGTTGACTGACACAGGGTTTGCAGGGCATTCTTCGTAGAGGTGAGCTCCACCACAATAAACATAGGTTACTTCAACTAAGTCTGTAACTACTTTGACTGGCTAACAGGCAACTGCAGGCAAGGCAGGTGTTGTGAGTAAAGTCTTCAACATGTTGTGCATCTGAGCAATTTGAGCAGCAAGGGCTGTTGCTTCACTAACTTCATGGACTCCAGCTGGTTTCTTTGACTGAGTAGGAGCAGGATTTGCTCTGACTGTAGGCCATTGATAGGTGTTTGCAGTGATACTCTCTATGAGTTCAAAACCTTCTGTGTATGACTATGAAAGTAAGGCTCCTCCTGATGATGCGTCCAACATATTTCTTGAAGATGGCACTAAACCATTGTAAAAAGTTTCAAGCTGAATACATACAGGATACCATGATGTGGACACTGCCTTAGCATCTCCTTATACCTTTCCCAAGCATCAAACAAAGTGTCATCCTCTCCTTGTCAAAATGAAGTAATATCATTCTTCATCTTTGCATTGTTGACAGGAGGGAAATATTTTGCTAAGAACTTCTAAGCCAGAGCATTCCAAGTTGCAATGGAATTAGGCTCTAGAGAGTTTAGCCAACCTTTAGCTCTATCCCTTAGTGAGTAGGGAAAAAGCTTTAGTCTGAAATCATCATCCGTTATTCCAGGTATTTTAAAATTACTAGCTACCTCAAGAAATTGCTTCAAGTGGAGGTGAGGGTCTTCAGTAGCAGCACCAGAGAATTGACCGACAGTTTGAAGCATTTGGAACATCATTGGTTTGAATTCAAACTGAGCAGCAGTTATCTCAGGTCTTACTATCCCAGTGTTCATAGCATTTGGATCGAAAACGACATAGTTTCATATATTCCTTCCTCGATCATTAGTAATGCCTATGATGTCAGGCATGTCTCTTGGCTGTTCTAGATATGCCATTTCTTCTTCTTCTGGATATGAGTTATGACAATCTTCTTGCTCCACTAGATTCACTCCCATTTGGTTGTTCCTTCTATTTCGCCTTAGAATTTGGAATCTTCTTTCAATTTCAGGATCTGCTCTGAATTCTGGTGATAACAACTTGTGCATGCAATATCTCGCACACCTGTCTTAACACCACTTGACAGTAAACAGATTAAATCTCAAATAAGCTAAAAACTAAATAAACTAAAAATCGAACTAAAATTCGCACAATCCTCGGCAGCGGCGCCAAAAACTTGTTGCGTGTTATAAAGTGTGAATATTTCACTTAAGCAATGTGCAAGTATACACAGTATTATCTGTAGCACAAGTAATAAGAAAAGTATCGTTCCCACAGGGATTGTGATAAGGAATTTTCGCTACAATACCAGTTCAATTAGTTTTACACTTATGAGTGATTAAAGTAACAAAATAACAGTTTAGGGTTGCAAATAAATAAAAGAGACAAATGATTAAAAGAGTGTTGACAAATAGTTATGAAAGCATGTTGAACTTATGATCCATTTAATATCCAGCTTAATATGTGAGTGATGAGATAAGTGTAGGCAAGACTCCTGCAAGCAACTCTTGCCTTATGGTATATGTCTACAACGTTAGATAATGCAATGCGTGATAAGATGAATCTTATGTCTAGGTCAAACTTACTTCATTACAATTCAGAAAGCTTATGTCTAAGACTTTAAGTAGAGAATATATGTCTATACCTCACTTAACCACATTAGTTCATTAAATCCATTCATTATTAGATGTCTCATAATAATAAACTTGTATTCAAACCTAAGTTGATCAGTCCTAGATATGAATATATAGCAAAATAAAAAATGAACTAAAAGAGCATACAAACACACATCACATCACATAAACATAGTAAACTTTCAATTAAACTTCACATAACATCAACATTAAGAGTTTAGCTCATGATGAGCATAGAAACCATAACAACCAGAGAGATAATATTACACATAAAAATGAATTCTTAAATGTAAACCTACAGCTGAGATGGCCTTAGAGATGATGTCTCAAGCTCCAAGTCCAGCAGCAGACTAGACTCCAATTGTCAGCAGCAGTGGCGCACCATAAACGTCTTAGGGTTCTTCTTTTCTCACAACGGCTGAGCTCTCTAACTTTAGGGTTTAAGGCACCTTTATATAGGACAATCTCTTGGATCATGGGCCTCCCTAATTCTGAGGATAAGATAAACCAAAGGAATAAAGCATATTCCCCCAAAGATTAGTATAGTGATAGCACAATCTGCACATGGGAAATCTGCCAGTTGTCTTTCCTCGCGTTAACGCCCGTTCGTATTCCTCATCTGACGTGGCGGCTTTTGATTGCATTGACTGGTCAACCGCCTCTTGTGGTTGTACGGAATGGTTGTCTTGACTCTGATTATCAATTGCCTTGGCTGTTGAACCTTTTCATTGGTCCAGTGGTCTGTCTTGACACCAAATGACTCTAGAGCTCTCTTTATATGAAGAGATTACATGAAAATCCTAAATACATACTAGACTTATAATCGGCATAAAATAAACCTAAACATTGAATACAAAATCCTACTTTCAACCAGAGTCATGACAAAATCCTTTTCCAAAACTACATAGTCAAGACGTAAGTTATCTTTTTCTTTCCTATAGGTTCAGGGTTTGAGCTTAGAGACTTGCCTAAGGGGGGAGCTGTTCTTTTCATGCTTACACGGGCTTTTTGATCATTACATGCATGGGACATTACTTAGGTTCAATTTTATAGTGCTCTAGGTGCTACTCTACCTTTTCACCTAACGGGATCTCACTTGTAATGAGTCCAACCTGTTACTTCGAGTAGAGCACTCTACACAACACATGTTCCTCCAGTTTTAGGCACAGGAACCCTATTATTGTCCTTCCAGTTTAGGCACAAGGACATATTATATTTTTTTTATATATAATTAATGTAACGCCCCGTCACTTTTTATCTAGCCATGCTTATGCAATCTCTTCCTAACCCCTTCCCCCAAACTTGTTCTTTGTTCATTCCCCTAATTATAGTCCATACTTAGAAAACCTAACCTCATGACTATGTATTTTAAAAACTTATCTAGCCACTACTAAGGTCAACAGTTATCAATCAATTGTGCATAAAAGTGCAATGGTTATCAAATCAAACATTCAAGCAAGAATTTCCAAAAATTTCACCAATCCTACACTAAATCCACTTATAATCTTAAAACTCAGTTGTCATGTCAATAGAATGCTTAGCTAAACAATTTATCTAGCCACTACTAAGGTCAACAGTTATCAATCAATTGTGCATAAAAGTGCAATGGTTATCAAATCAAACATTCAAGCAAGAATTTCCAAAAATTTCACCAATCCTACACTAAATCCACTTATAATCTTAAAACTCAGTTGTCATGTCAATAGAATGCTTAGCTAAACAATTTAATTGCGATCTGACTCTCTAAAACGGACAGACTCAATTTATTTAACTCATACCTCTACCCTAAACTTAAACTAAACAGTGTCCCCACTGTTGACAAGGGAAGAGGCAACAACAGACAAAACAGACAACCTAATGTAATATCCTGAATTCTAAATTACCTAATTAAATTTAATTAGAGCTTTGCCTAATTATTTTAGATGTAATTAGAGGTGTATAATTAATTAATTTTGAGACTTAAGTGCATTATGTGTAAATTAGGCATTTTAGTTAAACCTAAACTACACAACAATACACTAAACTCCCAATTTTGATTCAATTAACACAAATATTGAATTTTCCTCCTTCTCTTCCTCTCTCTCACGCGTCTCTCTCTCCCTCTCAATGAGTCACTAATCCACTCAATTCCTTCAATTATCCTCAACACAACACCTCACCCTTGGAACTCACTCCCTCACTTCAGCAAAGAATCAGAATCACAAGCCTCTCAATTCTCTCCCTCTCTCACGCATGAAAACAACAATAACCACACCCTTCCAAAAAACTACAATTTCCTTTAACACATAAGCTTGTCTTGTATCACTAACATCATATCATAACACCACAAGCTATCAGAGATTCCTGCACCATGTGGTTCAGAACAGAGGAATCCATCTGCAAACTACTACCTTTCCATTTTTCCCAAGCCATCACCAGAGCAATAAAACAACAATCTCATTCACCTATTTTCTAACCAATAGAATTACATGCATGGCCAACTTCAGAACAAATTCCCTACTGTTCAACCCTCAAAAATCTTCCTATATAAACCACTTAGCTTCAGTGATTCAAACCATCAAACACATTCAAATTCATAGAGCAAAACTTAAGGATTCAAGTGTCAAAGTTCAATTCTGTCCAGTCTGGTTCGTGGGTTAGTTGAGGGTGTGATGTAGCTGTTAGAGAACTCAGAAGCAAGGATTTAAAGCTTCTATGAGGTGGGTTCTTAGGCTAGTTTAGCTAGATTCCCAAAATCATGAATATTGCATGTTAACATAGGAAAATTAGGAATTAATTGTGTGAGGAGAAATAACTCCCAATTTCTCTTCTATTCTGTTCTATATTATTTATATTATGTTTCTGCACTTTCTCAGAGGATGATTGTAGGTGTAACCTTCTAAAATTATTGATTTTCGCAAAACAGAGTGTTTTCTGCATGAACTCGCCATAGCGAGTTGCTAGCGAGCATTCATGGCGAGCGTCCAAGTTTTGGGCTGATGAAACTCGCCAAGGCGAGCAACTGCTCGCCTAGCGAGTTGATTTAGGCCAGGACCTGCAGTTCGCCATGGCGAGCTGGGTAACTCGCCGTAGTGAGCTAAGTGCAGAATGAATCATATTTTCATTTTCTAAAATATTTTTAAAGCAGTCGTTTTATATCCTCATCTGAGATAGATAGCTTGCAGTTATATAATGTATCTAATGTTAAACAGGAAGTCAAGCACAATTCCGAATCTTAGGGTATAACTTAGAATTAAGTTTGCATGTTCCCCGGGCGTTGGGATAATTATGGTAGTATGAAACTCAACTTAGAATCAGTTAATCATGTGCGGCTTATCATGCTGCTTATGGGCTTCCATTGGAACAACCCATTAGGAAAATGATTGTGAGCTTAATGTCGTGATCAAATCGGGCGACAGACAAGGCGGGCCTTCGAGACATGCTCACCTCGAAGTGTCTTAGCGGAATAAAATTAATAAGACGTTTTCTGTGATACACTTTATTTATGCTTATGATTAAGATTATGTTATGTTAGTATATCACTTATGGACTGATTTAGGTACCCGGCGTAGTCGCCATTATGAGGGTAGTTGGACCCACTAAGACTTAGTAGTCTCACCCAAATCCAATTTTTTTTCTTCAGGCAAACAGGTTGTGTAGGTAAGCATGCTTTGGAGTAGCTGCTGCTGTTCGAGGATTTCATTATTAGTTTTCTTGCTTTGTCATTATCTGATCGTGTTGTATTAATATTCTGCTGTGTCATTTCTATCGTTTTGTATCTCTGCACCTGCGTGTGCATGAATTTGAATAATGTAACTTTAATGAACTCAGTACCATTTATAACATTTTGCATTATATTCTAGATATTTAATGTGGGGTGTTACACCTAAAAACTAAAAATAGAAATTAAAAAGACAGGGTAAGACATATACCACTCAGGCAAGATGCCTGGCGCTTTTCTTGGTTCCAACAGCATGAACCTTGGGCTTCCTTTTCTTGGTGCCAACGACGTTGGACATCCCTTCATCAGCTTGCTTCTCTTCTTCATTCCTCAGTGCTGAGACAGATGGCTCAGGATCGGCACCTACATGCTTTTCAGCAGTTGCCTGTGGCACAACTTTTCTTCTTGTTGTGCGCTTTCTCTTCAGGATGCTCCCTAAGGTTTGGGACTCATCCATAGGTGTCTCTTTTTCCGTCGTCGCCAACTTGTCTCCACCAGGAGCATTAGCAACCTCAGGATTCCCTACTTCCAGCTCAGAGATCTCCTCTTATTCATCAGCCTGCTCAGCAGGCTTGTCATTAGTTGTCTCAGCAGCAGAATTCTGGCCTTTTCCTTCTGGCCCTCTTTCTTCCGAACCTTATTCTTCTTCATTTATCTTCACCTCTTCAGAAACATTATCCTTCCTCTCATCAACCTTCACACTAGCACTTTCTTCATCTTGAATTTCTGCACTCCCAGGGTGCTCTTCCTCTCATCTAGATTTCAACTTTCCAGGGAACAACTTTAATCTTGAATTAAAAAGCAATACTTGTTGTCCCTTAACTAAAACTCTTTTTTTGAATCTTTTTATCATACCAAGTTTTTGTTCTAGCTTTATATAACTCAACATTCTCATATGAAAACATTCTATGTTCCTCCAATTCATTTAGTTGTAGTAGTCTTGCCCTACCAATTGCCTCATAGTCAAAATTTAACTTTTTAGTGGCCCAAAAGGCTTTGCATTGAAGTTCAATTGGTAGGTGGCAAGCTTTACTAAAAACTAATCTGAATGGGGACATTCCCAAAGGTGCTTTAAAAGTTGTTCTGTAGGCCCACAGAGCATCATCCAAGAGCTTAGACCAATTCTTTCTAGAAGGGTCTATAAATTTTTCTAAAATCCTTTTTATCTATCTATTGGATAGCTTTGCTTGCCCACTAGTCTGAGGATGATAAGAAGTGGCAACTCTATGTTTTACCCCATATTTGGCCAGCAACTCCTCAAATACTTTATTGCAAAAATGAGAACCTTTATCACTGATGATGGCTCTAGGAGTGCCAAAAAGGGTGAAAATATTCTTTTTCAAAAAATTAGTTACCACTCTAGCATCATTGGTGGGGGTAGCAATTGCTTCAACCCACTTGGAAACATAATCCACAGCTACAAGAATGTATAGATTGCCAAAGGAATTAGGAAATGGTCCCATGAAGTCAATGCCCCAAACATCAAATAATTCAATTTCTAAAATGTTGGTAAGGAGCATCTCCTGTCTATTGGAAACATTACCTATCCTCTGACATCTATCACATTGTATTACAAACTCATAAGAATCTTTAAATAGGGTAGGCCAAAAATATCCAGATTGCAATACCTTAGCAGCAGTTCTAGTGTTTTCAAAATGCCCACCATAAGGTGTTGAATGGCAATTAGTCAACTCTAGAGTTGCCTTTTGGCCTGCCACTTGGTTTTCTACTCCCTTCTTATCTCTGATTTCCAGATCAAATTCTTGTAAAAGCAAAACCCATCTGATTAATCTTGGCTTGGCATCCTTCTTTGTAATGAGGTACTTGATAGCTGAATGATCAGTGTAGACTACCACCTTGGTACCAACCAAATAGGATCTGAACTTATCAAAGGCAAATACCACAACCAATAATTCCTTTTTAGTTGTTGTATAGTTGAATTGAGCTTCATTAAGTGTTCTGCTTGCATAGTAGATGGAATGATAAGTCTTGTCTTGCCTCTGCCCCAGCACAGCTCCAACAACATAGTCACTGGCATCACACATGAGTTCGAATGGTTTGGACCAGTCAGGTGAAATGATAACTGGTGTCGTGACTAAAGCTGTTTTCAGAGTATTAAAAGCTTTCAAATAATAATCTTCATTAAAGTCAAATGGAACATCATGCTGCAACAGTTAGCATAAAGACTTTGTAATCTTTGGAAAATCTTTGATAAACCGTTTATAAAAACCAGCATGACCCAAGAAACTTCTAATTCCTTTCACATTTGCAGGGGGAGGTAACTTCTCAATAACTTCTATCTTGGCTTGATCCACTTCCAATCCCTTCTTTGAAATTCTGTGTCCCAACACAATACCTTCTCTAACCACGAAGTGACATTTCTACCAGTTGAGAACTAAATTGCTTTCTTCACATCTGATTAACACTAGTTCCAAATTGGTAAGGCAATCTTGAAATGATTCTCCAAAGACAGAAAAAACTTCCATTGCTGATTCAATTAAATCTGAGAACAGTGACATCATGCATATTTGAAATGTAGCAGGAGCATTACAAAGTCCAAATGGCATTCTCCTAAAAGCAAAAGTACCATAGGGACAAGTAAAAGTAGTCTTTTCTTGATCTTCAGAAGCTATGGCTATTTGGTTGTAACCAGAATAACCATCTAGAAAAGAGTAGACATCTTTACCAGCCAGTCTATCTAGCATTTGATCTATGAAAGGAAAGGGAAAATGATCTTTCCTTGTGACTTTGTTCAGCTTCATATAGTCCATGCAGATTCTCCATCCAGTCACAGACCTTGTTGGAATCAATTCATTCTTCTCATTGGTAACCACAGTCATGCCTCCTTTCTTTGGTACACATTGAACAAGGCTTACCCACACACTATCAGAAATAGGGTATATAATACCAGCATTTAACCATTTAATGATCTCTTTCTTCACTACTTCCTTCATGATGGGGTTAAGTCTTCTTTAACATTCCACACTATTCTTAGCATTGTCTTCCAGCAGGATTCTATGCATACAAATAGTTGGACTAATCCCTTGAATATCAGCAATTTGCCAAGTGTCGCGGTGATTTTTGGATGTCAAGCTATAAAGAAGCGTTGAATCACAAAACATTTAAATACACCACCGAGCTTTTTATTTTTCCGAAGAAGGGAGAAAAGTCCGTTAAAACACCCTAAATAAAGAGATCGAGGTAAGGGGGTTGGTTACGCAAAGGGAAGGTATTAGCACCCTAGGCGTCTATAGTACTCTATAGGAACCTCTTGTATTCTATCTTAAGCGCTTTGTTTTTATGTGTTTTAAAATATGTATAAGATTTAGGGCCAATTGAGTATTTTATTTGGGAAAATGAGTTTTGAGTGACAAAATGCACTTGGTTTGAGTTCCAAGGTTTTAACCTAATGAAAATGATTTTTGAATTTGAAAATAAAACTTGATTCGAAAAACCAAGTGTTTTTACCTAAAGAAAATGGAGTTTGATTGATTGAGGACTTGGTTTAAAATCCAAGTTGTTTTGAGAAATGTTTGATTAATGACTTGGTTTAAAATCCAAGTTGTTTTTGCTTAAAGAAAATAAAGTTTGATTGATTAATGACTTGGTTTAAAATCCAAGTTGTTTTGAAAAAATGTTTGTGATAGATGACATGTTTTGGATATTTTTGAGAAGAGGTGTTGACCTCTATTTTTTGGCTAAAAAAGGTTAATGGTTCCAGCGATGGTTCTAACACTTTAACTAAACAACCTAAAATATTGAATCGCGCTTAGACTTTTTGCAACGACATATAGGTCGAGGTTTTTTCCTTTCTTCGGATTAACACATTAAATACACTAACGAGCAATAATGAGCGAGAATTTAAAGCATACAATACATCCGGGGGGGAAACATGCAAAGGGGATTTGAATAATAATAATAATAATAATAATAGTATAAATAAAAATAAATGAGATATAAATATAAAGCATATGATATAATATAAATGCAAGAAACATAAATATAAAGCATGTAAGCATAAAATGAATATAAGGCATATAACAAATAATAAGTGTAAGCAAGTAATAAAATATGAGTGTCATGTAAAGCGCAAAACAAATAGCAATCAATGGTGAGACTAACACATAAAACACGCGAATAGAAATAACCAAGAAAAATCAAAGGCAAAGATTTAACACAATCATAAATAAAATAAACAAATAACTAAATAAAATAACCTAGATAGTACCAAATATTTCCAAATCACATACATGCATATATTTGTCCTAAAATAAAAATTGGAAATCAATCAAGGTACCTAAAACTAACATATCATGTTATAGAAATATCATCAAAATAAATCAAGCATTTTCAAAGTCATACACATGCATACATATTTTTAATCGAATAAAGAAAATAATTCACAATTCAAACCATACTATTAACAATTAATCACATTAAATCAAAAGCATAGAGTTAAATTATGGAAACAAAAATTAGGCATATTATCAAGTATAGAACAAATTTAGTAGCAATTAATAATTAAAACATCAAATAAGTCATTTAAAACCCTAACATGTGAATACTATGATTAATTAATACAATTAAAATATAATAAACAAAAGAAAATCATGGGATTAAGGCAAAATGAACCAAAGTCAGAGGGTAACATTCAACAAAAAATAATTAAAAGTTCATGGCATAACAATAACATAGAAAAATGATTTTTCATATTATCTAAGGTTAATTATTAACATTTAAACCTAATTAAATAGTGCCAAAAGATAAAAAATTCAAAATAATACATGATTATATACACATCAAAATAAAAAGTTCCAAACATTAACATATTATTCATATCATATCATGGATCAAGTAATAAAACATGTTATCAAAGATTAATCAATTTAAACATAATTTGAACACTAATAAATAAAGAAAATGAGGAAAAAATAGTAAATAAATGATTTTAAAAAAAATAATTTCATAATATATCAATTAATAATAACCTAAAATATAATTAAAAAAATAATAATCATCTCAGAAATTAAAAATAAAATCAAATAACAGAGGAGGTGCAAATAGTAAACGAGTTAAAAAGGGGGGTGCAAGAAGTAGTTACCCAAACCTGGGCCTAAGCCCAATCTGGAACGATCCTGTATGTCACAGGTGTGCAGGAACACAGTGGACGCGCACGTTCTGGGCGTTTGATCTGATCAGAATGACTGGATTTGAAAACAGCAGGAACTGGATCTGGTCCCTCGCAGGAGATGACATCTATGGTGGAACGCGCGTTGCAGTACGCCAGATCTACTCATTGAAGGATCGGACGGGTATGATTAGAGACACAGATCAACGAACGGCTTTTAAAAATAAGATCCAACGGCTGTGGTTTGATTTGGAAAATGAGAGGGAGCATCATGGAGCTTCATCTTCCTCGCGATAGCAACAACACCGGCGCCGGCCAACCACTCACCGGAGCTTCAAAACGGCGATGAAACGGGCAAAAGAGTATACGATTCTACTCGAAATTCCACGAGGAACACTAATATAACCTTAGATTCTTCAAACAACGCTTAAAATTTGAAAAACGACGAGACAAAGTTCGAACTCAAATTTGGGAAAACACGAATTAAACGAGAACTGGGTTAAATTAATCAATGGAAAAGCATCTAGAGGTTATTTGATGATGAATGGGGTTAAAAAACAACAGAAACAGAGACTAAAAACTCGTGTTCAAATCTCACATTTTTGAAGGTTTTTGGGGTTTTGATTCTCTCAAATTTATGGGTTAGAGCTTGTGTTTTATGGTTGTTTTATGCTACTGGAAGTGTTTGGGAGGCTTATTTGATGAAGAAATTGAGATTTGGATGAGGTTTATGAAGAAATTGAATTTTTGAGAAAAAGGGTAAAAATGAGAGAACTTGGGATTGATTTTCTCTGAGTTTGTGAATGAATTTCGTGGTCTCCTCTCTCCTCACTGAAGAGTGTTATTTGTAGTGGAAAATTAGGTTATGAGTTGGCTTCAATTGGATAAGAATCAAGGGTAATTTTGAGTTTTTGGTTATGAGATTTTTGTGGGTTTTTGATAAAGAGAAATGAGGACACTTGTTATGCTCATGAGCTGTGATGAAAGGAATATACTAGGATCAATTTGAGGAGATAAGGATCAAGAGAAAATTGTGGGATTTAAGTGTGATGGGAAAAATGGTGAAAAATCAATTAAAATGAATTAATGAAAATACATGAAAATATGGAAAATGAAATATAAATTGATAAAGGGCAAATATGTCATTTTTCAGGGTTTATACAATGCATGAGTTAAATTGGAAACAATTGAAAAAAGTTTGAATAAAAAAGATTACTTGTTGATGAAGAAATGAATTTTTGAACTTAAAATGTAAATATGAATATAATAATATAATATAAAATAAAAATGCAAATGAAAATATAATTAAAATATTTTTATTATGCTCATAATATATGAAAATGATGGAGATGAAATTATAACTCAAAAATCATAAAGAATGGATGAAGAATGAGATTACTTGCAAAAGAAGTTACCTTAATATTTGAAATTTTTGAAAAGAGTAAAATGGGGATAAAATTAAATTCATGAGCAAATTTTGGTACAAGAGTATATTGGAAATTATATGGTGAAAGAAAAAGTTCAAAAAGTCACACAATTAATTATCTAAAAAATGAAACAGTTAAGCAGCGTAAACTGGATAAAATACTATTTTGACAATTTTAAATTAACAAATAATAATAATATGATGAAAATTAACATGCTTAAAAATGAGCAAAAATTAAATGAAGAAATTAGGGGTGGTCAAAAAATGGGGTATGACAGATGCCCCTATTTAAGTTTCTTCTACCGGGAGTTCGAAAGAAGAAAAAGATGTTTTTGATATTTTTATTATTTTGAATGGACGGTAGAAGAGACTTAAATATAAAGTACACCATTTTTTGACCGACCGGACAGGGAATGCTATGATGTTATGTCATGAATGCTATGTTTGTAAATATTTGGGAATGCAAGATCATGCAGAATTTATCTGACAGGGAGGAGACAGACTTTCTGGGGATAATGGAGACAAAAGCAGTAAAGTCTTGTGAGCAGACAGAAGCAGTAAAGTCCTGTGAACGGACATAAGTAGTAAAGACAGAAAGCGATAAAGTCCTGTGAACGGACATAAACAATAAAATCCTATAGCGGACAAAAGTAAAGACAGTGTCTACCAACATTGTGGGATGGTAGGGACACAATAAGGAAATAAATCGTCTGCTGTCATTGTAGGAGAGCAAGACATAAAAAGGAGAAGAGACTTTGTTTGCTATCATTGTGGGAGAGCAAGACAAAAGAATAAAGATAATGTAAGCCGTCATTGTGGGAGAGCATGACATAATAAGAAGATAAACTGTCTGCTGTCGATGTAGGAGAGCAGGACACAAGAAGAAAATGAATGTCTGCCGTCATTGTGAGAGAGCAGGACACCGGAAGAAAGTAAATGCATGCCGTCATTGTGGGAGAGCATGACATAATAAGAAGATAAATTGTCTACTGTCGATGTAGGAGAGCAGGACGCAAGAAGAAATTGAATGTCTGCCGTCATTGTGAGAGAGCAGGACACCGGAAGAAAGTAAATGCATGCCGTCATTGTGGGAGAGCATGACATAACAAGAAAAGATAAATTGACTTGACCAGATGTACTGGAAGTGACTTCTTTGGGGAATAGAATGTAATTTTGCAAATGTTTATTTGTAGCATCTGCTACTGGAAATATGTTTGATGATGACATCCTGGATATACTGAGAATGATATTTTTTGTAATATATGATTGATGGAGACATCTCTGGACCAGACACACTGGGAATGACTCCTCTATGATATATGATTGATGGAGACATCTCTAGACCAGACACACTGGGGATGACTCTTTTTGTGATGAATGATTGATGGAGACATCTCTGGACCAGACACACTGGGGATGACTCTTGTAAATTTTGTGAAAAAAAGATGCCCCAGGAAACAAGTTATTATCACTGGGGGAGACTGAGACAAACACAAAGGGAATGACGCAAGTGACCCAACTGGCGAAGAGATGACAAAAGGGATATACAGGTTTACAGAAGAGGGGAATTCGACTCCACTGGGGGCATGATATAGTTTCACTGAGGAAGGTATTACTTGTTATGAGAGCTTAATGAAGGCAAATGCGAAATTATCAGACATTATCTACTGTCGACGAGAGATGGCATATCCAGACAAATGACTAAGATTACCCACTATTATACAAATGATGGTACACTGAGGAAACCTGAATGATGAAATTATTTGTGAAGTAAATTGATTAACACCTCTTTTCCATATACATTGGTGATGACATCACTTGGGGAAAGCGAAAGTTTAATTGTTTGTAAACAAGCTTCTCAAATAAAGAGACTGCCACTTGCTGATTGGAAAAAGAACTCAATCCAGGAAAGAACTGGAGAGAAAATAATTAAACAAGACTCTGTACCCAACGAGGAAGAAACTCGATTGGGAAACAACTGAAGCAACCTTCTTCCACGAGGATTATCTCGGTGGGGAATGTAGAAATGATATGCATTTTCTGCTTAGGGCTAACAATCTATTTGGGGAGAATGACACGCCCACCTTTATTATCGGAGAATAAACACGACCAAGACGAGTGAATTAATGAATATGTGGAAAAATGCAGTCATGCATGAATTGTGTGAGTATATATGTTATGTATGAATGAATGTCAAGAATGTATGAATGTTATGTATGCATCGTATGTATGACTCTTGTATTTGTATGATTATATAAAACTTGGACGAGACAAGACTGAACAGGTAAGATAGGAAGCGGCCCGACATAGCTGTACAACCACTCAGAAGTTTTTCATTGGGGATAACACCCTTGTAGATAGATTAAATCAAATCATCGGAACGACGCCCGGTACATAATATCAACTGATGGTGAAACGAACATTTGTTGGGGATAATGGCCATTAATCAGAAATTTAGCAGAAGTTGCCATTTCACACTCTGAACCACAATATTCACTATCAGTCATGCTTTTTTCACTTTCCCGTTTTTTTTTTTTTTTTTTGAGTCCCTAATTTTTGCCTGGATCGCCATTTCAGGTTTTCAATCCACCGGGATGCTCATTTTTGCCTAAGCCGCCTTTTCAGGTTTTCAACTTAGCGAGCTCTCTCTCTCTCGCTCTTTTTTATTTTTAGCAATGACTGTGTTGCTGCATGCTTCTACGACCCATGATGCTTCAATAGGAGTTACTCTGACAGCTGAGGTACCCCAAGTGAATGAAACCTTGACTTTAAATCCTTGAAAGATATGCCACTTATTGGCAGGATCCTGAAATAAGTTGCCCCAAGCTAGGGAGACTTCGAATCTTTGAAGAGAATGCCCCTGGATATAAGGACTTGCCCCTGTTTGGCAGAATGACGAAGTAACTTGCCCCCCAATTGGCAAAATGCTGAGGTAACTTGCCCCAAATTAATGAAATCTTGACTTTGGGATCCTTGAGAGAATGCCCCTTATTGGCAGAATGACGAGGTAACTTGCCCCATATTATGAAACCTTGAGTTGATCCATCCTTAATTAGACCATTTGCTTGAATTTCCTTGATGCTAAACATAAGCTTGCGAATAAAATTGTTTCTTTTGAAAAGTGTTTCTGAAGTAATGTACATGCAAGTTTTGGAATCGAAAAAGATTTTATAGAAAACACGTGTAGTGTGTGTAAAAGATAGTTACTCAACAAACATGTGGAGTCAGTTTTAATAAGGTTTTGCTGATTATGCTTTCAAAGTGACCCAATTTCAATTAGGTCTTTTGAGGGTTATAACGTGGCCTGGTTCACGGTTTTTTAAAAAAAGATTTTTAGGCTCAAATTTCTGTTTTTACCCACCCACTCTTCTTTGATGTCCTTCATTCCTAGATATTCAATTAATTCATCAGACACATTTTGATCACCCGGAGGATTTATTTGACAATGAACGCTTGAGATCGATCTTTTGGTCGCCGCCTTAATGAGATTCTTGGAGTAACAATCATTTATTTATTCACAAGCTTGCTTTTGATCCCCTTATTTTTATGGACCATCGGGATACCCTAATTTTTGCTTCTAGAAAACGTCCACTTCATTTGACAACTATAACATTACAAAAAGAAAATACAAGGAATAAAAACACTTCTCTCACTTTTTTTTTTTTTTTTTTTTTTTTTTTTTTTTTTGTTGATCCCTAACTTTTGTATGGATCGCCCTTTTAGGTTTTCAATCCAACGGGATTTTTTTTTTTTTGAAACTAAACTAATAGAAAATACAATGAATAACCAAACTTAAAATGTCCATATTATACTTCATTCCCTTCGGGTCTCTTCTAAGCGCAACATCCTTCTCTTGAAACTGGATGGTCTTCTGGACAATTGTCCGACTTTGGGTCAAAAACTCATGCTTCTTTATATCTAAATCTCCTTTCAACGTTTCATACCTAAACTCTAATTCTTCATACTTCTTTTTTTCCAAAAACTCTTCTCACGAACTAACTCAGCCAATTGTTCTAGTAACTCTTCTTTGGTGTCAGCAGTCATAGGTACAGACGTCTGTGACTGCCACACGAAATTGTGAGCTTCGTCCTCCTAATTTCTTGCATCTCAGACAAATGAATCCTCTTGCATCAAGATGTATTATTGAATTAATTGAAAAACTACCCTGCCCCGGGTCAAGATTTAAGGGTCGTGTTTTTGTAAAGAAAGAACACCAACTTCTGGCTCAAAGGGGTTGAATACGGATTATCTCCTTATTTCTTCGGTGTTTGGGAAGTGAAACAATGCCTTACATCGTCAACCGGGTCTTATCAATGAAAGCATGTATCAGCATATATCAGCAATTTTAAATTAATTTGTTTACATCATCCTCCCCTCAAGTTCGTTAACATAAGAAGTGAAAAACATAGAAAAAGAGTGAATACGAATGGATCGATTCCAAAATATGCATGCTCATTGTTTTAGAAACATTAATTTAAAAGATACAATTTAAAAATGCAAACAAATGCTTAACAAGTAAGAAAATGCAAAATAAAAGGTCTAGTGATCCTAGGGACAAGCTTCTTGATAATCTTGAATCATGCTGACAGAGAATCCATTGTTAGACAGAAAGTGAACTTTGGACGTTCAAGCTTGGATCATTGAAGGATAACATGTTGGTACGGACCAAATTCTGAACCTCTTTTCTGAGTGCATAACATTGTTCAACGTCATGTCCGGGTGCTCCTTGGTGGAAATCACAAGTAAGATCAGTGCGATACCAAACAGGCAGTCTTTCAGGCACAGGGGGAGGTGGTTTGGTATAGACGAGGTTTCTTGAGAGTAGGACAGGAAGCAAGTCTGCGTACTTCATTGGTATAGGGTCAAATGACTGCTTTCTTTGAGTACGAACTGATTGATTGAAGGGTTGTTGAGGAATGGTTGAGACAGCAGCAGTATGTGAGTAAACTGGTGTACCTTCCTTTGTTAGACGTCCTTGATGGACCCCATCTTCTAAACTCATTCCCATCTCCACCATTTCAGTGAAATTCTTGGACACAATCATTTTCTCATAGTAAAAGGGGCTGAGAGTATGAAGGAACATCTTGCGCAAATCTTTTTCTTCTAAGGGTGGACGAATTTGTGCAGCAAGTCCTCTCCATCGCTGGGCATACTCTTTGAATGATTCATTTTCCTCTTGGGTCAGGGCTCGTAGTTCATCGCTATCAGAGGCCATGTCCAAATTGTACCTGTATTGGTGGATAAAAGCTTCGCCCAAGTCACTTAAAGTTCGAATGTTGGCACTATCTAGACCCGTATACCAATTCAAAGCAACACCGGTTAAACTATCCTGAAAGTAGTGGATGAGCAACTGATCGTTATCCGCATGAGGAGACATCTTCCGAGCGTACATTACCAAATGACTTCAGGGACAAGAATTTCCTTTATATTTTTCAAACTCAGGGACCTTAAACTTAGGCGGGATCTTGACGTTTGGCACTAAACAGAGGTCGCGGGCATTTTTCACAAATAAATCCTTCCCACGAAGAGCTTTGATCTCAAGGTGCATCTTATCGATCTCGTCTTGAAGATCATTCATGCGACCATGTGCCCCTACATTTCCAATTGGTTCTTCATGATAGACGGGTTCATTCATACAGGGAACATTGTGACTTGTAGAAGTGGGAAGAGTCCTCGTTAAAGGTGGCACTGAAGCACTAGTTTGAGGAAGAGTTGTCACATGTTGGGGAATAACACTTGTATGCTGCACAATAGAAGTCGGGACCCCAGAATTAGGGAAGTAAAACCCTTCGATGGAGCTACGAGCCATGCCCCATGGGTGTCCTTCAGACATAGTTAACTGAGAAAGGTTAGTGAGCACAGTGGTTGGCTGAACCAGAGAAGTGCTAGTGAGCTGAGGGACCGATACCTGAGCTTGAGCTTGATTAACCAAAACATCAGTCACTATGGCAGTTAACCTCTCTATTTCCCCGTTCATATTTGTTACTTGCTCACGGAGTGCTTGATTCTCTTGCTCGAGACGTTCCATCTTCCTAACTTGCTCGAGTGTTGTAGATAAGGGTAAACTTGTAGTAAACATGTCGGGCCACTTTCTTTGACTGAGGCAGAGAGAAGAGGAGAATATGAGACTCGGTGTTGAAGACTTATGAATGCATGATGATGCATGATGTGTTTATGCTAAAATATGCATGAAGTTTTTTTTTATTTTATTTTATTTTTATTTTTTTATTTTTATCAAAAGACTTATACAAAATTGATTGTAGACATTGTAGATAAGATTTATTACACTTGAAAATCTGACACATTACAAGGAAGTTCTTTTTTTTTTTTTTTTTTTTAAAAAAACAGAGCTTAGGAACATTACAAAATAGTTGACAAGTCCGGTTTTTTTTGAAATTTAATTTCCTAATGCCTCTTACAATATTAACATCTACAATGTTTATAAAGAATTTAATTTAAGTCCTTTAATATCGGATGAGAAAAAGTTTTTATGAATGAATGCATGCATGCAATTAATGATGCGCAAACATGGTTGGGTTAAGGTAAAATGTTGGAGTCAAGGGTAAGAGCCCCTTCCCACATGGTAAGTACTAAGGTTTTCTTTGTACCTGCATCACGGGTTCTACAAAGTTCCCAAAGTTATAAACCGTCTTTTGGATATTATCGGTTTACGGCACTACTCCCGCTCCAATAATATTCACAAGACAATCTCGTTTGGGTGTGGCATCGCGTATCAACCAATCTAAACTACTCTAGACCGGTCACCGCGCCACGTCCTAATGGCCAAGATGGGTTAAGTGTAACTCTAAAGGTCCACAATCCTTCGGTCCTCCAAAAATAGAACGTCAACATAACTACTCATGTCAACATTCTACCTTTGAACTTCCTAGACTGTGCGTGGTTATATCACATGTGAACATGGATTGAACTACTCCAATCCCGTCACTATGACCCTACCACATCCTATCTTATTGTTTCACTCAAGTTCGGGTTAGGACTGTCTCACTCAAGCAATTTTCCCAATTTAAAGCTCATAAATCATGCATATACACATATAAACAAACAAGCGCAAAAGAAAAAGATTACAAGATGGGCTCAACCCGCTCGGGGGATCCCCAGTGAAGTCGCCATTTTTGTCGCGGTGATTTTTGGATGTCAAGCTATAAAGAAGCGTTGAATCACAAAACATTTAAATACACCACCGAGCTTTTTATTTTTCCGAAGAAGGGAGAAAAGTCCGTTAAAACACCCTAAATAAAGAGATCGAGGTAAGGGGGTTGGTTACGCAAAGGGAAGGTATTAGCACCCTAGGCGTCTATAGTACTCTATAGGAACCTCTTGTATTCTATCTTAAGCGCTTTGTTTTTATGTGTTTGAAAATATGTATAAGATTTAGGGCCAATTGAGTATTTTATTTGGGAAAATGAGTTTTGAGTGACAAAATGCACTTGGTTTGAGTTCCAAGGTTTTAACCTAATGAAAATGATTTTTGAATTTGAAAATAAAACTTGATTCGAAAAACCAAGTGTTTTTACCTAAAGAAAATGGAGTTTGATTGATTGAGGACTTGGTTTAAAATCCAAGTTGTTTTGAGAAATGTTTGATTAATGACTTGGTTTAAAATCCAAGTTGTTTTTGCTTAAAGAAAATAAAGTTTGATTGATTAATGACTTGGTTTAAAATCCAAGTTGTTTTGAAAAAATGTTTGTGATAGATGACATGTTTTGGATATTTTTGAGAAGAGGTGTTGACCTCTATTTTTTGGCTAAAAAAGGTTAATGGTTCCAGCGATGGTTCTAACGCTTTAACTAAACAACATAAAATATTGAATCGCGCTTAGACTTTTTGCAACGACATATAGGTCGAGGTTTTTTCCTTTCTTCGGATTAACACATTAAATGCACTAACGAGCAATAATGAGCGAGAATTTAAAGCATACAATACATCCGGGGGGGAAACATGCAAAGGGGATTTGAATAATAATAATAATAATGATAGTATAAATAAAAATAAATGAGATATAAATATAAAGCATATGATATAATATAAATGCAAGAAACATAAATATAAAGCATCTAAGCATAAAATGAATATAAGGCATATAACAAATAATAAGTGTAAGCAAGTAATAAAATATGAGTGTCATGTAAAGCGCAAAACAAATAGCAATCAATGGTGAGACTAACACATAAAACACGCGAATAGAAATAACCAAGAAAAATCAAAGGCAAAGATTTAACACAATCATAAATAAAATAAACAAATAACTAAATAAAATAATCTAGATAGTACCAAATATTTCCAATTCACATACATGCATATATTTGTCCTAAAATAAAAATTGGAAATCAATCAAGGTACCTAAAACTAACATATCATGTTATAGAAATATCATCAAAATAAATCAAGCATTTTCAAAGTCATACACATGCATACATATTTTTAATCGAATAAAGAAAATAATTCACAATTCAAACCATACTATTAACAATTAATCACATTAAATCAAAAGCATAGAGTTAAATTATGGAAACAAAAATTAGGCATATTATCAAGCATAGAACAAATTTAGTAGCAACTAATAATTAAAACATCAAATAAGTCATTTAAAACCCTAACATGTGAATACTATGATTAATTAATACAATTAAAATATAATAAACAAAAGAAAATCATGGGATTATGGCAAAATGAACCAAAGTCAGAGGGTAACATTCAACAAAAAATAATTAAAAGTTCATGGCATAACAATAACATAGAAAAATGATTTTTCATATTATCTAAGGTTAATTATTAACATTTAAACCTAATTTAATAGTGCCAAAAGATAAAAAAATTCAAAATAATACATGATTATATACACATCAAGATAAAAAGTTCCAAACATTAACATATTATTCAAATCATATCATGGATCAAGTAATAAAACATGTTATCAAAGATTAATCAATTTAAGCCTAATTTGAACACTAATAAATAAAGAAAATGAGGAAAAAATAGTAAATAAATGATTTTAAAAAAAATAATTTCATAATATATCAATTAATAATAACCTAAAATATAATTAAAAAAATAATAATCATCTCAGAAATTAAAAATAAAATCAAATAACAGAGGAGGTGCAAATAGTAAACGAGTTAAAAAGGGGGGTGCAAGAAGTAGTTACCCAAACCTGGGCCTAAGCCCAATCTGGAACGATCCTGTATGTCACAGGTGTGCAGGAACACAGTGGACGCGCACGTTCTGGGCGTTTGATCTGATCAGAATGACTGGATTTGAAAACAGCAGGAACTGGATCTGGTACCTCGCAGGAGATGACATCTATGGTGGAACGCGCGTTGCAGTACGCCAGATCTACTCATTGAAGGATCGGACGGGTATGATTAGAGACACAGATCAACGAACGGCTTTTAAAAATAAGATCCAACGGCTGTGGTTTGATTTGGAAAATGAGAGGGAGCATCATGGAGCTTCATCTTCCTCGCGACAGCAACAACACCGGCGCCGGCCAACCACTCACCGGAGCTTCAAAACGGCGATGAAACGGGCAAAAGAGTATACGATTCTGCTCGAAATTCCACGAGGAACACTAATATAACCTTAGATTCTTCAAACAACGCTTAAAATTTGAAAAACGACGAGACAAAGTTCGAACTCAAATTTGGGAAAACACGAATTAAACGAGAACTGGGTTAAATTAATCAATGGAAAAGCATCTAGAGGTTATTTGATGATGAATGGGGTTAAAAAACAACAGAAACAGAGACTAAAAACTCGTGTTCAAATCTCACATTTTTGAAGGTTTTTGGGGTTTTGATTCTCTCAAATTTATGGGTTAGAGCTTGTGTTTTATGGTTGTTTTATGCTACTGGAAGTGTTTGGGAGGCTTATTTGATGAAGAAATTGAGATTTGGATGAGGTTTATGAAGAAATTGAATTTTTGAGAAAAAGGGTAAAAATGAGAGAACTTGGGATTGATTTTCTCTGAGTTTGTGAATGAATTTCGTGGTCTCCTCTCTCCTCACTGAAGAGTGTTATTTGTAGTGGAAAATTAGGTTATGAGTTGGCTTCAATTGGATAAGAATCAAGGGTAATTTTGAGTTTTTGGTTATGAGATTTTTGTGGGTTTTTGATCAAGAGAAATGAGGACACTTGTTATGCTCATGAGCTGTGATGAAAGGAATATACTAGGATCAATTTGAGGAGATAAGGATCAAGAGAAAATTGTGGGATTTAAGTGTGATGGGAAAAATGGTGAAAAATCAATTAAAATGAATTAATGAAAATACAAGAAAATATGGAAAATGAAATATAAATTGATAAAGGGCAAATATGCCATTTTTCAGGGTTTATACAATGCATGAGTTAAATTGGAAACAATTGAAAAAAGTTTGAATAAAAAAGATTACTTGTTGATGAAGAAATGAATTTTTGAACTTAAAATGTAAATATGAATATAATAATATAATATAAAATAAAAATGCAAATGAAAATATAATTAAAATATTTTTATTATGCTCATAATATATGAAAATGATGGAGATGAAATTATAACTCAAAAATCATAAAGAATGGATGAAGAATGAGATTACTTGCAAAAGAAGTTACCTTAATATTTGAAATTTTTGAAAAGAGTAAAATGGGGATAAAATTAAATTTATGAGCAAATTTTGGTACAAGAGTATATTGGAAATTATATGGTGAAAGAAAAAGTTCAAAAAGTCACACAATTAATTATCTAAAAAATGAAACAGTTAAGCAGCGTAAACTGGATAAAATACTATTTTGACAATTTTAAATTAACAAATAATAATAATATGATGAAAATTAACATGCTTAAAAATGAGCAAAAATTAAATGAAGAAATTAGGGGTGGTCCAAAAATGGGGTATGACACCAAGCTATGGCCTTTTTGTGTTTCTTGAGCATGGCCAATAGAATTGACTCTTGTTCTTCTGTTAATTCAGCAACTATGATAACAGGTAACTGCTGACTTGTCTCCAGAAATGCATACTTTAAATGACTTGGTAATTATTTCAACTCCAGATTAGGTGACTTCAAAACTGAGGGGATATTCACTTTTTGGTCTTCTTGAGGGATCTCTAAAACTTCATACTTGTCAACCCAAAGTGCCTTGGGCTGAGTTGGATCTTCATCTTCATTTACTTCTTGTGACAATTCCTTGTCTTCTAGGACAGCTAACTCATTTTCCAATGTGTCATGCCTCTTTTCAAATTGTTTCTGAACCAACGAACCCCAACATTGCAATAGGGAAGCATCTTCCATCTCTTCAACAGGGTACTTCATTGCTTTCAAATTATTGAAGGTGACTTCTTGAGCATTGACTTTCATTGTGAGTTCTCCTTTCTCTACATCAATTAATGTTCTGTTAGTTGCAAGGAATGGCCTTCCCTATAAGATAGGGGTATCATCATCAGCATTGAAATCCATTATGATAAAGTCAGCAGGGAAAACAAACTTGTCCACCTTTACTAACACATCTTCAATTTTACCTTGAGGGTAACATAGACTTCTATCTGCTAACTGAAGTGTCACTGTGGTAGGTCTTGCAGCACCAATTCCCAACTTCTTGAATATGGAAAGTGGCATAAGATTGATACTAGCTCCAAGGTCACACATTGCCTTTCCAATGTAAACATCACCAATGGTGCAAGGGATGGTAAAAGAACCTGGATCTTTCAATTTGAGTGGAATTTTCCCTTGTACCATTTGGCTGCACTCTTGAGTAAGTGCTATTGTTTCAAACTCACCAATCCTCTTCGTATTTGTAAGCACATCGTTCATGAATTTAGAATAGTTTGCCATTTGCTGAATAGCTTCAATGAGAGAAATGTTGATATGCAATTGCTTCATGATCTCTATGAACTTGTCAAATTACTTTTCTTCTTTGGCTCTTCTTAGTCTCTGAAGAAACAGAGGTGGTGGTCGTTTTCTTTCTAAAACAAGGCTACTCTTGGTAGTAGCTTCAGGAGTAACCAGAGTCTTATCTTTTGGTGACTCAGGTGCCTTTTCAGAACTTGACTTCTTTGGAATGATAGCAGGGGATAACTGTTGATTTGACTGTGAGACAGTCGAGTCATCAGCCAACCTTTCTTGAGCGTCTTCAATTTATATTGTCCCCATGCTAGGTCCTTCATACTCTGTTCCACTCCTCAAAGTTATCATATTGCATGTTTCTTTGCCTTTATCTTTTGAGGTAGAAGAAGGTGTTTCAGTTGTGTTAGGCAAACTTCCACTTGGTCTTGAAGTAAGAGTCGTGGCTATTTGGCCCATCTGATTCTCCAGATTTTTTATACTAACTCCTTGGGCTAAGATTTGATTCTTGACTTCAACAGTGAAATTCTTTGTCTCTTGCATAAAATTCTTCAGTATTGTCTCCAGTTGACTACCAGGCTGTTGAGAAAAACCTAGGGGTACAACAGGTGCTTTTTGTTGATTTTATGCTTTTGCCCAAGAGAAATTAGGATGGTTCCTCCAACCAGGATTATAACGATCACTGTATGGATTGTTATTATTGTTGAAATTGTTGACATAGTTGACTGACACAGGGTATGCAGGGCATTCTTCATAGAGGTGAGCTCCACCACAATAAACACAGGCTACTTCAGCTAAGTCTATAACTACTTTGACTGGCTCACAGGCAACTGTAGGCAAGGCAGGTGGTGTGAGTAAAGTCTTCAACATGTTGTGCATCTGAGCAACTTGAGCAGCAAGGGCTGTTGCTTCACGAACTTCATGGACTCAAGCTGGTTTCTTTGAATGAGTAGGAGCACGATTTGCTCTGACTGTAGGCCATTGATAGGTGTTTGCTGTAATACTCTCTATGAGTTCAAAACCTTATGTGTATGACTTTGAAAGTAAGGCTCCTCCTGATGATGCGTCCAACATATTTCTTGAAGATGGCACTAAACCAATGTAAAAAGTTTCAAGCTGAATACACACATAAGAGAAAGATATGAACACAGATTTTTATACTGGTTCCCCTCACAAACCGAGAGTAGTCCAGTCCCCTTGCACTTCCAATGGATTTCACTATAATCACACAAGATTACAATTGCTCAAGCACACAAGCAAGAGACTTCCAATGCTCAAGTAACAAATTACAAGAGACTTACAATGCTCAAGCACACAAGTAAGAGACTTCTTACAAAGTTTACAAAATAACAAAACAATATTTGAACGTCTGATAAAAATATCAGAGTTCTGAACAAAATAATACAACTCTAAAAACAAGACTAGACTTAGAATTCTGATGAAAGAATACTAAGGTTCAACAACTGAACTAATCAGAAGTTGAAAACTGTTTGTCTTGAATTTTTTAAATAAGCTCAAGTTGTATTTCTCAAAGTGTTATAATGCTCTTAGATTTTAGCAGCGTAACAGCGCTTTTGTTCGTAGATGTGTTGTATATGAATCTTCAAATTCTTCCTCCTTTTATAGATGGCAGAGGAGCGTATGAATTTGAATTGTTGTGACGAAAATAGCTAATTGGCAATGTACTATTCTTCTTCTTGAGACATGTTTATCCAAATCGGGTAATTGATAAATCTTCAATCTTTGATCTCGAATATTCGCCCATATCAGGAAATAGAAGGTAGTACAATAGTACAAACGTCATTATCATGATCATAACGGTCTTGTACGATGATTTCTTTTGCCACTCTGAATTTGCCAAATTGATGATAGTCGTTAAGCATAGAATGTTCTTCTGACAAATTCTCCTGTCTTCATAATCATCAGAATCTTGAGTTTTCATTACAGGTTCTGATGAGGAGAACTTCTGATTGACTTTGACTTACAACTTCTGGTTGTCTTAACTTCTAATGGTAGGTCTAAGATAATTAAATAGGGGCAGCTGTCATACCCTAATCTTGCCCCATGGAAAAAAAAATTAAATAAAAATTTCAAAAGTCAACAATTTGACCCAAAAGTCAATATTTTGTATAAAAATTTAAAAAAAAAAAAAATTCTCTAATAAATTGCATTTTTCATGATCATTGCATTTTTATTTTTATTTTTAATTCAAAGAAAATATATTATTTTATTATTATTAATGTTTATTTACTTTGTGAGCAAAAAACCCATAAATCAAAAATTCCAAAAAAATATTTCAAATTATCTCTACTCATCTCCACCTTACCAAATAATTTAGAATGTTCTATTTCTACACACATCACCGCTTCATACAAATTAAATGCCTAAAAAATGAGGAAAAACCATAAAATTGATTTCTCTCTTTTACCCTTTCAAACCAACACTCTCACCATCACTTTAACCTAATTCTATCCTATAAATAGAGTGCAAATTCATGCTCAGCAGCTAGAGAGAAGGAGGCCAAAATCTAAATCCCAAAAACTCTCTCAAAAATCACCATTTTTACCCAAAATTCATTTTCACACCAATCAACTTCAAATCTCAAATTTCTTTTTTCAAAGCTTCAACATACACTTCCAGTATCTGAACCAACACCATCAAAGCTCTACAAATCCAGTGGAAGAGGAGGATTGAAGCTCAAAGTGGTAAGGAGAAAACTTGGATTTTCTAGGCCAAAATAAAGCTCAAAAGCAGTAAGTTTTCGTGACTCTACTCTGTTTGATGTATCGTGAAGCTTTTCCATGAACCAACTCCCGAACCCACCATGGTTCTTCAACCATGTTAATCGAAGGTTTTCGCGATATTTTCCTTTCCCTTTTTGGGATAAATAAACGTCGATGGCGACTTCATTGATCATGAAATTTTACCAGCCGCTACACAAGGCACTCATTTCAAAGCAAAAAGCCCTCCAAGAAACAAAAAGCAATCAATGATACACAAAGTAAAGGGAGAAACCTTCTAAAGCCAAGCCACCACAATGGGGATCCACCATATGACCTACGAAGGAGAACCGTATCAAGAGTAAACAATAAAGAGATGCACTTCAACAGACTCATCCCCGCGCAAACGCGAGGTAAAGTAAAAGAAGGATATCATCATTCATAAGTTACCAAAAACGACGAATCCTAGCCAAAGACCCTAGTGAATGCACCGTGACAAGGCAAGAACAACTCTTCAGAATCATCAAATCAACATGGGTCCAAAAAACCCCGTAAAGACCAAAGGATTTTGCAACCACCAGAATCCCGTCAACAGAATAACTCGCTAGAGCAACTAGAAACTCCACACAAGCAAAGACGGAAGACCTCTAACTACGGTCTGGCAAGTGCACCAGTCTGTCGTCGAGTAATAATTCACACTCTAGGTGTCTAGAATGAGTTCTTATGCACAAGGATCATGCCAATGGGCTACTAGCATTATTTAAGTTTGTATTTTGCATTCGCTTTGGTTTTAAAAAGGGTTTTTAGTTAGAAAATAGCGATATGCGTGCAGAAAAGTAAATGGTGATTCAGAAACATAGAAGAAAAGTATGGTGGTTGGACTCCATCGCCTACTACTATTTGGCGTGAAGGTGTTTACTTTGATTTTTAGTAAACAAGCGCTAGTTTAAAATACTTGCAGTGTAGTTCTTCTGAGATTGGCTGCATCATAAGGCTAAAACAACATGGTCAGAGTGACTTAACTGAAGCACCAATGCTGAAGTAATTAAGTCTAAACCACTTGTGCATATTGAAGATGTGAATATGCAAAATGTTGAACAAGATGTCCTAGACATCTCGTCACTGGGTTCAGAGCATGGTTAGGCAGCATGTCGAATAAGATGTCCCAAGACATGTGGGTAGGACATCTTGACCCAGTTCAGCTTAAAAGATAATGCTTATCCATTAAGCACGCGTGTTTGTTTTAATTTGAATAAAACGCGAATCTTTTAGTAACAAGCTGAGATTAGGATTAATGATAAAGTTTGTTATTAATCCTATGTGTTAGATACGGTTGGATTCGTATTTAATTAGTGGATAGAGATTAATTCTTTATCTTTGTGGAGTTTGTTTTAAAACTAATTCTTATTGGAGTGCATCTGAAAGACTGAAGATTATCTGAAGACTTGCACGCCTATATAAAGGACTCAACATAGAGCTTAAAACTAAAACCCACAATAACTGAAGATTGTGAGTCCAAAGTTTTGTACCCACTGTGCAAAACATCAAGTGGCTCTTAGTATTGTTATTGATACTTTGAAGCTTGGAGTCGTTGAATGTTGTCATTCAACTTTGTCTTTTACACTGTGAAGTTTAAAGTTGTTTCGTCACTTGGGATTAGTGATTAGAGGGAGTTGGGTAGGTTCTTATATTCAGGGGGAGTTATCCCTTGAGTAGAAGATTACTAGGATTGAGAAAAGGCATACATGCCAAAAGGTGTTTGGTAGTGTTGTAAGACTAAGTATTGATTCGGAGTAGTAGTGTTCACTTCCTGGATTGGTATCCTCCAGAGTAGGGCTGTTTAGCGCCGAACTGGGTTAACAAATTACTGGTGTTTTTATTGCTTTTATTTACTTCAGTACTGCAATAAATCGTGATCCTCATAACCAGTTGTCTAGGACATCTGGACTGCAGACACATTGTCCTAGACATTGTGTAAGACATATGTCCTGCCTGAGAACAGAATTTCAATTGGCATCAGAGCAGGCACCCTAACCTGCTGGGTGAGCTCCAGGGAGACAATCTTGTTCAAGATGGACAGGAATGGAGGATCAATAAACAGACCATCAGTTCTGGATGGATCAAACTATGACTATTGGAAAGCAAGAATGATTGCCTTCATCAAGTCCATGGATCAAAAGGCATGGAGGGCAATTATCACGGGTTGGAATCACCCAATAGTCTCTGCAGAAGATGGCTCTTCAACATTCAAAGGTGAAGGAGAGTGGACCACAGAAGAGGAAACTGAGGCCAATGGCAACTCTAAAGCACTAAATGCTATCTTCAATGGTGTTGATAAAAATATATTCAAACTAATCAACACTTGTACAGAAGCGAAGCAAGCCTGAGAAGTCCTTCAAACTGCTCATGGAGGAACCTCCAAGGTCAAGATGTCAAAACTGCAGCTCCTCTCCACGAAATATGAAAATCTTAAGATGGAGGATGATGAGACTATATCAGATTTCAACAATAGGATTCGAGATATAGCCAACTCGTCTTTTGCTCTGGGAGAGAAAATACCTGAAGAAAAGTTGACAAGAAAAATCCTTAGATCACTACCTAAGAGATTCAACATGAAGGTAACTGCAATTGAAGAATCTCAAGACTTGAAAACAATGAAGATGGATGAACTCATTGGCTCACTACAAGCCTTTGAGATGGCGTTCGATGACAGATCAAAAAAGAAAATCAAAAACAAAGCTTTTCTGTCTAAAGAAGAATCAGACGAAGACAACCTATCTAGAGCCATAGCCCTTATAAGCAACGACTTCAACAGGTCTTTGGCAAAACTAGGAAAGTACAAGAAGTCAGATGTCCCAGTCATCCGGTTTGACATCAAGCCTCAGAGGAAGAACATTGATCAATGTAAGACATGTCAAGAAAATAGATGTTCTAAATGCAGAGGATATGGACACAACGTACATGAATGTCCTAATCATCTGAAAAACAACAGAAGGGTATGAGTAGTACCCTGTCTAAAGAACCTGACACATAAATCAATCTTGCATTTACCAGTAAATGCATGACAAAAGAGGATCCTTCAGAAAATCTCTCACCGTGGAACAAGGAAGAAGAAACAGGTGTGATACTACAACAGAGAAGACTCATAGATTCTCTTCTTCATGAAGGACTAGTCAACAATTATCTCAAGGAAGAAATCTCTCTGCTGAATATAAAACTCACTGAGATTGCTCTATCAATAAAAATTCAGAGCAACAGCTCAAAATCATCAAGGAAGTAGAGAAAGAAGCACATGTCGAACCACATGTCCCACCATTCTGAACAGAACCAAAGATCAACTAAAGACAATATTCAATCTAAAAGCAGAAAGAAGATTTGTCATCACTGTGGGAAAGAAGGACACATAAGGACTTTTTGCTTTGAGCTATATGGCTTCCCCAGGTTTCATGAACAATTTTGGAACAAACACACAGCTAGAAGACAAGCAAAGAACTCCCTAAGCAAGCTTACTTGTCTAATAGCTCATACATCACTCAGAGTAACCTCCAAAGATGATTGGTACTTTGATAGTGGATGTTCAAAGCACATGACTGGTGAAAAAGCTTATCTTCAAGAAATAAAAAACTATTCCAACAGCTATGTTACTTTCGGGGATGGAGCTAAAGGAAAAATAAAGGGGATAGGAAAGCTGAATGGACCTGAATTACCAAGCCTTGATAATGTTCTCCTAGTAAAAGGACTTACAACTAACTTAATAAGCATAAGTCAGCTATGTGACCAAGGACTGAGAGTCAGCTTCAACAACTCTGAATGCATTGTGACCAATAAAGATCAAGAAGTTATGAAAGGATCAAGGTCAAAGGATAACTGTTATCTATGGCAGTCTCAACTCAAGAGTCAGAACGTCTCATGCATGATAACTAAGGAAGATGAGACTAAGCTATGGCATCAAAAGCTGGGACATCTCAATCTCAAAAGTATGAGAAAACTCATCATAGAAAAAGCTGTCAGAGGATTGCCTAAACTCAAGATAGAGGAAGGCAAAATATGTGGAGAGTGCCAGATTGGGAAGCAAACCAAGATGTGACACAAGAAGGTTCGACATACGGTCACCACAAGAAACCAAGAGCTGCTTCATATGGATCTTATGGGACCTATGCAAGTTGAAAGCTTGAATGGTAAAAAATATGTTCTAGTATGCGTGGATGACTACTCAAGATACACATGGGTCAGATTTATCAGAGAAAAATCTGAAGCTTTTGATGTATTCAAAAGGAGCTATGCTATCTCATTGAGAAAGAACAGGGAAATGAAGTAATCAGAATAAGAAGTGATCATGGAAAAGAATTTGAAAACTCAAAATTTTCAGAATTCTGTGCTTCCAAAGGCATTGAACAAGAGTTCTCAGCTCCTATCACACCACAACAAAATGGAATGGTGGAAAGGAAAAATAGAACCTTGCAAGAATGCACTAGAGCCATGCTACACGCCCAAAAACTACCTTATCACTTCTGGGCTGAAGTTATGCACACAACATGTCATATACACAACAGGGTGACTTTAAGAAAAGGGACAAAAGCAACCCAGTATGAATTATGGAAAGGAAGAAAACCAACAGTCAAGTACTTCCATGTATTTGGTACGGTGTGTTATGTCTTAGTTGATCGAGAGCAGAGAAGAAAACTGGATCCCAAAAGTGATGAAGGCATCTTTATGGGATATTCAGCAAACAGTAGAACATATAGAGTATACAACAAACGCACCAAGACAATCATAGAATCCATCAATGTCGTGTTTAATGATACTCCTGAAGAACCTCTCACTGTAGAAGAAGAAGAAGATGATTCTCCTCAGCCATCAAGTGATCAACCAAATGTCCCGGACATCGTGCCAGACAGTCCAACAACTGAGCCAAGTACTGTATCTCATAGGTTCAAGGGATCATCCACAAGACTTCTGAAGATGCATCCTGTTGATAACATCATAGGAAATCCAAATGAAGGAGTCATCACCAGATCCAGAGATCAAATAGCTAACTCATGTTTCATATCCTCAATTGAACCTAAAAATATCAAAGAAGCACTGAGTGATGAGTTCTGGATCAATGCCATGCAAGAAGAATTGGAACAATTCACAAGGAATCATGTATGGGAGCTAGTTCCAAGACCTGAAGAAATCAATGTGATAGGAACCAAATGGGTGTTCAAGAACAAGTCAGATGAGAATGGTATTGTTACAAGAAACAAGGCTCGTTTAGTTGCTCAAGGATACACACAAGTAGAAGGGGTGGACTTTGATGAAACATTCGCACCAGTTGCTAGGCTTGAATCTATAAGGCTGCTACTAAGCATCTCGTGCACAATGAGGTTCAAACTTCATCAGATGAATGTTAAAAGTGCCTTTCTAAATGGATATCTGCATGAAGAAGTCTATGTAGAGCAACCAAAAGGATTTGTAGACTCCAGCTTCCCTGAACACATTTACAAATTGAAGAAGGCTCTATATGGATTGAAACAGGCACCCAGGGCATGGTACGAAAGATTGACTGAGTTCTTGATCAATAATGGGTACGTCAGAGGAGGCATAGATCAGACATTGTTTGTGAAGAAGAATCTAAAAGAGATTATGATCGCCCAAATCTATGTGGATGACATAGTCTTTTGAGGCACGTCTGACTAGATGGTGGAACAATTTGTTCGACATATGAAGTCTGAGTTTGAGATGAGTCTAGTAGGAAAACTAACCTACTTTCTTGGGCTTCAAGTCCAACAATCAGAAGACACAGTCTTTATATCACAAAGCAAATATGCTAAATGCATTGTGAAGAAGTTTGGACTAGAGAATGCCACACACAAAAGAACTACAGCTGCTACTCACATCAAATTGAGTAAAGATGAGAATGGAGTTGATGTAGATCAATGTCTCTATAGAAATATGATAGGGAGTCTTCTATACCTAACTGCAAGCAGACCAGACATAGCCTTTGCAGTAGGAGTATGTGCTCGATATCAAGCAAATCCCAAGACCAGTCATCTACTACAAGTGAAGAGAATCATCAAATATGTCAGTGGTACTTGTAATTATGGAATGCTCTACTCATACAATGCAAGCTCTACTCTTATTGGATATTGCGAAGCAGACTGGGCTGGAAGTGCTGACGACAGAAAAAGCACCTCAGGAGGTTGCTTCTTCCTTGGTGATAATCTCATCTCATGGTTCAGCAAGAAGCAAAACTGTGTGTCACTATCCACTGCTGAAGCTGAATACATAGCTGCAAGAAGTGCATGCTCACAGTTACTCTGGATGAAGAAAATGTTGACAGAATACAATGTCCAACAAGATGTCATGACATTATTCTGCGACAACATCAGTGCCATCAACATATTAAAAAATCATGTTCAACACATAGGACAAAGCACATTGATATTCGGCATCACTTCATCAGAGAACTTGTTGAAAACAAAGTGGTTACTCTAGAACACATAGCCACAGAAGAACAACTAGCAGATATCTTCATAAAACCTCTTGATGCAATCCAATTTGAACAATTAAGGAGTGCATTAGGCGTCTGCATTCATGAAGGTCTGTAGATTGCTACAGACCAAAAGGGGCGTGCAACCATCAGAAGATCCCACGCACGCCTCCAGCATGAGACAGAAACAAGTCAACAATCCAACACTACCTGTCTCATGTAAGTATTGTGGTCTACCAAATGTCCTAGACATTGGAGACTTTGACATCCGACACTTAAAGTGCACTTTTGTATGCTTTCTTTTAATCAATGAATATTTTCCTTTAACCTTTGACAAATTATGGTAAAAAGGGGGAGTAATAATTGATGATAAAGAACAGCTCTTTGGCAAGAAGAATCATTCTCTTGCTTTACGGATGAAAATAGCAAGCTTTAAAAAAAAAAATTAAAAACTAAAAAGCTATGCTAAAACAAGTATGTCCAGAGCATAATTAATATGCTAAAATTGAACCTCTAAGAAGTCTAGTGAGTCTTGATCACTCTGATTAAGTACTTTCCGCTGTAACTCAAGACTTTGGTTCACAAAGTCACTAGGTATCTCATCCCTGGACTTAGAAAATCATTGTAATGGATCATATGAAGACAAGAATAAGAATGTCTCATACTAGAAAAGGTTCATCACACATTCAAGATTAAAGAAGTCTTGAATATTGAAGACACACAAGATTCTGAAGATCAAAGACAATGAAGACCTGAAGATTTCAGAATAGAAGATTGCATCAACAGAGATCAATTTGAAGATTGAAGAATTTGAATGTAACATCCCCAAATTCTAAATTGCCTAATTAATTTTAATTAGAGAAAATCTATCAAAATTAGAATTAATTAGAGGTGATTAATTAAATTTGGTTTTGTGAGTCAAGTGGATTATGTGTAAAATTAGGGATTTTAATTAAAACCTAAACTACTCATTAAAACACTAATCTCACAATTGTGAAATTAATTAGCACAAGAGTTGAATTTCCCTCCCATTCTCTTCTCTCCCTCGTGACACACATACATACATACACCCATGACTCATTTCTCATGAATCCAACACCTCACCTTAAAAGAATGAGTCATGAATCCACTCAATGTTGCTCATTCCTCTTACATGCAATTCAAGCCAAAACTCTTTCATTTGTACTTCAGCAAAACTGAAGCTAAAACTCACCCATTTCTCTCTTCTTCCACGCAAAACAACAACAACAACATGCATACTTCCAAACTCTCCAATTTCACCCTTTCACATGATGCTTGTCATCTTCCTATGCCTCAGAGATTCCTTACCTGCTACTTAGACACAGAGATTCTCTTCTGAAACACAAGACCTCTATCATTTCCAAACTCATCACATGAACTAAATTACAAACTCTTTCACATCACCTCAACTTTATCCAATAGCATCACATGCCAGCAAGAAATAGACCAAGCTTAGTCCTGTTATTAACCTCAGAAAATCCTCTATAAATACCCTCATTCACAACTCACTTGATCATCAAACACTTCTCAAATTCGTAGTTCAAGTTAAGGGGTTTCAAAAGTGTCAAAGTTCAAGTTCTGTCCAATCTGGTCGTGGGTTGTAGCTGGGGTTGCAGTAGCTGATTTAGAGAGCCCAGGAAGCAAGGAAAAGCTTCAATCCAGGTGGGTTCTTAGGCTAGTGTAGCTAGAATTCCCAAATTGAACTTTTGCATGCAAACATAGGAATTTTAGGGAAAATTATGTGTGAGGAGAAATAACTCCCAATTTCTCCTCCAAAAAGTCGTAATTTATGTCTATAATATTGTTACAATGATTTACTTTGAGGATTGTAGGTGTTTATTTAAAAAATGGTGATTTTCTGCAAAACAGAGGCTGAAATACGCAGTTCTCGCCCGGCGAGCAGCCGGCGAGCCTTCTAGCGAGTGAACAAATTCTGGGCAGAGTATGAATGGCCCGGCAAGCCTTTGATGGCCCGGCGATCTTAGGCTGGCCCGGCGAGTGATAGCTCTCTCGGCGAGCATACTCAGAACAGATCTTGTTCCTTGCTTGGGCTTGTTGGAATGCTCTTTGGGCAAGGCTAGTATACTGGCCCTATTTTCACTAATATTTTCAAAACTATATGCACTCGTTTTATATCCTCGAATTGAATTAGTATTTTTGTAACAATGAAATTTATATAAAATACGAGTTGTTTGTTATCACGGTGCAATCCTAGGGTATAACTTAGGATCTTAGAAATTATTGAATGCTCCCCGGGTTTTGGGAAAATTATGGTAGTATGATATAATTTAGAATCAGTCAATTATGTGTGATTGTGACATCACTTATGGACTTCGTTTTAGAAGCTTCACAAGTAAAACTTTGTGAGCTGTATGCCGCAACGCTTTTTGTTCGCGGACAAGGCAGGCCTCTGAGATATGCTCACCTCAGAGTGTCTTGCGGTTAAAATCAACAAGACTAATTATGTGTTACACCCTTATTTAATTATGCCTATGATATTATGATATGAATTAAAATATGTTATGACTGATTAGGTGCCCCGGCTTAGTAGCCATTAGGAGGGTAGTAGGACCCAGTGAGACTTAGTAGTCTCACCCCAATCCAGTTATTTTTTTTCAAGCAAACAGGTTGAGTAGGTAAGCATGCTTTTGAGTAGCTGCTGCTGTTCGAGGATCGCATTATTAGATTTCTTGCTTTTGTCACTATCTATTCGTGTTGTTTTGTATTCCGCTGTGTTGTTCTATTATCTTTGTATCTCTACACCTGCGTGTGCATGAATTTTCAATAATGTAATTGTAATGAACTCAGTACCATTTATAATATTTCGCAATATATTCTAGACAATAATGTGGGGTGTTACAATTGGTATCAGAGCAGGTCGATTCAGATCTAGCGTGAGGTCATTAAAATTACTAATCCAATCCCAGTAGTCGTTTAGGTTCCCTACATATGTTTTAGGTGTCATGTCACTTTAAGCCTAGCTAACTTGACTTGATATTGGCAGTTAGAGCAGCATGTCAGGAGCAAGACGAGGACCTAGTAGGCCGCCAAGGAGGCATGATGATGATGAGGAACCAGAAGTTTACGGTGATGCCAACGCCAATATGTGGGCGAAAATGATGCACCAGCATCAGCAGTTCCAGGCTCAACAGGCGCAGCAACACTAAGAATTCATGGCTATGTTTCAACAACATATGAATAACCCTCCTCCTCAGAATCTTGGGTCGAGTGCAGCCTTTCGAGAATTCTGTAGAATGAGCCCTCCTGAATTTTACGGAGAGTATAATCCAGCCAAAGCCAGAGAGTGGTTACAAAGGATGAGTGGGATCTTCGATTCGATGACCTGTACCGAAGCAGACAAAGTAACATTCGTCTCCCGCTTCTTTAGGGGCGACGCATGTAACTGGTGGGAAGGAACTAAGAATTACATGGAAGCAAGTCAGATGGAAGTGAATTGGGTGAACTTCAGGCGTCTTTTCATTGGTCACTATATTCCCGAAAATTACCAGTTCTAAATGGAAAGGGAATTGACGGAGTTGAAGCAAGGCAGTTTGACCGTGGCCGAGTACACTATGAAATTCAACGAGCTGGTTCGTTACGTGGCAGACGGTGATGATGCTCCCACGGAAGCGTGGAAAATGAAGAAGTATCGAATTGGGCTTCGGGCGGATATACTTCACGATGTCTCCATGCAACAGATCGCTAACTTTGGTGATCTGGTGCAAAAGAGCTATCACGCCGAGGCAGGTCTCAGTAACATTCACAAAGAGAAGAATGAGGTGAATCAGAAGAAGAAGGGTTTGTTTGGAAAGTTTGGTCTGAACCTGAAATCCAAGGGTACATCAAGCATGGGTAAGCCGAGCCATTCCCAACGCTCACCTAGAAACTGTGCTGACTGTGGATATCCCCATAGTGGTGAGTGCATGAAAGGCAGGAATATATGCTACTACTGTAAACAACCTGGCCATTTCAGAAATGAGTGTCCTAAGCTGAAGAAGCAAGGAGACTCCAGTGGAACCACCAAGAACAAAGGTCGGGTATACTCTCTAGACTGTAATGAAATAAGATCCAATAGTTCGTTAACTATGGATGTTTGTTTGTTAGGACAGTCTAAAGTTTTAGTTTTGTTTGATTGTGGAGCCACTAATTCTTTCATAGCCGTAGACTGTGTCATGCGGTTAGGGTTATCCTATGTTCCTCTTATACCCCCAATGGCAGTCGCCGTCGCTACTGGCGGCAGAGTTACTTCAAAAAGAGTTTGCCAAAACTGTCCTATCTTAGTTGGAAGTAAGGTCTATCATATTGATCTAATTTGTCTACCTCTAAAGGATTTTGATGTCGTTCTTGGCATGGATTGGCTTTCCGCCAATACCGTGTATATCGGTTGTGCTGAAAAGAATCTGTATATTCCTTCTGAAACTTCCGCAGAAAGTAGAGCCTTATCTGCTTTGTTGCAAAACACTCATCAGATGATTCAATACTTAGGTGCCAGCAGTAAGTGTTTCAGTGTTCTGTTCACTATCGATCATGAGTCTAGTTTGAGTCCTAGTGACATCCCCATACTTAGTGAGTATTTAGATGTCTTTCTAGATGACATTATGAGTTTACCTCCTGAGCGAGAGATAGAGTTTTCCATAGATCTTGTTCCGGGTTCCCAACCCATATCTGTTGCTCCTTATCGCATGTCTCCATTAGAACTCCATGAGCTTAAGACTCAACTAGAAGAATTACTCCAGAAACACTTTATTCGTCCCAGTGTCTCTCCTTGGGGAGCACCTGTTATCCTTGTTAAGAAAAAGGACGGTACCATGCGCATATGCATTGATTATCGTCAATTCAATAAAGTTACAATCAAGAACAAGTATCCGTTACCTCGGATTGATGATCTTTTGGATCAACTCAGAGGTGCCACTGTTTTCTCAAAGATTGATCTCTGATCCGGTTATCATCAAATCAGAATCAAATCATCAGATATGTCCAAGACGGCTTTCAGAACGCGTTATGGGCACTATGAATTCCTAGTCATGCCTTTTGGTCTGACTAATGCTCCAGCAGTATTCATGGATTACATGAATAGAATCTTCCAGCCTTATCTCGACAAGTTTGTTGTTATCTTCATAGATGACATCTTGATCTATTCCCGTAATCCTGAGGAACATGCTGAACACTTGAGGATTGTTTTGAAAATCTTAAAAGAGAAGAAGTTGTACGCTAAATTCAGCAAATGTGAATTCTGGCTTTCAGAGATTAAATTTCTGAGACATGTTATTTCACAAGGCGGTGTATCTGTTGATCCGTCTAAAGTGGAGGCGGTTCTCAATTGGGAAAGACCCAGCAGTGTGACTGAAGTCAGAAGCTTTCTAGGCTTAGCCGGATATTACCGAAGGTTCATCCTTGGATTTTCGGAGATAGCTTTGCCTTTGACTCCTCTGACTAGAAAGGGTGCTGCTTTTGTCTGGGATACAGAATGTGAGATGAGTTTCAGAACTTTGAAAGAAAAGTTGACAAGTGCACCAGTGTTGGTGATTCCTGATCCAAATCGAAAGTATGTGGTGTACTGTGATGCATCGCATAAAGGACTTGGTTGTGTTTTGATGCAAGATGGTACTGTGGTGGTATATGCTTCTCGGCAATTGAAACCACATGAGCAGAACTATCCAACTCATGACCTGGAGTTAGCAGCTATTATCTTCTCTTTAAAGATTTGGAGACATCACTTGTATGGTGTCCAATTTGATCTTTTCAGCGATCATAAGCGCTTGAAGTACTTGTTTGACCAGAAAGATCTGAATATGAGACAACGTAGATGGATGGAGTATTTGAAGGATTTTGATTTCAATCTTAATTACCATCCTGGCAAGGCGAATGTGAACGTGTGAAAAAAACACAAGAGTAGTCCAGTCCCCTTGCACTTCCAAGGGATTTCACTATAATCACACAAGATTACAAATGCTCAAGCCAACTGCAAGAGACTTCCTTTGCTCAAGTAACTCCTTACAAGAGACTTCCAAATGCTCAAGCTCACAAGCAAGAGACTTCTAACACAAAACAAAATACAATGTTTTGAACAACTGATAAATAATATCAGAGTTCTGAGAACAAAGAAATACAACTTAAATAACAAGACTATTCTTAGAATCCTTGAAAAGAAAACTAAGGTTCAACAACTGACAAGCCAGAAGTTGAAAACTGTTTGTCTTGAATTTTGATATAATCTCAAGTTGTATCTAAGTTAAAAATGCTCTTTGAAATTTAGCAGAATAACAGCTCTTTTTTCTTCGTAAGTGTGTTGTCACGTCTTCAAATTCTTCCTCCTTTTATAGATGGTGTTGGAGCGTCTTGAATTTGAGCGGACACTGATGAAAACAGCTATGTAGTACTGTACCATTATTTTCATTTGAAATGTGCTTATCCAAATCAATTAAAGATTAAAATTTGAGCCTTGATTTTGAATATTCGCCCAAATCAGGAAAATACAGATAGTACAATAGTACAAACGTCATTATCATGAGGATAACGGTCTGAAAGAAGTTCTTCTGCTCCTTCAGATATTTGCCAAATAGGTGAAAGTCATTCAGAGAATAGAATGTTCTTCTGGCGTCTTCTGCTGTTCCATTGTCATCAGAGTTTACAGATATTAAATAACCTTCTAATGAGTTCAACTTCTGGTTGACTTTGACTTGCAACTTCTGATGACTTCAACTTCTGTGTTGACTTCAGAACTTGCATTTTCCAACTTCTGGGGATACTTTAGTATAGCAACCAGAACTTCAATTTCTAGTGAATATAAAATTTTAACTTGTATATCTGCATACTAGAGTAAATTATCAGTATTCCCTATTGTATATTAATACTATTGTTATCATCAAAACTACTTGGGTTATATTAGAACCAACTTTGTTCCAACAATCTCCCCCTTTTTGATTGATGACAAACCAAGTATTAATTTACAATGGTTGTTATTTTAATCACATAATTTCGTCCTTCAGGTTTATGAGTTTTGCAAGCTCCCCCCGAGTTCAGTAAAGAATGATTAAAATAGTTTAAAATTTTAATGTTGAATCCAGAACTTCAATATACATTTGACTTCCAGAAGATAGGTTTGCAAGCTTACGTGTATCATGTATAGCAAATTCTGATCTCAATAGAAAAATTTCCTTAAATAAAAAATTGAAAACTGATAAAATATAATAACTGAACTTAATGAAATTAAACATTTGAATTTTGGCTTCAGTTAGTGTTCTTAAATTAATTTACTCTTACTCCCCCTTTTGTCATTAAACAAAAAGAATAATAAAAAAAATTAAGAATAAAAGAACACGTGACTAAAGAATTAGTCAAGTCAAAAGAATGCATTAAAATAGATGATAAAAACCACAATCACATAATACCAAATAATCAAAACATTAAATAAACAGATCCAAAATAACAGGGTTCAACCAGAACATGATAAATAATAACATAAACAAAATAAAAACAAAGAAATCCTAGGGTTGAGAGGGATTAGAAGGGTTCTGCAGCTTGGCTTGAAGCTTCTTCAAAGCTTCTTCTGAGATCATCTGCAGCCTCTTGAACACATCTTCTGAGTCCATCTTACCAACCACAGGTTCAGATTCAGAGTCCACCTTGATAATCTTATCCAATTCTTGTGCATAAAAGGTAGAAAACTGATCCACAACCTTAGACATAACCATATTCATCTTCTCATCATGCAACCTCTTGGCTCTTTTGATTCTGTTCTCTTCAGCCTTGTACTCAGTGAACTTGTGCCTTGCAATGTTCATGATAAAGTTCCTTCTGTATTGAGAACTAAGATCACTCATCATTTGCGTGTACATATTTGTAATAGCAGTGCATTCTCCATCCACTTGATCAGGTGCAATAGCAAGAGCAGGTAGATTATGATGAAGTTCCTGAACTTTGTCATTAATGCCCATCAGCACACGCTTAACATCTTCTGGTGTGATGGCTTTGAGAGTGTTAGGAACAGATGAAGATGAGGGTTTATCTAGGACAATTGAGGGTAGAATGGTTTTATCTTGTTCTGTTGGAGGGGGTGTAATGACTTCTTCAAAGGTTTTAAGATAGTCATTTTCAGCATTTGTAAGTTGAGGATTTTGAGATTTCTGAGGTGAGGGGTTGTGAAGTTCCAACTCTAATAGTTGTAAAGCATTGGCAGGAATGCCAGTTTCAACTATAGTTTCAATGGGAGAAGCTTGATGATCAGATAAGGTCTTCTCAGAGTCATGGGAACTTGTTGAAACAGGTTTATCAGACACATGTGTAGTAGCTGTAACAAGAGTGGTCTATTGAGGAATAGCTTCAGAAGTTGCAACCTCTGCATTAACTTCTGATGCTACCTTCTCAAAGTTCTCCACAGGAGTAGGAGTAGAAACACCTGCTTCTGTAATCAGGGATAACACATGTTCAGAAAATTGTTTCATAGATTCAGGTGATGGTACAAAGCTAACAACTGGTGTTTTAAGAGAAACACTAGCAGAAACTTCTTCTATACAGTTAGATTTAGGTGCTAAATCTGAAAGGATTTTTGAAAAAGAGTTTTGAATAGGAACTGTATAGGGGATGTTTTTAGCATGCTTTGGACCATTAATGACATAATCAGGAATTTCTTTAACATTGATCTTTTTGTAAATACCTTTGTTTGCCAACTTTTGCACTATCTCAGCTTTAGGAATGGGAGTATCAAGAAAATCATTAGGCTCAGCTTCTACTCCAGTTTCCCAGCTATTTTTCCCAAGCCTTATAAAGCTCAACTTGCTTTATGGCTTCATCACGCTCAGCATCATCATCTTCAAGAATCAACTTCTGCCTCCTCTTCCTTTTCAAGTTTGTTCTGACCTTCTTAGCAACTTCTGGAGCAGCAATAGCAGCAGATCTAGAAGCACTAGCTTTCTCAACGATTTCCACCTCTGCCTCTGCTTGAGTAGCAGGCTCAGAGTTTCCAGGGTTCACTTCTTCTGTAGCAACCTTCTTTCCATCAACTTCTGAGGTATTCTTCACACCAGAAGTACTTCCAGACTTCTTCTGGGGTGTAGAACTTCTTGCTCTTTTGGGTTGAGGTTCTGTAGATTCTGATTTCTTGATAATCTTCTTCTTCTTCTTTGTTTGAATAGGCAACAACTGTTGTGTGGCTAATCTTTCTTCCAACTTCTGATCAACTCCTTCTTCCAGAAGTTTCTTATGCATACCAGCAATAAGAGAAACTTCTTCTCTAGACACAGAGGTGATATAGAAGTGCTTATCACTTTCCTCCTTCCTTGGTCTATATTGAACTTGTGGAGTAATCACGGGTCCTTGAGTCTTCAATACTTTCTTCACAGATAAACCACTTATCACAGTGGGATAAGCATCAATGACAGATGCATAACCAGGGAAAGTAGTTTTCAGAGAATGTATCAAATAACTTCTGTGAAACATGAAGGATAGGAATCTGCAGTAATGTGCTTTCGTTGTACCCTTGGTTTGACTATCAGAGATAGTTTTACACATGTGCTCAAAAATCACCTTGGCAAAGTCCACCTCAGCTTTTATTCCCAAATAATATAAAACAGTTTTATATAAATTGGAAACTTGGTTAGATGAACCAACCTTTGGTAAAATAGAGTCACACAAAATCTTGTAAAGTATCTTGTAGTACGGCTTCATGTCATTGTTGTTCTTGGAAGTAGAATTCTTGCCATAGATTTCTTCTTGAATGTAGTGTCTAACTTCATCAGCGGCGTAAGGAACAATACCCTTGATTGACAGTTGAGCTGCTTGTCTAATGTGCTCATGTCTGATTCTAATGCAGACACCACCAACTTCTGAGCGAATCTCTTTGCCCAGATATTCATCTTGTGGTATTGAGTTGCAGAGAGCCACTTGTGCCTTCATCCAAAAATCCTTCACAATTTCTGGATAGACAGGTCCATTAAGACAATCTAGAAAAGTTATCAACCTTTGAGCCTCAAACGCTTCCTTGATCCCTTTACAACCATTAGCCCTAATTGCTTCAAAGTCGACTGGTCTCTCAATATGCAGAAATAAGTCTGAAATAGGAAAGCTTACTCTGTCTTTAGAGAGAACACTAGGAGTAGATGCTTTGATGTCAGCAATAGGTGGTACACTCGCATGCCTTTCTCCTAGAGATTGGGGGTTAGGGTTTGCTAATTTGAGAGAAGAAAGAAATTGCTCTGAGTTTTAGAAGAGATGAAAGTGTGGGTAGTGAATGTGTAAGTGTGTGAATGTGAACAGTTAGTGTTTAAAAAGGAAAGAAAAACAAAACCGCGCAAAAACGTACTAACTAAAAGGACAGGGGTAAAAGAGTAACTTAACAATTCACAAATTGAATTAGAACACAACCATCACTAACCAACTTCTTTCTCTAATAGCAAACAGACACATGTATTAGAAGATTGATTAAATATCCGACACGTTAGCGACCGTAGTTGAAGAGGTAACTCAACAGTTACTGCCACGTCACGTTCAGAACCACTCACAAACTTCTGATAGAAATACAGAAGATGGATTTGTCAACTTCTGATACACAAGTTCTGACTCCCCCTAACTTCTGATAAAAGATATCAGAAGATGGTTTGTCTAAACTTCTGATGCAAAAGGTTTGACTCCCCCTAACTTCTGATAAACTTCCAGAACTTCCTAAAATAATATTCTTCACTAGAGTTTAGCTTATTCACAGATTTCCATCATATTAAGATTCCTTTTGATAAAATCAAATCTTTCAACAGCTAAGGGTTTTGTAAAGATATCAGCCCATTGATTTTCAGTATCAATAAACTTGAGATCAATTACACCCTTCTGTACATAGTCTCTTATAAAATGATGTTTAATCTCAATATGCTTAGCTCTTGAGTGTAGAATAGGATTTTTAGAAAGATGAATGGCAGCAGTGTTATCACAATATAAAGGAATATTATGACTGCTTATTTGATAATCTTCCAATTGATATTTCATCCAAAGTAGTTGTGTACAACACTTGGCTGCTGAAATGTATTCTGCTTCTGCAGTTGACATAGCTATGGTGGTTTGCCTTTTACTGGCCTAAGAAATCAAATTCTCACCAATGAATTGACAACTTCCACTAGTGGATTTTCTTTCAAGTTTATCACCAGCATAGTCAGCATCACAGAATCCAATCAGTTTGTAATCATTGAATTTCTGATACAGCAATCCAATGTTAAAAGTAGCCTTCAGATATCTAAAGATTCTCTTTACAGCAGTAAAATGTGATTCTCTAGGATCTGATTGAAATCTTGCACACAGACATACACTGAATAAGATATCAGGTCTAGAAGCTGTTAGATAGAGAAGAGATCCAATCATACCTCTATATAACTTCTGGTCAACTTTACCTTCAGAATCACCTTTGCCAAGACTTGATGTAAGATGCATTGGAGTATTCATGGGTTTGCAGTCTTCAAGATTGTACTTCTTCAGAAGATCTTTGATATACTTTGACTGATGAATGAAGTTTCCTTTCTTTGTTTGATTGATCTGAATTCCCAGAAAATACTTCAATTCTCCCATCATGCTCATCTCAAATTCATCTTGCATCATCTTAGAAAAGTTCTTGCAAAGTCCAGCATTAGTTGATCCAAAAATGATGTCATCAACATAAATTTGAATGATTAGAATGTCTTTCTTCATGGTCTTCTTGAATAGTGTATTGTCAACTTGACCTTTTACAAAACCATTGTCAACCAAGAAGTTACTTAGTCTCTCATACCAAGCTCTGGGAGCTTGTTTGAGTCTATAGAGTGACTTCTTTAGTCTGAACACATGATCTGGATTAGAAATATCTTCAAATCCTGGAGGTTGTTTGACATATACTTCTTCAGAGATTACACCATTTAGAAATGCACTCTTAATATCCATTTGATAAAGTGTAATGTTGTTGTTGACAGCATAAGAAGTAAGTAATCTTATAGCTTCCAATCTTGCAACTGGAGCATAAGTCTCTGTATAACCAATGCCTTCTTGTTGACTGTATCCTTGTGCAACAAGTCTAGCTTTGTTTCTTGTTACTTCTCCTTGTTCATTTAGCTTGTTTCTGTATACCCACTTTGTTCCAATAATGTTCTTGCCTTTAGGTTTGGGTACAAGATCCCATACATAATTCCTTTGAAATTGATTCAGTTCTTCTTCCATAGCAACTATCCAAGCATCATCAGATAATGCTTCATCAATGGTTTTAGGTTCAATCAAGGAAACTAGACCAAATAAGGATTCTTCATCCCTAAAGCTTGATCTTGTTTTCCTAGGACTATTCTTATTACCAATGATAAGCTCTTCAGGATGTGATGACTTATACTTGAAAGTATTCTTGGGAATAGTTGTTTCTTCTTGTTCAGGATCTACAGTTGGTGTTGTTTGATGATCATCAGATTCTGGAACTTGATTGTTCTCTGGTGCTTCCAGAAGTTGAGGAGTGGGAATAGGTTCACAGCCTTCATCTTCTGAGTCTTGAGAATTTGAAATTTCTATAGAAGGCTCTGAATTTTCATGATCAGGCGCTTTATCATCAAACTTTACATGCATAGATTCTTCAACTGATTGAGTTTCAGAATTATACACTCTGTATGACTTGGAGCGCTCAGAATATCCAATAAAGATACCCTTACTAGCTTTAGAGTCAAATTTCTTTATATAGACTTTAGTATTCAGAATGTAACAAGTACAACCAAATTGGTGAAAATAAGAAATGTTGGGTTTCCTTCCTCTAAAAAGTTCATATGTTGTTTCATTCAGAATAGGTCTAATATAGATTATGTTCTGAATATAACAAGCAGTGTTTATTGCTTCTGCCCAGAAAAATTTTGCCAAAGAATGTTCATGCATCATGGTTCTAGCCATCTCTTGCAAAGATTTGTTCTTTCTTTCTACAACTCCATTTTACTGTGGAGTTCTAGGAGAAGAGAACTCATGGAAAATTCCATGCTCTTCACAAAAGTTTTCAAAAGGTTCATTTTCAAATTCTCCACCATGATCACTTCTAACTTTTAAAATCCTTAAATCTTTTTCATTTTGAATTTGGGCACAGAAGACACTAAACTATTCAAATGTATCATTCTTAGATTTCAGAAATCTTACCCAAGTCCATCTACTATAATCATCAACAATGACTAGTCCATACTTCTTTCCATTGAGTGAAGTAGTGCTAACTGGTCCAAACAAATCAATGTGCAGAAGTTCTAAAGGTCTAGAGGTAGAAACAATGTTCTTAAGTTTAAATGAGCTTTTGACAAATTTCCCTTTTTGAGAAGAGTCACAAAGAGAATCTGAGTGATAAGTCAATTTAGGAAGGCCTCTTACAAGATTGTCTTTGCTAAGCTTAAAAATTAATCTCCAGTTAGCATGACCCAATCTCTTATGCCAAACCCATTTCTCATCACTTAGAGTCAACAAACAAAGCACATTCTGATCTTCCAGATCAGATAAATTAACTTTATAAACATTGCCCTTTCTACAACCTTTAAACAAGATAGACTTGTCAGAGTTATTAATTACAGTACATGAATTCTTATTAAACACAACATCATAATTACTGTCACATAATTGACTTATGCTAAGTAGATTATGTTGTAGTCCATCAACCAACCAAACATCAGAAATAGAAAGAGAAGAATTACCTACTTTACCTATACCAATGATTTTGCCTTTCTGGTTCCCACCAAATCCTACAGTTCCTCCCTCTCTCAGAGTCAGGGTGAGGAACAAGTGCTTGTCTCCTGTCATGTGTCGTGAACATCCACTGTCCAGATACCATAAGCTTTGCCTTTTTCTTGGGGTGCATACCTGCAGTAAACATTATCTCAGACTTTGGTACCCATATTCTGATGGGTCCTCTAAAGTTAGTTCTATTATTCTTCTTCTGTCTCTTGTAATTTCCAGAGGGTCCATAGTGAGGTGAGCCTTTGAAAACAGGTTTAGGCTTAACCTTTCCTTTGGACCTTGACCCAGAGTGTGTCAGCAAACCAGCTTTCAAGTTTGTACAGCCTGATCTCATGCCCCGAGTACTCATAAGCTTGAAGATCTTCTGTACTCCTTTATAAGACTTGGATACTGAAGCAATGGGAGCAGAGGTTTTTAAAGACTCCATGCTTACTTGAGCATCTGACACCTTTGGATTTTATGTACTACTACTAGAAATAAAATTAGAATAAAGATCAGAAGATGTTCTGCTAATACACACAGACTGATTTTAGTTTCCTTTGACAGTACTCCCCAAACCCTGTCCAGTGTATTTGCCAACACCATAAATCATAGAGGCTAATTTATGCTTGTCAATATTGTGATGAACAAACTCTTGAAGAGCAATCTCATGCTTATCATAGGGTTTGTTACATGTTCTGCAACCATTTTCAAGAACTTGAATAGTCTTTAAGGACTTCTTATAGTCTTCTTGAATATGATTGACCTTATCATTGAGCATGTCAAACTTTTGTTTAAAAAGCTCTAGCTCATTTGATTTTTCCATGTATTTCATCACAGTATCTTTCAAAGCCTTAGAGAGTTGAATATCAGAGAGTTTAGAAATAACCTGTTCAATATCTTCTGAATCTTACTCAACATCACTTTCAACATCTGATTCTGCTGTGGCCACGAGTGCCAAGTTAGCTTCTGCATCTTCAGCTTCATCATCAGACAGCTTGTCAAGATCTTCCCATGTGGCTAGAAGACTCTTCTTAGCTTTGTTCTTGAAAGTGCTCTTTCTTCCTTTTCCCTTGGTGCTCAAGTCAGGACAATCAGCAATGAAGTGTCCAGGCTTGTTGCAGTTAAAGCAATTCTTAGAATCATCATTCTTTTCTTTATTTCCATAACTTATGTAACCAGAACCTTTGGATCCGGAACTTCTACCAGAGTATCTTGGTTTTCTTCTTGCCCACTTCTGGAACTTCTTGGTCAGAAGTGCAAATACATCATCATCTGATCCCTCTTCTTGATCATCTGCAGAAGATTCTTCTGTCTCAAATTCAACAACCTTAGCCTTGAGAGCCTTAGAAGGTCCAGAAGTAGCATGCAGAGCCAAAGACTTCGTTCTCTTCTGAGGTTCATCAGAGGATAGCTCAATCTCAAGACTCATGAGTGAACTAATTAAACCCTCCAGACTTAGGGTGTCTAAATCCTTTGCCTCCTGAATAACAGTGACCTTAGGTCTCCACTTAGCAGGTAAGCTTCTAAGAATCTTCTTCACATGATCAGAAGTAGTATAACTTTTCTTCAGAACTTGAAGACCTGCAACCAGAACTTTGAATCTTGAAAACATAGACTCAATGTTCTCATCTTCCTTCATTCTAAAGAGTTCATACTGTTGAATCAGAAGTGTTGCTTTTGCCTCCTGCACCTGTTTGTTTCCATCATAAGATGAGCATAAAGAATCATAGATACTCTTAGCAGTAGATTTATCTGTGATCTTAAGGTACTCTTCATGAGATATGCAGATTATCAAGATATCCTTGACCTTGTGGTGCTTCTTGTACGCTTTCTTGTCCTTGTCAGTGAAAGCTTGCCTTGTATCATAATCTAGTGTTCCTCTTTCATCCAAACCTTGAAATGTAGTTCCTCTTTCAACTAAGTCCCAAAGGTCATCATCAATACCAACTAGATGACTGTAAATTCTATCTTTCCACCAGAGAAGGTAGAACCATCACCATTGAACTTGGGAGCTTTGCTGTTGTTGTTTTTATCATCAACATCATAGTTGTAAGAAATTTCTGTTTTCTTGCTATGTTCACCAGGTCCAGACATAGTGTTTTGACACAACAAATAACTGTCTCACTGCAAAGTGATATAACAGAACCGGGTTCTAGATGCCAATTGAAGGTGTGAAAAACACACAAGAAGGGGGGGTTGAATTGTGTTTTTGGTTAGTTTAAAAAACTTCTTCAAAGTTTTGCAACTTATCAGATTTCGCAGCGGGCCAAAACTAAACACAAACAACTTCTGGATGGTTAAAGCAAAACAGAGTATGAATGAATAAAAGCAGAGAGAAGAGAGAAGAGATAACACAAGAGATTTATACTGGTTCCTCTCACAAACCGAGAGTAGTCCAGTCCCCTTGCACTTCCAAGGGATTTCACTATAATCACACAAGATTACAAATGCTCAAGCCAACTGCAAGAGACTTCCTTTGCTTAAGTAACTCCTTACAAGAGACTTCCAAATGCTCAAGCTCACAAGTAAGAAACTTCTAACACAAAACAAAATACAATGTTTTGAACAACTGATAAATAATATCAGAGTTCTGAGAACAAAGAAATACAACTTAAATAACAAGACTATTCTTAGAATCCTTGAAAAGAAAACTAAGGTTCAACAACTGACAAGCCAGAAGTTGAAAACTGTTTGTCTTGAATTTTGATATAATCTCAAGTTGTATCTAAGTTAAAAATGCTCTTTGAAATTTAGCAGAATAACGGTTCTTTTTTCTTCGTAAGTGTGTTGTCACGTCTTCAAATTCTTCCTCCTTTTATAGATGGTGTTGGAGCGTCTTGAATTTGAGCGGACACTGATGAAAACAGCTATGTAGTACTGTACCATTATTTTCATTTGAAATGTGCTTATCCAAATCAAGTAAAGATTAAAATCTGAGCCTTGATTTCGAATATTCGCCCAAATCAGGAAAATAAAGATAGTACAATAGTACAAACGTCATTATCATGAGGATAACGGTCTGAAAGAAGTTCTTCTGCTCCTTCAGATATTTGCCAAATAGGTGAAAGTCATTCAGAGAATAGAATGTTCTTCTGGCGTCTTCTACTGTTCCATCGTCATCAGAGTTTACAGATATTAAATAACCTTCTAATGAGTTCAACTTCTGGTTGACTTTGACTTGCAACTTCTGATGACTTCAACTTCTGTGTTGACTTCAGAACTTGCATTTTCCAACTTCTGGGGATACTTTAGTATAGCAACCAGAACTTCAATTTCTAGTGAATATAAAATTTTAACTTGTATATCTGCATACTAGAGTAAATTATCAGTATTCCCTATTGTATATTAATACTATTGTTATCATCAAAACTACTTGGGTTATATTAGAACCAACTTTGTTCCAACAGAATGTTGTAGCGGACGCTTTGAGCAGGAAAGCCCTGTATACCTCTGAACTACTGATGCAAGAATGTGGTCTGTATGAGAAATTCAGAGATTTGAACCTGAATGTTGTGTACCAGAAGAGTGGTATTAGAATCAACAGAATGGAGTTGTCTTGTGATCTGCGCTTGAGGGTAGTGCAGGCACAACGTAATGATATGGACTTGCAGAGGAGATTAAACAACCCAGAATTTTCAATAGCATCTGATGGTGCCATGCTGTGTGAAGAGAGATTACGTGTACCGAATGATGATGAATTGAAAAGACTGATTCTTGAAGAGGCACATAAAAGTGGATTCTCGATTCATACGGGATCTACCAAAATGTACCATGACCTGAAGCAGAATTACTGGCGGCCAAACATGAAGGCAGAAATCGCAGATTTTGTGTCTAGATGACTGGAATGTCATCAGGTGAAAATTGAACACCAGAAACCTGGAGGACCCTTGCAACCCTTAGAAGTTCCTGAGTGGAAGTGGGAACATATTACTATGGACTTTGTAGGAGGATTACCCCGCAATCAGAAAGGTCAAGATTCCATATGGCTAATCGTGGATAGACTAACCAAGTCAGCTCATTTCATTCCCGTAATGTCCACCTATAAGGCCACACAGTATGCAGCTATCTTTATAGAACATATTGTGAGGTTACATGGTGTCCCACTCAGTATCGTTTCCGATCGTGATCCTATCTTCACTTCTAGGTTTTGGAAAGCCTTCCAGAATGCGATGGGTACTCGGTTAAGAATGAGTACATCGCATCATCCTCAGATAGATGGTCAGTCGGAGAGAACCATTCAAACTCTTGAGGATATGCTTCGTGCCTGTGAGCTAGAGGATGGTGGTAGTTGGAGTAACTACTTACACTTGATTGAATTTGCTTACAACAACAGTTATCATTCCAGTATAGGGATGGCACGGTTTGAAGCCTTGTATGGAAGGAAGTGTAGGACACCTTTGTGTTGGACCGAAGTCGGTGATCGCGGACTGTTAGGACCGGACATTATCCAAGAGACAACTCTAAAGGCTAAGACCATCCGCGAAAAGATGAAAGTTGCTCAGAGTCGGCAGAAGAGTTATGCTGACAAAAGAAGGAGACCTTTGGAATTTGAAGAAGGTGATCATGTGTTTTTGAGAGTTACTTCGAAGTTGGGGTTACGTGGTGTTTTCAGAACTAAGAAGCTCTGTCCAAGATATATTGGACCTTATCAAATTCTTCGACGCATTGGTTCTGTAGCCTATCAGTTAGCTCTTCCTCCATCCATGTCAGGGCTACACAATGTGTTCCATGTTTCGCAGCTTCGAAAGTATATTCCAGATCCTTATCGGCCGATAGAGATTGAGCAGATAGATCTTCAGCCAGATTTAACATATCAACCTAATCCAGTTCGAATCATTGATCGTGATGTCAAAACCCTTCGGAATAAGAGGATTCCTATTGTCAAAGTTGAATGGGCTCAGTCCCCTGATGGTGAATACACTTGGGAACTGGAATCCGATATGATGAAAAGTTATCCTCATCTATTCTAAGGTAAATTTGTCAATTTCGAGGACGAAATTTCTTTAAAGGGGGTAAATTGTAACATCCCCAAATTCTAAATTGCCTAATTAATTTTAATTAGAGAAAATCTATCAAAATTAGAATTAATTAGAGGTGATTAATTAAATTTGGTTTTGTGAGTCATGTGGATTATGTGTAAAATTAGGGATTTTAATTAAAACCTAAACTACTCATTAAAACACTAATCTCACAATTGTGAAATTAATTAGCACAAGAGTTGAATTTCCCTCCCATTCTCTTCTCTCCCTCGTGACACACATACATACATACACCCATGACTCATTTCTCATGAATCCAACTCCTCACCTTAAAAGAATGAGTCATGAATCCACTCAATGTTGCTCACTCCTCTTACATGCAATTCAAGCCAAAACTCTTTCATTTGTACTTCAACAAACTGAAGCTAAAACTCTCCCATTTCTCTCTTCTTCCATGCAAAACAACAACAACAACATGCATACTTCCAAACTCTCCAATTTCACCCTTTCACATGATGCTTGTCATCTTCCTATGCCTCAGAGATTCCTTACCTACTACTTAGACACAGAGATTCTCTTCTGAAACACAACACCTCTACCATTTCCAAACTCATCACATGAACTAAATTACAAACTCTTTCACATCACCTCAACTCTATCCAATAGCATCACATGCCAGCAAGAAATAGACCAAGCTCAGTCCTGTTATTAACCTCAGAAAATCCTCTATAAATACCCTCATTCACAACTCACTTGATCATCAAACACTTCTCAAATTGGTAGTTCAAGTTAGAGGGTTTCAAAAGTGTCAAAGTTCAAGTTTTGTCCAATCTGGTCGTGGGTTGTAGCTGGGGTTGCAGTAGCTGATTTAGAGAGCCCAGGAACCAAGGAAAAGCTTCAATCCAGGTGGGTTCTTAGGCTAGTGTAGCTAGAATTCCCAAATTGAACTTTTGCATGCAAACATAGGAATTTTAGGGAAAATTATGTGTGAGGAGAAATAACTCCCAATTTCTCCTCCAAACAGTCGTAATTTATGTCTATAATATTGTTACAATGATTTACTTTGAGGATTGTAGGTGTTTATTTCAAAAATGGTGATTTTCTGCAAAACAGAGGCTGAAATACGCAGTTCTCACCCGGCGAGCCTACTAGCGAGTGAACAAATTCTGGACAGAGTATGAATGGTCCGGCGAGCCTTTGCTGACCCGGCGAGTGATAGCTCGCTCGGCGAGCATTCTCAGAACAGACCTTGTTCTTTGCTTGGGCTTGTTGGAATGCTCTTTGGGCAAGGCTAGTATACTAGCCCTATTTTCACTAATATTTTCAAAACTATATACACTCGTTTTATATCCTCGAATTGAATTAGTATTTTTGTAACAATGAAATTTATATAAAATACGAGTTGTTTGTTATCACGGTGCAATCCTAGGGTATAACTTAGGATCTTAGAAATTATTCAATGCTCCCCGGGTTTTGGGAAAATTATGGTAGTATGATATAATTTAGAATCAGTCAATTATGTGTGATTGTGATATCACTTATGGACTTCGTTTTAGAAGCTCCACAAGTAAAACTTTGTGAGCAGTATGCCGGAACGCTTTCTGTTCGCGGACAAGGCAGGCCTCTGAGATATGCTCACCTCAGAGTGTCTTGCGGTTAAAATCAACAAGACTAATTATGTGTTACACCCTTATTTAATTATGCCTATGATATTATGATATGAATTAAAATATGTTATGACTGATTAGGTGCCCCGGCTTAGTAGCCATTAGGAGGGTAGTAGGACCCACTAAGACTTAGTAGTCTCACCCCAATCCAGTTATTTTTTTTCAAGCAAACAGGTTGAGTAGGTAAGCATGCTTTGGAGTAGCTGCTGCTGTTCGAGGATCGCATTATTAGATTTCTTGCTTTTGTCACTATCTATTCATGTTGTTTTGTAATCCGCTGTGTTGTTCTATTATCTTTGTATCTCTGCACCTGCGTGTGCATGAATTTTCAATAATGTAATTGTAATGAACTCAGTACCATTTATAATATTTCGCATTATATTCTAGACAATAATGTGGGGTGTTACAATTGGTATCAGAGCAGGTCGATTCAGATCTAGCGTGAGGTCATTAAAATTACTAATGCAATCCCAGTAGTCGTTTAGGTTCCCTACATATGTTTTAGGTGTCATGTCACTTTAAGCCTAGCTAACTTGACTTGATATTGGCAGTTAGAGCAGCATGTCAGGAGCAAGACGAGGACCTGGTAGGCCGCCAAGGAGGCATGATGATGATGAGGAACCAGAAGTTTACGGTGATGCCAACGCCAATATGTGGGCGAAAATGATGCACCAGCATCAGCAGTTCCAGGCTCAACAGGCGCAGCAACACTAAGAATTCATGGCTATGTTTCAACAACATATGAATAACCCTCCTCCTCAAAATCTTGGGTCGAGTGCAGCCTTTCGAGAATTCTGTAGAATGAACCCTCCTGAATTTTACGGAGAGTATAATCCAGCCAAAGCCAGAGAGTGGTTACAAAGGATGAGTGGGATCTTGGATTCGATGACCTGTACCGAAGCAGACAAAGTAACATTCGTCTCCCGCTTCTTTAGGGGCGACGCATGTAACTGGTGGGAAGGAACTAAGAATTACATGGAAGCAAGTCAGATGGAAGTGAACTGGGTGAACTTCAGGCGTCTTTTCATTGGTCTCTATATTCCCGAAATTTACCAGTTCCAAATGGAAAGGGAATTGACGGAGTTGAAGCAAGGCAGTTTGACCGTGGCCGAGTACACTATGAAATTCAACGAGCTGGTTCGTTACGTGGCAGACGGTAATGATGCTCCCACGAAAGCGTGGAAAATGAAGAAGTATCGAATTGGGCTTCGGGCGGATATACTTCACGATGTCTCCATGCAACAGATCGCTAACTTTGGTGATCTGGTGCAAAAGAGCTATCACGCCGAGGCAGGTCTCAGTAACATTCACAAAGAGAAGAATGAGGTGAATCAGAAGAAGAAGGGTTTGTTTGGAAAGTTTGGTCTGAACCTGAAATCCAAGGGTACATCAAGCATGGGTAAGCAGAGCCATTCCCAACGCTCACCTGGAAACTGTGCTGACTGTGGATATCCCCATAGTGGTGAGTGCATGAAAGGCAGGAATATGTGCTACTACTGTAAACAACCTGGCCATTTCAGAAATGAGTGTCCTAAGCTGAAGAAGCAAGGAGACTCCAGTGGAACCACCAAGAACAAAGGTCGGGTATACTCTCTAGACTGTAATGAAATAAGATCCAATAGTTCTTTAACTATGGATGTTTGTTTGTTAGGACAGTCTAAAGTTTTAGTTTTGTTTGATTGTGGAGCCACTAATTCTTTCATAGTCGTAGACTGTGTCATTAAGGTTAGGGTTATCCTCTGTTCCTCTTATACCCCAATGGCAGTCGCCGTCGCTACTGACGGCAGAGTTACTTCGAAAAGCGTTTGCCAAAACTGTCCTATCTTAGTTGGAAGTAAGGTCTATCATATTGATCTAATTTGTCTACCTCTAAAGGATTTTGATGTCGTTCTTGGCATGGATTGGCTTTCCGCCAATACCGTGTATATCGGTTGTGCTGAAAAGAATCTGTATATTCCTTCTGAAACTTCCGCAGAAAGTAGAGCCTTATCTGCTTTGTTGCAAAACACTCATCAGATGATTCAATACTTAGGTGCCAGCAGTAAGTGTTTCAGTGTTCTGTTCACTATCGATCATGAGTCTAGTTTGAGTCCTAGTGACATCCCCATACTTAGTGAGTATTTAGATGTCTTTCTAGATGACATTATGAGTTTACCTCCTGAGCGAGAGATAGAGTTTTCCATAGATCTTGTTCCGGGTTCTCAACCCATATCTGTTGCTCCTTATCGCATGTCTCCATTAGAACTCCATGAGCTTAAGACTCAACTAGAAGAATTACTGCAGAAACACTATATTCGTCCTAGTGTCTTTCCTTGGGGAGCACCAGTTCTGCTTGCTAAGAAAAAGGACGGTACCATGCGCATATGCATTGACTATCGTCAACTCAATAAAGTTACAATCAAAAACAAGTATCTGTTACCTCGGATTGATGATCTTTTGGATCAACTCAGAGGTGCCACTGTTTTCTCAAAGATTGATCTCCGATCCGGTTATCATCAAATCAGAATCAAATCATCAGATGTGTCCAAGACGGCTTTCAGAACGCGTTATGGGCACTATGAATTCCTAGTCATGCCTTTTGGTCTGACTAATGCTCCAGCAGTATTCATGGATTACATGAATAGAATCTTCTAGCCTTATCTCGACAAGTTTGTTGTTATCTTCATAGATGACATCTTGATTTATTCCCGTAATCCTGAGGAACATGCTGAACACTTGAGGATTGTTTTAGAAATCTTAAGAGAGAAGAAGTTGTACGCTAAATTCAGCAAATGTGAATTCTGGCTTTCAGAGATTAAATTTCTGGGACATGTTATTTCACAAGGCGGTGTATCTGTTGATCCGTCTAAAGTGGAGGCGGTTCTCAATTGGGAAAGACCCAGCAGTGTGACTGAAGTCAGAAGCTTTCTAGGCTTAGTCGGATATTACCGAAGGTTCATCCTTGGATTTTCAGAGATAGCTTTGCCTTTGACTCGTCTGACTAGAAAGGGTGCTGCTTTTGTCTGGGATACAGAATGTGAGATGAGTTTCAGAACTTTGAAAGAAAAGTTGACAAGTGCACCAGTGTTGGTGATTCCTGATCCAAATCGAAAGTATGTGGTGTACTGTGATGCATCGCATAAAGGACTTGGTTGTGTTTTGATGCAAGATGGTGCTGTGGTGGCATATGCTTCTCGGCAATTGAAACCACATGAGCAGAACTATCCAACTCATGACCTGGAGTTAGCAGCTATTATCTTCGCTTTAAAGATTTGGAGACATCACTTGTATGGTGTCCAATTTGATCTTTTCAGCGATCATAAGATCTTGAAGTACTTGTTTGACCAGAAAGATCTGAATATGAGACAACGTAGATGGATTGAGTATTTGAAGGATTTTGATTTCAATCTTAATTACCATCCTGGCAAGGCGAATGTTGTAGCGGACGCTTTGAGCAGGAAAGCCCTGTATGCCTCTGAACTACTGATGCAACAATGTGGTCTGTATGAGAAGTTCAGAGATTTGAATCTGAATGTTGTGTACCGGAAGAGTGGTATTAGAATCAACAGAATGAAGTTGTCTTGTGATATGCGCTCGAGGGTAGTGCAGGCACAACGGAATGATATGGACTTGCAGAGGAGATTAAACAACCCAGAATTTTCAATAGCATCTGATGGTGCCATGCTATATGAAGGGAGATTATGTGTACCGAATGATGATGAATTGAAAAGACTGATTCTTGAAGAGGCACATAAAAGTGGATTCTCGATTCATCCGGGATCTACCAAAATGAACCATGACTTGAAGCAGAATTACTGGTGGCCAAGTCAGCTCATTTCATTCCCGTAAAGTCCACCTATAAGGCCACACAGTATGCAGCTATCTTTATAGAACATATTGTGAGGTTACATGGTGTTCCACTCAGTATCGTTTCCGATCGTGATCCTATCTTCACTTCTAGGTTTTGGAAAGCCTTCCAGAATGCGATGGGTACTCGGTTAAGAATGAGTACATCGCATCATCCTCAGACAGATGGTCAGTCGGAGAGGACCATTCAAACTCTTGAGGATATGCTTCGTGCCTGTGTGCTAGAGGATGGTGGTAGTTGGAGTAACTACTTACACTTGATTGAATTTGCTTACAACAACAGTTACCATTCCAGTATAGGGATGGCACCGTTTGAAGCCTTGTATGGAAGGAAGTGTAGGACACCTTTGTGTTGGACCGAAGTCGGTGATCGCGGACTGTTAGGACCAAACATTATCCAAGAGACAACTCTAAAGGTTAACTCCATCCGCGAAAAGATGAAAGTTGCTCAGAGTCGGCAGAAGAGTTATGCTAACAAAAGAAGGAGACCTTTGGAATTTGAAGAAGGTGATCATGTGTTTTTGAGAGTTACTCCGAAGTTGGGGTTACGTGGTGTTTTCAGAACTAAGAAGCTATGTCCAAGATATATTGGACCTTATCAAATTCTTCGACGCGTTGGTTCTGTAGCCTATCAGTTAGCTCTTCCTCCATCCATGTCAGGGCTACACGACGTGTTCCTTGTTTCGCAGCAGAAAGTATATTTCAGATCCTTATCAGCCGATAGAGATTGAGCAGATAGATCTTCAGCCAGATTTAACCTATCACCTAATCTAGTTCGAATCATTGATCGTGATGTCAACACCCTTCGGAATAAAAGGATTCCTATTGTCAAAGTTGAATGGGCTCAGTACCTTGATGATGAATACACTTGGGAACTGGAATCCGATATGATGAAAAGTTATCTTCATCTATTCTAAGGTAAATTTGTCAATTTCGAGGACGAAATTTCTTTAAGGGGGGTAGATTGTAACATCCCCAAATTCTAAATTGCCTAATTAATTTTAATTAGAGAAAATCTATCAAAATTAGAATTAATTAGAGGTGATTAATTAAATTTGGTTTTGTGAGTCAAGTGGATTATGTGTAAAATTAGGGATTTTAATTAAAACCTAAACTACTCATTAATTAAAACACTAATCTCACAATTGTGAAATTAATTAGCACAAGAGTTGAATTTCCCTCCCATTCTCTTCTCTCCCTCGTGACACACATACATACATACACCCATGACTCATTTCTCATGACTCCAACTCCTCACCTTAAAAGAATGAGTCATGAATCCACTCAATGTTGCTCACTCCTCTTACATGCAATTCAAGCCAAAACTCTTTCATTTGTACTTCAGCAAACTGAAGCTAAAACTCTCCCATTTCTCTCTTCTTCCACGCAAAACAACAACAACAACAACAACAACAAGCATACTTCCAAACTCTCCAATTTCACCCATTCACATGATGCTTGTCATCTTCCTATGCCTCAGAGATTCCTTACCTGCTACTTAGACACAGAGATTCTCTTCTGAAACACAGCACCTCTACCATTTCCAAACTCATCACATGAACTAAATTACAAACTCTTTCACATCACCTCAACTCTATCCAATAGCATCACATGCAAGCAAGAAATAGACCAAGCTCAGTCCTGTTATTAACCTCAGAAAATCCTCTATAAATATCCTCATTCACAACTCACTTGATCATCAAACACTTCTCAAATTCGTAGTTCAAGTTAGAGGGTTTCAAAAGTATCAAAGTTCAAGTTCTGTCCAATCTGGTCGTGGGTTGTAGCTGGGGTTGCAGTAGCTGATTTAGAGAGCCCAGGAAGCAAGGAAAAGCTTCAATCCAGGTGGGTTCTTAGGCTAGTGTAGCTAGAATTCCTAAATTGAACTTTTGCATGCAAACATAGGAATTTTAGGGAAAATTATGTGTGAGGAGAAATAACTCCCAATTTCTCCTCCAAACAGTCGTAATTTATGTCTATAATACTGTTACAATGATTTACTTTGAGGATTGTAGGTGTTTATTTCAAAAATGGTGATTTTCTGCAAAACAGAGGCTGAAATACGCAGTTCTCGCCCGGCGAGCCTTTTAGCGAGTGAACAATTTCTGGGCAGAGTATGAATGGCCCGGCGAGCTTAGGCTGGCCCGGCGAGTGATAGCTAGCTCGGCGAGCATACTCAGAACAAACCTTGTTCCTTGCTTGGGCTTGTTGGAATGCTCTTTGGGCAATGCTAGTATACTGGCCCTATTTTCACTAATATTTTCAAAACTATATACACTCGTTTTATATCCTCGAATTGAATTAGTATTTTTGTAACAATGAAATTTATATAAAATACGAGTTGTTTGTTATCACGGTGCGATCCTAGGGTATAACTTAGGATCTTAGAAATTATTGAATGCTCCCCGGGTTTTGGGAAAATTATGGTAGTATGATATAATTTAGAATCAGTCAATTATGTGTGATTGTGATATCACTTATGGACTTCGCTTTAGAAGCTCCACCAGTAAAACTTTGTGAGCTGTATGCCGGAACGCTTTCTGTTCGCGGACAAGGCAGGCATCTGAGATATGCTCACCTTAGAGTGTCTTGCGGTTAAAATCAACAAGACTAATTATGTGTTACACCCTTATTTAATTATGCCTATGATATTATGATATGAATTAAAATATGTTATGACTGATTAGGTGCCCCGACTTAGTAGCCATTAGGAGGGTAGTAGGATCCACTGAGACTTAGTAGTCTCACCCCAATCCAATATTTTTTTTTTTTTTCAGGAAAACAGGTTGAGTAGGTAAGCATGCTTTGGAGTAGCTGCTGCTTTTCGAGGATCGCATTATTAGATTTCTTGCTTTTCTCACTATCTAATCGTGTTGTTTTGTATTCCGCTGTGTTGTTCTATTATCTTTGTATCTCTGCACCTGCGTGTGCATGAATTTTCAATAATGTAATTGTAATGAACTCAGTACCATTTATAATATTTCGCATTATATTCTAGACAATAATGTGGGGTGTTACATTGAAGATTGAAGACTGAAGAGTGCACATTCAACAAAGTGGTTTGTGGTTATTTTAGCCATAATTTGCCAAAGGGGGAGATTGTAGTTCTTCTGAGATTGGCTGCATCATAAGGCTAAAACAACTTAGTCAGAGTGACTTAACCTAAGCTACCAATGCTGAAGTAATTAAGTCTAAACCACTTGTGCATATTGAAGATGTGCAGATGCAACATGTTGAACAAGATGTCTTAGACATCTTGTCACTGGGTTCAGAGCATGCTTAGGCAGCATGTTGAACAAGATGTCCCAAGACATGTGGGTAGGACATCTTGACCCAGTTCAGCTTAAAAGATAATGTTTATCCATTAAGCACGCGTGTTTGTTTTAATTTGAATAAAATGCGAATCTTTTAGTAACAAGCTGAGATTATGATTAATGATAAAGTTTGTTATTAATCCTATGTGTTAGATACGATTGGATTCGTATTTAATTAGTGGATAGAGATTAATTCTTTATCTTTGTGGAGTTTGTTTTAAAACAAGTTTGTTTTAAAACTAATTCTTATTGGAGTGCATCTGAAAGACTGAAGATTATCTGAAGACTTGCACGCCTATATAAAGGACTCAACATAGAGCTTAAAACTAAAACCCAAAATAACTGAAAATTGTGAGTCCAAAGTTTTGTACCCACTGTGCAAAACATCAAGTGGCTCTTAGTATTGTTCTTGATACTTTGAAGCTTGGAGTCGTTGAATGTTGTCATTCAACTTTGTCTTTTAAACTGTGAAGTTTAACGTTGTTTTGTCACTTGGGATCAGTGATTAGAGGGAGTTGGGTAGGTTCTCATATTCAGGGGGAGTTAGCCCTTGAGTAGAAGATTACTAGGATTAAGAAAAGGCATACATGCCAAAAGGTGTTTGGTAGTGTTGTAAGACTAAGTATTGATTCAGAGTAGTAGTGTTCACTTCCTGGATTGGTATCCACCAGAGTAGGGCTGTTTAGCTCCGAACTGGGTTAGCTCCGAACCAGTTGTCTAGGACATCTGGACTGCAGACACATTGTCCTAGACATTGTGTAAGACATCTGTCCTGCCAGAGAACAGAATTTCATGCAGGATCAACTAGTAAGTCCTAAGACGTGTTTTGTGTTGTTAATTTGCTTAAGAGAAATGAAATGTTCAACAATGAACATTTAAGGTAAATCACAAAGTTTGTGTAAATTCACTCAACGCAAGAAAATTCACGTAAAAATGCAGTAAAACTAAATGTATTTGGAAAAGGTAAATTGCATTAAATTTGTAAAGGTTACAGAAATTAAAGTTGGTACCCAAGAACATACATTTCCTGTCACTCGTTTCTCTCTGGGCTGGTACTTTGAGTTTCTAGGAATGTGTAAGTAAAATGCGACCTTGAATTCGAAATTACAAACTAATACTTATAAACAAAATAACCAACTGCTAAAAACTGCTCTAATGCACTAGCTACTAAGTTTTGAACGCATATCCTTGCACGTTTGCACGTTCTTTGAACTTCGCATCGCTTCCAACTGCTTTTCATTCGAAATCTAAAGAATGCAAAAGTTTGCTTTGATTAGAATCAAAGTTCCACGCAATCGAAAGGCAAAAATACTTAAAATACTTTGCCATGTTTTGAATCTCAAACGTTTGCATGTATTTTTAAATACCTTTTTAATTTAATTAAAAATACTATTTAAAAATACAAGCTAACAAATTGCCCCCAAAAAATGTTCGTTTCGATTTGAATCAAGAAACATAAAGGGGACATTTTTTAAGATTCGAATCACATCTTCCATGTTTCCTAGAAACGGCGCTGACTTAATCCCATTACTGCCATCATTGCTACAATTGTCACCTCAATCCTCACGTTCTATCATCACGTTTTCACTTTTCACACTCTTGCAATCAAACTTCGCCATTATCGCAAAGCTTTCTCTGCAATTTTCCATCCTTTTTGTCACCTTCATTGAATTTCCGCCATTTTTAACCATTAAAAGCTCCAGCTTTCTCAGATACTTCAAACACATAGCTCAAAACTTCATTCAATGGCTTTAACTTCTAAAACTCAAGACGTTCCTCTAGTTGGAATATGGAGCAAGTTCATCACTAAAAATGATGAAGATTTTGTTCCTGAATTTCAAGGCTCTCTTGAAGACAGGACAATATGGTATTCAAACGTCATGATATCATTCAGGATTGGCAAAGCTACTCATGGAGTTGGAGGTCCACTCCCACATCCTGAATCACTTACGCAAAAGGTAAACGCGATTTTCCCTGGCTTCAAGACTTGTGAACCTCACGTTTTTGACCCTACTCCTTATAACTTCGAGTATTTGAAACACTCACATAAGTTGTAACAGCCCAAATCTTATACTTTATTATATTTTATTAATTGATGTTATTTAATTAATTGTGTATGTTAATTGGTAGTTTTTTGATGTATTAATTAGTTGTTACCTTTATGTTTGTTAGAAATGAGCTTTGATGAGTATTGGGCTTAATTAGAATGAATAAGAGTTGTGGTAGAAATAAGGGTAATATAGTAATCTAGTGTGAGTTAGTGGATTGTGTAGAGATAAGAATGATATTTTGGTCATTAGCTAAAAGATAGAGTATCTTGGAGAAGAATTAATGGCAATTGTGTAAATAAGTGTAGAAATGGGTGGTTAGAGTGAAAATGAAATTGTGAGTGGGAATTGTAGAGAAAAGAAGGGTAGAATGGGGATTTAACTATAACCTAGAAAGGGGTGGTTTTATGAGGGTTAGTGTTATTGTTGTTTTGTTTATCATGAGATTGAGAGAAAGAGAGGTAGAGAGATAGAGAGGTGAAGGGAGAACTCATGGAGAGGAGAAGAGAAAGAGAAGAAAAGTCATAGATAGAATTGAAGATTGGGAATTCTAGAAGTGTAGAGCTTAGAAGATTCATCTATCTTGAGGTAAGAGGCTTAGAAAATATAATTTTGAGTGATCAAAGAGAGGGGAGTTTGTCTATGACTCCACACCCAAACTCTCTTCACTCATTTTGGGTTTTGGGAAGAAAAGGGTTTTGGGAATGTGTTTATAATTGAAGCTTGATAATGATTCATGTATAATATGCTTCTACTTATGATTGTTATATGAAATCCATGATAAAGTTGATTACTTGAACTTTGATTTTGATTGATTATATGATAAATGGGTTTTATGAGTATACATGAAAATCTATGCTTTAGAACATGAAATGCTGTTTGATGATGCTTTAACATAATTTTTTAAGCTTAAAGTTGGTAACTTTCTGCATTTTTGAGTTTTGGATGATGATTTTCGAGTGGATTTCATCCAAACCCGAAAATAGAGCATGTGCTTCTGCGCAGTGCTCCCTTGACGAGATTTTAGCTGGCCCGGTGAGCTCAGCTCGCCCCGTCTCGCCAGTTCTCGCCCGAAAACTGGAAAAAAATCTGTGTGTAGCTCGCCCGGCGAGGTCCTCTGGACAACAAAAATTGTTTTACTTGTTTTGATGATTCCGGAGTCGTTTCTAATCCGTTTTCGATGCCGTTTGTTTCTATGGTTAGCTATCGAAGAGTACTTGAAGTAGGAAGACTATTTTGCAATGTTTGATACTTTGATTAATTATGTGCATGTCGATGAATATATGATGAATTAAAGTGTATGTTCATGTGCGAATAAGAGATGATAATTAGTAATGATTTGTGATGATGAGTAGTAATAGGTGTGTATGTTGATTTACTAATGATGTGTAATGATTAATGACATATGAAGATTATTTAATAATATATGTTGATTAGATAATGATGTGTGATGATTAGAAGTTAGTAATGATATGTTATGTTTGGATTCACATGAGTTTATGAGGTTCATGTGTTATGATAATGAATTAAGATGATGTTTCATCATGATGAATTAAGATGATGTTTCATGATGATGAATTGAGTTGATGATGATAATGAGTTATGATAACTTAGTTGTTGATGTATATGTATGCTTGTATATATGACCTAGTGATGATATATTGAGGTGAATTGATGAGAAGGAATATTAGGAAGAGACCTAATATTCATGAGTAGTTGAGTAAGTGTATCATCATAATTGGTTTATGTACATTGCATGCATTCATGTGTCGAGAGTCCACCATGGCTATAAACTGTCTGAGTGAAGATGTCCACCATGACTATAAACTGTATGAGTGAAGTTGGATATAAGTTTATCCTAAAATGAGATGAGGGTACCACATGCATACAGTTATGTCTAGGATGACATGACATGAGTACTTGACATTAGTTGCATTAGGAATATGTGATTAAATGTCGTAATTGGTACTTGGCATTGATTGATAATCCTTCTTAAAGTGATTAAGTGTATTATGAGATGTGTAATAAATGATTGATAATTGATGATGATGTGTATACTTGTCTATTGACTAAGAATGTGTTATTATTGTGATATGTTGTACCTTTATGATTACGAGATATGAATGACATGAGATTAATGTATGTTTATGGATTGAGTTGTTAGACATGAGCATACTATGTCCTAAGTGTTAAGTGTGTTCTTGCACTTAGTTTCTTTTTATGGTTATATTATCTAACCCTCCGTTTTGTGTGTGTGCTAAATCTTTGGGGGTTCAGCTTCTTAGGTTATGTTTTGTGACCGAGTCGTTGGTGAAGCTCCGCTCTGATGTGACACGGGAATGAGATTATTGATATAATGTATATTTGGAGTCTTGTTTATGATTTTTAATGTATTTAAGGATGTACTTTTCTAGAAACTTATTTTTGTACAATAATTGTTTTACTAATTAAGTTATTAGTAAGCTTTTATGCGTACGATGTAATACTCGAACCAAACCTTTTGTGAATCAAATTTCAATTCCGTTGCGTATTTTCAAATAATATTTTACAAAGGTATAATATATATATTTATGGGTTTGTGTGTTACATAAGTCATTTCGATCTGAGCCCAAATTTGGGCACGAGGCTTATGTTCATTGGCTCAATAGAGTCTAAAAAGGATTTTCAGAGGTTTGGATGAGATATGGAATCTATGAACTCATCCAACTTTCTAGAAAGCCATTGGAGTATCAACCTGAGATGCTCATGGCTGCTTTCCATTTCTTCGAAAAGTCCACAAATACCTTTCAGTTTAGGTGTGGCATGTTAACTCCTACCCTCTTTGATGTGGCTGCCATCACTGGCCTTAGTCCACTAGGAAAATCCTACGACCCTGCTGATTCGAACAATACAGTCCAACTAAAGCATAAGGAAAATGCTTTCAAAAAATTCATTGCTGAGAACAAAGGTGCAAAAAACAAAGAAGTTTCAGACGAAGACTATGTTGCCTTCCTGACACTTTGGCTCTCCCACTTCGTATTATGTTCGAAGTCCCTTCAAGTGGCAAGGAAATTTGTTCTTATGGCTGTTGTTGAGGATTTTAGGGTGTTGGCTTCATTTGGTAAAATAAGCCTAAATTCCATGATGTGTGGCACATCAGGATCCACATCTGGACGCCCTGGCTGACGCGCCTTTTATTATTTTACGCGTGATCTTTTGAAAAGATTTGTTTTTCAAATAAATTCATGCCAGCTTGCGCGCCAAGGAACAAGATAATCTTTCATGGTTCTATTTTATTTTATTGGCCGACTTTGATCAAAAAGATTTGAAACAAATAAATAAAGATAATGATCAAATTAATCTCAAGGCAAATTTGCAAAGGCCAGCTGTCAACATTGAAGATCGAAGCCCATGAAACTTGTTCTATATAAAGGAAGACTGAAGACATTATTATTTACGAAACCAACTATTGAAGATATCGAGTCTTAGGTTTTAGTCTGTTCTTTGTTATTTGTGAGCCTTCACTTGGATCATGTTTTGATACAAGTAAGGACTGAGTTTAATAGAGTTGTAATCTCTAGTTTTCTTTCTCCAAAGCTTTGAAGCAAGGAGTTAGATTGTGTAACACTCTAAGCCTTTAGGTACGAGTGCTTTGTTTGTCTAGGAGTGTGTCTCCAAACTGAGTTTGTTATTAAATCCTTACTGGGTAAGGTTGAGGGGGAGTGAGCAGAGGTTCTCATACCTAGGAGTTCCTAGATAGAATTAGCACGAGTAGTGATTAAGTGATAAGTTGTAAACGGGGGAGTTTAGCTATGAATTGATACTACCATAGTGGATTCATCCCTGGATTGGTATCCTCCAGATTAGGACTGTTTAAGCGTCGAACTGGGTTAACAAACTCTGTGTTGTTTATTGTTTTCTGCACTTTATATTGTTTCCTTGTTCATCAAATTCAGTATGTCCACGATGTTGGCACATTAGGCTACACATCATACTATTCCTAAGGTGTACACATTGTACTGCACATCTGACACTTACGACCAAAATTTCAATTGGTATCAGAACAGGCACCCTGCCTGTTTGAGGGTGAGCTCTAGGGAAGATACTTTCTGGAAACATGGACAAGGATCGAATAATGGTCAACAAACCACCTCTTCTGGATGGAACTAATTATGACTACTGGAAGCCAAGGATGATTGCCTTCCTAAAGTCACTTGACAGTAGAACTTGGAAAGCTGTGCTCAAAGGATGGGAGCATCCCAAGGTTCAAGATGCTGATGGTGTTGATACTGATGTACTCATGCCAGAAGAGGAATGGTCTGCTGCAGAAGACACTGCATCACTTGGAAACTCCAAAGTTTTGAATGCTTTATTCAATGGAGTGGACAAGAACATGTTCAGACTAATCAAACAGTGCACTGTTGCAAAGAAGGCTTGGGAGATACTCAAGACCACTCATGAAGGCACTGCCAAGGTAAAAAGCTCAAGAATCCAACTTCTCAACACTAAGTTTGAAACCCTCAGAATGAAGGAAGAAGAATCTATTCATGATTTTCACATGAACCTGCTTGAGATAGACAATTCTTTTGAGGCTCTAGGTGAAAAACTGTCTGAGGAAAAGCTTGTGAGAAAGATGCTTAGATCCCTACCTAAGAGATTTAACATGAAAATCACAGCCATTGAGGAAGCTCAAGACATCCCAAGTATGAAACTTGAAGAACTTGTGAGCTCTCTTCAAACTTTTGAGATAAACTTAAGTGAGCAAACTGAGAAGAAGGGAAAAGGTATAACTTTTGTATCCTGTGCTGATGAAGAGGAAGAAGCTGATGAGTCAGATGAGGATCTCTCAAATGACATAGCTATGTTAGGAAGACAATTCAACAAGCTTCTAAGAAGGGTGGATAGAAGACCAAGGAGGAATGTGAGGAACATCCAGACTGACATCAGTAAACAAGGTAACACTTCAACAAAAGCTAAAACTGATGATAAGTCAACTCAGAACAAGGGTGTTCAATGTCATGAATGTGAAGGCTTTGGTCATATAAGTGCTGAATGTGGTACATATCTGAAGAAGCAGAAGAAAGGCCTGACTGTATCATGGTCTGATGAAGACTCTGACACAAAATATGAGAATGTAGCTGCTAATCATGTTAGTGCCATGACTGGTGTGTGCAGTACTGATGTTGATTCTGATGATGAAGAACTCACCTTTGATGAACTAGCCTCATCATATAAAAAGTTGTGCATCAAAAGTGGGGAAGTGTGCAGAATCAATGAAGAGCATAAGATGATTATCAGTCAGCTGGAGACAGAGAAGGTTCAACTACAGGTCAAAGTAACTTGTCTTGAAAGTGAAGTCAAGTTACTGTCAACCAATTTGGGAAATATGACCAAGTCTGTAAAGATGCTAAATACTGGAACTAACATGCTTGATGAGATTCTGAAAGTTGGAAAGCATGCTGGTGACTCATCTGGTATAGGATTCAAGAACAAACATCACAACAAAAGTCCAAATACTAAGTTTGTTTCTGCTCAAAAGAAACTTGACCCTGGCAGAATGTGGACACATCACACCCCACATCTGAAACCTGCTGGCAAAGGGAAGTTCAATGCTTGGAGATGTCACTACTGTGGGAAGAATGGTCATATCAAGCCCTTCTGCTATAAACTCTATGGGTATCCCAAGAAGAAGCCTCAAGTTAAAGCCAAACCAGCAAGGGTCACTCCTAAGAAGATGTGGAAGCCAAAAGTTTCAGAAACTGTTCACATAGCTCACACTTCTCTCAAAGCATCTTCCAGAGAAGATTGGTATTTTGATAGTGGTAGTTCTAGGCACATGACTGGTGTTGAGAAATTCCTCACTAATATCAAGTCTCATACCACCAGTTTTGTAACCTTTGGTGATGGAGCAAAAGGTGAAATCACAGGCATTGGTAAGCTCAACAACAAAGGTGTACCTGACCTAGATGATGTATTGCTTGTCAAAGGTCTGAAGGCTAATTTTATCAGCATAAGCTAACTGTGTGATCAAGGTCTTAAAGTCAACTTCACAAAGAATGAATGTCTTGTTACTTCTGACAAGAGAGAATTGTTGATGAAATGATCTAGATTAAGAGACAACTGTTACTTATGGATTCCTGAAGAAACAACTCATTCAACTACATGCCTTATCAGTCAGGAAGAAGAAGTAAAGCTTTGGCACCAAAGACTTGGTCACCTGAATCTAAAAGGAATGAAGAAGATTGTGTCCAAGGAAGCAATCAGAGGATTACCAAAGCTCAAAATTGTTGAAGGCAGTATCTGTGGTGAATGTCAGGTTGGAAAGCAGGTCCAGATGTCACACCCAATGTTGCAACATCAGGTGACATCTAGAGTTCTAGAGCTGCTACATATGGACTTGATGGGACCAATGCAGGTAGAGAGTATTGGTGGCAAAAGATATGCTTTTGTGGTGGTAGATGATTTCTCAAGATTCACTTGGGTTAGCTTCATTAGAGAAAAGTCTAATACTTTTGATGCTTTCAAAGACCTGTGCCTTAGACTACAAAGAGAAAAGGAGAGTGCCATTGTTAGAATCAAAAGTGATCATGGGAAAGAGTTTCAGAATTCAAGATTTTCTGAGTTTTGCTCTGATGAAGGGATTGGGCATGAGTTCTCATCTCCAATTACACCCCAACAAAATGGTGTAGTTGAAAGAAAGAACAGAACTTTGCAAGAAGCTACAATAGTTATGCTACATGCCAAAAAGCTACCTTACTAATTTTGGGCAGAGGCCATGAGTACTGCATGTTACGTACACAATAGAGTGACTCTGAGAAAAGGTACATCAACCACATTGTATGGATATGGAAGGGAAAAAAACCAATTGTCAAATACTTCCATGTCTTTGGTAGCAAGTGCTATATCCTAGCTGATAGAGAGCAAAGGAGGAAGATGGATCCCAAGAGTGACGAAGGAATTTTTCTAGGCTATTCCATAACCAGCAGAGCCTATAGAGTCTTCCACAACAAAACAAAAACTATGATGGAATCTATCAATGTAGTCATAGATGATTGTTCTGACAAAGCGCCTGATGTAGATCCTGATGTGGACACATCTCTCCCCAGCCTGAAGACTCCAAAGTAGAAGAAAATTCTGAGAAGACTGATCATCAACAGAATGAGACTCAGGTGAATAAGGGTCCCTCTGTGAGAGTTCAAAAGAATCATCCAAAAGAACTCATAATAGGGAATCTTGATTCAGGTGTTATGACAAGGTCAAGAGAGGTTGTATCCAATGCTTGTTTTGTGTCAAAGGTAGAACCAAAGAATATGAAAGAAGCCTTGAAAGATGAGTTTTGGATTGAAGCTATGCAAGAGGAGCTGAACCAGTTCAAGAGGAATGAAGTGTGGGATTTAGTTCCTAGGCCTGAAGGAGTCAACATCATTGGCACTAAATGGGTTTATAGGAATAAATCTGATGAAAGTGGTGTTGTTACTAGAAACAAGGCTAGACTTGTGGCTCAAGGTTACTCTCAGATTGAAGGGGTAGACTTTGATGAAACATTTGCTCCTGTAGCACGTCTTGAATCCATAAGGTTACTTTTAGGAGTGGCATGTATCTTGAAGTTCAAGCTATTTCAGATGGATGTGAAGAGTGCTTTCCTCAATGGTTACTTGAATGAGGAGGTATATGTGGAGCAGCCCAAGGGATTTGTTGATCCAAATTTTTCCAGATCATGTCTACAGATTGAAAAAGGCATTGTATGGATTAAAGCAAGCTCCCAGGGCATGGTATGATAGGCTAACCAAATTTCTTGTGCAGCAAGGTTATAGAAAAGGTGAAATTGATAAAACCTTGTTTGTAAGAGAAGAGAAAGGCAAGCTCATGATAGCACAAATTTATGTAGATGACATTGTGTTTGGTGGAATTTCTGACTCCATGGTCAAGATGTTTGTGAATCAGATGCAATCTGAGTTTGAGATGAGCCTTGTAGGTGAACTTACCTACTTTCTTGGTCTGCAAGTAAGACAGATGCAGGACACAATTTTCATCTCTCAAAGCAAGTATGCCAAGAACGTTGTAAAGAAATTTGGAATGGAGAGTGCAAATCACAAGAAAACTCCTGCAGCAACCCATCTCAAACTTTCTAAAGATGAGAATGGCGTCAGTGTTGATCAAAGTCTATACAGAAGCTTGATTGGCAGTCTACTTTATCTCACTACAAGTAGACCTGACATAAGCTTTGTTGTTGGTGTGTGTGCAAGGTACCAAGCTGAGCCTAAGATGAGTCATTTGAATCAAGTCAAAAGGATTCTGAAGTATGAAAGTGGTACAAGTGATTATGGGATTCTCTACTCTTATGGTGAAGACACAAGATTGTTGGGTTATTGTGATGCTGACTGGGCAGGTAGTGCAGATGACAGGAAGAGCACTTCTGGTGGATGTTTCTTTCTAGGAAGCAACCTTATATCATGGTTCAGCAAGAAACAAAATTGTGTTTCTCTTTCTACAGCTGAAGCTGAGTACATTGCAGCAGGAAGCCGTTGCTCTCAGCTACTTTGGATGAAGCAGATGTTGGGTGAGTACAATGTGCAGCAAGATGTGCTCACATTATACTGTGACAATCTGGGTGCTATAAATATTTCCAAAAATCTTATTCAACATAGTAGGACAAAGCACATTGATATTCGTCACCATTTTATTAGAGATCTTGTGGAAGACAAAATTGTGACTCTAGAGCATGTTGCCACTGAGATATTTTCACAAAGGCTTTAGATGCAAACAGGTTTGAGGTGTTAAGGGGCAAACTTGGTATTTGCCTCTTTGAGGATCAATAGCAATTACTACTATTCCAGCGTGCAACGATTACCTGCCTTTCCCTCTATTCACAATTGCACGCAATCCAAAGGCAATCATATCAAATATTTTCAACGGCTATTTCGCTAATCATATCTCCACAAAATCCGTTTGTCAAGATATCTTCACATTGCCTATTACATTGTTCATCACATTCGTCTCTCTCACTCAAACGATCAATTGTCTCTGCAATCTTTATCTCTCTCACAGCAAAAATCTCAAACCTTCATTATCTCACACAAACAATCATCATGTCTACTGCAACTCAAACAACTCCATCCAAACAAAACTCTTCTCCATCATCACCTAACCCTAATTCCCCCATACCACATCAAGAAGGTGATCAAAATGCTGTGATCGTTGATGCAACCCCTGGTTCTATGATCAAACCATCTGGTTCCAAGAAAAAGAAGTCGAAACGATCAAGAAGGGAATCATCTCCCATTGTTGAAGAGGAATCTGCAATTCCATCTCCTTCCACTGAGAAATCAAAGAAGAATAAGAAGAAGAGCAAGAAGTCCAAGACTGGATCAACCAAGAGGGCTCATTCTATGTCAAGTTTACATCTTGATCATCTTCCCTCTGTTGATGCTACTGCTGAAGCATCTATTGTTCAAGAATCTTCAAAGCCTGACTCTGAAAAGGCTGATGTAGAGACTTCTGGTGATTCAAGACACCCCATGACCCAGAAGATCATTGATTCTGTGCTCAAGGCCCTGCAAGAGCCTAATGTTGTGACAGATGTTGGCACATCGTTGTCACAAGGAGAAGAAGCTGCTCATAATGTTTCTGAAGAAACTCCTGTTGTTGCTGATTCACCAGAACAGGATATGGAGGAAGAAGACCAACCTGCTATGGATGAAGACCCCAAGGATGGCACTCAGATTGACCAGAGTGAAGAAGCCAAGGGCTCTGAATATGTGGAAGACTCCAATCCTTCTAACAAGGATGCTGATGGAGACACTACTGTTGTGGATGTAGAGGATTATGACTCTGACATTCCTTTGAGGAAAGTTGCTGAAGATAGTGTGGGCAGAAGGACTAGAAGTGGTAAAGGTCCTGCTATTAATGTTTCTCTTGTCACTGCTAAGGAGAAGAAGAAGCCTGTCAAGAGGCAAGTGATGTATGGACCCAAGAAGGAATACAGTAAAGTTGTGGTTCCACCTGCCAAGAAGAAGACTCTGAAAAGAAAAGAGGCACCTACAAGTGACTCAGAGTACGATGTGGAGCAGGATGTAGCTCACATCAGTGAGTCTGAAGAAGAAGATGCTGAGGAGCAAAATGTGGAGCTTGATGTGGTCCACATTGAGACTTCTGTCAAGAAGAGCTATGGGAAGAAGAAGATTCCTCAGGGAATTCCTGATGTCCCCATTGATCTTATTTCCTTCCACAACATAGGGAATGCTGCTAAGTGGAAGTATATTGTTCATAGAAGGCTAGCTCTGGAGAGAGAGCTCAGAGCTGAAGCCTTGCAATGCAAGGAGGTTATGAAGCTAATCAAGCATGCTAGCTTGATGAAAACTGTGACTGGCCTTAGTGACTGCTATGAGAAGGTCGTCAAAGAATTTTTGGTAAACATTCATACTGGTTGTGATAATCCTCTGGACAATGAGTACCAGAAGGTTTTTGTTAGAGGAAAAGAAAATATGTTTTCTCCTGCTGTTATCAACAAGTTTTTGGGTAGAAGTGAAGAACCTTATGCTGAGATGGAAGCCAATGACAACTACATCATCAAGGCTATTACTGGAGGAAAGTTCAAGACTTGGCCTAAGAAAGGGAAGCTACAGGCTAGCAAGCTCACTCTAATCTACAACATCCTTAACAGGATTGCTGCTGCTAATTGGGTACCTACCACACAGAACTGTGATGTGGCTACAGGTTTGGCTAGGTTTATCTATACTGTAGGTAACAAAATTAACTATGATTTTGGTACTTATATTTTTGACTAGACTGTCAAGCATGCCAAAACCCTAGCTGTTAAGTTGCCCATTGCTTTTCCCTCCCTGTTATGTGGAATCATATTGAGCCAGAGACTTGATAGTCTGGGCAAGGATGATTTGTCTTGCAGAAGAGAGTCTGCTATTTCTTTTAGTCTCAAGCAGTCTGATGTGACTCCTGATGTGGGCACATCCAGCTCAACTGGTGTAATGTCTAGGAAAGACATGATTGCTGCTTTGAAGGAGACTTGTAAGGCTCTGGATGAGAAGAAGACCAATCTGGAAGCAGTCATTGCTGGATTGGAGCTTGAGGATGAGAAAACAATGGCTGAGGATGAGGAATTGGAGGAGGAGCCCAATGACTCTGAGGCTGAGGAAACTGATGGGAGCCAGGATATTTGAATCTTTGTAATTCATTATTTCCTTGTATTCAGTATTTCCTGTTTTGCTTGTATTTTCTAGGTTGTGCCCTGGATTTCTGTTGCACCTATGTGTGCTTGATCTGTACTTGCTGCACTAATAATGGCCTGAGTGCCCTTTACTGTTCATGCACCATCATCTCTATATCTATGCTATCTGCATTCTATGGTGTTTTCATTTACTCTCTATGTTTGTGACTTTATTTGTCAAAATTCTGGCTAAAAAGGGGGAGTAAAAATTAAAATGAACAATTTCTTTGAAGACTTAACTCTTAACTGCAGCAACTTGTGATGTGTGCACATCTGACTACACATCTGTCATACATGCTTATTTTTCTTCAAAATTTTTCTCAACAAATTTTTTGAAGAATTAGTTTTCTAAAGCATGTTTTTCTGAAGACTTATTTGTACATTTTCAACTGGGTGATGCATTCTCAAGAAGCCTATTGAAGATGTTTATTTGTGTAATGTTTGACACATTTGTATGATTTCTACATGGTGATGCATTCTCAAGAAGCCTGTAGAAGTTGTTATTTGTGTGATGTTTGATACATCTGTAAGGTTTTAACATGGTCATGCATTCTGAAGAAGCCATGTCTAAAACAATTGTACGTCTTTCTACTAGGTCATGCATTCTGAAGAAGCCTATAGAAGATGTGATATTTAGGGGGAGTACTTGGAAAGTGCTCTAGTACAAAGGGGAGTAAACTACTACATGTTTGCATGAATCTATGCATAGCTATGTTTACTACCCTCCCTCATGTGTGCATTGAATCTCATCCTTGTATGTGTCTGGGAATTTATTTTTCTCAGTCTTTAGGAATTTATTTTTCCTATTGTGTGAGAGTTTATTTCTCTCCAAATCTGTGAGGGTCATATCCGCTGCTGCATGTCTCTGATGTGCCTACACATCTCTCCAAGTCTTATTGGCTGACTCAAAGATTATTTTAGCCAAAAATTGCCAAAGGGGGAGATTGTTGAGGATTTTAGGGTGTCGGTTTCATTTGGTAAAATAAGCCTAAATTCCATGATGTGGAGCATGATGTGTGGCACATCATGATCCACATCTGGACGCCCTGGCTGACGCGCCTTTTATTATTTTACGCGTGATCTTTTGAAAAGATTTGTTTTTCAAATAAATTCATGTCAGCTTGGGCCCCAAGGAACAAGATAATCTTTCATGGTTCTGTTTTATTTTATTGGCCGACTTTGTTCAAAAAGATTTGAAACAAATAAATAAAGATAATGATCAAATTAATCTCAAGGCAAATTTGCAAAGGCCAGCTGTCAACATTGAAGATCCAAGCCCATGAAACTTGTTCTATATAAAGGAAGACTGAAGACATTATTATTTACGAAACCAAGTATTGAAGATATCGAGTCTTAGGTTTTAGTCTGTTCTTTGTTATTTGTGAGCCTTCACTTGGATCATGTTTTGATACAAGTAAGGACTGAGTTTAATAGAGTTGTAATCTCTAGTTTTCTTTCTCCAAAGCTTTGAAGCAAGGAATTAGATTGTGCAACACTCTAATCCTTTAGGTACGAGTGCTTTGTTTGTCTAGGAGTGTGTCTCCAAACTGAGTTTGTTATTAAATCCTTACTGGGTAAGGTTGAGGGGGAGTGAGCAGAGGTTCTCATATCTAGGAGTTCCAAGATAGAATTAGCACGGGTAGTGATTAAGTGATAAGTTGTAAACGGGGGAGTTTAGCTTTGAATTGATACTACCATAGTGGATTCATCCCTGGATTGGTATCCTCCATATTAGGGTTGTTTAAGCGCCGAACTGGGTTAACAAACTCTGTGTTGTTTATTGTTTTCTGCACTTTATATTGTTTCCTTGTTCATCAAGTTCAGTATGTCCACGATGTTGGCACATTAGGCTACACATCATACTATTCCTAAGGTGTACACATTGTGTTGCACATCTGACACTTTCCACCAGAATTTCAGCTGTGCAGATCCACGAAGGCCAACATTTTGGCTTAGGGCGCCTCTTATTAGCTTCTTTATATGAATCTATGGGCGAGGTTTGTGATAACCTGAGAAAGATGAAGGATGGAGCTTCATTTCTGGTTTGTGGGCCTGTGTGGCTTCTACAATTGTGGCTTAACGCCACTTTCGAAAAAGAAATGGGTCTATCCATTCCTATTGACTACCAACAGGAAGTTGAAGAACGTCAGATCGAAGGGGTTAGGTTAATTCGATTACTGCCTAATCCTTTTGCTCAAGATTATAAAAACATTTTCACGAAGTATATGAAGGTTTTTATTAACTTCAAGACTTTCACTCCTGCACATGCTCCATTTGTGGAGAGGAAAATTGGTTTTCATTGGTTTACTGAAGATTTTCCAGCTTTCAACCCTGACCTCGAAGACGAAGTCAATGAAGTATGGAAAGCTTTTTTGAATCCAACTTTCCATTCTTGCAGAATTGGCGCTCCATCAAGTGAATATGGTTTGGTTGGGTACCAACCAAACTTGGTTTCTAGGCAATTTGGCTTTTCGCAAATTCGCCCTATGAGCTTATACCAGTTGGAGAAGCATATATTCTTGGGTTTTGGAGTTTCTGAAACTTTGTATAAGAAATACTTGAAGCTCTTTGAAGAAAACTCCTATGATTTGATCCCTTTCGAGGATACCAATTCTTTCAGCTGCACGATCAGTGCATTTTTAATGCACTTTTATTCATCCCGTGCTATGACAATTTTATGACTTCTCCTAGTATTTTAGTGTTTTTATCATATTTTCTATTTAGAGTCTACTTTTACTAATAATTCAGTTTTGTTATTTGTTTTCGTAATAAGCAGTAATTTGACATCTTCTCATTGCGCAGACCTAACCTGGAGCTAGGAATATCGGATCGAGGCGTGCTAAAATGCGTTGGAAAGCTAAGACAGAGAGCAACAATTTTCATGCTGAAGTCAGAAGCCAATTCGGAGCGCAAAGGAGTCAAATAATAGCATTTATGTTCCAGACGTTATTGAATAATTATTATCGACCCAAAAACTTATGTTTTCGGCCCAATTGTTTTATGGCCTGTTTTGCTTGTTGTTATAAATAGGAACATATGACCTAGGTCAGAACCAACTTTTGATTAAACGAAAATATACCCTGAAGCCGCCTCTTGCTAATGGAGAACTAATCTCTTTTATCAATTTGTTGGTGTAAGGAACTCGTGTAAGGTTCTTGAGGTCTGATTTTAATAGCAATTTCGTTTCTCTATTTATGCTTTCTGTTATCAATTCCTTTCTTTATTCCATTGTATGAATTTGTGTTAGATGATTGCTTAAATTTTTATATTTGAATTTATACAGTAGAGTTATTCGTTTTAATCCATCACTTGTTTAGATTAATCCGAATAAGAATTGATTTAGTTTTGCGCTTATCAATAGGTTGATCGAATATGTCATGATATTGACCGTGTTCTTTGACGCTTGTTCACTTTATATGGCTGGTTGAACGCATGAGATGCTTAATCGAATGAATTTGTTTTGTAAAAATAGTTGTCGCTTGTATAATTAGTTTTGCAAATCAACCGAAGCATAAATAGATGAATGAATGATTTTATGAACCTGTGGTAGAATTGAGAACGAGTTACCTAAAACCAATGAATTGATCTTGTTTATCAATTGAATTTCTTATATTCTTTCGATCTCAACAACCCAAAAGCCCCTCATTTAATTGTATTATTAATCGTTCTTAGTTTTGTTAATTATCAAATTAGAGGTCCTTGTGAGACGACCAAGGTTAACTACCTTGTACTATTCTTAATTAAAATTTATTTTGATCACGAAACGACGGTGATCAAATTGGCGCCGTTGCCGGGGACTCTCTGATTGAAATTAGTAAAATTGAGAACAAACTAACCTTATTAACAAATTTTTTTTTAGTTTTTCATTAGTTTCAGGTTCTGACGTTGGATTTCGCATTGAAGCTGAAGAAAAAAAATCTGTTTTCGGTCAGTTGCTCAAATTTGGCCGAAAATTGGTCAGCAGATCTGAAAAAAATCAAGGAATAATATTTTCGTATCAAAGATACAAAATTTCAGGCTAAAAATCCGAAATTCCTTTGTTTAGACCACTTTTTATTTTTTTAAAATTTTCCATATATTTAAAAAAATCTGAAAAAAAATATATTTAGATTTGTTTGATTTTTAGAGATTTTAGGTGGTATTTTTATATTTTTTAGATTTCTTTTGGTACGATTTTGCATTTTTCTATCCAGTTTTTTTTAAACAAAAAAATAAATAACTTTTCTTAAAAAAAAAAAATGTTCTTAAAAAAAAATGGTGGATTCAATTGATTAGTTGGCTCATATCATTAATTGGTTGGAAGCAAGAGAACAACAATCATGCTATCAAAATCACATTCCGCTTGTGATTTGCAATATTTGTTCTTCAAATTTTCATTTTAGTGATGCATGTCCTATGTTGTTAGATACTAATTTTTTGCAATATTTGTTCTTCAAAATTTCATTGTAGTGATGCATGTCCTATATTGCTAGATACTAATGTTTGTGGTGAGACCCAATTTGCAGGTGATTTTCAAGGACAATACTATTGGGAACAAAATTCATATCTTGAAGAGCAACCTATTTGGTCGTATCAACAAGTTCAACACAGTGTATCAGCTGACACACTATCACATTTGGAAGAGATGATCAAGCAAATGGATGAAAATAATAAGCAAGCTCAACAACATATGATAGTCCAGGTTGAGCAATTAGTCTCCAATTTTCATCAAATTCAAGAGAACAAGATGTCTCATGATGATGTACGACCCGTTGCAATATTAGAGGTAATGCAATGTGATACCAATCTTGATGAAACTTCAGGTGAGCCCATTAAAAAAATGTTTATTTCATCTGACGAGCACAAGGTAAGCAACAAAAATTTAAGTGAATGCATGAAAGAGATTATACCACAAAGTCTCTTGAAATCTGATTTGGATGAATTATATACTGCTCTTAAAGTAGATAAATCTCTTGAAATATTATCTTGTGAATGTGGTGTTTGTAATGTTTGTCATGAGATTAGTGCAGTCATTTCAGGTGAAGATATTTTGATGCCGCCAATCACTTGTGTATAAATTCAAGCAAATTCAACAACTCTTGAGTTTGACACCAAGAATGTGGATTTTAGCCACAAGCAACCATGGTCCATAATAGAAAAATTGTTGGTGGAACCTCTAACTAAGCCAAGCAACATGCAGTTGTCTTTGACAATTTATGCATCTCTCCCACCCAATTTATGTGACTCACAAACTATATGTGCATTTTCTGATTTTCATAGTATTGTTATTGCAGGTTTACCGCATGTGCTGGTTATTCCTCCTATGCCACCGGATTTTCTACTAATATCCATGTTCACTTGCTATTTACCCTTTCCTATTTCATGTGTTCGTAATGCAGAACGGCCTCCACCAAAACCACCCGACATGGAAGCTACAACTCCACTTGGATCCCTCGGGTGTGTTCCTTCCTTATTCTCACTTTATGCTTATTTTACATTGCGGACAATGTCTGATTTAAGTGTGGGGGAACATTTTAGTTGTTTTAATTTTCCTTTCATTTACTAAAAAAAATATATAAAACAAAAACAAAAAAAATAGCCATGAGTAGTGACATGTTCTAAGACTAAAGTAGAAAGCTCTAGGGTTGGTGAAATTTTTGGACATTCTTGTTTTGATTTTTGACATGATAGTTTTTTGCACCTCTTATGCGCAACTGTAGAAAACTTGCAAATTTAGTAGTGGTTTGACAAGTCATTAAAATACACAGTCATTAGCCTAAATTATCCAAATATAGAATATGATGAAGAAGTATGACTATGACTAAGTTTGGGGGATTTGCTATATTACTTGATTTTGAGGTCATGGCTAGATTAAATGATGGGACACTACACACACACACACACACATATATATGTATATATATATATATATATATATATATATATATATATATATATATATATATATATATATATATGAGGAGGGATCCGTTGACTCCAGGAGTAAGTCTCTATCGATTTACTATATATATAATAAAAAAAATTAATCAATAAATTCCTGTGTCCGAAATTGGAGGAACAAAAATGAATATGTGGAGTTCCTGTGCCTGAAAACTGGAGGAACAAATGCTACGTAGGGTGCTTGTAAGACCCGTAGAATTACTATAGTAGAAATATGATTTTTGATATATTAATTAGCTTGTGCTATTTGTTTTTATTGATTTTCTGTTTAATTGTCTGTTTTGACAGAATTTATGCTGAGATTGTGCCTGCGTGTAGTTTAACGTTTGAAAAATGGGCACAATGATTTTATAAGCTTTAAATCTGTTTAGAAACATTTTTGTATCATTGAAATGTTGAAAATAATTTTCTAGTGGTTTTTGAGAAAACGGGCAAGATATACCCGCTGTTTGAAAATTTTACGGTTTCCGATTTCCGTCAAAATTTTAATGGAGACTTTATATATCGACTGTAATGAGAATTTGATCTCATTATATTTTTTCGAGCTAAGAAGCAAAAATTTATTCGGAATAAAATTTAGTCGAAAATTTGTGTATTGTTTTTATTAAGTGGTTTGCGGTATAATTTTTCTGTTTCCGTAAATTTTATCGGTATGCGAGAAGCGACTCGTTTAAGTGCGAGCGTGGGGACTGAGCGAGATGAGTAGGCAAGCTCACATAATATCTAGATATTTATGTTAAGTTACTTGGTGACCAAGATTTGATCAATGGTCACTACTAGAAAAAGTTAAAATACCGACGAAATTTAGAGACAGAATATATTTCGTCTTTAATAGAAATGGAATTAGAGACAGAAAAAACAGTTAGAGACAGATATTTTTATTTTAGAGACAAATATTTTCATTTTAGAGATAGATTTTGTCCGTCTCTAATAGTTTAGAGACGAGAAAATTACCGACGGGATCAAATCCGTCTCTAGCCTGCTTAGTGACGGAATATTTGCATTTTAGAGACAGATTTTGTCCGTCGGCATTTACGATTTTTCTAGTAGTGGGTTAGGAGTTAATCTTGCAACTTTATACTATTTGATCCAATGGCCTAGGATGATTCATGTCTCTTTAAATAGAAATGTCTTGATAGGCTCATTCCCTTCCTTTCCCTTCTCTCTCACGTGGAACCACTCTTTCTCTTCATCACAAAGACATTTTTTTTCTTAGGATTAGTAAGCTTAAAATCCACTTTGTGAGAGATCTAGAAGAACTTAGAAGAAATGCTTGGAATGGAAATTGATCCTTGTAACTTGGTGGAGCTTTTGACATGAGCAAAGTGGTAAGACCAATCTCTCTCCCTCTTTTCTCTTCCTTGGCCGTGAGGCCTTTTTGCTAGGATAGGGTGAGTTTTAAGTTTTTCCCTTTGTTAATGTTATAGATTATTGCTAGTTAGTCTTAGGATTGTTAAGAAAATTGTGTATGAGAAGATAGATGCTCATGATTTGAAACTTAAGGTTTTGAAGAAATAAAATTTGTGAAATGTTTGAAAAGAATTTATGATATTGTTTCCATGCAATTAAAGTCATCACGTGTTGTTTAAGTAGATAAATTTTGGATAGAAAATTGTGAGAAAGCAAAAGCCCCTAAATTTTATGGTTTTGAAGTTAGGGTTTGAAAAATTTTGATAAATGTGGAATTAAATCAAATTGAGTTTTATGTGAAATTAGTATTTGTATAAGTATTTTAACTAAGTTAGATTTTTAGAAAAATGAATTTTTTGTGTGATTTAGATTCTGGCCGAAGTCCTTAAGGTTATTTTCGTCATTTTAAAATTATTGTTGTGTCCTAGAAACCTAACTATTAAATCCGTCTTTTTGAGACGATGAATTTGGCGTATGGCTCGTCTCGATCCGATAAAGAATGAATGAGTTATGGCCGTTTTAGTTTGTAACTATTTTATTACCGTTTTTGAAATTGAAGTATAGTAGTAGAAAAATAATAAAAAAAATTTCTATGAAAAGAGAAAAATGTTTGGAAATCAATTTGTGAATTGGAATGAAAATTCTCGTGTCGAGAGTTGTGTTTTAAAAAGATTTTCGTGTTCATAAAAGCATTTTGTTTTAAGTCGAACGAGAAAAGTTTTAGTTTCGAACTTGTTTAGTTTTAAAAGATTTTGTAACTTATGACTTAAGGCAAAAGTTGTTTGAAAAGAGATTTTCTTTTGCAAATGTTTTTAATAGTTGGTTTTTATTTAATGACGCTTTTGAGATAAAATCTATTCTTTTAAGTGTTTGTATTTTCAAGAGCCGTTTTGAAAATGAGTCGAACCTAGTTTGTTGTGAGGGAACAACCATAGGTCTTGAATCCATTAGTAGCCGAGCAAGGATTATTTGAGTAACCAATTAGAATGTGGTATTAACTTAAATAAGTTATATGTTTTAAAAGGTTAAGAGGATTAGCCGATTATGGGACTTCGTCGAGAGAGACGGATATTGCTTGCGTAGCGTAAGTTGAATGTGTTGGAAACTTGCCGAGGTAAGGACACTTTATAACGATTTCATGTACCTCGAAATATCGAGTGCTTTTTATGCATGTGTAATTGTTGTTTGAATATGTGTATTTGCTTGATGTGATGCAATATGAATTATGAGCATGGTTGTTTTGTGATGTATTCTCGTGACGAGAATTTGTTTGAGAACATGTTATATTCTAGACATGCTTGAGTGGTTGTTGTGAATTTCATATGATTGAATAATATGAAATGTTGATGTATGTACTTGATTGAATATCTCGCTGTGCATGATTGTCATAACCCATTTTTTGACCTTCCTAAATTTTTCATTATTTTTTCTCATTTTTAGAGCATATTGATTTTCATTATTTTTATATTATTCATTAAATCAAAAAATGTCAAAAATAGTATTTTATTCTGTTTACGCTGCTTAACTGTTTCATTTTTAGATAATTAACCACTTAGCTTTTTGAGTTTATTTTTTCACCATATATTTTCTAATATCAATATTTACATATAAAATATTTTTTTATTCCCATTTTACCCTTTTCAAAAATTACAAAGAAATAGATTACTTCTTTTGCAAGTAACCTCATTTTTCCCTTTTCTTTATGATTTTGGCTCACAATCTTATTTTCATTCATTTTATATTTTAAAAATATATCCAAAATATTTTAATTTCAATTTTATTTTATTTTATTTTATTCATATTATTATTATATTTAAATTCAAAAAATAGATTTCTTCCATTACAAGTAACCTTTTTCATTCAAACTTTTTTCACTTATTTTCAATTTAGTCCCTACATCTTATAAACCCTAAAAATTGATATTTTTACCCTTTATCAATTTACATTTCACTTTTCCCATTTTCATGTATTTTATTAAATCATTTTAATTGATTTTTCACCAATTTTCCATCACATTTAAATCCCACAAATTTCTCTTAGTCCTTATCCATTCAATTGATCCTAGTATATTCCTTTCATCACAGCTCAAAAGCATAACAAGTGTCCTCAATTTTTGATCAAAAAACCAAAAAATATCCCATAAACAAAAACTCAAAAATACCCTTTGTTCTTATCCAATTCAAGCCAACTTTTAACCTAATTTTCCACTACAAATAACACTCTTCAGTGAGAAGAGGGGACATGAAAATCATTCACAAAATCAGATCAAAATCAATTCCAATTTCTCTCCATTTTCACCCTTTTTCTCAAAATTCATTTTCTTCATAAACCTCAATAAAACCCCAATTTCTTCAATCCATTAGCTTCTAATAACTTCCGGTAGCACAAAACAATCATAAAACACAAGCTATAACCCATAATTTGAGAGAATCAAAACCTCAAAAACCTCCAAAAATGTGAGAATTGAATACGAGTTTCCAGTCACAGTTTTGTCTCTTTTCAACTCTATTCATCCTTATTTCATCCTAGGAACCTTTTCCAATCATCAATTGAACTCAATTTTGCTTAATTTGTGATTTCTCAAATTTTCATTCAAAATTTATCTCAACATATTTCAAATTTGAAGCACTTTCTGGAGAAACTAAGAGTGGATTCATGACTAGCATGAAAATTCGAGTGGTTTAGAATTTTATTTCGTGGAATTTGGTGGAGATTTGGACGAAATCGTTGTCGGCCGAGATGGGTTGTTCTTCGTGTGTTGTTGTTCTTGCTGGAGGAAGATGATGATTCACCATACACCCTCGCGTCCCCAGATTAAATAACAAGCGTCGGATCAAGTAAACTTAATGCGACAGTCAGATCTGTTGGTTGACCCACACGCGTTGGATTGTTTTTAAGTCAGATCTCGCGTTCCTGTGACGCGTTTCACCATAGACTTCACTTCCGGCAGCACACTAGATCCAGTTTTTGCTGATTTGAATCCTGACCACTAGATTTGATCAGACGTCCAGGAACACGTGCGTCCACTGTGTTCTTCCTTTCCTACGCCACACATGATTACAGATTGGGCTCTTAGGCCCAGATTCAGGTACTTTCTGCACCCCCATTTTATTTTGTTTTGATATTTGCACCCCTGCCTTTTTAATTTTAATTTTAGCTTTTGAGATAATTGCTTTTGATATAATCATGTTTTAGGCTATTTTTGTCTGTTTTATCATGAAATTAATTTTTGCTTTATTATTTTTCTATTTTTAAATATTTATTTAATTATTTATCTCTTAATTAAGTTATTAATTAGTTAATTATTGTTTAATTTGTTTTATTTATGAACTAATGATACAAGTTGCTTGGCATATGTTTGTTTAAGCTATTTTAGCCTATTAAGCACAAAGTTGAAGTTTACCCTAATTTTTTTCATTTTTTGTCATTATTTATTTAATTTAATTATTATTAAATCTCTTTTAATGTTATTAATTTAGTAACTCTGAATCTTATTTTTATAAATCTTTAAGTTTTTTATTAGGAACTATTACTCTCTGCCTTTATTTTTTTTATTTATTATAATTACATAATTTTTAATTTTTATTTATTAATTTTAAATGCAAAATTCATATGCTAGGTTTATGTAGTTAATTTTTGCTTAGTATTTTGGGATTTATTATTGCTATTTAATTTTACCTTATACTTTGAGAATGTGCTTGAGTCTTGATTTCATGTTAGCTCTAGGCTTGTTAATTATAGTATGTCTTGGTCTAATTGTTTTAATTAATTGCGAGTGTTTTATGTTAATTATTTAATTAAACTCACATGAATGTTTGCATGCTAGGTTAAATACTTGATCATATTTTTATACTATTTCCATAACATATTAGTTTATTATTTTGATCATCTTTACATCATATTAGCGTTTTATGTTTTTACCTTATTATGATTATGATTGCTTGTTTCATTTGCGTAGCTTATGATTATTCATTTATTATCACTATAATTATTATTCTTGCTAATTTATTTTAATCTCCCCTTAGCATGTTTCCCTCCCGGTTGTATTGTGTGATTAAATTTTCTTTTCGCATTTAGTATCTTTAGCTTCGTATTTATTATTGCTTGTTTGTATGAGTAGTATAGCAATCCGAGGAAAAAGGCGTCGCCTCGATCTATATATCGTTGCGGAGTGCCTTCGCGCTTAATTTAACGTTTTTAGGATGTTTAGTTCAAACGTCATATCCGCGCTTAAACCATCACCCATTTCTATCCAAAACTTGAGGTCAACACCTCTTTTCAAAAATACCAAAAATATGTCATTATCAAATCATTTTCAAAACACTTGGATTTAAAACCAAGTCACATCTTTTTTCTCAAAAACAACCTTGGACTTCAAACCAAATGTTCGCGCTATTCTTTCTCAATCAAACTTCAATCAATCTCTCAATTACTTAGACTTTTTCTTTCAATTTAAAATCAATCAACCTCACTCTTTTATGTCACTTTGGGCTTTTACTTTTAAAACCATTTTCAAAACTTTAAAATCAACCAACACATTTACTCGCAATTTTTACCCGAACTACGGTGGTTTTGATCCCTCGGGTACGTAGTGCAAAAGGCTCTAAGTCTTCCCAAATAACATAAAATAACAAAAACATTTTTCTCTTGTCTTAATCTTTAAAAGCTCCAAAAACATTTTCTTTTACAAACTTAACTCATTTTCTAAATCAAAATCATTTTCTCAATCATCACTTCATTTCCCTAACTCTTATACATTTTGCAAGCAATTAAAATAAAGCACATAGATAGATAAAAACAAGAGGTTCCTATAGGATACTATAGATACTTAGGTTGCTAGAACCTTCCCTTTGTATAACCAACCCCCTTACCTCGATCTCTTCAATAGGGATTTAACGGACTTTCTCCCTTCCTCGGAAAAATCAAAGCTCGGTGGTGTAACTATAAAAATTGAGATTCGAAGCTAATTAATAGCTCGACATCCAAAAATCACCGTGACAATGATGCTTGTTGTCTTACATATGATTTTGTTAGAAATATATGTATTGACACGTGGTTGAGAATTACATATGCATGATTGGTATGTAATTGATGCATCGGCATAGATAAGATGTATCGTATGCTCATGCATTCATTGTTGTGGTTAGAAGACCACCGAGTGCGATTAGAAGATCCACCTTGATCCTACGGGATTTCATTGAGTACAATACGTGATTAGAAGATCACACGGTTTGATTAGAAGATCCACCCTAATCCTTCGGTTAGAAGATCGTCGTGATTGTATTGATTTTAGTGATTAGAAGATCACGACTCTCTGCGGAGAGGTTAAATTCCGGAATTCATGCATGTGAAACAGTCCCGGGTAGGGTGATCACAATCATGTAGAGTGTGCATTGATAGGCTGATTGTGCATTTGAATACTGTTGTGTGTGATTGATAGACTACCCGTGCACTTAAATTCTATGATGTGTGATTCATATGATAAATGAGTATATGCTGACATGTATTGTATATCTTGTGCTGCGTATTTTTGGTTATATGTTATTTTTAGATCGTGACCCTCTACGAGCATTTTTAGGGATTTATTTGTATCGCATGGAGAAGCGGCGAGGCTTGAAGCTGTCTGTGGGTCTTTGTCACCCAGTCATTTTCAGTTAGAGTTAAAGATCAGCTTAGGGGTAATAGTCTAAGAGTCGTGTTTACTCTTCTTTATCGCTTCCGTATTTTGTAATGCAAATTGTTGTATGATACATTTATTTGGAATAAATGGTGCCGCTATGTATGTCTAGACATAGTGTTTGGTTTATATTCCTAAACTTTTATTCATGAAAACAATTTATAAAAGAGGCATTTCATTCCGATCGTTATTTCGAAAATGGTTTACTCTAATTTAATTTAAGGACGGTTGTGAAGTTTGTTTCAAAGTCCTTGTTGTTTTAAAAAAAAAAAGTGCCTACTTTTGGGCTTTGAAAATTGGGGTGTTACAGTGCTCTATTCGGAGTAACAGGTTGGACTAATTACAAGTGAGATCCCGTCAGGTGAAAAGGTAGAGTAACACCTAAAGCATAACTAAAATGAACTTAAGTAGTGTCTCTGCATATAAAAATAAAAAAAGCCTGTGAGAACAAGAAGAACATAGCTTCCCCTCAAGCTGAAATCCAAACTTAGACTTTGAGTTGTAGGAAATAAAAGGAAGCTTAGTATCTTGACTGTGTAATTTTCGACAAGGATCATGTCATGACTCTGGTTGACAGTGCGAAACAGTTCACACACACACGCAAGATTATCATTGAAAATTGATAACTAAGAATTGTGCCGATCTTTGAATTTGACCCGAGGTTTGAAGGTTGATCCTAGAATGTGGTGAATACTCGTGACTTTTAAATTTTATTATTTCATTTTGATTTTTGCCCGGAGAGCAAAAGCTTAAGTGTGGGAGAATTTGATCAGTGCATTTTTAATGCAGTTTTATTCGTCCTGTGCTATGGCAATTTTATGACTTCTCCTAGTATTTTAGTGTTTTTATCATGTTTTCTATTTAGAGTCTACTTTTACTAATAATTCAGTTTTATTATTTGTTTTCGTAATAAGCAGTAATTTGACACATTCTCATTGCGCAGACCATCTATGGAGCTAGGAATATCGGATCGAGGTGTGCTAAAATGCGTTGGAAAGCTAAGACAGAGAGCTACAACTTTCATGTTGAAGTCAGAAGCCAATTCGGAGCGCAAAGGAGTCAAATAATTGCATTTATGTTCCAGACATTATTGAATAATTATTATCGACCCAAAAACTTATGGTTTCGGCCCAATTGTTTTATGGCCTGTTTTGCTTGTTGTTATAAATAGGAACATATGACCTAGGTCAAAACCAAATTTTGATTACACGAAAATAAACCCTAAAGCCGCCGCTTGCGAATGGAGAACTAATCTCTTTTATTAATTCGTTGGTGTAAGGAACTCATTTAAGGTTCTTGAGGTCTGATTTTAATAGCAATTTCGTTTCTCTATTTATGCTTTCTGTTATCAATTCCTTTCTTTATTCCATTGTATGAATTCGTGTTAGATGATTGCTTAAATTTTTATATTCGAATTAATACTGTAGAGTTATTCGTTTTAATCCATCGCTTGTTTAGATTAATCCGAATAAAAATTGATTTAGTTTTGCGCTTAGCAATAGGTTGATCGAATATGTCATGATATTGACCGTGTTCTGTGACGCTTGTTCACTTTATATGGTTGGTTGAACGCATGAGATGCTTAATCGAATGAATTCGTTTTGTAACAATAGTTGTCGCTTGTATAATTAGTTTTGCAAATCAACCAAAGCATAAATAGATGAATGAATAATTTTATGAACCTGTGATAGAATTGAGAACGAGTTACCTAAAACCAATCAATTGATCATGTTTATCAATTGAATTTCTTATACTCTTTCGATCTCAACAACCCAAAAACCCGTCATTTAATTGTATTTTTTATCGTTCCTTAGTTTTGTTAATTATCAAATTAGAGGTCCTTGTGAGACGGCCAAGGTTAACTACCTTGTACTATTCTTACTTAAAATTTATTTTGATCACTAAACGACGGTGATCACTGCACGCTTGAGTTCAAGGCTTGGTGGGATCGATACTATGCTGGCAAATCTCTTGCAGATGGAGCACTCATCAATTTGCTAGAAAGTGGATTCAATCAAGCACAAATCGAAGCCATCAAAGATAAGCTTGCTGGTAAGTCGAAATACAAGTTTTACATTTTACTTAAACCATTTTATGCACTTGTATTAATTGTTTGCTTTATTTTACTCCATTCCTATGTGAGGGTACCTCTAAGAAGAAGAAGGAGGTTGCTAAAGGCAAGAAACTTCTCAAGCCAACTGCTAAAGCCAAAGTTAGCACTAAGGCTATTTCTGAGGACAAACACCCAAAACCAACAAAGAAGGTGATGCACAAACATTCATGTCGTACCTTTTAACTCTTTAAATGGTTACTTAACATAACTCATTTTAATCTTTCGAATATGTTCAATTTAGATTCGAAAGAGGAATGAGAGTGCTTTTGATGCCAATGTAATTCACACCTTCGATGATGATGAAGTGGAAGAAGAAGTAAGTTCTAAAGTCTTTTTTTTTTTTTTTTTAAAAAACATTTCGCTTTCGATGTTTCCCCCTTTTTTTTTAGAATATGTGTTTACTAACATATTTTGAATCTGCTTTCAGGTAAAACCTTTAAAGCGCAAGAAGATTAAAAAGGTTGCTTCGTCTGCTGAGCACCCCATTGTGCTAGACGAAACAACTCGACCTTCAGAAGAAACGAAGGAAACAGTTGCTCAACCAATGGAAGAGGATGGAAGAGGATAAAGCTGATAAGGTTGAAGAAGAGAGAAATATAGAAGAAAACAAAAAGAAGAAAAGAAGGAGAAGAAGAAGAAGGACACCAAGTCTCATGAGACTACTTCCAACAGTGATGCAGTTCCTGCTGTTGAAAAGAAGAAGAAGAAGAAGAAGAAGAAGAAGAAGAAGAAGAAGAAGAAGAAGAAGAAGAAGAAGAAGAAGAAAAAGAAAAAGGTCACCATTTCTTCTGAAGTGCAGGTTGACTCCTTTCGCACCATTGATGATGCAAACCAGAAACAAAGGACGTCAATAAATCCTGACACCACTATCCAACCCCCAATTATTAACCTTGAGGTAATTTCCTTTTGATTCTTTCTTTCGTTTTGACTCTTAACCTTTTTATATGCCTCATTCCTTCGATTTCAGGACAATGCTTCAAACAAGGCTGAAACCACGCCTTTTCAAGAAGAGGAGCCTGAACAAGATTCTCCTCCCAAGCTTGCTGCTGATGATAACATAACAACAATTGATGGAGGCAAGGTGACAGAACCTGCGAAGGCTCCAGAAACTGAACCATCGTCTTCACTACCACAATGGCATTTCTCATACTGCGATGAAAGTGAAAACGATAGTGACTCCATCACAGAGGCTATTAGAGGAGGTTCAAAAATCCTCCCTGTGTCTTTGACTTCGAAGCTATATGCTAGCATTGGAGTGCTAGAAGAAGAGTTTGCTTCGCTAAAGCAAAAAGATCATGAGGCCGCTTTGAAACTGCTACATTTGAAAAGGAATTCGCAGAAGCAAACCTCAAGTGAACACACTCCAAATGCTTCGACATCCTCTGACACCTCGATCCCAGCAGAAGTGCGCCAAGACTCCCTAGTATTGAAGCTATACACTGAGTATATCAATGGAGATATGCTTCAATCCATTGAAGAGAATTCAACTGCTGCCTTTCGTCACAAGACGTTTCTGCGCCAACTCCATAATCCACTCACTAATACCAAGACTTTAGGCTTGGTAATCCAGCTCGAAGCTGTTTTGGAGCAATTTACATTGGTGCTTCAGAATAGGGGAATTAAGGCTCAAGTCCTCGAGGCTCAGAAGATTGGCCAAACTACTGTATATGAAAAGGCTCAGCAAGTGAGCGCAAAGGTTGAGGAAATGAGGCAAACTTCTGTTGAAAGAGGCCAAGGAGTGCAAGAATGTGATGACAACATTGTTAAGTGGCAAGCTGCAATTGTAGAGCTACAACAACAAATTAAAGAGCGCGAAGCTCTCATTGTTGAAGCCACTTCAAAGCGAGCCAAGATCGAAGAAGTCGTCACTTCTATTGTGCAAGAAAATATTACCCTCCCAGCAAACGAAGGCATCAAGTATTTTGGCGCTACTGAAGCTTTAAATGTTGAAATCACTTCCCTCGCGTATGCCATACTACTGCTGGATAACGAAATTGGTTTCCTCAGAAGCCATTATGCAACCATTAAGTCCAATAAATGAATTTTTATGTAATTTCTTTTCATATTGAACTTAGTTACTTTCATTTCGTTTTGAATGTTCAGTGCCTTTGTGCACTTTGTTTGTATTAAGACAACGCCTTTTTATGGCAATTTATTTACTTGCCATTATTTTCTTAAGTGTTTTGTTATTCAGTGCTTATTTTTACTTCGAGTAGTGTTGGCTTATATTTCTTTAAATATTTCCCATTTATACCCGAATTACGTTTTTCAGGAGGTAACTCCTCAATTTCATAAGCGCCATTCGAATAAATGTTAACAACTTTAAATGGTCCTTCCCAATTTGGTGACCATTTGGCTAAGACTCTACCTTTTCGATCCATAGGCAGGATAACTTTCCAAACGAAGTCCCCAATATTAAAAGATTTTCTCTTGACTCTTTTGTTATAAAATCTGGCAACTTTTTCTTTTTGTTGAGTTAAATTTTCTGAAATTCTGTTCTCTGGCAGGACAAATGTTGTACACAATGTCTAGAACAATGTGTCTATAGTCCAAATGTCTTAGACAACTGATTCGACAACTGGTTATGAGGATCACAAGTTATTGCAGTACTGAAGTAAACAAAAGAAATAAACAACACCAATATTTGTTAACCCAGTTCGATGCAAACCACACCTACTCTAGGGGATACCAATCCAGGAAGTGAAAACTACTACTCTGAATTATTACTTAGTCTTACAACCACACCAAACACCTTTTGGCATGTATGCCTTTTCTTAATCCTAGCAATCTTTTACCCAAGGGCTAACTCCCCCTGAATATGAGAACCTACCCAATTCCCACTAATCACTAATTCCAAGTGATCGAAACTAAACTTGCAGCTTAAGACTTTGTTGAACGACAACATTCAACGACAACAAGCAACTAAGTATCAAGAACAACACTTAGAGATACTAATGCTTTGCACAGTGGGCACAAAGCTTTGGACTCACAATCTTCAGTTATTGTGGGTTGAGTTTCAAGCTCTATGTTGAGTCCTTTATATAGGCGTGTAAGTCTTCAAATAATCTTCAATCTTTCAAATGCACTACAAAAAGAATTAGTTTTATAACAAACTTGTTTTAAAACAAACTCCATAAGATAAAAGAATTAATCTTTATCCACAAGTTAAAACTGAAGAATCGAGAAAAAGCTTCAAGACAAGGTGAATAAACGCAAAAGACAAGAAAAAGCCCAAAACTGAAGAATATCAGCCTATCGTGTCACGATGGCACCCAACGTGACACGATGGAAACTCCTTGCTCGCCAAGACAAGATCAATTATATTTTTGGAAAGAATCTTAGCATCGTACCACGATGAAGTTCAACGCAGTACGATGGCATTACGTGGTGATCACGCAGATCAAACACACAAGATCAGTTATAATTTTGAACTGAATCTACCCATCGTGACACGATGGACCTAGCGTGTCACGATGGCTTGCTGAGGCCCATTACGAAAAGTATAAATAGAGCCTCCATAATTCATTATTTTTCATTCAGAAATAGAAGAACTTTCTATTCCTTTTGGAGAGAAGTTCGGAGGAGTTCTAATGGCATAGTTTTCTCCCCTTACGGGAAAACTAATTCAGCAAGCTATGATTCTTTAGGCTTTTTGTAGTTAGATTCTTGTAATTTAATTATGTAGTCTTTTGTAATAATTCCTTAGGTTGTGGTGGAGAAGATGAACTCCCCGATGAATACTTGGGTCATGTAATTGAGTCAAAGTTATAATAAATCGTCTTTATAAATTATTATTTGTTATTTGTTTTCTTGCTTTAATATCGTTAGTCGGAATCTTGGTCGGATAAACAGCAACGCCTTAGAATAAATAATTAGGGTTTCCTTTAATAGTAGCATTTAGGGTTTTCTCTATTATTTGTTCGGAACTAGTAATGAATAACACTAGATTAAGGAAATGGCAAAATAATCTTGAACTAGTTATGACTTAATAATTAGAGGAAGAATCAGGAACTAGTTGTAATAACAATTAGAACTGAATAACAGTAACTAAGATCTAAGGGTATTGGACAAAGCGAGGTTAGGCTCTCGTAGGTACCTTAGTTGCAAAAGTAGTGGGACTTTGCCTACATATGATAGCAGTAAGGTGCTACTAAAACAAGGATGGAATCGACGCCCGATAATAGTACGAATGACTATGTTATACACCGATTATACCAAGTATGAGGGAGGGAGTAAGTTCAACCACCATACCTATCCTCTATGTTTCTGAATCAAACCTTTTATTTTCCTGCAAAGCATATCGCTCTTTTAATAAATTAAAAACCTTTTTCCTAAAAACCAAAGCGAATGCAAAAACACACGAACTAGAATAGCACTAGCGAAGGTTTGACACGATCCCTATGGATACGAACTCATTCTAGACACCTAGAGTGTGAATTATTGCTCGACGACAAACTGGTCCACTTGCCAGAACGTAGTCAAGCTTTTGGCGCCGTTGCCGGGGATTGTGTTCACAAGACTTTGTTAGAATTATTCTAGCTTGTCAAAAAAAATTTAAAAATACAAAAAAATTAAAAAATCAAAAATCTTGTTAATGATTGTGGATTTAGAACTGTGAAATTCTGGCTAAGGCAAAGTCAAGGTATTTAAGCGATCCTAGTGATCCACCTCACTTACCTGGGAATTTTCATGGTGACAAAGACACATGAAACAAACCAAAAATATTTATAAATATCTTTTCCAGTGCTACTGATGGTATTCATTTTTTGTGCTTGATAACAGATATCCTAGAGTTTGAGTACTTCGACGAGTCAGAGAAAGAGCTAAGGAAAAGACTGAGAGCTCTAAAGCTAGCAGAATCCAGTAATCTCGAGAAAGAAGGAGAGCCTACCACCAAAGCCTTGGGAGACAAACAAAGAATCACTATGGGAGATTACTGCAAGAGGACTGACAATGATCAGATCTCAGTGGGGTTCCAGCCGGTAAACCCAGCTAACCTTGATATCAAAGGTAACATTCTTACAGGTTTGCGGGAGAACCAGTTCGACGGCCGCACCAACAATGATCCTTGGGATCATTTGTCAAAGTTTTCAGATACAGAAGGTGCCGGAAAATGTCACAGAGGACCAGAAAAAGCTGCGGTTGTTTGCTTTTTCTCTTACAGGTCTAGCAAAAGATTGGCTTCAATGTTTGCCAAGGGGATCAATCACCACATGGAAGGAGCTTGAAGACAAGTTCCTTGAGAGGTTCTTTACTCACACTTTATTCCAGAAGCGGAAATCTGAGATCCTGAGTTTCAAACAGCACGAATCTGAAACGCTGTGTGAAGCTTATGAACGCTTCAAATTGCTCATGAGGAGGTGTCCTAACCACAACATTAGTGCTATGAAGCAGATGCAGATATTCACGGCAGGTATGAAAATGCAACATCGCATGATACTTGATGCCTCGGTTGGTGGGTCTATCAAAATTAAGACATATTCAGAGACCAAGGATCTAGTTGAACAGATGTGCCAGAATGAATACAACATGAGTCATGACAGGAATGATAAGACACCTGGAATCATCAAGGTGGACAAAGAAGTTGCTTACAAAGTAGAGATTGAGCTACTAAAGAGGCAACTTGCTGAGAAAGAGAATGAGGTAAAAGAAGCTAGTGTGAAACGGGTAGAAGGAGTCTGTGACTTCTGCCTATAAGATCACCCAAACGGGCAATGTTTGCCAGGAGGTGAAGAGTAGGTGAACTATATGGGAAACAACTGCAACCCATGCTGGAGTAAGCACCCAAGTTTGCGTTGGGACAAGACCGGAAACGAAGCTCAAGCAGCACCTCAACCAAGAAAGCCATCTCCTTTGGAGGAGTTACTCACAAAGTTTGCAAGCATGAGCAAGACAAATTTTGAAAGCATCCAGAATACAGTAGCCAACCAGGGGGCGACCATCAAAAGTCTTGAAACCCAAATTGGTCAGCTGTCTAAACTGGTAAGTACTCATGTTTCTAAAGACATTGCAAGTAACAGTGTGGACAACCCAAAGGAGGAGTGCAAAGCGTTGAAAGAGGCAAAGCCAAAACGCGAGCACGATGAAGAGAAGCTAATAAATTTTAGAGAGTTCGAGGAATGGTACAATATGCTAGGAATGACTGTCGAAGAAGCCTATGATGAGTTCTTGGGTGAGCTAGAAGAATACAGAGAAAGCCTAGCAAAAAGACCAAAGCTGCCACTTAAAAAGAAAGATCCTGGAAGCGTAACCATGGTCTGTCATATTGGGGAAGAAGGAGTCAATGCATTATGTGATGTGGGCTCAAGTGTGAATGTCATACCATTATCTTTGGCAGACAAATTCAAGCTCAGATTACCAACTGCAGTTACAGCTAAAGAACTCATATTAGCTAACCAATCAACCATTCGATCAGTAGGTACAGTGGAAGATGTCCTGGTGAAAGTCCAAGACTTGGTTTTTCCAGTAGACTTTATGATCCTAGACATTGGAGAAGATGAAGAACATCCCATCATCTTGGGAAGACCATTCCTAGCCACTAGCAGGGCCATCATTGACATGGATCTTGCTGAGATGACACTAAGGAGTGGAGAATAGGTAATCACCATTCCAACTTCCAAGACGAATAGGGACGAATGCGGCAAGCTCAAATGGAAGAATGAAGAAGTTACACCATCGACTCCAGCTCAGATGAATTTGAAGATAGAGGTAGAGGAGCTGGGGGATGAAATGGCGCAGCTACAGGTAGAAGCAAAGGCCGAGGTTAGGCTCTTGTAGGTACCTTAGTTGGAAAAGTAGTGGGACTTTGCCTACATAGGGTAGCAGTAAGGAGCTACTAAAACAAGGATAGAATCGATGCCCGATAATAGTACGAATGACTATGTTATACACTGATTATGCCAAGTATGAGGGAGGGAGTAAGTTCAACCACCATACCTATCCTCTATGTTTCTGAAACAAACCTTTTATTTTCCTGCAAAGCATATCGCTCTTTTAATAAATTAAAAACCTTTTTCCTAAAAACCAAAGCGAATGCAAAAACAAACGAACTAGAATAGCACTAGCAAAGGTTTGACACGATCCTTGTGGATACGAACTCATTCTAGACACCTAGAGTGTGAATTATTGCTCGACGACAAACTGGTCCACTTGCCAGAACGTAGTCACCTGGCATCTCATTATAGTCCCAAGCGAAACAATCCTTGAATTCCTTGAGCAACCCTATTACTTTACTCCTCAATACAGGATCAGTCTTGGTACTGATAAAAGTTGGCCTTTTGATAGTACCATCTCCAATATCAACTTCTTGCAACACATCTTGAGCCTACATTTTTTTATTTGAACTTAGTGGATCTTTTTCAAACCCCAAAGGTTCATCGTCATAAATGCAATCTAACTTATGCGTTTATGGCATTTTAATACCATGATCTACATTGTTGGCTTCGATAGCCATGTTTTCTTCTTCAGAATACTTCGAATTAATGGCCTTTCGAGCCATATTGGAATTTACAGCCTCTAAGGCCGTATTTATTTTATTTTCGGCTATATATGCCGTACTTTTAGCCCAAGGATTAGGCTTATGCATCATAGTACACATCTTCATCTCCCCACTCATCATTCCCCTTTGGCCAACAATAGGGGGAATAACTCCTTCTTCAGAGGAAGGTGGGTCAATCTCTTCTCTTTCCCACCTAAAGCCTAAGGTAGGATGCAAAGAAACAGAGTGGTATACTGTATCAGATATTGCTTTGTCAAAAGCAGCATTCTGATCGCCACATTGGGCAATCATAGCCAAATTCTTGTTGAAGGTTTGTTTTGTTATGTGGTTGATCTCAGACAAGTAATAACTTTGGTCTGCTTCGATGTTCTCAACCATTAACCAAACAAAAGAAACGTTTAAAACTTTGAGAAAGAAAATGTTTTGAAAATTTGCAACTTAACAATGAACACAAAAACCAGTCCTACTGGGCGTGCCAATTTGTTTACTGTGATTTTTAGTAAATCCTAAGACATGTTTTGTGTTGTTAATTTGCTTAGGAGAAATGCAATGTTCAACAACGAACATTTAAGGTAAATCACAAAGTTTGTGTAAATTCACTCAATGCAAGCAAATTCACGTAAAAATGCAGTAAAACTAAATGTTTTTGGAAAAGGTAAATTGCATTAAATTTGTAAAGGTTACAGAAATTAAAGTTGGTACGCAAGAACATACATTTCCTGTCACTCATTTCTCTCTACGCTGGTACTTTGAGTTTCTAGAAATGTATAAGTAAAATGCGACCTTGAATTCGAAATTACAAACTAATATTTATAGACAAAATAACTAACTGCTAAAAACTACTCTAAAGCACTAGCTACTAAGTTTTGAACGTGTATCCTTGCACGTTTGCACGTTCCTTGAACTTCGCTTCGCTTCCAACTGCTTTTCAATCGAAATTGAAAGTCTTAAACCCCTTGAAATTGGCTAAGTCCACAGAATGCAAAAGTTCGCTTCGATTCGAATCGAAGTTCCACGCAATCGAAAGGCAAAAATACTTAGAATATTTTGCCATGTTTTGAATCTCAAACCTTTGCATGTATTTTTAAATGCCTTTTTATTTTAATTAAAAATACAGGCTAACAGAAGGGTGTATAACATAGTTACTTAATCTATTGTTCGGCGGTTAATTGTATTCCTTGTTGTGGTAATGCCTTACTATTACCCTAATATATGTGAAATCTCCCTACGACTCTAACTAGAATACCTACGAGAGCCTACCACGTTTGTCACATACCCTAGCTATGGTGTGAGTTATCCTACATACATGCAACATACATGAATTACGTTCATTAACCTCCTATGCCTCTAGAGCCTAGTATCAGACTGTTTAACATCTACTCGTCTCAGTTCAACAGTAGTTCCTGGTTATGTCTATACTCGTCTCAATTAAATGGTAGTGTCGGATGCTACCGTCTATTTACCCCTAGCCTTATTTATTACTCGATCCGGACAAGTATTAAAGTCAAAACCAATACTTATTCTATAAGCATTTCCTCTTATCCAGCAAGATTATGGAATATGTATTAAAGCGAGAAAATAAATAAGAAACTTGGAACTAAATATCATTTATTATGATTTTGACTCGATCACATAGCCCAAATATTCATAGGGGAGTTCATCTTCTCCACCACAACCTAAAGGAATCTATACAAAAGATTACATAATTAAATTACAAGAATAAAACTATGCTACCTAAGAGAGATACCTCGCTTAGGAAGTTACATTTCCCGTGAATGAGGAAACTTCTTCCCGTAGAGAGCTCATTTGCCCTGCTTGCTCCTCGTGAACAACTATTGCGTGTTTTAAGTGTGAAATATTTGTTCGCAATGTGCAAGTATACACAGTCTTATCTATAGCACAAGTAATAAGAAAAAGTATCGTTCCCACAGGGATTGTGATAAGGAAATCTCGCTCCAAGACTAGTTCAATTAGTTTTACACTTATGAGTGATTAAAGTAACAAAATAATAGTTTAGGGTTGCAAATAAATTAAAGGAACAATTGATTAAAAGAGTGTGAGAAAACAGTTGTGAAAGCAGTTGCAAATTGAACCCACTCTATCGAAAAGCATTATTCACATCCGGCGCGTGAGTTAACTCGCCTGACACGGCTATAATTATCGGACAGGTGTCAATAATCCTTGTCTAGCGCTTTGACAGCTAATCTCCACAAACTCTTCAATGACTTCATTAAGGAACCTCCACGTGACTTGACACTTGGTACTCACAGTGCGCACCCAGCAAAGCATCAGTCATCCACAGTCAAGACTGTGACGCAACATAGGTAACTCCAATCATCTTTACTTTTCTGAAACAAACAAAAACTAAAAACAAAACACAAAAAATATTTACATTAGTAGTCTGGGGTGCCTCCCAACAGCGCTTGGTTTTACTAAGTCCTCAGCCAGACTTGTAACCATAAATCAAACTTCATCAAGAGTGGTGGTGACTCTAGACCTTGAGTCATCACCCCAATAATGTTTTACTCTTTGACCATTAACTTTAAATTCTTTTCCAGTTGACTCATCTAAAAGATCAACAGCCCCATAAGGATAAATTTTCAAAAGTTTAAATGGGCCTGACCATCTAGATTTCAACTTCCCAGGGAACAACTTTAATCTAGAATTAAAAAGTAATACTTGTTGTCCCTTAACTAAAAACTCTTTTCTGAATCTTTTTATCATGCCAAGCTTTGGTTCTAGCTTTATATAACTCAGCATTCTCATATGAAAACATCCTATGCTCCTCCAACTCATTTAGTTGCAGCAGTCTTGCCCTACCAGTTGCCTCATAGTCAAAATTTAACTTTTTAGTAGCCCAAAAGGCTTTACATTGAAGTTCAATTGGTAGGTGGCAAGCTTTACCAAAAACTAATCTGAATGGGGACATTCCCAAAGGTGTTTTATAAGCTGTTCTATAGGCCCACAGAGCATCATCCAAGAGCTTAGACTAATTCTTTCTTGAAGGGTCTACAACTTTTTCTAAAATTCTTTTTATCTCTCTGTTGGATATCTCTGCTTGCCCACTAGTTTGAGGATGATAAGCAGTGGCAACTCTATGTTTTACCCCATATTTGGCCAGCAACTCCTCAAATATTTTATTACAAAAGTGAGAACCTTCATCACTGATGATGGCTCTAGGAGTGCCAAAACGGGTGAAAATATTCTTTTTCAAAAAATTGGTTACCACTCTAGCATCATTAATGGGGGTAGCAATTGCTTCAACCCACTTGGAAACATAATCCACAGCTACAAGAATGTATAGATTGCCAAAGGAATTAGGAAATGGTCCCATGAAGTCAATGCCCCAAACATCAAATAATTCAATTTCTAAAATGTTGGTAAGAGGCATCTCCTGTCTATTGGAAACCTTACCTATCCTCTGACATCTATCACATTGTTTTACAAATTCATAAGCATCTTTAAACAGTGTAGGCCAGAAATATCCAGATTGCAGTACCTTAGCAGCAGTTCTAGTGCTTCCGAAATTCCCACCATAAGGTGTTGAATGGCAATTATTCAACACTAGACTTGCCTCTTGGCCTGCTACACACTTTCTTAATATTTGGTCAGCACATTTTTTATAAAGAAAAGGTTCATCCCAGAAATAATCCCTATCTTGATGGAAAAATCTATGTCTTTGTTGGGAATTAAGTTCTGGGAGAACTACTTTGCTAACTAAATAATTGACAATGTCAGCATACCAAGGAGTCATATCTCCAGTTATCGCAAGTAATTGCTCATCTGGGAATTCTTCCTTAATCACATACCTTTCTTGATTCTGCACTTCATCTGGGAGTCTTGACAGATGATTTGCCACTTGGTTTTCTACTCCCTTCTTATCTCTGATTTCCAAATCAAACTCTTGTAAAAGCAAAACCCATCTGATCAATCTTGGCTTGGCATCCTTCTTTGCAATGAGGTACTTGATGGCTGAATGATCAGTGTAGACTACCACCTTGGTACCAACCAAATAGGATCTGAACTTATCAAAGGCAAATACCACAGCCAGCAATTCCTTTTCAGTTGTTGTGTAGTTGAGTTGAGCTTCATTAAGTGTTCTGCTTGCATAGTAGATGGAATGAAAAGTCTTGTCTTGCCTTTGCCCCAGCACAGCTCCAACAGCATAGTCACTAGCATCACACATGAGTTTGAATGGCTTGGTCGAGTCAAGTGAAATGATAACTGGTGCCGTGACTAAAGTTGTCTTCAGAGTATTAAAAGCTTTCAAACAGTCTTTATTGAAATCAAATAGAACATCCTGCTGCAACAGTTGGCATAAAGGCTTTGTAATCTGAGAAAAATCTCTGATAAAACCTTATATAGAAACCAACATGACCTAAGAAACTTCTAATTCCTTTTACATTTGCAGGGGGAGGTAACTTCTCAATAACTTCTATCTTGGCTTGATCCACTTCTAATCCCTTCTTGGAAATTCTGTGTCCTAACACAATACCTTCTCTGACCATGAAGTGACATTTCTCCCAGTTGAGAACCAAATTGCTTTCTTCACATCTGATTAGCACTAGCTCCAAATTGGTGAGGCAATCATGAAATGATTCTCCAAAGACAGAAAAATCATTCATGAAAACTTCCATTGCTGATTCAATTAAATCTGAGAACAGTGCCATCATACATCTTTGAAATGTAGCAGGTGCATTACAAAGTCCAAATGGCATTCTCCTAAAATCAAAAGTACCATAGGGACAAGTAAAAGTAGTCTTCTCTTGATCTTCAGGAGCTATGGCTATTTGGTTGTAACCAGAATAACCATCTAGAAAACAGTAGAAATCCTTACCAGCCAATCTATCTAGCATTTGATCTATGAAAGGCAAAGGAAATTGATCTTTCCTTGTGGCTTTGTTCAGCTTCCTATAGTCCATGCAGATTCTCCATCCAGTCACAGACCTTGTTGGAATCAATTAATTCTTCTCATTGGCAACCACAGTCATGCCTCCTTTCTTTGGTACACATTGAACAGGGCTTACCCACACAGTATCAGAAATAGGATATATAATACCAGCATCTAACCATTTAATGATCTTTTTCTTCACTACTTCCTTCATGATGGGGTTGAGTCTTCTCTAACATTCCACACTATTCTTAGCATTGTCTTCCAGCAGGATTCTATGCATACAAACAGTTGGACTAATCCCTTGAATATCAGCCATTTGCCAAGCTATGGCCTTTTTGTGTTTCTTGAGCATGGCCAACAGACTTGACTCTTGTTCTTCATCAATTCAGCAGCTGTGATAATAGGTAACTGCTGACTAGTCTCCAAGAATGCATACTTTTCGTGGTGATTTTTGGATGTCGAGCTATTAATTAGCTTCGAATTTCAATTTTATAGTTACACCACCGAGCTTTGATTTTTCCGAGGAAGGGGGAAAGTTCGTTAAATACCCTATTTAAGAGATCGAGGTAAGGGGGTTGGTTATACGAAGGGAAGGTTCTAGCACCCTAAGTATCTATAGTATCCTATAGGAACCTCTTGTTCTAAATTACCTATGCGCTTTATTTTAATTGCTTGCAAAATGTATAAGATTTAGGGAAATGAAGTGATAATTTTGAGAAAATGGTTTTTGACTAAGAAAATGTGTTGAGTGTGTAAAAGAAAATGTTTTTGGTATTTTTAAAGATTGAGACAAGAGAAAAATGTTTTTGTTATTTTGTGTGATTTGGGAAGACTTAGAGCCTTTTGCACTACGTACCCAAGGGATCAAAACCACCGTAGTTCGGGTAAAAATTGCGAGTAAATGTGTTGGTTGATTTTAAAGTTTTGAAAATGGTTTTAAAAGTAAAAGCCAAAGTGGCATAAAAGAGTGAGGTTGATTGATTCTCAATTGAAAGAAAAGTCTAAGTAATTTAGAGATTGATTGAAGTTTTATTGAGAAAGAATGGCGCGAACACTTGGTTTAAAGTCCAAGGTTGTTTTTTGAGAAAAAAGATTTTAAGTGATAAAAGCTCTTGGTTTGAATTCCAAGGTTTTTTGCTTAAGGAAAAGAGTTTGAATGAAAAGAACACTTGGTTTAAAATTCAAGGTTTTAAAAGAAAATGTTTGATTTGAAAAGAACACTTGGTTTAAAATCCAAGGTTTTTAAACTAGAAAGAAAATTGATTGAATTTTGAAAATGCGACTTGGTTTGAAATCCAAGTGTTTTGCCTAAAAAAAAGGGTTGTTTGATTAAATTTTGAAAAGATGTGACTTGGTTTGAAATCCAAGTGTTTTTGAAAAGGATTTGATAATGAAAGTGTTTTTTTTTAGTTTGATTATATTTGAAAGGAAAATGTTTTGGGTATTTTTGAAAAGAGGTTTTGACCTCAAATTTTGGATAAAAATGGGTAACGGTCTAAGCGCGGATACGATATTAAACTAAACATCATAAAAGCGTTAAATTAATCGCGAAGGCACTCCACAACGATATATAGATCGAAGCGACGCCTTTTCCTCAGATCTCTATACTACTCATACAAACAAGCAATAATAAATACGAAGCTAAAATTGCTAATGCGAAAGAAAATTTAATCAAGCAATACAACCGGGAGGGAATCATGTTATGGGAAAATTAAATGGATAAAATAAACAAATGAGAGTAATAACTATAATGTTAATAAATAATAATCATAAGGCACGCAATTTATACGTATCAAACAATACAACCGGGGGGGGGATAAAATAACCATAATGATAATAAAATAACAATCATAAAGCATGCAATATATACATATCAAATAAAGTATCTTAAATACGATGAAACGAAATGCAAGTCAAGGATATAGCACAAGAGAACATTCGCATAAAGCTAACCAAAGAATTTAAATTTTCATGGTGTTTCAAAATAATAATGCACATAAACAACAATTAATCAAAAACATCAACATTTTGGAACAAAGACGTATTTAAATTATTTGAAATTAATGATATGAATCACAAAACACAAAACAAGTATTGGCCTAATATTTAATCACATATTTAAAGCATGGTATAAGCTAAATTAAAAAACAAAGGCCAAATCAAGAGTCCTAAGCAAAATTAAATAAATGATCATGAGCATGTTAAATCTAGAATTAAGAATAATAAATAAATTTCCAAATCATATAAAAACTAAAGGGGCTGAGGGTAAAGGCCTAAATTAAATACCCTAAGGGCTTATATTATAAGTTCAAGATGCAATTAAAAATTACCTAATTAATTAAGTGCTTAATTAATAAATTAAATTAGGGTTAAGTCAAATATAAATCATGAAATTAAGTTAATTAAACTAAAAATTCAGAATTGATGTCATGTAAATTTTAGTGAGCTAAATTGACCCAAACAACTTAAATAAGTTGTTGGCTCAATAATCACTTTTCTAGTTAAGCTAAAATAAGCTAAAAAATACAACTTAAATTCTACAATTAATTTTAGTAACTTATTATTGTTCAAATGACCTAAAAAGGCCATTGAAATGAAAAGCTACTCATGGAATAAGCTAAAATGAATTAAAAAAAATTAATCTACAGCAAGGGGTGCAGATAGCAAAACGAAAATTAAAGGGGGTGCAAAAAGCAGTCATGATCCAGGCCCAAGCATAAAAAAAATACAGTCAACAATAAAAAATAATCCAGTGCAGCAGTCAACTTAGAGTACACGATACGTACCTCAGATCTGGTCCGTCCAGATCAATCAGACGGCCAGGATTCGAATCCAGTTGGAAAGTGATCCTGTGCTTCGCAGGAAAGAAGGGAGGATCACGCGTGCGCCTCCTGGAACGCAGGATCTGGCTTAAAATGGATCGGACGCGCGTGATTAGACGAGCAGATCCAACGGACGCGTTATAAGCTTAAGATCCAACGACTGAGATTAAAACTGGAGATGCGAGGGCGTATGGTGGTTTTTCTTCTTCCTCACCACTAATGTTATTTTGACATCAAAATAGTTGTTGGACAAATATTTTGGTGTGGGACCCGCCACTTTTTATGTTTTTTATTATTTTTATACCGTTTTGATTTACATGCATAGATAGAAATATTTAGTTGTCCAGATCGGACAACTTTTTATGGTGTTCATATAACACAACTCCTTCCTCACGAAGAACAACAACAACTTCAAATCGGCCAACACCAGAATTTCACGATATCTCACGAAAAATCACGAAATAAAATACTAATCCACTCGATTTTTATTGCTAGTCATGAATCCACTCTTAGTTTCTCCAGAAAGTGCTTCAAATTTGAGAAACGTTGAGATAAAGTTTGAATGAAAATTTTGAGAAATCACGAATTAAGAAAAATTGAGCACGATCGATGAATGGAAAAGTATCTACGTGTGATATGATGATGAATGAAGCTGAAAAATGACTGAAACTGAGGCTAGAAACTCGTACTCAATTCTCACATTCTTGGAGGTTTTTGAGGTTTCAATTCACGCAAATTACGTGTTAGAGCTTGTGTTTTATGGTTGTTTTGTGCTACTGGAAGCTATTAGAAGCTAATGGATTGAAGAAATTGGGGTTTTATTTGAGGTTTATGAAGAAAATGAATTTTTAGAAAAGTATGAAAATGAGGAGAGAATTTGGTTAATTTTTTGCTCTGATTTGTGAATGATTTTCGTGTCTTTCTCTCTCATCACTGAAGGGCTCTATTTGTAGTGAAAAATTAGGTTAAAAAGTGGTTTGAATTGGAGAAGAAGAAAGGGTAGTTTTGAGTTTTTGCTCATGAGATATTTTGTGAATTTGATCAAAGATGAGGACACATGTTGTGATGTGGTGAGCTGTGATGAAAAGGATTATCTTAGGATCAAATGAAGAGAGAAGAGGTTTAGAGAATTTTTGGGATTTTTAGGTGATGAGAAATGGTGAAAAAAAAACAATTAAAATGAATTAAAGAAAATACATGAAAATAGGAAACATAAAATGTAAATTGATAAAGGGTAAAAATGTCATTTTTTGAAGTTTATGAGATGTAGTAATTAATTTGAAAACAAGTGAAAAAAGTTTGAATAAAAAAGGTTACTCGTAGTGGAATAAATCAATTTTTGAATAAAATAATATAAAATAAAAATTAGAATTAAAATGTTTTTGATATATTTATAAAATATGAAGAGAATGAAAAATAAACCTACAAGCCAAAAATCAAAAAATGGGAAAAATAATGTTACTTGCAGAGGAAGTAACCTATTTTCTCTATTTTTTAGAAAAGGGTAAAATGGGAAATAAAAAAGTTTATGTGTCAATGTTAGTACAAGGATACATATGGTGAAAAAATAAATTCAAAAGGCTAAATGGTTAATTATCTAAAAATGAAACAGTTAAGCAGCGTAAATGAAATAAAATACTATTTTTGATATTTTTTTGAATTTAGGAATAAAATAATAATAAAACAATATGACATAAAATTAAAATTTAGGAAGGTCAAAAAATGGGGTATGACAATACTTCAAATGACTTGGTAATTGTTTCAGCTCCAGATCATGTGGCTTCAAAATTGAGGGGATATTCACCTTCTGGTCTTCTTTAAGGATCTCTAAAACTTCATACTTGTCAACCCAAAGTGCCTTGGGCTGAGTTGCATCTTCATCTTCATTAACTTCTTGTGCCAATTCCTTGTCTTCAAGTACAGCTAACTCATTTTCCAATGGGTCATGCCTCTTTTCAAATTGTTTTTGAACCAATGAATCTCAGCTTTGCAATAAGGAAACATCTTCTATCTCTTCAACAGGGTACTTCATTGCTTTCAAAATGTTGAATGTGACTTCTTGAGCATTGACTCTCGTTGTGAGTTCTCCTTTCTCTACATCAATTTGTGTTCTGCCGGTTGCAAGGAATGGCCTTCCCAATAAAATAGGGGTATCATCATCAGCATTGAAATCCATTATGATAAAGTCAGCAGGCAAGATAAACTTGTCTAACTTTACTAACACATCTTCAATTTTTCCTTGAGGGTAACATAGACTTCTATCTGCTAACTGAAGTGTCACTGTGGTAGGTCTTGCAGCACCAATTCCCAACTTCTTGAATATGGATAGTGGCATAAGATTGATACTAGCGCCAAGGTCACACAGTGCTTTTCCAATATAAACATCACCAATGGTGCAAGGGATGGTAAAAGAACCAGGATCCTTCAATTTGGGTGGAATTTTCCCTTGTACCATTTGGCTGCACTCTTGAGTAAGTGCTACAGTTTCAAACTCACCAATCCTCTTCCTTTTTGTAAGCACATCATTCATAAACTTAAAATAGTTTGGCATTTGTTGAATAGCTTCAATGAGAGGAATGTTGATATGCAATTGCTTCATGATCTCAATGAACTTGTCAAATTGCTTTTCTTCCTTTGCTCTTCTTAGCCTCTGAGGAAATGGAGGTGGTGGTCTTTCTCTTTCTAAAACAGGGCTACTCTTAGTAGTAGCTTCAGGAGCAACCAAAGTCTTGTCTTTTGGTAACTCAGGTGCCTTTTCAGAACTTGTCTTCTTTGAACTGACAGCAGGGGATAACTGTTGATTTGACTGTGAGACAGTTGAGTCTTCAGCCAACCTTTCTTGAGCATCTTCAATTTGAATTGTCCCCATGCTTGGTCCTTCATACTCTGTTCCACTCCTCAAAGTTATCATTTTGCATGTTTCTTTGCCTTTATCTTTTGAGGTAGAAGCGGGTGTTTCAGTAGTGTTGGGCAAACTTCCACTTGGTCTTTGAGTAAGAGTCGTGGCTATGTGGCCCATCTGATTCTCCAGATTTTTGATACTAACTCCTTGGGCTAAAATTTGATTCTTCGCTTCAACAGTAAAATTCTTTGTCTCTTGCATGAAATTCTTCAGTATTGTCTCCAGTTGACTACCAGGCTGTTGAGAAAAACCTGGGGGTACAACAGGTGCTTTTTGCTGAACTTGTTGATTTTGTGCATTTGCCCAAGAGAAATGAGGATGGTTCCTCCAACCAGGATTATAACGATCACTGTAAGGATTGTTATTCTTGTTGTAATTGTTAACATAGTTGACTGACACAGGGTTTGCAGGGCATTCTTCATAGAGGTGAGCTCCACCACAATAAACACAGGCTACTTCAGCTAAGTCTGTAACTACTTTGACAGGCTCACTGGCAACTGCAGGCAAGGCAGGTGGCGTGAGTAAAGTCTTCAACATGTTGTGCATTTGAGTAACTTGAGCAGCAAGTGCTGTTGTTTCACTAACTTCATGGACTCCAGCTGGCTTCTTTGATTGAGTAGGAGCAGGATTTGCTCTAGCTGTAGGCCATTGATAGGTGTTTGCAGTGATACTCTCTATGAGATCAAAACCTTCTGTGTAAGACTTGGAAAGTAAGGCTCCTTCTGATGATGCATCCAACATATTTCTTGAAGATGGCACTAAACCATTGTAAAAAGTTTCAAGCTAAATACACACAGGAATACCATGATGTGGACACTGCCTTAGCATCTCTTTATACCTTTCCCAAGCATCAAACAAAGTCTCATCCTCTCCTTGTCTAAAAGAAGTAATATCATTCCACAGCTAGAGCATTCCAAGTTGCAATGGAATTGCGCTCTAGAGAGTTTAGCCAACCTTTAGCTCTATCCCTAAGTGAGTAGGGAAAAAGCCTTAATATGAAAGCAGCACCAGCTAGAGGTATTTTGAAGTTACTAGAAACCTCAAGAAATTGCTTCAAGTGGAGGTGACGATCTTCAGTAGCAGCACCAGAGAATTGACCGACAGTTTGAAGCATTTGGAACATCATTGGTTTGAATTCAAACTGAGCAGCTGTTATCTCAGGTCTTACTATCCCAGTGTTCATAGCATTTGGATCAAAAACGGCATAATCCCTTATATTCCTTCCTCGGTCATTAGCAATATCGATAATGTCAGGCATGTCTCCTGGCTGTTCTAGATCTGCCATTTCTTCTTCTGATTCTGATTCTGAGTTATGAAAATCTTCAAGCTCCGCCAGATTCACTCCCTCTTGGTTACTTCTTCTATTACGCCTTAGAATTCTGAATGTTCTTTCAATTTTAGGATCTGCTCTGAATTCTGGTGATAACAACCTGTGCATACAATTTCCTCGTATACCTGTCTTAACACCACTTGACAGAAAACAGATTAAATCTCAAATAAGCTACAAACTAAATAAACTAAAAATGGAACTAAATTTCGCAAAATCCCCGGCAGCGGCGCCAAAAGTCTTATCTGTAGCACAAGTAATAAGAAAAAGTATCGTTCCCACGGGGATTGTGATAAGGAAATTTCGCTCCAAGACTAGTTCAATTAGTTTTACACTTATGAGTGATTAAAGTAACAAAATAACAGTTTAGGGTTGCAAATAAATTAAAGGAACAATTGATTAAAAGAGTATGAGAAAACAGTTGTGAAAGCATGTTGAACATATGATCCATTTAATATCCAGGTTAATATGTGTGTGTGATGAGATAAGTGTAGGCAAGACTCCTGCAAGCAACTCTTGCCTTATGGTGTATGTCTACAACGTTAGATAATGCAATGCGTGATAAGATGAATCCTATGTCTAGGTCAAACTTACTTCATTACAGTTCAGAAAACACGTGGTTGTATTCTTACTATGGCCCTAAAGCTTATGTCTAAGACTTCAAGTAGAGAATATATGTCTATACCTCACTTAACCACATTAGTTCATTCAATCCATTCATTATTAGATGTCTCTTAATAACGAACTTGTATTCAAACCTAAGTTGACCAGTCCTAGATATGAATATATAGCAAAATAACAAATGAACTAAAAGAGCACACAAACACACATCACATCACATGAACATATTAAACTTTCAATTAAACTTCACATAATTTCAACATTAAGAGTTTAGCTCATGATAAGCATAGAAACCATAACAACCAAAGATATAAGATTACACATAAAAATGAATTCTTAAATGTAAACCTACAACTGAGATGGCCTTAGACTTCAGTTATCATGCTCCAAGTCCAACAGTAGACTAGACTTCAGTTATCAGCAGCAGCGGCGCACCATGAACGTCTTAGGGTTCTTCTTTCTTCACAAAGGCTGACCTCTCTAACTTTAGGGTTTAAGGCACCTTTATATAGGACAATCTCTTGGATCATGGGCCTCACTAAATCTGAGGATAACACAGCCCAAAGGAATAAAGCATATTCCCCAATGATTAGTACAATGACAGCACTATCAGCACATGGGAATTATGCCAGGTGTCTTTTCTCACGTTAGCACCCGTTCGTATTCTTCATCTGATGTGGCGGCTTTTGACTGCGTTGACTGGTCAGCCGCCTCTTGTGGTTGTACGGAATGGTTGTCTTGACTCTGATTATCATTTGCCTTGGCTCTTGAACCTTTTCAATGGTCCAGTGGTCTGTCTTGACACCAAATGACTCTAGAGCTCTCTTTATATGAAGAGATTACATAAAATTCCTAAATACATGCTAGACTCATAATTGACATAAAATAAACCTAAACATTGAATACAAAACCATATTAGCAGGTAACAGAGCAAGTAAAAAGCTGTAATAATACTCACATAAAGTGAGTTATCAACAACTCAATTTCTGAATGAAAATTTATGAGTGAAAGGAGCTCTATTTATACTTTTTCTAACGGGCTCAGCGTGCTCATCGTTTCCACGATGGACTCATCGTGCCACGATGAAGTGGATTACTTCTGAAAATAAAACAGATTTGCTTCAGAAATAAAATGGATTGCGCTGATTTTCTTGGGATCTAAGTCATCCCATTTGAAATTCCACCACGCAGAAGTAGGATGTTCGATGCAATGTTCCAACGTTAAAGATGTTGAGTGCAATGTTGGAACATTTACAAACAGACAGATATAGAAATTAACGTAACACAAAAGTAAAAGACACAGGATCTTTGTTAACCCAGTTCGGTGCACAACAGCAACCTAATCTGGGGGATACCAATCCAGGAGAGAAATCCACTATGATAGTTCTAATCCTAAGCACTCAGCAAACAACCAGTTTACACTTATGACTTAGACACTATCTCATGCAACTTCAACTTAGGAACTCCCAAGTTTGTGAACCCTTCTCACCTCCTACACAACCATGTACCTTGTGATTGTATCTAACCCAATGATAAGATTTGAAAACACTTTCAGAGACACACTATCTCCATGCTTAAAAGCTTAGGAGAGGTACACAACAATTACAGCCCAAACTAAGTCCTAGTCTTGTATATGGATAACACAAGATAGGCTCACAACACAATACACTAGAAAACCCTAGACACACTGTTTTTCAGAAGTACAATACACACACGTAACCCTAACTAGGTTTACAATGCGGCTTAAATACAAAGTCTATAATGGGCTTCTTCACATGTTGGACTTCAAGTCTTCTATAACAATTCCAGCTCACATAAACACATAGTATCGCAAGTATCCTTAAAGAGAGCACAGAGATACGATAGTGAAATAAAGGCTTGAGATACTTTGACCATGCACACGAGATAGGAGCCTGGAATAAAGGCTTGGATTCCATAAATAAACAACAACGCATTTAAGAGGCGCGCTTTCAGCATATCCTGGATTAGTATCCGGATGTTGAAACATTGTATCAAGCATTGTAGTATACTTTGTTTTACCAAAAAACAGCCAACATACAAAACACTAACAATCTTCCCCTTTGGCGAAATTTTTGGCTAAAACAAATTAGGATAATACAGACAAGCCAATAGAATACATGGTTCATAAGTCCTTAGATCAACACAAGCACACAAATCATAAGGCAGTCATGCAGCTGATAGTATTCCATAGATTTATCAGAGGCAAAAATAACAGCAGAAGCAAAACAACAAATTCTTGACCTAGATCCATTCATACATAGCAACAACTAGAGATGTTTCAACATTGTATAGAACATAGAGAGTACTCCCCCTCAATCTTGTCATATCATCAACCTGAAGAGCATGGAGGTATTTATACTCCCCCTCAAAACAACCATCTGCAGTTCTGGGTAGCAGATGTTTCAACATATCATGCAACATTACATAATCAACAGACAATCACTCTACTCCCCCTTTTTAGACAGAAAATTTGCCATAGTAAGGCATAAATTAATCAACCATAGAGCATCACAGAAGTATAAACCAAATTCAAATATCCAGGGCTACGCCCATGTGAACAAACCAAATTCAAATAACAAAACAAAGACAAAACAAGATCATTAAAACTCAAATAGGAACAAGCTAATCCTCAGAGCTGCTTGCATTGGATTCTCCAGCTTCCTCATCTTCTGCCTCAGCATATGTGGCTTCATCAGCATTCTCATTATTAGTCCCACCAATCACATTAGTACCTGCATCCCCTTCTTCATCAGCATTGTTATTGTCATCCCCAGCAGCATTTTCTTCAGTACCAACTTTGCCATTACCAGCATTCTGCTCTTCCTGCTCCAAAGCCAGGATCATAAGTTCAAATTGAGCCTTCTTCTCATCCAGCACTGTAACAGTATCCCTGAGTGCAGCTATAATATCCTGTCGAGTCATGAGCCCTGTAGGTGCTGCAGAGCCAGATGCTCCAACAATGTCTGGCACATGATGTTTTCCAAAGAGTTTGTAATGCAAAGACAGAGGAGATTCCCTCTTCTTAGAAACATCAGAAGGATATTTGATCTGAGGTAGTTGGTCCAGTATGATATCACAGAGGAGTGTGGGAAATGCATTAGGGAGCTTCACAGCAGAGCTTTTAGCATGTTTCACAGTTTGTTCAAAAATATATTACCCAAAGTCAGTTTTGTGATTTGTTCCAATGAGATAGATCATTCTACCAAGCACACTTGCCACATCAGAGGAGTGGGTTGTAGGGACCCAATTGTAAGCACCAATCCTGTTAAGAATAGCATACTTAACAGATAATTTCCCAGCAGGGATCTTCCCTTTCTTGGGCCATGCTTTCACCTGATTTGCAGTTATCACTTTGCAATTCTCATCTTCAGAAACAGTGGGCTTAGTGCATATACTAGCATTAATGCCCAGATACTTGTTAATCAACTCAGGAGAGAACTTCATCCTTTCTCCTCTCACCCATACAGTTTGAAATTCTGAACTAACTGGATGATCACAGTCTTCAGGGATGTTCACTAGGAATTCTTTGACAAGTTGTTCATAACACTCACCCAACTTGGTCACAGTTTTCAATAACCCAGCTGTTCTGATTAGGTCAATCACCTCATTCATTCTCAAAGCATCATCACCTAATTCCCCTTCCAAGGCCAGTCTTCTATGAAAGATGAATTTCTATCTATGTCTATAAGCAGGATTGTGGAAGGAGATCTTGTCAGTAGGGACATCCTTAACAACAGTGGGCATTCTCTTTGCAGCAGACTTTTTGACACTAGAATAGGTAACTTGGATGTTTGACACATCTTTTGAAACATCCTCTTCAGATTCACTAGAGACAGCAGCTTTTCTCTTCTTTCCCTTTGTAGCAGAGACCTTTGGAGTAACCTTACTCCATCCCTTCTTGGGACCAATCATAACACCTTTCCCTGTACTTTTCTTGACAGTCCTGGGTGTTTCAGATGCACTAGGGACAGCCTTCCCTTTGCTACTTCTTAGTCTTTTGGCAATGCCAAAAGCTTGAGAAATAGGAACTTCATCTTCCAATTCATCAACTTCAATGACAGGAGTCTCAGCCTCTTGATGGACAGAGGTTTCTTCTGGATCAGTCTCAATTTCAACAGTCCCCTGAGGGGTAGCTTGCTTAGCAGCATTACTCACAGAATGAGTTGACAGGTTCTCGTTCTCATTGGCTGTGTGAAAGCCAGAGTCATTCTCAGTTACAGCAGCAGCCACAGTTGGCTGTTCACTAGGTTGGCCCAAGGATGTTCCAACATCCGGTCCACCATCCTTTGTACCAGTAGGAATCTCAAGGGTTTCATTCCCTTCCTCAGCAGCGTTCTTACCAGCAGAGTCAACATCCATCTTGTCTATTGTAGAATTTAAGGCATCTAGCCCTATGTTTTCATCAGATTCAGGAACAGTAGATTTCAGCGTTTAAAAAGGATTACCTTTTTCAGGATCGGAAGAGACAACCTTGTCATAAGGTTGGAGAGGTGCTTCAACATTGATAGCCTTCTCCACTTGACTGGATGTTTCAACATTTGCTTTTGCTTTGATATTGAAGGGATCATCCTTCAGAAGCAGATCTTCCATGGTCCAGTTGATTTTAGATTGACCCCTTTTCGGTTTTGAGAAGAACTTTGATCCAGGATTGGGGGTGTCGCCCTTTTTCTTTTTCTTTGAAACAGACTTGGATGGTGTTGCATGTGTTAGCTTTTCAGGTAGGATTGTGGTAATGGGTTTGACATCCATGGGAGCATTGATGTGGGAAGGTAGGGGAATGAAGGTTTGATCTTGTTCGTTGGTGGAAGCGGTGTTTTTGGTGGAAGAAGACATGGTGGTTAAGAGGTGAAGTTTGTGTTTGATGAGAGAATGGGAGTGAAGAAAAATTGAGACGGCAAAATTAGGATTAGTGGTATAGGAAGTTGAGAGAGTGTGAGAGTATAAGGAAGGGGTAGGTAACGTGTGATAGGTGGTTTTTAAAAGGAAAGAAGTTATTTGATATGATTCTCCTAAGAAAACGTGCAATAAAATGTGGGAGAGACAAATAGCGGTTGCACGCTGCAACTTCCTTAATTGCTATAATTCCTGATGTAGACAAATGCCCAATTTACCCCTCAAATTCTCAAGTTGTTTTGCATCCAAGGCCTTAGTGAAAATATCAGCAATTTGCTCCTCTGTGTTCACATGATCCAACACAATAATCTTGTCTTCAACTAATTCTCTAATGAAATGATGACGGATGTCAATGTGTTTAGTTATACTGTATTGTATAGGGTTTTTAGACATGTTTATGGCACTGAGGTTGTCACAGAACAATGTTAGAGCATCCTGTTCAACATTGAATTCCTAGAGCATCTGTTTCATCCATAAGAGTTGAGAACATGAGCTTCCTGCTGCTATATATTCTGCTTCTGCGGTGGATAGAGCAACAATATTCTGCTTCTTACTAAACCATGAGATCAGGTTGTTACCAAGGAAGAAACAACCACCAGAGGTGCTTTTTCTATCATCAGCACTACCAGCCCAATCTGCATCACAATACCCAATTAGCTTGGAATCTTCACCATGAGTGTACAATATTCCATAGTCACTAGTTCCATTGACATATTTCAGAATCCTCTTGACTTGAGCTAGATGACTAACTTTGGGATCAGCCTGATACCTAGCACAAACTCCTACAGCAAATGTGATGTTAGGCCTACTAGAAGTTAGATATAATAGACTTCCAATCATACTCCTGTACTGACTTTGATCAACAAATATTCCATTTTCATCCTTGCTCAGCTTCAAGTGTGTAGGTGCAGGTGTTCTTTTATGTGTGGCACTGTCCATCCCAAACTTTTTCACTATATTCTTAGCATACTTACTCTGTGAGATGAATATGGTGTCCTCCATTTGTTTGACTTGTAAGCCAAGAAAGTATGTTAATTCCCCCACTAAGCTCATTTCAAATTCTGATTGCATCTGGGAGATGAAATGTTGGACCATCTGATGCGACATCCCACCAAAGACTATGTCATCAACATATATCTGAGCTATCATAAGTTTACCTCCTTCTTCCTTCACAAACAGGGTTTTATCAGAACCACCCTTCCTGTATCCATGAGTCACTAAGAATTGAGTCAACCTCTCATATCAGGCCCTAGGTGCTTGCTTTAACCCATATAAGGCCTTTTTGAGTTTGTACACATGATCAGGAAAACCTGCTTCTACAAAGCCCTTGGGCTGCTCCACATAAACTTCTTCCTGTAGGTATCCATTTAAAAAGGCACTTTTTACATCCATTTGGAATAGCTTGAACTTAAGAATACAGGCAACTCCCAATAGTAGCCTTACTGACTCCAATCTGGCCACATGTGCAAAAGTTTCTTCAAAGTCAAGTCCTTCCACTTGAGTGTAACCTTGAGCCACTAATCTGGCCTTATTTCTGGTTATAATTCCTTTTTCATCTGACTTGTTCTTATACACCCATTTTGTACCAATTACATTCACTCCTGCAGGTCTGGGAACTAGATCCCACACATCACTTCTTTTAAACTGATTAAGTTCTTCTTGCATTGCTTCTATCCAGCATTCATCAGTAAGTGCCTCCTTGACATTTTTTGGTTTAAGTAAAGATACAAAACAAGAATTACTAATTACCTCATTTGATCTTCTGGTAGTAATGCCATTTTGAGGATCACCTATGATAAGGTCCTGAGGATGATTCTTCTAAACCCTGATAGAAGGTCCTTTGTTGTTGATTGAGGAGCTCCTATCAATAGTTTCTTCTCTAGCATCAATTTTGACCTCAGTGTCAACTTCAGTTTTTAGTGATGCTTCAACATCCTGTTCAACATCTGTACCTTTTTCTTCATTCAAATCATCTATCACAACATTGATCGATTCCATCATGACTTGAGTTTTGGAATTGTAGACTCTGTAAGCTCTACTGTTTGTTGAGTACCCAAGAAAAATTCCTTCATCACTTTTAGGATCCATTTTTCTCCTTTGTTCTCTGTCAGTCAGAATGTAACATTTGCTCCCAAACACATGGAAGTGTTTCACAGTTGGCTTTCTATTCTTCCACAGCTCATAGAGAGTGCATGATGTCCCTTTTCTTAGAGTTACTCTGTTATGAACATAATAGGCTGTGTTCATTGCTTCGGCCCAAAAATGATATGGAAGTTTTTTGGCATGAAGCATGGCTCTAGCTGATTCTTGTAATGTTCAGTTTTTTCTTTCAACCACCCCATTCTGTTGAGGAGTAATTGGTGAAGAAAACTCCTGTTTGATTCCTTCAGATTCACAAAATTCAGCAACCTTGACATTTTCAAACTCTCTACCATGGTCACTTCTGATTCTTACTATACCTGAGTCTTTCTCCCTTTGAAGTTGTAGACAGAGGTTCTTGAGAGTTTCAAAGCTATCTGACTTCTCTCTTATAAAATTTATCTAGGTGAATCTTGAATAATCATGAACAACCACTAAGGCATACCTTCTACCCCCTATGCTTTCAACTTGCATAGGTCCCATGAGATCAATGTGTAAGAGTTCAAGTACCTTGGATGTTACCTGATGTTCCAACCTTTGATGAGACATTCTAGTTTGCTTTCCAATTTTACAGTCACCACAGATCTTACCTTGTTCAATACTTAAATTGGGCAATCCTCTTATGGCTCCAGCAGTAATTGCTTTCTTCATACCTCTCAGGTGCAAGTGCCCCAGTTTTTGGTGCCATAGTTTGACTTCATCTTCCTTACTCATCAGACAAGAGGCAAGATTCACCTGTTCATCTGGAGATGTCCACAGATAACAATTGTCTTTGGATCTTCTGCCTTTCATTAGAACTTTGTTATTGTCTTCAGTTACCTCACATTCAGACTAAGTGAAGTTCACTTTCAAACCTTGGTCACAAAGCTGACTAATGCTAATCAGGTTAGCAGTTAGTCCTTTCACCAGTAGAACATTGTCAAGCCTGGGCAACCCTTCTTTTTCAAGTTTCCCTATTCCAACAATTTGTCCTTTAGCACCATTTCCAAATGTGACATAACTGGTTGCATATGGTTTGATCTCTTCAAGATATTCATTAGCACCAGTCATATGCCTAGAGCATCCACTGTCAAAATACCAGCAATCTTTGGAGGATGCTCTCAGAGCAATGTGAGCTATCAATGCAGCAACTTCCTTGTTCTTTGGCTTCCATGTCTTAGCATTCTGATGAGCTCCTTCTTCTGTCTCCTGATGATACCACTTGGGATAACCATATAGTTGGAAATAGTAGGGTCTAATGTGGCCTTTCTTACCACAGTGGTGACAAACCCATCTTTTGGGTCTTCTTCTAGATAATGAGCCGTGATGTTGGATAGGACGCTTCAACATTTGTGTACCAGTTGTGGGATTGTATTCACTTTCAGCAGGGACAAACTTTTCAACCTTCCTGGCTTGGTTGTTATTCATATTTCTGTAGTCAAAGCCAATACCTTTGCCCTTTCTTTGTTCTTGTGAGTCTAGGATTTCTTCAAGAACTTATGTCCCTGTATTCAGCATCCTTACTTGTTTCAAGGTATTCTCCAGTTGAGAGTTTAGGAGAGTAACCTCATCTGTCAGCTCAGTGATCTTCTTTAGTCCTTCATCTCTTTCTGTCATGAGTTGATTGATGGTTTTCTTCTGCTTGTGTAAAGTCTTGCAGATTTCAGCATCCTTCTCATACAGCTCTTTGTAGGTAGCAAGGAGGTCTTCATAGGATAGGTCTCCATCCTCAGATTCAGCATCTGAAGTGCAGACACCAGTCAGTGCATTCACATGTTTAGCTGACTTATTTTCCCCTTCAGAATCACTTTCATCAGACCATGAAACAACCAGACTTTTCTTTTGTTTCTTGAGATAAGTGGCACATTCTGTTCTAATGTGTCCAAACCCCTCACATTCATGACACTGAACACCTTTAGATTGGGATGGCTTCTCATCTCCTTTGTTTCTCTTTAATTTGTCTGACTGAGTGTTGATATTGAATCGGATGTTCTGCCCATTTGGTCTTTGTCTCCCATCTGCTTGCTTCCAAGCTTGCTTAAACTTTCTACCAATCATGGCCAAAGCTTCAGCAAATCCATCACCTTCTTCTACATCTTCTAGAGATTCATTATCATCTGTGTTAGACATAAAGGCGATGCTCTTACTCTTCTTTTCACCTCTTTCACATATAGCCAGCTCAAAAGTTTCCAGGGATCCAATTAGCTCATCAACTTTCATTATGTTGATGTCTTGAGCCTCCTCCATTGCAGTTACCTTCATATCAAATCTTTTTGGCAGAGATCTGAGAATCTTTCTTACCAACTTAGCATCTGTCATCTTCTCACCAAGGACATCAAAGGAGTTTGCCATGTCAAGAATATTTATGTAGAAGTCTTGAACAGTTTCATCTTCCTTCATTTTCAGACTTTGTGGTGAGTAGCTGGAGTCTAGACATTTTTACCTTTGAGGTTCCTTCATGCACTGTCTCCAGAATGTCCCAAGCTTCCTTTGCAACAACACATTTTTTAATTAGTCTGAACATACTCCTATCTACTCCATTGAATAGGGCATTTATAGCCTTTGAGTTGTAGGTAGACAGGTCTTGTTCCTCCTTGCTCCAATCAAGTTCTAGCTTCAGTACTCCTGTTTTATTGCCATCTTTGTTAGTAACTACTAGATGTTCCCACCCAGACAGGACAGCTCTCCAAACTTGAGAATCAATGGACTTCAGAAAAGCAGCCATTCTTGATTTGTAGTTGTCATAGTTTCCACCCTCAATTAGTGGTGGTCTGTTAACAAATCCTCCATCCTTCTCCATCGTATCAGGAATTAACTTCCCTAGATCTCACCCAAGAAACAGGCAGGGTGCCTGCTCTGATGCCAATTGAAATTCCACCACGCAGAAGTAGGATGTTCGATGCAATGTTCCAACGTTAAAGATGTTGAGTGCAATGTTGGAACATTCACAAATAGACAGATATAGAAATTAAAGTAACACAAAAGTAAAAGACACAGGATCTTTGTTAACCCAGTTCGGTGCACAACAGCAACCTAATATGGGGGATACCAATCCAGAAGAGAAATCCACAATGATAGTTCTAATCCTAAACTCTCAGCAAACAACCAATTTACACTTATGACTTAGACACTATCTCATGCAACTTCAACTTAGGAACTCCCAAGTTTGAGAACCCTTCTCACCTCCTACACAACCACGTACCTTGTGATTGTATCTAACCCAATGATAAGATTTGAAAACATTTTCAGAGACACACTATCTCCATGCTTAAAAGCTTAGGAGAGGTACACAACAATTACAACTCAAACTAAGTCCTAGTCTTGTATATGGATAACACATGATATGCTCACAACACAATACACTAGAAAACCCTAGACACACTGTTTTTCAGAAGTACAATACACACACTTAACCCTAACTAGGTTTACAATGCAGCTTAAATACAAAGTCTATAATGGGCTTCTTCACATGTTGGGCTTCAAGTCTTCTATAACAATTCAAGCTCACATAAACACATAGTATCACAAGTATCCTTAAAGAGAGCACAGAGATACGATAGTGAAATAAAGGCTTGAGATACTTTGACCATGCACACGAGATAGGAGCCTGGAATAAAGGCTTGGATTCCATAAATAAACAACAGCGCATTTAAGAGGCGCGCTTTCAGCATATCCTGGATTAGTATCCGGATGTTGAAACATTGTATGAAACATTGTAGTATACTTTGTTTTACCAAAAAGCAGCCAACATACAAAACACTAACACCATTGTAGCACGATGGGAGTCATCGTGGCCACGATGGAGGTTTTGATTCGTATTCGGGCTTGTCTTGGTCATTTATTACTAATATTACTATCTAAAAGTACTATAGAAATTCCTGTCATCAACCTCTCAAAATTGTTATCTGACCGACCAAAGGCATGGGGGGCAACGACCAACCGTCCAAAGGTAAAACGGAAAGGTGAAGAAGCTGTTCTTAAACACTTCAAAGAAACCCCTTCTATCGATGTTAAAGGTCATAAAGCTTAAAGCCGTCCAAACCTCTACGAAGAAGGTGCCAACGCCTCCTCAAAGGTCATAAGAAAAAAGTGAAACAATTGCATGAGAAACATTACATGCCTTTTTACTATTATCTACCTGCAAGATCACTTCGTGCACCGAAAATCAGCAACGGTCTATACGATCAAAGGATGCAAACCTCACCGTTAAGATGAAGTCTGCGAAACTTTACAGCACAATGAATGAACCGCCCTCATAACAGCGCCTCTAAAGGCCAAATGAGTGCACCACTGTAGGTGAAGTACCACTTATAAAATCACCATTCGTAAACAATTCGTGAAACGAATAGGTGGAGTCGAAAACACAAAATCAATAATGAAGCTCATCCCATCAGAACCTGACTTAAAAAGCTGGAAAACGATCCATGAAGACCTTGTCAAAGCGCAAGATAAGTACCTTTCTTCATAAAACTTTTGTTATCTTCCTATTCCGTCAAAGAACATCGTCTAACCCGTGATAACTTTCAGGATTTGAAGCGCCAACATAAAGTCATAGATGAAGGTTGCTCATGTTGATCACATGTCCAAATAAGTATTTTGTCCCGTTATTTTAAAGTTTAGTTATATTATTTTCCCTCAAACCCTTGCGCCATAAAACACCGTTAAAATATCCAATATTAATATCCACCGATATTCGTAGGAACGTTTGAATCAAGACGGACGCAAACGACGGCAGAGCAAAAATCAGCTCTTCATTGCCTCTGCAGCAAAGACATAGGGGGGAAACTGGATCGGCTAAAAGCCCAACAAACACCAAGACCCATCTCAATGGGATGAAGATGAAATGTGTGGCAAATGAACAAGGACCAATACAGCGAGCACGAGTAGAGACGAAGAGTCTCTAATATCCCAAATGTGCCTCTTAAGTATCAAGGATAGTCCATCTGAAGGACAATACAAGTGTCAAGCACATGGCCGATCCACCCACATTGGGGGACCTCATTGTGTCCTAAATCCTAATATCCTTTTATATATAGGCATCCATACATCAATCCCTAGGTATGAAATTCTTGTGCCTCCAATAATTAATACTCGTTATTCCTCATTCTAATAATGACTTGAGCGTCGTAGTGCTAACATTTTTGTAAGTACCCTTCCCCTCAATGGAACCAGAAAACAACCGATCATCACTAATCACCTTCACCAAACAGCTTATCAACATGAGTTAAGACAATCATTTCTGAACCACCAGTTCATTAAACATAATAATATTTACTTTAAAAAACATAACAATAAGTAATTACCCGTGGTATGTATGTGATGACAGGAATTTCTATAGTATTTTTAGTATAGATTAAGTAGTTAGTAGAAGACCATGATGATCAAAAACAAGCAAAACCTTGAAGATACGAAGCTACGGGCAAAAGGGAACAAGAATACAAGAAAATGCCAAAGAGAAAAGCAAAAAGTGGATAAAATGCGCTTCCATCATGGTCACGATGACTCCCATCGTGCCACAATGGGAAGACTTGGTGCCCAAGCAACTTAGTGCAATACGTTTTATTTTTGAAGAATATCCACTGCATCGTGGCACGATGAGGTCCATCGTGGCCACGATGGTGACATAAAGCCCAAGATGAAAACTATTAAGAGAGCACATTTCCCAAATAATTATTCATTCAGAAATTGAGAGCACTCTTTGGTACTCTGAAAGTGTTCAAGAGGAGCAAGGAGGGCAAATGAGCTCTCTATTGGAAGAACTTTCCCCCTTCAACGGGAAAGTTAACTTCCTCAGCAAGGCATCTTCGCCATTTGTAATGCCCCGAATTTTAGAACTAATTATTTATTAGAATATTATAAATTATTATATTATTAGTTATATTTTTATTAGGGTTTAGTTGTTTGACCTGCCGTATGATATGAGTTTTCTTTGACGTGTTTATTTATTAATTAAATGATTCATATTTATTAAATAATGATGGAGAATGAAAATTAAAGAAAATGGAATAATATAGAGAAGGGGTAGCACGTGAGAGATGGATAGGGGTGAGATGAGAAATGAAATTAATTAGAATATATTGTAGAAATATATTTTGAGTTATAATTTAAAAATTTAGATTTGTGATCACATAACTTTGAGATATATTTTAATTTCACATATCTTGGAGATTTGTTTTTAGAATATATTTTTGTAACAAATTAGAATATATTTTGGAAACATAGTTAGAAAGATATATTTTTAATCTTAGAAACAAATTAATAGATCTTATAGGAAAATAAGGATTAGAAAAATTAGGAACATAAAAGGAAAGGGGGAAAAGAAATCTAGGGTTCATCTAACCTTCGTCGAATTGTTCGGGTAAATGAGAGGTAAGGGCTTTTTTTCCATACACTCGTATGATATGAGTTTTCTTTGACGTGTTTATTTATTAATTAAATGATTCATATTTATTAAATAATGATGGAGAATGAAAATTAAAGAAAATGGAATAATATAGAGAAGGGGTAGCACGTGAGAGATGGATAGGGGTGAGATTAGAAATGAAATTAATTAGAATATATTGTAGAAATATATTTTGAGTTATAATTTAAAAATATAGATTTGTGATCACATAACTTTGAGATATATTTTAATTTCACATATCTTGGAGAAATGTTTTTAGAATATATTTTTGTAACAAATTAGAATATATTTTGGAAACATAGTTAGAAAGATATATTTTTAATCTTAGAAACAAATTAATAGATCTTATAGGAAAATAAGAATTAGAAAAATTAGGAACATAAAAGGAAAGGGGGAAAAGAAATCTAGGGTTCATCTAACCTTCGTCGAATTGTTCGGGTAAATGAGAGGTAAGGGCTTTTTCCCCATACACTCATATTACATGAGGATTATGTTATTGAGAGAAAATAATAAAAAGAATCTTAACTTTATAAATAAAAGTTATATGGTGGAATTTGTTGTGGAAAGATAATTTAATTTTAGAAGTCAGTTGTTCTTTGTTGTTGTTAAATTATAAGCCGTTGTTTATAAGTCGTTGTTGTTAAGTCGTTGATTATTGATGTTGTTATTGTTGCTTATGGATGTTGTTTCTTGATGTTGATTTAAGTCGTTGAATTGATGTTGTTAAGCTGTTGTTTGTTTGCATATTGATATTGGTTGTGATATTTCCATCCATTCATACATGTGTCTAAGCTGTTGTTAAGCCGTTGTTAAGCTGTTGAGGAGTGTTTGCAGGAAAATAATTCTGACCTCCGACCTTGTTGAAATATGAACATGTTTGTTATCCGAGAAATAGTGTTTTGGTGTGTTGCTTTGATGTTCCTTATGACGTGATTAATTATCTCCATGATAATGTGTTTCTTTATGTGATCGATTGCGAATTAACCACTTACTTTTCGGAAATTAAATAATTATAAATTTGTTTTTTGAAACTTTTGGTTGGTGGAGTGTTTTATTATTGTTTTGTGATATTTTTCTTATGGTGAGTATGATTCAATATGGATAACGAAATTGACCCTTACAATTAACATTTTAGGTACTCAAGGAGTTAGCCATGGTTGATGCTTTTGTTTGATGCGTGCGCGGGGATAAACAAATATGGGTTTTTATTAACTTGTAATTTAAATGAAATAGTTTTACCAATGTACACTTATTACTTGTAATGTCAAACGATTATTTTTTTTTTAAAGGAAATAAAATTTTAGCCACACTTTTTAAGGAGATGAAGTCCTTTTTTTAAGCAATTTACTTGTTAAAAATTCGGGCTGTTACACCATTGGTGTCTTCTGTAGCAGACCATTCTTCATCTGGTTTGAGTACGTTAGTATCAACACCATTAACATCCTTAACCTTGGGATGCTCCCATCCTTTGAGCACAGTTTTCCAAGTCCTACTGTCAAGTGACTTTAGGAAGGCAATCATTCTTGACTTCCCGTAGTCATAATTAGTACCATCCAGAAGAGGTGATTTGTTGACCATTGTTCCATCCTTGTCCATGTTTCCAGAAAGTATCTTCTCTGGAGCTCACCCTCAAACAGGCAGAGTGCCTGCTCTGATGCCAATTGAAATTTTGGTAGCAAGTGTCAGATGTGCAGCACAATGTGTAGCACTTTAGGAATCGTATAATGTGTGGCCTAATGTGCTAACATCATGGACATAATGAACCTGATGAACAAGGAAGAAATAAAGAGTACAGAAAACAATAAAAACACGGTGAGTTTGTAAACCCAGTTTGGCGCAAACAACAACCTACTCTGGAGGATACCAATCCAAGGATGAATCCACTATGGTAGTATCAATTCAAAGCTAAACTCCTCCGTTTACAACTTATCACTTAATCACTACCCGTTGCTAATTCTACCTATGAACTCCTAGATATGAGAACCTCTGTTCACTCCCCCTCTGTAGTTCTTCTGAGATTGGCTGCATCATAAGGCTAAAACAACTTGGTCAGAGTGACTTAACTGAAGCACCAATGCTAAAGTAATTAAGTCTAAACCACTTGTGCATATTGAAGATGTGCAGATGCAACACGTTGAACAAGATGTCCTAGACATCTTGTCACTAGGTTCAGAGCATGTTTAGGCAACATGTCGAACAAGATGTCCCAAGACATGTGGGTAGGAAATCTTGACCCACTTCAGCTTAAAAGATAATGCTTATGAATTAAGCACGCGTGTTTGTTCAAATTTGGATAAGGCACGAATCTTTTAGTAACAAGCTGAGATTAGGATTAATGATAAAGTTTGTTATTAATTCTATGTGTTAGATACGATCAGAATCGTATTTAATTTGTGGATAGAGATTAATTCTTTATCTTGTGGAGTTTGTTTTAAAACAAGTTTGTTTTAAAACTAATTCTTATTGGAGTGCATCTGAAAGATTGAAGATTATCTGAAGACTTGCACGCCTATATAAAGGACTCAACATAGAGCTTAAAACTCAACCCACAATAACTGAAGATTGTGAGTCCAAAGTTTCGTACCCACTGTTCAAAACATCAAGTGGCTCTAAGTATTGTTCTTTGAAACTTTGTAGCTTTCTGTCGTTGAATGTTGTCATTCAACTTAGTCTTTTAAACTGAGGAAGTTTAAAGTTTCGTCACTTGGGATTATTGATTAGAGGGAGTTGGGTAGGTTCTCATATTCAGGGAGAGTTAGCCGTTGAGTAGAAGATTACTAGGATTAAGAAAAGGCATACATGCCAAAAGGTGTTTGGTGTGGTTGTAAGACTAAGTATTGATTCGAAGTAGTAGTGTTCACTTCCTGGATTGGTATCCTACAGAGTAGGGCTGTTTAGCACCGAATTGGGTTAACAAATTACTGGTGTTATTTATTGCTTTTATTTACTTCAGTATTGCAATAAATCGTGATCCTCATAACCAGTTGTCTAAGACATCTGGACTGCAGACACATTGTCCTAGACATTGTGTACAACATCTGTCCTGGCAGAGAACAGAATTTCAATTGGCATCAGAGCAAGCACCCTAACCTGCTGGGTGTGCTCCAGGGAGACAAAATCTTGTTCAAGATGGACAGGAATGAAGGATCAATAAACAGACCACCAGTTCTGAATGGATCAAACTATGACAATTGGAAAGCAAGAATGATTGCCTTCATCAAGTCCATGGATCAAAAAGCATGGAGGGCAATTATTACAAGTTGGAATCACCCAATAGTCTCTATAGAAGATGGTTCTTCAACATTAAAAGGTGAAGGAGAGTGGCCACAGAAGAGGAAATTGAGGCCAATGGCAACTCTAAAGCATTAAATGCTATCTTCAATGCTGTTGATGAAAATATATTCAAACTAATCAACACATGTACAGAAGCCAAACAAGCCTGGGAAATCCTTCAAACTACTCATGAAGGAATCTCCAAGGTTAAGATGTCAAAACTGTAGCTCCTCTACACGAAATTTGAAAATCTTAAGATGGAGGATGATGAGACTATATCAGATTTCAACAATAGGATTCGAGATATAGCCAACTCGTCTTTTGCTCTGGGAGAGAAAATACCTGAAGAAAAGTTGACAAGAAAAATCCTTAGATCACTACCTAAGAGATTCAACATGAAGGTAACTACAATTGAAGAATCTCAAGACTTGAAAACAATGAAGATGGATGAACTCATTGGCTCACTACAAGAATTTGAGATGGCGTTCGATGACAGATCAAAAAAGAAAATCAAAAACAAAGTTTTTTTGTCTAAAGAAGAATCAGACAAAGACAATCTATCTAGAGTCATAGCCCTTATAAGCAACGACTTCAACAGGTCTTTGGCAAAACTAGGAAAGTACAAGAAGTCAAATGTCCCAGTCATCCGGTCCGACATCAAGCCTCAGAGGAAAAATAGTGATCAATGCAAGACGTGTCAAGAAAATAGAGGTTCTGAATGCAAAGGATATGGACACAACGTACATGAATGTCCTAATCATCTAGAAAAACAACAGAAGGGTATGAGTAGTACTCTGTCTAAAGAACCTGACACATAAATCAATCTTGCATTCACCAGTAAATGCATGACAAAAGAGGATCCTTCAGAAAATCTGTCACCATGGAACAAGGAAGAAGAAACATATGTGATACTACAGCAGAGAAGACTCATAGATTCTCTTCTTCATGAAGGACTAGTCAACAATGATCTCAAGAAAGAAATCTCTTTGCTAAATACAAAACTCACAGAGATTGCTCTATCAATAAAAATTCAGAGCAACAGTTCAAAATCATCAAGGAATCAGAGAAAGAAGCACATGTCGAACCACATGTCCCACCATTCTGATCAGAACCAAAAATCAACTGAAGACAAGATTCAACCTAAAAGGAGAAAGAAGATTTGTCATCACTATGGGAAAGAAGGACACATAAGGACTTTTTGCTTTGAGCTATATGGCTTCCCCAGGTTTCATGAACAATTTTGGAACAGACACACAGATAGAAGACAAGCAAAGAACTCCCTAAGTAAGCTTACTTGTCTAATAACTCATACATCACTCAGAGTAACCTCCAAAGATGATTGGTACTTTGATAGTGGATGTTCAAAGCACATGACTGGAGAAAAAGCCTATCTTCAAGAAATAAAAAATTATTCCAACAGCTATGTTACTTTCGGGGATGGAGCTAAAGGAAAAATAAAGGGGATATGAAAGGTGAATTGACCTGAATTACCAAGCCTTGATAATGTTCTCCTAGTAGAAGGACTTATAGCTAACTTAATAAGCATAAGTTAGCTATGTGACCAACGACTAAGAGTTAGCTTCAACAACTCTGAATGCATTGTGACCAACAAAGATCAAGAAGTTATGAAAGGGTCAAGGTCCAAGGATAACTGTTATCTATGGCAGTCTCAACACAAGAGTCAGAATGTCTCATGCATGATAACTAAGGAAGTTGAGACTAAGCTATGGCATCAAAAGTTGGGACATCTCAATCTCAAAAGTATGAGAAAACTCATCATAGAAGAAGCAGTCAGAGGATTGCCTAAACTCAAAGATATAGGAAGGCAAAATTTGTGGAGAGTGCCAGATTGGGAAGCAAACCAAGATGTCACACAAGAAGATTCGACATACGGTCACCACAAGAAACCTAGAGCTGCTTCATATAGATCTTATGGGACCTATGCAAGTTGATATCTTGAATGGTAAAAGATATGTACTAGTATGCGTGGATGACTACTCAAGATACACAAGGGTCAGATTTATCAGAGAAAAATCTGAAGCTTTTGATGTGTTCAAGGAGTTGTGTTATCTCATTGAGAAAGAACAGGGAAGTGAAGTAATCAGAATAAGAAATGATCACGGGAAAGAATTTGAAAACTCAAAATTTTCAGAATTCTGTGCTACCAAAGGCATTGAACAAGAGTTCTCAGCTCCTATCACACCACAACAAAATGGAGTGGTGGAAAGGAAAAATATAACCTTGCAAGAATGCACTAGAGCCATGCTACATGCCCAAAAACTACCTTATCACTTCTGGACTGAAGCTATGAACACAGCATGTCACATACACAACAGGGTGACTCTAAGAAAAGGGACAAAAGCAACCCAATATGAATTATGGAAAGGAAGAAAACCAACAGTCAAGTACTTCCATGTATTTGGTACTGTATGCTATGTCCTAGTTGATCGAGAGCAGAGAAGAAAATTGGATCCCAAAAGTGATGAAGGCATCTTCATGGGATATTCAGCAAACAGTAGAGCATACAGAGTATACAACAAACGCACAAAGAAAATCATAGAATCCATCAATGTCGTGTTCAATGATACTCCTGAAGAACCACTCACTGTAGAAGAAGAAGAAGAAGATGATTCTCCTCGGCCATCAAGTGATCAACCAAATGTCCCGGACATTGTGCCAAACAGTCCAACAACTGAGCCAAGTACTATATCTCCTAGGTTCAAGGGATCATCCACGAGACTTCTGAAGATGCATCTTGTTGATAACATCATAGGAAATCCAAATGAAGGAGTCATCACCAGATCCAGAGATCAAATAGCTAACTCATGCTTCATATCCTCAATTGAACCTAAAAATATCAAAGAGGCACTGAGTGATGAGTTCTGGATCAATGCCATGCAAGAAGAATTGGAACAATTCACAAGTAATCAAGTATGGGAGCTAGTTCCAAGACCTGAAGAAATCAATGTGATAGGAACCAAATGGGTGTTCAAGAACAAGTCAGATGAGAATGGTACTGTTACAAGAAACGAGGCTCGTCTAGTTGCTCAAGGATACACACAAGTAGAAGGGGTGGACTTTGATGAAACATTCGCACCAGTTGCTAGGCTTGAATCTATAAGGCTGCTACCAAGCATCTCGTGCACAATGAGGTTCAAACTTCATCAGATGGATGTTAAAAGTGCCTTTCTAAATGGATACCTACATGAAGAAGTCTATATAGAGCAACCAAAAGGACTTGTAGACTCCAGCTTCCCTGAACATGTTTACAAATTGAAGAAGGCTCTATATGGATTGAAACAGGCACCTAGGGCATAGTACGAAAGATTGACTGAGTTTTTGATCAACAATGGGTACGTCAGAGGAGGTATAGATCAAACATTGTTTGTGAAGAAGAATCTAAAAGAGATTATGATCGCCCAAATCTATGTGGATGACATAGTCTTTGGAGGCACGTCTGACCAGATGGTGGAACAATTTGTTCGACATATGAAGTTTGAGTTTGAGATGAGTCTAGTAGGAGAACTAACCTACTTTCTTGGCCTTCAAGTCCAACAACCAAAAGACACTGTCTTTATATCACAAAGCAAATATGCTAAAAGAATTGTGAAGAAGTTTGGACTAGAGAGTGCCACACACAAAAGAACTCTAGCTGCTACTCACATCAAATTGAGTAAAGATGAGAATGGAGTTGATGTAGATCAATGTCTCTATAGAAGTATGATAGGGAGTCTTCTATACCTAACTGCACGCAGACCAGACATAGCCTTTGCAGTAGGAGTTTGTGCTCGATATCAAGCAAATCCTAACACTAGTCATCTACTACAAGTGAAGAGAATCATCAAATATGTCAGTGGTACTTGTAATTATGGAATGCTCTACTCAAACAATGCAAGTCCTACTCTTATTGGATATTGCAATGCAGATTGGGCTGGAAGTGCTGATGACAGAAAAAGCACCTCAGGAGGTTGCTTCTTCCTTGGTGATAATCTCATCTCATGGTTCAGCAAGATGCAAAACTGTGTGTCACTATCCACTGCTGAGGCTGAATACATAGCTGCAGGAAGTGTCTGTTCACAGTTACTCTGGATGAAGCAAATGTTGACAGAATACAATGTCCAACAAGATGTCATGACATTATTCTGCGACAACCTCAGTGCCATCAACATATCAAAAAATCCTGTTCAACACAGTAGAACAAAGCACATTGATATTCGGCATCACTTCATCAGAGAACTTGTTGAAAAGAAAGTGGTTACTCTAGAACACATAGCCACAGAAGAACAACTAGCAGATATCTTCACAAAACCTCTTGATGCAGTCCGATTTGAACAATTAAGGAGTGCATTAGGCATCTGCATTCATGAAGGTCTGTAGATTGCTACAGACCAAAAAGGGCGTGCAACCATCAGAAGATCCCATGCACGCCTCTAGCACGAGACAGAAACAAGACAACAATCCAACACTACCTGTCTCCTGTAAGTATTGTGGTCTACCAAATGTCCTAGACATTGGAGACTTTGACATCCGGCACTTGAAGTGCACTTTTGTATGCTTTCTTTAAATCAATGAATATTTTCCTTACCTTTGTCAAATTATGGTAAAAAGGGGAAGTAATAATTGATGATAAGAACAGCTCTTTGGCAAGTAGAATCAATCTCTTGCTTTACGGATGAATAATAGCAAGCTTTAAAAAATTAAAAACTAAAAAGCTATGCTAAAATAAGTGTGTCCAGAGCATAATTAAAATGCTAAAATTGAACCTCTAAGAAGTCTAGTGAATCTTGATCACTCTGATTAAGTACTTTTCGCTGCAACTCAAGACTTTGGTTCACTAAGTCACAAGGTATTTCATTCATTTCACTAAGTCTAATGAAACATATGAAGACAAGACTAAGACTGTCTCATACTAAAAAGGTTCATCACACATTCAAGATTGAGGAAGTCTTGAAAATTGAAGACACACAAGATTCTGAAGATCAAAGACATTGAAGACCTAAAGATTTCAGAATAGAAGATTGCATCAACAGAGATAAATTTGAAGATTGAAGACTGAAGAGTGCACATTCAACAAAGTGGTTTGTGGTTGTTTTAGCCATAATTTGCCAAAGGGGGAGATTGTAGTTCTTCTGAGATTGGCTGCATCATAAGGCTAAAACAACTTGGTCAGAGTGACTTAACTGAAGCACCAATGTTAAAGTAATTAAGTCTAAACCACTTGTGCATATTGAAGATGTGCAGATGCAACATGTTGAACAAGATGTCCTAGACATCTTGTCACTGGGTTCAGAGCATGTTTAGGCAACATGTCGAACAAGATGTCCCAAGACATGTGGGTAGGACATCTTGACCCAGATAATGCTTATCCATTAAGCACGCGTGTTTGTTCAAATTTGGATAAGGCACGAATTTTTTAGTAACAAGCTGAGATTAGGATTAATGATAAAGTTTGTTATTAATTCTATGTGTTAGATACGATCGGAATCGTATTTAATTTGTGGATAGAGATTAATTCTTTATCTTGTGGAGTTTGTTTTAAAACAAGTTTGCTTTAAAACTAATTCTTATTGGAGTGCATCTGAAAGATTGAAGATTATCTGAAGACTTGCACGCCTATATAAAGGACTCAACATAGAGCTTAAAACTCAACCCACAATAACTGAAGATTGTGAGTCCAAAGTTTCGTACCCACTGTGCAAAACATCAAGTGACTCTAAGTATTGTTCTTTTATACTTTGTAGCTTTGTGTCGTTGAATGTTGTCATTCAACTTAGTCTTTTAAACTGAGGAAGTTTAAAGTTTCGTCACTTGGGATTAGTGATTAGAGGGAGTTGGGTAGGTTCTCATATTCAGGGGGAGTTAGCCCTTGAGTAGGAGATTACTAGGATTAAGAAAAGGCATACATGCCAAAAGGTGTTTGGTGTGGTTGTAAGACTAAGTATTGATTCGGAGTAGTAGTGTTCACTTCCTGGATTGGTATCCTCCAGAGTAGGGCTGTTTAGCGCCGAACTGGGTTAACAAATTACTGGTGTTATTTATTGCTTTTATTTACTTCAGTACTGCAATAAATCGTGATCCTCATAATCAGTTGTCTAAGACATATGGACTGCAGACACATTGTCCTAGACATTGTGTACAACATCTGTTCTGCCAGAGAACAGAATTTCACCCTCAACCTTACCTAGTAAGGATTTAATAAACAAACTCATTTTGGAGACACACTCCTAGAAAACTACATACTCGTACCTAAAGGTTTTTAGTGTTGAACAATCTTACTCATTGCTTCAAAGCTTTGGAGAAGATCACAAGAGTTTACAACTCAACTAAACAGTCCTTGCACTTGTATCAAACACGATCCAAGAGAAGGCTCACAAATAACAATGAACAACTAAAGACTAACACCCTAAGACTCAATTTGTAGACTTAGCTTCTTGATTTCAGTGAGTAAAATATGTCTTCAGTCTTCCTTTATATAGAACAAGTTTCATGGGCTTGGATCAGCTGGCCTTCATAAATATCCCTTGAGATAAATTTGATCCTTATCAAAATATATTTGTTTTAAATCTTTTTGATCAAAGTCGGCCAATAAAATAAAATTGAACCATGAAAGATTATCTTGTTCCTTGGCGCGCAAGTCAGCATGAGTTTATTTCAAAAACAAATCTTTTTAAAAGATCACACACGAAAGAATAACAGAAAGCGCGTTTTATTAGGGCGTCCAGGTGTGGATCCTGATGTGCACAAATCATGCTCCACATCATGGACTTAGGCTTATTTTGTCAAATGAAGCCAACACCCTAAAAATCCAACAAGTATGATAAAAAAAAAAAAAAAAAAAAATTGTATAAATTAGTGGGAAAAAAAACTTGTAAAAAAACCATAATAATAAGTAAAAACCACTCGTTTTTTATATATTGGGGCTTGCGCTGAAAAATGTGGTACACAACAGTATCAGCGTGAAAATCTGGATTGGGATCAATTGGTGGTGAAAATCTGGTTTGGGATCAATTGGTTAGCTCTAACACTTTTACATAATTTATTTATTTAAAATTGTTTTAAATGATAATAAATTATAAAGGGTAAAATTGGATTTTAGATAAAATAACAAGGGTAAATATGATAGAAACAATGATAAGTTATAAGCTCCAAAGCTAATTCAAATAACATTTGAAAAATAAACTATATACTCATAAAATAAGTTATAAACTCATGGTGAAATAACCGTTATCACACTAATTGTTTTTAGTTATATGAGCTTATAAGCTATAAGCTAAAAGTTAGTTTGTTTGTCTTTTCACACAGAACCTTAAATCAGGTTTTTGGTCTTGCCAAACAGACCCTAAGTAAAAGAGGAGAGAAAATAAATAAAAAAAAGAGCACAGTACGTTTGTAAAATTATACAACTAAAATTAAAATAAATTGAAAACAAAATTCCGGTAAAAAAATTTAATTTAATAATAGTATAAAATAATATATAAAATTAATAAAATGAGATATTTATTACAATGAGACTTCCTCTTATTTGTGTTTCATCTCTCGACCTTCTCTATCTCTGCGTTCAATTTTCAAAAAAAAATTTCACCGTTGTTATTGTACATGTACACTTTGACGAGAAATATATATTACATTAAAATAAAATTTTGGAATATAAAAATTAATTTAATAATAACATATAATTAATTTAATAATAATAAATTAAAAGTTGATTTTGGGGAAAGATGATAGAATATAGTGTAGACATTTTATTATAGTTTATTGTAGGTCTTTATGATCTAAAGGTGAAAATTAATTTCATACCAAATAAGGTAAGATTACTTGTGATAATATGTTTAAGAACTATTTATCTATCTTTTAATATACATTTCTTCTAGAATTTTGTTATCTGGATAGATAAAAAAAAAAAAAAAAATGGAGACATCTCTGCGATATGGAGGTGATTCCAAAGCCTTGAAAATCCACGCCAAGCAAAAAATTCAAATCGATACCAATACCTTCTTCCAGGTTCGTGGAGAGCTTGACACCAAAAATGGACAACCAAATTCCTTGAGTGCTCTCATTAGACATTATTATCCAGATTTATCAGCAACCCTTGGAGTAGGAGTGCGATATGATAAACAGGACGGCGTAGGAGTACGATATGCTAAAAATGATAAGTTACGCTATACTGTACGCGCTAAGAAAACATTTCTTGTGACTAATGATGGTCTTATTAACTTCAAAGTTAAGGGAACATGTGATGTTGACCAAGATTTTAAAGAGAGGAAATCGAGAGGAGGGGCTGAGTTTTCATGGAACATATTTAATTTTCAGAAGGACCAAGATATCAGACTCAGAGTTGGTTATGAAGCTTTTCAACAGGTTCCTTATCTGCAGATTAGGGAGAATAATTGGACATTTAATGCAGATTACAAAGGTAGATGGAACGTGAGATACGACTTGTGAGAATAGCAGAACACTTTTTCTGTAGACATGTTATGCTTATCATTTTTTGGTAGACATGTTCTGTTTATCACCCCAACCCTAAGCCCCTCACCCAAGAAAAGGGACCATATGCATACATTTTAAATTTGGTCATTAATTAAAGTGAAGTGCAATACGGTTGATAATAAATTTGCTTGATTTATTTGTTAAAAAAAAAAAAAAAAATATACATTTCTTCTACAATAAAGAAGATAGGATTTCTATCAACATGTTTTGTTGGAATCTGGTTGTGGTTTTAGTGGCCAGTGTATTCATAGCAGTGCACTAACGCCATAGTATACACCACCCAAAGGTGCACCGAAGCCAATTGTACGTCTTGGTGGCTGATAGTAGTGAGTTTCTTGGTAAGTAGGGACCTACGTAATATCTTTGTCTTATTTTTTATTTTACTTTGAAAACGTGTGGTATTTATTTTTGGTGTCGGTGGTAGTATATTTATGTTATCATCAAATTTTAGATAGATCGTTATTTAGTCCAGCGGTGATTAATACCAAACTTAATAAGGAGGATTATAATTAACCCCTGAATCAAATTAGGCGGTTCGTTGGACTAGATATTAGTGGTGAAAAAAACTATTTTAGATTGTCAATTAAGATATTGAATTCAAGTGGTTAATTAATCAACATTTTTTATGACAAATTGTTCGGAAGAACCCCAATTTGATTCCTGGTTGGAACAACTTTTGACCAGATTTTACTTATGGACACTTGTGCCTAAGGGCGTGATTGGACCGATTTGAACCGGTTTTTGGTATCTAGTGTCCGAACCAATGAACTCTCGTTTGGTTTGGTTTAGTTCGGTTTTTGGTGTTTCTCAGAAATAAAACCGAACCAAACTACTTTAATTGATTTACAGCACTTTTTTTCGCGAAGTATTCCTTGTTATTAATTTTTTTTGATAAATTTGTTGCTATTATTTTTTCAACCACACATAACACTTGATGTAATCTATTATCACCATACATAAAAGAAAAGACAATGATATGGTTTATAAAATACAATCCATAGGTTCTCAAATACAAAGTTTGCTTAAAGTATTTTTGTGAGTAACGCAATGTAAGAGCGTTACTGAGTTAGGCCAAAAAAATTTTGGACAATAAGTTGAGCCAATTTTAGATGTGGGATGTTGTGTATTACTGGGCTGAATTAAATACATGGCTGGAAAAATATTTTTCCTACCCTTACAAATTAATTTATTTTTCATTTTTTTGGTAGAATAATTTTACCTTTTGTTTAAAAGAAATTTTACTTATAGTGACAACAAAACTGTATCTAAAAGTCAAATTTAATTTGAAATAATAAACCGAATTAGTTAGGGAAAGAAGTGTTCCGGTAAGCAATAATGAACCGAATTAATTTGAAAAAGAATACCGGTATAGATGGGTATATGTGATAAAGAGATCTAGATAAACTTATAGTGACAGTAGGGACAGACAAAACTGTCACTATAAGTCAAATATAATTTGAAATAATAAACTGGATTAGCTTGAGAAAGAAGTGTTCCAACAAGCAATAATGAACCAAATTATTTAAAAAAGAGTACCTGTATAGACGGGTATAGGTGAGATTCAGATTTTTAACTTATAGTGACATACAAATTTGTCACCAAAAGTCATATTTACTTTGAAATAATAATCAAATTAGTTTAAGAAAAAAGTGTCCGGGTATAATTCTACACATCTGGATTTGAATTATACCACACAAAGCCTTCACCAATCAACAACGTTTCCAACCAGCTAAATTATCTTAATCTTAATAATATATAAATGAGACATATTTTATAAATCCTTATTTAATAGCCATGTACATATGGCACTCACCTCAAAGCATCATATCAAATTGCATTAAATTGTATGCTTGAAAAGGAAATTGTATGCTTAAAAAGGAAATAATTGAAATATTAATTTTTAGATACATAATATTATCATTTCAATTTTTTAAAAAATTGTAAATTAAAATTAAAATTACAATGATGAAAATTAAAATATTATTATGACCTAATAAATAAATTTTCTTCCATGACATTACTATAAAAATGAATTTTAGTGAAAAAGATTATTTAAATGACGAAAATTATTTTGATACATGATGTAAAACAATCCAAAAAAAAGTTTTTAATTAAAAAAATATAATGAATTTATATTTATATGTCTATATCTATAATTTCAATTGATTGATATTGAAATTTAAATATGACATAATAAATAAATAAATAAATAAATAAATTTTTAAATTAATATAAATAAATTAATGAGTTTATTATAATAGTACATGTAATTCTAAATATTATGAATTTTTTGTTAGTTTATTTTAATTAAGTGATTTTAAAAACACTTTTATATTTGTTTTGTTAAAAAAGCTTTTTATATTTGAAAAATGTATTAGTATATCAATACATATTGAACATATTGATTTTCAAAATAAAATATTTAGGGCACAACTATGGCTGGAATTTGCAGCTGGCCGTGCTTGGCCAGCTCTATCCGCCCAAAACAGATCGCTTCTTCTTCTCCTCCCCATGGTCGCTCCTTCGCACAAGTTCTACACACCTCGTGTGAGGTTCTGGTTAGTCAGCTTCCTTCGCCGGCAATCAAAGGTGATTCTTTACGCATTAAGATCACGCAATCGGAATATGAAAAGGGACTCAACGATTGTAAACGTAACCTCCATGGCCGCCTCATGTTTAACAAAGGCGAGAAATCCTTGACGGCTAAAGATTTGAAGGCAAAGTTGTCAGCGCTGTGGAGCCCTAGTTGTCCGTGGCATTTGGTGTCTCTGGGGAGAGGTTTTTATGAATTTCAGTTTACCTCCTTTGAGGACATGCGTTTAGCATGGTCGATGGGATCCATTAACCTCAAGCCGGGGATTTTGCGCTTGTCTAAGTGGACGAATGATTTCAATACGTATGCACCAAGACAAACCCACGCCCAAATTTGGATTCGGATTATGGAATTACCTCAAGAGTATTGGCGGCAACGTACTTTGTTTGAAATTGCTAGTGCGGTAGGTACGCCGCTCTCTTTGGACGATGCTACGGTGAAGAGGGCCTTTGGTCATTATGCAAGGGTGTTGGTTGATATTGATCTGTCACGTCGATTGTTTGACGAAATTACGGTGGAACGCGACGGTTATGAGTTCAAAGTGGAAGTTGTTTATGAGAGGCTACCGTTGTTTTGCCGTCACTGTTCCGTAATTGGTCACGATATTGCTTCTTGTCGATGGTTACATCCTGCGGCGCAACCTTCCAAACCCGCGCCTGTCAACAAAGCTCCTGTTGTGCGCACGACATATATTATTAAGGGCACGGGTACGCAAGACAAGCCGGTGATCATCAAAAACCTTCCTAATCAGGTCGCGATCTCTAGTCAGGTTCAGCACTGGACGCGTCTCTCTTTCGAGGCTTCACTCCGGCTGCGTTGCTTTCTTCCTCTCCCAAGGAACGCGATATAGACATCATATCGACATGTGTTGGTGATGTGGCTGGACCAGGTTCCACCCCTATTTTAATACCGGTTGACAGTGCAGTGCATACATATATTGTTACGGTTGAGGATGACGAGGGAGACTCAGATTCGATGGGTGAGGACGACATCGTGGATGCGGTAGAGCAGGTTGCTGAGGTTATAGAACTTGGTGGGCAGCAGCAGCAGGGTGCTTCTCAGCCTGCGCAGTCAGTTACAGTAGAACATCTTGAAGAGCCTTCAAACATTGTTATAGTGCCCGTGCCAACGTTACAGCAGGTTGTTGTTGATGACGCGGAGAAAATCAAACAGGCTTGGCTAGCTAGAGCCTGCGAGGTTGTCTCGGATGATCCTCCCTTCACTCCCTATATTTCTAAGGGTCGAAAGAAGCAGCTAAGGTTTGCACATAGCACCGGTAATTATAACACCCGATCTAAGGGTTCTATCCCACCTTTTTCTCAATGAAGATTTTATTTTGGAATATTCGGGGTATTGGCAATATGGCAGCACCTCTTATTTACAGCGTCGTTACCTTTGGAATGATTTTATATGTCGGTCCTTGGGTTGTCTCTCTCACCTCCCAACGACGGGTGTGCAATTTACTTGGAATAATGGTCGTTTGGGAGGGGACTCTGTTGCCTTGCGCCTAGACCGGGCAATCTGTAATATTACTTAGCTTCGCTTATTTGGAGTTCATGCTTGATCGAACCGGCTGCACCTTTTATCGGGTTTCCTGAATTGGGTTTCGAGTACTATGTTTTACTCTTGTATTATGTTCCGTTCTTTTTTTTTTTTAATGGGTTTGGCGCTGCCCCCCCATTTTGTACATACTTTTTCTCATTTTTAATAAATTATTATGAGTACTTGGCATGGGATTAGAACCTACGACGGATGCCAATCTAATTGGGATTCGTTTTAGGCTCTTTGATGTCATTATACTCTTAGTTCACCAAAAAAAAAAATATCAATACATATTATAAATAAATTAAAATGATTTTTTTTTTTGGTAACAAAATAAATTAAAATGATTGATATTGAAATTTTAATAGGACATAATAAATAAATTAAATATTATGAATTTTTACAAATAAATTCTAACATATTCGCGAAATAAGTAACAAAATATATTATTACTTTAAAAAATTATTTTATAAATAATAAATTTCTCCATGTCAACAAAAAATCTCGAATTTTATATTGGTATTGCATTATGAGAATTCAATTTTTGATTTTCTAAAAATAGTTATAAATATAAATTAAATATAATTGGTATTGTAAAAAACATCATAACATAGTCAAAACACTAAAAAGGAATCAATATATTTGTTACTAATGAGTTTAATTGCATATTATAGATAAAATTTTAATCTTAATCTTATCTTAATACTATACAAATGAGACAAATTTTATAAGGTCTCATTTAATGGGTTTTCCAAATGCTTTCCTCACATTGCTTCTCAAGATCATGCATTTAATTTCTATATTAAAAAGGAAACAATTCAAATTCAATTCAAATAATAAAATTTCAAAATATAATTATTAAAAAAATTTGATTTTGTTTAAAAGGAAATTTTTATTTCTAAATAAATTTCGATTTTTTTATATTAATAATTCACAAAATTTTTTTACATTATTCTTTTATATTATTTTTTGAATACTAATAACTCACAAAATTATTTAAAATTAATAAAATTTCCAAAGGTTATTTTAGTATTGTATTATAAGCATTAGATTTTAATGAGATTCTTTTATTCTTTCTAAAGTTTGTTGAAGAATCTTTACAATTTATTAATAATATAAAAATATGCCTTTTATATGCTTTTGTTTCAAAAAATAAAATTTCAAACATATAATTATTAAAAATTTCGATTTTTTTCAAAGGAATTTTTAAATTTTTAAAAAAATTTCGGTTTTGTTTCATAACAAAACAAATAAATCATGAATTTTTTTTTAAAAAAAAATATATATAATTATATTTAGAAAATACTATTAATTGCCGAAATTATATAAGTTAGTATATTAATTATATTTAAAAATTACAAAAAATTTAGAAATATGAATAGTAAAATAATATCAATAAAGAATTATTTATATTATACAAAAATAATATCATTTAGAAATATGAATAATAAAAATTATTTATATCAATAAAGAATTATTTAAATTTCGTGCATAATTAATACACAAAGTAAAATTATATTTTTAATAATCAAAAAAATAGGATAATTTAATCATATATTTATAAATATAAATTGGAATAATTAACCAAATTTGTCTAAATAATATAAAAGTTATAACAAAGTTTTATATTTATATTATATATTTATATATATTTGAAAAAATTAACATATTTATGGAAGAAAAAAAATTAGTCACAATTTGTTTTCATGATTTTTTATTTTTTTATTAAAAAAGAATTTTAATTAAATATTAAATATATAATAATAATAATAAACGAAATTTTTTGTCACAAATAAAATAATAAATGTTATTACTATTGTCATTAAACCAAAATCATATTTATTCCTTTATTTTTTAGAATATAAATGGAGATAAAATCAGGTCATATAAATGCTATTAATTATGAATATTTGTTTTCTTTGAATTTGATTGTGGACTTTTTTTCCTATAAATATTGTTTTTACATTCAACATTCTTCATCTTATTTCAATATCATACACTTTTTTCTTTTGATTCATAAAATTAGAAGTTCATCCAATAACGTTTTTTTTTTTATCTTTTTTTTTTTTAATGTTCAAAAAAAATTAATGTTTTTTTTTTTTCGTGTATATCAATCTAAATTATAGAAAAGAGGTTAATATTAATTAGTTGTCTTTATAATTTTCTTCAATTTTTTCTGCTTTATTCTATGCTATTGTTTTTTTGATCATTCTCTTTTTTATTTTTATTTTTTTTTTCAGGAATGTTATCATAGCGAAAGATTTGAAGAGAAGATAAACACTTTTCAATCTCATGATCACTTTGAGATGTGTCACAAAGTCGAAAACAACAATTATTGATAAATGATCTTATAACGGCATTTTTTTTGGTAGACTAAATGTATAAAGATGAACTATAAAGTAGATCTTAGTCAAAAAAAATGATTTTGAGATAATGAATTATCAAGTAGTATCTCAATACTAATATAATGTATTGTTTAATGTACTCTTAACTAGATAATATTTATTGTCAAATATTAATTGATAAAATAAATTATGTGTACATGTTTTATAATTTGTAATAGCTTCCTTCATTTTTTTTTTTTTTTGCATCATTTATAGCTCTTATACAGTAGCACACAACATTATGAATAATATTCTTTATTTTAAAGTCAAACCATTTGTAAATTTAAAATAATTAATTATTATTTTTCGTTAATATTTTTTTTTGGAAAAATTCAAATAATAAAAATTTATTTTACATATATAGTTATTTTAAATAAAACTTTTGAGAAATATTTCATGTACAAATTAAAATATTAAAGATATAATTGCTAATATAAAGAAATAAAATAAAATATTTTGTTCATATACTAAATACTTATGAAATAAGTAAAAAAATAGTAAATTGATTTATTTCAATAAAAATATTATTATTAATTTTATAGTTTTTAATTTAATAAATATTTCCAAAAACCTATATCCATGTTTAGTTATTCAATTTTTTTCTTTTTGATAGGAAGTTGTTATTCAAATTGTTTCCATAATTTCATTATTTGTCTATTGAAACTTCATCCCAATTCCCATCCCATAAACTTCATCTTATGAGATCCGCATAAGTTATTCACATATCACTCAAATTGTTGCTCTCCATGATAATATTCTAATAGCAATTTGTTAGTTAGAGAGTTAGTAAGTTTGGGTCACATGTCTGGAGGAACGACGACAAGGTCGAAATCCATCTTCTCTCAGATATGAAATTGGAAAACATATGTAGTTCATAGAGGTGCTGGTTTTAGTAGTTCAATACAGATCATATTTTTTTATTTTTTTTTACAACTGATGAAAATTAAGCGCATTTGGACAACCTTCAAGATGGACTAAGATGATGGATCGAAAAACACTGTAGCAATCCCTAAGATGAGGAACCGCCGTGTTACTGTAGCCCAACTCCAAATTGGGATCGATTTCCTCCACAACAGGAACCGTCGTCGCTTTCTCCAACGATAACCATCGTCAGCTGCTCTCGTTCTTATCTGGACCTCCGCTCATCTTCGTGGGTCGAGTTGCTTTGCGTCGTTCAACTCCGAAATCGTGGTCTAGATCGATTCAGCTTGTACACTGTGTTCTGTTTTGGTTTTTGCAGGTTGGAAGTTTTGTATTTGCTACCAACCATGTCTGATACTGCTGTTGCTCCTTTTGTCTGTCCTTGGGCTTGCTTAGCATCTGCTGCACCTAAGCTATCTCTGGCTTCTACCTCTAAGCGCAGCTTTGCTCAGGCCCTGCTCAACAAAGTTGATGTTTCTTTGACTGAACTCCCTAAACCTTGTTTGAAGGGAAACTCTCTTTCAATCAAGATTTCAGAAGAAGCTTATCAGTTAGGTCTAGCTAATTGCAACAATTACCTCCATGGTAGACTTGTGTTGTCTCGAGGGGATAATCCCTTATCCTCTAAAGACTTACGCGAAAAACTCTTGCAATTGTGGAAGCCTATTGATCGTTGGAAGATGATTCCATTGGGTCGGGGATTCTTTGAATTTCGTTTCTCGTGTGCTGAGGATCTTAGGACTGTTTGGTCCAGTGGTGCTTGGAACTTGAATCCGGGATTGTTACGTTTATCTCGTTGGACACCAGATTTTAATCCTTTTAATCAGAAACAAACTCATAGTCAGGTATGGGTACGTTTTCATTATCTTCCTCTAGAATATTGGCAGCCTAGAATATTATTTGAGATTGCTGGGGCGATTGGTATGCCCATTTCAATTGATGAAAACACTAAAAACCATTATTTCGGTCATTATGCACGTGTACTAGTAGATATCAATATGGCTGGCATCCTTCCTGATTCTTTGTGGATTGAAAGAGAAAAATTTGCTTTTGACATTGAGATTGAATATGAAAATCTTCCGTACTTTTGTTTCACTTGTAATTCTATTGGCCATTTATCGGATCATTGTAGAAAAGATCCTACCACTCAAATTTCTCGCGAAATTGTTGATTCTAAGAAGGATCCTGCAAAGAAAGTTAAACAGGTTTTTGTTCCCAAAAGACATGTGGATACAAGCGTCGTGGACAAAATTCTTGATTGCTCTGCTGTGGTGGCAGATGAAGAAGACCCTCTTATTATTGATATAATAAGGTCTAAAGAGGTTGCTACTAGTGTGCTAGTAGGAAATATATTAAATTTTGAGGATGAGATTTCTCTTAACACTCTTGTTGGAGCAGATCCTATGCATCTAGTACAGGTTGAAGAAATTGAAGAAGTTCATACTAACCCTTCTAGGTGTGGTATTGGTTCTTCCCAAGTCATTGTTACTGATGAAGTTTTAAATCCCATTGTTGCTCGTGATTTGGCAATTTTAGAGCAATATTGGAAGGAAAATGATGGTAGTGTCATTGGGCATAGGGTCTATACCGATGAGGAAGAGACAGCGGCAGCGATAAATTTCTTGAAGAACCGTGAAGTTTCTGAAGAAGAGCCTTTCACTGAAGTGGTGTCTAAATCTAAGAAAAAGAATTTGCAGAAAGGTTTTCAGGTTCGTAATACCCGCTCTAGGGGTAGAATGCCTGATTGAGGGTTCTCTTTTCTTTTTCTTTTCTTTTCCTTAGTTTATTATGCTTTTTATTTTATCTTTTTTATCTTTTCTAGGTTTTAATTTTGTCTTCTATTTTTGTATTTCACTTTTATTCCTGAGAAGGTTTTGGTTCTTGTCCCCCTTCTCTTTTTGTTCTTGCTTTTATTTATATCTATTTAGGGTGGTGCAGGTGGCTCACCATTTGCTCCCCCATTTGCTAAAAAAAAAAAAATCACACATTAATAGCATTAAGATCATTCCAATTTTGAATCAAATAAATATCATTCCAATTTTATAATGTTCTTGATTTTCTTCAAAAGGTTTTGCAAAATTAGATTTATATAATAGAAACAATATAGTTAATTATTTTTTATTTAGTAAAAAAATCACAAAATGATATTTTATTTTCGTTGCTGTTTTTTTGTTAAATAACATTTTAAATTATGCACGAAATTTTAGCTTTATAATTTAATAAATAACTCACAAAATTGTTTCTATATTTAGTAAAATAAATTGTTCCCAAATTTATTTCTTATTCAAATTGTTTCCATATTTTGACTTTTTTGTTTATTTGATTTATCACACATTAATGTCATTAAGTTTATTCCAATTTAACAATATTCTTGAATTTCTTCAAAAGTTTATTCAAAATTAAATTGAAATAATAAAAAATAAATTTAGAATTTTGAAAACAATTAAAATGACAATATAACTCGGTCAACAAAATAAATACAAAATATTGAAAAATCCATTTTTAATTTTAATTTTTAAAATTGCATCAATTTTTATTATACAACAAATAAAATATTAAGATATATTGTTATTTTAAATCCACAAAATTATTTTAAGAAAATAATTAAAAATATCAAATAAATTCATTTCCTTAAAAAAATTGGTTATTTTAAATAACATTTTTATGTATAAAATTGATGTATAACTTTTTTTTTTTAAACCAAAAAAGTGCTAACAAAGAGCTAAAACACCACAAAATAAATAAAGACAGAGATATAGTACAAGATGGAGGAGATCAAACCAAAACTACATCAACATGAAACAACCCTAAAATTGGCCAAACCCAATTTATTCTTTACAAAGCAATCCTTAATAAACAAAGGTGGATTATGTCAAAACAAAATAGAATTCAAAGATAAACCGTAATTAGCTAAACCACTACAAGAAAACATGAATTTTGTGGCGGATTCAATATTAATTTTGTGGCCGCTTTATCCGCCAATAAGTTTGTGGCCGCTTAAACCGCCGCAAACTCAAGCAAAACCGCCACAAAATAAAAAAATATTAAATCTAGAACGAGCGGACACTTAGCGGCGGCCTTGGCGGCCGCAAAATGTTCAAAAAAAGAAAAAAAAAAAGAAGCTAGCTATCAAATTCTTTCGTCACTAGGTAAAAGACTAACACCATATCTCTCTCTTTTCCATATACTTCCACGCTCTCTCTGTTCCTAAACTACCAGCCAACAACTTTCTCAATCCATTATCTTTCTCTTTTTCCATCTCATTAACATAAAAAAAAAAAAATTCTTCACACTCACAATTTTCTTCATATTCTTTCTTTTTTTTTTTCTTTCTATCTTCGATCTCTCTTGAAGAAATGAATCAAACACAACAATGGTTTCTCCTTCTCCTTCTCATCTCTGTGAAAAATTCATGTTTGAAACTTCTAAATCAAATAATTTACGACGTGAACTCTTCCCTTTTCCGATCCTTCCTCAGCCAGAAAGGAGGTTCCTCCGATAAGAGGAAAAACGAGGAGCAGAAGCCAAAAGAACAGAGATTCAAAGCCAACGAGAACAAGCCTGTTATGACCGAGTGATGACTGCAATTCTCCATTCAGCAGCAGAATGAAATAGCATGGCAGTTTGAAATGGAAGATGTTTTTTGGTTGTTTTCTATATTGTAATGGTTTAATTTTGGTTATGCTTTAGTGGATCCTGTCATGAAAATTGTAAAATTGCTTTTGTTTGGAAGAAGAAATTGCTTTGATTTGGAAGAAGGAGAAGAAATTGTTCTTGATATTCTTTGCAAGATCTGTTTTCAATTTGACTAGATCTGTACTAGATCTGCTTTTACTCAGCATTAATTGTTTTTACCGATAAATTGCAAAAGAAAATCTGCTTTCCATTTTTAATTTTTTTTAAAAAAATATATGTATTTTGCGGCGGTCTTTTGGCCGCCGGTAAGTATGCTCGAATTTGTGCTTTTACTTTGCGGTTGCCTAAACCGCCAGTAAGTGTTAGCGGCGACCAATTTTATGGCCGATCATGGCCGCCAGTAAATTGGCCAGATTTTTAACTTTTTGGCTGTTTTTTTCACTTTGTGGCTGCCAAATGGCGGCCAATAAATTGATATTTTCTTGTAGTGAACAATCTGCTACCTCATTATCTTCTTTAAAGATGTGAGACACTACAAAGTTCATTTGCCCAAGCGAGACTAAAGCATTGTTCCATCTATTTCTTAAAGACCAAGCAACATAAAAATCAAGATTTTTAAATACTACTAACTCAGAGTCTGTCTCTAACCATAAGTTCTTCCAATTCAAAATAAACGTACTACAAAAATAGATGGAACAATGCTTTAGTCTTCCAATTCAAAATAAATGTACTACAAAAAATCATTCCTACAAAGGGAAATCGTAAAGAGTTCTAGCTACCGGTTTGCTGAACCTCATCCCATTTCATGGTGTGACCTGTGAGATGTGACATCCATAGAACGAGTGTTATATGACTGACCTCGGCTCCTAATCAATTGTTTAATCTTCTTCCTATTACTTTTACTAATAGTCTAATATTAATATAAGAGTCTATATTTATACTCATATATTAATACAAATCTTATTTTTTTGTAATATTTATAGGAACATATATTTTTATTCATATATAAATATTAATACATAAGTCTATAGGTTTTTTCTAATTTATACGTGTAATATCCCGACTCTAAAATTTCCTAATTAATTTTTATTAGAGCTTTGTCTCTTATTTTAGGAATTATTACTGGAAATTAATCTTAGCTAGACCTAGAATCCAAGTGTTTAGTGTGTAGAAAATTGGGAATTTTCATTACACTTAACCAAATTGAATTTTCCCTCCCTCTCATGACACATCCCATGACTCACTTTCACTTTTCTCCAAATGCAACACCTCACCAATAGCTATGACTCACTATTCCACTCAACACCTCACCACTACACTAACTCTCTCAAGCCAACTCCTCATCACATTACCTTTTAATACAAAAGGGTGATACATGCAATTCTAATTCATTATTCTCTTACACATTCAGAAATTGAAACCTACACTCTACTCTCTTCTCTCCCTCTCACGCCATATACACACATACACATGCCAAGTCTTCCAAGTCTCCACTTATCTTCCCTTTTCACATGTTCATTATGATTTCAAAAACTCTCTACATTCAAACTGTCCAAACTTCAGAGATTTCATACATGCAAACACTAGAGATTAGAAACCTATGCTCCCTTTTTCCTCTCTTCCACGCATCAATAACAACCCCTTTCACTCTCACAAAAACTCCACTCAATCTTCTTGCATGCAATCAAAAACAAGTTCATCTCTGTTCTATCAGTAGGAATTCTATGATGTTGTTATTGTACCTCTCTGTATCAAGCATCAAACACATTCCAAAAATCATAGAGCAAGCTAGAGTTCAAAGTTCACCATTTTCATCAAATCCTTCAAATCTATCCAGTGGGTTCGTGGGAGTTGCTGGGAGTTTTGATAGCTGTTCTAGAGCCCAAGAAGCAAGGATTTAAAGCTTCAACAGGTGGGTTCTTTAGGCTAGGTAGTTAGTTTCCCATGAATTTAAACATGCATGCAAACATAGGAAAATTTAGGGAAATTATGTGTGAGGAGAAATAACTCCCAATTTCTCCTCCAAACTGTCGTATTATATATCTATTACATTGTTGCATAGATTTAATTTGAGGATTGTAGGTGGGTTACTTGAAAAATACGATTTTCTACAAAATAGAGGCATTTTACGCAGAACTCGCCCGGCGAGCTCCTGGCGAGCCTTCAAGCGAGTGCTCATATTCTGGGCAGCTGATGAGTGGCCCGGCGAGCAAAGGCTAGCCCGGTGAGCTTGACTCAGCCCAGAATATGATTACTCGCCATGGCGAGCTAGATTACTCGCTGTAGCGAGTTAGGCCTAACTGACTCTATTTTTTTTTAATGTTTTCTAAAATTATACACTCGTTTTAGATCCTCGAATTAAATTGATATTTCTTGCAATAATAGAATTAATATAAAATACGCATAGTTTGTAATCACGATGCAATCTTAGGGCTTGACTTAGGGAATTTAGAATTATGTATGCTCCCCGGGTTTGGGATAATTATGGTAGCATGAATTAATTTAGCATTAGTCAGTTATGTGCGGTTAATATTATCGCTTTATGGACTTCCTTCGGAAGCCTCCATCAGGAAAATGTTTGTGAGCTGTATGCCGGAAACACTTCGTGTTCAGCGGACAAGGCAGGCCCCTGAGAGATGCTCGCCTCAGAGTGCCTTGCGGTTAAAATCAATAAGACCAATAATCTGTGATACACCTTTAAATTATGCTTTATGATATTATGTTATGAAATGTATATGTTATGACTGATTAGGTGCCCCGGCGTAGTCGCCACTAGGAGGGTAGTAGAACCCACTGAGACGAAGTGACTGTCTCACCCCACTCCCTTTTGATACAGATAAGACAGGTTATTTCGGAGCAGGGACCAGGATGGACCTGACGATTGGAGCCGAGCTTGGATTGTCAGCTTAGAAGACTTTGTCTTCTTCCTTGTTTTCATTTTAGCTTGTTATCTTTCTGTAGTTCATTTCCGTTGATTGTATTGAATATTCAGTTATTATCTTAATGATAACATATTATTCAGTTAACTCCTTATAATTTGATGTACTCAGATTCCAGTTATTAATGTTCCGACTAAATATTCTAGATATTTTAGTTGGGACGTTACAATTGGTATCAGAGCTGGTCGATCCAGTATCGGACCTTGCCATGAGTCATTACAATCCCTTCCTTAGTAGTACGGACCCTTTGGAGTCTGGACTGTTTACGCTGAAACCATCGCGTGCTGAGTCTGATCAGCTCAGTATTGTGCATGGTAGGCAGGGTATTACGGTTGAGAACCGAAGTGGACCACGGTGGTTAAGTAAGAAGATCGTAGTGGAAGTATAGTCCAGAAGTAATCGTTGGCAAGAATACTCTCTAACCGGATGTTAGAGCTAAAATAGTTAGGACTGAAGGAGTAAATGGTGCAACGCCAACGAGTATACCAAGAGATGAGATGGATTATATGGATTAAGACCAATAGTAGTAGGAAATTGTGGAGATTGTACGGAAGCAGTTGTTAAGATTATAGAGAGTAAGAACAGTGTGATGGAAGTACTAATCGCTCGAAGTAGAATTGTTCATGGAAGCACGTAGGTGTGTAGGTCATTATAGTATCCAACTGACACCGTGTGTCAGGTAAATCCCCGGACTTGAGAGTAACCATAGCTTCTGGCGAACACGTTTACAAGAAACACGAAAGCCGACTAAGATTCAGCCTATAGTAAAACAGAACTCTCCCTAGATACTTAACCTTACTTGTCTGCCGTGAGATTCACCAGTGATGTTAGATCTGTTCAAGACCATACTAGAGAAACCAAGATGGAATATTCACCCATAACAACCCTTATCTGAGAACTCCCCAATAGATTATCCTATGGTATGCCAACTCTTAATGCATCCCTAAGAATAACTTAGCTTTTCAACATCGTAACTCGTATTCCTACCATACCGCTAGAAACCAGGATCCGTTTAGCATAACAAATATAATTTTCTTTTAGCGATATCAGCCTAGGTCAGTTAACTCAGCAAACCTTTAGAGGTCAACCTTGAATAGAGTAACAATTAGGAAACCTTTTACAACACTATTTAGATACCCGACTTAATTCATAAGGCATCATTCGGGATACAGTAGAACCAAGAATTAACCGAATTAGCCCTTGTGAGTAGCAATCAATAGTTGTACCTTACTGAAATTCCGGCACTATCAGTAGACAGATATGATAGCCGATGTGCTAACACCTGTCGCAACAACGTTGGACTGAGAGACAGATGTTACCACATTTGTCTGCACGAGAGTTAACTGAACAAATAATAATGCAATAATTAAAGACAGAAGGTAAATTGCACGCGTGGTTTGTTAACCCAGTTCGGACGCAACTGCTCCTAATCTGGGGGATACCAATCCAGGAATGAATCCACTATAATAGTATTGATTCAGAGTCTAACTACCCGTTAACCATCCTCACTCAATCACTATCTGTGCAAAGTCTACGTAGGCCTAACCTAGATATGACCAGCCCAGGTCACTTCCTTAACAATGATGCTACACCACACCATTAGACACCTACCGGGGTATAAAACACACTTCCAATGAATGGTTGTTGGAGACACCCTCCTAGACACCTAAAGGCTTCAAGTGCTAGACTCACTAACTCTTTGCTTCAAAGCTTCAGAGATAGTAACATTACAACTCAATAAACACAGTCCTAAGCATGCATATATGGAATGCACGAAAAGCTCACAAAGAGACTCGATTTTGACACACTAAACCCTAAAACCAAATACGGCTTGACTCTCTTAAGAGAACTAGGTCTTGGTCTTCATATATTTATAGTCCTGAGCTGCTTGGACTACAAGAAATATTTAGGCTTCAGAATCTTTGAAAAACGCGTGTCTTTGATCTCCTTCAAAAATAACCTTGAACCAAAAGATTTGATTTTAAAATATATTGTCACATATTTTCAAAATAAATCTTTCAAAATATTGCTTCAGTAATTAGCGAGGTTTCCCTTGTCTTGGCGCGCAAGTTAAACCTGAAACAAAGAAATTAGGGTTCAAAGTAAAGCGGCGCGCTGAAAGGCGCGTACTAGGGTTTCAAATCCAGCTGGCCACAGCTGGCAGTGTTGCTGGACAGATGTTACCACATCTGTCACCACCTTTAGACTAGCATCTTGTTTTTGCAAAATGAAGCCAACATCTAAAAACCCAACACTTATCACTAGAGATTGAGCAGTATTAGATGTACTATTTAGGAACTTCACCTTATAAACTTAGTATTTGTATAGACTTGTTAAGTATAGTTATTCACTAGTCATGAACCAGTAACTTAGTGCCATAAGCTACCCAACCATTTGTATAGGAAAATGGTCGAATTAGATCCCCTTTGATTTAGCATTCTCGTACGTTCCAGCCTGTTAAGTTAACATATAGGATATAACTACATGTCAAATAGGGTAGATTCAGCCAACCAGATTATGTTAGGAATCACACCAACCACTTGAGAAATAACTTTAAATTGGAATAGCAATTAGAAACGTCTTTTAGGCCATACTCACTTATTAGGAAGCATACTTAGCATCATTATAAATTTTCCTACATCACATTAGTAGTTTAGTGTCACAACTTAGATAGATGCCTTGTGAGAGAAAACAAGTTGAAGCACCTGGATTATCAAATGCAAGTCTACGGTATTACCACTCAGAGTATCATCATTAGATACCCGACGTAGCAACATTAGTCTATTCCTTTAGAGCTAATCTTCGTATTTAACCTTAGCATTCAAATTCCGAAGTCATCGCTAACGCCTTCAGCCACCTTGACCAACCCTTGAGCATCTGTGTTAAATTGTCCCGAAGCAAAATAACTAAGTTGGATTTATTCCTTATCAGCCATTTAGCAGTTTCATTTATTCCGACCTTCGAGTTAGGAACCTGTTAGAGTCAGTCAGATTCCCATTAGGAGTGCCTATCAATAACCAGATTCGAACTTGAACCAATAGAGGTCAAAGTCCAATCTCATGATCCTTTCTTCGGACCTTAATAAGCTAAGTTCGTCGAACCAAACCATGTTGGATTGGGTATCCATTAGACATAGGAACATGGAACGGGTTCACTTCCTAACTTGTCTGATTATGTCTCGGACAGATAATTCCTTCTCGTGCCATATCATCTGTTAGTCGTAATTATCACCCAGAATAGTTGAAAGGTAAACTTTCCAAATTCCTCGACATCGGTCAGTCAAACTGACAATGGTGGGACGTTGCCTAGAAGTAATCTTGTTCAATCTTTTCGACCTTTCAGTTACATTGTAGTAACTAAATATAATTCGTGAAATCCAGTTTATCTGGAGAGGACACGTGTAATTCAGTTCAAGCTCTCACTCATCGTATCAATCTTTTAATCAGTATCATTAGTCAAACTATCCGCTGAACTATTTTGTTCAGTGTCAGTACCAGTTAATTATATAGGTCTTTGTGCACCTGAACGACCCATCAGTAACTCAATCGTGTTGTTAAATCCTTCGGAGCCTTATCAGCTAATTTTCCAGTTAGGTTTCAGATCTTCCAGTTACGTAGAATTAGGAGCTTGTAGAAGTACTGGTATCTAAATACCTCATCAAAAACTATTCTCTGAATTCACGTTTGACAGTTTCATTCTCTGTCGACTGTTTCAGTTTTTCTGTACATTACCGATGATAGATTCAGATCATCATAAATCAAATTCTCGAATAGAGCGAAGAGCTTCTTTATTGCGAATTCCATTCTTACAATTGCACATTGACGATTTTGGACAAGAGACTTAAATCTATTCTCTGTGTTAAATGTGCAAACCTTTCATATTCAGTTAACCGTCATTAGAATCCAATCACTTCAGCCAGATCCTTCCATGTCAGTTTATCAGTGAATTGTCCAGCCAACCTAACTGTATCCTTAAAGGAGGACTTGAACCTCAGTTCTTCGACATGTCAAATGTACTACTCGATCACAGCGTTGTACTAGGATGGATTGAAATAGTAGGTGGAAAATTCTATAGTACTATGGAATCGGTTGCAGATGAGTTTGACTCATTGGCGAAAGGATCTATAGTGTTTAAGCGTTTTTCACTCGTTTTATATTTTGATATATCCTGGAGTATTTTAACGACAACGTGAGACAGTGGTGCGTGTGATGTGTCACGAGCTGTAGCGTTCGCAATTGAGAAAAACCCTGAAGAGGAAATTTTGGAAGTAATAATATTGACACTTAAACTTACCCATTCAGTTATTCATATAGCAACAACCAGGCCAGATACCGACCTGTGGAAGCGTAGGGTGAGATAATAATGAGTACGACGTGTTGAGGCGTCGTGAACATGTGGGACTGTAGTAAAGTATTGAGAACGCAATCACCTACCTGCTTTCATTAGTCAAACAAGTGTTACTTGAGTAATTATTCAATGAAAGACGTAGTAATGGTAGAGGTTTAATTGGAAAAAGAAGAGATGGTGTGTCACTGTGTTAGATGAATTTGGAGTAAGGCCATGGTGACGCAGATGAATAGAGGATGACCATAAGTAGTCGGATCAGAGTGCGCAACGCGAGATCAGGCGAAAATATAGTTAGACAATCAAATTTGGATGAATAACCTTTGAGAAAGGAAAGCTTTATTCCAAGGAATGAAGGTAATCAAGTATTCCTGAGAATAATACCAAAGTTGGAACTGCGAGGTGTTTACAACGAAGGAATTCTATCCGAAGTATATAAGACCTCAGCAGATCTTTTAACGCGTCGGTCCAGTAACCTATCAGTTAGCTCTATTTTCATTCAGGTCAGGGTTACACGACGTGTTTCATGTGTCGCAACTTCGGAAATTCACTCCCGATCCTTATCATCCTCAAGAGATTGATTTTCAGTCAGTCTTAACTTATCAGCCGAATTCAGTTCGTATAGTTGATTGTGAAGTTATGATCCTTTGGAACAAGATAATTCCAATAATCCAAGTTGGATGGGCTCAGTCCCATGACGACTAACTCACTCAGAAACGGGAATCTGACATGGAAAAAGATGTCTTTATCCTCTCTGAGATAAATTTCTTAATTTCGAGGACGAAATTTCTTTAAGGGGGGTAGATTGTAATATCCCGACTCTAAAATTTCCTAATTAATTTTTATTAGAGCTTTGTCTCTTATTTTAGGAATTATTACTGGAAATTAATCTTAGCTAGACCTAGAATCCAAGTGTTAATGTGTAGAAAATTGGGAATTTTCATTACACTTAACCAAATTGAATTTTCCCTCCCTCTCATGACACATCCCATGACTCACTTTCACTTTCTCTCCAAATGCAACACCTCACCAATAGCTATGCTCACTATTCCACTCAACACCTCACCACTACACTAACTCTCTCAAGCCAACTCCTCATCACATTACCTTTTAATACAAAAGGGTGATACATGCAATTCTAATTCATTATTCTCTTACACATTCAGAAATTGAAACCTCAACTCTACTCTCTTCTCTCCCTCTCACGCCATATACACACATACACATGCCAAGTCTTCCAAGTCTCCACTTATCTTCCCTTTTCACATGTTCATTATGATTTCAAAAACTCTCTACATTCAAACTGTCCAAACTTCAGAGATTTCATACATGCAAACACTAGAAATTAGAAACCTATACTCCCTTTTTCCTCTCTTCCACGCATCAATAACAACCCCTTTCACTCTCACTAAAACTCCACTCAATCTTCTTGCATGCAATCAAAAACAAGTTCATCTCTGTTCTATCAGTAGGAATTCTATGATGTTGTTATTGTACCTCTCTGTATCAAGCATCAAACACATTCCAAAAACCATAGAGCAAGCTAGAGTTCAAAGTTCACCATTTTCATCAAATCCTTCAAATTTGTCCAGTGGGTTCGTGGGAGTTGCTGGGAGTTTTGATAGCTGTTCTAGAGCCCAAGAAGCAAGGATTTAAAGCTTCAACAGGTGGGTTCTTTAGGCTAGGTAGTTAGTTTCCCATGAATTTAAACATGCATGCAAACATAGGAAAATTTAGGGAAATTATGTGTGAGGAGAAATAACTCCCAATTTCTCCTCCAAACTGTCGTATTATATATCTATTACATTGTTGCATAGGCTTAATTTGAGGATTGTAGGTGGGTTACTTGAAAAATACGATTTTCTGCAAAACAGAGGCATTTTACGCAGAACTCGCCCGGCGAGCTCCTGGCGAGCCTTCAAGCGAGTGCTCATATTCTGGGTAGCTGATGAGTGGCCCGGCGAGCAAAGGCTAGCCCGGCGAGCTTCTGCTCGCTCGGCGAGCACTTGTTGGCCAGGCGAGCTTGACTCAGCCCAGAATATGATTACTCGCCATGGCGAGCTGGATTACTCGCTGTAGCGAGTTAGGCCTAACTGACTCTATTTTTTTTAATGTTTTCTAAAATTATACACTCGATTTAGATCCTCGAATTAAATTGATATTTCTTGCAATAATAGAATTAATATAAAATACGCATAGTTTGTAATCACGATGCAATCTTAGGGCTTGACTTAGGGAATTTAGAATTATGTATGCTCCCCGGGTTTGGGATAATTATGGTAGCATGAATTAATTTAGCATCAGTCAGTTATGTGCGGTTAATATTATCGCTTTATGGACTTCCTTCGGAAGCCTCCATCAGGAAAATGTTTGTGAGCTGTATGCCGGAAACACTTCGTGTTCAGCGGACAAGGCAGGCCCCTGAGAGATGCTCGCCTCAGAGTGCCTTGCGGTTAAAATCAATAAGACCAATAATCTGTGATACACCTTTAAATTATGCTTTATGATATTATGTTATGAAATGTATATGTTATGACTGATTAGGTGCCCCGGCGTAGTCGCCACTAGGAGGGTAGTAGAACCCACTGAGACGAAGTGACTGTCTCACCCCACTCCCTTTTGATACAGATAAGACAGGTTATTTCGAAGCAGGGACCAGGATGGACCTGACGATTGGAGCCGAGCTTGGATTGTCAGCTTAGAAGACTTTGTCTTCTTCCTTGTTTTCATTTTAGCTTGTTATCTTTCCGTAGTTCATTTCCGCTGATTGTATTGAATATTCAGTTATTATCTTAATGATAACATATTATTCAGTTAACTCCTTATAATTCAATGTACTCAGATTCCAGTTATTAATGTTCCGACTAAATATTCTAGATATTTTAGTTGGGGCGTTACAATACGAGACATATCTCTTTTTTTTGCTACTTAATATTAGACCTATCTTTATACTCATATAATAATATGAAGTTTTTTTTGCAATTTATACGGAGCTTATATTTATATTCTTTTAATACGGGGCCTGTTTTTATGTAATTGCTACAAACATCTATATTCGTACTCATGTTAATATAAGGTGTTTCTTTTCTTTATTTTATTTTATTTTATACAAGACCTACATTTATACTCACAAACTAATATGTTCACTGTAATTTATATGTATGGGGGCTTATATTTGTACTCATTTATTAAGATGAGAGATTTTTTTATAATTTATATTGGAGATACTATATTTATACTCATATATTAATAAAGAAGTCTATTTATTTTATTTTTTAAATTTACAAGCGGCATATATTTTTTTTTGTAATTTATATGGGGGGTACAATATATATATATATATATATATATATATATATATATATATATATATATATATATATATATATATATATATATATATATATATATATATATATATATAATATTTTTATTTTTACAAAGATTTAGTGCTTTTTTTTATTGTCTGTGCATTAAGCATTCAAACCTATAATATTACGTGACTTACACTTTTTTCACATTAAATATTATATAAATTTAAAACAGCTATGCCTCACTCGAATTTTTTGAAATTGTCTAGATCGGTTATCCATTCAATATGTGGACCGGTCCAATTTTTAAAATATTAAATATTACTATTATTTTTTGTGTTTATTTTGAGTTTAATATAAATTTATGGAAACTTATATGTAAAAAATAAAAAATATATATTAATTTATCTAAATTTACCATACATTTTCTTACATACAATTTTTATATTTATTTTATTTTCCGTACTTTATTTTTAGGCAAAACGAAAAATAACATAAATAAAAAGAGAGTGATACAAAGACTGAGGGGACAAAACATTTGACCCAGGTATAAACCAAAAGGGAATGCATCAATGTAAAACGAACCAAGAGAAACAACTCTAAACTATCCCAACAAAAATCCAACAATCTCAGGCACAACTCAGCGAACCCGCGCACGGGCGCGAAAACAAGTTACAAAAAAAAAGAAAAAAAAAAGAAGTGAACCTATGCCAAAACAGTTAAAGTTTGCGAATGAATCGACCGCCAACACGGTAGCAAAATACAAGTGCCAACAGCTCCCTGAACGACGCAGCAAGCATAAAAGCTCTTTCGAGCAACAAATACCCAGAGTGTAGGCAAACAAGACAACTTGAAACATGCAGATCTCAACAGACCTAAAAAAACAAAGAATCAAAATATTCAGTCCACCAAACACAATGAGATTGTAAACGCGTAAGAACTTGGAAGAGTCCAATACGTTAGTAACCTGGCCCTTGCGGGTTATCAGAACCATACCCTTTCGGGTTTTTGAAACCATACCACAGTAAAAGGGGCCAACAGTTTTCAGCCACCCGTCTCTGGACACGAACAATACTTAAACAGAACATGTCGGAACTGGAGAAGACCCACCAAATCAAAAAACGAACAAACACCACCATATCCGAAAACAATCAAACACCACCAGATCTAAAAATAGAAAACGAAGACGAACACAACTATCAGATCCAGCAAACAAAGCTGACGAACAAACCCAAAAACACAGCAACGGCCGTCGAACATTGAGAACTAGAAGGAATTGCAAAGCAAAATGAAAAAGGGACACAACAGCAGCGGTCGTACTTGACACAAACTTGCACACTAATTAAGTGAAATTCATTTCAAGGTAGTCAAAATTAGACTGGTTGGTCTAATCAGTTGAACGATGTTTAGGTTTGGTTCCAATTAGCTGAAAATTGATATGCCGCAAAATTTAAAAATCGACAGAACGACAAAAAATCAACGGTTCAATTTATGTCCTCAATTTTATATTTTTCCTTTTATGCTCTATCTTAATGGAATCATATATTATGAAGAAAAAAAATTCAAAACAAAAAATAATAATTAAATGAATTTATAAAAACACAATTAGATGAATTTATAGCCCGTGCTTGGCACGGGTATCACACTAGTACTATACAAATGAGACAAATTTTATAAGGTCTCATTAAATGCTTGCCTTCACCACATTGTTTCTTGTAATTTTGTATTTAATTTTTCATTATAATAAAGGAAACAATTCAACAAAGGAAACAATTCAAATAAAGGAAATAATTCAAATTCAAATTATAATTAAAATGTATGATTAAAATATTCAAATTATTATTGTTTTCAATTTCAAATAATTTTGTTTTTCGTGCATGATTAAAATAAAAATAATACTAGGACCAAATAAATAAATAATATTATAAATAAATTTTCTTGCATGATTTGTTTACTAGAAAAATTAATTTTAATTAAATAGATTATTTTAACGAAAACATATTTTGATGCATTTTTTAAAACAAAAAAGAAAAACTTTATCTTTTCAATAAAATCTAATAAGTCTAAAAAATGAAAGAATTTGTAATATATATATATATATATATATATATATATATATATATATATATATATATATATATATATATATTATAAAATAATTTATATTATTCTCTCACTAATATATAACATAAAATATTATGTCTCCATACAAAAACATAAATATTTTGTCAAAGTTATATATAAAAAAAAAAAAAGATAATTGTCAAAAAACTACAAAAAATAAATAATTCAAAAAAGTATATTATAAAATATTTTATATTAATTTTCGTCCATAACCTAACAAAATCAATTCTTTTAAATTAATAAAAATAAATAAACAATTTTTTAAAAAATGTTTATAGTTTAATTGATATGATTTGAAATGATAATGCAGAATATCATCAATATATATTCACATTTAAATAATTAAAGTTTAAAAATAAATAATAATATCTCACTAATATTTTACATGGATGTATATTATAAAATATTTAATATTATTTTCCGTGCATGATCCATTTAAATTGATTTTTCTATTTTTTTAGTGAATTAATATAAATAAATGACTTAATTTTTTTTCCAAAAAAAAATTTGGTCAAGTAGCCTAACTTAAAATTAATAAATTATTCAACTTTTATTTTGGCATTGCATTATGAGCATTTATTTATGAGATTCTTAAAAAAAATTAACATTATGAGCATTAAAATTTTTATTAGATTATTTGCTTTTTTTTTTGACAAACATCAGATTCTTTGCTTCTTCTTTCAAAAAGTTGTGTGTTTAAATTATGCATTGGGTGAATCTAAATATTCAGATATTATTAAACAGTTTAAGAAAACTAAAATAATATTAATTTTATTTAAGAAATTTAAATTAAAAAAATGTTTTTTCTTATTAATTAAATAAGCATAAATAGTTTGAGTTTTGAAACATAATTTTTTCTTTATCAAATAATGTTATAAAAACTTAATATATTTTATAGGGTCCCATAAATTTACATTTATATGCTCACGTAGAAAGAATAAGTGGTTCATATTCCCAAATTTAAATTTATATAGGGTCTCTTAATATATTGCTTCATATTTGTAAGACCCGTAGAATTACTATAGCAGAAATATGATTTTTGTTATATTAATTAGTTTCTGCCTTATGTTATTATCGGTTTCATGTTTAATTGTCTATTCAGACATGAATTTTGTTGAGATTGTGCTTGTGCGTAGTTTAACGTTTGAAAAATGGGAACAATGATTTTATAAGCTTTAAATGAGTTTAGAATCATTTTTGTCTCGTCGAAATGTCGAAAATAATTTTCTAGTGGTTTTTGAGAAAACGGGCAAGATATACCCGCTGTTTGAAAATTTTACGGTTTCTGATTTCCGTCAAAATTTAAATGAAGACTTTTTATATCGACTGCGATGATAATTTGATCTCAATATATTTTTCCGAGCTTAGGAGCAAAAATTTATTCGGAATAAAATTTATTCGAAAGTTTGTGAATTGTTTGTATTAAAAGGTTTACGGTAGAATTTTTCTGTTTCGTAAAGTTTATCGGTACGCGAGATACGGCTCGTTAAGAGCGAACGTGGGGACTGAGTGAGATGAGTTGGCAAGCTCACAAAATATCTAGATATTTATGTGAGTTGCTTTGTGACCAAGTTTGAATCAATGGCTAAGATATGAACTTGAAACTATGCACTATTTGATCTAAGGGCTAAGATTAGTTGAAGGAATCTTTAAATAGGCTATGTCATGAAGCTTCCCTTCCTTCCTTTTCTCTTCCTCAGCCCGTGAAACTCCCTCCCTCACTTAGCTCCATTCCAAGTTTTCTTTCCTTGCATTTTGTGAGAGATTTAGGAAAAATTGTAAGAAGAGATTAAGAGCAAAGTTTATTCTCTCAACATGATGGTGATTATGAGGTAGAGTTTGAGGTAAGAAAAATCCCTCTCCCTCCTTTTCCTTGCTGGCCGAAATTCTTAGTGTTGTTGGGGATTTGATTTCGAGTTTTTTTGCACTTAAATCTTGTTATATAATGTGATTGATCTTAGATCTAAAAGAATAGATAGATTTCCATGCTTGAAAACCATGTCCATCCATGAAGTTAGTAGCTAGAGTTCAAGAGAAATTTTTGTTTATGTTTGAAATAAAATTATGATATGATTTTCTTGCAATTGAACTTAGCCTTACTTGTTTTATGAGTGCAATTTTGAAATTTTGAAATAAATGGTTAGAAGAGAAAAGCCTAAATTATTAATGTAAGGCTCATGTCTTTCTTTAAAAGAAAATTTCCAATTGATCAAGAACATGAAAATTGGTTTGAGTTTTGTGTAATCTTAATTGTTTTAAGACTTTTAGAAGCTTGAATTTCATGATTGTGGTTTGTATTTGAAAAGCCCTAAAATATTTTTGTGTAAGTTCATCAAAAATTCTTGAGACAATTTTTATGTTAGTAAGCTAAGTCTAAAATGATTTTCTTATGCAATTTAGTGAAATTGGATGCCATTTGATTTAGGTTATGGTTTTGAAAAGGAAAGTTTTTGGAGCTATCCATGTTGTTGTGAAATGGCCGTGGCATTTTAGGCTTTGTGTCCATGTTGTTTTCAAAATTATTAAGTCCTATTGGAAGGCAATGATCATGGTTTAAAGTGAATGATCATGGTTTTAAAAAGAATGGTTGTAGTGATTTCTAGTTGAAAATAACAAGCTTGAAACTTGTGATGCAAGTAAACATTTTACTTTAGGAAAATTTTGAAGAGTTCATGTTTTGATTTGAAATGGTTTTGGTGTATGAGTTTGATCACTTTTGAGTTTGTTTTTGTGAAATTAGTTATTGTATAAGTATCTAACCAAGTTAGATTTTTAGAAAAATGATTTTTGGTGTGATTTAGATTCTGGCCGAAATCCTTAAGGGTATTTTTGTCATTTTAAAATTGTTTTTATGTCCTGGAAACTTAACCATTTGATCCGTCTTTTCGAGACGATGAATTTGGTGTATGGCTCGTCTCAATCCGATAAAGATTGAATGAGTTATGGACGTTTTAATCTGTAACTATTTTTACCGTCATTTTTTAATTTAAAATAGTGGTAGAAAAATAATAGAGATTATTATTATATGCAAAGAAGAAAATGTTTGGGAAATCGATTTGTGAATTGAAAAGAAAATTCTTTTGTCGAAAATTGTGTTTTAAAAGGTTTAAGTTGTGTGTGTTCATAGAAGTCTTTTGTTTCAAATCGATTAAGAAAATGCATAGTTAAACTTGTTTGGTTTTGAAAAAGAAGTGCGTAAGTTATTCGAAAAAGTAGTCTTGCTTTGTGAAAAGTTTGAAAATAGTTGTAATTTATTTAATGACGCTTTTGCGACAAGAACTATTCTTTAAAGTGTTTGTATTTTTTCAAGAGTTGTTTTGAAGAAAAGATTTGGCTTTTCAAGTGTTTTAAAATAGTCGAGAATTGTTTTCAAAGCGACTTAAACCTAGTTAGTTGTGAGTGAACAACCATAAGTATTGAATCCTTTAGTAGCCGAGCTAGGACTTATTTAAGTGATCAATTAGAATGTGGTATTAACTTAGATAAGTTATGTGTTGTGGAAGGTTAAGAGGATTAGCCGATTTGGGGACTTTGTCAGGAGAGACGGATCTTGCTCGCGTAGCGTAAGTTGATGTGTTGGAAGCTAGCCGAGGTAAGGGCACTTTCTAACGATTTCATATACCTCGAAATATCGAGTGCTTTTTATGCATGTGTAATTGTTGCTTGTATATGTGTATTTGCTTGATGTGATGCAATATGAATTATGAGCATGGTTGTTTTGTGATGTATTCTCGTGACGAGAACTTGTTTGAGAACATGCTATATTCTACACATGTTTGAGTGGTTGTTGTGAATTTCATATGATTGAGTAATATGAAATGTTGATGCATGTACTTGATTGATTATCTTGTTGTACATGATGTTATTTGTCTTACATATGATTTTGCGAAATATATGTATTGGCATGTGGTTGAGAATTACATATGCTTGAAAGATATGTATTTGTTGCATTAGCATATATGGGGAATCGTATGCTCATGCATTCATAGTAAGTGGTTATCGGGAATGGACCACGGGGTGTGATTATCGGGAATGGATCCACCTTAATCCTGCGGGATTTATTAAGTCCAATACGTGGTTATCGGGAATGGACCACGGGGTGTGATTATCGGGAATGGATCCACTCTAATCCTTCGGGATTTTATTGATTTTAGTAGGGGTTGGACCTACGACTCTCTGCGGAGAGGTTAAATTCCGGAATTCATGCATGTGAAACAGTCCCGGGTAGGGTGATCACAATCATGTAGAGTCTGCGTTGATAGGCTGATTGTGCATTTGAATATTGTTGTGTGTGATTGATAGACTACCCGTGCACTTAAATTCTGTGATGTGTGATTCATATGATAAATGAGTATATGCTGCCATGTATTGTATATCTTGTGCTGCGTATTTTTGGTTATATGTTATTTTTAGATCGTGACCCTCTACGAGCATTTTTAGGGATTTATTTGTACCGCGTGGAGAAGCGGCAAGGCTTGAAGCTGTTTGTGGGTCTTCGTCACCCAGTCATCTTCCGTTAGAGTTTAAAGATCAGCTTAGGGGTAGTGGTTTAAGAGTCTTGTTTACTCTTCCTTATGCTTCCCTGCAATTGTATTGCAAACTTGTAGTATGATGTTTTATTTGGAATAAATGGTGTCGTTATGTTTGTTTAGACATAGCGTTTGGTTTATATTCTTAAACTTGATTTGTGAAAACAATTTATAAAAGAGGCATTGCATCCCGATCGTTATTTTGAAAATGGTTTACTCTGATTTAATTTAAGTTCGATCGTGAATGTTTTATTTCAAAATCCTTATTGTTTTAAAAAAAAAAGTGCCTACTTTTGGGCTTCGAAAATCGGGGTGTTACATTGTGGTATCAGAGCTCGGCTGTAGATTCTGCTAAAGGGCTCTGTGTCGGGTGTCCTAAGCTGATCAAGTGTCGGGTTTAGTGGGAGTAAGTGTTTTGGTTCTTACATGTTTTGTGGTTGTTTTGTTGAGTCTAGCATGGTATATGCTTAGTAATGAGATTGTTCCTTACTGAAGTATTTTAGGGACTGATGTTTCGTTAAGTAGAATTGTTGAAACCCCCGAGCATTGGTCGAATTTTGTCGACAAGTGCCTCTGAATTCTTTTGATACGACGGTCCGAGGTGGAAGGACTTGAGGCGAACAAGAACTACAAGTGATTCTTGGAAGTAATATAATTGATGGGAAGTGGCATTGGATGTTGCCACTCAGAGGTGCTGTTTATGGACGAGTGAAAATCAATTGATAAAGGATTGTAAGTAAGGATCGGATTGGGACGACCTTTTGAAGAAGATATTGAATATTCGTTCCGGTGCGTTAAGGCGAGACTTGATGAAGTCATTCAGTTTTTAAGAGAATGCGGCCACTGTAGAATGGTGGAGTAGGAAGAGATGTCAGTTGGATTAAATTACAATGTTTGGATAATCATTGGTGCAACTCGTATCGGAATTAAAGGGCGTTGCACGTCAAGGGTGGCCGAAACTAGTGATTTTAGACGATGGTTTTACGAACGGTGGGTACCTTAAGGGTTTAAGTTAAGAGTTTGAGATAAACTAGATTCGAAAATGAGATTATTATGGATGAATCTCGTGATGATTAAGGGTAAGAGACCAAATATCACATGGATAAGTGACAATCTATACGTAGTTAAGGAGATAGTAAGTATAGATGTCGATATGAAACAAAACTATAGGTAATCATTGGTTGGATAATTATGGTTTTGGAGAGATGTTTAGGTAAGAACGAGGAGTTCAACCGTGGAAAGTCAGTTACATATCACGGATAGGGGATACTAGATGTGGGTAGTATGGAAATACCTAGAGAATTGTAGCAGTATAAGCTAGAATTATTAATTATTGGTAGGTGATCCTTAAGAGAATGGGAACATATCGAGTAATTTGTAGGTATTAGTCAAGATTTATTGCGTAGTTTGAAGAGATTAGTCAAGATTTTAGGAGAGATTCCGTGTGGATGCGGATTTAAGTTAACCATTTTGATCGACCAAGAGGGTTGAAGGACCAAGTAGCACTTTGAATTTATGATATCATAAGAATTGAGGTAGATAACTTTTAAATAATTCAAGTTATAGACGAGAATTTTTGGATATTTTCTAGAAATGTCATGTTATGAGTAGATAAGGGATCATTAATGAGACTACTAAGACAATGAGAGTTGATAGTTGAAAGGAAATTTTGTTAATGTTAAGATATAATGGAGGAATTTAGATGTTATAATAGGTATTTTATGTTCTCAAGGAATTAGATTCAAGAGATTGATTTGGTTATCGAACGTACTAAGGATGAAATCATAGCGAAGGATTGTGATTTGGTAGCTGGTCTTGAGAAGTCAAGCATTAAGATTTGAGATAGGTGTTTAATGGCTTGATGGATGAGTAAGATGAGTCGATTGGTAGGTGAATTACAGTAAACGTAAGATGATAAGTTTAGAGATAACTATCTGTAAAGAGGTGATCATTAGTAAAAGTTATAAGTGAATGAGAAATCGATGAATGTATAGATGAAAAAGTAGGGTTAGCAAGAACTTGAGATTTAGAGATTGATTCCCAGCGGGAACATACTTTATAACTTTAGATAGTTATGATGATTAGGTATTTTGGTTTAATGAAGAAGAGTATGCTTGTTATGATACAAAATTATATGGAACGAGAGTATTTGGATTGTATGCGAAGAATTAAAGATGTTGTTTGGAATCAACAAGATGGAGGTCTTGGTTGTTTGGAAACCAACTCTAGGCGGTTGTTGAACTGGAAAGTTGCAAATTACTAGAGCGTTGAGGAGGACCTAATTGGAGTTTTGTAGAGTTTATAACATCTACAAGATAGTCGCAAAGGAGAGTTAACATTGTACGTTAGCATGGAAGTGAGAAGGTAATACGAGTTGTAAGGGGAGGCTGATAACCTCATTGGTTAACTTGGAAAAGTTAAAAGGAATTGTTGGACACTTGTGCCTCGGAGGGCCTTGAGCACGAGTGAAAAGAAGCATTATTAAAGTTAGGTAAAGATGGTTTAAGCCACCATCATGATTGTCGGCTATATATTGACAAATTAAGGAACTGATCACCCTTAATCTCTTGTTAATAATAGACGGAATTGTGTTGACTGGAATCGACTCGTTTTGCTAGCTTTGGTAGTGTGTAGAAACTTTTTGGTGTTTCATTTTGGTGGGTAGGAAGTCACCACTTCGTGTAAACTTATTGGAAAGGGCTATGTCGCGGAAGCGAAAAAGGTGACCTTGGGAATTTGTCGTGTTGACCTAGGATCTTGAGAACTAGAGTTTGTGAACCTTCGTAGTAAAGTTGATTTTGAGTGTTGAACTCATTTGAGGGGTGTCTAGCTTTGTGTCTAGAGTTTGAACCAGTGCGACTTTGTAGAGGGTTGCGATAGGTGCACAGTTGTGCCAGTGTTGGTAATGACTTGTTGAGTTGTTACTCTTTTCTTTAGTTTCGAGGCCGAAACTTCTTTTTGGTGGGTAGTAATGTAAGACCCGTAGAATTACTGTAGCAGAAATATGATTTTTGTTATATTAATTAGTTTCTGCCTTATGTTATTATCGGTTTCATGTTTAATTGTCTATTCAGACATGAATTTTGTTGAGATTGTGTTTGTGCGTAGTTTAACGTTTGAAAAATGGGAACAATGATTTTATAAGCTTTAAATGAGTTTAGAATCATTTTTGTCTCGTCGAAATGTCGAAAATAATTTTCTAGTGGTTTTTGAGAAAACGGGCAAGATATACCCGCTGTTTGAAAATTTTACGGTTTCTGATTTCTGTCAAAATTTAAATGAAGACTTTTTATATCGACTGCGATGATAATTTGATCTCAATATATTTTTCCGAGCTTAGGAGCAAAAATTTATTCGGAAAAAAATTTATTCGAAAGTTTGTGAATTGTTTTTATTAAAAGGTTTACGGTAGAATTTTTCTGTTTTCGTAAAGTTTATCGGTACGCGAGATACGGCTTGTTTAAGAGCGAACGTGGGGACTGAGTGAGATGAGTTGGCAAGCTCACAAAATATCTAAATATTTATGTGAGTTGCTTTGTGACCAAGTTTGAATCAATGGCTAAGATATGAACTTGAAACTATGCACTATTTGATCTAAGGGCTAAGATTAGTTGAAGGAATCTTTAAATAGGCTATGTCATGAAGCTTCCCTTCCTTCCTTTTCTCTTCCTCAGCCCGTGAAACTCCCTCCCTCACTTAGCTCCATTCCAAGTTTTCTTTCCTTGCATTTTGTGAGAGATTTAGGAAAAATTGTAAGAAGAGATTAAGAGCAAAGTTTATTCTCTCAACATGATGGTGATTATGAGGTAGAGTTTGAGGTAAGAAAAATCTCTCTCCCTCCTTTTCCTTGCTGGCCGAAATTCTTAGTGTTGTTGGGGATTTGATTTCGAGTTTTTTTGCACTTAAATCTTGTTATATAATGTGATTGATCTTAGATCTAAAAGAATATATAGATTTCCATGCTTGAAAACCATGTCCATCCATGAAGTTAGTAGCTAGAGTTCAAGAGAAATTTTTGTTTATGTTTGAAATAAAATTATGACATGATTTTCTTGCAATTGAACTTAGCCTTACTTGTTTTATGAGTGCAATTTTGAAATTTTGAAATAAATGGTTAGAAGAGAAAAGCCTAAATTATTTATGTAAGGCTCATGTCTTTCTTTAAAAGAAAATTTCCAATTGATCAAGAACATGAAAATTGGTTTGAGTTTTGTGTAATCTTAATTGTTTTAAGACTTTTAGAAGCTTGAATTTCATGATTGTGGTTTGTATTTGAAAAGCCCTAAAATATTTTTGTGTAAGTTCATCAAAAATTCTTGAGACAATTTGTATGTTAGTAAGCTAAGTCTAAAATGATTTTCTTATGCAATTTAGTGAAATTGGATGCCATTTGATTTAGGTTATGGTTTTGAAAAGGAAAGTTTTTGGAGCTATCCATGTTGTTGTGAAATGGCCGTGGCATTTTAGGCTTTGTGTCCATGTTGTTTTCAAAATTATTAAGTCCTATTGGAAGGCAATGATCATGGTTTAAAGTGAATGATCATGGTTTTAAAAAGAATGGTTGTAGTGATTTCTAGTTGAAAATAACAAGCTTGAAACTTGTGATGCAAGTAAACATTTTACTTTAGGAAAATTTTGAAGAGTTCATGTTTTGATTTGAAATGGTTTTGGTGTATGAGTTTGATCACTTTTGAGTTTGTTTTTGTGAAATTAGTAATTGTATAAGTATCTAACCAAGTTAGATTTTTAGAAAAATGATTTTTGGTGTGATTTAGATTCTGGCCGAAATCCTTAAGGGTATTTTCGTCATTTTAAAATTGTTTTTATGTCCTGGAAACTTAACCATTTGATCCGTCTTTTCGAGACGATGAATTTGGTGTATGGCTCGTCTCAATCCGATAAAGATTGAATGAGTTATGGACGTTTTAATCTGTAACTATTTTTACCGTCGTTTTTGAATTTAAAATAGTGGTAGAAAAATAATAGAGATTATTATTATATGCAAAGAAGAAAATGTTTGGGAAATCGATTTGTGAATTGAAAAGAAAATTCTTTTGTCGAAAATTGTGTTTTAAAAGGTTTAAGTTGTGTGTGTTCATAGAAGTCTTTTGTTTCAAATCGATTAAGAAAATGCATAGTTAAACTTGTTTGGTTTTGAAAAAGAAGTGCGTAAGTTATTTGAAAAAGTAGTCTTGCTTTGTGAAAAGTTTGAAAATAGTTGTAATTTATTTAATGATGCTTTTGCGACAAGAACTATTCTTTAAAGTGTTTGTATTTTTTCAAGAGTTGTTTTGAAGAAAAGATTTGGCTTTTCAAGTGTTTTAAAATAGTCGAGAATTGTTTTCAAAGCGACTTAAACCTAGTTAGTTGTGAGTGAACAACCATAAGTATTGAATCCTTTAGTAGCCGAGCTAGGACTTATTTAAGTGATCAATTAGAATGTGGTATTAACTTAGATAAGTTATGTGTTGTGGAAGGTTAAGAGGATTAGCCGATTTGGGGACTTTGTCAGGAGAGACGGATGTTGCTCGCGTAGCGTAAGTTGATGTGTTGGAAGCTAGCCGAGGTAAGGGCACTCTCTAACGATTTCATATACCTCGAAATATCGAGTGCTTTTTATGCATGTGTAATTGTTGCTTGTATATGTGTATTTGCTTGATGTGATGCAATATGAATTATGAGCATGGTTGTTTAGTGATGTATTCTCGTGACGAGAACTTGTTTGAGAACATGCTATATTCTACACATATTTGAGTGGTTGTTGTGAATTTCATATGATTGAGTAATATGAAATGTTGATGCATGTACTTGATTGATTATCTTGTTGTACATGATGTTATTTGTCTTACATATGATTTTGCGAAATATATGTATTGGCATGTGGTTGAGAATTACATATGCTTGAAAGATATGTATTTGTTGCATTAGCATATATGGGGAATCGTATGCTCATGCATTCATAGTAAGTGGTTATCGGGAATGGACCACGGGGTGTGATTATCGGGAATGGATCCACCTTAATCCTGCGGGATTTATTAAGTCCAATACATGGTTATCGGGAATGGACCACGGGGTGTGATTATCGGGAATAGATCCACTCTAATCCTTCGGGATTTTATTGATTTTAGTAGGGGTTGGACCTAACCGTATCAATAAAGGAAGATTCGAACCTCAGTCCTTCGACATGTTAAATGTATTACTCGATCGCAGTGTTGTGCTAGGATGGATTGAAGTAGTAGGTGGAAAATTCTGTAGTACTATGGACTCGGTTGCAAATGAGTCTAACTCGTTGGCGAAAGAATCTATAGTGCTTAAGCGTTCTTCACTCGTTTTATATTTCGATCTATCCTGGAGTATTTCAAACGACATGAACGGGACAGTGATACGTATGACGTGTCGCGAGCTGCAGTGTTCGGAATTGAGAAAACCTCGAAGAGAAAGATTTTGGATTGTCATTATCAATACCCAAACTTATCCCATTCAGCTATTCATATAGCGACAACCAGGCCAGATACCGACCTGTGGGAGTGTAGTGTGAGACAATAATGAGTACGAAGTGTAAGGCATCGCGAACATGTTGGACTGTGGTAGAGTATTGAGAATGATGACACATACCTGCTTTCACAAGACAAGTATTACCTTGTGAGGCTATCCAATGAGAGACGTAGTAATGGTGTAAGTAAATTGGGAAAGAAGAGGTAATGTGTCACTGTTCCCGATAAATTGGAGTAAGGCAGTGTTAACACAGATACAAAGGGATGACTATAAGTAGTCGGATCAGAGTGCGCAACACGAGATTAGACGAAAATCTAATTAGACGATCAACTTGGACGAATAACCCTTTGAGAGAGGAAAGTTTTATTCCAAGGAATAAAGGTAATCAAGTATTCTTGAGAATAACACCAAAGTTGGAACTACGAGGTGTTTCAAAACGAAGAAATTCCATCCGAAGTATATACGACCTTATCAGATTCTTCAACGCGTCGGTTCAATAACCTATCAGTTAGCTCTATCTTCATTCAGGTCAGGGTTACACGACGTGTTTCATGTGTCTCAACTTCGGAAATCCATTCCCGATCTTTATCACTCTTTAGAGATTGAAATTTAGTCAGCCTTAACTTATCAGCCGAATCCGGTTCGTATAGTTGATTGTGAAGTTAAGATTCTTCGGTACAAGAAAATTTCAATAACCAAAGTCGGATGGACTCAGTCTCGTGACGACTAACTCACTCAGGAACGGAAACCTGTCATGAGAAAAGTTATTCCTATCTTTCCTAAAGGTAAATTTCTGAATTTCGAGGACGAAATTTCTTTAAGAGGGGTAGATTGTAACATCCCCAAATTCTAAATCACCTAATTAATTTTGATTAGAGGTTATCTATTAAATTAGAATTAATTATAAGTGATTGATTAATTAAATCCTAGGAGTTAAGTGTGAATTATGTGAGATTAGGTAATTTCATATGAACTTAAACTACACAATAGAACACTAATCTCATGAATTTAATTTAATTAACATCAAAGAGAATTCAAATCCCTTTCCTAGTGACTCATTGTTCCACTAGGCCTTGCTTCACCACCTCATGACAACACTTCATGGCATGAGTGAGTCATAGTTCCATTACAATCAACCACTATTAGTAACATGCAAGCAAGACTCCTGATTCACTCTCTCCATCTCAGAAATTCTGAAGCACTAAGCTCCCTCTTTCTCTTCCATTCCACGCAAAACAACAACAACAACAACCTCCTTCACCTCACCTCAAAACCTACCAATGTTAGTGCATGCATGTCCTGAATTGAGCCAAACCCAACACTGTACATACTCAGTAATAACTACTATAAATAGCCTCCACTTCAGCTGAGAAATCATCAACCAATTCAATCAAATTCGTAGAACAAGTTTAGAAGGTTTCAAGTTGTCAAAAGTTCCAAAATTCTGCCATTTTAGTTCGTGGGTAGCTGGGAGGTTCAGTAGCTGTTAGGAAGCTCAAATTCAAGTTTAAAGCTTCATCACCAGGTGGGTTCTTAGGCTAGTGTAGCTAGAATTTCCTGAAATTCAATATTGCATGTTAACTTAGGAAAATTAGGATTTAATTGTGTGAGGAGAATTAACTCCCAAATTCTCTTCTATTCTGTTATATATTACTTATATTAAGTATCTGCACTTCCTCAGCGTTTGGTTGTAGGTGAATCTTTGAAAATATTGAAAATTCGTAAAACAGGGGTCTTTCTGACTTAACTCGCCATAGCGATCTGTTAGTGAGCACTCATGGCGAGCTCAAGGTTCTGGGCTGAAGAACTTCGCCATGGCGAGCTCTAGCTCGCCTAGCCAGTTGTTTAGGCCAGTACCTGTAAGTTCGCCATGGCGAGCTTGTTGACTCGCCGTAGCGAGCTAACCCAGAGTTGCCTCACTTTTCCTATTTTAAAAATGGTTGTTCACTCGTTTTATATCATTATCTGAGGAAGATATATTGCAGATGTATAATGTATTTAATATGGTACGGAAAGTCAGGCACAATTCTGAAATTAGGGATAACTTAGAAATTAAGTTTGTATGTTCCCCGAGTTTTGGGATAATATGGTAGTATGTTAATCAATCTAGAATCAGTCCATCATGTGCGGTTTAGTATGCTGCTTATGGGCTTCCAATGGAACAACCCATTAGGAAAATGATTGTGAGCTTAATGCCGTGGTCGAATCGGTCAGCGGATATGGCGGACCTTCGAGACATGCTCACGTCGAAGTGTCTTAGCGGAATAAAATCAATAAGATATATTGTGTGTTACAGTTTAATCAATTATGTTCATGATATTTTAATGTTAGCTATTATTATGGACTAATTAGGAGCCCCGGCTTTATAGCCTAGGAGGGTAGTAGAATTCACTGGGACGAAGTGACTGTCTCACCCCACTCCCTTTTCGATATAGGTAAGACAGGTTATTCCAGGAGCAGGAACCAGGTTGGATCTGACGATTGGAGCCATGCTTGGATTGTCAGCTTTGAAGACTTAGTCTTCATTCTTGCTTTTATTTAGCTTGTTATCTTATTATAGTTCCTTTCCGTTGTTTGTATTAAATATTCTCTTATTTCTCTTAATGATAATATATCATTCGGTTATTTCTTGTGTAATTTATTGTACTCAGATTCCAGTTTTAATGCTCCGACTAATTATTCTAGACAATTTAGTTGGGGCGTTACACTTTTGTTTTGATTTTTAAAGTATTGTGATTGATTAATTAAATGATTTTGGGAGCTAGTAGATTATTACTAAGGTTTGAAATGAAAAAAATTGAGTGTTGGCCTTGTTTATTTTTTTGGCCGTGGCATTCAATGGAGGAGGAGGAAGAGTTTCAAAATTTTCTAAGTCCAAATGATAAGAAAATGATCATCTAGTGTGATGAATGATCATGGTCTTTGTAAAGAATGTTTTGGGGTTTTATGTGAAAAGAAAAGATTTGCAAAGTTTTGAAGAAAAATGGTATTCTTGGATTCAAAATGATTTAGTGTGTGTACTTGATCATTGAGGAAAAACTAGTGATGGTTTAAGTGTTTTAAGCTATGTTTGATTTTGAAAAACAATGGTTTTAAAATAATTCCAATTCTGGCCGAAATTTACAAGGGCATTTAGGTCATTCTAAAATTGTTTTTGTGTCCTTGAAAGTTAACAATATGATCCGTCTTTTCGAGACGAAGATTTCGGCGTATGGCTCGTTTCGATCGGATAAAGATTGAATGAGTTATGGCCATTTTATTTGAAAGGAAAACTTGTAACTTGTGGTGCAAGTAAACTTTTATTTTTGTGAAATTTTTTGAAGAGCTCATGGGTTGTTTTCAAATGGTTTTATTATGTGTAATTGATTGCCTTGGAGTTAGGAATCAAAGTGTTTCATAAATTGTTTTGAAACGAAAATATTTTCGCGTAGCGAGAAATAGTGCATTTAACTTCGTGAATTTTTAATCACTATGGGGAGAACTCGTAATCACTATCCGAGAGTGTTAGAAAGTACCTTAGACCCCTCTAGATTTTTGGGTTTTGGTTTCGTTTCGATAGAATACGGTGAGAGTATTTTATTGATGTTACGCTGCTTATATTTTAGGTAGCGTGAATTGTAGAATTGAGCGAGAAATTGTTGTGGAAGCTTGCCGAGGTAAGGGCACCTTTTTACTTCTGTCTTAATTCCGTTTTAGCATGTGTATATGCTTGTTGTTTTGGTGCATGTTGCTTTGATGCTCGTTGTTTGTATGTTTGTTGTTATAGCCTGTGTATATGCTTGTTTGTTTGTGCACTGTTTGTGAGTGCTTGGCATGTTTGCGTTATGTATTCTCGATATGAGTTCGTGATGAATACATGTTGCTGTTGTTGTCTTACATATGATTTGGCTAAATATATGTATGGACATGTTGTGAAATTACATATGGTAAGAATATGTAAGTGGTTGCATTAGCATAGATAAGAGTATCGTATGCTCATGCATTTTCATAGTCGCGTAGGGGTTAGACCTACGGCCCTTTCTATGTAGGGGATGGACCTACGGGCGTGCATTTATGTGGGGGATAGACCTACTGCCTTTTAGTAGGGGATGGACCTACGGGCGTGCATCGACAGTGGGGATTGGACCCACATGCCTTTTAGTGGGGGATGGACCCACATGCTCATTAGTAGGGGTTGGACCTACGACTCTCTGCGGAGAGGTTAAATTCCGGAATTCATGCATGTGGCAGCCAGTGATTGGTGCCACGATCATTGTAGAGTCTGCATTGATAGGCTGTGTGTGTGCATTTAATTATATTATGCACGGAATGTGAAATTGCTAAGTGTTTACTCGCTTTTTCCATATTTGTTATTTGTATTATGTGTTACTTGTGGTGACCCTTACAATGAAACATGAACGGGTTACCCCCACCTAGACGATGAATTCCTGTCCGAGACCGTGGGGCGTGAGGACGACGGTGGCTTCTTGAGCCCTTAGTGATCGAGTGGCGTGGCTGATCTAATTAGATTGTGTGCCGGTGTGTCTTGTACACCGTGCTTTTGGTTAGGCGTAGTATTCTGACTCTTTTGGATAATTGTATCTGAGTACTTATACTTGTGGTTTAGACGGTTGTTTTTGTACTGTAATATTTAGCTACACACTTTGCTTCTCGAAAGCACTTTTATGTATGATTAGTACTATGCCGATGCTTGGGTTGTACTAATAGATAATTAGTCCCGTTGTATGATTAATGCCGACTCGTCACAAATTTATGCGCGCTCTGTTTTGTTTTAAAAAAAATAATAATGCCCCTTTTTGGTCTTTGAAAATCGGGGTGTTACAACTATGGACTTTATAATTTATTTGAAAAAAATTTAAATATATATTAATTTCTGCAAACCATGCCACTAAATTTTAATTAAATTATATTTTTATTTAAATAGTAAAGTTATTTTATTTTCGATGCTAGGCCTGTGCCCTAACACTAATGTGATTTAAAAATAACTTATTGATATTAAGCGAAGGTGTTCCGTAACACAAATGACAAATCTATCATTATTACTTCGAATAAGATTCACCATTTACTACATCTTTGTTATTGGTGTCAACAAAATATAAATCTATTTTTTATTCTCTATTTTTTTTCCATATAAAAACACCATAGTAATGTTAATATTTTGAGTTAGACTTTAATAATTTATATATCACAAAAATAATTTGTATCAGTTATTTGTTTTTCTAAAATTGACCATTAATTTGAATCACATGTTTTTTGTTATTATATCGACCATAAGTTTTATTTAAATTATTTCTCTTAAAAATATCACTACAGCATTTTACGTTTTCGGCAACACCAGAAAACCGTTGTTTAAAGCACAAAAACCGTTGCTGAAACCTTTATGCAACGGTTTTCAGAGCGTGGGATATACGGCCGTTGCCTATTCCAATCAGCAACGGTTTTTTGCTTTTTTGCAACCAATTATTAAAACCGTTGCTATACATATGCAAAGGCAACGGTTTTAATAGTCGTTTTAGGCAACGGCTTTCAACATGCAACGTGAAATAACCATTGCTAAAACAAGAAGAAGCGACGGTTTTATTTTAGCAACCACTACAAGAAATAAGATTTTTCGCAGCGATTTTTTTGCAGCGACATTCAAATTGCTGACAAAAATATACATATAGCAGCAACTAATTTAAGTTGTTGTTGTAAGTTAGTTTTTTTCTCAACAATTATGTTGTCGCTGGAAGAAAATTACTTATCCCAACAATAATTATTGTTGTCGCTAATTGTATAGTTTTTTTGCAACAAACCTTGTAAAGTCGCTGAGAAACCAATAATTATTATTTTTTTATACATATCTTTTATCATGATTTTTGTTCCTATATTTATGCGTAGATTTGTTTTAACTTAAAATTATTATCTTTTTTGTTTTTTTTTTTGTTTTTTTTTCTTTCTATTTTTATATTTTTAATACTATAGATTATTTGCAACAACTTTGTAAAGTTACTGAAAAACCACACAATTATTACTTTTTGTAGTTTATGTTTCTATTTTTTGCGTAAATTTCTTTTAATTGAATATTTTTTTCCTATTTTTATGTTTTGTATCTCCTTTTTGACAACAACATTATAACGTTATTGGAAAATCTTATAATTATACCAACAACATAACTTGTTAATAAATATATTAAAGAATTAAATTTATTTTTAAGCAATTTTAATATACATAATTTTTTTATGCATAAAAAAAAACTACCACATTTTTATTGTTTTATTCCTACTTTTATGCATAGATTCATATATAATCTTTTATTGTTTGTTTTTTTTTCTATAATTGTTTTACTAAACTTCTTCTAATCCTTATTTTACTTTTCTTCCTATTTTTATACATATATTGTTAATAGAGTAAAATTACAATAAATGATACAAAATTTTAAAAAAATATTAAAATTGATAAGGACAAATTAGTAAATATAGTAGTTATCAATTTTAATATATTATTATTAGAAGTAGATTAATTAAATTAGTTTTATTTGGATTAAAAAAATAGTGGTTTGTTTTATATTTTTCAAAATTCGACGGTAGCACTCCATACATACCCACTATCACAATCGCGATAATTATGTAGTGTGATGGTTAATTGAGTAAAGATAATCCATTAATAATTATTTTATTTCCCATGTATTTTGGAATATTTGTTAATTAATCAATCTATTTACTAATAGCTATAAATTCATCCACTTGGATTATATATTGCAAACTTTCTATACGGTAGATTACTATTCATCCAACGCTCCTCTTTCTCTTTTGTTCATTGCTCAAAATTTAATCACTCGATCTCTTAAAAATTTAACCGATCAAGTTCTCCATCATGTCATCATTATTCATCAACTTATATAATTTTCCCTTTCAAAATCACTTGTCTCACTTTGTTCCACACATAACCTCATTAAAAATTGAGTAGAGTTTCAATAAAAAAAGCTACGACGAGAAAGTATCTAATATTCAAAAGCTTTCAAGAATATCGACGCAATTCAAGAAAATTGTGAAGACTATGACAGAAGATGATGAACAATGGAGAACAAGGGGCAAGCAATCAAGCCATCGGTGTCTTAAAAAATTTTGTGGTGTTCTTATAGGATTAAATGATAAACATTCAAAATAGTGTTGCTTTTTTGTGTTTTCTAATTTAATGTTTTGATATTATGTGAATGACCACTTGGTTTTGTTATGATCTAAATGACTTGTAATTTGTATTTTGGTTCTTTATATTTGAATTTTTGTATAAATAAAATTCACTGATTAAAAAAAAAAGATTGAACGAGAAACATAACTTATAAATAAAATTTAGCAATCAATTGTTGATATTGAACGTTAATTCCTAATATTTATTATTTCATGGAAGATTAAATTAATATTTGAATTATTGACAAACACTAGTAATGTAAGAGACCAAAACTTTTTGCAATGGCATGCAACAACAATTTTTTCTTTGGGAAAAACACTTATTTTGCCAGCGGCAATAATTGTTGTTACAAAAAACACTAGTTATGTCAGCGACATTAATTGTTGTTGAAAAACATTAGTTATGCCAGCGACATTAATTTTTGCTGCAAAATAGTAGTTATGGCAGCGACATTAATTGTCCTTGCAAGACTTTTCGCAACGGCACTTATGCCAGCGACATGCAGCGACAATTTTTTCGCTGCGAAAAATACATTTCGCAACAACTTTGTATTTTTCGCAGCGACATTTGTCGCTGCCAAAAATCATATTTCTTGTAGTGAACATGTACATAACCGTTGCCTGAAACTAGAGCTGTCAAAACGGGCGGCCCGGCCCTAAACGGGCCGGCCCGGACGGGCTTCGGGCCATATCGGTCCGGGCTAAAAAAGCCCGGATAAAATATGGGCTCCAAAAATATGGCCCGAGCCCGGCCCGGAACGGGCCATCGGGCCGGCCCGGTTTTTTTCCTTTATTTTTTTTTTATTTTGTTGTCTAGCAAAATATTTTAGAAAAAAACATATATTTATATTATACATAAATATATAGGATTAATAATTCTTGGGTGCTCTATTTTTGCTCATCCATTACTCACAAGTTTCTCGCGCGCCCTATTTTTACTCATCCACTACCTACGAGTTTCTCGCGCCCCCTATTTTTACTCATCCACTACCTATGAGTTTTTCACGCGCCATATTTTTACTTATTCGCTACTTAAAAGTTTCTCGCGCCCCCTATTTTTACTCATCCGCTACCTACGAATTTTTCACGCGCCCTATTTTTACTCATTCGCTACTTAGAAGTTTCTCGCGCCCCCTATTTTTACTCATCCGCTACCTAAGAATTTTTCACGCGCCCTATTTTTACTCATTCGCTACTTAGAAGTTTCTCGCGCGCCCTAATTCTACTCATTTGCTACCTACGAGTTTCTCGCGCGCCCTATTTTTACTCATCCGCTACTTAAGTAGTAGAAAAGTGATAAATTTGATTAAAAAAACACAGTCCGCTACTTAAGTAGCGGATTATATTTGAGAAACTCGTAGGGGAATAAAAACTTTTATAATACAAATAAGTTCAAATCATCCAAAACAAATTACTTATATTTATTTTTAATTTTTTATTATAATATTGTCGGGCTTTCGGGCAGCCCGTGGCCCATTCGGGCTAGCCCATATTTTATCGGGCTTTATCAGGCCGGGCCAAAAAAGGCCCGGATAAAATTTAAGGTACAATTTAAAGGCCCGAGCCCGGAAAAAATTCGGGCTATTCGGGCCGGCCCATTCGGGCTAGCCCATTTTGACGGCTCTACTTGAAACCTTTGTAAAGGCAACGGTTTACATTAAGCAACACTCTAAATGCGTGGCCTATTAGTCAAATCCACTAAATTAAATGATTTTATGAATTAATCCGCTGTTATATATGTGTATTAATGATCATACAATTTTGACTTTATTTGTTTATATGTTGATACACTTGTAATTGTCATGATTTATGCAACATTCTCAATAAAATTATACTAAACACAATAATTTTATAATAAATTGTTCAATAGGTACTTTCAAAGTTCTAACAAGTAGTATTTTTCGAAATAGATCTAAGCAATATAAACTACAAGTTAACTTTTCAAAATAGATCAAAGTGATATAAAATACAAGTTAACTTTTCAAAATAGATTCAAGCGATATAAACTAGAGGTTAACTACGTGTAATTACAAAAAGCAAAACATAATTCTAATCTTGAATCAATGTTGGTCATCATGGTCATGAAAATCATCTTGAAGATCATCATCTTGGTCATAAGGATCATCATCATCATCTTGAAGATCATCATCATCTTGATCACCATGAAGATCATCATCTTGATCATCATCATCATCATCTTGATCACCATGAAGATCATCATCTTGATTATGATCATTTTCATTTCTAACCTAGAAGTATGAAAACATATACAAAGACAACAAAACAATAACAGTCCATAAATCAGTCCACAAAACTACCTTTCTACGTGCATACATATAGCTTCTATGCGCATACGTATGAAAAAAATTACAAAGACAATCACAAAACAATAACAGTCCATAAAACAGTCCACAAAACAATAACCTTTCTATGCGCATACATAGCTTCTAAATTACTCATAAATCAGTTCATTGTCCAACACCTTCCTATATATAAATGCATCACTAATATAGATATATCCACAGGTCACTAAAAATTTCCCATAATAAGAAACAGTCCCAAAAATCAAAACAAGAGAAAAAAGTAGCAAGAAGAGAACAACGTTGACTACTAGTACAACAATAAAGTTATACCCTTGGATGAGCAGGAGCATAGGTCGATGTCGATGAACGTGGTATTGGACTACTATCATCACCATATAAAGCATTCCTAATCATATTATCTACATCTTCTTCACTTAAATGTGGATTTTGTTGCATGTATATGTTTTTTAAAAGTACTTCCATTGCTCCCATCTTTTGCGACATGTCAGCAATTTTACCATCATATTGCTTTTTCACTAAAGAAATTTCTTCTTTTTTCCTTAATGATGATGGTGTAGTAGTTCTTCCATGACAACGCATTCGACCAGACCTTTCTTTCCCAAAGAGCGAGTGAAATGTTTCTTTTGCAGCTTCATTTGATTTTTCAATTGACTCTTGAAGTTTATCCTAATTATAAAAAACTCAGTATTAAAAATAGAATAAACAACTATGTATGTGATCCAAATGAATATTAGAATTTTATAACTTACTATAGCAACTTGTGTATCTCCATCGACCTCTTTTCCTTTCCGACTTTTTTTGCGAGTTTCAATAAACACCTCAGCTTGGGAGACTTCTCTACCATTCTTTTCCCGCTACATTAGTAATCATAGATTGATAAAACAAATACTATTTAAACATGCGTTGCATTGTCGTGTATTTTAAATTAATGGTAATGTTAATATTTTAAAAATTGGACTGGCCGATTAAATCGGTTGGACCGGGAACCGGACTAGTACTGTTCCGGATAACCTCGTAGAACCAGAGGTATGTAGATTATTCAGCCAATTAGTTGAATTTCCCAATCTTATGATTTCCTTTCCAAATCTTTTTCAGTAAAGTCCTAAAAGAAAAACAGAAAAATATCATACCATTTGTGCACGAATTCTAGCAAAATTTATTGGTCCCACACGATGCCTAAACTTTTGCTTGCTCCTATTAACTGCATTTTTTTGGCTAATGGCCTACATTATGAGAAACAAATTAAAGTCTATAACTGAAATAGTATCACTCAAATATATCAACAGTTTCGTAAACAAATTACTGAGCAAAAGAACTAGCTAGCTTACTTGGACATTGCTTTGGTTCCAATATATCAACAATTTCTTGAAGTGGTCTTCAGATATGCTATCAGGACGATTTTTCAATCTCTCCTTCATAGTTGCGTACTTCAAAAAATGGTCTTTCTTGATATCGTATTTATAGCGTCTCCAAGCCACATTTATGCAATGAAACACAGCTTTTTGTCCTTCATCAGGAATAATGTAATACATCTGCAAAAAAAAAAAAAAAAATTTACTTGCTATTAAACGTTAATAAATATTTGATTATTGAGACAAAAACAAAATTTTACTTCTCATACATTAACATATCTCCATATACGCTCCTTAAGGTCCAAATGATCCTTTTTCCTTTCCCTTTTCAGCAACTCTTTGAAGCTCGTATAGATCAAAGGACAGAAATCTGAATTCCTTGCTATAGTGCCTAGGAAATTGCTCAGACCGGTAACAGTTTCAGCATCAGGTCCAATAATCTCTCCATCGTCATCTAGAGTAACTTCTTCACGCTTTTTGGGATGCCTTGCATATATTTTTAAACAACGTGTTGGTCCTCGTGTTCTTTTCTTAGTTGTATCTGAAAGTGATTAACAAAATAAGATTAACTTAATATAACACACACACACACACACACACACACATTATATACAAAATATATGATTAACAAAATAAATTAACATCACCATTTGTTGTAGCAGCTTCCTCACAATCCACATGCTCCTCTTGTTCTTGTTCTTCCATTACAGTGTCTCCATCTTCAATCAACTTTTCAATCTCTTTTTCAACATCTTTTCCATTTTCTTTAAGAAATTCATCAATTAACATCGGTGGACACAAAGGGGTTCTTTTTGACTTCTTTCTAGCACTTTCTTGCCTTTCCCTTGACTCATCTTCAACGACTATCCTTTTCACTGGTTTCTCTTTTGTCCTCGACTCATCTTTAGACACTATGCTTTTCCTAGGCTGCTCCTTTGCCTTTGAACTGCCATTTCCAACAGAATTTTTTTTCGCAACTTGCTGTATTTATATTGATTGAACTTCAATCATTGTCTTTTTCATGGGCTGCTTCTTTGGATGGTCTTGAATCTTTGTAGGTAACAGTCCTCTACCTTGAGCCAAACTTTGGTCTTTTCTATTTGTGATTTTAGAAACCTTAGGTTGCATCCTTTCTGAAACCAAAGACTGACCTTTTGAATTTTGAATCTTCAATCCTTTGTGTTTATTCAAGGATACTTGCATTTCTACACTCCTTTCAGCAATAACATTAGGTTGAGTCCTACTTACATTGTCAGAAATTATTTTCTTTGGCTTAGGCTCCATGTTTGGCTCCTTAGTTGAATTAAAATTTGCTTCCGCGGTTGTGGCAAACATAGATAACTGTAATGGTTTACTAGTTGGTGGCTGATTTTGCTTGTTACTAGGAGCTTCAACATTAGTTGTAGATGCATTCTTTTGTCGAAGGTTGGCTATTCCTTCCTCACACTTGATTTTGTAACAGTTGGCCAATTCAGTGCTTGACCTGAACTGTCGAAGGTTGGATATTCCTTTCTTGTTGTTTGCTTCCTTTTTCATTTGTTCTGAAATTATTTATAGACCAAAAAAAATTAGAGAAACATATTAGGAAATCATATGGCTACAACCAAACACATAAACACATAATGCACTAACAACCAAAACAATAGCTCATGAAAACTAAAAACAGCCACCTATCAGTGCCAAAAGGAAGCGCAAATTGATTAGAATCACAAAGCTGAAGGCTGTATAGATTATGTTTCAGAATCACACAACAAATTATGCATCAAAAAGACAAAAGCAGGATATAGGCCATACTTTGCCACGCGAACACAAAAAAAAAAACCAAGACAAGGGTGAAGCGCAAAGCTAAAAACAATAATTACTAGTTACCAGTAAAGCAAGAAAACAATTTTATTGCTAAAAATATAATTACTAGTTAGGAGAAGCTGTCCAGATAAAAACGGCTTGAGAAACACTGTCCCGTAGTACTGCAACCCTGAAAACAAAAATAGGAAACATATAAAAGTTGCACTATTGCTACATAATCTGCCATCAACTTTATGTAAGAGACTAAAATAATCTTTATGTAAGAGACTAAAATCATTGTTCTAGGTATGGATCTTGCATGGAACAATTTTAACTTAAAAAATGTATTTTTGAACTAATACACTTACACTCTAGAATTAAATACTCACTTTAATGAAGCGAGATACTATGTGTAAAGTGTGAGTTTTTTTTTGCAACTATACTATGTTATTGATACAAAATATTTACCGTACCACTTTACCAATATGATTAATCTATCTTAAAATGACTTTTTTATTAATCAAAAATTGAGATTGAGTGTTCAATTAAAGAAGCTAAAAGTAATTAGATGCTACATGACCAACCAGTGCTTGGACATTTGAGAAATACTATATTGAATCAATTCAGATAATCTAGAAAACGAAAGTACATAAAACAAAATCTACCATTTCAGTTTGAGTTTATGGCTCTGATATTCAAACCAGCAAAGAACCCCAACTATTTTGTGCTTATTCAAATATGTATATATACCTATTTCATCTAAAGTTATGTAAAAATCTAGAGAGAGAGATCAGAGAGTTATCAATTGGAGAGGGATCATATTGTCTAAAATATAATTGGTTAAAATAAGAATTTATTAGTATATTTTAAAACCTAATATTGTTGTTCGTATCCTTTCTAAAAAGATGACAAAGATATTTAAATTGCAATCTAAATATTCAAGTAGAGATTAGTTTAATAATTGTTAAAAACCAATTCTGTTGATTACATGTAGCAGTAGTGATATTTTATTGTCTAAAAATTTAGGCATCTTGATAACATATATATTCTTTCTAAGTGATTTTCATAATTATATAAGAAACATTTGTACAATTAACGTACCAGTTTGAGTTTATGGCTCTGATATTCAGATTTATCTCATATGCAATTATGCCGGTTCTATATTTTGTTTTCCAATTTCTATTTTGACAACTCCTACTAGAACCTATTGCCTTGTTAACTTAAACCTATTGTCTCCATTGTTTCAAATTCAATAACCTAGAATCTATTCTTTAAAGCAAAGCAAAAAAATAGCATAAACAACATGTTGAAGGCATATGGGTTAAATATTTAAGAGCCACAACAATGAGAATGAAAATGCTTTAGAAAACCCCAGGTACAAAGAATATAATAATTAAGTTTTTCATGTTTTCTTATACCAAGGGAACCCTAACAAAGAAAAAGGTTGTATGATTCAATTGAGAGAAACTTTTTATTGAACTGCAATAATATTATTAACCACAACACCTAAATACAAGGAATATTTGGTGGGATACAAGGAACAACCACTAGAAAGTGGTGAGTATTACAGGTACAAGAAACAAAAGAAAACACAGACCAGAAACATTACAACAACACAGTCACGATACATACACAAATTTACTAAAGCCAAAACCAAAAAGAGGGAACAAACCACTAGAAGCAACAAGAGAAAACAGAAACTAAATATTACAAACCTGAGCTTCAATCACAACCAACTGAGAGCTTCAATCACAACAGGCTGAGAGCTTCAATCTTTGTTTTGATTACAAATCGGAGTAAATTGATGAAAGGGATTGGGATTTTTTGAGAGATTAGGGTTTGTGGTTTCAGTTGAAAATCAATGGAAAGGGAACGATGGAAGAAGAAGAAGAAGAAATTGATGGAAAAAACTTAATTAGTTCACGCGATTGAGAAAGAAACTGTACGGGTGGGATTTTGTCTCCATTGTTGGGAAGGGGAACGATGAAGTTTTGTCTGTGTATGTTTATGCGTAGTCTGTGTGTGTTTTTTTGATTTTTTCTTTGTTTTATTTTTTTTAATAAAATTAAATAAATTGAATCTTTAGACAAAAAAAGAAGAAGAGGGAATCTGGGAAAAAAAGGGGGGAGAATTTAGCGCCTAATCAAATTTGGGGTTGGAAATGTGTGACTTTAGTCAACGGTTATGTAAATTTATAGGCAACGGTTTTAAACGCGTGGCCTAAAATAGTAAAAAAGCCGTTGCCAAAATGTGTTTATTCTACGATTCATACGTGTTGCCTATAGCATATGCAAAGGCAACGGCTTGGTTTCTTCAACACGTATAAAACCGTGGCCTAAACTAAACAGGCAACGGTTTTACCAGTGCAGGGTACAAAAGTATAGAAAGTTGGCAACAGGTAAAAAAGCGTTGTCTTTGACCACTTATAGCAATGGTTTATCAGCCGTGGCCTATAAATTCATTGCCTAAAGTCAAAAATGTTTTAGTGTATATTTTTATTTTTATTTTCCTCGTGCTTGGCACGGGTCTCATACTAGTTAGTACAATATTAAACTAATTATTTCAAAGAAAAGTTAATTATTAGTTCCAAAAAAATAGAAGAAAAAAAAAAAAAGACATGTAGATTCAATTTGTCGTTAGGAGAAACCAAGGTAACAACATCTTAAAAGAAACCAAACCTTAATGTTACACCAACGGCGGCACGTGGAGCAACACCCCAAAGGAACAAAACTCACACGCCACCATCCAATCATCAATTGGTTTGAAAAATTTGGATTTAAGAGTTTTAGTGACAGTTTTGTTTGTCACTATAAGTTATAAATCCGGATTTGAATTATACCTAGACACTTCTTTCTTAAACTAATTTAGTTATTATTTCAAACTAAATATGATTTTTATTAATCTGGATTTGAATTATACCGAGACACTTCTTTCTTAAACTAATTTGGTTATTATTTCAAAGTAAATACGTATAAGTAAAAAATATGATCTCCTCATCACACATACCCATTTCTACCGGTACATTTTTTCAAAGTAATCCGGTTCATTATTGCTTACCGGAACACTTCTTTCTCAAAATAATCTGGTTTATTATTTCAAATTAAATTTGACTTTTATGACAGTTTTGCCCGTCACTATAAGCAGAATTTCTTTTAAACAAATAACAAAAGGTAAAATTATTCTACCAAAGAAATAAAGGGTAAAAAGGGAAAATAAATTAATTTGTAGGAGTAGAGATATAATTGTAGGGGTAGAAATTTTTTTTTCACATGGTTGATAATAAAACTATTCATTCGGTTTATCAATTCTTCGAAGATTAAAACTAAATCCGAGAACCGAACCAAAACTCGGATTTTTAATTCGTTCGGTTCGATTTTGGATCCGAACCACAAAAAGTGATTCGGTTTTGATTGGTTTGGATTATCAGTTCAATTGAATTTTTCTGATCCACTTATACCCCTACTTGTCCGGGCTAGAAATTCATTTAAAAAAAAAATAAAAATTAACAAACACTTTTAAAAAATGGAAAATTAGGGGTTCAATCCAGAGTGGAGTAAGCTTGCATTAATAAAAATATAATTATTTTGGACTTTATTTTTTTATGGATACATATTTTGAATTTTTCTTTTGTTAAATATAATAATTTTAAACATTAATGTGCAAATATATGTGTCATATTATTTTCTTATCAATTAATTTATTTTGTTGCTGAAATATGATGAAAGTATTTTTTATTTTTTATTTTAAATAGTTCAATTAAACTATTAAGAGGGTTGTTCTAATGGAAGAGAGTAATCTCTTACAAATTGAAAAATCTAATCAAGACTGAGTAAAAAAATAAAGCAATTGATATAATAATCTTTGGCCTCACATCGCCATTCAAAAAAATATATCTTTGGCTTCGCATAATATATATGTAAAAAGTTTCAATAAAAATGTCAAAATTAATTTGATCTAATGGAAGTGTGTAACTTCCCACTCTTTCAATTACCTAATTAATTTTTATTAGAACATTATCTAATAAATTAAAATTAGTTAGAGGTGATTAAATCAATTAAATCATTGGATTTAATTGTATTATGGGTAAATTAGGAGTACTCTTTGGAAACTAAATTACACATTAATACAATGGTGATTCAATTTGTGATTTAATTAAAATGCATAGAAGCAAAATTACTCATTCCTCCCTTATGACTCACCCTCACCTCTAGTCAACACCTCACCAAGCAAGACAACCAATTGAAAAACATGCAAGGACAATTAGTAGGAGTAAGTAACCACTCTATTCTCATAAAACATTTTAGAAATGAAAGAAGAATCCCTCAGCTCTTTCTCTTCTCCTCTCCCACGTGACACCAACAACAATTACCATTTCCAAACTCTCAACCACTTCACACACTAGAAATTGTCATGCAACCATAAACCAATACCACTCCTCTTATGTTATCTGAAATCTCTCTATCTGCAGCAACTGAAATAACTATACATTTGTAACATCTCACTTTTCACATTTCTCAAACTCATCAATCTAGCCTACCAACAACAACCCGTGTTCTGGATAGAGCTCCATTCAAACTACAACCATTTTCTCTCAGTAAGTCGGATTCGAACGATTCTTGTTCCTATACTTAGCTAACTCGATTACGCTCACTTTGGCGTTGGTTTCACGCAATTTCGTTGAGAAATGAATTTTTGGTGAATTTTTGAAGTTGGAGGTTCGAATCCGGAAGTGTACTGAACAGGGCTGCACTAAATCAGTAAGTGCTCTCTCCTCACAACTCCGTTTGCGTTGATTCTTTTTGTTCTAGTTAGCTAACTCAATCCTGGTCATTTGGAGACCAATTTCGTGAATTCTAACGCAGTAACGAGTTCTGGAGACACGTTTGAAGTCAGGGACAGAGTGCAGAATTTTCTTTGGATGTAGCTTTCGAGTCAATGGTTGTCTGTGGAGTAGTTTTCCTTAAAGCTTCTGAGTTAATCTCAATTCCAGGTGGGTTCTTAGGCTAGTTTAGTTTAGATTTTCCCAAATTCTGAACATGCATGCAAACACTAGGAAATTAGGGAAAATAGGTGTGAGAGGAATTAACTCCCAAATTCCTCTCCAAACAGTCGCAAATTATATCTATAATATTGTTATGATGATTAGATTTGAGGATTGTAGGTGTTGATTTGAAAAATACAATTTTCTGCAAAACAGGGGCTTAATTCGCAATTTTCGCCCGGCGAGCCTTCTAGCGAGGCAACAATTTCTGGCCCTAATACGAGTATGAATCGCCCAACGAACCTTCTCTGGCCCGGCGAGCTTAGGCTGGCCCGGCGAGCTAACTCAGAACAGGAATTGTGTCATTCTTGGGCTTGTTGGATTGCTTCTTGGGCAAGATTTGCTTGATAGACCCATTTTCTAAAACATTTCTGAAAATAATGCACTCGTTTTATATACTCGAATCAAATTAATATTTCGTAACGGTATAATTTATATAAAATACGAGTTGTTTGTTATAACAAGGTAATCCTAGGATATAACTTAGGACTTTAGTAATTATTGTATGTGCCCCTGGGTTTCGGGATAATTATGGTAGTTTATGAATTTACCTAGCATCAGTCGAATTATATGCGATTATGATATTGCTTATGGACTTCCGTCGGAAGCTTCCATCGGAGAATTCTTTGTGAGCTGTATGCCGGAAACACATCGTGTTCAGCGGACAAGGCGGGCCTCTGAGAGATGCTCACCTCAGTGTGCCTTGCGGTTAAAATCAACAAGACTAATAATATGTGACACACCTTTATATTATGCTTTAAGAAATATATATGATATGACTGCTTAGGTGTCCCGGCATAGTTGCCATTTAGGAGGGTAGTAGAATTCACTGGGACGAAGTGACTGTCTCACCCCACTCCCTTTTCGATATAGGTAAGACAGGTTATTTTCGGAGTAGGGACCAGGTTGGACCTGACGATTGGAGCTGTGCTTGGATTGTCAGCGATGAAGACTTAGTCTTCATTCTTGCTTTTCTTTAGCTTGTTATCCTATTATAGTTTCTTTCCGCTGTCTGTATCAAATATTCTCTTATTATCTTAATGATAATATATTATTCGGTTATTTCTTGTATAATTTAATGTACTCAGATTCCAGTTTTAATGTTCCGACTAAATATTCTAGACAATTTAGTTGGGGCGTTACAATTGGTATCAAAGCAGGTCGATCTAGTATCAGACCTTGCCGTGAGTCATTACAATCCCTTTCAAAGTAGTACGGACCCTTTGGAGTCTGGACTGTTTACGTTGAAACCATCGCGTGCTGAGTCTGATCAACTCAGTATTGTGCATGGTAGGCAGGGTATTACGGTTGAGAACCGAAGTGGACCACGGTGGTTGAGTAGGAAGATTGTGTTGGAGATGCAGCTAAGGAGCAATCGTTGGCGAGAATTCTCTCTAACCGGATGTTAGAGCTGAAATAGTTAGGACTGAAGGAGTAAGTGGTGCAACACCAACGAGTATACCAAGAATTAAGATGGATTAAATGGATTAAGACCAATAGTAGTAGGAAATTCTGGAGATCGTAAGGAAACAATTGTTAAGTTTATGGAGAGTAAGAACAGTTTGATGAAAGTACTAATCGCTCGAAGTAGGATTGTTCATGGAAGAACGTAGGTGTGTAGGCCATTATAGTATTCGACTGACATCGCGTGTCAGGTAAATTCCCCGGACTTGAGAGTAACCATACCTTCTGGCTAACATGTTTACAAGAAACACGAAAGCCAAGTAAAATTCAGCCTTCAGTAAATCAGAACTCTTCCTAGATACTTAACCTTACTTGTCAGCCGTGAGATTCGCCAGTGATGTTAGATCTATCCAATACCATACTAGGGGAACCAAGTTGGAATATTCACCCATAGTAACACTCATCTGAGAATTTTCCAATAGATTATCCTATAGGAAGCCAACTTTTAATGCCTCCCTAAGAATAACTTAGCATTTCAACATCGTAACTCTTATTCCTACCATACCACTAGGAGCCAGGATCAGTTTAACATAACAAATAGGATTTCCTTTCATCGATACCAGCTTAGGTTGTCGCGGTGATTTTTGGATGTCAAGCTATAGGGAAGCGTTGAATCACAAAATATTTAATTACACCACCGAGCTTTTATTTTTCCGAAGAAGGGAGAAAAGTCCGTTAAAACACCCTAAATAAAGAGATCGAGGTAAGGGGGTTGGTTACGCAAAGGGAAGGTATTAGCACCCTAGGCGTCTATAGTACTCTATAGGAACCTCTTGTATTCTATCTTAAGCGCTTTGTTTTTATGTGTTTGAAAATATGTATAAGATTTAGGGCTAATGAGCATTTATTTGGGAAAATATGTTTTGAGTGATAAAATGCACTTGGCTTGAGTTCCAAGGTTTTAATCTAATGAAAATGAGTTTTGAAATTGAAAATAAGACTTGATTTGAAAAATCAAGTGTTTTTACCTAAAGAAAATGAAGTTTGATTGATTGAGAACTTGGTTTAAAATCCAGGTTGTCTTGAAAAATGTTTGATTAATGACTTGGTTTAAAATCCAAGTTGTTTTGAAAAGAGTTTTTGATGAGTAATATATTTTGGATATTTTTGAGAAGAGGTGTTGACCTCTATTTTTGGCTAAAAAAAAGGTTAAAGGTTCTAACGAGAGTTCTAACGCTTTAACTAAACAACCTGAAATATTGAATCGCGCCTAGACTTTTTGCAACGACATATAGGTCGAGGTTTTTTCCTTTCTTCGGATTAACATATTAAATATACTAACGAACAATAATGAGCGGGAATTTAAATCACACAATACATCCGGGGGGGTAGCATGCAAGGGGGGATAGAATTAAATAAGTAAAAGCAATAAATAATGACTAAAAATAAATCGCGCTAATAATGCGCATTTAAAATTACAACCGGGGGGGAAACATGCGTAGGGGATTTGAATAATAATAATAACAATAACATAAACATAAATAAATGGGATATGAAATTAAAGCATATAATATAATGTAAATGCTAGAGACGTAAATATAAAGCATAATAATCATGAAGCATAAAATGAACATAAAGCATATAGTGAATAAATAAATGTGAGGTGAATAATAAAATATGAGTGGTGTGTGAAACATGAAAGTGAATAACAATTAATAACGAAATTAGCACATAAGACATGAGAGCAAAAACAAACAAGAAAGAAGCAAAGAAAAGTAAAAATCATCACCTCATAACAAGATAAACAATTGAATGAAAGTAAACCAAACAACGTCACACATATTTTCAAATTATAATCACATGCATTTATTTTCTCATTAAGTGAAAAAAAAGGGAATTTAAAATTCATCAAAGCATATAATACTACCTCAAACCATAGTAACATCACCACAATAAATCAAACATTTTCAAACTCACATACATGCATATTTATTTTTAATTGAATAAAGGAAACAATTTACAATTACATCATATTACTAAAAATTAATCATATTAACTCAAAAATCTAGAATCAAATCATGGAGACAAGAATTCAACACATTATCAAACATAGAGCAAAGCTAATGGTAATTAAAGAAATTAAAACATCAAACAAGTCACTTAAAAACTAACATGTAAACCTTATAATTAATTAATGCAATAAAACATAAAATAAATGAAAATCAATCGTGTGATTAAGACAAAAATGAAGCAAAATCAGAGGGCAATCATCTACAAAAATTAATCAAGAGCTCATGGCATAACAAGAACATAAGACAAATAATTTATTAACACATTAAGCTAATTATTAACAATTAATCCTAATTAAATGGAATTAAAAGATAGCAAAATATAACATGTGATCATAAATCCAAAAACCTAGAGCTAAGTCATAGAGACAACAATCAAGCATGTTAACAATCATATAATAATTTTCATGGCAATTAAGAGCATCAATTAAAATTTAATTAAAACCCTAACATGTAAACATTGTCACTAATTAATACAATAAAAAATGGAATCAAGGTAAAATAAATCAAAAACAGAGAGTAACCTTCAACAAACATCATTTAAAAGCTCATGGCATGACACAATCAAAAGGAAATAAATTTCATGTTATTTAAAGTTAATTTCTAGCATTTAATCCTAATTAAAATAGCATAAAAACAAAGAGAAATCAAAATAATACATGATCTGGTTTACAATCAAGATGAAAAGCCAAATATCAACATACCATTCATATCATATCATAGACCAAATAATAAAACATATTATCAAGGATTAACTAAGCTAAACTTAATTTATACACTAATAAATAGGAAAAATGTGCAAAAATATCAAATAAATATTTTTAAAAAATAATTTTTCAACATATCAGTCTAAAATGGCCAAAAATATAATTTAGAATTTAATTTACATCTCAGAATAATAAAAATAAAATTCATGCAGAGGGAGGCGTAAATATCAATAAAAATAAAAAGGAGGTGCATTAGCAAAAACGGCCCAAGCCCAACACGCAGAAAAAAAAAATCAGTGATGAATGTGGGCCAGGATCTGGTACGACGCGTACAGGGGAGAGTACGCTTTACAACCATCTGATCTTCCCTAGGAAGGATCTGACGGCCACGTTCGTTCTCCCACGCTCACCATTAGATCAAAGCAACGGCCCAGATTAAATCTAGAAATCAATGAGTAACACGCGTGCACATAAGCTAGCACAGATCAGGTACGGACGTGTATAGTGATCCTATCGTCTAACCACCGTCAGATCTTCATTTAATGAGATCTGACGGGCGCGATCAAAGGAACACACGCGCCGTCTGATTGATCCGACGGTTACGTTTTAAACTTGGCGAGGACGGAGACTCACGATGGATCATCGTCTCCGTTCGTCCTTCGCCGTCGTCGGCGCCGTTTCCGGCACCGGAATTATAAAAACAACCCAGAAATGGACAAATCTTATATGGTTTTGTTCGTTTTTTCACAAGGATTCTAAATGTACAATTAGTTTTTCAAAATAATGACTGTAACTTAAAAAACGAAGGAAAAACGAAAAATCATTCAAAACTCGAACACATAAACGAGCAAGAATCAAGATCAAATAACAACCCATATAGCTTTATCATGTTAAAATAAGATAGAAAGGATTTAAAAGGAAGAGAAAAGCTACCAGAAACGAGCTAGAACAACTTGGATTTTTCACGAACTTTGAGCTTCAACACGAGCTCCAAACCTCCTCTGAAGCTTCCAATTGGAACTGGGTTTTTGATTCTGAAGGCTTTTAGAAGGTGATTGAGGTGTTAATTGCAAGAAAACGTGAAGAAATTGTGTTTTGGGATTTTTTGAATAATGAGAAAAAAGGATGTGTTCTTCAGCTGCTCCCTTCTCCAAATCTTCCAACCTCTGGCTCAGAAAAACGTGTTGTTATTTATAGAAGGGATTTATGTCATGAGAAGAGTGATTTTGTGAAGATAAGAGGGGTATTCTTGAATTTTTGCAAAAGGGATATTTTGTGTTGATGCTCAATCAAAGGTACATGTGTATTGATCTGATGCAAATGGTATTTTGAGGTATATTCTGAGATCAAATGGTTGGGAGAGAATTATGGGATTTTTTGGAATTTATTTGATGAAAGAAATAATTTAAAACCGTTTTAAACCATTTTTGAAAATAAATAAATATGTGAAAAATGAAAATATTTATGTGCAAGGGCAAAAGGTGTCCATTTTTGGGATTTATAAAATGCTTGAGTTGAATTGGAAATAAATTGAAAAAAAGTTTGAATAAAAGAGGTTACTAGTTGATGAAGAAATGAATTTTTTGAATTTGAAATATAAGTATGAATATAATAATATAATATATAAAAATAAAAAATGCAAATGGAAATATATGCTCATAACATGTAAAATGATGGGAATGAAATTATAAATAAAAAAAAATTATGATGAAATGGATGAAAAAGGAGATTACTTGCAAAAGAAGTTACCTCAATATTTGAAATTTTGAAAAGGGTAAAATGGGAATAAAATCAAGTTTATAAACAAATCATGGCACAAGAGCATATTTGGAAATTTAAGGTGCAAGAAAAAGATTCAAATGTCATGTACTTAATTATCTAAAAATGAAACAGTTAAGCAGCATAAACAGGATAAAAATACTATTTTTAGCAATTTTAAACCAATAAATAATAATAATGATGAAAAATTAACATGCTTAAAAATGAGCTAAAATTAAATGAAGAAATTAGAGGTGGTCAAAAAATGGGGTATGACAGATGCCCCTATTTAAGTTTCTTCTACCGGGAGTTCGAAAGAAGAAAAAGATATTTTTGATGTTTTTATTATTTTGAATGGACGGTAGAAGAGACTTAAATATAAAATACACCATTTTTTGACCGACCGGGCAGGGAATGGTATGATGGCATGCTATGAATGCTACGTTTTGAAATGCAAGATTATGTAGGGTTTATTTAGGAGACAGACTTACTGGGGAATATAAATGATGATGAAAGCGAATAAAGTCCTGTAACGGACAGAGGTAAGGACAGAAAGCAATAAAGTCCTGTGGGCGGACATAAGCAATAAAGTCCTGTGAACGGACATAAGCAGTAAAGTCCTGTGAACGGACATAAGCAGTAAAGTCCTGTGAACGGACATAAGTAAAGACAGAAAGCGGTAAAGTCCTGTGAACGGACATAAGCAGTAAAGTCCTGTGAACGGACATAAGTAAAGACAGAAAGCAGTAAAGTCCTGTGAACGGACATAAGCAGTAAAGTCCTGTGAACGGACATAAGTAAAGACAGAAAGCAGTAAAGTCCTGTGAACGGACATAAGCAGTAAAGTCCTGTGAACGGACATAAGTAAAGACAGAAAGCAGTAAAGTCCTGTGAACGGACATAAGCAGTAAAGTCCTGTATCGGACAGAAGTAAAGACAGAAAGCAATAAAGTGTTTACCAATCACTTGGATATGGTACGAATCTGACTAGGAAAATGAACTGTTGAATGACATTGTGAGGGAACAAGACATGTTATGAAAGCAAAGAGCTAGATTGACCAGATACATATGGGGATGACTTTACTGGGGAAATTTGAATGATGATTTGCAACATTTGGCACTTGGAATGTATTAAATGATGAATGTTCTATATGACTCATGAATACAAGCACATACATGTATGAATGGGTGTATGGATGCGAATGCATGCTTTGAACTGTTACTTGTAAGGCGAGATTGACAACAGTTGATAACAGACAAAAGGAATGACGGGATCAAAGGGACCAGCATATCCGCACAATGTTCCGTCAATTTTCTACCAGAAATGGTGCTCATGTAAATAGAACCTGCAAGGTAAATCCCAAGGGCAACACATCCTTCTTTCAACTAGTCTTCGGAGCTAAGTTTCACAAATAAAGCCTTCGGTGGAAGTCGCCATTTCATACTCTGAATTGGACCAACCAAGACCAGCCATTGCTTTTTCATTTTCTCTTTTTCTTTCCTTTTCTTTATCCATAATTTTTGCCTGGACCGCCCTTTCGGGTTTTCAATCCACCGGGATGCTCATTTTTGCCTAAGCCGCCCTTTCAGGTTTTCAACTTAGCGAGCTATTTTTCTTTTTTCTTTTTCTTTTTTTTTTTTTTGTTTGCAATGGCTGTATCTGCTTCTTTGAAATATGTCCACATTTGAAATGCTGTTGTAGCATGCTTATGTGACTCAAGAGTGTAAGAAATGTTTGTCATTTTATATTTCCAAAAGAAAAGACAAGTTTTTTTTAAAAAGGGTTGACATTATTTTTGAGTTATCTTTGCTCCAAGTATCTTAAAGTTAAAATAAAAGTAAAAATAAAAGTATGAGTAAAATAAGAATTTTGAATAAAAGGCACAGGCTCAAGTTTGCGTAAAAGAGTGAAAACTGGCGTAAAGCGCAATCCCACAGATCATTTAAAATTTAGAAAATGGTAATTACATGGGGAGGATACATCAAGTACAATGATTACTATTTTCCTCATCAACTTTGAATTCCATCCTAAAAAACTACAATCTAAAATTTGTCTGCTGGTTGAAACATTCCAAGATAGGTGATGCCTGTTCCGATGCAGTTACTTGTCTTCTTTTCCTTAACTTTTGCATAGATCGCCTTTTCAGGTTTTCGACCTATCAGGATTATATATTTTTTTGTCTCTAATTTTTGCCTGGACCGCCCTTTCGGGTTTTCAGCCCACCGAGACGCTCCTTTTTGCCTAAGCCGCCCTTTCAGGTTTTCGACTTAGCGAGCTATTTTTTTTTATTTTTAGACAAAGTATTTCTTGACTGCATTGGCATTAACAGGACGAGGGAGCTTATCACCATCCATTGTCGCAAGGGTCATTGCACCACCTGAGAAAGCTCTCTTAACAACATACGGTCCTTCATAATTGGGTGTCCACTTGCCCCTAGCATCAGTTTGAAAAGACAGGATCTTTTTGAGTACAAGATCACCTTCACGGAACTCTCGTGGTCGAACTTTCTTGTCAAAAGCTTGCTTCATTCTTCTTTGATACAACTGCCCATGGCACAAAGCCGCCATACGTTTTTCTTCGATTAAATTCAACTGTTCATATCTGTTTCCATCAAGACTCGGTCAGTTTGGCTTCCATCAAGACTCTCATTGATGGAATCTCAACCTCTACCGGTAACACTGCTTCCATACCATACACCAAGGAGAAAGGGGTTGCCCCTGTTGAAGTGCGCACTGAAGTACGATATCCATGTAAAGCAAAAGGTAACATCTCATGCCAGTCCTTGTAATTGACCACCATTTTCTGCACAATCTTCTTAATATTCTTATTTGCTGCTTCAACTGCGCCATTCAATTGAGGTCGATAGGGAGAAGAATTATGATGCTCAATCTTGAACTCCTCACACAAGTCTTTCATCATCTTGTTGTTCAAATTCGACCCATTATCAGTAATAATCCTGTTAGGTACACCATAGCGACAAATGATGTTATTCTTGATGAAACGAACCACTACTTGCTTAGTAACATTGGCATAAGACGCTGCTTCGACCCACTTGGTGAAATAATCAATAGCCACTAGAATAAAACGATGTCCATTGGAAGCCTTTGGTTCAATCCGTCCAATCATATCAATGCCCCACATAGAAAAAGGCCAAGGAGACGAAATCACATTCAGAGAGGTTGGTGGCATATGAATTTTATCTGCATAAATCTGACACTTGTGACACTTCCGAGCATGCTTGTGGCAACCAGACTCCATTGTCAACCAGTAGTATCCTGCTCTCAATATTTTCTTGGCCATTGTGTGCCCATTGAGATGAGTTCCAAACGACCCTTCATGTATTTCGTGCATCAAAGAGTCAGCCTCAGCTTTGTCCACACACCGTAGTAAAACCATGTCAAAATTCCTCTTGTACAACACCTCTCCATTCAGAAAGAAACTGCTAGATAACTTTCTCAAAATCTTCTTATCTTTGCTGGATGCCCCAGGGGGATACTCTTGCTTTTGCAGGAACAACTTGATATCATGAAACCATGGCTTGTCGTCAATCACTTCTTCTGCCGTAAACACATATGCCGGCCTTTCAAGACAATGAATACTGATAATCGGAACTTCATTTGGATAATTAACTTGGTACATTGAGGATAAGGTAGCCAAAGCATCTGCCATTTGATTCTCATCACGAGGAATGTGGTGTAACTCCACCTTATTAAAGAAAGTCAATAGTCTTCTTGCGTAATCTCTATAAGGAATCAGACCAGCGTGGCGTGTCTCACATTTCATTTGATCTGATTGATTACAAGAGCTGAGTCTCCATACATGTCAATATTCTTGATCCTCAAATCAATTGCTTCTTCAATACCCATGATACAAGCTTCATATTCAGCAATATTGTTAGTATAATCAAACTGCAACCTGGCGGTGAAAGGAATATGAGAACCCTCAGGAGTAACAATAACTGCCCCAATTCCACTACCATAGACATTCACAGCCCCATCAAATGTCAGCCCCCACTTGGATTCTGGATCTGGACCTTCCCCAAACAGCGGTTCATCACAATCTTTCATCTTCAAATACATGATCTCTTCATCTGGAAAATCAAACTTGATCGGTTGGTAATCTTCAACTGGTTGGTGAGCCAAATGATCAGCCAAGACACTACCCTTAATCGCTTTCTGAGCACGGTATTCAATATCATATTCGGACAATAACATCTGCCAACGAGCAATTCTTCCGGTCAAAGCAGCTTTCTCAAAAATGTACTTAATTGGATCCATTTTGGATATCAACCAAGTAGTGTGATTAATCAAATAATGACGCAGACGCTTGGCAGCCCAAGCTAGTGCACAACAAGTCTTCTCAAGCATGGAATATCTGGACTCACAATCAGTAAACTTCTTGCTCAAATAATAAATTGCATGTTCTTTTCTTCCGGTGTCATCTTGCTGCCCCAGCACACAGCCCATGGAATCTTCTAACACAGTTAAATACATAATGAGTGGCCTCCCCTTAACTGGAGGAATAAGGATTGGTGGTTCCATAAGATACTTCTTGATACTATCAAAGGCTCTCTGACAATCTTCTGTCCATACAATCTCTTGGTCTTTGCGGAGTAACTTGAAAATTGGCCCACATGTGGCAGTCATATGGGAAATAAACCTGGAGATATAATTCAAACGACCCAAGAAACCTCTAACTTGCTTCTCTGTTTGGGGAGCCGGCATTTCTCTGATAGCTCTGACTTTATCAGGATCAACTTCAATACCCTTCTGACTGACAATGAAACCCAGAAGCTTCCCAGACCTAACACCAAAAGTACATTTATTGGGATTCAAACGGAGTTGATACTTCCTCAATCTCTGAAACATCTTCAACAAATACTCCACATGCTCTTCTTCAGTGCCTGACTTGACGATCATATCATCCACGTACACTTCAACTTCTTTGTGCATCATATCATGGAACAGCGTGGTCATGCCCCTTTGGTAAGTAGCACCTGCATTTGTCAACCCAAAAGGCATTACTTGGTAACAGAAAATGCCCCAAGGCGTGATGAACGAAGTTTTCTCCCTGTCTTCAACAGCCATCTTGATCTGATTGTACCCCGAGAAACCATCCATGAAGGAAAAGACTTTGGATTTGGCAGTATTATCAACAAGTACATCAATATGAGGTAATGGGAAATCATCCTTTGGACTAGCTCTATTCAAATCTCTGTAATCAACACACATTCTGACTTTACCATCCTTCTTGGGAACCGGTACTATATTGGCCAACCACTGAGGATACTCTGAAGTAATAAGAAAACCTGCATTAATCTGTTTCTGAACTTCTTCCTTGATCTTGAGTGTCATATCAGGATGAGACCTTCTTAATTTCTGCTTCACTGGAGGACATTCCGGCTTCAATGGTAAACGGTGTTCCACAATCTCAGGATCCAACCCAGGCATATCTTGATACGACCATGCAAAGATGTCAACATATTCTCTGAGCAGCTCTATTACCCTTGCCTTGACTGATTCTTCCAAACCTACTCCTATCTTGATTTCTCTTTTCTCTTCCTCAGTACCCAAATTGATCAACTATGTAACTTCCTGGTGAGGCTGAATGGCCACATCCTCCCGATCCAACAATCGTCTAATCTCATTAGGAATCTCTTCATCCTCCTCTTCCATAGCTTCGTAGACCGGAAACTCAAAGTTGATAGAGGGCCTAGAATCATTGTACTCAACGGGCTTGTTGATGTTAATTCTGCATATGATTAATGATTGATTTTATTTTAATAAGAATGCAGAATTTTTATTTGATAAAGGTAATAAGAACAGAAGGTGAAAAATAAAATATATATGATTTGTTTTTTTGTGTTACCACTTTCTAGAATAAAAGGAAATAAAAAAATAAAAAAGTCATGATAAAAACGACGATTTTCATTAACATTCTTGAAGCAATTTAAACAAAGCCCGAACATGGCCTCACTCTTGCTTGGGGCAGGACAAGAGGATTTTTCTTAAAAAACATAAAATGACAAACATATTACTTAGACAGAGGAATGACAGAAGGGACATCAACAGCAATCCAATTGTGGCATATTCCTCCAGGAGTCACAAAAGATGGTGGTCCTTCTTCGTCTTCATCTCCAATAACAGCATTGATCTCTGAGGGATTGTTGATAAAACCAGCACTACGGAAAATGTCTTCAAATGGTTCTCTCTTTCCCATCCTGGTAGAAGGAGTGAAACCCAAACCAGCTCTGTTCTTATTCTCTGATAACTGTAGTACCTTTCCCCAACCAGCAGTCTTGCCTTCTTTCACAGCCCTTTGCACATCCTTCAAAGATGCCATAGATGTCTCAGCTTTGATCGGATCTTTCTCCTCAAGGGAGAGTCCCTGAAACGCTGTACCGTCTAATTCATCCGCACCAATACATGAGAAATTTGACAAATGACTAATAAGCAGAGCTTCCTCTCCATTCACAATTACCAGCTTTCCTTCTTTCACATACTTCAACTTCTGATGTAAAGTGGATGTCACGGCACCAGCCTCGTGAATCCATGGACGTCCCAAAAGACAATTATAAGCAGCTTGTATATTCATCACCTGAAAAGTAACTTGGAACTCATGCGGACCCACTGCGATAGGTAAATCCACCTCACCAATCACTGATTTCCTTGAACCATCAAACGCCTTCACAATCATGGAACTTGGCCTCATATAGGCATCCTTGTAGGAAATTTTGTCTAGAGTAGTTTTAGCCATCACATTCAGAGACGACCCGGTATCAATCAACACATTGGACAAAGCATCTGACTTGCAATTAACTGACACATGCAACGCCAAATTATGATTTCGTCCTCTCTCGGGAAGTTCTTCATCACTGAAACTCAGATTGTCACAAGCAGTCACATTTCCCACTATACCTCCGAACTGGCTTATAGTCACATCCTTCTCAACATAGGCTTGATCCAATACCTTCATCAGAGCCTCCCTATGGGCATAAGAACTCATCAACAAAGACAACATAGAAATCTTAGACGGGGTTTGCAACAACTGGTCCACTATCTTGTATTCACTTCTTTTGATTAGTTTCATCACCTCATCAGAATCTTCATACTCTTTTTCAACTGGCTTACTAGGAACACTGACTGGCACTTTCTCAATAACGGGTGTACTTGTCTTTTGAGGAACTGCCCCTTGGATAACACGACCGCTTCTCAGAATTCTGCTATTATCGGTAACATTGCTCACTGTAGTCAAAGGAGGGATAGGGGTCTCCACTCCATTTTGTATCATGGTAGCCTGATATCTATAAGGTATGGCCTTCTCAGAAGCATAAGGCACAGACCCTGGCACACAGATTGTAAGTCTAGGAATGTTGCACTCTCCACTATTGTAAATCATTTCCAAACGATCAGCAGTACTAAGCTCTGGTGTAATACCACAAACCTCTTCAGCTTTCTTCGTCACTAACAGCTCTCCCTTGTCCATCAAACCTTGGATATCTCTTTGAACTTGGGGACAACCCTGGGGATCTGACAGACATACTTCACACACTGAATGATCATGATCAAACATCTTTGCTTTGCACATTTTGATATGGATAGGAACCAGAGGAGTCTTGATACTTTTCACATTGAGGATGGCATTTGTAGCTAGGCAGGGTTGAATGAAATGGACAGAGGGGTTATGATTTGGTAGAGGGTTTGTTTGAACATTGGGGTTCTCGTCTTTGAAATTCAACACTTTGCTTCGGACTAAGTCCTGGACAGCCTTTTTGAAAGCAAAACAACGTTCCACATCGTGGCCAGGTGCCCCTTGGTGGAAAGCACAAGTCAAGTCATTACGGTACCAAGTAGGTAGGACAGCAGGCACTGGAGGTGGTGGTCTTGTCTAAATAAAATTCTTGGCAAGTAAGGCGGGGAACAAATCAGCATATTTCATTGGTATAGGATCAAAGGGTGGATATCTGGGAGTGCGATTGAATGTTTGTTGAACATTTTGAGGGCGAACCTGCGGTGGGTATGATTGTTGGGGAGTCATTTGTGGATAATGTGGTTGTGAAGGCATTTGTGGGTAGTGTGGTTATGGAGGTATTTGTGGGTAGTGTGGTTGTGATGTGGGTGCTATAGCTGAAACGTGTTGATGATTTGGATATCTTGGCTGGAAACCTCCTTGAGTTACCATACCGACTTCGGACTCTTTCTTTTTCGGGAAATTGTGACCATACTTCTTAGTGCTGCTGACAGGGGTGTTTTCTTTTGACATTCTTCCTTGGCGAATGGCTTCCTCTAGGCACATCCCTGTCTCCACCACTTCAGTAAAACTCCTAGATACCATATTGAACATCTTCTCATAAAAGAACGGATTAAGGGTGTGAATAAACATTTTGGACAATTCTCTCTCTTCAATAGGAGGACGAGTCTGAGCAGCTAACTCCCTCCATCTCTGAGCATACTCTTTGAAGGATTCTTTCTCTTTCTGGGTCATGGCACGTAGTTCATCTCTATCAGGGGCCATGAAGGAATTGTAGTTGTACTGGGACATAAAAGCACTAGCCAAATCATTAAAAGTGCGGATATTAGCTCTATTCAAATCCATGTACCACCTCAAGGCTGCCCCAGACAGGCTATCTTGAAAATAGTGAATCAAGAGCTTATCATTGCTAGTTTGAGTAGACATTTTCCTCGCATACATAGTCAGATGAGCTTTTGGACAGGTACTTCCTTTATACTTCTCAAAATCTGGAACTTTGAACTTGGGTGGAACCACAACATCAGGAACTAAGCATAACTCATGGGCATCTTTACCAAACAGATCTTTCCCCTTGAGGGCTCTCATCTCACGTTGCATTTCATTAAACTTGTCTTGCAGATCTTCCACTCTATCAAAACCTCCCATGCTTTCCGCGTGAAAAATAGGCTCTTGGTAATGAGGTGCGGCATGGACTGCAGGTGCAGTAACAGTAGCAGTAACTTGTGGGAGAGTATTTTCCAACTGAACAAGAGGGGCTGCAGTCACTTGAGGGAAGAACCCTCCTCCAAGGAAACCTTCTGATAATCCTCACGTACAACCTTCTGGCATAGAGAGCCGGGGAGCAGGAATTGGTGCTGATGCAACCGGGGGTGGCACAGGCGCACCATTGGACTGAAGCACTGATGTTGAACCCTGATTCTGGCTTGCCAACAAAGAAGTTACCATAGTAGTCAAATTCTCAATCTCGGCCTGCATGCCTGTCATCTGTTCACGGAGCTGAGTGTTCTCTTCTTCAACAGTTGCCATCTTCTTCTTAATCTGAGACCGGGTGTCGTAAGTGCGAGTTGCTTTGTGACGGATATGCCGAGCCAGTTTAACTGAGGCAGAGGAGAGGGGGAAGAATATGAGACTCTATTTTTTGGAAATTTATGAATGTAGCATGATGCATGATATGTTTATGCTAAATTATACAAATTTTTCCCAATATTGAAAGACTTATATTAAATTGAATGTAAACAGTGTAGAAAATATTCACTTCATTGATAATCATAACATTGCAACTTTGAATGGAAATACATCAAACAAACTCAAACTCTTGCATCATATGGATCATCCCTAATCTGAATCTGGACCAGAAAATAAATTCATGTTATATCTCATCCTCTTTGGGTCCTTCCTAAGCGCAGCATCCTTCTCTCGAAGCTGGATGGTCTTTTGGACGATTGTCTGACTTTGTGCTAAGAGCTCATGCTTGGCTACTTCCATTTCACTCTTCAATGCTTCGTACTTATGCTCCAACTCTTCATATCTCCTTTGCAAAGCGCTTTTCTCCCTAGTCAACTCAGCCACCTGTCCTAACAGCTCTTCTTTAGTGTCAACAATCACAGATGATGATGATGGGGTAACTGAAGGCATGGGCCTTTGGAGAGAGTAAGGCATCCCAAAACTAGCAGCTCTCTTGATAACCCATTGTGTATGAGACTCCAAAGCAAATCCTCGCTTCTTCCCTAGTTGATTCCACTCTTTACGCTGAACGGAGCGCCAAGCTCGCACAAACCTATTCCTCATATCGGAGCTTCCTTCCCGGTTGCGGTAGAAAATTCCACTCAAAGAGAGACTATCAGGCTTTTCTTTCACAAGATATCCAAACTGGCGCCTAACAAGCCTGGGACTATAAGTAATTCCTCCATGTATTCCAAGGAGAGGTACATTGGGAAACTCCCCACAACTATCAATAATGAGTCCATTGTCATAGGCTGAGTCATACCAAACAATGTCATCAGAGGTGAGACGCATGATTCTTTGGGACCACCGGAGCTTATCTGGGTTTTCCTTAAAACTACGGGTTTGAGGCAAATGAAGGGTATTCCACTTATAGAGTAGTGGTGTACAACAGAGAATGGTTCCGCGCTTTACTGAAGTGCGGTCATGGATGGAATAGTATGTTTCTGCTAGCAAGGTGGGTACTGGGTTCTTTGAGAGGTAAATTTGTATGGTGTTGATGTCAATGAAATTTTTGATGTTTGGAAAAAGAACTAGGCCATATATGAGCAGGGCCAATATAGAATAGAAGGCATTGTTGCTGGCCATATCAAGAAAAAGAGAGGCTTGCTGGAAAAGAAAATCTGTGGATAGACCTAAAAGGCCTTCTTTGCGTATGAGGTTTGTTTGAATGGCAGAAGTTTCAACATGAAGGGCTTTGGCAATGATTTGTGGTTTTGGAGAGGGTTCGAGTCCATTGAACGGCACTTTGTCAAGCACGGGTAGTCCAATCAAATAAGAATACTCCTCCAAGGTGGGAGCAAGTTGGTAATCAGGAAAGGTGAAACAATGGTAAAGCGGGTCATAAAACTGCACAAGAGTATTGAGGATTCCATCCTCTACCTTAGTCCCAAGAATACTCAACAATCTTCCATGACTCTTCCGAAATTCTTCTGAATCAGACACTAATGACCCTAGCTCCCTCAATCTTGTCAAATCAAAAGTCTTAAACCCATAGCTATGAGTATCCCTCCTTTGGTAATCCATAATCTACATAGTTTACATGGAATTTGATTTAAGCCTTTCAATATTGGATGAGAAAAAGAAATTCTTGATGAATGAATGCATGCACACAAATAATGATGCACAAACATGGGTGGTTTAAGGTAGAAATGTTGGAGTCAAAGGTAAGAGCCCCTTCCCACATGGTAAGTACTAAGGTTTATTTGTACCTGCATCACGGGTTCTACAAAGTCCCCAAAGTTATAAACCGTCTTTTAGGACTGTCTCACTCAAGCAATTTTCCCAATTTAAAGCTCATAAATCATACATATATACATATAAACAAACAAGCGCAAAAGAAAAAGATTACAAGATGGGCTCAACCCGCTCGGGGGATCCCCAGTGAAGCCGCCATTTCTGTCGCGGTGATTTTTGGATGTCAAGCTATAGGGAAGCGTTGAATCACAAAATATTTAATTACACCACCGAGCTTTTATTTTTCCGAAGAAGGGAGAAAAGTCCGTTAAAACACCCTAAATAAAGAGATCGAGGTAAGGGGGTTGGTTACGAAAAGGGAAGGTATTAGCACCCTAGGCATCTATAGTACTCTATAGGAACCTCTTGTATTCTATCTTAAGCGCTTTGTTTTTATGTGTTTGAAAATATGTATAAGATTTAGGGCTAATGAGCATTTATTTGGGAAAATATGTTTTGAGTGATAAAATGCACTTGGCTTGAGTTCCAAGGTTTTAATCTAATGAAAATGAGTTTTGAAATTGAAAATAAGACTTGATTTGAAAAATCAAGTGTTTTTACCTAAAGAAAATGAAGTTTGATTGATTGAGAACTTGGTTTAAAATCCAGGTTGTCTTGAAAAATGTTTGATTAATGACTTGGTTTAAAATCCAAGTTGTTTTGAAAAGAGTTTTTGATGAGTAATATATTTTGGATATTTTTGAGAAGAGGTGTTGACCTCTATTTTTGGCTAAAAAAAAGGTTAAAGGTTCTAACGAGAGTTCTAACGCTTTAACTAAACAACCTGAAATATTGAATCGCGCCTAGACTTTTTGCAACGACATATAGGTCGAGGTTTTTTCCTTTCTTCGGATTAACATATTAAATATACTAACGAACAATAATGAGCGGGAATTTAAATCACACAATACATCCGGGGGGGTAGCATGCAAGGGGGGATAGAATTAAATAAGTAAAAGCAATAAATAATGACTAAAAATAAATCGCGCTAATAATGCGCATTTAAAATTACAACCGGGGGGGAAACATGCGTAGGGGATTTGAATAATAATAATAACAATAACATAAACATAAATAAATGGGATATGAAATTAAAGCATATAATATAATGTAAATGCTAGAGACGTAAATATAAAGCATAATAATCATGAAGCATAAAATGAACATAAAGCATATAGTGAATAAATAAATGTGAGGTGAATAATAAAATATGAGTGGTGTGTGAAACATGAAAGTGAATAACAATTAATAACGAAATTAGCACATAAGACATGAGAGCAAAAACAAACAAGAAAGAAGCAAAGAAAAGTAAAAATCATCACCTCATAACAAGATAAACAATTGAATGAAAGTAAACCAAACAACGTCACACATATTTTCAAATTATAATCACATGCATTTATTTTCTCATTAAGTGAAAAAAAAGGGAATTTAAAATTCATCAAAGCATATAATACTACCTCAAACCATAGTAACATCACCACAATAAATCAAACATTTTCAAACTCACATACATGCATATTTATTTTTAATTGAATAAAGGAAACAATTTACAATTACATCATATTACTAAAAATTAATCATATTAACTCAAAAATCTAGAATCAAATCATGGAGACAAGAATTCAACACATTATCAAACATAGAGCAAAGCTAATGGTAATTAAAGAAATTAAAACATCAAACAAGTCACTTAAAAACTAACATGTAAACCTTATAATTAATTAATGCAATAAAACATAAAATAAATGAAAATCAATCGTGTGATTAAGACAAAAATGAAGCAAAATCAAAGGGCAATCATCTACAAAAATTAATCAAGAGCTCATGGCATAACAAGAACATAAGACAAATAATTTATTAACACATTAAGCTAATTATTAACAATTAATCCTAATTAAATGGAATTAAAAGATAGCAAAATATAACATGTGATCATAAATCCAAAAACCTAGAGCTAAGTCATAGAGACAACAATCAAGCATGTTAACAATCATATAATAATTTTCATGGCAATTAAGAGCATCAATTAAAATTTAATTAAAACCCTAACATGTAAACATTGTCACTAATTAATACAATAAAAAATGGAATCAAGGTAAAATAAATCAAAAACAGAGAGTAACCTTCAACAAACATCATTTAAAAGCTCATGGCATGACACAATCAAAAGGAAATAAATTTCATGTTATTTAAAGTTAATTTCTAGCATTTAATCCTAATTAACATAGCATAAAAACAAAGAGAAATCAAAATAATACATGATCTGGTTTACAATCAAGATGAAAAGCCAAATATCAACATACCATTCATATCATATCATAGACCAAATAATAAAACATATTATCAAGGATTAACTAAGCTAAACTTAATTTATACACTAATAAATAGGAAAAATGTGCAAAAATATCAAATAAATATTTTTAAAAAATAATTTTTCAACATATCAGTCTAAAATGGCCAAAAATATAATTTAGAATTTAATTTACATCTCAGAATAATAAAAATAAAATTCATGCAGAGGGAGGCGTAAATATCAATAAAAATAAAAAGGAGGTGCATTAGCAAAAACGGCCCAAGCCCAACACGCAGAAAAAAAAAATCAGTGATGAATGTGGGCCAGGATCTGGTACGACGCGTACAGGGGAAAGTACGCTTTACAACCATCTGATCTTCCCTAGGAAGGATCTGACGGCCACGTTCGTTCTCCCACGCTCACCATTAGATCAAAGCAACGGCCCAGATTAAATCTGGAAATCAATGAGTAACACGCGTGCACATAAGCTAGCACAGATCAGGTACGGACGTGTATAGTGATCCTATCGTCTAACCACCGTCAGATCTTCATTTAATGAGATCTGACGGGCGCGATCAAAGGAACACACGCGCCGTCTGATTGATCCGACGGTTACGTTTTAAACTTGGCGAGGACGGAGACTCACGATGGATCATCGTCTCCGTTCGTCCTTCGCCGTCGTCGGCGCCGTTTCCGGCACCGGAGTTATAAAAACAACCCAGAAATGGACAAATCTTATATGGTTTTGTTCGTTTTTTCACAAGGATTCTAAATGTACAATTAGTTTTTCAAAATAATGACTGTAACTTAAAAAACGAAGGAAAAACGAAAAATCATTCAAAACTCGAACACATAAACGAGCAAGAATCAAGATCAAATAACAACCCAGATAGCTTTATCATGTTAAAATAAGATAGAAAGGATTTAAAAGGAAGAGAAAAGCTACCAGAAACGAGCTAGAACAACTTGGATTTTTCACGAACTTTGAGCTTCAACACGAGCTCCAAACCTCCTCTGAAGCTTCCAATTGGAACTGGGTTTTTGATTCTGAAGGCTTTAGAAGGTGATTGAGGTGTTAATTGCAAGAAAACGTGAAGAAATTGTGTTTTGGGATTTTTTGAATAATGAGAAAAAAGGATGTGTTCTTCAGCTGCTCCCTTCTCCAAATCTTCCAACCTCTAGCTCAGAAAAACGTGTTGTTATTTATAGAAGGGATTTAGGTCATGAGAAGAGTGATTTTGTGAAGATAAGAGGGGTATTCTTGAATTTTTGCAAAAGGGATATTTTGTGTTGATGCTCAATCAAAGGTACATGTGTATTGATCTGATGCAAATGGTATTTTGAGGTATATTCTGAGATCAAATGGTTGGGAGAGAATCATGGGATTTTTTGGAATTTATTTGATGAAAGAAATAATTTAAAACCATTTTAAACCATTTTTGAAAATAAATAAATATGTGAAAAATGAAAATATTTATGTGCAAGGGCAAAGGTGTCCATTTTTGGGGTTTATAAAATGCTTGAGTTGAATTGGAAATAAACTGAAAAAAAGTTTGAATAAAAGAGGTTACTTGTTGATGAAGAAATGAATTTTTTGAATTTGAAATATAAGTATGAATATAATAATATAATATATAAAAATAAAAAATGCAAATGGAAATATATGCTCATAACATGTAAAATGATGGGAATGAAATTATAAATAAAAAAAAATTATGATGAAATGGATGAAAAATGAGATTACTTGCAAAAGAAGTTACCTCAATATTTGAAATTTTGAAAAGGGTAAAATGGGAATAAAATCAAGTTTATGAACAAATCATGGCACAAGAGCATATTTGGAAATTTAAGGTGCAAGAAAAAGATCAAAATGTCATGTACTTAATTATCTAAAAATGAAACAGTTAAGCAGCGTAAATAGGATAAAAATACTATTTTTAGCAATTTTAAACCAATAAATAATAATAATGATGAAAAATTAACATGCTTAAAAATGAGCTAAAATTAAATGAAGAAATTAGGGGTGGTCAAAAAATGGGGTATGATATAGGTCAGATAGCTCGGCAAACCATTCGAGGTCAACCTCGATTAGAGTAACAATTAGGAATCATTTTACGACACCATGTAGGTACCCGACTTAATTCATAAGGCATCATTCGTGAGCAGTAGAAACAAGAATTAACCGAATTAGCCCTTGTAAGTAACAACCAATAGAGGTTAAAATTCCAATTTCATGACCATTCTTTCGGAACTTCGTTAAGCAAAATTCTTCGAACCAAATCATACTGGATTGGGTATCCATTAGACATGGAAACATGGAACGGGTTCACTCCCTAGTCCGTCTGAATATGTCTCGGACATATAATTCCTTCTCATGCCCTATCATCTGTTAGTCGTAGTTTATCACTCGGAGTAGTTGGAAGGTAAACTTTCCAAATTCCTTGACATCGGTCAATCAAACTGACAATTGTGGGACGTCACTTATCAATAATCTTGTTCAATCTTTTCGGCCTTCTCAGTTACATTGTTAGTAACTAGATATATTTCGTAGAATCCAGTTTATCTGGAGCAGACACATGAAAATTCAGTTCAAGCTCTCACTCATCGTAGCGATCTTTTAATCAGTATCATTAGTCAATTATCCGCCGAACTATTCTGTTCAATGTCAGTATCAGTTGATCATATAGGTCTTCGTGCACCTGATCGACCCATCATTAATTCAATTGTGTCGATTAATCTTTCGGAGTCTTATCAGCTAAATTTCAGTTAGTTTTCAAATCTTTCCAGTTGCATAGTAATAGGAGCTAGTAGAAGTATTAGTGTCTAGATACCTCATCAAAATTATTTTCTGAATTCGAGTTTGAACCATTTCATTCTATGCCGACTGTTCAGTTTCTCTGTACATTATCAGCGATAAATTCAGTTCATCATCAATCAAATTCCTCATGTTGAGTATAAGAGTTTCCTTGTTGCGAATCCAATTCATACGCTGACACATCGACTATGGTGAATAAGGGATTTAAAGCCATTCTCTGTGTTGAGTGTGCAAATTTTCCGTACCCAGTCAGCCATCATTAGAATCCAATTACTGTAGCCAGATTCTTTCATGACAACCTATCAGTGAATTATCCAGCCAACCTAACCATATCATTGAAGGAAGAATTCGAACCTCAGTTCTTGACATGTAAATGTGCTACTCGACCACAGTGTTGTGCTAGGATGGATTGAAATAGTAGGTGGAAAATTCTGTAGTACTATGGACTCGGTTGCAGATGAGTTTAACTCATTGGCGAAAGGATCTATAGTGCCTTAGCGTTTCTCACTCGTTTTATATTTTGATCTATCCTGGAGTATTTTAAACAACATGAACGGGACAGTGGTGCGTGTGATGTATCACGAGCTGCAGCGTTCGGAATTGAGAAAACCTGAAGAGAAATTTTGGATTATTAATGTCAACCCTTAAACTTATTCCATTCGGCTATTCATATAGTGGCAACCAGGCCAGATACCGACCTGGGGAAGTGTTGTGCGAGACAATAATGAGTACGGTATTGCTAAGGTGTCGCGAATATATCGGACCGTAGTAGAGTATTGAGAATGCCGTCACATACCCGCTTTCATAAAGTAAAACAAGTGCTACTTGTGGGATTATTCAATGAAAGACGTAGTAATGGTAGAAGTTAATTGGAGAAGAAGAGATGGTGCGTCACCGTGCTAGATGAAGTTGGAGTAAGGCCATGATGACGCAGTTAAAAAGAGAATGACAGTTAGTAGTCAAATCAGAGTGCGCAGCACGAGATCAGATGAAGTGTAGTCAGATGGTCAGCCTATGGACCAACAACCCTTTGAGAGAGGAAAGTTTTATTCCAAAGGAAAAAAAAAAGAAGGAGGATGACTGTAAGATGACTGACGAATATGAGACGAGTAAAGTGTGCGTAGGTAAACCATCAAACCCAAGGTTATGCGGAGTAGAGCGATGTATTGACGTGTAAGAAAGGATGAAATTCTGAATTTCGAGGACGAAATTTCTTTAAGGAGGGTAGATTGTAACATCCTACTCTTTCAATAACCTAATTAATTTTTATTAGAACATTATCTAATAAATTAAAATTAGTTAGAGGTGCTTAAATCAATTAAATCATTGGATTTAATTGTATTATGGGTAAATTAGGAGTACTCTTTGGAAACTAAATTACACATTAATACAATGGTGATTCAATTTGTGATTTAATTAAAATGCATAGAAGCAAAATTACTCCCTCCTTCTCACTAGTGACTCATTCCTCCCTTATGACTCACCCTCACCTCCAGTCAACACCTCACCAAGCAAGACAACCAATTGAAAAACATGCAAGGACAATTAGTAGGAGTAAGTAACCACTCTATTCTCATAAACATTTTAGAAATGAAAGAAGAATCCCTCAGCTCTTTCTCTTCTCCTCTCCCACGTGACACCAACAACAATTACCATTTCCAAACTCTCAACCACTTCACACACTAGAAATTGTCATGCAACCATAAACCAATACCACTCCTCTTATGTTATCTGAAATCTCTCTATCTGCAGCAACTGAAATAACTATACATTTGTAACATCTCACTTTTCACATTTCTCAAACTCATCAATCTAGCCTACCAACAACAACCCGTGTTTTGGATAGAGCTCCATTCAAACTACAACCATTTTCTCTCTGTAAGTCGGATTCGAACGATTCTTGTTCCTATAGTTAGCTAACTCGATTACGCTCACTTTGGCGTTGGTTTCACGCAATTTCGTTGAGAAATAAATTTTTGGTGAATTTTTGAATTTGGAGGTTCGAATCAGGAAGTGTACTGAACATAGTCACATAATTCTCCTCAAAGGTGACGAACCGCGAATTGGTTCGCGCGTACCAATTCGTGGTACTTTTGCGAATTGGTTCGTTGTAATTCTCTCCGAATTCTTCAAAACCTAAGTACCGGCGAACCACCCCAACAATCAAATAAGAACAAAATATAGAATGTTGAGACTGATTTAGACTTAGGTGTGAATATGATGGTTACAAGTATAACATCACTTATTCACTAGTACAATGCATTTTGTACAATGTATATTGGATTTGGGTTGTATATTGGAACATCTAACAAATTGTTTATTTCTAACTTTGATTACTTCTCAATGTTAGTTACACTTCGGTGACTTGTTTTCCCTCAATGATACACGAAACACATGTGTTATCAGCATACATTCAACTTTTATTTGATGGAAATTTGATTCTCAATTTTATGATTAATATAAACTTTAGAATAATAATATTAATTAACATAAATTTAATACTAATTAATATTTTCATCAAATATTTTATTTAATTTTTTATTAACAACGTACCGATTAACGTACCGACTATGCATACCCCTCACGTACCGAATTCTTTAAAGGTAGCCTACCGCGTACCCGAACTCGTACCATGTACCGAAGCGAATTGCGAACCGTGTGACTATGGTACTGAACAGGGCTGCACTAAATCAGTAAGTGCTCTCTCCTCACAACTCCGTTTGCGTTGATTCTTTTTGTTCTAGTTAGCTAACTCAATTCCGGTCATTTGGAGATCAATTTCGTGAATTCTAACGCAGTAATGAGTTCTGGAGCCACGTTTGAAGTCAGGGACAGAGTGCAGAATTTTCTTTGGATGTAGCTTTCGAGTCAATGGTTGTCTGTGGAGTAGTTTTCCTTAAAGCTTTTGAGTTAATCTCAATTCCAGGTGGGTTCTTAGGCTAGTTTAGTTTAGATTTCCCCAAATTCTGAACATGCATGCAAACACTAGGAAATTAGGGAAAATAGGTGTGAGAGGAATTAACTCCCAAATTCCTCTCCAAACAATCGCAAATTATATCTATAATATTGTTATGATGATTAGATTTGAGGATTGTAGGTGTTGATTTGAAAAATGCAATTTTCTGCAAAACAGGGGCTTAATTCGCAGTTTTCGCCCGACGAGCAGCCGGCGAGCCTTCTAGCGAGGCAACAATTTCTAGGCAGAGTATGAATCGCCCGGCGAACCTTCTCTGGCCCGGCGAGCTTAGGCTGGCCCGGCGAGGGATAGCTCGCTCAGCGAGCTAACTCAGAACAGGAATTGTGTCTTTCTTGGGCTTGTTGGATTGCTTCTTGGGCAAGATTTGCTTGATAGACCCATTTTCTAAAACATTTCTGAAACTAATGCACTCGTTTTATATCATCGAATCAAATTAATATTTTGTAACGGTATAATTTATATAAAATACGAGTTGTTTTTTATCACAAGGTAATCCTAGGATATAACTTAGGGCTTTAGTAATTATTGTATGTGCCCCTGGGTTTTGGGATAATTATGGTAGTTTATGAATTTACTTAGCATCAGTCGAATTATGTGCGATTATGATATCGCTTATGGACTTCCGTCGGAAGCTTCCATCAGAGAATTCTTTGTGAGCTGTATGCCGGAAACACGTCGTGTTCAGCGGACAAGGCGGGCCTCTGAGAGATGCTCACCTCGGTGTGCCTTGCAGTTAAAATCAACAAGACTAATAATCTGTGACACACCTTTATATTATGCTTTAAGAAATATATATGATATGATTGCTTAGGTGTCCCGGCATAGTTGCCATTTAGGAGGGTAGTAGAATTCACTGGGACGAAGTGACTGTCTCACCCCACTCCCTTTTCGATATAGGTAAGACAGGTTATTTTCGGAGCAGGGACCAGGTTGGACCTGACGATTGGAGCTGTGCTTGGATTGTCAGCGATGAAGACTTAGTCTTCATTCTTGCTTTTCTTTAGCTTGTTATCTTATTATAGTTTCTTTCCGCTGTCTGTATCAAATATTCTCTTATTATCTTAATGATAATATATTATTCGGTTATTTCTTGTATAATTTAATGTACTCAGATTCCAGTTTTAATGTTCCGATTAAATATTCTAGACAATTTAGTTGAGGCGTTACAAAGTGGTTAATCGCTTACTATGTAAAGAATTAAATCAAGTTGACGTAAAAATTAAAGTAATTGAGACCACAATCTAAGTGTTGAATAATTAACTCAAGCCTGTGTAAAAATTAAAGCAATTGAGATCATAATCTTAGACCCAGCACCTTAATTATTCTTACAAAAAATTAAATTAAATTTTTGAGAGAGATTTAATACAACAAAAGAGATTAACTTTTTACTATGTGAAGAACTAAATTAAGCTTGTGTAAAATGTAACACCCTAATCGATATACATTCTATATTTAAATAATAACAACAATCATACATCAATCAAGGCGTCACATGTTATAATTCCCAAAAGATTAATGAACATGCATACATTCATTTTATATAGCAACGGAAGCATCATAATTAATTCATAAACCCTTTACTCAAGGTACTTAATAAAACCCAAACATAGAAGTCATAATCATATTACAACTTAGACTAGGTCCTTCTACCACAAGGCCTATCCACATAATCCAAATAATATAATTCAAAATACTCAAGTCATAGCATAATTGAAATAATAGCAATAGCAAGGTCATACAAGTTTCAATCAAGCGAACTAAAATACTAGTCCTAGCAAGGTTACAAGTATCAGAGCAAATCCTAGACCTCTAAGGTTCCTAGAATTTCTACTCTTCATCCTTACCAAGCTAAGCTAGTCTCACAAGCTAATCTCCAAGCAACGGGATCACTCCTCAAGAGAAGAATCTAGACCCAAACCATTCAAATACACAAAATAGAGAGTTAGTTATAATTCAAGTTCATAATAATAAGTATAGCATATACTCATATCATGCATAATAATAATCATATCATAATTGACGCATAATCGTCTCATGTCATAAATACAACTTGCATGGTAAAGACAATAGCATAATCAATATCAATTCATAAGATATTAAAGAATGATCACATTATCTAATTATCCACAATCATAATGAAAGACATTGGCACTTATCAATTAGCAAGTAGAATGCACATCTCTCCTAATGCAACTAATGCCACCAATTAGAATGTCTCAACCTAGACACATTAAATGCATGTGGTACCCTCATCAAGTTCGAATACATTAAGCATTTTCTCATCAAGTCAGTTTAAAGTCCTGGGAGACCATCTCATCAAGTCAGTTTAAAGTCCTGGGAGACCATCTCATCAAGTTGACTCATGCATGCATGAATGAACACATACCACATCATGATGATAACCCTACACAACTACATATGAATAAAAGGACACTCCTCCTAATATTCCTCCTCAAATATGTATCAAATCTCATCATGGTATCATCACTAAGGTATTCATCCAAGCAAAGCATAATACTACTCAACTACATCATATAACATAAGTCATCATCATACAATTCGATCCATTACACACATATGAACATAGCATCCTCATCTAAGCTCTAGATTCAATTAATCTAACTTATATCATGTTATAAGATCATATCTCAATCATAGAACAAACATAGAGCTCATTAAACATTCAAAATTTAATGTTCATACTGCAACAACTCGTCTAGACGAGTGAATGGCGAGCTCGAGGCGAGCTCAAGTCAGAAAGCTCCTTAACAACTCGCCTCCAACTCGCTATGGCGAGCTCCAACTCGCCAGGTAGCTCGCTACTACTCGCCATTGCGAGCTCATGCATTTCTGGAAATTCCAGAAACATGAATACTCGCCATAGCAAGTACTATACTCGCCCCAGCGAGCTTAAGCAGACAGGCAAACTCTGCTTCGGGTTTTAGCTCAAATTCATCAAAAATCCCATTTTTCAACATACAAATCCCAAAAGCTATCAACTTTAAGTCTATCTATCATGTATAAGCCTAGAAGTACAAACTTTAGCATCTAATCAAATAAAATAATGTAACGCCCCAACTAAAAATATCTAGAATATTTAGTCGGAACATTAAAAACTGGAATCTGAGTACATTAATTAAAAGAAATATAACTGAATACTACAATATCATTAAGATAATATTATAATGTTCAATACAAACATCGGGAAGTGTTGATAACAGAATAACAAGCTAATCTAAAACAAGGAAGAAGAATAAATCTTCTAAGCTGACAATCCAAGCACAGCTCCAAATCGTCAGATCCAACTGGTCTCTGCTCCGAAATAACCTGTCTTACCTATATCGAAAAGGGAGTGGGGTGAGACAGTCACTTCGTCCCAGTAAGTTCTACTACCCTCCTAAAGGCTATTAAGCCGGGGCACCTAATCAGTCGTATAATATTTCATATCATATTGTCATAAAGCATAAGTAAATAAAGGTGTAACACTGATTAATCTTGTTGATTTTAAACCGCAAGCACTCTGAGGTGAGCATGTCTCAGGGGCCTGCCTTGTCCGCGAACAGAAAGCGTTCCGGCGTGCAGCTCACAAAGCTTTACTAGTGGAACATCTAAAACGAAGTCCACACGTGATAATATAACCACATACATAATTGACTGATTCTAAATTGTATTATACTGCCATAATTATCCCAAAGCCCGGGGAGCATACCTCATTTCTAAATTTCCTAAGTCAAGCCATAATGATTATCTGTGACTAACATTCTGTTTAACATTATATTTTTTTTTCTAGATTACTGCAATTTATTTGAGACAATGAGGATATAAAACGAGTATAAGGTTTCTTAGAAATAAAGGAAAGATAGTGACTTTCTGCATTTAGCTCGCTACAGCGAGCAAGTCAGCTCGCCATGGCGAGATTATAGGTCCTGGCCTAAATCAACTCGCTAGGCGAGCCGGAGCTCGCCATGGCGAGTTTCATCAGCCTAGAAACCCAGCTCGCCATGCATGCTCGCTTGATACTCGCTATGGCGAGTTCATGCAGAGAGACCCCTGTTTTACGAAAATCAACAGTTTGAAAGAGAAATACCTACAATCCTCATTTATAACAGTGCAGTAATGTAAAACATATAATATAGAACAGAACGGAGGGAAATTTGGGAGTTAATTCCCCTCACACAACAAAGTCCCTAAATTCCTAAATTAACATGCATATTTCATAATTTTGGAATCTAAACTACACTAGCCTAAGAACCCACCTCGTTTGATGAACACACAGTGCTGACGATAAGACTTGAACATATAGAACCCGCAGCCATAATCTGAACATCAGAACCCCACCTTTGAACACATCTCCGGACCTCATTATCAAACCAAAACCTATGAAATTGGTACTCAAATCGAAGGGAATTTTGTTAGCTTTCCATACCAACAAGCGGAAACAAAATCAGAGTTACTGAGAAGGAGGAATCACCTTTTGAATGGAGTCCTGTCCAGACACGATTGTTTTTAAAAATCCTGGGTCGAACAGTCCACTTCAAAAATTCGGCCAGAATTCATTTCTCAGTGAAATGTCATGAAACCAACGCCAAAATGACCGTATTCGAGTTAGATAACCATACCAAAAAGAATCGTTTGAATCGAAGTTATGAGGAGAGAATACTTACTGTTTTACTGGAGACATGTCCAAAACACGAATTTCCTTAGACTTATCCCAAAACTCCTCTTTCCTTCAAACTTGTTCTTCCATGTTCCATAGTTCAATCTCAATAGAAATTTGTGCAGTCCAGAACCATAAAAAGGAAGGTTAAGAACAATTAACAATTGGGGTTTAGGGTTGAAACTCTAATTAGAGAGAAATAGGGAGAAAGTGGGTTTGTTCTTCTTACCTTAATTTAAGGATCCCAAAGGTGTAGTTTCTTGGCTTGCATGTGGTACAACACCAAGAATCAATAGAGGTTACATGCAGTCCCAATCCAATTGAAAAAGAACAAGATCTATTTGTATAAGGGAGTGGAGTTGGCGTGATATTGAGGGAGAGATTAAGAGCAAAAATGAGCTCTTACCATGCTCAAAGAGACCTTAGGAAGCTAAGTAATGGATTGCATGTAAGGTTTGCTCAAGAGAAGACTTAGGTTGTAGTTGAACTTTGGGATGGTGATGGAAAATATGAACGTGAGAGAAGAGAGGTTTTGTATGTTTGCAGAGAAATGAAATAAGTGTTTTCTCGTTTCCATATAACATATAAGTGCGTGGGTCCTACCTACTAATGTCCTTAATTGTATCTAAACACCAAAAGTGTTTTTTTTTTTGGGTAATTAACTCATGAATTTTCAATTAGTCTCCAATTACCATTTCTAATTAATATTCTTCTACTAATTAGAATTGGGATGTTACAATCTACCCCCCTTAAAGAAATTTCGTCCTCGAAATTATGAAATTTATCTTAGAAAGAATAGGGATAACACTTCTACATATCATATTCCATTTCCAAGTGAATTCTCTGTCAGGGGATTGAGTTCATTCCACTTTGACAATGAGAGTTTCTCCTGTTCCGAAGGATCTTAACATCACGATCAGCTATACGGACTGGGTCCGGTTGATAAGTTATGTCAGGCTGATGATCCATCTCTATAGGCTGATAAGGATTTGAGAATGAGTGTCCGAAGTTAACACACATGAAACACGTCGTGTAACCCTGACCTGAATGAAGATAGAGCTAACCGATAGGTTACTTGAACCGACGCATTGAAAGATCTGATGAGGTCTTATATACCTCGGATAAAATTCCTTCGTTGTAAACACCTCGTAGTTCCAACTTTGGTGTTATTCTCAGGAATACTTGATTACCTTTATTTCTTGGAATAAAACTTTCCTTTCTCAAAGGGTTATTCGTCCAAATTTGATCATTCAACTATATTTTCGCCTGATCTCGCGCTGCGCACTCCGATCCGACTACTTATAGTCATCCCCTTTTTATCTGCGTCATCATGACCCTTATCCCAGATTATCTAAACACAGCGATACGCCATCTCTTCTTTTCCAACTTAACGTCTTCCATTACTACGTCTTTCATTGATTAATTCCACAAAGTAACACTTGTTTTACTTTGTGAAAGCAGGTATGTGGCGGTATTCTCAATACTCTACTACAGTGCAATATGTTCGCGACATCTTAGCAATACCGTACTCACTATTGTCTCGCACAACACTTCCACAGGTCGGTATATGGCCTGGTTGCTACTATATGAATAGCTAAATGAAATAAGTTTAAGGGCTGACATTAATAATCCAAAATTTCTCTTCAGGGTTCTCAATTCCGAACGCTACAGCTCGTGACACATCATACGTACCACTGTCCCATAGTGCCGTATAAAAACTCTAGGATTAATCAAAATATAAAACGAGCGGAGAACGCTTAAGCACTATAGATTCTTTCGCCAATGAGTTAGACTCATCTACAACCGAGTCTATAGTACTATAGAATTTTCCACCTACTATTTCAATCCATCCTAGCACAACACTGTGGTCGAGTAGTATATTTAACATATCAAGAACTGAGGTTCGAATCTTCCTTCAATGATACAGTTAGGTTGGCTGGATAATTCACTGATAGGCTGACATGTAAGAGTCTGGCTAAAATGATTGGATTCTAATGACGGTTAACTGAATACGGAAGGTTTTGCGTATTCGACACAGAAAAATGGATTTGAATCCCTTGTCCAGGAATGGTCAATGTGCAATTGTAAGAATGAAATTCCCAATAAGGAAACTCTTTTGTTCTACGCAAGAACTTTAATTCATGATGATCTGAATCTATCGTTGATAACGTACAGAGAAACTATAACAGTCGGCAAAGAATGAAATTGTTCAAGCTAATATCTAGAGAGTAGTTCTAACGAGATATCTAGATACTAATACTTCTACTAGCTCCTATTTCTATGTAATTGGAAAGATCGGAAACTTACTGGAATTTAGCTGATAAGACTCCAAAAGATTAAACAACACACTTGAATTATTGATGGGTCGTTCAGGTGCAAAAAGACTTATATGATTAACTAATACTGATTAAAAGATTGATACGATGAGTGAGAGCTTGAACTGAATTTACACGTGACCCCATCCAGTTAAACTGGATTCCACGGATTAATTTTAGTTACTAGCAACATATCTGAAAAGCTGAAAGATTGAACAGGATACTTATAAGCGAAGTCTCACAATGTCAGTTTAACTGATCGATGTCAAGGAATTTGGAAAGTTTACCCTTCAATTACTCCAAGTGATAACTACGACTAACAGATGATATGGCACGAGAAGGAACTATCTGTCCGAGACATAATCAGACAAGTTAGGGAGTGAACCCGTTTCATGCTCCCATGCTTAATGGATACCCAATCCAACTTAGTTTGGTTCGATGAACTTAGCTTATCAAGGTCCGAAGGAATGGTCAAGAATTGGGAATTTGTCTTCTAATGGTTCCGGCTCAAAACAGGGTACTGATAGGCACTCTTAATGGAAATCTGACTAACTCTAACAGGTTTCTAACTCGAAGGTCTGGATGATTTGAAAAATGCTAAATGGCTGATAATAAATAAATCCAACTCAGTTATTTTCGATACGAGATAACTAACATAGGTAATAAACGATTGATCTAGATGGCTGAAGGTGTCAATGATAACTTCTGACTTGCTAATCTGATCGAGGCTGGAATGCTAGTGACACGGTACTAAGACTGATCTCACGAAGGTAGGCTGCTATATGGTAATGAGTTCCTATAAACAATGTACTAGATGATACTATAGCGACTGGCGTCTAAGGAAATTAATAACTGGATTTTCTCTCACAAGGTATCTACCTAAGCCACGACACTAAGCTGCTAATGTAGCAGATGCATGATAGTGTTAAGTAAACTACATGGCAACTAAGTTTGGTCAAGAATTGCTTCTACTTGTCATTCCGGGTGAGGTTCTGTTCCAACTGGTTTGGTGTGATCTCTAATATAATGTGTTAGGCTGAGACTATCTTACTAGACCTATAGTAGTTCTCTAAGTGGTAAGAGGACAAGCCGGAAGGTAAGAGAGTGTTGAATCGAAGGCAGTCTAATTCGATTATTTTCCTATATGCTTGGTTGGGTAGTTTATGGCACTAAGTTACTAGCTCAAGATAAGTGGACAACTACACCTAACAAGTCCATATGGATACTAAGTTTATAAGGTGAAATTCCTAAATGGTACATCTAATAGTGCTCAACCTCTAGTGGTCAGGTACAACTATTGATTATTACTTACAAGGGCTAATTCGGTTAGTTCTTGTTTCTACTGTATCACGAATGATGCATTATGAATTAACTCAGGTACCTACATGGTGTCGTGAAATGATTCCTAATTGTTACTCTAATCAAGGTTGATCTCGAATGGTTTGCTGAGTTATCTGCCCTAGGTTGGTATCGCTAAAAGAGAATTCTATTTGTTATGATAAACAGGGTTCAGCTTCTAGCGGTAAGGTAGGAATACGAGTCATGAATCGAAAAGCTGAATTATCTTTAAGGGAGGCATTAAGAGTTGGCATACCATAGGATAATCTATTGGGAAGTTCTCAGATAAGTGTTGTTATGGGTGAATATTCCAACTTGGTTTCTCTAGTATAGTATTAAACAGATCTAACATCACTGGTGAATCTCACGGCTGACAAGTAAGGTTAAGTATCTAGGAAGAGTTCTGTTTTACTATAGGCTGAATCTTACTTGGCTTTCGTGTTTCTTGTAAACATGTCCACCAGAAGGTATGGTTACTCTCAAGTTCGGAAAGGTTTGCCTAACACACTATGTCAGTGGATACTGCTACACCCTACACTTACGCTCTTACATAAACAATTCTACTTCGAGCGATTAGTACTTCCATCAAACTGTTCTTACTCCCCATAATCTTAACGATTGTTCCCTTACCATTGGTTTTAATCCATATAATTCATCTTAACTCTTGGTATACTCGTTGGAGTTGCACCACTTACTCCTTCAGTCTTAACTATTTCAGCTCTAACATCCGGTTAGAGAGAATTTCTTGCCAACGATTGCTTCTAGAATGTGCTTTCACTACGATCTTCTTACTTAACCACTGTGGTCCACTTCGGTTCTCAACCGTAATACCCTGCCTACCATGCACAATACTGAGTTGATCAGACTCAGCACGCGATGATTTCAGCGTAAACAGTCCAGACTCCAAAGGGTCCGTACTACTAAGAGAGGGATTGTAATGACTCATGGCAAGGTCCGATACTGGATCGACCTGCTCTGATACCAATTGTAACACCCCAACTAAAAATATCTAGAATATTTAGTCGGAACATTAAAAACTGGAATCTGAGTACATTAATTAAAAGAAATATAACTGAATACTACAATATCATTAAGATAATATTATAATGTTCAATACAAACATCGGGAAGTGTTGATAACAGAATAACAAGCTAATCTAAAACAAGGAAGAAGAATAAATCTTCTAAGCTGACAATCCAAGCACAGCTCCAAATCGTCAGATCCAACTGGTCCCAGCTCCGAAATAACCTGTCTTACCTATATCGAAAAGGGAGTGGGGTGAGACAGTCACTTCGTCCCAGTAAGTTCTACTACCCTCCTAAAGGCTATTAAGCCGGGGCACCTAATCAGTCGTATAATATTTCATATCATGTTGTCATAAAGCATAAGTAAATAAAGGTGTAACACTGATTAATCTTGTTGATTTTAAACCGCAAGCACTCTGAGGTGAGCATGTCTCAGGGGCCTGCCTTGTCCGCGAACAAAAAGCGTTCCGGCGTGCAGCTCACAAAGCTTTACTAGTGGAACATCTAAAACGAAGTCCACACGTGATAATATAACCACATACATAATTGACTGATTCTAAATTGTATTATACTGCCATAATTATCCCAAAGCCCGGGGAGCATACCTCATTTCTAAATTTCCTAAGTCAAGCCCTAATGATTATCTGTGACTAACATTCTGTTTAACATTATATTTTTTTTTTCTAGATTACTGCAATTTATCTGAGACAATGAGGATATAAAACGAGTATAAGGTTTCTTAGAAATAAAGGAAAGATAGTGACTTTCTGCATTTAGCTCGCTACAGCGAGCAAGTCAGCTCGCCATGGCGAGATTATAGGTCCTGGCCTAAATCAACTCGCTAGGCGAGCCGGAGCTCGCCATGGCAAGTTTCATCAGCCTAGAAACCCAGCTCGCCATGCATGCTCGCTTGATACTCGCTATGGCGAGTTCATGCAGAGAGACCCCTGTTTTACGAAAATCAACAGTTTGAAAGAGAAATACCTACAATCCTCATTTATAACAGTGCAGTAATGTAAAACATATAATATAGAACAGAACGGAGGGAAATTTGGGAGTTAATTCCCCTCACACAACAAAGTCCCTAAATTCCTAAATTAACATGCATATTTCATAATTTTGGAATCTAAACTACACTAGCCTAAGAACCCACCTCGTTTGATGAACACACAGTGCTGACGATAAGACTTGAACATATAGAACCCGCAGCCAAAATCTGAACATCAGAACCCCACCTTTGAACACATCTCCAGACCTCATTATCGAAGGGAATTTTGTTAGCTTTCCATACCAACAAGCGGAAACATAATCAGAGTTACTGAGAAGGAGGAATGACCTTTTGAATGGAGTCCTGTCCAGACACGATTGTTTTTAAAAATCCTGGGTCGAACAGTCCACTTCAAAAATTCGGCCAGAATTCATTTCTCAGTGAAATGTCATGAAACCAACGCCAAAATGACCGTATTCGAGTTAGATAACCATACCAAAAAGAATCGTTTGAATCGAAGTTATGAGGAGAGAATACTTACTGTTTTACTGGAGACATGTCCAAAACACGAATTTCCTTAGACTTATCCCAAAACTCCTCTTTCCTTCAAACTTGTTCTTCCATGTTCCATAGTTCAATCTCAATAGAAATTTGTGCAGTCCAGAACCATAAAAAGGAAGGTTAAGAACAATTAACAATTGGGGTTTAGGGTTGAAACTCTAATTAGAGAGAAATAGGGAGAAAGTGGGTTTGTTCTTCTTACCTTAATTTAAGGATCCCAAAGGTGTAGTTGCTTGGCTTGCATGTGGTACAACACCAAGAATCAATAGAGGTTACATGCAGTCCCAATCCAATTGAAAAAGAACAAGATCTATTTGTATAAGGGAGTGGAGTTGGCGTGATATTGAGGGAGAGATTAAGAGCAAAAATGAGCTCTTACCATGCTCAAAGAGACCTTAGGAAGCTAAGTAATGGATTGCATGTAAGGTTTGCTCAAGAGAAGACTTAGGTTGTAGTTGAACTTTGGGATGGTGATGGAAAATATGAACGTGAGAGAAGAGAGGTTTTGTATGTTTGCAGAGAAATGAAATAAGTGTTTTCTCGTTTCCATATAACATATAAGTGCGTGGGTCCTACCTACTAATGTCCTTAATTGTATCTCAACACCAAAAGTGTTTTTTTTTTGGGTAATTAACTCATGAATTTTCAATTAGTCTCCAATTACCATTTCTAATTAATATTCTTCTACTAATTAGAATTGGGATGTTACAAATAATCTAATTAAATGCAATTAAATAAATACGGGTGTTACAACTCTACCCCTCTTAAAAGAATTACCGTCCTCGAAAATTTACCTGAAAATAACTCCGGATAAGAATCCCTCATCTTGCTTTCTAGCTCCCAAGTAGCGTTTTCTCCCGCGGGTCCTCCCCAAATGACCTTAACGGACACTATCTCCTTGTTTGTCAATTTCTTCACTTCTCTTCCTTCAATCCTCAACGGTTTTACTTCTACCGTCAAATTATCCCTTACTTGCACATCATCCGATGTGAGTACATGTGATGGATCCGACACATACTTCCTCAATTGTGACACATGAAACACATCGTGAAGGTTTGACAACGACGGTGGCAAAGCAACTCTATACGCCACATTCCCTACTTTCTTCAAAATTTGATAAGGCCTGATGAACTTCGATGTTAACTTCTTGGATTTCAAAGCACGACCAATACCGGTAGTTGAGGTAACTCTCAAAAATACATGATCTCCCTCTTGAAATTCCACATCTTTCCTTTTCTTATCATGATAGCTCTTTTGTCTACTTTGAGTTGCTTTTATCTTTTCTTGGATCATCTTAATCTTTTCCGTAGTTTGTTGGACTAATTCTGGTCCTAACACAACACTTTCACCGTTTTCATACCAACACAAAGGAGTACGACATCTCCTTCCATACAATGCTTCAAAAGGTGCCATTCCGATGCTTGAATGAAAACTATTATTGTATGTGAATTCAACCAAAGGTAGATAATTATCCCAACTTCCTCCATCTTCTAATACACAAGCTCTCAATAAATCCTCTAACGATTGAATAGTCCTCTCCGATTGTCCATCCGTTTGAGGGTGATAAGCCGAACTCATCCTCAACTTAGTCCCCAAAGCTTCTTGCAAGCTCTCCCAAAATCTCGAAGTGAACCTTGGATCTCTATCCGATACAATGCTAGATGGAATACCATGTAGTCTCACCACTTGCTCAACATAGATCTCGGCTAACTTAGGTATCAAAGTTCCCGTCTTGAATGCAATAAAGTGTGCCGACTTCGTCAATCTATCGACAATCACCCAAATCGAATCATTTCCTTTCTTAGTCTTGGGTAATCCACTCACAAAATCCATTGCAATGCTATCCCACTTCCATTCGGGTACAAACATGGGTTGCAACAATCCCGATGGTCTTTGATGTTCAACTTTGGACTTTTGACAAACCAAACAAGCATAAACAAACTCTGCAACTTCCTTTTTCATACTCGGCCACCAAAATAACTTCTTCAAGTCTTGATACATCTTAGTAGCTCCGGGATGAATACTCAAACTACTTCTATGACTTTCCTCAAGAATCCTCTTCTTCAACTCGGGTAGGTTAGGAACACAAACCCTTCCTCGAAATCTTATGACTCCTTTCTCATCAACTTTGAAATTAATCTCTTTCCCTTCATCAATCAACGTGAGGCGATTCACCAAACTCAAATCTCCTTTTTGACCATTCTTCACCTCTTCAAGAAAATCATTGGTAAGCTTCAACATTCCCAACTTCACACTATGTGGTGTCGTCTCACAAACCAAACTAAGATCTCTAAATTCTTCTATCAAATCCAACTCTCTTGCCATAAGTGAAGACATATGCAATGACTTCCTACTCAAGGCATCCGCAACAACATTGGCTTTTCCGGGATGGTAACTCAATTCAAAATCATAATCTTTCAAAAATTCCAACCAACGTCTTTGCCTCATATTCAACTCCTTTTGATCAAACAAATACTTCAAACTCTTGTGATCACTAAAGACTTCAAATCTAGAACCAAACAAATAATGCCTCCAAATCTTCAAGGTAAACACAACGGCCGCCAACTCAAGATCATGCGTTGGATAGTTCTTCTCATGCACTTTCAATTGCCTAGAAGCATAAGCAACCACTTGTCCGTTTTGCATAAGAACACCACCTAACCCCATCAAAGATGCATCACAATACACGGAAAAAGGCTCATTAGGTGTCGGTAAAATCAAAATTGGTGCCGACGTCAACCGCTTCTTCAATTCTTGGAAACTTCTTTCACATTGATCATCCCAAACAAAAGCTTGATCCTTTCTAGTCAATCGAGTTAACGGTAATGCTAACTTCAAAAAACCTTCAATAAACTTCCGATAGTAACCGGCCAAACCAAGAAAACTTCTTATCTCAAACACGGACTCTAGAGTTCCCCACTTCAATACCGCATCCACTTTAGAAGGATCTACCGCAATACCTCCACTAGATATCACGTGGCCTAAGAAACTCACTTCTTTCAACCAAAACTCACATTTGGATAACTTTGCATAAAGCTTCTTCTCTTGCAAGGTTCTCAACACAATTCTCAAATGATCCGCGTGTTCTTCTTCGGTCTTGGAATACACTAGAATGTCGTCAATGAAAACTACCACGAATTTATCCAAATAGGAATGGAAAATCCGGTTCATGTACTCCATAAACACTCCAGGTGCATTGGTTACACCAAAAGGCATAACCGAATACTCATAATGACCATATCTTGTTCTAAAAGCAGTCTTTGAAATATCCTCCGCCTTAACTCGAATCTGATGATATCCTGACCTCAAATCAATCTTACTAAACACGCAAGCACCCACCAACTGATCCATCAAATCATCTATCCTCGGCAACGGATATTTGTTCTTGATCGTAACTTGATTCAAACGAAGGTAGTCAATACACAACCTCATACTTCCGTCCTTCTTCTTTACCAAAAGCACAGGTGCTCCCCAAGGTGAAACACTTGGTCGAATAAACTTCTTCTCAAGCAGCTCTTCTAATTGCTCCTTCAGCTTACTTAACTCAGATGCTGACATCCGATACGGTGCCACAGATATTGGACTTGTACCAGGTACCAAGTCAATAGTAAACTCTACTTCTCGTTCTGGTGGTACAACAGACACATCCTCTTGAAACACGTCGGGAAATTCTTGCACAACAGGAAGTCCTTCAATTCCAACTTCATTCTCAAGCTTCAAAGATGCGAACATGACAAACAACTCACCATGATCGCTTAACGACTCCCTTACTTCCTTCCCACTCATCAAGTTCGGGTCTTCTTCTAACTTCGGAAATATCACCGTTTTCTCACAACAGTTAATGTGAACTCGATTAACGATTAACCAGTTCATACCAAAGATCACATCTATACCACTAAGTGGAATACATACAAGGTCCATACCAAAAGATCTACCAAAAATAGACACAGGGGAATTAAGACAAACAAGTTGAGTAGTCACAGAACCACTAGCAGGAGTTTCTATTTCCATACAACCAATCATTTTCGACACAGGAATATTAAGACGCTTCATGCATTCAAAAGATATAAAAGAATGTGTTGCTCCCGTATCGACAATCGCAATTAAAGGGGTGTCATGGATGAAACACGTACCTCTAATAAGATTGTCTCCTTGATCCGCTTCATTCCCTCTTAAAGCAAACACTTTGCTCATAACCTTCTTCGGCTTCTTGCACTCAAAGCTCTTGTGACCTTCTTCCTTACAATTAAAGCAAACCATCTTCCCTTTGCAAGCATCAATCTTGTGACCAAATTCTCCGCACTTAAAGCATCTCTCTCCCCTTGGGCAATCATTGGAATAATGACCCAATTCATTACACTTGTAGCACTTGACATTAGCAACCTTCTTCTTTCCTCCACTAAATTCAATCTTGCCTTTGTTCTTCTTGTCATAAGGCTTTCCACGGTCTTGGTTCTTCCCCTTCCTATCACTCATATCCTTGTAGTAGCTAGACTTTGCTTTCCCATCCAAGTCACATATGTTACTCTTGTTCACCAAGTTGGCAAAGTTCCTAATCTCCAAGATACCAACCAATTGCTTAAGATCGGGACGCAATCCACTTTCAAATTTCACACATTTGTCCGCTTCCGCCTCCACGGTGTTATAGTGTGGGCAAAAATGACACAAATCTTCAAACTTGGTTGCATACTCCGCAACGGTTAAGTTCCCTTGCTTAAGTTCCATGAATTCCACCACTTTTCGGTTTCTTATGTTCGCCGGAAAGTACTTAGTCAAAAACTCTCTCTTGAAAATGTCACAAGTAATGAGGGTTGTTCCTAAGAAATCTCTCCAACCTCAATTCATCTTCATTGCCCATGCGATTCTCATGTGCAACTCTCTCGGGCGCTCTTGTCGCCGCATCTTGAGTCAAAGCATTAGCCATCAAAGCTATTGCATCCGCCATTGCTCTTTGCGCCATCACCTAAACAATTAACCAAAAACCCAATCTCACATTAAACTTAAGGATGCTAAAAAGTGTTCTACTACACTTATGCACCTAAGGGTATTCTAACCTAATTGATCCACATGGACCGACCTTGCTCTGATACCAAATTGTAACACCCTAATCGATATACATTCTATATTTAAATAATAACAACAATCATACATCAATCAAGGCGTCACATGTTATAATTCCCAAAAGATTAATGAACATGCATACATTCATTTTATATAGCAACGGAAGCATCATAATTAATTCATAAACCCTTTACTCAAGGTACTTAATAAAACCCAAACATAGAAGTCATAATCATATTACAACTTAGACTAGGTCCTTCTACCACAAGACCTATCCACATAATCCAAATAATATAATTCAAAATACTCAAGTCATAGCATAATTGAAATAATAGCAATAGCAAGGTCATACAAGTTTCAATCAAGCGAACTAAAATACTAGTCCTAGCAAGGTTACAAGTATCAGAGCAAATCCTAGACATCTAAGGTTCCTAGAATTTCTACTCTTCATCCTTACCAAGCTAAGCTAGTCTCACAAGCTAATCTCCAAGCAACGGGATCACTCTTCAAGAGAAGAATCTGGACCCAAACCATTCAAATACACAAAATAGAGAGTTAGTTATAATTCAAGTTCATAATAATAAGTATAGCATATACTCATATCATGCATAATAATAATCATATCATAATTGACGCATAATCGTCTCATGTCATAAATACAACTTGCATGGTAAAGACAATAGCATAATCAATATCAATTCATAAGATATTAAAGAATGATCACATTATCTAATTATCCACAATCATAATGAAAGACATTGGCACTTATCAATTAGCAAGTAGAATGCACATCTCTCCTAATGCAACTAATGCCACCAATTAAAATGTCTCAACCTAGACACATTAAATGCATGTGGTACCCTCATCAAGTTCGAATACATTAAGCATTCTCTCATCAAGTCAGTTTAAAGTCCTGGGATACCATCTCATCAAGTTGACTCATGCATGCATGAATGAACACATACCACATCATGATGATAACCCTACACAACTACATATGAATAAAAGGACACTCCTCCTAATATTCCTCCTCAAATATGTATCAAATCTCATCATGGTATCATCACTAAGGTATTCATCCAAGCAAAGCATAATACTACTCAACTACATCATATAACATAAGTCATCATCATACAATTCGATCCATTACACACATATGAACATAGCATCCTCATCTAAGCTATAGATTCAATTAATCTAACTTATATCATGTTATAAGATCATATCTCAATCATAGAACAAACATAGAGCTCATTAAACATTCAAAATTTACTGTTCATACTGCAACAACTCGTCTAGACGAGTGAATGACGAGCTCGAGGCGAGCTCAAGTTAGAAAGCTCCTTAACAACTCGCCTCCAACTCGCTATGGCGAGCTCCAACTCGCCAGGTAGCTCGCTACTACTCGCCATGGCGAGCTCATGCATTTCTGGAAATTCCAGAAACATGAATACTCGCCATAGCGAGTACTATACTCGCCCCAGCGAGCTTAAGCAGACAGGAAAACTCTGCTTCGGGTTTTAGCTCAAATTCATCAAAAATCCCATTTTTCAACATACAAATCCCAAAAGCTATCAACTTTAAGTCTATCTATCATGTATAAGCCTAGAAGTACAAACTTTAGCATCATCAAACATCATCTCATGATAAAAGCAATGATTTTCCTATGTTTCACTGAAAACTCATTTTCAAACATCAACAACGTTAAATCATTCATATAGCACGAATTTGATTATGGGAATTCGAAATAGAAGCATCTAGTAGCATGTTAACATCAAATAACAACAACATAAACTATAAACACATTCCCTTGATTCCCATTCCCAACCAAAAGAGATGAGAGGGTTTGGGTGTGGAGAGTAGACTTCTCCCCCCTCTTTGTTCATCTCACATGAATTGATAACTATTCTCTAACCTTAATTGCAGCTTCAATCTTCAAGCTCTACCTTGAATTGCCTTCTACCCTCTTCAAGCTTGGACTCTCTCTCTACCTCCTTCTCAACCAAATGTTATGAGCTCTCTCTCACTCTCTACTCCTCACTCTATTCAAACCTAAAATAATCAAAGACTAAAATGTCCTCCCACTAACTTAAGTTTATTTAATAAACTCCACTTATTTCCTTAAAAGTCTCTACTCATAATTCTATTCTCCTTATTCTCTACCCATTCCTCTTTTAGCCAAATTCTAATTAATTACTAACACTAACCCACCTTATTCTAACAAGGCTAATTAACATCTAATCAAATAAAATAATCTAATTAAATGCAATTAAATAAATACGGGTGTTACATAAAAAGTAAAGCAATTTCGACGAAAACCTTAGGATTCACATCTTAATTAGTTTTGTAAAATATCCAATTAAAATATCGAAAGAGATATGATCTGGCGAAAGAGGATCTAAATCAAGCCCTGTAAAAAATAAAACAATTGAGATTATAATCTTACGTCTCACATCTTAATTAATTACTTTTGTAAAAAAATCAATTAAAATATTCAAAGAAATTTGTTCTAACAAATTATGGTAATCTATTATGATGTACATAACTAAATCAAACCTGTGTAAAAAGTAAAACAATTGAAATAATAATTGTATTCCTCACGTATTAATTATTTTTGTAAAACGTTCAAATAAAATTTGAAGAGGAATTTTTTACGTTCAAATAAAATTACAATATTTTGTTTCCTAAAATGTTATGACATCCTTCCAAAAAAACATCAAGCTAATAAACGACAACCTGAAGCTTTTAGAACACGCGCTTCATGGCGCCCACATTACACAAATATATTTTCTGATCAAATCTTCAAATATCTTGTGCGAAATTAACTCCCAGGAACGCGAAGTACAAACACGCTGTGACGTCGTACTAACATGTCGTAACATTGGGTTCGACATCTTGCTATAATATGTTTTAACAAAATGTAGCCAACATACAAAAACTCAACAATTTTGTGTAAAATATTCAATTAAAATATTCAAAGAGAACAAATTTAACAGAAGAGAGTAATCTCTTACAACGTGAATAAGTAAATTAAATTCGTGTAAAAAGCAAAACAATTGAGGTCAAAACCTTAGGTACCACATGCTAATTATTTTTTTAAAAAAATATTCTATTGAACTATCTAGAGAAAGTTGTTCAAATGGAATATGGTAATCTCTTACAGTGTGAAGAACTATATTAAGCCCGTGTAAAAAGTAAAACTATTGAAATCATAATCTTATTGCTCATGTCTTAATTATTTTTGTAAGAAGTTCAATTAAATTTCAAGAGGGATTTGATCAAATAGATGAGTTATTTCTTACGTTGTGAAGAACTAAATTAAGTCCGTGTAAAAAGTAAAAAAAAATATATATATTTTCGTAAGAAGTTCAACAATTAAAAGTTAAAGAGAGATTTGATCTAATATAAGAGAGTAACTAAATCAAGCATGTGTAAATTGTAATGAAATTTTGACCATAATTTTAAGCTTTATATCTTAATTATTTTTTAAAAATGTTTAATTAAAATATTCAAAGAGATCGGATATAACAGAGGAGAGTAATATCTTACAACATGAAGAAATAAATCAAACCGGTGTAAAATAAAGAGCATGTAATAGTTTGTATAAAAATTGATAGGAAAGAATACATCGAAAAATATGATAGTATGAAATACACTTGATCAATGTAATATTTTTTTAAAAATTATTATAAACAGTGAAGTAGCAATAATATGTCACGAGAAAGGAGGGTTGAATTGTGACTCTTTTAAAATTTAATATTTTTATCTGTTAAGACAAATAACTCAAGACAATATTTCTTATAAAGAATTAGATAACCAGGACTAGAAAACTCTGGATATAAGGAAATATTGTTAGAGCAAGAACAAGATATTTTCTGGAGGAATTGTAAAGATAAAACAATTTAAAGTTTATGGACCAAAGAACTCTGAATTATGATAGCTAACATTGTAAATGTTGAGGACTAGAACACTGAAAATATTTAGTTGATTTGTTGATTAATTGTGTTATGGATCAGAGAACTCTGGAAATAGTTGGTTAGATTAGTTGTGAGTGTGTGTTTTAATAGTGATGAAAAATAAAAGGGTTAGAGAGAAAGAACACGTAAAAGTTATCCTGGTTCACCCAACCTTGGGCTAGTCCAGTCCCCACAACCTTGTGAGATCTTCCAATAAGATTCTTTGATCAGAACCTTCTGCTTGGCACCAAAAACTTTTGATCACTACTGGATCAAATACACAATGATTTTCTTCACTCGAAAAGACTTCTTCTGCATTTCTTCATTCAAAAGGACTTCTTGCTTTTCTTCCCTCGAAAAGACTTTCATAAGCCAAGACTTTAAGTTGCTTCCATGATTAATTCTTGTTTTTTTGTGAAACTTCATGTTTTGCTTATGCATGTGTTCCTCATCAGGTGCATTATCGTTGAACGACCATAACATTATTGCTAAAACATTTCTCACAAAACACATTAGTAGATAACAATATAATCATAATTAAAATTAATTAATATGTTTGTTATCTTTAAAACATCAAATAAGGATTTTGTTTTCAACAAACCGATCAATCGAACCAAACCAAACTCGTCTAAGTTGAACTGATCACACCTCTAATCATCAAGACCCCAAGCATGAAGAAGAAGCTTGCAACACGAGCGAAAAGGAGCAGTCCAACGGGTTGCCTTGTTGCACTCCAGTGACTGTCATAATATCTCCATCCCTAAGGTATAACATTACTGTTTAACCATAAATAAACTCAACCCACAAAAAAATAGATGGGATTCTCACTCTAAGCTAATGTAACAATGTTGACCTGTCTACCATGTTGAAAACATTCAAGAAGTCTACCGTGAGCATAGCCAAAGAACCATCTTCATGTCGTTGGCTTAGCACCCTGTTGGTACTATTTAAAATAGCCTCTGCACCACTTGATATTCTCAACCCAAATTGAAAACCATTGAGATATTTAGCCACATCTTTATTGACTCCTTTCATAGCAACCTTGGATACCAGGCGACACCAAATAGTTTCTAATGCAATAGGGTTGTTCTGGACTGGGCCAAGGTCCAACCAAAATCCAGTCTTTCACAGAGGTTTCTCATGCAAGCCAATGATAACAGATACAATAGTTATTATATACCTCCTATAGCAAACACACACCCATACATGCTCGCGGGACCATTAGATTCATCTCAAAGGCTCTACTTATATCTGATGACAGTTGTTGTCAGTTGACATAGACAGTTATAACAGTCTCCCCATATATAAAGGAAAACTTTGGCGTTAATATACACAACTCAATCATTATTCAATTTCACTACTCCTTGATTACATACTGACTTGAGCGTTGGAGAATTAACGTGACCTACAAGAACCTTCCCCATTGTACCTGAAGCCTATCACCATTGTAACCGTTTCAAATCTCACAATCAAAATCATCAAGTTCTTCTTTGAGTTAAACAAGGGTGTATCCCACAATCAGGCTTTAATAACGGTGTCAAGGGTGCAGAGGCTACAAATTCTGATAAATTCATTGGGCATCTTCCTCCGAGCAATAAGTTAACCACCGGAGTGATAACACTTAAAAGGTCTCTTGCCACAACAAAACGTTCTCAACACAGTGCATCTAATAAGTATTGGGCGCACAAACCATCTCTACCATACAATGGTCCTTTAGAGAACGATTTAATGCACCTAAGAACAATGTCAACTTCAACCACAAGAGCAGGTTTCAAAAACATGGTTATTGGCAGCACATAGGAAGGTGGCATGTACGAGTGTTTATCCCTCACAACTTTCGGTGCATTGTTATTCTCAATGTTATTCTTATATGAATTATTGGAGATTAAAACTCAATTCTATTTTAAAGTAGTTACATTAAACTACCAAGCAAAACACCTCAAAAATAAAGTAAATATTAACTTATATTCAAATTTATTTGATAGTTAAGATCCATCACCTGATCCATTTTCAGTGGTCCTAACACTACAAAACTGATAACAAACATTGGAAGGTTTCAAATGCAAGCATTGACCAATCCGTTTCTCCAACCAAGCAAGTCTTCTTTCAAGGTTCAAAACACCAATATGCAAAATCCGCATGTCATCATCATATGTAACTCTAGCAAAAGCCCGAAGCAAAATGTAATAATCAGCATGAGCAACATAGGACAGACAACCTTTATCCTTCTTTCTTACATAATGAACATAATCAATTTGTTTCTGCTTGACACTAGGTGCTATGTAACAAAATCTATTTTCCACCATATCCAATTTGATTTTTCTGATGGCTTCTGACAAACTCTCGGAGGAATTATCATCATGAGAGTTTGTCAGAAGCCGTCGGTTAAAAGACGTATTGTGTTGCTTTCCTAGTTCCGATGGTTTAGTATTCTGAAAAGAGGAACAAAAGGCGGTTAACACCGATAAAAAATTATTTTTGGCGATCATTCTTCATAATGTAGTCGACCAACAAAAGGAACTCACATAAGTATATTTTCATAATAAACATTATGAAAACAAAAGTATGTTCATGCATCATACCTGTGGAATAATTCTAAGATGTCCTAATTATAAAAGTATATTCATGAACCATGCCTATGGAATAATTCATTCAAGTCTTCAATTACCTCTTCATTTTGATAATGTTTCCATAGATTTTCCATCATATTTTGTTCTTCAGGATTCCCATAAGATGGTTCTAATCCAGCAAACACAACATCCTTACAATATTTGAGATATGTAGGCAAGTCCTTGGAATACTCTAGAAAAAGAAAAGGGTAAAAAAAAGCATGTTATTGCAAAAGAATATTAGCTCACACAACATAGGTTCGACAGGATAACAATGTAAGCAAACAATTTTACCATGGGTGTCTGCAATCTCAATATATATTGCGTGAAGGTGTTGGAGATGCCCGGTACAATCCAATTCGCGTTGTTTATGCTCTTTTGGATCTTTAGCTGAATCTTTGGCACTATCATTATAAGATAAACTTTTCTCCCACACTCCATAACCATTAATGTTATACAAAATTCTTATTGCTACTACCAGAACTGATACAACACAAACATGAGTAGGTAACCTAAAATAATCCTTGGATAAGGATAACCACAAATCTGGAGAAATCGACCATTCATAAATACGGCATGCGTACGGAAGAATCTTTTCAATAGGAAGAGATAATTTTTTAAGATAACGATAAGCTAATGCATAAAAGTTCACAGGAGGTAACTGCAATCCTATAAATTGAGCAAGGGATGAAGCATGTGACTCTAGTTTATGTACCGAAAGAGCTCGCTGAGGCCTGAACATATAACTTGAACTGATAGGACATGCAATTGTTGGATGTCCCATTTTCTTTTCGAGTTCGACAAAAGCAGAAAAATATGGAAGCTTCCCTTCGCGTGCCCACTTAATCATGTCTGATGGCATGATTGCTTCCCTGGCAATATGACATGCTAAATATGAAACAACAATAGTACACACTAGAGGAATCCTATTCTTTAAAGACCTAAATATATGGTGAGATCCTAATTTGTTTTTGCCTTCTGATTCTCCTGAAAACAAGAAAGAAATAAACTTAACAAATTAAAACACATATTGCGAAATTGATTTCTTCATACAAATAAGGATACTCTAATTGTAATGTACATGTAAATGCAGAAACATAGACAAGGAAACTAAACTTTATATTATTACCTTCTTTCTGCAAATGAGAGTCATAAAATTCATTATCAGCCCAATCATCATCAAAAACACCAGTCTTGGAGACAAGCCTCAACCAAATTGGTCCAACCAAGCCACATATTAAAGGGGTGACCTTAAACTCCTTCACCAATGCTTCACATTGAAGCTCAATCATTATCTGCAACCCCATCACGTACCGCAACCTTATCTCCATGATGTAGACATCAAAACTTACACCTTTCGAGCCAAAATCTTTGGGTGTTGAGATTTGGCGTTTGTGCTTGGCCAAGTAGATACCGCCGTCACCGATCCCTTCTCCCTCTGCAGCACCAGTGTCGACAACATGAAGATTCTGCTTTCCGCAGCTACTGCAGTAGTAGAAGCCATCCAATTCCGCAGCTTCACCAACATAGTTACAGAACTCACAAGTCATTGTAAGTACATCTTCCATAGCAGCCAAGCAGAAGCCAAACCTTGGGTTGATACTTTTTGTTTTTAGTATTCTTTTAAGCCTGCATATGTGGGTTAATAGTCAGATTAATGTGTTTACAAACAAAAAAGCAAACAATAAATAAAAGGCCAAATACTTTGTCATTTTATTACAATTAATCAAAGGCCAAGTACAAGTTTAAATGTTTTCTTTTTTGGGTTATCATGTTATATTATAGTTACCAAGTTTCCACCACCGAATAGTAGTGACTAATCTGATCTCTGTCAAAACTTGTGGGGCAAACAAAGTGAATTCGCTTTTTCCACACCGAAATTTTTTAGCTAAGGATATCGAACATCTGACCACTACTTAAGGATACTAGTTTATATATGTAACAAAATAACAGCACTAAAAGAGTTTGCTAATGTATTATACTGAAGTGATTTGAACTAGATGAAAATAGAAAACATAATTAACCATAGAAATTCCAAGAATAAAGAAACTTATAAATAGGAATAGTGTTTAATATAGAAGAATTAATAAACATTATTTGTGAACCTACAGCATTGTCCACCACAATAAGTGTACCGTTACATATCTAAATAAATGTGTATCAAAGAATTCACCTATATTAATTATGCATTGCGGCTTTTCTATCATTTATCATTTAAAGTAAAACACTAAAACAAAAACTCAATTTTAATTCATTCTGCTCATGAAGGCTAAATGAGAGCTCATGTAGATAAACGAGAGATGGAAAGTAGAGAATCAGAAAATATCATGATAAAATCTGAAAGTTTGGTTTAGGCGAATGTTAATAAAGCATTTAGAAAAAAATTTCATTTAAAGGTGAATAATCAACACCTTAATAAGCTATTAGTATTTATTTCATAAAATAGCTTAACAAAATTATAAATAATTCATAAAAACTCAAACAAATGTTTATCCAAACAGGTCCTTAATAGGTCCAAGTCCAAAACCAAATTTTCCCTATTTTACGAGACAAAAAGAATATTAACTTATGAAAATTTATTTATGAAGATAACAAACCTTCTTCCTTATGTGGCAAGTCGGCGGCGCTAGCTCTGATAGGTAGTGCAAAGAAGATGGATTAGCGTCTTACGGAGTTGGGTTGTGTGACTTGCTAAAAACATGAACTTTCAGTTGGAGTTTGTATGGAAGGGGTTGCAGCGCTTTTTGAGAATAAACGTGTCGAGGAGGGAAACTACCATCGCTAATTATAAGTTTTTTTTTTAAGAGAAGTGCTAAACTTTACAGAAGATCTACTTATAATATAATAGTATTTTTTTTTTTTTTGAGCAAATATATAATAGTATTTTATTCCCTGCAATTCACTGGATTTTTTTTTCATATTATTTGAGAAGTTTGTTTTAAAATTTTACAATGAATTGAAGATAATTTTTGTATGATATATATTTAAGAATGTTAAAGGATAGAGCGTGATGAAGAAGACCATTTATTACTTCCCGTTCTACACTATTATGAGATTCTTTCTCTCGTCTTCATCTCTAAGATTATATAAGAACCTATAAATAAATATAAAATAACTATATAAGGATATGAAATATGATTTTAATTTTTTTTCATTAATTTATAAAAATTCTCAAGCTCAGCTCTCACTACCATCTACGGGTACTTTTCATCATGTGCATCACTTTTCATCGTACTTGATAAAATTTTGAATGACTGATCCCTATAAAAAATATTAAATATGATTTGAATTTATTTTAAAACAAACTAGTATGTTAGCCCGTGCCATGCACGGGATTATTCTCTTTTTTAATATTATTTATGTGTTTATTTTAATATATTATTTGAACAATTTAGTTAAAAATGGCAAGATAAAATTGATATAGATTTTGCATGATATATATTTAACAATGTTATAGGATAAAGCGAGATGAAGAATATCATTTCACTTCCCGTTATACACTATTAAGAGATAGATTCTTTCATTTATCTTCATCTCCAGAACTATACAGTAACCCTTTAAATATAAAATAATTTTAAACTTCATTCTCAAATGAAAATTTAATTAATCTATGTGCATTTTTAATAGTGGGATCGAAAGTGTTACGCGTTTCTCATTCTACACCTGTGAGAGATTCTATCTCTCCCTCTCTCTCTCTCTCTCTCTCTCTCTCTCTCTCTCTCTCTCTCTCTCTCTCTCTCTCTCTCTCTCTCTCTCTCTCTCTCTCTCTCTCTCTCTTGTTAGACTACTCGGCTTATCACTTAGAAGGGGGGTTGAATAAGTGACCCTTAAAACAATGCGGTTTTTAAAAAATTATTTCAAATTAATCAAGCGAGCGGAAGAGCCACCGGATCGGTAGTCTACGCACCGATTGACCAAAGGAAAGGTAGTATAAGCCTTGAACGGTTTTGAAAAGACACGAAAATGTTCGAGTTCAAAATCGATTCAAATTAAACAATTTAAAAATCAATCTCAAACAAGTTACCAAGCAATATTCAAATCAATCACAATCAAGCAAGAATCAATTGAATTTTTCTGAACCAATACGAACACCAAAAATTCAATCGATTAACAAATTAACGAAATTACGAAATATAAGAGAGAGAGAGAGAGAGAGAGACATGATGTGATTAGGGAGTTCCTCGGATTTCGCGTCGTCCACGCATATGTCCGAGTACGTCTCCCCCCAAATAACCAAACGGGTTATTTGAGAGTTTATAGATCAAAAACTTGATGAACTAAGAGTGCACAGTTTACAATTGAATCTTATACACCTATAACGACACAAAATGTAAACTAATGCGAATAACCTCGACACACAACGAAACTTCGCCCTCTGATTCCAACGATCCACCTTGTGCCGAACCGCACCCGATCGTCCAGCTGAGTCCTTCGTTTCTTGTTGTCGAATCCTTCAAGACACGCACTATCTTGAATCACTTGAGAGAAACACTAGAACCTTCTTCACACAATTCAACCCGACTACGATTCTGATTCACCGCGAACCGTATCGAACGTTATCACCCAAGAACTCAATCTTTATTGAATTGATCCCATACTCAAAATCCAATTTGATTGCAATCCTTGATGAAGATGATGAATTTGTGATGAATGAAACCTTTGATGCAAATTCTCACTCAATTTGTATCCAAAGCGTTTTCTGATCTTTCACACTAGTTTTCTCTGCTTTACAATGACACACCATATTGCTATTTATAGAGAAAATAGGATTGAGCAAATTTAGGCAAAATTTAACAGACATGTATCGATACAAAGGATGGTTTGTATCGATACAAACCCTTTGACCAGCGTGTAAATTTGAAAATATTGACCTATGTATCGATACAAACACGTATGTGTATCGATACATATATCAGTTTCTTGAAATCTTGACTGATATGTATCAAATCATGCAAGCATGATTCGATACATCAAGCACAATCTGGTTTTCTGAGAAGCAAGGGTGTGTATCGATACATGCAAGCATGATCCGATACACAGATGACCTTCTGCCTCTGAGTGACCACTTTTGTATCGATACAAGTGATATATGTATCGATACAAATTGCTCAAAATCAGTCTGAAGTAATTTCAGGACATTTGTATCGATACACATGTATATGTATCGATACATAATACCTAAAAATCAGTTTTTCAAAGTTTTAAAAAAGGTTTCTCGCTGTCAAGTCATTTGTAATGTTGCCAAAATATGTTCTACTCTATTTTCATGTGTTTTGACAATTATTAAAACATGAGGATGAACTGGTGCACTTACATTCTCCCCCTTTTTGATAATTGTCAAAACTATGCATAAGCTAACTAAGCCTATACCTAATATGCAAATAAAATAGCAATATGTAAACAGACGCAATTAAACACCAAGGCTAACAATAAGCACGCTCCCCCTGAGTTGATGCCATAATGCGATTGTCATAGTAGATAATCTTCAAGACACTTTAGCTTTTATCCTTAACTTGTGCATCCAAATCTCTCCCCCTTTGACAATATCAAAAAGAAGAAGAGAGTCTATTAGAAGTATCAAGTTCAATCAATTTTGACCCAAGTCATATCGTGCACTTACATTTGTCGAAATGCACACATATGATAAAATTCCTAACCAATATAAATACATACAAAGATATGCCAAAATATATCAATGACGAAAACCAAATTTCATGACAAATATGGAATGTCGAACAACAAACCAAAACCAACGCATGAATATTGTAACACATCGACATTTTAAATCAACAAACATATCAAAATATGGGACGAAAATAAACAAACTAATGCAATAATTGCATAAACATAAAGACGATAATCCATACAAACCAAATATTTCAACAAAGTCATACATAATCCAAAATAAATGTTGTCCAAACATGACAACATTAAAAATAATTCGTACAACCAAATCGAAAACCATAAGAAGTCATAAGAAATGAGAAAATAAGAATTGTTCATGTGGTACGAGAAAAATAAAATGCGATAAAACTAATTCAAGCATCATCATCATTCATGCCATTCGGATTAGAAGGCGGGTTGGAGTTGAGGTATTGATCAATGGGAGCTTGTTGCTTGATGCATTCATCCAATTGATTTTGTAGATGATCAAACCTTGAGACGTTGTAAGCATGCATATCATCAAGTCTTATGGTGACCTCATTTTGGAACTTAGCTTGTCTTAAGCTCATTTCCTTTAATATTTCCATAATTGCACCATTACTAGTGTCCGACGGGTCACTCTCCATGCTTTCACTTCTATGAGTTTCTACTCTTGCCCTCTTACCCCTTTCTTCTTGATTACCTTGAAGTGTTTCTTCATCGTCATCTTCCTTTCCACAAAATTCATAATCTTCAACCGCATCATTCCACTTATAATCCATCTTTTTCATTTGAGTCATGTTGAAGATTTGGTCTCTTTTAGGATTAATCCAAGATCCTGCTACTTGGTCGGTTATCTTAAAATGGTCTAAGATAGTAGAGATCCAGCTCGAATATCCGAAACAATGATCATTTTTAGAGTCTCTCAAGGCAAATGAACGGCTCACGATGTAGTGTGGCCAATCCATTTTCTTTCTCTCCATCATAATGTACATAAGATCAATGTCCTTCCTGTAACGCCCCAACTAAAATTATCTAGAATATTTAGTCGGCACATTAATAACTGGAATCTGAGTACATGAATTAAGAGAAATATAACTGAATACTACAATATCATTAGAGTAATATTTATAATATTCAATACAAACATCGGGAAGTATTAACAACAGAATAACAAGCTAATCTAAAACAAGGAAGAAGTATAAATCTTCTAAGCTAACAATCCAAGCTCGGCTCCAATCGTCAGATCCATCCTGGTCCTTGCTCCGAAATAACCTGTCCTACCTATATCGAAAAGGGAGTGGGGTGAGACAGTCACTTCGTCCCAGTGAGTTCTACTACCCTCCTAGGCTATAAAGCCGGGGCTCCTAATCAGTCCATAATAATAGCTAACATTATAATATCATGAACATAATTGATTAAAGTGTAACACACAAAATATCTTATTGATTTTATTCCGCTAAGACACTTCGAGGTGAGCATGTCTCGAAGGTCCGCCATATCCGCTGACCGATTCGACCACGGCATTAAGCTCACAATCATTTTCCTAATGGGTTGTTCCATTGGAAGCCCATAAGCAGCATACTAAACCGCACATGATTGACTGATTCTAAATTGATTAACATACTACCATAATTTCCCAAAACCCGGGGAACATACAAACTTAATTTCTAAGTTATCCCTAATTTCAGAATTGTGCCTGACTTTCCGTACCATATTAAATACATTATACATCTGCAATATATCTTCCTCAGATAATGATATAAAACGAGTGAACAACCATTTTTAAAATAGGAAAAGTGAGGCAACTCTGGGTTAGCTCGCTACGGCGAGTCAACAAGCTCGCCATGGCGAACTTACAGGTACTGGCCTAAACAACTCACTAGGCGAGCTAGAGCTCGCCATGGCGAAGTTCTTCAGCCCAGAACCTTGAGCTCGCCATGAGTGCTCGCTAACAGCTCGCTATGGCGAGTTAAGTCAGAAAGACCCCTGTTTTACGAATTTTCAATATTTTCAAAGATTCACCTACAACCAAACGCTGAGGAAGTGCAGATACATAATATAAGTAATATATAACAGAATAGAAGAGAATTTGGGAGTTAATTCTCCTCACACAATTAAATCCTAATTTTCCTAAGTTAACATGCAATATTGAATTTCAGGAAATTCTAGCTACACTAGCCTAAGAACCCACCTGATAAAAGAAGCTTTATCCTTGCTCCTTGGGCTCTACACAGCTACGCCTCCTCGGCTATACTCACGAATTCCCCTTTTTGGACAGAATTTGAAGATTTGAAGGAGAATGAACTTTCTAATTTGCTTGGTTTCAAAGTTTCGCATTGCAGCACCAATAGTTCAGTGTAACCAACATGCAAAACAACCAGACTGTGATTAGGAGGAGTAAGCACGAATTTGGAATTTAAGAGAAAGAACCAAGACTCATACTCACCTATTCTTGATTCTAATGGTTGGAATGGAAGACAACTCTGAGATATACTAGTGGCACGAATTCTACTTGACCAAGAGCGAAAGGTACGATTGCAGCTCACCAATACAGAGAAAATGAGCTGAGAAGCACTCCCTGGCTCCCTGTCTCACTCGCCATGGCGAGTTGCACAGCATGCCATGGCGAGTTGCACAGACTCAGCAACACCAATCACGCCTTTTTGCTGCATTTTTCTGAGGTGTAGCCTACCCACTGCATCCAAAGCATTCCCAGAGTTGTAGAACTCGTATTTATGGAGGATAACAACACATGCAGTAAGGGTTTACATGCTTAAGGGTGAGATTGAAAGATTTGAATTGAAAGGGAAAGTTTATGGGTTAGTTGTTGTCTTACTAAATCACAAGGCTTGAGAAATGAAGAGTTGGAAGCTCTAAGGTGATTCTTTGTTTCTGGAGTTTTTGCATGCAGGAACTTATCATGGGTTAGGTTTTGTGGTAGTGTAAGGGAAGGGAGATCAACCATGGATTTATTGTGGAAAAAGGAAGCTTGAAACTTATAGTTATTGTTGTTGTTTTCACGAGGAAGAAGGGAAAGAAGAGAGAGCTTGAGAGCTCTCAGTTGCTGAAGAAAATTAATGTTTTTCTTGCATGCAATGTGAGAGGAGTGGGTTTATATGTGAGAGAGAGTTGTGTTGAGTGGAGCAATGAGTCACTAGGCCTTGCATGCTTCATGAGTGAGGTGTAGGCTTGACAAGCAATTGGATAGTGAGTCATAGAGGTGACTCATTTGGGTAGGAGTTTGAGTGATTTAATGAATCACATTGGAGGGAAAAATTAAATTCTTAAATCAATTAATCACAAGGTATAATTAAGGTATTTATTGTGTAGTTTAGATTTAAATTGGAATTACCATCACATACACATAATACTCTTAAATTCCTTGGATAAATTAATTATTTGCCTTGGATTTATACTAAAATAATTAGACAAGGCTCTAATTAAAATTGATTAGAAATTTTAGAGTCGGGATGTTACAATCTACCCCCCTTAAAGGAATTTCGTCCTCGAAATTCAGAAATTTACCTTTAAGGAAGATAGGAACGACTTTTTCCCAGACAGGTTTCCGTTCCTGAATGAGTTAGTCGTCATGAGACTGAGCTCATCCGACTTTGATTATTGGAATTTTCTTGTTCCGCAGGGTCTTAACTTCACAATCAACTATACGAACTGGTTTTTGGCTGATAAGTTAAGGCTGACTGAAGTTCAATCTCTAAAGAGTGATAAGGATCGGGAATGGCTTTACGAAGTTAAGACACATGAAACACGTCGTGCAACCCTGACCTAAATAGAAATAGAATTAACTGATAGGTTACAGGACCGACGCGTTAAAGGATCTGATAAGATCTTATACACTTCGGATATAATTTCTTTGTTTGAGAACACCTCGTAGTACCAACTTTGGTGTTACTCTCAAGAATACTTGATTACCTTTATTCCTTGGAATAAAACTTTCCTCTCTCAAGAGTTATTCGTCCACTTTGGTGTACGTCTACTCTAGTGCTGCGCACTCTGATCCTACTACTCATAGTCATTCTTTCTATCTACGTCATCACGGTCTTATTCCAAATTGTCTAACACAATAACGCACCATCTCTTCTTTTCCATTTAACTTCTATCATTACTACGTCTTGCATTGACTAATTCCACAAGGTATGTTTGTCTGAAATTATGGGAGTGGATGATGACTGCATCTTCCATTCATTACTAGAGTCCAACATGTCCATGATGCCTTAGCATACCGTTCTTGTTATTGTCTCACACTACACTTCCACCGGTCGGTATCTGGCCTGGTTGTCGCTATATGAATAGCGGAATGGGGTTAGTCTAAACGTTGACATTAATAATTCAAAATTTTCTCTTCGGTTTTTCTCAATTCCGAACACTGCAGCTCGTGACACGTCATATGTACCACTGTCTCATAGTGCCGTATAAAAACTCTAGAATTAATCAAAATATAAAACGAGCGGAGAACGCTTAAGCACTATAAATCTTTCGCCAATGAGTCAGACTCATCTGCAACCGATTCCATAGTACTACAGAATTTCCCACCTACTATTCCAATCAATCCTAGCACAACACTGTGGTCGAATAATACATTTAACACGTCGAAGAACTGAGGTTCGAATCTTCCTTTAAGGATAGAGTTAGGTTGACTGGATAATCCACTGACAGGTTGACATGAAAGAATCTGGCTAAAATAATTGGACTCTAATGACGGCTGAACGGGTACGGAAGATTTGCACACTCAACGCAGGGAATGGCTTTAAATCCCTTATTCACCATAGTCGATGTGTCAGCGTATGAATTGGATTCGCAATAAGGAAACTCTTATACTCTACATGAGGAATTTGATGTAGGATGATATGAATCTATCGTGGATAATGTTCAGAGAAACTGAATCAGTTGATAGAGAATGAAATGGTTTCAACTCGACTTCAGAGAGTAGTCCTGATGAGATATCTAGATACTAATACTTCTACTAGCTCCTATTTCCAGGTAATTGGAAAGATCGGAAACTTAACTGGAATTTAGCTGATAAGACTCCGAAGGTATACCCAATACACTGGAATGATGATGGGTCGTTTAGGTGCACAAAGACCTATATGACTAACTGATACTGACACTAAACTAAATAGTTTGGCAGCTAATTGACTAATAATACTGATTAAAAGATCGACACGATGAGTGAGAGCTTGAACTGAATTTACATGTGTCCTCTCCAGATAAACTGGATTCCACGAATTATATTTAGTTACTAACAACGTAACTGAAAGGTCGGAAAGATTGAAAAGGATTACTGATAAGTGACATCCTACAGTTGTCAGTTTGACTGACCGATATCGATGAATTTGGAAAGTTTACCTTCCAAATATTCTAGTGATAATTACGACTAACAGCTGATAGGGCACGAGAAGGAATCATCTATCTGAGGCATAATCAGACAAGTTAGGGAGTGAACCCGTTCCATGTTCCTATGTCCAATGGATACCCAATCCATCATCGTTTGGTCTGACGAACTTATCTTATCAAAAGTCCGAAAGAATGATCATGAATTTGGAATTTGAATTCTATTGGTTCAGGCTCAAATTAAGGTATTGATAGACACTCTTAATGGAAATCTGACTAATTCTAACAAGTTTCTAATTCGAGGGTCCGGATGATTTGAAAATGCTAAATGACTGAGAATAAATAAATCCAACTTAATTATTTTCGATACGAGATAACTAACATAGGTAATAGAGGAGTGATCTAGATGGCTGAAGGTGTCAAGGATGACTTCTGACCTTGCTAATCTAATCGAGGCTGGAATGCTAGTGACACGGTACTAAGACTGATCTTACGGAGGTAGGCTGCTCTATGGTAATGAGTTCCTATAGACAATGTACTAAATGACACTATAGCGACTAGCGTCTAAGGAATTTAATGGCACGGGTGGTTAGACTGGATTTTCTCTCATAAGGTATCTACCTAAGCCATGACACTAAGCTGCTAAAGTAGGGGATGCATGTTAGTGTTAACTAAACTACCTGACACCTAAGTTTGGTCAAGAATTATTCTACTTGTTATTCCGATTGAGGTTATGTCCCAAGTAGGCTGGATGTGATTTCTAGGATAACGTGTTGAGTTGAAACTATCTTATTTGGTGTGTAGCAATATCCTATGTGGAAACATAACAGGCTGAAATGTAAAAGAATGCTGAAGCTAAAGTGGCCCTAGTCAACTATTTTTCTTATGCGAACGGTCGGGTAATTTACTGATGCTACGCTACTAGTTCAAGATGAGTGAATAACTACACCTTATAAGTCCATATGGATATTAAAGTTAATAAGGTGAAATTCCTAAATGGTACTTCTAATACTGCTCAACCTCTAGTGGTAAGGTACAACTATTGGTCGTTCTTCACAAGGCTAATTCGGTTATTTCTTGTTCTACTGCTTACGAATGATGCCTTAGGAATTGAGTCAGGTGTCTACATGGTATTGCAAAATGATTCCTAATTGTTACTTAATCACAGTTGGTCTCTAATAGTTTGCTGAGTCAACTGACCTAAGCGGGTATCGAAAAGAAATCCTATTCGTTATGCTAAACAGATTCTGGCTTCTCGCGGTACGGTAGGAATACGAGTTACAATGCTGAAACGCTAAACTATTCTTAGGGAGGCATTAAGAGTTGGCTTCCTATAGGATAATCTATTGGGAAGTTCTCAGATGAATATTCCAACTTGGTCCTTCTAGTATGGTACTAACAGATCTAACAACACTAATGAATCTCGCAGCTGAAAGGTAAGACTAGGTATTCAGGAAGAATCTTGGTCTATAGAGGGCTGAATTTTACTTGGTTCACATGTTTCTTGTAAACATGCTCACCGGGAGGCATGGTTACTCTCAAGTCCGGGGAATTTACCTGACACACGGTGTCAGTTAGATACGATAATGACCTACGTTCTTTCATGAACAATCCTACTTCGAGCGATTAATACTTTCATCAGACTGTTCCCTTACTACCTCCAGAATATCCTACTATCATTGGTTTTAATCCGTCTTAACTCTTGTTACAGTCGTTGGCGCTGCACCACTTACTCCTTTAGTCCTAACTGTTTCAGCTCTAACATCCGGTTAGAGAGAATTCTCGCCAACGGTTGCTTCTGAAATGCATCTCCGATACGATCTTCTTACTTAACCACTGTGGTCCACTTCGGTTCTCAACCGTAATACCCTGCCTACCATGCACAATACTGAGTTGATCAGACTCAGCATGCGATGGTTTCAGCGTAAACAGTCCAGACTCCAAAGGGTCCGTACTACTAAGAGAGGGATTGTAATGACTCATGGCAAGGTCCGATACTAGATCGACCTGCTCTGATACCAATTGTAACGCCCCAACTAAAATTATCTAGAATATTTAGTCGGAACATTAATAACTGGAATCTGAGTACATGAATTAAGAGAAATATAACTGAATACTACAATATCATTAGAGTAATATTTATAATATTCAATACAAACATCGGGAAGTATTAACAACAGAATAACAAGCTAATCTAAAACAAGGAAGAAGTATAAATCTTCTAAGCTGACAATCCAAGCTCGGCTCCAATCGTCAGATCCATCCTGGTCCTTGCTCCGAAATAACCTGTCCTACCTATATCGAAAAGGGAGTGGGGTGAGACAGTCACTTCGTCCCAGTGAGTTCTACTACCCTCCTAGGCTATAAAGCCGGGGCTCCTATGATACGTATATCAATAAACTATTATTATTATTATTATTATTATTATTATTTAATATATGTATTTTATTTGTAATATTATAATATAAAGTAATAATTATGTAATTATCTGTATAGGTAGTTATTAGGAGTTTTAAGAAGTTATTAGTAGTTATAAGTAGTTATATTGTATTCATCTATATATATTTGTATTGTATGTGAAAACAACAAGGAAGAAAATTAATCATAAAGAATTCTAGTCTTTCCCTCATTTCTATGGAGATCCGTTCCTTCTCGAATTGGAACAATTCTTACCGTTAATTTATCACTTTCTATCATTGGTGCTTTCATTTTCGAACTCCATATCTTCCATGAATTCCCTTTGTCCCATACGTGAATCATTCAGAGAAATTGATCAACAAATCAATGAATCATACAATAAAATGGGTGAGACGTTTACAAGAATGTGTGACATAGCACACAGGATGCAAGACATAGTGCAAAGGATGCATGACAAAGAGCAAATTGTTGTTTCTGAATCATCAATTAATGCATCAAAAGCGTCTACCACTATAGAAGAAAAAACGATTGTCCTGTGTCAACCGTATGTTTCAGAGATTCAACAAACCATGCCATCAAGTGATCTAAATGATAAATTGATTGTTCTACAAGAATCAATCGAAGTCAATCCACTGTTGAAGGTAACTGAAACACCGGTCAACATGAAAGGCAATCAAATGTCGGTGAAAACACTACCATGTTCAACAGTGTTGTTGGTCAACATTCCATTAATAATGGACCAATTTGTTGAGAAAAACATCATTGCAGAGGGCACAATTCAACAACAACAAGGTCATAAAATTATCATTCCTTATTTTGTTGAATTACTATTGATTTGCAAACTCAATCAATGGCTTGAGCAATCGGTGACACCAAATTTATGGGACACAACAACATATGATCCTGGCGGAAGTTTAATTCATTCTAATTACAACCTTGAGGACAAGGTTGTCGTGGACGAATAGAGTAATGATATGTATATCAATAAACTATTATTATTATTATTATTATTATTATTATTATTATTTAATATATGTATTTTATTTGTAATATTATAATATAAAGTAATAATTATGTAATTATGTGTATAGGTAGTTATTAGGAGTTTTAAGAAGTCATTAGTAGTTATAAGTAGTTATATTGTATTCATCTATATATATTTGTATTGTATGTGAAAACAACAAGGAAGAAAATTAATCATAAAGAATTCTAGTCTTTCCCTCATTTCTATGGAGATCCGTTCCTTCTCGAATTGGAACAATTCTTACCGTTAATTTATCACTTTCTATCATCCTAATCAGTCCATAATAATAGCTAACATTATAATATCATGAACATAATTGATTAAAGTGTAACACACAAAATATCTTATTGATTTTATTCCGCTAAGACACTTCGAGGTGAGCATGTCTCGAAGGTCCGCCATATCCGCTGACCGATTCGACCACGGCATTAAGCTCACAATCATTTTCCTAATGGGTTGTTCCATTGGAAGCCCATAAGCAGCATACTAAACCGCACATGATTGACTGATTCTAAATTGATTAACATACTACCATAATTTCCCAAAACCCGGGGAACATACAAACTTAATTTCTAAGTTATCCCTAATTTCAGAATTGTGCCTGACTTTCCGTACCATATTAAATACATTAAACATCTGCAATATATCTTCCTCAGATAATGATATAAAACGAGTGAACAACCATTTTTAAAATAGGAAAAGTGAGGCAACTCTGGGTTAGCTCGCTACGGCGAGTCAACAAGCTCGCCATGGCGAACTTACAGGTACTGGCCTAAACAACTCGCTAGGCGAGCTAGAGCTCGCCATGGCGAAGTTCTTCAGCCCAGAACCTTGAGCTCGCCATGAGTGCTCGCTAACAGCTCGCTATGGCGAGTTAAGTCAGAAAGACCCCTGTTTTACGAATTTTCAATATTTTCAAAGATTCACCTACAACCAAACGCTGAGGAAGTGCAGATACATAATATAAGTAATATATAACAGAATAGAAGAGAATTTGGGAGTTAATTCTCCTCACACAATTAAATCCTAATTTTCCTAAGTTAACATGCAATATTGAATTTCAGGAAATTCTAGCTACACTAGCCTAAGAACCCACCTGATAAAAGAAGCTTTATCCTTGCTCCTTGGGCTCTACACAGCTACGCCTCCTCGGCTATACTCACGAATTCCCCTTTTTGGACAGAATTTGAAGATTTGAAGGAGAATGAACTTTCTAATTTGCTTGGTTTCAAAGTTTCGCATTGCAGCACCAATAGTTCAGTGTAACCAACATGCAAAACAACCAGACTGTGATTAGGAGGAGTAAGCACGAATTTGGAATTTAAGAGAAAGAACCAAGACTCATACTCACCTATTCTTGATTCTAATGGTTGGAATGGAAGACAACTCTGAGATATACTAGTGGCACGAATTCTACTTGACCAAGAGCGAAAGGTACGATTGCAGCTCACCAATACAGAGAAAATGAGCTGAGAAGCACTCACTGGCTCCCTGTCTCACTCGCCATGGCGAGTTGCACAGCATGCCATGGCGAGTTGCACAGACTCAGCAACACCAATCACGCCTTTTTGCTGCATTTTTCTGAGGTGTAGCCTACCCACTGCATCCAAAGCATTCCCAGAGTTGTAGAACTCGTATTTATGGAGGATAACAACACATGCAGTAAGGGTTTACATGCTTAAGGGTGAGATTGAAAGATTTGAATTGAAAGGGAAAGTTTATGGGTTAGTTGTTGTCTTACTAAATCACAAGGCTTGAGAAATGAAGAGTTGGAAGCTCTAAGGTGATTCTTTGTTTCTGGAGTTTTTGCATGCAGGAACTTATCATGGGTTAGGTTTTGTGGTAGTGTAAGGGAAGGGAGATCAACCATGGATTTATTGTGGAAAAAGGAAGCTTGAAACTTGTAGTTATTGTTGTTGTTTTCACGAGGAAGAAGGGAAAGAAGAGAGAGCTTGAGAGCTCTCAGTTGCTGAAGAAAATTAATGTTTTTCTTGCATGCAATGTGAGAGGAGTGGGTTTATATGTGAGAGAGAGTTGTGTTGAGTGGAGCAATGAGTCACTAGGCCTTGCATACTTCATGAGTGAGGTGTAGGCTTGACAAGCAATTGGATAGTGAGTCATAGAGGTGACTCATTTGGGTAGGAGTTTGAGTGATTTAATGAATCACATTGGAGGGAAAAATTAAATTCTTAAATCAATTAATCACAAGGTATAATTAAGGTATTTATTGTGTAGTTTAGATTTAAATTGGAATTACTATCACATACACATAATACTCTTAAATTCCTTGGATAAATTAATTATTTGCCTTGGATTTATACTAAAATAATTAGACAAGGCTCTAATTAAAATTGATTAGAAATTTTAGAGTCGGGATGTTACACTTCCAATCAAGTCTAGAGTAGGATCCACCTCTAGGTCTTACAATGTGATTTACAATCCAAAGTAACACTCTTGGACCTTTCTTGAGTCTACCGGCCTTTCCATTTGGACTTTTACCGTTCCTAGTTAGAGTGCTTGCAAACTCAGTCATATTGTACTTAGGACCATCAACATCGGTAAACTTTTTCAAGTTCTTATCAGTTACCATGCCAAATAACTTGAACCAAAGATTGTTAGTGAACTTGTAAATCTTCTGTCCTATACAGAATTCAAACTCAGCAGCTCTTTGCTCTTGTAATCCAGAGTAGAAAATCCTAATCAAATCCTCTATGTAAGGTCTCTTCAAGTTACAAAAAGTGATGAGATTTTCTCTATTAATGATCTCAGCAACTTCACCTAAATGTAATTCCTCAAGGTTCTCAACATCAACAGCATTTTGAGGAATTACTTTCTTCTCTTTACAAGTTCTAATATAGAAGTTCAAGTAATTCTCATGGACAAAATTTTCTTCCCTAAAATTGTCGTCATGATCAGTGTCCCTTATCTTAGTCCTACCACTATTCTTACGTCTATTACTAGTAGACATTCTTAGAGTAAGGATTGGTGTAATGTTACCTTGTTGGATGATAGAAAAACTTGAAGAAACCACAACCCAATTTGAAGAACCCTTGTCTTGAATGTGATGATGAGGAAGCTTGAATCGCGAAATTGCCGAAGGAATGAGAATGGGTACAGAATTTGAAGTAGATTTGGGTCAAGTTTTGTGGGTTTTTGTTAAGTATAGAAGGAGATTGAGAATTTGTGAATGAGGGTTTTGAGAGAGTTGGCCGTGTAGAGGAGAAAGATTGTGGTGTTTGATGAATGAATGAGTGAAATTTGATACATAAAACAGTTTTTGCGCGTTTGTATCGATACGAAATCGTGTTTGTATCGATACAAGTTGGTTTTTCTGAAGCATGCAAGCATGTATCGATACATGAGTCAGTATCTGTCCAAACAGAAGAGTTATGTATCGATACAAGCATATGTGTATCGATACATATCAGTTCATTTTGAAATTTTGAAAAATAATCAACATGTATCTATACAACGTATATTTGTATCGATCCAAAATGCATTATTTTCAAATTTTCTCAAAGCACATGAACTTATAAAATTCAAAAATAATTTTTATGACTTCCAAATAATATGTAAGTATGAAACACATATAATCAATAAGGTACACTTTTATGTATGTGAGCAAAACAAAGTACCAAAGCACATTATAACATGAGAACACATGTTAAACCATAGATGCATGATAGAACATTCACATAAATGAATCAAAGTACCAAAATTAATCATATGAAGATGTATGTGTATGTATGCACACAAAGTCACATATAAGAACAAAACAAACATATACAAAACAAGTATGATCTCAATATTGCAATTGTAAAGATCTTTGTTAAATCCCCATTATAAACATGTGGGACTCAAAAACTTATAAATATTTTTGAGCAAAATTCTTGGAAATGGAGGACTAGACAACTATCAATACCAATATCATATTAAGATGAGTCGTATATGTATATGAAACCAAAGTACAAATGCTAAGTAAAACAATATAAAGGCAAAGGTAGAGAATAGAGTCTTCCCTTAATTGTTAAGTGGAGGAAGTGATCAATTTCCACAACTTTGTAAATATCGAGTTGAAGCTTTTCTCATCATTCACCTTCTTTATAAGTCTTGAACTCCATTGTTGTCGATGTCTTTCGTCAATGGTTCAAGACGTTTTCCTACATCCTTAGACATTTGAAATAGGTCCCCAACTCATGTTGGGTCCTAGTTGGTTAGTAGTACCATTATTGCCTAACTTAGGTAACCATTGCAATTTGCCTTTTGGTACCAAAACTTTTCAAGCATGGCACTTTGCAATAGTATGACCTTTGTCACAACAATAATGACAAACGATATGAGGATTACTTTTCTTAGAGTCCTTTTTAACAAATTTATACTTTTTATTTCTAGGGTTTAATGATTTGTTGAATTTAGATGGATCAACCGTAAAAGTAATCTCCGGCTTGGATGGCTCTTTTATCTTATCTTGCAACTTTCGCAAGTCTCTATATAAGTAAAAGCATCCATCACATCCGTATCTATCGTTACCATAACTATCAACAGTCACAAGAGGTTTTTGAATCATAGACTCCTTGAGAGCTTTCAACTCAAGCTCCGTTTCCGAAACTTTTGCCTCAAGGTATTTATTAACTTGCATTAAAACTTTTAATCGTTGAAAAGCCTCTTTAGTTTCTTTATGTAACTTTTCAAAAGCAACTTGTAACTCATGATACTCTAAAAGCGTATATGAGCTAGAGGAATTTTGGTTTACCTTTTTAGGAGCAAGTTTCTTGCGATCATGGGATGTTAAGCACACATTTGCCAATGCATCTTCATCACTTGAGCTAGAGCTTGATGATGAAGAGGAAGATGAGCTTCCACTATCCCATGCAACATACGCTTTCTTTCCTTTGTCCTTGCTTCCCTTTTTGAATGAGGATGACTCCTTCTCTTTTATCTTGAGCTTAGGGCAATCCGGCTTGAAATGACCAACTTGGCCGCATTCATAGCATGCCCCTTTATTGGAGTTCCTAGCATCTTCATTCTTCCGGTGGTAACCACTATCTTTCCAAAACTTCTTAAGATTGTCATCGGAATGCCTTATCCCATTCTTTCTCACATACTTATTGTAGCGTCGAACGAAGAGCCCCATTTCCTCATTATCGGAATCGTCTTCGCTTGAGCTACTTTCCACTTGCTCAACCTTTTTGGACTTTGACTTTGAGGCTTTTAGAGCAATTGACCTCTTGTCCTTTTCTTTTTCTTTTTCGTTGTGTTTCTCCTTTTTACCACTTTTCTCATGCTTGTCCAACAAACTAAGCACTTGTTCATGTTCCGTTAGCTTACCAAACAATGTTGTGAGGCTCAAGGTAGTAAGATCGTTCGCCTCTTTGATTGCGGTGACCTTAGGTTGCCATGACCTATTAAGACACCTCAAAATTTTGTTAGTAGGATCTTGATTAGTGATTGGTTTGCCTAGACCATGTAACTTGTTGGTGATTTTAACAAATCGTTGGTGCATATCCGCGATGGTTTCACCATCTTGCATATGGAACAACTCAAACTCTTGGGTTAAAGTGTTTATTTTTGAAATTTTGACCTCATTAGTTCCCTCAAAGTGAGTAACTAATGTATCTTACATTTCCTTAGCCGTAGAACAATGCGACACATGATAAAATTGTTCAATCCCAAGGGATGAAATAAGAATGTTTTGTGCCTTTGCATCGTAATTGACCTTTTTCTTTTCATCATCCGTCCATTGTGCCATAGGCTTGTTTATGACAACACCATTGAGATCGGTCATTGTTGGAACAAATGGACCGTTCTCAATAGCGTTCCATACTTCACCATCAAAAGAATTGATGTGAATGCGCATACTACTTTTCCAATAGTCAAAATGATCCCCATTGAATATAGAAGCCCTATTATACGCCCCTTTCGGTGCGAAAGCCATGTTTTCTAATAATTGGCACAATCCGTCGAATTTTGTAAACAAAATTGAACCGGGATCGTGATACCACTTGTTAGACTACTCGGCTTATCACTTAGAAGGGGGGTTTGAATAAGTGACCCTTAAAACAATGCGGTTTTTAAAAAATTATTTCAAATTAATCAAGCGAGCGGAAGAGCCACCGGATCGGTAGTCTACGCACCGATTGACCAAAGGAAAGGTAGTATAAGCCTTGAACGGTTTTGAAAAGACACGAAAATGTTCGAGTTCAAAATCGATTCAAATTAAACAATTTAAAAATCAATCTCAAACAAGTTACCAAGCAATATTCAAATCAATCACAATCAAGCAAGAATCAATTGAATTTTTGTGAACCAATACGAACACCAAAAATTCAATCGATTAACAAATTAACGAAATTACGAAATATAAAAGAGAGAGAGAGAGAGAGAGAGACACACGATGTGATTAGGGAGTTCCTCGGATTTCGCGTCGTCCACGCGTATGTCCGAGTACGTCTCCCCCCAAATAACCAAACGGGTTATTTGAGAGTTTATAGATCAAAAACTTGATGAACTAAGAGTGCACAGTTTACAATTGAATCTTATACACCTATAACGACACAAAATGTAAACTAATGCGAATAACCTCGACACACAACGAAACTTCGCCCTCTGATTCCAACGATCCACCTTCTGCCGAACCGCACCCGATCGTCCAGCTGAGTCCTTCGTTTCTTGTTGTCGAATCCTTCAAGACACGCACTATCTTGAATCACTTGAGAAAAACACTAGAACCTTCTTCACACAATTCAACCCGACTACAATTCTGATTCACCGCGAACCGTATCGAACGTTATCACACAAGAACTCAATCTTTATTGAATTGATCCCATACTCAAAATCCAATTTGATTGCAATCCTTGATGAAGATGATGAATTTGTGATGAATGAAACATTTGATGCAAATTCTCACTCAATTTGTATCCAAAGCGTTTTCTGATCTTTCACACTAGTTTTCTCTGCTTTACAATGACACACCATATTGCTATTTATAGAGAAAATAGGATTGAGCAAATTTAGGCAAAATTTAACAGACATGTATCGATACAAAGGATGGTTTGTATCGATACAAACCCTTTGACCAGCGTGTAAATTTGAAAATATTGACCTATGTATCGATACAAACACGTATGTGTATCGATACATATATCAGTTTCTTGAAATCTTGACTGATATGTATCAAATCATGCAAGCATGATTCGATACATCAAGCACAATCTGGTTTTCTGAGAAGCAAGGGTGTGTATCGATACATGCAAGCATGATCCGATACACAGATGACCTTCTGCCTCTGAGTGACCACTTTTGTTTCGATACAAGTGATATATGTATCGATACAAATTGCTCAAAATCAGTCTGAAGTAATTTCAGGACATTTGTATCGATACACATGTATATGTATCGATACATAATACCTAAAAATCAGTTTTTCAAAGTTTTAAAAAAGGTTTCTCGCTGTCAAGTCATTTGTAATGTTGCCAAAATATGTTCTACTCTATTTTCATGTGTTTTGACAATTATTAAAACATGAGGATGAACTGGTGCACTTACATCTCTCTCTCTCTCTCTCTCTCTCTCTCTCTCTCTCTCTCTCTCTCTCTCTCTCTCTCTCTCTCTCTCTCTCTCTCTCTCTCTCTCTGTGTGTGTGTGTGTGTGTGTGTGTGTGTGTGTGTCTCTCTCTCACTATTTCTACATTTCTCCCACAGGATCAATTTCATTTTTAATAATATTGATTTGCTTATGTTCTTCATTTTCTTTTGAAGGTTGTATATGTCATTTTTTATTTTATATTATTTTGAATGTTGTCTATATTTTTTTTTCAATTATTTATGAAATTGATTTTATTTAATTTACTTGAGTATGAAAATGCGATATATGTTTAAGGATGTTACATGGACATAGTAGGATAAGAAGTACTCCCTCATTCCCCGTTCAACAACACTATGAAATTCTCTCTCCCTCCCTCTCTCTCACGTCTCTATAGGGACTCCATCAACAAAAAATAATTGTAAATTTTATAATATTTTTCAAATTAATATTAACATATTTTGACCGTGTTCCTATACCCAAACTATTTTTTGTCATTGTATCAATCCCCACAAAAAGAAAGAGTTTCTACAAAAAAATATAATATCAGAGATTCTAAAAAAATATTAGATTTTTTACAAAAAAATATACTCGAATAATATTAAAGTTTCTATAATAAAAAAATATTAGAGAATCTCTAATTGAGTGACAAAAAAAACAAATACAAACTCGATAAAAAAAAGATACAAAAGAAAAAAAAAACTCTAGTTAAGTTGTATATATCCAACAATTTTGTTTTATAATATATATCTGATTAATTTAATAGTATATATCCAACAAATTTGTTTTCTTAAAAAATAATGGGTTGGAGAAGATTAAAAAAATACAAAATAAAATAGAAAAACTCTAATTGAATGCCACCTAAGCAAAAACTCTAATAACTCTAATTAAATGCCACATAAGCAATTTTTCTTGAGAATGCACGAGAAAGCTCCGTGGGAATCTCGCTATGTATATAACTCTAATAACTCTAATTAAATGCCACATAAGCAATTTTTCTTGAGAATGCACGAGTAAGCTCCGTGGGAATCTCGCTATGTATATAATAATAGAGATAGAGATTAACATAGAAATATAATATGTAATTGAATGATTGAATAATAGATACATTTTCAAACAAATTTTGGACGAAGTATTCACATAGTTTAAATAAGTTTGTCTTCATTAAAAATATAATATTTTAATTATAAAAAATATATAATATTAGAAATTCGACAAAAAAAAAAATATTAGAGTTTCTACATTAAAAAAATATTACAGAAGTTCTAATTGAATGACAAAAAACAAATACAAAAAAAGATTTTAAAAAGAGATACAAAATAAAAAATAGAGAAGCAATAAATTTAGTTGTATATATCCTAAAAAAATTAGAAAAGCTCTAATTTATTTGTATATATCCAAATTTTTTTTTTTAATAATGAGTGTTTTTTAAACAAAAATAAAAAAGATATAAAAATAATAGAGAAGCTCTAATTGAATGACACTTAAGCAATTTTTTAAAAAAATTTAATTGAATGTCACCTAAGCAATTTTTCTTGAAAATGCACGAGAAGACTCCATGAAAATCTCGCTATGAATACTAGCGTCCTAACGGGCACGAGTGCCCGTCAATCCGCCTTTTTTATTTTGTTATCGTTTTGTGCCTATTATCGTAAATAGTGATTTATTTTAAATTGGGTACCTTATATATATATATGGTTATCCAGTTCCAATAAAAATATGTTTATTAATTTATTTTTATAAGAATATGTTTGTTAATTAATTGATAACTACTAAACCTCTTTTTTAGTTGTGCTTAGTTATTGAAAAAAAAAACTAAAAAAAAACTTTTATGGACAAGTTATTTTTCAACAAATACAAATATTTGAATAAAGTGAAGGGTAAAAGTGACAATAAAAAAAATTCTACACCAAAAGGGGTATTCTCTTTATATATTGGTATAGATTAAGGGCCCGTTTGGATTAGCTTATTTTTTAGCTTATTCAAACAGCTTATGCAATTTTTATGTATTATTATAAGTTTGTCAAAGTAGTTTGTGATAAAATAGCATATAAAAATACAATTTTCACTAATTTGAACTTATAAAATAACATAAAACCTAATTTATATTACATAAGGTTGTTTGAATAAACTCAAAAATATGCTAATCCAAACGGGCCCTAAGAAAGAAAAGAAAATTTTATTTTTTGACTAAGAAAAAAAAAAATTGAAACCAACTTTTGTGTGAAAGTTTTTTTACAATAAACATATACGAATGACCATCTTTTTTGTTGTGCTTAATTATTACTATTATTAAAAAGAAAAAAAGAAATTTTATTTTTTGACTAAATAAACAAATCGAAACCAACTTTTGTGTGGAAGTTTTTTTCAACAAACATATACAAATTTACCTTCTTTTTTATTGTGCTTAGTTATTACTATTATTAAGAAGAAAAAAAGAAATTTTATTTTTTGACTAAATAAACAAATCGAAACTAACTTTTGTGTGGAAGTTTTTTCAACAAACATATACAAATTTACCTTATTTTTTATTGTGCTTTGTAAGACCCGTAGAATTACTGTAGCAGAAATATGATTCTTGATATAGTAATTAGCTTATGCTATTTGTTTTTATTGATTCTCTGCTTGATTGTCTGTTTTGACAGAATTTTTGCTGAGATTGTGCTTGCGCGTAGTTTAACGTTTGAAAAATGGACACAATGATTTTATAAGCTTTAAATGAGTTTAGAAACATTTTTGTCTCGTCGAAATGTTGAAAATAATTTTCTAGTGGTTTTTGAGAAAACAGGCAAGATATACCCGCTGTTTGAAAATTTTACGGTTTCTAATTTCCGTCAAAATTTTAATGGAGACTTTATATATCGACTATGATGAGAATTTGATCTCATTATATTTTTATGAGCTAAGGAACGAAAATTTATTCGGAATAAAATTCATTCGAAAATTTGTGTATTGTTTTTATTAAAAGGTTTACGGTAGAATTTTTCTGTTTCCGTAAAGTTTATCGGTACGCGAGATACGGCTCGTTTAAGAGCGAACGTGGGGACTGAGTGAGATGAGTTGGCAAGCTCACAAAATATCTAGATATTTATGTGAGTTGCTTGGTGACCAAGTTTGAATGAATGGCTAGGATTTAGTCTTGCAACTTTTTACTATTTGATCCAAGGGCTAGGATTAATTGGAGAGATTTATACATAGGATTGGTCATGAGAATTTTCCATTCCTTTTCTCTTCCTCTCACGTGAACTCCCTTCCTCTCTTTCATTTCATTTTTTTTTCTAAGTGTTGATAGAACACAAAATTCTCACCTTAAGAGAAATCTAAGAGGAATTAGGAGAAGGGATCAAGAGCAAAGTTGTTCCTCTCATCTTGGTGGTGATTATGAGCTAGAGTTTATGGTAAGACAAATTATTCTCCCTCTTTTCCCTTAATTGGCCGTGTGGCCTTGGTGTAGTGAGTTTTAAATTTTACCTTTGTTAAAGGTATAGATCCATGATAGTTAGTGATAGAGCCAAGAGAAACAAATTGTGATTTGAATCGTTTGATTTTATGCTAAAAATATTTTGTGAAGTTTTGATTTTCTTACTCTTTTCTTTTGTTAATATTGTTGTGTGAGTTATTGTGATTATGGATCTAAAAGAAAGTTTTGATTGTGAGCCTTTTAGAAAGTTGGTGATTTTTGAAAGTGTTGGAAATAAATTTATGTTATGATCTATGTGAAATTGAAACTAGCACTAGTTGTTTTATGAGTTTAATTTTGGAAACAAAAGATAGTAAAGCAAAAGCCCCAAATTTATGAGTTATGAATTTAGGGTTTGAAGAAATTTTTCTAAAGTGTTGAACTTAATCAAATTGAGTTTGTTTATGTGAAATTAGCAATTAAATAAGTGTTTTAACTGCTTTTGTTTTTGAGAAAAATAATTTTGGTGTGACTTTTATATTCTGGCCGAAATTTGGAAGGATATTTTGGTCATTTTAAAATTGTTTTTGTGACCTAGAATCTTAACCATTTGATCCGTCTTTTCGAGACGAAGATTTCGGCGTATGGCTCGTCTCGATCGGATAAAGATTGAATGAGTTATGGCCATTTTATTGGAAAATGAAACTTGTAACTTGTGATGCAAGTAAACTTTTATTTTTGTGAAATTTTTTGAAGAGCTCATGGGTTGTTTTCAAATGGTTTTATTATGTGTGACTGATTGCCTTGGAGTTAGGAATCAAAGTGTTTCATAAATTGTTTTGAAATGAAAATATTTTCGCGTAGCGAGAAATAGTGCATTTAACTTCGTGAATTTTTAATCACTATGGGGAGAACTCGTAATCACTATCCGAGAGTGTTAGAAAGTACCTTAGACCCCTCTAGATTTTTGGGTTTTGGTTTCGTTTCGATAGAATACGGTGAGAGTATTTTATTGATGTTACGCTGCTTATATTTTAGGTAGCGTGAATTGTAGAATTGAGCGAGAAATTGTTGTGGAAGCTTGTAGAGGTAAGGGCATCACTTTATTTCTGTCTTTTCACTGGTTAATAACATGCTTGGTTATTTTCTGTGAAGTGCTGTGCTGTGTTTGGTATGCATGTATTATGTATTCTCGTGATGAGAAGTTGTTATTAAGACGTACGCTGTTTACATATGATTAGGAGAATATATGTATGAACAGGTGGTTGAAATGCATATGATGAGAAATGTATGTATGTTGTTGTGTTTGGTTTACATATGCTAGAGAGGTATGTATTTATTGCATTAGCATATATGGGGAAGCGTATGCTCATGCAGTTGGCAGTTGCGTGTACGGTGTGGTGATTGGGAGAGCCCACTTTTTATTCGTAGTGATCGGGAGAGCTACGAGATTTTTATTGAGTTCGATACGTAGTGATCGGGAGAGCTACGGGGTGTGGTGATCGGGAGAGCCCACTCTAATCCTTTGTAGTGATCGGGAGAGCTACGGGATTTTATTGATACTTATGGTAGGGGTGTGGTGATCGGGAGAGCCCACTCTAATCCTTCGTAGTGATCGGGAGAGCTACGGGATTTTATTGATACTTATGGTAGGGGTGTGGTGATCGGGAGAGCCCACTCTAATCCTTTGTAGTGATCTGGAGAGCTACGGGATTTTATTGATACTTATGGTAGGGGTGTGGTGATCGGGAGAGCCCACTCTAATCCTTCGTAGTGATCGGGAGAGCTACGGGATTTTATTGATACTTATGGTAGGGGTGTGGTGATCGGGAGAGCCCACTCTAATCCTTTGTAGTGATCGGGAGAGCTACGGGATTTTATTGATATTGTTAGTAGGGGATGGACCTACGATTTCGGAATTCATGCATGTGGCAGCCAGTGATTGGTGTCACGATCATTTTAGAGTCTGCATTGATAGGTGGTGTGTGCATTTAATTATATTATGCACGTGATGTGAATTTGCTAAATGTTTACTCGCTTTTTCCCATATCTGTTATTTGTATTATATGTTACTTGTGGTGACCCTTACTTTGAAACATGAACGGGTTACCCCCACCTAGACGATGGATTCCTGTCCGAGACCGTGGGTCGTGAGGACGACGGTGAGTTCGTGGGATTCCAGTGATCGAGGAGTGGTACATCTTAAGTTAGGCTGTGCGCCGGCGTGGTTTGTACACCATGCTCTTTTTGGATTAGGCATAGGATCTGACTCTTTTGGATAACTGTTGTCGCGGTGATTTTTGGATGTCAAACTATTGAGAAGCGTTGAATCACAAAACATTTAAATACACCACCGAGCTTTTATTTTTCCGAAGAAGGGAGAAAAGTCCGTTAAAACACCCTAAATAAAGAGATCGAGTTAAGGGGGTTGGTTACGCAAAGGGAAGGTATTAGCACCCTAGGCGCCTATAGTACTCTATCGGAACCTCTTGTATTCTATTCTAAGCGCTTGATTTTATGTGTTTGCAAATATGTACAAGATTTAGGGAAAATTGAGTGATAATTGAAAAAAAAATGAGTTTTGAGTGACAAAATGCTCTTGGTTTGAGTTCCAAGGTTTTAACCTAATGAAAATGATTTTTGAATTTGAAAATAAGACTTGATTTGAAAAACCAAGGGTTTTTGCCTAAAGAAAATAAAGTTTGATTGATTGAGGACTTGGTTTAAAATCCAAGTTGTTTTTTTGAGAAAAAGTTTGATTAACGACTTGGTTTAAAATCCAAGTTGTTTTGAAAAAAAGTTTTTGATAAGTGATATATTTTGGATATTTTTTAGAAGAGGTGTTGACCTCTATTTTTTGGCTAAAAAGGGTTAATGGTTTCTAACGAGAGTTCTAACGCTTTAACTAAACAACCTAAAATATTTGAATCGCGCCTAGACTTTTTGCAACGACATATAGGTCGAGGTTTTTTCCTTTCTTCGGATTAACACATTAAATATACTAACGAGCAATAATGAGCGAGAATTTAAAGCATACAATACATCCAGGGGGGGAACATGCAAATGGGATTGAATTAAATAATGACAATAATAAATAATGACTGAAAATAAATCGCGCCAATTATGCACATTTAAAATTACAACCAGGGGGGAAACATGCAAAGGGGATTGAATAACAATAATAATGATAGCATAAATATAAATAAAAGAGATATAAATATAGAGCATATAATATAACATAAGTGTGAGAAACATAAATATAAAGCATATAATCATAAAATCATGAGATGAATTATAAAGCATATAACAAGTAATAAATACGAAGCAAGTAATGAGACATAAGTATCATGTGAAGCATAAAACAAATAACAATTAATGACAAGATTAACACATAAAACATGAGAGTGGGAATAGACAAGAAAAAGCAAAAGCAAAAATTTAACACATCATAAATAAAATAACCAAATAATAAGATAACCTAGATAATACCAAACATTTCCAATTAAACATACATGCATATACTTGTCTAAAAATGAAAATTGAAAATCAATCAAGATACTTAAGACTATCATATCATACCATAGAAAATATCATCAAAATAAATCAAGCATTTTCAAAATCATATACATGCATATATATTTTTAATTAAATGAAGAAAATAATTTACAATTAAATCCCACTATTAAAAATTAACCACATTAAATAAAAAAAAACCTAGGACTAAATCATGAAAGCAAAAATTAAGCATGTTATCAAGCATAGAACAAATTTAGTGGCAATTAATAATTAAAACATCAAATAAAAGTCACTTAAGACTCTAACATATAAATCCTATAATTAATTAATGCAATTAAAACAAAATAAACAAGAAAAATCATGGGATCAAGGCAAAATGAACCAAAGTCAGAGGGTAACATTCAACAAAAAAATAATTAAAAGTTCATGGCATAATAAGAACATAGGAAAATAATTTTTAATCACATAAGATCAATTATTAACATTTAAACCTAATTAAATAGTGCCAAAAGATAAAAAAAATCAAAATAATACATGATTATATACACATCAAGATAAAAAGTTCCAAACATTAACATATTATTCATGTCATATGGTAAATTAAGTAACACAAGCATATTATCAAAAGTTAATTAAGTTAAACCTAATTTATACACTAATAAATGAAGAAAATATGGAAAAAATAGTAAATAAATGATTTAAAAATTTATTTCATGATATATCAATTAATAATAACCTAACATATAATTAAAAAATGATAATCATCTCAGGAATTAAAAATAAAATAAAATAACAGAGAAGGTGTGAATATCAAAACGAATAGAAAGGGGGGTGCAGAAAGTAATACCTGGACTTTGGGCTTAAAGCCCAGTATGCGTCAGAATCAGGTGTGGCACAGGTCCAAGGAAGCACAGTACGCGCGCGCAATCTGGTACGTCTGATCAGATCTGAAGGCGTGAGATTCAAATTAGAAGGTGATGGATCCGGTGCTCCGCAGGAACTGGAGACCACGGTGCAACGCGTCCTTTGGCTTGTTGGATCTGCATGTAAAAGAATCGGACACGCGCGATTTGTTGGCTTGATCTGACGGCTTTGACCCACACGCGAGATCTAACGGGCTTCATGGGATCTGGGGATCTGAGGGAACACCATGGGTCTTGTTCTTCCTCGCGTCAAGCAAACGGCCGGAGCTTCACCGGCGCGGCGACGAACATCACCGGACGTCCAAACAGTAATAAAACTCGCTCCATAATACTCTATCCCACTCGAAAAATCACGAGGAACACGAATCCACCGTTATTTTCTTCAAAGGATGCTTCGGTTTTGAAAAACGATGAGAAAAAGTTCAAACTTAAATTTCAGAAAACGTCATTTGAACGAGAGTTGGGTTAAATTAAGCAATGGGAAAGCATCTAGAGGTTATTTGATGATGAATGGGGTTAAAAAACGACAGAAACAGAGGCTGGAAACTCGTATTCAAATGTCACATTTTTGAAGGTTTTTGAGGTTTTGATTCTCTCGAATCTATGGGTTAGAGCTTGTGTTTTGTGGTTCTTTTATGCTACTGGAAGTGTTTGGAGGCTTATTTGATGAAGAAATTGAGATTTGGATGAGGTTTATGAAGAAATTGAATTTTGAGAAAAAGGGTAAAAATGAGAGAATTTGAGATGAATTTTCTCTGAGTTTGTGAATGAATTTCGTGGTCTCCTCTCTCCTCACTGAAGAGTGTTATTTGCAGTGGAAAATTAGGTTATGAGTTGGCTTCAATTGGATAAGAATCAAGGGTAATTTTGAGTTTTTGATTATGAGATTTTTGTGGGTTTTTGATCAAGAGAAATGAGGACACTTTTTATGCTCATGAACTGTGATGAAAGGAATATACTAGGATCAATTTGAGGAGATAAGGATCAAGAGAAAATTGTGGGATTTAAGTGTGATGGGAAAAATGGTGAAAAATCAATTAAAATGAATTAATGAAAATACATGAAAATATGGAAAATGAAATATAAATTGATAAAGGGCAAATATGTCATTTTTCAGGGTTTATACAATGCATGATTTAAATTGGAAACAATTGAAAAAAGTTTGAATAAAAAAGATTACTTGTTGATGAAGAAATGAATTTTTGAACTTAAAATGTAAATATGAATATAATAATATAATATAAAATAAAAATGCAAATTAAAATATAATTAAAATATTTTTATTATGCTCATAATATATGAAAATGATGGAGATGAAATTATAACTCAAAAATCATAAAGAATGGATGAAGAATGAGATTACTTGCAAAAGAAGTAACCTTAATATTTGAAATTTTTGAAAAGGGTAAAATGGTAACAAAATCAAGTTTATGAACAAATTATGGTACAAGAGCATATTTGGAAATTTATGGTGCAAGAAAAAGATCAAAATGTCATGTAATTAATTATCTAAAAATGAAACAGTTAAGCAGCATAAACAGGATAAAATACTATTTTTTAGCAATTTTAAATTAACAAATAATAATAATGTGATGAAAATTAACATGTTTAAAATGAGCCAAAATTAAATGAAGAAATTAGGGGTGGTCAAAAAATGGGGTATGACAGATGCCCCTATTTAAGTTTCTTCTACCGGAAGTTCGAAAGAAGAAAAAGATATTTTTGTTGTTTTGAAAGGACGGAAGAAGAAACTTAAATATAAAGTACACCATTTTTTGACAACCGAACAGGGAATGATATGATGTTATGTTATGAATGCTAGGCTTGTAAACATTTGAAAATGCAAGGTTATGCAGAACTTACCTGGCAGGCAGGAGACAGACTCACTGGGGAACATGAATGATGATGACAAAAGCAGTACAGTCTTATAAGCAGACAGAAGCAGTAAAGTCCTGTAACGGACAGAAGTAGAGACAGAAAGCGATAAAGTCCTGTGAGCGGACATAAGCAATAAAGTCCTGCATCGGACAGAAGTAAAGACAGAAAGCAATAAAGTCCTGTGAGCGGACATAAGCAATAAAGTCCTGTGAACGGACATAAGTAAAGACAGAAAGCAATAAAGTCCTGTAGCGGATAGAAGCAGTAAAGACAGTGTCTACCAGCATTGTGGGATGCTATGGACACAACAAGGAAATAAATTGTCTGCTGTCATTGTAGGAGAGCAAGACGTAAAAGGGAGAAGAGACTTTGTTTGCTATCATTGTGGGAGAGCAAGACAGAAGAATAAAGATAATGTAAGCCGTCATTGTGGGAGAGCATGACATAATAAGAAGATAAACTGTCTGCTGTCGATGTAGGAGAGCAGGACACAAGAATAAAGTGAATGTATGCCGTCATTGTACGAGAGCAGGACACATGAAGAAAGTAAATGTATGCCGTCATTGTAGGAGAGCATGACATAATAAGAAGATAAACTGTCTGCTGTCGATGTAGGAGAGCAGGACACAAGAAGAAAGTGAATGTATGCCGTCATTGTGGGAGAGCATGACATAATAAGAAGATAAACTGTCTACTGTCGATGTAGGAGAGCAGGACATAACAAGAAAGTAAATGTATGCCGTCATTGTGGGAGAGCATGACATAATAAGAAGATAAACTGTCTGCTGTCGATGTAGGAGAGCAGGACATAACAAGAAAGTAAATGTATGCTGTCATTGTGGGAGAGCATGACATAATAAGAAGATAAACTGTCTGCTGTCGATGTAGGAGAGCAGGACACAGGAAGAAAGTAAATGTCTGCCGTCATTGTGAGAGAGCAGGACACAGGAATAAAGTAAATGTCTGCCGTCATTGTAGGAGAGCAGGACATAACAAGAAAAGATAAATTGACTTGACCAGATGTATTGAGAATGACTTTTCTGGGGAATAAAATGTAATTTTGCAAATGTTTATTTGTAGCATCTGCTACTTGAAATATGTTTGATGATGACATCCTGGATCAGATACACTGAGAATGATATTTTTTGTAATATATGATTGATGGTGACATCTCTGGACCAGAAACACTGGGATGACTCTTTTTGTGATGAATGATTGATGGAGACATCTCTGGACCAGGCACACTAGGGATGACTCTTGTAAATTTTGTGAGAAAAAGATGCCCCAAGAAACAAGTTATTATCACTGGGGGAGACTGAGACAAACACAAAGGGAATGACGCAAGTGACCCAACTGGCGAAGAGATGACAAAAGGGATATATAGGTTTACAGAAGAGGGGAATTCGACTCCACTGGGGGCATGATATAGTTTCACTGAGGAAGGTATTACTTGTTATGAGAGCTTAATGAAGGCAAATGCGAAATTATCAGACATTATCTACTGTCGACGAGAGATGGCATATCCAGACAAATGACTAAGATTACCCACTATTATACAAATGATGGTATACTGAGGAAACCTGAATGATGAAATTATTTGTGAAGTAAATTAATTAACACCTCTTTTCCATATACATTGGTGATGACATCACTTGGGGAAAGCGAGAGTTTAATTGTTTGTATGCAAGCTTCTCAAATAAAGAGACTGCTACTTGCTGATTGGAAAAAGAACTCAATCCAGGAAAGAACTGGAGAGAAAATAGTTAAACAAGACTCTGTACCCAACGAGGAAGAAACTCGATTGGGAAACAACTAAAGCAACCTTCTTCCACGAGGATTATCTCGGTGGGGAATGTAGAAATGATATGCATTTTCTGCTTAGGGCTGACAATCTATTTAGGGAGAATGACACGCCCACCTTTATTATCGGAGAATAAACACGACCAAGACGAGTGAATTAATGAATATGTGGAAAAATGCAGTCATGCATGAATTGTGTGAGTATATATGTTATGTATGAATGAATGTCAAGAATGTATGAATGTTATGTATGCATCATATGTATGACTCTTGTATTTGTATGATTATATAAAACTTGGACGAGACAAGACTGGACAGGTAAGATAGGAAGCGGCCCGACATAGCTGTTCAACCCTTGTAGATAGATTAAATCAAATCATCGGAACGACGCCCGGTGCATAATATCAACTGATGGTGAAACGAACATTTGTTGGGGATAAAGCCCATTAATCAGAAGTTTGGCAGAAGTCGCATTTGTGAACCAAATCAGAATGCTTTCTCATGGTCAAGCTTCGACAGTCATGCTTTTTTGTTTTTGTATTTGTTGTTTTATATATATATATATTTTTTTTTTTTTTTTTTTTTGAATCCCTAACTTTTGCCTGGATCGCCCTTTCAGGTTTTCAATCCACCGGGATTATATTTTTTGTTTGCCCCTAATTTTTGCCTGGATCGCCCTTTCAGGTTTTCAATCCACCGGGACGCTCATTTTTGCCTAAGCCGCCTTTTCAGGTTTTCAACTTAGCAAGCCTTTTTTTTTTTTTTTTTAGCAATGACTGTGTTTGTCTATCCGTTCTCGGGACAAATGTTGATTGTATGCTTCTATGACTCATGAGTTGGAGAAGAATATGCTTGTAGTTTGTGCTTAAGATAACATGAAAAATTTCTGATTAACAACTTCAAATCCCACTGTTTAGGACGCTTCATATTGGAGGTACTCTGACAAATAAGATGTCCCAAACGAGTGAAACCTTAACCTTGAATCCTTGAAAGGTATGCCCCTAATTGGCAGAATCCTGAGATAACTTGCCCCAAGTTTAAGGAAACTTTGACTTCGAATCTTTGAAGAGAATGCCCCTGGTGCAAGGTCTTGCCCCTGTTTGGCAGAATGATGAGGTAACTTGCCCCAAATTGGCAACATGCTGAGGTAACTTGCCCCACATTATGAAACCTTAAGTTGATCCACTCTCGATTAGACCATTTGCTTGAATTTCCTTGATGCTAAACATAAGCTTGCGAATAAAATTGTTTCTTTTGAAAAGTGTTTCTGAAGTAATATACATGCAAGTTTTGGAATCGAAAAAGATTTTATAGAAAACACGTGTAGTGTGTGTAAAAGATAGTTACTCAACAAACAGGTGGAGTCAGTTTTAACAAGGTTTTGCTGATTATGCTTTCAAAGTGACCCAATTTCAATTAGGTCTTTTGAGGGTTATAACGTGGCCTGGTTCATGGTTTTGAAAAAAAGATTTTAGGCTCAAATTTATGTTTTTACCCACCCACTCTTCTTTGATGTCCTTCATTCCTAGATATTCAATTAATTCATCAGGCACATTTTGATCACCCAGAGGATTTCTTTGACAATGAACGCTTGAGATCGATTCTTTGGTCGCCGCCTTAATGAGATTCTTGGAGTAACAGTCACTTAATTCACAAACTTGCTTTTGATCCCCTTATTTTTATGGACCATCGGGATACCATAATTTTTGCTTCTAATTAAATGTAAACATTGTAGAAAATATCCACTTCACTTGATAACTATAACATTACAAAAATACAATGAATAAAAACACTTCTTTTTTCCTTCTTTTTTTTATTTTTTATTATCCCTAACTTTTGTATGGATCGCCCTTTCAGGTTTTCGATCCACCGGGAAATTTTTTTTTATTGGAAACTAAAAGAAAATACAATGAATAAACAAACTTAAAATGTCCATATTATACTTCATTCCCTTCGGGTCTTTTCTAAGCGCAGCATCCTTCTCTTGAAGCTGGATGGTCTTTTGGACAATTATCCGACTTTGGGTCAAAAACTCATGCTTCTTTATATCTAAATCTCTTTTCAACGTTTCATGCCTAATCTCTAATTCTTCATGCTTTTTCTTCAAACACTCTTCTCACGAGCTAACTCGGCCAATTGTTCGAGTAACTCTTCTTTGGTGTCAGCAATCATAGGTACAGACATTTGTGACTGCCACATGACATTGTAAGCTTTGTCCTCCTAATTTCTTGTATCTCAGACAAATGGATCCTCTTGCATCAAGATGTATCATTGAATTAATTGAAAAACTACCCTGCCCCGGGTCAAGATTTAAGGGTTGTGTTTTGTAAAGAAAGAACACCATCTTCTGGCTCAAAGGGGTTGAATACGGATTATCTCCTTATTTCTCCGGTGTTTGGGAAGTGAAACAATGCCTTGCATCTAATCAAATTACTTTATAGTGTCAGGTTAATAGGTTAATTGATGATGGAATATCTAGGATTTTTGTTGAAAAGATGGTGATTTGTTGATCTGATGGTGGTGTAATAACTTGCTCAAAGGATTTAAGAAAGTTATTTTAGACATTGGTGAGTGGTGGTTGAGATTTCTGAGGTGAGGGGTTCTCTAAATCCAAGGCTAGCTTCAGTAGTTTTGCTTGAACATGTCCAGGAATACTGGATACAACAATATCAGAAGATGATTGATGTATAGCAGTTTCAACAAAGGTTTCAACTACAGGAGAACTAGGGTTGTGATCAGAAAGGGTCTTTTCTGAATCAGCAGACCTTGGTGTAACATGGTTGATGGACTCATGCACTGGGGATAGAATAACAATTGTCTCCTCATGAGAAATATTTTGAGGAAGAGCTTCAGAAGTTGCAACCTTTGCATTAACTTTTGAGGCTACTTGCTCAATATTCTCCACTGGGCCAGGAGTAGCAACACCTGTTTCTGAAAATAGTGACAACACATGTTCAGAAAATCTCCTCATTGACTCAGGGGATGGTACAAAGCTAACTACTGGTGTTTCAATTGAATCACTAGCAGCAACTTCTACTATACAGTTGGTTTTAGGTTTCAAATCAGAAAGGATTTTTGAAAAAGAGTTTTGGACAGGAACTGTATAGGGGATGTTTTTAGCATGCTTTGGACCATTAATGACATAATCAGGAATATTCTTAAGATTAATCTTTTTGTAAATACCTTGATTTGCCAATCTCATCACCAACTCATCCTTAGGAATAGGAGTGTCCAGAAATGCATTAGGCTCAGCATCTACACCACTATCCCAGCTGGTTTCCTCCCTAGTAGTAAATTCTGCTACTTGCCTCAAAGCATCTTGTGTCTCCAAATCCTCTTGATCTTCAACAGAAAGTTTCAATTGCCTTTTCCTCTTCATTACTGATTTCTTCTTCCTAGGTACTTCTGGGGCGACAGCTGTAACGCCCCGAACCCGAGCCTAATAATAATCTAATTTCTAGAATGATTTTTCAAAAATTCTCTTTCAGAAACATCACGCAGCGGATAAAATAACTATAAAATTGAACTTGATATTTGAAATTATTTAAAAATTATAGTGAAGACAAAATATGAAGACTTTCTTTCTAATAAAATACATTAGTTTTAAAATAAATGAGCCAAACATCCTAGACTCTAAGACATCTTCCCAAGTGTCACAATCAGAGCGGGCTTCCCTTGACTTGAACTCGAAACTCGACAACCTGTAGATACTGCGACTTCACAATCGCAGGGCCAAGCCAGACAAGACAAAAAGCAAGGGGTGAGAATATATTTATACAAGGCATCGGTGTATTAACACACAAGAATAGGGAAAACATATAAACAAAGATATCGTCCTTTGGAATGATCAAACACACAAGCAAACACAACTCATAAATATAACGACATCATTAACAACTTCATTGCCATATCTGGCTACATGTTACTACTTCATTGCCTTACCTGGTTACATTAATACTACTTCATTGCCATATCTGGCTACATTAATACTACTTCATTGCCATATCTGGCTACATAATTTCAACTTCATTGCCATATCTGGCTACATTATTACTACTTCATTGCCATACATGGCTACATAATATCAACATCATTATTAACACAACAAAAGACTCAATCACCAAATAAATCAAACACCAATTAGTTCGACGCCAATTAAACTCAACACCAATTTAATTAAACACCTATTTAATTCAACACCAAATAAATTCAACACTAATTAAACTCATCACACAAAACTAACTCCTAGAGTCACTGTACATCGCCATTACTTAATTATTTTGTAATCAAAATAAGACCTCCTTCATAAACTTAATATATAAAAGCATAATTGTGATCATATAAACTCCTCCACACATGTTTTAATTTTAAACTCAAACATTAACAAACTCAACTATTAACATATAGTGCTAGGTTTTGAAATAAAATAATATCCTCTTAAATTTGAGTTCGGTTAAAGTATGCTTGTCAGGTGAAGTCAACTAGGCAATTGCTATACATAACCAAATAATAACGACAACATGAAATATAGTATTCTACTATCATTAGTTACTATTTTTTTTTCCAAAAGGAATAATAGAATTTATTTTACTAAAAATTGCAGCACATCTTAAATTGAAAATTCTTATTGGTTGCATAATTTTGAAATTAAATAAAAAAAAAAGACATAAGCAATAACAACAACAATTAAGAGAAATTCATAAAAAAATTCATAACATCAAAAGACATGAAAAGAAAAGGGAAAAGGGAAGGAGGGCAAGGTCCCCTCGACTACTCTTATGGTTAACACTACCCCTATGCGTAAACAATCTCACCCCCTTCACCCCCTTACCTCGAATTTGTAGATCTTTTTTCTCCGCTCTCCTTCTTCTCTTTGCAATTTTTGGTGGTAAATCCTAATTGTTTCAAGCTACTCTTATTTATAGAAAAAGCTTAGGTTTGTTTTTCCCAAAGAAAAGAGATAATCATGAAATTTGTTTCAATTTTAAATCTTGATAATATCTTCCAAAAATATATTTCTCAACAAAATATTTGTTACAAAAATATATTCCTAAAGCATATCTTTAAAATATCTGAAATTAAAATATATCTCTAATTTTTGTGGCCAAAAATATATTTTCACAAAAAGATACCTTTATAATTAATTCTTTCCTTCTGTACGGATTTACTAATTTGCACCCCCTCAACCTACTTATTTCGCTTTTTAATGACTACACATGTCAAAACAATTACGTAAATACTAACCGGATAATTAAAATAAGTCAAATTCCAAATAAATAAGTAGTTCTAAATTTTGGGGTGTTACAATAGCAGCAGTGCCAGAAGTACTAGGTGGCCTTCTTGAAACTTCACTTGCCTCTGCTTCTTGAACAGTAGGCTCAGGGTTCACAGGGGTTTCTTCAACAATCTTCTTTCCAACTTCTGATGTATCCTTTACACCAGAAGTACTCACAGACTTCTTTGGAGTTCCTCTTGCTTTCTTGGATCTAGACTCTGTTGCTTCTGGCCTTTCACCAGCCTTCCTTTTCTTTTCTTGAGCGGGCAACATATATCTTGTAGCAAGTCTGTCATCCAACTTCTGAGTTCCTCCTTCCTCCAGAAGTTTCTTATGCATTCCAGCAACAAGTCCAACTTCTTCCTTAGACACAGTAGTAAGAAAGAAATACTTATTCTCTTCAAACTTCTTTAGTTTAAAAGTGACCTGAGGGATAACCAAAGGACCAGGGGTCTTCACAACTCTCTTTACTGTAGCGCCGTCTATCACAGATGGATTTGCATCAATAAAAGAACTGTATCCTGGGAAGACAGGCTTTAGTGATTGCAATAAGTAACTTCTGTGAAACATAAAGGACAGAAATCTGCTGTATTGCACATTTGTGATGCCTTTATTTTTACTCTCATTGATGGCTCTACACATGTGATCAAAAATAACCTTAGCAAAATTCACATGAGCCTTTGTTCCCAAATAGTATAAGATGGTCTTATAGTATTGAGAAACTTGGTCAGATGATCCAGCTTTTGGTATTATTGACTCACACAGAATTTTGTAAATCATTTTGTAAATAGGTTTCATATCCCTGTTGCTCTTTGAAGTGGAATGCTTGCAGTAAATCTCTTCCTGAATAATATGATTTGATTCTTCAGTAGGATGAGGAGCAACTCCAGAAAAAGGTAGCCTTGCTGCTTGCTTAATGTGCTCCTGTCTGATTCTTATACAGACTACACCAACCTCTGAACGAATCTCTTTGCCCTAAAATTCCAAATCTTTCCTTTGATCAGCGTTTCCTCCATCATTTTGAGACGCTTCATCATTCTCTATTTGAGATGTACCTTTAGAAATCACTTCTGCCTTCATCCATAAGTCCTTTACAATTTCTAGATAGACAGGTCCATTAAGAATGTCCAAGAAAATAAGCAATCCTTGTGCTTGAAACACTTCCTTGACCCCATCTACTCCATTTACTCTTATGCCTTTGAAATCCACCGCTTTTTCGATAAGCAAGAAAAGATCAGAAATGGGAAAATCCACTTTATCTTTTGTAAGAACTCCAGGTGTTGAGGCTTCAATGTCAGCAATAGAAGGGACATTAAGAAATTGATCTCCTTGTTGTTGTTGTCGTTGTTTACCAGATGAAGACGACATGATTCTGAGTTTTAGGGTTAGGGTTTTCTAATTTGGGAGAAGAAAGAAATTTCTGAGTTTTAAGAAGAAATGAAAGTGTAGGTAGTGAGTGTGCAAGTGTGTGAATGTGAACAGTTAGTGAGTTTAAAAGGAAATAAACGCGCAAAAACGTATTAACTGAAAGGACAGGGGTAAAAGAATAACTTAACAATTCACAAAATGAATTAGAACACAATCATCACTAACCAACTTCTTTCTCTAATAGCAAACAGACACGTGTATTAGAAGCTTAATTAAATATCTGACACGTTACCAACAGCAGTTGAAGAGGTTACTCAACAGTTACTGTCACGTCACGTTCAGAACCACTCATGCAAACTTCTGATAGAAATACCAGAAGATGGTTTGTCCAAACTTCTGATGCATAAGTTCTGACTCCCCCTAACTTCTGATAGAGATACCAGAAGATGGTTTGTCTAAACTTCTGATACAAAGGTTCTGACTCCCCCTAACTTCTGATAAACTTCCAGAACTTCCATAAAATAATATTCTTCATCAGAGTTTCAGCTTATTCACAGATTTCCATCATATTAAGGTTCTTTTTGATAAAATCAAATCTTTTAACAGCCAGGGGTTTTGTAAAGATATCAACCCATTGATTTTCAGTATCAATAAACTTAAGATCAATAACACCCTTCTGTACATAGTCTCTTATAAAATGATGTTTAATCTCAATATGCTTAGCTCTTGAGTGTAGAACAGGATTTTTGGAAAGATGAATGGCAGCAGTGTTATCACAATATAAAGGAATACTGTGACTGCTTATTTGATAATCTTCCAATTGATACTTCATCTAAAGCAGTTGTGTACAACACTTAGCTGCTGAAATGTATTCTGCTGTTGACATAGTGTTATCACAATATAAAGGAATACTGTGACTGCTTATTTGATAATCTTCCAATTGATACTTCATCCAAAGCAGTTGTGTACAACACTTAGCTGCTGAAATGTATTCTGCTGTTGACATAGCTATGGTGGTTTGCCTTTTACTGGCCCAAGAAATCAAATTTTCACCAATGAATTGACAGTTTCCACTAGTGGATTTTCTTTCAAGTTTATCACCAACATAGTCAGCATCACAGAATCCAATCAGTTTGTAATCATCAGATTTCTGATACAGTAATTCAATGTTACAAGTAGCCTTCAGATATCTAAAGATTCTCTTTACAGCAGTAAAATGAGATTCTCAAGGATCTGACTGAAATCTTGCACACAAACATACACTGAATAAAATATCAGGTCTAGAAGCTGTTAGATAGAGAAGAGATCCAATCATACCTCTATATAACTTCTGATCAACCTTACCTTCAGACTCACCTTTGCTAAGACTTGATGTAGGATGCATTGGAGTGTTCATGGGTTTGCAGTCTTCCAAATTGTATTTCTTCAGAAGATCTTTGATATACTTTGATTGATGAATGAAGTTTCCTTTCTTTGTTTGATTGATCTGAATTCCCAGAAAGTACTTTAATTCTCCAATCATTCTCATTTCAAATTCATCTTGCATCATCTTAGAAAAGCTTTTGAAAAGTCCAGCATTATTTGATCCAAAAATGATGTCATCAACATAGATTTGAATGATCAGAATGTCTTTCTTCAGAGTCTTTTTGAATAATGTATTGTCAACTTGACCTTTCACAAAACCATTGTCAACCAAGAAGTTACTTAGTCTCTCATAACAAGCTCCGGGAGCTTGTTTGAGTCCATAAAGTGACTTCTTTAGCCTAAACATATGATCTGGATTTGAAATGTCTTCAAATCCTGGAGGTTGTTTGACATATACTTCTTCAGAAATTACTCCATTCAGAAATGCACTCTTAACATCCATTTGATAAAGTGTAATGTTGTTGTTGACAGCATAAGAAATAAGTAATCTTATTGCTTCCAATCTTGCAACTGGAGCATAAGTCTCTATATAATCAATGTCTTCTTGTTGACTGTATCCTTGTGCAACAAGTCTAGCTTTATTTCTTGTTACTTCTCCCTGTTCATTCAGCTTATTTCTGTATACCCACTTTGTTACAATAATGTTCTTGTCTTTTGGTTTGGGTACCAGATCCCATACATCATTTCTCTGAAATTGATTCAGTTCTTCTTCCATTGCAACTATCCAAGCATCATCAGATAAGGCTTCATCAGTGGTTTTGGATTCAATCAAAGAAACTAGACCAAATAAGGATTCTTCATCCCTAAAACTTGATCTTGTCTTCCTAGGACTGTTCTTATTTCCAATTATAAGCTCTTCAGGATGTGATGACTTGTACTTGAAGGTATTTCTTGGAATAGTTGTTTCTTCTTGATCAGGATCTTCAGTTTGTGTTGTTTGATGATCATCAGATTCTGGAACTTGGTTGTTCTTTGGAGCTTCCAGAAGTCCAGGAGTGAAATCAGGTCCAGAACCTTCATCTTCTGAGTCTTGAGAATCTGAAATTTCTATAACAGGCTCTGACTTTTCTTGGTCAGGCACTTTGTCATCAAACTTTACATGCATAGATTCTTCAACTGATTGAGTTTCAGAATTATACACTCTGTATGACTTGGAGCGCTCATAATATCCAATGAAGATACCCTTACTGGCTTTAGAGTCAAATTTCTTAAGATGAACTTTAGTATTCAAAATGTAACATGTACAACCAAATTGGTGAAAATAAGAGATATTGGGTTTCCTTCCTCTAAAGAGTTCATATGTTGTTTTATTCAGAATATGTCTAATATAGATTCTGTTCTGAATATAACAAGCAGTGCTTACTACTTCTGCCCAGAAAATATTTGCCGAAGAATGTTCATGCATCATGGTTCTAGCCATCTCTTGCAAAGATCTGTTCTTTCTTTCTACAACTCCATTTTGCTGTGGAGTGCTAGGAGAAGAGAACTCATGGAAGATTCCATGTTCTTCACAAAAGTTTTCAAAAGGTTCATTTTCAAATTCTCCACCATGATCACTTCTAACTTTTAAAATCTTTAAATCTTTTTCATTTTGAATTTGGGCACAGAAGACACTAAACTCTTCATATGTATCACTTTTAGATCTCAGAAATCTTACCCAAGTCCATCTACTATAATCATCAACAATGACTAGTCCATACTTCTTTCCATTGAGTGAAGCAGTGCTAACCGGTCCAAACAAATCAAGGTGCAGAAGTTCAAAAGGTCTAGAAGTAGAAACAATGTTTTTAAGTTTAAATGAGCTTTTGACAAACTTCCCTTTCTGACAAGAGTCACAAAGAGAATCTAAGTGATAAGTCAATTTAGGAAGGCCTCTCACAAGATTGTCTTTGCTAAGCTTGGAAATTAATCTCCAATTAGCATGACCTAATCTTTTATGCCAAACCCATTTCTCATCACTTAGAGTCAATAAACAAAGCACATTCTGATCTTCCAGATCAGATAAATTAACTTTATAAACATTGCCCTTTCTACAGCCTCTAAAAAAAATGGATTTATCAGAATTGTTAATTACAGTACATGAATTCTTATTAAACACAACATCATAATTATTGTCACATAATTGACTTATGCTAAGTAGATTATGTTGTAGTCCATCAACCAACCAAACATCAGAAATAGTAAGAGAAGAATTACCTACTTTACCTATACCAATGATTTTGCCTTTTTGGTTCCCACCAAATCCTACAGTTCCTCCCTCTCTCAGATTCAGGGTGAGGAACAAGTGTTTGTCTCCTGTCATGTGTCGTGAACATCCACTGTCCAGATACCATGAGCTTTGCCTTCTTCTTGCGATGCATACCTGCAGTAAACATTATCTCAGACTTTGGTACCCATATTCTGATGGGTCCTCTAAAGTTAGTTCTTTTATCCTTCTTCTGTCTCTTGTAACTTCCAGAGGATCCAAGGTGAGGTGAGCCTTGAAAAACAGGTTTAGGCTTAACCTTTCCTTTGGACCTTGATCCAGAATGTGTCAGCAAACCAGCTTTCAAGTTTATACAGCCTGATCCCATGCCCCGAATACTCTTAGGCTTGAAGATCTTTTGTGCTCCTTTACTAGACTTGGATACTGAAGCAATGGGAGGAGAGGTTTTCAAAAACTCCACGCTTACTTGAGCATCTGACACTTTTGGATTTTCTGTACCATTACTAGAAACAAAATTAGAATAAAGATCAGAAGGTGTTTTGCTTATGCACACAGACTGATTTGAGTTTCCTTTGACAGTACTTCCCAAACCTTGTCCAGTGTATTTGCAAGCACCATATATCATAGAAGCTAATCTATGCTTATCAATATTATGATGAACAAACTCTTGAAGAGCAATTTCTTGCTTATCATAGGGTTTGCTACATGTTCTGCAACCATTTTCAAGAACTTGAATAGTCTTTAAGGACTTCTTGTAGTCTTCTTGAATATGATTAACTTTATCATTGAGCATGTTAAACGTTTGTTTAAAAAGTTCTAGCTCATTTGATTTTTCCATGTATTTCATCACAGTATCTTTCAAAGCCTTAGAAAGTTGAGTATCAGATAGTTTAGAAATAACCTGCTCAATGTTTTCTGAATCTGACTCAACATCACTTTCAACATCTGACTCTGCTGTGGCCATGAGTGCCAAGTTAGCTTCTGCATTTTCAGCTTCATCATCAGACAGCTTGTCAAGATCTTCCCATGTAGCTAGAATACTCTTCTTAGCTTTGTTCTTGAAAGTGCTCTTTCTTCCTTTTCTTTTGGTGCTCAATTCAGGACAATTAGCAATGAAGTGTCCAGGCTTGTTGCAGTTAAAGCAATTCTTTGAATCATCCTTCTTATCTTTGTTTCCAGAACTTCTGTAACCAGAACCTTTAGATCCAGAGCTTCTACCAGAATATCTTGGCTTTCTTTCTGTCCACTTCTGGAACTTCTTGGTCAGAAGTGCAAATACATCATCATCTGATCCTTCTTCTTGATCATCTGCAGAAGATTCTTCTGCTTCAGATTCAACAACCTTAGCCTTTAGAGCCTTAGAAGATCCAGAAGTAGTTGGCAGAGCCAAAGACTTCATTCTCTTCTGAGGTTCATCAGAAGCTAGCTCAATCTCATGACTCATGAGTGAACTTATTAAACCTTCCAGGCTTAGGGTGTCTAAATCCTTTGCTTCCTGAATGGCAGTGACCTTAGGTCTCCACTTAGCAGGTAAGCTTCTGAGAATCTTCTTCACATGATCAGAAGTAGTATAACTTTTCTTCAGAACTTGAAGACCAGCAACCAGAACTTTGAATCTAGAAAACATAGATTCAATGTTCTCATCTTCTTTCATTCTATAAAGTTCATACTGTTGGATCAAAAGTGTTGCTTTTGCCTCCTGTACCTGTTTGTTTCCATCATAAGATGAACACAAAGAATCAAAGATACTTTTGGCAGTAGATTTATCTGTGATCTTAAGGTACTCTTCATGAGATATGCAGCTAAGCAGAATATCCTTGACCTTGTGGTGCTTCTTATATGCTTTTTTGTCCTTATCAATAAAAGCTTGTCTTGCATCATAGTCTAATCTTCCTCTTTCATCCAAAACTTGAAATGTTACTCCTCTTTCAACTAAGTCCAAAAGTTCATCATCAATACCAACTAGATGACTATAGATTCTATCTTTCCACCAGGAAAAGGTAGTGAACTTAGGCTTTGTTTGGATTGATGGAATAAAACGGAGCGGAACGGAATGGAACACAATGGAATGGAGTGGAACGGAGCGGAATGGAATTGAAATTTCATTCCATTGTTTGGTTATCTTATATTGTGACAAAATAATATTTTGATTTCATTGTTTAGAAGTGGACAAAATAGAACAAAATGAAAATAGGGGTAAACATGTAATATTAAAATGATGAAGTCTCATTCCATTGCATACACCCCAATTTGGAGGGGAAAGAAAATTAGAAGATTGGATGGTATGGGATGGAATGGGTACCATTGTGTTCCATTCCACTCCATTCATTTTTTGTAAATCCAAACAATGGAATCTAATTAGTTACCACTCCATTCCATCACATACCATCAATCCAAACATAGCCTTAGGAGCTTTGCCGGTGTTGTTTTTATCATCAACATCATAGTTGAAGGGAATAGCAGTTCCTTCAGTTTTGTTCACCGGATCCAGACATAGTGTTTTGACACAACAAACAACTGTCTCACTGCAAAGTGATATAACAGAACCAGGCTCTAGATGCCAATTGAAGGTGTGAAAACACAAGAAGGGGGGGTTGAATTGTGTTTTGGGTAGTTTTAAAAACTTCTTCTAAGTTTTGCAACTTACCAGAATCAGCAGCGGAATAACTTTAAACACAAACAACTTCTGGCGATGGTGAAAGAAAAACAGAGGAGAGAAAGGAGAAGATGAACACACAAGATTTCTACTGGTTTCTCTCACAAACCGAGAGTAGTCCAGTCCCCTTGCACTTCCAAGGGATTTCACTATAATCACACAAGATTACAAATGCTCAAGCCAACTGCAAGAGACTTCCTATGCTCAAGTAACACAATACAAGAGACTTCCAATGCTCAAGCATACAAGCAAGAGACTTCTAAAACAAAGTTACAAAGAAAATGTTTGAACAACTGATAAACAATATTAGAGTTCTTAGAACAAAATAATACAACTTTAAAAACAGGACTTATCTTAGAATTCTTGAAAAGAAAACTAAGGTTCAACAACTGACTAGTCAGAAGTTGAAAGCTATTTGTCCTGAATTTTGATATAAGCTCAAGTTGTATCTAAGTTAAAAATTGCTCTTAGAAATTCAGCAGTATAACAGCACTTTTGTTCTTCGTAGGTATGTTGTATTTGTCTTCAAATTCTTCCTCCTTTTATAGATGATGTTGGAGCGTCTTGAATTTGAGCGGACAAAGATGAAAACAGCTACGTAGTACTGTACTATTATTTTCATTTGAAATGTGCTTATTCAAATCAAGTAAAGATTAAAATCTGAGCCTTGATTTCGAATATTCTCCCATATCAGGAAAATAAAGATAGTACAATAGTACAAACGTCATTATCATGAGGATAACGGTCTTGTAAGAGGTTTCTTCTGCCTCTCCTGAATTTGCCATTTAGATGATAGTCGTTATAGAGAATAGAATGTTCTTCTAACAAATTCTGCTGTTTCAACATCATCAGAATCTTGAGATGAAACTCTGCTTCTGATGAGTTCAACTTCTGGTTGACTTTGACTAGGAAACTTCTGGTGACCACAACTTCTGGTTTCATTCTCCAGAACTTGCTTTTCCCAACTTCTGGGAGCGCTTCTTAGCATAGCAACCAGAACTTCAATTTTCTAGTGAACATAAAATTTTAACTTATATACCTGCACACTAGAGTAAATTATCAGTACTCCCTATTCTATATTAATACTATTGTTATCATCAAAACTACTTGGGTTATATTAGAACCAACTTTGTTCCAACAAGATTTTCCCTCCCTGGGTGCGTCGATGGTGACGCCCACAAGTGCAGAAACGGAGAGGAGCTCTTCGAACTTCCTCTTCACTGATCCGACGGTGAGAGGCCTGAATCCGCTGCCGGATATAACTATAGCAGATTGGAAATTTTCCCATTTGCTGAGTTGCACAGCCATGCCGTCGGGGACGTAAAAGTCCTCTGGACGGTGAACAGACATGGCCACTTGGAGCGCGCTGGCCCCTGCGCCCGCATCGTCGTCGGGCTTGGGTTTCTGCTGAGGCTCCTGCTGGGGAGCGTCAGCCTTCTTGACAAACTGCTTGAGATGTCCGCCCTTTATCAGAATTTCAGTTGCATCCTTCAGATGGATGCAATCCTCGGTCATATGACCGTGAGACCGGTGGTACCTGCACCACTTTGATTTGTCCGCGGTGGGTTTCGCGGGCATAGGTTTAGGTACCCTTACTCCCCACTTCGGGAAGTCAGCAATGTTCACAGAGCTAAGGATCTGTTCTCTAGACGCGATCAGCAGTGTGAAGTTGGTGAAGGCGTTAGTGGGTCCACGATTCTTGTCTCGTGGCCGGTCGTCGTGCCTTATTTCTCCTCCTCCTCGGGAGGAACCTCGGTTATGTCCCGAGGAGCTTTCTGTTCGTGGATTACGAACAGCAGCAACAACTTTTTTCTCCTCGTAGTCGATGAAGGCTCTTGCCTTGCGGAGGAGGTCGTTGAGCGTGGGCTGGGGCTCAATCCCAATGGCCTTTGCGAACTCGCTGTGGCGCTTGAGGCCACGCTCAATCAGATATTTATTCATGCCGTCGTTGGTGTCGACTTGGACGAGTTCTTTGTTGAACCTCTCTATATATTGGCGGAGAGATTCGTTGTCCCCTTGGACAATAGCTTCCAATGTCGCCACTGTCTTCGGCTGGCGGCGAGAGGCGATAAAGTGCCTTTTGAATTGCTCAGTGAGCTTTTTCCAGGAGGAGATGGAGCCCGGAGCCAGTCGAGGGCACCTTTCCTTAAAGTAGTAGGAAAGAGCCTGCACTTAATAGGACCTTTTACCCGACGATAGTCGAGCAAAACATTCATGTTGGCGATGTGTTCGTCTGGGTCACCCCGCCCTTCATACTGCCCCAAGCTGTTGGGGGGATTTTCTAGTCCGCGGGGGAGAGGAGTATCAAGAATCTCCAGGGTTAAGGGCCCCTGGTTATCGTCTTCATCGCTCCACACGATATCATACTGTGGAGAACCGTTTCCCCGAGGAGAAGGAGAACGGTTATAGTCCTCGTGTCGAGGAGGACCCGGATAGAGCCTCTGCTTGCCACGATCCGCAGCAGAGGAGGAGGAATTGCCACCCGCCGGTCGCGCTGGGTGACGAGGGCTAGGAGGTCTAGGATTGCGAAATTCAATTCCCTTTCCGCGTTTGGCGCCGTGGATGACACGATCCTCGCGGGGAAGGGTCCGTGCCAGCTTCTTTGGTGCACCTTGATGTTGCGCCAGGGCCTGGTGAAGGAGGGCGCGTGTTTCTTTCTAGAGCTTCAATCCTCTTGTTCTGCTCGAGGAGAAGCTTCTTATGGTCGTCCATGGCGTCGATCAGCTTCTTGAAGTCTGAGGACGACAAGGTCATCGTCTGTTCGCCTTGGTTTCCGGAGTTTTCGTCAGCCGCGGGGGCCTTTGGTCCGGAGGTAGTTGCGGCGTTCACGTAGTTATTGGGAAAGATCTTGCGGATTTCGACGATGTCATCGTCGTCGGAAATCGAGGTTTCACTGCCGTCGCGAGGATCGGCCTCAAAATCCACCTTGGGATTTTCTTCAGGATTGGGGATGTCATCGTTGGGTTCGATGACTGTCCTCATCGGATTATCGTCGGCATCTTGAAAAGGAGCGGCGACGCCGTCGTCACGTGGAGGAGACGAGTTGTTGCCAGCCATATCGGAAGAAAGAGTTGGTTTTATCGAGTTTCTTGGAGAAAGAAAGCAAGAAAGGAGCATTCATGTCCCCAGTGAAGTCGCCAATGGGCTTATAAATACTTCTCATCATTGAGGAGTCAGGTACACTTTTCACATTCTCTCTACCTCTTTTCTTTGTACTCTTGTTGACTTAAGCTTCAGAGTGTCTGCAGGTACAAACCCTCCTCCGTTGTCCAACCACCGCGCATGGCGACGTTGCTGGTCCACGATCCTGATCCTTCAGTACAGGTACGATCAGTGGCGACTTCATTGGGGACGATAAAATTCGTTCTCGAACCCAGCCCCTTAGCCTCGACTGAGGGGCATCTGTTCTGGCTCACCTATAAGTCTCACATCACTTGGAACTCGAGGCTAATGGTAGTTTATATACAACACGCCACACTCCTCTAACCAACCGATGCGCCTTTTCTACAAAGGACAAAACTGTGACGGGTTAACCCCAAAGCGGACAATTTCTTGGAGATGTGGACTTGAGATCGGGTCGGTACATATTTATCCCCCGCGAATAAATCTGAGTTCAGTTCAGAACAGAAACTTTTTTTTTTTCAATCAAATTTTAATAAAATAATATAATTATAATCATTATACTTGTACTTATATATTGATAACGTTGTCTATTTTTTTATAACTTCGTGAGACCTATATTTATACTCATATTAATAGGATGACCTATATTTTTTTGTGATTTCTTTCAGTTCTATACTTTTACTAAGTTATTAACAAAGTTATCTTTTTTTGATGATTTATGTGAGACTTATATTTATACTCATATTATCTTTATAAAGTATTTGTGTAATAATTACTAACCAAAAAATATTTAATTGAGAGTTGTGAAGTAATAATAATTATATGGTATTATTGTAAAAAATTGTAGTTCGATTAATATGGGATAAATGAAGCATTATTAAATAATAATAATAATAAATATAATAATAACAATAATAATAATAATAATAATAATAATAATAATAATAATAATAATAATAATAATAATAATAAATGGGTGATAAAATAATATTATTTTAAATTTTATTAAAAATAGTTATGCCCACCTTTGTACCGGGTCTATATAATAATTTAGCTTATAGTTCAATATATAAGCTTATCTGTTTGATAAAATAAAATGTGTTACGTAAAAAGCTTTTCTCATTAACTTAGGGTTTTGCTTTAAAAAATGGATTTTTTGTTTGTATTTTTTAAAATAGATTTTATAAAAACGTTTTTCAAAATATTATAAGTTTTTTTATATTCATTTTTTCTAAATTCAAACATTAATTTTGATATTATATAACATAAACGTACATTATTGAAGATCAAAACATATTTAAAATCTCAATTTTTACAAAAAATTATATTTCAAAAATGATTTTTATGAAAATCTATTTGAAATAGCTTAAAAAAAGTGATTTTTTTTTTTTTTTTGAAATTTTGATATCAAAAAAAGTTTCAATAAAATAATGAAATGCCTAAAATGACATTTTAAGAATAACTATTCAAACCAAATTTTCATTTGAAGCTTTTATAACAAGTTTCTTTGTAAATTTATTTTACACAAAATTATATTACACTATAAGAATACATTTTTAAAAAATCTATAACAATCAGGCCCTAAGTGTCAGTTTGGTAAACAAAATAAGCTAGCTTATAGCTTATTATATTAGCTTATAAGTTTGTTTGATAAAATAAAAGTGTTTGGTAAAAAAACTTTTCTCATTAGCTTATAGTTTTTCCTGAGATGTTATTTGAAGTAACGTTTAAGATTATAGCCTTTTATAGTTTTTTCCATTTTTAACCTTTAATATAATTTTATTATTTTTTATTTTTTATAAAATAAAAAACTACCCACTAAAGAGAATAACTACCCACCTATGAAGCCCCGATACTTCAAAAATGACGAAGTATCGTGTCCGATACTGATACTCGTTCGATACTTTCCGATACTCGTATTGGAGAGTATCAGACAATTAAAATTATTTTTTAAAAAAATAATTATCAATACGTGTCGGATACTTTTCCGATACACGTATCAGAGAAGTATCGAAAAAATAATGTTTTTTTAATGATAAAAATGGATGAGATGAGACTGATACAATATGTGTTTCCTCTTAAATTGTGAATGTTAGAGTATGATGTTCTTTATGGATTGACAATCATGTGTTTTTTGGATGGTACCAACGATGTTTTGTTTTTTGGATAGTAATAATTATCTTTTTTGGATAGTACTTAATTAACTTGAGATATGTAATTGTCACTTGTTTGCTCAGTTTGAGTAATGTGAATGTTAATTTATTATCTTTCTCGATCTTTGTTATGTTTATATATTGTATATTTGTATATTTAATTTTAAATTTATTTTTAAACAACGTATCGCGACCGTATCGTATCGGAAATTTTAAAAAATTCTCCGTATCGGTATCGTGTCACATATCCGGGCTTCATAGCTACCCACTAAACATAAAGTCCTTTTATGTCATTTTATATTTATCAACCACTTTAAAATCTAATTTTACCAAACACTTTAATTTCAATCAGTTAGTTTTTCAGCTATCAACTATAAGCTAGTTTTTCAGCTATCAGCTATAAGCTATCTTATCAGCTATAAGCTGGCTTATCAGATATAAGCTAGCTTATAGCCTAATCTTACCAAACAGACCTTTATAGCTTTATTTTAAGTAGCGTTTGAGCTTATAACTTATAACTATTTACAATTATTTTTTTCATTTTTAACCTTTATTTTAATTTTATTATTTTTTATAAAATAAAAAACTACCTATTAAAAAAAATAACTACCTACTAACATACATGTCATTTTATATTTATCAACCATTTTAATTTTAATGCGGTAATTTTTCAGCTATCAGCTATAAACTAGCATTTCAGCTATAATTTTACCTAAACACTTTTATTTCAATCTATTAGCTTTTCAGTTATAAGCTATCAGTTTTAACTACCAGCTAGCTTTTCAGCTATATAAGGTAACTTATAGTTTAATTTTACTAAAAAAAGTTTAAATCAATAATTTCTTTAAAAATATGTATGTGATTTGAAACTAAAAGCATCTCCAATGATAATATCTAAAGAAGTTTCGTGGGCTAATGATCAATATCTTATTTTTCTTAACGTCAGAGCAATGATGACGTGACAAAGTGAGTCATTGAGGTATAAAATTAACACAGAATATATATTTATCATTCATTATTACACGGGGAGATATATTTATCGGAAATTACTATATTAAAATGAGAAAAATATCACCCCCAAGGAGTTCAAGATTATTCATATACAAATAAGTTGTCGTTTATAAATATTATAATTATCATATAATTGACAACAATCTTAAAATGAAAAATAATTTGTAACGGGATTAAATTTCATACTGTACAATATTCGTCCTATACTAAAAATAATCGCGGCAACGCCGCGACCCGTGTGTAGGCACGGGTATTATACTAGTTTGTTAACTATAAGGAAAACACTAGTGACTAGTTTTTTTACTTACAACAAGAGTTGTTGGATACTCTATTGTAATTTCAATCATGATTATGTATTGTCTTAACTTATCTAATATACTCTTCATTTTAAAATGATTTTGGATTAAATATTTTACATATAAATTAAGAAATACAATGATGTTGTTTAAAGACATGACAATTTTACCAAGCTAATCTATCCATTTTAAAATAATTGCCGTTTAACATTTTTGCACATAGATTAATATATACAATGATGTTGTCAAAAGAAATGACAATTTTACAAACTAATCTTATTTATATGTCTTTATTAAATGTTTATTATTAGGCATCCTTTTTTTGTTGGAAAAGGTAGGCACCCTTTCATTTCACCTCCAAAATTACTAAATTTGTTTATGGTTCTTTACTTTCCAACTATTTTCCTCCTTTTCTTTTCAATATTTCTGAATCCAATCAGGTTATTTGAAACTAACATCCATTTCCTAGGTATTGTAATAATTTTCATTGTATATTTATATATCTGAGTAAAAGTGGAAATAGATATTGTTATCTCATATGCTTCATTTACATTTTGGTGGAAAGAAAAATGTGTCATCTAATTTGCTATATGCATAATTTTTCACATAAGAAACACGAAATGAACATTATTGAATAATATAATGTATGTACGTATCAAGAGCCTGTGTAACATTAAATATTGACCGGTGATGGTTAATTCATAACATTTGAGATTATGAAAATTAACGAATTCATTATGATTTTGTATCTATTTTTTCATTTTTTATAGTTTCGATTTGTGCATATAACTCTCACGATTTGGGTACATGTTTGTTGGGAAATCGTTTCATAAACAGAGATATAAACGCAGCGGAATATTTAAAATAATTTCCCTACAATGGATCCTTGCGAATGAACATGATCAGGGTCTAGATTATTACCTTTGAAGAGCAAATCCTTTGCTTGTATTTCGATCACAAGTACCACACTATCGCAGCACCTGTAGCCGGTCCACACGAACAGGTTCCTTCAACTTTCAGTGCTAGCTGCTGTCAAGATGAAGGCTGAGGGAGTTCGGTTAGGGTTTCAGAGAATTTTAGGTTTCTCTAAAATTCAGATTGTGGAGTAAGTGTACAACTGAACTACACAAGGCTCTTATATATAGAGTTTTTTATGTCGTCTTCAGGTCAAACGATTATTGGTCTTCATAAGCCCAATAACCTCCTGTCACTAATCGCACCCCCACCAATAAGTCTTACTTAATTCTCCCGTCTTAACTGTCCTTATGTGTGTGACCCTGTAGGTTCTTATGACGTTGACAATAATATTAATCTTAACATTATAAACAGTGAGCGGTATCTAGCAACACATCACTGCTACCCAAGTCACAAGAATGTCACGTGATATGACAAACCTTTTCGTGATAAATATCTTGTATATAATTACCCTTTTACCCTTATGTCTATATTGAACAAAAGGCATAATATGTCACCCTTGCTAGGTTCAATATTGGGCCCATAGACATATCTCCTGTTATGTAGGAGGGACAAATTCCATCTAGGTCACTCATGTCCCTCAGCATGATTCGTGGAATACCCGTCAACCAACTTTATAGTGGTTTCAGGTCGAAGGGTGGAATACACCACTTATCACTATGAGAATATCTTATGACATTTCATAACATACTATGTAGTATTCTCATGGCGGGTCAATCCGATATAGATGTTACCCTTAACAATTATATCTATGTGAAAACTTGATAACTATCTTTATCTTTATATATCTAATGGGAATAACATGCTACTACCTAAACCCTAATCACATTTGCTATTTTGGAGGGAATTGCTTAGAAAGACTAAATAATATAAAAAAGTTGTTTAAGCTGGATTTGAACCCATGACCTCTCTAAATAGTTTTATTATTTAGCCACTAAGCCACTTGAATTCATTTGAAATATTTTGGTAACACCACCTAATAACTATGACTTTCAATGCATCTTTAATTTATATATCTAATGGGAATAACATGCTACTACCTAAACCCTAATCACATTTGCTATTTTCTGGATTTGAACCCATGACCTCTTTAAATAGTTTTATTATTTAGCCACTAAGCCACTTGAATTCATTTGAAATATTTTGGTAACACCACCTAATAACTATGACTTTCAATGCATCGAGTACATTTTATTTTTCATCGCACTTTCAATCTTTTTTTAATCCAATTATTGTTGTTTGATTTACCTGAACTATATTTTTAAATATTTTTGTTGTGACGAACAATATTGTATTTCTTTTTTTCTTTTTCTTATTTTTGAAATTTTTCTCTATACAATTTTAATATTCATCCACTACACCACTTGAATTCATTTGAAATATGTTGGTAATATTACCTAATAACTGTGATTTTCAATGCATCAACTACATTTTATTTTTCATCACACTTTCAATATTTTTTTAATCCAATTATTGTTGTTTGATGTACCTGAACTACATTTTTTAAATATTTGGCTGTGATGTAACGATATTGTATTTCCTTCTTTTTTTTCTTTTGAAATTTTTTTGTGGCATTGCAATTTTTTTATTATATCCTCGATTTTTCTTTTTATACTATAAATTGTTTCATTGCTTATAAAATTCAATCAATTTTTATATGAAACTTTTTAAAATTCTTTATAAAATAACTAATTAATGCTATATTAACTCCTAAAAATACAATTGTTGATGCAATAAATGATTATGCTTTGGATTTAATTCATGGAGAAGAAAAAACTGATTTTGAGTTATGATTCTTCGTGTCAATCCAAATCAAATTTTGACACACCAAATGATATCCATACACCTGAATTCTTAAACACCACCATTGCATATGGAGTTCCGAATCACAAGTTAAGATTAAAAGTTGGAGTACCGATAATGTTGCTCAGAAACATTGAACAATTTTTGGAATTATGTAATGGTACACAGTCAATAGTTACAAAATTAGGATCATATATCGTTGAGGTAAAGTGATATCCGACAACAATATTGGTGAAAAAGATTTTATTTCTAGGTTATCATTGACTCCTTTATATAAAAGAATCACGTTCAAGTTTCAACGTAGACAGTTTCCAGTGGTTGTTTCCTTTGCTATGACGATCAACAAGAGTCAGGGTCAGTCACGTAAACATGTTGGTGTATATATTCCACAATCTATTTTCTCTCATGGTCAACTATATGTTGTAATGTCAAGAGTAACTTTAAGGAAAGACTTGAAAATATTGATAACTGACGAAATAGAAAAAGATACGGATGAAACTGAAAATGTTGTTTATAAAGAAGTTTTCCGTATTATCTGTATGTCACACACACACACACACACACACACACACACATATATATATATATATGGGGAGGGATCAAATTACACCAGTGTAATTTTAAAATTGTTACACTCATTAATATCCGTTGATTTTATTTTGATCCGATGGCTATTAATTAGTTACTAATATATAAACTTACAAGATCCTATTAATAAATGAAAGGATCTCCTTCTTGTAAAAATAAAAATAAAAATGAAAGGCTCTCCTTCTTGTAAAAAAAAAAAAAAATCTCCTTTTCCTTTTTTATTCTTATACCCTCCTTGCCATTGATCTTATTTTAATCTTGTGGCTATTAAATACTCCTTTCTAACACTCACGTGCTCCTATTAAAGATTCACGTTCTATTTTTTACCCTCTTTTTTCTGCCGCCATATTCTGCCAAAACCCTTTTTTTACAAGTTGCTGGATGCGCACTGCTCACTCATCATCAACGTTGCTCAAACTTTGGTTATCCTCTACTACTTTTGTGCATAATTTTTGTGTACGTTCTTAGTCAATTTTATGAGTGTTGCTATACAGTACGAGAGAAATTGCACACTTTATGAGCGTTGCTATACGTACGGTACGAGAGAAATTGCACACTACCTTGCACGACGCGTTCAACTAAATCAATTTTCTTTGTGAATGAATTGCTGATTTGCATATTGATAACATTTAGTATTTGATTATGTTAGAAAAAATTTCTTGATTAAATATCTTGTCAAACTGATTCAAGCGGTGGTAATTTTTGTTTGGCTTGTGGTGCAGAAGCATATATATCCATACAAGGTCAAAACATAATCCAATAGCTAATCACACCACTGGTAGTTGTGATGGTATAGAAATCTTGCACATATAAGGTGGTGATCTTTGAGAAAGCAAAATGTAGAAGGAGAAAAAATACAAAATGTTAACAATAACACTATTCGTACAAATTCCACGAATTTTTGGTCGCATCGTTAAGTATTTCCCTAATTTTATTTGGTTGTACAACAATATTTTATTTTTTTCAAAAGCAAAGAGAATTGGAGTTAATATAGTGACTAGTAGTATTGGTCAATAACCAAATTTTTAATATGTTGTGTAATAAAAACAAAAAAGGAAAGAAAGGGAAGATATAAGAATAAATAAGGAAAATGAGATCCTTTAATTTATTAATAGAATCTTGTGAGTTTATATATTAGTAACTAATTAATAGCCATCGAATCAAAATAAAATCAACAGATATTAATGAGTGTAACAATTTTAAAATTACACTGGTGTAATTTGATCCCTCCCCTAGGGTTGGGTTATGGTGCATAAGCCCAAAGCTTATGCATCGTGCATAATTTCTCACGCCCCCCCGATATTGCTACGCGCGCCCCCCACTTGCTACTTCCCCCCCCCCCCCCAAATTGCTACGCGCGCCCCCCATTTCTAGCTCCCCTCCCAATTTTTTTTTAAAAATTTCTAGCGCACCCCTCAGTTTTTTTTATCATGCTTTTAATTTTGATTGATTGAATTTTATTTTATTTTATTGATTAGGGATAAAATTCAGAGTATTATGTATGGTTAATTATTTTAGTAGTTAGTTTTAAACTAAAATCATGCCAAAACCATTTCTGATGTAGAATGGTTTCAAAGATGTGTACTCCTAAACCATTTGTGCTGTGGAATGGTTTCAGAGATCTGTACTACAAAACTATTTAATTAAAATCATTTTAATTTAATATGATTTTAACCGAAACCATAAGTATAACTTAATGGTTTCACTAGTGTTGTATCTGAAAACCAAAGTAGATCATTTATGGTTTCAAATAAAACATTTATATTTAATTTAAAATAAATATTATATCTGAAATCATAAGTGTGACATAATGGTTTCATTAGTTTTGTATCTGAAACCAAAATAGTCCTCTTATGGTTTCTAATAAAATATTCATATTTAATTTAAAATAAATATTTTAATCGAAACCATAAGTATAACTTAATGGTATCACTAATGTTGTATCTGAAAACCAAAGTATCTCTCTTATGGTTTCAAATAAAATATTTATATTTAATTTAAAATAAATATTATAACTAAAACCATATTTTATTCATAATGATTTTCAAAATAATATTGCATAAATAACCAATGATTTTGTAACAAATCTAGGGGAGAAAAAGAATAAATATGGGGGTGTAAACTGTGTAAAAAAAAACCAACAACACAAACAAAAAAGGAATTGGGCTTGCAGGCCCAGCAGGCTAAAAAAACAAAACATAATGTGTGTGTGTCAACAGAACAGGGGGTGGGAAAAGCGAATCTGTATGGGGGGTTGGGGGGCGCGCGTGAGTAATTTTGGGGGGGGGGCGTGAGAAATTATGGGCTTATGCATGGTGCATAAACATCACCCTTATGCACCATAACCTATATATATATAAATTGTTATGTCACATATTCGCACGGGCATGGTGTCTAGTATATCTAATGGGAATAACATGCTACTACCTAAACCCTAATTATATTTGCTATTTTGGAGAGAATTGCTTAGGAAGACTAAATAATATAAAAAAGTTGCTTTAGTTGGATTTGAACCCACAACCTCTTTATACAACTTTATTATTTAGCCACTTGAATTTATTTGAAATATGTTGGTAACACCACCTAATAACTATGAATTTCGATGCATCAACTGCATTTTATTTTTCATCGCACTTTCAATCTTTTTTTTAATCAAATTATTGTTGTTTGATGTACCTGAACTACATTTTTTTAATATTTTAGTTGTGACGAATGATATTATATATATAATTTTTTTTCTCTTTAATTTTGAAATTTTTCTCTATACAGTTTTATTATTTAGCCAGTAAACCACTTGAATTCATTTGAAATATGTTGATAACACCACCTAATAACTATGACTTTCAATGCATCAACTACATTTTATTTTTCATTGCACTTTAAATTTATTATTTTAATTCAATTATTGTTGATTGATGCACCTGAACTATATTTTTTAAATATTTTGATTGTGACGAATGATATTGTATTTCCTTTTTTTTCTTCTTATTTTTGTAATATTTTTGTGACATTGCAATTTTTTTTTATCATATCCTAGATTTTTCTTTTCTACGATAAATTCAATTTGTTTCATTGCTTATAAAATTTAAACTTTTTAAAATTCTTTATAAAATAACTAATTAATGTTATATTAGCTACTAAAAATATAATTGTTGATGCAATAAATGATTATGCTTTGGAGTTAATTCCTGAAGAAGACAAAAAACGTATTTGAGTTATGATTCTCCGTGTCATATCAAATCGAATATTGACACACCAAATGATATTCATACTTCTGAATTCATAAACACCACCATTGCATATGGAGTTTCGAATCATAAAGTAAGATTAAATATTGGAGTACCGATAATGTTGCTCAAAAACGTTGAACAATCTTCGAGATTATGCAATGGTACACGGTTGATTGTTACCAAATTGGAAACATATGTCGTTGAAGGTAAGTGATACAGTATATGACAACAATATTGGTGAAAATGTTTTTATTCATAGGTTATCATTGAATCCTTCAAATAAAAGAATCTCGTTCAAATTTCAACGTAGCCATTTTTCAGTGGTTGAAAATATTAATAACCGACGAAAAAGAAAAAAATACGGATAAAACTGGAAATATTGTTTATAATGAAGTTTTTCGTATTATCCATATATCACGTATTTGTAAATTGTTATGTCACATATATGACTTGTGCGAATGCACGGGTATGGTGTCTAGTTTATCTATGATCCGTGAGATGTGATCATCAGTCTACGAACATAATACCCTCTATGCTTTAATGTTATCCCAATTCACAATAAAGCTCGACTACGGATATTTTAATAATAGTGTTCTTATGTTTAATGGATTCTCACGATTAAGTCATACTTAATGTTCCATTTAACGAACTAACTATTCTAGGGACTCTATTACTTTAACACATAAACATAATAAAGAAAAGCTTTTATTTAATAAATAAATTATTCAATACAAGTTCCATACAATTATAAATAATTGACCTCTAGGGCTTACACCAACAATGTTCATGTATATATTCATCACCATGCATACATGGAATATTTAACATGAGTTTATTGAGATTATATAAAAAAATAAAAATAAAAAATAAAAAGTTTATTGACTCTGACATCTTATGACAGTAATTTCTATGATGATTTATATTTATTTATTTATTAGTTTAGTATTAGTTTTATACCAATTACAAGGCAAAAACCTAAAGAAGTGAAGCTACTTATCCAAGAAGTCAAGAATTGAAGAAAATGCATAAAAAAAGGCTAAAAGGAAGAAAATGCGCAGCTGTCAGTCTGAGGACCATAACTTAAGCTACGAATATCATAATGAGGCCCGCTATCATGCGTTGAAAAGCTAAGACAGATAGCAACAACTTTCGTGTTGAAGGCAAAAACCAAAAAGTGAGCTATCATTGTACTACCATATTGCCACCTTCCTGAGCGGTGAGCTTGTGATATTTCTCTTCCATGTGAAGAGGTTTAAGCATGTTGTAACACATGGTTCGACTTTTTCCAGAGCAGTGAAATAAATTACTTTGGTCGGTATCTATGAAACCTCGATACGGGACACGATACCGATACGATACGATACCGATACGCCGATACGTAAATTTTTTAAAAATCCGCAATCCGATACTGCCGCGATACGTTATTTAAAAATTAAATTTAAAATTAAATATATAAATACACATTATATAAACATGACTAAAATCAACAATATTAATAATTAAAAGAGAAAATATCTAATCTTATATCATAATTTTGGAAAAAACTCAAATGTTTAACAGCATGTTATATAGTAGGACACCATAGTTTTTCTTTTGAAAAGTAAAAAATTATATTGACAAAGAAAAACTACAAGAAGTGCTAAAGATACAAACAAGTATCAGGTATTGGGACGTATCAGACATGTATCGAGTATTACTTTTTTATTTAAAAATAATGATTTAACCGATACTTTTCTGATACGAGTATCGAGATGTATCGGAAGAGTATCAAATATTATTTTTTTATTTAAAAATAATAATTTAATCGATACTTTACCGATACGAATATCGGGACGTATCGGAAGAGTATCGACATCGAGGACGTATCGAACACGATACGTCGCCATTTTTTGAGTATCGGAGCTTCATAGGTCGGTATTATCATGGATACTATTGTTCTAAATCCCCGATAAAAACCTTTTATAGCTGTACCTCCATTATTTTGGCCTATTTTTGCCAATTCTTTCAACAGTGTTAGTGTGCTTTTTTCCAATAGAAAGTTGTTGCTGAACCGTTTTTGCTGCAAATAGTGGATGCCATGTTGTATGCATTGATGCTACACCCACAGCGGCAATGATGTGTCACTTTGTTTCTGTGGATCTACAAAAAAAAAAAAAACAAAAGGCATTCAATGTCATTTATGCTTTTTTTGTTGCCTAATAAACAATGTTTAAGTGTTTGTTTGTTCTATCTAATCATACCCAAGTAAGGGGTATCAAATTAAAGCGAGATCTATAGAATCTAGTCAAAATGAAATTTAAAGCCAGAATAAAAGGGTCGCACCAAAGAAATGAAATATTGATTATTCAAAAAAATATGAAATTTAATGTTTATTACAGCGGGATATTTATGGATCAGATTCAAGTCAAAATGAAATTTAAGCGTTATCTACATAATGCAGTTAAAATGAAATTTAAAGCAAGGATAAAAGGGTCACACCCGAGTAGAGATGGCAAAAATATTTATACCCGCGGATATCCACGGATAAAATAAGTGGATATTTCAATTATCCGTGTTTAATGAATACGGATGCGGGTTTAATACTATCCGCGTCCGCGGATATCCATACCCGCTAAATAATTATTAAAATTATTTAAATATTCTTACTTACATATAAATTCTAATTTAGATGTATTGTAAGATAATGCCTACATTATTATTAGTGAGTGAAGTTATTACTTTTTGCTTAATTTAGAATGATTGATGTATGGATCTTATGGATATTATGTTTGGGTGTGATATTATATTTTGATATTATGTTTGGATGATATCACTATGCTAAGTACGGCCAATTCTAATATGGACCACTTATTCAAGTGGTCCATGGTGGACCAACGCTATAACGAATACGAATTTTACAAAATCGACCGTTGGATTGAAAGTTTATATCATATAGATCATCCACGGAAAAAATTAGAAAAATTGAAAATCATTTGATATGTTTTTGGGACTCATTAAGATTTACAGTATTTAATAAACCGTTAATCTTTATGGATCTCAATAACATATCAAATGATTTTCAATTTTTCTAATTTTTTTTTATGGATGATCTATATGATATAAACTTTCAATCCAACGGTCGATTTTGTAAAATTCGTATTCGTTATAGTAGTATTGACCACTTGTCCACGGTGGACCACTTGATGAGGTGGTCCACCATAGCATAGGCCTGCTAAGTACATGTATTTTGATATTATGTTTAGGTGTGATATTACATGTATTTTGATCAATGTGCTAAATATTATGTGTTAATAGTATTTTGTTTTTATAAAAACTAATTTTTTTTAATAATTAATTAATTTTATTTTTGTTTAAATATCATCCATGGATATCCGTTAATATCCGCGGATACTTCAATATCCGTGGATTACCTGCTTAGCGGATATCTGCACGGATATGGAGAGAACATGAATATAATATTTATCTGACGAAGAGGACACGGATATCACACTATCCGCGTCCATTGACATCCCTACACCAGAGGAAATAAAATATGATTATTAAAAAAAGTAAAATAATAATAAAATAAATGAAATTTGATGTTTATTATAGCGAGATCTTTATCGGTCAGATTCGAGTCAAAATCAAAATGAAATTTAATGCTAGACGCACTAAAATAAATGAATTTAATGTTAATTAATTAAAGTAAGATCTATATCCGTCAGAACTCAATTAAAATGAAGCGATAATATAAAGGGTCACGCTCAATGAAATTTGATGTTAACACTATTTACTAACCCTTTTCAGTCAAAATATGGTCTATGCTCGTTGTAACAAGATTTGTGGATAACTATTAGGGTAAAAATACCGTCGGAAAACTATTAATAAAATTGGATAGAGGATTCTAAAAATTCAAGAGATTTCAATAATGATTATGTATAGTGATTTCAATAATGATTATGTATTGTCTTAACTTATCTAACATACTCTCCATTTTAAAATGATTTTTGTTTAAATTTTTTTCGTATATATTAACAAATACAATGATGTTTGTCTAAAGACACAACAATTTTACTAAGTTCGTGCAGAGATTATAAAAAATTAAATAAGCATATTATTATATGAGTAGAAATATAGATCAACGTAAAATTTATAAAGAAATAGACATGCGTATAGGTAAATGTTTTTTTTTTAAGAAGCTAAATTAGCCCACACAAATTGGCACCAAAGAGAATCGAACCTGAAAATTTAAGAGGAGCACACTCTCAGGTCCTAAGCCACAGGGGCAGCTGCAACACATGTGTCGAATGTGCGACGGCGGCATCGGGTCTCCAAATTTCCGGGAAATTTTAGGACCTCAAAATTTTGAGGTCCTCCTACATTAGTTAGTAGTTAAATATTTTCAATCTTTATTAAATATTAGATGTGCATCAGTAAATTAGTGGTAGATTGTGATATTTGTGTGTGCAAGATCCTTGGTTCAAATTTCAAGATTGTAATTTTCTGACATAATTTTAGTTTTAATCATTTTTTATTTATTAGTGTATGTTGTTTTTTATATTTGAAAATAGTTTTTGAAAATAAGTCACTGAAGAAATTATTGGGTAGAGTCGCGGGTCGGTACGCTTTCTTTAAGACGTTTCGTGGCACTCCCCAAAATTGTGCAAGCAGAATATCAACCACGTCGTCCCCGGGATAAAACATTACAGTTACAACTGTATACTGATATGCTACTGCACTGTAGAAATTGGTCAAAGAATACACCTACTTAAATGGTACTACAATACCACTCGAATTGATGCTCCGACATCAATCTATGATTCATCGATGATTCAGTGGTACTACAATACCACTCAAATTGACGCTGCAACATCAATCTATGAATCAACGGTACTACGATACCATATGTGGTACTACAATACCACATGTATTGATCATACTACAATATCAATCAATATAATGACACTGATGTCATTCTAATATGGTACTAAGACCAATCTCAAATCAAATTGATAATGGTGCTAAGACCATTCTTAATTTGATGGAACCAGTGATACTTTAATCACTCTTTATACTAATCTTAAACTAAATTAATACTAATACAAGTACTAGTATAAAAAGGTCTCATTCTTATTGTTGTAAATTATCAACATCCTTGTGATTAACACAAAGATTTGTTCATGATTTTTTCTTGATAGGCACAATACATGTAATAAATTTCAATCTTCTCTATGAACATCTTAGAATAAAAATTAAAGCAATTCTTTCCAATTGTTATAACCAAAATAAGAAACTAGTTCATGTGCCCAATTCATTGACTCTAATTTTTACTACAGCACAATTCTACACTAGTATCATTCTACTATCATCAATTGAATTGAATATAGATAACTATGGGTGAATTCATTAGAATTATTCAAGTAAGACAACACAACATAATTTCTAAAATGATACTAGTAATGAATGTTGAAAATTTGTGGAATATTCACAATGACATACCTGTGAACATCTCTATCGAATGAATTCTCAAGAAACAATTTGCCTCTTTAACCAAACATAATGCCGCAAGACAAGAACATGAACATCATTTCATGATTAATTTCTTTCTCTTCACCTTATGCACATATTGGTTCGGTTATTCATGTTATTGCTCCAATTTATCAACAAATTGTAACGTGAGTGAATAGAGAATAGCTTAGAATGTGGTAGCTTTTCTTATTTTGTTTGCATTCAACTCTAATACTTAAATAAGCGATTAGAGTTGTGGTAGCTTTTCTTATTTTGTTTGCATCTCTTTTAATTTAAATAAGTGATTTTCACATTGATTTTGTTTATTCTTAGTTTCTTTCTTTTATTGTGGTGTCGCCGTCTCAGTGTGGCGTTGTGTTGTTCGTCATTTTAGTACGGCGCTGTTTGAGTTCCCGTCTTGCTGCGATGTTCGTTCAGTTCATATTGAAGATCAACTTCAATCAATTGCAGATTCAATCAATGATTCGTGCGTCGACGTTGCAGATCTGGAAGCATGGACATTCCGGTCACTTTTATTTTATCATATTATTTGTAAGCATTTTGCCGTTGTATGTTATTAACTTGAATGATGTGAGTTTGTTCGCAGATTCATCTTTACGTTTTTAGCGAAATTAAATATGTGGTTGTATTAGATATATTCTATCGATTTTGAATTAATGAATATCATTTTGTTTGTGTAAAAAAAAAAAAAAACTCTAATACTTAAATTGTAGCAAAAGTAGAGCAATTTTTTTTTCCTTAGTGCAGCCATTAATTAAAGTTATTCTCCCATAAATTAATGGTTATAAAAAGAGGAAAAATAAATCACAATTAAATAAATAAATGAGACCTAATGTAATTATTTTCTCAAATTACACACCAGTATGTTACAACACACTAGTATGCTCTAGTACCCGATATGTGACTCAATTTTATTTTCAATTCACACATCAATGTGAACTTTGTTCCAACAGTGTAATTCTTTTTTTATATATAATTTCTGCTAGGGATGGCAAAACGGGTCAAGCCCGCCAAGTCGGCCCGTTTAATCGGTCATTTTTTGCGGGGTGGGTTGAGATTTTCAATCCGCAAAAAGAGCGGGGCCCGTCCTGCCTAACCCGCAAAAACACGGTACGACGACCGGGCGGGGCGGGTTGTCGGGTTTCCCAAAAACAAGCATCAATCAATGACGTTGTTAATTTGGATGAAGATTAGTTATTTTTTATTGCTTATTTTTGTTGGTGTGGATTTAAACATTGAATTCAAGTTTTGTTTGTGTTGATGAAGCCTTAGCATTTTTGTGAATTTAAATGGAATCCAAGTTTTGTTTGTTTTGGATTTAATCTAAGCACTTCTTCAGGTTTTATTATAAGTACGGTTTGTTTAGTTTTATAATCATGGATGTTTTGAAGGATAATATTATTTTTCTTATCACTTTGTGAGTAACTCCTCCAAAGGAGATGGTTTTCTGGGTTGAGGTGGTGCTTGAGCTTGGTTTCCTGTCTGGTCCCAGCGTAAAGTTGGGTGCTTACTCCAACCTGGGTTGTAGTTGTTTCCCATGTAATTTATCTGCTCTTCACCTCCTGGCAAACACTGCCCGTTTGGGTGATCTTCTAGGCAGAAGTCACAGACTCCTTCTACCTGTTTCACACTAGCTTCTTTTACCTCCTTTTTCTTTCTCAGCAAGTTGCCTCTTTAGCAGCTCAATCTCTACTTTGTAAGCAACTTATTTGTCCACCTTGATGATTCCAGGTGTCTTCTCATTCCTGTCATGACTCATGTTGTATTCGTTCTGGCACATCTGTTCTACTAGATCCTTGGTCTCTGCATAGGTCTTAATTTTGATAGACCCACCAACCGAGGCATCAAGTATCATGTGATGTTGCATTTTCATACCTGCCGTGAATAAATGCATCTGCTCCATAGCACTAATGTTGTGGTTAGGACACCTCCTCATGAGCAATTTAAAGTGTTCATAAGCTTCACACAGCATTTCAGATTCATGCTGTTTGAAACTCAGGATATCAGACTTCCGCTTCTAGAATAAAGTGTGAGTAAAGAACCTCTCAAGGAACTTGTCTTCAAGCTCCTTCCATGTGGTGATTGATCCCCTTGGCAAACATTGAAGCCAATCTTTTGCTGGACCTGTAAGAGAAAAAGCAAACAACCGCAGCTTCTTCTGGTCCTCTGTGACATTTTTCGGCACCTTATGTATCTGACAAGTCTCTGAAAACTTTGACAAATGATCCCAAGGATCATTGTTGGTGCGGCCATCGAATTGTTTCTCCCGCAAACCTGTAAGAACGTTACCTTTGATATCAAAGTTACCTGGGTTTGCCGGCTGGAACCCTAGTGAGATCTGATCATTGTCAGTCCTCTTGCTGTAATCTCCTATAGTGATTCTTTGTTCGTCCCCCATGGCTTTGGTGGTAGGCTCTCATTTCTCGAGATTGCTGGATTCTGTTAGCTTTAGAGCTCTCAGTCTTTTCCTTAGCTCTTTCTCTAGTTCGTCGAAGTACTCAAACTCCAGGATATCTGTTTATCAAGCACAACAAATGAATACCATCAGTAGCACTGGAAAAGATATTTTTAAATATTTTTGGTTTTATTTCATATGTCTTTGTCACCATGAAAATTCCAAAGTAAGTGAGGTGGATCACTAGGATCGCTTAAATACCTTGACTTTGCTTTAGCCAGAATTTCACAGATCAAAATTCACAATCATTAACAAAAAAATTTATTTTAAATTTTTTTTGTATTTTTAAATTTTTTTGACAAACTAGAATAATTCTAACAAAGTTTTGTGAACACAATTCCCGGCAACGGTGCCAAAAGCTTGACTACGTTCTGGCAAGTGGACCAGTTTGTCGTCGAGCAATAATTCACACTCTAGGTGTCTAGAATGAGTTCGTATCCACAGGGATCGTGTCAAACCTTCGCTAGTGCTATTCTAGTTCGCGTGTTTTTGTATTCGCTTTGGTTTTTAGGAAAAAAGGTTTTTAATTTATAAAAATAGCGATATGCTTTGCAAGAAAAGTAAAAGTTTGGATTCAGAGACATAGAGGATAGGTATGGTGGTTGAACTTACTCCCTCCCTCATACTTGGCATAATCGGTGTATAACATAGTCATTCGTATTATTATCGGGCGTCGATTCTATCCTTGTTTTAGTAGCACCTTACTGCTACCCTATGTAGGCAAAGTCTCCCTACTTTTGCAACCAAGGTACCTACGAGAGCCTAACCTCGCTTTGTCACATACCCTAAATTACTAGGTAGAGTTATTTACTTACATGCATTATGACCATCGACCATCAGATACCCCTAGATCTTAGTTACAGTTATTCAGTTTCCAATTGTTATGTTACAACTAGTTCCTGATTCTTCCTCTAATTATTAAGTCATAACTAGTTCAAGATTGTTTTGCCGTTTCTTTAATCTAGTGTTATTCATTACTAGTTCCGAACAAATAATAGTGAGAACCCTAATATGCTACTATTAAATTAAACCCTAATTATTTATTCTAAGGCGTTGCCGTTTATCCGGCCAGATTTCGACTAACGATATTAAAGCAAGAAAACAAATAACAAATAATAATCTATAAATGCGATTTATTATAACTTTGACTCAATTACATGACCTAAGTATTCATCGGGAAGTTCATCTTCTCCACCACAACCTAAGGAATTATTACAAAAGACTACATATTTAAATTACAAGAATCTAACTATAAAAAGCCTAAAGAAATCATACCTTGCTGAGTTAGTTTTCCCGTAAGGGGAGAAAACTATGCCCTTAGAGCTCCTCCGAACTTCTCTCCAAAAGGAATAAAAAGTTCTTCTATTTCTGAATGAATAATAATGAATTATGGATGCTTTATTTATACTTTTCGTAATGGGCCTCAGCAAGCCATCGTGACACGCTAAGTCCATCGTGTCACGATGGGCAGATTCAGTACAAAATTATAACGAATCCTGAGCGTTTGATCAGCATGGTCACCAAGTAAAGTCATCGTATTGCGTTGTGCACCATCGTGATACGATGCTAAGATTTTCTTCAAAAATATAATTGAGTAAGTAGCTTCCATCGTGACACGTTGAGTGCCATCGTGACACGATGGGCTGTTTTTCTTCATTTTTGGGCTTTTTCTTGTCTTTTGCGTATCTTCACCTTGTTTTAAAGCTTTTTCTCGATTCTTCAGGTTTTTGTTGATATTTGGGCCTGTCCTGGTCATTTTACTACTAATAATACTACCAAAAATACTGCAGAAATTTCTGTCATCACAACCCAAAACTTAAACTGTTGCTTGTCCTCAAGTAACATGCTGTCAGACAAGATCGTTAGCGAGTTAAGAAATAAATAAAGATGATAGGAATTTCACACCCTTACTTGTTCAGGAATGATACCGCTGATTCTTACCGCAGCGTGCAATACTCAGTCTTGCTTGGTTCAAGAGACGTTGATAGTAGCGAGTCGGACAAGTGTCTGCAAGAGTCCGTGTTCAACCTTTTCTCTCTCTCACATTTTCGCTCAAAATTGAAAGGGTTACTCTCAATCATCGCGCAACCTGCCATTTTACCATAGGCTTGCAAGAATTCTAAGTAACCTGTCAAAATTTAATAAATATGCATTTTTGGAGGTCTTTAAGGGTTATAACGTGGCTAGGGTCAAAGTATGACATTTTTGGGATAAGTAGGCTAAACTTGAAGTTAAGTACTACTTTGTTTCCTTTTTGTGTACGCAACTTTATTCCAGAGGGTAACTTTTGATTTTTGGTATTTTAGAGAATAGAACCGGAGAGACGTTTGTGGTTCTTTTTCTATCACTGTTTTTGTAGAAACTATTTTTTAGGGATTTTTGATGTTCTCCCGTCTTTTTTCTTCTTCTTTTTTTTTTTGTAGAGACTACTATTTTTTTAGGGATTTTTCCCGTCTTTTTTTTTTCTATTTTTTTATTTTTTTTGTAGTGATGGTTCTCTGTATATCCCCCCCAAACTTGAATTGTTGCTAGTTCCATGAGCAACCACAAACTTTGATTGTTGCTATGATCAGAGAACTATTACCTAACTCCAAAATAGGGTAATTCATTGTTTTTCTGGTCTATAGGCTTGTATCGTGGTTTGTCACCGAAAGAAAATGGATATATTTTTTTACGGCTCAAAGTGGTTAGCAAAGGATAATAATATTTATCAGGGTGGCTTGAAAAAGGCTCTGAGTTATAACAAAAAATTGCCTCAATGCATAATTTAATAAATCAACCAGTTACAGAGAATTGGAGCACGTTCTGAAAAATAAACAAGTGCACGGTACTCTCATAGATCAAAAGAAATTGGTAATACCTTTGGAAATATTTGGCTCAAATTCTCACTTGCCTTAGGTATCTAAAGGCGTGAACACTTATCTGCAGACACCGCTTCATCACTCGTCTCATTGTCTCCCGAACTTCCGCTTTTCAGAGCATTCACCTTTGGTGTTTGTGTTAAGGCGCAAAATTCGAATCATCAGAATTTACAACTCACTTCGCTGCAATCTTACCTATAACAGTTTCTCATGCACAAGATAATAAACAACAACAATTATTTAATTTTTTGTAAGACATGGGTTAATATAGATGAAAATGACGTATGGAATTCTGAAGTACATACTATGAATTGAAAATACGAAATTGAAATACTGAAAATAAAATACTAAAATTAAAATACTTGTCCTTAGGTTGCCTCCCAAGCAGCGCTTGTTTAGCGTCTCATTAGCTTGACGCATTTCCTCCATTACATAGGATAGGTTCGCATGTCTCTCTCTTCTTTAGGAGCTTCCGCCTTAACTCCTCCCTTCTTGGTGCTATTCTCATACTTCTCTAGGTCCTGTTTTTCTTTGAAGGTGGTAAAACAGATCCTTTCATCATCATCTGAAACAACTGGTTTGATGATATATTTCCCTTTGCCTTTTGGTGGACTTTCCTTCTTTTCTTCGTGTGGTATGCTGACCCAGCGGTTCTCCTCTACCTTCTGAAACCGTATCTTCTTTCCTGTAGCAGCTGGCTTCTTCAGAGGTGGCGTGTTAACCCTAAACTTGGTCTTTTGGCCGCTTTTCGGTTTCTTCCCCATGCTTTGACCCATGGTACCTGGATTTCTACCTCAATAGTCAGCCTCTTCATTTTGTCAGTCAGCCCCTCGGGTTTCTCCTCAGCCTTTGCTTCTACCTGTAGCTGCGTCATTTCATCCCCCAGCTCCTCTATCTCTATCTTCAAATTCACCTAAACTGGAGTCGATGGTGTAGCTTCTTCATTCTTCCATTCGAGCTTGCAGCATTCGTCCCTGTTCGTCTTAGAAGTTTGAATAGTGATTACCTATTCTCCACTCCTTAGAGCCATCTCAGCAAGATCCATGTCAATGATGGCCCTGCTAGTGGCTAGGAATGGCCTTCCTAGAATGATGGGATGTTCTTCATCTTCCCCAATGTCTAGGATCATGAAGTCTACTGGAAAAACCAGGTCTTGGACTTTCACCAGGACATCTTCTACTGTACCTGCTGATCGAATGGTTGATTGGTTAGCTAATATGAGTTCTTTAGTTGTACCTGCAGTTGGTAATTTGAGCTTGAATTTGTCTGCCAAAGATAATGGTATGACATTCACACTTGAGCCCACATCACATAATTCATTGACTCCTTTATCCCCCATCTGACAGACCATGGTGACGCTTCCAGGATCTTTCTTTTTGGGTGGCAGCTTTGGTCCTCTTGCTAGGCTTTCTCTGTATTCTTCTAGCTCCCCTAAGAACTCGTCGTAGGCTTCTTCGACTGTCATCCCTAGCATATTGAACCATTCTTCGAACTCTGCAAAATTGAACATTTCTTGCTCATCGTGCTCGCGTTCGGGCTTTGCCTCTTTCAACGCTTTGCACTCCTCCTTTGGGTTGTCCACCGTGTTACCTACCTGCAATATCTTTAGAAACATGAGTAATTACCAGTTTGGACAGCTGGCCAATTTGGGTCTCAAGACTTTTGATGGTCGCCCCCTGGTTGGCTATTGTATTCTAGATGCTTTCAAAATTTGTCTTGCTCTTGCTTGCAAACTTTGTGAGTAACCCCTCCAAAGGAGATGGTTTTCTGGGTTGAGGTGATGCTTGAGCTTGGTTTCCTGTCTGGTCCCTGCGTAAACTTTGGTGCTTACTCCAACCTAGGTTGTAGTTGTTTCCCATATAATTTACCTGCTCTTCACCTTCTGGTAAACACTGCCCGTTTGGGTGATCTTCTAGGCAGAAGTCACAGACTCCTTCTACCTGTTTCACACTAGCTTCTTTTACCTCATTTTCTTTCTCAACAAATTGCCTCTTTAGCACCTCAATCTCTACTTTGTAAGCAACTTATTTGTCCACCTTGATGATTCCATGTGTCTTCTCATTCTTGTCATGACTCATGTTGTATTCGTTCTGGCACATATGTTCTACTAGATCCTTGGTCTCTGCATAGGTCTTAATTTTGATAGACCCACCAGCTGAGGCATCAAGTATCATGCGATGTTGCATTTTCATACCTGTCGTGAATATATGCATCTGCTCCATAGCACTAATGATGTGGTTAGGACACCTCCTCATGAGCAATTTGAAGCGTTCATAAGCTTTACACAACGTTTCAGATTCATGGTGTTTGAAACTCAGGATATCAGACTTCCGCTTCTGGAATAAAGTGTGAGTAAAGAACCTCTCAAGGAACTTGTCTTCAAGCTCCTTCCATGTTGTGATTGTTCCCCTTGGCAATTATTGAAGCCAATCTTTTGTTGGACCTGTAAGAGAAAAAGCAAACAACCGCAGCTTCTTCTGGTCCTCTGTGACATTTTCCGGCACCTTCTGTATCTGACAAGTCTCTGAAAACTTTGACAAATGATCCCAAGGATCATTGTTGGTGCGGCCGTCGAAGTGGTTCTCCCGCAAACCTGTAAGAACGTTACCTTTGATAACAAAGTTAGCTGGGTTTGCCGGCTGGAACCCCAGTGAGATCTGATCATTGTCAGTCCTCTTGCAGTAATCTCCCATAGTAATTCTTTGTTTGTCCCTCATGGCTTTGGTGGTAGGCTCTCCTTCTTTCTCGAGATTACAGGATTATGCTAGCTTTAGAGCTGTCGGTCTTTTCCTTAGCTCTTTCTCTAGTTCGTCGAAGTACTCAAACTCCAGGATATCTGTTTATCAAGCACAACAAATGAATACCATCAGTATCACTGGAAAAGATATTTTTAAATATTTTTGGTTTTATTTCATGTGTCTTTGTCACCATGAAAATTCTCAGGTAAGTGAGATGGATCACTAGGATCGCTTAAATACCTTGACTTTGCCTTAGCCAGAATTTCACAGATCAAAATTCACAATCATTAACAAAAAAAATTATTTTTTAATTTTTTTGTATTTTTAAATTTTTTTGACAAACTATAATAATTCTAACAAAGTTTTGTGAACACAATTCCCGGCAACGGCGCCAAAAGCTTGACTACGTTCTGGCAAGTGGACCAGTTTGTCGTCGAGCAATAATCCACACTCTAGGTGTCTAGAATGAGTTCGTATCCACATGGATCGTGTCAAACCTTCGCTAGTGCTATTCTAGTTCGTGTCTTTTTGCATTCGCTTTGGTTTTTAGAAAGAAAAAAAAATTTAATTTATAAAAATAGCGATATGCTTTGCAAGAAAAGTAAAAGTTTTGATTCAGATACAGAGAGGATAGGTATGGTGGTTGAACTTACTCCCTCCTTCATACTTGGCATAATCGGTGTATAACATAGTCATTCGTATTATTATCGGGCGTCGATTCTATCCTTGTTTTAGTAGCACCTTACTACTACCCTATGTAGGCAAAGTCTCCCTACTTTTGCAACCAAGGTACCTACGAGAGTCTAACCTCGCTTTGTCACATACCCTAAATTACTAGGTAGAGTTATTTACTTACATGCATTATGACCATCGACTAGCCAATACCCCTAGATCTTAGTTACGGTTATTCAGTTTCCAATTGTTATGTTACAACTAGTTCCTGATTTTTCCTCTAATTATTAAGTCATAACTAGTTCAAGATTGTTTTGCGTTTCTTTAATCTAGTGTTATTCATTACTAGTTCCGGACAAATAATAGCGAGAACCCTAAAATGCTATTATTAAAGTAAACCCTAATTATTTATTCTAAGGCGTTTCCGTTTATCCGGACAGATTTCGACTAACGATATGAAAGCAAGAAAACAAATAACAAATAATCATTTATAAATGCGATTTATTATAACTTTGACTCAATTACATGATCCAAATATTCATCGGGGAGTTCATCTTCTCCACCACAACCTATGGAATTATTACAAAAGACTACAAAATTAAATTACAAGAATCTAACTATAAAAAGCCTAAAGAAATCATACCTTGCTGAGTTAGTTTTCCCGTAAGGGGAGAAAACTATGCCCTTATAGCTCCTCCGAACTTCTCTCCAAAAGGAATAGAAAGTTCTTCTATTTCTGAATGATTAATAATGAATTATGGAGGCTCTATTTATACTTTTCGTAATGGGCCTCAGCAAGCCATCGTGACATGCTAGGTCCATCGTGTCACGATGGGCACATTCAGTTCAAAATTATAACGAATCCTAAGTGTTTGATCAGCGTGGTCACCAAGTAAAGTCATCGTATTGCGTTGTGCACCATCGTGATACGATGCTAAGATTTTCTTCAAAAATATAATTGATTATGTCTTGGCGAGCAAGTAGCTTCCATCGTGTCACGTTGAGTGCCATCGTGACACGATGGTCTGTTTTTCTTCATTTTTGGGTTTTTTCTTGTCTTTTGCGTATCTTCACCTTGTCTTGAAGCTTTTTCTCGATTCTTCAGGTTTTTGTTGATATTTGGGCTTGTCTTTGTCATTTTACTACTAATAATACTTCCTAAAATGCTGCAGAAATTCCTGTCATCAGGCACCAAAAGAGTATAATTATGAAGACCTTGTATGTTATGCTCTTGATGAGAGTAGGGAAATCTTCAAGGATGCGAAAGGTGTTCCAATACTTAGAGTATGTTTGTTACGTCTTTTGGAGCTTCCTCGAAATCCAAAGGTAGTTGGAGGCAAGAAAATCTTCATGTGGATGAAAAGGTACATTCTGGGGGTTCACAAGGTTATAGTGGAAATTACATATCTACCTAAAATTCCTAAGGTAGTTAGAGGCAAGATCTTTAAAATGGCAGAACTCATTTTGAGGGTTGAAGAGGTAAAGGTGGATCTTGTAGGACTATAGAGCGTAGTTGGATGCAAGAAGGATCGAAATGTGATACTTGTGAGACTAGCAAGAGTTGTTTGTTTCAAGTGGAGGTTGGTTCCTAGATCAAGGTTCAAGTGGGATTTGGACTTCATCATTTATCTCGAAGAGTAGTTCACGTTAGGACAGCAGCTAGATGTGTGTCTTAAAATCTAAGTTTCTCTACTAGTGGCGTTTCTGATTTTGCCTCATGCACGGGGTGTATGAGGTTATACGCGGGACAGATAGACCGTAACTATTGCATGTGCGGGGCGTATAGACCAACAGCCAGTGTTTTTAAAATCGGACCGAAGCGGCCGATCGGACCGGTTGGACCGCGAACTGGAGCTTGACCGGTCTGGTTCATTAGTTGGACCAAAGTTGTAATCAGACCGCTCAGAACCGCTAGGAACCGAAAAAACCGGTGAACCGGTGGTCTGATTGAATTCCCCTATTTTTTTATTTTTTATTTTGCCAAAAACGCGTAAACGACGTCGTTTTGTTTATAATATTTTTTGTATTTAAAAAAAACCGGCAATTAAAAAAGGAAATAGAAACATTGTTTGTTCTATTTCTTCAATTTCTTTTATTTTATCAGTTCTGAAATTTATGATTTATTATGATTATTTGTTTTATTTTATTATCTTAGTTAATTATAGGGAAATAGTCATTTGAGTCCCTCAATATGCAACTCGCTGTCATTTTGGTCCCTGAGTGAAGAAAAAATGCAAAATAGTCCCCGACTCTACAATCTGTTAGTCATTTTGGTCCAAAACATTAAAAGTTGCTATTAACTTTACAAAAAAGCTGATGTGACATTTTTTGTGACACGTGGCATGCTGAATGGACAATAGTTGGACAAGTGGCCTGATGACATGGCTAGGGACCAAAATGACAATTTTTGTTTTCTTTTTCATCTTCTTCTATTTCATCAAATCTTTCCTTCTACCTCTCTTCCTCCACTAACCACTCTTCCCATCTATCTCTCTTCTTCCTTCACAACCACCATTTTCATTCTACTCTATTCAAAGGGTTTTAATCTGAGTTAGATTAATTTCTACTTTTGATAAAAACAAGTAATTTATCTTCTATTATAAAACTCTTCTAACATGTTTAATTTTCTTTGATTTATGTTAGTTTATGTCTGATATCTGTCATTAGTGTCAGTTAAAGTAGTACTAGTACTATATGGATCAAACATCATGAGAGTTTTTGCTTTTATACTTGTGTTTTAGAGCTTTCAAGTTTGAAGCACAAATACAAGCACACATACACTATAATAATAATAATTTGAATCAATGGAATGTATTAATGTAACCACTAATAATAATTAGAAGCTTTGAATAGAATAGAATGAAAGGTTACTAATATGTTTACTCAACTGAGGCAAGGGGAAAAACCTTTAAAAATTGGTTGTGTTATTATCTCTAATTCTAAGTTGGCTTATATTTTTGAATTTTTTATGATGGTGGTTTTTGTTGGATACCATGAAGTTGTGGAGTTGGTTGGATTTGTGGTGATTAAAATGGTGGTTGTGATGGAGGAAGAGAAATAGATGGGAAGAGTGGTTGGTGGAGGAAGAGAGATAGAAGAAATATTTGATAACTATATAGTATTGTTATATTGACCGGTTTATTCAATCGGTTTATCCGGTTTGATCCGGTTTAGTCATGCGGTTCGAACAGTGACCCAGAAGTTCAACCAATGAACCGGTGAACCGGGATCTTACCGGTTCGATGTTCGGTCCGGTTTTTAAAACATTGCCAGCAGCAGTATAAAATAGGGGTGTTCGCGGTGCGGTTTGGTTCGGTTATGAGCGAAATAGTCATCCTAACCGCGAGATAAAAAATCATGCGGTTCGGTTTGGTTCGGTTGGATTTTAAAAAGTCATCCAAATCAAATCAAACCAATGCGGTTAGGATCGGTTCGGTGGCGGCGGTTTACGGCATAAGAAATTATTTTTTCGACACACTATTGTCAAGCCAATTCTTTCATCATGAGTATATTTACTTTGACAATATGTACATAAATGATACAACACACCCAAACAAATTCCAAATTAAGTCTTAAGTTTCTGGTGTTATCAGAAAGAGAATGACACTGCCTTAAAAAATAAACCTGCACAACAAACCACAGAGCAAGAAAATGAACATTACAGTAGTATCTCCGTCTAATAATTAACTTATTGTTATGTTTTATTGAATAATTAAATAATTGAATAATGAATTTTGTTTCAATTATATATTTGTTCATTCTTATTGAGCTATGTATATTGGAAGATAATAGAAACTTAATGTGATTTTAGTGATATTGGAATATAATAGAAACTTAATGTGGTTTTAGCGGTTAGCCGCGGTATTTGCGGTTTTTCGATTTGCGATTTTACATTTGGATTGGTTCGGATACGATCACCCCTAATATAAAATGCATTTCTTTGACAAATTTGACCGCACAAAAAAGAAAGAAAAAAAATATTTTTTCCACGATAAGTTTGAATGAATAAATGATAGTTTAAAAATTGTTAGTAAAAAATACACCGAAAAAATGATAGTAGTAAACAATACACACGATAAATGTATTATTTAAAACTAGATATCATGCCCATGCGTTCGCACGGGTCATATATGTCAAACACACTTTCAAATTGAAGTTAATTTTGTCACCCACAATAGCAAAGATCCTGGTGATGATAGAAGCCATTTGGAAAGTTTTAAACGATTTTTTTTGCAAGAGACTAAAGCAGTATTAGTAACTTAGAAAATGTCAGTTATGATGAGTAAATATAGAAACTCTTTTATAGTCAGTTGCGAAATGAGTCAATCACCAACACTTTAGATAATTGCATAACATATATTAATGCTCCCCTAGTCTATGGGCTACGCAACCAATTTTTCTATTTATGTGGAGTTGTTAATTTGTGTGATTTACTATGACTCATCGGCATCGCATATTTTTTTAGTATATGTAATAATAAATAGGAAGCAAAACATCTACTATTTTTGAGCAATAATTTTCGTATATATTAGTTATTATAATTATAATACATTTTCTAACCATATTAGTTAACAAATTAATTTGCATAAAAAAAAAAACAGTTATAATTATTTTTAGTTTTTGATGTGAGCTTATATGCAAAAATTACTTAAATGATCTTATAGTTGTATGCAATTTCCAAACATTCAAATAAAAAAGAAAAGATATTTGTTACATCAATGTACTTCATAACTCATGAGCACAAAACACAATCCTTGACAGCTTCTAATTTTTTTCCCCTTGAATTTCCAATATTAATACTCAATTGCTAAACATTATCACTCAAGTAAATTGTAATGTTTAGGCATATTTACGATTAAATCCATCAACAATAATGATTATTTATTCTAAAATAATGAGGATGATTAGAAACTCCATATACTTAACTTTTAATAAGAGCTTTTTCTAAATTTGGCTGGATATATTACACATTCTATAGTAAAATATAAGTTAGTATCAAATGGAATTGCTAAAAATTTAAGTACTAAAAACTCAATAGCATGTTAATTTATATAAGTGACACGTGATATTGGTGCTTGCATAGATTACAGATTTTACTGATCTCATTTTTGAGGACATTAAAATTACTAATAAGAGAAAAATAATTTATCATTTTTTTTTTTTGGTACATGATTTATCACAATTTTCTTAAAGCACTAAATTATATAACTTTTGTTTAACTCCAAATTAAAATTTAAACCATTAAATGATATTCTCTTCAAGAATAGAGTCAACGAATTGAATGCATAAAGTCTCCCTACAAAAATCGTAAATGATTAAAAATCCTAAAATGATTATATTATTAAACCATATTAAAGCACTAAAATTCAACCATTATATGATTAGAAATCCTAAATCCTCACTACAGAATTCAAATAGAATAAAATGAAAAGAAAGAAAGAAAGAAAAAAATAAATTCAATTGCATATGAAGAAAAACATAAAATGATTCTCACTACAGAAGTGTTGATTCCTTTAATGATTAGTTTCATTCCAAACACTACAAAACTCCTCGTATCATTGTTTTGAAACCTACACAAACAAAGAAAAATAAGAATTAGTACTTTCAAATGAATCAAACTATATTTAAAACTTACTCATTTCATCATATTGATATCCTCATGTCTATTTTGAAAATAAACCCTAACAAATCAAAAGACAACTATCTGCAAACAAATCAAAACTATAATCAATATAAAAAATAAAGATTTATTTATTTTTAAAAATGCCTCAAAGAAGAAAGAAAAGAAGAGAAAGGAGTTATCGGTGGAAACACGGTCATGGTGAAGGCGGGAGAGATTGTGGTCATTGCCATTGAAGATGGTGGGGGCGAAGAAGATTGTGGCCTATGACATGGTGGTCAAGTTGATTCATGAGAGGTGGGACAATGATGGGTTGCTATGAGTTATTGAAGAAGAAGATGAAGAAGAAGAGAGAAATTTGTGATTGAACAGATTGTGGAAGAAGAAGACAGAAAATTATGATGGAAGAGAGTCTTAGCGTGCTTTCAATTTATTTTTTTTGCTACAAAGGCCCCGTTTGACCGGCTTATTTTCTCCTTTTTTTCGTCTCCTTAAAAATAGTAAAGAAGGAAAAAATTGTGTTTGACTTCACTTTTATTTATTTTTTACTTCTTTACTTTATTTCTTTTATACTTTTAAGGAGAAATATCGTCAAATATAATTTTATACTTCTCTATTTCGTTTAAGCTAAATAGAAAAGTAAAAAATAAGCCGGGCCAAACGGGACCAAAGCATGCTTTCAATTTTAATTGTTGAGGCATTGGAAAAATAATTGCTATTTTTTAGGAAAAGTAATAATCTTTTTTTGTTGGTTAAGGAAAAAGTAATATTTTCAATACATGGAAAAGACGATGGCAGTTAATACTTGCTATAATCAAGGAATTTAATTAGTGTTAATCTGTAACAACAGCAATTTCAATCTAGGAATAAGGAATGAGTAGTTAAATGTAATAATTACGATTTTTTTCAAGCATTAATTATAGTTTTTCCCTCCTTTGTAAACAGGAGATTAGGGTTTAACTTGTTGCCTCTTATTCGTATTATATATAATAAAGATAAAGATAAAGATAAATATTTTAAATCGATCAATAAAAATTTCGTCTGATCAGACTTTTTTTAATTCAAAATCGGTCAAAACGAAATCGATTACACCACTAATTTCAAATCTATTTTTGGTATAATATTAAAAACGAAAATCAAAAAGTGAAAATAAAAATAAAAATAAAAATAAAAATTAGATAGTTAGTGCGAGTTGTATGGTTGGGATTTGGATACACAAGGGTTACTAAAGACCTCTCTCCCGCCACCGAACCAACCAAACTATCCACCCCTCACTCACTCCAATGAGAATGAACGCCTTCTCTATCTCCTCCGCTACCGCTTATACACATTCTCCTTTTCCTAATCCACATTATTCATCATCATCATCACATCAACAACAAGTACGTTATTCCATTCTTATTCTTATTATTATGCATTTCGTATTTCGCTTAATCACTTCACCCTCACTAATTAATCACATTATTTCCATGCTTTAATTCAGCGTACACTGCTACAAAATCGCAAAATTCAGATTCTCTGCAAACGCAAACATAGCTTGAAGAACCTTACACTGTTCAATTTGAATTCGAGAACAAGGTAATGTACTGTACCGTTCAATTCATGCTCGATGTTACTGATTATTATTATTATTTTGTGGTGTGAGGGTTTATTTTCACTTATTGTGTTGTATTATTGCTAATATTCGATGTAACTATCTGAAATAGTAAATTTGAAATGACGTGTTTGGATCTAAAAACAGGAAAACTTTCATATGTGCAGCCAGTCAAGAAGCGGAAGAAGCTTTTAAAAACACTGTTGAACTTGATAAGCTCATTGATATGCTTAGGGAAGCTAATCCTCGTGAAGTATGAATTTCTAACATTTTTTTTAATACTTAAAATTGCACTTAACTTGATATTGTTGTAGATATGTTTCATGATTTAGTAATTTACTAGTATAGGTACCTGTGTTTGCTTCCAGAAATTAAAAAATTGAGTAAAGCACCAAATTGGTCTTTGTCTTTGTAACTCGCTCTCAAATAGATCCTCGACTCTTTCAATATCTCAAATTAGTCATTGTCTCTGTTAAACGTGTCTCAATAAGGTCTCTCATTGAACATCTATTTCACATATTGTCAAATATGTCTTTGTCTTCATTCACTTTCTATCAAAATAGTATCTGACATTTTCAAGTTACTGTCAAATTAGTCCTTATCTTTGCTAACTTTTTATAAAAAATAATCATTGTTTTAAATTGACAGTTGACTATGTGACACTTAAATTGTGTGATGTCATTGTCCACGTGATACTTAACACTCCACACCAGCGTATTTAACGGTGTAGAAAATGGATGTCAACAGAGGGACCAAATTGAGAAACATTTAACAGAGACAATGACTAATTTGATATAATGAAAGAGTCAGAGACCTATTTGAGAGCGGGTTACAAAGACAAGGATAAATTTGGTGGTTTACTCTTAAAAAATTATATCAAAATTTTTAATAAAAAAATGTGCTGTGAAATTTGCATGAGAAAAAATGTACGTAAAAACTATATTTAAGCTTGACACGGTGAAATTATTGATTATAAGTAATGATATAATACTTCAGAAAACAAATAAAAGTAGTCAGTGTGAGATAAGTATCGGTATTTATTGATAGATTTTGGATAACATTTGTTGATATTGGCTTCCTTTCGAAACAGCTTCAAAAACTCGTTGTTGAAAACATCCTCGCTTTCAATCCGAGCTTCTGGATACGACTTGCTGCCAGATCTGATACTTGCAAGTCTGAGGACGATAAAGTATGCTTTCAAATTTCTGACAGTATTTCTGTGGACAGTTCTTTCATTAATGGTAACATTATATTTGTTTTCTGTTTATTGTTGGTATGCAGAAAGATTATGAAGAATTGGCTGCAACAGTTATGAATGTGGTGGATCTTGTGGTTCATAAGACTAATGTATATCTCCCTCTTCATTTCACTGATTATTGTTCAATGTTTGTTTGATTTTCTTTTATTGCTTCTTTGGACCATAATCTTATTACTATGTACTTGCTTTGCAGGAAAGGATAGAGTCTGCAACTGATGTCCTGAAGGGAGTTCTAAAACATGTGATTAATGATGAAGGAGAGATTTCTTGGCCTCCCCAAGATCCTCAAGCACTCAAGTTGATGGAAATGGTGAGTTCTGTTTCTCACTGGTTTTAGCAAGAATGGCCTGTTTCACCGGAGGGCAAACTATACTGTATTTCTGCACTTCCATATACAGACTTGGGTAATCATACAATAGTTGTGTCAATCTGTTAACCATAAGCTTAATTCTTATTCAGGTTTTGTAAAAAATCAATTAGGTAAGACTTATGAGGCCAAATGACTAATGACATTGACAGTAATAAACAGTGTGATAGGAACTCAGGAAAAAAAGAATAACATAATATGCCTGTGTATTCTTCTAATTTTTGTAATGCAAGTTTAATTGAAAGTAGTACCATGTAGTCATTTGTGATGGGAATGGCAAGTAACTCTCTGCAGAACCACAAATTTGTAGATTCTCTTCTAATGTATATTTTCAGCTAATCTTGTCCAACTATTTAAAATTTTAATCCTAAACATTAGGAAATAAAACAAAGGGAGCAAGAAGGGCAACTGGATGAAGGGTTCCTTGCCGAAGTTAATGCACAACTCAGACAAGTGAGTTTCTTTTTTCACTTCCACTGCCTTTTTCTTAACCTGTAAATAATTTCATTTGTCAGTAGACACTCTGTACTCTAATAACCGCCAACATTGCCTTCTAATCTATATGTACCATCCTTAAAACTTGTATTAGTTTCTTAATTCTTATATGTCGAAGAGGCTCCAAGTGCGTTATTTACTATTCTTTCTCAAATGCTTAGTGGTCCTTTTGGGATATTTGTATGAATACTGCTATGTTTTGTTTGGTGTATTTATGATATTCACTTTTATATTTCACTTTTTCTTCTGTAATTACATTGCATATTACTTAAGACTCAACAATATGTTGACTATAATGAGCAGGCAAAGGAAGATGGTGATAAGCCTGGGCTTGAGGCTATGTTGCAAAAGGTTTTGCAGCTGTATGCTTCCAACTCTCTCTCAAAACGTAGTTATGCCATCAAAGGTTAGTTTATAGTCGGATTACTCTATACACAAATTTTATCTCTGAATAGATGAGTAATTGCTTGTAGAAGCATGACACTAGTCGGGGTACAGGGTTATGCTATTTATATTTTTTGCTTCTTTCAAGAACTTAATTAAACATGAGAAGATTTTTGGAAATAGCACATGCGGGAAAATAAACTTGACCAACTTAATATGATTGCCGATAAGCATTTCACTTAGTTGGTTTTTATCACACTGTTTACCATTAATTACAAAGACATGGTTATCAACACAATATATGAAACAAGGTTGCTTATGTAAATATCAATTTTCACTGCTGGTGTGTAGAAAACAGAAGTTTTAGACATTAATGTTTTCATCATAATATTGTACTCTTGGTAGTCAACATATCTTCATGGTTGGAAGGATTATTAAAAAAAAATGATTTAATTTAAAAAATTGTTGTATTCTTCTTGCAGGGAAGGAAGTTCTGAAGGACGAGCAATTCCTCGAAACCATAATCAAAGGTATCTTTATCATCCTAATATTTTACGTTGTAGAAAAAAACATCCACTTGTAAATTTAATATAGTAACTATATAATATCACTAGTTCTCTAGAAAGAAATATGTTGACCTCTTTTCATTTTAAATGCCCCCCATTTTATGTGTATGAGTATGTCTGCATCATCTTATCTCTCTGTCTGGTCCAATTGGGTTTATTGTTTTATTGTCCTAAAGTACTTGTTGAGGCACCTGTTGTGTGTTATGTATTGTCTTATAGACAGTAGACTACTAATAAGACAGAAACAAATATTTGAAGACCATCGTAGTTATTCTAAGTGTGACATCTTTGTATCTGCTCTCGTGTATTGAGACTGCCGTATAACAAGGTCTCTAGTCCGAGTAGTCTGAATGCAGTAATAAATTTACTGTGAGAAGTTTTCTATAAACACTAGAGAAAAAGGTACGAAGCTTTGTGTGACACCTTTGCATCTTCTCTTTCATGTATTAAGACTCCCGTTTAAGGAGGTGTCTATATTCCCAATGGTCTAAATCCAGTTAAAAAGTTAATGTTGTAATTTTTTGTGTAAACACTAGAAAGAGAGGGGTATAAAGCCTTGTTCATGAGGACTCAATAGGAAACTCTGTGATTTCTTCACTGAACGCCATCTGTGGCTCACAAGATCAAAGTGATATACGTTTACATTTTTGTCTGAGGGCTTATCCCTTGATTGTGGGAGAACCACGTTGGTTTTGTTGTGTTCTTGTGTGCTCTTTTTTTACCCTTTTCCCATCTGTGGTACAAGTGGCCATGTTTTCTCTTTCAAGTTGTCTTTTTTGTTTGCCACTTTTTCAAGCTGTCCCATAAGTCTTGCATTTGTTTGCCATATTATTGTGTCCTCCTTCTGACAACCTCCAACTATCCAACTGAAGTTTGGTTCTGGCTATACCAGATGTTGTTTGGACCAAACATTGTACATGCAGTTTGGTCCCAGCTATCCCAGATGAAATATGTCCCCGGATATCTTGTATTGGCCCATCTTTATATTCTCAACTATCTGGTATTAGGCGTGCTATTTCTTTTCTCGACAATCTCCAATAACTTTTTAATTTATCAATAATGTATCAGCTGTAACTCGTACCAGCCTCTTGTTGTGAATCGTAAATTGGTAATTTATCCTATCTCACTAATGATGATTGGAACTGGTTTTTGATATAGTAGGAAATATATATATATATATATATACAACGAGTGGGAAATATAAAACTTACATTTCAGGTATTCGAGAGACATAGTTCTCTCCTACTTCAAATTTCTTTCCCAAACCAAAGATAAGCCTCTCTCATTTTTATTATTTGTAGCTTATGATCTCCGTCTGTCTGTAATTACGTTTTTATATAACATTTAGAGCAACTAAGATTAGCTCTTTGGATTTCTTTTCAACGTTTTATATTGTGATTTATTTCCTTGTTTGATTAGGAGTCCAGTATTAATGTAATTAAGGGTTAGTGTTTTGTTGTTTTGATAGCACTAAACAGATCATTCATACCGATTACCAATATCGATATAGTTGAAGACTAACCCTATTACTTCAATAGTACGTGTGATTTCTGATTCACCCTCTCTGTAAACCAATAGGACTTACTGATTAAGAGTCATTAGAAACTAAATTATATGAAAGATAATTTTGGCTAACCATTAAACAACCTTTGTCCAGTGGTATAGTTTTTGACTTTCCTGGTTATGTTCCCTGGATAAATGTTTTATCCTTACGTGTACCAAGAAGTCTCAATGTTGTGGATTAATAGTGTACCACCTTTTATCTCCAACTTATGTTACATATCTTGCATCAAGATCAACTATTTTTGCTCCCTTGCACAGCTCCTGAACAAGAATGGAACAGTATTTTGATCAACGGATTGACAGTTGGTGCTGGGGATATTTCACCGGAGGAGCTCTATTCTGTCTTGAAGAAACGAATGGAGCGCACTTTAATCAGAACTGTGAGACAAAGCTACACCTTTCTACATTTGGTTCATTTTTATTTTTTTTTATTTTGTCTTCTGCTTAATCTGATGTTGTACATTTGATAGGAGGGAGGTTCTTACCAACAGCGGATTCTGACAGAGTACCTAAAAGGCATCGAATCTAGAGCACGTGAGATTGTTCAAGTGCTTCAAGGCCAGGGGAAACCACAATAACATATCATCATAACTGAAGACGTGTTGGCAGCTGGAATGTCGTAAGCCATGGTAATTTCTACATGATGCTAGTTGTGATTTCTGATTTCCAGAGCAGATCAAGCTATTACATTACATATATATATATATATATAATGGTGAGCTGGAGAATTCTGGATAATCATATATACGAGCAAGTAGCTATGTACAGACGTGGATCAGTGGATTGGCCTTCATAATAGCATCTGGCTACTTTCAGCTAGTTTTGCACTGCAGATTATATATATAGGCAAGTAATTTGTCCTGAAGCCAAAGTATGGGGGGAAAATGTTGTAGATTCATCCTAGAATCTGGCGATAAATAAATTATTCTTCTACATATGTCTACTAGTATATGGAATTGTGAAAATAAGAAGAGAATTTTTTTTTGAATGTGCTTTAGTTCCTTTGCACTCAGCAGCATGCTTAATTTATAAATCTTAATAAATGAATAAATGTCTGTCCCTAACAAAATATAAACAAAAACTAATTTTTACATGCTTATTGAGGAGTTTAACTTTGATACATTGTCATTATAAAAAAATTATATCTTAAACAATCATAGTCATTCATATGTGTTACTTTATAAAAGTAGTTATGATAAAATTTAAACGGTTTGTAAACAGATTAAGTAATTTTTTTATAATGTGTCAAAAAAAAGTAACTTTTTTATAAAACTAGTTTGGTTTGTGCACTAGTTTTTGAACCCGTGCTATCGCACGGATACATTTTATTGATATAAAAACGCAACCATAATATTTTAACAACAGATTATATTTCATTATTTGTTGATTATTACTTAGATTACACCAATATAAATTAGTTATTTTTTGATTCAATATATCAAAAAAAGGTATTAAATAAAAAAAATATTCTACAGCCCATTAATAAGATAAATTTAATTAAACAAATAGTATAAAAATATTATTATACTTTTTAAAACAATATTACGTTTGATAAAATAAATTTAATGAAATAATTAGTTTAAATTAAGAATATGTTGGTACTCATGTGAAACAATATTCTCAAAAAGGCCCTATAAATTGTATGGCCCATTAAGAAACAAACAAAACATTATTACTATTGAAGATTTCATTTCCCACCCCCGGGATCCTTTTTCACCCCCCTTAAATCCCAGTTTGCCCCTTGATTTTTTAAAAATTTGAAAGGAAAAGTTTGGTGGATGCGTACCGAGCGCGCCGGAGGTAAGTGAAACTAAGTTGAATCAACTTTGTAATCTATTGATGAGTTTGTAATTAATCTAATCAATGAGGTTGGTAATAGTATGCATGACTTATAGAGTTTATACTGTTGACTCTGAGTTCAAAGGTGGAGTTGGTGGTCATGATGAGCATATAACAATTCCAAGGGAGTTTGGAAATCGGGGCAATTTTGAAGATCTGTAGCTAAAACAGCTTTACATAAGGCTTCAAGCAGTAGAAGCAGGCAATGCTTACCGTGAAAACCTTTGTTGGTGGCTTCTCATTCTTCACAATCTTTAAGGTGATATACTCTGCCCATTTTTTTTAGCTCAAGGTTCCATTGAGATGATTTTTATTTATTTCATTGATCTTATAATCTCAGAATTAAAGAACAACATTTATTTTGTTTCATCTTTCTTTTTCGTGTGCAGTGGGTTGCTTCAATTGTTTTCTGGAGAAAGAAAGGTCATCAATCAAGTAAGTAGTCGGTAGTTACAGCCTTCGTTTCAAAATTTATGAACCTCACCTTACGAGATAAGTGAGATAAACCAAGCATATTCTAATGTTCTTGCAACTACCTTGGCCAGAAATCATTTAAAGAAAACAATAGTTTAGAATTTTAAACAACTATTACTGATAATACATGTTTGATAATCTACATTTCTAAAGCTTCTTCAATTTCATATGAAATTTAAATGTAGTGGCTTTTTATATTATTCATGTTAGTTATTATTTAGGTATTCATCGTGCATTGTATTAAATTTTGTCATGACCATACTCTCTTAAAATAGTTGTTTCTAGGACTGATATCCCTTTCATGCTAGCACAAATCTGATACTGCCATTCAAGCATGTCAGCAGGGACATGTGTGGATGTAATGTGTACCGAGTGTTTGCAAAGAGGTGGATATAGTTGAAGCGTTCTGTGTGAAAGACACTGATTATTCACCTAGCCAGGTATAATCCTCGATGCATTTGTATAAAAAATTGATTGGTAGTTTATTTGCAATATGTTGTTTGTCTACTAACATTTATCAATCATTTGTATTTTTATTTATCACTCAGTGGACTTCCAAATGCGGTGCTTCTCCTACGAAGGTTGCCAACAAAGAGGTTATTTTTCTGTTAGTTCTGGAGCTGGTATGGTTGATGAAGTGTTGTCGATTCCTAGCGGTCCAGATAACTTTAACTCTAATCCTGAGTTAGCAGCTGTTGTGAATCATTGTGATGACACTGATGGTGATGTTACAGTTGGACCCTTAGCTATTAAGAGGAAGAGGAACAAGAAGTTTTATGTTAGATCATCCAAGAGAAACCTGAAAGATGATTTTGAAGAGGATAATTTGCACAAAACCATTGGACTGTCGAAGAATGTTGAAAATTAAAAAGATTGACATAGAGTCCCCTCATGCTTTCCTTATAATGTTTACATTATTAACTATTATATGTTGTATTCTAAATTATCTATTTGTGTTATTTTGTTGGCTAACTTCCAAAGTACTTAATTGCCTTTTATGTTTAGCGATATAGACCATATGCTATTTTCATGTCTCGTGGAGTAGCTTTAAATTAGCTAAATAAAGTTGGTCTAATGTAAAATATATATCCAGGTTTTTGGATTGCTTGATGTTTATTAATAATATATATTGTGTTTAATATTATATTTGTTTCATTTTTTTTTCCAATCCTACGCGTACTATAATTTGTATTTGTACTATACAAAACGAAAAGTATTTATTCACACTGTGAAGCCCATCCTCTGAGGCCGGGATGTCAAAAGCAAAAAAAAAAAAGAAACTTGGCATGTTCTACACAGGCCAGCGCAGATTCCTAAAAGAAAAAAAAATTACTAGAAAAAAAGGGAAAAAAATAAAAACAAAGAAAAGGGAAAGATGAAGTCCACCGTCATCACCATTAATAAAAAAAACACAATTAAAAAGTCTAAATTTTACAGATTCGTATTCTTACAATTTAAAACTAAAACTTTTTATTTTTTGTTATTTGGATGGATGATTATTTTTTCTGTTATTTGCATTAGAAAATCAACGATTGAAATTGTTGCAACTTCAATATTTTTTCTATGTACTTATAAAAATTTATATATCTAGACAATATGTTGCCATATAATATAAAAAATGACCCCTTGATAAAAAAAATAAAAAAATAAAAAAAATCAATCCCTTGTATTGACTTAAGAATAAAAATGGATATATATGAGAGAGAGAGAGAGAGAGAGAGGGACAGGGAGAGAGAGAGAGGGATAGAGATGGAGAGAGAGAAATCTTCCAAAGAACCAAAGTTATAACAAGAATGTTGATAAATAATAAATAAAGTAATTGGAATAAGAATAACAATAATAATTGAATACTAACTGATCTTATTTCAAATATTAAAATTATTCACATTTTAAATATTTAATAACAAAATCGGAAGTATGAATAAGAATAAGAATAACAATAATAATGATAGAATATTATCATATTATGATTCTTAAATTCAAATAAAAAAAGACTATTCATACTTTTAAAATATTCTGCTTAAAAAAAAGATAAAGAATCTAATAAGAATACCTTTAATATTGTAATAGTATTAAAAAAGGATAAATTTCAATTTAGAAAATTAAATTTAATATTTTGATAATATTTAGAGAGGTGTTTTTTTTTTTCTTTTTACCAGTATATTTATAATAATGGGTAGAATTAGTTGTTGAGACGAAGCGATGAGAGAGAAATGATTCATTTCCGAATACAATACACTATTACATTATTTATTAGCTTCTTTATCTTTTTCCTAGGCACATTAAATATTAAAAGTATGAATAATCTTTTTTATTTGAATTTAAGAATAATAAACTGATAATATTCTGTCATTATTGTTATTCTTATTCTTATTCTTATTCCTACTCCATATTTTGTTATTGAATATTTAAATTGTGAATAGTTTTAATATTGGAAATAATATTCTGTTAGTATTCAACTATTATTCTTATTCTTATTCCAATTACTTTATTTATTATTTTTTTGTATTCTTATTCTTAAATATCCAACACTTATTTTTTATAATGAGTCTTTTTTTGAAACAAAAAAGTTACAAAAATAAGAAAGAACCTTTAATTGTATGTATCTGAGTAATTTTCTTAAAAACTATATTTGATTGTCACCTAAATAAATATAGAAACACCAATCCGCAATTGAAATGTTACACCGGATATAATTTTTCTCTCTCTCTCTCTCTCTCTCTCTCTCTCTCTCTCTCTCTCTCTCTCTCTCTCTCTCTCTCTCTCTCTCTCTCTCTCTCTCTCTCTCTCTCTCTCTCTCTCTCTCTCTCTCTCTCTCTCTCTCTCTCTCTCTCTCTCTCTCTCTCTCTCTCTCTCTCTCTCTCTCTCTCTCTCTCTCTCTCTCTCTCTCTCTCTCTCTCTCTCTCTCTCTCTCTCTCATATATATCCATTTTGTTTCTTAAGTCAAAACGAATAGATTATTATTTTTTTTTTAAGGGATCATTTTTTATTCTATATGGTAACTTCTAAAATATACGAACTAAGTCAATCATATACTACTAAATAAATATAAATTTTAATTTAGAAAATTAAATTTAATATTTTGATTCTATTTAGAGAGGTTTTTTTTTTTCTTTTTACCAGTATATTTATAAAAATGGTTAGAATTAATTGTTGAGACGAAGGGATGAGAGAAAATTGATTCATTTCCGAATACAATACACTATTACATTATTCAACATATTCTTATTAGTTACTTTTTCTTTTTCCTATGCATTAAATTTTAAAAGTATGAATAGTCTTTTTCTTTTTGAATTTAAGAATAATAATCTGATAATATTTTGTCGTTGTTGTTATTCTTATTCGTATTCTTATTCATACTCCAATTTTATTTAATAAATATATTAACCATCAATAGTTTTAATATTTTAAATAACATTCTGTTAGTATTCAATTCTTATTCCTTAAATATGGGTCACCATTGTAGGGTTTCGACGCTGTTTCTCTTTGTATATTCTTATTCTTATTTTTTCAATCTATCATGGCGGATCTGTTTCTCTTTGTATATTCTTTTTTGTTATATTGCTTATTTCCATTTCTTATTTGTTATTTGAATTTATTCTACTATTTCAAGTCAGTTATATTCTGATTCTTTCAATTATTTGTTTGTTATTCTTATTTTTTTTTTTATTCTTATTCTGTATTGTTATTTGAATTATTATACTATTTCAAGTCAGTTATATTCTTATTCGTTCCACTATTTTTAATGTATTAATGATCAATTTATACAAAACTAATGAGATAGTATATAAATTCAACAATAATAAAAATAAATTGGAAAATTTGAAAATTACAAAAATGGTGTAATTACATGAAATAAAATGAGAACACTTTATATTATTGAGATAAATTCGCTATCATTATTTTTATGTGTAAAGAATTTGGATAGTCTTAGTAAAAGAAAATAGAATTTGGATAGTCCTTTTGCCTTTATAGACAAATGATTTGAGAAGAGAAATTTAAAATAAGATTGATTATAGGTATTTGTGTAAGACTTGAGTGTAAGGTTTGAGAACTTCAAATTTCATACACCAATCCTCTCTTCTTCTTTTTTGTTTTTGTAATTATAATGGGAACTAAATTTGATATCCTACTATTATAGTCAGTTATATTATGATTCTTTCAACTATTTGTTTGTTATTCTTATTCTTATTCTTATTATTATTCTTATTCTGTTTTGTTATTTGAATTATTATATTATTTAAGTCAGTTATATTCTTATTCTTTCCACTATTTGTTTTCTAATTGATTCTCTGCATAATTAGAATAATAATATAATATAATAATATTCATAACATTTCAATACGCTCTTTCTTTACCGCCTATAAATAGCCACTGATCGTTTACATTGTCCATCACATTTCATACACCAACCCTCTCTTCTTCTTTTCTGTTTTTGTAATTCTGATGGAAACTAAACTTGATATGTTGTCTGATGTTCTTCCTGGACGTGAATCATGAAGATTTAAAATTTGTCTTCTCCGTTTGTGGTCGATTGATTCATTTATGAAGCCCGGTGAGATCAATTCTCTAGAAATGGTTTTCATTGATGAAAAGGTTTTGCCATTTATGTCTTTGTTTTGAAGTTATTTGTTTTTCCATTTCGTTTTGACTACGCCTATTTATACCATGTGACATTATTTAACTTTTAATAATTCATAGGGAGGGAAGATTCATGCCACTGTAAGGAAACAATTGCTTTATTTGTTCCAGTCGAAGTTAAAGGAAGGAAATGTTTATAAGCTATCGCAATTTGTTGTTGCTCCCGTTGTTGGATCCTATCGTCCTACTCTCCATCCTTACAAACTGATTTTTCAGATGAAGTCTAAAGTTCAGATATGTGAGAGTGCTGATGTTCCCTTATATGGTTTTTCTTTTACTGATTTTGCTGAGATTTCCACCTACTCTGTTGATCATCAATATCTAATAGGTAATGGATATAATATAAGTATTACAATAGCATTAATTTTTGTTCTGTTATATATTGATTTGTATCTTTTTGTTTTTTGATTTGACTTAAAATAGATGTCATTGGTTTAACTACTAGGATGTCCAATGAGAGGGAGTATCTTCGTGATGGCAAAGTTACCAAAATGGTTGTTCTTGAATTGACAGATAATAGGTGATTTTAAATATCAGTATTTTTATTTATATTGGTAGAAACATTAATTTGAATACTGATGTTGTCCATTGGTCCAGTGGCAAGTGTGAATGTGCACTGTTCGGTGACTATGTTGATCAAGTTAAACGAATGATTGGGTCGTCTCCTTCCGGGTTGCACGTTGCTGTAATATAGTTTGCTAAGGTTAAGGTATTCAAAGGTATGATATTTCTATAACATTTGTATGGTTTTACGATTTTTACAAATTAAAATGATATAGTATTTATTGTCTCTTTCATTGTTATTCATATATAGAGAAACCTTCCATTCAAGATGTCATGAACACTACTAGGATTTATGTTGATCCTGAAATTAAAGAGGCTTCTGATTTGAGGAAAGACTAAGTAATCGTTATATTCATGTGTATATTTTTTGTTCTGTTTTGTGCCTTAATTATGTGATGTAATTATTTGTTTTTCTTTATACAGATTGGCAATGCCTGGTGTTCAGCCAAGCCCTTTGATTACCATACTTGGTTCTCGCGGTAGACCTTCATTTGAGGAGAAGTTCCTTAATTCTGACTCCATGAAAAGTATTAAGGAACTTGTCTGTCTCAATGAAGAAGGAACATTTGTGGTATGTGCCTCTGTTCAAGATTTGGTAGAGGGTGAAGATTGGTGGTACCATGAGTGCAAGTGCCACAGAGGAGTTACTCCTGATTCAGGGGCCTTTTATTGCAAAGGATGTGTTAAACATGTTTATGAAACCATTCCTAGGTATGTTCACGTTTTAATATGTTGTCTTTATTTTATTATGCAATTAGTATATTTTACTTTTAATTTAATCTCTTTTGTATACTCTATTGAACCATAGGTTTAGAGTTAAACTTAATGTTAGTGATGGGAATACAAGTGCTACCTTTGTAGTATTTGACGGTGATATGAAATATCTTATTGAGAAAGAATGCTCTTCCCTTATTTCTGCAGCTAAGGTAAAAATTGTTTTTCCCGTTTTCTCCAATTTAAAGCTCCTATATGTGTTGATTTTGGAAACCCATGCGAAAATTCGAAATATTATTAATATTAAATCATAATTAATATGTCTTTGGCTATTTCTACATATCAAAGACATTTTTGTTTGTTGTGATAATGGTATTACATGTTCCTTTGAGGTTTCACATACTGAAGATCCATTTAAAACAACTTCCATTGGATTGGGTTGGAAGGAATTTTGCCAGGATAATAATTTTGGTCCTGAGGATGCTATTCGTTTCAAGTTTGATGATATCAATCCATTAGGTGTATGTCATGTTTACAAGATCGACGAATGATGGTATTTGTAATATTATTTTAATTCTATTTTTATTTGAGTTTATAAACTGTCATTATAGGTCCTAATTGTAAGAAATAAATAATTGTAGCCTTATATTTAATTTCTTTATACTATGTTGTGAAATAATCTCCTTAAATCCAATATTTTTATTATTCTTATTACTTTTTCATAAAGTTGAAATTAGAATCTAATGATTGTACTTTGCAATGTTTGTCATATTATTCTGATGTTTTTTTTTATTTGATTTTTGATTTGATTTAGAAATTATAATTTTTTATGTTATATTGTTAAAGTTAATTGTTTGGGGTAACAAATTGTATTAGTAATAAGTTTTTATTTTAATATTACACACATGTACTGAATAGTTGTCAATTTATATATTATGAGAAAATCGTAAAATTATATTAACATCGTCTTACTATCCTGATTATGTGTATGCCACCCAAAATTGGATTTATCAGTTATTGACATTGGTGATTTTGTCGTGTATGTCTTAAAGGTCTACTAAATTTATAATGTATGTATCAACGATAATTTAAATATAAAAGTATGGTCGAAGGCATATTAAACATGACCAAGCTTTCAGTCATAAATTATTTACATTTTCGAACTTTCCCAATAATATTGAAGTTAGATTTGGTTTACTACGAAAATAGATGTTTCTCAATGAAATCTTTCAAATAAATATTTGGTTAGAACCGTGCATCGCACGGGTCCTTACAATAGTTAAGAAACAAACAAAACATTATTACTATTGAAGATTTCTTTTCCCACCCCCCGGGATTCTTTTTCACCCCCCTTAAATCCCAGTTTGCCCCTTGATTTTTTAAAAAATTTGAAAGGAAAAGTTCGGTGGATGCGTACCGAGGTTTTTGAAAGTTCGGAAGACGCGTACCGAGCGCGCTGGAGGTCGGTAGACGTCTACCGAACTTCATGTTTATAAACCAGACACACCGGATTTCTTCCTCATTTCTTCTTCACAAACACACAATCAAAATCTCCATACGTGTTTCTTGCGCGATTCCTTCCATTTGTGGGTTGAAATCAACATTGGAAGTTTGGCTAACTGTTTCTACACGCATTAGAAGCTCAAAAACAAGGTAAATTTCAAACTCTACCGTTTATTTCACGCACACCTACCTGCTAGGTTTGTAGGTTTCTGACACAGAATCGCTCGGTACATGTCTACCGAACTATTTGAAAAACACGGTAGACGCGTACCGAACTTTTACGAAATATGAAGAGCAAAAGCTCGGTAGATGCGTACCGAACTTTTGCAAAACAGAAATGCAACTGCAATGCTCTCTGTAACAGGCCTAAAATGAAGGAAAATATAGTTTTATGCATTGTATGCTTGTTTTGTTTAGGTATTGAATCATAGTAATAGTTATTGCCTTAATTAGTAATCATATTATGATTTATAATTGTTAAAATTATGGATTGCATTATTGATGGACTCAAGTTACTTATTATATTTGTTTTGGCATTTGTTGTAGTTATGGCCGATGAAGCTAAACCTCCGGACGAGTGTAGAGAAATAGTAGTGGCGGAGACTCAAGTATCGCCAATAAGAGTGGATACAAGGTCTCATTTTGTGACGGATAGAACTTTCGTAAACAAAGAGGCTTTGGTTGAGTGGGCTCGCGACATAGCTCTCCCGTTACAATTTTCAATTGTCATTGTAAGATCCGACAACGGCAAAGGTAGTAGGAAGCCGTTCATTATGTTGGGTTGCGAAAGGGGCGGTACATACAAACCAAGTGCAAAGAAGGTAAAATTTGAAGAGACGAGAACGAGAAAATGTGATTGTCCATTTAGACTACGAGGTTATTTCCATTGAACGAGGGAATGGCATGTTACTGTTGTTGATGGCATGCACAACCATGTGCTTGACAAAGCGTTGCAAGGTCATCTCATCGCGGGTGGTTGGAAACTAGTAGAAAAGCAACTTCTATCAGAATTGACAAAGAATTTGGTCCCGCACAAGAACATCATTTCTACTATGAAAGCGAGGGATCCGAAGAATGTGACGGTTGTGAAGCAAATTTACAATGCACTTTACAGATTAAAACAAAGAGCGAGGGCGACAAGGACGGAAATGCAACATTTGCACAAGTGTCTTGACGAGAACAACTACTTTTTTAAAGCTCGAACCGATGGTGAGTCCGAGTTCGTTCAAGACATTTTCTTTGCATATCCGAAATCCGTATGTTTGTTCAACACTTTTCCCACTGTTTTGATTATGGATTCTACCTACAAAACGAACAAATACGGTATGCCATTGTTTGAGTTAGTTGGTCAGACCTCGACTGAGGAAACCTTTAATATTGAGTTTGCATTTATGAGTAATGAAAAGGAAAAAAATTTCACATGGGTGCTTCAACAATGTATTTGTCTGTTAAGGAACAAGTTGAAGCCGAAGGTTGTTGTGACTGACAGGGATGCGGCACTGATGAGTGCAGTTGCCACCGTATTTCTGGACTAGCCCCATATGGTTTGTACTTTTCATGTGAAAATATGGTTGAGAAGTGCAAGACACTTTGCAAAATTAAAGACGGTGAAAATGTGAAGCAAAGAGATGTGTGGACACAAGTGTCGAAAGCTTTTGATGATATACTGTACTCGGCTGATGAGGAAGCTTATGTTGAAGCCGTTTTACAATTTAGGAAGCAATGTGCAAGGTGGCCAAGATTCGTGAAATATGTCGAGACGACTATTTTGGATACCGATAAAGAGAGGTGTGTCAGTGCTTGGACTGACAAGTTTTTGCATCTCGGCAACACTACCACAAACAGAGTCGAAGGTGCCCACGGTGTGTTGAAGAGCTACTTGAAAGACGGTCACGGTGACTTAGTCACGGGTTGGGAAGCGATCGACAAAATGTTGATTAATCGCTTCAATGAAATTCAAGGAACTTTCGGTAGGCATTTATCTGTTGTGGAGCACACCTTCAAGGATTATTACTTGTACTCCTTATTGATTTTCAAAATTTCAAAACCCGCTTTGAATCATATACACAGAGAAGAAAAAAGTGTTGAAGAATGCGGCATGGATAGCAAGAAATGTGGTTGTGTGATGAGGTTTACCTATGGATTGCCATGTGCATGCTTGATTGCTAAGAAGATGCATCACAAGTTGCCTATTCGGCTGGATGAGGTTATTGCACATTGGAAGAAGTTATGTTTTTTGGAGGATGAAAGCGGTTCGTCTGACGACGACGATTATTCTTGCTTGGCGGAATGGGAAGGTATTCAGGTATATTTAATTAACGTCCGAGATTTTTGCGCTACTATTAATTTAATTTAATTAACGATGATATATTTTTGCGCTACTATATAATTAATGCGTTACAATTTTATTTAATGCGTTACTATATAATTAACGATTATTCTTTTTTTTTTCTGTAGAAACGGTTGAAGTTTGTATGAAAGATGAGATAAGAAATCAACTTCGTGAAATTGCTTTTCTGGAATCGACGTCTTTAAAAGCTCCGGAACACAACGCAATATCTAAAGGTGCTAAAAAGAATAAAGGGACGGCGAGTTCTCGCATCACTTGGTCCACGACCCGAGAACCGTCTCGTTGGGAGCATGTTGATAAACACTTTGAGGCTACTCAAGAATCGCAAACAAAACCGTCGTCATCAAAGAAGAGGTAAAGTGCAAAATCTAAGCATACGGTGAGCGACACTCCTCCTACGCTTAACCTACCACGCATTGACGAAATGCCGAAGTTTATGCGCCCTTATATAGATGAAATTGTTGATGTGGTTGGTGATGGATTTTGTGGATATCGTTGCGTTGCGTTGGATTATTGTGGTAATCAGGACGATTATGAGTTAATCAAATGTCACATGCTTAAGGAGTTGAATTTGCACAAGGAGTTGTATAAGAGAGTATTTGTAAGTGAGAGGCGTTTTAATTACATCAAAGATGCATTGCACCCTCCAAAAAGACGAGTCCTTCCTGGTCATGTTGCACCGATGGATAAATGGTTGACATTTCCGGATATGGGACACATTTTGGCTACTCACTACAACAAGGTTATTGTGGAGTTGACAACCCCTGGGGACAGAGTATCGGAAACATTTTTCTCATTGCGTGGAAGTCCACCTTCGGATCCCGAAAAGAACATTTTTTGTCTTGGTTTGGTTCCTGGCCACTTTCTTCTTGTGAAGTTGAAAGAGGGATGTCCATTACCATGCACATGCCTCGAGTGGAGGAATTATCGGTCTGAAGAAGCCGCTGCATGGGAGTATCCGTTCATGGAACGTCAGAGCACGTTTGCCGAACTTTTGGAAAAGGAGATGAAAGATGTTAGGAAGAAAATACTCACGGGAGTTGGTTCGAGCAGTGATGATCCGTTTATTTGTTGATGTTATTTGCGAGGATATTTGTACTTTGATGTTTTGGAATTGTTTTGGGTTGTATGATGCATATTTTAGGCATTGTAACTTTACATTGTATTTACGCCATCACATTTTTGTATATACGATAACTAGTTTGGTTATGTTGTTTAGGACTTTTTGTGATGTACAACTTATATAATGCATTAAATATAACTTAGTCGTTTCAATTATGATGTTGTTTGAATTGTTGAATTGTTTTAAAACAGGTATCGAACTCGTTTTATAAACTGAGTTGGCCTATAATAGTTGCAGAATTGCCTGCTATCAGGTATGTGTAGTTCGGTAGACACGTACCGAACTTTTCCTGTGTAAAAATAAACTTGGTAGTTGTTCACCGAACTCTAGTTCGGTAAATGCGTACCCATTTTAATATATTTAAAAAACGTCCAAGTTCCTGAATGAGGCTATATTTTTTTTTTATTGTTTTAATATATTATTACTATTATTATTTAATCCTATATTATAATTATTGGTTTAAAATATTTAACGCTCGAGATTTTGCCGACACTTTATGTGGTCAATAATTAAGGTAGAACGTGTATAAATTAAGGTGCTTGGAACAGATCTACGCAACAAAAAAAATGGATATTTCACTTAGTTATCGGAGAAACACGAGTCATGCAGTTGTGTATTACAACAACGGAAAACCAAACATGTTTCGGATTTGCGACGATGCAACTTTCGTTGAATTGAAACAGCAACTTGATGAAATAAATCGTTGTTGTGTCAACAAGAATGACGACAGAACTGCCACGAGCATTGAATATCAAAAACCGTTGATTGGATATCACCGTGTAACGTTTTTAATTTCCGTGTAACGTTTTTATATTATGTGTAACGTTTTTAATATTATGTGTAACGTTTTTAATTTCCGTGTAACGTTTTTATATTCTGTCTAACGTTTTTAATATTCTCTGTAACGCAATTATATAAAATGTATTTATAATTTCAATGTCATAATTTCCGTTTTTACTATTTGTGATTTATTTAACCTATTTATTATTTAGGATCACACCGACACTTTGTATGGTCCAAAACTCACAAACACTTTCAACGGTAAGGATTTTGCCGACACTTTGAACGGTAAGGATCACACCGACACTTTGTATGGTCCAAAACTCACAAACACTTTCAACGTTCATGATCTTGCCGACACTTTGAATGGTTAGGATCACACCGACACTTTGTATGGTTCAAAACTCAGCAACACTTTCAACGGTCATGATCTTGCCGACACTTTGAACGGTTAGGATTACACCGACACTTTGCCAGGTTGTAAATTCATCAACACTTCCAAATCTAATATAAATAAGTGTCTCACCATCGAACCTAAAGTAAGTCATTTTTATCAAATATGTCTCAACATTGTTTTGCCGAATCCTACCCATTTACTATCAAGTTTCGCGGTATCGATGAGTTGTTTACCGCTGAATTAAAGGATACTTTAACAACTCTTAGGGCTCTCAAAAATAAGATTCAACTTCTGTATCATGTCAAATACGCCAAACAAATAAAAATTGACAAAATTGGGCATTACGATCATTACATGAGTCTCGCGTGTGATATTCGGAATTTCAACGACGCAACACGTATTTACGAGTGGAAAGAGTTGAAAGATGATGACGATGTGGTGTCTATGTTCGGCGTCTGCTTAATTGATCCGAAGTATCCATGTTTGTATGCTACTTTGATAGCAGAAAATTGATGAGCATGTTTGTCGTTTCAAGCTAGTATTTAACTTTCGCATGCCACTCGTTTTTTATTCTTGTTTAATGTAATGTTTGTTTGTGTTCAATGTAATGTTTTTATTTAACACCACAGTAATATTGTTGTTTATCCTTAATGTAATAATTTTAATTAAACCCAATGTAATGTATTTGTATTAAATTAATATTAAGTGTTATTGTGTTAATCTATGTCTAACTACCCATTATAAAATCAAAGTGTTTATCCTCATTGAACACAAATATAAAAAAAAAAAATTAACAATGCAAATAATAATAAGGGATAATATAGAATACAATTAATAATAAAAAAAGTTAAATAATAAAAAACAATACAATTAATAATACAAAACAAAAAATAAACCATATGAAATAAAAAGTTTCCAGGCACGTAAACCTCGGTACGCGTTTACCGAACATACACTTCGATGGATGTCCACCGAACTATTTCTCCTTTTAAACGACTTCGGTACGTATCTACCGAACTAAAAATTACTGAATGCAAGAAAATTTTTCATGTTCTAGAACCAACTCAGAACCAAATTTCTGAGTTCAAACCTACCAAACCAATCCATTTCAATTTCATTCAATCAGAAGACAATCAAACTAAGTCGTAAGACCAAAACCACATGGAATAAACAAAAGATAGCATTACATAATTAACGAAGCGATGTTCACATAACGAGCAAAACATAATAGGCGCTAATCAAAGTTTCAATGTCACATAATGCAATAGTGTTACAAAATTACGCGCGTAAATTCAAAATACATAACACGCGCTCAAGTGTCACAAGTTCAAAGTCACACCATACATAATACTCACTAATAACCCAAAAGAAGATAAACAAGCTACATTATACATCTTACATCTACTGAGTCGATCTCCATCTCGGCCCAAGTGGACCTCTTCGGTCCGGTTGTCGACGCTTGGATGTATACAAGAATGCTGGCTCAACCCAACCAAGAATACGTTGCATAGTAGCATTAACAGGCATTCCCTCTGGCGCCTCACCATCATCAAGTGACCTCCGCACCTCTCTTCTCACATTCTGACAAATCTCCCACGTATCCGCCAAATTGGCTCTAGACTGCTCCTCAATCAACACCTCTAGCATAGATGGCCTAGGTGGTTGTTGCTCAGCCTCTACCGGACGCATAATAGGATGCGACACTTTGTAGAACCATGATATGTAGCCAGCTTCACAATCCCACGGATTCACCACCACTCGGTCCCTCATGTCTTCATCAATCATCCTCATCTGCAATTCCTCTAACCAAACTTGATCAATTTGACTAACACTCATGCCTGGTTTAGCTGACACAGCTGGGTCTCTCGGAATTACTTGCACATGCTTAAATTGACGGAGCACCCGTTCAGGCAAATGCTTTCCAAGCATTTTTCCACACCTTAACCACCCAGAAAACAAACATTCATCAATCAACGGTCTGAAAGCTCGATGCGCATCGTACGGACAGAAGACAACATCGGACATCTGCAGGTTATCCAAACTTTGTCTGTATGACGGTGGATCCTTATGGCCTTGTCCAGGAGTAAACTTGGCGCATCGTGGCATACTCTCAGTCCAGTTGTCATTTATTCTCTACTATGAACTTGGGAACTGCTCAATTATCCATCCCTGAAAAAAACATAAATTTAATATTTAATGATCGCGTTAATATAAATCGTAAAAGACATAAACATAAATTATGTTAATTATCGAAGTAATTGAAAAATTGAAGTACAAATAAATGAATTAATTGATAAATTTATATACCATAACAAATGATAAGTATCCAGCAATCTGACCAGTGTCCTCCTCAGACGCTTCGTCCATATAATCTTGCAAATAAACAAGAGCTGCAGCACCCTAATTCCACTCATGGACGGTAGACAAATCTTGAAAGTATTGCATGTATGAAGCATCCAGGTAGTACGCACTTTTGTTGGTGAAAAGTGTATAGTTAACCACAAACAACCAAAAAGCTTTCACACACCTCTCCCTATAAGGCATCATATCCTCTAACGGTCTTCCTTCCTCCTCCATAGTCTCACAAGTCTCCTTCAACTCATTATATATACCCTGTAGGTAGTTAAACCTCAGATGTGGCCCACTATTCTTACCAAATTCCTCCATAATATATTCCTTCTCAACACCCAAACAAGCACTAACAATGTCAGCCACGTCACTTCTTCTCATCATGTTATGGTTAAGAAACTTCCCTTGAATAGGGATATGCAGTAGGCACTGCACATCGTCAAGTGTGATGCCAAGCTCTCCAACGGGGAGATGGAATGTACTGGTTTCTGGATGCCATCTTTCCGCAAATGCAGTGAGCACTCCTTGATTTAGCTTGCCGAAATTGGTATCGCATAGCCCTGCCAAACCAGTTGCCCTTAAAGTATCCCAAAACCACAACACAGTTAAAACCTGTAAAGAACAGATTAAAATGTGTTAGTCATTTATAGTTAAAAAAAAATTAAGTTAATAATTTGTAATGGTTTAGTATTATACTGGCGAACCGCGTTGTGCAAGCCAAATCGAATTTGCCCTATGCTTATAGTAAAGCGATAATAGGGACAAATATGTTGGCCCTCCTCCGTAGACGACTTCTGCTTCTAGCTCAGGTGGTTGTTGATGTTGTGGTTCTGGCTCTTGTGGTGGTTCTTGCTCGGCCCAATTTGCATTGTCATCTAGGTATTGACCCGCATCATATTCCTGATCAACAACAGGTGCCTAAACCTGTGCTCGGCGTGTGCGGGAACGTGATCCACCTGCTTCAGCATCATGAGTTCCTTCCACAATAAGAGGTTGTCCTTTCTTGCGACGACCTCTTTTAGACGCAGGCGGCACTTCTCTACGTGCTGAGCCATGAGCCCTACTTTCCCTACCGTGTCGCCCTCTACCAACATCTTCGTCCATATCTACACAAAACAATAACGCATATTCAAACATCATTCGTAATCAAAATTTAACCGTATTCAAATTTAACCAAAACATATGTCTAACCAACTCAATATTCAAAATTTTACCAAAATCTAACTATATCCAAATTTAACATTCAACATTCACCATAATAAGCAATAATCAACAATCTAAATAACTATTAATCAACAACCATTCATCATTCAAACCAACTCTAAATTCTAAATTTAACCAAAACCTAAACCTAATCAAATTTCACATCAAACCTAACATGCAATCATCCAAAATCAACAATAAACCTCTAATCAACAATTTCAACAACATAATCAACACTAAATCACGAATCAGAGATTAACATTGACATAAACTAATAAAAAACGCAATTGAGAGATATGAAGAAATATGAATGCAAATAAGGAACTAAAATGAACATAATCTTACTTGATGGAGTAGAAATTGATGAACTTTGTGGAAGATTGACTCAAAAAACCCTTGATTGACCGAGATTGTGCCTAGGGTTCTTATTTTCTTCTTAACTTTCTAAAACTTTTGTTTTGCATGAATGGGGGCAAAGAGCGTACGCTCTGTTTCTATATAGAAACAGTTCGGTACGCGTCCACCGAAGTAGGGGCTAAAGAAGAAGGAAAACCTCGGTACGCGTCCACCGAAGTATTTATACATATGACGAGTGTAAAGGGGTGTAAATCAATAACAAAGTTCGGTACGCATCTACCGAACTTGTTTTCCCAGTTTTTCAAAGGTTAAAAACGGAAACCCAGGGAGTGAAAAAGAAAGCCGGGGGTGGGAAAAGAAATCTTCATTACTATTGAGACCCTCCAAGTTAACTAAATAACTTCAGACCAAAAAAATGGAGTTGCACATGTTAAAATGATGATTATATATTATATGATATGATGCATATAAATGATATAACTATTAATAAAAGGATTCCGTAGATGCATAATACCATTGTTCTTAAACATACTTGCAAGTACACATAGGCTAGACATTGCAAACACAAGTTCAAATTGTCAAAATATATATCTAACACATTGTGATAGATGCTCTCATAGAACACATAAATTCCAAGCAATTAGAGAATCAAGCTCTAGTAATGTCAACACTCATTACCACAGGAGGATTAGCCAAATGAAAGTTGATAGTGTCATCCACATTAGGTCGGTAGCGACGAATAAATTCATATCATCCAATCGTGAAGTACCTTTCAAGTCTAGCCTTTCCCTTGGACCGATCGGATGTAACAACTCTCAACTCAATATGATTAGGATCATATGGAGTTTGCAAAAGAATTTTATCAATCCAACGAAGTGTGGTGTTTGCAATTTTCTTTGGAATGTACTAATAAAATCAATAGAATAAAAATTATTAGATGATCTCAAAATGAAATCAATAACATAATATAGTTAAACATTTATGATAAACAATATAGATACTACCATTGATTGACTCTTGTTGATTGAAGACATAGCTGGTGTAAATGTCACATGCCAATTAAATAAATCCTCATTTTGAGTTGAATCCACACCATCATTAACCACATATTCATTGTCATCTGAATCAAAATCCAAAGATTTAGAGTGCTCATCTTTAACATCTTCATCACTGGATATATTTATAACATAATCATCTTGATCTTCAATGACAGTCACAGAAAACTGATTATCATAGGGATCATCGTAGTGTAGCGTAACATCAGATGTTTTTTTAAAACCAAATGATCTAGCTATATGTCGACCAGAAGTCATATACGAATCAGCAGCACTCACAAAAAGATCAACTTGATTATTGCATTCAGTGTGATCCATGATCCACCCATGAGGTTGTTTCCTCAGATGCTGAATCCAATCAGATTTGAAAGTTGGAGGAATGGCAATCTCATCCTAATGTAAAAATTTACATCACCAAAATGTTGAAAAAATATAGAAAACACATAAGAAGATATTCATAAAGGACGTGAGTTAAAACATTTCTTGGATTTATAACAGTTAGAAACGTATTGCTTCGGCGCATCTCAACCACTGACCTAGTCACCCTGATGAATATTCGATTGTCATCAGCAAATAGTAGCCCTCGGTGAATAACTTTTAAACAACATCAATAAATACTATTTCTCAATGTTAATTGATCTTATATACCCATTGATATTTAACAGTTTATTACTTAAATCAACCAAAACTAACTGATTCTGTTACTCTATAAAATTGAATATCAACCAACCTCAAATCAAATTATGTACTGATCTATCATACAATCAAGTACTTCAAGGTAACAGAAACATAACTTCCCTTCCAGAAATATCACCCACAACTAAGATTATCACGCATCAAATAGAATAACAGTATGAAACCCTAAAAAATTCTCCCAAAATCAATGCATTCAAGTTTTTTACCATGCAAGTTCACAGTTGATTTAGTAATAAAAAACGCAAATCATACCTTTCACGAACAGAAGACATGGCATGCAAGAATGGAATAGAAAACCAAAAGAACTCCAAACGAAGCTTCTGCTCGCAATTGACACTTATTAACTAAGTAAGCATGCGTTACCCATTCCAGGCCCCATTCCTGATTCCATCAGTTAATATTCTCCCAAATCATTGTTTGTCTTTTCCTATTTTTATTGGGCCTACCAACTCAATATAAATACAATTGAATAATACATAAAGTAAAATGAAAAAATAAAAATATATCATATTTGATTAGAAATATTTCACAAATGAATAAATTGAATTAAATATATTAGATACATTAATTAAATTAAATGGAATCAAATTAAAAAATCATTAAATAAGCTATAGCTAGATCATATTTTATTTGTTTGTAAAATGTGTAAATTGACATTGAAAAATACTATTGTGAATCATTTTACTCTTTGAAATGTGTGACAGATTGACAGATGATGATGACGATAAATATGATTATATTCCTCTAAAATTATTAAAAAATTATTAATTCAAATACTCATATATATAGTGGAGCATAATTAAGTTAAAGAGTACTATTTAGATTACACCAATACAAATTGGTAATTTTTTTTTGAATCAATATATCAAAAAAATGCACTAAATAGTAATCATATTTTTTGGCCTATTAAGAATAAAATTTTATAATAAAAATTTAAGTTAGGAACAGATGCTACACTTTTAATAAAATTAATTAGACATCACATTTTATTCTTTTAAAAACCATGTACATCATTCTAAATTTTAATAAGTGTGACGAAAAAAAAAAGGATCACAAAAATAAGAAACAACATGGATTATATAAATTAAAAAACATTTACAAATAACTTACAAAATCACATAATAATTATAAAAGTATATGCCTAATTGCATTCATATTTTCTAAAAAAACCTCCGGATATACAACTTTGATACATTGTCATTGTAAAAAAATTATATCGTAAACAATCATAGTCATTCATATGTGTTACTTTATAAGAGTAGTTATGATAAAAGTTAAACGGTTTGTAGACAGATTAAGTAATTTTTTTATAATGTGTCAAAAAAAGAAGTAACTTTTTTATAAAACTAGTTTGGTTTGTGCATTTGTACACGTTCGTTCATTTGTAATTGATGTATAAATTTAATATGATAAACATTTTAAAAATATAAATTGTCTTTTTTATTCATATGGAAATTATCTACTGGCACCTTAGCATCTAACTCAAAAATGTTGTCTAAATTGAACCCATGTAACTGGTTTCCCACATTTTTTGTATTTTCTGTCATTTTTAATTTGAAAGAAATGTCTCATTTGCTATGAGAATTGGGTGCCAAAGCATAAATTTAAAGAATCTCTCTCATAAAATAAAACATGTGGGAATTCATAAAAATTTTATATTTTAAATTTTATTTAGATATATTTTTAATCATGTGAACACTTAAATAAGAAGTGACGGTGATAATTCGGATTCTCATCCATGCAAAAATCTTACGAAATATATTGATTTTTATTTATTTTAAATTTTGTTATTGGCTCACTAGCCAACACAACACATACAGAGAGATGGAGAATGCGATAACGCGGGTTCAAATTCAAAATTTCACAGTCAAATTATTAAGCTTTAGCAATAGAAACTTTCATATTAGATTCGATTTTATATTAGATTATGATAAAATTGTTTCAAAACTAAAAACTCACAAGCATAAAAAATCATATAATAAACTTACAAAAATAACTTTATTCAAAATATAGAGAACAACCCAATAATTTGCCACATTATACAAAGCTGACTTTAAACGACTCAAATGAAAGTCGAACAATGTGTTGAATAACTAAACATAATAAATAACTATTGTGATGGCAGCATGTAAATAACTTTTCTCATCCGGTGATACTGCAAAAATATAAAACATTAAAGCATGGTCCTCCTATTGTGATTTGTTTGGAAAGTCTAATTTGACTATATCCTCAAACCTCTCGCCAGAAGGTGAATGCAAAGAGAAATAAATTTGAGTAGATTCATCAGAATATAGAATCTCATGCAGGACGAGAGATGTATCGTTGAAGTAAATGTGAGGATTAGATATGAAATTAGTGTGTAACATGTTAATGAAATGGGGATTTTCAAATAAGATAGACCATGTTTTGCTTACACATTCAAATCGCTTCAAAGATTTTAAAGGGAGTTTTGACATAATGGAGAATACAAGATCGTTTGGAATGTGATTCCTTACTTTCTCCATCTCATCAGCAAACCAAACGTCGTTACAAGTTTGGAAACCTCTTCTACCTATTGGATTTTGTAACCGTGATGGTAATCTTTAATCTGAGTGAAACATATTTGCTAGGCCGTGTTTTTATACTATTTCAAGAAGAAAAAAAAATATTTTCCTGGTCTAACAAAATTATTTTACTTAGTTTCTATATTTTATTTATAGATTAATTTTTCTTACAATATTTATGGATTTCTTTTTTGGGTCATTGATATTTTTTTTTTCTTTGGTCAAATTTTTTTATATATGAAAACTTAAATAAGAAGTATCATTAATAATTTGGATTATGTTTTCCTCATTTATCTCATCTTTTTACCTTTTTTTTATTGAAATAGTCAAAAAAAATAAAATTGAAAAGTCAAAAAGAAATTAATTTCTCTTAAATGATTCTATTTTTTCTTCTTCTTTTGACTCAAACAAAACAAACTTAAAAAAAAAAACCAAATTTAGACTTAAGCGAAACTAATTAAGCTAACTTCGATATGAGAACAACTTATGCACCGTTTCATATTCTCCCGTTGTCGATGGACACATTAAGATTTTAGTTTGCTCACAAATACTATACGATAAGTTGAGTGAATCATAATTCCAACATCGTTTCCAAATTTGATCTTTAAATAATTTTTTAATTATGTTCTTTAAAACTTTGAAACCCTATAATGTTGTTAGGTTACCTCTTTGCTCATGGATTAAAAATTTATTTTGTCTGATTTAATAAAATAGTTCCCTTACACAATTCTCGTGAGTACAATTTCTTCATTATTACTAGATATAAGTTTGGGTTGTGTATGCTTGCACATGGTTTTACGCAACATGGTGACTGACCTCTAGCAAGTTCATTAGTTTGTTTTCGCATAATAATGTAATTCGTCTCCACAGGGATCGTGCCAAAGTAACTAGGTTAATTTAGGATATAGACAGGAAAGTAATTTTGCATTCGCTTTAGGAGATAGTAATGATAACTGAATTGGTATGTGAAAATGATTAGGTTGTTTCGAATCCCCTACTATGGCGTTATGTTCCCTTGTAATTTCTTTTATCATGACGACGAATTAACAAAATAGTGAAATGTGCTCTCGCATACTAAAATCACTATATGCAATTGAAGACATCGGTCACTAACACCAGTTGGAAATCATGCAAGCATTAATTTAGTGAGTGTTAATCCTATTTAGCCTCTAGCCTCAGGTTTTTTATATTATCTCCCCAGTGCCAGCTGGATTAATTATCCCAAATCGAGATATAGGGTTTTGATACGGCGACGCCTAGTTGTTAATACAATTCATAAATATGTGCATTTATCTATAAATTAGCATGAATGAATAGAAGATAATTAAAGATAATAAACTCAATTGTAGATAAATAAGCTTTTTCAAACCAATTACATGGATCAAGTCATCCTATGGGAGTTCATCTACTTGACTTAACCTAAGAAATTTAACTACTCATAGATGTAATCATCAAAACAGAAGAGTTTAAAAAATTACACATAAATAACTTTGTTGCCTTGTGAAGAAAGTTACCCCCTATAGTGGGGGATTGCCTTCCCATGATGTCCTTGCTCCTTCGGAATGCTCCTTTGTGAGTTACTTTGTTGCTTTTCTGAGATGTGTAAAACATGGTGGAGAAAGACTTTATTTATAGGCTTCTTGGGCTTGCATTTTACGCGTCATCAAGGCACGATGGGGGCCATCGTGGCATGATGCTTTAATGATTCTCATTGTGGCACGATGTGTGTTGTAGATCTCCTCTAGGGATGGCGGGTAAGCCCAAAACCCGTGGGGTCCACCCGCACCCGAGTCAACGGGTGAAAACTCGAGTTGACTGGGTTTGGGTTCTGGTGATACCCGATATTTCTGGTGCGGGTTTGGGATCACTCAAAGCCACACCCGAAACCCGAAATCACACCCGCTTATATATTAAATTACTATATTCTTGAAAGTCTATGTAGAACTATCTTTCTAAACTATGTTATTATTGTATTGTCATTTGCGTTTAATTGTATATTAAAGACTATGTTGAATACTATGCTATTATTTTAATTGGGAAGTGTAAAACCCGCACCGACCCGTTGCCATCCTTAATCTCCTCCAATGAATTTTCTGCGCAGATTTTCTTCAAAAATATATCATTTCGTCATGGCACAATATAGGACATTGTGGCACGATGGAACTTAGTCTACTTTTCTTCATTTTTGCTCCTTTTTGTGTAGTTTTTCCAATTATTACTTCTTGGTCAAGTAACTTCAATTCCTTAGGTCTTTTGCATGCTTTGGTCTTGAAAACCACTAAAAATTACATAAAATACCCTAAATACATATTAGAAAATGTCAAATAAATTCATGTCATCACATAGTCTCATTTGAGGATAAAATGGAAGTTGGCTTGGAGTTATTTGAAGCATCTTGGGTATTGCACAACATATATGGTTGAGTTGCGGGGTGTCTTAGAAGGTTTGAAGCTTGCTTGGGAGCATTGTTTCTGGAGAGCTTAGTTGCATGTGGACTCAAATATAGTGGTACAAACGTTGAGGAGCAACATGGGGAGTGTGGCAGGGTGGAGGTTAGTCCACTGTATTTAGAGTCTATTAGAGTTAGATTTGGAGATTAAGGTGTCATACCTATCGTGAAGTCAATTAATGTGTATACGCGCCGACGAATCTTAGGTGTATCTTGATGATCTAAGAGCAATGTCCTGCTCAAATTAGTGTTCTTTTATTAGCTGAGGTTATGACGCTTGCCACCCCTCGTTTTATTGTAGCTTAGTTTTTCTTTGGGTGTTCAAACCCTCTTTTATTCCAAAAAACATTGGTAACAAGTATAAGTAACTCGTGGTTTATCCAAGCTACCAAGGAAATCCCTCATTCTTTCATTCTCTTCATCCATATATACTAGAACTAGAGAGAAAATAAATGTCAAACAGGAGAGAACAACAATGCTTAAACAACATTAATAGATTGTTGGAAAAGTAACGTGACAATGTAGAGCTCACTTACGTCACATATTGGTTGCACTATTTTAGATGTTCTTACATGTGGTTAATATTTGAGTTCTTTTTATCAAAATAAATAAGGCCCTCAATTTTTTTAACAAAATGATAGCGAGATTCTAAACTATCACTTTAACCCGATTGTAGTTGTTGGCTCTCCTCCAATAATGTAGGATTACAAATTTAATTTACATGTTTTGTTTTCTTAGTTTGGGTTTTTGGAAACCACTCCCGAATTGTTGTTCGATTTTGATCCTCATAAGCCGATATTGTTGAGGCAAAATTCCAATTTGATGTTTTTAAGATAACAAACATCTTCATTATATTTTAAGTGAATTCTGCTCTTGAGTGAATAATTAAGCTATGAACAAAAGCGCATTCATTATATATCACTCTCTTTGAAAATGATGAAAAAGACAATTTTGAGAATGACCAGAGAACATTCTCCAGTTCAGGCCCATATTGCATGTGCAAGAACATAGCACTTAACTTCATGACAACTGAGCAAGTGACAAAGAAGCAGTTTTTGCAAGGAATTTATTGGATAAAATCTTTACAAAATATAAGTCATTTAAGCAAGGATTAGATAGTGACGTATGAAAGTTTCTCTTTTGGTCATGTTTAAGGAATAAGCATGAACATGTCTTTGACACATAAATTCTCAAGTTGATATCCACTTATTGAAGATTATTTGAAGACATTTTATGGCCAATGAGATTAAGACAACAAAACTGAACTAGGTGGTAGTTGGCTTGTACTTTACAAAGACTTTTTTTTGAACATTATCCCATGTTATTTCTTACAAGAGCAAAGCTAGTTGTACTTTTACAAGAAGAATACGGACTTGGGCGAATATGGGCCTGGGCGGAATTGGCCGCTACAGTCTATATACACCAAAAAAGAAAAAAAATCTCTATGTACTTAAAAATAAGTCTCGGATTTGTTTTTAAGTACCAAAAAGAATAATATTGTGCGATAGAAGTGGCAAATGTTTAGGTTCTTTAACCATTAGATTGTGGTTTGATTTTTAATTGATGCATACATAAATAAAAGAGCATAAATCGAGAGAAATGAATTTCTAAAATATACATCAATTATCTCGATAAATCTTCATTTGACAAAAAAGTATCATTTTTTTTGTAAAGAAACCATCCGTTTTTTATCCTAAAGCAAAGCACTCTTTTATCGGTTTAGTCCTTAAATTACATAAATATACTAAATAGTCTCAAATTATATTTCTCCTTTTTCTTTTTAAATGAAACGTGAGACTAATTTAATGAATTAATAATAACTAGTATTCGCACCCGTGCCAAGCACGGACATAACGCATGTTTCGAATTATTTAAGTATTAATTTTATATTTTGGTCCAGTAATTTTTTTGTCCAATTTTTACCACTTATTATAAAAAATTTAGACATGTAATCCATCTTTTTATTTAACTTGTAATTTTGATAACTTGATATTTTTTTAAAGTGTTTAAAGGACATGCATTATCAGTGTAAACTAACTTTGCATCGACAACAATTAAGAATGCTTCCACTTTCTCATGTCATATCAAGAAAGTCGGGTTAAGTGAAGTTACGTGGCGGAAAACATAGTTGTGATTGGTTGACAGTGTAAAAAAAATTATTTTACACTGTCTGTACATATACTTTTTCTCTTTTTTAAATAAGACGATACATAATATGTGTTTATCGCCACTTCATATTTAAAATTTAAATTATTATTTTTAAAATAAAAAATATGATTTTATCAACAAAAAAAAACTAAAAACATGATTATTACCAAGAAAAATTAGTTCTTTTAAGAAACATATTCTATCACAAGGTCTCGTTACAATTATTATCATTAATGTTAACTATATTTTTTATCCTTTTAAATACTTAACTTTTCAAGTTTATTCTTTATAAAATCTTTCTTTAAATTTTGGTCTTTTAAATAACTATATCAATTTCTAATTTTAGTCGGCGTTTTTTTATATAAAAGATCACGTTTCATTTTTGAAATAAATTGTTTAATAACATCTCGTTGTTAAGTCGATAAAATATCATTAGTTTAATAGTTAACCATTTTAATAAATTTATCTATAAGTATAACTTTAAATTAAAAAATTAATCGTTTAAACTGAAGATTAAATAATCAAGTTATTGAGTTTAAAATATAAGTTTGTATTTTAAAAAGAACTAAAAGTATAGAGAACAATTTAAAAGAACTAAAAATGAATATTTTAGTTTTTTTTACTGCAAAATAAATATTTTACCCGTGCCAACTACGAGTTATATTTTATCCATAAAAATGTAAATATATTTTTTTGTTGAATAAAAATATAAATATTTTTAAATAAGATGTGCAGTTTTTTGTTTTTGATAGAAATATGATGTATAGTTATATAGTATGTTACATGAGTATATGATACGAAAGTCTGTATTTGTTTTTAATATTAAATGTTTATCCCCGTGTATAATTAAGATATATATTAAATATTTATTTCTTATTTTGTAAAATGTTCATCCCCGTGTATTATTTATGTTAAACATTCATTTCTCTAACTACCTATAAAATGTTCATCCCCATGTATAAGATTATTTTTTTTGAAAACGGTATAAGATTTTATGTTAATATTTACCTCTATAAAAATATTAATTCACAATAATTAAAATACTACATTCGTCGAAAAATATTTAAGTCTTTTGATAGAGTCAAGTCATTTATAACATACTCTTCTGATACTTTTTATAAGAAACAATAAATATTTTAGGTTCATTGAATAACTAATATATTTGGTTTATAATATAAACCACACATTAATTATTGAATGAACTTAAAAAGTCAAAGTTTCTTATAAAAATTATCGAATGAAGTAATAAATTCAACTTTAAATTTTGAGGTGAATTAATTTTTCAAATGAATTAATTTTGAGGTGAATTAAGTTCGAGCGCAGGTAAGTATAGTCTAGCCAAGGATTGCTTCCACCAGAAACTCACTTGATTCTAATGTCTTGGTTATTTTGAGGTGAATTATTTTTTCAAATGTTTTTTTAAAATAAATTAAAATTATATTAATATATCATTTATATTAAACGTTCATTATTACATGTAAAATCTTCATCATCGGGGCCCCATAGTATAACTTAGTAGAAAATACATTATAAGGGGGATCAGACTTTTTCGAACTAAAATTGATTATTTATCCACATTTAAAAGTGTGTCAGTCTAGCCACCAATATAACTTTTTTAGCGGTGTCAATTTTCCGTCAAGAAACATGTTAAAGATATAATTTGTTTGTTTTATTTTTTACTATAATTTATTTGTTTTATTTTTCAAGTATTGTATGTTTATTATATTTTATTTTTTTTGTATTACCACGATGAAGTTTAAAATAATTTTTATTTTATGTATTTCTTTGCTTGTATTTAGGGAAAAAGTTTAATGAAATTTCTTTTAAATTTTTGCAAAAGAGATTGTTAAATAATTTTATTTTATTTGTTTGTTGTTTATTATTCGTTACTAAAGAATTGAGAAAATATTATAAAAATATAAATTTATTTATTCTTTCATATTTTTTGTTACGATACAATAATCTAACTAACAAAAGTGTCATATAATTTAGGACATCACATCTTAATATTTTCTCTTCCTATTTTTTTATTTTTTAGATAAAAACAATCTCGTATAAAAGGTGTATATTATTCTATCTTCCACTTTTTAATATAATTATAAAATCATTTATAATTTTACAATCTCGTATAAAATGTGTATATTATTCTCTTTTCCACTTTTAAATGCAATTTTATGACAAAATATCGGTTACAACTTTTGATATGTAACGTTTAAATAAATATAAAAAATATTTATTGTAATAATTTAAAATTATACGTAACGGAAATCTATTTATGATCATTAAAAATGAAAATAGAAACAGTTAATGTATTAAATTTATTTTGTATTAATATAAATATGTTTTAATTTTCATTATTATTAAAAATTGCAACTTCTTCAATTATTAAATAAAATTGAATATAATAAATGATAATATAATTTTTTTGCATTTTCGTATTTAATTAAAAATGTAACGTCATAAAATATTAAATAAAAATTCATGTAATAAATAATTTAATGAAAAAGGACACGTGTCAGCTCCTTATGAATCACCTTTCATTTGTATATAATATAGATATAGATATATATAGATTTTGAATTGTTGTATTTTCTATAAAAGAAACATATTTGTAACAGTTTTTAAGTTAATATTTGCAATGAAAAATAATAAAATAAATTAGATAACTTGATTTTTTTTTTATTTTAGTCAACAACATAAATACCTTACCACAACTTGATTTTAGCCATTAACACAACGACTATTGTGTTTTCAGTTTTGCCGGCAGCAACATATTGACCAAATAGGGTAACATTAAACTTAAACTTATATGATTCAAGAATTTAATAAAGCATTTTAATATTTTGTGATAGATCGAGTAAGATAAAAAAAAAAAACACATGTGATACTAACTCATCATAGTTCAGCTGAATTACAATCATTTTGGTCTTCAAACCATTGCGTTCATACTCCTTTTGAGCTCCAATGCCGGTTAATATTCCCATAATGTCTACAAAATATGATTATACACACGATTATTGATACCACATGTCTACAATGTTATAACGAAAAAATCAACAAATCCAATACATAACATACTAATATTTCTTACCATAAAGATAATTTGTATCATAGTCACGAGCTAATGTTGGAACATGACTTTCAATCAAATATATATTGGAATTAACTTTTTTCAAGTTGCAAAGTTTAATATTCGTGTTTAATAGATAACTTGATTTTTTTTTTTGATAGTCAACAAAATAAATACATTGCCACAACTTGATTTTGGCCATTAACACAACGACTATTGTGTTTTCGGTTTTGCCAGCGGCAACAAATGCATTCAACTCATCAGCATATTGACCAAATAGGGGTAACATTAAACTTGAACCTATATGAATCATGAATTTAATAAAGCATTTTAATATTTTGTGATAGATCAAGTAAGATAAAAAAAAAAAAAAAAAACACATGTGATACTAACTCATCATAGCTCAACTGAATTGCAACCATTTTAGTCTTCAAACCATTGCGTTCATACTCCTTTGGAGCTCCAATGCTGGTTAACATTCTCATAATGTCTACAAAATATGATTATACACACGATTAGTAATATCACATGTCAACCTTATAACGACAAAAACAACAAAACTAATACATAACGTACTAAAATTTCTTACCATATAGAATAGTTCTTACAGTTGAATCCATTTGTATCATATCCAAAGAAAATGTTGCATTGTTGCCGGACACATCGTGCACCAACCACATCCGAATTACACGAACTACAATATTCAAACTCTCATTAGTTTGGTTGATTTCAGAAATCAGGTTAAGTTTATTCGCCATTGTTTAGTAACTTAAAAAATGAATTTGTGAGTTGGTTGTGGAAAATAGCAAATGAATTTGTGGGAAAATTTTGGAGAAAAAGAAACAATATTTATAGTTAGGTTTAGAAATATAAAAATTAAGAGCAAATTTATGACAAAATATCGGTTACAATGTTGAATATGTAACGTTCAAATAAATATAAAAAATATTTATTATAATAATTAAAAATTATACGTAACGGAAATATATTAATGATAATTAAAATATATATAAGAACAGTTAATTATAATAATTAAAAATTATACATAACGGAAATATATTTATGATAATTAAAAAATATATAAAAACGGTTAATGTATTAATTAAATTTTATATTAATATAAATATTTTAAATTTTCATTATTATTAAAAATTGTAACGTCTTCAATTATTAATTAAAATTGAATATAATAAATGATAATATAATTTTTTTGCATTTTCGTATTTAATTAAAAATGTAACGTTATAAAATATTAAATAAAATTTATGTTATAAATATTTTCATAAAAGTGACACGTGTCACTTTCATGTCAACACCCTTTACTTTGTTTATAATATAGATTTATTATATTTCTACAACTTCTGTTTGGTTCAATGGAAAGAAAGTGAAAGGAAAGAAAATTACGGATAGAGACTAAATGGAATCCGTAATTTTCTTTCCATCCACTTTCTTTTCATCGAACCAAACGGGTAGAGACTAAATGGATGAGAAAGAAATAATTTATGATAAATTGATAGTTTGTTATTTGTTTTACTCAAACAAAGAAAGAATTTGAAAAATTATGTGCCTAGCAGATTATCCGACAAATATTAATCATTTGAACTTTCTACCGTAACAAAAAAAATAATAATAATAATAATAAAAAGAGATTAAAGATGGTAGGCGGATGGCGCAAAAGATGTTTACACGGACAATCAATAAGAAATCATCATTTTTTCGACAAATTAGTGTATTTTCATTGAATGTATGTGTAAAAACATTTTACACTGATAATCCATTAAATCATGATAAAAATCCAAAAATGTTACTTTACTTTAATAACATTTCATACTCTGGATCATCACTACTATATTACACTCACTTGCAAATTTCCATTCTATTCTCTCTCTCTTTTAATTCGTTTTTTTTTCCTTGCAAAAATTAACACACATAAACAACACCATAACCAGATCTAATCTGAATTTATAGAGAATTGAATATTCTCTCTCGCTCTCATTTTCTCTCTACACATATATGCACATCTCTGTCGGTGAACTCGATCGTTGATGCGTTTAACCATCTCTTCTCGATTCCATCCATTATCATAATCAGATCTGAGGTAATTTCTCTCTCTATTCCTAATTCGATTCAATTTTCAGATTATAAACAATGTCGATTCAATTTTCAAATTGTGATGATTTTGATTGGATCGTGCAGCGAGCGAGCGAGAGAAGAAGATGTTAACGAAGTTTGAAACGAAAAGTAACAGAGTTAAGGGATTGAGTTTCCATAGTAAAAGACCATGGATACTTGCGAGTCTTCACAGTGGTGTGATCCAGCTATGGGATTATCGAATGGGAACCTTAATTGATAGATTTGATGAACATGATGGACCTGTTAGAGGCGTTCATTTTCACAATTCTCAACCGCTTTTTGTATCTGGAGGTAACTTAGTTTCGAATTTACTCTGATCTGTTAATTAATTCTGCATATTTTCTTGTTTTTTCATTTATTTTTTGTTCATATACTTTATTATTAATTAATGTATACCGCTTTTAAATCTACACTCATTGCAAAATTTGAGTGATAATTGATATATGTACATATCGTATCCACGATCCATGTATACTTTTTTCGTTATGTGTAGATTTTTGTTTAGAAATTGCGTCTCTGTTTAGATCTTGCATAAACTGATGAAATGTTAATACATTGGATGTGTGATCACTAAACTCTACTTGGATCCACTTTTACTTTTTTTGATATGTGTAGATTTTTGTTTAGATCTTGCATTGAGTTTGGCAGAATCACGGTGATTGTGCTAAAGCTACAGTCTGTAGCTTTTACAATCATGGTGACTCGTTGTGATTTTGGCAAACCCACTGAGATACCAAACATGCATGAAATGTTAATGTTATAGGTTTAGAGGAGTTGTGATGTGATTTCTACCTCTTTAGGTGTTTTCTATCTCGCAATCTAAAGTGATGAAATGTTAATATTATAGGTTTAGAGGAATTGTGTGTGTGATGTCTCATATTGTCTTAAGTCTGCTAATTCTTTTCATCTCTTCACATTTGTTCTTTATTTGTCCCTGGGTTGTGAAAGGAAACTATACCGCGAGGTGTAAGAAACTAAGAATAGGGTTACACATTATATGTTTCAAGACCTTTTTGTGATTTATTTATTGAACAGAGAATATGATCTGTTAGGGGTGATTTAAATGCTTTGGATCTGGAAATTAGTAACTTAATATCAACATGATCTTTTGACCAATCAGTGGTACTTGTGCATGAAATCTTGCTCTAATGGTTGTTGTTTAGTATGGTTTTCTGTAAGTTTAAATTGTCACTTGGTGTAGGAGATATTTGTGCGTCACATATTGATAAAATACATTATTTCATGCTTATTGATTTTTATTTTTATTTTATCGGGACAGGGGATGATTACAAGATTAAGGTCTGGAACTATAAGATGCATAGGTGTTTGTTCACTCTTCTAGGACACCTTGATTACATTCGTACTGTGCAGTTTCATCATGAGAACCCATGGATTGTGAGTGCCAGTGACGATCAAACCATTCGCATCTGGAACTGGCAATCACGTACCTGTATATCTGTTTTAACTGGGCACAATCACTATGTTATGTGTGCTTCATTCCATCCCAAGGAGGATATTGTTGTGTCAGCCTCCCTGGATCAGACTGTTCGTGTTTGGGATATTGGTTCTCTCAAAAGGAAGGCTGGACCTCCTTCCGATGATATTTTGCGATTGAGTCAGATGAATACAGATCTTTTTGGTGGCGTCGATGCCGTTGTCAAGTACGTGTTGGAAGGTCATGACCGGGGTGTCAACTGGGCTGCTTTTCATCCTACACTGCCTCTCATTGTCTCAGGAGCTGATGATCGTCAAGTGAAACTTTGGAGGATGAACGGTAATATTAAACCTTGTTATTTGCTTTATGCTGCCTGAATCATAACTATCTGGAAATATACATGACTTTCAATTTCTTCTATTAAAGTTCAGCGTACTGGGCTTTCATAAATTGTTTGGATGCTATACCAGTTATTACATATACTTCCGTTCATCTTTACTTGTCTCTTTTGTAGAAAAAAGTTGTTTCTATTTACTTGTCGCCGCATTGATTGATGTTTTGTCAGTTATAAGTGGACTGAAATTGTTAGGAATATTATAGGAAAAAGATAAATAATTCCATCAAACGTAACAAAGATTTTGTTAGTTTTATTGGTATGTGTAAATAACCTTTAACGACTGCTAAAAAGAATGGAGGGGGTATTAGTGAAACAGTTTTAGAGGAGCTTCATATTAACTTCATTACTATGTAGTTAGCTAAAAAGAAAAAAAGAAAATTAGTATTTGGAATGACCTTCTCTGTTCCCTAATAAAATCTATTTTCTGTTTTCAGACACTAAGGCATGGGAAGTGGACACTTTGAGAGGTCACATGAATAATGTTTCATGTGTTATGTTCCATGCCAAACAGGACATCATTGTGTCCAATTCTGAGGATAAAAGTATTCGAGTATGGGATGCAACAAAGAGGACTGGAATTCAAACCTTCCGCAGGGAACATGATCGATTTTGGATTCTCTCAACACATCCTGAAATGAATCTGTTGGCAGCTGGCCATGACAGTGGCATGATAGTCTTCAAGCTGGAGAGAGAAAGGCCTGCCTTTGCAGTTAGTGGTGATTCCTTGTTCTACACAAAAGACCGCTTTTTGCGGTTCTATGAATTTTCAACACAGAGAGAGACACAAGTGCTTACTATTCGGAGACCTGGTTCTTTAAGCCTGAATCAAAGTCCTAAGACTCTTTCCTACAGTCCTACTGAAAATGCGATTCTTCTCTGTTCTGATGTGGATGGTGGATCTTATGAGTTGTACTGCATATCCAAAGATAGCACAATTAAGGACAGTTTTGGTAGGGGTGATATGCAAGAACCAAAGAAAGGCCTTGGAGGATCAGCAGTCTTTGTAGGTAGGAATAAGTTTGCCGTGCTTGAAAAAAGCAGCAACCAAGTCCTTATAAAAAACCTGAAGAATGAGCCTGGAAAAAAGATTGTGCTCCCGATTGCCACTGATGCTATATTCTATGCTGGGCCAAGCAGCTTGCTTTGTAGGTCTGAGGATAGGGTGTTTATATTTGATTTTCAGCAGAGGATCATTGCTGGCGATCTTCAGACCCCTTTCATCAAGTATGTAGTCTGGTCTAATGACATGGAAAGTGTTGCTTTACTCAGCAAACATGCAATTGTCATTGCTAGCAAGAAGCTGGTGCATCAATGCACCCTCCATGAGACAATCCGTGTAAAGAGTGGAGCCTGGGATGACAATGGCATTTTTATTTACACAACATTAAATCATATCAAATATTGCCTCCCAAATGGAGACAGTGGGATCATAAAAACACTGGACGTCCCAATTTATATCACAAAGGTTGTTGGAAATACCATCTTCTGCTTGGGTCGGGATGGGAAAAATAAAGCTATAACCGTTGATGCTACAGAGTATATCTTTAAGCTTTCCCTGTTGAAGAAAAGATATGACCATGTTATGAACATGATAAGGAATTCACAACTTTGTGGGCAAGCTATGATTGCTTATCTACAACAGAAAGGATTTCCTGAGGTTGCCCTCCATTTTGTAAAAGATGAGAGAATTCGGTTCAATTTGGCTTTAGAGAGTGGGAACATCCAAATTGCAGTTGCATCAGCTACAGCAATTGATGAGAAAGATCACTGGTACCGATTGGGAGTTGAAGCTCTTCGACAAGGCAATGCTGGTATAGTAGAGTATGCATATCAGAGAACCAAGAATTTTGAGAGATTATCTTTCCTTTATCTCATCACTGGTAATGTGGAGAAACTTTCAAAGATGTTGAAAATTGCTGAAGTCAAGAATGATGTCATGGGCCAGTTTCACAATGCCTTATATATGGGTGATATTCGAGAGCGTGTTAAGATCTTGGAGAATGTGGGTCATTTGCCGCTTGCTTATATAACTGCATCAACCCATGGGCTACACGATGTTGCTGAAAGGCTTGCAGCTGAATTGGGGGATAATGTTCCATCTTTGCCCGAGGGGAAAGTACCATCTCTCTTGATACCTCCATCACCTGTACTGTGCTGTGGTGATTGGCCCCTTCTTAGGGTCATGCGAGGCATATTTGATGGTGGCTTTAGCAACGCCGATCAAGATGCTGACGATGATGAGCTTGTGGATGCTGCAGGTGATTGGGAGGGGCTCGACGACATGGTTGATGGACTTCAAAATGGAGATGTTGCTGAAATTTTGGAAGATGGAGAGGTGGCCGAAGATGGTGAGGGTGGATGGTTGCTGGAAGATTTAGATCTCCCCCCTGAAGCTGACACTCCAAAAGCTTCTGTCAGTACGCGGTCTTCAGTTTTTGTGGCCCCAACACCTGGGATGGCAGTTAGCCAGATATGGACTCAGAGATCATCTCTTGCTGCTGATCATGCAGCTGCTGGCCATTTTGATACTGCTATGAGATTACTCAACAGGCAGCTTGGAATAAAAAACTTTGCCCCCTTGAGATCCATGTTCCTGGATCTTCATTCTGCCAGTCACTCTTATCTGCGCGCCTTTTCATCTGCTCCAGTTGTACCCCTTGCTGTTGAAAGGGGTTGGACTGAGTCGTCTAGTCCAAATGTGAGAGGCCCACCGGCACTTCCCTTCAAATTGTCTCAATTAGATGAAAAGCTCAAAGCTGGTTATAAGTCAACAACCGCTGGGAAATTCACCGACGCTCTTCGTACATTTGTCAATATTCTCCATACAATTCCTCTGATTGTCGTCGAGTCAAGGAGGGAAGTGGATGATGTAAAGGAATTGATAATCATAGTCAAAGAGTATGTTCTGGCTCTGCAGATGGAACTTAAAAGAAGGGAAATAAAGGACAATCCAGCACGTCAGCAGGAACTTGCAGCATATTTCACCCACTGCAATCTTCAGACACCGCACTTGAGGCTAGCTTTGTTGAATGCAATGACTGTCTGCTACAAAGCGAAGAACCTTGCCACAGCTGCTAACTTTGCCAGGAGACTACTTGAGACTAATCCTAGCATCGAAAACCAAGCTAAGACAGCAAGGCAAGTGCTTGCAGCTGCAGAAAGGAATATGACTGATGCCACGGAGTTGAACTATGATTTCCGAAACCCATTTGTAATTTGTGGGGCAACCTATGTGCCCATTTATCGTGGACAGAAGGATGTCTCTTGCCCATACTGTACTTCCCGTTTTGTACCAACCCAGGAGGGGCAGCTATGCACTGTGTGTGAACTTTCAGTTGTGGGTGCAGATGCTTCTGGATTGCTCTGTTCTCCTTCACAGATTCGTTGATGAACTTTTGGATCAGGAGCGGTTAATGATAATTTTTGTTTCAGGTCATCTTTCAACACAAGATTAAAGACGTATTGATCAATTCATATATTTTCTGTAGAATCTAGAAATAGTCGAGAGTTACTGTTCTTGAGTGATTTTCTTTGTTTTTCTTTATATTATTTTCCATGGTCTACTTTCTAATACTTTTTGCCCCTTTGCCAAGTATGAGGTATGAGGAAGGGGGAAAAGAAGCCTATGAATATTTCGTGCAACTGGAGTTTTCACCCATTATGTTGAATTCTTTTTTTTTTTTAGTTTGAGTTTTTAATCGCCACATTTTAAATCTTTAATAAAACAGTTATACATGGATACTTTATTTATTTTTTTTCTGTAAAAGTGTAGGATTGCCTGTCCATTATAGTAGATCATGTTTTTACCATGATCAATTCATTAATTGCACGTTGCACATCTGTGATATCTCTGATCGCCGGAACATAGATCACCTTTCATTCATCGATATCTCTTTTCATTCTCGTTATCTCTCAATTTTTGGTTTCTCTTTTTAATCATCTTTCTTGTTTGCAAATATTATTTTGTTGGAGAGGCTACATGGAGTCGGAGCATCAGTTTCCCAATTACTATGTGTAAATAAAATTGGATCCTCTTTTATCTCTTCGTCTCTCTTCTAACTCTCTCTTTCTTATTTCCACACAGTATATTAAAAGAGTAAGATTACGAGAGAGATAGAGAGAAATGAAAAAATCCAAATACACACCAATTGAAGCACAACTAAAGCTATATTCAAATCTTAGAATGTCTCGTTATGAGGTTTTTACACTAAACACATTTAGATTTCTTACCTTTAAATTCCTACATTTATTTGTATTTAGTGTAAAAATATTATAAGAGAGAATGGAGAGAGATGGTAGGTTGTAATGACAAAATTATTCTTGAAAATAAATTAAATATAGGTGAATATAAGCTTTTTAAATGTAGACAATTCAAATTCGTTTTTTTTTCTTTATTGGAGGAACTTGATGTGTCAACTGAGTAAGCACAAAATTGTAGAAGTAGTTTAAATAATGTATAGTATCATTATTAAGGTTTGGTTGCATACTAAAGTATTGTATCCTTAATATGTAAGGTATTTATTTTTAGGCAAATCCTAAAGAATGCATCCGGTGCACTCTTTAAATAGTAAGTTTGTATATAATTTTTATAAAAATATATAAAGTCAACGCATTGGAAATTGTGCTGTTTATCTTTTTGATTAAAAACTTTCTTTAAATAATATGCTTAAAGAGTGCATCGAGTGCACTCGTTAGCAAGACCTTTATTTTTACCATTGAGCGAAACATGTATGAGTTGTATAAGTATGATGTGTTATAGGAACTACTTCCTTCGATCCTTTTTATAAAAGATATTTTATCTTTTTAGATTCATTGAATAATTAATGTATCATTCATCTCAATTGATGAATTTCTGGTCATTAGGATAATTGATCAAGAAAAAACATGCGAAAAAAATTAGAAATATTTTTAATCACATGAACACTTAAATAAGAAGTGACATTAATAATTTGGATTATTATTTATGCGAGCATTTTACCAAATTTATTGATTTTTATTTCATTTTATATTAAATCCTATAGAAAAAATTCCTTTTTATTTGTTGTTAGCCTAGTAGCCAACACATACACAAAAATGTGGTGAAAGAGGTTCCAACTTGAAATTTTACATAGAAATATCTCTTCAATCAAACCATTAAAATGTAACCATCGAAATTTTTTAACTGCATGATGAGAATGAAGATTATAATATCCTACCAATATTATCTATTGTCATCCTATAAAAGATGTATATTATCTATAAGGAGACTATTTTTGTAATAAACTTAAAATTAGTTTTTTTACTCATTGACTATTAGAGAAATGAGTTTGTTGCTTTTTGCTGTTTTAAAAAAAAACCACAAAAACAAAAAACTGAAGCCGTGAAGCGTATGCAGCAAGAACTACACCAACCAAACCGTACAGAACATAAATAAATTGCACGTGTCACTTAGTTATTGGCTTAAACATGTCATCACGTTGTTCATCTGGGACACGTATTCGTGCATCACAAGTAAAGTATTATTTAATAATAAATTTTTTTATTATTTATAACCATTTAATATTTTTTATTCACTCAACACAATCACAAATCAAACCGCACACACCACACGAACACCACCACAACACAAACCAGCACAAGAACAAAACAAGTTTAATTAGCGTGAAAATGGAAAACCAATCTTCAACAACTTCATCATCATCATCCATGCAGTTTCTCATCCTTGAACAAGTTCAATTCATGAACGTGAACAACGATGATTCTCTTCTTCAATGGGAACTTGTTGATGTCGTTGACGCAGAAGAAGAACAACAACTTGAAAAAGAACAAACGGTCGATGACGTTGGCGATTCTTTCATTTGGTCTGTTTCTTCTCGAATCGGTGACCCAATTGAAAGAATAAACCATCGTGTACTTCATCTTGATGCATATGTAGAAGATCAACACCATCATCACCATGATGAACAAGTTAATCATGATGTTGATGATGATGATGAAGAGGATAATGATGATGACGATAATTTGGATGATGAGCTTGTTCCATGGGATATAGGGAACAAGTTAGGGAGACAAAGAATGAGGAAATTGGGGAAAAGGGTTTCATCAAAGATGAATAATTCAAAGAGGTCTCCTTATCTTTTCGTGAGTCCTGGTTGTGTTCGTGGCAAACATGGGATGGGACTTAAACACTGTTTCTAATTGTTGATTAGGGACTTTAATTTGGGGTAGTTAGTTTAACTTTTAGATTTTGTTTCAATTTAATCAAATGTGCATTTAATTATGTATTATTATTATGATTCACTTTCTTGAAAATTTAATGCTGTATATGTTAATATTATGTTAATGAATATGAAAAAAAATTTCCTTTTGGGGAGAACCATTTTAGTTGTCTGGTTTTATATTTAGGTTTTGCTAATTTTATGTTATGTTATTGGTGTTGATGAAACCAAATGGTTTAGATTTGATTGTAGAAGTGTGAATACAAATCTGATTGGGTTTTGGATTTGTTAAGAGTCCACGGTTTGGATGAGATATGATCTGAAAATATGTTTATAACCATTCGGGTTAGGCTCTAGACGTTCGATTTTGAGCGGGACAGGAGAGGATGTATTAAGAGTCCCAAATTAGATGAGACATTTAAATATGTTTATAGGTTTATAAATGGAGGCAATTATTTATAGTTTTGGCATCTAGCATATTTTTTGTGTGCAAGAACAATTCCAACTTTAGATTTGGTTATATGTATAGTCCAATTAAAAACTTTGAAGGGTCATGAACCTTAATTATGAATTTGAAATTCAAAAAAGACATTCATGTAAGTCATCTGCATGAATCAACATAATGGTGATGCTTGATAAACTGTACTAGACATATCATATATATAAAGACAAGTACTCTTACTCAGATTGGTGGTATATCCTATAGAGAGAACATCATAAGTGAGTTTGTGATGCCATTTAATAAGCTATACAATGATTTTTTCAAATTCCATACTTTATTAGGGAGATTGGATTTAGAAGCTCTGTTGAACAATCATGAATGTAATTTTCTTATTGTATGACTTTTTTTCAAAACTACTTCCCACTCCAAGAAAAGATTATCTATACACATCCTCTAGTATTATGCTAAAAGTAAACCATTGAACTCTGGTTTATAACATTTTCAAACCAATTAAGCTATCCTATTTCTTGCTTACTGTTTGCTCTATGAAAACATTATCATTTTTCTTATATTTTATTTTCTTGTGAAAAATTTCTATTGCTTTCAAACTGTTGTGGGTTTTACACCAATCTAGAATTTATTCTCCATTATAATGGAAATTCATTATTTTTTGAATTCCCTTGTACTGAAGTGCTTTTATATATATATAGTACTACTCTTGAAGCAGACAGCTAAAAGTTATAAGCTAAAGGGGTGAATGGGTGGTTTTTTAGTTAAAATACTAAAAGAGAAGAGATGTCTGCAATACAATTAAGAGAAGAAGTATTAAAGGGTTCAAAGTGTGAAGAGTGTGGGAACCAAGCAAAGAAGGATTGTGCATACACAAGGTGCAGAAATTGCTGCAACAACAAAGGCTTTAACTGCCAAACACATATCAGAAGCACTTGGATTTCTACTGATAAAAGACGGCGCAACAGAATGGACCAACCTCCAAACCTTGATGAACATAAAAGGCACAACCAGATCAATCCTTTTTCAAGTAATTACTTGCAATTCTCAATCATATAAGTTTATAACACAAACTCCTTAAGATACGTAAGCCATAATAATTTCTTTTTCCTCAATTTAATTCTGCTGTCATTATATATTCTATGTCTGAAAATGGTAGAATCGCAGTCATGAAATTGCCTCAGTTTTGGTAAAAACTACATTTCGAAGCTTTAACAAAATCACAATACCACCATGATTTTGCTAAACTATTCAAACATACACATATACTATTGCAACTATATAATATATGTCTTTACTCTCAAAATAATTTTAAGGTATTGAGGAGTTTAAATTTCCAACTGTTGTGAGTTCCATGGCGACATTGACCTATGTTCAGATGCGATCTATGGACGACAAGGTTAATGAAATGGCGTATCAAACAAGTGTAGAAATTGGAGGACATGTATTTAATGGTATTCTTTATGATCAAGGCCTTGATCAACAAAGCTTGAATAATAACACTAGGGGTGACTTCTATATTGACCATCTTGATCAGCAACAAAATCTCAATCTTTTTTATGATGGTGGAACTGCAAATATGGCTGCCACTGCTTCACATCATCGCCTTTTACTCCCTCCACCGCAACCATTACCTTCCTTCAAGCCTAGTATGCCATATTAGTTTCTTTCTAGATCATCAAAATCATGAGAAGGTAAAGAATAATGGATGCTAGCTGGTAAAGAAAATAATATACTTCCTGAAATATTAGTATTGTAAAGCGCCTTATAATTTACAAATAATTGGGTGAAGAAAACCGGTTAAAAATGTCTAATGCGCGGTACCTAAATATTCTACTTTACACATCCAAATTTTAACTTGAACCCTGAAATTTTGAGGCTATAGTTTTGCTCTGTATGTTGCTAATTATTTTTACTTGCCTTGAGTTTAATTGTGTGTGTGCCCTCTTGTTTTCTTTTTATGCATTAATTAATTATAGCACACATGACACACACACATATATATTATGCATACATTCTTTTTTTTTTTAAAAGTATATTATACATAAATTCTCTTTGCTGTTTATAATAATAAAACGTAGGAAACTTAAGGACTTGGGAAGAACAATCTGTATCACTAAATAATTCAAATTTATATGCTTTATGAAAGCCTATAGACCTATAGTGGAACTTAGTTTTAGCTTTTGCAGTAATTAAAAGTACTAGATAAACCGAGTGCGCTTGAACTTTTTTATAGAAAAAGAAGAAGCATTATTAGTAAAACAAATACATGGTACACATTAATCTGAGGAATATATCTTTCGAGGTATACCAAACTAGAATTTTAATTATACCGTGTGTGCTCCACATACTATAATTAGAACCAATCACATTAAGGAATTTTCAAGACTGCATGGATTCTATCCCACAAATGTCATCTTGGATGGTTTTGCTAATTCTAGCCATGTTATTAAAATTCTAGTTTCTGATTATGGATATATACAATTCTCAAATGGCGAACATTGTTAAGCATTTAACATGGAAAAGAAACAAAGTGAGAAAATTAACCTCTTCTCTTAAATAAAAACCTCTTGTATAAAGTAAGTAAACAATAATGAAATCTAAAATTTAAGCTTAAATTGAAGTAAACGTATGTACAAGAAAAATAAAATTAAGTACACTTTCACATAGTTTTTTTATACCAAAATTAACTTGATTCATATCATTAATTTAAATGTGATGACATAAAATTAACAATACTAAGTGCCCGTTTGGCCTAACTTATTTTAGAGTTTATGCAAACGGCTTATGCAATACTCCCTCCGGTTTCATATATAAGAAACATTTAGCTTTTTAGATTCATTGTAAAATGGATGAATCTAGACTATAATATTGTCTAGATACATTCATTTTACAATGAATCTAAAAAGTAAAATGTTTCTTATATATGAGACCGGAGGGAGTATAATATTGTCTAGCTTTTTATATGTTCAAATTAGTGAAAATTGAATTTTTATAAGCTATTTTATCATAAACTACCTTGAAAAACTTATAATAATACATAAAAATTGTATAAGCTGTTTGTATAAGCTCAAAAATAAGTTAGGCCAAACGGGCCCTAAAAACAATTCGCTCAAAACCTTTGTTAGCAGTCATTCGCATTGCCCCCTCAATAAACACAACTGCATCACCTTCAATAGTAGATAGTTTAGCATGTTGTCATCCTATCTGAACTAACATGTAATGTCGGGTGTGGTCTCTAAAACAACTTGCTACAATTGTAACACCTAACCTAACCTTTGTTCTCAAAGAAACTGGCATTGGCGTTTCACTTCCACATAATTGAATAAAAGAAAATGAGTATATATATGAAGTCATGATAAAATTGAGTTTATGATGGCTATCCAAAGAAGAATATTGCATCAATTGTAGTGGGCTGTTTGTTTTTTTTTTTGTTGACAAAAATAAAAACAACGATATTCATTCATTCCAATAATTCAAAGAGTACATCAGATGTAAATACAAATTCAATACCGCTAAAAACAAAAAGGATGAATTTGCGAACAAACTCGCAACATCCAAGTTAATAGCATACAATGACAAAATGCCTGCAAATAATATGATAATATTAAAGTCATCAGAATGTCCATGTTTTCGGATCTGCAACGATGATGCCCAAATCATTGATTGAATCTCCAATTGATTGAAGTTGGTCTTTCAATATGAACTAAACGAACACCGCAACAAGACGAGAAATCAAATGTTGTACCAATGACAACGAACAACACAACGTCGCACTAAGACGACGAAATCACAACAAATGCAAAAACTAAAAGACTTAATCTATATGAAAATCACTTATTTTGATTAAAAACGAGAAGAAGAAAAAAAAAGATGCAAAGGGGGTGATTTTATGCCAAAATGACCTAAAATCACCCCTCATCGGTGAAAGAAGAAGAAGACTCCAAAAAAATAATAATAATTAGGTCCGGCTTGCAAAGAGAGAGAGTTTGATTTGTAGTGGGCTATTGCACAACCAATTTGTTGAAAATTTCTCATCCCACCCCCCATAATTCTTTCCCCCCCAGGTTTCCATTTTTTCCCCTTAATTTTTTATGAAAGTCAACATCGATTTCTGCGAACCGAACATTTTAGAGTTCGAAAGATAGATTCCGCTCGGGTTTTTCTCGAGGAACGTTTTCCGCACCAAGTCTATATAGACACAGAATAGCTCATTTTCCTTCATCTTCTCCACACTCAATCTCTTGTTCTCTTTGGGAAAAAAAAACGTTGATACATCATTGTTGGCTCAAAGTAAAGATTTGAAGCTTATCTAAAGGAATCAACACTCATAGAAGCTCAAACATAAGGTAAATTTTGATTCGAACCGATTAGATTTTGTTGTTTCATCTAAAATTGACTGTCAATACCTTAGGTTTCCGAATTTCTGACACCCTACGCGCGCGGGAAGTGTTTTCCGAAATTCTGGGCAACCAATTTCGGATTCTGCATTCCGAGATCTGGACGCCCTGTAATTGTTTTCATTTCCTGCACTGTGGATCCACTGCAAGTGATGTTTTGTTCATTTTTATAACATTCAATGTTAATGTATGATTGATTATTGATTATATATAGCTTATTACTTAAATTATTGATTAATGCTTAATGATTATAGCTTATTGCTTATGTTTGATAATATTGATTATTGGTCGTTTTTATAATTTGATTGATGTTAATGTTTGATTGATTATAAATTATAGGTTATTGTTTATTACTTATAACATTGGTTATATTGTTGTATGTTTTGTATTTGATATGGATTTTAATTTTTTATAGTTATGGTTGATGGATCGAGACAAGTTGTGTTTGGTATACCGGTCCAGGAAGATGAGGGTGATGTGAATCCCATGAATTGTGATGGTTCGGCAAATGAAATTATTCCTTCTGCTTCTACTGCAATTGCACTTAGGCAACCTCTAGCAAATGAGTTTGATACTATAGAGAGTTTTCAGACGGATCAATTGTTTAAGACGCGTGAAGATTTACTTAGGTGGGTTAGAGACGTTGCCGCGGGGTTACGGTTTGCTATCGTCATAGAAAGGTCAGACAATGGTTCGGATAGGAGGGATTTACAAAAGAACAAGTAAGAAAGTAAAATTTGAAGAAACGGGGCATGAGGAAATGCAATTGCCAGTTCCGGCTTCGTGGATATTTTCTTTCATCCAAGCAATGGCGTCTTAGTGTTGTCAATGTTGTGCATAACCATGAGTTCGATAGAGAGTTGGATGGTCACTTAGTTGTCGGACGTTTGAAAGCCGAAGAGATGGAGGTGATTTCCTAATTGACAAGAAATTTGGTTCCGCCAAGGAACATTATGACAGCATTGAAGGAGAAAGATCTGAATATTGTGACCAACAAAAAATAACTTTACAATGTTTGTCATAGATTGAAAGCCAAAGTAAGGGGGTCTAGAACGGAAATGCAACATTTGTTTGATTGTCTAGCGCAAAAGAACTATGTTTTCAATTGTAGATCTGATGGTGACTTGACAACAGTTCAGGATATATTTTTTGCCCATCCAAAATTTGTGGCTCTGTTTAACACTTTTCCGACGGTTTTGTTGATGGACTCGACATACAAAACGAACCGCTATGGTATGCTGTTGTTTGAGATGGTTGGTGTGTCGTCGACTAGCAAGACCTTCAATGTTGCATTTGCCTTCATCAAAAACGAAAAAGAGGAGAATTTTACATGGGCTTTGCAACAATGTCGGAGTCTTTTGAGGAGTGACGGTGTCGAACCGAAGATCACGGTGACTGATCGCGATAATACGTTTATGAATGTCGTTGGTAAGGTATTTCCTGACGCTTCTCCATTGGTTTGTCGCTACCATGTTATAAAAAATGTAACAGCTAAAGCAAAGTCGTTTTGCAAAGTAAGAAGGGGCGACGAAATGACACACTCGCAAGTTGTCACTGTGGCGGTAAAGAGTTTTGAGGCGGTGTTGGAGGCGGGAACTAAGAAATGTTATGAAGAGAGAGTTATGGATTTTCGAAAAGTTTGTTCGAAGTGGTCAAGATTTGTGAACTACGTTCAACGAACCATTCCAGACACCGATGAGAAGAAAGTCGTGAAAGCTTGGACAAATAAAATCATGCATTTTGGGAACATTACAACAAACAGAGCTGAATAGTCGTACGGTGTGTTAAAGAAATATTTGCCCGACGGTATCTGTAATTTCTTAAGGGTTTGGGAAGGAATTGAAAGCGTGTTGACAAATCAAGTCAGCAGCATACAAACAACATATGGTCAGACTTTGTCAGTTGAAGAGTACAGATACGGTAAGGACCGTTATTTGTATGAGCAATTGTTATGGAAAGTTTCTCGATCGGCTTTGGACAGGTAAAGTTGAGAATATTAAAATAAGAGGACTTTAGGGGGGTTAAAAGTAAATATCTTAGCGGTATTTCAGTTAATTTTAGTTTTTGAGGGGGTAAGAGGATTAGACACCGGAGAACATAAAGAAGAAAAAAAAAACTTCCTCTCCTTTAACTGTACGAATTTAAAGACAATTTCTTTTTCAGCCCCTCGCGTTTTTTTATACCCCCCAAAAATCCGATTTTGCCCTTAATAAAAATTTCGGTTCGCAGAAACCGAAATTTTTTTAGTTTAAATTTCAGAAAATTTCGGTTTCTAAAAACCAAAGTTGTATTTCAAGGCAAAAAAAAATTCGGTTTATAAAAACCAAAGTTTTTCGTAAGGGCAAAATAGAAAACTCGGGGGTAAAAAAGAAACGTGGGGGGCTGGAAAAGAAAACTTCGAATTTAAATTCAAAAGCCCAAATGAAAGCCCAAAAAGCCCACAAAACTTTGGCGGGAAAACAAGTACTCTTTCCGCGCCATATCTTGCAGTTGCATCTACTCATTGCTATACTCTCTCGCTCTTCTTCACTCTCTATCCCCATTTCCGATTTTCTTCACAAATCAAATCCATGGCTTCCGATTCTACTCCCATGGATACCAACAACGGTTAGTATCACTTCAACATTCTTATCATAATTTCTAATTTTCAATTTTCTCAAACCCTATTTTTCATTTTTCAGGTCCTTCATCACCAGACAATTCCCTTTCAAGTCCAATCGCCAACACTTACTCTTCTCCCGGCCGGAGACGCCGCCGTCAATCTTCTACTCCGTCAGGAACACCGCAGCCGAACCGATCTCGATTTGCTTCATCCGATGCTACACCAACTCCATCTCGCCACCGTGCAAGAGGTGCCGCCGGCGGTCTTCCCTCCGGCCGTCGTGTTCCTGCCACGCCGACTTCTACTTCCGATGATATACCTATGTCGTCGGAAGGTGGTGACGGTTATGACATGGATGATGCTGGTCCTACTTACGTTTGGGGTACTAATATAAGTGTGGAAGATGTGAACGATGCGATTCAGAGGTTTTTGAAGCATTTTAGGGAACGATCTAGTTCGCAGGGTGATGCTGATGATTTGGATTTGGATGTTGATGGGAAGTATGAGAAATTGATTAAACAGGTTATTGAATTTGAAGGTGAATCTATTGATGTTGATGCTCGTGATGTGTTTGATCATGATCCTGATTTGTATAATAAGATGGTGAGGTATCCTCTTGAGGTGCTTGCAATTTTTGATATGGTTTTGATGAATATGGTTACTAGAATGAAACCAATGTTTGAGAAGCATGTTCAAACGAGGATTTTTAATCTTAAATCCTCAACTTCCATGAGAAATTTGAACCCTTCTGGTGAGTTTTTATTATCTTGTGTTATTGTTATTCAAATGTGTGTGTGTGTGATTGTTAGCAATTAGATTGATATATACTGATTATGTGTGGATTTTGTTTTTGTTTTGAAGATATTGAGAGGATGGTATCAATGAAGGGTATGATTATTCGAAGTAGCTCAATTATACCAGAAATTAGGGAAGCTATATTTAGGTGTCTTGTTTGTGGATTCTGCTCTGATCCGGTTCCTGTAGAGAGAGGTACTCATTCGTCATTTCCGGTTATTTGCGTAGTTAGTTGTCAATGTTTATATATGTAATGTTTTGCTGGCTATTTTGATTTTTAGGACGAATTGCTGAACCCACTGTATGCTTGAGGGAAGAGTGTCAGTCCAGGAATTCGATGACACTTGTTCACAACCGATGCAAGTAAGTCAAAGCTTATTTGTTTAAAGAAGTGGTTTTTGAGTTGACAATTTGGAATTTTAGTACTGAATTTTCACTGTTGGATAGTGTTGCAACTTGCCTGCATGGTACCCTATGTATGATGCTTAGTCAGTTCCTTGTTCTTTCTGGTTTTTTATTGCGAGCAATCGGTTCGGTGGCAGAACTGAAAAATTTTCTGCAAAGTAAAAGATAGGCAAGAAACTGGACATGGAAGTTAGCCTTCTGAACTGATTTACAGCAAAACTCTTTCTATTAACCAATAAAATTAGCATGCTGTGAATTTAGATTTAAGTTGACCTTGTGTTAAGTCCAGTATGGTGACATTAATGTCTGCTTAAAATCAGGTAATTAATTACCAAGATCAATTCAATCTAGAACTTGATGATAATTTGAAAATAAATTATTTGAACTTTATTGGGGCGACTTTAGGGACACCTGATAAATGGGATGATGGCCATGGTTATTAGCCCCTATTTTGAATAATTATTTTGATAATGTGACTATTGTGTAGAAGTTTTTTCACTTGGATTTCAGATCCAGAATCCTTGAAACTACAATTAACATATTTGCTCTGAAATCAGGTTTACTGATAAACAAATTGTGAGGCTCCAGGAGACACCTGACGAGATACCCGAAGGAGGAACACCTCATACTGTTAGCTTGCTGTTGCATGACAAACTGGTGGATACTGGAAAGCCAGGTGACAGAGTTGAGGTGAGACTATACCATGTCATATTTTGTTATAAATAGATGTTCATATGCTTGTTCATTCATCTCATCAAGTGTTTTCTTTTACATCAGGTGACTGGTATATACAGGGCTATGAGTGTCAGGGTGGGACCAACTCAGAGAACTGTTAAGTCTTTGTTCAAAGTATGGGTTACCTTCTCAATCTCATTTGCATTTAGAGCTCCACCTTTATATTTTTCATCTTGTCTAATTGACATATTTGTTCTGTCACCTTCATGCTGTAGACGTATATTGATTGTCTTCACATAAAAAAGACATCAAAGTCCCGGATGCTAGTTGAGGATGCTATGGAGGTTGACAATGGCCAGGGCAGAAATGCCGAAGAAGTTATATTTGATGAAGAAAAGGTACAGTTTGTATACATCTTGAATGAATTAGCTGCTTGTTTTATTCTCCTGCTAATTGCATGCTTGTCTTTCAGGTGGCTCAACTGAAGGAGCTCTCCAAACAACCAGATATATATGAAAGACTGACAAAGTCATTGGCGCCAAACATCTGGGAGCTAGATGATGTGAAAAAAGGTCTTCTTTGCCAGGTAACACACACCTTTCTGGCTACTTTTTCCTTTGTTGGTTGACAAATATTCTGAGTATGCTAGTTTTTATTTCTTTGCAGCTTTTTGGTGGCAATGCTCTGAAGTTGGCATCTGGTGCTAGCTTTCGTGGCGATATAAATATTCTCCTTGTTGGTGATCCTGGTACAAGTAAGTCGCAGCTACTTCAGTACATACACAAACTATCTCCACGTGGCATTTACACCAGTGGAAGGGGGAGCTCAGCTGTTGGATTGACTGCTTATGTGGCCAAAGATCCTGAAACAGGCGAAACTGTAAAGACCAAGTCCATGATCTTTTAACGTCTACTGTGCAATAAACATGATGGAACCTAATTATTTCTGTTAAATCTTCAGGTTCTTGAGAGTGGTGCCCTTGTTTTGAGTGACCGAGGTATTTGCTGCATAGATGAATTTGACAAGATGTCTGACAATGCAAGGAGCATGTTACATGAGGTTGGTTTAATTTTTGTCTGCATGTATTCTGCAGTCATATCTGTTTGTTCTTCAAAACTTTGCATGGTTTAAAATATATACACTATGACATTTCCTGTGTTACCATATGTGAGCTTTGTACTTTTGAGTAACTAATACACCTCTCTCTGTTTTTTCCAGGTGATGGAACAACAAACTGTTTCAATAGCAAAGGCAGGCATTATTGCTTCCCTCAATGCTAGGACTTCAGTTTTGGCTTGTGCAAACCCTAGTGGGTCACGATATAATCCCCGCCTGTCTGTCATTGACAACATACACCTTCCTCCCACTCTTTTATCCAGGTTAGTTGTTGGACATAAACCGTGATAACTAGGTTATGGCTCTGGCTGCATATTAATGCAACTGTTCATACATACGCAACTAGATATTAATCATATTATTATCCATTTTACACCTTGGGCCTTACCTCTATTTTTTAGGGTAAGATTGATTGAATATGTTGCTGACTCTCTTTATCAAACCTAGTGTGAGGAGTAGGGAATGAAATAAAGCAAAATTTCTCTTAAAAAAATAAATGGAAGTTACTGGACAGTTTTGCAAGTGTGCCTATGATTCAGTTTATCTTTTTTTTTTTTCTTTCTGGCAGGTTTGATTTGATTTACTTAATGCTTGACAAGGCTGATGAACAGACTGACAGACGACTTGCCAAACATATTGTTTCCCTACACTTTAAGGATTACGAGGTTTGGTTATAATCTTGTGATCATCTTATTCAAGGTTAAGTTCCAAACTTATGTGTTTTTGTATACTCACTTGGAATTATGTGGCCATAATTGCAGAACATGGAGCAGGATGTGTTGGATCTTTCTACACTAACTGATTATGTTAGCTATGCACGAAAGCACATACACCCACAGCTATCAGATGAAGCTGCTGATGAATTGATTACAGGCTATGTAAAAATTAGGGGGAGGGGAAAATTTACCGGAAGTAGCAAAAAGGTGATACAAAGTCTGATACAAATTGAATTACTTCGTGATATGGGAATATGCTGATTTTCATTTTATTTTTTTTGTTCATGTTTCTATGTTTTGTATGCTGATTTTTCCTTTCAATCAATTAAACAGGTAATAACAGCAACTCCGAGGCAGATTGAGAGTCTATTGCGCCTCAGTGAAGCATTGGCTCGGATTCGCTTCTCAGAATGGGTTAGTTAAGCTTGCTCAGTTTCTTCCTGATTTGTAGATATAAAATGGCATGCAGAATTATTAACGTGTTGCACACAGGTCGAAAAGCATGATGTAGTGGAGGCATTTCGGCTTCTGGAAGTTGCGATGCAGCAGTCTGCAATGGATATCAGAACTGGTAGTTATCCAAACAAGCCCCGTTACTCTATTGATTGTATTTCAACTAACAAACTATATATGAGATCATATCCTTTTCTCTTCACAGGAACTATTGACATGGATCTTATTACTACTGGAGTTTCGTCAAGCGAAAGGATGAGACGAGAAAGTTTGATTCAAGATACTCGCAACTTAATCATGGAGAAGATGCAAATTGGGGGACGTTCCATGCGGTTATTGGAGGTATTACCATTCTTTCTAAACCATTATGTATAGATCATATTCAATTTGACACAATGATCTAATCTAATATAATTTAAATGATCACAGATATTGGAAGAATTGAAAAATCAGAGCCCTGGCAGCGAAATTCATCTCAATGATGTAAGTCCTTTCCCTTGTAAAATACTTTATTTACTGGTGTTCATGTGTGCTCCATCCCTAAGGATAAGCGAGCTAATGAGCTGATTCATGTTTAATGCAGCTAAGGAGTGCAGTTGCTACTCTCGCCGGCGAAGGATTTCTTTCCATGCAGGGTGACAGTGTAAAAAGAACATGATACTATTAAGGCAGGGTCATCATTGGTTTTACCGGACTGTTTGATACTAACTAGTTTCATGTATTAATTAACTGCAACCATTTTAGCTATCAATTCTCTACTCGGCTCCAGTGATGATACATGTATACTGTATCCATCCACACAGTAAATTAGTACTCCGTATTTAGTAATGTGTAACCCGTTTATTTTTGTGGTTTTTGAAATTGTCATTTGGTTTTTGTCTTTGTTTTCCAGTGTAGCTTTTCACTCTTTACGTGTATTACATTTATACGTGTTTTTAAGTTCAAATTGAGTACGAAATTCTGTCAAAACAAAAAGCATGGTGATAGGGTGTTGACAATAATAATAATTTCATAGGATTAGGATTCCCGTGTTGAAACTAACATGAAGAAATAACCTTGGATATCTCTTTGCACTTAAAAAACATTGTGTCTTTTTAAATATATCATCTGATATCACCACTTATCATCAATTTTGTTACTCTTTTTATTTTTAAATATCCAAACAATTGAATGAAATATTTATTTCATTCTGCTCCATTTCACTTTTTTATATTTCATTATATTCCATCAATTTAAACGGAACTAGTAACTTTTATGTATTTATTGTGTTTTATTTAAGGTTATTTTTATAGTTTGAAAAAATGTATTTATTTTATTACCATAATATTATAAATTACTAGACTACTACCCGTGCATCGATTATGTAGAATATTATATGTATAGTTTAATTTCTTCTAGTAAAAAATTGAAAATAAAAATTTTAAGAAAATATAGATAAATTGGAAGTGAAATTATGCGGTACATATCGAACAACAATGAATAATTAAAATTATAAAAATAATGATAAAATTACATAAAAAAAAGATAAAATGATCTTTATAATAATTCATCGTTAACTACTGAACATTATGGAACACATCTTTGAAAATCACATTTTCAATTGTATTTGAATCTTCACATTCATTGTCGGTATTACTACATTTAACTCTTTTCTTGTTGTAACCCTTGATAATGCAACATATTGTTGACAAAACATCTCGATAAAAAGATAAATTTGTGAAAATATTAAAAAGATAAATTTAAAAAGATAAATTTCTTTAAAAACTGAAAAATTAAGTAAGAATAAAGCATACGTTGTTTTAAACTCTCTACCTTATGGTTGGGTTCAACAAATTGAATAAAGCATTCTATTTAACTTCAAAACTATCGCAGATTCTATATTGGTTTTAACAAACATGTTTAATGTCTGCAATCAACGAATTCATGAATCGACGAATTTATGGACAAAAATATATTTCTCAAGCATGTTTCCTCTCAAATAAGAAAAAACGTGTTAACTTTTATATTTCTCAAGGAAAAAAATATCCAAAATTTTTATAAATCTTATCAGAATGGAGAGAAAGAGAAAAAGATAGTGAAAGATAAAAAGGCATAATTTTTAGGTAAATAAAAATTATATATGCTATTAATTAGGAAGTAGAGTGTTAAGTTTATATTTTACTCCCAATACAAACTTAATCTCAATGCCTTTTCTTTCTCATTTTTCCAATGTTATATTTGAAATTCAAATTTGAATATGCAATAAATGAGGTGGTAGTTAGAGTGGTAATTAAGAGAGGAATTAGGAAGGAAAAAGTTAAGGTTAAGTGATTACTAATTAGGGTTTTAAGAGGGGACAAACCTTACTTTTATTATAACTAGACTCTGACCCGTGCGTTGCACGGATGTTGCGAAGTGATAGATATACGATTTAAATTGCTATAATTAAAATTGCAAATACCTCAAAAGATGCTAACAATGGAACAAAGGCAACATAAGATACAATTCAAGTCCTTATTTATATATGAACAAATACCTTGATTTGAGAAATCCCCAATATAAAAATTCCAAAATTTACAAACAACCTAAATTGAAAAACAAACAAACACCAACAATTAACTTGATTTATTGCAGAAAAATGAATCAAAAGATTGCATGAAACTTTTAAAATATTACACAAAAGGTGATAAGTTCATAAAATCAACGCATGGAAGACTGAGAAAACAACTCACTCTAAATCAATATTTGAAGAAGAATGAAGCAATTTCAGACCAAGCTGGAGAAGGTGTTGCGACAATGGTTTTACTGACGACAAAAGCTTCAAAGTCGGAGCAGATTGGAGAAGGGAAAAAAAGTGTTGTTGGTGTCTGGTGAGAGAGAGAATTGAAGAAAAAGAAAGAAAAAAAAAACGTGATGTTTTTGTGTGAGAGAGAAGCAAGTGGCAATGATAAATGAAAATAATAACAGCTTTTTCTATATTCTAGGCATTCATAGGGAATAAAAAATTGATTTGAAATTCAAATTTGCATCAGATTTAATGAGTTAGTTGGAGATGTCATTAAGAGTGAGATTAGAAGGGAAAAAAATAGGGTTAAGTGGTCGCTAACCTTACTTTTATTAAGACTAGACTTTGACCCGTGCGTTGCACGGATTTAGTTGAACGATAGATATACGATTTAAATTTCTATAAATAAAATTACAAATAAAAAAATAAAATGATATATATATATATATATATATATATATATATATATATATATATATATATATATATATATATATATAATATCATTACATAATAACCATTAAAATTACATAGAAATCACATAAAAATAAAATAAGCTAACAATTGATATATAAACCAACTACTAAACATCATAGAAATAAATTTGGTACCTCATTAATATCTTTAACCCTTGCCTCGATCCACGGTTTTTAGAATGTCATATATAATATATTCAATTTGAGTTATATTATTTTTTATTGACATGATAAGTTATTATATATAGATTAAGTTTCAAGGATTGAATCATAACCACTTGTTTTAAGGGACTCAAGACTTTTTTAGAACACTAAACCACCACATAAATATATTTCAAACTTAAATTTTATACTCTTTAATTTAATGATTGTTTCGACACGGCTCCTTGTGAGTTGTGACTATTACTCATGATTAGATTTATTTTTATTTTTTTGCATTTCTATAGCATTCCTAATTGATCAATATCCATTGCAAGCCAAATTAATCTCAAACTCTTGTGCAATTTTCAAAATTTGAATCTTTATAAGTACAAATCAAATTAAAATCCGATAGATATTTCAACAAATTAATTAAATAAAGAATCACATACAAAAATATTTTATGTAACCCTTAAAATCACAACAAACAAAACCAACGAACTCAATATGTTATACTATGTAGTATTGAATATAAGTGAATATTAAGAAATTAATAGTTGTGTAACACTTAAAATCACAACAAATAAAACAAATAAACTCAATTTGTATGACTCAATATAAGAGAATAACAAGAAATTAGATAGAATTGCCATTCAAAAACTTACCCAATCACAAATAACCAAAAATTAAACAAAACAAATGCTCCAACTTTACTTTCAATAGCACAAAATCAAATTATAAAAACTGAAAACCTAAGTAAATAAAATAAATAGTAGATCTTTCAACAATTGTTGCAATTGTAATTCGATAATAGTCCCTTGATAGCAAAATATACATCACAATCAAACACACATCAAAGAAGAAAACCAAAGTTAAGGTCTTTGAAACTATAGTGAGAGCATGTCTTGATAATGTCTTTGTTGCAATGGTCTTTCTTATAGTGTATTTTCTCATATATCGGTTTTTCTTGCAACTATAGTGAAGAAAATGCTAGATAATAATCATCATCAATGTAGCTACATAATCAACAAAAGTCACTTTCTTGTATTGAATGGCTATGTCAAAATAAAATAACCACAATAGTTAGAGCTAATTTCAATCACCATTTTCAAAATTAAGCTAAAGAATAAAATATCAACTAACCAAGTACATCAATTTAAATTGAATATAGTGAGAAACCACTTGCTAATTACATATTCGTTATTGGGACATATCAATATTCTTAAAGATAAAGGCTTAATTCATATTTTGGTCCCTTATGTTTATTTTAGTTCTCAATTTGGTCCCTTATGTTTTAAAACACTCACGTTAGTCCCTTATGTTTTGAACGTTACTATTAAATGGTCCCTTCCGTCAAAAAAAATTTAAACGTCGTTAATTTTGGCCACGTGTTAGACGGAAACAGGCTTAATTCGTACTTTGGTCCCTTATGTTTATTTTACCTCTCAATTTGGTCCCTTATGTTTTGAACGTTACTATTAAATGATCCCTTCCGTCAAAAAAAATTTAAACATCGTTAATTTCGGCCACGTGTTAGACGAAATTGACATTTTTTACACAGTCACCCTGCCATATAATTAATTGGATTTAAAAAAAAAATTAAAAAACTAAATTAACTTAATAAGAATTGGGGTGAATGAAAATTAGGAAGAAGTACAAAAAGTTTTCAGCGAAAGAGAATTTCATTTGAAACTAAAAAACCTCTCTCTACTTCTCACCGGTCTCTCTTTCACTCTCAACTGTGTTCATGCATAAACGAAACCCAGAATCCGGCGCGGTGGTCGCCGGGCCAAACGGATTCTGGGTTTCATTTAGTTTTTTAATTTTTTTTTTTAAATCCAATTAATGATATGGCAGGGTAACTGCGTAAAAAATGTTCATTCCGTCTAACACGTGGCCAAAATTAACGACGTTTAAATTTTTTTTGACGGAAGGGACCATTTAATAGTAACATTCAAAACATAAGGGACTAACATGAGTGTTTTAAAACATAAGGGACCAAATTGAGAGCTAAAATAAACATAAGGGACCAAAGTATGAATTAAGCCCCTTTCCGTCTAACACGTGGCCAAAATTAACGACGTTTAATTTTTTTTTGACGGAAGGGACCATTTAATAGTAACGTTCAAAACATAAGGGACTAACGTGAGTGTTTTAAAACATAAAGACCAAATTGAGAGCTAAAATAAACATAAAGGACCAAAGTATGAATTAAGCCAAAGATAAAACTACTTAAAGTCAACATAGTCCCTTGTTCTCGGTTCTCACCATCAAATAAGATGAAAAACAATATCAATAAAGGAGCGATACAAAGCAACCAAACTTACAGATTAAAGAATAAAACATAACTTAGAAAATCGAGAAAATTAATTAAAAATCAAACTATCACAACAATATTGTTTTAAGAGCGGCTGGCTGTATCTGAAATAGGCATTTGTAATCCAAAAAAGAACATGAGTTGTGAAAGTGCAATTCAATGAGGCATTCAATCAAACATGTAAAGGGAGGATAATTAAAGTTGCAAAATTTACAGAAAAATGCAATGACATAATAATAAAATAAATACCCTGAAGAATGAGAAAACAATTTACTGTAAATCAACATTTAAAGATGAGTGAAAATTTGTAATCTTTAATCGCTTAATCCAAACTGCCTCTTCGTCTTGACCGAAAATATTTCAAAGGAAGCTTCTGAAACAAAAACATGGAAGCACAATCTCAAAATCATAACACATAAAAAGAGAAATCCTACAAAAAAATTCTTAGGGATTAAAAGGAAGTCATAAAAAATAAAACCTTTTTTGTCTAATCAATTCATGCAAATGAACTTTCTCAACCGCCGAAGAATATGAAGATGTTGATGAATGGATGAAAGCATAGATTGAATGAACATGAAACTTCCTCTAATTATGCTTCTGAGATTTATAGTAATGGCGATGGAGCAATTTCAAACCAAGCTGGAGAAGGGGCACTGCCAATGGTCTTGCCGACCACAAAAGCTTCAAAGACGGAGCGAAACACCATTGATGACTTTAGGATCATCGCGAGAGAGTGATTGTCAGAGAGAGCAAGGGATTAATCGATAAAAAAAAAAAATTGATATGTTTATCTAGAGGAAAAAAAAAAATCAAACAAAGTGAGAGATGGTGACTAATTAGTGTGAAAAAGAGAGGTATAGGCAGATTAGTGTCAATGAACTGAAGGTTGTTGAAGTTTTGTTTGAGAGAATGGGAGAGAGAAAGTGGGAGAAAAGGGAAAAAGAGAAAAGGGAGCGTGAGAGAGAAGCAGTGGGAGATGAAAGAGAGAATAATATAGAATGACCTATTTTTTAGGAAAATACAAATAATTAATGCTATTTTTTAGGAGATACAAATATATCTTGTAAAATAAAAAATTTGGTAACAAAATGCACATTTATATGGAAGAGAGGAATTATTGATTTCAAATAAGGTATGGAGAGACAAAACAACTAATGGGGCGCCACATTCCTCCTTAAAAAACGCATAGTATTAAAAATTGCATAGCATGCATACAAAACATAATTTCTATAACTTTTCCAAGATTTTTTTTTAAAAAAAACCAAGCTTTGTATTTAATGGACCGAAAATCAGTGGATTAGAACTTAGAAGGGATTTTGAGGGAAAAATTAGGGTTAATTGATAAGCCTAATTAGGGTTTTAGGAGAAGGCTAACTTAACTTTTATTAAGATTAAGATTAAGATAAGATAAGATTAAGATTAAGATAAAATTAAGATTAAGATTAAGATAAGATAAGATTAAGATAAGATTAAGATTAAGATAAAGATAAAGATAAAGATAAAGATTAAGATTAAGATTAAGATTTTGGCACGGGTTAGAAATTCGTTTAATTGATTTTTACAAATTTACTAAATATTAATATATTATTTAAATATTTTATTTAGAAATTACATACACATATAGAAAATAATGAATAAACTACATACACATATAGGGAAAAATGAATAAATAAATAAAGATGAGAAAGAAAAATGAGGTTGAAAAAGAAAAAATGGAGAGAAGAAAGAAAAAAAATACCGCAGAGAAAGAGATGGAAAGAAATATCAAAATGGAGATAAAGAGAAGAAGATAATGAAAGATAAAAAAAAAAAAAATCCTTATTTTTAGGTAAATAAAAATTATATATCCTATTAATTAGAAAGTGAAGTGTTAAGTCTATATTTTACTCCCAATGCAATCATAATCCCAATGCATTTTTTTCTCATTTTTTCAATGTTGTATTTGAAATTTAAATTTGAATACACAATAAATGAGATGGTATTTGGGGTGGTAATTAAGAGAGGAATTGGGAGGGAAAAAGTTAGGGTTAAGTGATTACTAATTAGGGTTTTAAGAGGAGGCAAACCTTACTTTTATTATAACTAGACTTTGACCTGTGCGTTGCACGAATTTAGTTAAACGATAGATATACGATTTAAGTTTTTATAAAAAAAATTGTAAATAAAAAAACAAAATGAAATCTAAACATAAATATATTGAAATTTAAAACAGGGAGTACAAATAAAACTAAACAATACTAATAAATTAATAAAAATAGAGGATACCATAAAATTGAAATCATATAGAATCAAAATAATTTGATTCAGAAATGGTACTACAAAATTAATTGTAAAATTGGCTAAAAGCCAAACAACCGAAGCAAATATTTTATGTTTTACAATTTTGGGTCAAAAATATACCTAAAAAAAATTCAATATAATTTACTAAATTTAATATGAATGTTTGGTTAGTTTAGGTGGTTAGGATGGAGGTTTCGCATATCTTTGACCCAGGTTCAATTTACACATTCAACAGTGATGATAAAAAAATTCATACATTCAACAAAATAAATATATTTAATTTATTCTTATCAATTTTGTACTCACTAAAAATTTCATTTTAGATTTCTACATCAGTTAGACCAATCTTGAATAATTGAGTCAAATGATAGTGATTTCAAATGATTGAGAAGATGACAAATCATGCTAATCTTCAAGGTGACATATTTAATTTTATAAAAAGTATTTTAAAAGTTATAATTTTTATATCAATCAATCTTTTTCTATTTTGATTGTATACCTATGTTATTTTCAATACATATCAAATGACTAATTCAAAATTTAAATTTAGCTGAGAAAAGTGTGTTATTTTCAATACATAGCAAATGACTAATTCAAAATTCAAATTTAGGTAAGAGAAATTTGATGAGAGTATTAATTAATAGCGGTTTAGGAGGAAAAAATTAGGGTTAAGTTAAAAGCTTAATTAGGGTTTTAGTAGGTGTTAAACATAGCTAAAAGCCAAACAACCGAAGCAAATGTTTTAGGTTTTACAATTTTGGGTCAAAAATATAACTAAAAAAATTTCAATATAATTTACTAAATTTAATATGAATGTTTGGTTAGTTTAGGTGGTTAGGAAGGAGGTTTCGCATATCTTTGACCCAGGTTCAATTTACACATTCAACAGTGATGATAAAAAAATTCATACATTCAACAAAATAAATATATTTAATTTATTCTTATCAATTTTGTACTCACTAAAAATTTCATTTTAGATTTCTACATCAGTTAGACCAATCTTGAATAATTGAGTCAAATGATAGTGATTTCAAATGATTGAGAAGATGACAAATCATGCTAATCTTCAAGGTGACATATTTAATTTTATAAAAAGTATTTTAAAAGTTATAATTTTTATATCAATCAATCTTTTTCTATTTTGATTGTATACCTATGTTATTTTCAATACATAGCAAATGACTAATTCAAAATTTAAATTTAGGTGAGAAAAGTGTGTTATTTTCAATACATAGCAAATGACTAATTCAAAATTCAAATTTAGGTAAGAGAAATTAGATGAGAGTATTAATTAATAGCGGTTTAGGAGGGAAAAATTAGGGTTAAGTTAAGAGCTTAATTAGGGTTTTAGTAGGTGTTAAACATAACTTTTATTATAATTAAGATAAGATTAAGATTAAGATAAGATTAAGATTAAGATTAAGATTAAGATAAGATTAAGATAAGATTAAGATTAAGATAAGATTTTGGCACGGGTTATGTAACGCCCCAACTAAAATTATCTAGAATATTTAGTCGGAACATTAAAAACTGGAATCTGAGTACATTAATTAAAAAGAGTTAACTGAATAATATGATTATCATTAAGATAATAATGAATATTCGAATACAAACAGCGGAAATAATATACATCAGGATAACAAGCTAATCTAAAACAAGGAAGAAGAATAAATCTTCTAAGCTGACAATCCAAGCACAACTTCAATCGTCAGATCCAACTTGGTCCCTGCTCCGAAATAACCTGTCTTACCTAAAAAAATAAAATGGAGTGGGGTGAGACTACTAAGTCTCAGTGGGTCCTACTACCCTCCTAATGGCTACTAAGCCGGGGCACCTAATCAGTCACATCATGTTTTGATTCATAACATAATATCATAAGCATAATTAAATAAAAGTGTATCACACAATTAATCTTGTTGATTTTAAACCGCAAGCACTCTGAGGTGAGCATGTCTCAGAGGCCTGCCATGTCCGCGAACAGAAAGCGTTTCGGCGTGCAGCTCACAAAGTTTTCTAATGGAACATCTAAAACGAAGTCCATCATAATATCATAATCATATATATATATTTGACTGATTCTATTTTCATTGCTTACTGCCTTAATTTCCCAAATCCGAGGTGCATGCAATATATCTAAATTCCTAAGTTAAGCCCTGATAGTCCGACTGTATTGACCTCCTATTTATATTATATAAATTATATGGCTGCAGAATAACTATTTCAGATGAAGGTATAAAACGAGTGATCAAGAGTTTTGAAAATGGAAAAAGTGAGTAAATTATGGGGTAGCTCGCTACGGCGAGTTACCAAGCTTGCCATGGCGAACTTACTGGTCTTGGCCTAAACAACTCGCTAGGCGAGCCAGAGCTCGCCATGGCGAAGTTCTTCAGCCCAGGACCTTCAGCTCGCCATGAAGGCTCGCTAGCAACTCGCTATGGCGAGTTGATGCAGAATTTACCCTGTTTACAGAAATTAATATTTTTCAAGAGATTCACCTACCACCTTCATTTGAAACATTGCAGAAACATAAAATAAATAATATGAACAGAATAGAATGAAATTTGGGGTTAATTCCAAACATACAGCTATACCTATTGATTTTCCTATGTTCACATGCAATTTCATAATTTTTTTGGGAATCTACACTACACTAGCCTAAGAACCCACCTGGTAAAAGAAGCTTTAATCCTCCTTGGGCTCTACACAGCTACAGCAATCCTCAGCTACACTCACTAACCCCTTTTGACAGAATAGAAGGATGATGATCTTTTATTTTGTTTGGTTTTCATGGCACCACTTGCAGCACCTCAGAATTCAGCATATCCAACATGCAAGATAGTCCGGATTGATTAGAAAGGAAAACACGAATTTAGAATTAAATGAGGGATTGAAGTTTGTCTTTACCTATTCTCATTTGCATGGATTGGAGTAGGAAGTAACTCTAAGGAATGCTAAGAGTACGAATACAGCTTGACAGAGGGTAGGAAGCAGTGAAACTAGCTCTCCAAGTGACTGCACAGAGGAAGAAGATAGCAAGCAGCAGTAGCAATCTGCTGCACTCGCCATGGCGAGTCCCATAGCTCGCCCTAGCGAGCTTGACAGGGGAAGGAAAATATGGTTATGTTCTCCGATTTCCTTTGTCCACAACATGCAAGAACTTTCCTAACATCTTCAAACTCGTAATTTAAGTTGTATAAACAGGAACAAGGGTTTCATTGAAGGATAGATGGTTCTTGTGAGTTCTAACACAAGAAAGAATGGGATATGTAGAGAATCATGAAGGAAGAAAGAGGGGTTTATGCTATCTGAATCTTTATAGTAAAATAGATGTTGGTTCTTGTTATGTTACTGCAATATAAAACTCAGAAGTATTGAGGTTGATTTTGAAGAGAATGAGGTTAAAGAACAACCTTGGTGTTTATGGAGAAATTGAGAGCTTTGGACTTGTGTTGTGGTTGTTGTGATTGCAACTATATGAATAGAAGGAAGAGGGGCTGAGAGCAGTAGTTTTTCTCATTTCTCTTTCTGAAGTTTGGAGTGAGGTGGGATGATTTCCTTGCATGCAAAATGAGTGGGTAAGTGTGTGGTGAGTTGTTTGTGTGAGGTGTTGTATCCATGAGAGAAAGGAGATGAGTCACAATTGTGGGTCATGAGTAAGGGAGTTTGAGAGGGAAAAGAAAATAAATCTCTTGTGTTAATTAATTTACAAATGTGAGATTAGTGTATTAGAGTGTAATTTGGACCCAAAGAAATTTCTAATTTACACATTTTACACTTAAATCCCATGACTTAATTAATTAATCCCCTAATTAATTCCAATTTGTTAGACGAGATTCTAATAAAGGATTAAGTAGGTAATTGAAAGAGCGGGATGTTACAATCTACCCCCCTTAAAGAAATTTCGTCCTCGAAATTCAGAAATTTACCTTTAGGAAAGATAGGAACAACTTCTCCCATGACAGGTTTCCGTTCCTGAGTGAATTAGTCGTCATGAGACTGAGCCCATCCGACTTAGAGTATTGGAATTATCTTGTTTCCAAAAGATCTTAACTTCACAATCAACTATATGAACTGGGTTTGGCTGATAAGTTTAGAGGATGATAAGGACCGGGAATGAACTTCCGAAATTAAGACACATGAAACACGTCGCGTAACTTTGACCTGAAAAAAGATAGGGCTATTCGATATGTTACTGAACCTTCGCGTTGAAGGATCTGATAAGGTCTTATATACTTCGGATAGAATTCTTCGTTTGAAAGCACCTCGTAGTTCCAACTTTGGTGTTATTCTCAAGAACTCTTGATTACCTTTATTCCTTGGAATAAAACTTTCCTCCCTCAAAGAGTTATTCGTCCAAATTTGATCGTCTAATCTCGCGCTACGGTTCCTCATGTCGGTATCTGGCCTGGTTGTTGCTATATGGATAGCTGAATGGAATAAATTCATGTGTTGATGTCAATAATCCAAAATTTTCTCCTTAGAGTTTTCTCAATTCCGAACGCTGCAACTCGTGACACGTCATACGTACCACGGTCCCGTTCATGTTATTTAAAATACCCCAGGATAGATCAAAATATAAAACGAGTGAAGAACGCTTAGACACTATAGATCCTTTCGCCAATGAGTTAGACTCATCTGCAACCGAGTCCATAGTACTACAGAATTTTCCACCTACTATTTCAATCCATCCTAGCACAACACTGTGGTCGAGTAGCACATTTAACATATCAAAAACTGAGGTTCGAAACTTCCTCAATGATACGGTTAAGTTAGCTGGGTAATTCACTGATAAACTGACATGGAAGAATCCGGCTAAAGTGATTGGATTTAATGACGGCTGACTGGGTACGGAAGATTTGCACACTCGACACAGACAATGGCTTTAAATCCTTCATTCACCATAGTCAATATATCAGCGTATGAATTGGATTCGCAATAAGGGAACTCTTATACTCTACACGAGGGATTTGATTAATGATGATCCGAATCTATTGTTGATAATGTTCAGAGAAACTGAATCAGTTGATAGAGAATGAAATGGTTCAAACTCGATTTCAGAGAATAGTTCTGATGAGATATCTAGTTACTTAATACTTCTACTAGCTCCTATTCCTACGGAACAGGAAAGATCTGAAACTTAACTGGAATTTAGCTGATAAGACTCCGAAAGATTAAACAACACAATTGAGTTACTGATGAGTCGTTCAGGTGCACAAAGACCTATATAATTAACTGGTACTGGCACTGAACAAAATAGTTCGGCGGATAGTTTGACTAGTGATACTGATTAAAAGACCGATACGATGAGTGAGAGCTCGAACTGAATATACACGTGTTATCTCCAGATAAATTGGGTTCCACGAATTATATTTAGTTACTGACAATGTAACTGAAAGGTCGAAAAGATTGAACAGGATTACTTATAAGCGAAGTCCCACAATGTCAGTTTAACTGACCGATGTCGAAGAATTTGGAAAATTTACCTTTCAACTACTCCGAGTGATAATTACGACTAACAAATAATAGGGTACGAGAAGGAATTATCTGTCCTAGACACAATTAGACAGATTAGGGAGTAAACCCGTTCATGTTCCTATGTTCAATGGATACCCAATCCATCATAGTTTGGTCTGACGAACTTATCTTATCAAAAGTCCGAAAGAATGATCATGAATTTGGAATTCGAATGCTATTGGTTCTGGCTCAAATCAGGGTACTGTTATGCACTCTTAATGGAAATCTGGCTGACTCTAACAGATTCCTGACTCGAAGGTCTGAATAAATGAGAATGTCAAGTGGCTGGGAAGAAATAAATTCAACTTAGCGATTTCGTTCGGGATAACTAACATAGGTACTTCACAATTGATCTAGATGGCTGAAGCGCTAATGATAACTCCTGATTTGTGCTAAATTGATCATGAATTGAATACTAGTGATTTGATACTAAGGCTGATCTCAAGAGGTAGACTGTTCTACTGTAACGAGTTCCTTATTGCTAATGTACTAGATGATACGATAATGGCTGGCATCTAAGGAAATTAATAACACGAGGGGTTCAACTTAGTTCTCTCACAAGGTATTTTATCTAAGTCACGACACTAAGCTGATAAAGTAGGAAATGTATGATAGTGTTGAACCGGCTACCTGATAACTAAGCATGGTCGAGAAATGTTTCTACTCGTCATTCCGGGTGAGGTTATGTTCCAAATGGCTCGTTGTGATTTCTAATGTAACGTGTTAGGCTGAAACTATCTCACTAGACCTATAGTAATTTCCTAAGTGGCAACATGACAGACTGAAAGGTAAGAAGGTGTTGAATCGAAGGCAGTCTAATTCAATTATTTCCTATATGCTTGGTTGGGTAGTTAGTGGCACTAAGTTATTTAGCTCGGAATACTACACCTAATACCTATATATGGGTAATGAGTTTATAGGATGGAATTCCTAGTTGGTACATCTAATACTGCTCAACCTCTAGTGGTAAGGTACAACTATTGGTTGTTACTTACAGGGCTAATTCGGTTAATCCTTGTTTCTACTGCTCACGAATGATGCCTTATGAATTAAGTCAGGTGTTTACCTGGTATTAAAAAAAAGAAATCCTATTTGTTATGCTAAACTGATTCTGGCTCCTAGCGGTACGGGAGGAATACGAGTTACGATATTGGAAAGCTAAATTATTCTTAGGGAGGCATTAAGAGTTGGCTTCCTGTAGGATAATCTATTGGGAAGTTCTCAGATAAGTGTTGTTATGGGTGAATATTCCAACTTGGCTTCTCTAGTATGGTATTGAACAGATCTAACATCACTGGTGAATCTCACGGCTGACAAGTAAGGTTAAGTATCTAGGAAGAGTTCTAATTTACTGAAGGTTGAATCTTACTTGGCTTACGTGTTTCTTGTGAACATGTTCACCAGAAGGTACGGTTATTCTCAAGTCCGGGAAATTTACCTCAAACACGGTGTCAGTAGGATACTATAATGACCTACACACCTATGCTCTTCCATGAACAATTCTTACTCTCTATAATCTTAACAACTGCTTCCTTATAATCTCCAGAATTTCCTACTACTATTGGTCTTAATCCTTATGATCCATCTTAGCTCTTGGCATACTGGTTGGCGTTGCACCACTTACTCCTTCCGTCCCAACTTATTTCAGCTCTAACATCCGGTTAGAGAGAATTCTCGCCAACGATTGCTTCTGAACGGCATCACCACTACGATCTTCTTACTTAACCACCGTGGTCCACTTCGGTTCTCAACCGTAATACCCTGCATACCAAGCACAATACTGAGTTGATCAGACTCAGCACGCGATGGTTTCAGCGTAAACAGTCCAGACTCCAAAGGGTCCGTACTACTAAGAAAGGGATTGTAATGACTCATGGCAAGGTCCGATACTAGATCGACCTGCTCTGATACCAATTGTAACGCCCCAACTAAAATTATCTAGAATATTTAGTCGGAACATTAAAAACTGGAATCTGAGTACATTAATTAAAAAGAGTTAACTGAATAATATGATTATCATTAAGATAATAATGAATATTCGAATACAAACAACGGAAAGAATATACATCAGGATAACAAGCATATCTAAAACAAGGAAGAAGAATAAATCTTCTAAGCTGACAATCCAAGCACAGCTTCAATCATCAGATCCAACCTGGTCCCTGCTCCGAAATAACCTGTCTTACCTAAAAAAAAAAAAATAGAGTGGGGTGAGACTACTAAGTCTCAGTGGGTCCTACTACCCTCCTAATGGCTACTAAGCCGGGGCACCTAATCAGTCACATCATGTTTTGATTCATAACATAATATCATAAGCATAATTAAATAAAAGTGTATCACACAATTAATCTTGTTGATTTTAAACCGCAAGCACTCCGAGGTGAGCATGTCTCAGAGGCCTGCCATGTTCGCGAACAGAAAGCGTTCCGGCGTGCAGCTCACAAAGTTTTCTAATGGAACATCTAAAACGAAGTCTATCATAATATCATAATCATATATATATATATATATATATATATATATATATATATATATATATATATATATATATATATATATATATATATATATATATATTATATATATATTTGAGTAATTCTATTTTCATTGCTTACTACCATAATTTCCCAAATCTGGGGTGCATGCAATATATCTAAATTCCTAAGTTAAGCCCTGATAGTCCGACTGTATTGACCTCCTATTTATATTATATAAATTATATGGCTGCAGAATAACTATTTCAGATGAAGGTATAAAACGAGTGATCAAGAGTTTTGAAAATGGAAAAAGTGAGTAAATTCTGGGGTAGCTCGCTACGGCGAGTTACCAAGCTTGCCAAGGTGAACTTACAGGTCTTGGCCTAAACAACTCGCTAGGCGAGCCAGAGCTCGCCATGGCGAAGTTCTTCAGCCCAGGACCTTCATCTCGCCATGAAGGCTCGCTAGCAACTCGCTATGGCGAGTTGATGCAGAATTTACCCTGTTTACAGAAATTAATATTTTTCAAGAGATTCACCTACCACCTTCATTTGAAACATTGCAGAAACATAAAATAAATAATATGAACAGAATAGAATGAAATTTGGGGTTAATTCCAAACATACAGCTATACCTATTGATTTTCCTATGTTCACATGCAATTTCATAATTTTTTTGGGAATCTACACTACACTAGCCTAAGAACCCACCTGGTAAAAGAAGCTTTAATCCTCCTTGGGCTCTACACAGCTACAGCAATCCTCAGCTACACTCACTAACCCCTTTTGACAGAATAGAAGGATGATGATCTTTTATTTTGTTTGGTTTTCATGGCACCACTTGCAGCACCTCAGAATTCAGCATATCCAACATACAAGATAGTCCGGATTGATTAGAAAGGAAAACACGAATTTAGAATTAAATGAGGGATTGAAGTTTGTCTTTACCTATTCTCATTTGCATGGATTGGAGTAGGAAGTAACTCTAAGGAATGCTAAGATTACGAATACAGCTTGACAGAGGGTAGGAAGCAGTGAAACTAGCTCTCCAAGTGACTGCACAGAGGAAGAAGATAGCAAGCAGCAGTAGCAATCTGCTGCACTCGCCATGGCGAGTCCCATAGCTCGCCCTAGCGAGCTTGACAGGGGAAGGAAAATATGGTTATGTTGTTCTCCGATTTCCTTTGTCCACAACATGCAAGAACTTTCCTAACATCTTCAAACTCGTAATTTAAGTTGTATAAACAGGAACAAGGGTTTCATTGAAGGATAGATGGTTCTTGTGAGTTCTAACACAAGAAAGAATGGGATATGTAGAGAATCATGAAGGAAGAAAGAGGGGTTTATACTATCTGAATCTTTATAGTAAAATAGATGTTGGCTCTTGTTATGTTACTGCAATATAAAACTCAGAAGTATTGAGGTTGATTTTGAAGAGAATGAGGTTAAAGAACAACCTTGGTGTTTATGGAGAAATTGAGAGCTTTGGACTTGTGTTGTGGTTGTTGTGATTGCAACTATATGAATAGAAGGAAGAGGGGCTGAGAGCAGTAGTTTTTCTCATTTCTCTTTCTGAAGTTTGGAGTGAGGTGGGATGATTTCCTTGCATGCAAAATGAGTGGGTAAGTGTGTGGTGAGTTGTTTGAGTGAGGTGTTGTATCCATGAGAGAAAGGAGATGAGTCACAATTGTGGGTCATGAGTAAGGGAGTTTGAGAGGGAAAAGAAAATAAATCTCTTGTGTCAATTAATTTACAAATGTGAGATTAGTGTATTAGAGTGTAATTTGGACCCAAAGAAATTTCTAATTTACACATTTTACACTTAAATCCCATGACTTAATTAATTAATCCCCTAATTAATTCCAATTTGTTAGACGAGATTCTAATAAAGGATTAAGTAGGTAATTGAAAGAGCGGGATGTTACAGGTTAGAAATTCGTTTAATTGATTTTTACAAATTTACTAAATATTAATATATTATTTAAATATCTTATTTTGAAATTACATACACATATAGAAAAGAATGAATAAACTACATACACATATAGGAAAGAATGAATAAATAAAGAAAGATGAGAAAGAAAAATGAGGTTGAATTGAAAAAGAAAAAAAATAGAGAGAAGAAAGAAAAAAAAATAACGCAGAGAAAGAGATGGAAAGAAATATCAAAATGCAGAGAAAGAAAAAAAGATAGTGAAAGATAAAAAAAAAAAGCCTAATTTTAGGTAAATAAAAATTATATATGCTATTAAGAGTAGTGCTAGAGTCACACCCACTAACACACTCCTTTAAACACATCCTATTATGAGAAGCCACGTCAGCCCATATTTTGTTGATTTACTTGGCTACCGGTTTCAATTTCTTCTTACTCATGTTTATATTTTTATCATCTTCAAAAAAAATAAAAACCAAGCTTCCACCTCTCACGATTGTCTTCTTGCAAATTCTCACCGTCGTCGTCGCACACATGTTCCCAGCAATTGTTTCAAACTCTCTGATACAACTATAAGAACATACAGCAAAATGATTGAGTAGAATATAAATTGAATAAACTGCCAAATCATAATTCCATTTGAAAAACCAAATTTAGAAAATGGAACCAACTCAAACAATTTAGCAATTTATTTGGGAAAACCTGCAACATTACTCAATTCAACTTGTCATGAAATAAACCCTGATTTGGAAAACTATTTAGATCAACCACGATATCGGCGACAATCAGAGCTTGCAACAAAGATAACGGAACCAGAAACGGCCACTGAATCTCGCGACGCAGACAGTAGCGGCTGACGGCATGGGATTAGATTAGAGCTTGCGACAAAGATGACAAAGTTGGCAAAAAAAAAAATCTCAAGATAAAGATGATTAAGGCAAATATAATAACAAGAACACGCGACGTTGATGAGAAGGAAGCAAACGGAGAGTAAGAGACAGATCTGGAAAGCCATGAGCCTTTGGAGAAGGAGCGATGTTGCTGTTAATTTATTTTTTTTAAAGAAAACTTATTGGGTGTGGCTTCACATGATAGGATGTGTTTAAAAGAGTGTGTTAGTGGGTGTGACCATAGCACTACTCTGCTATTAATTAGGAAATAGAGTGTTAAACCTATATTTTACTCTCAATGCAAACATAATCCCAATGCATTTTTTTTCTCATTTTTTAAATGTTGTATTTGAAATTCAAACTTGGATACACAATAAATGAGGTGGTAGTTGGGGTGGTAATTAAGAGAGGAATTAGGAGGGAAAAAGTTAGGGTTAAGTGATTACTAATTAGGGTTTTAAGAGGGGGCAAACCTTACTTTTATTATAATTAAGATAAGATAAGATTAAGATTAAGATTAAGATTAAGATAAGATTAAGATTAAGATAAGATAAGATAAGATAAGATAAAGATAAGATTAAGATAAGATAAGATTAAGATTAAGATTAAGATTAAGATAAGATAAGATAAGATTAAGATTAAGATAAGATTAAGATTAAGATTAAGATAAAGATAAGATTAAGATTACGATTAAGATAAGATTAAGATTAAGATTAAGATTGAGATTAAGATTAAGATAAGATTAAGATAAAGATAAGATAAGATAAGATTAAGATAAGATTAAGATTAAGATTAAGATTAAGATAAGATTAAGATAAGATTAAGATTAAGATTAAGATTAAAATTAAGATAAGATTAAGATTAAGAGAAAGAGAAAAAGATAGTGAAAGATAAAGAAAAAGGCATAATTTTTAGGTAAATAAAAATTATATATGCTATTAATTAGGAAGTAGAGTGTTAAGTCTATATTTTATTCCCAATACAAACTTAATCCCAATGCCTTTTTTTCTAATTTTTCCAATGATGGAAGGGAAACAAAATTCCTAATCAAGAAATGCGTAACTTTTTTTTTACTTGATTAGGATATTATTTTAACAAACATATATTTTTTTATGAATATTAGTAATATGGGCCTCAAAATTATAAAAATTATTATTATAAGACCTCAAAAATTTGAATTGAAACCCCCAAAATTTTAAGGCCTAATGTAGTTGCTCACCTTGCATCCCTATAGGGGCTAGACCTAACCAACAGGTAGTAACAGTGCTAGGAATTATATTACCCACTCTAAGGGTCCTCCTACTACTTATTTTCAACGAATTTGTTCAATCGGAATATTGGCTTTTTCTTGCTTTTTTCCTTTTGTTTTTGTCTTTTAGATTTTTTTTCATTTTTTTTGTATGGTTTGGTCTCCTCAATCGTACTTTTTTTCTTCTTCATATATATATATATGAGCACTCGACAAAGTATTAGTGTTTACAAGACATTACAATCTAGTTTGGGATGTCTTATATTCTTTTTAATATCATTATGCTATTAGTTTATCTAAAAAAAATTATTTTAGGCTTAAATATATTTTCGCCCCTATAAAATTAATGAATTTTGATTTTGTCATATAAAAAAATCACATGTTTTCATTCGCCATATTTGTTTTGTTTTATTTTTTTAATCTTTTAATGACCAATTTATATTCATTTTAATGTCAATGTTACACTCCTCATCATATGTTCAAGATTTAGGCTTTGTTTGGATCGGTGGTACATAATGGAACAAATCATGATGAAATAAAATGAAATGGAGCAGAACGGAATAGACATAAATTTCATTCAATTGTTTGGATATGTTATGAAGTGTTTGTTTTCCATCCCATATACCCAAAATTGGAGTGGAATAAAATGAGAGAAAAAGATGGAATGAATATCATCACATATCACTCCATTCCATTTTAAAAAATTCAAACAATAAAATCTCACTTATTTATCACTCCATTTAATCTCATTCCATCAATCAAAATAAAGCAGTATAGATGGGATGACAAATCTTAAACCAATACTTATGGCCGGTTTATTTATATATTATTCTATACTTATATACCAAATTGCATATATTGGTCTTTTAAGTTTTACGTTTGTATCAGACATGTCATTTAATTTATTTATTTTTTGTTTCAAATAGGTCCTTTAAGTTTTTAAAATGTATCATCTAGGTCATTCCATTATATCTTCTAGGACCTAGATGATGCATTTTAAAAAATTAAAATGACCTATTTAGAACAAAAAGAAAAACTTAAAGGACCTATATGATACAAACGTAAAACTTAAAGGACCTACACGGGTGAGCAAGAAATTCGACACCGACCGAAACCGTGGAAACCGCCGACGACAAAGAGAGCTCGGGTGGATAGACTCGGGTAAACGGTTTGTCGGATGTGTAAAATCAGTTTGGTGCAGGTTGCTCTGGGCGGGCTCGGGTTTTGAAAAACTCATATGTCGGTGGCCGAAACCGACTGTGATGTAGAGACGGAAGAGAAAGATGAAGATACAATGGTGTATAAAAATGGTAAAACAAAAAAAAAAAAAACAGAGAAGAAAGGAAGAAGATGTGTGGACCTATATTTTAATGGTATAAAACAAAGAAAGAAAAAATTGTCAGGGAGTACATATCTTTATACTTTGGTCAAATCTTTATCCAATCTTGGAGTAATACACGGTATACACCCTTTCAATAGTTATTTTTATTCTATAATACAATAAGAAACAAAATAATACTAGTTTATCTTTTTCCATTTTTTTTCTCTGATATGAAACTTCAACACTAGAAAGAGAAACAGAAAGGAGGAAGAAGAGCACAAACAACAACCCACCAACAAAGTATATAGGTGAAATCGTAGCTGTAATAGAGACACTGCAAACCGTATTAACCGACTCGTCGGAACCGACAAACCGTTAAACCGACAATCGACCTATCCGAAGCTCAAAACGGTCGGAGATGGTTTCAATTTTTAGCTCTTCGGGTTTTCACCGTATGGACGTTTCCGGACCGAATCCGCCCATTGCTCACCCCTTACACATGTATTTGACCTATGATTTTATGCTAAACAAATGTCAAAATTTTGTCCATAAGGCACTAAAACAAAACAAATTTTTGTACGGGTAAAAACAAGTAATATTTTTCATATGACGAAAATTAAAATTTGTTCATTTTAATGAGGATGAAAAATATATTTAACTCTATATTTTATATTTTATATTTTATCATGTCATAGTAAAAAACAAAATTGTTACACATTTGTCATAGAAAAAAAATATTTAAACATAAATTGTAGTAAATAATAATATCACAAGTGATCCACCGTGACTGGTGTTTAAAATTATTTGGAATTCTAACGACCGTCGACAATATTTTTTAAAAGTAAAAATTCACGACTCTCATAATTTTTACGGCTAAAAAATGACATGATTGATGTTAGTTTCAGATGAGTTACATTTTTATTTTTTGTTATTTTAATCAAATCAATATAATTAAGTCATTATATCAGTCGTAAAAATAAAGATAAAAATCAACTTATACTTCTGATCAACTTATAATAATGGTCCATATTAGAATATTTCCCAAATACATACTACTCCATCCGTTCCTTTTTACTTATCTTTTAGAGTTAGATTTAGCGTTCCTTTTTAATTATCCTTTTTGTATTTTACGGTTATGATTTGTCAATTACTGTATATACTTTGTTAATTGCTCTTAATCTTTTTCAATAAAATTAATTAATGCTATATATTTGGAAAACTATTTTTTTTTTAAATCTTTTTTTGGTACATAACATATTAAATTTTGTTTTTTTACATAATATATTAAATTCATTGTAAAAAAATGTGTGCAAAAAAATAAGAATTTATTGATAGATTAAAACGAGGGTATAATAAAAAGATAAAGTGTAAATATACACTTTCTTAATTTGGTGTTATTATTCTAAAAAGATTTGTAAAAAGGAACGAAGGGAGTATAATATATATATATATATATATATATATATATATATATATATATAGGCAGAAACTATAAGATAAATATTTATCTTATCATTATCATATTTTTATTACATCTGGTCTCTATTATTTTTCGCTAGAATGAAATATCTCCATTTTTTCTCAATCTTTACATTCCTTAATCAATTTTTCTATTTTTTTCCAAATTACAATCTTATCCTTTTTAATAATTTAAATAAACTAAATTTCATATTATTTATTCTCTTAATTTTTTATGATTGAGATGATTCATCCTCATCTAATCATCTTTTACACACACATACGAACGAGAAAATCTTACATGAAGTCGAACCTAACGCATCAACCTTATGTATATCTAATGACAATATGATATCTCATTAAAAAAAATCAAAATCTAAAATTAATATGAAAATAACTAATCTCCTATTTTTTGCCCAAAAAATAAATTAATCTCTTTTATTTTTGCTAAAAAAAAACTAATCCCCTTTATTTTTGCTAAAAAAAAAATTAATCTCCTTAAGTAAACTTGCACAACACAATCGCTTGAAATTAATTCTCACAAAATCACATCAACCCCTTAAGCAAACCGTCACTCTATCTTGATCGAACCTCCATTGCAACTTGCAACCCACCAAACTTCATAAGCCGAAAACATGGGAGAATAATTTTTTTTTTTTATTGGTACTACATATAAAATGTATTTTATTGGTATTAGAGGAAGTTTGTGAGATACAATTTCAAATTCAAGTAGCATAAACTAATGATTGATGGTTGTGTTCTTTCACTTCTTTGTTGTAGGAGTGATTTTTATTTTTTTTTGAAAAATTGTGTAAGTGATTTATTAAGAAAGGATAATATTTTTTATATTTACGAAAGGAGATTAGTTGTTTCCATATTTATTTTAATTTTTTTTTTAATGAGGTGTGATATTGTCATCGGATCTACATAAGGTTGATGATGTGTTATGTTCGACTTACGTAAGATTTTCTCTACAATGAACATGTAAGATATGCGGACATCTTACATATGCACAAACATTTAGATACACAATTTAGATATACTTACACATATTTATAAGTATCTATAACATTATTCATTTATATTTGTGCAAATATTTTTCGTAATGTATTTAACTGGTGGGAAAAAAAAATAGCATTTTAACATCAACTTAAAAACTAAAAACAATATTAGAAAAAAAAAATTTCCTACCCCAACAATCTTTTCTATACACCTACAAATTTTTAAATATTCCTATTTTACCCTTAAGTTACTATTTATATAATATTCTTATTTTACTATTTTTAATATTTTATTTTTTTTGGGTATTTTTCTGAAGTGGTATAGTTAAAGCGATCCGGTAAGCGTACAACGCAAATTTACCGGTACACTTTTTAAAAGTATACCGGTATTATCAATTTTTCAGAATACACCGGTACTCTTTTTAAAAGTATACCGGTATTCTAAATTTTCCAGAACACACCGGTACACTTCAAAAAAGACCACCGGTGTAGTTAATTTTGCAGAACATACCGGTACACTTTTAAAACTGTACCGGTATGTCTTTGGAAAAGTGTACCGGTACAGGTTTTTTTTTTTTTTTTTAAATTTTAAAACTTTATTATTATTTTTTTTTAAACTTTATTATTTTATTTTGTACAACAGATATGGCTCAAACTGGCGACGCAGATCAAATATCAGTAGATACCACAGCTTTTTTTACGACCAATGAAAAATTTAATACACGAGATGATGTTATAACATGGGCTCAAGATGTTGGAATTGCCAATAAAGTGAGTATAATAATTACTAGGTCAGATACAAAGAATGGAACAAGATGAAGAAATGACAAATTAATTTTGGGCTGTGATAGAGGTGGAAAATATGACTCCTCGAAAAGTTCTACGTCAACAGCATCAAAAAAAATGTAATTGTCCATTCAAAGTTAGAGCCACACCTTCAACAGATGGTTCGGGATGAAAAGTTCAGGTTAAATGTGGAGTTCACAATCACGGACTACCTGATCAATATGCAGGTCATCCTTGTTTCTCTTATTTGTAATATTATTTTTTTCATAATATATTATATTTATCTTTGCAATTCAAAAATAAATAAATAAAATATGCAGGTCATCCTCGTAAGGCGCGTTTAACCGTAGAAGAAAACAAACGTGTTGAAGATCTGTCAAAGTGTAATGTAGCACCAAGGAACATCGTTTTAGACCTAAAAAGAAATAATCCAGATTCTGTTGTTGATGCCAACCAAATATATCGAAAAAGACACATGCTACAAAAACAAGAAAGAGGTTCTATATCAGAGATGCAACACGTGCTGCAATGTTTAGATGATAAAAAATATGTCACGTGGAATAGAAGAAAAGATGATGGGTCTGATATTTTGAGTGATATTTTTTGGGCACATCCAGATTCAATCAAGTTGTTAAATTTGTTTCCAATTGTTTTGGAAATGGATTGCACATACAAAACAAATAAATACAGACAACCATTGCTTGAAATTATTGGTATAACTTCAACCAAATTGACATTCAATGTTGGATTTGCTTACTTGGAAGCTGAGAAGACGGACAATTATTGTTGGGCATTAGAGAAGTTAAAACAGTTGTTTATTAAGCAAAATAATGTTCCACAAGTAATTTTGACCGACAGGGAGCTTGCTTTGATGAAAGCAATTGAAATTGTATTTCCACATACTGTAAATTTGCTTTGTACGTGGCACATAAACAAAAATGTCAGTGGAAGATGCGGCGTACATGTAATTAAGGATATGCGAGAGTTGGTGAAAAATTTATGGAAAAATATTGTACGTAGTACAGATGAGGCGGAGTATCATCAACAGTTGAATGCGCTTGAGCAAACATGTGTTAACTCAAGTAAGTTTTTTGACTATGTTAGTAAGACCTGGTTGACCCCTCACAAGGAAAAATTTGTTGCAGCATGGACTAATAAAGTGATGCATTTAGGAAACACAACGACTAATAGGTATGATTATGTCAATTTCAAAATTGAATTTTTTTTTTTCTATTTTTTTTTTTCATTTAATTGACTTTTGTGTGGAATTTAATATTTAGAGTCGAGTCATCGCATTGGAAATTGAAGCAGATGTTGGGAAACAGCAAATGTGACTTATTCAAGTGTTTGACATCCATGGATGACAATATAATTCTTCAAGTTGGCAAAGTGAAAGCATCATTTCAAAAAAGTTTTTATTATACGGAGCCTCTACATAGCAGTCCGTTTTTTAAGAATTTAAGAAGCTTTGTGTCAAGAGCCGCTATGAATCTAATTTCTGAGGAGTTTCAGAGAGTTGGCATTGTTGGAACCGACAAGGACATTTGTGGTTGTATACTTAGGTCAACATGTCAGTTGCCTTGTGCATGTGAATTGGGTGGGTATACAAAGAGCGCTGAATCGATACCATTAGAGGCAGTTCATGGTCATTGGAAGAAATTAACTATGGAGGAACCATTAGAGGATGACACAGATGATGGATATGAGTTAGACATGAGTCATGCAATAGATGCAATATGGAGTCGATTTCGATCACTTGATACTGTTGGTAAAAGAGCGTTAAAGAGTAAATTGTTTGAACTTGCTTATCCAAATACAAGTTCCTTGTGTCCACCGCCTGAAAAAATTAAAACTAGAGGTGGAGTGAAGAACAAAGATAAAGGCAAAGCACCAGTGGGTTATGATGTGTATCGTGATCCGTCATACTTTGAGCATTTTGAAAGAGAAGAGCGTGAATCACAAGGTGCATCGAAGAGGTTGTGTATACAACCATCACATCGTCGAGTGTAATCGTCATTTCACCAAATGGCATGTGAAATGACGATGTCTCCGGATGTCACCTCTCAACAAATGCTGCTAAAAGGTTTGTATCAACCTTTGTCAAACTCGTCCGCTCAAGCCAGCTCAATCCAGACAATTCCAACCAATTTTTAATAACTGGTGGATGTTGATCAGGAATTCAACCAGCTATCTTTGCTCCTAAAGATGCTATCCTCAAAAGTGGACGTTCCTGCATATATTTTTTAAAAAAACATTATCAATAATATTTCAACACCAATGTTGATATAACTTCATCAATATAACTTAACAAATAATAACAAAATAAACAATTAGTTACTTGATCAAACCACACATGACGAGATATATGCTGCTCGTATCGTGTCAGAAGCCTGGTATCAATGGGACCTCCAGGCCAGCCCACAGCCGCAGGCTGCTCCGGCACAGGCTGATCCTCTGCCTGACGCTCACGAAAATCACCATGGCTGGTCCCTCCTATACGTCGAATTCTACCGTCTCGTCCTCTGGTGCGCACCACTGAAAAAAAAAATTTAATTTTTTGAAAAAAAAATCTTTTAAAAAAATAGGCTTGTAACTGGATCGGTATGAACATACATACCGGTACAGTCATTGAAAAGTGTACCGGTATGAATATTCATACCGGTACACTTTGTATAATTGTACCGGTATGCATATTCATACCGGTAGTCGCACAAAAGTGTACCAGTATGAATATTCATACCGGTACACTCAAACCAACTGTACCGGTATGCAAGTTTACATACCGGTATATTTTTACACAAGTGTGCCGGTAAACTCACGTTCTCTGCTCTCTCGGTACACTTTGTTTGCAAATGGTAAAAGTGATAAATTTTTCACTCTTTTAATTTATATATGAGGGCATTTTAGTCATTTCAATTTCAAATGTTGGGGTATTGAAAAGATTGTTGGGGTAGGAAAAAAATTTTTCACAATATTATTAGTTATTTTTAAAACAATATTTGTTAATTTTGGTGTCCGATAAAAAAAGCTGAAAAAAAAAAGCCCACAAAAAAAAAAAGCTGAAAAAATTTCTACCAAAAATAAAAATAAAATCAACAACGATAGGAAATAATAGAGAGAGAGAAACGAAGAAACAAACAATAAGAAGAAGAAGGAGAGAAAGTGTCGCTCTATATAGTTGAGACTGAGATCGTGTTCGCCTCGATCCTCCGTCTTATCTAAATCATCAAATCGAATTCACAGCGGAGATAATGGGAGAGGTAACGCGTGAAGGAGGTTGTTGTCCTCCGATGGATCTATTCCGTTCGGAGCCGATGCAACTCATTCAGCTCATCATTCCCATCGAATCCGCTCACCGCACTGTTTCTTACCTCGGCGACCTTGGCCTTCTTCAGTTTAAAGATGTTAGTATTCATCCTTTTCTCAATTCGATAAACCCTTCGTTACTTCCTTTGAGATTCAATTTTTTTTTTTCATAATCGTTACTATCTCGTTATTAGGGTTCATGATTCTGTTTATTGATTGCTCATTTGAGATTATTATTGTTAATTTGCTTATTTTTTTGATCTGAATAATAAGATGCAACTTGTTTTTCACGTTAAGGAGTTCTAATGCTCTGTCGTACTTAATTGGCGTATGTGTAAACTTAATTATGATTTTTTTTTTTTCATTTACAATTGATTAGTTCGTTGTACTTCATCGCGGTGCTTCTGAAATTGTTGTTGATAAACGATAATTGTCTTTGATAATAAAATTTTCACGGTAGAGGATCTTAATTTCGCATCATACTGTTTTTTTTTTTTTTTTTTTCTTTTTTCGAAGCAAATTGTTATTGCACTTCCTCTGAGATTATTATCAATCTTCTTATTTTTTGATTTAAATAAGCGGCAACTTGTTTTTCATGTTAAGGAGTTCAAATGCTCTGTCACACTTAATTGGCGTATGTGAAAATTTAATTATGATGTTTTTCATTAGAATTGATTAGTTCACTGAAATTAATCGTGGTCGTTGTTAAACCGTTGATGAAAATTGTCTTTGATGATTAAATTTTCACATTAGAAGATCTTAATTTCGCATCATACTGTTATTGCACCTTTTTTTTTATAATTATTTTTGTTAGGTATATATTTATATTTGATCGAGTTAAATAGGTCAGCGTAGAATATATAATGCAAGCATGATTTTTTTCAGCAATCAAATTATGCAATCCTGTTTTTTAATTTCTCTAAGTTGAAGCACGATGGTGTGTTGGTTTGAGAGGTTTTTCTAAGCTTAATGTGTTCTTATGATATTTTCAGCTCAATTCAGAGAAGAGCCCTTTTCAACGGACTTATGCAGCTCAGGTGTGGTTTTTTCTGCTATCATAAGTCATTTCTTCTTTTGCTTGCTTCTGGAACCTGAATATAATAATTTTCTTGTGGGGAAGATTTAAGTGATCTTGATGAATAATGCCTATTAAGTATTGCTAGACTTGCCTGCATTACATGCCATCTTGCTACCTCATGAGTCAGATAACCTTTGGGAAGTCAATTAATAATCAGCTGAACCATGTTGACTCTTTATGTCGAAATGTTCTGAATTTTTCTGTCATCTCTGGTTTTGGATAGAGCTTTGATATTTGAAAATGGCATTCCGTTTTTCCTTTATGTTGCACCCTGTATTATCATTTCATTTTTATTATGGTGCTAAGAATTCTCCATAGGAATAATGACCAAGGTAGCATGTATTAATAGTATGGTTGGAGCATAACTTGTATTTTTGGAGTGATTATAGACAGCTTGTAGAGATGTTTCTCTGAAGTGATTATTTCTCACACATCCCTATAATTTCGAGTTTTGGTTTTGTTGCATGTATTGATTGTATGGTTGGAGCATAACTTGTATTTTTAAGGAGGTTTATTTGGAACAACAGCTGAGTTGATATGAGACATGAGGAATTCGGCTGCTGTTCAACATTGATGTTTTCTTTTGCTTTTGTATTTGTTCTTCCACTAAGGAGGATTTGTTGTCCTCCAAACTCATTTTATTTCCTTCTCAATATTTCAATGATTTTTGATTTTTTATGGAAATACTGATATATTGCTTATGAACATGTTTGGGGGATAAATTTTGATCCTTGTGAAGATTAAAAGATGTGGAGAGATGGCTCGTAAATTGCGTTTTTTCAAGGAACAAATGATTAAGGCAGGTGTTTCACCAAAAGGTTCCACAACAGAGTTTGATGCGAACATCGATAACATTGAGGTATGTGAATCCATTATTGACAATGTTGTTTCCCCATTTAATTTATTTTGTAAGTTGACATATTGTGCGCTTGTAATAGATAAAGCTTACAGAAATTGAGTCAGAGTTAACTGAGATGAATGCAAATGGTGAAAAGTTGCAACGCACGTACAATGAACTTGTTGAGTACAAGCTTGTTCTGCAGAAGGTACAGTCTGTCTCTACTTATGCCACAAACTATTATGTGTCTTTTATTCAAATATTGTGATATTAAAGAGAGCGCAATGGTTTATCTGCTGCATATTTAGTCTGATTGTTCTTTAAAGTGGCTCAGATTGTTACTGTGACCTTTCGAGATGCATATTTATGGAAAGTAACAGAAAAGAGGAAGTTTTTTGTTTTTTTTTTGACGAAAGAAAAAAGGAAGTTGATGACATTTCCTTAATTACATTACAATAGAAAATTGAAAATTGAGAATGTTTATGTGTTTAGACTGTCTTACTTTTATTTATCCAGAAAAGCTTATCCAAATGCTGCAGAAAGAGATTTTCACTAAAAAACTATTTTTGTAAGAAAGAAAGGGCAACCTGGTGCATAAAGCTCTCGTGCCATGGTGGGATTCAAGGAAGGATGAATGTCACTCAACGCGGGTCTTTACTAAAGGCCATTTTCACGATCTCAAACCTATGGCTTCCCAATCACATAAGAGCAATTTCATTCGTTGTAGCAAGGCTCCCTTTCTTTTGTTGAAATTAAGCTAAATCAAATATGCTTAATTGAGACACTTTCAAACATTTTTTTCTTCCCTTTGTAGTCCTAAGTCAAACTCAATTTATTTCCATATGCTTGTTTGTGGGTTTCTTAACTTCAATATTCACAGTTGTTATTTAAATTGATGAGTTGAAGATAAATATCACATAAGTAATGTTACAAGGTTGTATGCAACTACGACGGTAGAAGGCAAAATGGAGTTGACAATGTGCCAAGGCATGTATTTTTGCAAGCTAAAAAGAGACATATGAAATATTGAATAATGCTATAATATATACATGATTGTTTCTGCATATCGACGTGGGTGTTAGCTAAGTAGATATTCTCAATATTTCTCTGAATTCTAAAGTTTAATATGTTGACTCCAAATATAAGAAGTGCATATGGTTTATCTGATATTGTATCCTTGTTATTTCATAGAATTGAGATATACAGATCTTAGTTATGGCTGGTTAATCAATGAATAGTTGTTCCCCCTTTTCAGGCTGGTGACTTTTTCCACTCAGCTCAAAGCCGTGCCATAGAGCAGCAAAGAGAATATGAATCACGCCATCTGAGTGGGGAATCTATGGAAACACCTTTATTACAGGACCAAGTAGATATCTTACCTGCTCATATCTAACTTTTTTCTCATATGATGTTGGACAACCTTCATTTATTGAAATCTAACCCTGCAATTTGTTTTGTTATAAAGGAATTACCAGGAGATTCATCAAAGCCAGTTAAGTTGGGGTTTTTAGCAGGTCTTGTTCCCAGGGAAAAGTCGGTGGCATTTGAGAGAATTTTATTTCGTGCTACTAGAGGCAATGTATTTTTGAGGCAGACTGCTGTTGAGAATCCGGTCACAGACCCTGTTTCTGGAGAAAAGGTTCTTACCTATGTCCCTCCTGTCTAGATAAAATATATGAAATATTGAGTTGTGCTGCTGCAGACCATATTTAATGTTCATGTATTGTTGCTTTCATTAACGGTAATAGGTAGACTATATTGAAATCTTGTCAAGAGGCACATTGGTTTGGATGCATTCAATGGTGATGATGATATTGTTAGTTTGTATCCATGATGTATGCTATCATATGTAACTTCATAAAACGGACCAAATCAGGGTTCTTGTTGGTCTAATTACTTAGGTTTGTTGGCTGATGTTTTCTATTGATGACTTACTGTTCACACATATCACAGCTTGCCCTGCGCTTTTATCGACTATACTCTTTCAATATAATGATCAAGTTCTTTAACTGTACTGTATCTGGGATATTCCAACTGTATTTAACGATCAGTTGATATACCTGTGTGTTGGGCCTGTTGGAATTGAAAAAAATTGAGATGGAGGTGATCATTGAGTGATAAATTTTAATCTTTAATTTTAATATGAAACTGGCTATATGTTTCTCTGTATTATGCATCTAATATTTGTGAGCACTGCATTTTCTTTTGAGTAATTTTTTGCCCATTGCAATATATTCTCCTGTTATGTTTTCTATTCTTTGCTCACTTATGGATGTTGATCTGCAGACTGAGAAAAATGTTTTTGTCGTCTTTTATGCTGGTGAAAAAGTGAAAGGCAAGATTCTGAAAATCTGTGATGCATTTGGTGCTAATCGATACCCGTTTGCTGAGGAACTTGGAAAACAAGCTCAAATGATTTCTGAGGTATGCATATTGGTGTTATTTCTCTTGAAGAAAAGTTTCTCTATCTGCCCCCATGTCACTCTGACTTTTTATCTCAAGCTTCTGCTGTACTACTGCTTTACTACAGTACATATGAATTTCTTGGAACCAAATGGATATAAATTCCCTGGTTAAGTATGGAGAACACTGGCTTTACATTTTAATTGTCTGAATGGGGTATATGGTTTAGTAATAGAGTATTGACTTTGACATTAGAGATAGGTGGCCTTCCCTTGCGTAAACTACATGAAAATAAAGGGGCCGCCTGTCACGAAGAAGTACCCTTGTAACACACTAACGTTGAACAATAACCTCATCTGTGTCCCTAGAGTCTGGCGAAGAGAGGATAGGCTCAATTTTTAAGTTTTTTTTTCCAGACATCTTCTTCAACTGTCAGACATTGAGTGAGTGTGCGTAGAATAGCCACTAGCCAAAATGTAGTTAAGAATCATTTCCTTAAATATGTCTTCCATAACCGTCCTTGCTTACTGTGAATACTGAGTACTGGTAATATGTTATTGATTGTGTTGTTTACACATGCTAATTTTTCTGTTCACAAGCATAGTCATGTTATTTGAATGTGCTGAATTAGTCCGAGCAATTTCTGATGGACTGATTATAATACCTAAATATTTCTTCCTTGACAGTTGCATTATCTTTTCAATTTGTTATGTGCAACAGTGACATTTATCTAGCTAGGTTGCTTTTCTTATCCTTTATTTGTTTCTGCAACGTTACAACTTTGGCTATATGACTAAACAATTTAAATAAATGAACCTGTAGGTTTCTGGAAGACTTGCAGAATTGAAGACCACCATAGATGCTGGACTTTTGCACCGAGTTAACTTGCTGGAAAATATTGGGACTCAATATGAGCAATGGAATCTTTTGGTATGTCAAAAAATAAACTAACAATATCCTGTGTTATGTGCCTAATGAACATAATCTGATTGCCTACGTTTTCATCACATTTTTTATTAATCGTTAATTGTTAATTTTTATCCTCCAATATAGTCTCTCCGTCTCACAATGAGTGTTACAATTTTGCTTATTTTACACAAATTATAAAAATGTTATAAATAAAAGAAAGAGAATAGTAATTTTATCAAATTATCCTTATTAAGCATTGATGTATTCACCATTATCATAAATACAAAGTGAGATTTAATAATTTGGGAGTGATTCGTATAATATTAAATTATTAATTAGGGGTACAATTGGAAAAAATAATTAATATTACATGAAAAGTGAGATTGACATTCATTTTGGGACCATTTTTTCTTTACAAATGTGACACTCATTTCTGGACGGAGGGAGAAATAATTATTTGTCAATCAATATTTTTCTTCCGTTGGCTTTAATGATTAATTTTTCTCGAGTCTTGACAATATTTCTTCAAACTCATGAAGGTGAGGAAGGAGAAATCAATTCACCATACCCTGAACATGCTAAGCCTTGATGTCACAAAAAAATGCCTTGTGGCTGAGGGGTGGAGTCCTGTTTTTGCAACAAAGCAGGTATTTGTTGTTCCTGTGATCCATTGTTCTATAATTGATTTTCATGCTATCTAGCCAGTGGTAATACTGCCTTTATGGTTACTGTAAAATGGTTTTAGGGAGCATGTTACTTTGATATTTCAGGTCCAGGACGCGTTAAAGCGGGCTGCAAAGGACTCTAATTCTCAAGTCAGTGCCATTTTGCAAGTTTTGCATACCAGGGAGTCACCACCTACCTACTTTCGCACAAACAAATTTACATCTCCGTATCAAGGAATTATAGACTCATATGGGTGAGTATTGTACTTCTTTTTTCCATTTATCTGTATTGTCATGTTGAAAGAGGATGCATACTTTATTTATAATATAATGTCATGTTGAAAGAGGATGCATACTTTATTTATAATATAATATGTGCAGTGCAACATAGATTTGCATGATCACATTTTTGTTATATGATTAGATTACCCCATCGGCTTATCTTATCCTATTTATTGGTGTAAATTTATCCTAAGGACAGGGATGGGTTAGAAATAGGCAGGATAGGATAGCAATGGCGGCATGACACAACTTGTTACACTTACTCCTGCCTCCACCTCCTTTTCTGCTCAACACCACTCCTCACTACAACTTCCCAACATCTCTGTCGTTGCATGGATACCTTCCCCTGCTTGAGACACCCACCACGACTTTCAATAGTTTCTTCCCCTATTAAGTGCTTTATTTGTTAAGCATATTAATGAAAAGAGAGACTGCTGCACTGCATCCCAATGTCTTACCTCTGTTTTAGTATTGAGCTAGCCGATGGTGTAATTATCTCAACAAATAATGTATTTCTTTTATCAAAACAAATAATGTATTAGGTTTATTATTTGTTATTACTTCTGTTTTTGAAAGACATGAATCTTATATTTTGAATGTTTTATATGAACATTTCAGGGTTGCCAAGTATCAAGAGGCAAATCCTACTGTGTTTACTGTAGTTACCTTTCCATTTCTTTTCGCCGTCATGTTTGGTGATTGGGGTCATGGAATATGTTTACTGCTTGCAGCTCTATATTTCATAATCAGGGAGAAAAAACTTTCTAGCCAGGTACTCTTTTAGTTTGCATCATAAATCAATCCTTTTAAAAAAATAAAAAAGGTAAGATTTTGTACTTCAATGGAGGAAATTATGTAGGTTGTCTCCACATTTCTAGAGTATCTATCATGTGCTTTGCATGTTGAAACATTTAGGAGCACAACGGGCAGGATTTTGATAGGGTACTCTACAGTACCTGTCTCCATACTCACATTTAAGAAAAGAACCTTGATTTGGATCAAAATCCTCATAGATATTAATTTTAGGGCCCACAGTTATATCGAATGGATACGTATGTACCCTGATCTGTTACACATTTTTGTTAAATGGAGTATTTTTTCCCTTTAATATGTTCTTTTTACAAACTAGTGAAATAATGCTAAAATTAAGTATGCATATTTTTTCAATTGACTAGTAATTTAAAATCTCATGCAACCCCAAAAATTTGCAAACTCCTTTAAATCCTAATTATAAAATAGAATTGACCTATTAGATTGTTTGGGTATTTTAGTAACAGTTTTTGCCGATGCCCAAAAATTTTAGGCGGGTTGGACCCAAACCATTTGAAGCCGGTTTGAATTCAAATTACATTCCTAGAAACATTTCCTTGTTGATTAATGAAAACCTTATGGAGTCTCAGTTTGTGTTAATGTGGTCTTTATTAACTGTTTTTTCCATAATTATGTACAACTCCTACGTAGTATATAGCACATCACATATTTTATTGCTTTTCTTGAGATGCTATTTCAAGTTGGCATTCGAGCTTATAGCTTTTTCCATTTTCTTCCATTATTAACCTTATTCTTTTGTAAAATAAAATAACTACCCACTAACTTAAATCATAACCGCACATGCTCCTATGTACAGCATGCATTTTTCTTCATCTTCTCTATTATCAATATCACAAAAGGAACCAAAAGTACTTGAACCAACTCAATTTCTCAAACTGTTCAAGAAGATCCATATCTTAATTTCTCTGCAATTTCTTCGGATCTTCAGCAAAGCACATACAAAGCTAGTAATAGACTCGTGCCTCAGTTCCAATAAATCCGATCCAGAACACAATAATTCAACCTGAAACATGGATACCGCAAATAGTTCACTCACATGCAGAATCTGTAAAACCAAAAAAATGTCCAACAATCATGAAAAAGATGCACCCTCTCAACCAGAAAAATGAAAAAACATACATTGGATTGACTTGAGAAAGAGGACACTTGATCACTATTATTTTTTTTACATTATATACTTTTGTCATTTTATATTTACAACAGCCAAATTTACCAAACATTTTAATATCAATCGACTAGTTTTTTAGCCATAAGTCACCTGCTAGCAGTGTTGTTAATAGCGAATCGCGGAAAATAGCGGATTGCCAAAAAACCGATATGAGAAATATCGGATAGCGTAGCGGGCAAATAGCGGAAGCCGCAAAGCAGTTAAAATAAATAATTATATATAAAATAAAACATACTCCTAGGTATAAAACACAAATTAAAGCTACCTGATATTAAAAATAATTGACCGACATTAATCTGAAAATGTCAAATTCAAACAACTAATAAAGAAAAAAACAGAAATTAAAAACAACTTAAAACTCAAAAGCTAAGTAGTTCAAACTTCAAAATAACTAATAATCGGTAGTTCTAGATCTAACTAGTGAAATGGTGAAGGAGAAGAGCAACAAAGTGAGAAGGAGAAGAGAAGTGAAGGTGATGGAGACAGGGGATATGAGATATGAGAGTCAGTCGTGAGTTTGTTTACCTAGGCAGTGGTTTTATTTATTTTTTAATATTAGTCGACCGACTCCACCGCTAAAAGCCTAAAACATTAACCAATTCCGATATCTAGACATAGCGGGTATACCGGTTTATGAGAAAAGCGGCGCTATTTTGAGCATAGCGGAGTCAAGATGCCATACCGGCTTTCGTATCGGATAGCCAAAATTCCGATACGCAATACCGGTATACCGGCGCTATACCGGATATTTAATAACACTGCCTGCTAGTTTATAGCTTACTTTTACTAAATGGAGCCCAAATCATTGAAGTAAACATTTTACTGCAGAAGACAAATTTTTTGGTATGTTAGTGGATAAGGTAGTCATTTCCCTCCATAATGAAGGGAAATGACTTCACCAACAAAGGCATCTAAGACTTTTGACTACAATTTCATTTTTGCTGTTTTTCTAGAAATTGTTTAATTTTGTTTGTCAACCGTGAAAACTTTTTAGATTAATATTGTTTGTCAACCGCTGTGTGATATGTGTTACTTTTGCTCCTCTTTGCATAAATATTTCATGAATGTATGCGAGTTTTTACAACAGTCTTCTAACATGGAATCTTTGGGTGAAAACAGAAACTTGATGACATCACGGAGATGACTTTTGGAGGTCGTTATATTATTTTCATGATGGCACTCTTCTCAATCTACACTGGCGTGATCTATAATGAGTTCTTTTCTGTCCCATTTGAACTCTTCGCCCCCTCTGCATACGAGTGTCGTGACCTTTCTTGCAGGTGAATCAAATCCCATAATTTATAAATACAATATTATCCTCTATGCGATTGGAAGTTTAGTTACTGTTCTTTTATTCACACTCTTTTTGATGCAGGGATTCTACAACAATAGGACTGATAAAAACGGGCCCTACATACCCTTTTGGATTGGATCCTGTATGGCATGGTACACGTAGTGAATTACCATTCCTGAACTCATTGAAAATGAAAATGTCAATTCTTCTTGGAGTTGCTCAAATGAACCTTGGAATTATAATGAGCTATTGCAATGCCAGGTTCTTCAAGAACAGCGTAAATGTATGGTAAGTTAATATGTATCTGAATGGTAACGTTTATCACGGGAAATGGTTTTGAAATTTATTTCATGGAGTTTTGAACAGTTATTCTCATCTGCAATCATCACTGAGTCGTTGTATTTTAAATTGATGTATATAATTTTAATTTTTATTTCAATGTATCACCCTTTCAGGTTCCAATTTATCCCCCAGATGATATTTCTTAACAGTCTATTCGGCTACCTATCCCTTCTTATCATTGTGAAGTGGTGCACGGGTTCTCAAGCTGATTTGTACCACGTAATGATCTACATGTTCCTGAGCCCGACAGATGATTTGGGTGAGAACCAACTCTTTGCGGGCCAGAAAAATCTTCAGGTTGGTTAGCTCCCAAAACCCCCTCCCAAAAAAAATCACTTTTTATTTGGCTGTATACATGAATAATACTTACATGTTCTGTTCGGTTTGTACCAGCTCGTGCTTTTGCTTCTGGCCGGTGTTGCTGTACCCTGGATGCTGTTGCCAAAACCTTTTATTTTGAAGAAGCAACATGAAGCTGTATGCTTGCTTTTATTACCTAAGTTTTCAATTTGTTCTTTCCTGAAACTTTCATTTTGTTCTTGATCTAATAGTTATGTTACTTCAGAGGCATGGGGATGAATCCTATGCACCACTTCCAAACACGGAGGAGAGCTTGCAAGTGGAGTCAAATCATGATTCCCATGGTCACGAGGAGTTTGAGTTCAGTGAAATTTTTGTACATCAACTCATCCACACCATAGAATTTGTACTTGGAGCAGTATCTAATACAGCTTCTTACCTTCGTCTGTGGGCCCTTAGGTATGTCTATAATTATTAATTGGCATAATTGTTCTATTCTATTAATAATGCTGGAGCCCCACAAGAGATACAAGATTCGAACCTTGCATGATTTTTGTTTATCTGCTTACCTATGTTTTTTATACTACAACTATGCATTTACTAATGTTTTCCTTTTCGTGCCAGTCTTGCTCATTCAGAGTTATCAAGTGTATTCTACGAGAAGGTTCTGATGATGGCATGGGGGTATGTTGAGTTTAGAAATTTCTGTTGCATTTTCTTTTGTTTCATGATGTGATTAAAGAAGGTCAGTGTTAGTATTCAACACATGATGAACCAGTGGAAATGGGATCTGGCTCCTCTAAAGTGAGTCATTCACTTTAGAGTGTAAAGTGAGTAATATCAACCGTTAATAAATCAAAGATAGAAGTTGTAGATACATCATAACAAATTATGAGGTTGTTACAACCACAACCCTTGATTTCCTCACTTTACACTTTAGAGGATCCAAATCCCTGAAAATGTTACGCAGTAGGCGTACTGAGTTACCAAGTCCTGAGGCTCCCTTGTTGTTGATGCCCATTGTTCATTCTCTAGGATCAATCTGTTATCCTTAAGATTTGACAGTAGTTTGTCCTGATAATTAACGTGGGGAATAACTGGTAATCGTTGTGTCTGATGTTACAGGTACAATAATGTGATTATCCTGATAGTTGGTTTAATTGTTTTCATTTTTGCTACCGTTGGAGTGTTACTTGTCATGGAAACTCTGAGTGCCTTCTTGCATGCACTGCGTCTTCACTGGGTGGAGTACCAAAACAAGTTTTATGAGGGTGATGGCTACTTGTTCCATCCTTTCTCATTCTCATTGCTAGACGAAGAGGATGACGTGCTTTAAAATCACATAAATAAGAACGAGGAGTTATATAGCTTCGAACATGTATTGATTCTTTCATTTGCTGTAACTAGTCAGTGACTACCCGATTGGTATCTGCGGTATTGTTTGTATATGGTGGAATCCTGGGAGCCTTTTCTTCCAACATCATGCCGTTTCTTGTCTATTTATCCGTTGAGGGAATAAATATATCCCAGTTAGGGGAGTAACTTTCTACCAGCTACTAGGCAGGTTTGTTTAAAACAAAAAGATACTAGGCCGCTGTGGCTAAGTGTAATAATTATTGCTCAAAATAAAATGATATGTTTATTTATTTTTAAATTTTACCTAAAAAAAATAGTGTTATATAATGTCTTAATTTCCATAATATTGATAATTATATGATGTCTTAAAATTTACTTTTTCTTGTGGCATTAGAATGAAGTCTTATAAAATTTACCTTTGTAAGTGCTCTTTGAGCCCTAAGGTCTTCCCTGCCTTGGACTGGGGCACCATCCCTCACCCTAAATTTTCTTCAATCAAAAAAAAAAAAAAGAATGAAGTCGTATAAATATACATGATATTAGGAAGAAAACAATCTCACTATTTTCATATATCTCGAACACGTATTAATTTTTATACATAACATACATAGTTTGTGCCTTGTTTTATATTGTAGATTTATCATTAAATTTACTTAGATATGTTTGTTTCAATTGATCTAGATACATCACCTACAAGGTTATAGAATCGTACTTCAGGTATAAAAGAGTTCTAGCAATGATTTATTTTTGGGTAAATAGGTCTTTACCCCCTGCAATATAGGCGTGATTTGTAATACTCCCTAGCAAATTTTTTTTTAGGATTCCCCCCTTGCATTTTTTTTTTAATTGAGTTACCCCCCTAACCCCATTACATGGCAGCTGACTGGATGGAATCTCCACGTGGCACCACCTGATTGTGCCACGTGGAAATTAATAAAATTAAAAAATAAAATAAAATCCACATCAGGCACAATTTTTTTTTTTTTTTTTTTTTTTTTAACTTAAATTCTGAGTTTTATTTTAAAAATGTTATTATTTATTTTGTAACTCAAATAAATTAAAAAAAAAAACATGTTAGTGTTGCTGCATCGTTCTTCTTCTTCTTTGTGTTTATTGCTGCATCGTTCTTCTTCTTCTTCTTCTCATTACCAATCGCCGCTGCATCCTCCTCATCAAGTAAGTGTTGTATCAAATAAATTGGTCTTCCTATTCCTCTTCTTATTCCTCTAATATGGTGTATGAAATAAATTGATTTGGGATTTAGGGTTTTCAAACAATGGCAATCAGTAATTGCGAATCTGTTGGAAATTCAAGTGTGAATCGTTCCAATCTACCCAGATGCGGGTGTGGTGTTCCAATGAAGTTGTGGGTTTCAAACACACCACAAAATTACAAGAGGTTGTTCTGGAAATGTCGTGTTCATGGTGTAAGTGTCACGAATTTGAATATTGTGTTTTTCTAATTGGTTGTTCTGGAAATTTTGTTTATTTATTCATGGTTTCAGATTTTCTAATTGGTTTCAAATTTTGTTTTCTAATTGGTGTAAATGTGGTGTTCATGGTTTCATTATTGTTTCAGATTGATGGTTGTGAGCTGTTGGTTTGGGATGATGAGGTTGATGCTGTTGAAGCTGCAAATCCAAAGAGAAGGGACTTTCAAATGTTTAAAGAGTTTGGCAGAGAGTTTGGAAGGGAGCTTGGCAAGGAAATTGGCAAGGAAATTGCCAAAGAAATGAAGATGTTTGTAATGATTGCAATGGTCATGTGTGGAGTTATGTTTGCAATGCTAATGAAAAGAATGTAATAGGTTGACTACTAGGTTGATGAATTTAGTCTAAGTTGATGAATTTAGTGACTACTAGGTTGATGTTTAGTGACTACTAGGTTGATGTTATTGATGAATTTAGTTTTGGGATGATGTTTTGGTATGTGATTTTAGTCTTATGTAATGGATGATTTATGATACAATTATGTAATGGATTGTTGTTTATCAACTATCTTAGTTAATGAAATGAATGGTTTGTGAAACAATTTTGTTTTATTGATTTGTATTTTGATAAAAAACTGATTTTCATTTGTGCAATTATGAAGCATAATGCAGAAAAATGTGAAGCATTATGCAGAAAAATGTGAAGCATAATGCAGCACAGAAAACTGATTTTGATAAAAAACTTGTAAGCACATAAAAATGTGCACATAATGCAGCACACATTTGTAAGCACAATATCACACAAAATATGAAGTAAACATTCATAACATTAAGAAGGTACATCATGTGCAATTGTCATTACAAAATAAGGCACTTTATGTGCAACTGTCATTACATTAGGATAGCACATTATGTGCAATTGGCATTACAAAACAAGGCACATATATAGTGCACAAATTAGCCATATTAAGTTCAACTACATATAATAGCTATGTTAGTCACAACTGACATAATACAAAACAAGCAACATAATAATTTCAAGTACAAATTACATATCACTAAGACACAAAATATCATTTCTTCCAAATAGTATTCCATGATTTCATTGCTCTGGCACATGTCCCAAGCTTTGCCTCATCATCATTAACATAATCAACTTCATTAACTTCTATTGGATGTGCTTGACTAGAGCCAACACCAGTTATTGGCTTCTTTAGACAATTGAGCTTAATCCTTTCAGAACTTCTCCTTCTTTGTCCATGGTATAAGATTTGGTTAACCAATCCTTTTTTCTTCTGCTTCTTGACAACTTTCACAGCAGGGACATCACTAACATCTTGCACAGCCTTACTTTGTTGACTACTAACATCTGGAACAGATGCAATAACCTCATCTGTTATGTCATCAAACAAGTCTGCAGTTGGATCATCAATAACTGAAGCTTGAGTAGGAATACCAATACAATCCTGAGTTGGAATAACAATGGATTCTTGGGTATTGATAACATTAGCAGGGCCTGCAGTGACATTAAAAACTTGAGTAATTTATCAACTATCATAGTATGTTAATATGTTAATTTATCAACTCCAGTTACATAGTAATTTATTACCTTCATTTGTAGTGACATTAGCAGCTTGAACAGGGACATCAGTGACATTAGTAGTGGAACCAGCAGCACCAACATTGACAGCAGTGACATTGGCAGCTTGCTGTTCTTGAGTATCAGTGGCATTAGCAGCTCCACCAGCAGGGACAACAGTTGAACTTGAAGCCTTCATTTTCTTATCCTTGATATATGTACTTGGTGTTTTCCTCTGCATCAACAAAATACAAATATATTAGTATGCATCTAACAGGTCACATATATTACTATGCAACAAAATACACATATATTACCTTTCTTTTAAGAGCATTTGGGTCTGGATTGTTTTTGCATCTTCTGGCATTATGCTTAGGATCACCACATGTAGTACATGTATATTTTGCTTTTCTTGGTTTCCTAACTCCATTTTCATCAAACTCTCTTATTCTCAATTTTTTGGGTCTACCAGGACCCTTTTTATACAAAGGTGGAAGAAGTGTTTCTTCATCTCCATTAGCAGGGGTTGGCCACATATCAACTCCATTAATTGGACTTATACCAAAACCATAACAAGCAGCATATCTTTCTTTAGAATAACAAGGATCAACAAAGTCTATTGGATTTTGTGTCCTAATACCTAATGCAGCAACTACATGTCTGCAGGGTATACCAACTAATTGCCAAAAGTTGCAAGTACATGTTTTCTTGTCAAGGTCAACAATAAATTGTTGGCCATTATAGTGATGTGCAACCTGAAATTGCTCACTAATACACCAAGTAGCTTGCCAATGCCCAGCCATGTGAACTTCTTTAGCTAATCTCTTCTGTGGCAATGGCATAATTGAATGTGGCCAATTTTGTAACTTAGAAACAGAGGAGGACATCCTATTCATCAAATAATTCCTAATCCACTCACACATTGTTAAAATTGGTTTGTCCCTAGCTCCTAGTATTGTAGCATTGAAAGACTCTGACAGATTATTCATTAAAACATCACATTTAGAAAAGAAGCTAAAAGCATGCTTACACCACATTTTAGTTGGAACATCCATAAGCCATTTCCAAGCCTTTTGATCAAGAGCTTTCAGCTCATTCATTTTTGCTTCCCATGCCTGGTGGTAAGTGGCTTTTGCTGCAGCCATCATCAAGTCTCTTATGAGTGTGCCTCCACCAAACTTCTTCTTAAAGTTGGCATAGAGATGTCTAAGACATAGTCTATGCTCAACCCTCTCAAACATCTCCTCAAATACTGCAACCAATCCCTACATAGTAATAAAACAATCCACAAACAGACAATTAAACAAACAGAAATGAAAGATGAAAATAAACAAGTGAAAAATATTCAGATATGAAAGATGAAAATAAGTGAAAAATATATAAAACTATACAAACCTTTTGTTGATCTGAAATGAAGACAAATCTTTTGTCTTGTCCAATATCCTCCATCAAAAGTTGCATAAACCACCTCCATGATTCTTTTGTCTCAGTTTCTACAACTCCAAAAGCAAGTGGAAAATATTGGTCGTTCGGATCTCTTCCAACAGCAATCAATAGTTGACCACCATACTTAGTCTTTAGGTGACAACCATCCACCCCAATGAAGGGTCTACATCCATGAATAAAACCCTTTTTGCATCCATCAAAGCTAAAATAAAAAGACCCAAATCTAGGAGGAAGAGAAGGATTTGGTCTTTCAACACCTACTTTAACAGTATTATGCTCACAAACCCTAAGCAACTCAGATGCATATCTCCTTAACATAGCATACTGCCTATCACTGTCTCCTTCAATAACTGCAGTAGCATACTGCCTTGCCTTCCATGCAACACTTGGAGTGACACCCAAAGAAAAGTTGCTCCTCATATGTTGCATAATGTCTTTGAGCTTCACTTTTGGAAATGTTTGCATTAACTTCACTACTTCTTTGGCCACCCACTTGGAGTTGGCAGACTTATTATTTAATTTCCTAAGACATGAGTGGACCATGTTAGCAGTTGGTGTCTTTATGGCATAAGTTTGCTCATGGCCCACTTTAGAGCACAACAAATAAAACCCACACTTTCTCTCACACTCAACCCTTATCCTATAGCTCTCATTTTTAACAAATTTATAAGGAAGACCTTTTAAAGCATGCCAATCACGAAGAGCTTCTCTGCACTCAGCTAAAGAACTAAACTCCATACCACACTTCCATTTAAAATCCTTATGCATATGCTCTGGTCTATACCTTTCAGCTCTGGCACCTCTCTCATCATCAGAAGCATCAGGATCTGCACTACCTAATTCCTCACTCTCATATCCTTCAAATTTTTGATCACTACTTCCTATTGCACTAAGCACCATTGTCATGTTTTTTGCATATTGCTTGTCATCCATTGGATGATCCACAAATCCATCATCAAGACCCTTAGCTCTCTCATCCTCACTATCACTAAAACTCAATCCTTCATCACCATCACTGTAAGTATAATCACTCCCTCCTGAGTCAGTTTCATCATCAACAGTTTTATGATCCACATACACTATGGTTTGGGCATTATTACCTACTATATTTGCAGCAACCTCATGAAAATCATTATCTCTTTCCAGTGGAAAATACTTGTCCTCAAACTCACCAAATCTACTTCACAGCCTAAAACTATTTTCCTCATAACCCCAACCCCTAACCAAACCGTATACATGCTCCTTATTATCCCAATCATCCAATTTTTCATTACTGACAACAGTTTGTCTTCCTCCTCTGTAAAACAGTTTACCTTCATTCACAAATTCACCTCCATGGTGAAAAACAACAGAGAAGGTTGGATTGCTGAAAATCAGAAAATAATTTTTTTAGGAAAAGCAAGGTGACACGTGTCACAATCCCAATAAAAACCAACACACAAACAAACATGGGTACTCTACACACAATACCCACAACACTAAACAACAAACATTCAAAAAAGAATCTAAAAAATCGGTCCCTACCATGTGTTTAGAGAATCTATCATGTGATAAAAGCTTACAACTTGCATATTAAACATTACTAAACTACAGTTTTCAAGAATAGAAACTTACTTGGGGTTTGGAGTTTCTTCTTCATTATTCTTCTTCTCTGACATGTTCTTCGCCGTCGCCGTTTTAGAGTCCTTCGTTTTCGCCGTCGGAATGTTCTTCGCAGCAACCGATTTAACCTTCTTCTTCGCCGTCGATTTTGCTTTCTTCATCGTGATTCTTTCTGTTGTGTTGTGAGGTGAAGATTAGGACAAATTAGAAGGGGGAAAAGCGAAACCCTTTTTGTATTCCTAACCTTTATTTTTTCATTTAAAGTTTTATTTTTTTTTAAATAAATAAATATTAAAACAAATCTTTCATTTTTAAAATAAAACTCAGAATTTAAGTTAAAAAAAAAAAAATTTGTGTCTGATGTGGATTTTATTTTATTTTTTAATTTTATTAATTTCCACGTGGCACAATCAGGTGGTGCCACGTGGAGATTCCATCCAGTCAGCTGCCATGTAATGGGGTCAGGGGGGTAACTCAATTAAAAAAAAAAATGCAAGGGGGGAATCCTAAATTTTTTTTTGCTAGGGGGGTATTACAAATCTCGCCTATATTGCAGGAGGGTAAAGGCCTATTTACCCTTTATTTTTTGACAAGAGTTCTAGAAATTTTAATGCAAAAAAGGGTTGAGAACAAAATGTTTTCATGAGCTGAGAGAAAACATTTCTTAATTCCCATTAGTATCTCGATTAAAATATATCTAAGGATATTAGAAAAATATTAGCAATACATTTTTTTTTCCTTCAAAGTACTAAAAAAAAAGATAAAATTCTCTTCATTGTATTTTGATTATTTTCTTCTAAAAATCAAGTTCATCATGTTATAGTTTCGTTATCTTGTTTCAAATAAACATAGTAAGTTAAAATAAAAACAATTTTCATTACAAGATTACAATTTAAAGTTTTAAACAAGTTGCATGCTACAATAACTCAAACACTGTTTATATAGACATTGAGGAGAATCATAATGTAAAAACATTATGTAGACGATGTTGCTCATTCTGCATGCAAAACATCAAGATGCAGCAATATTTGTTGTAAAAAATTATGTCATTGTCAGAAAACTAAATGTGAAAACAGATAAAAACACCTAAAAAGATCTGGTAAATTTTTACAAACGTCGAGTTGAATAAATTTCTACGAACGGATTCCATTATTCTAATAAAATAGATCTGGTATTGATTTATATATGGGGTCTCCTTCCTCTCACAAGATAGATCTGTGAAGAATCAATTTCTAAATACATGTAAGATGTTCATTTGCAAGTTTATCGACATAGTTATCAATTTTAAGGTTCAAGTAATTGTATTGTAGTTGCAAATTTATTGAATGTAATTTTTTTGGGTTTTTTTAATTATATTTAAATGTTATGAATTGTTTTACTTTTAGAAACAAAAATAAAAGGGTTAATAGGTGTTTACCCCCTGCAAAGTAGGCTAGTTTTGTTTTACCCCTTGTAATTTATTTTTTTGAGAACACCCCCTGTAATGTTTTATTTTTTTGTTCGTAGTGTAATTTACCCCCTGTAATGTTGTTTTGTTTTACCCCCGGGGGGTCAAATGAACTACGAACAAAAAAAATAAAGGGTTAAATATGTTTTTAGTCCCTACTTTTACGTGAGTTTTGACTTTTAGTCCCTAAACTTTTTTTATTATATTTTTAGTCCCTCATATTTTTTCCGTTTGTATTTTTAGTCCATACCGTCAAGTTCTGGTGACTAGGCTAACGGAAAATGCCACGTAGGACGCCAACGACACGTCAATTAAAGAATCTACGTGGCATTTTTTATGTGGATATGTTTTTAGTCCTTACTTTTACGTGAGTTTCCACTTTTAGTCCCTAAATTTTTTTTATTATATTTTTAGTTCCTCACATTTTCACCGTTTGCATTTTTAATCTCCGGTGTCAAGTTTTGGTGATTAGGATAACAAAATATGTCACTAGGATAACAAAATATGTCACGCGGGACGGCACAGAGGATAATAGGTCAATTAATGAATCTACGTGACCTTTATGATGTGGATTGGACCTAAGGTAAACGGTTTACCCGGTCCCAAAATGACATATTTAGTTAATTCAGAACCTATTCAATTTGATATGTGTATTATAAAACCATAAAAAAGATAGTGTATTATAAAACCATCAATTTGTCTGTTATTTTTTTTTTCTATTTCAAAATCAGCACATTCCAAAAGAACATGCTCGAGGCCAGTTCAAAAACATAACTAACATTACTTTCGTATCGATCCAAAATAATTTTGAAGTCCCAGCCATAATCATTACATCGGAAAGAAGTATACAGAAAAAACTTTTGATGAGAAGTATATTTGGAGTGGTTGGTCCAAATTCTTAAAGCGATACAAATTGCATTTTGGAGATCTCCTCAACTTTGAAGTTCAAGAAGATCAATTCCTTATTGTGACACACACCAAGATAAAAGACAAAAAAAATACCTAAATGTTTAGGAATTCTGATGTTTGTTTTAATTCAGTTTATGTAATATTATGCCTACTTCTAACCCATAACTCAAACTTTTTTGATTGGTAGTTTATTATGATTACTTTTGAAATGTTTAGCACTTAAGTTGTTATCAGTTGTTTGACTTATGTAATGACTAATTTAATTTAAGTTGTTTTTTTAAAATTTTTTTTTTCCACCATTTTATTCTTTTCAATCTTAGTTTATGTAATATTATGACTACTTCTAACCTATAACTCAAAATCTTTTGATTGGTAGTTTATTATGAGTAATTTTGAAATATTTAGCACTTAGTTTGTTATCATTTCTTTGACTAATGTAATGACTAATTTAAATTAAGTTGTTTGTTTTTAATTGCTTTTTCACCATTTTTTTTTTCATTTTCAATCTGTATCAACCGACTTCTCCGACCCTACGACCCAACGAAACAACGATACCACAACATATAACGTGCCGAAGGCCCGTCTCGTGCGTATGCACGGGTATGTAGCTAGTTTTATGACATATTTTTTGTTCAAGGTTTGACCAACTTAGGATTAAATGCAAGTTTATTAGTCACAGATACTAGATTATTAGTTGAATGGATCATATATCCAACATCACTACCAAATTTGATCTTTAAATCCCTTTTTAAGTATTTTGTCTACAATCTCTGAAACTACGATATTATTTGGTTCTCTTCATACTCATGAATTAGAATTCAATTTTGTGTGTTCAGTGAAAATGTTCCCGTAGACAATCTTTGTGGATACGATACTATTTCTTATCACTTGTTATAGTTTGACTATGTATATTTGCACAACTTTGAACGCAATAGCTACCCCCATATCTACAACCGTTGATTCGATTATCCTCCATCACTCATAAACAACTTTCAAATGAGAAAAGCTACTGCGATTTATGGGTTTAAGAAGAAGAAAGAGATCATGAATTCAATTTAGGAATTTAAAATTTTGGAATTTATGTTTTAGTTAGGTCGGGTCAGTTTTGGTGCCGGGTAAACCCGTTTGCATTAGGTCTAATCCTTATCATAAAAGCCACATAGATTAATTAAATGACGTGGTATCCTATATGTCTTCCTACATGACATATTATGTTATCCTAATCACCAAAACTTGACAGTAGGGGCTAAAGATGCAAATGATGAAAACATGAAGGACTAAAAATATTATAAAAAAAATGTAGGGACTAAAAGTGGAAACTCACGTAAAAGTAGGGACTAAAAATATATCAACATAAAAAATGCCACGTAGGTTCATTAATGTACGTGGCGTCTTACGTGGCATTTTCCGTTAGTCTAGTCACCAGAACTTGACGGTAGGGACTAAAAGTGCAAACGGAAAAAACATGAGGGACTAAAAATATAATTAAAAAAATACAGGGATTAAAAGTCAAAACTCACGTAAAAATAGGGACTAAAAACATATTTTAACCCAAAAATAAAACATTACAGGGGGATGATCTCAAAAAAAAAAAATTACAGGAATGTAAAACAAAACTCACCTACTTTGCAGGGAGTAAACACCTATTAACCGAAAATAAAATTGATTTGCAGTCTGGAAGTTGAGCAATGAACATAATAACAAAGTAAATCTGCAAAGATAATTTTCAGTGAATTGGTGAATGGAGAAGATATGGGTGGTTAAAGTTCAAATAATAAAAAATAAAAAAAATAGCATTCGACCTACCAATTTTGATATTGCTGCTTATTAATCTAAAATTTGTGGACACTTAAATATAGTTGCGAATAATATAATACGGATTTCATAGAAATAAAATAAAACAATAAGAATTATACAATCACTTTGTATTACATTACAGTCATATATATTGAATCTCACAGAGTGGCGTATCCATACCTTGATTTAGGGGGTGCAAATATTTTAACATCAATTTATATTATAATTTTTTGGCTTATGTCTCCTAATTTATTTTAAAAATTCATTTTTATCCATTAGCGTTAAAATTGGTTGATTTTGTTTTATAATTTAGATAGGTTAACGCAATGTCATTAACTTTAAAACCGATCAATTTAGTCAATATACTTAAGAAAATATACTATTATGTTAATCTATTAAATGGTCAAGTTGCTTCAATTTAAATAATTTAAGAGATTAAATTGACTAATTTTCAGTTAAGATATTAAATTGCATTAACTTAGATAAAGTTAAAAGACCAAATTGACTGATTTTAAAATTTAAGACCAAACTCTGTCAAAAAAAAAAATTTAAGACCAAACTAAGCTTTTAAAATAAGTTGAGAATAAAAATGTATGACAAAAGTACACCAAAAAAAAATGTATGACAAAATGAAAATGCATCTAGAAGTCCTTTAAGTTTGTATCAGATAAGTTTTTTAAATTTTTTAAATAATAAATAGGTCATTTAAGTTTTACGTTATAACAGATAGATCCTTTAAGATTTTCAAGTAACAAATAAGTACATCATTTAAGTTTGTACTTATCCTTCTAGTTATCCTATGTAGTTACTTAAAATTTATGACCTAAATGTTACAAATTACAAACTTAAAAGATCTATTTGTTACAAATGTAAAACGTAAAAGACATATTTATGACTTAAAAAATTTAAAAGATATATTCATTACAAATATTCAACTTAAAGGACCTATAAATAGGTTTTTTTATTTTGGTTTTCACTACCAGTTGAATCTGGTTCGGGGTCAGGTCAAGTATCAAGTGGTTCCAGTCCCCTTCCGATCGCAGTTGCGAGGGATCGAACCGTGGTCTTCCCTACCAAATTCAACGTCAATCACAACTAAACCACCTAAAGATTGGTACCTATAAATAGATTTTGCCAAAATGTATTTAAGCCAAAATTTAAAATGCATTTTAGATGTGGGCAACATTTAGGGTGCATTTGTTTTAACTTTAAAAAAATAGATTTTTTCTTTGTATTTTTTAAAATAGATTTTATAAAATAGTTTTTCAAAATATTATATGTTTTTTTATATTTGTTTTTTCTAAATTCAAACACTAATTTTGACAATATATAAAATAAAGGGTTAAATATGTTTTTAGTCCCTACTTTTATGTGAGTTTTGACTTTTAGTCCCTACATTTTTTTATTACATTTTTAGTCCCTCATATTTTTTCCGTTTGTATTTTTAGTCCCTACCGTCAAGATCTGGTGACTAAGCAAATGGAAAATGCCACGTAGGACGCCACGTCAACTAAAAAATCTATGTGGCATTAATTATTTATGTGGATATGTTTTAGTCCCTATTTTTACATGAGTTTCCCTTTTTAGTCCCTATATTGTTTTATTATACTTTTAGTCCCTCACGTTTTCACTGTTTGCATCTTTAGTCCACAATGTCAAGTTTTGGTGATTAGGATAACAAAATATGTCATGCGGGACGGCACAGAGGATACTAGGTCAATTAATGAATCTACGTGACCTTTATGATGTGGATTGGACTTAAGATAAACGAGTTTACCTAGTCCTAAAATAACATATTTATCTAATTATGAACATATTCTATTTGATATGGGTATTATAAAACCATAAAAAATAAAACCAACTATACAATTTCATGAAATCATTGTTATAAAATCATTTGTTACAAGTTATACATTTATAGTCATACATGACTAAGTCATTTGAAACTGAAACTCTGTCTGTTTTTTTTTTCTTTCCTATTTCAAAATCAGCACATTCCAAAAGAACATGCTCGAAGCCACTTCAAAAACATAACTAACATTAATTTCGTATTGATCCAAAAGAATTTTCAAGTCCCAGCCACAATCATTACATCAGAAAGAATTATACGGAAAAAACTTTTGATGAGAAGTATATTTGGAGTGGTTGGTCCAAATTCTTAAAGCGATACAAATTGCATCATGGAGACCTCCTCAACTTTGAAGTTCAAGAAGATCAATTCCTTATTGTGACACATACCAAGATAAAGGACAGAAAAAAAATACCTAAATGTTTAGGAATTCTCGTGTTTTCTCTGCTTTTGTTGATCTAATGGTTGATAAATTATAAAGAGTGTAAAAACATTTAAGAAGGGAGAGAAATAAATTGAATGAATGGCTAAGATTACCATTGGAGAGAAAACATGAGGGGAAAAATTGGAGAGAATCCAAATCCTGTTTGTTTTAATTCAGTTTATGTAATATTATGCCTACTTCTAATCTACAACTCAAACTTTTTGGATTGGTAGTTTATTGTGAGTACTTTTGAAATGTTTAGCACTTAAGTTGTTATTAGTTGTTTGACTTATGTAATGACTAATTTAAATTAAGTTGTTTGTTTTTAATTGCTTTTTCACAATTTTATCATTTTCAATCTCAGTTTATGTAATATTATGACTACTTCTAACCTATAACTCAAAATCTTTTAATTGGTAGTTTATTATGAGCAATTTTGAAATGTTTAGCACTTAGTTTGTTATCACTTGTTTGACTAATATAATGACTAATTTAAATTAAGTTGTTTGTTTTTAATTGCTTTTTCACTAGTTTTTTCGTTTTCAATCTATATCAACCGACCTCTCCGACCTTACGACCCGACAAAACAACGATACCACAATATATAACGTGCTGAAGGCCCGTCCCGTGTGTACACACGGATATGTAGCTAGATTTATGATATATGTTTGATTCAAGGTTTAACCAACTTAGAATTAAATGCAAGTTTATTAGTCACAGATACTAGATATCATGAAAAACTTTCAAATGAGAAAAGCTACTGTGATTTATGGGTTTGAGAAAAAGAAAGAGATCATGAATTCAATTTAGGTATTTAAAATTTTGAAATTTATGTTTTAGTTAGGTCGGGTCTGTTTTTGTGCGGGGTAAACCCGTTTGCATTAGGTCCAATCCTTATCATAAAAGCCAATAAATTAATTAAATGACGTGGTATCCTATATGTTCTCCTACGTGGCATATTCTGTTATCCTAATCACCAAAACTTGACAGTAGGGACTAAAGATGCAAATGGTGAAAACGTGAAGGACTACAAATATTATAAAAAAAATGTAGGGACTAAAAGTGGAAACTCACGTAAAAGTAGGGACTAAAAATATATCAACATAAAAAATACCACGTAGGTTCAATAATGTACGTGGCGTGCTACGTGGCATCCTATGTGGCATTTTCCGTTAGCCTAGTCACCAGAACTTGACGGTATGGACTAAAAATGCAAACGGGAAAAACATGAGAGACTAAAAATATAATTAAAAAAATGTAGGGACTAAAAGTCAAAACTCACGTAAAAGTATTGACTAAAAACATATTTAACCCTAAAATAAACGTACATTATTGAAGATCAAAACATATTCAAAATCTTAATTTTTACAAAGTTATATTTCAAAAATAATTTTATGAAAATCTATTTGAAATAGCTTAAAAAAAGTGATTTTTTTGAAATTTTGATATCAAATTTTTTTTTTCAATAAAATGATGAAATGCCTAAAATGACATTCTAAGAATAACTATTCAAATAAAATTTTCATTTGAAGCTTTTATAAAAAGTTTTTTTGTAAATTTTTTTTACACAAAATTATATTACACTATAAAAATCTATTTTCAAAAAATTTATAACAAACAAACGCTTAATCATAGCTTTGTAGTCGGACCGGAAGTTTGAAGTCGAGAGGTAGGAGTTCGATTGTAGTGATAAGATCAAAGTGGGTGCAAGGTTAAATTTTGAGTGGGTTCAAAGTAAAAACAAAGTGGCATAATTTGTTCAATTTTTAAAATTTGAGATGCACCCCCGAGCCAAACGTGGCTCCTCCACAGCACATGGCATCCATGATTTAAATAGTTATATTTAATACGTGGAAAAAAAATAACAAAAATATATATATGATATATTGATAAACAAATATTTGTTGTATTATTTATTATTGAAATACATGACTATTGTCATATTTAACTGATGAGAATGATCGAGAAAATCAAAGAAGTGTGAATTATCTAATATTTAAAATTTTATTTTCAATTTAATATTAATTTTATCATATTTTGTTTAATTGATATTCATATCACTTAAATTTATAAATTAATATTCAAAATTATTTAATATTAATTTTATCATATTTTGTTTAAATGATATTCATATCACTTAAATTTATAAATTAATATTCAAAATTAAATAAGTTAAAATATACATTACATATGTTTGTTTAGAAGAAACAAATGAGTTTAAAAAAACATAAAATCATACTACTGAACAGCGGCCACTGTAGAAACCATAGAGTCGACTCCACAGACATTTCGTCCTCTGCAAATTTTGTAGTATCCATTTTCTCCCCAATTCTCACCCCATGAGTTCTTGATAATCCAATACGGCTTCTCCTTCATCCTAATAGGTGCATAGGCTCCGGAACCATATCCCACCAATAACACTCCATGATCCAATTTCTTTGAACATATGTATGGACATGACACTCCACCCACATATGTTTGCATATATACTGCATTTATGGCAACTGCATTTGTACACATTGAAATTTACATTAATCAATATCCACACATAAAAACAAAAATTGTTAGAATTCAGACTTTAGACTTAAGAGTAGTACTCACCAGCAAGAGGTCCATTTTTGACAAGATTGGCAGCAATTTGGTCTTCATCAAGTGAAACAACACTGAAATTTGCAACTGATGCTGCAATCTTTTTCTTATCAAATTTGCATGTGCCACGATCAGTGCCAGAATAAGGATAGTCTTCCTCTCGCATAACCCCACCAGATTTTAAAATATACTCAAAAGCACTATTCATCAATCCACCGTTGCACCCGGCGTCGCAAGAGCCCTTCTCCTCTGGATCACACTGCACAAGAGATTAAGTCCAAACCAATTAAGACAATGCCATAATACAATAAAAAAAATTGCAGTAGCCCAAATAATAAATAGCCATCTTTCCCCTTCACGTTTCATAAATCTTTCCAACTATATGAAAGTTCAATCATGCTTCAAATTCCTAGAAAAAACTAATTAAATTGAACCTCTTACCATACTTAATGGGAGTTTGTTTACCAAATATAATCTTTCTTGCTAATATTTCTAGAACGACTAGTTAATCTTAAAAACACACAGAACATCCATATTAAAAGAAGTGCCTTCAAATCAAACATGTAATTATCATAATATTATCATGAATAACACTAACTTATCACTTATTAGTAATTAACAAATAGAAAATAGAAAAAGAAAGAGGAAAAACCTCATGGTCACAATCAACAAGCTGTTGCTCACTAAGACTGACAAGTTCTCCTGTAGATAGGAAGTGAGCACCTTCAAGTGCACCAGTTGTGCTGAAACTCCAACATGATCCACAAGAACCCTAATTCATAAATACAAAATCAAAATCAAAATTAAAATCAAAATAATAATGATATATTTAGAAAAAAACAAACAATACCTGATTCTTAACACCGGTAACCGCTCCATGTTCTCTCCAATCAAAATCAGCAGGAAGATTATCAGTAGGAAGAATAGGAGCCGCATTCGCATCAGAAGGCAACCTCACCCCTCTCAATCCCAAAACAGTATTCCGAAACTCCCTCGGAGTGAGATCAGAGAATCTGGTAACACCATGAACAGCCGAAGGATCCATTATCTGATGCCTCTTGGCACGGTGCAAATTAGACTTAAATATATTAAACCTATAATCATGTTCATCCTTGGAAGAATACACCTTCCCAAACCTATGCTTAAATTCATTAAAGTGATGCTCTGCTCCCAACCGCACTCCTCCATCATCGATCACCTGACGGATTAACAGATCTTCTTCTCCGTTGTTCGGCGCAGAGATTGAGGAGAACGTCTCCAACGCCGAGACGGAGAAGATGAAGAAGAAAACAAAAGAGAGAATGAAAGTTCGGTGATCCATGAGTTTAGGAGGAGTATGGTGTGGTGGGTAAGGTATTGGTGTGTGAGTCTATATATATATATAAATAATAAAGGTTACGGTTACGTTAAGAAAGGAATTTTAGTTTTGAAATTTTATCTTATTATTTTGATGATAAGATAAAGTTTTGAGAGAAAAAAAAGGATTAAATTGAATTGAGTACCCGCTTGCGGTTACTTAGGAGAGAGGTAAGGTTTGATAACCAATAGATAAGTGGCACGTGTGATTTCAAATTTGAATGACGGTTAGGAAAAATCCATAGTTAGGAGGAGGATTCAAGATATCTGTTAGGTTGTTCCTTGATACGAAAAAAAACCGAAAAACAAAAGAATAGTACATATTAAAAACACTGCTATTAAAATTTTTAATTTATCCTCATCACTTTTAATAATATTTTACAGTTTCTACCCTTAAATATAATTTAACTCTAAAAAAAAATAAAGATTAGCATAAAACAAATATACTCATTAACAAAAAAAATACAAAACAAAACTAACAAAAAAAAGATAAGCTCCAAACTTTATTTGCTTTCCACTTGTGATAAAATAATTCTTGTTTTTCTTGTGTAATTATTTCGTAACATCCAGTGCTAAAAAAAATACTCTAGTACAAAACAAAAATAAAAAAAATAAATAAATAAGAGTTTTTCTAATTACCCTTCTGTACCGGTCAAAATCGCCTAGGCCCAATTACACTGTAAGCCGACTATCGCTGACAGCCCAGTACCTATAAATCATGCGGCGCGCCCGATCCAACTTAGCTCGCCCGCATCCGGCTGACCCGGTCCAGTTCGCCCAAGCCCAATATAGCCTAACCAGGCCCATCACGCAACGTATCTTTAGTTACCACGTGAAAAATAAGCCTAAAAGCACAATCCGGGGAAGCTTGGCGCCAACACCTTCCCCCCACTGCGCGCCAATTTCGGATTCATCCATGAAAGAAATCGTGGGATCGTGGGGAGTTACACACCTCCTCCATACGACTATAAATACTATAACACCCCACATATAAATCTAGAATAATCATGGAATATTATTAAAGGTACTGAATTCATTATTATTACAACAGAATTTAATTGCACACACAGGTGTCAAAAACATCAAGAGTACATAAAATAACAACGGAAACAAACGATAACACGATAAGATAAGTAAGGAAGCAAGAATCAAATGCAATCCTCCAAACAGCAGCAGCGACTCCAACACCAAGGCTTACCTAATCAACCTGTTTTCCTGTTTCAAATAAGGAGTGGGGTGAGACAGTCACTTCGTCCCAGTGAATTCTACTACCCTCCTAGGCTATAAAGCCGGGGTACCTAATCAGTCCATAATTGATAATCTATCATAATAAATATCATAATCATAATTAATAAAAGTGTAACACACAAAAGTATCTTGTTGATTTTATTCCGCTAAGACACTTCGAGGTGAGCATGTCTCGAAGGCCCGCCATATCCGCTGACCGATTCGACCACGGCATTAAGCTCACAATCATTTTCCTAATGGGTTATTCCATTGGAAGCCCATAAGCAGCATACTAAACCGCACATGATCGACTGATTCTAAAGTGATTAACATACTACCAATATAATTCCTTTCCCGGGGAGCATACAACTTAATTTCTAAGTTATCCCTAATTTTCAGAATTGTGCCTGACTTTCCGTACGATATTAAGTACATTATATATCTGCAAATTATCTTCCTCAGGTAGTGACATAAAACGAGTGATCATTCATTCTAAAAATAGAAAAAGTGAGGAAATTCTGGGTTAGCTCGCTACGGCGAGTTATCAAGCTCGCCATGGCGAACTTACAGGTACTGGCCTAAACAACTCGCTAGGCGAGCTAGAGCTCGCCATGGCGAAGTTCTTCAGCCCAGAACCTTGAGCTCGCCATGAATGCTCGCTAGCAACTCGCTATGGCGAGTTAAGTCAGAAAGACCCCTGTTTTACGAATTTCAACATTTTTTAAGAGAAACACCTACAATCAAACTCTGAGGAAGTGTAGAAACATAATATAATCAATATGGAACAGAATAGAAAAGGATTTGGGAGCTAATCCTCCTCACACAATTAATTCCTAATTTCTTAAGTTAACATGCAAATTCATAAGTTAAGGGAATTCTAACTAAACTAGCCTAAGAACCCACCTGCTAATGGAGCTTTAACCTTCTCTAAGCTCTACCAACAGCTACTGAATCCTCTTCTAGTACCCACGAACTGACCTGGACAGAATTGGACTTTGACACTTGAAAACACCCTTAAGCTTGACTACGAATTTGAAGATGAGTTGATGATCAGGGAGTTGGAATGGAGGGCTATTTATAGTTGGATTTCTGGGTTTGAAACAGTATCTAGCTTGGCCTGGCTTAAGCTTGCATGCAATGTTATTGGGTGGAAATGTGGTGAAGTGAAGTGTGTGTTGTTGTTCATCTTGTGAAGCCTTGGAATTGTGAAGGAATCAGGTATCCAGAACTGGCTCTATGTTTGTACATCAGGTCAGGAATCTCTGAACTTATGTTGTTGTAGGCTAGTGTTTCATGTGAAGGTAATTGCCAAAGTTGAGTGTTAAGGAGAATTGAAAACTTTGGAAGGGTGTGGTTGTTGATGCTTCACGTGGGAGAGGGAGAGAAAAGAGCTCTTGCTCAGCTTGCTCTTGGCTGAAGTGAGGTGTGAAGAAAAAAATTCATTTTGCATGCAAGCTTGGAGAGTTATGAGTCATGGGCAATGGTTTCAAGTGGAACTATGACTCATAGTTTAGAAATGAGGTGTAGAGCCAAAGGGAATTGAGTCACATGAGGGAGGAATTTGAATTCTAATTAAATTTTCATAAGCATGATTAAGGTAGTAATCATGTAGCTTTAGTTTTAATTAGAATTACTAAATCCTACACATAAAATTCCTAATTTCCCATGAATTTAATCATGTGGTCACCTTTAATCAATTTTAATTTAGACGAATAATTTCTAATTAAATTAATTAGGCAAATTCGGAAATTGGGGATGTTACAATCTACCCCCCTTAAAGAAATTTCGTCCTCGAAATTTAGAAATTTACCTACAGAATAGGTGAGGATAACTGTTCATCATGTCCGATTCCAATTCCCATGTGTATTTGCCGTCCGGAGACTGCGTCCATTCAACCTTGACAATGTGAATCCTCTTGTTTCGTAGAGTTTTAACATCGCGATCAACAATTCGGACTGGATCTGGTTGATAAGTTAGGTCTGGCTGAAGATCGATTTGCTCAATCGCAATCGGCTGATAAGGATCTGGAATGTACTTGCGAAGCTGAGAGACATGGAACACGTCGTGTAGCCCTGATATAGAAGGAGGAAGAGCTAACTGATAGGCTACTGAACCAACGCGTCGAAGGATTTGATAGGGTCCAATATATCTTGGACATAGTTTCTTGGTTCTAAACACACCACGTAATCCCAACTTCGGAGTAACCTTCAAGAACACATGATCTCCTTCCTCAAATTCCAACGGTCTCCTTCTTCTGTCGGCATAACTCTTTTGCCGACTCTGCGCAACCTTCATCTTTTCACGAATTGACTTAACCTTTAAAGTTGTCTCTTGTATGAGGTCTGGTCCCAACAATCCGCGATCACCGACTTCTGTCCAACACAAAGGAGTTCTACACTTTCTCCCATATAAAGCTTCAAACGGTGCCATCCCGATACTGGAATGGTAACTGTTATTATAAGAGAATTCAATCAAGTGCAAGTAGTTGCTCCAACTACCGCCATCTTCCAAAACACATGCACGAAGCATATCTTCAAGAGTTTGAATAGTTCTTTCAGACTGTCCATCTGTCTGAGGATGATGCGATGTACTCATTCTCAATCGAGTACCCATCGCATGCTGGAAGGCTTTCCAAAACCTAGAAGTAAAGATTGGATCACGATCTGAAACAATGCTGAGGGGTACACCATGCAGCCTCACAATATGTTCTATAAAAATAGCTGCATACTGCGTGACCTTATAGGTAGATTTCACAGGAATGAAGTGAGCTGACTTGGTCAATCTATCCACAATTACCCAAATTGAATCTTGACCCTTCTGGTTTCGGGGTAACCCACTTACAAAATCCATAGTGATGTGTTCCCACTTCCACTCTGGAATTTCAAGTGGTTGCAACTGACCTCCAGGTTTCTGGTGTTCAATCTTCACTTGTTGACAAACCAAACATCTAGACACAAAATCTGCGATTTCGGCCTTCATGTTCGGCCACCAGTAAATCTGCTTCAAGTCGTGGTACATTTTGGTGGATCCTGGATGAATCGAGAATCCACTTTTGTGTGCCTCGTCAAGAATCAGCCTTTTCAGTTCATCGTCATTAGGTACACACAATCTTCCATCATACAACATAGCACCATCCGACGCAATTGAGAATTCTGGGTTATTCAATCTCCTTTGAAGATCTATATCACTTCGCTGCGCCTGCACTACCCTCGAGCGCAGATCGCATGACAACTCCATACGGTTGATTCTAATGCCGCTCTTTCTGTACACCACATTCAGATTCAAGTCTCTAAACTTCTCATACAATCCACACTGCTGCATTAAGAGTTCGGAAGCATATAAGGCTTTCCTGCTCAAAGCGTCTGCCACAACATTCGCTTTGCTAGGATGGTAGTTGAGATTGAAATCGAAGTCCTTCAAATATTCCATCCACCTACGCTGCCTCATATTCAGGTCTTTCTGATCAAACAGATATTTCAAGCTCTTATGGTCGTTGAAAAGATCAAATTGGACACCATACAAGTGATGCCTCCAAATCTTTAGAGCGAAAATAATTGCTGCTAGTTCCAGATCATGGGTTGGATAATTTTGCTCGTGTGGTTTCAATTGCCGAGAGGCATATGCTACCACAGCTCCATCTTGCATTAGAACACAACCAAGACCTTTATGTGATGCATCGCAATACACCACGTACTTCCGATTAGGATCAGGAATGACCAATACTGGAGCACTGGTCAGCTTTTCTTTCAACGTACTGAAACTCACTTCGCAATCAGCATCCCAAACAAAAGGAGTACCTTTCCTGGTCAAACGGGTCAGAGGTAAGGCGATTTCCGAAAATCCAAGAATGAATCTCCGGTAATAACCTGCTAATCCCAGGAAACTTCTGACTTCTGATACATTGTTGGGTCTTTCCCAGTTAAGAACTGCTTCTACTTTGGATGGGTCGACTGACACACCGCCTTGGGAAATGACATGTCCCAGAAATTTAATTTCTGAGAGCCAAAATTCGCACTTACTGAACTTAGCATAAAGTTTCTTCTCTCTCAGAACTTCCAAAACAATTCTGAGATGTTCAGCATGATCCTCTTGATTACGAGAATAGATTAAGATATCATCTATGAAGATGACAACAAATTTGTCGAGGTAGGGTTGGAAGATCCTGTTCATGTAATCCATAAACACAGCAGGAGCATTTGTCAATCCAAAAGGCATAACTAGAAATTCGTAATGCCCATAACGCGTCCTGAATGCCGTCTTAGACACGTCTGAGGATTTGATTCTGATTTGATGATAGCCGGAACGAAGATCAATCTTTGAAAAGACAGTGGCACCCCTGAGTTGATCTAAGAGATCATCAATCCGGGGTAGCGGATACTTGTTTTTGATTGTCACTTTGTTAAGCTGGCGATAATCAATGCATAAGCGCATAGTACCGTCCTTCTTTTTCACAAGTAACACGGGTGCTCCCCAAGGAGAGACACTTGGACGAATGAAATGCTTCTGAAGTAGTTCCTCAAGTTGAGTTTTAAGCTCATGGAGTTCTAATGGAGACATTCTATAAGGTGCAACTGAGATGGGCTGTGAACCCGGAACAAGATCTATGGAGAACTCTATTTCACGCTCGGGAGGGAGACTCATAATATCATCCGGGAAAACATCTAGATACTCGCTAACTATATGGATATTGCTAGGACTCAAACTAGACTCATGATCAATAGTGAACAAGACACTGAAACACTTGCTGCTGGCACCTAAATACTGGATCATCTGGTGAGTGTTTTGCAATAATGCAGATAAGGCTCTACTTTCTGAAGAGGTTTCTGAAGGAATGAACAAATTCTTTTCCGCACAACCGATGTACACGGTATTGGCTGAGAGCCAATCCATGCCAAGAACGACATCAAAGTCCTTTAGAGGTAGACATATTAAATCAATGTGGTAGACCTTACTTCCGACTAAGATGGGACAATTTTAACAGACTTTCTTTGAAGTGACTCTGCCGCCAGTAGCGACAGCGATAGACATTGGGGGTACGAGAGGTACAGAAGGAATTCCTAACCGCATGACACAGTCTACGGCTATAAAAGAGTTGGTGGCTCCACAATCAAAGAGTACTAAGACCTTAGACTGTCCTAACAAACATACATCCATAGTTAAAGCATTATTAGATCGTATTTCATTGCAGTCTAAAGAATATACCCGACCTTTATTCTTTGCAGATCCACTGGATTCACCATGCTTCTTCAACTTCGGACACTCATTCCTGAAGTGCCCAGGTTGCTTGCAGTAATAGCACATATTCTTGTCTTTCATGCATTCGCCGCTGTGAGGGTATCCACAGTCTGAACAGTTCTTGGGCGAACGTTGAGAGTGACTCTACTTGCCCATGCTGGAATTACCCTTTGACTTTAAGTTCAAACCAAACTTTCCAAACAAACCCTTCTTCTTCTGCGTGGTCTCACTCCTTTCCTTGTGAATGTTGCTGAGGCCGGCTTCGGCATGATAGCTTTTCTGCACTATATCACCAAAGCTAGTGATCTGCTGCATAGACACATCGTGGGCTATGTCAGCTCGAAGCCCTATCCTGTATTTCTTCATTTTCCAGGCCTCGGTAGGGGCATCGTCACCATCAGCAACATACCGGACCAGCTCATTGAACTTCATAGTATATTCAGCTACCGTCAGACTACCTTGCTTCAACTCAGTTAACTCCCGTTCCATCTGGAATTGGTAGCTCTCAGGAATGTAATGGCTAATGAACAAACGCCTGAAATTCTGCCAGTTAATCTCTGTATGGCTGGCTTCCATGTACTGCTTGGTACCTTCCCACCAATTGCAAGCGTCACCCCTGAAGAAGCGGGAGACGAAGGTTACTTTATCTGTCTCTGAGCAAGTCATGGAGTCCAGAATGCCAGCCATTCTCTGCAACCATTCTCTGGCCTTTGCGGGATTATATTCACCATAGAACTCTGGAGGGCTCATCCTACAAAACTCTCGGAAGGCAGCGCTCGACCCCAAGTTCTGAGGAGGGGGAGCATTCATGTGCTGCTGAAACATGGCCATAAACTCCTGATGCTGTTGCGCTTGTTGGGCTTGAAACTGCTGATGCTGATGCATCATCTCTGCCCACATGTTGGCGTTAGCATCTCCGAACACTTCTGGTTCCTCATCACTATCATACCTTCTTGGTGGCCTTCCAGGTCCTCGTCTCGGTCCAGACATTTCGCTCTAACTGCCAATATCAAATCAAGTTAGGTAGGCCTAAAGTGACATGACACCTAGAACGTATGTAGGGAACTAGACAACTACTGGAATTGGAATGGTAATACTAATGAACTCACGCAAGATCTGAATCGACCTACTCTGATACCAATTATAACACCCCATAGATAAATCTAGAATAATCATGGAATATTATTAAAGGTACTGAATTCATTATTATTACAACAGAATTTAATTGCACACACAGGTGTCAAAAACATCAAGAGTACATAAAATAACAACGGAAACAAACGATAAAACGATAAGATAAGTAAGGAAGCAAGAATCAAATGCAATCCTCCAAACAGCAGCAGCGACTCCAACACCAAGGCTTACCTAATCAACCTGTTTTCCTGTTTCAAATAAGGAGTGGGGTGAGACAGTCACTTCGTCCCAGTGAATTCTACTACCCTCCTAGGCTATAAAGCCGGGGTACCTAATCAGTTCATAATTGATAATCTATCATAATAAATATCATAATCATAATTAATAAAAGTGTAACACACAAAAGTATCTTGTTGATTTTATTCCGCTAAGACACTTCGAGGTGAGCATGTCTCGAAGGCCCGCCATATCCGCTGACCGATTCGACCACGGCATTAAGCTCACAATCATTTTCCTAATGGGTTATTCCATTGGAAGCCCATAAGCAGCATACTAAACCGCACATGATCGACTGATTCTAAAGTGATTAACATACTACCAATATAATTCCTTTCCCGGGGAGCATACAACTTAATTTCTAAGTTATCCCTAATTTTCAGAATTGTGCCTGACTTTCCGTACGATATTAAGTACATTATATATCTGCAAATTATCTTCCTCAGGTAGTGACATAAAACGAGTGATCATTCATTCTAAAAATAGAAAAAGTGAGGAAATTCTGGGTTAGCTCGCTACGGCGAGTTATCAAGCTCGCCATGGCGAACTTACAGGTACTGGCCTAAACAACTCGCTAGGCGAGCTAGAGCTCGCCATGGCGAAGTTCTTCAGCCCAGAACCTTGAGCTCGCCATGAATGCTCGCTAGCAACTCGCTATGGCGAGTTAAGTCAGAAAGACCCCTGTTTTACGAATTTCAACATTTTTTAAGAGAAACACCTACAATCAAACTCTGAGGAAGTGTAGAAACATAATATAATCAATATGGAACAGAATAGAAAAGGATTTGGGAGCTAATCCTCCTCACACAATTAATTCCTAATTTCTTAAGTTAACATGCAAATTCATAAGTTAAGGGAATTCTATCTAAACTAGCCTAAGAACCCACCTGCTAATGGAGCTTTAACCTTCTCTAAGCTCTACCAACAGCTACTGAATCCTCTTCTAGTACCCACGAACTGACTTGGACAGAATTAGACTTTGACACTTGAAAACACCCTTAAGCTTGACTACGAATTTGAAGATGAGTTTATGATCAGGGAGTTGGAATGGAGGGCTATTTATAGTTGGATTTCTGGGTTTGAAACAGTATCTAGCTTGGCCTGGCTTAAGCTTGCATGCAATGTTATTGGGTGGAAATGTGGTGAAGTGAAGTGTGTGTTGTTGTTCATCTTGTGAAGCCTTGGAATTGTGAAGGAATCAGGTATCCAGAACTGGCTCTATGTTTGTACATCAGGTCAGGAATCTCTGAACTTATGTTGTTGTAGGCTAGTGTTTCATGTGAAGGTAATTGCCAAAGTTGAGTGTTAAGGAGAATTGAAAACTTTGGAAGGGTGTGGTTGTTGATGCTTCACGTGGGAGAGGGAGACAAAAGAGCTCTTGCTCAGCTTGCTCTTGGCTGAAGTGAGGTGTGAAGAAAAGAATTCATTTTGCATGCAAGCTTGGAGAGTTATGAGTCATGGGCAATGGTTTCAAGTGGAACTATGACTCATAGTTTAGAAATGAGGTGTAGAGCCAAAGGGAATCGAGTCACATGAGGGAGGAATTTGAATTCTAATTAAATTTTCATAAGCATGATTAAGGTAGTAATCATGTAGCTTTAGTTTTAATTAGAATTACTAAATCCTACACATAAAATTCCTAATTTCCCATGAATTTAATCATGTGGTCACCTTTAATCAATTTTAATTTAGACGAATAATTTCTAATTAAATTAATTAGGCAAATTCGGAAATTGGGGATGTTACAAATCATTTCTAGACACACCGAAATTTAGCCTAAGTGCATTTTCCACATTATTCACCATTACTGAATATATACCCCCTACATTCCACATCGGAACATTTGGCGCCCACCGTGGGGCTTTGGTAAAACTTTTCCCAGACCTTAAACAAGAAACAAGCCATAACCATGGCTGCTGAACAGCAAAACAACCAACACAACCAGAACTTGCAGACCGAAGTTCGTCGTCTACAAGCGAAGATGGCAACTTTGGAAAAAGAAAAAGCAGAAGAGTTGGCCAGGCTCGCCAAAGAAGACGAGATTGAAGAATCTCAACCCCTGGCCCAAAACCTCTGGGATGCCCAAGTCCTAGCCAACTTCAAAATTCCCCAATTACCAAGTTTCGACGGAAAAACGGACACATTAGAACACCTCATGGCGGTTGGAACTCAAACCGCAATCATCGGCGCTGAAGAACACCTCAAGTGCAAACTGCTGTCTAGCACTTTCAAAGATGCCGCCCTTAGATGGTATATGAATTTGCCAAAGAACTCCATCACAAGCTTTACTGACTTTCACAAGAAATTCATAAACCAATTTTCGGGGAGCAAACACATCCAAGTAACCGCCACAAACATGTTTAGCCTCAGACAAGGAGGCTCAGAAACACTTAGAGAATACCTCGCCCGATTCAGCGAAGCAACCATCAAGGTCTTCAATCCAAATCAGGAGATGTTCGTAGCGGCCTTTCACAACAGCCTCAGAGCTAGACACTTTAACGAATCTCTGGCGAAGAAACCAGCCGAAACTATGCAAGAAGTAATGAAAAGGGCGGAATGTTACATAAAAGGCGAGGAAAGTAACGCAGAAAAAAGATCAAGAGATAACAAAGAACGAGGACCAGACCCAAGGCGCTACAAAGGGTCGAACTACCAGCAGCAAAGATGGCCATCAAGAGACTACAGGTACCAAGGAGGCAACGACAGGCCATACCAACCGGACAGGCCGTATCACCAATCGGCGAGAAGGCACCTCCCGACGTTCATTGAATACGCGCGCCTGAACAGGGCAAAAGTACATATCCTAGACGAAATCTTACACGCCAACCTAGCCAAGCGCCCACCAGTCAGAGACAATGACTTCATGATGGGAAGAAACAAAGACGAATGGTGTCATTACCACAGGTGCAAGGGACATGACACAGAGAGGTGCTTTCGCTTAAAGGATTTGATAGAAGAGCTGGTCAGGAGCGGACACTTGAAGAAATTTGTGGATAGAGCTACAGGAAGCGATTCAAGGAAAAAGACACCACCAGGATCACCAGACCGCAGACGGCGAGAAGAACCAAAAGAGGAACAGAGAAGGATAGCGGTGAATACTATCGCAGGAGGATTTGTAGGAGGCGGAGACTCCAACTCCGCCAGAAAACGCTATGTGAGAAAATCAGAAAGAGGAGTAGAGTCAGTGGGACATGTCTCTTTCCCACCAGCCCCTGACCTATCGTTCTCGCCATAGGACGCCACAGGGATTGTACCACATGACGACGATCCATTAGTAATACAGGTACAAATCTTGAATTGTGATGTTAAAAGGGTGTTGATAGACTCAGGAAGTTCAGCAGACATCATGTTTTGGGATGCATTTAAAGCAATGCAGTTGGCAAGCGAACTGCTCCAGCCCTACCAGGGAACTCTAGTAGGGTTTGTAGGAGAACAAACAGAAGTAATGGGTCATATCACATTGCTGACAACATTTGGGGACAAGCAGAATTCTAAAACCATAAAGGTAAGATACCTAGTAGTAAGGACCGTGTCTGCATCTTACAACATTATCATAGGAAGACCCGCATTCAACACCTTAGGCGCGACCATGTCAACGTTATACATGGCCATGAAGTACCCTTTGGATAACGGCGGAGTCGGAATCATCAGGGGCGACCAGATATTAGCCCGACAATGCTATGAATCTAGCCTCAAAATAAGAAAGAAAGAGTTGGCAAAAGAGGTGAAGCACATTGCCAACATGAACGAGGTAGCTAACCTCGACCCATGGGAAGAATTTCAAGATAGAAGAGTAAGCCCAATTGAAGAGTTAGAGGAAGTTCAGATAGGAGAAGGAGAACACCAAACTACGAAGCTGGGAACAACCATGCAGAAAGAATAAAAAGAGAAGGTCATAGCCATATTAAGAAAGAATGTGGACTTGTTCGTGTGGCATCCATCAGACATGCCAGGGATTGATGAAAGTATAATCACACACAAGCTGGCAATATCGCCAAATTTCAAACCAGTATCTCAGAAGAAAAGAAAACTAGGCGAAGAAAGAAGGAATGCAGTGGATGAAGAAGTAGCAAAGCTTAGAAAAGCACAGTTCATCGAGGAGATCAAATATCCAGAATGGCTCGCCAACGTGGTATTAGTGAAGAAACACAACGGCAAGTGGTGAATGTGTGTGGACTTTACCGATTTAAACAAAGCATGCCCAAAAGACCCATACCCACTTCCCAGCATTTACAGGCTCATAGATGGGGCGTTCGGTTGTAAGATGCTTAGCTTCATGGACGCCTACGCCGGATACAATCAAATCAAAATGAGCATAGCAGACGCACCACACATCGCCTTCATGACAAACACCTGTAATTACTATTATAAAGTAATGCCGTTTGGGCTAAAGAACGCTGGAGCCACATATCAACGCCTAATTCACAGAGTATTTGCACAACAGATTGGGCGCAATTTAGAAGTCTACATAGATGACATGGTAGTTAAAACAGAAGAAGATGGCGATCACCACAAAGACCTTGAAGACATTCTGGCGTCTGTAAGAAAGTACAACATGAGGTTGAATCCGTCAAAATGCTCATTCGGCGTACATGCAGGAAAATTCCTAGGTTTCCTGCTCACCAACAGGGGCATAGAAACTAATCTAGAAAAGTGTCAAGCCATCATCAACATGCGCAGGATAGCGGCGTTATCTCGTTTCCTTTCATGGGCGGGAGAACGAGCATGTCACTTTTTCTCCACCCTCAAGAAGGGGGAAAGATTTACCTGGACAGAACAATGTGAGGAGGCTTTTCAGAAACTAAAGGAATTCTTATCATCTCCACCCACACTAACAAGACCCCGCCCAGAGCAACCTCTTTACCTGTACCTCGCAGTATCCGACAACGCAATGAGCTCAGCGTTGGTCCAAGAAATATAAGGTGAAGAAAAACCAGTATATTTTGTCAGCAGAACCCTAAGAGGAGCAGAATTGCGCTACCAGAAGATTGAAAAATTGTGTTTAACAGTAGTATTCACAGCCAGAAGACTAAGGCAATATTTCCAAAGCCACAAGATCATAGTCAAAACAAACCACCCCATCAAGAAGGTGTTAAAGAAGCCAGAACTAACAGGAAGGATGGTGGCATGGTCAATAGAGCTGTCAGAGTACGATTTGACTTTCTCGCCAAGGGGAAACATCAAATCCCAAGTGCTAGCTGATTTCGTTCTAGAAATGACTTCGCCTCCTGGCGAAGCAACCAAGAAACCATGGATCATATCAGTGGATGACGCCTCCAACTTAAGAGGAAGCGGAGCTGGAGTTGTCCTTGAGGGACCAGATGGAGTTTTGATCGAGCAGTCTATACGCTTCACATTCAAGGCGAGCAATAATCAGGCAGAATATGAAGCATTAATTGCAGGAATGAAATTGGCAAAGGAGATGGAGGTAGCCAACTTACAGGTAAAAAGTGACTCCCGGTTAGTCACATATCAAGTCTCGGGTGAATACCACACAAAAGATCCTCAACTCGCAAAATATCTAGACAAAGTCAAGAAAATGGCGGCACAATTTGAGAATTTTGAACTGATATATGTGCCAAGAGAACAGAACTCCAGGGCAGACTTACTGTCAAAGTTAGCAAGTACCAAGAAGCCAGGTCATAACAGAACCGTCATTCAAGAAACCATAGCAACACCAAACACAGATATAACGGAAACAATGATGATGGTAGAAAGTAATGATTCGCGTCATCCTATCCTACAATACCTGCAGCACGAAATTCTGCCAAAAGAAAAAGATGAAGCGGCGAAGTTGAAAAAGATAGCCATCCACTACGCCATGATAGGCGACAAGATGTACAAAAGAGGCTTTGCAGCACCTATGCTCCTATGCGTAAGCGAGTTAGAGTCTCAGAGGATACTGAAGGAAATCCATGATGGATCTTGTGGAAGTCACATATGAGGAAGGTCGTTAGCAGGAAAGGTCATCAGAGCAGGATTCTTCTGGCCAACAATCTTATCATACGCCAAGGGGATACGTCAGAAGCTGTGACAAATGCCAAAGATATGCAGAATTACACCACACCCCTGGAGAACCGTTAAAAATGGTAATGTCGCCATGATCATTCTACATGTGGGGAGTTGACATCTTAGGTCCATTCCCTGCATCCCAGGGCCAAGCAAAATTCCTTCTAGTAGCAGTTGACTACTTTACCAAGTGGATTGAAGCTGAACCAGTAGCAACAATTTCAGCAGAAAAGGTGAAGCATTTCTATTGGAAAAGGATCATCTGCAGATTCGGGCTACCCAAATATATAGTCTCAGACAATGGCACCCAGTTCACAAGCGAGAAAGTGGTCCAATTTTGCGAGGAAAAAGGAATTAGGAATACTTTTGTTTCGGTTGAGCACCCTCAAGCTAATGGACAAGCAGAATCGGCGAACAAAGTTATTTTAAAAGCGATCAAAAGAAAGTTGGAAGCAAAGGACAAGAATTGGACAGAACCTCTGGTGTCAATCCTATGGTCATATCACACAACTACACATTCGACAACAGGGGAAACCCCATTTCGGATGATGTATGGAACAGACGCAATGATCCCTGTAGAAATAGATCCGCCCAGCTGACGAAGAGAAATGGTAATAGGAGAGGAAACATCGCAGCCTTGCAGGAGAACTTAGACCTCCTGGAAGAAGTAAGAGAAGTAGCACACTTCAGGGAGTTCGCCATAAAGCAAAGAGCCTCAAGGAAATACAACACAAAGGTAATGCCAAGAAACTTCAAGGAAGGCGATTTGGTCCTAAAAAGACCAATGAGAAAAGACAAGGGAGGAAAGCTAGCACCAAATTGGAAAGGACCATTCAGGATCAACGAAGCATTCGGAAATGGAGCATACAGGTTGGAAACTCTGAAGGCGAGGTGATGCCCAGAACATGGAACGTGTCCAATCTCAGGTTCTACTACAGCTAATCAAACTTAGGGAGAAAGGCGCCACCTAAAGGGCGCCATAAAACAAATATTTTAGGATTGTTAGTTATTTTCATGCTATGTATTGAAAACCCATTTTATAAATAAATAAACAATGTTGGGACGCTCTTTTCTCCTGCAAGGGCAGGAGTTTTTATCGAGGCCCATCATTTCAGAAACATCATGTGCAAATTTATTTTCGCATTTTTGTTGATAACGCCCTCTATGTGCTAAAAGACTGAAACAGGAAAAACCGCCTTTGAGCATGACAAATATAAAACGGCTTTGTTCGTCCAAACCGCCTTTGTGCGTGATAAATTAAAAAAAGCTTTGTTCGTCCAAACCGCCTTTGGGGCGTGGAAAATTATCAAGGCCGCCATGTAAGACTACGACATTGGCGTGCAAAATTATTAAAGCCATCATGTAAGACTACGCCGTTGATGTGCATATCGTCAAGGCCGCCATGTAACACTACGACATTGGCGTGAAAAATTATCAAGGCCGCCATGTAAGACTACGGCATTGGCGTGCAAAATTATTAAAGCCATCATGTTAGACCACGACGTTGATGTGCATATCGTCATGGCCACCATGTAAGACTACGGCGTTAGTGTGCAAATTATCAAGGCCGCCATGTAAGACTACGACATTGGCGTGCAAAATTATTAAAGCCATCATGTTAGACCACGACGTTGATGTGCATATCGTCATGGCCACCATGTAAGACTACGGCGTTAGTGTGCAAATTATCAAGGCCGCCATGTAAGACTACGACATTGGCGTGCAAAATTATTAAAGCCACCATGTAAGACTACGGCGTTGGTGCGCAAATTATCAAGGCCGTCATGTAAGACTACGACATTGGCGTGCAAAATTACTAAAGTCATCATGTTAGACTACGGCGTTGATGTGCATATCGTCATAGCCACCATGTAAGACTATGGCGTTGGTGTGAAAATTATCAAGGCCGCCATGTAAGACTACGGCATTGGCGTGTAGGGTTATCAAAATATAAAAAACAATTCAACAGGTGGAAGATTGCAGAAAGAAACAGGCGAAGAGCTTGCAAAAGACGCAGCCAAAATTATCATTTCATTCGGAAATAGAAGAAAGAAACAAACAAACGTAAAACCAAAAATTACAACAAATGAAAAAGCAATGATCAAATCCTACAACTACGAAGGAGCCATCTTCGTCGCCAAGAGAAAGAAACCTGAGGACAGGATTCCCAGTCCCTCAGTTGCCGAAAGAGCCATCTTCGCCGCCAAGAGAAAGAAACCTGAAGACAGGATTCACAATCCCTCAGTTGCCCAAGGACCCATTTTTTTCACCTAAGGTAAAAACCTCATGATGCCTTCTTCCTCAGCTCTGACGAATCTTTCTTGGACACCACAGTGAAATGAGACTTGTCTCCCTCTGAAGAGGAAAGCGTACCAGTATAAGATTCTTGAGGATCGTAAGTCCTCAAGAACTCAGCATAATCTTCATCCGTCTTATCAGAATCGTAAGGATCAGGCGAAAGAGAAGCTTCTTGCAACTCAAATTTCTTGGACTCATTGGTACGCTCACGCTTGGAAGATGAAACTTCTACTTTCTTTTTTCCTTTCTGAGATTTTGATTTGGTAGTAGCATTCTTACTTTTAGGTTTTCTCTCCATCAGAATAACAACAAGAAAAACAACAGAATAGACAAAAAATTGTAATTGGGAAACAGTAGATATATTGAAGAAGGATACGAGTGATAAAAAGAAGACTAGAAATAGGTATTTATAGGGAAACTCAGTCAAGCCCATAATAAATTCATAGTTGAACAGTTACAAAAACCTAGAGTAATTATTCTTGAAACTGGCAAAATTTATTACAAACGCGCGTTTTAAAGAAAAGAATCTTGACCCTCAAAAACCGAACCAATCAGAGCAACCCAAGGAGAAAGAAGTTACTTTCCTAAAAAATAAACGTTGGCGCCCTCAGTTATAGGGAGCAACATCAACCACAAAATCATTAGGATAATCAAATATTAATCAAACCACTAAAATATTAAAACACAGAAGAACAAGAAATGTAGGATAAAGTACCATAATATTACAGCCCCAAAGGGGCACTTAAAAGATCCAAAACATTAATACAACCTCGCCCTGAGGGCGGACAAAATACAACAAGTTCAAAAAGATAAAAACTCCTAACAAACTTAACCAAAGCGAGAAACAACCTTCCCATCCTCCACCTTCTTCATGAAGTCCACCTCCTTCAACTTAGCAGGATCAAGATCAGGGAACATCACCTCAATCTGCTCAATGGCGGCGGCGAAGCCTTGAACGTACTTCTCCGCCATTGCAATCTTTAGCTCAACAATCATTTCCTGCAGTTCAGCTTTCTCCTCTTCCCAGCCTTCCTGCAATCCATCAGGAACAGATAGGTCTTTTCATGCCTTAACCAAAGTAAATATGGCGGCGTTACGCCCCACCATTAAATTTCAATTATCCCTATCCAGCAACATGTTCTCCTCCCTTAAGCTCCGCATATGTTTTTCATGCCCAGCCTTCATTTTCTTCAAGGCCTCAGCTTTGCCCTGGGTCACCTCCTCCACGGCCGTAGCCAGCTTGGCACCATCTTCCTTCTCCTTGCGCCTATAAACCAACTCGTTGAGAGCAACACACCTCAACCCATTCCCTACAGCCACTTTCCTCACATCCTCTAGCGGCATAGTCTCAAACCTTTTCGTGTCACCCTTCAAGTGTTCAGCCACAAATGATATAGGATCAAAGTCCAAACCCCAAGCAGGGGCAGACTCCGACGCCACGCCCTCATTCTTATCAGCATCAATAATCGGCGCCACTCCCTTGGAAGGAGACGCCACCCCGCCGGATGAGCTACCCCTACGGGCACGAAGAGTCCGGGTCCCTCTAGCCGGAATAGGAACCGAAATAACCACGCCCTCATCAGAAACATCCTTGGCTGTGTCCTCGCCAACCTTGACAGCCTTATGAGAATCACCTTCTTCGTCACCCTTCTTCCTCTTTGACTGGATTTTGGTGGAAGTACCATCGGCGACTAGGAGCTCTGATAAAGGATTCACAGCATCCTCTGGTTGCAATTTTTGATTCTTAGTCGCCAAGAGAAAGGCGGCGAACTCCTTATCATCAAACTTCTTCATTCTTTCTAAAAAAGAACAATATACATGTTAGATGCTGAAAGCAAAAGAACAAAGAGGATAGCAAAATTAAAACACTTACTAATGAGGGCCAGAACCCCTGCAGGATTAGGCTCTAGGCGAAGAAGATCTTTAGTCTCAAACATCTCAAACCTACTTAAGAAAACTATTGTCTCAAACTCAAAAGGCGTCAACAACTCTTCGTCGACGCCCTTTACCACCCTAGGATTATTGGACCAATAAAAAGGGAATAAGCCAACCCTATTGTCATCAAACATCACGCCAGGACACCCTTCACCGTTACGAATGCGAAAAAAGGAACCTTCAAAGTTCTTAAAGTTGGAAGCGTAACGGTTAAACAAACCCCTATTATGCTGAGCATATAGAGAAACAAATTTTTCCCCAAGACCTTTAATGTGGTAGAAGTAAAAGAAGACACCAGGACGAGGATCTATATCCAGGGCGTCACAGATAATTTCAAAACTTTTTACATAGCCCCAATTGTTGGGATGTAATTGAATGAGAGGAACATTAAGAATGCGAAGAACCGACATTTCAAAAGAAGTAAGAGGAAACCACAAATTGAGCTTTTGAACAACGACGCTATACATCAGGAAGTAGTGGGGGGCTCTATCATTCACAACAGACACCAATTCATCCGCCCCTACAGGTTCTATAACAACATCGCTTTCATTCCCCGACTCAAAAAAACTTACAGCATTCCTAAGTACTTGAACGCTCTCCTCGGAAGTAAACTTCGAATAGACAAACATCTCGTCACCACTTTTAGGATGAAACGGAACCAACTCCTTTCCTGTGAAAGAAGAATGGGGAATTATTATACAGTCGTCGTCACTACTATCAGAATCGCTCAAAGCAAACCCTAGAAGTTCCGAGAAGTACCCTTCCTCATCTAACGACCCATCTACCCTAGTAAAATGCGAACGAATTTGTCGTTCTAATTCAGAATCGAAAGGGGGACAACTAGAGGATCCCCCAATCTCATCACTTAAGTCGCGAAGGATAACCATTAAAGCACAAAAATAAGCCACCGAAGAAATTATAGATAAAGGAAAGGTATACCTCACACACCTTAAATAGACGAACGACGACGAATTAGTGACCTTAAACTTTGGAGACGAAGAAAGTATTTTTTCGAAGAAGTAAACGAAAGGAAGAATGTGAATTGGTAAAGTAAAAGGGTCGATATATATATACACATAAATAAAGCCATTGCCCAATGGTTAAAAAAGAGAGTTGAAACGTTAGGAATTACCCAGCGGTTAATAGAGTGTAACCACACACGCCAACAAACACGTGTCAGAAAAGAAGACCAAATGTAAAAAAGATAACGCCCAAAATATGGCACAACGCCTAGAATTCACAGCCAAACAAGATTCTTATTGTCTTTAAAAATTGATGACGCCCTAAGGGCGCCACCTGTATACAAATACAAAATACAAAGAACAATCATAATACATAAGCCTAAATACGATCAGCCGCCTCCCGTGCATCCGCCCACATGCCTTCAATGTTCTTCAAGCATTCTCTCGCAACATCTACATCATCATAGATTTTGGCCGCCACCTCGCCATGAGCTTTTTGGCGATCCTTCAGCTCTATCAAAAGCCGGCGTTTCTCCAACAACTTTGCTACATCATCAAGGATTCCCTTCCGCAACCGGCGTTTTCTTTCAGACAGCTGGGTTACCTCAGCTTGCAGCCTACAAATTTGTTGATCAATAGAATCTTCCTCATCAAAAGCAGCGGCCAGAGTACCTTCATACATGCGCATACCTTCCTTCACCAACCAGGTTTCTTCAAACAACGCAGATGTAGACCTTTGGTTATCAAGGCGTGATGCCTCCACATATTCAATAAAGGGAAAATCCTTCATCATTTGATCTCTCACGGCCAGCAGGCGATCAAGGAACAGGTGTTGAGAGGTGGACATGCGCCACGAATAGTCTCTGAGTTCAGTAACCATGGAGGCGAAATCTTCATAGTTATCCATCAGATCATCTGGTTCCTGAAGAAGCACCGACTTCAAAGTGCTAATCAGAATTTCTACAGGGTTATTCATGTTGTAAATATGCTTATAATTCAAAATAATGGAAATGTATATATAGTGTGGCTGAAACCCATAAAAGGGGAACGACCAAACTAACCATGTAACTGATAGAATATATGAACAAAAAAGTAGGAAAGAACGCAACAAGCTGAGAACTTATCAGCGCTGCGCCTCTTTCGGCCTTGCGCTTGGGGGGCTGTGTACCGGTCAAAATCGCCTAGGCCCAATTACACTGCAAGCCCACTATCGCTGACAGCTTAGTACCTATAAATCATGCGGCGCGCCCGATCCAACTTAGCTCGCCGGCATCCGGCTTTGGTTGACCCGATCCAGTTCGCCCAAGCCCAATATAGCCTAACCAGGCACATCACGCAACGTATCTTTAATTACCACGTGAAAAATAAGCCTAAAAGCACGATCTGGAGAAGCTTGGCGCCAACGCCTTCCCCCCACTGCGCGCCAATTTCGGATTCATCCATGAAAGGAATCGTGGGATCGTGGGGAGTTACACACCTCCTCCATACGACTATAAATACAACCCCCAAAAGCATTTCTAGACACACCAAAATTTAGCCTAAGTGCATTTTCCACATTATTCACCATTACTAAATATATACCCCCTACGTTCCACACCGGAACACCTTCAATCAATGAAAACAATTTATTTGTATGTGGTCCCCACAAGTTTGTTACAAATTAGTTGTGGGACCACTTGAAAATCTACTTATGTGTTTTGTTCTCATCGGTTGAAGAGTAAATACTATCAAGTTATAAAGGGGTAAAAAAATAGTCATCGCTGCATTTCACTTTGCTGTTTTTCAAATTTTCATTGCTTGCTATCTACTAACTATATATCTACTTACAATATATTAAAATAAACTACTATTAAAAATTTAAATTTGTCCTTACTACTTTTAACGGTGTTTTAAGTTTTGCGCCCTTAAATGTAATTTTAACTCTAAACTAATATAAAAAAATACAAAATAAAAATAGGAAAAAAATATAAGCATAAAAAAAATTTTCCCATAAAAATAGCAACAGAAACCACATCTCTAAACAAAACAAAAAGAAGAATAAGAAAAAAAAAAGCATAAAAGAAATATTCCCATAAAAATAACAACGAAAACCACCTCTAAAAAAGATATCAATCCAATCTATTTTAACTTCAAAAATAGGGAACAAAAAAGATTAAATTAAATTAAATTTACGCATAAAAATATGAATAAAAATCACGGTAAAAGATACACCCCAAAAATAATAATTTAATCTAACATATAAAAAACTTATAGATAAAAAATACTGTAAATATAGAAGAACCTAATAAAAGAAAATACTTATTTATGAGCTTAAAAATAAAAGAACATAAAAATAGAAACAAAAACATGCGTAAAAAAACTTATGAATTAACATAAAAGTTTATTTATAAATTATTTCCATACGTTGAAAAATAAGCCAAATTCAAACAGACCCAATATATTAAAGGGTATTACTACTAAAAATCTTAATTTGTCTTCAACAATTCTTAAAAATAATTCAAATCTTCTACTTCGTAAAAAAAATAATTTCAATTTACTATTTTTTTATATATTAGTTAAATTATACTCTATTTTTATTATAAAAAAAATCTACTCTATTTTTGTTTACTCTTATATAAAAAATATAGGAGAAGTATATTATTGATGAATATATTTAATAATAATTACATGATAAATATTTTTCATTATAGTTAAAATGTCACGAGACAAGTGTTGATCAATAATTTTGTCAAAAAAAAATAAAAGAAATTGTTGATCACTAATATATAAAAAATTGATAAATAGTTTTTTTTTAAAAAAGACAATTAGTTCATATCGATAAATATTAAAGAAAAACACGAGCAAATATTTTTGACTCATACATAAAAAAATTGGATAAATATTTATCATTGATAATTATAATTTATTAATAAAATATACATGGGACAATAACTTTGATAAATTTTTTTATTCATTTAACAAATTTATATAAAACTGCACAATTTATATTTTAAATATATTTTATAACATATTTCTAAATATTTTATTCTAAATAAATTTTATACTTTAGTATAATATCAATCGTAAATATAAAAAAATAAAATCAGTGGACATGAATTTTCACAAATAGTTTTTTTATTTAAAAAAAACAACAGAAAAATGAATTCTCATCAATAATAAATATAAAAAAAGATAAAATATTTATCACCAATACATAAAAAAGGAATTGAATAAAAAATTCGTACACGGGATAATTGCTTTAATAAAAACATTCATTTATACACGGGACAATTGCTTTAATAAAAAAAAGGAATTGAATAATAAATATTTTTATTAATAATTATAATTTATTACAAAAAAATCATACACGGGATAATTTCTTTAATAAAAAAAATTATAATTATTCAATTCCTTTTTTATGTATCGGTGATAAATATTTTGTCTTTTTTTTATATTTATTATTGATGAGAATTCATTTTTCTGTTGTTTTTTTTTAAATAAAAAATACTATTTGTGAAAATTCATGTCCATTGATTTTTTTTTATATTTACGATTGATATTATACTAAAGTATAAAATTTATTTAGAATAAAATATTTAGAAATATGTTATAAAATATATTTAAAATATAAATAAATTGTGCAGTTTTATATAAATTTGTTAAATGAATAAAATAAATGAACAAATATTTTTCACTCATGCATAAAAAAATAGATAAATATTTTCCATCGATAATTATAATTTATTATTAAAATAGGCACAATACAATAACTTTAATAAAAAAAAAATATTCATTTGATAAATTTATATAAAACTGCACAATTTAAAAATATTCTTCAAGTTTTGATGGGGATATAGTTAATTTTTGTCCTTCTCTTCAAATTATTTTTCACGATGACTTTAGGGTGACCTCTTTGCCTCGTTTGATTCGTTAAAAAACAAAAAAAAAAAATTATCACATATTTCTAAATATTTTATTCTAAGTATATTTTATACTTTAGTATAATGTCAATCTTAAATATCAAGAAAAAAAAATCAATGGACATGAACGTTTACAAATAGGAGTAGGTTTTTTTTTTTAAAAACAACAGAAGAATGAATTCTCAACGATAATAAATATAAAAAAAAATATATGACAAAATATTAATAGCTGATACATAAAAGGAATTAAATTTCTTTTAGGAAAAAACTTAGGTGCAGTAACATATGTGTTTTTGGTGTTGTTCACCAATTATAATATGACACATGTGTATTGCTTTTAAATTAAATTTTTTTTTTTTTATTTTAGTTATCCACGTGTCATATTATAATTGGTGAACAGCACCAAAAACACCTATAGTACTATACCTAAGTTTTCTTCTTTCTTTTACTCCCTCCGTTTCTTTTTATTTGATGTTTGAGAAAAAAAGGCCAAATTAAGAAAGTGTAATTTTGCACTTTATTTTCCTATTATACCCTTTTTTTGGAATATATTATACTCTAATTTTAATCACAAAAAAATTCATATTTTTTTGCACACACTTTATCTTTTCAAAAAATTAAAACCACAAAAAAATTAAAGGTGGATCGTAACAAACCAATTTTTTTTTTTGTTTTTGCCTTTTCAACAAAAAAAATCACTTTTTTTGACAAAATATACTTCATCGGAAGAATAGAAAGGAAAACTTATTTAATGAAAAACAAAGGCTTGAAAGAATAGGACAACTACCCATTCAAATGAAGTGTGAACTAATTTTAGTACGAGAAGTCAAAGATTATTTAGGCATGAAATAATACTTATTGTGATTGAGTTGTAGTCACATTTTTATTTTTAAAGTAGAGTATTTCAAAAGTTCATGTGTTTTAAAAATTCTCGTATTTTCAAGTTGTAGTCACTTTGAGTTTCTTAATGTTGTGTAACAAGATTTTCAACAAACATGCAAGGAAAAAAAAAAGAACAAAACAAAAATAATAAAAAGATTATATGAAGAAGTTTAGTAAAAAAATAAGATACAATAAAAAGATTATATGAAGAAGTTTAGTAAAAAATAAAGATACAATAAAAAGATTATATAAAATTTAGTCAAAAAAGAAATAAAATAGGAAGGAGGGTATAATAGACAAAATATAACCTTAAATTATCAAAACATCAAATAATTTGAAACAATTTTTTTTTTAAAACATCAAATAAAAAGGAACGGAGGGAGTATATCTTATTATCATTAAATTAATTTTATTTGAGGAAATTTTATTTTAAATTGATATTTATTTCAATTTATATAGTTGAAATATATTCAACACAATGTTTTCACTCAATTTGTGTTTAACTCAATTGTTAAAAATAAATCTATGAAAGAAAAAAAATTTGACGGCAAAACCCTAGCAGAGCGATGATCTTCATCCCTAACCTTTTTCACCTTATACAGATCTAGCGCCTTAGCTTTCTTCTTTCCTTCATCACCATGACCTCGTTCCATATACCTTGGAAATGTTTGGACCTTTCAAACGAACCTTTGCCTATCGTACCTCCCAAGCAAACGAAATCCTTTGCGCAAGCCCTAACGAATTTATGTGATATTCCTGTATCTCAGCTTCAGCAACCAGTGGTGAAAGGTGACAGACTCGCGATCGAGATTCCAGATGTGGCGTATAATGCTGGTCTTGAAGCATGCAAGCACAATCTTCATGGAAGGATCCTTTTGCCTAAGGGATCAACACCTTTGACTGTTGTTGCCTTGAAAGAAAAGTTATCCCTTATTTGGAAAAATCTAGCTAAGTGGGGTGTCATAGCCCTAGGTAAGGGTTTTTACGAATTTACTTTCTCATCACTAGAGGATGTTAAGAGGGTTAGATCCATCCCCTCATGGAATCTCAGCCCTGGTCTTTTGAAGCTTTTTGCTTGGACAAAAGACTTCAACCCTAAAATGCAACAAAACACTTCAGTTCAAGTGTGGGTTAGAATTTATGGCTTGGCACAAGAGTATTGGCAGAAAGAGATCTTATTCACCATAGCAGGTAGCCTTGGCACCCCTATATGTATGGATGCTGTGACGGCAAAACCTATGTATGAACGCACGTTTGGTCTCTTTGCTAGGGTTTTGGTGGATATAGATACTAGCCAGCCCCTCAGATACAAAGACCTTGTTGAAAGAAAAGGCTATGCTTTTTTTGTAGAATTGGACTATGAACGTATTCCAGACTTTTGTAGTCATTGTCGAATGATTGGTCACCATGTTGACAACTACAAGAAAAAATCAATGGAAAAGAAGCATGATAAGGAGCCAGCATATAGGCAGAAATCAGTTAGAGACTCTAGCAGAAATTTGGTTAACATCAAGCAAACAAATGATGTACCTATTACTAATGAAGTTGATAATGGGATCCCTGTGGAGCATGCCCATAATACACCATCACCTGATGCTATTCCTAGTCAGGTAAATTTGATTACTCCTGACCCTGATTTATTGATGCAGGAACAGGTTGAACAGGTTGAGCACATTAATAATGTGGAAAAAAGACTAGCATGTCCTGTGTTGAGTCCTATTAGGGATCAACAAATACAATTAGATGTTGTCTTGAATGATGAAGATTCTGATACTAGCTCTCAAGACACTATAGTTGGTGATACTCAACATCAACTTCAGTTGATTGTGCAGGAAGGCACCAGTATTAGTAAGGGTTTATCTCCAAGGAGAGTAGAGCAAGATATGCAGTTTCTGAAGCAATCTTGGGCCAATATGGCAGATGAAGAAGATGTTCCTAATAATGCAGATGAAGCTTTTCATATCCCTGACAACACAGAGAATAATGAAGAGGGTTTTCAAGTGGTGAAAAGCAAATTTCAAAGAAAAACTCAGAAGAAATTGTCACAGGCAAGTAGGGAAACATACACTACCAGATCTAAGGTTCCCTCTAAGCCTTTTAAATGAAGTGTCTTTACTGGAATGTAAGGGGTATGGCTAACTCCCCTATAAGACTAGCCTTGAAAAAGCTTATTAATCACCATAATCCTGATTTTGTTTTGATTTCTGAACCATGGATGGATCCTGTTGATCTTCCTAGAAGATGGTTGAGTAACTTAAACCTGAAGTTATTTGTTGTTAACAACAGGCATCATCTATTACCTAATATCTGGTGTTTATGCAAGACATCTCTCTCCCCTACAATTCTTGCTTCTGAAGAGCAACATGTTTCTTTTTCTATTGATGACAACAATCACACTCTTGCAATCTCCGCGGTTTATGCTTCTACCAACTACTTACATAGAAGGAATCTTTGGGAATCATTGAATATGATTCAAACTAATCATGCCTTACCTTGGTGTTTCATAGGAGACATCAATGTGATCCTGGGGGCTCATGAACATAGAGGTCATGTTAATCCTTCTAAATTACCTATGGAGGAGTTTCAAGCTTGGAGTGACTCTTCTGGCCTTGTTCACTTACCTACTAGAGGGGCCCGATACACTTGGTCTAATGGTAGAGGTGGAACTAGATACACTGAGAAAAGATTAGATAGAGCAATATGTAATCAATCTTGGCTTGACCTGTGCACCATCAATGTTGTCTCCACTCTCACTAAACACAGGTCTGATCACTTCCCTCTTATGTTTGAGTTTCAAACTTCTGACATTACTATTCACTCTCATTTCAAGTTTCTTAGAATGTGGACCTTGCACCCTGACTGTGAGCAAATCATTAGAGATAGCTGGAACTCTAGGGTTTTGGGGCCTCCTATGTATATTTTAAGCTCCAAGTTGAAGATTTTGAAGCAGAAGTTGAAAGCTTGGAACAAAGACGGTTTTGGTAATGTTCATGATTTTGTCAGTAATGCTGAGAAGCATCTCCATCAAATTCAAGATCAAATTCAACAGAGTGGTCATAGTGATACTCTTTTGCAGCAGGAGGGTTTGGCAAGTAAAGCCTTTGAAGAGGCTTTGCACAAAGAAGAAGTTTTCTGGCAAGAAAAAGCTAAGTTGAATTGGCATCTTCATGGTGATAGGAACACTAGATATTTTCATAAAATGGCCAAGATCAAAAACTCCACCAAGTATATATCATCCCTTCAAGAGGGTGATAATGTTCTTACTAACTCTAATCAAATAGCTGATCTTGTAGTAAATTATTATAAAAATCTTTTTTGTACTAATGATGTTGTGCAGGACTCCTTGCTTGTAGATGAAGTAATTCCCAAGATGACCACTGATGATGTTAACTCCTTGCTTACCATGCTCCCCTCTCATGATGAAATAAAGAATGCTGTGTTTGCTCTTAACAAGGACAGTGCCCTTGGTCCTGATGGTTTTGGAGGTTTTTTCTTCCAACACTACTGGGATATTGTGCAACATGATGTTATGAATGCAGTGTTGGAGTTTTTTAGTACTAGCTGGATTCTTCCTGGTTACAATTCTAATATTATTGCCTTACTTCCTAAAACTCCTGATGCTACTTCTATAGTGCAGTTTAGACCTATTGCTAAGGCCAATTTCAAGTTCAAAATAATCTCTAAAATACTTGCTGATAGGTTTGCTTCCATCCTTCCTTCTTTCATTTCTTAGGAACAGAAGAGCTTTATCCATGATAGGAATATCCAAGACTGTCTTTGCATTGCCTCTGAGGCTGTGAATATGCTTCATAATAAATCTTTTGGAGGTAATCTTGCTCTTAAAATTGACATCACTAAAGCTTTTGGTTTCCATGACACTTTCATCAATTGGATCAAGGTGATTCTCAACTCAGCTTTTCTGTCTGTTTCTATTAATGGTAGCTCACATGGATTCTTTAATTGCTCTAGAGGGGTTAGACAGGGAGATCCCCTATCCCCTCTTCTTTTTTGTATTGCTGAAGATGTTCTTAGCAGGAGCATTTCAAAATTGGTTGCTTATGGTGTTCTAAATCCTATCAAGGGTACCAGTAATATTATGCTTCCCTCTCACTCCTTCTATGTTGATGATATTATGATATTTTGTAAAGGTAATCTTTCAGGTTTGAAAGCTTTGCAGGATCTCTTCAAGTCCTATGCCCTAGAGTCTGGTCAGGTTATTAATCAATCCAAATCAACTATATATTCTGGCTCTATCACACCTGGAAGGCTTGGTTTGATTGTTCAGCTCCTCAATTTCAAAGTTGGATCTATTCCTTTTAATTACTTAGGGGTCCCTATTTTCAAAGGTAGGCCTCGTATTGCTCATCTCCAACCTATTGCTGATAAAATCAAGCTTAAACTGTCTGCTTGGAAAGCCTCTCTTTTGTCTATAGCAGGAAGAGTGCAACTGGTTCAATCTGTTATCCACAGAGTATGCTCATCTATAGCATCTCTTTATATTCTTGGCCTGTAAGCTTGCTTAAAGATCTTGAAAGAGCTATTAGGAACTTTATTTGGAGTGGAGATTCTGAGAAGAAGAAGTTGGTGACAGTTTCCTGGAAAAAAGTGTGTCGCCCTTATGCTCAAGGTGGTCTAAATATTAGATCATTACTCACTCTTAACAAGGCTACTAACCTTAGACTTTGCTGGACTATGATGACCTCTAACTGCAGCTGGGCAAAACTGTTGAAAGCTAGAGTGGTTAGAAAGAATAATGCTATTTCTTATCATACTTTCTCATCTATATGGAGTAGTGTGAAGGAGGAGTTTGGTAATATTTTGGACAACTCTGTGTGGCTTATTGGCAATGGGGAAAATATCAACTTTTGGAATGACAATTGGTGTGGCACTCCCCTATCTTCTCAATTCAACATCCCTGATCATATTAGTCAGCTTCTCACATCTAGGGTTAGTGATTACGTGCTGCATGGGCATTGGAATATTCCTCTTCAATTGTTTCAACAGTTTCCTAATCTTCACAATGTTGTCAACCAATTCCCTTTACCTATGGAGCCTGGTGAAGACACACTGTTATGGAAGCATACTGATGATGGCACCCTTCAACTCAAGGATGCTTAGTGTTACACATCTCAAACTTGGCAGGACCTGAGTTGGCCTAAATTTATTTGGAATCCCGATATTCCCCCTTCCAAAGCTTTGTTGGTTTGGAGATTAATGCTTGAGAAACTGCCCACTGATGAAAACCTGAAGACTAAAGGCTGTCAACTTCCTTCCATTTCTAACTTGTGTTACAAGCAAGAGGAAACTTCTTTTCATCTCTTTTTTACCTGTGATTTTGCTATCGAGTTATGGTCATGGCTGGCCGGTTGTTTAAACATGGTGATTCAATTCTATTCCATGGAGGATATTTGGAAACTTTGTGAAGCTAGATGGTCCCCCTAATGCAAGATTACTCTTATAGCTGTGATCATCAATCTCATCAATACCATTTGGTTAGCAAGTAGAGATGTCAACAGGGCGAGGATTGAACGGATGATACTTTACCACTCTTTGCCTCACTCCCCGTTTCAGGGACATTTCTTCCTCCATCCCCATCCCCGCGAGGAGATTTCTTCCTCCATCCTTATCCCCACGGATCCCCACGGTATCAACAGATCTCCACGGACATAAAAAATTAACAAAATTGTTATGCATTTTAATCAAAAGCAGGACATTAATAAATTGTTTTTCTTCCTTTTATCTAAAAAAATTACATATTTTGTATCTTTCATTTTTTTTAAAATAAAAATACATTTAGCATCAATAACAAAAACTGCAAAAGCACATTCTAATATTTCTTTTTGTCAAAAAAATTAAATATCCAATTGAATTTGTTGCCACCATACATATAATCATAATCTTTATAATGTATTAATTATTATTTTTTATTTAAAAAAACATATAAAGTTACATAATTATATATTGTATATATAATTTAAATAATATGGTCAGGGTCGGGGAATCCGCGGTGGCGGAGGGACTTTCTCCGTTCCCCGCCTCAAATTATCCACGGAGGAATTTCTCCCACCATCCCCGTCCCCACGGGGAAAAAAATCCGCGACTTCAGATCACCGTACAGATAATTCCCACAGATAATCCGTTATCAGATACAAATTGACATCCCTATTAGCAAGGAATCAAGGCAAGTATAATAATCAGCTCATTACTTGGAGATCTGCCATTGCCCTTATTATTTCCAGTACTTCTTTAACCGGTAATAATACTAAGAAGGTTGCTTCTAACTCCATATCTGAATTTACTTTCTTGAAGAATTTTGGTATCTCCATTCATCCACCTAGGTTACCTGTGGTAAAAGAGATTATATGGCATCGTCCCATTTCCAACTGGCTCAAATGTAACATTGATGGGGCTTACCCTAGTCCTGCTGCTTGTGGAGGTATTTTCATATATGATAAGGCTGAGTTTGTGTTTGCTTTTACTGAACCCCTAGGGCTTGCCTCTTCTTACACTGCTAAGATTTGTGGAGCTGCGAGGGCTATAGAGTTAGCTCACAAAAAGGGTTGGCATAACCTTTGGCTAGAAACTGATTCTAGTCTTCTTGTCACTGCTTTTAAAAAGAGCTATTCTTCTATTCCTTGGTCCCTAAGAAATCATTGGAACAATGTGTTGGTCTTGCTTCGTGGCTTTAATTTTATGGTTACACATATATGTAGAGAGGGTAATCAGGTGGTTGCCTTCCTTTGATAGTTGGTTGGCTCCTCCTTTGTTTTCTAGAGATTGCTTGCTCAAGAATAAAAGGGAGTTTCCTAATTTTAGATATTGTTTATCATAATGAAGTTTTGATCTAGTCCCCTCCATTATAGCTTGTGCCTGTTTTTTGTCAAATGTTGGAGCACTGCACTCTTTTTCCCTTCACCTGGTTTTTCCCTCTGGGTTTTACAGGTAAGATTTTTAATGAGGCAGTTGTCTATTATTTTGCTCCTACTTGGGTTTTGGTCTAATCCCCCAAGTTTATTGTTTTTTGTATCTCTTCTTTTCTTTATTAATTTGATAGAGTTAGCTTCTTGGTTAGGTTTGTTGAGAGGTGCCAACCTAATTGGGATGTCTTTGCATACTTAATCTTGCTTTCTCTTTTTTACCAAAAAAAAAAAATTGTTAAAAATAATATTTTTCTTTATTCTTTTAATATAATAATGTATAAAGGATAAATAGAATTTTAGATAAAATAATAAAGGAATATGGGGCTTTGTTCCTTTTTGTACAAAAAAAAGGTATATATATATATGCCGCGGTGATTTTTGGATGTCGAACTATTAATTAACTTCGAATCTCAATTTTATGTTTCACCACCGATCTTTAATTTTTCCGAGGGAAAGGGGAAAAGTTCGTTAAAATACCCTTTTTTTTTTTTAGAGATCAAAGTTCGGGGGTTGGTTATACGAAGGGAAGGTACTAGCACCCTAGGTATCCATAGTATCCTATAGGAACCTCTTGTTCTAAGTTATCCAAGCGCTTTAATTTTTATTTGCTTGCAAAAATGTATAAGAGTTAGGGAAATGAAGTGATGATTGAAAAAATGGTTTTGATTTAGAAAAATGTGTTAAGTTTGTAAAAGAAAATGTTTTTGGAGTTTTTAAAGATTAAGATGAGGAAAAAAATGTTTTTGTTATTTTGTGTGATTTGGGAAGACTTAGAGCCTTTTGCACTACGTACCCGAGGGATCAAAACCACCGTAGTTCGGGTAAAAATTACGGGTAAATTTGTTTGTTTGATTTTAAGTTTTGAAAATAGATAGTTTTAAAGACAAAAGCCAAAAAGTGGCAAAAATGTGAGGTTGATTGATGTTAATTTATAAAAGAAAGTCTAAATGATTAAATTGATTGAAATTTGATTAAGAAAAAGTGGCGCAAACACTTGGTTTGAAATCCAAGATTTTTTTTTTTTGAGAAAAGAGTTTAAGTGACAAAAATTACTTGATTTGAATTCCATGGTTTTTGACTTAAGGAAAAATGTTTGAGTGATGAGAAATGCACTTGGTTTAAAATCCAAGGCTTTAAGAGAAAATGTTTGAAAAGAATACTTGGTTTAAAATCCAAGGTTTTAAGAGAAAATGTTTGAAAAGAACACTTGGTTTAAAATCCAAAGTTTTTGACTAAAGAAAAATGTTTTATTGATTGAGTTTCGAAAATGCGACTTGGTTTAAAATCCAAGCCTTTTTGTGTTTTTGAAAAAGTTTGATAATGAAAATATTTTTTGTGTTTTGATTATATTTTTGAGTGGAAATTATTTTGGTATTTTGAAAGAGGTTTTGACCTCATTTTTTTAGGAGAAAAAGATAGGTAACATTTATGCGCGCGAAATGACACTAACTTAGAAATGTCCTAAAAATTTAAAACTAAGCGCGAAGACTTTTCACGATGATATGTTGATCAAAGTGACGCATTCTCCCTCGGATTTTTATATCACGCGTATTTGTGGAAAGCGATAAAAAAAAATACAATGCATGAGATGCAAGTTTCTCATTTATGGTTTACATTCAATCTTATTTACATTCTAATGACGATTGCCATAAAAATAAATATGATATGCTATGCAAGAGAGGGAGATGCTATGCACTTTTCATTTATGGTTTACATTTGTTTCCTAAATACACACTAATTCTCAATAAAAATAAATAACAATATAAATAATAAATAAATACAACTATAAAGAGATAAGCTAAAGCTAAAATAAAAATCATATGGAATAAGGTAAATAAGCAAATAATGGAAAAAGCTTAAAAAGGAAACAAACAAAATAAGCACTTAATTCTATAAGCTAAAACAAAAAAAAGTGATTAAGAATAAGCTAATAAATTAAATAAGTGATTTAAAAAAGGTACTGATGTTAGTGCAAAAACAAATTTGACTCAAAAAGCTAAATAAGCCATTTGTTCAAATAAGCACTTATTTTACAAGCTAGTAATTTAAAGCAAAACAGAGGGGGTGCAGCCAGGATATGGGATGATATATCAGTAAACTGAAAGGTGAAGAGAAAAAATCTGTTGCGCCCTTGAGGCCATTTTTGGTCAAAACAAGAGGAGTATATAAGTGTTTCTTAGAAGAATAAAAAACATTTTCAATCAAGACTTTAACTCTCTCCTTTCAGAATTCTCTCGCCTCTCTCATGCTCACCTTCAAAGATTCATAGATTTTCCAGATTCCGGCGCGGTGGTCGCCGGTCACGGACGGCGGCACCACCGCGCCGGAGAAATTAAAAGCCTTTTCGAGAAAACTTTAACCCTAACCCCCCTTAAATTTATCTCCTAAACACAAAAATCAAATCAAAAATCCCAAAATCCTCACCAAATGGCCGGATCGGAAACGAAAACGATTGGAACGTTTTTGTCGCCTCTGTTTCTTTTCTCTCTTTCTTTTTTTGCTTATTTTGTTTTTTTGGGTTTGTGTTGTTGCTTCGTGTTGTGTTGGTGTTGTGTTGTGAGTTTTAGTTACAGTTTGGATTTTGGTGTTGATTCTCAGTTGGATGATTGTGTGGACTTTGGTTTATATTTCGGATTTATTACTGTGATGAAGGTTTAATGATGATTCTTGAGTTTTTTAGAAATTTTAGGGTTTGAGGTTTGATTTTGGGGCTGCGGCTGAGAGAGAGGAAATTGTTGGTCTCCCTTTCTCTGAATTTTTGGTTTAAATTTATAAGCAAAATTGATAATTTTATGTCCAAAAGGTAAAACTATTAACTGGATTTTGTGAAGTTTTGGAAGAAAAAATAGTTTTTGTTGTGATTCATGAAAGTTTCTGAAAAGATAAAAAAAGAGAGGGAAGCATGCTGTCTTGCGTGTTATGCTCATCAATCTTGTTTTTTCCTTTTTTGTTTATTAATAATAATAAAATAATAATTATTATTATTATAATAATAATATTCAAATCAAATAATAATAATAATAATAATAAAAAAGAAAAAGAATAGGGGTGGGGGGAAGATGCATCCACGTGATGCATCCTTTTTTATATATATTTTTTTTTTATTTTTTTTTTAAATAATAATAATAATAATGATAATAATAATTATAATAACAATAATAACAACAATAATAATAATAATACAAATAATGATAAAAATTGTAATAATTGAAATGATGTAAAAAAGAAAATAAAAGGGAATTTGAAAAAAAAGTAATAAATGAGAATAAATAGATATAAATGATAATAATGATAAATGAAAAAATTAATAAAGGAAAGAAATTATAATGATAGTAGTATTAACAAAAATTAGATATTTGACATATTTTTTGGAATCTTTTCAATAATATGATTAAAAACTAAATTGACTTGTTTTTTTGAGTTTTGTGAAGAATTAAAAAAGGAAACAAATTATACACAATAATAACTAAACATTATAAAATATTTTTAATAAAAATGTTATATTATTTTTTTAAAAGAAATTAAAACTAACACAATTCAAATGCGGAGGGAAAAGTAAAGACAAAATCAAGATACGACGAGTAATTTAAAATACATCTCTGTCAAATTTTTTTTGAAAAAAAGTAACGATTATTACAGACAAAAATATGGCCGATGAATGCAAAAATGCAAAAAGTTAGGTCAAAAAATGGGGTATGACAGATGCCCCTATTTAAGTTTCTTCTACTGGAGATTTGAAAAAGAAAAAAAAATGATTTGATGTTTTTTGTTTTGATTCGACGGTAGAAGAGACTTAAATACGAAGTACACCATTTTTTGACTGAGTTAAAAGAAAAAAAAAAAAAAGTGATGTGGATGTAATGTTATGAATGTTATGCTATGAGTGTTTGAATGTAAGACACTAAGAGTTGTCCGACTGAGAAAGAAACAAGTTCATTGGGGAACAAGAGTAATCGAGACGGAAAGCAGTAAAGTCCTGTGAACGGACAGAAAGCGATAAAGTCCTATATGCGGACAGAAGCAGTAAAGTCCTGTATACGGACAGAATTAAAGACAGAAAGCAATAAAGTCCTGTGAACGGACATAAGCAGTAAAGTCCTGTGTACGGACAAAATTAAAGACAGAAAGCAATAAAGTCCTGTGAACGGACAGAAGCAGTAAAGTCCTGTGTACGGACAAAATTAAAGACAGAAAGACATAAAGTCCCGTGAACGGACATAAGCAGTAAAGTCCTGTGAACGGACAGAATTATAGACAGTGTCTACCAACATTGTGGGATGGTAAGGACGCAACAGGGAAATAAATTGTCTGTTGTCATTGTGGGAGAGCCAGACAGGAACGAGAGATGGACAATCACAGGGGAATGACGCAAGTGACTCGACTGGTGAAGAGAGATAAAAAGGGATATACAAGTCTATAAAAGAAAGGAATTCAACTCCACTGGGGACATGATATAGTTTCACTGGGAATGATATCACTTACTATAATGCAAATGATAGCTTAAAGAAGGCAAATGTGAAATTATCAGACATTATCCACTATCAATGAGGGATAGTTTATCGAAACAATGACTAAGGTTACCCACTACCATGTAAATGATAGTATATCGAGGCAAAACAAAAGATGAGACATTATCTACTATCCAATAAAGTGATAGCGTATCGAGACAATGACTGAATACTGCCTACTATCATGCAAATGATAGTATATCGAGGCAATATGAAAGAAAAAACATTATCTACTATCAAAATGATAGCTTATCGAGACAATGACTGAATATTACCCATTATCATGCAAGTGACAATATATCGAGATAATATGAAAGAAAGAACATCATCTACTATCAAAGTGATAGCTTATCGAGACAATGATTGAATACTACCCACTATCATGCAGATGATAGTATACCGAGGTAATATGAAAGAAAGGACATCATCTACTATCAAAGTGATAGCTTATCGAGACAATGATTGAATACTACCCACTATCATGCAGATGATAATATATCGAGGCAAAATGAAGTGTGACATTATCCACTAACACCAACGTGATAGCTTATCGGGACAAAGACTGAACATTTACCCATTATCATGCAAATGATAATATATCGAGGCAAAATGAAGTGTGACATTATCCACTAACACCAACGTGATAGCTTATCGGGACAAAGACTGAACATTTACCCATTATCATGCAAATGATAATATATCGAGGCAATATGAAATGTGACATTATCCACTAACACCAACGTGATAGCTTATCGGGACAATGACTGAATATTACCCATTATCATGCAAATGATAATATATCGAGGCAATATGAAAGAAAGAACATTATCTACTATCAAACAAAATGATAGCTTATCGAGACAATGACTGAATACTACCCATTATCATGCAAATGATAATATATCGAGGCAATATGAAAGAAAGAACATTATCTACTATCAAACAAAGTGATAGCTTATCGAGACAATGACTGAAGATTACCCATTATCGTACAAACGATAATATATTGAGGCAATATGAAAGAAAGAACATTATTTGTAAAGTAAACTGATTAACATCTCTTGACCAGATACACTAGGGACGACACCACTTGGGAAAATTGAAAGTTTAATCATTTGTACACAAGCTACTCAAATAAAGAGACTGCCACTTGCTTATTGGAATTAGAACTCGATCCAGGAAAGAACTGGAGAGAAAAAGTTAAAAAAGACTCTATATCCAATGAGAAATGAACTCAATTGGGAATCTTCCTATCTGTGTATTTGGAAAAGGGGACAACTGAAGCAGCCTTCTTCCACGAGGATTAGCTCGGTGGGGAATGTAGAAAGGATATACATTTTCTGCTTATGACTGACAATCTATTTGGAGAGAGTGACACGTCAACCCTTATTTATGGGGATAAATACGACCAAGATAAGTGAAGTAATAAAGATATAAAAATGCAATCATGCATGAATTGTGTAAGTATGTATGTTATGTATGAATGAATGTCATGCATGTATGAATGTTATGTATGCATTGAATGTATGACTCTTGTATTTGTATGACTGTATATGATTTGGACGAGACAAGACTGGACAGGTAAGATAGGAAGCGGCCCGACATAGCTGTACAACCACTCGGCAGCTCTTCATTGGGAATAATACCCTTGTAGATGAATTAAATCAAATCATCGGGGCGATGCCCGGTACACAGTATCAGCTGATGGTGAAATGAACATTTCTTGGGGATAAAGCCCATTAATCAGAAGTCTAGAAGAAGTCGCCATTTTTAAACCAAATCGGAATGCTTTCTCACAGTCATGCTTTTATTTTTGTTTTTTGTTTTGTTTGTGTTTTGTTTTTTGAAACCCCTAATTTTTGCCTGGATCGCCCTTTCGGATTTTCAATCCACCGAGAATATATTATTTTTTATTTGCCCCTAATTTTTGCATGGATCGCCCTTTCAGGTTTTCAATCCACCGGGACGCTCATTTTTGCCTAAGCCGCCGTTTCAGGTTTTCAACTTAGCGAGACCTTTTTTTTATTTTTAGCAATGACTGTGTTTGGCAAAATCATAAGGTATCTTGCCCCAAGTTATGAGCGTTTTGAGTTGATCAGCCCTTGATTAGACCATTTGCTTGAATTTCCTTGATGCTAAACATATGTTTGCAAATAAAAATTGTTTCTTTTGAAAAGTGTTTCTGATGTAATGTTCATGCAAGTTTTGGAATAGAAAAATGATTTTATAAAAAAAACACGTGTAGTGTGTGTAGGAGATAGTTACTCAACAAAACAGGTGGAGTCAGTTTTAACAAGAACTTTGTTGATTTATGCTTTTATCGTGACCCAATTTCAATTAGGTCTTTTGAGGGTTATAACGTGGTCTGGTTCACGGTTTTTTTGAAAAAGAGGATTTTTAGGCTCAAAGTTCTATTTTTACCCACCCACTCTTCTTTGATGTCCTCCATTTCTATATTCAATTAATTCATCAGACACGCTTTGGTCATCAAGAGAACTTTTGACAATAATACTTGAGATTGACGCTTTGGTCAACAAGAGGATTTCTCTGATAATAATGCTTGAGATTGACCCTTTGGTCGAAGCTTTGATGAGATTTTTGAAGTGGCAGTCACTTGTTTATTCACAAGTTTTTTTTTTTTTTTGATGTAGGACGATTGTGACTGCCGCATGATATTCTGAGTTTTGTTTACTCATGACTTCTTGTATCTCAGACAGATGGATTGATCCTCTTGTATTGGGATGTATCATTGAATTAATTGAAAAACTACCCTGCCCTGGGTCAAGATTTAAGGGTTGTATTTTGTAAAGAAAGAACACCAACTTCTGGCTCGAAGGGGTTGAATACGGATTATCTCCTTATTTCTCCGGTGTTTGAGAAGTGAAACAATGCCTTACATCGTCAACCGGGCCTTACTAATAAAAGCATATATTAGCACATATCAGCGATTTTAATCATTTTGTTTACATCATCCTCCCCTCAAGGTTGTTAACGTGAGAAGTGAAAAAAACATAGGAAAAGAGTGAATACGAATGGATGGATTCCAAAACATGCATGTTCATTGTTTTTTAGAAACATTAATTAAAAGATACAACTTTAGAATGCAAACAAATGCTTGGCAAGAAAGAAAATGCAAAATAAAAGGCCTAGCGATCCTATAGATAAACTTCTTGTTGATCAACCGATTTTAAGGGATGTCCCTTGTCTCATGAATTAACTGGCGCATTTGCGTCTGAATCCTTGAAGGAGAGGATATTATCCCGAATTAACCTTTGGACTTCTGACTTCAAAACCAAACAATGCTCAGTACTGTGTCCAGGTGCCCCTTGATGGAAAGCACAAGAGAGATTAGGTTTGTACCACCATGGTAATTTTGCAGGTACTCGAGGAGGTGCTCTAACTTGAACAAGATTTCTCTCGATTAAAGTGGGAAGCAGCTCTTCATAAGACATTGGGATCGGGTCAAACTGTTCTCGAGGCTGGTGTCTTGAACTTACAGCAGGTGTGGCAGCAGCAACATGATGTTGTTGGTAATTACCTCTTCTTGGCCTCCCTTGGGCCACCATATCAACTCCAGGCTCCTTCTTCTCTGAAAAGTTGTTGCCATACCTCTTTGCATTATTGGTTGGAGCATTTTCTCTTGTCAACCTCCCTTCGCGGACTGCCTCTTCTAAGCGTATCCCCATTTCCACTATTTTAGTGAAATTCTTGGACATGCTAACAACCATTTTCTCATAGTAAAAAGGCCTAAGGGTATGAAGAAACAACTTGCGCAACTCTTTTTCTTCTAAGGGTGGACGAATTTGTGCTGCAAGTTCTCTCCACCGCTGGGCATACTCTTTGAAAGATTCATTTTCCTTTTGGGTCAGGGCTCGTAGTTCATCGCTATCAGGGGCCATGTCCAAATTGTACTTGTATTGGCGGATAAAAGCTTCGCCCATGTCATTGAAAGTTCGAATGTTGCCGCTTTCTAAACCCATATACCAATTTAGAGCAGCACCGGTTAAACTTTCTTGGAAGTAATGGATGAGCAGTTGATGGTTATCCGCATGAGGAGACATTTTCCTTGCATACATCACCAAATGACTTTGGGGACAAGAATTTCCTTTGTATTTTTCAAACTCAGGGACCTTAAACTTAGGCGGGATTTTGACGTTTGGCACTAAGCAGAGGTCGCAGACATTCTTCACAAATAAATCCTTCCCACGAAGAGCTTTGATCTCAAGGTGCATCTTATCAAACTTGTCTTGAAGATCATTCATGCGACCATATGCCCCTACATCTCCAATTGGTTCTTCATGATAGACAGGTTCATTCATATAGGGAACATTGTGAACCATAGAAGCTGGAAGGGCCCTTATTAACGGTGGAACCGAAACATTAGCTTGAGGAAGAGTTGTCACATGTTGGGAATATCACTGGTATGCGGCACAATAGCAGTTGGGACCCCAGAAGTAGGGAAGTGAAACCCTTCGATGAAGTTACGAGGCATGCCCCATGGGTGTCCTTCAGACATGACATATTGTGGAGAACTGACGGATACTGTTGAAACTTGAGTGGTGCTAATTTCAGAAATGACAGCTGCCCGAGGAGCAATGAGAAGTAATGGAGTTAGTGGCTGATTCTGCGCAGCCACCAACATGGCTATTTGGGCACTTATCCTTTCAATATCTGCCTGAAGCGTCGTTGCTTGCTCACGGAGTGCATGGTTCTCTTGCTCTTCCGTATTCATTTTTTTTTTTTTTTTCTGATTTGCTCAAGTGTTGTAGGTGCGGGTAGACTTGCAATGAATATGCCGGGCCACTTTCTGGACTGAGGCAGAAAGAAGAGGAATGTATGAGACTCGATTTGAAACTTATGAATGCAGTATAATGCATGATGTGTTTAAGCTAAAATATGCAAAGTTTTTTTTTTTTTTTGATATCGAAAGACTTATACTAAATTGATTGTAAACATTGTAGAGAAGATTCATTACACTTGATAATCTAATACATTATAAAGCAGTTCTCTTTTTACAAACAGAGTCTAGGGACAGACTACATTCATTGCATTTGATAATAGGAACATTACAAAGTAGTTGACAAGTCCGGCTTCTTGAAATTAAACTTCCTAATGCTTCTTACAATATCTATATCTACGATGTTTACAAAAAATTTAATCTAAGTCCTTCGATATCGGATGAGAAAAGATTTTATGAATGAATGCATGTATGCATGATTATGCGCAAACATGGTGGGGTTAAAGCAAAATGTTGGAGTCAAGGGTAAGAGCCCCTCCCACATGTTGAGTACTATGGTTTACATTGTACCTGTATCACAGGTTCTACAAGTTCCCAAAGTTATAAACCGTCCCGTAGATATTATCGGCTTACGAGATTAACTCTCGGTCCAATAATATCCGCAAGACGATCTCATTTGAGTGTAGTATCGCATATCAACCAACTTAAGATTGACTCTTAATTGGCCACCGCACTACATCCTAATAGTCAAGATGGGTTAAAGGTAACTCTAAAGGTCCATAGCGTCGTCGGTCCCTCGGGAATAGAACGCCAAACACGATTACTCATGTCAACATTGTTAGCCCCAAGCTTCCTCAACTAAGTGTGATTATATCATATGCGTGCCATGGTCCGAAATATACTCCGGGCATGTCGCTTTGATTATACCACTTTCCTATCTTATTGTTTCTCTCAAGTCCGGGTTAGAACTTTTCTCACCACTCAAGAGATTCCCAAGCAAACATACATATACATATATACAAGCAAAATAAAATAATAGCGCGAAGACAAAATAAATACAAGATAGGCTCAACCCCCTTGGTTTGTCCCCAGTGAAGTCGCCATTTCTGTCGCGGTGATTTTTGAATGTCGAGCTATTAATTAGTTTCGAATCTCAATTTTATGTTTTACCACCGATCTTTAATTTTTCCGAGGGAAAGGGGAAAAGTTCGTTAAAATACCCTTTTTTTTTTTAGAGATCAAAGTTCGGGGGTTGGTTATACGAAGGGAAGGTACTAGCACCCTAGGTATCCATAGTATCCTATAGGAACCTCTTGTTCTAAGTTATCCAAGCGCTTTAATTTTTATTTGCTTGCAAAAATGTATAAGAGTTAGGGAAATGAAGTGATGATTGAAAAAATGGTTTTGATTTAGAAAAATGTGTTAAGTTTGTAAAAGAAAATGTTTTTGGAGTTTTTAAAGATTAAGATGAGGAAAAAAATGTTTTTGTTATTTTGTGTGATTTGGGAAGACTTAGAGCCTTTTGCACTACGTACCCGAGGGATCAAAACCACCGTAGTTCGGGTAAAAATTACGGGTAAATTTGTTTGTTTGATTTTAAGTTTTGAAAATAGATAGTTTTAAAGACAAAAGCCAAAAAGTGGCAAAAATGTGAGGTTGATTGATGTTAATTTATAAAAGAAAGTCTAAATGATTAAATTGATTGAAATTTGATTAAGAAAAAGTGGCGCAAACACTTGGTTTGAAATCCAAGGTTTTTTTTTTTAGAAAAGAGTTTAAGTGACAAAAATTACTTGATTTGAATTCCAAGGTTTTTGACTTAAGGAAAAATGTTTGAGTGATGAGAAATGCACTTGGTTTAAAATCCAAGGCTTTAAGAGAAAATGTTTGAAAAGAACACTTGGTTCCAAGGTTTTAAGAGAAAATGTTTGAAAAGAACACTTGGTTTAAAATCCAAAGTTTTTGACTAAAGAAAAATGTTTGATTGATTGAGTTTCGAAAATGCGACTTGGTTTAAAATCCAAGCATTTTTGTGTTTTTGAAAAGGATTGATAATGAAAATATTTTTTGTGTTTTGATTATATTTTTGAATGAAAATTATTTTGGTATTTTGAAAGAGGTTTTGACCTCATTTTTTTAGGAGAAAAAGATAGGTAACATTTATGCGCGCGAAATGACACTAACTTAGAAATGTCCTAAAAATTTAAAACTAAGCGCGAAGACTTTTCACGATGATATGTTGATCAAAGTAACGCATTCTCCCTCGGATTTTTATATCACGCGTATTTGTGGAAAGCGATAAAAAAGTACAATGCATGAGATGCAAGTTTCTCATTTATGGTTTACATTCAATCCTATTTACATTCTAATGACGATTGCGATAAAAATAAATATGATATGCTATGCAAGAGAGGGAGATGCTATGCACTTTTCATTTATGGTTTACATTTGTTTCCTAAATACACACTAATTCTCAATAAAAATAAATAACAATATAAATAATAAATAAATACAACTATAAAGAGATAAGCTAAAGCTAAAATAAAAATCATATGGAATAAGGTAAATAAGCAAATAATGGAAAAAGCTAAAAAAGGAAACAAACAAAATAAGCACTTAATTCTATAAGCTAAAACAAAAAAAAGTGATTACGAATAAGCTAATAAATTAAATAAGTGATTTAAAAAAGGTACTGATGTTAGTGCAAAAACAAATTTGACTCAAAAACGAAAACGAAAACGAAAACGATTGGAACGTTTTTGTCGCCTCTGTTTCTTTTCTCTCTTTCTTTTTTTGCTTATTTTGTTTTTTTGGGTTTGTGTTGTTGCTTCGTGTTGTGTTGGTGTTGTGTTGTGAGTTTTAGTTACAGTTTGGATTTTGGTGTTGATTCTCAGTTGGATGATTGTGTGGACTTTGGTTTATATTTCGGATTTATTACTGTGATGAAGGTTTAATGATGATTCTTGAGTTTTTTAGAAATTTTAAGGTTTGAGGTTTGATTTTGGGGCTGCGGCTGAGAGAGAGGAAATTGTTGGTCACCCTTTCTCTGAATTTTTGGTTCAAATTTATAAGCAAAATTGATAATTTTATGTCCAAAAGGTAAAACTATTAATTGGATTTTGTGAAGTTTTGGAAGAAAAAATAGTTTTTGTTGTGATTCATGAAAGTTTCTGAAAAGATGAAAAAGAGAGAGAAGCATGCTGTCTTGCGTGTTATGCTCATCAATCTTGTTTTTTCCTTTTTTGTTTATTAATAATAATAAAATAATAATAATAATTATAATAATAATAATCAAATCAAATAATAATAATAATAAAAAAAAAGAAAAAGAATAGGGGGTGGGGGGAAGATGCATCCACGTGCTGCATCCTTTTTTATATATATATTTTTTTGAATTTTTTTTTAAATAATAATAATAATAATGATAATAGTAATTATAATAATAATAATAACAATAATAATAATAATAATAATACAAATAATGATAAATATTGTAATAATTGAAATGATGTAAAAAAGAAAATAAAAGGGAATTTGAAAAAAAAGTAATAAATGACAATAAATAGATATAAATGATAATAATGATAAATGAAAAAATTAATAAAGGAAAGAAATTATAACGATAATAGTATTAACAAAAATTAGATATTTGACATATTTTTTGGAATCTTTTCAATAATATGATTAAAAACTAAATTGACTTGTTTTTTTGAGTTTTGTGAAGAATTAAAAAAGAAAACAAATTATACACAATAATAACTAAACATTATAAAATATTTTTAATAAAAATGTTATATTATTTTTTTAAAAGAAATTAAAACTAACACAATTCAAATGCGGAGGGAAAAGTAAAGACAAAATCAAGATACGACGAGTAATTTAAAATACATCTCTGTCAAATTTTTTTTGAAAAAAAGTAACGATTATTACAGACAAAAGGATGGCCGATGAATGCAAAAATGCAAAAATTTAGGTCAAAAAATGGGGTATGACAATATATATATATGAGTCAAGATTCATTGACACTAGGTGTTAAAGTTTAATTTGACACTAAATTTTATCCGTTAAATTAATTTAATCTAATGGCTAATATTTAATTATTCATTAAACAAATAAATTTTTTTTTTGTTACAAAAAAACATCTTTTAACATCTAAGAAATCACCTCCTTTCTTTTAAAAAGGAAACACATATCCTTCCCCACTCCAAGTTTATTCAGTATCTAATGATTCAAGCTAGTCTCATTAACAATTATGCATCATCACCACAAGTTTATCTAGCTATCATTTTACATAAAAAAAATCACAAACAATCAATAACATAATTAATTTTGGCTAAAATAATTAATTTTGGCTAAACTACATATTTGGTCCCTTACGTTTAAAAAGTTTCAATTTTGTCCCTTACGTTTCTACCGTTTGCATAAGTTGGTCATTTCCGTCGTTTTGTCTTTCAATTGGACACATGTCGCTGTGTCAAAGTGTCCACGTATCTGTCTACATATGCAAAATATCTGCCATATGTGACAAAACTGACAGAAAGGACCAAATTGAAACTTAAAATAAATGTAAAGGACCAAATTAGAACTTTTCAAACATAAGGGACCAAATTGAAACTTAAAATAAATGTAAGAAACCAAATGTGCAGTTTAACAATTAATTTATATGGAATACCATTTAACATAAGATCCATATTTTTTTCTCTATAGTCTACTCACGAGTTTTTGTTTCCTTCAAATATTTGATAGATAATATTTTTAATTTATATAACTTTAACCATGACAATAAAAAGTTCTTCATTTTAATATGAGAAACAAAGATTTGATATATATATAAAAAGATTTGATTCATATGAGAAACAACAACTCTTTTATAAAAATAATCCAATAAAAATAAAGCTTTTAGGTGTTTTAAAGAAAAAACTCTAAAAATTGAAACAAACACTATATTTATAGTTTGATTTTACTTTTTTTAAAGAAGGAGATGATTTTTTAAATGTTAAAAGATTTGTTTTTATAACAAAAAAAATTGTTTTATCTAATATTATCCTTTTTAAAATTCATAGTTTAACCAATATTACCTAAAATTAAATATTAAATGAATAAATATTAACCATTAGATTAAATAAAATAAACGGATAAAATTTATTGTCAAATTAAACTTTGACATCTGGTGTCAATGGATCCTGACTCTCTCTCTCTCTCTCTCTCTCTCTCTCTCTCTCTCTCTCTCTCTCTATATATATATATATATATATATATATATATATATAAGTTTTAAGAAAATATACGATAATACATTTGACCTTTATTTATTCATATACTATCGGAAAACTAAAAATAATGTAATTAAAATGCAATCTCTTTAATCCCTGATCAACATTATTTAGCATCAGACACCTATCTAAACTATCCGACATGTGTCGTGTGAGTGTCATACGAGTATCAGACACTGTGACATGCTTAATCGTAAAACTGTCCGTGCTTCATAGTATAAGCCAATAAAAGCATTAAAAGTCAGCAAGTTGTAGAATTTTAACTATCAGTCCATTTCATACCATATCTTCCAAAATACATTTCGTAAGTTATCTTCCCATTGCAATTCAAAAGTTACAATCGTAATGCAGCTATTAAAAAATTCTCGAAGAAAAATAAAAAAGTAACAGTTGAAATTACACATTACCTATTTTTTTGATGTCAAATGAGTGTAGACCCTCAAGTGAAGAAATGTTGATTTCATGCCTTTAAAACGTTAAGATGTTGCTTCTTTTTTGTAACAATGTAGGCAGAGTGTGGGAGAGAAATATTAAAATACAATTTTTAACAACTAACACTAAAAATGTTGCACTGCTCGAAAGATAGGATCCCATCGAAGTCAATTTCAAAACGTATTTGCCGAACCTTCTTTAAGGGTATTTTTAAAATTTAGGGGGCTTGAGAACAATTATAGCGACCTAAAGAGCAAAATTTATTAGGTTATGAGAAGATTTTTGCTACTCACATCCAAAAAAAAGCTGATTACACCCAAAATTGACCAAAATATCCTTAACATAAATTAAATTTCCCTTGCATCCAAATATGCACGTTTCTTGCTTCAATTCATCTCCGTTGTTTCCGTCAACGTCGCTCAAACCACCGTTGTTGTTAATCATCGCCGCTCAAATCTACGTCGTGTTCATCTCCATCTACACTTATGAAACTCAATTTGAAAGGTAAGTTTTCCAATTACCAGTTCATGATTCTGTGATTTATTTGAGTTCAATTGTGAATCTGTTGCAAGTTCCTAAATTATGTCATGTGTTTTAAGTTGAAGCAAATATGTAAACTTAGTTTACATAAATTATGTAGACATATGTAAACTCGGTTTACATAACTGTGTACGTAAACTAACAATTAACATAAACCCCTTAAATCGTTCAATGTAAGTGTAAACCCCTTAAACCGTTCAATGTAAGTGTAGATTCAATTTACATGAGTTTATTTAAATGTACGTAAACTACAATTAACAACGGAAACCCCTCTATATAAGTGTAAACTCAATTTACATAAATAGAGAATGTCATAGAATTGAATGAGTATAAATTATAACATATGCAGCAAAATCTTGATAAAATACATTCAAATCCAATCTTTAATAAAAATTAATGAGAAACAATTGGGGCTTGATAGAAAGAATGCATTAATGAGGATTAATGGGGTTTACGAGACAGAATAATGAAAAAGAAATATTAAAAATAGAATGAAAGATCCCCGCAACTGCAATCAGGAGGAGGCTGAAACCACTTGATGTCAGAACTGACTCCCGAACCAGATTCAACCGGTGGTGGAAAAAAAAAAAAAGATGAATTTTTTTTAAACATTTATATAAAGAAGGACAATTTTGGTATTATGACTAAATTTTTATGAAATTTGGGTGTAATTAGAAGTTTTTGGGGTGTGAGTAGCAAAAATTGTCAAAATATCTCACCGTTGGATTAACTCAATGACTGAGATATAAATTGTCAAAATTGAATTAAAAACCTACTTTTGTTTTTTGTTTGTTTTTGTTTTGGTGAGGTGAGATTTTTTGCGTACATCTTTGTTTCTACTAGCGACTCGGCGCACAACGGCGAGCAGGTTCTATCTCTAAGATTTTTATTTTTTGTTAAATTAAAATTCTCCTTCACTTATAATCGAACGTGTTTTTGTTGATTTTAGTTTAATTATGCGTTTATCATTATCTTACCCTCTCTCTTTAATCGAACGAGTTAGGTTATTGCATTGCAGATGGAGGGTAGGCTTGCTGAAGAACTTTATGCTGAAAGTTTACAACTGTCAAATTTAGAATTGAGTTCAAATCATGCCGATAATCACCGAGATAATTTAAACCGTAATATCATATTTGTTTCTGTGAATTGATATGAAAAATCTATTACAAAATGATTTAACATTGTATATAAACTATTGAATTTCCAGTGTTATGTAAAGTATTGAAATTGGCTTTCTAAATGCATCTGAGTTATTGTTTTTCAGTATGTTGCTTTTACTTTAAGGCATCTAATTGTATGTTATGCTTTCAGCTTGTGATGATGGTGGTGATAATTCGAACCTTGATGATTCTCCGTGGTATGGTTCTGATGATGACAATGTGAATAACTCACCAGATTTGGATAGGGAGTGGAAGAAAAGACGTGACCAGTTCCATACGGTATTTTTAACGATTTAGAACTCATTTTTCCTTATTTTACTTTTTAATATCTTACTTATATGGAATGATTAGCTACTAATTTCATTCTTCATATGCTTTAGATTGGGTATCGGGAAGGTCTTATAGCAGCGAAGGAAGCTTCTGCCCAAGAGGGGTTCAATATCGGTTTTAAACAATCAGTCCATGCTGGTTATCAATGGGGCGTTGTAAGAGGTGTAGCCAGGTATTTGAGAGGCAATACATAAAGATGGCTATTCATTTTAGTTGAATTTGATACTGTTACTACTAGTTCGCTAACTTAATTTTTGATTTTCTTTTGCACTTTTTGGTCCCTGTGAAGTGCTTTTGCTCATCTTCCAGATCAGTTAAAAGAGAAGTTGGTTGAAAAACTAGAGAAAATAAATGAATTCCAAGGGCTGAATCAATCAGTGCAATCTTTGTCGACAACAGATGCCCTTAGGTTGTTTTATGAAGACATTAAAGCACAAGAAGCTTCGGAACAAAGTGAACACGTGGATGTTAGCTGCAACGAAGTAGGTTTGCAGGAGAAAACTTCACATAACTCTCCGCTGGTAAAGTATCGTGGACAACTTGAATCTCTGATTTGTGATTCTCCTGCCATTGACAGTCATTTACCTGAACCGAAATAAATCGTGATCCCTTGTATGTAAAAACACTTTAGCCTAGAATGGTAAGGGCTTCTTGTGGTTGTGGAAAATATCTTCTATTTACATGATTGTAAAAAATTTTAAGTTGCTGTTATTGAGCTCCATTCATATACTCTTTTGATAATGAAAGTCAGATTTTTTATACAAACAAGTGTTTCTCTTTGCCTTTAGTTGTAATCATATACTAAGCAACTAATCTTAAATGGTAGAAACGAAAGATGTGTTGTTAGATGTTACTTTTCATCAAGTCTATCGTTGTTATTGTTATGGAGTAAACAAATAATTTTACACTCGTAATCTCTCGTTTAATTCAAATACAGTTGAACTCAACAAAACAAGTTGAAATTCAGTTGTAATTTGTTTTCTCATCATCCATAGTTAAACAAACTATATTCCTAGTGTAGTTTGTTATCATGCCTTTACTTCGTGTCATCGCATCAAGCTCTCTATCATGAATTAATATTTTTACTTGTGGATAGAAAAGGCTTGTTATTTATTGATCTCTACAAATATTAAGTCGCTATGGTTTATAATTTCTAGTTGCACATATAGGTGAACTACCTATCAGAATTTGAGCAACAAAAGCTGAATATTGTTATATTTTACATTTTTACTTGCTATAGATTTTTCTATTGCTTATGGAACCTCAAAATTGTTTACTGGAATTTATCACTTTTGGCAGCATTCACTAGTCGTATTTCAGTATTCTATTAGTTTTTTTATCATGAACCATACAAGAACAATAAAAACTAAAGTATACATAGCATATATTAACTATGCTTCAACATGAAACAAACAAAACAAGTAGAATAAATTAAAAATCTGGTGAGTGCCCCTTATATAAAAACACCGAAGTAGCAGTGCATCAAACATAGCATATAGAAATAAAAACACGAGAATAAAGCAAACCAATTGGTGGATAAAGTCCACAAAGCTTAGTGGAAACCACAAAATCCCATTCTTATGTTTCTGTTTCCATGTAAAAAATGTCATCCTGCAAGCTGAATTTTCTCCATGCTTCGGAATGGAGTTGTAGAAATTTTTACTTGTTTTGATAGGCTTGCAAATTTCTCCTGGAGATTGGATTTCTCTTGGTTTTCATACTCCTTTGCTACCTGAGCAAGACAACACTTTCAAAAAAGAATTAGGCCTCTTTTTTTAACCTCAGCAGCATACATTAGCTAGAAGCTTGAATAGGTCTTGCATGCGCGAAGGGTGAATTGTTTCTCGTATGAGTTTCACATTCTGGTGTTGACATTACTGTTTCAAAAGCTTCAACAAGCAATGCAACCTTCTTTTTCCTGGCTGCAGCAAGTTTCGTGACAGTTTGTCTGAGTGAAAAATCAAGCATCCATTCCTCTGTATTTTTTCTATCATCCATCATTTGATGCTTCAATTCAACCTTCTCTGGTTCTGGGTCAGGAACAAAGGGGAGGAAATTTGGCTTTCTTGGGTTGATCGTTCTCATTTGCTCAGCATCTTTCATAGGGCTCTTGTTCTTAGCTGGCCATTGCCTATCATTGTTCGTATTCCGCCCTTCACTACCTATGCAGCTTATGATCTGGAACTCAGTAGATGTAACTTGAGCTTCCTCCAGAAATTCCTGGTCCTGAACAATAGTGGTGCTCTCTTTAGGCACATTAGATAAGGAAATTTGGTTTCTTTGGCAAATTTCTTTGTCATTATTCTGTAGGTTTGTGTTGCTGTTTTCATGACTCTCTTCAATCTTGCAAGTTTCACAGATATTGTGAACTTCACTAATGTCAATTGTATCTTCATCAAGTACCACCGAGGCAGAAATGACCTCATTATCCACGTGCGTTTCAATTTTTCTATCATTGTCTTCTCTGTTTCTCAGATACTGCAATTCTTCCTCTTCCAAATAAGATTGGTCATACTCGTGATCTATGACCTTAGACGGATAGTCAGTTTGTATGCTTTCACTTGTGCTTTCCTGTACAGAGTTTGTATCATGATGCTGTGCATAAAAAATTGTGATTTTCTCTTCTTTGTCTTGCAATTCTTTTTCAACCATAATGTTTGCATAATGGTTGCTAGGGATGTCACCTAGCCACATTTCAAATCTATCATGTGAACCCCCTGGTAAGGACTTAAATTTTGAGTCAGGCTCATGTGTGATGACAGAAGAGCCAATATCCTCTTTATGGTTGATTGGACAAAATTGTTTCTCCTCCCACTCCATATCAGCACCTGGGGTATCAGAATCATCCACTTGAATATTCTCCACATGTTCCTCATCATCACTAACCTCATGGCAGTAGCTTCCTGTGCATATTTCTTCATGAAAACAGCTAGGTGGGTGGTTTTTGTCTGCATCTTCAGAGTTTAGTTCATGGTGAAAGCTTTCGTTGGTATCTGCTTCAATTTCAGAAGTGTCAAAGTAGATTTTGAATTCCACCTTGGGATTGATCTCAGACTTGGTAAGATCATCATAAGGCAAACATGGAGTTACTTGACAGACACCTTCCTTTTCTGCTATGTTGCCATTCATCGCCATTGCAAACTTGATAACTTCTAGATCGTCAAGATGCTTGACAGTGTCAGATCTTCCCATTTTGTATGCTGTTTCCGTTTCCTCGGCATATAATTCATTCAAAAAATCTATACCAATTTCTCGTATTAAGGGAATGGTTATTGGATTACCCTTATCAGCTTCACCGCATGCAGGTTTTCCATCATTGACAGTCTTCTCAATATCAAAGTCCTTCCTCTTCTCACAAGGCACCTTTAATCTTTCAGGAGCTTCCAGCTTTATACGTTTCCGAGTCTTCAGAAAGCACCTCTTTCCTGGAGCATGGTGATTTCCATTGAGAGAGCAATATGTATATGGACAAACCTTCATGACCGAAGCTCCCTCTGACTCACTACTTCCAGTATTAAGCATGAGGCGTGCAGGGAATTTGATATCTTTCAAAGTTGAAGAGCAGGTAGCTCTGTATGTTGCATTAATATCTGCACGCATTGCTGCTGCGGTAGATTTTCTCTGACAAGTTTTACTTGGCTTAAAACTAAGAGTCTGTGTCGATGTTCTCACCAAGTTAATATTTGATGAACTTGACATGGTTTTTGCAGTTATTTTGTTAGAAACAGAACTAGATTTTGAACTACTCGAACATTTTTGTGACAGATTCTTACCATCTTAACCACATTGGTTATTCTGACAACTCACTGGCAAAAGCTCCTTTTTTGCATCTGAACTGCTGGTGGGTTTCATATAATTGACTGACTTTCTCATCAAAGGCTTATGCTTTTGTTCGGTTGCTGCAGTCATTGGAACATGAAGCGGTAACAACTTTCTTGATTGAGATAAGCTCCTACTTGGAAGTGATGATTGTAAAACCTCCAAATTCGAAAGCTTAATCAAATTCGACTTTTTCATTTTCTTCATTCCATCAGTTCCTCTGCCCTTGTCAGATTTGACACGATCAGCTAAAATACCACGCTCACCGCAAACCTTACATTGGACCATATTCTAACAAAAATCACATTTATAATAAGTAGTATTTTGGAATCAAAATTGGTTTAACTTTCTGCGGAGTTCAATCACAAGAAGAAGAAGAAACATTCTTATGATTTTACTTTCCTAAGATGGAAGTTCACATTGCAAAGAGAAGGGGCAATGAAATCAATCAGAAACATTCTCACTTATATGTTTAGTTTGCTTTGTTTGCAGAGGTTGTTTTGTTTTTTTTTTTTTTTTTTTTGGCTTATTCTCAATTGCTTTTGACTGATGTTGAAATTTGAATGAAGCTGATATGTTTCATGCTGACATGTACTAACAGAGAGTTTAGGGACCCTTTTTGCTTGAACATTATTAGTATTTGTAACATGGGAACACTCTATTTGAATGGGGCTTGTTTCTTATATTTAAACATAATCCTGTTGTTGGTTTGCTGATAAAACATCACAAGATTATGCCTTTTTTGATTCCACAACTCATCAATATCCAAATGACTGAATACCTAATACATTTTCCACTTACTTTGGCATACTATTATTTAATGGCAATCAAGTTCTATTAAGGCAACCCTTTGGTTCAGGAAATTACTTCAACTGTTTTTGCCTTCCAATCAATTTGCTAATAATGTTACATAAATAATAAAATAAATATTATATAGCAGTTGGAAATTTGGCAAAATGTGTTTTGAGTTTGTATTTATTTGTGTGTGGGAAAATAGCAGTTGGGAATTTGAAAGTTATCCAAGTTCCTAGCTAAAATAATTATTGAACGGTACTGTTTGTCCCTAAATGCGTGAGACGTCGTTGTTGAAGTTTTTAAATGTATCGAAATTAAAAAATCGTACTATAATTTATTAACTTTGGTATTGAAAATAGTGTTATTTACATTTTTAAAAAGTTAATTACACAAGTTTCAAAATAATTTTATCATATTTGATTTTTTAACTAGTGCTCCAAGAACGCTAGTTAACATTTTCTATAATTTATTAGTAATTTTTGTACGGTTCTTTGCCCCTTGGTATGTCCGGTTCTAAACACAATTAAGAGATCCCTAAGTTTTCTACAAATAGAATGCACCCTTAGAGATCAAAATGATTGTTCATACAATAATTATTCCTAACAGAAATACTTCGATGATAATAAAATGTTGGAAGTTCATGGCAGGATCATTCATCATACTATGCATTTTTCGTTCTTTTTTTTTACTTTTTTTTAATCAATTAGTACTTGGGAGAATAAATTTCGTACAAAACAAATAATTTGATCTATTAGTTCTTCAAAAAATAAAATAAAATTGATCTATTAATTGTTTTTACTTCTCGATAAATTTTTCCTTTGGAAAATTCTTGCATAAAAATCCAATGATCGGCATTGTTTAATTATTTGTATAGCTGTTTACGAACATGACAAATTCAAATAAATAATTGAATATATAAGTGGTAAAAATGAACGTTGATCCTTATGCTATAATAAATTAATAATAATTTAATATTCTTTGGCAGTTGAACAAAAACGGCAAAATTCTATATGGGATGGTGATAATATTTCCAATTTCAAAGGCATTCATATGATTTATTTGAGTTGAGTGAAATAAACACCTCGAGAGTAACGTAGATAAATGAAAAACTAGTACTATAGAATGCAGATACTATAGAATGAATAAAACATATTTGCAATGAACATTAGTAATGTTAGGAATTATATAAATAAATAAATTGCTATGTTTAAAAACTATTTGTATCCTCTCAGAAAACTATGTTTTTGATACACAAAAAAGTAAAGCAAAGCAGAAAAACAAACTAGGCTTGAAGGCGGGCAATGCCTAAAACATAAGCTATCAAAACATTACTAAGCCGAGGGGAATAACCATGTCAAATATTGAGGTAGCGTCCTTCTTAGCAAGTCAATCTGTACACTCTGGAACCACAATGTTGCATGAATCTTAGAAATTAGTGATTATTGTTAAGCGAAGCGGAAATACATAGAGAGAAGACAAAAAGAAGGTTAAAGTTTCATTACAATGAGTAAAACTTAATGAGTACAAACATTCCTTACAATATATATTAAGCATAAAAGGTTATACTAACTTAAACCCAAATATTACAAAAGCTCAAACTATTATCTAACTATTATTAAGACAAATTAAAAAACAATTTCAACAAATGAAGAGAAAAGCAAAAGATAGTGTAATGTAATTTAGGGTTGACCATCTTTGGCCATAGCCTTACTAATGGCAACAGCAATTTCGCACAATTGACGAAAAACTACACTTTGTTTAGAGATAATATCCTCATCACCCGGAATTGAAGCATCACATGTATCAATTGCAGCCAAAGCTGCTTTCAACCATACTTGAGCATCCTGTTTCGACTTCGACAAAAGAGCAGCCATAGTATCCTCAAGCTGACTTTCCGCGTCCAATAACGTCTCCTTGCAATCAGCCAAACCTTGTTGAACTCCGGGGTTCAAATCCGGATCATTGATCATAGTTTTCACCTCGGTTAGTATCCCGGTCGCATTTGCAGCGGCCACCTTTAGCGATATCATACCCAAGTCTTCTAGAGTCGCGTGGTCGCTCAATGGGTCTGAGGTAAGGACCTTGACACATAGATCCTTGTTTGGTGCTTGTGCACAGACTTTGTTAATATTGTCATTGGCTACAATTTCATATGCAATGGTGATTTGGTGATGTAGTAAAATGAGATAGATAGCCAAGATAGGCAAGTATTTTGTAGTAATGACTTCCATTTTTTTTCTTCTTCTATGTGAATTTAGTTTAATTTTATGAAATTGATTATTTCATGTTTCTGTTTATAAAGTAGTGTGAGGAAATCCAATAGAGGAATTAAATGGTTTGTAATGTGAGAAATGCGCTTGACCTCAATTTTATTGGATGGTTGCTAAATTTAGAATGTTAATTTAGTGATAGATATGTCGTTCAAGTTTCCCAAAAAATGAAAACTTATCACTAATTGCTTTTCTATTGTTGGGATATACTACATACATTTTGTGGTGCTTCTTTCTTCTGTTGAAGTTTGACTTAATAGTCATATGTTTGCAATCATTAGTTTAACAATATTGTATACCAATGCTTAATTGTTTTGTTTAAGCAGGCTAGACTAATACGAGGTGAAGAATTTTAGGTTTGAAAATAAATGCATGTATATTAAATTTTGTTTTTATTTTTTTTTTATTTTTTTTTATAATTATCAGTCATGATACAATAAATATATGTCACCGATACATGTAACCCATTCTTCTTTTTTTTTTCTTCTTAAATAATAGAAATAAACATATTGTCGAGACTTAATGGAGTTCAAAGGAGTCCTAATTATGGTTATAGTAATTTTCTTGACAATCTTTAGAAAGAGCTTCAAGAGCAACTAGCAATCACACTCTACCAGGAGGAGTGCCTTTGGTTTCAAAAATCTAGAGGTCGGTGGATTGTAGATGGGGTTCGTAATACCAAATACTATCATTCCAAAACCATTGTTAGGAGAAGAAAGAATAAGATTATTTCTCTTCGCAACAATGAAGGAGAGTGGGTGGATGAGCAGGAGAGACTTAGAAATATGGTGAGAACGATCTATATGCAACTCTACAAAGAGGATCAACCTATTCGTGATTCGATTATATCATGGTCTACTTACCCTATGAATCTAGAGAATGATCATCAAAGACTGAGTGCTCCGGTTAGTTTTATCGAGTGCAAAATAGCCCTTTTTGACATGGGTCCTCACAAAGCTCCGGGAGAGGATGGATACCCTGCCATTTTTTTTCAACAATGTTGGGATACCATTGAGAACTCACTATACCAGTATGTGAATCAGGTTTGGTCTAACCCTTCTCTTATCTCTTTTATTAATAACATTATGCTTGTGATGATTCCTAAAGTAGATAAGCCAGAGTACATTTCTCAATTCCGTCTGATTGCCTTGTGTAATGTTACATATAAAATCATCATCAAGGTTATTGTCAATAGAATCAAGCCTTTTTTGGATGGTATCATCTCTCCCTATCAGTCCAGCTTTATCCCTGGTCGCACAATTCATCACAATATTATTGTGGCTCAAGAGATGGTCCATTCGATGGCTAAAATGAAAGGTAATAAAATGTTCATGTCTATTAAGATAGATTTAGAGAAAGCCTACGATAGGCTGGAATTTTGTTGAGAATTGTTTGACAGAGTGTAAGTTTCCTCTTGAGCTTATCAATATTATTCACAATTGTATTACTTCTCCTACTTTTAAAATTTTGTGGAATGCGGACAAAACTGATAGTTTCTCTCCTACAAGAGGAATTCGGCAAGGTGACCCTTTGTCCCCTTATTTATTTGTCATTTGTATGGAGCGTCTTTCACATATTATTGCAAATCAGGTGGAAGCTAGATATTGGAAACCTATGTGTGCAGGTAGATCTGTACCTCAAATTTCTCATCTCCTTTTTGCTAGTGACCTTTGACTATGTTCTAGAAAGTGGACCAGTTTGTCGTCGAGCAATAATTCACAATCTAGGTGTCTAGAATGAGTTCGTATCCACAGGGATCGTGTCAAACCTTCGCTAGTGCTATCCTAGTTCGTGAGTTTTTGCATTCGCTTTGGTTTTTGGAAAAAAGGTTTTTAATTTATAAAAAGAGCGATATGCGTTGCGGAAAAGTAAAAGTTTTGATTCAGAAACATAGATGATAGGTATGGTGGTTGAACTTACTCCCTCCTTCATACTTGGCATAATCGGTGTACAACATAGTCATTCGTATTATTATTGGGCGTCGATTTTATCCTTGTTTTAGTAGCACCTTACTGCTACACTATGTAAGCAAAGTCTCCCTATGTTTGCAACTAAGGCACCTACGAGAGTCAAACCTCGCTGTGTCACATACCCTAATTACTAGACAGAGTTATTTACATAAATGCATTATGACCATCAACCATCCAATGCCCCCTAGATCTTAGTTTTGGGCTATTCAGCTTCTAATTGCTATGTCGCAAATAGTGCATGATTCCTCCTCTAATTTCTAAGCCACAACTAGTTCAGGATGTTTACCGTTTCTACACATCTAGTGTTATTTATTACTAGTTCCGGACAAATATTAGTGAGAACCCTAATATGCTACTATTAAAGTAAATCCTAATTATTTATTCTAAAGGCGTTGCCGTCTATCCGGCCAGATTCCGAGCAACGTTGTTAAAGCAAGAAAATAAACAACAATAATATATTGAATTTCATTTATTATAACTTTGACTCAATTACATGACCCAAGTATTCATCGGGGAGTTCATCTTCTCCACCACAGCCTAAGGAATTTACTACAAAAGACTAAACATGATTAAATTACAAGAATCTAATAGAAAAGCCTAAAGAATTTATACCTTGCTGAGTTAATTTTCCGTAAGGGGAGAAAACTATGCCCTTAGAGCTCCTCCGAACCTCTTTCCAAAAGGAATAGAAAGTTTTTATATTTCTGAATGAAAAATAATGAATTATGGAGGCTCTATTTATACTTTTCGTAATGGGCCTCAGCAAGCCATCGTGACACGATGGGTCCATCGTGGCACGATGGGAAGATTCAGTTTAAAAATATAACTGATCCTGTGCATTTCATCAGCGTGGTCACCAAGTAATGTCATCGTACTGCGTTGAGGTCCATCGCAACACGATGCTAAGATTTTCTTCAAAAATATAATTTCTGATGTCTTGGCGAACAAGCAGCTCTCATCGTGGCACGATGGAAGCCATCGTGACACGATGAGCTGCTTTCCTACATTTTTGGGCTTTTTCTTGTCTTTTGCGTGTCTTCGCTTTGTCTTGATTCTTTTTCTCGATTCTTCAGGTTTTTGTTGATATTTGGGCCTGTCTTGGTCAATTTACTACTAATAATACTACCTAAAATACTGCAGAAATTTCTGTCATCACAACCCCAAACTTAAACTGTTGCTTGTCCTCAAGTAACATGCTGTCAAACAAGATCGTTAGCGAGTTAAGAAATAAATAAAGATGATAGGAATTTCACACCCTTACTTGTTTAGCAATGGTACCGCTGATTCTTACCGCAGCGTGCAATGCTCAGTCCTGGTTGGTTCAGGAGACATCTAGTGAGAACCCTAATGTAGCGAGTCGGACAAGTATCTGCAAGAGTCCGTGTTCAGCCTTTTCTCTCTCTCACATTTTCGCTCGAAATTGAAAGGGTTACTCTCAATCATCGCACAACCTGCCATTTTACCATAGGCTTGCTAAAATTCTAAGTAACATGTCAAAATTTAATAAATATGCATTTTTGGAGGTCTTTAAGGGTTATAACGTGGCTAGGATCAAGGTAGGATATTTTTGGGATAAGTATGCTAAACTTGGAGTTATGTACTACTTTGTTTCCTTTTTGTGTACGCAACCTTCATCCATAGTGTACCTTTTTGATTTTTGGTATCAGAGAATAGAACCTAATGCTATTTTTGCCTTTTTGTGTATCTGGTTCTTTTTCTATCACATTTTTTTTAAGAGACTATTTTTTAGGGATTTTTGATGTTCTCCCGTCTCTTTTTCTTATTAATTTTTTTTAAGAGACTATTTTTTTAGGGATTTTTGATGTTCTCCCGTTTCTTTTTATTATTTTTTTGTAGTGATAGTTCTCTGTACACCCACCCCAAACTTGATTTGTTGCTAGTTCCATGAGCAACCCCAAACTTATATGTTGCTATGATTAGCGAACTATTACCTAACTCCAAAAGAGGGTAATTTATTGTTTTTCTGGTCTATAGGCTTGTAACATGGTTTGTTACCGAAAGAAAAGGGATATTATTTTTTTTTACGGCTCATAATTGGTTAGCAAAGGATATAATAATATTCATAAGGTGGCTTGAAAAGGCTCTGGGTTATAACAAACAATTGCCTCAATGCATAATTTAATAAATCAACCAGTTGCAGAGAATTGGAGCAAGTTCTGAAAAATAAACAGGAGTACGGAACCATTTTCTGTTACAGCCCATTATTTGCTCCCTGTGATTCTTTCTGACCACTGTTTTTCCGGAAGCCTTTTTAGTCAAATGATCCTCCTGATCATTGACTGTTCTTTTGCAGCCTTCTCTTTTACCATTTTGCTCATCTCCCTTCATCATCCTAGGGAGTTTTTTAATGAGAGTGCTGAATTGAGTTGGCTGTTTCCAGCCCTTTTGATCTCTTTGCCCTGGGTACCTGTCTGCATGCACTCAACAAAATACCTTAGTAGCACTGGAAGAGATAATTTGTAAATATTTTTGGGTTTGTTTCATGTGTCCGTGTCACAGTGAAAATTCCTAGGTAAGTGAGGTGGATCACTAGGATCGCTTAAATACCTTGACTTTGCCTTAGCCAGAATTTCACATATCAAAATTCACAATCATTAACAAGAATTTTTGATTTTTTAATTTTTTTGTATATTTAATTTTTTTTGACAAACTAGAATAGTTCCAATCAAGTTTGTGAACACAATCCCCGGCAACAGCGCCAAAAGCTTGACTACGTTCTGGCAAGTGGACCAGTTTGTCGTCGAACAATAATTCACACTCTAGGTGTCTAGAATGAGTTCGTATCCACAGGGATCGTGTCAAACATTCGCTAGTGCTATCCTAGTTCGTGAGTTTTTGCATTCGTTTTGGTTTTTGGAAAAAAGGTTTTTAATTTATAAAAAGAGCGATATGTGTTGCGGAAAAGTAAAAGTTTTGATTCAAAAACATAGATGATAAGTATGGTGGTTGAACTTACTCCCTCCTTCATACTTGGCATAATCGGTGTACAACATAGTCATTCGTATTATTATTGGGCGTCGATTTTATCCTTGTTTTAGTAGCACCTTACTGCTACACTATGTAAGCAAAGTCTCCCTATGTTTGCAACTAAGGCACCTACGAGAGCCAAACCTCGCTGTGTCACATACCCTAATTACTAGACAGAGTTATTTACATAAATGCATTAAGACCATCAACCATCCAATGCCCCCTAGATCTTAGTTTTGGGCTATTCAGCTTCTAATTGCTATGTCGCAAATAGTGCATGATTCCTCCTCTAATTTCTAAGCCACAACTAGTTCAGGATGTTTACCGTTTCTACACATCTAGTGTTATTTATTACTAGTTCTGGACAAATATTAGTTAGAACCCTAATATGCTACTATTAAAGTAAACCCTAATTATTTATTCTAAAGGCGTTGCCGTCTATCCGGCCAGATTCCGAGCAACGTTGTTAAAGCAAGAAAATAAACAACAATAATATATTGAATTTCATTTATTATAACTTTGACTCAATTACATGACCCAAGTATTCATCGGGGAGTTCATCTTCTCCACCACAGCCTAAGGAATTTATTACAAAAGACTAAACATGATTAAATTACAAGAATCTAATAGAAAAGCCTAAAGAATTTATACCTTGCTGAGTTAATTTTCCGTAAGGGGAGAAAACTATGCCCTTAGAGCTCCTCCGAACCTCTTTCCAAAAGGAATAGAAAGTTTTTATATTTTTGAATGAAAAATAATGAATTATGGAGGCTCTATTTATACTTTTCGTAATGGGCCTCAGCAAGCCATCGTGACACGATGGGTCCATCGTGGCACGATGGGAAGATTCAGTTTAAAAATATAACTGATCATGTGCATTTCATCAGCGTGGTCACCAAGTAATGTCATCGTACTGCGTTGAGGTCCATCGCAACACGATGCTAAGATTTTCTTCAAAAATATAATTTCTGATGTCTTGGCGAACAAGCAGCTCTCATCGTGGCACGATGGAAGCCATCATGACACGATGAGCCGTTTTCCTTCATTTTTGTGTTTTTTCTTGTCTTTTGTGTGTCTTCGCTTTGTCTTGACGATTTTTCTTGATTCTTCAGGATTTTGTTGATATTTGGGCCTGTCTTGGTCAATTTACTACTCATAATACTACCTAAAATACTGCAGAAATTCCTGTCATCAACCTTCTTCTTTTTGCAGAGGCTTCAATTGAGCAAGCTCACTATGTTATGCATTGTCTCAATCAGTTTTGTCAAGCTTCTGGCCAGAAGATCAATAATAACAAGACCCAAATTTATTTCTCCAAAAATGTAGATCAACACACTAAAGATGATATATTACAGCACATTGGTTTTACACATGTGAACAGTTTAGGAAAGTATTTGGGGGCTAATATTTCTCCAAGTAGCAATACAAGACGGAAGTTCCATCATATCATCGAGAAAATGCAGAACAAACTTAGTGGTTGGAAACACCAGTGCCTGAGTTTGGCTGGTAGGCTTACTCTTATGAAGTCGGTGCTTAGCTCATTACCTTATTATCATATGCAGTATGCCAAGATTCCTAAGACTTTGTGCGATGACATGGAAAAGATACAACATGGTTTTTTGTGGGGTGATACTGAGCAAAAACGAAAGCTCCTCCTGATAAAATGGGAAGTGTGTTGTTTGCCAAAGAAGGATGGGGGTTTAGGGATAAGGAACCCACACCAGATGAACATAGCTTTCCTTATGAAGATGCTATGGGATATTATTAATAAGCCAAATGACTTGTGGTGCAAGGTCCTCTACAACAAGTACGGTTAGAATAAGGACCTTCAAGTAGCTATTTGTTCTCAACCTTATGACTCTACTTTATGGAAAGCCTTAGCGGGTATCTGGAACCAATTCCAGTAACATGTTGTGTGGCAGTTGGGAGATGGTAATCACGTAAACTTTTGGACGGATCGATGGGCGCCCAATGGATCCTTTCTCATGCAGTCTGCTACCAGTCAGGCTATTGATGTGACCCTTAATGTTAAAGATGTTCTTACGAATGAAGGAAAGTGGGATATTAATTTTCTAACTAATAATCTTCCTCTTAACATTGTGAATCAGGTTGCCGCCCTTTCGGCACCAAGAGAGACAGATGGTCCAGATACAGTAGGATGGAGAGGCACTACTACTCACCATTTTACTGTGCGGAGTGCTTATGAACTACAACGGGGGAATGCGCATCATGTGGAGGGAGATTGGATCAGGGTGTGGAATTGGCGGGGCCCACATAGAATCCAAACCTTCATGTGGTTAGCAGCACATGATCGTCTTCTGACCAACTATCGAAGAAGCAGATGGGGTGTGGGAATATCACCAACTTGTCATAGCTGTGGAAATGGGGATGAAACTGTCATTCATACTATGAGAGACTGCATCTTTGCTACTCGTATTTGGTTTAGATTGGTCGCTTCTAAGCATATTACTATTTTTTTTTCTTTTAATTGCAGGGATTGGTTCTTCAAGAACCTTAGCAATGAGGAGTATGGATTGCAAAAAGAAGGGTGGAAGACAATTTTCATGGTGGCATGGTTGTACCTGTGGACGTGGTGAAATAAAGTCATCTTTGATGAAGACTTTCAGCATCCTGCGGACCCTATTCATGTGATCCTAAAAATGGCGAAAGATATTGACAGATGTGAGCACTAAAATAGGTCAACGACAGATGGACACCATTTTCGTTGGATGGAAATGTCCCCAAGAGGGATGGATCAAGCTAAATTGTGATAGAGCTTATAAGAAATCAGTGGATCTTGCTGGGAGTGGTGGTTTGTTGCGTGATTCAGATGGTCGGTGGATTCAAGGCTACACTCAGAAGATTGGTACTTGTGACACATTCCATGTCGAAATCTGGGGCATGTATGAGGGAATGAATTTGGCTCAAAGACGAGGAGTTACTCACCTACTTGTGGAAAGTGACTCCAAATTATTGATCGACATGGTTACAGGGAGATGCAACCTTTGTGGGGCCACCCCCATATTGATTCGTCGTATACATGAGCTTATCAGCATGGATTGGCAGACTCAGTTTCAGCACACGTGGCGGGAAGGCAACAGAAGCGCCGATTGGCTAGCCAATTATAGTCTTATGCAAAACTCCTTTGATGTTATAACTCTGGAAACACCTCCTACAAATCTTCAGAGTATCCTCTTTGATGACATATCCCGGGCTTGCATGCCTAGGAATGTGAGACCAGTTTCTTAATTTTATTTTTTTTATTTATTTTTTTTTTCTTTTCTCTCTTGGGCTTTGCCCTCTTCTTGTACCAAAAAAAAAAAAAAGAGTTTGGTAGCAATGAAACATTTAAAATATGGCCAATGCTTAATAGTGCACCAGGTATTAGCCTTAAAAGAATATTATTTAGCCATGATCCGTTTGTGTGTGTACCAATCATTGACTTGTGCAAATTTAATGTTTCCATTGTCCGTGAGTGTTTTAACGCAAATATACAGTTAGTCAGAACAAAATATAAATCATTAGTTTAAAAAGATTAAATAAAAAGTAGTTTATGCAACAAAATAAGAAATATAAAGTTGATTTAAAAAAAATAAAGAATAGCCAAGAATAAAATAAAATACAGTTAACTTAACAAAAAAAATATTCAATTACCGGTATAATATTAACTATATGTTAAGCTCTTTTATTCTAGATCTTATGAATATGTTAACCGGTGTGAATGTTAAAAAAACATACGAGCGGAATTGTGTGTAGTTAAATTAGAAAATATTGTATTCAACTAGAGTGCAAATATTGTATTTATTTTCTAATATTGTAAATATTGTATTTATTCAACTAATATTGTATTTATTTTCTAATTTAATTTATAAGACTTTTAATAATATATAATTGCACTCTATAATAATATAATAAACAATAATAAACAAAATAAAATAATATAATGAACAATATAAGACAATACTAGAGTGCAAAATAAATACAATATAAGACAATAATAAACAAAATAAAATAAAATATTAACTATTGAACAAAATAAAATAAAATAATTTAATTTATATATTTGTATTTATTTTCAACTAGAGTGCAATTATATATTATTAAAAGTCTTATAAATTAAATTAGAGTGCAAATATTAACTATATGTTAAGCTCTTTTATTCTATTGTTATTCAACTAATATTGTATTTATTTTCTAATTTAATTTATAAGACTTTTAATAATATATAATTGCACTCTATAATGATATAATAAACAATAATAAACAAAATAAAATAATATAATAAACAATATAAGACAATACTTAATGACTTCGTCATTAAATTTCAATTCTTTCTTCTTCTTCTTTTTTTTTTTACAATAAACAAGATTTTATTGTTATTCACACTTTGATGCGTATTATTATTTTATTATGATTTTTTTCATATAATCATAGTAATTTATATCAAATTATAATCATGGTAATTGTTAATGGGGTTTGAGGGTTGATAGCGTCAATGTGCACATAATGAAATTATGGGAACCATCTTCCAGTAGGGTTTTGGTTAGGTTAAAATATGATGATGACAATCGACAGTAATTTCAACATTGTTAGATAAAAGGAGTGAGCTTCACAGAGTATAGTTAGGTAGGGAAATGTTGGTGAAGTGAAGATAGGAGTTGGTTTGATGAGTTTAGAATCGTAGAGGAGCGATGATTTTATTTATGAACATAATATTTTTATGGGCTATACGCGTATGCGTGTGCGTGCACGTATGCGTGTGTGTAGTGTGTGTGAGAGAGACATATCAAGTGTCATTAAACCTAAACCTTTAAGTACAAGTAAAAAACTAAAATAAATATATAGCCGCAAACAAGGACGGCGACATTGGGCGGAGAAATGTGGGGAAGATCCGTTGACAGTAACACCTTGGAGACCCATAACCGGCAATAAGGTTGCGATTGTCTGAGTTACGATAGGTTAGACAAAGGTGTGCTGACTGCCACTGAGCCATTAACAATGACAGTGTTATTGAAAATACGTATAAAACTATTTTACATTGTCAATCAATTAAAACCCTTCTTTAAAACACATCAACGTGAATGTTAAAAATAGAAAATATCAAATCAAATATTTCCTAATAAATATTTTCTCTTTATGTTTCTTTTCTGCGGGATTTTATTAATTTATTCTGAACATCTTTCTAGCATGCCATAGCACCCCTTTCCATTTCCATTACATATGTGTCTACAAGGACTATATATATTCAAGCTTTTGGCCCTTACTTGACTATACATATCTAAGCTGCATTTAGAATAACAACCATGCAACCATTTGTCTTTTTTTTTTTTTTTTTTTTTTTTTTATACAAATAGGGTCGTCCCTGAAATTTTGGGTACCTTATATAAATTATAATTTTGGTGTTATTTTTTATATAAGTCATATAAAAATATATAATGTGAAAGAAAAATAAAAAATTATACTTTCAATTGTTATAAGTCATCTGATAACTTTTAATTTTTTAAATAAATTTTACTATCAAAATCATAAGAGTGTCAGTCTAGTTTAAAATATAGTTATAATATTTATTTAATTTATTTATTTTATCACTCGGATATACGCATGCACACGTGAGTCCACACACGCACATACACTCATACTAACTAAAGAAAATCGGTGCTCTTAAAATTTAAAAACCCTGTGCGGTCGCTGCTCTAAAATACACTCCATAACCCTCTGGGTACAAAGCAACAATTTGTCTTTAACCGAACAAGTGTTATTGTTTTGCAAATTTACACTTTGAATTATAACAATCAATTTACTATCTACTCCTAAGTCCTAATAGGATAAAACATGGTTGTTTATCATTGGTGAGATTGCTTAACATTATAACTGTTAAAATAAAGGTACAAAGAGAAAGGAGAACAAAAGAGGCTAGGGTTTTATTGAATAACAATACCTTAACATAATGGAAGTTACAAGTAAATATATAGTAATATCTATTGGACTATCCTAAAAGGCCCAATAGCATAAGCCCACTAACTTATTATCTATCACCTCCCCTCAAACTCATGATGCATCGACAAGAAGCATTATGAGTTTGTCAAACCGAAAACGAAAAACATTACTGAAAAATATAAACTTAAACAATAATATATGGCTATATATCATATTGGGTTTCATCATTCCTTTCAGCATGACACTCAAATTATGTCAAGAATTACTAGTAAATATTGATAAGATGCAAACTGAAATTAGGTTTGAAAACGAGAGAATACAGAGAAGTGAAAGGAGACAATAACATATATTTTTCTATTTTCTATTTTTAATACTTAAGATGATGTGTCTAAAAAAAAGATTTTAATTGGTTGACAATGCAAAATGATTTTACACTGTCAAAGTATTCTAATTAATCTCATATTTCATTCGCCATTATTCCTATTCCCATCGTGGCCAGCAAATGCCACACTTTGGCAGTGTGGCAAGGGAGGGAAAGAGGGATAAATAATCGTTTATCATATGCCATTTGAGAACAAAATATTTGTTCTCGACGGGTAGTAATATGTACTCGACGATGGAAGCATCCGCGAACGTGTGGTCGTCGATACAAAAAATGTTAATGAGGTTTGAAAGTCGAGAAAGTCAATATGCACAAAATGAAATTATGAAGATGTTGTTTTAAAATTGTGAGAAGCATCTTCCAGCAAAGTTTTGGTTAGGTTATAATTTGATGATAATAATATTTTATTTATAATATATATTATAGAATTATTTGTAATCCTTATATAAAAATCAAAATACTTAAAAAAATCACAAAATCTTTGTTATAAATTTGGCCACAGAGGCTATAATTCTATATATATTTATAATTTTGAATAAATCTTCAATAGTTTTTATCACAGAGTGTCAATTTAATTATTAAATTATATAAGAACGTAAATATTTGTGTGATTATTATATATTTCATTTTTTTCTGTTAAAATAAAACCATTTTCCAATATCAAGTAAAATTTTAATTTTTCAGTTCAAAGTAAAATATATTATTTATGAGTTGATAAATCTACAAACGCATTTTTTCCCGACCTCAAATCAATAGTTACTAGTATGTATAAGTTTAGAGCTATTTTACTTTCTCTTACTTCTCAAATACTCTCCTCACAACAACTTTCAACTCTCCTTTGATAATTAATATCATTATTCTTACAATTTTTTTATAACCGTTTATTGTTTAATTGTCATTGAAAAATATGTCAACTTAAATTTTATGTTACACAAATAATAATTAACATTCCAAACAACGGCTTTGTTTTAACTTCAAATTTTAAATTACACAAATAATAATAAGTTACAAAAATATTTAAAAACAAATTATAAGTTACATGAAAATCAAATTCATTAAAAAATAATAATCAAAATTGAAAATCAAATTCATTAAAAAATAATCAAAATCAAATTTTTAATCAGAAAAACAATAACTTATAAACTTAATGAAGTCAACAAAGATATATATGTAAACTCTATAAACTCATACCAGTAAACAAACAATTTGTCTGTAACATCCCGACTTTAATTAATAGGAGAAATATTAATTAGAGGTATTATTAGGGACTAATTGGAATTATTTACTATGGAAATAAGGGATTTAGTAGAAGAATGGTAGAGTGGTAAATTGAGCATAAAGCTATATTTATATAAATGGGCTTAACACTTTCCTATTTCACAAAAACCATTCATTTGCAACACAAATCTCTTTCTCTCCCCTCTTCTATCTCACGAGCAGCAACAACATAAACAAAGGTTCCATTCCATTCTATTAATCAAGCTTAGCCCACATAATCTCATAATGGAATCAACATGCAAAGTCAAAATTGAGTTCTTTAGGTTCCTAGCTTCACATTAAGGTAAGAATCAAGCCATTCCATTTATCCTTTCTCTCAATTTCGTACTCTCTCTCTGCCATAAACCAATTTCTGTTCTTTATAACTTGCATGTGATGGATTGAGAAACTTCAACATGGTGGTTGTTGAAGAAAACAAGAGATATTGGATGAAGTTGTCAAACCCGTATTCCTGGATATACCCTCAGAAAAACGGTCAGTGCTCTCTCCTCACAACTCCGTTTAGAATGATTCTTTTTGGACTAGAAAGCTAACTTGAATACGCTCATTTTGGCTTTGGTTTCATGAATTTTCATCGAGAAACAAATTCTGGGCGAATTTTTGAAGTTGACTGTTCAACCCAGAATTTCAAGAAAATCGTGTTTGAACAGAGCTCTATTCAAAAGGTAATTTCTCCTTCCCTGTAGCTCTGATTCTGTTTCCGCTTGTTGGTATGTAAAGCTAACTCAATTCCGGTCGTTTGGAGACCAATTTCGTGAATTTAGGCCAAGGAATGAAGTCTGTAGGTTGTTCCGAAGTTAGAGGTTTGAAGCTGTCAAATAGGAAATGAATTAAACAAGAGCTGGAAGCTATGTGGATCGATGGTTTAGCAATGAATTCGTAAAACTTCCGAGTTAATCTCAATTCAGGTGGGTTCTTTAGGCTAGGTAGTTAGTTTCCCAATAATTGAAACATGCATGCAAACATAGGATTTTTAGGGAAATTATGTGTGAGGAGAAATAACGCCCAATTTCTCCTCCAAACAGTCGTAAATTATATCCATAATATTGTTACAATGATTTAATTTGAGGATTGTAGGTGTTTGATTTGAAAAATGTGTTTTTCTACAAAACAGAGGCTGAAATAGGCAGTTCTCGCCCGACGAGCAGCCGGCGAGCCTTCTAGCGAGTGAACAATTTCTGGGCAGAGTATGAATGGTCCGACGAGCCTTTGCTGGCCCGACGAGTGATAGCTCGCTCGGCGAGCATACTCAGAACTGACTTTGTTTCTTGCTTGGGCTTGTTGGAGTGCTCTTTGGGCTAGGCCAGTATATTAGTCTTATTTTTACCAACATTTTCAAAAACTATAAGCACTCGTTTTATACCCTCGAATTGAATTAATATTATTGTAACAATAGAATTTATATAAAATACGAGTTGTTTGTTATCACGGTGCAATCCTAGGGTATGACTTAGGGAATTTAGAAATTATTGTATGCTCCCCGGGCTTTGGGAAAATTATGGTAGTATGAAATAAATTTAGAATCAGTCGATTATGTGCGATTGTGATATCGCTTGTGGACTTCGTTTTAGATGTTCCACCAGTAAAACTTTGTGAGCTGTATGCCGGAACGCTTTCTGTTCGCGGACAAGGCAGGCCTCTGAGATATGCTCACCTCAGAGTGTCTTGCGGTTAAAATCAACAAGACTAATTGTGTGTTACACCCTTATTTAACTATGTTTTATGATAATATGTTATGAATTAAAATATGTTATGACTGATTAGGTTCCCCGGCTTAGTAGCCATTAGGAGGGTAGTAGGACCCACTGAGACTTAGTAGTCTCATCCCACTCCATTTATTTTTTTAGGTAGACAGGTTATTTCGGAGCAGGGACTAGGATGGACCTGACGATTGGAGCTGTGCTTGGATTGTCAGCTTAGAAGACTTAGTCTTCTTCCTTGTTTTATTTAGCTTGTTGTTCTGTTGTAGTTTCTTTTCCGCTGTCTGTATCGAATATTCATTATTATCTTAATGATAATGTATTATTCAGCTATATTTCTTTTAATTAATGTACTCAGATTCCAGTTTTAATGCTTCGACTAAATATTCTATATATTTTTAGTTGGGGCGTTAGAATTGGTATCAGAGCAGGTCGATCCAGTATCGGACCTTGCCATGAGTCATTTCAATCCCTCTCGAAGTAGTACGGACCCTTTGGAGTCTGGACTGTTTACGCTGAAACCATCGCATGCTGAGTCTGATCAACTCAGTATTGTGCATGGTAGGCAGGGTATTACGGTTGAGAACCGAAGTGGACCACGGTGGTTAAGTAAGAAGATTGTAGTGAAGATACAGTTCAAAAGCAATCGTTGGCGAGAATTCTCTCTAACCGGATGTTAGAGCTGAAATAGTTAAGACCGAGGGAGTAAGTGGTGCAACGCCAACGAGGATACCAAGAGTTAAGATGGATTATATGGATTAAGACCAATAGTAGTAGGAAATTCTGGAGATTGTAAGGAAGCAGTTGTTAAGATTATAGAGAGTAAGAACAGTTTGATGGAAGTACTAATCGCTCGAAGTAGAATTGTTCATAGAAGAACGTAGGTGTGTAGGTCATTATAGTATCCAACTGACACCGTGTGTCAGGTAAATTCCCCGGACTTGAGAGTAACCATACCTTCCGGTGAACATGGTTACAAGAAACACGTAAGCTAAGTAAGATTCAACCTTCAGTAAATCAGAACTGTTCCTAAATACTTAACCTTACTTGTCAGCCGTGAGATTCACCAGTGATGTTAGATCTGTTCAATACCATACTAGAGAAACCAAGTTGGAATATTCACCCGTAACAACACTTATCTGAGAACTTCCCAATAGATTATCCTATAGGAAGCCAACTCTTAATGCCTCCCTAAGAATAATTTAGTTTTTCAACATCGTAACTCGTATTCCTACCATACAGCTAGAAGCCAGGATCCGTTTATCATAACAAATAGAATTCTCTTTTAGCGATACCAGCTTAGGTCAGTTAACTCAGGAAACCATTTGAGATTAGCCTGGATTAGAGTAACAATTAGGAGTCATTTCACAACTCCACGTAGATACCTGACTTAATTCATAAGGCATCATTCGTGAGCAGTAGAAACAAGAATTAACCGAATTAGCACTTGTAAAAAAAAAAAAACCAATAGTTGTACCTTACCACTAGAGGTTGAGCAGTATTAGATGTACCATCTAGAAATTTCAACTTATAAACTTAGTCTCCATATGGACTTGTTAGATGTAGTTGTCCACTTAACTTGAGATAATAACTTAGTACCGATAAATTACCCGACCATTCGTATAGGGAAAATAGTGGATTTAGGCCACCCTAGACTCAACATTCTTTTACGCCCCAGCCTGTTATGTTATCACATAGGATATTGCTACATGCCAAATTAGATAGTCTCAGCTTATTGCATATTGTGTTAGGGGACCACATCAACCACTTAAGACGTAACTTACTTGGATAACAACTAGAAACATTTTGCCCACACTCGTTATCAGGAAGTGTATTAGACACCATCATACATTTCCCCAAATTAGTAGCCTAGTGTGCAACGTAGATAGATACTTTGTGAGAGAAAACAAGATGAACCAACTGAATTGGCTAATGCAAGTCTACTGTTTTACCACACCGAGTGTCACCATTAGATACCGACGTAGCAACATTAATCTATTCCTTTCGAGCTAATCTTCGTATTTAACTTTAGCATTCCAGTCTTGATGCAATTAGCAAATTCAGAAGTCATCGCTAACGCCTTCAGCCACCTTGACCAACCCTTGAGCATCTATGTTAAATTGTCCCGAAACAAAATAACTAAGTTGGATTATTCCTTATCAGCCATTTAGCATTTTCACTTATTCAAACCTTCGAGTTACGAATCTGTTAGAGTCAACCAGATTTCCATTGAGAGTGCCTATCAATACCCTGATTTCAGCCGGAACCAATAGAATTCAAATTCCAAATTCATGATCATTCCTTCGGATTTTTGATAAGATAAGTTCATCGGACTAAACTATGATGGATTGGGTATCCATTAGACCTAGCAACATGGAACGGGTTCACTCCCTAACTTGTCTGATTATGTCTCGGACAAATAATTCCTTCTCGTGCCCTATCATCTGTTAGTTGTTTTATCATTAGGAGTAGTTGAAAGGTAAACTTTCCAAATTCTTCGACATCGGTCAGTTAAACCGACATTGTGAGACTTTGCTTACAAGTAATCCTGTTCAATCTTTCCGACCTTTCAGTTACGTTGATAGTAACTAAATATAATTCGTGGAATCCAGTTTATCTGGAGAGGACACGTGTAAATTCAGTTCAAGCTCCCACTCATAGTATCGATCTTTTAATCAGTATTATTAGTCAATTATCTGCCGAACTATTTAGTTCAGTGACAGTATCAGTAGGTCACATAGGTCTTTGTGCACCTGAACGACCCATCATCATTTTCAATGCATTGGGTATACTTTCGGAGTCTTATCAGCTAACTACCAGTTAAGTTCAGATCTTTCCAGTTACGTAGAAATAGGAGCCTGTAGAAGTAGTAGAATCTAGATACTTCATCAACGCTATTCTCTGAATCTGAGTTTGAACCATTCCATTCTCTGCCGACTGTTTCAGTTTCTCTGTACAGTATCAACGATAGATACAGATCGTCATCAATCAATTCCTCGTGTAGAGTAAAAGGATTTCCTAGTTGGGAATCCAATTTTTACACTGACACATTGACTAATTTTGGACAAGGGATTTAAATCCAGTCGCTGTGTTTAAAAGTGAAAAATCTTTTGTAATCAGTTAGCCACCGTTAGAATCCGACCACGTTAGCCTGTCAGCAAAATTATCAAACCAACCAAACTAACCGAATCATTGAAGGAAGATTCAAACCTCAGTTCTTGATATGTTAAATGTACTACTCGACCACAGTGTTGTGCTAGGATGGATTGAAATAGTAGGTGGAAAATTCTGAAGTACTATGGACTCGGTTGCAGATGAGTCTAACTCATTGGCGAAAGGATCTATAGTGCCTAAGCGTTCTTCGCTCGTTTTATATTCTGATTTATCCTGGAGTATTTTAAACAACATGAACGGGACAGTGGTACGTTTGACGTATCACAAGCTTTAGTGTTCGGAATTGAGAAAAACCAAAAAGAGAAAATTTTGGGTTATTAATGTCAACCCTTAAACTTATTCCATTCAGCTATTCAAATAGTGGCAACCAGGCCAGATACCGACATGTGGAGGTGTAATGTGGAATAATAATGAGTACCGCATGCTATAGTGTTGCGAACATGTTGGACTGTAGATAAATAATGGGAATACCGTCGCATACCTGCTTTCACAAAGTAAAACAAGTGTTATTTTGTGGAGTTATCCAATGAAAGATGTATCAATGGTAGAAGTTAATTGGTACAGAAGAGATGGTGCGTCATTGAATTAGACAATTTGGAGTAAGGTTATGTTGACGCAGATGAATAGGGGATGACTATAAGTAGTCTGATCAGAGTGCGCAGCACGAGATCAGGCGAAAATATAGTTAGATGATCAGGTTTGGGACGATTGCTCTTTGAGAGAGGAAAGTTTTATTCCAAAGGAATAAAGGTAATCAAGTATTCCTGAGAATAACACCAAAGTTGGAACTACAAGGTGTTTTCAAATGAAGAAATTTTATCCGAAGTATATAAGACCTAATCAGATCTTCCAACGCGTCGGTTCAGTAACCTATCGGTTAACTCTATCTCCATTCAGGTCAGGGTTACACGACGTGTCTCTTGTGTTTCACCTTCGGAAATTCATTTCCGATCTCTAGTCAGCCTTAACTTATCAGCCGAATCCAGTTCGAGTTGTTGATCGTGACGTTAATATCCTTCGGAACAAGGGAGATTCCTATTGTCGGAGTGGAATGAACTCAATCCACTAACAGCAAATCCACTTGGGAACTGGAATCTGATATGAAGAAGTGTTATTCCTGTCTTTCTAAAGATAAATTTCTTAATTTCGAGGACGAAATTTCTTTAAGGGGGGTAGATTGTAACATCCCGACTTTAATTAATAGGAGAAATATTAATTAGAGGTATTATTAGGGACTAATTGGAATTATTTACTATGGAAATAAGGGATTTAGTAGAAGAATGGTAGAGTGGTAAATTGAGCATAAAGCTATATTTATATAAATGGGCTTAACACTTTCCTATTTCACAAAAACCATTCATTTGCAACACAAATCTCTTTCTCTCCCCTCTTCTATCTCACGAGCAGCAACAACATAAACAAAGGTTCCATTCCATTCTATTAATCAAGCTTAGCCCACATAATCTCATAATGGAATCAACATGCAAAATCAAAATTGAGTTCTTTAGGTTCCTAGCTTCACATTAAGGTAAGAATCAAGCCATTCCATTTATCCTTTATCTCAATTTCGTACTCTCTCTCTGCCATAAACCAATTTCTGTTCTTTATAACTTGCATGTGATGGATTGAGAAACTTCAACATGGTGGTTGTTGAAGAAACCAAGAGATATTGGATGAAGTTGTCAAACCCGTATCCTGGATATACCCTCAGAAAAACGGTCAGTGCTCTCTCCTCACAACTCCGTTTCGAATGATTCTTTTTGGACTAGAAAGCTAACTTGAATACGCTCATTTTGGCTCTGATTTCATGAATTTTCATCGAGAAACGAATTCTGGGCGAATTTTTGAAGTTGACTGTTCAACCCAGAATTTCCAGAAAATCGTGTTTGAACAGAGCTCTATTCAAAAGGTAATTTCTCCTTCCCTGTAGCTCTGATTCTTTTTCCGCTTGTTGGTATGGAAAGCTAACTCAATTCCGGTCGTTTGGAGACCAATTTCGTGAATTTAGGCCAAGGAATGAAGTCTGTAGGTTGTTCCGAAGTTAGAGGTTTGAAGCTGTCAAATAGGAAATGGATTGAACAAGAGCTGGAAGCTATGTGGATCGATGGTTTAGCAATGAATTCGTAAAACTTCCGAGTTAATCTCAATTCAGGTGGGTTCTTTAGGCTAGGTAGTTAGTTTCCCAATAATTGAAACATGCATGCAAACATAGGATTTTTAGGGAAATTATGTGTGAGGAGAAATAACTCCCAATTTCTCCTCCAAACAGTCGTAAATTATATCCATAATATTGTTACAATGATTTAATTTGAGGATTGTAGGTGTTTGATTCGAAAAATGTGTTTTTCTACAAAACAGAGGCTGAAATACGCAGTTCTCGACCGGCGAGCAGCCGGCGAGCCTTCTTGCGAGTGAACAATTTCTGGGCAGAGTATGAATGGTCCGACGAGCCTTTGCTGGCCCGGCGAGCTTAGGCTGGCCCGGCGAGTGATAGCTCGCTCGGCGAGCATACTCAGAACTGACTTTGTTTCTTGCTTGGGCTTGCTGGAGTGCTCTTTGGGCTAGGCCAGTATATTAGTCTTATTTTTACTAACATTTTCAAAAACTATAAGCACTCGTTTTATACCCTCGAATTGAATTAATATTATTGTAACAATAGAATTTATATAAAATACGAGTTGTTTGTTATCACGGTGCAATCCTAGGGTATGACTTAGGGAATTTAGAAATTATTGTATGCTCCCCGAGCTTTGGGAAAATTATGGTAGTATGAAATAAATTTAGAATCAGTCGATTATGTGCGATTGTGATATCGCTTGTGGACTTCGTTTTAGATGTTCCACCAGTAAAACTTTGTGAGCTGTATGCCGGAACGCTTTCTGTTCGCGGACAAGGCAGGCCTCTGAGATATGCTCACCTCAGAGTGTCTTGCGGTTAAAATCAACAAGACTAATTGTGTGTTACACCCTTATTTAACTATGTTTTATGATAATATGTTATGAATTAAAATATGTTATGACTGATTAGGTTCCCCGGCTTAGTAGCCATTAGGAGGGTAGTAGGACCCACTGAGACTTAATAGTCTCATCCCACTCCATTTATTTTTTTAGGTAGACAGGTTATTTCGGAGCAGGGACTAGGATGGACCTGACGATTGGAGCTGTGCTTGGATTGTCAGCTTAGAAGACTTAGTCTTCTTCCTTGTTTTATTTAGCTTGTTGTTCTGTTGTAGTTTCTTTTCCGCTGTCTGTATCGAATATTCATTATTATCTTAATGATAATGTATTATTCAGCTATATTTCTTTTAATTAATGTACTCAGATTCCAGTTTTAATGCTTCGACTAAATATTCTAGATATTTTTAGTTGGGGCGTTACATTGTCGCAACAACAATTGTATAAATTTTATTTCCTACCATTTGTTTTGAAGCTTATTCCCCCAAAGTTTTGTTTTGTTAGTGGCACATAAGCACAATTCTATCTCTGATATTTCACCTGCAAAAGAGAATTTGAATTTGATTGTTAGAGTTGTTAGTCTAGGGTGTTTAAATGACATATGACCAAAGACAAACTACCATTTTCTATATAAATGATGTTGATGGATTCAAAGGTAATATCAAATTGAGAAATGATTTTCGTATTACCTTTGAATCCATCAGTACACTTTTTTATAGAAAATGCTAGTTTGTCTTTCGTCATGTCCTTAACATACCCTAGACGAACAACTCTAACAATCAAATTCCATTTAATTTTTGCAAGTGAAATATCGAAGATAGAATTGTGCTTAGATGCCACTGACAAAACAAAACTTTTGTGAAATAACCTTTAAAACAAATCATAGGAAATAAAATTTTTACAATTGTTGTTGCGGTAAATTGTTTGTTTACGGGTATGGGTTTATATAGAGTTTACATATAAATGTTTGTTGACTGCATTAAGTTTGTAACTTATTATTTTTGTGCTTGAAAATTTGGTTTTGATTATTTTTTAATGAATTTGATTTTCGGTTTTGATTATTATTTTTTAATGAATTTGATTTTCATGCAACTTATACATTGTGTAACTTATAAATTTTTTTTTTTTAAATATTTGTGTCACTTAAAATTTAAAGTTAAAACAAAACCGTTATTTGGAATGCCATTAAATTTGTCGATTATTATTTGTGTAACATGAAATTTAAGTCAATACATTTTTCACTGACAATAAAACAATTAATCGTTATCAAAAAGAAAAAAATCATTGTAAGAATAATAATTGAAATAATAATAATATTTTTTCAACCTTTCAGATTTTGGCCTATTTACTATGTGAATTTTGCTATTGAGGCCCCCCTACTTGCTCCCAAGCCTCCCTAAAATCCCAAAATACCCCTGAGGACGTGATCAAATAATTTGTCGTCTACGCAACGAATACAAAAAAAATTCGTTGACTACATAACAAATGCGCGTGATTGAACAAATAAACTTGAAGTTCGTTGTCAGCCTACCGAAACAAGCCTCTTTGTCAGTTAGGTGACGAAACGCAAGTGTCGTTGTCTACCCGACGAACGCGCGTAGTTTCGTTGCATACACAATGAAAACCTGTCATATCAGAAACGAAACAAACGATTCGAAGATCACTACAGTATACGAAGCAAACGATTGGGTAAGGATTTGGGGGCGATTATCTGGGCGATTTCGATCTAGCAAGCATCCATTCATTGAATTGTAGTCGATTTCGATCAAAGGAAGCGTGGAACTAGGGTTTGGGACGTTGTGAAGATCTTTGTCACTTAGACAACAAAAATTAAAGTAAGAATCCCTACAATTTAGTTTTATTAATCAATTATTGGTTTTGATTTTGTGATTTAAAGTTGTTTTACTTGTTTGATTTTGATTATAAAAGTCTATATTGCATGCTAAAAAATGAATTGGTAATTTAGAGATTTTGATTTGGTGATTTAGGGTTTATGTGTTGGATTAGGGTATTTGGGGATTTAGGGTTTATGCTAAAAAAAATTGTTGAATATTGTTGATTATATTAATTGAATATTGTTGATTAAGTTAATGTTTTTGTTGATGAAGTTAATTGATTGTTGATTAAGTTAATGATTGTTGAATATTGTAATTGTATTATATGTTCCTTAGAATTTGGATTAAATGTTGAGTTATGTATGATGTTGATAGGATTAGAATTAGGGTATAATAACGATAATCTTTAGAACAACGATAATCTTGTGATAGGATTGGAATTTACAATTTGGATTAATTGATGATGATTAAAATTAGTTGTTTTGAGTTGTGTATAATGTTAGAATTGATATAATAATGTTGATTGTGATTATGTTGCAGGAAGTATGGAAGAAGTTGGTCGTAAACGAGCGGGTAGGGATAGTGTTGCCCATAGCTCGGCATGTAGAGAGCGTGGTTGTTTACCCCGATTTTTAGCAAACAACCGCTAGTCTAATTATTACAAGAAGGATCAACTAGTGAATCCTGGGACATATTGGATTGTGCAGAATTGACGAAAACATTTTCATATTTTCTGGGTTAAATCGGATAATTTGATAAAAACAGTAAAATCACTCGACTTGGTCGAATGGGTTTGCTTAAAGTAAAATGCTTCAAAATTAAATTTGCAGAAAACTTGTAAATGAATTGCAGATAAAGTTTAAAGAAGAACTTTGAAAAGTAAAAGCATGCAACAAGTAAATTGCAGAAAAGGTTTAAACATGCAATGAAATAAACTGCAAAAAGGCTTAAAGTGCAGAAACTTTAAATGGAAAACAAGTAATCAATACTTGGAGAATGTAAATTGCATTAAACAATTGTAAAAACGTTTACAAAGATTTGGTACACAGATTCGTACATGTTCCATTTTGCACTCATTTCGCTCGTTGACATGGGTACTCTGAGTTTGTCAGGAATTTGCATGAGAATTGTGAACCCGTTTCTCCTATCATAAACTAATATTTATAGACAAACAGAATAACCGTCAAAAACCTACATAACGTCTAACTAAACTCCATGTGTCTTCGACAATTTGAATTTCTTGGACACCTGGCAAGGCTTTCGAACGTTATCCACTTTGAATATTTTGCTAAGTCCAGAGTATGCTTTCTCCGTACTGCATAATACGTTATACAAGCAAACACACACACACACACACACACACACACACACACACACACACACACACACACACACATATATATATATATATATATATATATATATATATATATATATATATATATATATATATATATATATAATTTCGACAAACACAACATAGTGTCGAAGCAATCAATCATATATTTATTAAATTAGGTTCCTGTCGAATTCGACAGCTTTTTCAGATTCGACAGTGAACTTTACATACTAATAGGCCTTCGACGTCGAATGCCTTAATTTTCCCTTGATTCATTAATCAACCAATTTCCAAGAGAATATTAAAATACAATAATATACATTAAATGAGAATTCATCTTCTCTCTCTCCAATTCATTAATGCCTGTCGAAAATACAGGCTAACAAATTGCCCCCTCAAAAATGCCAATTTCGACTGCATGTCGAATACGAAAGGAAGAAATGGCAGTTTTGAAGATTCTCTTTCTTTTCAACTTCTGCACGGTTACCAAAGACGGCGCAAACGTCACATTAATGTCAAATCAATCATGACAAAATATGTAACCGTCACCTCAATCCCCACAAACCATGATTTCCACTTTTTTAGCACAATGGTGGGACAAGTGGCAGGATCGGAACGATTGAGATGGAAAATGGTGGTGCTTCAGTTACCAACTGCATGCAAATCTGCAGAGTCTATAAATAGCAAACATAGTCCAACACTTTCACTTTTCTGAAATTCCAAACATTCATCTTCCCTTCAGCAGAGAACCAGTACGCATTTTCTTTTAAAAACCATCAAAACAACTCATCAATCTCACCTTATTCTTGCGTTTTTGCTTGATCCAAACCATCCAAAACGATTATTGAACATCTCTGCTCATCATTACCGTTTCTATCCTTGATTTTCAACCAGAAACAAGTGAATTTTGAGGGTTTTTGGTTTTCTGCTACTTTTGCACCTGTCAAATCTTCATCACCTCAAGAACACCAAGAACATCAAGAAACAACAATGGCTTCATCTTCTTCCACCAGAAATATTGTTCCTATTGCTGTAGATGACATAGAGCTTGTCATGATTGAAGATTCAGTGTTTGTGTCGGAACCTGCTATTACTGCTGTCGAAAGCAGCATATGGGGAGAAGAATTGCTGATACCTCATAGAGTTGAAGGTAAAACTCTTGCCTTTACAGGCCCTTTTCCTTCTTCTAATAACTTTACTGAAGAGATAGGTAGCATTTTCCCTCTTCATGTTACTTGTGAGCCAAAAATATTTGCCAATTCTGTATTCGACATGAGTTTTTTCGAACCTGGCTATAGGGCTTTTAGATCTGCACCAATAATTGGTGAGGGCTATCTTAAATGGCTTAATAAGGTCGAAAAACAATATGGCAAGTTCTGGAAAGAGAGTGGTATATTCGACTTGATCCAGCTGTCGAGAGAGGGACCCAAGTATAATGCAGAAATGCTAATAGCTGCCCTTCATTTTTGGGAAAGCTCTACCAACACCTTTCATCTGAAAGCAGGCATGATGACCCCAACCTTATTTGACGTTGCTGCCATTACTGGCTTAAGACCCACAGGACCCACTTTCGACCCTAAATACACCACTGCCAATCATCAATTTGACTTCAAAGTCCTATCCTTTTCAGGATTTCTCAAAAATCACCATGACCTCAGTAGCGAAGAGGTATCACATGAAGAACACATAGCCTTCCTGACTTATTGGCTATCACATTTTGTCCTTTGCACTTGCTCTCTGCAAGTTGTGAAAAGATTAGTTCCTCTCGCCATCATGCTTCACCAGGGTTTGGATGTAGCTTTAGGAAGATTTATCTTGGCTTCCCTTTATGATTCCTTAGGACAAGCTAGTGATCTTCTTAAGAAAACTGACAAAGGCTCACAGCTCACCCTCTCTGGACCCATCTGGCTTCTGCAATTATGGCTAAATGCCACTTTTGAAACCAACTTCAAACTTTTCCTCCCTACTCACATGGAATCCTCTGTCGCTTCTCGACAATCAGAAGGCACTAGGTTAGCCTTGTTGAGGCAGAGAGAAACAAATTTGACCACTCGACAACTCTTCTTTCAGTACTTCAAAACTCTTCTCGCCTTCGACGAGATTACCCCTCAAAACACCCATTTTATCAAAAGAACCATTGGACCAGCTTGGTTTAAAAGACCATTTCCTGCAACAAATCCAAATGATGAGGAAGATACAAACAACATTTGGAGAATGTTTTTGAACCCAACAATCCTATCCTCAAGGCAAGGGATTGACAAGAGACATTTGAGCTTGGTTGGATACCAACCCAATTTGGTTGCTCGCCAATTTGGCCTAAGTCAGTTCAGGCCAAAGAGCTTGTTCAAGAACAAAGATGATATTGTCTTGGGCAACTCTGGAATGTCTGTCGAGTACTTTGAACGTCGTTTGAAGCTTGCTGACGAGCACTCTTACAACCTTACACCTGTTGCCTTTGAAACATCTCAATACTGCACCTATGAATTTGCTGCATGGTGGAGCTTGCACTATGAGAGGCATGCCAAAGATGAGAAACTGCTATTGCGTGCATTGAATGCAGGATTCGACGCTTTGCAGCCAAGGACTCCCAAAGGCAAAGGTAACTTGACTAAAAATAAACAAAGTTATTTTTATAATGTTTGTAAATTTAACTCCTCATTGATGTTTGATTTTCTTTATTTCGACAGCAGGTGTTTCTAATGTCACCAAGACTAAAGAAACCAACATCTCCACTGACTCTAGTGCCCCTGCTGTGACTTCCAAGAAAACACTCCCAAATACTGGGGCTAAGGTATCAACTTCAAACTAGTTTTTTAACTTAGTTTTTATTTTCAGTTTTTTACAAACATTTTGAACATTTCGACACTTAACTTGAAATGCAGAGTCGAAAGAGAGTCAATGTGGCTTCAAAAGAAACTGGAGAGCCCACCATTCAGAAGAAACAGAAAACTCTAACCATTAAGGAGCCAACAGTCTTACTGTTCGACACAACCTTTTAAGTTCATTTTAACTTCAAAGAAATTTTGTGTTAATAGTCTTAATGTTTCGTTTCAGCCTGCTGGTAGTGCTCAAGAAAATCCTACTGCTGCTGCCCCTAATGGAGAAGGCCAAAGAGACAAAGGAAAGGCCAATGTAGAAACTAGTGAGGCTAGCACACCACCAACAAGATCTAATGCTGACAAACCTCCAAAAAAGAGAGTTGACAAGGAAAAAAAGAAGAAGAAGAAGAAGAAGAAAGTTAAGTCCAGCTCTAAAGCTTCTGCAGAAACAGAAAAAGAAGCTGAGATTACTCCTTCCAATCCTCCTGTCGAAGATCAACCAGCACCACACACTGAAAACACCACCACTGAAGTTCTTACCCCCAGGCAAGAGAATACCAGTTCATGTTCACATGATCTTGGTGCTAAGGTAAAAAATCTTCTCACCTTTTAAGACTTTGTCAATAAAACAAAATCTTTCCCTCATAACCTTTCTCATAATTTCATTTTACCTTTCCTTTCGACAGGATACTAATGAAGAGAATATCAACATGAATGTTGATAATGAGGACAATGCCAACATGGCTGTAGAAAATGAAGAGGATGTGGCCCTAGGGGTCGGAACCAATGATGTCGAGGCCAATCCAAATCAAACTGAACAAGACCCAGTAATTGAACAAGTTCCATACATCAACCTTGACTCTGAAGAAACCATCCTTCATAATCCTGCTGAATCCACTCACTCATCAGAAGGCACATATGTCGAAATGGCATTCGACAATGAAGAGGAAGAAGCTATGCCAGAGGCTGCTGAGGGAGGTTCTGAAATACTCCCAGTTTCCTCAACTTCAAAGTTGTCTGCTGACGTTGGATTGTCAGAGATGCAGTTCATTGCCACGAAAGACTCTGATCCTGCTGCAGCACTAAAGATGCTCATTTCAAGCAAGAGCAATAAAGAACAGAACAAAAGTGCTTCACACCAAAGCAGTTCGACAGCCTCTGATTCAGAGATTCGTTCGACGGTGAGACAAGACTCTTTGCTCCTCAAGCTGCACACAGATTACATCAACAAGGACGTCTTCTCATTGATTGAAGCCAACCCTAGCAGCGCCTTTGCCCACTTAGACTTTCTGAAGAAATTTCACAACCCCATGACTGATGGTGCCACTCTTGGTAAGGTCATTCAACTTGAAAACCTTATTGATGGTTTCACCAAGGCCATTCAGAAAAGGCAAAGCAATGCCTCAAGGTTGGAAGCTCAAACTCAAGCCCACGCTGTATTGGTCGAAAAGGCAAAGGCTGCTCAGGCAAATGTCGAACGCCTTGAAAAGGACATTGAGTCGAATGCTGAAATCACAGGATATGATCAGAATATTGCTGACTGGGAGAATGAGGTTGCTGAGCTGAACTTGAAAATTCAAAGTCTGAATGCCAAGATCACCAATGAAAAGGCTAAGCATGAGGAAGCCAAAGCTAATATTTCCAAGGCAACCAAAGCTATGATTGACAAAGAGGCGAATGCTGGCATCAAGTATTTCAGCCATTCTGCAGCTGTCGAGGAAGAGATCAAAATCTTGATGGATTCTAACATGATTCTCGACGCATAAGTTACCTCATTCAAAAGCCTATATGAAGACTTGAAGAAAAAGTTTTAACTTTGTAATAGTTTAGTTCTGCTGTTCTTAGTTTTTTGCTTCAACTATTTGAACAATTTGTTTATGGTTTTTTGGTTTGTAATTTCGACAATGCCCATTTTGTGGCGAACCAATTTATGATCACCATTTTTCATTATGTCTTAAGCTTTATTCTTCGTTAATTTTTATTTCTTGCAACGCTGGTTTATACTTCTTCAAGTATTTACCATTTATAATTAACGAACGTTGTTCTTCTGTTAATTCTTCAATTTCATAAGCACCATTTGAAAAAACTTGAACAACTTTAAAAGGCTCTTCCCAATTTGGAGACCATTTGCCTAAGACTCTGTCTTTTTTATCCATTGGCAAAATAACTTTCCAAACCAAATTTCCAACACTAAAGGTTTTAGACTTAACCTTTTTATTATAAGCCTTAGCAACTCTTTCTTTCTGTCGAGTTAACATCTCTAAAGCTTTTATTCTCTCCTCATCTAAATCAACTAATTCGTCTAACATCATATCCCAATAATGATCCCTTGGGATTTCTGCTTGCCTTTGAATTCTAACTGACTGCAGATGTATTTCGACAGGCAAGATTGCATCATGCCCATATGTTAGTCGAAAGGGTGTGGTATTAGTTGATTCTTTTGGAGAATTTCTACATGCCCATAAGACTTGATCTAAAGTTTTGTTCCAATTTCTAGGCTTTTGGGCAATATGCTTTTTAATCAAACCAATAATGATTTTATTGGCAGCTTCTACTTGACCATTTGCTTGGGCATAATATGGTGTAGAGGTTAAAAGTTTAAAACCAGTTTGTTGGGCAAATTCAACCATCTTTCGTCCAGTGAATACTGAACCTTGATCTGTAATAATAGACTCAGGTATACCAAATCTATAAATGATGTGACTTTGTATAAAACTAATCATTGCTTCTTGGTCAACATTTGGTAATGGAATTGCTTCTATCCATTTGGTAAAATAATCTATACCAACTAAAATATAACGTTGGTTTTTTGACGAACTTGGTTTAATTTCACCAATTAAATCTAAAGCCCATCCTCTAAAAGGCCAAGGTTTTACTATTGAATGGAGTTCACTTGCAGGCACATGTTGTATACCTGAATGTCTTTGACACTCTTGACAACCTTTAGCAAACTCTATACAGTCCTTTAAAATTGTTGGCCAATACACACCTTGTCGAAATAACAACCATTTCATTTTGTGGCCTGCCCGATGAGATCCACATGCACCACTGTGCACATCAGATATAGCCAAATAAGCTTCAGTTTCACTTAAACATTTTAGCAAAACTCCCTCAGGTGTTTTCTTCATTAGTTCATTACCAATGGTGACATAACTCAAGGCTCTATATTTGATTTTTCTATTGGTTGTTCCATTTGGATCTTTCAAATATTCGACAAGTTGTTTTCTCCAATCATTGTCAGATAGATTGTCAATGGCAAAAATTTCAAAAATTTCTGAATTTTCGTCATAATCATAAATGGTGTCTTGACCACTGTCTTGTGGCAAGTCTGCCCCCACAAGTTTTGGCATTGACAATTCCAATGAAGGAGGTTGATCAACAATGAGTTTATCTTTAATTTCAATCAACTCTTCTAGTTTTTCACTAGAGATTTTATAACCAGAAGCTATTTGAGCCAAATCATTGGCTTCTTGATTTTCTATGCGAGGTACATGTTCAAAGATAACTTGGTCGAAACGTTTTAGCAAAGAAATTGCCATGATAAAATATTTCATCAAGTGTTCTTTTATGCATTTGTATTCTTTTGTCAATTGTTTCAACACCAATTCTGAATCACCTCTAATCAAAATATTTTTTGTCCCCAAGTCTAATAAAATTTCCAGGCCTGTTATCAAAGCCTCATATTCTGCTTCATTATTTGAGCAGAACCCATTGATTTTATATTTGAACTTGGTGGGAATTTTGGAGGGAGAAATGATTAAAATCCCAATTCCAACTCCATGTTTATGTTTAGAACCATCAAAATATAATTTCCAAGGTTCTGAATCTACATAGTTTTGTGGAGTTTCTAATGCAGAATGATTCACTATAAAATCAGCCACAATTTGGCCTTTAACTGCCTTTAAAGGTTTATAAGTTAGTGAATATTCTGTCAAGGCTAAGGCCCATTTTCCAATTCGACTATGCAGGATTGGTTTAGACAACATATGTTTGATGATATCACAATGAGAATAAACAAAAACATCAACAGGCTTTATATAATGCTTGAGTTTCATACAAGAAAAATACAAACATAAGCATAATTTTTCAATGCTACTATATCTGGTTTCAGCATTATTTAAAACCCTACTTACGTAATAAATGGCTTTTTCTTCGCCATTTTCATCTTCCTGAGCAAGCATACTACCCAGTGTCGAATCTGACGCTGATATATACAACTTCATGAATTTGTTCCTTATTGGAGGCATTAACATTGGTGGGTTTGACAAATAACTCTTGATTTCGTCAAAAGCTTGTTGTTGGTCTTGCCCCCAAGTGAAAACACTTTCTTTCTTGAGTCGAAGTAATGGCGAAAACGGTTGAGCTTTACCACTTAGATTTGAAATGAATCTTCTCAAGAAATTGATCTTCCCAAGTAAGGACTGAAGTTGCTTTTTTGTAGTTGGAGATTTGGTCTCCATAATAGCCTTTGTTTTGTTTTGATTTATTTCAATGCCCTTTTTGTGCACAACAAACCCAAGGAAATCTCCTGCATTAACACAAAAAGCACACTTTAATGGATTCATTTTTAATCCATATTTCCTCATCTTTTCAAAAGATTTTCTCAAGTGATCTAAATGATCATCATTTGACGAGGATTTGACAACTATGTCGTCAATATACACTTGCATGAAAGTGTATATGTATTCATGAAAAATTAACTTCATTGCTCTTTGATAAGTAGCCCCAGCATTTTTCAAACCAAAGGGCATCACTACCCATTCATATGTGCCTAATGCTCCTGGGCATCTGAAGGCAGTTTTGGGTACATCATTCTCAGCAATGAAAATTTGGTTATATCCAGAATAACCATCTAACATACTTAAATATTCAAACCCAGCTGCTGAGTCTATTAGCATTTCTGCCACAGGCATAGGATATTCGTCTTTTGGTGTAGCATTATTTAAATCTCTAAAGTCTATGCATACTCTAAGAGAACCATTTTTCTTAATCACAGGCACTATATTTGCTAACCATTCGACATACCTTGCAGTCCTGATAAATTTGCTCCTCAGCAGCCTTTCAATTTCTTCTTTGATCTTCGACATGATTTCTGGTGTGAATCTCCTAGGTAATTGTTTCACTGGCTTTTTATCTGGTCGAACTGGTAGTTCATGTTCCACCAACTTTCTGCTCAAATCTGGCATTTCGTTGTAATCCCAAGCAAAACAATCTTTGAATTCCATCAGGAGTTGCACCACTTTTGCCTTCAGATCAGGAGGAAAGTTTGCACTGATGTATGTTGGTCTTTTCGTCAGACCATCTCCAAGGTCAATTTCTTGCAAAGGATCCTGTGCTTGCATCTTGTGACTTTGACTGATTGGATCTTTTTCAAATCCTAGGGGTTCTTCATCATAGATGCAATCCAGCTTTTGCATCTCTGGCTTGTGTTTGCCAAATTTTATATCATTGGCTGCAACAGCCATATTTTCTAACAATGAATTGGCTTCTAAAGCCAATTTGATTATATTTTCAGCCATATAGGCCAAAATCTTTGCCCAAGTTTGGGACTCAGACATAGTAATCTTCATTGATATCCCACCCAGTTGGGTAGTTCTGGCCTTCATATTCGCCATATTCAATGTCTCCATCTTCTCTTTCCCACAGAAAAACATGTGTGGGGTCCAACTTGATTGAATGGTGAACATTTCTCACTGAACGATATGCAAAATCCCTTTCAGTGCATGGCGAGATAGTTGCCAATTTTTTGTCGAATGAGTGCTTTGTGAGATGATGAACTTCAGTTTTGAAGTAGCTTTGGTCTGCTTCAACATTTTCAACAATACCATCATCTCGCCAGATAATCAGGCGTTGGTGCAAGGTAGATGGGACTGCCCCCACGCCATGAATCCACTCTCGTCCTAGGAGCAGATTGTAATTTGCCTTAAAGGCCACAACCAAAAATAAGGTTGGCCTTATAGTACTTCCAACAACCACATCCACCTGGATTGCTCCTAATGACAAACCAGTTTCACCCTCATAGTTTGACAGAACAATGTTGTGAGGATGAAGATCCACCAAGGATTTGCCAATCTTTTTCAGAAGAAATTCTGGCATTAGGTTGACAGCAGCACCACCATCAATCAACACTTTGTTGATTCCTACATTATTCACCTTGGCCTGGATGAAGAGAGGCTTCAAGTGATTTTTCATGCCTTCATCTGGCCTCTCAAATGTAGCCATTTGGTCTTCCAAAGCACCATTGTTCATAACGTAGTAACAGACTGGCCTGTGAAGGGCCATTTGCATTCCAGATTCTTCTTCTTCATCTGTTATTTCAGAACAGACGTCGAACTCCCTTGGCAGAATTGACACAACATTCACCATTATGTCGAGATCAGGTTCAAAATTCAGAAAATCATCAGCTTCCATGTGTTCGTCTTCGACATCATCAGCAACTGAAGACTCTATTTTTGGTTCAACTAGCCTTTCGCTCATTGGCTTCTTAGCCAATTCCATAGGCTTCTTTCCCTTACCATCAGTAGTAATCTGGGAATTTTGAGCAGCCACCTTTTTCTGGCGTTGATATCTACGCCATTGAGATCTTGTCATAGGGTTTTTCCCTTTGTAGTTATTCCTGTAATCATACTTCCTTGATTCAGAATCTTTCTTGGGATTGGAGTTACTAGAACTTCCTTTCTCGAAATTCCTTTGGCTAGAGACCATGTTTCTCCCATGAACCCATTGATTGATAGGTGTCCTATTTGAGGGGACAAATGATTTCTGTGGTCCCAACCTTTGATGCACAGGCGCCTGTTGGCTATTCAGAATGTTGGAATATGTTGGCCTTTGATTGGGCCAATTGTTTCTGCCCTGACTATGAGGCAAAAATTTGGTGAGGCCTGCAGCAGCCTTCTTGTCGAACATGGCACTACAGTGAGGACATAATGTAGCTTCGCCATCATTCTCGTTGCAGCGTTGAAGGAAATCTAGCAATTTCTCTCCAGCCTGTGGATACACCTCTTCCACTTTGTTTTCGTATTCTTCCTCAGGAATGGAAACCAATTGCCCCCCTTCAGTGAGGTTCAATGCTTCCAACATCAGGCATTCAAATGGCTCTGTGTAAGCAGCATCAGCAATTTGTAATGGATCCTCATCCACCTGCTGTTTGGATTTTGGCTTTTCGCCAAATTTGAGTCTTCCTTCCTGCAGGGCTTTCTGGACCAGATCCCTGAAAAGAACACATTGTGAGGTTTTATGACCCAAGAAATTATGATATTTACAAAAACCTCTTTTCTTACGTTGTTCCAAAGGTGGAACTTTTAAACCCTTTGGCACAATTATTTGGCCATCAGTAACCAATAGGTCAAAAATTTCATCACATTTAGTAATGTCGAACGTATATGTCTTAGAAACAAATCTATCATTTTTTGGTTCGACAGGATTATTTCCATTTGATGGTTTTAACATTTTACAAGTATAGGGAGGTCCTGGTTTTAATTCAGCAATATTAACCTCGTTATTTTCTATGTAATCCTGACCATCGTCGAACTCATTTTCACTTTCATAAGTTTCTATATACGCCACTTTTTCTTTTTTATGAAATTTAGAATTTCTGACTTTTTCAGCCCTGAGGCGTTCGACCTGTCGAACACGATCTGCTAACTGGGCCATATCTCTTAAATGTTGAGTATCTAACTTCTTCCTAATGGAATAGTCAAGGCCACCAGCAGCCATTTCAACCAATTCATGTTCAGGCACTTGAGTAAAGCACCTTGCCTTAAGGAGGCGAAACCTATTCAGATAATCATCAATGGCCTCTGAAGTTTTATGTTTCATACTGGCTAATTCTTTAAGGTTAATCCTAGATTGTCCCATATAAAATTGTTCATGAAATAGTCTTTCTAACTGAGTCCAATTATGAATTGAATGAGGGGGAAGTGTGGTAAACCACGTAAAAGCATTCTTTGTGAGGGAATTGGGGAAAAATTTCATTCTTAAATCCTCATTATTTGCTAAATTCCCTGCTTCTGCCATATATCTGGCAATGTGTTCGACAGTAGACTCATTAGTATCACCAGCAAATTTTGTAAATTTGGGAATCTTCCATCCCCTTGGCAGTTCTGTCTGCAATACATATTCAGACAATGCTGACACGAAATTTGGCCTATGCAATCCTATATTCAAACCATTTTGGGCCAATATATTTTCTACTAAGTTGGCTAAGTTGTTCTGCCCTGCTATATTATCTTGTCGAACGTTCCTAAGAACATTATCAGCATTTTGGTTTCTATTAACCAATACCACTCCTTGTTCTGGCTGTTTTCCTTCAATGCGCAGTGGTTGGGCTTGAACTTCTGGTTGAATTTCTGGGTTTGCACGAGGAACCCTTTGGTTATTTGGAGCATCAGGGGCTCCAAAAAAGTCTGCCATTCTCCCCATTTGATTGGCTAATAGCAGATAACTATCATTGGTCGTCTGTAACATGGGATTAAAAATTGTGCCAATCTGTTGGGTCAACGCGTTCACCATATCATGGTTGCTCTCATCCATTTGTTGCCTTAGTACTGCCATAGAGTTATTTGTCAGATTAAGAGAATTTCCTCTATTTCCCATCGCAGAAGACGAGGGAGAACTTTCTATTGAAGGCCAATTATATAGGTTTGCCATCGTTGTTGTTGGCATTCCAAATTGTGGGTTTCTAGGCAACCAGGGTGGTCTTGACGGTGTTCCTCCAACTTGACTACCGTCTGTGTATCCATGTGTGTGTGATACGTTTGTTGGCATGGATGACATGTTTGGTTGTGTCATTGCTGCACCATTAGGATTTGGAGGGGGAAATCCTCCTATCATACTTGAAGTAACGGCAGGCATTGTTGATCCACTGGCGTTTGCGCCAACGGTACTAGAATTCATTGCAAGGTTCGAACTTCCGCCATTATTATTATTATTATTATTATTATTATTATTTGGGATACTCTCAGAAGTTGTAGAATTTAATGCAGGACATGTTGGCCCATCAGTAGAATTGGCGTTAGAAACGCCAGATGCTGGCTGACTAGGTTGCCCTGCCACATTCTGGGGATTTGGAATCAGATTCGTTTCTGCTCCATTATTATTGTTATTATTAGAAGAATTGCTTGGTGGTCTCACCATTCTAGTACGAGGACGAGTTGATATTTTTGAGAAATCTGGAAGAGATTTTCCACTCCTCAAATGCATATAAGAATACACACACAATCAAACTTCAACACCAAACAACAATTTTGCAAAAAGTTTCAAAAATAAACAAAATAAATCACACAATCCAATTTGTCCCACTGGGCGTGCCAATTTGTTTACCCCGATTTTTAGCAAACAACCGCTAGTCTAATTATTACAAGAAGGATCAACTAGTGAATCCTGGGACATATTGGATTGTGCAGAATTGACGAAAACATGTTCATATTTTCTGGGTTAAATCGGATAATTTGATAAAAACAGTAAAATCACTCGACGCAGTCGAATGGATTTGCTTAAAGTAAAATGCTTCAAAGTTAAATTTGCAGAAAACTTGTAAATGAATTGCAGATAAAGTTTAAAGAAGAACTTTGAAAAGTAAAAGCATGCAACAAGTAAATTGCAGAAAAGGTTTAAACATGCAATGAAATAAATTGCAGAAAGGCTTAAACGTGCAATGAAATAAATTGCAGAAAGGCTTAAAGTGCGGAAACTTTAAATGGAAAACAAGTAATCAATACTTGGAGAATGTAAATTGCATTAAACAATTGTAAAAACGTTTACAAAGATTTGGTACACAGATTCGTACATGTTCCATTTTGCACTCATTTCGCTCGTTGACATGGGTACTCTGAGTTTGTCAGGAATTTGCATGAGAATTGTGAACCCGTTTCTCCTATCAGAAACTAATATTTATAGACAAACAGAATAACCGTCAAAAACCTACATAACGTCTAACTAAACTCCACGTGTCTTCGACAATTTGAATTTCTTGGACACCTGGCAAGGCTTTCGAACGTTATCCACTTTGAATATTTTGCTAAGTCCAGAGTATGCTTTCTCCGTACTGCATAATATGTTATACACACACACACACACACACACACACACACACACACACACACACACACACATATATATATATATATATATATATATATATATATATAATTTCGACAAACACAACATAGTGTCGAAGCAATCAATCATATATTTATTAAATTAGGTTCCTGTCGAATTCGACAGTGAACTTTACATACTAATAGGCCTTCGACGTCGAATGCCTTAATTTTCCCTTGATTCATTAATCAACCAATTTCCAAGAGAATATTAAAATACAATAATATACATTAAATGAGAATTCATCTTCTCTCTCTCCAATTCATTAATGCCTGTCGAAAATACAGGCTAACAGTGGTGTACCACCGACGCGTAAAAGACGGATGGGTGGTAGAATGAAGGAAGTGTCTTCTACAGCGGAGAATCATCCTGTAACATCCCAACTTTAATTAATAGGAGGATTATCAATTAAAAATTATAAACTCATGTTTGTTAGAAGTGTATTGGATTAATTAAGTGAAAGTTGATTCTATTGAAGCAAACACTACACACAGTGGACCCCAAACCTCATTTAAATGATCTAAACTAGAACACCACTTTCATTTCTCTATTTGTGAAAAGTTAGTATACTCCCTTTTCTCATTTCCTCTCTCACAAAATCAGCAACAACAACTTTCTCTCAACCTTCTCTTCTCTCACGCCAACCACCATCATTAACTCATCAACTTGATTCTTCATCACTATAATAGCATGCATGTGTGATTCTTGGGCAAAGTATGCTATTGGAAATGAATTGGAACCATGAAACCATTCTCTCCCTCTGTTTTGAACTCTCCTCCTCCTTCTCTATTGTTGCAGCAATAACAACATCACTCCATTATCACACAAACCCATATATAACCTCACATGCAAGCTTATATTTGTAATCCTTGAGTCTTGGGCTTTCAAGTAAGGTAAGCCTCATTCTAAATCATCTAATTCTTCTCAAATTCGTGCTCCAATTTCAAGGGTTTCAACTCAGAAATTTAATTGCATGCAAGGGTTCAAGTGATTTGGGAATTGGAACAAATTTGTCAAACCCGTATTCCTGGATATACCCTCAGTAAAATGGTAAGAAATCTCTCCTCACAACTCCGTTTCGAATGATTCTTTTTGGACTAGAAAGCTAACTTGAATACGCTCATTTTGGCTTTGGTTTCATGAATTTTCATCGAGAAACGAATTCTGGGCGAATTTTTGAAGTTGGATGTTCAACACAGGATTTTGCAGAATTTGTAGTTGGACAAGTCTGTGCTAAATCGATCACTACTCTCTCCCTGTAACTCTGATTGAACTGATTCTAGTTGTCATAGTTAGATAACTCAATTCCGGTCGTTTCGATGTAGGTTTCGTAATTTTAGATTCAGTTTTGAGGTCTGTGGACGAATTTAAAGTAGAGGACCTGATGCAGCAATTATACAAGAAAATTCTGTTTTGGGATTTATAATATTTCGCTGCAAATTCAGTTTCTCGGAGAGCTCTAAAGTTGTTAGCTTGGTGTTTAAAGCTTCTGAGTTAATCTCAATTCCAGGTGGGTTCTTAGGCTAGTTTAGTTAATTTTCCCCAAATTAAATATTTGCATGTTAACTTAGGAAAATTAGAAATTAATTGTGTGAGGAGAATTAGATCCCAAATTCTCTTCCATTGTGTTCTATATTAATTATTTTACGTATCTGCACTATCTCAGAAGTTGATTGTAGGTGTAACTTTTCAAAATTGATGATTTTCGTAAAACAGGGCACTTTCTGCATGAACTCGCCATAGCGAGTGTTCATGGCGAGCATCCAAATTCTGGGCTGATGAAACTCGCCGTGCCGAGCAACTGCTCGCCTAGCGAGTTGAGTTAGGCCAGGACCTGCAGTTCGCCATGGCGAGCTAGGTAACTCGCCGTAGCGAGCTAAGTGCAGAAATACCTATACTTCTTTTCTAAATTATTTTAAAGACACTCGTTTTATATCATCGCTGAGATAGATAACTTGCAGATATACAATTTAATTAATATTTAACATGAGGTCAATCACAATTCAGAATTTAGGGAATAACGTAGAATTAAGTTGCATCTTCCCCGGGTCTTGGGATAACTACGGTAGTATGAAACTCAATTTAGAATCAGTCAATCATGTGCGGTGTAGTATGCTGCTTATGGGCCTCCAATGGAGCAACCCATTAGGAAAATGATTGTGAGCTTAATGCCGTGGTCGAATCGATTGACGGACATGGCGGGCCTTCGAGACATGCTCACCTCGAAGTGTCTTAGCGGAATAAAATTAATAAGACGTTCTCTGTGATACACCTTTAATTATGTTTATTATTATGTTATGATATGTTAGAATAATATATGGACTGATTAGGTGCCCCGGCGTAATTCGTCATTAGGAGGGTAGTAGGACTCACTGGGACGAAGTGACTGTCTCACCCCACTCCCTTTTTGATATAGGTAAGACAGGTTAATTCGGAGCAGGGACCAGGTTGGACCTGACGATTGGAGCTGTGCTTGGATTGTCAGCTTAGAAGACTTAGTCTTCTTCCTTGTTTCTTTTTAGCTTGTTGTTCTGTTATAGTTTCTTTTCCGCTGTTTGTACCGAATATTCATTATTATCTTAATGATAATGCATTATTCAGCTATAACTATTTTAATTAATGTACTCAGATTCCAGTTTTTAACGTTCCGACTAAATATTCTAGATATTTTTAGTTGGGGCGTTACACATCCTGATCCGATGCCCGAGCCCGATACTACTTTAGAGACGGAGCATGAGGTGGAGGTTGAGGAGAATGATATGGATGAGGGAGAGGAGGAGCAGGAAGATGACGATGACAATGGGAATGAAGAAGAATTAGAAAAGGTGGATGAGTTTGACCAAGAGACGCCGTCTCCTCCGAAGAAGCCAACTAGGAAGACACCACGAAGAAAATGACCTTTAATGACGAGGGGGCGAATGGTGCCACCACTAGACGCACCGGAGGGCGGATACCCAGGTGGGCCAAGTGATCTTTCACTGTTGCTGTCTTTTGGAAAGCATATTGCAAACTCGTTGTGGTTGGGAAAAGTAATTTTTTAACAATTTAACAATTTAATATATGCCTTAATTTTTATATATGCCTTAATTGGTAGTTGGTATTTGTTATAATCGTGTTCATATATCATATTTATGTGTGTGATTATGTTGATTATTATGTAGAGATATGTAGTGAACGCGTAAATGATTATGTTGATTATGTAGAGATAATTATATACGTAAATGATGTATGTCTATTTATATATCGTAAATGAATATTTGTGAATCGCTGAATGTCTATAATAATATGTTTCACTTTATTTAAAATTCATTTACTAACTCTCTATTTTATTTAAAATTCCATAAACTTAATTTTTATATATGCCTTAATTCGTTAATATTAATTTGTTTGCAGTTTCCATTGCGATATTTGAGGTGCATGAACAACGGCAAAAAAATTAACGACTTTGAGTTGCCTGGAGGACACTTGCATTGATTTTGGGATTGGGTAAATGCAAGTGGATTGCGACCCCTGCTGAAGACAAACTACGACAATGTGGATTGAGGTTTACTGACGACATTCACAGAGATGGCAAACAGAGACCGGCACATTACATTTAGCGATCAGGGAAGTGACCATCACTCTTGATGATGTTGCGTGCTTGCTGCACATTCCTATTAGTGGTAAGATGCTTAACCACGAACGAACTGCATGCACGCAGGCAGAAGGAGCAAATATGTGTGAAGATTACCTGAACTTTGGCAAGGCGGATTGCAAGGTTGAATTTCATAAGATGAAAGGAGCACATATCGGATTTCAGAAGCTTTTACAGTTATACCGGACAACCTAAACGTTGCTCAGAAGGCTGAGAATGATAAGGAGCCGGAGGACGACGTACGGTTCTACAGGGAATGCACAGTCAGATGTTTTTGCTGTACTTGCTTAGTTCGACACTATTCACCAACAAAAGTACGCAGTACGTGGATGTGATTTTTCTGACATACTTGCAAGACCTGGATGTAGTGAACACGTGGAATTGGGGTGCCTCAGGACTCGCTTATCTGTTCAAGTATTTGGAAAAAGCGACTAGGCAGAAGAGCGGAAACAACGGCGGTTACAATTGCCTTTTTCAGGTAAATATTTAATTTAATATCATTGTTTGTGTTTTGATTGATTTTAGTTTTTTTGCGTAATAATTTAATATCGTTGTCAACATATTTTGTTTGAATTTATTTATTTTCCGTTATAATTCATTATCGTTGATAATATGTTTTGATTGAATTTGTTTATTTTGCATTATATTTTAATATCGTTGTTAACATGTTTTGTTATTTTTGCGCAGGCTTGGATTCATGCGCATTTCCCTAGACTTGGGACATATGTTTTCAGTGACAAATATGAGCCCGAAAATCCCTTGGCTGCAAAATTTCAACCAATGAAAGGGGGTCAACAACCAGATGAAACAAGGTTGGCATTGGATCGGATGGAGTTGGACAACGTCGTGTGGCAACCCTATGAGGATCGTCGTCATATAAAGCCATTTGAAGATTGCAGTTGGTATTCAGGATGGATTATGTGTGGAACGTCAATGATTTCCCCGCATTTGCCTGAGCATGTCCTCCGGCAATATGGACATGTACAGTCAATACCGAGAGCTCTGTACATAACTGCAAAGGCGAAGATGAACAGTGTAACGCCCCAAATTTTATAAACTAGTATTTTCTTTATATTATTAATTGAAGTATTTTTATAAAATGAATTTATTATTTAATTATATCTTTCATAATAGCTTGAGAAAATAATCTTATTGGTGTGTATAGAATATTATGTCTAAAGTGTGAGAATGTGTAAGTAATTATTTTCTTAGAAGTAAACATTAGATATAGAAAAATTATAGATTTAATCTATTAATTTAATGTGGGCGATGGTTAAGTTTGAAAATTTAATCTTAACAAATTTGGTTTAACTTTTAATCTAGTCTAGCATTTCAAAAGTAAAATTACACTTATCTGAGAAACATCATTGTATATGCTTTATACTATTTTTCCTTTGTATAGACTGATAACTAATTTATTATTTTGAAAGCAAATTTAAGAAAAGTAAATCTAGAATTCAATCATGAAATATCTTATTAGCTTGTGATAAAATTCTTGACTTAAAATTCTATCGAATTTTGAACAGTTATTTACTCGACTGTATAAATTATTATCACAGAAAAAGAAAAGAAAAATATTTTTGAAATCACAAAAATATGAAGATTAAGATGGTGTTATTAATTTTATCATTTATGAAAGAAAAAAAAAAAGAGAAATTAAAATTAAATGATAATTAAGAGATAAGAATGCCAAGTAAGTTTAGAGATAAGAATTACCTTGCATGCATCAATGTGGCCGAGAATCTCTTCACAAAGTAGAAGTAAAAATGTGGCGTTATTTTCTTTCACAAATGGAAGTGAAAACGTGGTCTCCTAATTGCCCACACCTATCATTGAAACTCTCCTATAAATAGAACCTTAATCTTCAACAATCACACACAACTATCACTTTCAATGCAGCCGGGAACTAAGGTCTGAATCTAAACTTTCTTTTCATTCTTCTCATAGTTTAATGTTTTCCTTGTTCTGTTTGTTTATATTCTTTTAAAATTGTCTCTTTCATTCACACTAAAGACCATTAGCTACTCTTTATTTTCAATAAGCTTTGAAGTTTTTTATTCTTTTGATCTTTCAATCTTAACTTCAAAAATAGTCCTGTTTATTGTTCAAATGTTAATTATGTCAATAGTTCTCTATTTCATCAAGGATGTAGTTTAATCAATTAATTCATGTAAAGCTAAAAGTCTTTTCTTTCTAAAACAGGGGTACTTAATCAAGTATTTTTAGTCACTGGATGTCTATTTTGGTGTTAGTTTGTTTAGACATTTGAATTTGGATCATGGTTATTACTCTATCTTCATTCCCTCAGTATAAACAAAGAAAAGATGGAATTTTCATTTCTCTTGTTTTGCTTTTATTCAAGTCTCATGATTAGGAACAATTGTGTCTAGAGTCGATTTCTAAAAGAAATCAAAGCTTTGATTACTCCTGGTATTTAAAGAGTAAGCATGTTGAAAACTCAGTCATAAATCTTTTGTTTCTTTAAAAACTTCATAAAGTCTAACTAAAATTGATTCAAGCTTTGGTTTTACATATTTAAGTAGTTTACTTTAAAAACAAATTTTCGGTCCCCTGAATTCTTGTCCCTTTAATACTTGAAATGGTATCAAACATGTATTTTATAGGACTAATATATGATATGAACACTCATCTCAATCTTCCTTTACAATAAAGCAAACTTAAACTGAAAATTCCGATAAGAATATTTTATTAGTTAAGAGAATTGAGAAGTGAATGACTTTGTTTAATGGTAAATTTAGTTATAGTTATTGTGACAAGTTATTATAGGTGATGTCAGATTTCAACAAGTCGTATGATAAGAGATTTTGGAAAGCTTTGAGGTAAGGGGAATTACTAATAATAAGTTTCGATGAGCACAAGAAATGTGTTACTTGTATATATATTATTAGTTATAATTAGGGGAAGTTGTGTACTTAATGTTACTAGTTTTAAATTCGTTAAGGTATATGTAAAATGTTGAGTGATTGATTTAATTGATTATATGTTTGAATAAAGTTTCTTCAATATATGATTCGAAAATGTTGTCAATTGATTTGGCTATTGAATTTGTTAATATCAATGTTTTATGAGGGAAAATAACTAAATTATTTATGTCCTAAATTTGTTTATTTATAATGATATCTATGTGCTTGAGTGCTTATGATGAAAGTTAAGGTGATCTCTCATAAGTTGCATTATGAGTCTTGAGGATTAATATGTCAAGCTAGATGTTGACAAAAACAATTCAAGATGAAGAATTACATAACTAATCACCCTAGGTTGGTGAGGAGCAAAACAGGATGTTTCTTACAGTACTATAATGTATGTAAGACTGAGGATAGGTTTGGCTGGATCGACTACAGACCTACTGGGGTTCACCGGCGTTTTGAACTCCTACCAATAGTCAGTGGTAGCCCCTCTGACTGGAGGAAATCATAAAACCCGACGTGGTGAAACCTGACTGTGCAGGACTATTATAATAAGGTGTAGCGCTCGGGCTAGAATGGTTGAGACATATTTGATATATGTTCGTTGCAAACGACCATGATATGGCAGTAGAAACGGCCTTATGCTCATAATAGTGGTCTCCATGGAGTAGGTTTGAGAAAGATATCATTAAATAAGATAGAAGACTAACTTTAAGTTAGAAGACCAACTTCGAGTGAAGAATTATGATTGGATTTTATATAAAGTATAAATGACTAAATTTTGATGATTAATCTATTTGCTAATTGATATATTTGATAAAGTGTATTATATTTCTCTTTGACTAGTGTTTGATATGTAATGTTTTCTGTAATTAATATTTTTGAGATCGATATTGATTATATGTGACTATTTGACTACTTGGTTCTACTTGATTTATACTCAAGTATGTCTATATACTAGTAAAATAAAAATGCACGTATAATTGTATAATATTATGTGTAGCCTTGTGACATCATCATGATGGTAACTTGTGTACGAGTAATTCACCCCTTACAACAGTTAGTGCAGGATATCATAGACCTCAAGTTGAAGTTCAAATACAAAGATTGTTAGCGTTGACTAGTAACCTAGTTTTTATCTCGGAGTCTGAGGGGTATTGATGACGTCATTGGAGTACTCTCTCGATGACATCTTTAGTGTTTTGACCAGCTCGTGATCAATTGTGGGTTTGAGTCTTTTGTAGAAAATTATCTTTTAATTATTCTCAACTGAAAGATTGTAAGATACTTACGAACAATGAAAATATTTTATGTTTCGCAAATCCTTTGAGCATAAGTAATTGATATAATTGATGTATATTATTTATGGGCTTACTCTAAATTTATATAAAGAGAATTTTGAAAAACTTAAAAAGAAAAAAAACTAGTACGTATTCGAGTACATTTCTCACTTATTACTTTCATTCACAATAAAAATAAATCAGTAAAATTATATATATTTACTTCTATTTAAGCATTTGAAATTGGATAGAGAACTGTGACGCTCTTCTTTTCAGTATCTGAAAAGGGGGTGTTACAAACAGATTCACAATTGATCATGCCTTTCCAAACATGTTGGTTGACAATTATGTGACAGAGGAAATGCGGGGTCCAAGAGCAACAAATGGATTTGAAGCTGTGTCTGGATATATTGCGTGGTTCTTTAAAGTTTCACACCCAAAGATTAATGCACCAATGAAGAGCAGTCCACCACGGCCGGCGAATCTTGAAGTGTTGATTGAAGAGGACAACAATGATTCAAAGTTGGATGTGTTTGAGATATGTCGGAAAGTGCGGACGGAGGTGACGGAAAAGCTAGAGGATGAGATGACGTTGGAGGAGGCCAAAGGGTTATTGAAAAAAAGTGTGTGATGATTTGGAGCCAATCACGAGTTACTCGGTGCGGCGCAAGAGGAGGAAAGACTCGGGTCGTGAAGGAACTAAGCGAAAGAAGAAGAGAAGAAGCGAGGAGGATGCCGGACCAAGTACTCAAGACTAGAGTACTTTTGAGTTGTTTATTTTGTTATTTAAAACAATGTATATTTTGGATTTCGTACTTTATATTTTGAACTTCGTACTTGGACAATATATTTTGGATTTGTAATTTTAATATTATATTGTTTACTAAAAAAATTTGTCTTGAGACAAATATTTTCGCTATGATTGAATTATGAGTTGTATGAGTATATATGAACAGGTCTAAAAACAATGACAGGTTTGGGTGGTTTCGAAAACCATGGTGATTTCCATAAACAATTACAACTGGTTCTGTAACACAAAGTTTCGTTGTCTACCTGACGAAACTATGGACGGATGTTCCAAATTTCGTTAGATTGGCAACGAACTTGTAATTGTTGCATTAATTTTCGTTACGCAGTCAACGAACCTGTAATTTCGACACAATTTTTCGTCAGACTGTCAACGAAACGATGTTTAGCAGAATTTTTTATAAACCCAGTTGACAGGCAAAGGTCAAAAATGTTATGTTGTCTTGTGTTTTAATTGTATTGAGTATCACTTAATTTTATGTTATAAGGTTAATTTTTTGCATTAACTATGACTTAATTTTATTTTATAAGGTTAATTTATTTTTATTTACATAAGGTTAATTTTAATTTATTTTATTTTATCAACATGAAAATGAAAAATAAAATTAACAATGCAAAATAAAATTAACAACAACAATTTCATTTATTCTTTGTTACAACCATTAAAGATGGATACATTAAACAGAAATAATACATTTTTACCCTCTTATTCCTGGGGTAAAAGTAGACCGGGGAGGGGAAATATTAACTAAAAATTATACAATATCCCTTGTAATCCCGGGGAAAAAAGAAACCCGCCCGGGGCAACAGGAAATCCAAGGCAAAAGAAACTCGCTCGGGGAAAGAGTAAAGCTTGCCTAGCGCAAAAGGAAACCGGGGCGAGTTAGACAGAAATATTACATTATGTCGCCCCGATTTATTTCTACCACATACTAGTCCCGTACTATAGGACAGTCCCATTTGTGCGGTAGTAACAACAAGCCAAGCAGGACTCGTTTGGACTAACCATAGTGTTCATAGTGAGGACACAAAATCCCTCGTGGACTAACATATTGTTCCCAACCATTGTGCCTTAACAACACCGATAGGAGCACTATGGTTAGTCCACGACGGACCATGCGCCCGATAGAAACCAACTAAAACTATGAAACTATAAAAGGCAAAAAATTGAAATTTATGAGCAAAAGAGGAAAAGAAAGGAATGGTAAAACAAAATGGCACATTAGGTCCCCATTTATAGAATTCTTGATGAATTCTTATTGACTAGTGCAATGTCACAGCCACACACGTGGCCAATCACAGTTAGCCACGTGTCATCCAACTTTGATTGCATGAGGGGCTTTTTTTTGACTGCCGACATATTTTCGTTGTCTACCTACCGAAATTGAGTATCACAGCTATTTCGTCAATTAGACAACGAAAGTCAGCGTGTTCATAAGGTAGACAACAAAAGTAAGTAAATGTGTGCAAAATGCTGAGGACGCACAAGTATCGCTTATTTTCGTCAGTTTGTCAACGAAATGGCTTTCTAATCGTTGTCTATGTAACGAATTTTTTAACCAGGGACATTTTTGTCAGCTTGGGGGGCCTGAGAGCAAACATGGGGGGCATATAAAGCTATTTTATGACAATTTCTCTTTCAGCCCCTCGCGTTTCTTTTATACCCCCTAAAAATCCGATTTTGCCCTTAATAAAAATTTCGGTTCGCAGAAACCGAAATTTTTCTAGTTCAAATTTCAGAAAATTTCGGTTTCTAGAAACAAAAGTTGTATTTCAAGGCAAAAAAAATTTCGGTTTATAGAAACCAAAGTTTTTCGTAAAGACAAAATAGAAAACTCGAGGAGTGAAAAAGAAACGTGGGGGGCTGGAAGAGAAAACATCCAATTTTATTATTATGTCCAGGGGCGAAGCCAGAGCCCGGCCTGGCTGGGCCGAGCCCACGTGCCCGGGCTCGGCCCAATCAATTTTTTATGTTTGGAATAAAAAAAAACAAAAACGCGTTTCTGAAAAAACAGAACACGCTTCTCTCTCGCGTCTCTCATCGCATGCAACTCAACCTTCCACCACAATCCAAATTCGTCGCCGCCGCTGCCGCCACCCGACGGCACAGCTCTCTCTCACGCGTCTCTCTCTATCTCTCTCGTACGCAGCACAGGTAAGTGTAAGTCAATGTTTGATTTGATTTTTTTAGGGTTTTGATTTTGTTTCTGAAATTTTGATCTTTTTGCCCCTTGGTGATTTTGAATTCTGTTTGTTGATTTTGCCCCTTGTTGATTTCGAATTTTGTTTGTTGACGAGGGATGAATGAGTTGAGTTTGATTCTTTTTGTTGAATTAGTTGATACAATGTTAGGGTTTTGAATTTGTTTGGAAACTTGATTATGTTATTTGTGTTGATTTTGACAATTTGAGTTGATTTTGGAACTGTTATTTGACAATTTGAGTTGATTTTGGAATAGATGAAGTTTTGCAGATCCTGGTATTTTGATGATAGCTGTATCTGCCGTGCCTTTGTTTGGTTTCTAGATCTTTTCTTTTGCATGCGCTTGCTTGAATTCCAAAATCCTTGTCTGTAGTTTTGATGTTACAAATGATTTTATTCGCTGCGCTTTTAGTCGATTTGCTCTCTGTAGCAAGGGCCGGGATCCCTAGTAAGTTCGTGTCGAAGTTTTAATTCTCAACCTGAGGCACTCACTAGAATCTGTGTTATTTTGTGGTTGTATTATTATTGTATTTTTTGGGGCTGTTTTTAGTATCTATGTTTCTGGGAGGTATATAGTTGCTTTAGCATGATTTGATTTGGTGTTTTTTTTTACTGTCATATCAGTATAGGCGATGCAGAATTTTTTGACTTGGCAATTGGTTGTATCATAGATGGTTTTGCCTACCTTTGTACCTATGCTTTAGGCATTTATTATGCCTTTCATTAATAAAATGTTTTGCTTTTGCTAATGAAAAAAAAAACTTGATGATGTTGATATTATACGAACATTCACCTCATCGAAGTCTCGGAAAGGAAATTTGTCTCGTGGTTTTATTTAGCACACTATTTGTATGTTATATTTCATTCCTCTTAATCCAAATTGTATTTTTGTTGACAAAATGACAAGTCTCTTTTACTTTAGCATGATTTGATTTGGTGTTTTTTTTTACTGTCATATCAGTATAGGCGATGCAGAATTTTTTGACTTGGCAATTGGTTGTATCATAGATGGTTTTGCCTACCTTTGTACCTATGCTTTAGGCATTTATTATGCCTTTCATTAATAAAATGTTTTGCTTTTGCTAATGAAAAAAAAAACTTGATGATGTTGATATTATACGAACATTCACCTCATCGAAGTCTCGGAAAGGAAATTTGTCTCGTGGTTTTATTTAGCACACTATTTGTATGTTATATTTCATTCCTCTTAATCCAAATTGTATTTTTGTTGACAAAATGACAAGTCTCTTTTACTTTAACTTATGACTATGTCACATGTAAATTTGTCGCTTGCGGTTTAAATTGTGCCTGGACTCTAAAACTTTCCTGGCTTCGCCCATGACTATGTCTAGTGTTGATTTGAATTTCTATCAATTTTTTGTTTCATTTTATAATCAATTAGGCTTTTAGGTATTTTTTTTCCCAAATCAATCATTTTTTAGTTGATTTAGAGTTACTGTCGATATTGTCTCTGATGATGAATAATAAATATATAACTTTCGTTCTTCTGAGATGTTTTTATGCGGAAGAAAATTATTGGAGACCTGAACTGAGGAGACTTTTTACAATTTACTGAGATTTGAAGAGATTTTGTTTTTTTATTGTATGCTGTGGTTTTTGATGTTGATGTATTTTTTGTATGATATAGGATTTTTGGTTGTATTTTTTTGAAATGGGTTTAGAGAAATATTTATATGTATGTGTGAACTGAATTTATGTTCATTTAACTTGGGATTGTTGCACTTAAACGATTTTGATTTAGTTGAATTTATGTAATGGATTTTTGGCTTGTTACAGTAATCGGCTAGTGATATTATTGTTGCTTACTTGATATGAAATATGTTCTGTTATGCTATTAGAATTGTTTCAATTATATATTGTAGTCTCTTTATGCCTTTCCATGGAATGCTGTTGTGTTTTGATTATGACTATTTAACCAAATTAGATTTTTTTTATCATTTTTCTGTAAATTTTTTCACTGTAGTTTTGTTACCACTAATTTTGCATCTTTTATTTAGTGTAGTTTGTTGGAATGAAATTGATGTTTTTCTTTTACATTTCCCCAGATGAATCATAGGAAAATTGTCCATGTTTTCACTTTTCATTCTCCTTTCTCGAGCGCAAGGGCAGGGGCGGATATTGGGCCCGGCCAGCCTGGGTACTTGCTTGAGCTCGGCCCAATATATATTTTTTTGTTTGAAAAAAAAAATTAAAAATAAGAGAAACAAAAAAAAATCGCATTCTTTCACTGTCATGCCTTTCTCTCTCGCGTGCTCTCTCTTGACCGAATCTCAATCGGAGGAGGCCGCCGCCGCACCGCCCAAGCTCTCTTGACTTTTTTCACTCGCGTTAGACCTCTCTCTCTCTCCCTCCCTGTCTCTCCGTCGCACTCTCTTTGGGACTGTTTTGTTGATTTTTGATGAATGGGTGATTGACTGATTGTTATTGCCCTTTTGTTTGGATCTTTGTTGATTGAATGAGTGTTTGCCAATTTTTGTTATGAACTGATTTTCAATTTTTTTTGAACGAAAATACTGTTATTTTTGCCAATTTTCGGTATTCACTTTGCTTTCTTAGCTACTATGTAATGTAACCTAAATTGTGAAGAATTATAGTTAAATGCAATAACTATTGTTCTTGTATGTGTTATTACTATTTATTTTCTCGGAAATTCATGTATGATATTAATTAATGAGATTTTATTAGCTACTATGTTGTTGTTATACTGAGTTTGTATATTTGAATATGAATTAGGGTTTGTTGGTATTGGAAGAGCTGAGAAGATGAAGCAAGTAGTGGGAATGGTGGTTTCTAATAAGATGCAGAAATCGGTTGTTGTGGCAGTGGATAGATTATTCCACCACAAAATGTTTAACCGATATGTTAAGCGCACTTCGAAGTTTATGGCTCATGATGAGAACAATCTTTGTAACATTGGTGATCGAGTGAGTATTGTGTGAATAGTTTACCTCTCTTGTAACATTGTTGTTAAACAGTGGTGGTATAGTTTAGCAGAATTTGAACAAATCGTTATTGTTCTGCGATTCCTGAATTAGTGGTGCTATAGTGTATCAGAATTGGAACAAACACTATTGTTTTGTGATTTGCGAATTAGTACAAAATGTTGTCGAAGAGCGGTGCTAATGTGCTATGACATTTTTGCGTAGTGGAATTTGAACAAACTGCTATTATTATTGCCACAATTGACAACACTGTTCTATTTTTGCGAGCCACAATTTTGGATTGGATCTATTCTTGGTTTTGCAAGACAATAACTAAACGAGCATATGTTCTTGTGGTTGTCGTTTCAGGTTCGATTGGATTCTTCTAGGCCTTTGAGCAAGCGGAAACATTGGGTGGTTGCTGAAATTCTCAAGAAAGCACGCATATATGTTCCTCCCTCTGCACCTGTGTCTGAGAATGCGAGCTCGAGCTCTGTAGGACCTACATCTACATCTACATCATGAATTGGCTCAAGGTATTAACAAGTTTATCTTGGTTGTGAGATTTACAGTGTTTACCAACCTTATATGGTCTTATGTGGCAGGGGGTCTAGTGTAATCCAGTGCATATAATTGACAGTATGGTATATGGTACTGTGTTTTTGGTAGTAACTTCAAACTTCTAAGTGTAACTTTGTGTGCTTTTGCTTCTTGAATTTTCCAATTGCTGCTATGTTTGGTGAAATAACAGAATATAATTGAAATGTGAATTTTTATGGCAGGAGCAATTTTAATGTGGCATGTTCCAAGGTTGATTAGCTTGTCTGTTGATCGGTTAGAATCAGTCTTTTAGACGTCAAGATGCTATATGGTGTGATCTTTAATGCCATATGTGCAAATGAATTATAGTGTAGGATGATCACAAAAAGGTTTTGTATGTCTGCAGATTTCTGATTTTGATAATAATTGATAAAATATTTACATGTGTTATCTGTATTGCATTTTCTTCCAATTCCTCCACCAAAACAATAAAGCCTTAACTTTCAAATGCAGAGGGAATCTACCTTATAATATGCCAGGGAAAGTTGAAAAGCTCGGAAATAGATTGTGTATATCAATTCATTGATAATGGGGAGCAGTGTTATTAAATATCCGGTATAGCGCCGGTATACCGGCATTGCGTATCGGAATTTTGGCTATCCGATACGAAAGCCGGTATGGCATCTTGACTCCGCTATGCTCAAAATAGCGCCGCTTTTCTCATAAACCGGTATACCCGCTATGTCTAGATATCGGAATTGGTTAATGTTTTAGGCTTTTAGCGGTGGAGTCGGTCGACTAATATTAAAAAATAAATAAAACCACTGCCTAGGTAAACAAACTCACGACTGACTCTCATATCTCATATCCCCTGTCTCCATCACCTTCACTTCTCTTCTCCTTCTCACTTTGTTGCTCTTCTCCTTCACCATTTCACTAGTTAGATCTAGAACTACCGATTATTAGTTATTTTGAAGTTTGAACTACTTAGCTTTTGAGTTTTAAGCTGTTTTTAATTTCTGTTTTTTTCTTTATTAGTTGTTTGAATTTGACATTTTCAGATTAATGTCGGTCAATTATTTTTAATATCAGGTAGCTTTAATTTGTGTTTTATACCTAGGAGTATGTTTTATTTTATATATAATTATTTATTTTAACTGCTTTGCGGCTTCCGCTATTTGCCCGCTACGCTATCCGATATTTCTCATATCGGTTTTTTGGCAATCCGCTATTTTCCGTGATTCGCTACTAACAACACTGATGGGGAGTAAGGGTCTGGGTCTAGGTCTATGGCAGAGATCCCAATTAGTGTAGTCAATCTCCAATTGTAGAAAATAGTGGTTTGTACGGTTCCACTATACTATAATACTGTTATTTTACAATGCTGATGGGCGTATCACGGATTAAAGACAATAGTGGTTTGCTCAAATTCCACTATGGACACTATTCGACAACAATGATCCCAACTAATGAAGTACTAACCTTACTGAACTGGTGATATAGATGTAGATGCATAGGTCTCTGATCATCCTGAAGCCAACGATGTCTTGCTCTTCAGGTAAGCATGGTTATGATGGTAAATTGGTAATAGTCATACGATAATTTAAAAAGACGCAATCTATATCTATCAATCGTTGAAAGAACTTGTGCTTAGTATGGGCAGCAGGGAAAATTGCTAGGACTTAGTTTTCTTTATATTAATATAAGGCTAAAAAGATACAGAGTAGAGATTACTCAAAAACAGAAAAACAAAATGGTGGAGGGTGGTAATAGAGAACTCAGTTTTATTATACTAGCAAGTATAAATAGATAAATAGATATATGACACATTTTATTAAGCTAAAAAATGCTTGTGTACCTTGAATTTGAGTGTGATAAAAAATTAGGTTGTTTTGCAGTGTAACTTTTTACTGGGCTAGTACATTGGCTATGTTACTTAGTTTCATTTCCATTTTTTGTGATTTTATTTGTGGAATACAATGGTTTACTACTCAGAATCAATGTTTTGAAAACCAATCATGGGGTTAAATCAGTTACCTTCCGGTCATGTTGTGGTCGGTTTAACTGGCTAAATTAACGTTGGACATTGTAATAAGAATTATTTGGATTTGAAAGTCATCTGGTTAGCCGTCCGACTTCTACTGGTTGGTTAAGTCTTTGGATTTGAAAGTCATCTGGTTAGCCGTCCGACTTCTACTGGTTGGTTAAGTCCAAACCTTTGGTCGAAATCTTCATTTTAGCTATTTTGTGACTGCAATCAATCATATCCCTTGATTTCAAAGAGAAGCATTAATTTGTTTTCTCTGTTGAATTTCAAAGAGAAACTATTTTGCCAAAATTGTATGAACAAACATTTGAAAAACTTGCGCTGTTATGCCATATTTTATTGTGGCTTTGTTAATTAGCTTGTAAGTTTGTTTTGAATGATTAAGATGTAGCAGATGCAATTATTATTTATTATATGTTCCACTTAGAGGAGTCAATTTAGAGGGCTTAATGCATTTGGGCCCAGCCTCAATATAAACTATAAAGGGGGCCTTAATTTGATAAGTAAAACTAAGTCCTCTTTTATATAGGTCCCAAATATATTAAGCCCTACAAATAAAAAATAGGCCCAAAGTTATAAATTTTATATTCTTTTAAGAAACAAGTTTTTGAAATTTTTTCCGTAAAAAAGTTCCAAAGTTTTTCTCGAAAAAAAGTACAGAATTTTATTTTCGATAAAAAAGTGAATTTTTCTCGAAATCTTTTAGATTTTTTTTTGGAAACAATTCTCATATTTTTTTTATTAAAGCGTACCGAATTTTTTTTAAAAAAAAACGTACCAAATTTTTTTCTTAAACATCGGCCGAAAACCCAAAAAACGTCCGAAAACAAAATATCGGCCAAAAAACACTAGAAAATCCAAAAATCGGTCGAAAACTCAAAAAATTTGCCGAAAATCCAAAAAACACCCGAAAATCCAAAAATCGGCCGAATAATTGAAAATCAATGTTTTTTGGATTTTTGGCCGAATTTTGGATTTTCGGGTGTTTTTTGAGTTTTCGGCCGATTTTCGGTTTTTCGGCCGATTTTTGGGTTTTCGTGTGTTTTTTGGGTTTTCAACCGATTTTTGGTTTTTCGACAGATTTTGAGTTTTTGGCCGATTTTTTGGTTTTTCGGTCGATTTTTTGTTTTAGGCCTCTTTTTGGGTTTTCGGCCGATTTTTGGGTTTTCGGGTGTTTTTTAGATTTTCGGTCGATTTTTGGTTTTTCGGCCGATTTTTTGAGTTTTCGACTGATTTTTGAGTTTGCGGCCGATATTTGGATTTTCGGGGAAAAAAATTTCGTTTTGTTGGCCCAATAATGAGGCCCAATAGGGGCAAATGATTAGAAAAAATAAAATTGTATTGGACCTAAACTAAACAATTTAAAAAATTTTAAAAGGGGACCTGATATATTGGAGCTCAATAGAGAACTTAATAAATTGGCAGGCATATTTGATACCTCTATTTAGGAGAATGACACAGTTTTTTTTTTGCAAAATCAAAGAAATTATATTGATAAGGCATAAGACATGCCATAAACAATACACCAATGTCTAAAGATCCATAATACATCAGCAATTCATCAAGCAAAACAACAGAATATGTAAAACAAGTACCAGCCCCCAATACCAAAACTGTCTAAGAAAGAAACAAGCATATCACTGCTATAAAAGTGAAATGGCACAACTGTTACAAGAAATAGAAGAAACCAGCAGCCACTTCTAATATTGATTGAAAAACTATGCCCCTTAAACAACTCAAACAGAACTTTAATGCTGCGACTGCTACAATTTCCTGTTTCTGCAAACAGAAAAGTCTGAAGTTGTCCCCTTTATACCAACTTCCCGCCGCAATCTCCAATTTCTTATACCTCTCTACACCCAAGACAAGCTCTCGGATTTAAGTACCATTGAGATATAGGATAATCAATGCTGCTAGATTTGAGCTTAAGCCAATTCCACGAGTATCGCTTCACACAGTCTACCATATTTTCCAAACAAATTTCCTTGCTTTGAAACAACTTCTCGTTCCTTGTCTTCCAAATACACGCGAACCAAACCACACTAGTTCTATCTATAAAGACTCTTCCACTCCCGCACACTCCTTCGAATTGCTGCCTGTGTTGAAAACCTTCGTTATGAAAGACTGTTGAAATCCCAAGCCAGTTACACACTGCATACCAAATACCTGCAAAAACCGGACACTCGAAAAAAAGATGAGATACCGATTCATTTAATCCACAACCGCCACTACAATTCAAGGACCCTTGATCAATAACACCTCTCCTTAACAAGTTATCTTTTGTCGCCAATCTATTTTGGAACAGTCTCCACGCTAAGCACGATACTTTTAAAGGTATCGATTTATGCCAAGCCTTTGACCATGGCAGATTCGACTCACTAGCAGAAAGCTTCCTATACACCTCTTTAACTGAGTATGAATTTGATACCTCTCTAACTCTTGAGTCTAGATTACTGATATCTCTCCACCAAGCTGACATAACTCTTTCGTCTCCTCTTAAGATCTCATCTCTTATCCCATATCTATTTATCAAAGCTCTATACCAAAGACCATTTCTCTCATTCCTAAATTTCCAAGCCCATTTACCCAGCAATGCCGTATTGAAAATCATTAAGTCTTTTAACCCCAGACCGCCTTCCTCTATTGGCCTACACACCTTTTCCCATTTTACCCAATTGATCTTTCTCTCATCCTCACACCCACCCCAAAGGAATTGTTTAAAAATTGATTCGAGTTTAGAGATTATACCTGTCGGAGCTTTGAAAAAGGAGAGAATTTAGACCGGAAGCGATGACAAGACTGATTTCAACACAACCACCCGACCCCCAATGGACAATTGCTTATTCTTCCACCCTGATAGCCTCGATCTCACTGCCTCAATTACTGGCTGCCAAGTAGATTTGAGTCTTGGGTTCGCACGGATTGGGAGACCAACATACTTAAAAGGCAAAGCTCCAATTTTGCAATTAAGTATGTTAGCTGCTTCTTCTAGCCAATTTTGGGCAATATTTATTCCTACCAACAGACTCTTTTGGAAGTTGACTTTTAAACCTGACATCAGTTCAAACAAAAGAAGGTTTGCCTTTATGATTCGAATATTTCCCCAGCTCCTTCCTCCGATGATTAAAGTATCATCAGCATATTACAAATGGGAGAAACAGTCGTTGCCACCGTCAAATTTAAAACCGGCGAACAAACCCATTTCCACCGATTTCCTCATAAGCATATCGAACCCTTCAGTAGCTAATAAGAAGAGAAAAGGCGACAGTGGGTCGCCTTGTCGAAGCCCACGACCCATCGTGAGTTCCTTTGTGGAACTACCATTCACCAGTATTGATACTGAAACTGTTTTCAGACACTCTGCTATCCATAGGAGAATGACACAGTTACACGTACTAATATATAGCAAAGGATGGTATATATCTCTATTACCCAATCACGTGAAGGAACAAATGGCTTTAATTGCAGTAAGACGTACGGTATAAAAAAAGTGTTTATGATGGCACAATTCTTTTAGTTTTACTGTGAGTGAGAAAGTGGTGGTTGGTTGTAGAAAAGGATTGCACTAGGTCAAGGCAACAAGATTCCATGATAACAGAAGAGATTATAATGCATTAAGTGCGTTCTACCAACAATTTTCTTTAACCTTAGGTCAAGGTATCTCTATTCTCCGGCTTTGTTATAATGGGATGGGATTTTAACTTAAAAAATTAAACTTATGGCTTAATAGCACTTACGATGGAGATGATCTCTTCAGAAAAAGTTATGGATTATTTATAGTTGTACTCTCATTCAACATGATTGTGCAATTATGAGCTTTTACTATAACTTTTGTTAACTTGTCATCATCATACAACCTATTCTCTTAAACTCTTTTTTGATCTCTTTTACTCTTTCTCTATAATTTTATACTAAGATTAGTATAAATTCATTTGAGTGAATTGAGAGTTTTACTTCTCTAAGCTTCTCACTTGGTGAGTTTGTTAAAAGCTTAGAACTTTATCATACTTTGTAAAAGGATTACTCAAGTCAATAAGGCTGTATTGTTTGAGTGTTTTGGAATACCCTTACTAGTCTGGAGGGCTGGGGTATCTTTAAGCTTATATGGCTTAAAGGGATCTTGGATCTTGGTTGAAGATTGCAAGAAGAATATTGTACTTTTGAGATCGTTAGCATCTCATAGTGGATAAACTCACAAGGAGCGTGAGGACTGGACGTAACCAATAAGTTAAGGGGTGGGTGAACCAGCATAAATTGTTGTGTGTTTCTCTCTTCCCTTATCTTTTTTTTTTTTTTTTTTGTTTTTTTTTTGGTACATAGAATAATTGGCAAAGTAAATATAAGAAATTCTCACACAAGTGAGAGAGCCAGGGTTCGAACCCCGGTCATGACTTCCATATCTTGCAATTTCGGCAAATTTTGCCAGTTGAGCTAGGACTTATAGGACTTATCTCTTTATATTTATGCAATCACAACACACATTATAATTTATTTGCTTGTTTTATTATTCTGAGATTGATCTGAGAACGTTCTCTGCCTTACCATTTATAACTAACAAACGTTCTCAGAATATTCTAACACTTTATTTTGTCAAAGTGTTTGTCTATTAAATTTTAATAGGTCATTTTTAAAGGTTCACAATTCAACCCCCCCCCCCCCCCCCCCTCTATGAAAAACTTTGCTACTTCATTACTCAATAACAATACCTTATATAGTAAAATCTATTGGACTATCCTAAATAGCCCAATAGCATAAGCTCACTAACTTATTATCTAACACCTCCCCTCAAACTCATGATACATCAACAAGAAGTATTATGAATTTGTCAAACCGAAAACAAAAAACATTACTGAAAAATATAAACTTAAACAATAATATATGGCTATATATCATATTGGGTTTCATCCTTCCTTCCAGCATGACACTCAAATTATGTCAAGAATTACTAGTAAATATTGATAAGATGCAAATTGAAATTAGGTTTGAAAACGAGAGAATACAGAGAAGTGAAAGGAGACAATAACATATATTTTTCTATTTTCTATTTTTAATACTTAAGATGATGTGTCTAAAAAAAAGATTGTAATTGGTTGACAATGCAAAATGATTTTACACTGTCAAAGTATTCTAATTAATCCCATATTTCATTAGCCATTATTTCTATTTCCACCGTGGCCAGCAAATGCCACACTTTGGCAGTGTGGCAAGGGAGGGAAAGAGGGATAAATAATCGTTTATCATATGACATTTGAGAACAAAATATTTGTTCTCGACGGGAAGTAATATGTACTCGACGGTGGAAGCATCCGCAAACGCATGGTCGTCGATACAAAAATTGTTATTGGGGTTTGAGAGTCAATAAAGTCAATACAAAAATTGTTATTGGGGTTTGAGAGTCAATAAAGTCAATATGCACAAAATGAAATTATAAAGATGTTGTTTTGAAATTGTGAGAAGCATCTTTCAACAAGATTTTGGTTAGGTTATAATTTGATGATAATAATATTTTATTTATAATATATATTATAGAATTATTTGTAATCCTTATATAAAAATTAAAATACTTAAAAAAATCACAAAATCTTTGTTATAAATTTGTCCACAAAGGCTATAATTCTTTATTTATTTATAATTTTGAATAAATCTTCAATAGTTTTTATCACAGAGTGTCATTTTAATTATTAAATTATATAAGAACGTAAATATTTGTGTGATTATTATATATTTCATTTTCCAATATCAAGTAAAATTTTAATTTTTCAGTTCAAAGTAAAATATATTATTTATAAATCGATAAATCTACAAACGCATTTTTTCCCAGGCTCAAATCAATAGTTACTAGTATGTATAAGTTTAGAGCTATTTTACTTTCTCTTACTTCTCATATACTCTCCTAACAACAACTTTCAACTCTCCTTTAATAATTAATATCATTATTCTTACAATTTTTTAATAACGGTTTATTGTTTAATTGCCATTGAAAAATGTGTCAACTTAAATTTTATGGTACACAAATAATAATTAACATTCCAAACAACGGCTTTGTTTTAACTTCAAATTTTAAATTACACAAATAATAATAAGTTACAAAAATATTTAAAAACAAATTATAAGTTACATGAAAATCAAATTCATTAAAAAATAATAATCAAAACCGAAAATCAAATTCATTAAAAAATAATCAAAATCAAATTTTTAATCAGAAAACCAATAACTTATAAACTTAATGAAGTCAACAAAGATGTATATGTAAACTCTATAAACTCATACTAGTAAACAAACAATTTGTCGCAACAACTGTATAAATTTTATTTCCTACCATTTGTTTTGAAGCTTATTTCCCCAAAGTTTTGTTTTATCAGTTGCACATAAGCACAATTCTATCTCTGATATTTCACCTGCAAAAGAGAATTTGAATTTGATTGTTAGAGTTGTTAGTCTAGGGTGTTTAAATGACATATGACCAAAGACAAACTACCATTTTCTATATAAATGATGCTGATGGATTCAAAGGTAATATCAAATTGAGAAATGATTTTCGTATTACCTTTGAATCCATCAGTACAATTTTTATAGAAAATGGTAGTTTGTCTTTAGTCATGTCCTTAGAATACCCTAGACGAACAACTCTAACAATCAAATTCCATTTAATTTTTGCAAGTGAAATATCAAAGATAGAATTGTGCTTAAATGCAGGGACAAAACAAAACTTTTGTGAAATAACCTTTAAAACAAATCGTAGGAAATAAATTTTTTACAATTGTTGTTGCGGTAAATTGTTTGTTTACGGGTATGGGTTTATATAGAGTTTACATATAAATGTTTGTTGATTGCATTAACTTTGTAACTTATTATTTTTGTGCATGAAAATTTGGTTTTGATTATTTTTTAATGAATTTGATTTTCGATTTTGATTATTATTTTTTAATGAATTTGATTTTCATGCAACTTATACATTGTGTAACTTATAATTTGATTTTTTTTAAAATATTTGTGTAACTTAAAATTTAAAGTTAAAACAAAACCGTTATTTGGAATGCCATTAAATTTGTCAATTATTATTTGTGTAACATGAAATTTAAGTCAATACATTTTTCATTGACAATAAAACAATTAACCGTTATCAAAAAGAAAAAAATCATTGTAAGAATAATAATTGAAATAATAATATTAATTTCAAACGAAGGAGAGTTGAAAGTTGTCAAGAGAAAGTAAAATAGTTTATACATATTATTATAGATATAGATAATAATATATAATTTGACGAATCTCATATAATCATCATTGATGATTATATATGATTTCATTTGTGCTTGAATGCAGTTAATAATACTAATTTTTACATAAGCTATGCTTATGTTTTTACTAAAACAATTTATAAACACATCATACATTATCAAATAAACTCTTTCAAATGTCCACTGATCCGACAAAAGATATTATGAATAAAAACTAAGAGGATCCCAACATTTTTTGTTTCAGGTGAGAGGTTGAAATGGTAATTCTTAGTTCTTACATATTCCATCCAATCTTATGTCATCTCCTACCATATACATATTTGCTATAAAAAGAAAAAAATACCTATACATTATATATCTATTATTACTGTGTTCCAAGGACTTGATCATTAGCAATTAAAATCAAGAATATTGTACTTGTATACAACAAAAGAAGGAAATTTATATTCTTTTCTGCATTGCAAGAAGTAGTACAACAAAAATAGGAGAAATGAGAAAAAGAATATACAGAAAAACCTGATTCATTTCATTTTCTTGAGCCACTTCATCTTTAACTTTAAGGGGGTAGTATGATTTATTTTCTATAAATGCATCAAAATAACTCTGGTAGAATGTGTTCTTTGTATAACGTGAAGATCCTCCCTTTACCTTCATCATTTCCATAGCCTGCAAGAGTTCATATATAAGCAATATTCAATAAAAGATTTAGCAAAAAAATCGTTACTGTGGAAAGAAACAAAGCTTAAGCACAAGTTGTGCAGAAGCAAGCAATACAGAGGTAGATCCAAATGCGTTTAGATGCAGGAAAAAAAAAAAATCACATTTTAACTTTTATCATTTGCAAAGTAAAATTGGATGAAGACAACCACATTTCTTCACGAGTAACGCACCGACAGTATAAAAAGTTTTGCACGTGCGTCCAATCACATCTCATCACAATGTTACTTGGGTATATTATTCACACACATAAAACTATTTTATGCATGATCAGTGACCTCAATACACACATCCCAAATCATTTTACATAAATTCCCGAACTCAATTCATCCGAAATTACCTGAAAGCTGTACACGAAGTGTCTTGCTTTCTTGCCTACTTTAACACTTGGGTGAGATTTTAGCTTTTCATACATACTTTGAGCTTCATTGGGTCTGTCAATCATCAAAATAGATGGAATTAACAAGTTCCCTTTACGTGTATGCAGTATTCAACAATTGATAAGTGGAATTAATTACTTTTCATAGTATCAAGATCTTCGAAAATTCACATCCCATTCTTTCAAAGCATTAAAGACTAATGAGAGCTTTTCAATAGTCAAAATAATATTTCCAAGAACAGGAGATACACTAATTTGAATCCAAATTTCCGAGTTAAGCCTTATTGTGATAACAATGTTGAAGACAACAAAGCAACACAATATAAACCTATTGAACTGAACACAAAGCAATACTATGACCTGTTTTAGAAACAACTCAATTTTTTAACCTTTTAAGTAAAAACTATGGGCATTATAGATAGTTTTAAGAAAAAAAATAGCCGTGAGCATATCATAACCTAGCATATGCATATTAGCGAGTCTTCAATTTTATGTAGAAGTAGAACACAACATGGGATTCCATGAGAATTTTAGATATGTCAAGAGCTTTGCAAACATACCTACTGAGAGAGTCTTGACAAATCGCCCATTGTAAAGCAGCTAATCCATGGAGCTCACTCTGCACAGACATTTCAATCTCATACATAATTTCTTCATATATATCTTTTCCTAGTTTTCCTGCTAGAGTATATGACATGACATTAAAATGTCCAAATATTAAACATAAAATGTAATGTGCAATAAAGCTGAAAAGAATAAAAAAAGGGCAATCAAAATGCCCTTTTGGATTGAAGAAAAAATAAGTTCATCTCATTCCACTGGTGCTTGTATCTACCTTCAACAAGCATGGTATTAGATTTTTACCAAAAAGATATGTATTCCCCCCATCTCTAAACAACTGGTACGTAAGTAATTTCAATTTAAAAGTTTACCTGGAAAGGTAATTTGTCAATAACCTTCTCATAGTAGGGTAATGCATCCCTCAGTTTTCCCGCATCCATTAACAAGTCACCATCCTTCAATACCTATAAGTATTATATATATTACCAGATTGGCATTTTGAAGTTGTTTAATTTCATATGGCCAGGCAAAAGGAAAAGACAAACTGTTTACTTAAAAGCACGATTTCATGACTGCTTTGAGATGAAAACAGTTAAAAGGCTCAAAATAACAGTCAACTTTTATGACCACTTATAGAGCATTTTAGGAACACTGAGGAAAGTTGAATGTCAATCTGATGATCTATCTCATTCTATATCAACCAAGTGAATGACTTCATTTCAATAATCCAAGAAACTTTATCAGCTCGAATCATCAAATTATCTTCCCTATTGGCAATTGCCCTACAATCAATGACTATAAAATTAAAAAAATACTCACATGCAAACAAACATTGCAAAGAAGAAAAATACACACATGCTTAAAAGAAGGAAATGATGGCAGTAATATTTTTGAATGGCAAAAGATATGTTTACCTCCTCACACTCGGATTTTAGCTTTGGATCAATATTTAACCCGTATTTTTTCTTGTAAGCAGCAAGCTGCGTCTTTGTGCGCTCTTCTTTAGCAGCTTTTTCTTCGTCAGTCTCTAAAATATCTCCAGGACGTATAACTCTTCCACCTCCAAACTGAATAGGTCAACAAAAAGGTGGTAAATTTGAAAGAGATATTATATCACAAACAAGTGAACTATGTAGGAATCCATTTTGAAAGATGATTTGGAAAATACTAAATACCATACTGTTTTTGAAATATTGCCAGGTCTAGGGAATACACCCCAAGTAGAAACTTTTGGCTTGTACAGATCTGACTCATCTTCCATAGTCTGTTCAGGTTGTGGAGCTGTTGTTTTTGCATTGAAGTTGTCTGTGTTTCCGACAATAAGCTCCACCTCAGGCAAATCACTATCTAAGAAGGAGTCTGTAAAAGGAACCAATCCGGGTGGCAATCCCCTTGTCTTCTTATTATCCGAAAAGTCAAGCCCCACAAAATCAATCTTTGAAACAGACAGTCCTCCCTTCTTGCCAACACTATTGTCATTCACATTTTCTTCCCAAGTCCTCTCACTTCCTCCTGGAAAACCTAAAATTGAATTAACATTCCCATTTTAGCACGAACCACATGACCAAACTTGCACAATTTATCATTATAAAGGTTTTTAAAAGAGGTCTGCAACCACAATTGCGGACGCGACTTAGATTGTTGATGAATCTGCAACTGCATCATCTGTATTTAACCACAATTTTGTAATATAAGGATAGCAATGCGACCTCAAAGACATTAACTAACACTGAACTAATCAAAGACATGAACGAAAACGCCGTTACAGTTACACAATACTCCCTAAGGCTTGAAACATATATAATGTCACGCTAGGTTGTTTTTATTTTTATTTTTTTGTTTTAAAATAATGTAAGAAGAAATCAAAACACATCAATGACTTTATTTTACAATAAGTAACATGACCTTGTTTGGAAAACAACTTAACTAAACGCTTATAGCATAAGCAAAACAAGTGCTTTATAAGCTATTTCTGTAACAAAAAATAAAATAAAATAAAACTATTCTCATAAAAGCTTATAAGTTGTTTTCAGTAGCTATCATGAAGAACCTATGCAAATAAATGGAAAACAACTAATGTACATGTCAATATGTCATAACCGGTTTTCATAAGTCCTAAAACATATTCAAAGTGTTAAGTTCAGTAGATAAACTCAAATAAACCAATTCAAACCAAAACTCAAATATGTATTACCTTGATTTGTTTCACTAACTTCAACTCCTTTATTCTGCTTATACTTCTTCGCCTTCTCCATAGCAATCTTTAAAGAAACTGACACATCCTTTTTCCCTCCAACAACAGCATTACTCTCTTTAACCGAATTTTCTTCGCCAGCACCACTTTGCTCAACTCCCAAATCGGAATTAGATTCAATCTTTTCTTTATAAGCTTTAGCCTTATCAAATGCGAGCTTTATAGGATCAACATCACTCGTTTTTTCAGCTTCAAAGCACATCAATTACATTATTTTATAAAATAAATAATGCCTACTACCTAGCTTTTTTTTTTCTTTCAAATTTTTTGTTTTGAAAAAACGAAAATAGAAATCAAAGTACAGTAATAACATTATCTTATAATAAATAAAATAATATAACCCTGTTTTGAAAAATAACTTAATTGAGCGACTATAGCATAAGCAAGCAAGTGCTTATGTACATCTAAGCTATTTCAATAACAAAACACAAAAACAACTTAAAGTCAAACTATTTTGACATAAGTTTATAAGTTGTTTTCATTAGCTATCATCAACAACTTATGCAAATAAGCTAAAAAAAACTAAGGTACATGTCAACATGCCATAACCTGTTTTCATAAGATCGGTAAATAAGCTCAAATAAATCAATTCAAACCGACCATAAGTATATTACCTTGATTTGTTTCACTAATTTCAACTCCTTTATTCTGCTTATACTTTTTTGCCTTCTCCATAGCAATCTTTAAAGCAACAGGCACTTCCTTTTTCACTCCATCAACAACATTACTCTCAGTACCAGTACCGTTATTCTCAATTCCTAAACCGGCGTTAGATTGAATCGATTCTTTATAAGCTTTAGCCTTATTAAACGCAAGCTTAATAGGATCAACACCACTCGTTTTTTCTTCACCTTCAATAGAATTAACTTCAGAAAACTCCTTGTCGGAATTCATAACACAACACAACTTCGCAGGTTTCAACGTCGTCGGAGAAAATGGCATCACCACCATTCCCACGTTTACGTTTGGTTTCATCCACAACGAAGAGAACCATGAACATGATGATGAAGAAGATTGTAACAGAAAAGCCATTAAAATGATTCAAAAAAATAAATAATATTTATCATTTTATGGTTGCTGTTAGATAATTCGGATTCGGGTTTTGATAATAACCACACATTTCGGTTCGGTTAATGAACTTTTCTTATTGGGCCTATAAACCCGGCCCAACTTTATAACTTTTTTTTTAAATGAAAAAATGGACTAGGGTTTTGTAGGTATAAGAAGGGTCCTTATCTTGTTTCGTTGTTCTTCTTCTTCATCACACTGAGGCTTACCCTTTTGTCCTAAATCATCACTCACCTTAAACCAAAGGTACCTTTCGTTCATTTCACTCATTTTTCAATTAGTTATGAATTTTAATCGGTTGTTTTAGGTTTTTTTTTTCAACCTTTCAGATTTTGGCCTATTTACTATGTCTAGTGTTGATTTGAATTTCTATCAATTTTTTGTTTCATTTTTATAATCAATTAGGCTTTTAGGTTTTTTTTTCCCAAATCAATCATTTTTTAGTTGATTTGGAGTTACTGTCGATATTGTCTCTGATGATGAATAATAAATATATAACTTTCGTTCTTCTGAGATGTTTTTATGCGGAAGAAAATTATTGGAGACCTGAACTGAGGAGACTTTTTACAATTTTCTGAGATTTGAGGCGATTTTGTTTTTTTTATTGTATGCTGTGGTTTTTGATGTGGATGGTATTTTTTGTATGATATAGGATTTTTGGTTGTATTTTTTTGAAATGGGTTTCGAGAAATATTTATATGTACTGTATGTGTGAACTGAATTTATGTTCATTTAACTTGGGATTGTTGCACTTAAACGATTTTGATTCAGTTGAATTTATGTAATGGATTTTTGGCTTGTCACAGTAATCGGCTAGTGATATTATTGTTGCTTACTTGATATGAAATATGTTCTGTTATGCTATTAGCAATTGTTTCAATTATATATTGTAGTCTCTTTATGCCTTTCCATGGAATGCTGTTGTGTTTTGATTATGACTATTTAACCAAATTAGATTTTTTTATCATTTTTCTGTAAATTTTTTCACTGTAGTTTTGTTACCACTAATTTTGCATCTTTTATTTAGTGTAGTTTGTTGGAATGAAATTTATGTTTTTCTTTTACATTTCCCCAGATGAATCGTGAAAAGTTGATGAAGATGGCCGGTTCTGTTCGAACTGGTGGAAAGGGTACAGTTAGAAGGTATATTGTAATATATCTTGGGTTTTTTTAGTGATGCCAATGTTTTTTTTTTATAGCATTTTTCTATATTCTTTGTAATACTTGGATAGATCTGTTGTTTGTCATTGGAGTTACTAGCAATAGGTTAACATGAGTTCTTGAGCTTATATTAATGTTAAAGCTTTCCCCGTTTCCTGTTCTTTCTTTTTTGCTGTGAATCCATTGTTTAAAGAATGTTTCTTTAACATAGAATGCTTTTATTTAGTTGAATGATATCTTGATGTTCTGCCTTCTGTTTACCTTAGAAAGAAGAAGGCCGTCCACAAGACAACAACTACCGATGACAAAAGGCTTCAAAGCACCCTTAAGAGAATAGGTGTGAATGCCATCCCCCAAATTGAGGAGGTCAATATCTTTAAGGATGATGTTGTTATCCAGTTCTTAAACCCCAAAGGTAATATCAGTCTATAATATGTAAATCATTTTTTGTACATCAGGTTATGTATGTATATATATATGACTTTTCAAATTTTGCTGATTATGAAGTTGGATTGTTTTCTTTCCAGTTCAAGCATCTATTGCTGCTAATACATGGGTTGTTAGTGGTGCTCCTCAAACAAAGAGTAAGAAACTACATCCTTTTTCTTCATTTATTTATTTGCTGTCGTCTATTACTCGAGAGTTTACTTACATATGTGTCAAATAACCAATTATCCCAAAAGCTTAAGTTGTTAGGATTTGGCACATCAATGGTTTTATATTATTTCTAACACGCCCCCTCACGCAAGAGCCCACTTGGGCTTGAAGCGTGGATAATGCATAGGCCCACCTACCATATGCTTAAATTCCACTTTTAATTAGAAAGTGAGGGGAGCGGGAATCGAACTCTAGACCACTTAGTCATAGAGGCTCTGATACCATGTCAAATAATCAATTATCCCAAAAGCTTAAGCTGTTAGGATTTGGCACATCAATGATTTTATATTATTTCTAACAATATGTTTCCAAAGTGTGTGCAAATGATAGCTTGGGTTGTATCAATCTTACACTAGGGGTTTTCCCACATTTTTTGGCCGGGTAGACCTTCTATAATGTGCAGTTTGTTTCTTGTCATAAAAAAACTGACATAAATTTTCTTTATACAGAGTTGCAGGATATTCTCCCTAGCATTATCCATCAATTAGGTACGTGCTTTGAACTTTTTCAAAGTTGTGTTTGCTGTTTCTAATTCCTCCTGACTTAAATGTTTTGAATATTATTAAAATACAGGACCAGATAATTTGGAAAACCTGAAGAAGCTAGCGGAGCAGTACCAGAAGCAAGCTCCTGATGCAGGTGCTGCTGGTTCAGCCACAGCACAAGAGGAGAATGATGATGATGTTCCAGAGCTTGTCCCAGGAGAGACTTTTGAGACAGCTGCTGAGGAGGCCAAGGATAGTTAGAGTGTGTTATTGTTCCAACTTCTGTTTTTTTTGTCAAAAAAAAGAAAATCTTGATTTTCATATTTAAGTATTTCAGGTTGTTTAGTTCTCCTGTCATATACATTTAAACAGTCTGAATACTTGAATTAAATCTGTTTTTCCTTCATTTAATTTGAAGTATTACTTATTCGACTGCACTTGAGAAATGAACTCTCTTATATTTGGTATATGTAAAAGAACAGCCTAGGCACACGACCATAGTATGTCCGGACAATGTGATCAGTGTTTCAGTACAGCGCCTTCTTTGGGTTTTAATCAGTGTTTCAGTACAGCAGCTTCTCATGGTTTGGTTGTCATTATTTATGGTTTTGCATAAATCAATTCATGAGAATGGATTTTCATTTTAAATTTAGTTAAAACTGAGTTAATTTATGAAGTTAGAAACACATGGCCAATGTTATTAAAATAATTAATTCAATATGTAATAGTTACTGAATTGAATGGGATTTCAAATGAGATATGCATTTTTCTGTAACACACATACAGTTAAGAAACATCCATTGATGAAGTAATCACTTGTTGTAACTTGTAAGTCATAATACGATTTGTTTTTCCTTTTACTATATGGAAAAAAAAGAAGCTGAACTACTGCAAATAGAAGGCCAAAGAATCAATGATGACAATAATACAATAAAACCAGAACTAATTCAAAAAATAGAAACAGATGTTACTACAATAATGCATTCAAAATCCAACAAATGTATATTCTGAACAAAATATTACTATATGACATTTTTTCCACAAAATGTTTTTACTTGTTTGATTTGCAAATTATTTCAAAGCATTTGACAATTAGTTTTTCTTGGTTTCCATTTTATAAAAGGAGAAACTTGTGAGCCTTTTTACCAGACGTTTGTCTTTGACTTATAGGACACTCTTGAAATATATGTCTTTGAAATTATATGAGCATTTCAAATTAGTAACGGAGATCATTTTGAGGATTATATGGTATCCTATGGCCAGGTCAAACAGCTCAAACGTCAAGTGATTGACTCAGATTGAGTTTTTGCTAGCAATAGAAGACACTTGAGATTTTCAAGTTGAGAATTGGTGTGCCATGTTGCATATTATAAAGACAAAATTCGCAGCAAAAAAATAATGCTGCAATGTTTATAACCCTAACCTTTGCTTTAGTTTCTGTAGTGCTAATATAAATTCCCCTATGCAACTCATGAATTAAATTCTAACGACAATAAAGTCTATTCAACATGACATAATTTAGGAGTTAATAAAACTTTTTACAAATGATCGATCAACTAATATTATCAATTAACCGAATGGTTCATTGTTGAATTGTTATATAATCTTTCATATGTATGGCACATCACAATCTTTTTGTTGTTTCAAATTTCAAGTCTCTTACTTTTTTCTAAAGAAGTCTTTAAACAAGTTTTCTAATCTAAAATAAAAAATTTACTCTTGATTGCAATGATATATGTTGTATACGTAAATCCTAGATGTAAAATTGGACATCATTTGCACACACAAAAAATCAATAGAAAAAGATAAAACTAAGTACAAATTCTTATTTAGGTTTTGACGTTGTTTTATTTTTTGTATTCCTAATTTTATTAACAAGTTATTTAATTTATTTTCTACAAATTGTTAATACTTAACATGTTATTTTTTGCATTCAGTTTCAACCATTCAGTTAACAACCATTTTGTGCAAATAATAGCTGTGATGATAATTGTGCCAAATGTGGTAACAGGTTTATCACAAAAATGTCCAATTTGGTGGCTAAAACTGGCACATCTGAGCTTTATTTATTTATTTTTGACAAATCTGAGCTTTAATTTTGTTTTCATAAATAATTGGAAGCAACAATAATACAAGTATAACCAATATTCCAAGAGAACATAATTAAAAGTGGAAAACAATAACATATACATTTCATCATCATTTCTGGATTATATCACAATACTTAGTGTTTTGTTTGGTACTATGTAATTTTCCACAGCCCACCACATATTTTGTTTTTCTGGGTACTCCACTAAATTACATCCATTATGTACAGAAGTGCTTAATCATGAGAGTATATGTGAGAATGCATGGCTGGCTTAAGTGCCTGACCCTTAAATAAGCTTCATTCCAATAATCATATTAGTATTGATTGAGTTTTGTATTTATTTTTTGAAAACAACAAGAGCCAGCAGCTAGCTAGGTAGCATAATTGTTTAATGCATCCAAGTATGCAACGAATAACTTTGAATATATCTCCTTTTAATTTAAAGGTAAAGTCGAATAATATGTAATATCAGTGAACAAATATTGTCGCACAAGATTTTTGCCACTTTATGCCTCCCACACTCACATGTTCCAATTTTGTTCTTTATAAACATTCATATTTTGTATTTTGGACCACTCAAAACCCATTTTCAAATAATAATAATAATCCTATTGTACAAAATTTCATGAAACACAATGAGGAAAATATTTCCAATCACTCAACATCAATGTGAAACTCAAATCTACACATTTGATTTGTTCATTCACTTCTAACAAACTACTAAATACATAATGCAAATTATTTGCATTAATTTATTTTCAAACAAGTGAACTTTGTTTATCTAATTCTAGAGGTTAATCAAATTGTGAGTGATAGAGTGTGGTGGATTAGTAAGCATGTGAACAACTTCTCTCATGGTAGGTCTTGCGGGTCCCATTTCTTTAACACACATCATAGCTATGTTGAACATGTAAATAACACTTGTTAATGGGTATCCTGTGAGTCGCGGGTCCACTACAGCTGATACTAATGCTTTATCGGACGGCTGATAAAGTTCTAGTTCAGTTTTATTGATCCATCCAACGATGTCCACACCATCTCCAAATTCACCCACTGGTTTTCTTCCTATAATTAGCTCCAATAGGACCACTCCAAAACTATACACATCACTTTTCTCATCCACTTTTAGTGTGTATGCATACTCTGTTCACCCATTCAACATTTCCATTATTAGAAATAAAGTAAATCATATCATCATATATGGCTCCAATAAAATTAATAAATATAATTAGTTCATAAAAACAAAAATAAAAGTTAATAGATTTTTTAATAAGAAACTAATACTCGAAATACATCTAGTCATTTTTAATAAGAAAAATTAACTTTTTAAGTGTATTGATTTACTGATGTATCTGATCTATATTATAGACTACATACATCAGTTATTGAATAAATTTAAAAAGTTAATTGTTTTTTATAAAATGGACCGGATGAAATATTCGTATAAAGAGTTAATGTCTCTCAATAGATATTTTTCAGAATCCTAAACAAAATGGTTAAAGGATATCTACTATTTATGCTGCATGTTTTTGTTAAGACAATATTGCTACATGTTGTTAATGATATTAATTAGAATTAGTTTAATATATTTAAGTTAGTTAAAAGTTAATTGTGATTTGTACCCAAAAAAAAAGTTTAATTGTAGTACAACTCAATAGATAATTGTCATAGCTAGACATTGATCTGAATAATAATATTTGTAAATGGTAATAGAAGGGAAGGAACCAACCTGGAGCAATGTAGCCATAGGAACCAGCAATAGAGGACATGGATTGAGAAGCACCAGGATCATACAAGAACTTAGCAAGTCCAAAATCAGCAACATGAGCCTCAAAATCAGCATCAAGCAATATATTATTAGACTTAACATCCCTATGAATAATAAGAGGTGAACAATCATGGTGCAAATAGCAAAGTCCTTTAGCAGCTTCCACAGCAATTTTATACCTCATTTCCCAACTCAAATGACAACCTTTTGCACCATGAAGCCATTCTCCTAAACTACCATTAGGCATGTACTCATACAACAATAAATTTGTGTCCTTATTTGAAACATAACCCAAAAGTCTCATTATGTTTCTGTGTCTGATTCTTCCTAATGTTTCTATCTCAGCTTTGAAACCATAATCATTTCTACCACTTCCTTGTCCAACTAAACGCTTTATCGCGACGTCGGTTCCATTTGGCATGGACCCTCGGTACACGATCCCGGCTCCTCCTTTTCCTATTATGTTCTCTTCTTTTAGACACTCCACTACTTCTTCTGCTTTGAAGTCTAGCCTTTGAAACGCCGTTAACTTCCACGCTTTCGCCATGTGGCGTTTCCTCTTCCTCATTATGTGCATAGTCACAATTACAAGTAACACAGCGGTTGCGAGAGCAATCGCGATCACAATGGCCTTGATCTTCGTGTGGCTTTCTGTTGAAGGGTAGAGAAGGGAAATGCATGATGATTGGTGTGGGAAGCAGAGGTTAGGGTTTTCGGAAAATGACCTGTCGTTGAAGACTAAAAACTGACCACCCGTGGGGAGAGTTCCGGTGAAATTGTTGTAAGAAAGATCCAACGTGGTGAGACTCGTCATGAATCGAATCTCATCGGGGATTAGACCTGATATATTGTTATGTGAAAGATTCAAAATGCTTAAAACCTTCAGATTTTTCATCCCTTTTGGAACCTCACCGATAAGGATGTTCCGACTAAAGTCAACGGCGGTCAATGATCTACACCGAGTGACCGTAGTTGGAATACCACCGGTGAGATTGTTGCCACTTATGTTGAAAATTGCCAACGCCGGCAACTCAAAGATTTCTGTTGGAATTTCCCCGACGAATTGATTGGAATCAAGCAAAAGAGTATGTAGTGATCCGAGATTCTTCATCGAAGCGGGAATCCTCCCGGTGAACAAGTTATTAGAGAGAGTGAGAATCCCGAGAGAACCTCCGAAAACTTCAAAAGGTAGTTGGCTGTTAAAACGGTTATTTCCAAGCTCCATTATCTGAACATTAGGCAATTGGAAAATTCCTTGTGGGACCGGCCCGTCCAAGAAGTTATTAGCCACTCGGATTTTCAATAGTGACTTACACGCGCCAATTCCTTCAGGAATTGGACCGTGAAAGAAGTTATCTGTAACAATAAATGTTTTTAACCGCTTTGATTTGCACAAATCCGGTGGAATCAATCCGGTGAGGTGGTTTTTTGTAACGTCAAAGTAAATGAACTTTCCGTTTGAACCGAGGTTTTGTGGCAACACAAAAGAAAAATTGTTTTCCCAAACTTGAAGGGTTTCAAGATTAGGAAGATCGCCGATGAATGCCGGAAGTGAACCGCGTAACTTGTTCTGGAAGAAATTCAAGAGAGTGAGGTTTTTGAGTTTTGAGAAGCTCTCAGGAATCTCTCCTGAGAGCTCGTTGTTGGAGAGATCCAACGACATGAGACTTCTCATGGAAGAGAGTTCCGGTGGAATTGTTCCGGTAAGATTGTTCATTTGCAAGAACAAACTATCAAGGTTTTCCAAATTTCCAAGACTTGGTGGAATCTCGCCGGTGAGGTTACAGTTTGACACTTCAAGATATCGAAGATATTTCATCGAACCAAACTCCGGTGGAACTCCACCTTCATAAGCATTGGTGTAACCGAGACGTAGTTCCTTCAGCATCTTTAACTTAGACAAACTTTTCGGAATCTTCCCCGATAAACTGTTTGTGTTTAAGGCTAAAACCTCCAACCTTTGAAACTCCGAGTAACTCTCCGGTATAGTACCAGAGAAATAGTTCCCGGCAAGACATAAGAACTTTAGGTTCTCGAGCCTAACGATTTCCTCCGGTAGAGGACCGTCAAAGCTATTGTCATAAGCATCCAAAACCTCCAATTGCTTCATACCGAACGTCATGTTACCGGGGAAGTTTCCGGAGAAGGTGTTGTGAGAGATGTTGAGGATTTTAAGAGAAGTAAGATTGGAAATCTCAACTGGAAGCTCGCCGGTGAGATTGTCCATGGTGATGATCAAACTCTCAAGCTTGTCCAACACTCCGATCTCCTTCGAAAGAAATCCAAAGAGTGGAACTTGAGTGATGTTTAGAGCAATCACTCGTTGATCTTGATCACATCTTACACCAGAAAATGAACAGTGAGCTGAAACCGAAGTAGAAAACTTCCAGTCTTTGAGTAAATCTTCTTTGGTTTTGTCCCCTTTCATTGATTTCTTCAGCTTTAGCAACGCATCAAGATCGGTTAATGAAGAAGATGATGTAAATAATAAGCAGAAGAATGCAAGCATATAACATGTGATGCTTTTCATCTTTTGTTTTGTTCTGTTTTACCTATGAAATGGTTTGCATTTGGGTGTATTTAATTTCTCTTTTTGGTACCACATACTACAAGAAATGATTTCACTCTGTATTTATAATAAGTACAATTATAGTTAATTTAATTAACGTTATCTTATTGGTTATAACATTTTGTGGTGGAGTAGAGTATAATGTTTATGTAATGTAATATCCTTGTTTCCACTAGTTAAATCCAAGAGTGGACTTAATTAACTTTTGTGAAGACAAAAATTAAATGCAATTCGGAATATGTAATCAAAGTTGATTTATGTATTTTGCTAAATTAAAAATGAAAATGGAGAGAAGAAAAGGTGTTTTACGTGGATGAATTGGAACTATGTATATGGCACTTGATATAGTTGTATGCTTGTGAAAAGGCAAAGGAATTGATTCTATGTTTTAAGTTATTTCCACCATCATCCACTTGATATTGCAGAATCATATTCTACATATTGTTAAAGTGTATTATGCATTTAGTTCAATTTTAAATTGTTTTTTAGTGTATGATTCTGTTCCAAACATTTCCAAGTGCTTAAGTTCTAGCTTATACTAAGAGTAGGGGTGACAAAATGGATGGATTGGATGAATTTGGATTGGATTGCTAATGGATGGATAAAAAAAATCCATTAATCCATTAACAATCCATTAAAACTCATTCAAAATATCCAATCCAATCCATCCATTGGAGATAAAATCCAATCCAATCCATCCATTATGGTATTTTAAATCGATGGATATCCATCCAATCCATCTATTAAATAACTTTTATTTTTTAATAACATATTTATTAATTAAATAGATTATTTTTATTAATAACATAAACCGAAAATCGGCCAAAAATCGAAAATCGTCCGAAAAACCGAAAAAAACCCGAAGCCGAAAATACAAAAAATCGGTTGAAAAACCAAAAAATCGGCCGAAAACACAAAATCGTCCGAAAAATCTAAAATCGGCCAAAAACCGAAAATCGGCTGAAAACCCTAAAAACACCCGAAAATCCATAAATCGGCCAAAAACCTAAAATCGGCCGAAAACACAAAAAATCGGTTGAAAATCCAAAAACTCGGCTGAAAAACCTAAAATCGGCCGAAGAACCGAAAATCGGCCGAAAACACAAAATCGACCGAAAAATCTAAAATTGGCCAAAAAACCGAAAAATCGTCCGACAAAGTTGACTTTAGGTTTTTCGGCCGATTTTTTGGATTTTTGGGCGTATTTTGGGTTTTCGGCCGATTTTCAGTTTTTCGGCCGATTTTTGGGTTTTCGGGCGTTTTTTGAATTGTCGGCCGATTTTCAGTTTTTCGGCCAATTTTTTGAGTTTTTGGCCGGTTTTTGGGCTTTCGGCCGATTTTTGGATTTTCGGGCGTTTTTTGGGTTTTTAGCCGATTTTCGCTTTTTCCAGCCTTTTTTGGATTTTCGGCCGATTTTTTGAGTTTTCGGGCGATTTTAGGATTTTTTGGGTTTTCGGCTGATTTTCGGTTTTTCAGCAGATTTTTTGTGTTTTCTGCCGATTTTAGGATTTTCGGCCATTTTTTGGTTTTTCTGCTGATTTTAGGTTGTTCGGCCGATTTTTTGAATTTTGGGTTTTTCGGTCGATTTTCAGTTTTTCGGTCGATTTTTGGCCGATTGTTTTGCGTTTTCAGGTATTTTTTGGGTTTTCGGCCGATTTTTTGAGTTTTCGGCCGATTTTTGGGTTTTCGGCCGATTTTTGAATTTTCGAGTTTTTTTGGGTATCCGGCCGATTTTTTGGGTTTTCGCCCGATTTTAGGATCTTCAAGTGTTTTTTTGGTTTTCAACCAATTTTTTTTTTAATTGGTTGTTAATTTTATTTTTAAAAAATTGATTATCCATTGTATTTGAGGTTATTGTACTATATATGATCCATTGAATTTTCAAATTAAAGTGGATCCATCCATTAATTAAATGGATGGATTGGATCCAATCCATTTACTAATTTTTTTACTAATGGATGGATTGGATGGATCCATTATTGAGTGAATTGAATGGATAACGGATAAATGGATAATTTTGACACCTGTATACTAGAGTAATAATTAGATGAAAAATATAACATATGCTATGAAAATTGAACAAGTTTTTGAATGGGTGTGTTTTTGGCCTAGTTATATAGAGCATTCATTTGAGTCCAATAATATTAATGAACTCGTTGTTATAGATCACTGATTATTATGATTGATTATATTTTGTGCACAATATTCTCAAAGTTTGACAAGATAAGACATCAATGGTCCATTTGTGGCTGTGGACACTAGAATTACAAAAAGGTGTTAGACTAGAATAACAATTATCTTTACTTATTTGACTATACTCTTGGCCTCAAGTAAAATGCATATTTGATGGAATAGTTTCAAAGAACATTAATCTTTTGTTTAACTTAAAATTTGGGGGGTAACACTTAATGCTTTACAGTTCCGAATGAGCTCGATTTTCTAATGGCAAATGGATGTCCATGAAGTAGACGAAACGGGCTTCCCTGTAGCCAGGGAAAGTAGGGAAGCCCTTATTATAGTGACTATATCCCCCTCTTTTTATATCCCGCGGAGGACCCCCTATTTAGTGATGTTCTCATTCGCAAAAGACCAACGCTCACCTCTGCATAGCGCCTCCATGGCACAAAACAACCATCGTCAAAACCTAGATGCACCATCCTCCTTGCTACAAGGCAATGCCCTCAATAGGGGCCAAGTCTTGTAATTTTACACACAATTAGTCATATTTGCTTATCACGGCCCTATAATGCCACTCTCCCACTGTAACGCCCCAACTAAATTATCTAGAATATTTATCGGAACATTAATAACTGGAATCTGTGTACATTAATTACAAGAAATATAACTGAATAACATATTACCATTAAGATAATGATAGGATATTCGATACATCCAGCGGAAAGAGTCGAGAACAGAACAACAAGTTAAATAAAAACAAGGAAGAAGACTAAGTCTTCTAAGCTGACAATCCAAGCTCGGCTCCAATCGTCAGATCCATCCTGGTCCCTGCTCCGAAATAACCTGTCTACCTAAAAAAATTGAATGGAGTGGGGTGAGACTACTAAGTCTCAGTGGGTCCTACTACCCTCCTAATGGCGACTACGCCAGGGCACCTAATCAGTCATAACATATACATTTCATAACATTATATCATAAAGCATAAATAAAAGTGTATCACAAATTATTAGTCTTATTGATTTTAACCACAAGGACACACTGAGGTGAGCATCTCTCAGAGGCCTGCCTTGTCCGCTGAACACGAAGTGTTTCCGGCATATAGCTCACAAAGTATTTTCTGATGGAAGCTTCCGAAGGAAGTCCATAGGCGATATCACAGTCGCACATAACTGACTGATGCTAAATTAGTTCATACTACCATAATCATCCCAAAGCCCGGGGAACATACAATAATTTCTAAAGTCATAAGTTATTCCCTAGGATTGCTTCGTGATTACAAACTATACATATTTTATATTAATTCTATTATTGCAAGAAATATCAATTTAATTCGAGGATCTAAAACGAGGGTATAGTTTTAGAAAATAATAGAAATTAGAGTCAGTTTGGCCTAACTCGCTACAGCGAGTAATCTAGCTCGCCATGGCGAGTAATCATATTCTGGGCTGAGTCAAGCTCGTCGGGCCAACAAGTGCTCGCCGAGCGAGCAGAATCTCGCCGGGCTAGCCTTTGTTCGCCGGGTCACTCATCAGCTGCCCAGAATATGAGCACTCGCTAGAAGGCTCGCCGGCTGCTCACCAGGCGAGTTCTGTGTAAACTGCCCATGTTTTGCAGATTTTCACATATTTCTCAATAACCACCTACAATCCTCAAATTAAACCTATGCAATAACATTATAGATATAATATACGACAGTTTGGAGGAGAAATTGGGAGTTATTTCTCCTCACACATTATTTCCCTAATTTTCATACTATTAACATGCAAAGTGAAATTCATGGGGAACTAAACTACCTAGCCTAAGAACCCACCTGTTTGAAGCTTTAAATCTTTGCTTCTGGGTTCTTTAATTCTGCTATAGCACCTCCAGCAATACCCACGCCCTTTGGATAGATTTGGAACTTTTGAAGAATTGAAGAATCTCCTATTTTGCTTCTAAGATGAGAGAGTTGTTTGATGTTGGTTTCTCTGAGATTGAAGAATCTTTATGTGTTGTTTATGAATAATACAGTGGGTGTTGGTCCTGATTTGAGTTACATGCAACTTAAGTGGGGAGCTAAGTTTGGTTCTTAACATGTAGTGTGTGGGTTGTTGTTGAGAGGAGGAAGAAGAGTTGTTGGTTTCTCTCTTTCTAATGCATGCAGTAATCTGAAGAATAAAAGGTGTTATTTATGGGTGAGAGATGAAGTTCATGGAGTAAGAAGAATTGAAAGTATTGGGTGGTTTGTTAATGTTGTTGGCCGAGAGAGGAAGGGAGAGAAGAGAACTTGATGCCTCCAATTTTCTGAATTGTTGTATGTGTGAATGAGTGGGTTGTTTGCATGCAACTTTGTTTTAATCAAAGGAGTTGTGAGGCGTTGTATTGTGGTGGTGTGGGAGATGAGTCATAAGAGAGAAATGGTTGAGTCATGAGGGTAAGGTGTTGGCTCAAGAGATTGAGTGAAAAATGAGTCACTAGTGAGAGAAGAGGAGTGGAGGGAAAATTTGATTCTTTGCTAATTAAATCACAAGGGTGAGATTAATGTATTAATGTGTATTTAGGTTCAATTGGAACTCCTAATTTTACACATAATATACTTAATTCCCAAGATTTAATTTAATTAATCCCCACTAATTAATTAGACAAGGCTCTAATAAAAATTAATTAGGTAATTGAAAGAGTGGGATGTTACACCCACCATCCACACTAATGATAATCGTCTACCATAGATTAATCTACATTCACAAGTATAACACCATTATGGAAACTCCACGAACTCGTCAATAACTCCTCACCGATTTCAAAACTCCTCCCTTGTTGAAGTGACACTACCATGGCCATAAACTCTGAAGAGATGAAAATAGGGATTATAATGGGTAGGGTATGGGAAGGGTACTATAGTCCCCATCCCCATACCCGCAGTTTGAAAAAAATACCCGTACCCATCCCCATACCTGCGTGGGTGACAATCTTTGTCCCCGTACCCATACCCGTACCCGTTACCCGCATTTTTACTAAAAATAAATTGATCAATTATAAAATGTCATATTATTTTAATAGAATTTAAAAAAAATCAAAGATTTTAATGTTGATTCATGAAAATTATAAACAAAATTATTAGTAAAATCATGTTAAAGTTCATTTCTCTATAGACATATTTACATTATGTTATAAATAAATAATTTTTTATTAAAAATGTATAATAAAAAAAAATGTTGTATTTTTTAAAAAATAATTACATATATTTGTACCGGACAAAATCCTAGGGGCCCAATAATGTAATGGCCCAACAAATGGCCCAAGCAAATCAAATAAATAACTTGGCGGGAAAGGCAAGGCGTGGGCGAGATAAAAGGCCAAGGATGACGCCCCCAGATATGGTCATGTCGCCCAGAAGGAAATAACCACCCACTACCATCACCTAAGCACGGAGGAGAAGAAAAACCGCCCATAACCACCCCTGTAACACGGTGGATACGGCGGAAACCGCCCACGACCTCCATATAGAGGAGTGGGGCGGTTTAGAGATATTTTTGAATATAATCCTCCTCTATAAATAGAGGGGAAAAGCCCATTGCAAATGGTTTGACTTTTGGTAGAAATTGCATCCTTGTACTATTATTATTCATTAATATACTTGGACTCACCCCCTTATATTTTATACCAGAACATTTTGGCGCCCACCGTGGGGCTGCGGTAAACCGATTCCCAGCCTACCACTTAAACCAGACAACCTACGAAATCCTCCCCATAAATGGCAGGAGGAACACCTATAAACGAAAACCAAAACCACCTAACCTTGACAGATGCAGTGTCGGAGTTACGACGCCTGCAGGCCAAGGTTAACGAGATAGACAAGGAAAAAGCAAACAAAGTGGATGAAACGGAGGAAAACAACATCACCAACTCCCAACCACTAGCACAAGACCTCTGGGACGCGAGGGTACCTGACAACTTCAGAACACCCCACCTCCCAGACTTTGACGGAAAAACAGATCCAACAGAACACCTGATGGCAGTGGGTACCAAGATTGCCATCATCGGCGCAGCGGATCATCTAAAGTGCAAACTCCTCTCAGGCACACTGAAAGATGCAGCCCTGAGATGGTATATGAATCTGCCCAAGAATTCCATAGAAAGTTGGACAGATTTTCAACAAAAATTCACACAACAATTCGCCGGTTCCAAACACATAAAGGTAACGGCGACCAGTTTGTTCTCCCTACGACAAAACCACAACGAGTCGCTACGGGAGTACTTGGCGAGATTCTGCGAATCAACAAGCAAAGTAAGCAACCCAAACCAAGAAATGTTTGTCTCCGCCTTCCATCACGGCCTTAAGGCGGGACACTTCAATGAATCTCTGGCGCAAAAGCCAGCAACATCTATGCAAGAGGTAACAAGAAGAGCAGAAGGATATATAAAGGGTGAAGAGAGTAACGCGGAGAAGTGGATGAGAGACGCCAGAGAAAGAGGCCCAGTAAACAGAGGAAACGGCTAGCGCGAGTTCTATCACCATCATAGACGCCCAATTCCCAACCACCACGGAGTTGAGCGTCACAGGAAGCCATATCAACCCCCAAGACACTTTCAGGAAGATAGAAAGGAGTACACACCACTCAACCGCGCCCGAGTCTACATCATGAACGAAATCCTGGAAACGGGATTAGGAAGATTACCACCACAGAGAGGCAAAGACCACACCATGGGAATGAACCCCAACGCCTGGTGCGCCTATCATAGATGTAGGGGCCACGATACTGAAAAGTGCTTCAGGCTAAGAGACCTAATTGAAGAATTGATAAAGAGCGGTCACCTGAGGAAATTCATAAAAGACGCCGCCGCGGGAAAAGTGGTTATCCCAAAGGTACAACCTAATCATTCAAAGGATCGCTCAGAAGGAGAGGATCCAGGCAAAGGAAAGAAGATCTCTGTGAACACCATCGCAGGCGGATTCGCAGGAGGTGGAGAATCCTCAAATGCTAGAAAGCGTTATGTAAGGAGGATGGATCAAAACGAAAAATTTATAGGACATACTGCAACGACGCCCGTCCCTGATTTATCATTCACCAAGGAAGACAAGAGGGAAGTCATGCCTCACGATGACGACCCCCTTGTGATACAAGTACAAAACTGAACTGTGACGTAAAAAGAGTGTTGATTGACTCGGGAAGTTCAGCAGATATCATGTACTGGGAAGCCTTTAAGGCGATGCAACTGTCAGATGAACATCTCTTGCCCTACAACGGCACGTTGGTAGGCTTCGCCGGCGAGCAAGTAGAAGTGATGGGATATACCACCATCTTGACCACGTTTGGAGAAGAGGAGAACGCCAAGACCATCAAGGTGAGATATTTGGTAGTTAAAACCCCATTCACATCATTCAACATTATCATTGGAAGGCCGGCCTTCGACACACTTGAGGCGGCATTGTCAACCCTCTATTTGTCCATCAAATATCCTTTGGACAACGGGAAAGTAGGAACGATTAGAGGGGACCAAAAGCTGGCAAGGAGATGCTACGAGTCTAGTCTGAAAATCAGGCACAAGCAAAGCAAAAAGACAGAACCGATGGCGTCGCCCAAAAAAGGAGGCGGAGTTAACATGATCTCGCCCCTAGACCTCGATCCAAGAGAAGATTTTACAGAAAGAAGAATGAGTCCCATTGAAGAATTGGAACAAGTCCAGATTGGCGACATGCCACACCAAGTAACTAACATTGGAACCACTTTGAAACCCGGTGAAAAAGAAAAGATCGTGGCCATGTTGAGAAAGAACATAGACCTTTTTGCATGGAAACCATCGGATATGCCAGGAATCGACGAGAGCGTGATAACACACAAACTATCCATCGCGCCCAACGTCAAGTCCGTATCACAAAGAAAGAGGAAGATTGGAGAAGAGAGAAGGACAACAGTAAACGAGGAAGTGGAAAAACTGAAAGCAGCAGGCTTCATCGAAGAAATAAAATATCCGTCATGGCAGGCAAACGTAGTGATGGTAAAGAAAGTGAATGGCAAATGGAGGATGTGTGTGGATTTCACGGACTTAACAAAGCCTGCCCAAAGGATCCATACCCTCTGCCTAACATAGATAGGCTTATCGACGGAGCCTCGGGGTATAAGATGTTAAGCTTTATGGATGCCTACTCAGGATACAACCAAATAAAGATGAATCCTGCAGACGCGCCTCACACGACTTTCATGACTAATACGTGCAATTATTTCTACAATGTCATGCCGTTTGGTCTGAAGAACGCTGGCGCCACCTATCAAAGGCTGATGGATAGAGTATTTTCAGAACAGATAGGCAAAAATGTGGAAGTATACATCGATGATATGGTAGTGAAGACCACAGAGGATGGTGAACACGATCAAGACTTAGGCAACATCCTCGCCTCAGTTAGAAGGTATAACATGAGATTGAACCCTGCGAAGTGTTCTTTCGAAGTCCAATCAGGAAAGTTCTTAGGCTTCATGCTCACAAATAGAGGCATAGAAGCTAACCCAGACAAATGCCAAGCCATAATCGACATGAGTAGCCCAACGACAGTGAAAGAGGTCCAACAACTAGCAGGAAGGATTGCAGCCTTATCAAGATTTCTATCCTGCTCAGGAGAGAAAGCATTCCACTTTTTCTCCACTCTAAGAAAAAGTGAGAGATTCATATGGACTCCTCAATGTGAAGAAGCTTTTCAAAAGCTCAAGAGTTTCTTGGCGTCACCCCCAATATTAACTGCCCTCAGAAAGGAAACACCCTATACCTCTACTTGGCTGTTTCAGACAACGCCCTCAGTTCGGCGTTGGTGCAGGAAGTCAAAGGCGAAGAGAAGCCGATATATTTCGTAAGCAGGACATTCAAAGGCGCTGAAGCCAAGTACCAGAAGATAGAGAAGCTATCCTTGGCCGTTGTTATCACAGCAAGAAAACTAAGACAATACTTCCAGAGTCATAAGGTAGTGGTCAAGACGGACTATCCAATAAAGAAAGTCCTAAGGAAGCCTGATCTAGCAGGGAGAATGGTAGCATGGGCAGTGGAGTTATCAGAGTTTGATATAACTTTCTCCCCTAGGGGCGCAATAAAATCGGAGATTTTGGCGGATTTCATATTGGACCTGTCAACCCCGCCAAAAGAGAACAGCGAGGAACCTTCGACACTTTTAGTGGATGGTGGGTCTAACCTGAAAGGAAGTGGAGCAGGAGTGGTCCTGGAGGGACCTGATGGAGTACTGATAGAACAATCTCTGAGATTCGCCTTCAAAGCAAGTAACAACCAGGCTGAGTATGAAGCTCTGCTTGCCGGAATGAAGTTGGCAAAGGAGATGGAAGTCACGGACCTCAGAGTAAAAAGTGATTCACAACTAGTAACTAACCAAGTGTCTGGAGAATTCCAAACAAGGGATCCCCAGTTGACTAAATATCTAGAAAAGGTAAATAAATTAGCGAAATGCTTCAATTCATTTCAGTTAATCTATGTACCAAGAGAGCAGAACGCCAGGGCGGACTTGCTATCCAAGCTCGCCAGTACCAAAAAACCTGGAAGCAACAGAACCTTCATCCAAGAAACCATAGCAAACCCAAGCATCAACGAAGAGGAGACTCACATGATCATAGAGGAAGAAGATTGGCGAACTCCCATCATCAAATATTTACAGAGGGATGAACTCCCCAGCCCAAGAGAAGAAGCATATCGGGTCAGGAGAATGGCGTCATGGTACTCCATGCTTGGAGATAAGCTGTACAAGAGAGGATTCACAGGCCCCTTGCTACTATGCGTAAGCAAAGAGGAGGCCAAAGGAATCCTAGAGGAAGTTCATGAGGGATCATGTGGAAGCCACATAGGGGCAAGATCATTGGCAGGTAAGATCCTCAGAGCAGGATTCTTCTAGCCAGAGCTACACAGTGACGCAGCAAGGTATGTAAGGGCATGCGATAAATGCCGAAGATTCTCAAACCTACACTACGCCCCAGGAGAACCCCTCAAGTCAGTTCTTTCACCTTGGCCCTTCTTCATGTGGGGTGTGGATATATTGGGCCCTTTCCCTACCTCGTGGAAACAGGCCAGATGGATCATAGTAGCAGTGGACTACTTCACAAAATGGGTAGAGGCGCAGCCTTTATCTAGCATCACGGCAGAACAGGTGAAGAAATTCTACTGGAGAATGATTATATGCAGGTTTGGTTTACCCAAATACATCGTGTCAGATAATGGCACGCAGTTTGCAAGCGAGAAGGTAGTCACGTTCTGCAAGGAAAAGGGAATTCAAAATACTTTCATATCAGTTGAGCACCCCAAGCCAACGGACAAGCTGAATCAGCTAGGCATGGCAACAGAACCCGTACCCGCGGGTATCCACCCGAACCCGCCCCGAGTTTGACGGGAAAAAACCGGTTTGACTGGGTTTGGGTTCGGGTTTGGGTTTTCCCCGATTGCAAAACATGGGGATGGGGCGGGTGATGGGGATATTGGTACCCACCCCGAACCCGCCCCGTTTATATAAAATTACTATATTATCCCTATTTATTTATAATGTCTCATGTCATATACCTGGCCTTCTCACTTCCCAGTTCACGACTTTCTCAATTCTCTTTCTCACTTCCAACTTCTCTTTCTCACTTCCAACAATTTCCCTTCCCAAAAAACAATAATGATTACATTAGAGAAAGAGAAAGAAAGAAGACTACATTGGTGTTGTCTATTTATCTACTTATGTTAGGAATTTCAGTCAACAATGGTCGTTCTTATGTACTTGTTTTTTTAGCAATTTCAAAGAACAATGATTTAGAATATTCTTGATTATGTGGTTGTTTTGATGGTTTTTTGGAATATTAATCTTTTGTACTGGTACTATTTTGGTTATGATAATTTTGGAATTTCATTTCATTTGTATGTTTAATTCATTGATATTTTGGTTTGTACTTTATTATGTGAAAATATTTGTATTGTATGTTTGTTAGCGTTCGGGGCGAATTTTGGGTTCGGTTAAGGTTCAGCAGAGCAGGGCAAGATTCGGGGATACCCGAACCCATTTGGGGATACCCGAACCCATTTGGGACGGGGTTTGGGTTCAATTATTCATCCTCGTAGGGGAACGGGGCGGGGAACGGGGATTTAACAATCATTCGGGTTTGGGGAACGGGGGAGGTAAAAACCGTCCCCGATCCGCCCCATTGCCATGCCTAGAATCAGCCAACAAGGTCATATTAAAAGCCTTGAAAAGAAGATTATCAAGCAAAGGAGAAGCCTGGGTGGCTCACCTCACCGCCATACTGTGGTCCTATCACACAAGTCCACAATCATCAACAGGAGAAGCACCATTCACCATGGTATATGGCGCGGACGCCATGATTCCAGCAGAAATAAATCCCCCAAGTTGGCGACGTGACACCACAACTGTTCAGGAAAATAATGAAGCGTTACAGGAAAACCTAGACCTAATACAAGAGTTAAGAGACAAAGCACACTTCAGAGAATTCGCCACGAAGCAAAGAGTAGGCAGGAAATACAACACGAGAGTGATTCCGAGAAGATTCAAAGAAGGCGACTTAGTCCTGAAAAGACCAATGGGAAAAGGCAAAGGAGGAAAACTGGCAGCAAACTGGGAAGGCCTGTTCAGAATCAATGAAGTCTTCGAAGGCGGAGCATACAGGCTAGAGACAATGGAGGGCGAGGTCCTTCACAGGACATGGAACATCTCCAACCTCAGATTTTATTACAGCTGAATCGACAACGCCTGGAAGGCGAGACGAAATTCCAGAAGCACCATCAACCTCGCCTCGCCACCCAAGAGATATTTCCTGCTATTATTTCCATTTTGTTTTTATTTTTATTTATTTTTTTGAAAGAAAATGCATGAGAATGTAGTACTGAGTTAAACAATTTTAAATAAAATGATGAGAAACTCTTTTCTCCGGCGAAAGCGGGAGTTTTTAACGAGACTCATCATTCAAAATGCAAAAAACTCCTTCCATTAATCAAATAGAATTGTTGTTATTACAATGTTTGCAGATGACTTATTATATTGTCTCAATCTTACTCTCGAAGTTGACAAAGGAAGGAAATGCGGCGTTGAAACACGATGGCGTTATCTGTAAATCTTACGAGTTGGATACGTCAAAAATAGAAAAATAGAAACGGCGATATCCCTAAATCTTACGAGTTGGATACGGCGGAAATGCATTGAAACACCATGGTGTTATCTGTAAATCTTACGAGTTGGATACGTCAAAAATAGAAACGGCGATATCCCTAAATCTTACGAGTTGGATACGACGGAAATGCGTTGAAACACCATGGCGTTATCTGTAAATCTTACGAGTTGGATACGTCAAAAATAGAAACGGCGATATCCCTAAATCTTACGAGTTGGATATGACGGAAATGCGTTGAAACACCATGGCGCTATCTGTAAATCTTACGAGTTGAATACGTCAAAAATAGAAACGGCGCTATCCCTAAATCTTACGAGTTGAATATGATGGAAATAAAACAGGCTACACATCCCAAGAAAAAAGGCGCACATAGCAAGGTGCAGGTGACATCAGAAACGAACACTCCATGCACAAAGGGCTAAGCCCAATAAATCGCCAAAGAAAATTAAAGGTACAATGCATGTCATTTTTTAATCACTTTTAACAATAATATCATATAACATAACAGTGCAGAAAAGGAAAAGAGGCTAGACAAAGGACTCATCCTGTCAAAGTTCATGGAAATCCATATTTCATTGATAAAGGAAGTTACAATGAAATCAAGATACAAATTCAAAGACAACAGTAAAGAAAATTACAGTGAAATCAAGATACAAATTCAAAGAAAATAAAGAGGAAGTCCTAATACTAACAAAGGATCCCCAGTCGCCAAAGGATCCAGCTTCTTCAACGAGAGAAAGAAACCCGAAGACAGGCTCATCAGTTCCTCAGTTCCCCAAGGTCCTAGTTCCTCTAGCAAGAGGAAGAAATCAGGTGGAAGGAACAACTCATCAGAGCAGAATTACTCAGGAATTTTCCCTGAGGCCTTTCGTGGTTTCTTCCGTGGTTTTTCCTTAGTTCCCACGGTGATCCGGGATCCTTCTTCTTCACCAAAAGATTGGACATCAGGAGAAGATTCCCGAGGATCATAAGTCCTCAAGAATTCAATGAAATCTTCATCGGCGGAGCCAGAAGAATCTGACGAAATGGCAATAGTTTCCACTTTGATTCTAGAAGAAGGTTTATCTCGCCCAAGTTTAAAGACAGAGACTCCTCCCTTATGTTTCTTTTTATGAGACTTTGATCTGGAGACTACACCCTTCTTCATGGATTTATTTTTGTTATCCATTGAAGGAGCAGAGATGGAAGTGAAGAAAAATAGAAGAAGAGCAGGGTATTTATAGGAAATTGTCGAACGGTTCGCAATAAATGCATGCAAAGAAGTTACAATTTAATGGTTATGTTGACCACATTGGTAACTGCAAAGAATTCTTGGGAAACGGCACAAGGGCGACGCCATTGTCTGGGGTCACTACGCCCAAATATCCATATCGCCTCACCCATTCAAGTGTACAGGCGAGAAGGTTCTTATTCAAGCAAATATTATTAAAACACAACAAGAGCAACAGAAGAAACACAAACAAGTAAATGAAAAGTACTGTGATTATAATAAAGCCACAACAGGACATACAAAAAATTGTCATAAAGCCACAGCATGGCGTACAAAAAACATTCATCAAAAGCCACAAAGGGCATACAGGAAAAGGATTACAAAAGTACAAGAAAACAGGGATCATGGAGTAGAATCAGAAGGAGGAACGTAAGGAACCAGCTGGCCGTCCTTGATAACCATCAGAGCATTAGCTTCTCCGAGGCGCTCAGCGTCAATATCAGGGAACAAGATCTTTACTTGCTCCAAGGCGTAGTTAAAGCCTTCATCAAGCTGAGCTCCAATAGTTTCTTCCAGAGTTGCCTTTTCTTCGGCCCAGCCTTCCTTCTCTTTCAGCAATTCCTCTTGCTCACGAGTCAGTTCCCCAAGACGAGCGTCTTTAGCAGACGACGCCTCCTTCAAAGCCTTCACTTCCTTGGCATGCTCATCCTTCAGCTTCTGCAACGCCGCCTCATGACTCTTCTCTAGATCTTCTAGGGCCTTCTTGCTCCCCGCCTTGGCAGCCTCCATATCAGCAATAAACTTCTCCTGAGTGGACTTAACCTTCTCCTCCATCGCATCCAGCTCTTGGTGAACCACCTTCATCTTCTCCTGGGCGGTGGAGACTTCATGTTTTTGGCGAGACGCCAAAGCGCAGTTGAGTAGAAGTCCTTTGAGCTCATAACCCAAGGAGAGCTTCAGCAGTTCATCAGTAGGAGTGGAGCCAAACCGAGCACCTCCACCAGACATGTTCACAACCCTCTCTATGAATACCTCAGGATTGAAAAGAGGATCCCAATGAGAAGGTACAGATTCGTTTGAAGCAGCAGGGGGAGGAGGAGAGACGACGTCCTGGTGCACAGCAGCACGAGGATAAGGGGTTTTTTCTGCATCTTCTTCCTGCGGAGACACAACATCCATGTTGGACCCCGCCACAACACTTGAAGACCTCAATTTCTTCTTAATGGGCTGCTCGCCCTTTGAACTTGCTCCAGTCTCAGAGCCTTTTCCTGGAATGGAGACGGAGATCCGCCCCTCATTCTTTCTCTTGTTCTTATTCCTGGGGGCATCAGCATCCGCCACGATCAGCTGGCTCAAAGGATCAACAGTGACCACGGCTTCCCCAGAGGCAGCGGCGGCGGCATCCTTCTCCTTCTTAGCCCGAGACCTCAACAGGAATTCCATCCTCTTCTCCTGGGAAACAGACTTCATCCTATCTACAAACATAAAAGAAACAGTTAGTCGCCAGAAGCGAATAAACAATATTGAAACAAGAAAATACTAAAGGAACTTACTCATATAATCCTCCAAAGATTCTATGTGACCTTCAGCATTAAGAAGGTCGCCCACACTCAGGATACACAACGTCTCAATGTAAGCGACGCTCTCCCTCTCAAACTCATCCAGGCTTTCAAAGCGAGTCCCTTTGATGACTCGGGGGTTGGGAGTCCAATAGAAGGGAAACAGAGGCTCATTGTTTTCATCAAACATCACGTCGGGAAAAGACTCCCCGCCGCGGACGCGCAAGAAGGTATCCTTGTAATTTTTGAAGTTAGAATTGTACAGTTGGAAACGCTTTCGGTTCGGCTGACTTGATAGGTAAACCTGAGAGTCAGGAGAGACATTTTTTATGGTGAAAAAGGAAAAGAAAACAGCAACGGAAGGTTTCTCTATCTCTAACCCTAAACAAGCCAGTTGGAAAGCCTTCATATAGCCCCAACTGTTGGGACTTAGTTGACACAGGGCGACGTTTAGAGTTCTAAGCATGGAAACCTCAAAAGAGCTGAAAGGAAACCATATGTTGAAGGAATTGATAATGGAAATGTACATGTAAAAGAAGTGGGGTGATTGGGTGTTAGTATCAGTGACGATCTCATCCTCGCCCACGGGTTCAATGACGACATCGTTCTTATTCTAAGAACCTGATAGAATGGTCTTCCGTCTAAAGGCCAAAACAGACTCCTGGGTTAGGTACTTTGAAGATACTTCCATGGTCTCAGGAGGACTCTGGGCAACGAAGATGGCTAGAGTAGTATCCCTTCGTTTTCCTGTGAAAGACGAAGGCGAGATTATCATACAGTCACTATCACTACTATCAGAATCACTAGAACTAGACGGAACATTCATCAAAGACTTAAAGTAACCATCATAATCAAGAGAACCGTCGGCCCTTGTATGATGGTTACGTATCTGGATTTCTAAAGCAGAATCGCGAGGAGGAATTTTGGTGAAACCCCCCTCTTCGTCATCGCTCAAACTTCACAAAATAACCATTTTTCCTACTGTAAACCCTAGAAATCAGAATGGGAACGCTAAAAAGAGAAAGGATAGATATGAATACAAGAATAGAAGTTACCTTAAATATCGGAAGTGAAGAAGTAGTGGGATCGTGCGAATGGAAGTTAGCCGAGAAAATAACCGCGCAAAGTGGGTTTGAAATTTCAAAGTGAAAATGCAAAGGGAAAAAACGTTGAAAGAAGAATACCAAAGTGATGGTGACGTCCCTGTTTTATAGGAAAGAATATAAGCAAGTGGAGGGTAAATTGAAACGTCCTAATACACATTGGATAAAAGAAGGAACCTACACGCGTGTCAGCAATGACGTGTAAGCGTGGACACGTATCCCCAGACAGGGCGAGAAAGCCAAACGTTTGAAATTCAGCGACATCGCCATTGGGCAAGGTCAAGCATATTATGAGAGCTAGTAAAAAATACATGACGGAAAAGAAATCAGCAAATTAAACAAAAGTACCAATTCGTTTCATTCATAAAGAAATTCAGAAAATTACAAAGGGAGGCGGAGCAAACTCAACGCCATTTGAAGAAACTGAAGGAAAGCAACATACAACAGAAATAACAAAGCAAAACTACTTAAACGCCTTATAAGCCGCCTCGACGGCACGGGCGTGGCAATCCTCCATCAAGCCCTTCTGTTTCTTTGCTACTTCGGAGTCCATGGCGATCTTCCTCATATCATCAGTAAGGGCGTCATCCTTCTCTTGGAGACGGCATAGGTAGGAACGAGTTCGGATCAGTTTAGCAACGTTGTATTGGATGTCCATCTGCAGATTTCTCTTTCTCTTCACAAGGGGCCTCAGCTGGCTTTCCAAGACATCAATTCTGTTGTCTATGGCTTCCTCCGCTGAGAGGGAAAGGGCCATCACCTCTTCCTGAGACTTGATGCGCTCTTTGGTCATTTCAATCTTCTTCTCCAAAGCCTTAGTAAGTTCCTTTTGACAATATTCCACGTTCTCAGTTGACACAATAAAGGCGCCGTCGTCCAACAACCTCTTCGCCAATTCCTGCACCACGGCCAGAAAGGCACGCTCCTTCTCCGTCAGCCTCCAGGAATAATCCTGCAACTCTTTCACCATAGAGGAAAAATCCTCCACCTGGTCCAGTAGATCGTCAGTATCGTAACACAGCATGTTCCTCAACTGAAGAAGAACAGGCATGGCAGGTGATTCCGGGCAAAAAGCAGGAGAAGCCATAACTGAAATGTGAATGAAACAAAGAACAGATGAGGGATGAGTAAATTTGTCTACAATAAAGCTTCTATTTATAGTTAAAGGAGAGAGAGCATGATCAAGAGTAATGGGCGGTTACCTCACCACGTCCGGCCATTATCACCACTTCGCCTCTTCGAGCCTCGTGCTTGGGGGGCTGTGTACCGGACAAAATCCTAGGGGCCCAATAATGTAATGGTCCAACAAATGGCTCAAGCAAATCAAATAAATAACTTGGCGGGAAAGGCAAGGCGTGGGCGAGATAAAAGGCCAAGGATGACGCCCCCAGATATGGTCAGGTCGCCCAGAAGGAAATAACCACCCACTACCATCACCTAAGCACGGAGGAGAAGAAAAACCGCCCATAACCACCACTGTAACACGGTGGATACAGCGGAAACCGCCCACGACCTCCATAAAGAGGAGTGGGGCGGTTTAGAGATATTTTTGAATGTAATCCTCCTCTATAAATAGAGAGGAAAAGCCCATTGCAAAGGGTTCGACTTTTGGTAGAAATTGCATCCTTGTACTATTATTATTCATTAATATACTTGTTCTCACCCCCTTATATTTTATACCAGAACAATATTATTATATAATAATGTAATTAAAATAAATAAATATATACTATATGGGTATATGGGGTGGGTACTAAGGTACCCATAACCACTCAATTTTATAGGTAATTACCCATACCCATGCCCATACCCAAAATGCGGGTTTTTACCCTACCCGTCGTGGGTATTTTTTGTGGATACCTATTGGGTATGGGTAAATTGACATCCCTAGATGAAAACTTCATCCTTGGAGACAAAAATGAATCTTTTAATACAAAAGAGAATAAAATAAAACTTAAAACAAACGCAATGGATTGAATATTTAATTAATTTAAGTGTCATGGGAACATGTTGAGATATATTAAGTGAGTTAAAGTCTCACATTAAATAGAAGAGTTAATATTGAATAACATATAATCGAGAAGTCATAAATCCAATAGATCATATGTTGGATGATATTAGGGTTGGGAAAATAGATTTACTCTACTTCGAGAATAAAAAAGCCTTCTAAGAAGAAAAAACTAATTTTTCATATTTTATAATGATTGGATAAACCAATACAAATTTATATAAAAATTTTCATAATAAAACTAATAACCAAATAATAACAAAATGCTAAGAAACTTATTCCAGAATGTTGATAAGTCACCATATCCTTTCACTTGCGAGCAAAAACATATGGTGTTTGTTAATGGTGAAGTTTGATATAACATTTGTAACGTTCATGATGAAAACGTATGAAAGTTTTAATATAAAATGATTAAAATAAAACTAAAATAATATATGTGATCTTTTAATATTTTTTTCTTATAGCTTCCTTACCAAAATTTAATAGTAAAGGAAGAAACATATTATTATTATATAAAAAGAATATTGATAAAGGTGTCATGTTTAGTTTACTATAACATGAACACAAAAAGAGAATATCATATGTAGCTTTAATATATAGTCCATATTGCTAAGAAAATGTATTTTAATTTACTTTTTAATCAAGATTTTTAAATTCATAAAACAGTAGGTCAAGATTCCCACATAGCAATATCAATGTTTCTAAAATGGATTCTTGTTACGCTTTCAACATTTCTTTCATAGTTTTTGGAATTGGGATCCACTCATAAATGGATGGGTGGTCTGGTACATACATGCTCTCAAAAAATGTTCTATGCATATTGTCATTTGTCAACCCCTCCAATGATAGTGACAAGGACAACTAGTTTAGTGTACGTGAAGCGACCAAAATTATCTTCCATTATATCCTTCAACATTTCGATACATATCTTTTTTATTTTTATGTACGGTATATATTTTATTTGGATATATATCAATATATTGTTGTGATAAATAATTCTTATAGGTTAAAAAATTAATAAATATTAGTATTTATAAATTTATTTGAATTATTCACCTCAATATATAAATAAATCTATATTATAAACAAAGTAAACCTTATTGACGAAAATGTGACATGTGTCACTTTTAATGAAAATATATTAGGACATTAATTTTAATTTTATTTAATATTTTATAACGTTACATTTTTAATTAAATACGAAAATGAAAAAAATTTATACTATTATTTAATATATTCAATTTTAATTAATAATTGAAGACGTTACAATTTTTAATAATAATGAAAATTAAAAACATTTATATTAATACAAAAATATAATTAATAATTGAAGACGTTACAATTTTTAATAATAATGAAAATTAAAAACATTTATATTAATACAAAATATAATTAATACATTAACCGTTTCTATATATTTTTTAATTATCATAAATATATTTCCGTTACGTATAATTTTAATTTTTATAATTAACTGTTTTTATATATATTTTAATTATCATAAATATATTTTTAATTAATATAATTAACCATTTTTATATATATTTTAATTATCATAAATATATTTCCGTTACGTATAATTTTTAATTATTATAATAAATATTATAAATATTTTTTTATTATTATTTGAACGTTACATATTCAACATTGTAACCGATATTATCTCATAAATTTGCTCTTAATTTTTATATTTCTAAACCTAACTATAAATATGTCTTCTTTTTCTCCAAAACCTTCTCACAAACTCATTTGCTATTTTCCACAACCAACTCAAAAATTCATTTGTTAAGTTACTAAACAATGGCGAATAAAATTAACCTGATATTCGAAATCAACCAGACTAATGAGAGTTTCTTTGGAATTCTATATATCTTATGTACTTTCATATCACCTTAGAGCATCCACAATGGAGCTACTCATTTTTTAGTACTTAACCGGGCCCCACATGTACACATCATTTATTTATTATTTTTTAATAATAGTACCTAATAAGTACTTAATCTCTCCAACCCAACACTTCTTAAAAAATTTTAAATGGGTCCCATTAATAACACATCTTACCAATAACATTAGATCATTAAAAGTGGATTTCATAAAAGTAAGTTAGGTACCAATGCTTATTTAAGAAGCAGTACCTATTAAGTACTATTTTATGTTTTGCTCCAATGGCAGTACCTATTAGGTACCGGTACTTAAAAAAAATAAGTACCATCATTGGAGATGGTCTTAATAATATCATTTAGATTCAACAAACTACATTTCAGATTATTATAAATTGAGCTAAGAATATTTTATGATAATATTGTCACAAAAGTATGTTATTGGGTAATTTCTTTTTTATATATGATATATATTTAAGTGTTTTCAGACCATGAATTTGTGTGTGAAATTTCCAAAAGAACTACCAAGGTTGTAAAAATGTATCAAGAAATTACTCATGAGAATCTTGAGACCTATATGTGATTTTCAATGGTTCTAATCTAACAATGATGACGGTAGTGAAGAAATACATACAATAGAAGAAATATATGCAACGCAGAGAACATACCAGGATAGTGCGAAGCCCATCCTTCATTTCTTCAATGCCCTTCAACATCTCAACTTTTTCTACATGCAGAGGCGTCCCTAAGTATTTAGAGGCCCTGTTCAAATATTAAGATTAGACCCTAATATAAAAATAAAATAAAAAGTTATTATCTATTTAAATTGTTAATAACATACAAATAGTTATCGTTATAACTAACATAAAAAAAACATGTCATATTACAATCAATAACATGAACGTGATTCCGGGGTGATGAGCTATTATTATTTTTTAAACTTAATTGTATTTTCTATCCATACGTTTATTTTAAATTTTAATTATGTCTCTTAAGTTTAAAAAATTTCAAGTTAATTTTAAATTTATTTTATGTTGCAATTTGATCCCTAACAATTAAACATTAATAACTAACTTAAAATAAATAAATATATATATATATATAATACCGAATATGTCATTCTTTTTTTGATGTTACTTTTATTTTTCTTACTAGCCTTAACTCATGTAAATGAATAACAAAAGAGTGAAATTAACAAAACTACTAATGATGCTGACATTTCAAAATTTTAAATGAAAATATTAACTTAATTATTAGACAAAAATGAATTGTATGGAATAAAAATAAAATTTCATGCACTACTAGGCACTATAGCATATTAAAACATGTCAAAATCATTTTGCTGTTGAATGGTTTTAGAGGGTTATACTCCAAAACCATTGGATGTACTTAATAGCTTTTATGTTAATTGTGATAAATTAAACAATAATTATAGTACATATTTTAGTATGTAATTTTAAATTAAAATATGGTTATATAATCATCCAACACAATTAATTGAATACGGGCTCTTAAAGTATGTACTTCAAAGGAACAAAAGTAATTATTTAATTGAAAATGGGGGTGCGCTAGAAATCTAAAAAAAAAAAAAGAATTTTCTTCAAAATTAGTTTTGCTGTGGAATGGTTTTAGAGATTTGTACTCCAAAACCATTTCTGCTGTGGAATGGTTTCAGAGATGTGTACTCCAAAACCATTAAATGTACTTGATTATGTCAAAATCATTTTGCTGTTGAATGGTTTTAGAGGGTTATATTCCAAAACCATTGGATGTACTTAATAGTTTTTATGTTAATTGTGATAAATTAAACCATAATTATAGTACATGTTTTAGTATGTAATTTCAAATTAAAATATGGCTATATACTAAAATCATCCAACACAATTAATTGAAAATGGGCTCTTATAGTATGTACTTCAAAGGAACAAAAGTAATTATTTAATTGAAAATGAGAGTGCGCTAGAAATCTAAAAAAAAAATAAAAAAAAAACTGGGGGGGGCGCATGTAGTAATGGGGGGGGGGGGGGCGTAGCAATGGGGGGCGCGCGTAGTAAATGGGGGGCGCGCGTAGCAATGAAATCTAATGGCTGGAAATGCCTTATGCACCATGCATAAGGATGACCTTATGTATAATAACTTTTGCCGATTTACTTTTTCATTACTAACTTTCATACGTATGTTATTATTTTTCTTAGTAAAATTATAAATGATTTTATAATCATATTAAAAAGTGGAAGAGAGAATAATATACACATTTTATATGAGTTTTTTTTTTTTTTTAAAAAAAATATGAAGAGAAAATATTAAGATGTGAGGTCCAAAATTATATGGCATGAGTTTTGTTAATTAGATTGTTGTATCGTAACAAAAAATATGAAAGAATAAAGAAATTTACATTTTTATAATATTTTCTCAATTCTTTAGTAACAAATAATAAACAACTAAATAAATAAAATAAAATTATTTAACAGTTTCTTTTGCAAAAATTTAAAATAAATTTCATTTAATTTTTTCCTCCTAAATACAAGCTAAGAAATATATAAAATAAAAATTATTTTAAACTTCATCGTGGTATTACAAAAAAAAATTACATACAATACTTGAAAAATAAAACAAATAAATTATATTAAAAAATAAAACAAATAAGTTCGATCATTAACATGTTCCTTGACAGAAGATTGACATCGCTAAAAAAAGTTATATTAGTGGCTAGACTGACAAACTTTTAAATGTGGATAAATAGTGAATTTTAGTTCGAAAAAGTCTGGTCCCCCATATAATGTCTTTTCTACCAACTAAGTTATACTATGGGACCCCGGTGATGAAGATTTTACATGTAATATTGAATGTTTAATATAAATGATAAATTAACATAATTTTAATTTATTTAAAAAAATATCATTATTATTTAAGTATTATATTAGAAAAATACATTTGAAAAAATAACCAAGACATTAGAATCAAGGGAATTTCTGTTTGGAAACAATTATTGGCTAGATTTTACTTATCTACGCTCGAACTTTGGAACGGAGGCTAAAAAATAACATTTGAAAAATTAATTCACCTCAAAATTCAAAGTTGAATTTGTTACTCCCTCCGATATTTTTTATAAGAAACTTTGATTTTTTAAGTTCATTCTATAATCAATGTATTTGGTTTATAATATAGACCAAATATATTAGTTTTTTTTTTACTAAAATAAAATATATTTGTAACATCCCGACTCTAAAATTTCTAATCAATTTTAATTAGAGCCTTGTCTAATTATTTTAGTATAAATCCAAGGCAAATAATTAATTTATCCAAGGAATTTAAGAGTATTACGTGTATGTGATACCTTGTGATTAATTGATTCAAGAATTTAATTATTCCCTCCATTGTGACTCATCCTCATGACTCACACTCTCAAGTTAATGCTAAGCTTACACCTCACTTAATTTCCCTCCAATTAGGACACATGCAAGAGCAAAGAGAACTAATTAAATGGCCTTGCACCTCATTCATTTCATTTTATCACAACTTCAGAAAAATGCTAAGAACCTCTCAGCCTCTCCTCTCTTTCACTACATCATCAACAATCACACAAAGTTCTCAAGCTTCTCTTCTTCCCATTTTTCTTAATTAGCAAATTCTTATAAATATCATACCATACTTCTTCTTGTCTTCTGTGATGACTTCATTGTTGCTACACCACAGAAAATCAAAGTAAAACTCTCATCTCTTCCACCTCTCAAACTCATCAATCTAGCCAACAACATGTTAACTCATAAGCTTTCCCTTTTGAAGCAATCTCACAATCCCACCCCCACACTTGTAATCCTTGTTGCATGTGTCTACAACTTAAAAAATACGAGTCTTGCGGCATTGGGAATGCTTTGGGTGCTGTGGGAAGGCGAAAGTTTGGAAAAATGCAGCTGGACTGCGTGGTTGATGTTGCTGCAACTGAGCAACTCGCCATGGCGAGTTAGACAGGGTCCATGGTTATTCCTCAGCTCAATTTCTTCGTGTTCTGGCCTTTTGGTGAGCTTCTATCGTCCTTTTCGCGCTCTGTCAAGCTGAGTTCGTGCCAAAGGTATACCTCAGAGTTGTCTCCACTCCAATCCATGTAAAATGAGATTAGGTAAAGACAAACTTAACTCCCTCATTCAATTCAAAATTCGTGCTTTCCTTATTAATTAATCCGGATCATCTTGCATGTTGGATATGCTGAGTTCTGAGGTGCTGCAAGTAATTCCTTGAAACCAAACAAAATAGAAGATCATCACCCTTCAATTCTGGCAAAAAGGGGCTAGTGAGTGTAGCTGAGGGATTTGTAGCTGTGTAAAGCCAAAGGAGCAAGTTAAAGCTTCTGTTATCAGGTGGGTTCTTTAGGCTAGTTTAGTTAGAATTCCCTAAATTATGAAATTTGCATGTTAACTTAGGAATTTAGGAATTAATTGTGTGAGGAGAATTAGCTCCCAAATTCTCTTCTATTCTGTTAAATATTGCTTATATTGTACATCTGCACTTTCTCAGAACTTGATTGTAGGTGATTCTTTGAAAAATGTTGAAATTCGCAAAATAGGGGCTTTTCTGCACTAACTCGCCATAGCGAGTCGCTAGCGAGCACTCATGGCGAGCTCAAGGTTCTGGGCTGAAGAACTTCGCCATGGCGAGCTCTAGCTCGCCTAGCGAGTTGTTTAGGCCAGTACCTGTAAGTTCGCCATGGCGAGCTTGCTAACTCGCCGTAGCGAGCTAGCCCAGAATTGCTTCACTTTTTCAGTTTTAAAAATGATTGATCACTCGTTTTATATCATAACCTGAGAAAGATAAATTGCAGTTGTATAATGTATTTAATATTGTACGGAAAGTCAGACACAATTCTGAAAATTAGGGATAACCTAGAATTAAGTTGTATGCTCCCCGGGTAATGGAATTGTATTGGTAGTATGTTAATCACTTTAGAATCAGTCGATCATGTGCGGTTTAGTATGCTGCTTATGGGCTTCCAATGGAATAACCCATTAGGAAAATGATTGTGAGCTTAATGTCGTGGTCGAATCGGTCAGCGGATATGGCGGACCTTCGAGACATGCTCACCTCGAAGTGTTTTAGCGGAATAAAATCAATAAGATATTTTGTGTGTTACACTTTAATCAATTATGTTCATGATATTATAATGTTAGCTATTATTATGGACTGATTAGGTGCCCCGACTTAGTAGCCATTAGGAGGGTAGTATGACCCACTGAGACTTAGTAGTCTCACCCCACTCCATTTATTTTTTTAGGTAAGACAGGTTATTTCGGAGCAGGGAGCAGGATGGATCTGACAATTGGAGCCGAGCTTGGATTGTCAGCTTAGAAGATTTATTCTTCTTCCTTGTTTTAGATTAGCTTGTTATCCTTCGTATATTCTTTCCGCAATTTGTATTTGGATATTCATTATTATTTTAATGATAATCATATTATTCAGTAAATTCTCCTATAATTAATGTACTCAGATTCCAGTTATTAATGTTCCGACTAGATATTCTAGATAATTTAGTTGGGGCGTTACAATATTCATTCATTCAATTCGGTAGAGCACATCAGATTCAAGTACAAATTCAGTAACCGCTAAAAACGAAAATGATGAATCTACGAACAAGCTCGCAAAATCCAAGTTAATAGCATAAAACGGCATAATCATGCCTACAAATAATGTAATAAAATAAAAGTAACCGGAACACCTATGCCTCCGGATCTGCATCTTTGACGAACTTAATCAATGTGTGAATCTGTAGTTGACCGAAGTTGATCTGCCGATTCAATCAAACGAACACTGCAACAAGACGGAACAACAAACAAACAGCGCAACAAGACGGGACAACAAACAAACACCGCAAGCAAGACGGAAAATCAAACAACGTCGCAATGAGACGACGAAATCGCACACAAAAAAAAAACCACAAAAGAAATATCTAATATATGTGATAATCACTTATTTAGATTAAAAACAAAGAAGAAGAAGAATAAAGGAGTATATGGGTGATTTTATGCCAAAAATGACCTAAAATCACCCCCTTACGGCCGGCTGTAGATGGTGTCTAGACAAGGTATAATTGCAACTGATCTTGAAAAACTAAAGAGTTATCAAAATATATATTAGTTTTCAATGAACCTAAAATATTGATTGTTTTTTATAAAAAGCACCAGAAGAGTATGTTATAAATGACTTGACTCTATTAAAATACTTAAATATTTTTCGACGAATGTAGTATTTTAATTATTGTGAATTAATATTTTAGTAGAGGTAAATATTAACATAAAATCTTATACCATTTTCAAAAAATAAAATCTTATACACGGGGATGAACATTTTATAAATAGTTAGAGAAATGAATTTTTAACATAAATAATACACGGGTATGAACATTTTATAAATAAAGAAATAAATATTTAATATATATCTTAATTATACAATGGGATGGACATTTAATATTAAAAACTAATACGGACTTTCATATTATATATCCATGTAACATAGTATATAACTATACATCACATTTCCATCAAAAACAAAAAACTGGACATCTTATTTTAAAATATTTATATTTTATTCAACAAAAAAATATATTTACATTTTTATGGGTAAAAGTTAACCCATAAAATATTTATTTTGCAGTAAAAAAACTAAAATATTCATTTTTAGTCCTTTTAAATTGTTCTCTATACTTTTAGTTCTTTTAAAAATACAAACTTATATTTTAAACTCAATAACTTGATTATTTAATCTTCAGTTTAAACGATTAATTTTTTAATTTAAAGTTATAGATAAATTTATAAAGATTAGGTATTAAAATGGTTAAGTATTAAACTAATGAGATGTTATTAAGAAATTCATTTCGAAAATGAAACGTGATCTTTTATATTAAAAAAAACGCCGACTAAAATTAGAAATTGATATAGTTATTTAAAAGACCAAAATTTAAAGAATGATTTTATATGAAATAAACCAGAAAAATTGAGTATTTAAACGCACCAAAAATATATTTAACCTTAATGATAATAATTGTGACAAGACCTTAGGATATGATATGTTCTTAAAAATATAATTTTGTTGGTAATAATAATGTTTTTAGTGTTTTTTGACAAAATCATGTTTTTTATTTTAAAAATAATAAATTAAATTTAAAATATGAAGTGGCCATAAATTCATATTATGTGTCGTTTCATTTAAAAAAGAGAAAAAAGTATATGCACAGACAACGTAAAATAATTTTACACTGTCAACAAATTACAACTATGTTTTCCGCCATGTAACTTCACTTAATCTCACTTTCATGATATGACATGAGAAAATGAAAGCATTCTTAATTGTTGTCGGTGCAAAGTTAGTTTACACTGATAATGCATGTCCTGTAAACTCTTTAAAAAATATGCAAGATATCAAAATTAAAGGTTAAATAAAGAGGAGGATTAAATGTCTAAATTGTTTATAATATGTGGCAAAAATTGGACAAAAAAATGCTGGACCAAAATTGCACATTTTATAAAATACGAGAATTAAAACTACTTTTAAACCAAAATATAAAATTAATACTTAAATAATTCGAAACATGCGTTATGTTCGTGCTTGGCACGGGTGCGAATACTAGTATATATCTAAATAAATGTATACCAAAAAATTTACCTGTAGTTATTAGTCTTTTGCAATGGCAGACACTTTTTATTCTCTGAGCCAGGCCTTTGTGGTGTACTTCGCTACAATGGCGGATCTATTCTTAAGCTAATGGCCAATTTCCCCCACACATTATACTTTTGTTTCCAAAAGAAGATAGATGTTGTCTCATATGCGGATCTTCTCTAATGGAATTTTACTCCCTCTGTCCCAATTTATTTGAGTTATTTAGAATGTTTGCATTGTTCATATATTTTGTTTTGACCATATTTTTCTCTCAATAAATAAAAATAAGTATTAGCATATAAGATGTCGTTGGATTCATCTCGATGAATATTTTTAAAATATTAAGTTTTTATAATTTTTACTACCATACAATTAACAATATTAATCGTTAAAATTGTGCATTGATATGCGTGCTGAAGTCAACTGACTCAAATAAATTGAGACGGAGGGAGTACCGTATAATTTCCAATCATTCATTTCGGTTTATCACATGTAATTAATGCTAATAATTAGGATTGAGTTTGTGTGAAGTTGGGCATTAGTGAGTAGTGACTGCAGTTGAGTCAGCCCAATAATCATCGTCAAATTAATTATTATTAATTTAAGTTCAAATTTTTTATTTATAAATATTAGAATTCAATTATAAAATCTGGACCGATTGATTTTAATTGAATAGTCCAGATGCATTGATTGCATGCATACTGCATTGAATCCAAATCCGAATAATTAGTAGATAAACGGTTAAGATCAGCACATAATAAGAAGGACATATGATAAACTATCTAAAAATAGAAATGTAGCATTTAATGATACAAAAAATTTAATGCTTAGATAATTGAAATGTAGTACATACTTTAATAAGTGTTTTCCACATTTATCTTCTTAACATGTGTCTTAAGAGCACATGTTAACATCCTCCTAATAAGAAATATGTAACTGGTGTTGACATTTACTTTAATCATTTTTCAATTCTCTTTCACCTCTCATGGAAGAAGTTGATGTTTACTTTAATCATTTTCTTATAGTTTATACTTACAGAAGCCAATAGGAATTTTACAAAAAATCTTAATCGGTAGGTTAGATATAACACGAATAATATATTTTTGACTAAATTAAATTTTTATCTTTTATTTATTTGTTAATTTTTATAATTAATTATTGTTTCATTTTTGTTTTCTAACTGTACTTTCGTATGTTAAATTGGTCTTTCTATTAAATTTTATGAAAAAAATGTTAACTTTTATTATCAAACCTACAAACCCAAAAAAATCTTCACCTCTCATTCTCTCGTCACCAAACTTGAAAAAAATAAAAAATCCCACAAACCTATAATTAATCCAATCCAAAATCCTAACTCCAAAATGTAAGGTGAAATTCACGACGGTTAATTATGTTAAAAATTTATAACTGTTAAGCAAATATATTTCTGAATCTCAAGCTATACGATATCATAAAAAACTAGCTACAAATTTTACTTATAGTTTGATTGATTTATTTCTTAATAACTGTTTTTTAATTTTTTCAAATTAAAAAAAATTAAAAATTTGTTTGAAAAAGGCTTTCTTTTTTAAAACTAGTATTCAGACCCGTCCCAAGCACGGGCAAATTGGATCCTCTCCAATTTTTTCCCTCATGTTTTCTCTCATTTTGTTGATCTAATGGTTGATATATTATAAAGAATATAAAAACATTTAAGAAGAGAGAGAAATAAATTGAATGAATGGTTAAGATTACCATTGGAGAGAAAACATGAGGGAAAAAATTGGAGAGGATCTAAATCCCAAGCACGGATAAAAATGTGTTTGTAGATTTATTGATTTATGAATAATATATTTTTATTTTAAACTGAATATTTAAAATTTTATTTGCAAATGGAAGATAATTAATAACAACTACGTAAATATTTACAATCTTATATAATTTGATAATTAAAATAACATTCTGTGATAAAAACTAACTGTAAAATTTATGTATGGTCATATATATTCTTTTAGGGAAGATTTTTATAGTTCGTATTTTTTTTTTCAAATTGAAAATGTCTCATAGTTGTTATTTCTATTATTCTTCACTAAATGAATTATAAAGTTGATGGAAAATAATTTCTCTTTGGAATATGTGGAAGAGACTTTAAGCTTTTTTAAAATGACTTTGAGGTGGATATGAATTACAAATAAAAAAATGTCAGTGTATCAATATATGAGTGGAAATATAGACTACAGTATAAATAACAAAAAATTTGATTCCTGTATTAATATTTAAGCAGAAATATAGATTCCCATTGAAATAAAAAAATAAATTAGTCTCCCTATTAATATATGACTAAAAATATAGATTCCGAAAAATTATAAAATAAATAAGTCTTCGTATTAATATATGAGTAAAAAATAAAAATATAGATTTAAGTATAAATTATAAATAAAAAGTCGTACGTATTAATGTATTAGTAAAAATATGTGTTCCTATAGAAATTACAGTAAAAAATAGGAGTTGAAATATAGGCCACGAAGAAATATAAAAAAATAAAAAGTTTTCATATTAATATATGAGTAGAAATATAAACTACTAAGAAATAGTCCTCAGATTAATATGAGTAAAAATATAAATTTTCGTAAAAATTACAAAAAAAAAAAAGGGTCTTCATATTAATATATATTAATATAAATATAAGTTCTTGTAGAAATTAAAAAAAAAAGTCTTTCGTATTAATATATGAGTCGAAACATAAATATCCATAGACATTTTTAATAAAAAATAGGCCTCCATATGTATGTTTGAGTAGAAATATAGGTCTCGTAAAATAAAAAAGGTCTTCCTACTAACATAAGTAGAAATATAAACTACAATATAAATTACAAAAATAAAATATATCCCGTATTAATGTATGAATAGAAATTTAGGTTCTCATTTAAAAAAAAGAAGATAATCAACATCCCGTAAACATAGGTCCCGTAAAAATGTAACAAAAAAAAGTTCATGTATTGATATATGAGACATGTATAAATGTTTTCAAATAAAGTCTCCCAAGATAAACAAAATTAAATTGACAATTCATATACTCCATCCGTTCCATAATATAAGGGAAAATAAAAAAAAAATCACACTTATTAAGAAAAATTAAATAATATATTATTTCAAAACAAAAAACCTGCAAAAGTTGAAAAAAGTATTATTAATTATCATGTATAAAAATGACACACACGAACATATTAAAAGAAAGCTACGTGCATAGAAAAAGTTATTGAGTTGTGCTCATCAAACAAATTCAGAAAAGTTGGTATAAGGAAAATGAAACAAATCAAAGAAAATGAAGAAAGCCCCTTAAATTCACACAAGACATGATAATAAAACGAATAAATAAAGCTGATTTTAAAGAAGTGTATTTATTTTATTTAAATATAAAAACTAATACAAATTTAGGGATTTTAAAGGGACGGCAAAGAGTGATCTCACACTCCCCGTTCCCAAGATATGATATTTTTTTTTCCGTTCCTGTAGAAGTTATTTAAAAAATAGGATATTGTCTTGATATATTAACATAAATATAGGTCTTGTATAAATCACAACTGAAAATTGGTACTTGTATTAATATATAAGTATAAATATTGGCCCCGTGTAAATTTTAAAATAAGACACTCATATTAACTTTAATATATTTTTTCATGACAACTTATATTTGTACTCATATTAATACAATGATTTTTTTTTATTTTCTATGAAAATATATATTCAATTATTTATTATTTATACTGTAAAGGGGAGGGATCAAATTACACCGGTGTAACATTTGAGTAATGTTACACCGCTCAATAACGCTTTAACGAATTAAAATTTTACAAAATTTACCGTTGGATTGAAAGTTTATATCGTATAGATCATCTATGTCGAGTTCTATAAAAATCGAAAATCGTTTGACATGTTTTTGAGACACATAACGATTAACAGTTTATGCGTTTTTATTGAATACTGTTAATCTTTTTATGTCTAAAAAACATGTCAAATGATTTTAGATTTTTGTAAAACTCAACATAAATGATCTATACGATTTAAACTTTCAATCCAACGGTGGATTTTGTAAAATTTTAATTCGTTAAAGCGTTATTGAGCAGTGTAACATTACTCAAATGTTACACCGGTGTAATTTGATCCCTCCCATATATATTTCATTCTTGTCTGTTAAAAAAAAATTATATTTAATATATTTAATATTCTGTTTGTGAGACTTATCAGATTTTGACTTCTCAGGACGCGGTTACTTTAGGTGCAGCTGAAGACCTAATTTGGCACAAACATGTTCCCTTGAAGGTGTCTATCTTAGTGTGGCGCCTCTTGCGTGATAGGTTGTCAACGAAGACAAACTTGGTTACTCGAGGCATTCTTTCTCTGGATATTGCCCTTTGTGCGACAGGTTGTGGCATGGAGTTTGCCCACCACTTGTTTCTCTCATATGACATTTTTGGTTCTCTTTGGCCTCGTGTTCGTGCTTGGATTGGTTTCTCGATAGCGGATGTATACAGCCTCTCAGATCACTTAGTTCAGTTCACCTATTCAGTTGGTGGTCTCCGTGCTCGGCGGTCTTGTCTACAACTTGTTTGGCTTGCTTGTGTCTGGGTCATTTGGAATGAACGAAATCTTAGAGTTTTCAAAAATTCAGAGAATTCCGTGCATCAGCTTCTAGACAAAGTCAAGTTGTTTTCTTATCGGTGGTTGAGGACGACAAATGTTACTCTAGTCTCTAACATCCAATGTTGGTGGTAGAATTCATTGTTATGTTTGGGAATCGACTGATTATTGATTTTATTGTTGTTTAATTTGTACTCTCTTATAAATTTTTGTAGTTATCTTCGAGACCTCGGCACACCTTGTGCTGAGGGAGCTACTTGTTTCTGTAGTTTATATATATATATATATATATATATATATATATATATATATATATATATATGTGAGGAGGGATATATTGACTCTAAGAGTAACTCTTTAGAGTTACTCCTCATCCTCACCATTGATTTTGTTTAAATGAAATGGACTAAAATTAATTCTCATTAATAATCATGAATCTCATCTTCCCTAATTATTCCTCACAACATTTATGATTTTCTCTTTGCCCAAATTTATACCTTCCTTTTATTTTATTTTATCAATTAATTAAGGACCAAACTTTTCACGGTTACCTTTTATTAACAAAATAATTCTATTAAGGAATGACATAGGTCCCTAAGTAGATCAAAATCAAAAGGAAGAAGAAGAGAAAAGTTCTATTAAGGATGACACATGATATTGTTGATAATAGTTACGTGTCCTTATATAAAATCATCAACAAATTCAATCCTTTAAAAATATCAACAAAATCAGCTTGTTATTCATAGAGATGATATGTCACTTGACAAATTCATTTTGCTTTCATTGTTTATCTTCAAATCTAAATAGTTAAGAATTTTTTTTTTTTTTTTGGTACATAGTTAAGAAATCATTCTTGCACAGAAGATTGTGGATTATTATTTTATTTTCTTTTTTTTCCCTTTTTATTTTACCAATTATTAATTGTAGATTATTGTATAATAGTATAATTTAGGAAAGAATAAATATTGAGTATAATAAAAGGAAATTATAAAGTTGTCAAAGAAATCATAAATGTTGTGAGAAATAATCAGGGAAGATGAGGTCCATGATTATTAATGAGAAGTAATTTTAGTCCATTGGATTTAAACAAAATCAAGGGTGAGGATGAGGAGTAACTCTAAAGAGTTACTCTTGGAGTCAATATATCCCTCCTCTATATATATATATATATATTTCATTCTTGTCAGTTAAAAAAAAATTATAGGCCACATACATTACCAAAAAATTATAAAAAAAAATAGGTCTGTTATATTAAGCCATGAGTATAAATATAGTTGTTTGCAACTACACACAAAGAAAAAAAGTTCTCATATCAAATTAAGTATAAATATAAGTCCCGTATAAATTACAAAAAGAAATTCCTCCCAAATTAATATATGTGTATAAATATATGACACGTATAAATTATAAAACAAAGACCCCATATTAATATGAGTATAAAAATACAGGTATCATATTAAGCAAGAAAAAAAGATAAGTCTCGTATAAATTACAAAAAATAAATAGACTCATGCATTAATATATGAATATAATATAGAAATTAATTTTTTGAATTATACAATGATAATGATGCAATTACGGTAAAAAATAAATGATTATTATGAGAAATTAAATAGTACCAATCATAATGAGATGACAAACGTTTTTATCATACAATAATTATTGATTTCATATTTGTTTTTCCTGCTAAACTTATTCACACTTTTTATTATATGGAAATTAAATTTCGTTTTATTATTAATTATAATATATGTTTAATCAAAATTCATTTTAATAAAAGAAAAAAAAACTATTTATTTTTATCCATAAATATGTATTTTTAATAAATTTAAAACATTCATCAAGATATTTTTTTCGTTAAAATAATCTATTTAATTATTAGTTGTTTTTCTAGTAAAAAAAACCATTTATAATATTATTTATTTGGTCCTAATATTATTTTTATATTAATCATAAATTTAATCTTGCACGAAAAAAATATTATTTGAAGTTGAAAAAAATAAATTTGAATATTTTAATTATACTTTTTAATTATAATTTGAATTTCAATTGTTTCCTTTATAATGAAAAACTTAAATGCAAAATTATAAGAAATAATATTGATGAGTGCTTAGAAAATAAGGCTCATTTGTGTATTATAAAGAAGATTTATTTATACTATTTGAAAATAACTAATTTTTAAAAGTCATTTACATATCACTAAAAAATAAAGTAATTTTATTAAATTTGTTAAATAATTACTATATTTAATTTTTTTGGCAACAATTACTATTTAATTTAAAATCATCAAAATTCATAATGAGTATATATATTACTACTAAAAGATATTCCAAAAACAAAAAACAAAATACTACTAAACACATTTTGCGTCATTAGGTGATTTTTCAAGAGTATCAATTTGAGCAAATCTCATATTCAATAACTTTTGATAAAAAGGGATGGAATAATAAGGAAATAAATAAAATCTAACTTTTTATTACAAAATAGTAACAGTTTTTCCTTTATTCTAAAATTTACAATAGTCATTTTATTTCATACACTTTATTATATTTACTTCGGTTTATAAAAAAGTTGGCTTATTTCACACATTTTATTGTCTTGGATTTTTTTACACTTTTTATCTAATTGGGTAAAATATTTTTATAGCACAAAATATTTTACAAAAAATAATAAAATTAAGTGTTATCGTTGTCATAAAGCTCTAACTATTATATGCGCATGAGTTTGATGAAAATGTGAAGGACAAGATTGAACTGATCTAAAATTTCAAATATTTCTAAGCTATATTATATATTCACATGTTATATACGAATAACATATATAAACAATAATATCAATTGAAAAGCAGTAAAAATAATTTCAAAACTATTTACATCTTGATATATAAATATAAATACAATATATTATTGAAGTTAAATGGCTTGAAGTGCATGTATTCCATGGAACCCCTGAAATAAAAAACATTAAAAACTATCAATTAGATCAAAAACAAAAGTAAATTAATATAAAGTGTTGAATCTCCTTGCGTTAAAATTTAAAAACACACAATATGTATGTATATGCATGTGAAACAAAGTAAATGTGTTTTTTAGTTGGAAAACACATGAAAATGCAAGAATGAAAAATGAGAAACTATATATACAGACATGAGCAATGAGATAGACAAATGAATAAAGAAACACATTAGCTTATGTGCATAACATAGAAAGAAATGGTGGTAGAGAATATAAGCGTAAGAAACATTGTGATTTCCATTGTTCACCCAAATGCCATTTATATACACATTTTTGTAAGGGTAAATTTGTATTTTTCAATTATATGGTGCATTCAAAACTTAGTCTTTATGATCAGATTGCAACAAATCTTTTTTAATTTTAAAATCATGTGTGTATTCCAATAGCATTTATACTGTATGATGATCATTTCTTTATTTACCAAACTTCTAGAGTAATCTATTATTTTGCGTATATGAATTAAAATCTAAAATAATATTAAATTTTTTTCATATATATCCTCCCATATTTGAAATAGAAATAATTTACACAAATTAATTTTTTTTGACACATTATACAAATTAATATATTTTATAAATCATACTTTAGATTATACGAAAATAAATTTAGAGACTTGACATATAAATAATATATATGAAATTATTTTATTATAAAACTCATTATTTATATTGTGTTTTTAATTTAAAAACTTGTAGTAAATAATTTCATTTATTTATGTATATTCACAAAAATAATAGAAAAATTTGACTTTGTTAGTTCTAGACTTTGTTAATTGGATCATTATAATTAATACACTACATTATATAATTTATAATAATTTAATTTCGGCAATTAATAGTATTTTCTAAATATAATTATATATGTTTTTATTTTAAAAAAAATCATGATTTATTTATTTTGTTATGAAACAAAATCGAAATTTTTTTAAAAATAAAAAATTCCTTTTAAATAAAATCAAAATTTTTAATAATTATATGTTTGAAATTTTATTATATGAAACAAAAGCATATAAAAGGCATATTCTTATATTATTAATAAATTGTAAAGTTTCTTAAACAAACTTTAGAAAGAAGAAAAGAATCTCATAAAAATTAAATGCTTATAATACAATACTAAAGTAACCTTTGAAAATTTTATTAATTTTTAGATAATTTTGTAAATTTCGTGAATTATTAATATTAAAAAAATAATAAAAAAAATTTCGTGAATTATTAATATGAAAAAAATAATAAAAAAAAATCGTAAATTTCTTGAATTTTTAGAATATATTTTTGATTCTTTTATTTATGTTTTCAATATTAATCTTTTGAATTCATAAAAAAAAAAATTCATCATGTATTTATTTTGTTATTAAAGAAAATCGAAATTTATTTAAAAATTAAAATTTCCTTTTAAACAAAATCGATTTTATAACACCCCATAGATAAATCTAGAATAATCTTGGAATATTATTATTGGTAACGGAATTCATTATTATTACAACAAGTTTAATGCACACGCAGGTGCCAAATACATCGAGAGTACAAAAATTAACAGCGGAAACAACGATAACACGATAAGATAAATAAGGAAGCAAGAAATCAAATGCAATCCTCCAAACAGCAGCAGCGACTCCAACACCAAGGCTTACCTAATCAACCTGTTTTCCTGTTTCAAATAGGGAGTGGGGTGAGACAGTCACTTTGTCACAGTGAATTCTACTACCCTCCTAGGCTATAAAGCCGGGGTACCTAATCAGTCCATAGTTGATAAACTATCATAATAAATATCATAACCATAATTAATAAAAGTGTAACACACAAAAGTATCTTGTTGATTTTATTCCGCTAAGACACTTCGAGGTGAGCATGTCTCGAAGGTCCGCCATATCCGCTGACCGATTCGACCACGGCATTAAGCTCACAATCATTTTCCTAATGGGTTGTTCCATTGGAAGCCCATAAGCAGCATACTAAACCGCGCATGATTGACTGATTCTAAATGTTGAGTTACATACTACCATAATTATCCCAAAACCCGGGGAACATCCATCCTTAATTCTAAGTTATCCCTAATTTTCAGAATTGTGTCTGACTTTCCGTACAATATTAAATACATTATACCACTGCAATTTATCTTTCTCAGGTTATGATATAAAACGAGTGATTAAATCATTTTTAAAACTGAAAAAATGAAGCAATTCTGGGCTAGCTCGCTATGGCGAGTTAGCAAGGTCGCCATGGCGAACTTACAGGTACTGGCCTAAACAACTCGCTAGGCGAGCTGGAGCTCGCCATGGCGAAGTTCTTCAGCACAGAACCTTGAGCTCGCCATGAGTGCTCGCTAGCAACTCACTATGGCGAGTCAGTGCAGAAAAGCCCCTGTTTTGCGAATTTCAAATATTTTCCAAAGAATCACCTACAATCAAGCTCTGAGAAAGTGCAGAAACATAATATATTCAATATGGAACAGAATAGAAAAGGATTTGGGGAGCTAATCCTCCTCACACAATTGATTCCTAATTTCTTAAGTTAACATGCAAATTCATAATTTAAAGGAATTCTAACTAAACTAGCCTAAGAACCCACCTGGATGATGAAGCTTTAAACTTCCTTTGAGCTCTACTAACAGCTACTGAACCTCTCCTAGCACCCACGAACAGAACTGACCAAAACTGGAACTTTGACACTTGAAAACCCCTTATTTTGCTCTACGAATTTGTGAATGAATTGATGATGGATTGAGCAAGGAAATGTGCTTATTTATAGTAAAATCCTTGGGTGAAGGTTCAGTACACGAATTTTGGTGGTTTGTGGCTGCATGAAAGGCTATTGGTCCATAAATGAGGTGTGATGGGTTGTTGTTGTTTAGCTTCATATGAGTGTTTTGGGAGAAGAAATTTCTGATGATTCAGAACTGATTAATTGTTGTTTCAGAGAGGAAGGAATCTCTGAGGTGTAGTGATTGCATGTGAAGGAATAGGCCAAGCCTTGGTGTTAAAGGTAATTGGAAGTTTTGGAGCTTTGTTGCATGTGTATTTTGGCGTGGGAGGAGTAGAGAGAATTGAGAAGTTGCTTGCTCAGAATTTTGCTGAAATGAGAAGAGTGAATGGTAATGGTTGTTTTGCATGAAAGGTGATTGGAAGGAATTAGTGGAAATGTGACTCATGTGCCAAGGGTGAGGTGTTAGCTTGTGAATTAAATTTGAATGAGTCATGAGGGAGGGAGGGAGCTCACGAAGGTGGGAGTTAAATGGGAGGGAAAATTAACTCTTGAGTTGATTAATTTCACAATTAAGAGATGAGAGTTTTAATGAGTAGTTTAGGTTTTGATTAAAATCCCTAATCTTACATATAATCCACTTAACTCACAAATCCAAATTTAATTTAATCACCTCTAATTGATTCTAATTGATAGATGATCTCTAATTAAATTAATTAGGCAATTTAGAAATTGAGGATGTTACAGATTTTTTTTAATAATTATATGTTTGAAATTTTATTATTTGAATTGAATTTGAATTGTTTCCTTTTTTGAAGTATGCATTTAATACAATTTTGTGAGGATGAATGTGATGAAAACATTTGGAAAAGAGCATTAAATGAGACCTTATAAAATTTGTCTCATTTGTATAGTATTAAGATTAAGATTGTTTTTAATAATTAAAGCATTTTCAATTTTAGTTTTTAAATCTGAAAAAATCGAACAGTTTAAAAATGTTTTGATTTTCGAGTCTTGTTTTTACTTTCCAAAACCACACGGAAATTGCAACTTTTCATTAATTGTTACGGCATTTATAATATTTGACAATTTTTATTTGATTTTTTTTCTTCTTCTTAACACCACTATATCTACACTGACTACACGAGAGAGTCACACTAGTGGAAAAAAAGTCTTTTTAGGTCGGTTCCTAGCCACTTTTTAGGTCGGTTCCGTGCGTGGCTTAAGTTTTCCTGACATAACAAGTTTTGACTTGTTAGGACGGGTTGGACCTGACTTAACAAACTACATTTTAGGTCAGTTAAACTTTATGCGTCTTAAGAAGTCTAGGTTTTAGCAAGCCTTTATAGCACGTCTAGCCGACTTAAGAATGTTGCTTTTTTTAAGTTGGCTATTAGTAACCGACCAAAGAAGTTTTTTTTTTTTTTTTCTGCAGGTTTTTTTTTATAATAGTACCTTTTTTTTTTCTGCCCTATATATATATATATATATATATATATATATATATATATATATATATATATATATATATATATATATATACACACACACACACACACACACTGCAACATCAATTCATCAAAAGAAATATTTAGCAACATATTATATTCCATTATCATATCTCAAAATAAAACCGTAGAAGTAAAAATATTGTCATATCAAATTAAAATATCATTGTAATCAAAATAAGTACACAACCACAACACTACGAGGCAAGTTCAGTTGCACTAAAATGAAAACTCAACAAATATAACTAATCTTATGAAAAAACTAGCATAAACAAAGAGTAACTACCTAGGTGAAATAGCAACTACGTACTTATCAAAATACCATCAAAACTAGCAGGCCCGACCCAATACCATGTGCCACATGAGCCATGACATTGGGCCTCAAAAAACTGAAGGCCTAAAAGGTAGCATCAATAAATAAGGGGGGTAGAAACTTAAAGGAGTTCTTGAAACTGTTAAGCCCAATGCTGCTGTAACACCCCACATTAAATATCTAGAATATAATGCGAAATGTTATTATTGGTACGAGTTCATTAAAGTTACATAATTGAAAATCATGCACACGCAGGTGCAGAGATACAAAACGATAGGAATAACACAGCGGAAAAACGAATACAACATGATCAGATAATGGGAAAAGCAAGAAAGACTAAAAATGCCATCCACGAACGGCAGCAGCTACTCCAAAGCATGCTTACCTACTTAACCTGTTTGCCTGAAAAAAAATAATTGGATTGGGTGAGACTACTAAGTCTCAGTGAGTCCTACTACCCTTATAATGGCGACTACGCCGGGTACCTAAATCAGTCCATAAATGATATACTAACATGTCATTATCATAATCATAAGCATAAATAAAGTGTATCACAGAAAACATCTTATTAATTTTAATCCGCTAAGACACTCTGAGGTGAGCATATCTCAGAGGCCCGCCTTGTCCGTCGACCGATTCGATCACGGCATTAAGCTCACAATCATTATCCTAATGGGTTGTTGCAGTGGAAGCCCATAAGCAGCATACTAAACCGCACATGATTGACTAATACTAAGTTGTTGAGTTACATACTACCATAATTATCCCAAAGCCCGGGGAACATGCAAACTTAAACTCTAAGTTATACCCTAAGATTCAGATTGTGCTTGACCTCCAGTTTAACATTAGATGAATTATATAACTGCAAGTTATCTATCTCAGATGAGGATATAAAACGAGTGCTTTAGAAATATTTTAGAAAATGAAAATATGGGTCTTTCTGTACTTAGCTCGCTACGGCGAGTTACCCAGCTCGCCATGGCGAACTACAGGTCCTGGCCTAAATCAACTCGCTAGGCGAGCAGTTGCTCGCCATGGCGAGTTTCATCAGCCCAGAACTTGTGTGCTCGCCATGAAGGCTCGCTAGCAACTCGCTATGGCGAGTTCATGCAGAATGCACCCTGTTTTGCGAAAATCATCAAAATCCAAGTGTTACACCTACAATCAACATCTGAGAAAGTGCAGAAACATAAAATAAATAATATAGAACAGAATAGAAGAGAAATTGGGAGTTATTTCTCCTCACACAATTAATTCCTAAATTCCTAAGTTGACATGCAATTTTCATAAATTTGGGAATCTAGCTAAACTAGCCTAAGAACCCACCTGATGGAATCTTTAATTCCTTGCTTCTGAGTTCTCTAACAGCTACATCACACCCTCAGCTAACCCACGAACCAACTGGACAGAACTTGGAACTTTGCACTGTAACATCCCCAAATTCTAAATCATCTAATTAATTTTAATTAGAGATTATCTAATAAAATTAGAATTAATTTAAGGTGAGTAGTTAAATTAATTTGTGAGAATTAGCAGTTGTTAGTTCAAAGTAAACTACACAATTAGCACCTTGATCTCATGAGTAAGATTAATTAAACTAAGAAATTCAAATTCTTCCCTCTTGTGACTCACACCACCTAGCAAGCCAACACCTCATTTCTAGTATGAGTCACACTTCCACCTTGTACTTGTCCACCAAGACTTCATGCAACCTAACCTCTCCTCATTCTAACTTCAGCCAAATTTCTGAAGCATCTAGCTCTCTCACTCCCTCCCTTTGCATGCCAAACAACAAACAACAACCCCTCCATGAAATTCCAATTTCCACCACTATCATTAACTCAATGGTTTGGCTCTTTCCCTCACATGCATTAATCCAAACACTACTCTTGCTCAGAGATTCTCTACTGTAAACTCAGAACACCACACTATCTCTGAAACCTCTTCAAGCCAAGTTCACAAGATACTAAACAACAACACATTTCACTTCACCACAATAACACCCAATAACATTACATGCATGTCTAGAACAGAGCCAAATTCAATACTGTATTAGCATCACAAAATTCACTATAAATACCTTCCATTTCAACTCAGAGGATCATCAAACACTTCTCAATTCTTAGAGCTCAAACTAAGGGATTTTTCAAGTGTCTAGAGTTCAAGTCAGTTCTGGTAGTTCGTGGGGCTTGCTGAGGAGGTTCAGTAGCAACTAGGAAGTCCATTTGCAAGTTTAAAGCTCCATTACCAGGTGGGTTCTTAGGCTAGTTTAGCTAGTTTTTCCCAAATTATAAAAATGCATGCAAATTTAGGAATTCATAGGAATAACTGTAGGTGTGAAATTAACTCCCAAATTTCATGCTATTCTGTTTTATATCATTTAATTTATGTTTCTGCACTGTCTTGCATGAGGATTGTAGGTGTGGTTTATAAAATTTAATGATTTTCGTGAAACAGAGGCATTTCTGCATGAACTCGCCATAGCGAGTTGCTAGCGAGCATTCATGGCGAGCTCCAGGTTCTGGGCTGAAGAACTTCGCCATGGCGAGCACCTGCTCGCCTAGCGAGTTGTTTAGGCCAGTACCCGTAAGTTCGCCATGGCGAGCTTGGTAACTCGCCGTAGCGAGCAAGCCTAGAAATGACTCCTTTTCTTATTTTCAAAGGTAAATGGAACATTCGTTTTATATCCTCGTTAAAGATTGATATTCTGCAGAAACGTATATAAATTGATGTTAAACAGAAGGTCAATTACAGTTGAACCCTTAGGGAAATAACTTAAGAAATTTAGAAGTTTGTATGCGCCCCGGGTTTGGGAATTTATTGGTAGCATGTTAAGAACTTAGTGATCAGTCGATTAATTACATGAACATGTTATCAGTGTGGACTTCGTTTTAGATATTCCATTAGAAATTTTATGTGACCTTTATGCCGGAGCGCTTTCTGCTCGCGGATAAGGCGAACCCCTGAGACGTGCTCACCTTAGAGGGTTTGCGGTTTAAAATGAACAAGATAAACTTTGTGTTACACCTTTATATTATTGCTTATGATAATCATGCTATGGATATAGATTATGATATGACTGATTAGGAGCCCCGACTTTATAGCCTAGGAGGGTAGTAGAATTCACTGGGACGAAATGACTGTCTCACCCCACTCCCTATTTGAAACAGGAAAACAGGTTGAATAGGTAAGCTTTGGTGTTGGAGTCGCTGCTGCTGTTGGAGGATCGCATTTAGTCTTTCTATGCTTTTCTCATTATCTAATCGTGTTGTTTTTCGTTTCCGCTATGTTATTTGAACTCGTTTGTATTTCTGCACCTGCGCGTGCATATTTGAATAATGTAATTGTAATGAACTCAGTACTATTTATAATATTCTGCATTATATTCTAGATAATAATGTGGGGTATTACATGCACTTTGAAAAATCCTCTAGCTTGTACTACGAATTTGGTGTTTGTTGATGGTTTGAATCACTGAAGCTATGTGGTATTTATAGGAAGATTTTCTGAGTATGTACAGTGGAAGATTTGTTCTGGTTTGGCCTTGCATGTGATGCCATTGGTTGAGAAAATGGTGAAGGGAAATGTATTGTTGTTTAGTTTCATGTGAAGCTTGGCATGAGGAATCAAATGTTCAGGGATTCTCTAGTTTTCTAAGATGCTGGGCTGAGGGAATCTCTGAGGAATTGATAGTGCTTGATGTGAAGCTTGTGAGAGAAAAAGACAAGCTTTTGTGTTAACACAAATTGAGAAATTTGATTCTTGTTGTTGTTTAGGGGCGTGAGAGAGAGGAAGAGGAGAGCTTGTGACTTCAGTTTCTGAAGTTGCAAATGAATAGGAAAGGGTCCTTCTTGCATGTGTTTTAAGTGGAGGAGAGAGTTGGTGAGGTTAGTGCAAGTATAAGTCATAGGAGGGAGGAGAGATTAGGAGGGAATTTGAATTTCCTTGAGTTAATTAATTCCACAATTGTGAGATTAGAGTCTTAGTGTGTAGTTTAGGTTTGATTAAAATTCCTAATTTTTACACATGATTCACTTGGTTCTCCAAAAGCTAATTAATTAATCACCTCTAATTAATATTGAAATAATTAGGCATAGCTCTAATTAAAATTAATTAGGTAATTTAGAACTCGGGATATTACAATCTACCCCCCTTAAAGAAATTTCGTCCTTGAAATTAAGAAATTTACCTTAGAATAGATGAGGATAACTATTCTTCATGTCGGACTCCAGTTCCCAAGTGTATTCACCATCAGGAGACTGAGCCCATTCCACCTTGACGATAGGAATCCTCTTGTTCCGAAGGGTTTTGACATCCCGATCAACGATTTGAACTGGATCAGGTTGATAGGTCAAATCTGGCTGAAGATCTATTTGTTCAATCTCTATCGACTAATATGGATCAGGAATATACTTTCGAAGCTGGGACACATGGAACACGTCGTGTAGCCCTGACATAGATGAAGGAAGAGCTAACTGGTAGGCTACAGGACCGACGCGTCGAAGAATTTGATAAGGTCCAATATATCTTGGACAGAGCTTTTTGGTTCTGAAAACACCACGCAACCCTAACTTCGGAGTAACTCTTAAAAACACATGATCACCCTCTTCGAATTTTAAAGGTCTCCTTTTTCTGTCGGCATAACTCTTCTGCCGACTCTGAGCAACTTTCATCTTTTCGCGGATGGACTTATTCTTCAGAGTTGTCTCTTGGATAATGTCCGGTCCTAACAATCCGCGATCACCGACCTCGGTCCAACACAAGGGTGTCCTACACTTCCTTCCATACAAGGCTTCAAACGGTGCCATTCCAATACTGACATGGTAACTGTTGTTATAGGCAAATTCAAACAAGTGCAAGTGATCACTCCAGCTACCACCATCCTTTAATACACAAGCACGGAGCATGTCCTCTAAAGTTTGAATGGTCCTTTCCGATTGACCATCTGTCTGAGGATGATACGATGTACTCATTCTTAACCGAGTACCCATCGCATTCTGGAAGGCTTTCCAAAACCTTGATGTGAAGATAGGATCACGATTGGAAACGATATTAAGGGGTACGCCATGAAGCCTTACAATATGCTCTATGAAAATAGCTGCGTATTGCGTGGCTTTATAGGTGAACTTTACTGGAATGAAATGAGCTGACTTTGTTAGTCTATCCACGATTACCCATATGGAATCCTGACCTTTCTGATTGCGGGGTAATCCTCCTACAAAGTCCATGGTAATATGCTCCCATTTCCACTCAGGAATTTCTAAGGGTTGCAAAGGACCTCCAGGTTTCTGGTGTTCAACTTTCACCTGCTGACATACAAAACATCTGGGCACGAATTCTGCAATCTCTGCTTTCATGTTTGGCCACTAGTAATTCTGCTTTAGGTCATGGTACATTTTGGTAGATCCAGGATGAATCGAGAATCCACTTTTATGTGCTTCTTCCAGAATCAGTCTTTTCAATTCATCATCATTTGGTACACATAATCTTCCTTCATACAACATGGCACTATCAGATGCTATTGAAAATTCTGGATTGTTCAACTTCCTTTGCAAATCCATGTCACTCCGTTGTGCTTGCACTATCCTCGAGCGCAGATCACAGGACAACTCCATTCTGTTGATTCTAATACCATTCTTCCGATACACAACATTCAGGTTCAAATCTCTGAATTTCTCATACAGACCACATTGTTGCATCAAAAGTTCAGAGGCATACAGGGCTTTCCTACTCAAAGCGTCTGCTACAACATTCGCCTTGCCAGGATGATAATTAAGATTGAAATCAAAATCCTTCAAATATTCCATCCATTTCCTTTGTCTCATGTTCAGATCTTTTTGATCGAACAGATACTTCAAACTTTTATGATCACTAAAAAGATCAAATTGGACACCATACAAGTGATGCCGCCAGATCTTTAAAGCGAAGATAATAGCCGCCAATTCCAAATCATGGGTGGGATAATTCTGCTCGTGTGGTTTCAATTGCCGAGAGGCATATGCCACCACTGCACCATCTTGCATCAAAACACAACCGAGTCCTTTATGCGATGCATCACAGTACACCACATACTTTCGGTTTGGATCGAGGATCACCAACACTGGTGCACTTGTCAACGTTTCTTTCAAAGTTCTGAAACTCATCTCGCATTCAGCATCCCAAACAAATGCAGCACCCTTTCTAGTCAGACGAGTCAAAGGCAAAGCAATCTCCAAAAATCCAAGGATGAATCTCCGGTAGTATCCTGCTAAGCTCAGAAAGCTTCTGACTTCAGTCACACTGCTGGGTCTTTCCCAATTGAGAACCGCTTCCACCTTAGACGGATCAACAGACACACCGCCTTGTGATATAACATGTCCAAGAAATTTAATTTCTGAAAGCCAGAATTCACATTTGCTGAATTTAGCGTACAACTTCTTTTCTCTTAGGATTTCCAAAACAATCCTCAGATGTTCAACATGTTCCTCAGAATTGCGGGAATAGATCAAGATGTCATCTATGAAGATAACAACAACCTTATCAAGGTAAGGCTAGAAGATTCTATTCATGTAATCCATGAACACTGCTGGAGCATTGGTCAGACCAAAAGGCATGACTAGGAATTCATAGTGCCCATAATGTGTTCTGAAAGCCGTCTTGGACACATCTGATGATTTGATTCGGATTTGGTGATAACCAGATCGGAGATCAATTTTTGAGAAAACAGTAGCACCTCTGAGTTGATCCAAAAGGTCATCAATACGAGGTAAAGGATACTTGTCGCGGTGATTTTTGGATGTCGAGCTATTATTTAGCTTCGAATCTCAATTTTTTTGTTACACCACTGATCTTTAATTTTTCCGAGGGAAAGGGGAAAAGTTTGTTAAAAACCCTTTTTAAGAGATCGAGGTAAGGGGGTTGGTTATACGAAGGGAATGTACTAGCACCCTAAGTATCTATAGTATCCTATAGGAACCTCTTGTTCTAATCTACCTATGCGCTTTATTTTAATTGCTGCAAAATGTATAAGAGTTAGGGAAATGAAGTGATGATTGAGAAAATGGTTTTGATTAAGAAAATGTGTTAAGTTTGGTAAAGAAAATGTTTTTGGTATTTTTAATGATTAAGGCAAGAGAAAAATGTTTTTGTTATTTTGTGTGATTTGGGAAGACTTAGAGCCTTTTGCACTACGTACCCGAAGGATCAAAACCACCGTAGTTCGGGTAAAAATTGCGAGTAAATGTGTTGGTTGATTTTAAAGTTTTGAAAATGGTTTTAAAATTAAAAGCCAAAGTGGCATAAAAGAGTGAGGTTGATTAATTTTAAATTGTGAAAGAAAGGTCTAAGTAATTAAAAGTTGATTGAAGTTTGATTGAGAAAGAATGGCGCGAACACTTGGTTTGAAGTCCAAGGTTGTTTTTGAGAAAAGATTTTAAGTGAGAGAAGCACTTGGTTTGAATTCCAAGGTTTTTTATTAGTGAAAAGTTTTGAAAGAAAGACATTTGGTTTAAAGTCCAAGGTTTTTAGACTAAAGAGAATGTTTGATTGAATTTGAAAATTGAAATTCTGGTGGCAAGTGTCAGATGTGCAGCACAATGTGTACACCTTAGGAATAGTATGATGTGTAGCTTAATGTGCCAACATCGTGGACATACTGAACTTGATGAACAAGGAAACAATATAAAGTGCAGGAAACAATAAACACACAGAGTTTGTTAACCCAGTTCGACACTTATAACAAGCCCTATTCTGGAGGATACCAATCCAGGGATGAATCCACTATGGTAGTATCAATTCAAAGCTAAACTCCCCCGTTTACAACTTATCACTACCCGTGCTAATCCTACCTAGGAACTCCTAGATATGAGAACCTCTGCTCACTCCCCCTCAACCTTACCCAGTAAGGATTTAATAACAAACTCAATTGGAGACACACTCCTAGACAACTAAAGCACTCGTACCTAAAGGCTTAGAGTGTTGCACAATCTAACTCCTTGCTTCAAAGCTTTGGAGAAAGACAGCTAGAGATTACAACACTATCAAACTCAGTCCTTACCTGTATCAAAACTATGATCCAAGTGAAGGCTCACAAATAACAAGGAAAAGACTAAAACCTAAAGACTCGATTTCTTCAATAAGTGTTTCAGTAAATAATAATGTCTTCAGTCTTCCTTTATATAGAACAAGCTTCATGGGCTTTGACGAGTTGGCCTTCAATAAATTTGCCTTGAGATTTATTTGATCATAATCTTTTAATTATTTGTTTCAAATCTTTTTGATCAAAGTCGGCCAATAAAATAAAACAGAACCATGAAAGATTATCTTGTTCCTTGGCACGCAAGCTGGCATGATTTTATTTGAAAAACAAATCTTTTCAAAAGATTACGCGTAAAACAATGAAAGGCGCGTCCAGCTAGGGCGTCCAGATGTGAATCCTGATGTGCCACACATCATGCTCCACATCATGGAATTAGACTTATTTTACCAAATGAAGCCAACACCCTAAAATCCTTAACAATCTCCCCCTTTGGCAAATTTTGGCTAAAATAATCTTTGAGTCATCCAATAAGACTTGGAGAGATGTGTAGGCACATCAGAGGCTTGCAGCAGCGGATATGAGCCTCACAGATTTGGAAAGAAATAAACTCTCACATAATAGGAAAAATAAATTCCTAAAGACTGAGAAAAATAAATTCCCAGACACATACAAGTATGAGATTCCATGCACACATGAGGGAGGGTAGTAAACACAGCTATGCATAGATTCATGCAAACATGTAGTAGTTTAGTCCCCTTTGTACTAGAGCACTTTCCAAGTACTCCCCCTAAATAGCACAACTTCTATAGGTTTCTTCAGAATGCATGACCTAGTAGAGAGACGTACAAATATTTTTAAACCTGGCTTCTTCAGAATGCATGACCAAGTTAAAAACCTCACAGATGTATCAAACATTACACAAATGTGTCAAACATTACACAAATTAACATCTTCAAATAGGCTTCTTAAGCATACATCACCCAGTTGAAAATGTACAGATTAAGTCTTCAGAAAAAACATGCTTTAGAAAACTAATTCTTCAAAAATTTGTTGGGAAAAATTTGAAGAAAAATAAGCATGTATGCCAGATGTGTAGTCAGATGTGCACACATCACAATTTGCTGCAGTTAAGACTTCAAAGAATTGTTCATTTTAATTTTTACTCCCCCTTTTTAGCTTGAATTTTGACAAATAAAGTCAAAAACATAGAGAGTAAATGGAAACACCATTAGAATGCAGATAGCATAAATATAGAGATGATGGTGCATGAACAGTAAAAGGCACTCAGGCCATTATTAGTGCAGCAGTACAGAACAGGCACACATAGGTGCTACAGAAATTCAGGGCACAACCCACAAAATACAAGCAAAACAGGAAATACTGAATATAGGGAAATAATGAATTACAAAGATTCAAATATTCTGGCTCCCATCAGTTTCCTCAGCCTCAGAGTCATTGGGCTCCTTCTCCTCCAATTCCTCATCCTGAGCCATTGTTTGCTCATCCTCAAGCTCCAGTCCAGCAATGACTGCTTCCAGCTTGGTCTTCTTCTCATCCAGAGCCTTACAGGTCTCTTTTAAAGCAGCAATCATGTCTTTCATAGACATTACACCAGTTGAGCTGGATGTGCCCACATCAGGAGTCACATTAGACTGCTTGAGACTAAAAGAGATAGCCGACTCTCTTCTGCAAGACAAATCATCCTTGTCCAGAACATCAGGTCTCTGGCTCAATATGATTCCACACAATACAGAGGGAAAGGCAATGGGCAACTTAACAGCTAAGGTTTTGGCATGCTTGACAGTCTGGTCAAAAATATAAATACCAAAATCATAGTTAATTTTGCTACCTACAGTATAGATAAACCTAGCCAAACCTGTAGCCACATCACAGTTGTGTGTGGTTGGTACCCAATTAGCAGCAGCAATCCTGTTAAGGATGTTGTATATTGGAGTGAGCTTGCTTGCTTGTAACTTCCCTTTCTTAGGCCAGGTCTTGACCTTTCCACCAGTGATAGCTTTGATGATGTAGTTGTCATTGGCTTCCATCTCAGCATAAGGCTCTTCTCTTCTACCTAGAAACTTGTTGATGATGGCAGGAGATAATATGATTTCCTTGCCCCTTACAAACACCTTCTGGTACTCATTGTCCAGAGGGTTATCACAACCAGCAGGAATGTTTACCAAAAACTCCTTGACCACCTTCTCATAGCAGTCACTCAGCCCAGAAACAGTCTTCATCAAGCCAACATGCTTGATAAGCTTCATAACCTCTTTGCATTGCAAGGCCTCAACACTAAGCTCTCTCTCCAGAGTCAGTCTTCTGTGAGCAATGTACTTCCACTTAGCAGCATTGTCAGGGTTGTGGAAGGAAATAAGATCAATGGGGACATCTGGAATTCCCTGAGGAATCTTTTTCTTCCCATAGCTCTTCTTCACAGCAGACTCAATGTGGACCATATCAAGCTCCACATTCTGCTCCTCAGCAGACTCTTCTTCAGACTCACTGATGTGAGCTACATCCGGCTCCACATCGTACTCTGAGTCACTTGTGGGTCCCTCCTTTCTTTTCTGAGTCTTCTTCTTGGTAGGTGGAACCACAGCTTTACTATATCCCTTCTTGGGACCATACATAACTTGCCTCTTGGCAGTCTTCTACTTCTCCTTAGCAGCTACAGGAGAAACAATAACAGTAGCAGGACCTTTACCACTTCTAGTCCTTCTAGCAATACTGTCCTCAGCAACCTTCTTCAAGGGGATGTCAGAATCATAGTCCTCCACATCCACAACAACTGTATCTCCATCAGCATCTCTGTCAGCATCATTGGAGTCATCTTCATTATCTGAACCTTCAGCTTCTTCACCCTTGTCAGACTGGGTGTCATCTTTAGGTTCTTCAACCTCAGCAGGTTGGTCTTCTTCAAATATTTCCTGTTCTGGAGAATCAGGAATAACAGGAGTCTCTTCAGCAATAGCAGGAGTTTCTTCAGCAATAACAGGAGTTTCTTCTTCATCAGCATGAGCATCTTCTACTCCTTGTGACAATGATGTGCCAACATCTGTCACAACATCAGGTTCTTGCAAGGCCTTGAGCACAGAATCTATGATCTTCTGGGTCATGGGATGTCTTGAGTCACCAGAAGTCTCTAAAGCAGCCTTCTCATAGTTAGGCTTCGCAGAATCTTGACCAATAGACGCTCCAGCAGCAGCATCAACATTCACAGAGGGAAGAGGATCATTATGTAGGCTTGACATGGAATGAGCCCTCTTGGGTGATCCAATCTTGGGCTTCTTGCTCTTCTTCTTCTTTTTCTTTGATTTCTCAGTAGAAGGAGATTGAATAGCAGCTTCCTCTGCAACAATGGAGGAAGATTCCCTCTTTGATCGTTTGGACTTCCTTTTCTTGGATCCTTATGGTTTGATCATTGAAACAGGGGTTGCATCAACGATCATAGCACTTTGATCACCTTCTTGATGTGGTATGGGGGAATTAGGTTTAGGTGATAATGGAGAAGTGTTTGATTTTGTGGAAGGGGATGTTTGAGTTGCAGTAGACATGGTGATGAGTGTTTGTGAGATGAAGGTTCAAAGAAAATTGCAGAGAGATGAATGTGGTTTGCAGAGAAATTTTCTAGGTCGTTTGAGTGTGTGAGAGACGAATGTAATGAACAATGTGATAGGCAATGTGATAAAATCTTGACAAACAGATTTCTTGGAGATATGATTGCGAAATAGCCGTTGGAAAATATTTGATATGATTGCCTTTGGATTGCGTGCAACTATGGATGGAGGGAAATGCAGGTAACCGTTGCACGCCGGAATAGCTATAATGGCTATTGATCCTCAAATAGGCAAATACCAAGTTTGCCCCTTAACACCTCAAACCTATTTGCATCTAAAGCCTTTGTGAAGATATCTGCCAGTTGATTCTCAGTGGCAACATGCTCTAGAGTCACAATATTGTCTTCCACAAGATCTCTAATAAAATGGTGACGAATATCAATGTGCTTTGTCCTACTATGTTGGATAGGATTTTTGGAAATATTTATAGCACTCAGATTGTCACAGTATAATGTGAGCACATCTTGCTGCACATTGTACTCACCCAACATCTGCTTCATCCAAAGTAGCTGAGAGCAACTGCTTCTTGCTGCAATGTACTCAGCCTCAGCTGTAGAAAGAAAAACACAATTTTGTTTCTTGCTGAACCATGATATAAGGTTGCTTCCCAAAAAGAAACATCCACCAGAGGTGCTCTTCCTATCATCTGCACTACCTGCCCAGTCAGCATCACAATAACCCAACAATCTTGTGTCTTCACCATGAGAGTAGAGAATCCCATAATCACTAGTACCACTTACATACTTCAGAATCCTTTTGACTTGATTCAAATGACTCATCTTAGGCTCAGCTTGGTACCTTGAACATACACCAACAGCAAAGCTAATGTCAGGTCTACTTGCAGTGAGATAGAGTAGACTGCCAATCATGCTTCTGTATAGACTTTGATCAACACTGACACCATTCTCATCTTTAGAAAGTTTGAGATGGGTTGCTGCAGGAGTTCTCTTGTGATTTGCATTCTCCATTCCAAATTTCTTCACAATGTTCTTGGCATACTTGATTTGGGAGATGAAAATTGTGTCTTCCATCTATCTTACTTGCAGACCAAGAAAGTAGGTAAGTTCACCTACAAGGCTCATCTCAAACTCAGATTGCATCTGATTCACAAACATCTTGACCATGAGGTCAGACATTCCTCCAAACACAATGTCATCTACATAGATTTGTGCTATCATGAGCTTGCCTTTTTCTTCTCTTACAAACAAGGTTTTATCAGTTTCTCCTTTTCTATAACCTTGCTGCACAAGAAATTTGGTTAGCCTATCATACCATGCCCTAGGAGCTTGCTTTAATCCATACAATGCCTTCTTCAATCTGTAGACATGATCTGGAAAATTTGGATCAACAAATCCCTTGGGCTGCTCCACATATACTTCCTCATTCAAGTAACCATTGAGGAAATCACTCTTCACATCCATCTGAAATAGCTTGAATTTCAAGATACATGCTACTCCTAAAAGTAACCTTATGGATTCAAGACGTGCCACAGGAGCAAATGTTTCATCAAAGTCTACTCCTTCAATCTGAGAGTAACCTTGAGCCACAAGCCTAGCCTTGTTTCTAGTGACAACACCACTTTCATCAGATTTATTCCTATAAACCCATTTAGTACCAATGATGTTGACTCCTTCAGGCCTAGGAACTAAATCCCACACTTCATTCCTCTTGAACTGGTTCAGCTCTTCTTGCATAGCTTCAATCCAAAACTCATCTGTCAAGGCTTCTTTCACATTCTTTGGTTCTACCTTTGACACAAAACAAGCAATGGATACAACCTCTCTTGTCCTTGTCATAACACCTGAATCAGGACTCCCTATTATGAGTTCTTTTGGATGGTTCTTTTGAACTCTAATAGAGGGACCCTTATTCACCTGAGTCACATTTTCTTGATGATCAGTCTTCTCAGAAATCTCTTCAACTTCAGAGTCTTCAGGCTGGGGGATGTGTCCACATCAGGATCAACATCAGGCACATTGTCAGAACAGTCATCTATGACTACATAGATAGATTCCATCATAGTCCTTGTTCTATTGTTGAAGACTCTACAGGCTCTGCTGGTTAAGGAATAGCCTAGAAAGATTCCTTCATCACTCTTGGGATCCATCTTCCTCCTTTGCTATCTGTCAGCTAAGATATAGCATTTGCTACCAAAGACATGGAAGTATTTGACAGTTGGTTTTCTTCCCTTCCATATCTCATACAGTGTGGTTGATGTACCTTTTCTCAGAGTCACCCTATTGTGTACATAGCATGCAGTACTCATGGCCTCTGCCCAAAAGTAGTAAGGTAGCTTCTTGGCATGTAGCATAACTCTTGCAGCCTCTTGCAAGGTTCTGTTCTTTCTTTCCACTACACCATTTTGTTGGGGTGTAATTGGAGATGAGAACTCATGCCCAATACCTTCATCAGAGCAAAACTCAGAAAACCTTGAATTTTGAAACTCTTTCCCATGATCACTTCTGATTCTGACAATGGCATTGTCCTTTTCTCTTTGTAGTCCAAGGCACAGGTCTTTGAAGGCATCAAAAGTATCAGACTTCTCTCTGATGAAGCTAGCCCAAGTGAATCTTGAGAAATCATCTACAACCACAAAGACATATCTTTTGCCACCAATACTCTCTATTTGCATTGGTCCCATCAGGTCCATATGTAGCAGTTCTAGAACTCTGGATGTCACCTGATGTTGCAACATTAGGTGTGACATCTGGACCTGCTTTCCAACCTGACATTCACCACAGATACTGCCTTCAACAATTTTAAGATTGAGATGACCAAGTCTTTGGTGCCAAAGCTTTACTTCTTCTTCCTGACTGATCAGATATGTAGTTGAATGAGCTGTTTCTTCAGGAATCCATAAGTAGCAGTTGTCTCTTGATCTAGATCCTTTCATCAACAATTCTCCCTTGTCAGAGGTAACAAGACATTCATTCTTTGTAAAGTTAACTTTAAGACCTTGATCACACAATTGGCTTATGCTGATAAGATTAGCCTTCAAACCTTTGACAAGCAATACATCATCTAGGTCAGGTAAACCTTGAAGGTGTGAAAACACAAGAAGGGGGGTTGAATTGTGTTTTGATTAGTTTTAAAAACTTCTTCTAAGTTTTGCAACTTATCAGAATCAGCAGCGGAATAGCTTTAACACAAACAACTTCTGGCAATGGTGAAAGAAAAACAGAGCAGAGAAAGAAGAGATGAACACACAAGATTTATATTGGTTCCTCTCACAAACCGAGAGTAGTTCAGTCCCCTTGCACTTCCAAGGGATTTCACTATAATCACACAAGATTACAAATGCTAGAGCCAACTGCAAGAGACTTTCTTTGCTCAAGTAACACAATACAAGAGACTTCCAATGCTCAAGTAACACAATACAAGAGACTTCCAATGCTCAAGCTCACAAGCAAGAGACTTCTATAACAAATAATAAATACAATGTTTGAACAACTGATAAACAATATCAGAGTTCTTAAGACAAAATAATACAACTTTGAAAACAAGACTTATCTTAGAATTCTTAAAAAGAAAACTAAGGTTCAACAACTGACTAGTCAGAAGTTGAAAACTATTTGTCTTGAATTTTGATATAAGCTCAAGTTGTATCTAAGTTAAAAATGCTCTTTGAAATTCAGCAGTATAACTGCGCTTTTTTTCTTCGTAAGTGTGTTGTAATTGTCTTCAAATTCTTCCTCCTTTTATAGATGAGGTTGGAGTGTCTTGAATTTGAGCGGACAAAGATGAAAACAGCTACGTAGTACTGTACTAATATTTTCATTTGAAATGTGCTTATTCAAATCAAGTAAAGATTAAAATCTGAGCCTTGATTTCGAATATTCGCCCATATCAGGAAAATAAAGATAGTACAATAGTACAAACGTCATTATCATGAGGATAACGGTCTTGTAAGAGGTTTCTTCTGCCTCTCCTGAATTTGTCATTTAGATGATAGTCGTTATAGAGAATATAATGATCTTCTGACAAATTCTGCTGTTTCATCGTCATCAGAATCTTGAGATATGAGTTCTGCTTCTGATGAGTTCAACTTCTGGTTGACTTTGACTTGACAACTTCTGGTGACCACAACTTCTGGTGTCATTCTCCAGAACTTGCATTTCCCAACTTCTGGGAGCGCTTCTTAGCATAGCAACCAGAACTTCAATTTCTAGTGTATATAAAATTTTAACTTATATACCTATACACTAGAGTAAATTATCAGTACTCCCTATTGTATATTAATACTATTGTTATCATCAAAACTACTTGGGTTATATTAGAACCAACTTTGTTCCAACAAACCTTTGTTGTTGAGCTTACCTATCCCTTTGATTTCACCTTTTGCTCCATCACCAAAGGTTACAAAACTGGTGGTATGAGACTTGATATTAGTGAGGAATTTCTCAACCCCAGTCATGTGCCTAGAACAACCACTATCAAAATACCAATCTTCTCTGGAAGATGCTCTGAGAGAAGTGTGAGCTATGTGAGCAATTTCTGAAACTTTTGGCTTCCACATTTTCTTAGGAGTGACCCTTGCTGATTTGGCTTTAACCTGAGGCTTCTTCTTGGGATACCCATAGAGTTTATAGCAGAAGGGCTTGATGTGACCATTCTTCCCACAGTAGTGGCATCTCCAAGCATTGAACTTCTTTTTGCCAGCAGGTTTCTGATGTGGGGTGTGATGTGTCCACATTCTGCTAGGGTCAGGTTTCTTCTGAGCAGGAACAAACTTAGTATTTGGACTCTTGTTGTGATGTTTGTTCTTGAATCCTATACCAGATGAGTCACCAGCATGCTTTCCAACTTTCAGAATCTCATCAAGCATGTCAGTTCCAGTATTGAGCATCTTTACAGACTTGGTCATATTTCCCAAATTGGTTGACAATAACTTGACTTCACTTTCAAGACTGGTTACTTTGTCTTGCAGTTGAGCCTTCTCTGTCTCCAGCTGACTGATGATCAACTTATGCTCTTCATTGATTCTGCACACTTCCCCACTTTTGATGCACAACTTTTTATAGGCTGAGGCTAGTTCATCAAAGGTGAGTTCTTCATCATCAGAATCAACATCAGTACTGCACACACCAGTCATGGCACTAACATGATTAGCAGCAACATTCTCTGATTCAGTGTCAGAGTCTTCATCAGACCATGATACAGTCAGGCCTTTCTTCTACTTCTTCAGATATGTACCACATTCAGCTCTTATATGACCAAAGCCTTCACATTCATGACATTGAACACCCTTGTTCTGAGTTGACTTATCATTAGTTTTAGTTTTTGTTGAAGTGTTACCTTGTTTAATGATGTCAGTCTGGATGTTCCTCACATTCCTCTTTGGCCTTCTATCCACCCTTCTTAAAAGCTTGTTGAATTGTCTTCCTAACATAGCTATGTCATTTGAGAGATCCTCATATGACTCATCAGCTTCTTCCTCTTCATCAACGCATGATACAAAAGCTATACCCTTTCTCTTCTTCTCAGTTTGCTCACCTAAGTTTATCTCAAAAGTTTGAAGAGAGCTCACAAGTTCTTCAAGTTTCATACTTGGGATGTCTTGAGCTTCCTCAATAGCTGTGATTTTCATGTTAATTCTCTTGGGTAGGGATCTAAGCATCTTTCTCACAAGCTTTTCCTCAGACAGTTTTTCACCTAGAGCCTCAAAAGAATTGTCTATCTCAAGCAGGTTCATGTGAAAATCATGAATAGATTCTTCTTTTTTCATTCTGAGGTTTTCAAACTTAGTGTTGAGAAGTTGGATTCTTGAGCATTTTACCTTGGCAGTGCCTTCATGAGTGGTCTTGAGTATCTCCCAAGCCTTCTTTGCAACAGTGCACTGTTTGATCAGTCTGAACATGTTCTTGTCCACTCCATTGAATAAAGCATTCGAAGCTTTGGAGTTTCCAAGTGATGCAGTGTCTTCTGCAGGAGACCATTCTTCTTCTGGCTTGAGTACATCAGTATCAACACCATTAGCATCCTGAACCTTGGGATGCTCCCATCCTTTGAGCACAGCTTTCCAAGTTCTACTGTCAAGTGACTTTAGGAAGGCAATCATCCTTGGCTTCCAGTAGTCATAATTAGTTCCATCCAGAAGAGGTGGTTTGTTGACCATTGTTCCATCATTTTCCATGTTTCTAGAAAGTAACTTCCCTGGAGCTCACGCTCAAACAGGCAGGGTGCCTGCTCTGATGCCAATTGAAATTCTGGTGGTAAGTGTCAGATGTGCAGCACAATGTGTACACCTTAAGAATAGTATGATGTGTAGCCTAATGTGCCAACATCGTGGACATACTGAACTTGACGAACAAGGAAACAATATAAAGTGCAGGAAACAATAAACACACAGAGTTTGTTAACCCAGTTCGACACTTATAACAAGCCCTATTCTGGAGGATACCAATCCAGGGATGAATCCACTATGGTAGTATCAATTCAAAGCTAAACTCCCCCGTTTACAACTTATCACTACCCGTGCTAATCATACCTAGGAACTCCTAGATATGAGAACCTCTGCTCACTCCCCCTCAACCTTACCCAGTAAGGATTTAATAACAAACTCAATTGGAGACACACTCCTAGACAACTAAAGCATTCGTACCTAAAGGCTTAGAGTGTTGCACAATCTAACTCCTTGCTTCAAAGCTTTGGAGAAAGACAACTAGAGATTACAACTCTATCAAACTCAGTCCTTACCTGTATCAAAACTATGATCCAAGTGAAGGCTCACAAATAACAAGGAAAAGACTAAAACCTAAAGACTCGATTTCTTCAATAAGTGTTTCAGTAAATAATAATGTCTTCAGTCTTCCTTTATATAGAACAAGCTTCATGGGCTTTGACGAGTTGGCCTTCAATAAATTTGCCTTGAGATTTATTTGATCATAATCTTTAAATTATTTGTTTCAAATCTTTTTGATCAAAGTCGGCCAATAAAATAAAACAGAACCATGAAAGATTATCTTGTTCCTTGGCGCGCAAGTTGGCATGATTTTATTTGAAAAAAAATATTTTCAAAAGATTACGCGTAAAACAATGAAAGGCGCGTCCAGCTAGGGCATCCAGATGTGAATCCTGATGTGCCACACATCATGCTCCACATCATGGAATTAGGCTTATTTTACCAAATGAAGCCAACACCCTAAAATCCTCAACAAAAATTCAACTTGGTTTGAAATCCAAGTGTTTTTGCCTAAAGAAAAGAATTGTTTGATTAAGTTTAGAAAAGTGTGACTTGGTTTGAAATCCAAGTGTTTTTGAAAAGGATTTGATAATGAAAATGCTTTTTGTGTTTGAATATATTTTGAAAGGAAATTGTTTTGGTTATTTTTGAAAAGAGGTTTTGACCTCAAGTTTTAGATAGAAATGAGTAATGTTTTAAGCGCGAATACGATATTAAACTAAGCATCCTAAAAGTATTGAATTAAGCGCGAAGGCATTTCACGACGATATGTTGATCGAAGCGACGCCTTTTTCCCTCGGATTTCTATACTACACGTATTTGCATAAAGCGATAAAAAATAAAATGCATGATATGCAAGTTCTCATTTATGGTTTTACACATTTCCTAATTACATCCTAAAATTTGCAAGAAATAAACATGTCATGAATGCAAGAGACAAATGCAATGCAAATTTCACTAAATATTTTACATTTAGACCTATATACAATCTATGGTCAAAAATTAATAAGTAAAAAGAAATGCAAAAATAAAATTATGAACATAGGGATAAAAAATAAATTAAGCAAACAATACAACCTTGGGGGGATCATGCCATAGGGAATATTAAATAAGTAAAATAACAACCAACAATAATAATTATGATAATAATAAAAGAACAATATGAAACACAAAATTTATACATGACAATTAAAATGTTATGAGCATGATGAAATGAAATGCAAATTAATAACATAGCACAAGAGAACATACAAAAAAAAAAAAAATTAATCAAAGAACTAGGTTTTCATGGTAATCATTTTCAAGTTTAAAGAAGCAAGTCAACAAAGAATATAAGTGCCAATTAACCAAGAAGTCAAATATTAAGAGTAAGAACAAATTAAATTATATAGAGTTAATTGCAAGAATCATAAAGCAAGAATCATAAAGCACAAGACATATATTAGGTTACTATTAATCAATGATTTAAAGCATGGGAAAAGTTAACACTACAAGAAATATAATTTTTTGTAACAACTTTTTTCGTTAAAAGTTGTTACAAGTCGCTGGCAAAACAACCAAAGGTAATTTTGCCAGCGACTTGTAACAAAAAAAGTTGTTGCAAAAAATCATATTTTTTGTAGTGTAAACTAATAGAATAATGAGAGCTAATTAAATGATCATAAGCATATTAATCCAAAAACTAAAACTAATAATAATAAATAATAAGATGATAAAAACAAATCTCTATATTGCACATACATGAGAAAAAAATAATAGCCAAAAGCAAGACTCTAAACAAATATCATAAGTGCTTATATCATAAGTTCAAGATGCAATTAAAAAGTTACTAGTTAATTAACACAAAATTACATTAACAATAATTAAATAAAATAAATAATGAAACGTAAAAAATAATAGGGTAAGCTTCAATCTTGTGCTTAATAGGCTAAAAACAGCTTAAACAAGCTTATGCCAAAGCAACTTGCCTCATTAGCTTATAAGCAAAACAATTAAATGAACAAATTAATTAATCAATAAACTATACACATGATAAATAGGCAAACAAATATTAGAAAATAGAAAATAATAAATCAAACATCAATTCCATGCTAAAACAGACTAAAATGACTTAAAACAAAATTATATCAAAAGCAATTATCTCATAAGCTAAAAATAAAAATTAGATGTACAGGGGGTGCATTACTCAATACGCACAGAGGAGGGGGTGTAAATAGAAAACTCAGGCCCAGAAAAGCCCAGCCCAAACGCGCTACAGCTATGCCAAACAAAAAAATCTGAAGCTATGGGTCCGGATCTTGTGTGACGCGCATTGTGTGGCTTACGAATATCCACCGTTAGATCCTCATTAAATCAGATCAGACGGCTACGCTCACTGTCGCACGCACACCACAGGATTGATCAAACGTACACGTTTAACACTGGTAAAAAACAAGGGATACCGTGTTCTTTTCTTCTCTGGCCAACAAACGGTCACCGACGACAATTCCGGTCGCCGGAGTTTTCAAAAAACGCCCAGAAATCAATGAATCTTATATGGTTCTCTTCGTTTTTTCACAAAGATTTCAAAAATGTTATTATTTTTGCACAAAGAAGCATGAATAATGAAAACCGAACGAAACAAGTTTCCAAATCGAAACGCAAACTAGCGACACAGTGCATACCAAGTTGAAATAATGAACAGTAAAGCTCCTACATGTTATAACTAGGTGAAACGAAACAAAAAGGCAGAAGAAAGCTACCAAAAACGCGAGTTGGAAACGTGAGTTTTCTTTGAACTTCCTCCTTCGAAATGAGCTCGAAAACGGTGTTGGAGCTTCGATTTAAGGATGCATTTATGTTTCTGGAGGCTTATGGAAGGTATTTGATGGTTCAATTTCAAGATATGAAGCTTGTTTAAGGTTTTTGGAATTTTGATTTCGTGAGTGAGTCTTTTTCTGTGATTTCTGGAACCCTTTTCTTTGAAAATAAGTGCTCTATTTATAAGGAAAGATTAGGGTTAAAATGTGGCTTGAATTGGAGAGAAAGAAAGGGTAGTTTTGAGTTTTTGTTCATGAGATATTTTTTGTAATTTTTTATCAAATGAGGGCACATGTTGTGATGTGGCGAGCAGTGATAAAATAGAATCTTCTAGGCTCAATTGAGAGAGCAAAGGTTAGAGGAATTTTGGGATCATTATGTGATGAAAAAAAATGAATTAAAACAAATTAAAAAAATTATTGTAAATAAATAAATATGTGAAAAATGCAATATCCATGAGTAAGGGGCAAAAATGTCATTTTTGAGGGTTTATGAAGTGTGGGAATTGTAAGACCCGTAATTACGCGGTACCTTTTGTGTGAGGAATGTGAGTAATGGCTAAGATATTAGGGTTTTTGGTTAAGTTGTTTTGTGTGTATCGTCGCAATAACAACATTTTTGCTGAGTTTGGAGCCTGTCTTGTGCTCGTGTGCTGGAAATGCACAGACTTTTGGTCCTTAGTCTTTAATTATCTACGAGAACGTTTCTGTGTTTTCAGAATTTTGAAATTTGACTTTTTCCGCTTTTTGGAAAAACGAGTAGAAAATCGTACCCGCTGCTGAAAAATTTACGGTTTCTGTTTTCCGTCGAATTTTAATGGGAGACTTTATATATCGGCGCAAGTTAGAATTTGGTTTCAGAATATTTTTAGAAGGCTAGGATAAAAATTTCAGTCGGAGAATAAAGTTTAGCGATAATTTTTAAAAATGGTTTACGGCGAACTTTTATTTCGTAGATTTTCTATTTTCGCAAGTTTAGTTCGTTAGCGAAGTGCAACTCGCCTGCGAGCGAACGCGAGAGCTGAGTAGTGTGAGGTGGCATAAAGTGGAAAATATCTAGATATTTTCTAGGATATATTATATTTTAATTGTGTGAGAGAAGCAATGGAGGGCTAGGATTTGATCTTGAAACTATGCAATATTCGATCCAAGGGCTATTGTTGAACAAGACCAAGGTTGTAAGGATTTTGTGTCACATGGGATCAAAGATCAAAATTGGATAAAACACTCCCTCCTCCCTTCCTCTCTCGGCCAATCCTCATTTCTCACTCTCCCACCTTCACAAAAATTTTCCCTCTTCATAATCTTGGATCTAGATCATGGCTAGGATCATTAAGTTGCAAGGAACATCTTCTCCTTGAGGTAACTAAGCTTTTCCCCTCCTTATTTCTCTCAAAACTTGTAGATTCTAGGAATTTTGTTAAGGTTGTTCTTGAGCAAAATTGTTAGAAATTAGTCTTGATTCATTGGAGTTTAGTTTGAGTAGTATCCTTGCTTGTTCTAGCTAAGTAGAGATGACTTCCATGGTGTTTTGAGTTCACAAAGAACTTTTGGGGTTAGGGTTTGAAGAGATAATTTAAAATGATCATAAACTTGAAATTTTTCTTGATGTTTTCATTTTTGAAGTTGTTTATGAGCTTTGTGTAGAATTGGATGTTAGGATATGGATTTTTGTTTTGAGAAACAAGAGAAAAATTTTATTGATGTTCTTGAGAAATTATGAACACCCTTAGAAATTTTAATTTGGTTAAAAGTGGTTTGATTGTAAGCAAAAGTGATCTTGGGATATTATAGGATATTACCATGATATTCAAAATGAAAAAAAATTGAGTGTTAGTGTGTTTCAAAATTTTTGGCCGTGGCCTATATATATGATCCCATGAGATTTCAAATTTTTTCTAAGTCCACAATGATAAGGAATAGATCATAGTTTTAAAAGAAAGGAATTATAGAGTTTTATGTGAAAAGAAAATAATTGCAAAGTTTTGAAGAAAAATGGTATTCTTGGATTCAAAATGATTTAGTGTGTGTACTTGATCATTGAGGAAAAACTAGTAATGGTTTAAGTAGTGATGGTTTAAGTGTTCTAAGCTATGTTTGATTTTGAAAAACAATGGTTTTAAAATAATTCCAGTTCTGGCCGAAATTTACAAGGGCATTTAGGTCATTATAAAATTGTTTTTGTGACCTAGAATCTTAACCATTTGGTCCGTCTTTTCGAGACGAAGATTTCGGCGTAAGGCTCGTTTCGATCGGATAAAGATTGAATGAGTTATGGCCATTTTATTGGAAAATGAAACTTGTAACTTGTGATGCAAGTAAACTTTTATTTTTGTGAAATTTTTTGAAGAGCTCATGGGTTGTTTTCATATGTGTAATTGATTTCCTTGGAGTTAGGAATCAAAGTGTTTCATAAATTGTTTTGAAACGAAAATATTTTCGCGTAGCGAGAAATAGTGCATTTAACTTCGTGAAATTTTAATCACTATGGGGAGAACTCGTAATCACTATCCGAGAGTGTTAGAAAGTACCTTAGACCCCTCTAGATTTTTGGGTTTTGGTTTCGTTTCGATAGAATACGGTGAGAGTATTTTATTGATGTTAAGCTGCTTATATTTTAGGTAGCGTGAATTGTAGAATTGAGCGAGAAATTGTTGTGGAAGCTTGCCGAGGTAAGGGCACCTTTATTTTTGTCTTATTTCTATAATAGCATGTGTGTATGCTTTGTTTGTGGTGTGTTTTGAGTGCTTGGCATGTATGTGTGATGTATTCTCGGAATGAGAAATTGTTTACAATACATGTGAATGAATACATATGATTGAGAATATATGTATGTTGTTGTGATTGAATACATATGATTGTGAGAATATATGTATGAATATGTGATTGTTTACATATGATTGTGAAAATATATGTATGAACATGAAATTGAATTACATATGCTTGGAAGGTATGTAATTGCTGCATTAACATATATGGGGAATCGTATGCTCATGCATTCATAGTAAGTGGTTATCGGGAATGGACCACGGGGTGTGATTATCGGGAATGGATCCACCTTAATCCTGCGGGATTTATTGAGTCCAATACGTGGTTATCGGGAATGGACCACAGAGTGTGATTATCGGGAATGGATCCACTCCAATCCTTCGGGATTTTATTGATTTTAGTAGGGGTTGGACCTACGACTCTGTGAAGAGAGGTTAAATTCCGGAATTTCATGCATGTGGCAGCCAGTGATTGGTGTCACGATCATTTTAGAGTCTGCATTGATAGGTGGTGTGTGCATTTAATTATATTATGCACGTGATGTGAATTTGCTAAGTGTTTACTCGCTTTTTCCCATATCTATTATTTGTATTATGTGTTACTTGTGGTGACCCTTACAATGAAACATGAACGGGTTACCCCCACCTAGACGATGGATTCCTGTCCGAGACCGTGGGTCGTGAGGACGACGGTGGCTTCTTGAGCCCTCAGTGATCAAGTGGCGTGGCTGATCTAATTAGCTTGTGTGCCGGTGTGTCTTGTACACCGTGCTTTTGGTTAGGCATAGTATTCTGACTCTTTTGGATAATTGTATCTGAGTACTTATACATTTGATTTAGAAGGTTGTCTTTTGGATTGTAAATATTCATATACACACTTTGCTTCTCAGAAGCACTTTTATGTATAATTAGTACTATACCGATGCTTGGGTTGTACTAATAGATAATTAGTCCTGTTGTATGATTAATGCCGGCTCGTCACAAATTTTTGCGCGCTCTGTTTTGTTTTTAAAAAAAAAATAATAATGCGCCTTTTTGGTCTTTGAAAATCGGGGTGTTACAGGAATTAATTTGAAAATAAATGAAAAAAGTTTGAATTAAAAAGGTTACTTGCATTGGAAGAAATCCATTTTTGAATTTAAATATGAAATAATATGAATAAAATAATATAAAGCAAGAAAATTAGAATTAAAATATTTTTGATGTATTTATAAAGTGTAAAGAGAATGAAAAAAATAAGATTTTTAAGCCAAAATCATAAAAATGGGAAAAATAATGTTACTTGCAAAGGAAGTAATCTATTTTTTTATTATTTAAAGAAAAGGGTAAAATGGGAATAAAAAAAGTTTAGGTGTAAATGTTAGTACAAGGATATATTTGGAATATATGGTGAAAAAATAAATTCAAAAGGCTAAATGATTAATTATCTAAAAATGAAACAGCTAAGCAGCGTAACTGAGATAAAATACTATTTTTAATATTTTTGAATTTAGGAATAAAATAATAATAAAACAAATATGACATAGAAAAGAAAAAATTAAAATTTAGGAAGGTCAAAAAATGGGGTATGACAATACTTGTTCTAGATTGTGACCTTGTTGAGTTGACGATAGTCAATGCATAGACGCATGGTACCGTCCTTTTTCTTTACAAATAGAACAGGTGCTCCCCAAGGAGAGACACTTGGTCGGATAAAGTGTTTATGAAGTAGCTCTTCTAGCTGAGATTTGAGTTCATGAAGCTCTAAGGGAGACATACGGTAAGGAGCAACAAATATGGGTTGAGAACCCGGAACGAGATCTATGGAAAACTCTATCTCTTGCTCAGGAGGTAAACTCATAATGTCATCTGGAAAGACATTTAAATACTCACTAACTATGGGAATGTCACTAGGATTCAAACTAGACTCAGGATCGATAGTAAATAGGACACTGAAACATTTACTGCTGGCTCCTAAGTACTGAATCATTTGATGAGTGTTTTGCAACAAAGCAGATAAGGCTCTACTTTCTGCAGAGGTTTCAGAAGGAATATATAGATTCTTTTCAGCACAACCGATGTACACGGTATTGGCGGAAAGCCAATCCATGCCAAGAACGACATCAAAATCCTTTAGAGGTAAACAAATTAGATCGATGTGATAGACCTTACTTCCTACTAAGATAGGACAGTTTTGGCAGACTCTTTTAGAAGTGACTCTGCCGCCAGTAGCGACAGCGACTGCCATTGGGGGTATGAGAGGTACAGAAGATAATCCTAGCCGCATGACACAGTCTACGGCTATGAAAGAATTAGTGGCTCCACAATCAAACAAAACTAAAACTTTAGACTGTCCTAACATGTAAACATCCATAATCAAAGAACTATTGGATTTTATTTCATTACAGTCTAGAGAGTATACCCGACCTTTGTTCTTGGTGGCTCCATTGGAGTCTCCTTGCTTCTTCAGCTTAGGACACTCATTTCTGAATTGGCCAGGTTGTTTACAGTAGTAGCACATGTTTCTGCCCTTCATGCACTCACCACTATGAGGATATCCACAGTCAGCACAGTTTCTAGGTGAGCGTTAGGAATGGCTCTGCTTACCCTTGCTTGATGTACCATTGGTTTTCAGATTCAGACCAAACTTTCCAAAATCCTTCCTTTTCTGAGTAGTTTCACTTCTTTCTCGGTGGATGTTACTAAGACCCGCCTCTGTGTGATAACTCTTTTGCACCAGGTCACCAAAGTTAGCGATCTATTGCATAGAGACGTCATGAGCTATATCCGCCCGGAGCCCAATTCGATACTTCTTCATTTTTCCATGCCTCCGTGGGGGCATCATCACCGTCTGCCACGTATCGAACCAACTCATTGAATTTCATAGTGTACACAGCCACGATCAAACTGCCCTGCTTCAACTCCGTCAATTCTATTTCCATTTGGAAGTGGTAACTTTCCGGAATATAATGACCAATGAAAAGACGCCTGAAATTCTCCCAGTTCACTTCCATCTGGCTTGCCTCCATATAATTCTTAGTTCCTTCCCACCAGTTACACGCGTCACCCCTAAAGAAGTGGGAGACGAATGTCACTTTGTCTGCTTCGGTACAGGTCATCGAATCCAAGATCCCACTCATCCTTTGTATCCATTCTCTGGCTTTGGCTGGATTATACTCATCGTAGAATTCAGGGGGACTCATTCTACAGAATTCCCGAAAGGCAGCGCTCGACCCAAGATTCTGGGAAGGAGGGTTATTCATATGTTGTTGAAACATTGCCATGAATTCTTGGTGTTGCTGCGCCTATTGAGCCTGGAACTGCTGATGCTGGTGCATCATTTCCGCCCACATAATGGCGTTAGCATCACCGGACTCTTCAGGGTCTTCATCAACATCCCTTCTGGGTCTCCCAGGTTCGTGTCTGGCTCCCGACATAATGCTCTACTGTCATAATCAAGTCAAGTTAGTTAGGCTTAAAGTGACATGACACCTAGAACAAACGTTAGGGATCTAAACGTTTTACTGGAATTGGATTAGTAGTTTTAATGACCTCACGCAAGATCTGAATCGACCTGCTCTGATACCAATTGTAACACCCCACATTAAATATATAGAATATAATGCGAAATGTTATTATTGGTACGAGTTCATTAAAGTTACATAATTGAAAATCATGCACACGCAGGTGCAGAGATACAAAACGATAGGAATAACACAGCGGAAAAACGAATACAACAAGATCAGATAATGGGAAAAGCAAGAAAGACTAAAAATGCCATCCACGAACGGCAGCAGCTACTCCAAAGCATGCTTACCTACTCAACCTGTTTGCCTGAAAAAAAATAATTGGATTTAGGTGAGATTACTAAGTCTCAGTGAGTCCTACTACCCTCCTAATGGCGACTACGCCGGGTACCTAAATCAGTCCATAAGTGATATACTAACATGTCATTATCATAAGCATAAATAAAGTGTATTACAGAAAACGTCTTATTAATTTTAATCCGCTAAGACACTTTGAGGTGAGCATATCTCAGAGGCCCGCCTTGTCCGTCGACCGATTCGATCACGACATTAAGCTCACAATCATTATCCTAATGGGTTGTTCCAGTGAAAGCCTATAAGCAGCATACTAAACCGCAAATGATTGACTGATACTAAGTTGTTGAGTTACATACTACCATAATTATCCCAAAGCCCGGGGAACATGCAAACTTAAACTCTAAGTTATACCCTAAGATTCAGATTGTGCTTGACCTCCTGTTTAACATTAAATAAATTATATAACTGCAAGTTATCTATCTCAGATGAGGATATAAAACGAGTGCTTTAGAAATATTTTAGAAAATGAAAATATGGGTCTTTCTGCACTTAGCTCGCTACGGCGAGTTACCCAGCTCGCCATGGCGAACTACAGGTCCTGGCCTAAATCAACTCGCTAGACTAGCAGTTGCTCGCCATGGCGAGTTTCATCAGTCCAGAACTTGTTTGCTCGCCATGAAGGCTCGTTAGCAACTCGCTATGGCGAGTTCATGCAGAATGCACCTTGTTTTGCGAAAATCATCAAAATCCAAGTGTTACACCATAATCAACATCTGAGAAAGTGCAGAAACATAAAATAAATAATATAGAACCAAATAGAAGAGAAATTGGGAGTTATTTCTCCTCACACAATTAATTCCTAAATTCCTAAGTTAACATGCAATTTTCATAAATTTGGGAATCTAGCTAAACTAGCCTAAGAACCCACCTGATGGAAGCTTTAATTCATTGCTTCTGAGTTCTCTAATAGCTACAGCACACCATCAGCTAACCCACGAAGCAACTGGACAGAACTTGGAACTACGAATTTTGTGTTTGTTGATGGATTGAATCACTGAAGCTATGTGGTATTTATAGGAAGATTTTCTGAGTATGTACAGTGGAAGATTTGTTCTGGTTTGGCCTTGCATGTAATGCCATTGGTTGAGAAAAAGGTGAAGGGAAATGTATTGTTGTTTAGCTTCATGTGATGCTTGGCATGAGGAATCAAATGTTTAGGGATTCTCTAGTATTCTGAGATGCTGGGCTGAGGGAATCTCTGAGGAATTGATAGTGCTTGATGTGAAGCATGTGAGAGAAAAAGACAAGCTTTTGTGTTAACACAAATTGAGAAATTTTATTCTTGTTGTTGTTGTTTAGGGGCGTGAGAGAGAGGAAGAGGAGAGCTTGTGACTTCAGTTTCTGAAGTTGCAAATGAATAGGAAAGGGTCCTTCTTGCATGTGTTTTAAGTGGAGGAGAGAGTTGGTGAGGTTAGTGCAAGTATGAGTCATAGGAGGGAATTTGAATTTCCTTGAGTTAATTAATTCCACAATTGTGAGATTAGAGTTTTAGTGTGTAGTTTAGGTTTGATTAAAATTCCTAATTTTTACACATGATTCACTTGGTTCTCCAAAAGCTAATTAATTAATCACCTCTAATTAATATTAAAATAATTAGGCATAGCTCTAATTAAAATTAATTAGGTAATTTAGAACTCGAGATATTATAGCTGCCAAACCCAATTTATTAAAAGAAAAAGAAAAAGAAAACAGTTAAAAGAAGAGGAAAAAGAACACGGGCTGCTTGCTGCATACCAAATAGGCCCAGTTTGTCAAAAGAAAAAAAATTAAAACACAAAAGTAGGGAAAAATTAAAAGAAAAAAGGGAAAAATTAAAGGAAGAAAGAAGGGAAAAATTAGAATAATATGATTTTTTTTGTTTAAAAATTGCATTTATTTATCAAAGGGCCACATTTAATATTTTGCACATAGCCCCAAAAACTCGGACACAGGCCTGAAAACTAGAAACCTTAAAGACTAGCCAATATCAAACACATAATTGCACCCTAATTCATATCATTGTCCGTACTTGTTTCAATATGTTCCAATTAAATTAGTGATATTGTTATAGATAGATGAGAATAGTTATTGAACATGTATGAAAAAACAAATCTTTTCTAAATAATGCCTTTCACAAATAATAAGATTGTTGTAATTGTAAATAAATATTTAGTCGTCTTACAGCATAATATTTCTCTTTTAACCATTTTTCAGATTTGTGTCTTATATGTTATTACTATGGTTACTCTATCTGACAAAGTAAACTCTTAGATGATGGATTTTATATGAAGAAAATTTAAGTATTAGTAAAATGATGCAAATATTGTGATACAAATATTGTATTGTATACTTTAAATTTAATTATCTTAATATCAATTTTGTATATAGATGATATTGATTGTTCATCCATCCATGTGTTTCATGTCTTTTGAAAGTCTCCCTCCTAAAATTGTTAAAATGTGGTTTTGATAAATTAATAGCTAACAATGTAAAATGATTAATAAAATATATGTTTAACTTACTTTGGTTTTCGAAGTATGCATCATTTTTTTTTTCTTTCTAACTCTAGACATAGTTGGAAAATCTCATAATATCATAGTTATTTTGTATATGTAGTCAAAATAAAACACTATTTATTTTTATATATAAGCACAAAGTGTAAATGCAAGAAAATTTGTAAGTGTTACAATATAAATGTGTAATTAGTCGGATGAATTTAAAAAGTAAATACTTGTATGTATAAAAATTATCTTGCATTTATTTAAATTCATCAGACCAATTATCCATTTATATTGTAACACTTAAAAATTATCTATCTATCTATAACAATTTTTATTAATTGCAACTTATTATCCAAGTAAGTTATACTTAAACATATATTTATTTGTCACATTTTACATTGCTAGCAATTTATTTATAAATAACACATTTCAAAACAATTTTACATGGGAGACTTTCAAAAGAAATGGAACACATGGAAAGATGAGCAATCAATATCATTTTTATGCAAAATTGATAACAAGCTAGGTAAATTTAAAGTATACATTACAATATGACAATATATGGAGATTTTACCAATACTTAATTTTTTTTCATAAAAGGTTCATCGTCTAAAATTTTACTCCGTTGGATGTAATGCCATGGTAATAACAAATAAGATACACCTCAAAAAAATGGTTAAAAGAGAAATATTACGACTAAGTTTTTATTGTATTTATTTACATCAAATGCATTCATAAATGGTTTTCTTTCGAGACATGTTCAATAACTATTTTCATCCATCTATAACAATATACTTATTTAATTTTCATATGTTTTGGGAATCTCCAAAATTTGTAAGTACAACCCACCAGTTTAACATATCTCCAAAATTTTTAATATCAAAATCTAAATATAATATTATTATTATTATTATTATATTAATAATCAATGAACTTCAGTGATTTTTTTTTTTTTTTTTTTTAGTTTTTCTAGAGTTCATTGATAAAAGAATGCATGATAGACAATATTATACTCAACTAACTAACATTTTGTTCCTTTTTTGGTACAATATTGTCTTTTTACTTAACAATTTATAAAATTTACTTAAATAAAAAAAGGATAAATAGCTCTTTCCCCCTGCAATATAGACGAGAATTGTAATATCCCTGGAAAAAATTTCTTAAGGAATCCCACCTTACAATTTTTTTTTTATTTGCGTTGCCTCCCTTAACCAACACCATGGCTGCTAACTGGGTGGAATCTCCACGTGGCACCTCCACATGGTGCCACGTGGAAATTAATAAAATTAAAAATTAAATTAAATTAAATTAAAATCCACATAATTTGCCTTGTCATTAAAAATGACACATCGCTAAACTTTATTGAATAAATAAAATAAGAAAAAGAATTTGATGTTTTAAGTTTTTAAATTAAATAAATAAAAAAAGAAACAGAATTTGATCCATCCTCAATTCACCATCACCATTTCCGTCTCACATAAAACACAAATTAGGGTTTTCAATGGATCAATGGTTCTTAGTACATTACTAAAAAAGTGTAATTTAGTGACGGAAATTAGAGAGAGATCAAAATCCATCACTAATTGTGATGGAATTAGTGATAGAATATTGTAATTTTTATAAAACTCAAATTGAAAAACATTAGTGATGGAGTCTTTGATGGATAAATCCCTCACAAAAATATCTCTCACAATTTCCCTCACAAATTTGATGATATTTAATATAGTGAGAGATGTTGTGACATAATTTATTCCTAGCTAATTATTCCATCACAAAGTTCCTCACAAACACATAACTTCATAGTGTTAACTTTGTGAGGGAAATATTCCGTAACAAAAATGATGAGTGTTAATTTTGTGAGGGCAAATATTTTATCACAAATTTAATCAGTGTTAATTTTGTGAGGGAAAATATTTCATAACAAAAATGATGAGTATTAATTTTGTAATGAAATATTCCAATTTGTACATTGTTAAAAATGCAGTTGATATTAAATAAAAATATTATATTATTTTTTTAAAAAAAACTCAAAAACATTATATTAAATAAATATAAAATTGTGCTTAATATATATATATAGAAAACTGAAAACATATAATTCAAAGAAAAATACTTCCAAAAAACAATAATCACTCAAAAACAAATTGCACAGTAGAAAATCGTGTTCCACCAAAATCGCGTTAGTACAAACCCAAAATCATGTTTCTTCTTACAAATACCTTTACCTCCGCTAAAATCACTTAATCGGAGTTGAAGGTTTCGTTTCTTCTTCTTCGGAGCTTACATTCACTGTAAGAAATCTCTCTCTCTGCAGGAATCAACTAGGATTTCGTTTCTTCTTCTTTGAGCTTACATCGATAAGTATGTTGTTGATTTTAGGTCGTGTTTTATTAAGTGATTTTTGCAAGTGTGATTTTTGATATTAGTAAAAATATGTTAATTGGTACTATTAGTGAACATTAATTAAGAAATTAGGGTTAAGAGTGAAAGATTAATTGGTACTACTCTCTTCCTCATATTTGAATTTGAGTTTTTGAGAACTATGGTTGTGATTCTGTGAACTTTGCTTCAATGATATAAATTATCCATGATTAAGTTTATCTGTGAACTAACTGTGAGAATGGGTACTATCTGTGAACTATGGTTGTGGTACCACCGTCCTCGATTCAGTGTAAGCACGATTAAGGTTTGGTTCTTGATAAGGTTTATTTCAAATGCGACGATTTCAAACGCGGTCGTTTATCCTCATGTTTGACCTTCTGAGGTCAGGTTTTCCCCTCATTGTAATTTCGATTTTGATTTTTTTTAGATGAAAATTGTGGTTGTGGTGTTTTAACATGATTTCGATTTGGATTTTGCATTTAAACATGATTAGTATTGACCTAATTAGGATTTTTGTGTTTTTTGTTACCTTAATGACTTGTTGTTATTTGATTTTTGACTTGAAATTGTGGTTGTGTTGTTTTAACATGATTGGCGTTTGAGTTAATTAGATTTAGATTAAAATTTGAACGAGAAGTTTCTACTTAAAAGTGTTAGTTTAGTCCATAATTGTCTTCTTGTAAGGACTCCCTTTCTTATTTCTTGGCTATCTATTTACTAATATATATATATATATATATATGAGTCAGGATCTGTTGACACCAAATAGTTTGACACCAAATGTTACACTTCTCAATAACGTTTTAACCGATGTAAATTTTATAAAATCCACCGTTGGACTGAAAGTTTATATCATCTAGATCATTTGTGTAAACTGTCAGACAAATTCAAAATCATTTGATTTGTTATTGCGACGCATAAAGATTAACGGTATTTAAAAAAACGTCCATACCGTTAATTTTGATGTATTTCAATAACATATCAAACGATTTTAGATTTGTCTGACAATTCACACAAATGATCTATATGATATAAACTTTCAATCCAACGGCGAATTTTATAAAATTTATATCGGTTAAAACGTTATCAAAAGGTGTAACAATTGATGTCAAACTAATTGGTGTCAACGGATCTTGACTATATATATATATATATATATATATATATATATATATGGGTCAGGATCAAATGACACCAATTAATTTGACACCAAATGTTACACCGCTCAATATCACTTTAACGAAATCAAATTTTACAAAATTCACCTTTGGATTGGAAGATTATATCATATAGATCATTCATGTTAAATTTTTTAAAAATTTAAAACCGTTTAATATGTTATTGAGACTCGTCAAGATTAACGGTTTATGCGTTGTTATTTAATACCGTTAATCTTGACGATTCTCAATAACATATCAAATGATTTTAGATTTTTATAAAATTAACATAGATGATCTATTTAATATAATCTTCCAATCTAACGGTGGATTTTATAAAATTTGAATTTGTTAAAGTGTTATTGAGCGGTGTAACATTTTGTGTCAAACTAGTTGAAGTCATTTGATCAGGACCCTATATATATATGGGGGTTGCTAACATACTCCCACCTAAAAACATGTGGGAGTATATTAGCAAGCCAACTCCCACTATATATTGACAAAATCATCTTCAACTATTTTAGACTAATACAATTAAAGGTTTATTTTGTAAATTAATTTCCACACATACATTATTGTTTTCTGGTTTTTTTTTTTACAAACATTTGTTTTCTTAATCCTTAATTTCCACAATTGTTACATCCTCATAACTTACAAATAAGGTTAACTTATCCAATTTGAATGAGATCCCCTTTTCAAAAAATTTGAATGCCATCATCTATAGAATAAAAAACTGTATCATATTAAACTGCCTATCTGGATCTTATAGAATAAAAAAAAACTTAGAACTATCAAACCACATTTTCCCTAAAAAATTTCCATGCCTCGAAAAGTAATTGGGTGGCATTTTATAAAGATAGATTCATCAAACACAACGAGACGGTTATCAATCAATACTAGTACAAGCTAAACTAAATTGGGAAAATTAGACGTGCAAGTTCTGGATGGTTATCAAACTAAACGATGACATATATATTAAAAATAAATTGGAATAACACATTAAGAAACAGATGGCGAAATGCTCAAGTCAGGTCTATGAATTTTATGGTGTCCCATATCTACAGAGAGGGGAATAAAGTGACTGATCTCCCGGCTAATTTTGATTTATCTGCTCCTGAGTTTACTATTTGGACTCATGCGCCTATGTTTCTGTCAGAGTGTTGAGAAAACAATAAATTAGGCATGCCTAATTTTAGATTTTGCTCTTCTTGATGTTTTATCCTATTGTATTTATCTGGAGCACTACACTCTTTTTCCCTTCACCTGGTTTTGCCCATTGGGTTTTACAGGTAAGATTTTTAACGAGGCATTGTTTTGTTAGCTCCTACTTGGGTCTTGGTCTAGTCCCCCCAAGTTGTATGTTGTTCTCTTTTTTTCTTTTAATAATATTTTGGAGTTAGCTTGTCTGTTGAGTTTTTAGGGAGATGCCAACCTAGTTGGGATGTTCTTACTAATTCAACTAAGCTTTCTCTCTCTTGCATAAAAAAAAATTGGAATAACACATTTATTAAAATTAAGGAACATCTACTGGAATTGATCTCATTGCTATCTTCTAAAAGAACTGATTCATTGCGTGAATCAGTAATTTGGAACAATTGCTAGTGTAATTTGGTTGATTGCTAATACTGTTTGGCATTTGTATCATGGTGTTTTTATTATGTTTGTATTAAAAAACCATAAGAAATAATGTTTTTTTTTTTTGACAAAATTAGAAATAAATTTAGTTACTAATTATATGACATTTAAAAAAATTAAGGAATCATGTTCCTAATATTTTGTTTTAAAATTAGAATAAAATATAAATTTACAAAACTAACCTTATAACTTATGTTGATTTGTATGAATATAATTGACTTTTAAATAAATATATAGTGGAAGTTGGCTTGCTAACATACTCCCACATATTTTTAGGTGGGAGTATGTTAGCAATCCCCTTTACATATATATATTGGCTACATTTTATTTACTATAATTCTTTTAATGTGTATAGATAGAGAAAGGTGCTTACTACATACTATTTAAAAGTTTTAAGAACCCAATGTTGAGGTCAAAATCGTTTTGATGAATGTTTTAATGACAACAAACCTTATGGAATAAATGTTAAGTTTTATGAATGGTGATCTACTGATGTTTGCACTTGAGTTTTTGTTGAATGATAGATAACGAATAAAATGGACAAGCTAGAGGTCACTCATATCAACAAGTGCATTTTATATACTCAAACAATGAAAGAATTGGAGTATCATCAAATGATCATAACAATAGCATCACAAGCTTCATGAATCTATTGAAAGGATGTTGTTTGAATCTTAAGAACATCCATTGAAGGATCAAGCAAGAAAGTGAGCTTCATGGGTAATTGTCTTCCTCATCACCACAAGGTTCACAACAAGTATTAAATGTTCAAGGAAGAATTTGATGATCGTAGTTGAAGAATCACGATGGAGAAACATGCATCATAAGCTACACAAAGAATATATTTGATGTTATGTGACAAAACTCACATTGAGTTTTGTGTTACATGCTTTAAGAATTTACTATGCTACAATTAACATCAATGGGAATGATGCATTCATTGAGGATCTTCAAAACCTACTCATCTTACCAAAGCCTCTCAAGATGACAATGTTTGAGAATGATGTTCCACGAGTTTTTCAAAGGAGTTATGCACAAGGCATAAAAGTTTTAATCATTCTCAATGATGAGTATACTCACGCCTCCACTAAAGAATCTTAAAGATACTCAATGAATAAGCAACAATATATGCAAAACATCAAAGAGTAATTGTGGGAAGTTTTGCAACACGATTTCAAGGTTGATTGATCAAGATCAAATGTCTCACTCCTTGAGAAAATCTTGAATGTTGTTTCAAGAATGTTCTGAGAACATTCTCCAGTTCGTGCTTCATTCTCACCAAGAACAAGCTTCAACGCAAAATCACTTATTTCTTTAAGTCAACTATGTACAAGACAAAGAAGCATTTTCCCTTGGAATCCACTCACAGAATCACAACAATATTAATGTCATTTAAGGCAAAGAATATATGAGTGAAAGTGGGACTTTCCTCTTTGGCCAAAGTTAAGGATCAAGAATGTGCTCATGGATTTAATTCAAGACAAAGATCATAAGCTGTCTATTTTGTGTTAGACAGATTTTTCATAGACCAATGGGCTTGCACCAACTCATTTCTAACTAAGAGTTAGCATGTGTCTTTTGTGGAATATTAAATGAACATTCTCCCACATGTGTTATTCTTCTCCAAGAAAGTTGTACTTTGATAGTACAAGGTGAATAGTGCTTAAAGGACATACAGCTGCATCTCTCTACAGCTGGTTATTCAGAGAAGAATCAAAGCTCCTTGAAGACCAAGGTTACTGCCTAGATTTTGGAGAACGTTCTCAGAACGTTCTAGGAGAATGATGTTCTTATCATTTAAATATTCAAACTCATGGACAACTGATTCAAACATGCTTAAATGATATATAACGGTCATCCTTCAAGAAAAAACAAGAAGGAATCATTTACAACTCACTACAAGCTAATCTCACATGAATCAAGAAGAAGCAACATTCTCCTATGTGATCCTTCTCTCTCCAAAGACTTTGTGATCAACAAGTACAAGTGAATAGTGCTTGGTTGTACTTTAAAGCTGCATGTCTGATCTTCAGCAGCTGGCTTCTCACATGAGTGAGAAATTTTCCTTGAAGAACAAGTTCATCATGAACCCAGATTGGAGAACGTTCTCAGAACGTTCTTGGAGAATGATGTTCTTAATATTTAAATATCCAATCTCCTTGAAAGTTGTGCATCACGTGCCTAAAAGATCATCAACGGCTTTTCTTGCTGAAGAAGCTCATTTGAATCAATCACAGCTCACTGCCAACTCATCTACCACGCTCCTTTGTGATACAAAGACAAGGCTCAGATCCAATAACATTCTCAGAACGTTCTTTGAAGCCCAGCAACTTTTGAATTTAATGAGGTGTCATCTTATTGAAGAAGTTTCAAGCATATATCCGTTGCAAACGGCTATACTTTGTCACCAAGCAAGGAAAGGACATATCTCAGCTATAAATAGAGCCCCTTGGTGACCTTGAAGAGCAAGAGCTTTCACTACAACTATTTTGCAAACTTGTCTTTATCATACAAGTATTCTCTAAAGCTCTTCTTTGATCTCTTTTACTCCAGCTCTGTAATTCTATACTAGGATTAGTATAAATTCATTTGAGTGAATTGAGAGTTTTACTTCTCTAAGCTTCTCACTTGGTGAGTTTGTTAAAAGCTTAGATCTTTATCATCATCTTTGTAAAAGAACTACTCAAGTCAATAAGGCTGTATTGTTTGAGTGTAATACCCTTACTAGCTTGGAGGGCTGGGGTATCTTTAAGCTTGTAGGGCTTAAAGGGTTTTGATCTTGGTTTAAGATCAAAGAAGATTTGTAATTGAGATCGGTTGTATCTCAAAGATCATAGTGGAAAACTCACAGGTGTATGGACTGGACTAGCTCAGGATTTGGGTGAACCAGTATAACTTTTGTGTGTTATTTCTCTTCCTTACTCTCCTTTAATTTACTGTAAACACACAACACGCAAATCACTTTATTCACATTAGAGAATGTTCTCAGAACAATCTGTTTTACAATAGAGAACGTTCTCAGATCAAGCTCTTCTATAAATCACTAACGTTTATCCAAGTATACACTTGAGATCAATTTTGTAGAGTGCAGGATTAATTTTTAAAAGGGTCACAATTCAAACCCCCCCTTTCTTGTGACTATTTCTTCCACTTCAATTGGCATCAGAGCTCTGTCTCTAAGGTTTGAGCACTTAACAGTGTATGAGGAAAAGATTCAGGAAGAAGTGATGTCAAAACCTGCAAATCAAAGTACATGCCATAAATGCAAAAAGAAGGGACATTCTAAAACTAAATGTCCTCGCAACAAGAAAATGCAAAGAAAGCTCGCTTTCATGAAGAAATCCATGATGGCAACAAAAGGTGAATTTGATGACTCAAAAATAGAAGAAAAGGCCAACACTTGTTCAATGGTAAATGAAGAGGTAACAACTTCTAAACCTTGTCCTTTATGTAATGAAATGATAGTTGGAATTGATAATATTGTAAGTAGCTCTAACATTATATATCAAAAGTATACAATTTTGGAAAATCAACTATTTGAGATAAAGAAAGAAAAAGAGAAGTTACAAATCTTAAATGAAAAATATTTTAAAATTATTCAAGATTTGCAATACTCTCATTTGGAAATGTTTGAACAAACGATGGTTCTCAACGAGGTACAAATTGATAACCATCTTCCAAAATATTCTATGAGTCATGAAGAGAATGTTGTTTTGAAAGAAAATGTTTTAGAATTGAAAAATGACATTACAAGCTCTGCAACATCTAGAGAAACTTTTCAAAACATTAAGGAACCTCAAGTAGTAATTTTTGATAAAACTAGTTTAAGTTGTAGAACTTTTCAAAAACAAAAGTCATATGAAAATTTTTCTGTTCTACATAAAGACCAAAAAATACAGAGATACAAATGCTCATATTGTTACAAATATGGTCATATTGAATCATTTTGTTTTAAGAAAAAATTCAAAAGAAAAGAACATTCTCATCGAAAACGAGAACATTCTCAGAAGGTTCTCGAAATGCATTCTTATTCCAAAACTTCCTATAAGAGATCAACTTATCATGATAAGAAGAAATCTTATAAGAGGAATGACACTAACCCTCAAGGACCCAGATCACTATGGGTACCAAAATCACTACTAACTTGTGTTGTAGGAATATCTTTAAGCAATCAAGAAAAAGCCTTGAGACTTGGAAAATTGATGCTCAAAGAATATGATTTTGGAAAGACAATATTTCCTCACAATTGAAAAGGGAGGAATACAGAATCTACAACCTTTGGAAACGTTGACAAAAATCACTCAAGGTACATGTATTATTAGTAAAATGATTTTGCATAAATTAAGGATGATCATTATGTGAAAGGTTTAACATATAACTTCATTAAATTTTGTCAAAATTGGAATTGAAGTTATTTCATATTTATCCTCATGATCATGATTTTTTACTTGAATGGTTTTTAAACCAAATCATGTTTCAAAGTCTTTTGAAAAAGATAAATATTTTTGGCATAAATGAGTTTGTCAAGTAAGTATGACAACTATTGCAAATTTATCCGAATTTGGTCTTGTAAGATATTTTTCAAAGATTGTTTGTGAAAAGCATATAGTTTGTAAACTGGTATTTATTGTGTCAAGAGTTGTATTCATTCCAAAAATACTATTTCAACCAAAAATCACTTGAACCATTTCATATTGGTTTATTTGTTCTTGTCAAAACTACAAGTCTTATGACCTTTGTTTATACTTGATGATTTATTCAAAAATCCATTTGAAATTTATTCTTGAAGCATAAGAATGATTTCTTTTAAGACTTTTAAAGTTCTTTTAAAAAGGGTTCATTTGATTAAAAACTCAAAAATCTTTTTGTATAAGTAGTGATCATGGGGAGATTATGAAAAACTTTATTTCACAACTTTCTTTGATGAAAATAATATTTCATTTGATTTTTCTTGACTTGGAATTTCAACAAAAATAAAGTCTTATAAAATAAAATTTCATGGCATGAAATATTTTCAATCAAGTGTTGAAAAATACTTTTAAGAGAAGTCATAGACATTACATGCTATATTTGTGAATCTTGTTTCTATCTTGAGTAAAACTTCATGTCATTTTGAAAATATAGAAATTCAATCATATCATAATTTTATAATGTTGATGATATTAATATTTTTGGCATAGTAAAGAAAACATTAAGAATATTGTTTCAATATCTCAGAAGCATATATTTTTTTGGGATACTTTCCATACTCTCTAAATATTATAGAATATGCAATCTCAATGTCCAAAGATTAAAAATGTACAGCATATTACTTTTGATGAGTTTGATACACTACAAGAAAACATCAATTTATTGGCGGATTTAGTATTAATTTACTGGCCGCTCTGGCCGCCACAAAGTGTAAAAGACGGCCAAAATATTTAAAAATATTATTTTTGGAATGAAACAACATTTATCGGCGGCCAAAGCCGCCACAAAATTTAAGCGGGAGATTTACCGGCGGCCTTGGCCGCCACAAATAAATTGAATGAATATACACGCCAAGAAAGAAAAAAAAAATGAATGAATACACGTGACTTCTCAGTTATCATCATTATTCTTTTTCATTATTCATTATTCTTCTGTATCCTTCACACCTCTCTTTCTCTCAAATCCAAATCCTCCCAAATTCATTCATGACCCTTTCAATTTAACTTCAATATTTTTTCTTTCTCAATCCTCTTCTTCCCCTTTTCTCGTCACTTTTGAAGAAAAAATTGTTTCTGATTTGAATTTCTAAGGCATTATTATCTTTTTGAATTGATGGTTTCCCCTTTCAGATTGATGTATGAAAAGTATAAAATAAAACCAATTATGGAGCATTATGGTTGTATGGTTAACCTATACGGTAGAGCAGGACTGATTGAAAAGGCTTACGGCATCATAGTTGGTGGAATGGGTTTTGAGGCTGCTGGTCCAACTTTGTGGGGAGCTTTATTATATGCATGCTTTTTGCATAGAAATGTAACTATAGGGGAGATTTCTGCAAACAAACTTTTTGAATTGGAACCAGACAATGAACATAATTTTGAACTTCTCATGAAGATCTATGAAAATGCAGGCAAATTACTGGTTTTGTGATTAATTTTTTTTTTAAAAAAATAATACAACTTTGTGGCGGCTTCTAAGCAGCCAGTAAATATCTGCCAGTCTATGTCTTTATTTTGCGGCGGCCAAAGCCGCCGGTAAGTGTTAGCGGTGCCCTTTTTTGCGGCCGATTATGGCCGCCGGTAAATGTGCCAGATTTTTAACCTTTTGGCCGTTTTTTCCACTTTGTGGCTGCCAAATTGCAGCCAGTAAATTGATATTTTCTTGTGGTGATATGAAAAGAAGATATGATAATGGTGTTGATGTTAATGAACAACAACAAGAAATCATGGATCAATAGATTAAAATTGTTCAAACATCATCTTTGCAAATTCATCCAAAGAGTTTAAAGTTGACTTACCATCATCCTCAAGATTGAATTATTAAAAGCTTTGGTGAAACAAGAACTGAATTTCCTATTGAAGAAAATGGATGGATGAATGATGATTAAGCACGTGGTATTCATTATTGGAAGATCATAATGTTCTCCATTGGAAAGAGCAATGGTATTGGTACACCACTTTGAATGTGCAAAGAAACGATTTAATCATGGAGATGCTCAATGAAATTGGTGCTAAGATGGAAGAGTTTCTCTCATTAACTCTCAAGAAAGAATAAAAGTTTCTTCACAACATGTATATACTTTTTGTATTTCCAAGAAAAGGAAGCAAAGAAAAGCAGAGGCTGAAGCAAGGAAACTTATTCTTCCTTATGGGATGATCCTCACCAGCATTTTTTGGTATCTATAAGATTGACTTTAAGAAGGAGAAAATTGTCAACTCTTGCAATACCTTTGACTTCAAAATATTCATCATGTGAAAAAGGAAATTGCTAATTTTTGAAGATTCTACTACTGAGGTTGGACACAAATGAAAAAGCGAGGAATTTAAAAAAGAAAGTAACTTGGAAAGTTACTTGACATAGTGTTTCGTCTAGCAGATCAATCTGAGAATGTTCTCTCCGCAAAGGTTTTACTTTCACAACCAACCCGGTTAACCAATCACTCTTTTGACCATTGATGAATTCTACCCAAGGATCTCTACAATCAGTTTTTAGTTCTGAATTCTTAAGGAATCAGTTAAAAGCATCATTGCTAGAATGAGAACTATATATTCTTTTGAAGAGAATGGAAGATGAATAAGCATGTGGATGCCATTCTTGAAAGATCATAACAATGTTCTCAAGGAAAATCAAATGATGATGAAATCACAATGTTTCTGATTACAACATTGAGTTAGAATATTTAAAAGGATGAATTTACTCAACATTGGAGAATGCATCAAAGGATAAAACTTCTCCTTCAACCATCAATCAAGTGTCCTCTTTGAGCATGTGGTGGAATTACAAAACAATTAAAGATGCTCTCATTATTGAATCTCAAGTGAGGAAATCCATTTAATGAGGTACACTAAACTTCAAATCCTTAACATATGCATTATAATAATCTTGAATATCTTTTTGCAATGTTACTATGTGATTGATTGGATGATCTTGAAATCTAGAATGCATTCTAAATTTTCTCTATGCAATTATATGACTTTAAAGCTTAAATGGCCACATCATTGTTTGTCATGACTTGTATATGCTTATGCTTAAATCACTTAGCTTTAATGCAATACGGTTTGCACTCTTTGTCCTTACATTACACTTTTCATGATTTTTGCTCACATGTTATCTCTTTCAAAATATCATGCTAAGTGTGTGAAATGAATGAACTTCATTTTTGTGCAAAATTATTTCTTTTTAAAACTCTTGTATGCAATACATTCTCAAATATGATTATTTGTATTGCTATCAAAGTTTTTGTTAAGTGATGTTTTATCAAGATTGATTTTCTTCATAAGTTTTGCTCACATTTTTAATAATGGTAAAGTTTTTAATTTGAAGTACCAAAAGTAAATTGAATTAACACTTGTGTTAATTCACTTTTTGTCTTGTGACAAATGTTTTAAATGTGTATTGATTACATTGTTGATCAATCTTTTTGTGCAAGTAATATTATGCGCTTAATGAAAACTTACTGTTGATGATCATTGAATAATTTTTGGAGTTAGTCTCTTAATTATTCTTCATGATAGACCAAACACTTTAGAAGAAAAATGACAACACAAAACTTGTGATTTTGATAATCAAGTATATGTTATATTTCGTTGTTACATAAGCTTGACTTATAGTATGCTATTTTATGAATAACATTTTTTTTCTATAAGTCTTGTACATGAGTACATATCTCAATATATAACTTTGGATAAAACCAATTATGTTACACATCTTGATTAATCTATATTTTGCTTGATGCAAGTGTAACTTTTTGAATATGGTTTTTCAAAAATTGAGATTTTGTTATGGCTTATGTAAAATTTCATTCTTCAATGGTTTTAAATGAATATCCTTTTTGGGATTTATTCTTTGAAGAATTTCAACAAGAGAACATATGATTGGTCTTCATGAGAATAGTTTATGTGTCTACTCTCCATAAAATTGGAATTTGGTCTAAGAATAATAATCTTGCACATTGTATTCTTAAACTCATTTGACTTTTTCTCAGCCATCAAGTGTCATTTTTTAAATGTATGATCATTTTTCTATACTTGTGTGTTATCATATGAACTTTTTGCTTTAAAAAAGGAAACATCTTCATCATGAAAATATTTGAAAAAAAAGAGAAATTTATTTTTGACATGATGTCAATTTACTCTGATTTCACAACTTCTTCGTATGCGCTATTTTCTCTCATATTTTAAAGTTCTTGGACTATTTTCAAATGATCTTTTACTTTTCAATGACTCCAGCATAGTCTTGTCCATCATTTTGAGAATGATCATGATTTAAAGGAAAATGTTACCTCTACCCAAGTAAATTGAAACATTTAGAGATTATCCATCTCATAAGACTTAGGGGGAGTTTTCAAAGGTTGAGAAATGTTTGTTTCTTTATAACTTGCATTGTCATTGAGGTCAAAACAACATTTTCTAAAAATTGAGAGTGTTTCACATTTGTTTTTAAAATCAAATGCTTACATGTGTTTACATGAATTATTATTTATGATGTGATTGCAATATTGACTAGAATGATTATTGACCATCATACATGATTTGTTCTTTAATGCAAAATGCAAACTTGATCGGTTTGATATATGAATGATCTTCTTGATTGCATGATTTCTATGCACGATACATTTATACTCTTGATTGCTATCATTGCACTTCATGTTTCATATTATTCCCAATACTTTTTGATGTATGACAAAAGGGGGAGAGATATATATGATGGGAGAGAAATGTTAGATGAGACTAATTAATGAAGAATGTTATGAATTAACCTCTTGCATGTATTTAGGGGGTGTTTAATTAGAATGATAAACATTAAACTCTTGCATGTGCTTAGGGGGAGCTTAATTGAATATCTATGAACATTCTTGCATTTGTTTTAATATCCATCTATAAAACATAAGATTTATTCAAAAGGTTTGTCATCATCAAAAAGGGGGAGATTGTTGATGTCAAAATCGTTTTGATGAATATTTTAATGACAACAAACCTTATGGAATAAATGTTAAGTTTTATGAATGGTGATCTACTGATGTTTGCACTTGAGTTTTTGTTGAATGATAGATAACGAATAAAATGGACAAGCTAGAGGCCACTCATATCAACAAGTGCATTTTATATACTCAAACAATGAAAGAATTGGAGTATCATCAAATGATCATAACAATAGCATCACAAGCTTCATGAATCTATTGAAAGGATGTTGTTTGAATCTTAAGAACATCCATTGAAGGATCAAGCAAGAAAGTGAGCTTCATGGGTAATTGTCTTCCTCATCACCACAAGGTTCACAACAAGTATTAAATGTTCAAGGAAGAATTTGATGATCGTAGTTGAAGAATCACGATGGAAAAACAAGCATCATAAGCTACACAAAGAATATATTTGATGTTATGTGACAAAACTCACATTGAGTTTTGTGTTACATGCTTTAAGAATTTACTATGCTACAATTAACATCAATGGGAATGATGCATTCATTGAGGATCTTCAAAACCTACTCATCTTACCAAAGCCTCTCAAGATGACAATGTTTGAGAATGATGTTCCACGAGTTTTTCAAAGGAGTTATGCACAAGGCATAAAAGTTTTAATCATTCTCAATGATGAGTATACTCACGCCTCCACTAAAGAATCTTAAAGATACTCAATGAATAAGCAACAATATATGCAAAACATCAAAGAGTAATTGTGGGAAGTTTTGCAACACGATTTCAAGGTTGATTGATCAAGATCAAATGTCTCACTCCTTCAGAAAATCTTGAATGTTGTTTCAAGAATGTTCTGAGAACATTCTCCAGTTCGTGCTTCATTCTCACCAAGAACAAGCTTCAACGCAAAAACAATTATTTCTTTAAGTCAGCTATGTACAAGACAAAGAAGCATTTTTCCTTGGAATCCACTCACAGAATCACAACAATATTAATGTCATTTAAGGCAAAGAATATATGAGTGAAAGTGGGACTTTCCTCTTTGACCAAAGTTAAGGATCAAGAATGTGCTCATGGATTTAATTCAAGACAAAGATCATAAGCTGTCTATTTTGTGTTAGACAGATTTTTCATAGACCAATGGGCTTGCACCAACTCATTTCTAACTAAGAGTTAGCATGTGCCTTTTGTGGAATATTAAATGAACATTCTCCCACATGTGTTATTCTTCTCCAAGAAAGTTGTACTTTGATAGTACAAGGTGAATAGTGCTTAAAGGACATACAGCTGCATCTCTCTACAGCTGGTTATTCAGAGAAGAATCAAAGCTCCTTGAAGACCAAGGTTACTGCCCAGATTTTGGAGAATTTTCTCTGAACGTTCTAGGAGAATGATGTTCTTATCATTTAAATGTTCAAACTCATGGACAACTGATTCAAACGTGCTTAAATGATATATAACGGTCATCCTTCAAGAAAAAACAAGAAGGAATCATTTACAGCCCACTACAAGCTAATCTCACATGAATCAAGAAGAAGCAACATTCTCCTATGTGATCCTTCTCTCTCCAAAGACTTTGTGGTCAACAAGTACAAGTGAATAGTGCTTGGTTGTACTTTAAAGCTGCATGTCTGATCTTCAGCAGCTGGCTTCTCATATGAGTGAGAAATTTTCCTTGAAGAACAAGTTCATCATGAACCCAGATTGGAGAACGTTCTCAGAACGTTCTTGGAGAATGTTGTTCTTAATATTTAAATATCCAATCTCCATGAAAGTTGTGCATCACGTGCCTAAAAGATCATCAACGACTTTTCTTGCTGAAGAAGCTCATTTGAATCACTCACAGCTCACTGCCAACTCATCTACCACGCTCCTTTGTGATTCAAAGACAAGGCTCCGATCCAAGAACATTCTCAAAACGTTCTCTGAAGCCCAGCAACTTTTGAATTTAATGAGGTGTCATCTTATTGAAGAAGTTTCAAGCATATATCCGTTGCAAACGGCTATACTTTGTCACCAAGCAAGGAAATGACATATCTCAGCTATAAATAGAGCCCCTTGGTGACCTTGAAGAGCAAGAGCTTTCACTACAACTATTTTGCAAACTTGTCTTTATCATACAAGTATTCTCTAAAGCTCCTCTTTGATCTCTTTCACTCCAGCTCTATAATTCTATACTAGGATTAGTATAAATTCATTTGAGTGAATTGAGAGTTTTACTTCTCTAAGCTTCTCACTTGGTGAGTTTCTTAAAAGCTTAGATCTTTATCATCATCTTTGTAAAAAAACTACTCAAGTCAATAGGGCTGTATTGTTTGAGTGTTATACCCTTACTAGCTTGGAGGACTGGGGTATCTTTAAGCTTGTAGGGCTTAAAGGGTTTTGATCTTGGTTTAAGATCAAAGAAGATTTGTAATTGAGATCGGTTGTATCTCAAAGATCGTAGTGGAAAACTCACAGGCGTGGGGACTGGACTAGCCCAGGATTTGGGTGAACCAGTATAACTTTTGTGTGTTATTTCTCTTCCTTACTCTCCTTTAATTTTCTATAAACACACAACACACAAATCACTTTATTCACATTAGAGAACGTTCTCAGAACAATCTGTTTTACAATAGAGAACGTTCTCAGATCAAGCTCTTCTATAATTCACTAACGTTTATCCAAGTATACACTTGAGATCAATTTTGTAGAGTGCAGGATTAATTTTTAAAAGGGTCACAATTCAAACCCCCCATTTCTTGTGACTATTTCTTCCACTTCACCCAATAATTTGTCACGAGGAGGATGTCAGTCTTGAAATTCTATACCAAGGTAATGGCACATTCCATCTTTTTAATTTGTTCCTGCATTATAGAGCTGGCGCGTGTCATTTTTTTTTCTCTTGCTGTTATAGTTTTAATGTTAATGGCTTTTTTATGTTAGTTAGCGCGAAGGTGGTGATAGAGAGCATTCATCACTTTTTTGAAGGAGGATATCTTATTCTGTTGTTATAGTCTGGTTGTTTGCACTGTAAAAGGAGCAAAGTGGTCTATCCTTTTAGATTAGGTAAGTGGTCTAATCCAAACTATTATTATTACTAAAAATAATAGAATTCCGTTAATAGAGCTCGACTGTAAGTAAAGGAGAGGAAGATACTTCAACACATAAATAGAAGATATTCCACTTCTATGTTTTTTTTAGCAACAACTGAATATATTAAAACATCTCAGCAAAACATAAGGTATGTTTTGAGAGAGAAATAAAGTTACAAAGTACAAGAGAGGGCATGTAACCACAATGATTAGTAGAGCTAAAAAAAAAGCTACAAAGCAAAACAATAATAACAGAACAAAAATGAAAAACTGGAGTTACAAACACACAATAAAGACAGCAAACCCCTCGGAACATACAGCATCAACGTAACATACAGTCCAAAGGACTCCAATTCCATTCGTATAGCAAGCACGGTCCTTTCGCTACTCTATCAATAAACCATTTCCACAATAGAAGTTTGATTTGGTCAGCTAAATCTTCGACGCACACAACACCATTATCAAAGATGCAGTCGTTTCTAACTTTCCAAACTGTCCACATAAAAGCAGTTCAAATTAAACACAAACCGTCCCGCTCTTTTTTATTCTTCGCACACGTACACTACAAGAAAACCTCAATTTATTGACAGATTATAATAACACTTATTGAGGGCTTAAGCCCTCAGTAAGTTAATGACGGCCTAAACCCTCAGTAAATGAGAAAATAGCCCTCACAAATTTACTGACGACCTAAGCCCTCAGTAAAATTCTGACACTTACAATTATTGAGGGCCTAAGCCCTCAGTAAATTTACTGACGACCTAAGCTCTCAGTAAATTATTGTGGGGGCTGAATATATTATATTATTATTTAATTTTTTTATTATTGAATTTTAATATACAATTTTTTTTAATATTTTTGATATCTTTTATTTATCTAATATACAAAATATAATAGTTAATAAAATAAGTGTTGGTAAAAAATTGTTATAGTAATAGTAATAATAAGTGGAAGACTATCATTTGTGTTAAAGAAAAAAAAAAGACTTATTATTTTTTTGAAGGAAAAAAAGACTTTATAAAAAAATAAGTGTTAGAAAAAATAATAATAATAATAATAATTGTTACAGTAATAATAGTCAAAATAAGGTTTCCTTCTAGCTGCTCAACTTAACGCTCTCTCATTCTATTTCAAACATTAAAAAGCTCTCAGTCGCTCTCGCCTTCGACCTCAACTCAATCGCTCTTTACCCTAATCCTCTTATCCTTGATTCTCTCTTTGATGTTTTTTTCATTCGGTTCGGTGATTCCCCCCTTTAATTTGGTGTTTTCTCTTTCAGTTTCATCCTCGTCAGTTCCATCGAAACTGTTATTTCAAATCCATTACCATAATGAAAGTAGGAGCGTCTAATCAACGAAGAGACAATATCACGAGGGAGTATAATCATAAACCCAAGCCATCTAGTAATCTCATACCAAACCTTAGCACCATACTTACAGTGTAAAAACAAATGTAAAGCACTTTCTTGAGCTTCACCACACAAACCGCACATACCTTGCTGCACTTGTAGTATTCTTCGTTTCACCAAGTTGTCTTTTGTTTGAATTCGATCCAATAGCAGCTGCCATGCAAATGCACAAACCTTAGACAGTGCCCCACACTTCCATAAGTTTTTAAACACCAAATCCTTATCCGAATCACCGACGACTTGTGGTATATACTCTAACACAAGCAATAAATATGCATAATTTACAGAAAATCCCAGCAAATCATTACCTAACCAGAGCCATTTGTCATGCTGCGCTATTGGTGTGAATGGCGTGATTATCTCTAGAAATTCATCGTATTGCTCCTCTTCCCACACAAACAAATTCTTACGCCACTGGAATTCTCAATGCCAATTACCATCAACCAATCTTCCCAACCTCCCAATTACCTCATTCTTATGTGTTGAAATGCCAAACAGTCTAGGAAACTTTTGCCTCAAAGATTGATTTCCTATCCAAACCTCATTCCAAAAGGATGTCGAATTTCCATTACCAATCTTCTTACCAATAGCATTAGTGAACCAACCCGAATCTTTATCAAGAAGACATAAATTTCTCCACCAAGACAATCCCATTCTAGTAATATCATTCTCCCCGAGGTGCTTATTCCCCAAAACATCCATGCCATATCTCGCTACTACCACATCTTTCCACAATTCATCATCATGAGTCAACAATTTCCATTTCCACTTCGCAAGGAGATTTATATTCACCAAACGAAGATCTCGCACACCCAACCCACCTTCCTTCTTGGGCCTACAAATCAACTCCCACTTAACCCAACAAGTTTTACTACGTTTACAATACACAAAATTATGAATAGACATTGATATTTGATTAATCCATAACCTTATCCATAAATCATGACTACAATTTATTAAAAGATTCTTGTGATCTTAATAATAAAAACAAAGGCACAATTCTTTTACGTGGGCATTTCGGAGAAATCCTTTTACACTTATATTTTGTTAAAAATAATTTTCAAATTTTGTTTTAATAAATCTTTCTATAAACTGATGGATGATATTTTATTTAAATTTATGACATCTCTTCATATTATGTTCAATTGCTCAGAAAAGTAGAACCCTATAGCTTATAATGCACTATAATATTACTAGAAAAGTTTTAATATATGGGTTAGGACTTATTCAACCTCACAAAACTGGATTTACAAGGTAGATATGCCTAACATTTATAGACACTTTTCTAGGCCATATCTTCGGTACTCTACAAAAACATTATGAACTGTACAGATTGCTATTGACCTAGTTTTAAGCAACTGGATGACCGGTGGTTGATAAAAACTGGCTTTATACTTGTATGTTTAATAAATCTTTGAGTTGAATCTTTTTTACCCATGTTACAAATTGTACTGGCTTTATACTGGTTATCATATTTAATTGAGTGTTCTCTTTGTAGGTTGATCTCCTTTCAAGAGATATTGGTCTTAATTGTATTGAGGATTGAGTTGTAGAGGCTACCACAAAAAAGAAGCTGCAGTATGTATCTTCTTTGTATTCATTATTAACCATGAAATCACTATCATTTACTCATTTATTTAATGCTTACATCTTAAATCTTAAACTTTTGAATGATGTTTCATTTTTATTTAAAAGATGATCATTACACTAACAATTAGTATAGTGTATTGGTACTTAAAATACCTGTTTTACGCAAGTATATTATGTTCAAGTTTTGGATCTTTGTTTTCATTTTGTTTTCTTATATTTCAGCAAACTGATATGGTAGTCTAGAAACATGGAAGATATGGTAGCCCTTTTCCTTCAAGCTGGAGCTGATTAAAGGTATGCCATGAGTTTGAAAGCCTTTTTGTTTATAGCATCAACTTAATTTATTTCTTCATTTGACTTGGCATTTTTTGTCTAGTATTTTCTATATAATGTGTTTTTTGTGTTGTTGCGGATGACTGAAAATCAATAATGGACAAATAACCGGAGACGTGTAATCACTGAACTAAGGAATTATCCGCAGGTATTGCGCAATTCCTCCAGAATACAACCGGTTCTTCTCGGTGATAAACGCACCGAAGCTATCAATTCACAAGAATATCAACTAGGTAGTAACTCAGACACTTAGTTTTTATATGTGGAACAAGCTCTGGTTTTGTATCAAAAGGTTTTACGTAAAAATAGAATTGTATATCGTTACTGATAAAATACAAACAATATAGTTTTCAGACTTGTTAGCTAAAAGTGGCTATAAAATAAGAGCATGTGAAAATAGTTTTCAGACTTGTTCATGGAGGTATCCGTTGAAACAACTTACCAAAGTGAAAAGAGTAGATATCTCCTACTTTATAGGCAACAAGTTTCATAAGAGTTTGATTTATACCTTATCACATAAGACTAACTTTCAAACCAAATTAAATAAAATAAATTATGAAATAAATAACTTTTGAAATATTTAAAAATATCCAACAATCCCCCACATATTTCAAAAGTTTTATACCAAAGCTAAGTTAAAATGTTTTGAAAATGTTGCCTGAGTCACTTTTGAGCGTGATGCATCAAACTATTGTAGCAAACTATATGAACCAATGCTAGAATGATAGACTTATAACACACAGTGAAATTGGTGTAGCAAGCTATATGAACCAAAGACACTTGGTGTATGTTAGCGGTCTACCACCCACATCACAGCCCCACGATTCTCGTGTTACGCGGTGTTGCACATTTAGGCTGTATGCGTGTCTGGTTTTCATGAGTGTTCTAGAGACCCGCCACAGTCTCATATAAGCGGCCCCACTTGACACTCATATAGGTGATTCCATCTAGTGTATGCTGCAAACCATACACCACCCTTAAGGGCTTATGGTAATCACTAAAAACCTTTAAAGTTTACCCCTCAAATTTATTAATTATAATTTAGCACTTCTCATATCCATTATCAAAACACATAGGAAATGGACAAAATAATTTTAGTGATAACATAACTAACAAGTAACTTGTTTTTACCCATATGAACCTTCTTTGTGGGATCTCCAATCACAAAGGTTGTGTTCCCATTATTTGTCGTTTTCAAGTGGCGTAGTCCATTGCTATCAACTTTCTTCCCGGGGCTTAGGATACGGATCCGTTAAATTCACAAATATTAACTAAGACGTCTCAAAGTCAATTAATCGCATAATTTCTTAATTTTATAAAATATACTCGATTTTCACAATATATTTATTAAAATATACTTAGATGGCTACTAAATAACAACTTATTCATCAATAAAATAAATCCAATAAATTTATTCTTATTGGCTAATCTCCTTATCTTCACTGTATTAATTCAATGCAATGGCTCCTTAATATACTTCCAAGAAAATAAATATAGTTTTACACGTATAAGGATCAGGGAACTGATATGAGCTTTGTTTAGTCAAAACAATTCACAATGTGTAATTATGTAACCCCCACATTCAAACACAATTCACTTGAATGGAATAAGTGTGCATGTCCTTATTATAATTTATTATTTATCGTTACAAATTTTCAACCGTAAGATACATATATCTACTTCTACACATTTAACTCTATAAGCCATGTACTCATTAAACATATTTATACGTAAGCACACAAAGAGTTTTAAACACATCCCATATAAGAGTCACAAGTATAAATTAAGCATAAACACCATGCACCGATTAAGAATGATATGGTCTGCTAAAGGTTATCTATTCTGCAACAGATATGGATTGATGCAGTTCTTTTAAATTCAAACAATCTTGAAGTAAATTTTCACGTAAAATGATAATCATATCATTACTGATAAACATCAAAATCCAATTGAGCCGTCATTAAAGAAATCAAATAACAGAATGGAAAATCAAATAACCATGATTAATCTGAAACATTAATGAATGAAAAACATAACTAGTCTCAAACATTGAAACATTAGGGAATGGAAAACATAGCTAATCTGAAACATAATTGGTCTGAAGCATAAAGGAATGAAAACAAACTAGTCAGAAACACTAAGAACAAGGAGACCCTGATCACAGTACCGAAGGTTTTAAATATCGGTAACGGTAACGATCGCGGTCGCGTTAAGGTTTTCACGATTTCAGCCGTTATGGGTGTTACATTACAGATTGCGGCCGTCGCGGTGTGAATTAATCGTAATGTTGCACAAATCTTACTAAAATTCTGCATATTATCATAATAATAAAAATATAATTATAAGAGATACTAGTACATTCCAAAAAGTCAAATAGGAGTAAAACTTACTGGAATTCACTTTCCTTACCCAATCAGCTAGCTACAAGCCTACAACCACTTCCTCTCGTTCACCTTACATTGTTCTTTCTTAGTTTTTCTTTTTCATTTCAGAAGCAAGTTCACACACACCAAAAATCTCATCTCCAAATTTCAAACTCACTCAAAGTTCCAATTTTATCGCGGCGTTTTGCGGTCGTAACGGTGTTACGCAACGGCGTTTCACCGTGATATTTTATCTCACCTTTAAAACGAACAATAACGTTATCTGTGGCTGCATTTACCGTTTTGTAACGGTCTTTTTCGCGGTAACGTTGCTTTATTTAAAACCTTGACAGTACCTTTTCCCAACAAACACATCATTCTTTGTCATTACTATCTTATCAGATTCGAATGAAACTTTAACCCCCACTTTATTCAACAGTGCTACCGAAATCAAATTGGTCCTGATAGTTGGCACATGTAGCACATCACTTAAAACCAAGGTCTTCCCTGAAGTGAGCTTTAGAATTACTTTGCCTTTGCCGTTAACCGCAGCGATTCTAGAATCACCAAGATAGACTTGATCTTCATCATCCCCCACAGAAGTGTAGGAGGTAAAGGCAGCTCTATTTGCATAGATGTGTCTTGTGGCCCCTGAGTCTACCACCCATTTTTTCACACCACTAACAAGATTCACTTCAGATATCACTGCAACAATAATATCATCATCGCCATCATCGTCTTTCTTGTCATCTCCTTTCGCCAAATTAACTTTTGGTTTTGGATGCATGTTATTACGTTTTCGATATCTGCAGTAATAAGCTTTATGACCTGGCTTTCCACACACATAGGAGTTTGATTTAAAGTTGGGGTTAGTAACGCCAAGTACGTGATCAGATTTGTTTTCATACCTCTTCTGTTTGCGAGCGTTATTTTGGATTAAATTTGCCCGTGACTCCAAAGCCTTTGCTCGAGCAGCATCACATTCCTTTCTGCCGGTGTCTTCAATGATTATATGCTTGATGAGATCAGCAAGGGACATCTGCGTGTGCTCGTGTTTCAGCTGCTGCTTGTAATCATTCCAAGAACTTGGTAGTTTTTCCACCAAAGCACCAGCAACAAACACGTCAGGTAGGTCAATTTTCTCCGCCTTCAATTCTTCAAGGAGTTTGTGATACTTGTTGATTTGGGCTTTGATTTCCTTGTCCTCCATCATTTGCCATCGGAGATAGTTTCCAACAACAAACTTTTGTTTGGTAGCATCCTCAGCAGTTTATTTATTGGTCATGTTATCCAAAATTTCTTTCGCAACCTTGTACGAACAGTAGACATCGAAAAGATCATTAGATAAAGTACTGAGAATTGTGTAACGACAAAGCTTATTGGCATGCTTCCATCCCTCAAACATTTTGTCATTGACTATGTTCTGGCAGGTGGACCAGTTTGTCGTCGAGCAATAATTCACACTCTAGGTGTCTAGAATGAGTTCGTATCCACAGGGATCGTGTCAAACCTTCGCTAGTGCTATTCTAGTTCGTTTGTTTTTGCATTCGCTTTGGTTTTTAGGAAAAAGGTTTTTTAATTTATAAAAGAGCGATATACTTTGCAATAAAAATAAAAGTTTTGATTCAGAAACATAGAGGATAGGTATGGTGGTTGAACTTACTCCCTCCTTCATACTTGTCATAATCGATGTATAACATAGTCATTCGTACTATTATCGGGAGTCGATTCTATCCTTGTTTTAGTAGCACCTTACTGCTACCCTATGTAGGCAAAGTCCCCCTACTTTTGCAACTAAAGCACCTACGAGATCCTAACCTCGCTTTATCACATACCCTAAATTACTAGGTAGAGTTCATTATGACCATCCAATACCCCTAGATCTTACTAGGTAGAGTTCAAATTACTTTTGCAAACATGCATTATGACCATCGACCATCCAATACCCCTAGATCTTAGTTACGGTTATTCAGTTCCTAATTGTTATTACAACCAGTTCCTGATTCTTCTTCTAATTATTAAGTCATAACTAGTTCAAGATTGTTTTGCCGTTTCTTTGATCTAGTGTTATTCATTATTAGTTCCGGACAAATAATAGAGAGAACCCTAATATGCTACTATTAAAGTAAACCCTAATTATTGATTCTAAGACATTGCCGTTTATCCGGCCAAGATTCCGACTAACGATATTAAAGCAAGAAAACAAATAACAAATAATAATTTATAAAGACGATTTATTATAACTTTGACTCAATTACATGACCCAAGTATTCATCAGGGAGTTCATCTTCTCCACCACAACCTAAGGAATTATTACAAAAGACTACATAATTAAATTACAAGAATCTAACTATAAAAAGCCTAAAGAATCATACCTTGCTAAGTTAGTTTTCCCGTAAGGGGAGAAAACTATGCCCTTAGAGCTCCTCCGAACTTCTCTCCAAAAGGAATAGAAAGTTCTTGTATTTCTGAATGAAAAATAATAAATTTTGGAGGCTCTATTTATACTTTTCGTAATGGGCCTCAGCAAGCCATCATGACACGCTAAGCCCATCGTGTCACGATGAGAAGATTTAGTTTAAAATTATAACTAATCATGTGCGTTTGATCAGCATGGTCACCAAGCAAAGCCATCGTACTGCGCTGTGAGCCATCGTGGTACCATGCTAAGATTCTCTTCAAAAATATAATTGATTTTGTCTTGGCGAGCAAGTAGCTTCCATCGTGACACGATGGGCTGTTTTTCTTCATTTTTGGGCTTTTTCTTGTCTTTTGCGTATCTTCACATTGTCTTGAAGCTTTTTCTCGATTCTTCAGGTTTTTGTTGATATTTGGGTCTGTCTTGGTCATTTTACTACTAATAATACTACCTAAAATACTACAAAAATTCCTGTCATCACAACCCCAAACTTAGACTATTGCTTGTCCTCAAGTAACATGCTATCAGACAAGATCGTTAGCGAGTTAAGAAACAAATAAAGATGATAGGAATTTCACACCCCTACTTGTTCATCAATGGTACCGCTGATTCATACCGTAGCGTGCAATGCCCAATCCTGCTTGGTTCAGGAGACGTTGATAGTAGCGAGTCGGACAAGTGTCTGCTATAGTCCGTGTTCAACCTTCTCTCTCTCTCTCTCCCTCTCACATTTTCACTCGAATTGAAATGGATGCTCTCGATCATCGCACAACCTGCCATTTTACCACAGGCTTGCAAAAATTCTAAGTAACCTGTCAAAATTTAATAAATATGCATTTTTGGAGGTCTTTAAGGATTATAACGTGGCTAGGGTCAAGGTAGGACATTTTTGGGATAAGTAGGCTAAACTTGGAGTTAAGTACTACTTGTTTCCTTTTTGTGTACGCAACCTTATTTCATAGGGTACCTTTTGATTTTTGGTATTTTCAAAGAATAGAACCTAAGGCTGTTTTTTCCTTTTTGTGTATGTCTCTCCGGTTCTTTTTCTATCACTGTTTTTGTAGAGACTATTTTTTTTTAAGGGATTTTTGATGTTCTCCCGTCTCTTTTTTATATTAATTTTTTTTTGTAGAGACTATTTTTTTAGGGATTTTTCCCGTCTCTTTTTTCTATTTTTTTTCATTTTTTTGTAGTGATAGTTCTCTGTATATCCACCCCAAACTTGAATTGTTGCTAGTTCCATGAGCAACCCTAAACTTTGATTGTTGCTATGATCAGAGAACTATTACCAAACTCCAAAAGAGGGTAATTCATTGTTTTTTTGGTCTATAGGCTTGTATCGTGGTTTGTCATCGAAAGAAAAGAGATATTATTTTTTTACGGCTCAAAGTGGTTAGCAAAGGATAGTAATAATATCAGGGTGGCTTGAAAAAGGCTCAGAGTTATAACAAAAAATTGCCTCAATGCATAATTTAATAAATCAACCAGTTATAGAGAATTGGAGCAAGTTCTGAAAAATAAACAAGTGCGCGGTACTCTCATAGATCGAAAGAAATTGGTAATACCTTTGGAAATATTTGGCTCAAATTCTCACTTGGCTTAGGTATCTGAAGGCGTGAACACTTATCTGCAGACACCGCTTCATCACTCGTCTCATTGTCCCCCGAACTTCTGTTTTTCGGAGCATTCACCTTTGGTGTTTGTGTTAAGGTGCAAAATTCGGATCATCAGAATTTACAACTCACTTCGCTGCAATCTTACCTATAACATTTTCTCATGCACAAGATAATAAACAACAACAATTATTTAATATTTTGGTAAGACAGGGGTTATATGGATGAAAATGACATATATGGAATTCTGAAGTACACACTAAGAATTGAAATTACAAAATTGAAATTACTGAAATTAAAATACTGAAATATAAATACTTATTCTTGGGTTGCCTCCCAAGCAGCGCTTGTTTAGCGTCTCATTAGCTTGACGCATTTCCTCCATTACAGAGGATAGGTTCGCATGTCTCGTTTCGTGCTCCTCTCATTCCATCTCTAGAGCACTTGCCATCTTCCGTATTTTTATAATTTGGGCAGTACCAGCTTAGCTTCACTACTTCCTCGACTATCCCTATTGGCGGCTTGTTTTTCAGGTTAGCTTCATAGAATGTATTGTTTCACCCCAAACTTGCATGCTGTTATCTGGGTAATCTTCGCGGCTAGTTCTCCCGTAAGCATTCATTTCTGATGGTTTCTTCCTTCTCATGTCATCTTCTAAAATGGTTTCCCTGATACCGAAACCATTTCCTATTACAGCCCCTTATTTGCTTCATGAAATTTCTTATTCTTTGGAAGCTTTTTAGTTCAATGACCCTCCTAGTCATTAACTGTTCTTTCCATCATAAGAGCGATGTCCAAAAGCTCCACATTTAAAACATTTCTCATTGCTACTCCTTCCCTTATCACCATTTCCCATCTTGCCCTTGCCCTTTCCATCATAAGGCTTACCACGATCTTGACCTTTGACTCTCTTGTCATTTGCCACCTTGTAGTAACTAGCTTTTGCTTACCCATCCAAATCACAAATATTGCTCTTATTCACCAAGGTAGCAAAGTTGCGGATTTTCGAAAATCCAATGAGTTGCTTGATGTCGGGACGCGACCCACTCTCAAACTTTACACACTTATCTTCTTCCGCCTCCACGCTATTGTAATGTGGACTATACCGACACAAATCCTCAAACTTCGCCGCATACTCCGCAACCGACAAGTTCCCTTGCTTCAATTCCTTGAATTCAACCACTTTCCGATTCCTCAAATCGGTCGGGAAGTACTTAACCAAGAACTCCCTCTTAAAGATAGCCCAAGTGATCACGGCTCCACCATGACCAAGTCTTTGATAAGCATTCTTCCACCAATAGTTAGCATCATCTTGAAGCATGTAGATTCCCAAAGTCACCTTTTGGACCTCCGAGCACCTCATGGCTCCAAAGATCTTCTCCATGCCATCAAGCCACTTTTGAGCTCGCTCGGGGTTGTAACCTCCTTTGAACGCTTGTGGATTGTTCTTCAAGAACCTCTCCAACCTCAATCCATCCTCATTCCCCCTTAGGTTCTCTTGTGCCACTCTCTCGGCCGTTCTTGCCGCCGCCTCTTGTGCCATAACATTTGCCATATATGTTACCCCATCTGCCATTGCTCTAGTAGTCGCCATTACCTTAACAATCAACCAAAGAAACCCAACCTTACGTTAGACTAAGGTACTAAAAGTGTCTACCTACACTTGTTGCACACAGGTATTCTAATCCTAATTGATCCGAAATGGACCGACCTTGCTCTGATACCAAATTGTAACACCCTAACCCACTTATACTATTTACTTAGCTTAAAATAAATACAATACAAGAAATGAAGGCATTACAAGAATCAAAATCATTCAAAGCATGCATGTACATAGTCATTTGTATCGCAACGGAAGCATTTAATAATTCATATGAATATAATATAGATTCATAAAGCTCAAATCCAAGCATGCATAGTCATAAGACATATTACAAATCCATGTGGTTCTTCATGCAAGAAGACCTACTCATAACATCAACAAGTCTTAAGATAATAAAGTATGAAATAGCAAGGTTTTAATACATAAGTTCAAACAAGCGAAACTATAACACTAAATCCCAACAGTGTTACAATATCAGAGCAATCCTAAACTCTAGGGAACCTAGGATAACTCTACACCAACTTCTTACCAAGCTAGACTAACTTGGCCACCAAAGCGATCTCCTAAGTCTCAAGTAGACTCCTCAAGCGAAGAATCTGGACCCAAACCATACAAATACACAAAGTAGAGAGTTAGTTACAATTCAAGTTCATAATCATAAGCATGGGGTACACTTATAATATGGAAATAGCAATAATTATGACTAAACAACTAAATTGTCTAGTAACATACATTTCATAATCATTAAATAATGATAACTCATGCTCATCGCCATTTAATTAAACACATAACCATATTCACATTCAAATCAATCAAGCACAACCATCATGGGTATAATGTCAATTACCAATTACCACATAATCATGTATTTCCTAAGTTCTTGAAAATTTTTCTCACATTCAACATTCCACACAAAAGCTTGATCCTTTCTAGTTAATTTTGTCAAAGGCAACACTAACTTTGAAAATCCTTCAATGAATCTTCTATAGTAACCGGCCAAACCAAGAAAACTTCTTCTCTCCGAAACCGACTCCGGTGTTCCCCATTGTAACACAGCATCAACCTTAGTGGGATCCACCGCTATACCTCCACTTGATATAACATGACCAAGAAAACATAATTCTTTCAACCAAAACTCACACTTAGACAACTTGGCATAGAGTTTCTTTTCTCGCAATGTTTCCAACACAATTCTCAAATGATCCGCATATTTTTCTTCGGTCTTGGAATACACTAGAATGTCGTCGATGAAAACTACCACAAATTTATCCAAGTATGGATGAAAAATCCGACTCATATACTCCATGAGAACTCCGGGTGCGTTGGTCACACTAAATGGCATAACCGAGTACTCATAATGGCCATACCTTGTACGAAAAGCCGTCTTTGGAATATCTTCCGCCTTCACTCTAATTTGATGATAACCCGACCTCAAATCAATCTTACTAAACACACAAGCACCAACCAATTGGTCCATCAAGTCATCAATTCTTGGAAGTGGGTACTTGTTCTTGATCGTTACCTTATTCAATTGACGATAATCAATACACAACCTCATACTCCCTTCCTTCTTCTTGACCAACAAAACGGGTGCTCCCCAAGGTGATACACTAGGTCGAATGAACTTCTTCTCAAGCAATTCTTCTAGTTGTTTCTTCAATTCATCCAATTCAGACGCTGACATTCGATACGGTGCCATCGATATTGGACTCGTATCGGGTACCAAGTCAATAGTAAACTCTACTTCTCTTTCGGGAAGCACATCCGATACATCTTCCGGAAACACATCGGAAAAATCTTGCACTACCGGTAAATCCTTAATTCTAACTTCACCTTCAACTTTCAAAGATGCGAACATAGCAAACAACTCTCCCTATTCTTTCAAAAATCCTTTCACCTCTTCCTCATTCAACATCTTAGGACTCTCTTCTATCTTAGGAAATAAAACAGTCTTCTCACAACAATTAATATGAACTTGATTAAAGATTAACCAATTCATACCAAAGATTACATCTATACCACTAAGAGGAATACACACCAAATCCATACTAAAATGTCTATCAAAAATAGTCACCGGACACTTAGCACACACAATACTAGTAGACACCGAACCACTAGCAGGAGTTTTTATTTCCATACAACCAGATATTTCAGATACGGGTATACTAAGACGCTTCATGAATTCAAAAGATATAAAGGAGTGTGTCGCTCCGGTATCAATAATCGCAATTAAAGGGGTGTCATAGATTAAACACATACCTCTAATGAGATTATCCACTTTGTCCGCTCCTTCTCCACTCAAAGCAAATACTTTCCCTCCGATCTTCTTTGGTTTCTAGTACGTCGGACTCTTATGACCCTCTTCACCACAATTGAAACAAGTTGGCTTCCCTTTGCACACATCGGATTTGTGACCAAAATTTCCACAATTATAACACTTCTCCCCTTTTGTACATTCATAAGAGCGATGTCCAAAAGCTCCACGCTTAAAATATTTCTCATTGCCACTCCTTCCCTTATCACCATTTCCCATCTTACCCTTGCCCTTTCCAACATAAGACTTACCACGATCTTGACCTTTGACTTTCTTGTCATTTGCCGCCTTGTAGTAACTAGCTTTTGGCTTTCCCATCCAAATCACAAATTTGCTCTTATTCACCAAGGTAGCAAAGTTGCGGATTTCCGAAAATCCAATGAGTTGCTTGATGTCGGGACGCAACCCACACTCAAACTTTACACACTTATCTTCTTCTGCCTCCACGGTATTGTAATGTGGACTATACCGACACAAATCCTCAAACTTAGCCGTATACTCCGCAACCGACAAGTTCCCTTGCTTCAATTCCATGAATTCAACCACTTTTCGATTCCTCACATCGGCCGGGAAGTACTTAACCAAGAACTCCCTCTTAAAGATAGCCCAAGTGATCACGGCACCACCATGACCAAGTCTTTGAGAAGCATTCTTCCACCAATAGTTAGTATCATCTTGAAGCATGTTGGTTCCCAAAGTCACCTTTTGGACCTCCGAGCACCTCATGGCTTCAAAGATCTTCTCCATGCCCTCAAGGCACTTTTGAGCTCCCTCGGGGTTGTAACCTCCTTTGAACGCTTGTGGATTGTTCTTCAAGAACCTCTCCAACCTCAATTCATCCTCATTCCCCCTTGGGTTCTCTTATGCCACTCTCTCGGCCGTTCTTGCCGCCGCCTCTTGTGCCATAACATTTGCCATATATGTTACCCCATCCGTCATTGCTCTAGTAGTCGCCATTACCTGAACAATCAACCAAAGAAACCCAACCTTACATTAGACTAAGGTACTAAAAGTGTCTACCTACACTTGTTGCACACGGGTATTCTAATCCTAATTTTAACCAAGAAAAATTCCTTCATCACTTTTAGGATCCATTTTTCTCCTTTGTTCTCTGTCAGTCATAATGTAACATCTGCTCCCAAACACATGGAAATGTTTCACAGTTGGCTTTCTCTCTTTCCACATCTCATAGAGAGTACAAGATGTTCCTTTCCTCAAGGTCACTCTGTTATGAACATAACATGCAGTGTTCATTGCTTCAGCCCAAAAATGATATGGGAGTTTCTTGGCATGAAGCATAGCTCTAGCTGACTCTTGTATTGTTCTATTTTTCCTTTCAACTACCCCATTCTGTTGAGGAGTAATTGGTGAAGAGAATTCCTGTTTGATTCCTTCAGATTCACAAAATTCAGCAACCTTGACATTTTCAAACTCCCTACCATGGTCACTTCTGATTCTTACTATTCCTGAGTCTTTTTCCCTCTGAAGTTAGATTCTTTAGAGCTCCATAACTATCTGACTTTTCTCTTATAAAATTTATCCAGGTGAACCTTGAATAATCATCAACAACCACCAAGGCATATCTTCTACCCCCTATGCTTTCAACCTGCATAGGTCCCATGAGATCAATATGTAGAAGTTCAAGAGCCTTGGATGTTACCTGATGTTCCAACTTCTTATGAGACATCCTGGTCTGCTTTCCTATTTGACAGTCACCACATATCTTTCCTTCCTCGATACTCAAGTTTGGCAGTCCTCTTATGGCTCCAGCATTGATAGCTTTCTTCATACCTCTCAGGTGCAGGTGTCCCAGTTTTTGGTGCCATAGCTTGACTTCATCTTCCTTACTCATAAGACAGGTAGAGAGGCTCATTTGATCATCAGGAGATGACCACAGATAACAATTGTCCTTGGATCTTCTGCACTTCATTAGGACTTTGTTATGATCATCAGTTACCTCACATTCAACTTGAGTAAAATTCACTTTCAACCCTTGGTCACACAACTGACTAATGCTGATCAAATTAGCAGTTAGTCCTTTCACCAACAGAACATTGTCAAGTCTAGGTAGGCCTTCCTTTTTGAGCTTCCCTATTCCAGCAATTTGTCCTTTAGCACCATCTCCAAAAGTGACATAACTGGTTGCATATGGTTTGACTTCTTCAAGATATTCACTAGCACCTGTCATATGCCTGAAGCATCCACTGTCAAAGTACCAGCAATCCTTGGATGATGCTCTTAGAGCAATGTGAGCTATCAAAGCAGTAACCTCCTTGTCCTTTGGCTTCCATGTCTTAGTACTTTTCTGACCTTTTTCTTCTTTCTCTTGATGATACCACTTTGGATAGCCATATAATTAAAAACAGTAGGGTCTAATGTGACCTATCTTACCACAGTGATGACAAACCCATCTTCTAGGTCTTCTTCTGGATGATGAACCATGATGTTGAACAGGACGCTTCAACATCTGAGTACCAGTTGTGGGATTGTATTCACTTTCAGCAGGAACAAACTTATCAACCTTCCTGGCTTGATTGTTGTTCAGATTTCTGTAATCAAAGCCAATGCCTTTCCCTTTTCTTTGTTCTTGAGTATCCAAAATTTCATCAAGTACTTCTGTCCCTGTATTCAACATTCTTACTTGTTTAAGGGTATTCTCCAGTTGAGAGTTTAGGAGAGTCACCTCATCTATTAGCTCAGTGATCTTCTTGAGTCCTTCATCTCTTTCTGCCATAATTTGATTGATGGTTTTCTTCTGTTTGTGTAGTGTCTTGCAGATTTCCACATCCTTCTCATACAATTCTTTGTAAGTAGCAAGAAGATCTTCATAGGATAGATCTCCATCTTCAGACTCAACATCTGAGGTACAAACACCGGTTAGAGCAGTTACATGTCTAGCTGACTCACTTTCTCCTTCAGAGTCACTTTCATCTGACCAAGACACCACCAGACTTTTCTTCTGTTTCTTGAGATAAGTGGCACACTCAGTTCTGATGTGTCCAAACCCCTCACATTCATGACACTGAACACCTTTAGATTGAGATGGTTTCTCATCTCCCTTGTTTTTCTTGAACTTATCTGACTGGGTGTTGATGTTGAATCGGATGTTTTGCCCATTTGGCCTTTGTCTCCCATCAGCTTGCTTCCAAGCTTGTTTAAATTTTCTCCCAATCATAGCCAGTGCTTCAGCAAAACCATCATCTTCATCTGCATCTTCCAGAGGCTCATTATCATCTGTGTTGGACATGAAGGCAATGCTCTTACCTTTCTTCTCTCCTCTTTCATTTATAGCCAGCTCAAAGGTTTCCAAGGAGCCAATTAGTTCATCAACTTTCATGTTGTTGATGTCTTGAGCTTCCTCTATAGCAGTTACTTTCATGTCAAACCTCTTTGGTAGAGATCTGAGAATCTTTCTTACCAGCTTTGCATCTGTCATCTTCTCACCCAGCACATCAAAAGAGTTTGCCATGTCAAGAATGTTCATGTAGAAGTCTTGAACAGTTTCTTCCTCCTTCATTTTCAGACCTTCAAACTTTGTGGTAAGTAATTGGAGTCTAGACATTTTTACCTTTAAAGTACCTTCATGTACTATTTCTAGAATGTCCCAAGCTTCCTTTGCCACAACACATTTCTTAATGAGTCTGAACATACTCCTATCTACTCCATTGAAGAGGGCATTGATAGCCTTTGAGTTGTAGGTAGACAGATCCTGTTCCTCCTTGCTCCAATCAAGTTCTGGCTTCAGTACTCCTGTTTTATTGCCATCTTTATCAGTGATTACTGGATGCTCCCACCTTGTCAAGACGGCTCTCCAGACTTGAGAGTCAATGGACTTCAGAAAAGCAGCCATTCTTGACCTCCAGTTGTCATAGTTCCCACCTTCAAGTAGTGGGGGTCTGTTAACAAATCCTCCATCCTTCTCCATAGTATCAGGAATTAGTTTCCCTAGATCTCACCCTAGAAACAGGCAGGGTGCCTGCTCTGATGCCAATTGAAATTCCACCAGTCAGAAGTAGGACGTTTGATACAATGTTCCAACGTCAGAGATGTTGAATGCAATGTTGGAACTTTCACAGACAGACGAATATATATGAAAATAAAAACAGTGCACAAGTAAAAGACACAAGATCTTTGTTAACCCAGTTCGGCGCTTAAACAAGCCCTAGTCTGGGGGATACCAATCCAGGAGAGAAATCCACTATGATAGTTCTAATCCTAAGCTCTCAGCAAACACCCATGTTTACACTTATGACTTAGACCCTATCTTATGAAACTTCAACTTAGGAACTCCTAAGTTTAAGAACCCTTCTCACCTCCTACTCAACCACTTGCCTAGTGATTGTAACTGACACAACTATAGAGATTTGAAAACACTTTCAAAAATAAACTCTCTCCGTACTTAAAAGCTTAGGAGAAGTACAATACAAAATACAAATCAAACTATGTCCTAATCTTGTATATGACTAACAAGATAGGCTCACAACAAAAACACTTGACAACCCTAGACACACTGTTCTTAGCAAAATGTAATACACACACGTAACCCTAACTAGGTTTACAATGTAGCTTAAATACAAAGTCTAAAGATGGGCCTTAGCACATATTGGGCTTCAAGTCTTCAGCAACAAAATTCAGGTCACATAAACACAAGGTATCATGAGTATCCTTAGTCATAAAAGAAGATACGATAGTGCAATAAAAGCTTGAGATACTTTGACCATGCATACGAGCTAGGAGCCTGGAATAAAGGCGTGGATTCCAAAAATAAACAACAGCGCATTAAAGAGGCGCGCTTTCAGCATATCCTGAATTAGTATCCGGATGTTGAAACATTGTGTCCAACATTGTAGCAAACCATTGTTTTACCAAAAAGCAGCCAACACACAAACACTAACAATAACCATTCATCCCAATTACCTCCTTTCTCCAACACGCATGCTTTCAACAAATCTTCCAAAGATTGAATAGTCCTTTCCGATTGACCGTCCATTTGAGGATGGTAAGCGGAACTCATTCTCAACTTAGTACCAACCGCTTCTTGTAAACTTTCCCAAAACCTCGAAGTGAATCTTGAATCTCTATCTGAAACGATACTTGAAGGAATACCATGAAACTTCACAATTTGTTCAACATAAATCTCCGCTAACTTAGGTACCAAGGTTCCCGTCTTAAATGTAATAAAGTGTGTGGATTTAGTCAACCTATCCACAATTACCCAAATTGAATCATTTCCTTTCCTAGTCTTTGGTAAACCGCTCACAAAATCCATAGCAATGCTATCCCATTTCCACTCGGGTACAAACATAGGTTGCAACAAACCGGATGGCTTTTGATGTTTAACTTTTGAGTTTTGACAAACCAAACAACAATACACAAATTCCACAACTTCCTTTTTCATACTTGGCCACCAAAACAACTTCTTAAGGTCTTGATACATCTTGGTGGCTCCGGGATGAATACTCAAACCACTTCTATGTCCTTCTTCAAGAATCCTCTTCTTCAATTCCGGAACATCGGGTACACAAACTCTATTGTGGAATCTTATCACTCCAAAGTCATCAATCTTAAAGTCCACTTGCTCTTCTTGGTTCTTTGAAGTCAACCGATCAACCAAATTCAAATCTTCTCTTTGACCTCTTTTCACATCTTCAAGAAAATCATTTGTTAACTTCAACATTCCCAATTTGACACTTTTAGGAGTCACTTCATAAATCAAACTCAAGTCTCTAAATTCTTCAATTAAATCCAACTCTTTAATCATAAGCGATGACATATGCAATGACTTCCTACTCAAAGCATCGGCTACTACATTAGCTTTTCCGGGATGATAACTTAACTCGAAATCATAATCCTTTAAGAACTCTAAGCATCTTCTTTGTCTCATATTCAACTCTTTTTGATCGAACAAATACTTCAAACTCTTGTGGTCACTAAACACTTCAAATCTTGAACCATACAAATAGTGTCGCCACACTTTCAAAGCAAACACAATCGCCGCTAATTCAAGATCATGGGTAGGATAATTCTTCTCATGTACCTTCAATTGTCTTGATGCATAAGCCACAACTTAACCTTTTTGCATAAGTACACCCCCTAATCACATCTTTGAGGCATCACAATACACAACAAAAGATTCCTTTGCATCGGGCAAAATTAACACGGCCGCGGTAGTCTACCTCTTCTTAAGTTCTTGAAAACTTTTCTCACATTCAACATTCCACACAAAAGCTTGATCCTTTCTAGTTAATTTTGTCAAAGGCAACGCTAATTTTAAAAATCCTTCAATGAATCTTCTATAGTAACCGGCCAAACTAAGAAAACTTCTTATCTCCAAAACCGACTCCGGTGTTCCGCATTGTAACATGGCATCAACCTTAGTGGGATCCACCGCTATACCTCCACTTGATATAACATGACCAAGAAAACAAACTTCTTTCAAATAAAACTCACACTTAGACAACTTGGCATAGAGTTTCTTTTCTCGCAATGTTTCCAACACAATTCTTAAATGATCCTCATGTTCTTCTTCGGTCTTGGAATACACTAGAATGTCGTCGATGAAATCTACCACGAATTTATCCAAGTATGGATGAAAAATCCGATTCATATACTCCATGAAAACTCCGGGTGCGTTGGTCACACCAAATGGCATAACCGAGTACTCATAATGGCCATAGCTTGTACGAAAAGCCGTCTTTGGAATATCTTCCGCCTTCACTCTAATTTGATGATAACCCGACCTCAAATCAATCTTACTAAACACACAAGCACCAACCAATTGGTCCATCAAGTCATCAATTCTTGGAAGTGGGTACTTGTTCTTGATCGTTACCTTATTCAATTGACGATAATCAATACACAACCTCATACTCCCTTCCTTCTTCCTGACCAACAAAACGGGTGCTCCCCAAGGTGATACACTAGGTCGAATGAACTTCTTCTCAAGCAATTCTTCTAGTTGTTTCTTCAATTCATCCAATTCAGACGCTGACATTAGATACGGTGCCATCGTTATTGGACTCGTACCGGGTACCAAGTCAATAGTAAACTCTACTTCTCTTTTGGGAGGCACATCCGATACATCTTCCAGAAACACATCGGAAAACTCTTGCACTACCGGTAAACCCTTAATTCTAACTTCACCTTCAACTTTCAAAGATGGGAACATAGCAAACAACTCTCCATGTTCTTTCAAAAATCCTTTCACCTCTTCCTCATTCAACATCTTATGACTCTCTTCTATCTTAGGAAATAAAACAGTCTTCTCACAACAATTAATATGAACTTGATTACAGATTAACCAATTCATACCAAAGATTACATCTATACCACTAAGAGGAATACACACCAAATCCATACTAAAATGTCTATAAAAAATAGTCACCAGACACTTAGCACATACAATACTAGTAGACACCGAACCACTAGCAGGAGTTTCTATTTCCATACAACCAGACATTTCAGACACGGGTATACTAAGACGCTTCATGCATTCAAAAGATATAAAGGAGTGTGTCGCTCCGGTATCAATAATCGCAATTAAAGGGGTGTCATAGATAAAACACGTACCTCTAATGAGATTATCCACTTTGTCCGCTCCTTCTCCACTCAAAGCAAATACTTTCCCTCCGATCTTCTTTGGTTTCTTGAATGTCGGACTCTTGTGACCCTCTTCACCACAATTGAAACAAGTTGGCTTCCCTTTGCACACATCGGATTTGTGACCAAAATTTCCACAATTATTGCACTTCTCCCCTTTTGTACATTCATAAGAGCGATGTCCAAAAGCTCCACATTTAAAACATTTCTCATTGCCACTCCTTCCCTTATCACCATTTCCCATCTTGCCCTTGCCCTTTCCATCATAAGGCTTACCACGATCTTGACCTTTGACTCTCTTGTCATTTGCCACCTTGTAGTAACTAGCTTTGGCTTACCCATCCAAATCACAAATATTGCTCTTATTCACCAAGGTAGCAAAGTTGCGGATTTTCGAAAATCCAATGAGTTGCTTGATGTCGGGACGCAACCCATTCTCAAACTTTACACACTTATCTTCTTCCGCCTCCACGGTATTGTAATGTGGACTATACCGACACAAATCCTCAAACTTCGCCGCATACTCCGCAACCGACAAGTTCCCTTGCTTCAATTCCTTGAATTCAACCACTTTCCGATTCCTCACATCGGCCGGGAAGTACTTAACCAAGAACTCCCTCTTAAAGATATCCCAATTGATCACGGCTCCACCATGACCAAGTCTTTGAGAAGCATTCTTCCACCTATAGTTAGCATCATCTTGAAGCATGTAGGTTCCCAAAGTCACCTTTTGGACCTCCGAGCACCTCATGGCTCCAAAGATCTTCTCCATGCCCTCAAGCCACTTTTGAGCTCCCTCGGGGTTGTAACCTCCTTTGAATGCTTGTGGATTGTTCTTCAAGAACCTCTTCAACCTCAATTCATCCTCATTCCGCCTTAGGTTCTCTTGTGCCACTCTCTTGGCCGTTGTTGCCGCCACCTCTTGTGCCATAACATTTGCCATATATGTTACCGCATCTGCCATTGCTCTAGTTGTCGCAATTACCTGAAAAATCAACCAAAGAAGCCCAACCTTACATTAGACTAAGGTACTAAAAGTGTCTACCTACACTTGTTGCACATGGGTATTCTAATCCTAATTGATCCGAAATGGACCGACCATGCTCTGATACCAAATTGTAACACCCTAACCCACTTATACTATTTACTTAGCTTAAAATAAATACAATACAAGCAATTAAGGCATTACAAGAATCAAAATCATTCAAAGCATGCATGTACATAGTCATTTGTATCGCAACGGAAGCATTTAATAATTCATATGAATATAACATAGATTCATAAAGCTCAATTCCAAGCATGCATAGTCATAAGACATATTACAAATCCATGAGGTTCTTCATGCAAAAAGACCTACTCATAACATTAACAAGTCTTAAGATAATAAAGTATGAAATAGCAAGGTTTTAATACATAAGTTCAAACAAGTGAAACTATAACACTAAATCCCAACAGTGTTACAATATCAGAGCAATCCTAAACTCTAGGGAACCTAGGATAACTCTACACCAACTCCTTACCAAGCTAGACTAACTTGGCCACCAAAGCGATCTCCTAAGTCTCAAGTAGACTCCTCAAGCGAAGAATCTGGACCCAAACCATACAAATACACAAAGTAGAGAGTTAGTTACAATTCAAGTTCATAATCATAAGCATGGGGTACACTTATAATATGGAAATAGCAATAATTATGACTAAACAACTAAATTGTCTAGTAACATACATTTCATACTCATTAATTAATGATAACTCATGCTCATCGCCATTTAGTTAAACACACAACCATATTCACATTCAAATCATTCAAGCACAACCATCATGGGTATAATGTCAATTATCAATTATCACATAATCACGTATTTCCTAATCCAACTAATGTCACAAATCTCATGTCATGTCACCCTAGACATCACTAGATGCATGCGGTACCATTCACCTCATTTAGGATAAACTTATATCCCATTCACCTCATTTTCATTTTTAAGTCATGAAGGACTCACCACAAATAGACTTATGATGCATGTATGTACATATACCTTGACGATAATCACCACAAATCCCCTAATGAGATATAGTACTACACAACCTATATTCATTACAATTCACCTCAAAACATATCATCACTAGGTCATACACACAATACATACACACACATCATATATAAACTTATATAAACTCATTTCATACTCCATGTCAATTAATCACCAAACAACCATGCAATCTCAAGCATGTATCTTCAATGTATAATTAATCTAGTCTTACAATACATTATAAGATCATTACTCAATCATAATGTGCACATATACCTCTTTTATCCAACCAAAAATTACTTTTATTACTGTCAGAACTCGTCTAGACGAGCTCAAGGCGAGCTAAGTCAGAGAGCAGCAGTTGCAGCTCGCCCCCAACTCGCCACCACCTTGCCATGGCGAGCTCAACTCGCCATCCCACTCGCTATCACTCGCCATGGCGAGCTCCTTGTTTCTGGGCAACGCCAAGAGCCATGAATACTCGCCATAGCGAGCAATATACTCGCCCTAGCGAGCTAGCACAGAAAAAAACTCTGCTTTCGGGTTTAAGTTCAAAATCATTAAAAATCCCATTTTTCAACATGTAAATCCCTAAAACTATCAACTTTAAGCATTTATAACTCATACAAGCTTAGAAGTACAGTCTTTATCATCATCAAGCATCATTTCAAGATAAAAGTACAAGAATTTCATATTTTTCTTAAAAACTCATTCTTCAAATAAAACAAAAACAAATCATGCACTTAACATGTTATTGATCATGGAAATTTGTGTTATAATCATACATAAACACACATTCATAAACAACAACACATTTGCAGAATTTAAAACATCTTCCCATGACCCAATCCCCACCAAAATGAGATGAGAGAGTTTGGGTGTGGAGAATAGTCATCTCCCCTCTCTTTGATCATCTCCATGAATTAGTAACTACTCTCTTACCTTAGAAGGTGGATGAAATCTCTAGCTCTCCCTTGAACTTTCCTTCTCTTCCCCTCTACCTCCTTCTTCTCCAAGTTTCTCTCTCTACCTCTTTCCTCTTCTAAGTTTATGAGGACTCTATCTCTCATTCCCCTAATACAATTCAAACCTAGCTTAGTTAAAGACACTAATGCCCTCCCTTACTCACTTAAGCCAAATTCACTAAATTCCAAACATTTCCTTAAAGTTACTCCACTCACAACTTCCTACATAATATCTCCTACTCTTTCCTCTTATAGCTAATACTATAATTAATTACTAACTACACTAAATTACTCTAAGAAGACTAATTAACCTCTAACCAAACAAAATAAATCTAATTAATTGAAATAACTAAATACGGGTGTTACACACTCTCTCTCTCTCTCTCTCTCTCTCTCTCTCTCTCTCTCTCTCTCTCTCTCTCTCTCTCTCTCTCTCTCTCTCTCTCTCTCTCTCTCTCTCTCTCTCTCTCTCTCTCTCTCTCTCTCTGTGTGTTTATATATATATATATATATATATATATATATATATATATATCCAATCCCCATAAAAAAAAATCCAATCAAATTATTAAACGATTGGATAATAAGATACATGTTCATTCAAATTTCAACCGAAATGTTCACATAGTTTTTATATAAAAAATATATAATATTTAATCATAGATTAAATAAGTTTGTCGTAATTAATATTAAAATATAATAATAAAAGTATTAGAAAAACTTTAATTAAATTCCACCTACGCAATAATATTAAAATATAATATTAGAGTTTCTAAAATAAAAAAATACCAATCCCCACAAAAAGAAAAAGTTTCTAAAAAAACAAAAATATAATATTAGTGAAATTCTGTTCTCTTGCAGGATAGATGTCGTACACAATGTCTAAGACAACTTGTGCAACAATTCAGATGTCTTAGACAACTGGTTCGACAATTGGTTTACTAAGATCAATATAATACTAAAGTAAATAAAATCGAGTAAATAACACCAATAGTTGTTAACTCAGTTCGATGCAAACCACACCTACTCTGGGGGATACCAATCCAGGAAGTGAAAACTACTACTTCGAATTAATACTTAGTCTTACAACGCATACCAAACACCTTTTGATATGTATGCCTTTTCTTAATCCTAGCAATCTTCTACCCAAGGGATCACCCCCCTGAATATGAGAACCTACCCAACTCTCTCTGATCACTAATCCCAAGTGACCAAACTAAACTTCACAGTTTAAGACTTGTTGAATAACAACATTCAACGACGACAGGTAACTAAATATTAGAGATTAATTCATAGGAGCTACAGTTGCTTTGCACAGTGGTACAAAACTTTGGACTCACAATCTTCAGTTATTGTGGGTTGAGTTTCAAGCTCTATGTTGAGTCCTTTATATAGGCGTGCAAGTCTTCAGATATCTTCAATCTTTCAGATGCACAACAATAGGAATTTAAGTTTTAAAACAAACTCCATAAGATAAAACATTTAATCTTTCTCCAAAAATTAGTTACGAATCTGATTGTATCTAACACATAGGATTAATAATAAACTTTATCATTAATCATAATCTCAGCCTGTTACATGAAGATTCGCGCTTTATTCATATTTGAAAAGATACGCGTGCTAACGGATAAGTATTAACTTCTAAGTTGTAACTAGGTCAAGATGTCCTACCCACATGTCTTATAGAATGACTGGATATTGCCTTAAGATCATTCCTGTTATCAAGGTTGGGAATGTTATAGGCAGGTTGATTGCAAACGTGTCAACATACTTCATAAGTTGGTTAAAGACATGATGACCAAAGTTGAGCTTCTTCTTTGTTCCTATGAGGAAGATCATCTTTGCCAGCATGGGGGTGATCCCAGAGCCATGATTGGTTGGTGCCCAGTTTCCTGCACCAATCCTGTTGATGATAACATACTTAACACTAAGGGTGCCAGTAGACAGCAGTCCCTTCTTGGGCCATTCTTTTACCTGACCTCCTGTAATTTCCTTGGCAATTTCTTGCAGTAGATTAGCTTCATCAGTCTCTGTTGATGGGTTTCTTCTAAGTTATTCATTGATGGTGGTTGGAGAAAACTTCACATCTTTACCTCTGACCCGAACTTTTCTGAATTCTTCACTTCCTTCACTGCAGGCACTGGTAATGTTAACTATAAACTCTTTCACCAGCATCTCATAGCAGTTACCAAGATCCTTCACAGTCTTCATCCGCTCAGCAGTCTCTAGGAGCTCGATGATTTCCTTGCACTCTAGAGCTTCTTTACTGAGTTCCCTTTCTTGAGTAACCCTTCTTTGATAGACAAACTTCCACTTTCGAGCACTTTCCTCAGAGTGGAATGAGACTCTGTACATTGGTGCTGGAGGGATGTTTGTTGGAACTCTTCTTCCTCCAATCCTCTTCTTCCCAGAGGTCATGATGTCTAGGACATCTGCTTCGACATCAGTTTCAGAGTCACTGACAGCAATGACTTATTTCTTCTTCTTTTAACTCTTCTCTCCAGAGGCTTTCTTTTCAACCTTCCTTTTTTCTTACTTCTCAGTGACAGGTGTTTCCACTTGTTTAGACCTATACGTCTTAGCTTTTCCTTTAACTGGAATGCTAATTCGTACCCCTTCACTTTCTTCAGAGCTTTCCTCATCAATTTCTTGTTGAGGCTGACTTCCTTTCTTCATATTTTGAAGAGTCTTGGCCAGAGGAACCTCATCTTCATCTTCTTGATCTTCTCGCCCTTGGTCTTGAACTTCCTCTTGTTCAGGAGTTGAAACAGGAGCAGATGTTGGAACATGTGGTTCAACATCCTGTGTTGGAGCTTCTTCTGTTGGAAAATTCTGATCTGGGTTGGAATTCTTTTCATGAGATTTTGAGAAGATGTTGGTGGTGGTTTCAGATAGAGGAATAGTGTTGGTTGGTGAAAGGTTTGACTCAATGATCTCTGGGTTTGTCTCTATGGACGCTTGAACAATCGTTTTAGCACTCAGGCCCTGTGTTAGATTCTTGATTTTTGGGAGTAGAATCTTTTTTTTTCTTCTGCTCACTTGTATCAACTTCCTTGATTGATGAAGACTTGTTTGTACGAGCTTTGACCTTCTTAAGGTTCTTTCTTTTCTTTGAAGATGACCCTTTAGATTTCCTTGTCTTGATTGAGCCTTCAGTTGGTAGAACCATGCTAATTGGTACAGCATTGGTGATGACCCCTTGTTGATCAACGCACAAATTTGGAACCCTAGGCATTTGGGAAGATGCCTCTTTTGCATGTGTCTTTGAATCATCTTGATTTGAGTTGTTGTTCTTTGATGATTGTTGAGACATTGTTGCAAAGAATTTTCGGAAGGGATGAATTTCTCATTTTGGAGAGGATGTTAGACAAGATGTTGAGACGTTTGGTAGTGTCACATATAAGGTGTTGTAGCCTTTATAGATTATTTGAGTACTTAAGGCTACCTCTTTTTACGTGCAGATATAATGATGATTAATGTTCCTTTAATCTGCATGTTACCTCTATAGTGCCTATTACACGCTGTTGAGCATGTGAATACCCAGAGGCACTCTAACACTCCCAACCAAAATCTCTTCAGCTCCTTGTCCGTTGTACAGATGTTGGAACATCTTGTGAGACATCTTGCCAACTTCTTCCTTGGTAGACAAGCAAGCTATTTTTGGACCATTATTTAGAGGTGTCCAAGTATAGCACTTATCTCTTGACTTTATCCTTTTCATCACTACCTCTTGATCATTAGCAATGGTACACTCATAGTTGTTGAAGTGCACTTTTAGTCCTTGTTCACATAATTGACTAATGCTAATCAAGTTTGCAGTGAGACCTTCAACCAGAAGAACATCATCTAGGCATGGAGAGTTTGGACCAGCTAGTTTTCCAATGCCTATGACTCTACCATTAACTCTATCACCAAAAGTAACACTTTCTTTTGAGTAAGACCTTAATTATCTAAGGTATCTCTTATCTCCAGTCATGTGTTTAGAACATCCACAGTCAAAGTACCAATTTACAGGTGGAGATATTCTAAGAGGAGTATGAGCCTTTCGAGGTGTTGTTGGCTTCCATACATTAGTTAGAACATCTTTGTATTTCACCCTTTAAGATAGGATCTTCTTTTTGTTCTGACTTGGTGACTTAGGCTTCTGAGGGTAGCCATGAAGTTTGAAGCACTTTGTGATTAGATGACCAGATTTACCACAATGTTTACATCTTTAAAGTGGTCCCTTGTATTCTTTGTATTGAGGGGACACATGTTGAGCATGATGTTGGGACATGTGGTCTGACATGTGCTTCCTATGTTAAGCTGGAGGCTGAGACATGTGATCAAACCTTTTCTGCTTGTGTTGATCCAGATGCTTTGTCTTTTCTTCTATCTTGAAGGTTGTTGAGGTATAGATCCTGACTTCTTATGCATATGCTGAGAGGGATGTTGAGACATGTGGTTTGACATATGGTCCTGATAATTGTTCTTTGGGGGAATTGTCTTCTCAGGAACATCATTGGAGTTGTCACTGCTGTAGTTGTCAAACCCTAATCCCTTCTTGTTACTTGGGTTTCTTCCAAGCACAAGAACTTCTTCAAGCATGTTAGTTCCCTTGTTTAACATTCTCACAGATTTTGTCATCTCAGTGAGTTTTGAGTTTAACAAGGTGACTTATTCTTTTAAGTCAGTTGTTGATGCCTCTAGTGCCTCCTTTTCTTGAGCAAGTCTTTCCATCTCCTTATCTTGTCTTCTTCTAAGTTCACAAGATTGCTTCTCATCCAATTCTTATTGTAGGAGATCTTCATTACTAGTACTGCTGCTAGTATCGAAAGTTCCAGTGAAGGCATTGTTAGTTCTTTCTTCTTCTTTCTCTTCTTTAGAGTCAGATAATGTAGCTGCTATCCCCTTTTCCTGTTTCCTGAGAAATTTGGGCTATTCTGGTGTGATGTGCCGAAAACCTTCACATTCAAAACACCTTACTTTTTTGCTTTGTTCAGAAGTATTCTCCTCTTTGGACTTGCCATGTGGCTTGATGTTGGACGTCTTGTTTGGGACATTTGTCCTCCATCTGGCTTGTAACTTGTTCAAAGATTTATTAAAATTCTTTGTGAGGTAGGCTATTATCATCAGTTTGGCTTTCCTCAGATGTAAAAGCCAGGTTCTTCATCTTCTTCTCAGGTCTATCATCCAGAGACATCTCAAAAGTTTGTAATGAGCCAATAAGTTCATCAACTTTCATCGTGCTCAAGTCTTGAGATCCTAAATAGCAATCACCTTCATGTTAAATCTCTTAGACAGTGATCTAAGGATTTTTCTAGCTAGCATTTCTTCAGGTATCTTCTCTCCTAGGGCAAACGATGAATTTGCTATATCTCGTAGTCTAGTGTTGAACTCAGATATAGTTTCTTCATCCTCCATCCTCAAGTTCTCAAATTTTGTGGTGAGAAGTTGCAGCTTTGACATACGAACCTTAGAAGTTCCTTCATGTGCAGTTTGGAGAATTTCCCAGGATTGCTTGGCTTCAGTACATGTGTTGATTAACTTGAACATGTTTTCATCAACACCATTGAATATGACATTGAGTGCTTTAGAGTTGCCACTGGCTTCAGTTTCTTCTTCTGTGGTGCCTTCTCCTTTGAGGCTTGTAGAGCCATCTGCTGCTGTGATTATTAGATGATTCCACCCAGTTATAATTTCCCTCCATGCTTTTTGATACGTGGATTTGGGAAAGGCAATGATTCTTGCTTTCCAATAATCATAGTTAGATCCATCCAAGACTGGTGGTCTATTTATTGATCCTCTCTTGTCCATCTTGAACAAAATTTATCTCCCCGGAGATCACCCAGCAAGTTAAGGTGCCTGCTCTGATGCCAATTGAAATTCTGTTATCTGGCAGGACAGATGTCGTATACAATGTCTAAGACTACTTGGGCAACAATCCAGATGTCTTAGACAACTGATTCGACAATTGGTTTACTAGGATCAATATAATACTGAAGTAAATAAAAGCGAGTAAAAAAAAAAAAATGGTAACCCAGTTCGATGCAAACCGCACCTACTCTGGGGGATAACAATCCAGGAAGTGAAAACTACTACTCCGAATTAATACTTAGTGTTACAACGCATACCAAACACCTTTTGATATGTGTGCCTTTTCTTAATCCTAGCAATCTTCTACTCAAGGGCTCACTCTCCCTGAATATGAGAACCTACCCAACTCCCTCTGATCACTAATCCCAAGTGACCGAACTAAACTTCACAGTTTAAGACTTGTTGAATAACAACATTCAACGACGACATGCAACTAATTATTAGACATTAATACTTAGGAGCTACAGATGCTTTGCACAGTGGGTACAAAGCTTTGGACTCACAATCTTCAGTTATTGTGGGTTAAGTTTCAAGCTCCATGTTGAGTCGTTTATATAGGTGTGCAAGTCTTCAGATATTTTCAATCTTTCAGATGCACAACAATAGGAATTTAAGTTATAACACCCCATAGATAAATCTAGAATAATCATGGAATATTATATTTGATAACAGAATTCATTATTATTACAACAAAGTTCAGTTGCACGCACAGGTGCCAAATACAACGAGAGTACAGGAATTATCAGCGGAAACAAATACAACACGATAAGAAAGTGAGAAAGCATGAAAACTAAATGCAATCCTCCAAGTGCAGCAGCGACTCCAAGACCAACGCTTACCTATTCAACCTGTTTTTATGTTTCAAATAGGGAGTGGGGTGAGACAGTCACTTCGTCCCAGTGAATTCTACTACCCTCCTAGGCTATAAAGCCGGGGCTCCTAATCAGTCATAACATAATCTATATCCATAGCATAATTATCATAGGCAATAATATAAAGGTGTAACACAAAGTTTATCTTGTTCATTTTAAACCGCAAACCCTCTAAGGTGAGCACGTCTCAGGGGTTCGCCTTATACGCGAGCAGAAAGCACTCCGGCATAAAGCTCACATAAATTTTCTAATGGAACATCTAAAACGAAGTCCACACTGATATCATAAACATGTTTTTATTTGACTGATCACTAGGTTCATAACATACTACCAATAATTCCCAAATCCGGGGAGCATACAACTTAATTCTAGGTTATCCCTAATTTCAGAATTGTGCCTGACTTCCCGTACAATATTTAAATACATTATACAACTGCAATTTATCTTTCTCAGGTAATAATATAAAACGAGTGATCATTCATTTTAAAAACAGAAAAAGTGAGGCAATTCTGAGTTAGCTCGCTACGGCGAGTTAACAAGCTCGCCATGGCGAACTTACAGGTACTAACCTAAACAACTCGCTAGGCGAGCTAGAGCTCGCCATGGCGAAGTTCTTCAGCCCAGAACCTTGAGCTCGCCATGAGTGCTCGCTAGCAACTCGCTATGGCGAGTTAATGCAGTAAGGCCCCCTGTTTTGCGAATTTCAACATTTTTCAAAGGTATCACCTACAATCAAACTCTGAGAAAGTGCAGATATACAATATAATCAATATTTAACAGAATAGAAGAGAATTTGGGAGCTAATTCTCTTCACACAATTTAATTCCTAATTTCTTAAGTTAACATGCAAATACATAAATTAAGGGAATTCTAACTAAACTAGCCTAAGAACCCACCTGGTAATGAAGCTTTACCTTTCTCTAAGCTCTACTACAACTACTGATCCTCCTAGCAAGACCCACGAACTCAGACCAGAATTTGGAACTTTGATGAGCTTGGAGCCTCTAAGACACTCTATGATTTGGAATGTGTTTGATGCTTTGGAATACTGAGGCTGAGGGGTATTTATAGTTGAATTTTCTGATGAAGGAACAGTGGAGGTTTTGTTCTCATTTCCTATGCATGGAATTTCTATTGGATGAAAGAGGGGTGGAGGTGGTGTTGTTGTTGTTTGGCTTCATGTGAAGCTTATGATGGAATGGCTCTGTGATTCTCAGTGTAGGTGAGGGAATCTCTGGTCTTGCATGTGAAGGAATCCTACTGAAATAGCTTTGGTTGTAGTGTGTGAATAAAAGACAAGACTTGTGAAATGGTGGAATTGAAAACTTTGTAAGCTTGTGTGTTGTTGTTGAATTTTCGTGTGAGAGGGAAGGGAGCATTATGCTTCAGCTATTTGCTGAAGTTGTGAGATGTGAGGAGAGGAATTACTTTGCATGTAATTCAAGTGGCGGGAGTTATTAGGTGTAGTGTAGGCCTAAGTGGAATTATGAGTCACCATGAAAGGGTGAGTCACATGAGGGATGGAAATAATTCAATCTTAGTGTTAATTGATTTCATGAGTAGAGTTAAGACATTAATTGTGTAGAGTAGTTTTAATTGTAATTACTAATTCACACATATAATACTCTTAAATCTCATGTATTATTTTGATTAATTACCTCTAATTAATTTTTGAATAACTAGGCAATGCTCTAATTAATATTAATTAGGTAATTTTTGAATTCGGGATGTTACAATCTACCCCCCTTAAAGAAATATCGTCCTCGAAATTCAGAAATTTACCTTAGAATAGATGAGGGTAACTGTTCATCATGTTAGATTCCAATTCCCATGTGTATTCGCCGTCCGGAGACTGCGCCCATTCAACTTTGACAATGGGAATTCTCTTGTTGCGAAGAGTTTTGACGTCACAATCAACAATTCGGACTGGGTCTGGCTGAAGATCAATCTGATCAATTCCAATTGGCTGATAAGGATCTGGAATGTACTTGCGGAGCTGAGAGACATGGAACACGTCGTGTAGCCCTGACATAGAAGGAGGAAGAGCTAACTGATAGGCTACTGAACCAACGCGTCGAAGGATTTGATAGGGTCCAATATATCTTGGACAGAGCTTCTTGGTTCTAAACACACCACGTAAACCCAACTTCGGAGTAACCTTCAAAAACACATGATCACCTTCATCAAATTCCAAAGGTCTCCTTCTCCTGTCAGCATAACTCTTTTGCCGACTCTGCGCGACCTTCATCTTTTCACGGATTGACTTAACCTTTAAAGTTGTCTCTTGTATCAGGTCGGGTCCAAGCAATCCGCGATCACCAACTTCAGTCCAACACAACGGAGTTCTACACTTCCTCCCGTACAGAGCTTCAAACGGTGCCATTCCTATGCTGGAATGGTAACTGTTATTATAAGAGAATTCAATCAAGTGCAAGTAGTTGTTCCAACTACCGCCATCTTCCAAAACACATGCACGAAGCATATCTTCAAGAGTTTGAATAGTTCTTTCAGACTGTCCATCTGTCTGAGGATGATGCGATGTACTCATTCTCAACCGAGTACCCATCGCATGCTGGAAGGCTTTCCAAAACCTAGAAGTAAAGATTGGATCACGATCTGAAACGATGCTGAGGGGTACACCATGCAACCTCACAATATGTTCTATAAAAATAGCTGCATACTGTGTGGCCTTATAGGTAGATTTCACAGGAATGAAATGAGCTGACTTGGTCAATCTATCCACAACTACCCAGATTGAATCTTGGCCCTTCTGGTTTCGGGGTAAACCTCCAACAAAATCCATAGTGATGTGTTCCCACTTCCACTCTGGAATTTCTAACGGTTGCAACGGACCTCCAGGTTTCTGGTGTTCAATCTTCACTTGTTGACAAACCAAACATCTAGACACAAAATCTGCGATTTCTGCCTTCATGTTCGGCCACCAGTAGTTCTGTTTCAAGTCGTGGTACATTTTGGTGGATCCTGGATGAATCGAGAATCCACTTTTGTGTGCCTCGTCAAGAATCAGCCTTTTCAGTTCATCGTCCTTTGGTACACACAATCTCCCTTCATACAACATAGCACCATCTGATGCAATTGAGAACTCTGGGTTATTCAATCTCCTTTGAAGGTCCATATCGCTTCGTTGCGCCTGCACTACCCTCGAGCGCAGATCGCAGGACAACTCCATTCGGTTGATTCTTATTCCACTCTTTCTATACACAACATTCAGATTCAAGTCTCTGAACTTCTCATACAATCCACACTGCTGCATTAAGAGTTCGGAAGCATATAAGGCTTTCCTGCTCAAAGCGTCTGCCACAACATTCGCTTTGCCAGGATGGTAGTTGAGATTGAAATCGAAGTCCTTCAAATATTCCATCCACCTACGCTGCCTCATATTCAGGTCTTTCTAATCAAACAAGTATTTCAGACTCTTATGGTCGCTGAAAAGATCAAATTGGACACCATACAAGTGATGCCTCCAAATCTTTAGAGCGAAAATAATTGCTGCTAATTCCAAATCATGGGTTGGGTAATTTTGCTCGTGTGGTTTCAACTGCCGAGAGGCATATGCTACCACGGCTCCATCTTGCATTAGTACACACCCAAGACCTTTATGTGATGCATCGCAATATACCACGTACTTCCGATTAGGATCAGGGATGACCAATACTGGAGCACTGGTCAACTTCTCTTTCAAGGTTCTAAAACTTACTTCACAATCAGCATCCCACATAAAAGCAGTACCTTTCCTGGTCAATCGGGTCAAAGCTAAGGCGATTTCTGAAAATCCAAGAATGAATCTCCGGTAATAACATGCTAATCCCAAGAAACTTCTGACTTCTGATACATTGTTGGGCCTTTCCCAGTTAAGAACTGCTTCTACTTTGGATGGATCAACAGACACACCACCTTGGGAAATGACATGTCCCAGAAATTTAATTTCTGAGAGCCAGAATTCGCACTTACTAAATTTGGCATACAACTTTTTCTCTCTCAGAACTTCCAGAACAATTCTGAGGTGTTCAGCATGATCTTCTTGATTGCGAGAATAGATTAAGATATCATCTATGAAGATGACAACAAATTTGTCGAGGTAAGGCTGGAAAATTCTGTTCATGTAATCCATAAACACAGCAGGAGCATTAGTCAATCCAAAAGGCATAACTAGGAATTCGTAATGCCCATAACGCGTCCTGAATGCCGTCTTAGACACGTCTGAGGATTTGATTCTGATTTGATGATAGCCGGAACGAAGATCAATCTTTGAAAACACGGTGGCACCTCTGAGTTGATCTAAGAGATCATCAATCCGAGGTAGCGGATACTTGTTTTTTATTGTAACTTTATTGAGCTGGCGGTAATCAATGCATAAGCGCATAGTACCGTCCTTCTTTTTGACAAGTAACATTGGCGCTCCCCAAGGAGAGACACTTGGACGAATGAAATGCTTCTGGAGTAGTTCCTCAAGTTGAGTTTTAAGCTCATGGAGTTCTAATGGAGACATTCTATAAGGGGCAACTGAGATGGGCTGTGAACCCGGAACAAGATCTATAGAGAACTTTATTTCACGCTCGGGAGGGAGACTCATAATATCATCAGGAAAAACATCTAGATACTCGCTAACTATATGGATGTCGCTAGGACTCAAACTAGACTCAAGATCAATAGTGAACAAGACACTGAAACACTTGCTGCTGGCACCTAAATACTGGATCATCTGGTGAGTGTTTTGCAATAAAGCAGATAAGGCTCTACTTTCTGCAGAAGTTTCTGAAGAAATGAACAAATTCTTTTCCGCACAACCGATGTACACGGTATTGGCTGAGAGCCAATCCATGTCAAGAACGACATCAAAGTCCTTTAGAGGTAGACATATTAAATCAATGTGGTAGACCTTACTTCTGACTAAGATGGGACAATTCTGACAGACTTTCTTTGAAGTGACTCTGCCGCCAGTAGCGACAGCGACGGACATTGGGGGTACGAGAGGTACAGAAGGAATTCCTAACCGCATGACACAGTCTACGGCTATAAAAGAGTTGGTGGCTGCACAATCAAATAGTACTAAGACCTTAGACTGTCCTAACAAACATATATCCATAATCAAAGCATTATTAGATCTTATTTCATTGCAGTCTAAAGAATATACCCGACCTTTATTCTTTGCAGATCCACTAGCTTCCCCGTGATTTTTCAACTTCGGGCACTCGTTCCTGAAGTGACCAGGTTGCTTGCAGTAATAGCACATATTCTTGCCTTTCATGCATTCGCCGCTGTGAGGATATCCACAGTCTGAACAGTTCTTGGGCGAACGTTGAGAGTGACTCTGCTTGCCCATGCTGGTGTTACCTTTAGACTTCAAGTTCAAACCAAACTTTCCAAACAAACCCTTCTTCTTCTGATTCACCTCATTCTTTTCTTTGTGAATGTTGCTAATACCAGCCTCAGCATGATAGCTCTTCTGCACTAGATCACCAAAGCTAGTGATCTGCTGCATTGACACGTCGTGAGATATGTCTGCCCGAAGCCCAATTCTGTACTTCTTCATTTTCCAAGCTTCAGTAGGGGCGTCGTCGCCATCAGCAACATACCGGACCAACTCGTTGAACTTCATGGTATACTCAGCTACCGTCAGACTACCTTGCTTCAACTCGGTTAACTCCTGTTCCATCTGGAATTGGTAGCTCTCAAGAATATAATGGCCAATGAAGAGACGCCTGAAGTTCTGCCATTTAATCTCTATATGGCTGGCTTCCATGTAATGCTTGGTACTTTCCCACCAATTGCAAGCGTCACCCCTGAAGAAGCGGGAGACGAAGGTTACTTTATCTGTCTTTGAGCAAGTCATGGAGTCCAGAATGCCAGTCATCCTTTGCAACCATTCCCTAGCTTTAGCGGGGTTATATTCACCATAGAACTCTGGAGGGCTCATCCTACAAAACTCTCGGAAGGCAGCGCTCGACCCCAAGTTCTGAGGAGGGGGAGCATTCATGTGCTGCTGAAACATGGCGATAAACTCCTGATGTTGTTGCGCTTGTTGGGCTTGAAACTGCTGATGCTGATGCATCATCTCTGCCCACATGTTGGCGTTAGGATCTCCGAACACTTCTGGTTCCTCATCACTATCATGCCTTCTTGGTGGCCTTCCAGGTCCTCGTCTCGGTCCAGACATTTCGCTCTAACTGCCAATATCAAATCAAGTTAGCTAGGCCTAAAGTGACATGACACCTAGAACGTATGTAGGGAAACTAGACAACTACTGGGATTGGAATGGTAATACTAATGAACTCACGCAAGATCTGAATCGACCTGCTCTGATACCAATTATAACACCCCATAGATAAATCTAGAATAATCATGGAATATTATATTTGATAACAGAATTCATTATTATTACAACAAAGTTTAGTTGCACGCACCGGTGCCAAATACAACGAGAGTACAGAAATTATCAGCGGAAACAAATACAACACGATAAGAAACTGAGAAAGCATGAAAACTAAATGCAATCCTCCAAGTGCAGCAGCGACTCCAAGACCAACGCTTACCTATTCAACCTGTTTTCCTGTTTCAAATAGGGAGTGGGGTGAGATAGTCACTTCGTCCCAGTGAATTCTACTACCCTCCTAGGCTATAAAGCCGGGGCTCCTAATCAGTCATAACGTAATCTATATCCATAGCATAATTATCATAGGCAATAATATAAAGGTGTAACACAAAGTTTATCTTGTTCATTTTAAACCGCAAACCCTCTAAGGTGAGCACGTCTCAGGGGTTCGCCTTATCCGCGAGCAGAAAGCGCTCCGACATAAAGCTCACATAAATTTTCTAATGGAACATCTAAAACGAAGTCCACACTGATATCATAAACATGTTTTTATTTGACTGATCACTAGGTTCATAACATACTACCAATAATTCCCAAATCCGGGGAGCATACAACTTAATTCTAGGTTATCCCTAATTTCAGAATTGTGTCTGACTTCCCGTACAATATTTAAATACATTATACAACTGCAATTTATCTTTCTCAGGTAATAATATAAAACGAGTGATCATTCATTTTAAAAACAGAAAAAGTGAGGCAATTCTGGGTTAGCTCGCTACGGCGAGTTAACAAGCTCGCCATGGCGAACTTACAGGTACTGACCTAAACAACTCGCTAGGCGAGCTAGAGCTCGCCATGGCGAAGTTCTTCAGCCCAGAACCTTGAGCTCGCCATGAGTGCTCGCTAGCAACTCGCTATGGCGAGTTAATGCAGTAAGGCCCCCTGTTTTGCGAATTTCAACATTTTTCAAAGGTATCACCTACAATCAAACTCTGAGAAAGTGCAGATATACAATATAATCAATATTTAACAGAATAGAAGAGAATTTGGGAGCTAATTCTCCTCACACAATTTAATTCCTAATTTCTTAAGTTAACATGCAAATACATAAATTAAGGGAATTCTAACTAAACTAGCCTAAGAACCCACCTGGTAATGAAGCTTTAACCTTTCTCTAAGCTCTACTACAGCTACTGATCCTCCTAGCAAGACCCACGAACTCAGACCAGAATTTGGAACTTTGATGAGCTTGGAGCCTCTAAGACACTCTATGATTTGGAATGTGTTTGATGCTTTGGAATACTGAGGCTGAGGGGTATTTATAGTTGAATTTTCTGATGAAGGAACAGTGGAGGTTTTGTTCTCATTTCCTATGCATGGAATTTCTATTGGATGAAAGAGGGGTGGAGGTGGTGTTGCTGTTGTTTAGCATCATGTGAAGCTTATGATGGAATGGCTCTGTGATTCTCAGTGTAGGTGAGGGAATCTCTGGTCTTGCATGTGAAGGAATCCTACTGAAATAGCTTTGGTTGTAGTGTGTGAATAAAAGACAAGACTTGTGAAATGGTGGAATTGAAAACTTTGTAACCTTGTGTGCTGTTGTTGAATTTTCGTGTGAGAGGGAAGGGAGCATTATGCTTCAGCTATTTGCTGAAGTTGTGAGAAGTGAGGAGAGGAATTACTTTGCATGTAATTCAAGTGGTGGGAGTTATTAGGTGTAGTGTAGGCCTAAGTGGAATTATGAGTCACCATGAGAGGGCGAGTCACATGAGGGATGGAAATAATTCAATCTTAGTGTTAATTGATTTCATGAGTAGAGTTAAGACATTAATTGTGTAGAGTAGTTTTAATTGTAATTACTAATTCACACATATAATACTCTTAAATCTCATGTATTATTTTGATTAATTACCTCTAATTAATTTTTGAATAACTAGGCAAGGCTCTAATTAATATTAATTAGGTAATTTTTGAATTCGGGATGTTACATAAGTTTTAAAACAAACTTGTTTTAAAACAAACTCCATAAGATAAAAGATATAATCTTTATCCACAAATTAGTTATGAATCTGACCGTATCTAACACATAGGATTAATAACAAACTTTATCATTAATCCTAATCTTAGCTTGTTACATGAAGATTCGCGCTTGATTCATATTTGAAAAGATACGCGTGTTAATGGATAAGCATTATCTTCTAAGCTGTAATTGGGTCAAGATGTCCTACCCACATGTCTTAGGACATCTTTTTTCAACATGTTGCTTCAACATGCTCTGAACCCAGTGACAAGATGTCTAGGATATCTTGTTCAACATGTTGCATCTGCACATCTTCAATATGCACAAGTGGTTTAGACCTAATTGTTTTAGCATTGGTGCTTTAGCTAGGTAATTCTGACCAAGTTGTTTTAACCTTATGATGCAGCCAGTCTCAGAAGAACTACAATAAGAGATTCTACAAAAATATATTAGAGTTTCTACAAAAAAAATATATATATAATATTCTACAATAGGAAAATATCAGAGAAGTTCTAACTGAATAATAAAAATAAAATACAAACTCGATAAAAAAGAACAAAAAATATAGAAGCTCTAATTGAATGTCACATAAGCAATTTAGCTATAAATTCTAATTGAATTTCACATAAGCTATTTTTTTTTAAAATGCAAGAGAGAGCTGCGTGGGAATCTCACTATGTATATAATAGAGATATAGGCCCTGTTTGGATTAGCTTATTTTTGAGCTTATGCAAACAACTTATGCAATATAAATTAAGTTTTATGTGATTTTATAAATTCAAACTAGTGAAAATTGAATTTTTATAAGATATTTTATCGAAAACTACCTTGACAAACATATAATAATACATAAAAATTGCATAAGTTGTTTGCATAAGCTCAAAAATAAGCTAATGCAAGCAGGGCCATAATGATATAGGTACAGGATTTAAACACATTAATAAAAAAATTAAAAATAAAATAAAATAGTTACATCAATTAATATAATTTTATTCATTTTTTTTTTGCAAATTAATCATTTTTTCTTTAATTTTTTTGTTTACGTGAATGTACCTAAAAATAATTTATTTGGGTTTGTACCTATGTTGATATTTCTTGATATATATATATATATATATATATATAATACTCTAGTTAAAGGGAATAACTTATTGGAATTTTGCTCTGCTTCAAGATCTAATCACATACATGGGGGACCTCTTCAAGGCTTGGTGTGGCTACACCAGCCCGGCCCAAATATTTATTTTTAAAATAAATATATATTTTATAAATAATTTTAAGTCATTTTGTATTTATATTCATATAAATATTAATATAAATATTAGTTTTGAGTTTATTATTTAGTATTGTAAGTTTCTCGTACACGTATTAGTTTAAGTATTAATATAAATATTAATTTATAGTCTATTGTTGATGATTCAAAGTCTTTCATTATACGTAAAGTATAATTTTAAGTTATATAATAATCAACTTTGACCTTTTTTTGTCAAAAAAAAGTGGATAACTAATTGAATTTGTAGTATTGATTAAAATTACCAATTGAACAAGTATATAAATATGAAATGACTTGAAAATTATGTTTAATTAATAATATTTAATTTTTTTTAAGTAAGATAATACGGATAAAATTAGAATAAAAATTAATAAGTTATACGATAGTATAATTTTTGAGTTATTTTGGTCCAAGGTAGGATACTGTGAAACATTAAACAATAGTGATATGCATGATTTGAATAAAATTGTTCTAGTTTGTTGGTTTGTTATATTTCTTTTTTTCAATATACATGTTGTATCGGTGGTAATTTCATATATTGTTTGTTGTTTAACTAAATTATCAGGATGAAAAACTTTTTTTAAATATTATTTATTGTTTAACCTAAAAATTTTAGACCCACTAATTATTTGTGTCCAGATCCGCCCCTGCTACCGAGGAATTCTTATTTCGAGCAAAAAAAATTAAAGGAAAAATGACTAAATGATGTGATGATAATAATTTTATTGTAACTTTTTTTTTAATTTGTGAGTGTATGTTTAAATACTTTTTTCATGAGTTTAATTGTGTCCAGTTAAATATTTTTGATTGCCTATTTTTTTTTTCTAGATGTTAAAAGCCTCAAAACCAGTGTCGGCAAAAAGCTCTTGTTTTAGATTTTTAAAAATAATAGTATAATTGTAGTTTTGATTGTCTCATTTTTTTTATATATGACAATTTTGATCTCTCTATCATAATTTTTAACTATAAATTGACGGTATGAAATGTTCTAAACGACTTAACATATGATCTGATGATAAGAAAATAGTATTCTTGATAAATTGCAAGCAATATCATTTATAAACAAAGTAAAAGTTAATTTTGTGTTAAAAAAAATATTAATTCAAAACATTTAGTCAAAAAAAGTTAATTTAAAACATGTATCAACATATTTTAGACAAAATATACGTTGAAGGCAAAACAGTCAAATTTTAAAATAGGGAATCAATTCTCCAAAATGGTGAAAATACGGGAACAAAAATTGCAATCAAGCTAAATTTTTTTGTAGAATTTCTTTTGGCACCCCCAAAATTTTCTAGCTAGTGCTGAGAAATTCTTATATACCCATGTCCGCTAGTTAAGAGGCTAATAGGGTACGAATGTAACTACTGACGGGTTGGGAAAGAAACCTATTCAATTTTTAGCTCCCAAAGCCATCAAATTGGTCCTAGTATACGTGTGCATAGAAATGTGTACGGGTGCATAGTATACGTGCGCGTGATGCATAGAAATGTGTACGGATGCATCAGCATTTAAACAACATCATAATCATGTTTAATGTCTGGACTTGACATTGAGACGTTTCATTTGGTAGACGCGGAAGTAACTTCCGTAATTGTTTTGCTATTTCGTGAAATTAGGCAGGAACCAACAATCTCCCCAACCATAGCTATCAAATCGGGTGCAATGCCGTTGATCCAACACTTGAGATAATCATAAAGTGTAGCCCTATAATCTAATAGAGACAAAACTTGATCACAAAACATCTTTCAGCTCTGTCTCAACTTCCTCTGACAAAATCTGAAATTCAATTGTGTCAGTATGTAAAATCATCGGCAGCATGTAAATGAAAATAGAAAACCAAAACAACTTAACCTTAAAGAAATGAAGTTCTGCAACATTAATGCAATCACACATCATTTTGACTGTCACCAAGTAAAACAATCGCTTGGACGATTATAACATCCAGCTATAATAAAAAAGCATCTTAAAGTTAGCAAATACTTTAAGTTGCATATATTCTTAATTTCATGACTAGCAGTTGAGAGTAAAGACATTAACATGAAAAAACTAATATATTGATCTTGATCATGTTGTAAAAAATGTCGAGCAATATCGGTGATAAACAACTAGCTAGTAGTACTACCCGGGGTTTTAAAAAACGGTCGCGGTCGCGTCTCGGTTACGTAAAGGTTTTCGCGATTTTGGTCGGTACAGGTTTTACGACGCTAATTGCGGTCGTCGCGGTGTGAATTAATCACAATTTGTTCTTTAATAAAAAATATTGTGATAACGGTAACGTTATTGGCACCTGCCAAAACAGTTTTGTAGCGGCCGTTTTCGCGGTCGCGGACCGTTTTTTAAAACCTTATACTTAATTATATATTCAAAGTGAACAACCTTGTCAGTAATAAACTTCTTGTATATGGATAATCTATGAGACAAACCTAAGCTCCTAGGGGCCATGTCTTGAGAAGCTAGACATGCTACTAATTCGGTCAGTTGATATCTGAGATCTCTCATCAACTCCATAACATCATTGTTGTGAACACAGTCAATTTTCTGAAATGTTTCAAACAACAAAAATTAGCTATTTGATCTTATGGTATAAGTAAATTGTCTGCCATCAAAAGTTTCTAAGATTAACACACCAATTTATCCTTAATGATATTCCCAAGCGTTGAATCGGTTACACCTAACGTTTCATTTTCACAATGAACACGTAGAAACTTGCGGAGGCCCTTTCTAGCTTGTGTATTACTGATCAGCAAAGTAGTTTTCGGTGTAGTCTTAAATTTGGAAAATGCCTTCAACTCGAACACTTAGTTAAGCATCATAATGGGCTAGCTTCATAAACTCAAGAAATGCAAATACAATCGATTAGGCCAAAAAGAAAGTAGTTAAATAAAACACGGTGCATTACACAATTCATTACAGTGATGTAATCCTTCTCAATAAGTTAGTTAGTTAGAATGTTAGTTTGTTATACTTTGAGTTACTTAACTAACAAGGCATTGCATACTCCTATAAATGATGTAGTCCTACTCATAATTAATTCTTAATAAGAGTAACACATTACTACATGCAATCATTCTCTCTCCATTTTCTTAACCATTTCTTGTGAAGAAAGAAATTGTGTAACAAGCTAACAGATTCCATAAAATTGTTTAACACTTATCCAATTGTGTTTGTGATGGATTTGCATTTGTAAAACCAATAAATACCAACTATTGTTGCTTGAGTTTGTCAGTGTCACTTCTACTAATATAACATATTCAATTCACTTTGATTATATGGCGCCTGAAAAGGAAGACAACATCATTTGAGCATTAAAAAGAGTGTTGTGAAATTGTGCAAAACTCTTGAAAATTTCTCCCCAAGTTAATTGTGATTGATCAGAACAATGCTTTGATATGTTGTTACTAGAGTTATTCCCTAATTCTACAGCTCGACAGTGTCAGCATCACATCTCAAAAAACGTCAGAGCAAGATGTAAGTTGGATATCAAAGTGAAAACTCTTAAATTTAAGGATGAGAAAGAGGTCAAATCAAAATAAGTAACTGAAACCGTCGTGCAGACATGGGAAACTATAGTAGAGTCTGATTCCAAGAAAGTATATCATCTTGATTCTCTTCAAATGTTTAAAATTATGTTGGTGGGTAACATTTCAAGGAGTGCATTATTAATTTCAAAATATTACGGTGCTGGGATGGGTAGCTCAATGAAAGGTATTCCTCTTTAGTTGGAGAGAGAAAGAAGGAGAAACATCAATTAGTAAATGATACAGTTTTTAGTAAATTACATGAAAGGCAATGAGAAAAATCATGCGTATTTTGTAGCCACCAATATTACATGCATGCACTATAAATTGTTCACTTTGTTTCATTTTGTAATCATCATCTCAGTAACTATCCTTTTGAGAGAGAAAAATCCAAAAGAGAGTAAACCACCATTTGTGTTGGTGAGAGTTGTAAGAGTGTTATCCACCATTTGTGTTGGTGAGAGTTGTAATACACAATTTGTATTATTATTCAGTTAATCAGAAGAAACTCTTGTTATTCCATTGTTATTGTTATTATTATAGTGGGAAAAGTTTGATCCAGGATAATCGTTCCGCCTACCTTGTATTAGGTGTGTTTTTGTGTTATCTTTCCCAACAAGTGGTATCAGAGCTTCAACTCATCACCACACATTTTAACTTTTATTATTACAATGCCTCTGTGGGATCTTCAACAATGATCAAGTTAACTTCTTCGAATTATTCCATTTGGAAACCTAGAATGGAAGACATCCTCTATTGCAAAGATTTGTATCAACCTTTGCAAAATGAAGGGACCAAGCCTACCGGAAAGTCTGATGATGACTGGAATGTCATGAACAGGAAAACTGTCGGACAAATTCGACAATGGATCGATCAAAGCGTCTTTCATCATGTTGCGCAAGAAACAGTGGCGTACACATTATGGGAGAAACTAGAAGCTTTGTATGAGAGAAAGACAGCCAAGAATAAAGCCTCTACTATTCGGCAATTGGTGAACCTCAAGTATAGAGAAACTAAGAGTGTTTCTGAACACATGAGTGATTTTCAAACATTGGTAAATCAACTTACCAATATGAAGATGATGCTTGAAGATGAATTACAAGCATTGTTATTATTAAGTTCCTTGCCAGATAGTTGGGACACGCTTGTGGTTTCATTAAGTAACTCAGCACCACAAGGTGTTCTGACATTGAACATAGTAAAAGATAGCATGTTCAATGAAGAATCCCGACGGAATGAACAAGGAGTGTCGTCGGAGTCTGAGGCGCTTGTCACTGAGTATCGTGGAAGAAGTATCCACAAGAAGTTCAATAATAGAGACAAGTCAAGGGGAAATTCTGGAGATAAGTTCAGAGGTAGGTCATGGACAAGAAAAGACGTTGAATGTTTTTATTGTCACGAGAAAGGTCACATGAAGAAAGAATGTAGAAAGCTCAAAAGAGAGCAACAAGAAAATGGTGATGCGAGAAACAGAGCTACTACCATTTTTCAAGGCAACGAGGTAATTTTCGTTGGTGATGATGGTCATGTTAATTTAACATCACAAGATACATGTTGGGTCGTAGATTCTGGTGCATCATTCCATGTAACCTCACGAAGGGATTTCTTTTCATCCTATACAAGCGGTGATTTTGGGTATGTGAAGATGGGGAATGATGATAAATCCAAGATTGTAGGCAAAGGAGATGTTTGCCTAGAAACAAACACTGGTTGTCGCTTAACGTTGAAAGATGTGAGACATGTTCCTGACATGCGTCTCAATCTAATATCAACAGGACTTCTAGACGAAGAAGGTTATACTAGTGTGTTTGGAGATAGGAAATGGAAGCTGTCAAAAAGTTCCTTGGTATTAGCCCAAGGCAAGAAAGTAAACACTCTTTATGTGATAGAAGCAAAAGTCAATAATGGGTGTGTTAACACTCTCAGAGAAGACTCCTCGGTCGAGCTATGGCATAATCGGCTCGGACATATGAGTGAGAAGGGACTTCAAATCCTAGCCAGAAGAGGTATTTTGGCCGGTGTGAAAGGATTGGAAATTTCGCTTAAGCCATGCACACATTGCTTGGCTGGAAAGCAACATAGAGCTTCATTTCAGTATAAGGCCCCACATAGAAAACCAAATGTTTTAGATTTGGTGCATTCTAATGTTTGTGGTCCAATGACCACTAGTACTCTGGGAGGTGCAAGGTACTTTGTCACCTTTATTGATGATCACTCTAGAAAGGTTTGGGCTTATGCGCTCAAAACAAAAGACAAGGTGTTTGTTGTATTCAAACAGTTTCATGCTAGTGTTGAGCGAGAAACTGGCTAGAAGTTAAAATTTGTGCGTACTGACAATGGAGGAGAGTTTATGGGAGATTTCAAACGTTACTGTATTAGTAATGGAATCCGGCATGAAAGATCTGTTCCAAAGACGCCTCAGCACAATGGAGTGGCTGAGAGAATGAACAGAACTATTGTTGAAAGAGTGAGAACAATGTTATCTCATGCTAAGTTACCCAAGAGTTTTTGGGGTGAGACACTGATGACTGCAGTTGATTTAATCAACTTATCCCCGTCAGCTCCATTGAATGGTGATGTTCCAAATAGGTTTTGGACAGGTAAAGATGTATCCTACAATCACTTGAAGGTGCTCGGTTTTAGAGCGTTTATTCATGTTCCAAAGGATGAGAGATCAAAACTCGACTCAATGTCGAAGGAGTGCATCTTCTTGGGATATGAGAATGAAGAATTCGGGTACCGGTTATGGGATCCTGCAGATAAAAAGATTGTTAGAAGCAGAGATGTTGTCTTCTTTGAAGACCAGAATATTGAAGATATTCAAAAGGGAGTTAAGCCTGTTATTTCTAGAGAACATCCAATCAACTTGGATCCAATTCCTCCTCTAGAGCATTACGGGGGAGATGAAGTGGAATATATTGGAGAAGAAGAAAATGAACCTCCAATTGGTAATGATCCAAATGAAGAAGTAACAGACGATAATGGAAGTGGTAGTAATAATGAAGATGTGATTAAAGACTCTGAGGATGAAGAACAAGTTCCCCAGTTAAGGTCATCTAGGATACTTAAACCACAAACCAAATATCTATTGAAAGCCATGCAAGAAGAAATGCAATCCTTGCATGAGAACCTGACATATAAGTTGGTAGCTTTACCGAAAGGTAAAAGAGCACTAAAAAATAAATGGGTGTACAAGTTGAAGACTGAAGAGAATAACTCACAACCTAGATACAAGGCGAGATTAGTCGTGAAAGGCTTTAGTCAAAAGAAAGGCATTGACTTTGAAGAGATTTTTTCACCCTTGGTTAAGATGTCATCAATCCGGGTAGTGCTTGGTCTAGCTGCTAGTCTTAATCTAGAAGTGGAACAACTAGATGTTAAGACTGCATTTCTTCATGGTGATTTAGAAGAAGAAATTTACATGAAGCAGCCAGAGGGATTCAAAGTCAAAGGCAAGGAAAACTTAGTATGTCAGCTGAAAAAGAGTTTATACGGACTTAAGCAGGCACCGCGTCAATGGTATAAGAAGTTTGATTCCTTCATGATTGATCAAGGATACCGAAGGACGAATTCTAACCATTGTGTGTTTGTGAAGAGATTTGATGATGGTGAGTTCATCATACTTCTCTTGTATGTTGACGATATGTTGATCGTTGGACAAGATAGTGAAAAGATCGACAAGTTGAAGAATGAAATGAGGAAGTATTTTGCTATGAAATATTTGGGACCGGCAAAGCATATTCTCGGTATGTCCATCCTTCGTGATCGGAAGGAACGCAAGCTGTGGTTATCACAAGAAAAATATATTGAGAAGGTGTTGGAGCGGTTCCACATGGAAAAGGCAAAGCCAGTTGCTACTCCACTTGCTAGTCATTTTTGTCTTAGTTGGAAGCAGAGTCCGATAAATGAAATTGAACAGCAGGATATGAGCAAGGTGTCATATGTCTCAGCTGTTGGAAGCTTGATGTATGCAATGGTGTGCACACGAGCTGATATAACACACGCAGTTGGTGTTGTTAGTAGATTCTTGGCAAATCCAGGAAAGGAGCATTGGAATGCTGTGAAGTGGATCTTGAGATATCTCAGAGGAACTTCCAAAATGAGTTTGTGCTTTGGAAGTAGAAATCCTGAACTAGTTGGCTACACAGATGCAGATATGGCGGGAGATATTGATTCTAGAAAATCAACATCTGGATTCTTGATTACATTTTCAGGGGGAGCTGTATTGTGGCAGTCGAAGCTACAAAAGTGTGTTGCTTTGTCTACCACAGAGGCAGAGTTCATTGCAACAACAGAAGCTTGCAAGGAAATGTTATGGATGAAGCGGTTCTTGCATGAATTAGGGCAAGACCTGGAGAAGTATGTCGTGCATTGTGATAGTCAGAGCGCCATCCACTTGAGCAAGAATTCGAGTTTTCACTCGAGGTCAAAGCATGTTGATGTGAGATATCACTGGATACGTGATATGTTAGATTCCAAGCAACTACAGCTTGAGAAAATCTATACTGATGACAATTGCTCAGATATGATGACCAAGTCCTTACCCAAGGACAAGTATGAGTTCTGCAGGAGAGCTGCTGGACTGTTGGAGCCCTCCACCTAAATCGGAAGGGAGAGATTGAAAGGTATTCCTCTTTAGTTGGAGAGAGAAAGAAGGAGAAACATCAATTAGTAAATGAAACAGATTTTAATAAACTACATGAAAGGCAATGAGAAAAATCATGCGTATTTTGTAGCCACCAATTTTACATGCATGCACTATAAATTGTTCACTTTGTTTCATTTTGTAATCATCATCTCAGTAATAATCCTTTTGAGAGAGAAAAATCCAAAAGAGAGTAAACCACCATTTGTGTTGGTGAGAGTTGTAATACACAATTTGTATTATTATTCAGTTAATCAGAAGAAACTCTTGTTATTCCATTGTTATTGTTATTATTATAGTGGGAAAAGTTTGATCCAGGATAATCGTTCCGCCGACCTTGTATTAGGTGTGTTTTTGTGTTATCTTTCCCAACACTCAATTGGTTATGCTAGTTGAGCTAAGGGTTAAGGAGTTGGAGGTCCAGAGTTCAAATCCTGCCAAGGAGAAAAACTAACATTAGATTGTAAATATACTAACAATTTGTCATTCACTACAAGAAATATGATTTTTTGCAGCGACAAATGTCGCTGCGAGAAATATAAAGTTGCTGCGAAATGTATTTTTTGCAGCGAAAAAATTGTCGCTGCATGTCGTTGGCATAAGTGCCGTTGCGAAAAGTTTTGCAAGGACAATTAATGTCGCTGCCATAACTAGTATTTTGCAGCAACAATTAATGTCGCTGGCATAACTAGTGTTTTTCAACAACAATTAATGTCGCTGACATAACTAGTGTTTTTGTAACAACAATTATTGTCGCTGGCAAAAAATGTGTTTTTCCCAACGGAAAAATTGTTGTTGCATGCCGTCGCAAAAAAATTTGGTCGCTGACATAATTAGTGTCAATAATTCAAATATTAATTTAATCTCTCATGAAATATGATATTAGGAATTAACGTTCAATATCAACAATTGACTGCTAAATTTTATTTATAAATTATGTTTCTCGTTCAATCTTTTTTTTTTTAATCAGTGAATTTTATTTATACAATAATTCAAATACAAAGAACCAAATCACAAATTACAAGTCATTTAGATCGTAACAAAACCAAGTGGTCATTCACATAATATTAAAACATTAAATTAGAAAACACCAAAGAACAATACTATTTTGAATGTTTATCACTTAATCCTATAAGAACACCACAAAAATTTCTAAGACACCGATGACTTGATTGCTTGTCCCTTGTTCTTCATTGTTCATCATCTTCTTTCATAGTCTTCACACTTTACTTGAATTGTATCGATATTCTTCAAAGCTTTTTAATATTAGATATCTTCTCGTCGTAGCTTTTTTTATTGAAATTCTACTCAACTTTTAATGAGGTTATGTGTGGAACAAAGTGAGAGAAGTGGTTTTGAAAGGGAAAATTATATAAGTTGATGAATAATGATGACATAATGGAGAACTGGATCGGTTAAATTTTGGAGAGATCGAGTGATTAAATTTTGAGCAATGAACAAAAGAGAAAGAAGAGCGTTGGATGAATAATAATCTACCGCATAGAAAATTTGCAATATATGATCCAAGTGGGTGAATTTATAGCTATTAGTAAATAGATTTGATTAATTAACAAATATTCAAAAATACATGGGAAATAAAATAATTAATGGATTATATTTACTCAATTAACCGTCACACTACATTATATCTCAATAGTGATAGTGGATATGTATGGAGTGCTACCGTCGAATTTTGAAAAAAATAAAACAAACCACTATTTTTTTAATTCAAATAAACTTAATTTAATTAATCTACTTCTAATAATATATTAAAATTGATAACTAATATATTTACTAATTCATCCTTATCAATTTTAATAATTTTTTAAATTTTGTATCCTTCATTGTAACTTTACTCTATTAACAATATATGTATAAAAATAGAAGAAGAAAAATAAGGATTAGAAGAAGTTTAGTAAAACAATTATAGAAAAAAAAACAAACAATAAAAGATTATATATGGATCTATGCATAAAAGTAGGAATAAAACAATAAAAATTTGGTAGTTTTTTATATGCATAAAAAAAATTATGTATATTAAAATTGCTCAAAAATAAATTTAATTCTTTAATATACTCATTGACAAGTTATGTTGTTGGTACATTTATAAGATTTCCCAACAACGTTACAATGTGGTTGTCAAAAAGAAGATACAAAACATAAGAATAGGGGAAAAATATTCCGTTAAAAGAAATTTACGCAAAAAAATAGAAACAGAAACTACAATAAAAGATATGCATCAAAAAATAGTAATTGTGTGGTTTCTCAACGACTTTACAAAGTTGTTGCTAATAATCTATAATATTAAAAATAGAAAGAAAAAAAAAATTTAAGTTAAAACAAATCTACGCATAAATATAGGAACAAAAACCATGATAAAAGATACGTATAAAAAAATAATAATGTTGGTTTGTCAGCGACTTTACAAGGTTTGTTGCAAAAAAACTATACGATTAGCGACAATAATAATTATTGTTGGGATAAGTAAGTTTTCTCAGCGATAACATAATTGTTGAGAAAAAAAATCAACTTATAACAACAACTTAAATTAGTTGCTGCTATATGTATATTTTTGTCAACAATTTGAATATTGCTGCAAAAAAGTCGCTGTGAAAAATCTTATTTCTTGTAGTGATTCGAAGAAAAAAATAAATCAAAATATTACAAATTACAAATGAGGTTGATCTAGTTAAAGAATTCTGGTACAGAAAAATTCAAATGTGGTTGTTTAATAAGGACAACATACGAATTGTTGCTAGCTACGACGATGTTACACATTAAATCTATTTGGTTGGTTGAAATTCACACTCATCGGAAGAGTTTGTGCTTCGATGATGAGGTGTCTTTAAGGAAGGTCATCGCAGAAATTTCACTTCTTCCAAAATGGAAATTGATTTTGGTCTCTATATATGATAGGTTTGATTATGTAAATGGTCTGTATATATGATATATTGAATTTTGATCTCATGCAATTACCAATTTGACATTGTAGTTTTCAAATATTTAGAGCATTTACAAAGATAATTATATTTATCTCTCTTCAAGAGCATTGTAGCACGGCTCAAACCCAGGACCTCTCCCGAATCTAAGATCTATCGTTTTACAACTAGACAAAATCTTTGGAGACCTATTATAATTAAAATTCATAGTAAATGAAGTTTTTTTATTTTTATTAATCATCTGGTGCCTGAGGAAGGGGGTCGGGGAACTCATTAACCCCTTGTTCACTCTCTTTAATTTAGTAAAGGATTTAATTTGTATGCACTGACAGTGTAAAATAATTTTACACTGTCAATCAATGACAACCATGTATTTTGCCACGTCATCCCACTTTATCCCACTTTCTTCATATAACATGGAAGATTGGTGATTTCTTATTGGATGACCGTGTAAAATTATTTTACACCGTCGGTGCATATCAATTAAACTCTTTAGTAAATGAAGCTTTTGTAAATCAACTATATAGAATAGTAGGTACGATTATATTAAATGAAGTTTTAGGGTTCACTATATCTATATGTAAGACTTCTTGCTTTAGAGTACTTTCTATTTACACTAATCATCCAAGCCAAAAATATTTGACTTATGACAATTTGGGTTGTTGATTAATTACATTCTCTAGCGGGTCGTAAAAAAATCACAAATTGATCATTGTATAAGTAAATCAACAACATTTGTGTCAAAAAAAAAAAAAAAAAAAAAAAAAAAAGGTAAATCAACAACATATTATCCATTATTGATATCAAAGGTTAATGTTACAAATTTATCATCTATTCTTACAAGTGAAGTTACTTTCCTAGTTTAGTTCATTTGGTTTATGAAATTACTCAGCACAATTCGTTTCTTTTTAGTGTGGTTAGTTTAATGGTTTTGGTTGAATTTTAGTTTTTCTTAACAGTATTAATATTGGATCAATTTAGTTTGATTTGATTTTTTCATCAGTTAATAACAATTTGGTATTTTAAATTCACAAAACGAAAAAAAAAAATCCATTTCAATTTGAAACTACACAGTTCAATTCTAAAGCAAGAAGTCTTACATATATACACTCTTGAATTCTCTTTTTTTTCTTGACAAACTCTTGAATTCTCTTATTCACCTAATTATTGGAGAGCAACTTAAATTGACAAAATTATATATATTTGGCTATATATTGCCACTAGTGTAACACCCTTAATTTAGATCCCAACAAAAATCGAATCTCCTACAAAAATGATACATATTTCTATAGAAGCATGTGAACCATTCAACAAACTGGCTGGCCACATGCTCTCCCCCTTTGACATAAATCAATGTACCTAACTAACTTTCCTAACATGCAAACATAAAATCCAAAAAGAAGAAAGCATTGTGGGAGATTTCATCACCCTTGTCCCTTCTTTTTACAAGTTGGTCTTACATATGCATATATAAAATTGGGTAAAAGTTTATTGAGTTAATAAGCTTTTATTCCCTGCAAAGTAGATGAGTTTTGCGTTATCCCTTATAATATTTTTTTTTTTTGCTTTTACCTTCCTGCAATGTTTTTTTTTTTTTTTGTAGTTCATTACATCCCCCTGTAATGTTGTTTTGTTTTACCCTCCTAGAGAGTAAAATAAACTGCGAAAAAAAATAAAAACACATTGCAGGGGATAAAAGCAAAAAAATAAATTATAAGGGGTAACGCAAAACTCGCCTACTTTGCAGAAAGGAGGGTAAAAACATATTAACCCAAGTTTATTTTATTCCTCTCACTTTATTCATAGTTCAATTTAATCTCTAACAAAATATGTCAAAATTATATTAATTCATGATATTTTTATAAAACTGATTTGTCCCCCAAATAAAAATGAAAAAGACAAGTTTAATATGATTTTTGTAAGTGGTTTTTTTTTTTTTTAAGTCGCAAGCAAACTGTGACACTAAATTGAACGTTTAGTCTATAAAATAATATATGACCTCCTTACTTTTTCTTCCGGACGTATGATTATAAATCATAATAACTACTCAAAGAGTACTTGGATGCATTAGATGATAAAATATCTCATTTTATTTAACCAAGAGTTATGGATTTGAATTCAACTTTTAAGAATGTCGAAATGTCACTTCAAAAAACAGGCTAATTTGTTAAGGCTCCGTTTGGATTAACTTTAGTATAAATTTATTAATCAATTTTCGTAATTTTTTTTCATCCATTTTTCTTTCTTCAAAACCAAACAGATTCTAAATAATGTGTTTTTTTTTTCGGTTTTCACCACCAGTTGAATCTGATTCGGGGGTCAGTTTTGGCATCAAGTGGTTTCAGCCCCCTCCCAATCGCAGTTGCGGAAATAATGCGTTTTATGTAGTGTGTTAAATATCTAAAAGAGTTTTATCATTTATTGTAATTGTAATCCTATCAAACTTGAAGCATTAGTTGTAATCCTTTCATTTTTTGTTGTTAATTAGTCTATCAGATTATGGAAACTGATTGATGAGACTCGTGACATTTTTTGTGCTTAGCCTAATATTGTATGTGTTGGATGGTTATTGGTTGCATAATTTATACAAAAGTGAAGAATCAGTCTGCTAATTGTTTTATCTTCAGATTTGCAGCTCAAAGTCTATATGCTCCTAGAAGGGAATAACTAAAAAAATGTAAAAAAACAAAGGTGACAAATTAATAATACCATATAGCATATCTCTTTATCAAAGAAAAAAAATATAGCTTATAGATCATGTATTTTTCACCTTTTTTATTTTTAAGGAATGGATTTTTCACCTTAATTTGTGCTTTTTTTTTAAGAATCATTAAATTCATAATGCATGTAAATCATATTACATACACGAATAAAAATAATAATAAAGTAAATAGTAGAATATTCAAGAAGCCAGTAAAAAAAGATGAGTGAACCGATCGACTTGAAATTTTGAAATTATAAATACAAAAGATAGCTTTTGGATTTTCATTTTTTTTATCTTCAAAAAAATTGAAATCATAAGATTAACTTAAGAAGTTTAAAGCTTTCTATGACACATATACGTTTTCTCTTTTCGATCTTTATTATAAAAAAAAATTTATTTTTTGAATTCATAAAATATATATTTTATGTATCTAGACTATTGTAATCCTATCAAACTTGAAGCATTAGTTTCTTTTTTTTCAATAAAAAGAATTAACTTGAAGCATTAATTTATGTAATCGCGCACATGGATGATATCTTATTTATAAATTATAAATGCCAAAAAAATGTCATAACTTTCACCCATTTTGCTTATTAAATTCTAATGTATTTTCACTTATGTTGTTATTTTGTTTTTGTCAAGCAGAAGAAAGTTTTAAAATGCAGACATATGGGGTCTTAGTGTCACGTTCTTTTTATATAATTTTTTTTGTTGTTAATTAGTCTATCAGATTATGGAAACTGATTGATGAGACTCGTGACATTTTTTGTGCTTAAGCCTAATATTGTATGTGTTGGATGGTTATTGGTTGCATAATTTATACAAAAGTGAAGAATCAGTCTGCTAATTATTTTATCTTCAGATTTGCAGCTCAAAGTCTATATGCTTCTAGAAGGGAATAACTAAAAAATTATAAAAAAAACAAAGGTGACAAATTAATAATACCATATACCTTATCTCTTTATCAAAGAAAAAAATATAGCTTATAGATCATGTATTTTTCACCTTTTTTATTTTTAAGGAATGGATTTTTCACCTTAATTTGTGCTTTTGTTTTTAAGAATCATTAAATTCATAATGCATGTAAATCATATTACATACACGAATAAAAATAATAATAAAGTAAATAGTAGAATATTCAAGAAGCCAGTAAGAAAAGATGAGTGAACCGATCGACTTGAAATTTTGAAATTATAAATACAAAAGATAGCTTTTATATTTTCATTTTTTTTATCTTCAAAAAAATTGGAATCATGAGATTAACTTAAGAAGTTTAAAGCTTTCTATGACACATATACGTTTTCTCTTTTCGATCTTTATTATAAAAATTTTTTTTTTTGAATTCATAAAATATATATTTTATGTATCTAGACTATATTATAAATTAAATCATATATCAAACATTTTATAAATTTTAAAAACAATTTTTTTTCTGAATTACTCCTTCCGTTTCTTTTTATTTGTCTTTTTAGAAATTGTATTTTTGCACATTATCTTCCTATAATACCCTAATAATTAAAATCCACCAATAAATTCCTATTTTTTTCACACACTTTCTCTTTCTGATAAATTTAATATATTATGTTAAATAAATAAAAATTTAATATATTATGTACCAAAAAGAAAATTAAAAAAAATATTTCCAAGTATATATTCTTATTTAGTTTTATTGAAAAAGATAAGAGTAATTTACAATGAGTATAATCGACAAATTATACTCCCAAATTATCAAAACGACAATTAAATAGAAATATTAAATGTAACGTCAAAAGATAATAAAAAGGAACGAAAGAAGTATAATCAAACCGAAAATAGTATATCTTAATTAGTGGTATGTACTGAAATTGTGTTCGGTCATCCTAAAATTCTTCATTTTTATATCTAACTTAAGATTGAAACCCAAATATTTACTAAAGTTCATCTTAGAAGTAAACAAATATATAGTCATTACTTTCATCCGGTTTGATACCCACCAAAATATTGTCGGTTCATTTCATTTTTAACTTTTGTGTAGTATTGGGAAATATTCTTTCCATTTGAATGCATGCAATTAAGAGGAGGAAAACAAGTTCTCATGCTAAAGAAAGAAAAAGATATATGGATACTCACTTAAAAAAACAGGGATGGATATGATTTTTATTCTTTAACTAATTTGCAGATAACTCCAAACCACAAATATTCATTGTTTAATATTTATTAAAATTTCAAATTATTCTCCTAAACTTGTTGTCAACCCTCAATATAAAATCTTACAGTAATATATTCAATGAAATATATGTCAACTTAAAATTAGGATATGTTTGAATTGATTTATGGAACTTATCTATTGTATAATAAGTATTTGTGAGATTATTATTTAAAAGAGTTTACAAAAATAATTTATAATATATTTTCTAAGTTGAATTCTCATATGTATAAAATCTCAATGATAATTAATTATAAAAAATGCTTATAAGTTATAAAAAATCCATTTGACATAATTATTAAAATAATTTATATATAAACACTCATATAATAAACATTTATATATAAATATTTAACTAAATGATTTATTAAAATATATAAGCAACCTATCGTCAAAAAAAATATATAAGCAACTTCATGAATCATCACAATTTAAAAAACAAACTGAAGATTCATTATATATATATTTGGTTTAATTGCACATTTAATCTCTTACATTTATTTTAGATTTCAAGTTGACTTTTTATATTTTAAATGTGTCATGTAGATTCATCAAATTTCTAACATTTGAATTAGTTGGTACATATTCGATCATCTTTATTGTTCAATTTAATTCAAACATTATAAATTATTTGAGAGATCAACTTAAAATTTAAAATATATTTTAATTGAATAATCATTGCTTATAATTTTTTTTTTTTGACATTAAAATTAATTACCAGTGGAATTTCTCCTTTCCTTCTTTTTGCATGGGGTGGCGGCGGCGACGACTATATTGGATATAGTTTTTGGATAAATCTTTAGAATCTCTCAGTACTTTTATAAGTGGGTTGTTGCACCTATAGATCTTTGTCTTGTTTCCTTTTTTTCGATTGTGGAGTATCTCATTGGTCTGGTTGTGTTTGTCGACTATTTTTTATGTAGTTTGGTTTTCTTTACCCTATGTTTTGGGGATGTTGTTTTCCGGTCGTCTTTTATGGTGTTCATATGTTATTTTTTCTTTATCACTTATTTTTTCTCTTTTATATAGTAGTAATAGGCTTGAGTACCTCTTATACTTTATTTATTAATTTTTAATATATTTAATTTTTCATTAAAATAATAAACTATACACGGATTAATGAATCAGACTTTGTGCACCACTATTTTTTTCGAACAATATTTTGTACCCTGTACGGTTTTAAAAGACTTATATACCACCTTAGTACGCTATATAATTGTCTAGTTTTCCTTCATTTTTAACCATGTCTTTATATTTTGATTTTTATATCATTCATTCTTGCATATATGTTATTTCAATGTTTGGAATAATTATAAACAAATACCATAAATAATTGCTACAGGCTAGACAGAAGTTTTTGTTTCTTGGTTAATTAACATGTATATATAATTATGATTGTTTTAAATTTCTTTGAACATACACACCGTTAGGAAATAACAACACTAAAGAAGGAAAAAAAAATCACAATACAAGAATATAATATGGAAACTCTAAATCGGAGAAAAAACCATAACCGTTGTCTAAATCGACAACCAGAGAATTATCACTATGTGAAAATTTTACAACACATAGATTTCTCTCACTCTCAACCCAATGCCCCAATACAACCACACTCTCACAAAGCAAATATTTAAACTAAGAGTCAGATATAAGCTTAAAGTGTTACTGACTGGTGCAATTACAAACAAAGAACTTAGGCCTATTATATAGCTTTGGTTTTCCCCTTGCTTCACCATTCTAAGCGATGTGGGACTTCTCCAATAGCTATTTTTAACCTCCTTCTTTATTTAAGAGACTAGGCAATGTGGGACTTGACAATCAACCCCAACAATCTCCACCTTGATTGCAAGAGTTCCATCTTCCACTTTCATAGTCTATACCGACAATCATACTCCACCATAAAAGTATACTCCACTTGGAATTAACCATCCCAAGAATTTTCTTCACTTGGAACTAAACCGTCCCAATAATTTCATGTCGAAACCTGCTGAAAGAATATGGTGCAACTCCCATGTTGGCTTTCAGGAAGTTCTTCAGCCATCGACATATCTTACCACACACCTTGCATCAATGCCAACCAATGCCCGTGTGTTGTTTTGAATCCGCTAGCAATAACTTGTCATTTCCCATGGTATAGTGGAAATACCATAAGGACACACTTTATCTTATAGATAAGATCGCCATCATCTCCCAAAACAAGGGAGACATTGCTAGCACTTGTCTCAGAGTCTTTTTCAGATACTGCTCCACCTGGACAATTTCTCTTTAAATGCCCAGACCTTCCACACTTCCAACACGGCAGATTCTTTGCATGGATCTTATTCCCATTAGCCCCACTTCTAGTCAACAACATTGAATTTGATGAAGTGCTTTCATCATTTTTCATCCTCCTTTCTTCAGAAATAATTTTAGTTGCAACTTTTTCAAAATTCAATTTTTCCTTCCCATACATCAAAACAGGTTTGAGATGAACATAAGAAGGTGGAAGGGACCAAATGAGCCTTAACGCCTTATCCTCATCATCAATCTCAACTTTAATAGATTCTAACTCAGAAACTATATTATTCAAAGTACTAAGATGATCATAGAATTTTGTACCTTCATCCATGCGCAAATTGTGGAATTGCTCCTTTAGCAGTAACCGATTTGAGATGTCATTTGCCTGATACAACCCTTCAAGCCTTTCCCAGAGTTCCTTGGCTGATGACAAATTCTGCACATTCGCAAGAACATGAAGGTTGAAAAACACACAAGAAGGGGGGGGGGGGGGGGGGGGGTTGAATTGTGTGAGACTTTTTCTAAGTTAAAACAAATTGCATCGGATAAGGTATAACACACACAATATATGAGGATAGGGTTACAGAGAGATGCTCAGAATTTTTATACTGGTTCCTCCCACTAACAGGAGTAGTCCAGTCCTCTTGTCCTTCACAAGAGATTTCACTATAATCACTCAGATTACAAATGCTCAAGCACTAAGCAAGAGACTTCAAACTGCTCAAGCACAAAGCAAGAGACTTCTAACTGCTCAAGCACAAAGCAAGAGACTTCCAATGCTCAAGCACAAAGCAAGAGACTTCCAATGCTCAAGCACAAAGCAAGAGACTTCCAATGCTCAAGCACAAAGCAAGAGACTTCCAATGCTCAAGCACAAAGCAAGAGACTTCTAACGGGTTTTAATGTTAATAAAGATAAGAGATTAACACTTGATATACAATCAGAGGTGTTTACAAAATACAACTCAGTTACAAGACTAACTTAGAAAATTATCACAAAGTTTCTAAGTGTTTGATAGCTTCAGAATTTGACAGAGTTTCAGCACGTTCAGAAGCTTAAGTCTTGATTCACATTTCTTCACAAATCTTCTTCCTTTTATAGATGATAAAATGAACGTTGAAGATTATAGCCGTTTGAAGAATTGAGACGCTCCTTTGTATAGATCAGTGAGCTTATTAGCTGTTCTGATTTGCAGTCGCTTAGGAGCTTAACGTTTACTACAAAATGAGAGATTCCTTTTGGCTTTTGATATTTGAACCTTGGTGAAAGCCAAATAAGGAAATAATCGTTTCTGAAGCCTGACTTGAAAAGGACCTTTCCATGGTCAAACCTTTTCATTCTTGGTTTCTGCGTTTGGACTTAGTCAGGCACAGTCTTCAATAAAATTGTACTCTCAAATGTAGCTTAACACTTATATCTGACGAGCCTTCAGATTTTGATAGGCTCAGAATTACTTGTTTCAGATCTGGTGAGCTCAGATATTCTTCAGATTTTGATAGGCTCAGAATTACTTGTTTCAGATCTGGTGAGCTCAGATGTTCTTCAGATTTTGATAGGCTCAGAATTACTTGTTTCAGATCTGGTGAGCTCAGATGTTCTTCAGATTTTGATAGGCTCAGAATTACTTGTTTCAGATCTGGTGAGCTCAGATGTTCTTCAGATTTTGATAGGCTCAGAATTACTTGTTTCAGATCTGGTGAGCTCAGAAGTAATTCCTTCAGAAGTTCTAAGGTTCAGATAATAACTTCAGAGTTTCACTTGCTTCAGATCTGGTGAGCTTAGAAGTAATTCCTTCAGAAATTCTAAGGTTCTTTAGTACGCAAATTTTAACTTTTAATCCTGCACACTGAATTAAATTATTAGTACTCCAATTTAACCTTAAATACATTGTTATCATCAAAATCAATTAAGGAGATACAAAATCATAATTTTGTTCCAACAATCTCCCCCTTTTTGATGATGACAACTATATGTATTTAAAATCAATTGTTGTTGTTTTTATTTAACATCTTGACTTCAGGTTCTGAGGTTTGCAAGCTCCCCCTGAGTCTGATAAGCTTCAAAAGTTTATCAATGATAAATATAAAACAGTCTAAGAGTAATATTTAATGTCCAATATAATTTCATATATTCTACCTTCAGAATTAGAGGTTTGCAAGCTCTATTTCTTCAGATTGACAAATATAAGATATGGTTTGCAAGCGTATCTTATATTATATGAATTTATGTTGGACAAAATTTATTACTCCCCCTCATTAAAAGTTTAAAAGACTTTAATATAACTTAACAAGAGTAGAGTTCAGAAAATGTGATCTTTAGAGCTTCAGAAATAATTTCACTGCCATAGGAAATAATATTTTCTCCCCCTTTGTCATTATCAAAAACGGGTCAGTCAAAGCACAAGTTACAGGGTAGTAAATGCACACAGCAAACAACCACCAGCAGTAAATGCATTCAACGGTAAAAGGGAATTGTTAAGTACCATGGTGAAACAGGGAATTGTTTCAGAATGAAGACGAGTTTCTTCAAGATCTGAATCAGTTCCAGGAAAAGGTGGAGTGGTTTGAATGGATGAGGGGTTTGGTTCAGAAGTGGTTGGCTTAGGAGATGAAGTCTGAAGGGGTTCAGTTTGGGATTCAGCAGGGACTTCAGAATTTTGAACATTTGAGGGTTCAGATTGGTCTACGTCCATTGCTATTGGGGTAGACTCAGAATCTTTAATAGGAGATTTCTGAGGGGATTTAGGAGTGTCAGAAATGGTTATAGTGGAAGTTTCAAAATATTGAAAACGTGAGAAGTGATAGTGACTAGTGTGTAGTTAAGTGATTATAGTGGAAGTTTCAAAATATTGGGGAAACAAGATAGTGACGTAATGGGGGCTTGGCAGTTACTTTTAATAAAATCATCATTAGCTCTCCTTCATTACCCAGCGGTTACTAGACATGATGGGAAGTTACACAGATAAGTAGTGTTTTCAGAAGCCAGCTGTCAGTTAGAGAAACTGAGTGGTCAACTAACACTTAGAGTAGGTATCTGAGTCACAAGAAATCATATTTAATAATAAATAATTCTGATTGCTTCAGATGAGAGAGTGCTTCAGAACCTATATAATAGTTTCTGAGCCGTCCAAACTTCTGAGGCCCTTCAGAACCAGTTTATTCATTCAGAGTTAACAGCATTCAGAGATATCATTCAGAAATAAAAACCATGTTCAGATTTTTCTTGATAAAATCGAAACGATCAATAGCAAGAGGTTTGGTAAAGATATCAGCCCATTGATGCTCAGTATCAATGAATTGAATCTTAATTACTCCCTTCTGAACATAGTCTCTAATGAAGTGATGTTTGATCTCAATGTGTTTAGCTCTTGAATGCAAAAAAGGATTCTTAGACAAACAGATAGCAGCAGTATTATCACAGAGAAGTGGTATACTACTTATCCTTATCTGATAGTCCTCCAACTGATGTTTCATCCAGAGCAATTGCGTGCAACACTTAGCAGCTGAGATGTACTCTGCTTCTGCTGTAGATAGAGCAATAGTTGCTTGTCTCTTACTAGCCCATGATATAAGGTTTTCACCTAGAAATTGACAGTTTCCACTAGTGGACTTCCTTTCAATTTTATCACCAGCATAGTCAGCATCACAGAATCCAATAAGCTGATAATCTAAGGATTTCTTATAAAGTAATCCAAGATTAGTGGTTCCTTTCAGATATCTAAAGATTCTCTTAACAGCAGTTAGATGAGACTCTCTAGGATCTGATTGAAATCTAGCACACAAGCATACACTGAACAAGATATCTGGTCTAGATGCAGTGAGATAAAGGAGGGAACCAATCATACCTCTGTATAATTTCTGATCTACTTTGCCTTCAGAAGACAGCTAGAGGGATGCATAGGAGTTGACATTGGTTTACAATCTTCAAGACCAAATTTCTTCAGTAAATCCTTTGTGTATTTGGTTTGATGCACATATACTCCTTCTTTTCTTTGATTGATTTGAATTCCCAAGAAGAATGTTAGTTCTCCCATCATACTCATTTCAAATTCATCCTGCATAAGCTTAGAGAAATTCTTGCAAAGAGAAGCATTAGTTGAACCAAAGATAATATCATCAACATAAATCTGAACAATCAAAATATCAGTTTTTAAGGTTTTTCTAAAGAGAGTGTTATCAACATGTCCTTTTTCAAAACCATTTTCTAGAAGAAATATACTTAACCTTTCATACCAAGCTCTTGGAGCTTGTTTCAAACCATACAGAGATTTCTTCAATTTGTAAACATGATCAGGACACTTTATATCTTCAAAGCCAGGAGGTTGTTTAACATAGACTTCTTCATAAATTACTCCATTCAGAAATGCACTCTTAACATCCATTTGAAATAGAGTGACGTCATGATTAACTGCATAGGACAAGAGAAGTCTAATTGCCTCAAGTCTTGCTACTGGTGCAAAGGTTTCAGTGAAATCTATGCCTTCTTGCTGACTATAACCTTGTGCAACCAGTCTAGCTTTATTTCTGACAACTTCTCCCTTTTCATTTGACTTGTTTCTGAATACCCATTTTGTTCCAATAATGTTCTTGTGTTTGGGTTTTGGTACCAGATTCCAAACATCATTTCTTTCAAATTGATTGAGTTCTTCTTGCATTGCAACAATCCACCCATCATCTGAGAGTGCTTCTTCTATGTTTGTGGGTTCAATTAATGAAATTAACCCAACTAGGGATTCATCCTCTTTGAAAGCAGATCTGGTCTTTCTTGGGCTATCCTTGTTACCAACAATTAGCTCTTCAGGATGAGATGATCTATACTTGAATTTACTCTTAGGTGGAGCAGGTGTCTGAGAGGGTTCAGTTTCTGAAGGGTCTTCAGTTTCAAGGCCTTCAGAGATATCTTCATTTTGAGTCTCAGATGGATATACAGCAATGGAGAGATCTTCACACTCAGAATTTGAGGAAACTTGAAATTCTGCAAAAGTCTCAGCTTGCTCTGACATTTTATCGTCAGGCTCTTTATCATCAAATCTAACATGTATAGATTCTTCAACTGTGTGAGTTTCAGAATTATACAATCTGTATGCTTTTGAGCGTTCAGAGTAGCCTATAAAGATACCCTTATAAGCTCTAGCATCAAATTTCTTTCGATAGACCTTGTTGTCTAGAATATAACAAGTACATCCAAACTGATGAAAATAAGAAATATTTGGTTTTCTTCCTTTGAACAGTTCATAAGCAGTTTTGTTCAGAATAGGTCTGATGTAGATTCTATTCTGAACATAGCAAGCAGTACTCACGGCTTCTGCCCACAAGAACTTAGCTAGGTTAGACTCAAGCATCATGGTACGAGCCATTTCTTGCAAAGATCTATTCTTTCTTTCTACAACACCATTCTGCTGTGGTGTTCTAGGAGAAGAGAATTCATGGATTACTCCATGCTCTGAGCAGAAAGATTCGAAAGAGTCATTTTCGAACTCTCCCCCATGGTCGCTTCTAACCTTCAGAATCCGAAGATCCTTTTCACTTTGTATTTGTGTGCAGAAGTCACTGAACACCACAAGTGCTTCACTCTTAGAACGTAGGAATTTCACCCAAGTCCATCTACTGAAATCATCAACCATGACCAATCCATATTTTTTACCATTGATAGAGGCTGTCGAAACAGGACCAAACAGATCAATGTGAAGCAATTCTAAGGGTCTGGAAGTAGAGACAATGTTTTTAGACTTGAATGAAGTCTTAGCAAATTTTCCTTTTTGACATGAGTCACAAAGTGCATCTGAGTGATAATCAATGTCAGGCAAACCACTAACAAGCTTTTGTTTGCTAAGCTTAGAGATCAACCTCCAGTTAGCATGACCAAGACGCTTGTGCCATAGCCATTTCTCATCACTCAGAGACAAAAGACATATAATCTTTTGGTCAACCAAATCAGAAAAGTTTACTTTATAAACATTGCCAACTCTCATTCCCTTGAATACTACAGATTTGTCAGAGTCTTTTGATACAGTACATGATTTCTTATTAAATGTAACAACACACCCATTGTCACAAAATTGACTAATGCTCAATAGATTGTGTTTAAGTCCATCAACTAACCAAACATCTTTAATGGAAAGAGAAGAATTACCAACTGTACCTGTACCAATGATCTTCCCTTTTTGTTTTCCTCCAAATCCCACAGAGCCTCCCTCTTTCAGAGTTAGGGTTTGGAACATATGCTTTTCTCCCGTCATATGTCGTGAGCAACCACTGTCCAGGTACCAGGGCTGCTGTTTTACCTTTCCTTGCATGAGCATCTGAAGCAAACATTATTTCAGATTTTGGTACCCATATTCTGATGGGTCCTTTAGAGTTAGTCTTCTGAATAGTATTCCTTCTTTGTTTTCTATGATCAACACAAGATCTAGAATTAATTAAGCTTTGACAAGAATGTTTAGGCTTAATTTGATTCTTGGATTTTGATCTGGAGTATATCACAGTTCCAAAGGTCAAGCAAGGATCTGAAGTAACTTTACCTTGATTTCTCAGAGGTTCAGATGACTTCTGAGCCTTAACTTGAGAACTTTTGGACTCAGAAATTTTAGGTTCAGAAGAACTTGGAACTTCTGAGTCTTTGGGTTCAGGTTCAGAACCTCCTTCAGAGTTGGATGCCTTCAGATCAAGTGTACCACTTTTAACAAAGGTAGAGAATAATTCAGGTGGAGTATCATCCTCACTATATGATTTCAGAGGTTTATCCCAGTTCTTAAACCGAGAATAACCAATGCCTTCACCATAGTTACGAGTCATATGATAAATCATGGAAGCCATTTTACTCCTATTGAAGGTACAACGAATAAATTCGTGAAGAGCATCTTCATGATCATCATTGAGCTTGTCTGCCAAGACATAGTTAGATTCAACATGACAAATACGAATGTTTAACGATTCATTTTCATCATAAAGAATCTTGGCATCCTTTTTCAATGATTCATGAACATTCTTCAGAATTTTGTGTTGACTTACTATACGAGAGTAATGTTTCACGGCAATCTTAAGAGAATCAATTAATTCAGATTTAGTCATGTTAGAGTATACCTCATTTTCATCATCTGAGTCATCTTCAGAATCTCTATCAGAGTTGTTACCTTCAGAAGTTCTTGCCATTAAAGCCAGATTGCCTTCTTCATCATCTTCTCCTTCAGAGTCATTCTCAATGGTCTCCCAAGTGGCTAACAAACTCTTCCTTACCTTTTCTTTGTACTTTTCTTTCCCAAAGCTCTTATTCTTTCCTTTGTCCTTGGATGACATTTCTGGACAGTCCGCAATGAAGTGTCCAGATTTCTTGCAGTTATAGCAGTTGTTCAGTTCTTCCTTTTTGTCCTTTGAAAAGGAACTTCTTGAGTTGTTTCCTTTGTTTGGAAACCTTTTGTATTTCTTGTTCCATTTCTGAAACCTTCTAACCATTAGTGCCATTTCTTCATTCTCAGAATTTTCATCCATCATATCATCATAAGTTTCTTCCTCTTGTTCAGACACTTTGATCTTTGCAGCTTTTGAGGAAGTCTGAACAGAGCTTAGAGCCAAGGACTTCATCTTCTTGACAGGTTCATCTGACATAAGTTCTAGCTCATGACTTCTGAGTGAGCTTATTAAATCTTCAAGAGTCACATTGTCCAAATCCTTGGATTCCTGAAAAGCTGTAACTTTTGGTCTCCATTTGGAAGGTAAGCTCCTCAGAATTTTCTTCACGTGATCAGATGCAGTGTAGCTTTTCTTCAGAACTTGAAGACCAGAGACAAGGGTTTGAAACCTTGAATACATGGTTTCAATATCTTCATCTTCCTTCATTCTGAACAGCTCATATTGATGAACTAATAAGTTTGCCTTAGCTTCTTTGACTTGCTTATTTCCTTCATAGGTGGAACATAGAGAGTCCCAGATAGTTTTGGCACATGACTTGTTGGATATTTTTAAATACTCAGCATGAGATATTGCACCAATAAGCATATTCTTAACAGTATGATGCTTCTTATACTGTTTCTTCTTTTCAGCATCAAAGAACTTTCTGTAGGTATTTCTTACAACACCTTCATCATCCATGTGTTCAAAATGTATACCATCTTCAATGATATCCCATAACTCATCATCGGTCCCAATGATGTAACTATACATCTTGGTTTTCCAGAAAGGAAAAGTAGTAGGATCACTGTTGAAGTAAGGTGGTTTGTCTCTGTGATTATCACTGTTCCTTTCCCTATCATAGTTGTGAGGAGGTGGAACAGCAGAGTGATCAGGTCCAGAGGAAGCAGAAGGAGAGGTAACACCAGACATGTTTTTCAACTAAGTACCCCTAGATCTTTTACTGTTTCACTGTTAAGTGAAGAGCAACAGACCGGAGCTCTGATGCCAATTGAAGGTTGAAAAACACACAAGAAGGGGGGGGTTGAATTGTGTGAGACTTTTTCTAAGTTAAAACAAATTGCAGCGGATAAGGTATAACACACACAATATATGAGGATAGGGTTAGAGAGAGATGCTCAGAATTTTTATACTGGTTCCTCCCACTAACAGGAGTAGTCCAGTCCTCTTGTCCTTCACAAGAGATTTCACTATAATCACTCAGATTACAAATGCTCAAGCACTAAGCAAGAGACTTCAAACTGCTCAAGCACAAAGCAAGAGACTTCTAACTGCTCAAGCACAAAGCAAGAGACTTCCAATGCTCAAGCACAAAGCAAGAGACTTCCAATGCTCAAGCACAAAGCAAGAGACTTCCAATGCTCAAGCACAAAGCAAGAGACTTCCAATGCTCAAGCACAAAGCAAGAGACTTCTAACGGGTTTTAATGTTAATAAAGATAAGAGATTAACACTTGATATACAATCAGAGGTGTTTACAAAATACAACTCAGTTACAAGACTAACTTAGAAAATTATCACAAAGTTTCTAAGTGTTTGATAGCTTCAGAATTTGACAGAGTTTCAGCACGTTCAGAAGCTTAAGTCTTGATTCACATTTCTTCACAAATCTTCTTCCTTTTATAGATGATAAAATGAACGTTGAAGATTATAGCCGTTTGAAGAATTGAGACGCTCCTTTGTATAGATCAGTGAGCTTATTAGCTGTTCTGATTTGCAGTCGCTTAGGAGCTTAACGTTTACTACAAAATGAGAGATTCCTTTTGGCTTTTGATATTTGAACCTTGGTGAAAGCCAAATAAGGAAATAATCGTTTCTGAAGCCTGACTTGAAAAGGACCTTTCCATGGTCAAACCTTTTCATTCTTGGTTTCTGCGTTTGGACTTAGTCAGGCACAGTCTTCAATAAAATTGTACTCTCAAATGTAGCTTAACACTTATATCTGACGAGCCTTCAGATTTTGATAGGCTCAGAATTACTTGTTTCAGATCTGGTGAGCTCAGATATTCTTCAGATTTTGATAGGCTCAGAATTACTTGTTTCAGATCTGGTGAGCTCAGATGTTCTTCAGATTTTGATAGGCTCAGAATTACTTGTTTCAGATCTGGTGAGCTCAGATGTTCTTCAGATTTTGATAGGCTCAGAATTACTTGTTTCAGATCTGGTGAGCTCAGATGTTCTTCAGATTTTGATAGGCTCAGAATTACTTGTTTCAGATCTGGTGAGCTCAGAAGTAATTCCTTCAGAAGTTCTAAGGTTCAGATAATAACTTCAGAGTTTCACTTGCTTCAGATCTGGTGAGCTTAGAAGTAATTCCTTCAGAAATTCTAAGGTTCTTTAGTACGCAAATTTTAACTTTTAATCCTGCACACTGAATTAAATTATTAGTACTCCAATTTAACCTTAAATACATTGTTATCATCAAAATCAATTAAGGAGATACAAAATCATAATTTTGTTCCAACAGAACATTCTTTGACAAACACAAGCGAATTGCACTTGCAGCTCTTAAACATAGGTCCTCCCACTTGTCGGCCTCCATCTTGGAAGTGTTTCCTTTCAACGCCTTGTGTAAACCTGATTGAATCAACACATCATTGACTTGTACTTTCCACAAGCCAAAGTTGATTCTTCCATCAAACTTCTCTATGTCAAACTTCATAGCACTTGAATAAGACATAGCAAAGCCCCTTCTTTAGCACCTTCAAAATATCACACTTCTTTTTTCTGATGTGGAAGATTAGACAATGCTGCAACCACAGAGCATACAAAGAGATGTGATATCTCACTGAACCGAAGCTCTGATACCACTGTAAGGAAATAACAACACTAAAGAAGGAAAAAAAATCACAACACAAGAATATAATATGGAAACTCCAAATCGGAGAAAAAACCACAACCGTTGTCTAAACCGACAACCAGAGAATTATCACTATGTGAAAATTTTACAACACATAGACTTCTCTCACTCTCAACCCAATGCCCCAATACAACCACACTCTCACAAAGCAAATATTTAAACTAAGAGTCAGATATAAGCTTAAAGTGCTACTGACAGGTGCAATTACAAACAAAGAACTTAGGCCTATTATATAGCTTGGTTTCCTCTTGCTTCACCATTCTAAGCGATGTGGGACTTCTCCAATAGCTATTTTTAACCTCCTTCTTTATTTAAGAGACTAGGCAATGTGGGACTTGACAATCAACCCCAACACACACTTGAGAATTGAGATACATCACTATAATAAGAGTCTAATCGTATAACTTTAAAATATTAAATTTAGTTTTTCATAAATACCACTATAAAATTATTATATACTAGCGCCACTTTAAATAAGAACTCCGTATTTTTTCTTTCTTTCTATGAGCATCCAAATTTTTCCAGTGTATATATCAATGGTTATTACACCATCCATTCTAAAAAGATGGAGCTATTTGACCAAAATACACACGTTAAGAAAATGATATAAGTGAATGAGAGATAATATTTATTTTACCAAATTATCCTTGTTACAGTAATAATGATTGCTTTAGTTCTCTCTTTCCTATGCATTTTTTAAGTACAATAATGATTAAAAAGTAAATTCTGCAAAAGTAGTATAAAAGGTAGAAATGAAAATAAAACATAAAAAATTATAAATGGTTCAAGTGTTTTGAGATAATTTTTTTTTGCAAAATTAGATTGGTCCAAAATGGACAAATCTTTTCATTGGTCCAAACTAAATTTAACCTTTTCCAAGAACTTCCTGTAAAAAAAAAAAAAAAAACCTTTTCCAAGAACTTGGGCTAGCAACTTTACTTTACCCCATTCTATAAAAAAAATAAAAAATACTTTAGTTTATCCCATGTTCAATTCTTACCTTTGCGTTTAGTTTTTGTCGCCACTTCTTTTGTTGGTTGATCATTTTGTTGTGTCCCTTTACATCAGAAAAGAAACCTGAAAATTATTTGTAGAGTTGAGATGACATTTATCTCTTTAGCTTAATTAGAGATCTAGTAGCATTAAAAAATTTGAGAAATTTATTCAAAAAATAATATTTGGGAGATAGTTTTTAAGTTGATGTGAAGCTACCTAACTTGAAATTTTATAATAATCTTACAAAATTGGAGTGTGTTCCTGTATGGAACGTCGGGGTATATATTTTGTGTGTTTAATGTTTGTGTATGATACATATGCTGAATAGGTTTATGTCTTCGATCCCTTTTTCCAGTTGATGGATGCTCTATTTATAGAGGAGGGGGGTGATGAGATGCTAAGGAAGTAACTTCCCATGACCCCTGTCATGAAGAGTGGAACAATTATTTCCTTTGTGTGATCATGAGGTGTGGAAGTTGGCTGAATGGATTCCCGCCATTTTTTCCTTATTCATAATAGTAGGATCGTGTGCTGGGGTGTATGGTACTGGACTTTGTTAGGGATAATGGGCTGGCCCAATATTTTGGGGCGACATCCTTCATGGGGATTGGCGTCGCCATGGGCGATGTTTTATCTTGGGATTGGGCTTTATCCGTAATTGGGCCTAGAAACTCCAGACCGGTACACAGCCCCCCAAGCACTAGGCTCTAGGGGAGGCGTGGTGCTGACAGTCTAGGCTATTTGTCACGTGTTCCCAGGTTAGAGGATATCACGGGTAAGCGTTATGAACCAATTGAGCACGTTTTTCAGTGGGATTTGCCAGGTCTTGGTGTTGGTTGCAACGTTTCCCTAGCGAATAGGTAGGGATATTTTTCTCTTTCTGAGCGCCTTGTTACTTTTAAATAGGCGAACCGCTTTCAGGTACCTACTCATCTTAACTCATATTCTTATTCTTCTTTATTCATTTTGTTTAAAATGTCTTCAGACGCTGTTCCTATCATCAATGCTTTGAAAGGGGTGCTTCGTAGAGGGATGGAGGACATCCTGGAGAGCACTGAGGAGTTTTGCGTGCTGGTAGGCGATCTGAAGGAGGAGAAAGATAGCCTCAATCCGTCAGAGTTGCTCTTTTTTTAGCGTTGTCTCGCCTTTCGGGAGAAGCTGCTTCGAGACGCTCCTTTCATCTTTGTTGTGGAGTGTGCTGACCTTCGAAGCCACAAAGTCACCGCTGCCATGAGTGATGAATCCTGGTACACCAAGGAGGCTATGCGTATGTATGAGGCGACTTTGAGCGCTTCTTTTGATGAAGAGGACAAGGTTAGAGCTATGGAGCAGAAGCTAGAAGTTGAGGTGGCTAAACTGAAGGAGAGGAAAAAACTACTGAAGAATGACATCCAGGAGGATATCACCAAGCTTCTGATGAAGCAGAAAAACTTATTAGACTTGCAGATCCAGCAGCGTAAGATGGGAAGTACCATGGCGAAGATCACAGATGACTTGGAGATTGTCCGGGCGGGCAAAGAGGTTCTGGCGACGCAGTAGGCTGCCGCCTTGGAGGCCGGCGACAACGTTGGTGTTTAATTTATGTATTTGCATGTTTATTTATCGCCATGGCTTTGTTGTTTTTGGCTTTTATGTACTTCTGTTATGGACTTAGCCTTTGTTTTGGTGATTGTAACTCTGACTGTTTCCCTTCTATGATGTTGTTGAATAAATGGAACTTTTGTCGCCTACTGATTGCATTGGGCGATGTAAATGCATTGTGTTAAATTTCTTATGTCGTTTGGCGTTGTGGACACGTGCTCATCATTTTGACGCGTGTCTTTACCCGCTAAGTAAAATAATGTTTTATTTGAATTATTTCCTTTAGCCATTGGTCTTTCAACTTCCCCTCCTTTTCCCTCCAATAGCCTATAAATACGGCCTTTCCTTTTTCTTTTCTTTACTTTGCTCTCTCGTCTAGCTTTTGTCAAGTTTCTAGCGTGACCTCTCTCTTGTTATCATCTCCCGTTGTTGTCTTCTCAAGGTACCTTTCTTCTTACTCTTATTTTCTCCGTTTCCTTTTTTCTTTTGAGCGAAAGGCATGGTGATCTTACGGGAGTTATGGGAGTCGTCTATGATTCCCCGTTTGTACTCAAATTTAGAGAGGCAGATTAGCGCTCACTTTACTAGGGCTGACGGCTCTTCAGATAAAAAAGGGTATTACTCCGAGATTTTTGGATCTGACTTTAGCGATAGCAGTCTAGGGGGTGATAGTGATAGTGATAGCGATTGCATAATCATTCCTCGTTCTTCTTTCATAGGAAAGGATTTGGCGTTGTACCATTCCCCCCTTCAGTATATTTTTACATCCGGGATGGCTCATTCTTCCAAATACGATTCCGCGGCGGCGATTGCGGAGTTTAGGGGAGAGCTTAAGTTGACCCTTCCAGAAAAAGAAAGAGAGATTATTATAGACCCAATAGGCGAGGGTGAGCATGTTACCACAATCAATCTGACGCCGCCTCACTACTTTTATATGTACGGTGCCTTCTTCAAAAGTCTTAATCTCTGGTTGCCATTTACGGCCTTTGAAATGGCGATTCTCCGGATCTTGAATGTGGCCCCTACCCAACTGAGCCCTAACGGGTGGGCGTACGTCAAGTGTTTCGAGGTGTTGTGTGCCGCCTTGGACATACCGCCCAGTCCTAGTGTCTTTTTCTTCTTCTACTATGTCAAAAGCCTCACCAAGGGCAAGGCAGTCACTCTGTGTAGTCAGGCGAACAGGGGTTTGTTCACCCTTTACGCCTCAAATTTCAAGAACTACCTGAATACTTTCTTGCGTATACGTCATAGTCCCGGGCTTAAGGATCTGATATATGACGAGATGGATCAGCCCTTATTCCCTTTTTACTGGACTGAAGACCCTAAGGCGATCAAGGGCATAGATGAAACTAAGCTTTCTGACTTTGATGTGGAAACGTTGTCCTTGGACAATTTTAGTGTTATGGATACTCGTGAGTTGTTGGACCGGGAGACTGATTTCCCAAGTCTCATAGCCTACATAAGTAAGCTCATCGTTGACGAAATTACTTTTACTTTTTTCTACATTTCTTTGTAATTGGAGATTTTATCTGACCCTTTGCTTTCTTTGTTTTTCTTTTGCAGAAAGGATGAGGACGTTGAAAGAAGACGAATGGGTCGCCTTCTTGGCGAAGACCAAAGAGAAAAAAGGTGACTCTGATGCTGTTGATGTTGATCCGTTGGCGCCCTTGGTGGTGGGCGAGAACAAAAGAACAAAAAGATGGAGGCGTGGTGAGGAGGATAAACCCGCCAAATCTGTGAAGCTGGAGGATGGTGCGCCTAACCTTTCTGGAGAGGGCGAGAGGATCACCATAGAAGTTAGCGGGTCTCGCAAGCCATCTGGGGGCGGTGAGGCAAAGGCGCCCATGGCCTCTTCTTCTGAAGCTGAAGTTCCCCCACCTGCTGCTACTGTTACAAGTACTCCTGCCCCGCCATCTGCTTCGGAGGGTGCTTCTGCTTTATCAATACTCATTTGGTGTTGAAAGACGACTCCAGGCTCTTTGAGAGCATGGACATGGGTGGATTGAGGAGGATGGCCCTAGAGCATGAGCTGAAGAGTTTGGTACTTAACCATGTTCTCTCAGGGCGTCAAGAGAAAGACGTGAAGGAGGCCAAAGAGATTTTGAAGAACGAGATTGCTCGGTTGGAGAGAGAACAACTAGCTGTGATAGGCAAGACGGTTGCCGACCATGAGAAGGTGGTGAACGATTTGAAGGATGGGCATGACAAGGAGCGTGCAGAGCTTGAAAGTAAGTTGGGCGAGATGACTGGGGCGAGGAATGCCGCCATCGTCACCATTCTCCATAACGCCAAAGAAGAGCTGATTGCAAGGAGGCTGTTTAAGAGGGAGTCCGGCAAACTCCGATCTGATGTGGATACTCTTCAGGAGGAAGCCCAGGACATGGAGGATGAGATTGTCGAGCTGAAAGAGGCGATGGCTGGCAAGTTTGTGGATGGTTTTAACTACGCTGTGGCGCAAGTGAAGATTCTGTTTCCAGATCTCGATCCCGCCGTGCTGGCCCAGGCGGATTTTATGAAGAAGATTGAGGATGGAAAGCTGGTTTCTCGTACCTGAAGTTTGTATCTTTTAGTTCGCCCCTAGAAGGGCTTTTTTGTAATATCTTTTTGCCCTGTTCTAACAATATGTAATGTGGTTTTGTTGTCAATTTGTGCCCAGTCGTGGCTTTATAATTTGAATGCTAAGTACTTATTATATTTCTCGTTGTGTGTTCATATTTTCTGAATTTTTGTTATATTTTTGTTATGGTATTCACGTCGTGGCGTGCTTGATAGGCAAATCCCATGTTATTATTTGGGCGTGGCTGTCAAGTCACATCGCCTTCCTTGAGTCAAGGCATTTATTGCTGACACATCACGTTTCGTGTAACCGTTATAATCGTCCTATAAGGTTATGAGTTGAGTAGGTGTAACTATCCCAGATACATTAAATGTGACTCCTTTTTATTAATACTTCTTGACGCGTCCTTTTCTCTTTATGTTTTTGTTCTGGCCATCAAGATGGATGGAAAAAATATGGAGAGAAGGGTTTCAACTAGGTCGAGAACTAAGTCAGGAAAACAAAGATTGGATGAGCTTGAGCCTCAAAACAAACATTCAGGAAAATCTGCTTCGAAAGCCAGTCGTGCCACGACGCCCAGAATGGGGCGGGCGAGGAGTCCTTCTGACATTTCAGATGAAGTGGATGAGGATTATGTTGAGTTTCTGAGGACCTATGATCCCCAAGAGGTGTACCCTCACGTGTCTTCTTCAGGAGAGGAGGAAAGCTCTCAGATTACTGTGGAATCTGAGGCCAAGCCAGAGTGCTCCCTAAAGGCGGGGATAGGTTCCAAATGAGAGTCTTGCTCCCTTTTAATAGTTTACTGAATAAACTTGCATTGTACATGGTTTTCTTTTAATGTAACTCGTTGTGTTGTTTCTGGCGTTAAGTGCCTTAATAAAATGTTTTATTGACATTTGGCGTGTATTTCACCATGTAGCGTTATGCATCGTGCAATTTTTACTATGCTCTTGGCGTCATGCGCCATATAGCTTTTATTTAACTACGTGGCGTTGTAAGCCTTAAACGTAGCTTTTATTTCACTACGTGGCGTTGTAAGCCTTAAACGTAGCTTTTATTTCGCTCTTGGCGTCATGCGCCTTATAGCTTTTATTTCACTACGTGGCGTTGTAAGCCTTAAACGTAGCTTTTATTTCGCTCTTGGCGTCATGCGCCGTATAGCTTTTATTTCACTACGTGGCGTTGTAAGCCTTAACGTAGCTTTTATTTCGCTCTTGGCGTCATGTGCCGTATAGCTTTTATTTCACTACGTGGCGTTGTAAGCCTTAACGTAGCTTTTATTTCGCTCTTGGCGTCATGCGCCGTATAGCTTTTATTTCACTACGTGGCGTTGTAAGCCTTAAACGTAGCTTTTATTTTTGAGATCTGGTAATTCAAACTGGGACTCTATGATGATTCAAACTGGATGGTGGGTCTCGATAAAAACTCCTGCTGTCGCAGGAGAAAAGAGTGTCCCATCATCTTCTGCATTAAAAAACAAACTGTCTTACAGAAAAAAAGGAAACAAAACATGAACAATGAAAATTTAAGAAGTAACACGTATTGTCTAACTGTAATAAAACCTCAAGTTCGCCACATTCCAAGTCCTTGGCAGCACTTCGCCTTTCAAAGTCTCTAATCGATAAGCTCCTCCTCCGAAGGCCTCCTATACTCTGAAAGGTCCTTCCCAGTTTGCTGCCAGCTTTCCTCCCTTGTCTCTGCCCATTGGCCTCTTTAACACTAGGTCTCCTTCAACGAAGCTTCTAGGGAATACCCTGGTGTTGTATTTGCGGGTGACCCTTTGTTTCATTGCAAATTCTCTCAAGTGTGCGCTCCCTCACTTCATCCATTAAGTCCAAGTTCTCCTGCAGGGCGCTACAGTTTTCCTTTGGCGTTATAGTCTCTCTTCTCCAGCTGGGCGGGTTGATTTCCACAGGGATCATGGCGTCACTGCCATACACCATTTTGAAAGGTGTTTCGCCGGTTGAGGTTTGGGCGGTTGTGTGGTAAGCCCATAGGATCTCTGCAACGGTTCCGCCCAGCTTTTGTTTTTGCTAGTGAGCTTCCTTTTTATGGCTTTCAGTATTACTTTGTTGGCCGCTTCAGCTTGGCCGTTGGCTTGAGGGTGCTCTACAGAAACGAATGTGTTCTGAATTCCTTTCTCCATACAAAATTGTGTTACCGCCTCACTAGTGAATTGTGTACCATTGTCTGAGACTATGAACTTCGGTAACCCGAATCTGCATATAATCTTCTTCCAGTAAAACTTCTTCACTTTCTCTGCTGAGATAGTCTCCATCGGCTCTGCTACTATCCACTTTGTAAAATAGTCTACGACCACCAGCAAGAACTTCGCCTGGTTCAAGGACGCCGGGAATGGTCCCAGTATATCTACTCCCCACATGTAAAATGGCCAGGGCGACATGACTGTTCGCAATGGTTCGCCAAGGGTGTGGTGTAAGTCAGCGTACCTTTGGCATTTTTCGCAGCTTCTCACATATCTGCTGGCATCTGATAAAATGGTTGGCCAGAAGAAGCCAGCTTTTATCACCTTTCCCGCCAGCGACCTTCCTCCGATATGGTTGCCGCACGAACCTTCATGGATCTCCTTCAGAATTCTCTGTGATTCTATCTCGCCCACACACAACATCATGGGTGCGGCGAAACCCTTCTTGTACAGCTTCTCGTTTACCAATGTGTACTGTGCCGCCAACCTTCTAAGCTTACTTGCTTCTTCCTTCTCTGGGGGTGTCTTTCCATCCTGTAGGTATTGAATGATGGGTAAACTCCAATCTCCTTCCTCTATCACCAGGACCATCACTTCGGATCCGTGTATGCTTGGCTCTTTGATGGTTTCTTGGATTACTGTTCTGTTGTTCCCCGGCTTTTTGGTGCTAGCGAATTTGGAGAGTAGGTCTGCTCTGCTGTTTTGTTATCTAGGAACGTGGATTAGTTCGAACGTACTAAATCGTTCAGCTAACGCTTTCACTTTTTCTAAGTACTTTGCTAGTTGGGGATCCTTTGTTTGATATTCCCCTGTGACTTGGTTGGTTACCAGCTGAGAATCACTCTTCATCTTCAAATCTGAAACTTCCATTTCTTTGGCGAGCTTCATTCCTGCAATCAGGGCTTTGTGCTCCGCCTGGTTATTGCTCGCCTTGAATGCAACACGCAGGGACTGTTCGATTAACATTCCATCAGGTCCTTCCAACACAATTCCTGCTCCACTGCCCATTAAGTTGGAGGCACCATCCACTGATAATGTCCACGGCGCTGTGTTTTCTTCCGAGGGTGGGGATGTCATTTCTAACACGAAATCTGCGAGTACTTGGGATTTGATGCTTCAACTTGGGGTGTATGAGATGTCGTACTCTGATAGCTCTACCGCCCATGCTACCATCCTTCCAGCCAGGTCTGGCTTTTTCAGTACTTGCTTTATCGGATGATCCGTTTTTACCACTACCTTGTGGCCTTGAAAGTATTGGCGAAGTCTTCTTGCCGTACTGACTACTGCAAGTGCTAACTTTTCAATCTTTTGGTATCTTACTTCTGCTCCTCTGAATGTTTTGCTGACAAAGTACACGGGTCGCTCCTCGCATTCTATTTCCTGCACGAGCGCCGAACTTAAAGCGTTTTCTGATACGGCGAGATACAACAGGAGGGGAACTTCAGGGCGAGGTCGGGTGAGGATGGGTGGCGATGCCATGTATAGCTTTATCTTTTGGAAAGCTTCCTCACACTGTGGCGTCCATGTGAACTTTTCGCCTTTCTTCAGGGTTGCAAAAAAATGGAAGGCCTTCTCGCCTGCACATGATAGAAACCTTGATAGCGCCGCTATTCTCCCTGTTAATTGTTGTACCTCTTTCACTGAAGTTGGGCTTCTCATTTTGATGATGGCTTTGCATTTCTCCGGGATGGCTTCAATTCCCCTGTTGGTGAGCATGAACCCTAGGAATTTTCCTGCTTGCACTCCAAAAGAGCATTTTGTGGGGTTCAATCTCATGTCATACCTTCTTACCTCTGATAAAATCTCTTCCAGGTCTTCGCCATGGCAGCCTGTGTCTGTTGTTTTAATAACCATGTCATCTATGTAGACCTCCAGGTTTTTTCCTATTTGCTTGGCGAACACTCGATCCATTAGCCTCTGATATGTGGCGCCAGCATTTTTCAGCCCAAACGGCATGACTTTGTAGAAGTAATTGCATGTGTTTGTCATGAAAGCCGTGTGGGGGGCGTCCAGGGGATTCATCTTTATCTGATTGTATCCTGAGTACGCGTCCATAAAACTTAAAGTTTTATAGCCGGAGGCACCGTCGATGAACCTGTCTATGCTTGACAAGGGGTACGAGTCCTTTGGGCAGGCTTTGTTGAGGTCTGTGAAGTCTACACCCATTCTCCACTTGCCGTTATGTTTCTTCACCATGACTACGTTGGCCAGCCATTCGAGGTATTTGATTTCTTCTATGAAGCCGGCCTTCATAAGTTTATCCACCTCCTCACTTACTGCATTTCGCCTTTCCTCGCCTTGCTTTCGCTTACGCTGTGAAACGGGCTTCGCCTTCGACGAGATGGCTAGCTTGTGTGTGATAATTCGTTCATCTATTCCTGGCATGTCCTTGGGATGCCATGCAAAAAGATCTACGTTCTTTCTCAAAATGGTGACTATCTTCTCCTTCTCCTTGCTTTCCATGGTTGATCCTATGTTTAATGCCTGAAAACTTTCCTTCCCTATCTGGATTAGTTCCAACTCCTCTATTGGGCTTAGCCTGAGTTCCTGGAAGTCCTCTCGGGGGTCCAGATCCCCCACTTCACACACATATGTGGTGTCCTTGTGTTTAAGATGCACTCCGTTTTTCCTTGTTCTCAAACTTGCGGCGTAGCACTGTCGGGCGATGGTTTGATCCCCTCTGATTATTCCTACGCCGCTGTTCTCCAAGGGGTACTTGATTGCTAAGTACAGAGTAGACATCGCCGTTCCAAGTGCGTTGAACGCTGGTCTCCCTATGATGATGTTGTAGGACGCATATGGTGTTCGAACCACTAAGTATCTCACTTTAATGGTTTTTGCTTGTTCATTGACGCCGAAGGTAGTGAGCAGCGTGATGTGCCCCATTACCTCTGCCTGTTCGCCGGCGAAACCTACTAATGTGCCACTGTATGGCTGCAGCTGTTCTCCTGATAACTGCATTGCCTTGAATGCTTCCCAGTACATGATATCCGTTGAACTTCCTGAATCAATCAATACCTTTTTCACGTCACAGTTCAGGATCTGGACTTGAATCACCAGTGGACTGTCGTCATGGGGGACGACGCCCTGGGCATCTTTTGGTGAAAAAGACAAGTCTGGTACTGGCGGGAATGCTACATGACCTACTATGTGTTGCTCCCTTACGCTTTTTCTCACGTACCGCTATGGTGTTCACAGCTATTTTGGGTACTTCTGTGTCTTTTCGCCCACACCCGGGTGGACTGTGTGGTGATCTATTTCTGGCGGGCTTGTCGCCCTCCTTCCTTGCAGCTTTCTCAATGAACTTCCGAAGATGTCCGCTTCTGATTAGCTCCTCGATCAGATCTTGTAACCTGTAGCATCGTTCCGTGTCATGGCCTTTGCACCTGTGGTATTTGCACCATTCATTGGCATTGGGCCCCATCATAGGGCGATTTGTTGAAGGTGGGGGCGTGGCCAAATTGGTGTGAAAGATTTCTTCCAAGATGTGAAATTTGGTGTCGTTTAAGGGCGTATATCTGTTTCACTGGTACTGGCCCTCATCATGTCGCATGAAGGGGCGTTGCATCCTCCTTCCTCCGCTCTGCCATCCGCTTTGGGATGGCGCTGGTCGGCTCCTATTTTCTAGGGCTCTTTCTTTTGAATCTCGCGTTCTTTTTTCGGCGTTGCTCTCTTCGCCTTTGATGTAACATTCCGCCCTCTTCATAACTTCCTGCATATTCTCTGCTTGTTTCTGTGCCAGGGACTCGTTAAAGTGCTCTGCTCGAAGGCCGTTGTGAAAAGCTGCTACGAACATTTCTTGGTTGGGGTTGGAAACCTTGATTGTAGCCTCGCAGAACCGGGCGAGGTATTCTCTGTGGGGTTTGGCGTGGCCTTGCCTCAAGGCGAACATATTTGTCGCCGTGACTTTGATATGCTTGCTCCCTGAGAATTGGTGCACAAACTTTTTGTGGAAATCCGTGAGATCAGTAATTGAATTCTTAGGCAAGTTCATGTACCATCTCATGGCGGCCTCTTTGAAGGTGCTGGAGAGCAACTTGCATTTAAGATGCTCATCCGCCCCAATGATGGCAGTCTGGGTGCCTACTGCCATGAGATGCTCCGTAGGATCAGTTTTCCCATCGAAACTTGGGAGTTGTGGTATTTTGAAGTTTGCAGGGACTTGGGCATCCCATAAAGCTTGTGCAAGAGGCTGGGAGACTTCTATGTTCTCTTCCTCTTGGTTTTTGGCGATTTCATCAGCCTTTTCTTTTTCTAAGGTAGCAAATTTCATTGACAGCCGCTTGCAGGTTCATTTGTTGTTGATTGTTATTTTCTCCCATGCTGATGACAGTTTTTCTTTCTTGTTAGGCCTGGGAAGAGTTTCACCAGGCCCCACGGTGGGCGCCAAAATGTTCCTGTATGGAACGTCGGGGTATATATTTTGTGTGTTTAATGTCTGTGTATGATACGTATGCTGAATAGGTTTATGTCTTCGATCCCTTTTTCCAATTGATGGATGCTCTATTTATAAAGGAGGGGGTGGTGAGATGCTAAGGAAGTAACTTCCCATGACCCCTGTCATGAAGAGTGGAACAGTTATTTCCTTCGTGTGATCATGGGGTGTGGAAGTTGGCTGAATGGATTCCCGCCATTTTTTCCTTATTCATAATAGTAGGATCGTGTGCTGGGGTGTATGGTACTGGACTTTGTTGGGGATAATGGGCTGGCCCAATATTTTGGGGCGACACTTCATGGGGATTGGCGTCGCCATGGGCGATGTTTTATCTTGGGATTGGGCTTTATCCGTAATTGGGCCTAGAAACTCCTGACCGGTACATAGTGTAACATGCATTTTTATAAATTCATGTCCTATAAGTGTATCTTAAATGGTAGCTACCAGAGACATTATTGAAGTGATTAGGGTTCGAACTTTAGATTTTACATATTTTCACATTTATTTAAATGTGTGAGTCTACCCATTAGACTACTTAAAAAAAATATTGATTCCTATAATGTTACTGAATTTTAGTTTACTCCTTTGTAATATTTTTTTGTAAGTTTTAGTTTATAATACACTATTTATAAAGTGGTCTATGTATTACTCCTTCCGTTCCAAAATATATGTCCCTTTGAAGAAAAAATTTGTTCCAAAATATATGTCGCTTTACAATTCCAATGAAGCATTTAATGCTATTTTTCCTATTATACCCTTAACTTTTTATTTCTCTCTCTTCTTTCAATTCTTTCATTTATCTTTCCCATACAATTAATGAATGACAATTTTGTAAACTTACTCATAATTTCTCTTTTCTATACAACAATGATTACATTTCTTAATTTGTGTAATATGGTCAAAACGACTTATATTTTGAAACGGAGAGAGTATAACTCATCTTGAAGAAAACTCAATTTTAATAAAATTCAACAAAAGCTATTAAAATTTAACAAAATAACTTTTAGAGCATTGGAAGTGCGTTTAGATAGTTACAACTTACAAGGCAAACGCAAATCCAACATCCTATTAAAAGGAATTCCTTCTAAATTATGCAACCACTATATGGGGAGAAAATAAAGCAATAAGGTTGTGCCACAACTTACTAATTTCTTCACATCTTTTGTCTTTTTCTTTTGCTGGTCAGTTTTGGACCATTCTTTCGATCAACATACACGGCACACATAGAGATTCTATAACATTGGACATTTCAAATAAAATCATATACTAAAGGGATGGGTGTCTTCAATTTATTTATGAATTAAGAAAATGAAGATAAAGCAACAAAAGAAATAGAAATAATAAAGAAAAAGTACAATACAGTAAAAAAAACCAAATTTTTATACTTTTAATATATTGAATGTATAAATTTTGAGACATTATTTCTTTACTTATATGTTTAATCAGTGCATTCAGTGTACTATTTAGCATTTTCTTTTCAAATAAGTTGATGAGAGACTCTTGAAATGAAATAGGTGTTTGATGGAGAAAAAATGTAATACAAATTTGATATGATCCATTTCTAAAAAGAAAAAAAAAAAAAAATTTCATTGTTTTAGAAAATGTAGATATAATTGCTCACTTTGATAATTTTCTCTCTCTCTCTCTCTCTTTCTTCTTTTTGTCCAGAATTTTTTCTTTCTTTAGTATCAAGTACACACAAAAATTTGTAATAAAAAAACACATATTTTAAAACAATGAAAATAAAAAATGTTTTCACAAAATAAACAAAGTCTTAGTTACCCTAAAATATGTTATCATTAAGTTTTACAATTTTGAAATTTCTTACTATTAGTTTTAGTTTTTAATGGGCAAAATTTAACATTTTTTTACATGATATGGACTTATATTGGTTTAACATGATATATAGACATAATATATACACATTTTGAACATAAAAATGTCATAATATTAGGATTAAAATGAAAAATAAAATAGCCACTATAGAGACTAAAAACAAAGGAAAAATATTTGTAAGAATGAAAACAAATAATTTTATTTTACAGGGACGAAAACTAAAACTCACGATAAAAATAAGAACCGAAAATAGTTTTTACCCTTATTATTATTAATGTAAACAATGGAAGCTGCAAATACTAAAAAATCATAATCACATTACATATATACATTTCACATCTTACGTACGATCATTAACAATGTGAGACTACAATGTTAGATGAGTTTGGGTTCATTCTTAAAAGTTAATATTAGGAATGCTCAAATTCAATCCAATCCAAAAAATAAGCGCAAATTAATCCAAAAACAGCGAAAATCGCAAAAAATGAATAATTTTAGATGTGTTTGGATGTCTTTTTATGAAAACCGCTTGATCGGATCAGATTTTTGATTGATTTTTCAAAATCGAAACAAACCGCATATATATTTTTTAATACTTATTTAACTTTTTATTAGTATGATATATTACATTAACATATTAATGATTGGTTTTAAAATTTCTTAATAATACTTATTAGTTCAATTCATTCTATTTCATTTTACTATTTCATAGGTTTCAAATATAAAACTTTGGATCGAATAAATTTTTATCTAAAAACCGATTCAAATCAAACCGCGAGCACCCCTAATTAATATGATGTTAAATAGATTTAAATATCACTCTCAAAAAACAAATGTGTTGAGACACATATATACATCTAGAACTAAAAGTAAGGAATTTCAAAATTGTTTATTTTTCTTTATTAAGAAGCTAAATTAGTCTACCCAAATTGATACAAAAACCTAAAATTTTAAGAGGAACACACTCTTAAATTTCAAGCCAATATTACCGGACCAAGTGGGTTAAAATTTCAAAATTGTAAAACTCAATTTCAAGGTAAACTCATCATGATTCAAAGAATGCATCATTCATTTCTATCTAATTTCAAGGTAAACTTTGTTAGTACTGTATTGAATTCAACTCTGTCCACTTTCACAATACAAATTTCAGCATATTACTCCAAATCATAAAGAACATTCAATTTTTTAAAAGAGAAAAAATAAAAATAAAATTACAGAACAGGAGATAATTATTAATTACATGAATAACTTGGTCAATATTTTAATTATAATAATATAATATAGCAAAGGTAGGTGACAAACAAATAATATATTGGCAAATGCCTCAATTAGACCCCATTCAAAGAACCAATACCTAACAACCCATTGCACTTTATGATACACACTATTCACTTATTCCTTATCACCATTTGGTATTAGGTGATTACAATTACTCATCAACTGACTCAAATCAAAACAAATCAACAATTCTTGAAATAGGTTTCCAAGAATAACTCCGTCACACAATTTTCAATCTCAACCATCGCAGAATTCATTTGAAATTAATTTTATTATTGTTAATCATGAGGTGTTTGATCTCAAATTAACGGTCGAGATTATTTACTGTGTGAAAATGTACTTCTTTTACTGCAAAGAATCCAGATCCGTCTTAGTACTGCAAAATGTCTGCAGAAGCCATAATAGGTTGATTCATATAAGACATATTATTATTCAAAGAGTTGAAGCTCCAAAAACTCCATTGCTTGAATTCATGGCACCAACAATTTCATTCAAAGATTCCAACCTGTTACTCAACTCATTCATCTGAGCCTTCAAAACTGAATTTTCAGCTTCAACACTCAAACACTGTTGAGTGGTGATATGAACACTTGTGAGTATTTCTTGATTCTCTTTTCTCAGTTTAGTAACTTGAGAAACAAGATCATCCAAGTGTTTCTGTTTCCTCATCCGAGACCGACGAGCTGATTCTCGGTTCGATATCATCCTCTTCCTCTTTCTTTCATTCATCAATAACTGTAAATCTTCTTCTGAACCTGAGTTTTGTAGCAGAGATGAACCTGAAGATGTTCCACTTGATGAAGCCATGATGAAATATTAATTAACTTAATGACCCTTTTAATAATAATTATTACTAATAACAAAGATAAAAACACTAGCAGGACCCAAACACTAGAAATTTAACTAACAAATTCAGAAAAATACAGCAGAAATATTATTATAGAGTTTTTTTTAGCTCAAAATATTAATATATAAATATATAGATATTAATTATTATGATATTATAGATGATATAGGATTAAACTAAAAAGAAATAAAAATCATGAAACGTAGTAAAGCCAATAGAGGAAAACAACAGAGAAAGATTGAACTAAATGGGTCCTGCGTCTAACAGTGGAATTGATCATACAACCAGAAAAGAAGATTTCACTGAGAATTGGATACATGAGTATCAAAGATTAATAATAAGATGTTGGACATTTAATTAATTTATTATATGATGAAATTTCTAATATGAATTTTTTTGAGAGGGGGAAGAAATGAAAGAGAAGTTTTGGCAGAGAACACAAATGCAATGATGGACCATATGATATATAAAAAATATTTAGTGGCTATTTGGAAAGTTTGAGTGATATGATAGGAAAAAATGAGAAAGTGGAAGAGGACTCTCTGTGATTTGAGTAGGGAATTTATAGAATGCTAACTAGTTGGTGGAGAATATTTAATATTTTTTATTTTATTATATATAAGAAAGAAACAATTAAACAAACAAGTAAAAGTAGGGTCTATTTTAATTTGGGGTCATTGCTTAATAATGGCAAAATAAATATTGAAATGACAAAAAAGAGAAAAAGGTTATTTTAGAAGGTTGGTATGATAAAGGAGTTAAAGAAAAGAAAGAGAACTAGTGTTATTCTTCACACTATTTTTCTTTTATAATGGATGGATGCGATGTGATGTAACTGAGGACCTCTAACATATTACATAAACTCCTTACTATTAAATCTTGTGGCTTTCATTAATATTATTTATACACTGAAAAATATCTTTTAATAAATACTATACTATTGAAAAATTAATATTTTTACGATCATTTTTATAAAAAACAATTCATTTTTTAAATTTATTAATGAATTAACCAAGCACATCATTTATTCATTGAATCTAAAAAGTTAATTATTTTTTATAAAAAAATATCAAAACTACCGTAATATTTTTTAGAATTAGAAGAATATATATGACCTCGTTTAGATTGACATGTTTTTGAGTTTATGTGAAACAATTTATGCAAATAAATAAACTTTTATTATAATTATAAGTTTTATGAAGTAGTTTATAGTAAAAAAAAGGTTATAAAGATAATTTTTATTGATTAAAATTTATACTTTAAAATAATTTTTTTATTTATATAAATTATAATCATATGCCTAAAAAATAAGTTAAATTTAAATGGGTCATATATCTATTAAAATCTATCTTTCAATAAACTGGAGGAAATTCAAACGGGTCATATATCTATTAAAATATATCTCTTCAAAAATATATATATATATATATATATATATTAAAATACATCTTTCAATAAATAGGAGGATTGTGAACAATTTGTGGTGATTTAGCTCTTTGCTAGCACCTTTTTGATTTAAAAAAAAAAAAAAACGGATTGTGAACAATTTATAGAAGAACGGGGCAACTACCAAGAAAGACATGATGTGAAAATAAAGGGTGAAAGAAGACAATAGAAGGGTCCTGTTACAGCTGGGAAGCAACAATGATGCACAAATGCTTCATAGTATTTGAAAATACTTCCAAATAGTTTCATTATCACAGAACATGACTGTTTGGCTGTATAGTATGTTATGATCAGCTGATTGAATATTATAAGCGACTCCTATGTCAAGAGATTTTCTAAACTTTGTTTGAGTTTCAAAAATTTTCATAGTTTAAACTATAAATAAAGTGGATTGGATAAGTCAATCGATTTGAGTTACGAGTTAACGGAGTTAAAGTTTGTACATATAATATTATTACAGTGCAGTTTAGTTAGTTACTTTCCTTTATACACGTTATCTTAAGTTGAGGTTGTATAGTTGCTTAGCATGTGCCTCATGTAGTGTAGCCTAGTTTAGAGGTTGTTACAAGTTAATTACATCATGAACTACCTATAAATGGTTCATTGTAACTGATTTGTTCATTATCAATGAAATAACATTTTGATCATTCTTCAACTTTCTCTCTTTTCTTCTCTGATTTCAATAGTGAAATCCACCATCTTCAAGAACTTCATGTTGGTATCAAGAGCTCTGCTGCGCATCGCTTCTTCTTCCTTCTATGGCTCCTCGCAACAATCCTTCAGCTATTGCCGATCCTTCTCAAAAGCCCGGCAATGTTTACTACGTTCATGCTTTAGATGGTCCTAATTCGATCTCAGTGAAACCAGTCTTAATCACTCCAACTATATGCAGCTTGGGCACGATCGATGAAATGTGCTCTTGGAGGTAAGAACAAACTTGATTTTGTTGATGGCACTATTGATGTTCCAACTGATTTTGATCCAAACTTTAAGGCGTGGAATCGATGTAATATGCTTGTTCATTTATGGATCATGAATTCAGTTGATGATTCCATTGCATAGAGCATTGTTTTTCTAGATAATGCTATTGATGTTTGGAATGAACTTCGTGAACGATTTTCTCAAGGTGATTATATTCACATTTATGAACTTCAGTGTGAAATTTTTAGCTTGAAACAAGAACCTCGATCTGCTTCTGAATTTTTCACTGCTTTGAAAATTCTTTGGAAAGAACTTGAATCCTATCTTCCTGCACCTGTTTGTTCTTGTCTTATGCGTTGCATTTGTGAGTCTGGTATTAGGAATGCTTAACTTCTCTTGAATCTATGGAGGATAGGAAAGATGTTGATGACAATATAATTGTTAAAGGAAATGGCAATGACTCATTCACTTTCACTAAGGAGCAATATACTCAATTGGCAAATTTGCTTAAAGCTTCAGGTTCTTAAGGGAATACCTCTAGCCAGGTCAATGTTGCTAGTGGACATGTTGTCTTAAGTATATCTAAACTTGCTTGCCTAGTTGATAGTGATCCTAATCAGTGGATTGTAGACTTTGGTGCAAGTGATCACATTTGCTATAACCTGAAGTGTTTTAGTTCTTATAATTCCATTTCACCTATTCATATCAAATTACGAACTGGTAATGCTTCCATAGCAAAATATGCTGGCACAGTCACTTTTACTTCAGATTTTCAGATTACATATGTACTTGATTTTCATCTCAATCTTATATCTGTTCTAAAATTGTGCCTTGATGATGGTTTAATTGTAACTTTTGATAGTGATAAATGTTTGATACAGGTAAAGGAGACATTAAGGATGACTGGTTTGGCTAGACTCCAAGAGGGATTGTACTACCTTACCACCTTGTCTGATTCATCAACTGTCATTGCTTCCTCTCAAATTTTCTCCACCATTATTCCTAAGGAAGCCCTTTGGCGTTTTAGATTAAGACATTTGTCCAATAGTAGACTTCCAAATTTGCATAAACAGTTTTCTTATGTAAATGTTGATGACAATTCTATATGTGATATATGCCACTTTGTAAGACATAAGAAATCAAAATTTTCTTTGAGTTCAAGTAGAGCTTCCAAATGTTATGAACTTTTTCACTTTGATATATAGGGCCCTGTTTCTATTCCTTCAATCCATGGTCATAAGTATTTTGTGACTGTTGTTGATGATCACATCAGGTTTACTTGGATTATTTTATGTAAATCCAAATCTGAGGTTTCTACTCTTGTTCAAAATTTTCTAACCATGATTGAAAACCAATTTGAATGTCATGTTAACACTGTTAGAACAGATAATGGTCTTGAATTCTTGATGCCTCTTTTTTATGCTTCTAAGGGCATTGAACACCATACCAGTTGTGTTGAAACTCCACAACAGAATGGTCATGTAGAAAGAAAACACCAACATATCTTGAATGTAGGTAGAGCTTTGGTTTTTCAATCTAACTTACCTAGACAATTCTGGTCTTATGCTGTTTTACAAGCTACCTACATTATCAACAGAATTCCTAGTCCCTTATTGAATAACAAATCACCCTATAGTATTAGATTCCAACAAGATCCCGATTTACATGAATTAAAAGTGTTTGGATATTTGTGTTATGCTTCCATTATTCATAGTTACAGAAGATTGGTGGGTAAATTGTTTTATCTTACTACTATTAGGCCAGATATAGCTTTTGTCACTCAACAACTCAGTCAATTTCTTACTTGCCCTACTCATACACACTATGACACAGCTTAGTTGTTAGATATTTGAAAAGTTCACCAGACAGAGGTTTATTTTTCAAAAGAGATTCACAACTTCACTTACTAAGATTTACAAATGCAGATTGGGCAGGGTGTGTTGACACCAGAAGATTTACCACTGATTATTGCTTCTTTCTAGGCTCTTCTTTGATTTCATGGCGTGATAAGAAGCAACATAATGTATCCAGAAGTTCTTCTGAAGCTGAGAATGAAGCCATTTTCCTTTGCATCTTGTGAATTACAGTGGTTAGTTTATCTGCTTACTGATTTGGCAGTCTCTTGTATCAAACCTCTTGTACTCTATTGTGACAATCAGAGTGCCCTCCACATTGCTGCTAATCCGGTATTTCATGAGAGGACCAAACACCTCGAGATTGATTGTCATTTTGTTAGGGAAAAGCTTCTTAAAAGAGTGTTCAAACTCATGCATGTGCATACCAAGTCCCAGGTTGCAGATTTCTTCACTAAGCTTTTGCCACCTAAGAGTTTTCAATCTTTCATTCGCAAGCTTAACATGTTAGATATCTACCATGTTTAGATTGAGGGAGAGTATTACAGTGCAATTTAGTTAGTTACTTTCCTTCTTATACAAGTTATCTTAAGCTGAGGTTGTACATTTTCTTAGCATGCGCCTCGTGTAGTGTAGCCTAGCTTAGAGGTTGTTACAAGTTTTGTTAGATCATGAACTACCTATAAATAGTTTATTGTAACTAATTTGTTCATTATTAATAATGAAATAACATTTTGATCATTTTTCAACTTTCTCTCTTTTCTTCTCTGATTTCAATGGTCAAATCCACCATCTTCAAAAACTTCATGAAACATGACATGACATGTATGACTATATAATAAATCATTTTGTTCTCCAATGTGTAGTTTAGTTCAATAAGTTGAGATACTAAAGGAGTATTAATAAGAAGTTGAGGTCATAATGATACTAGCAAATTATCCATCACTAAACAAACTAAACACTAACATTTGTTTATAAAAATTATGTCTTAGACTCTTAGTAGTCACATTACATATTGACAAGATATTGCGGCTAAATTGAGAATTTACTCTCAAATAATTATAATTAATTATACCAAATAAATGGGTATATCTATATAAAATTTAAATATAAAGAGCATTACACCAAAAGAAAAATATAGAGCAAAAATATGTTCAACCTAAAATTATACAAAAGGTAATTGAAAAATATAAGCACGTTGAAAAAAAAATGATGGAATGTATTTTCATCTTAATGCAAGTGATTTAGGGATGATCCGTCAGTCCAATATAAATTTCAATCTCGACTCAATTCAGAATAATAGTTTTAAATTTTTTTATTTTTGATATTCTTACAGTTTTTTTTTCACCGTCGATCCTTTTATTAGAGGTATGTCAGATGTTGGACACTAAATGTATACTTCTTTCGACCAAAATTCATACTTCTATGTAAGAAATTGTATTAAAAAGAAAACTCCATGATTAAGAAAATATTGGCAATTTGGTTGGACTAAGTAACTTGCTCCATCTTTTTCACTTGTCCCATACACACAATTAATGAAAAGTGTTCCATGATAAGACACAATGAGCTGTTGGAAGAATTATATTATTCCTTATAGAATCTCATTCTCAAAATAATTGTACTAGATCTTTTTTCTCGTAAATTGTTTTCTGCAGAAAACGCTAAATTTGGATTTTTTTTTTTTTTTTTTTTTTAGGATTTAGATGAAGAATTTAAATGCATTTTGAATTCAATTTTGTATTAATGGTTGCATCTGATTGATAGATAACGAGATTTTTAGAATATGTGATTACAGTTTTATATCAAAGCAATGTATCTAATTTGTCAATATATTAATAGAACTTCTCGTGGTGGATGTTGTGTTACATTGTGCTTCTAACAGATTCAATGAAGTAATATTTCTTTAAAACCAAACCAAAATGTGTGTCCAAAAAAAAAAACCAAACCAAAATGGATGGATGGTTTGAATTGCTTGAATCTTGAACCGGCTTTTATCTATTATTTTGACGGATCAATTGTGATTTTGGGTCGATTTGGATTAGCTTATTTTTGAGCAGTTTATGCAATATAAATTAGGTTTTATGATATTTTATAAGTTCAAATTAGTAAAAATTGTATTTTTATAAGCTATTTTATCATAAACTATCTTGAAAAACTTATAATAATATATAAAAATTGCATAAGTTATTTGCATAAACTCAAAAATAAACTAATCAAAACGGATCCAAAGTATCGGCTAAAGTGATTTAAAACTGTTGAACATATGTAAATCAGACATTTATTTATTCATTAAATATTAAAAACATGTGGGAAACCAAAAAAAATAATTCGGAGGAGATTAGGGATGACAACGGGTCGGGGTTTTACACTTCCCAAAATTGACACCCGAATCCGAATTCAAAGGTTATTCAGGTGGCAAAACAAAACTCACACCCACACCCATTGAGTGCAGGTTTTTCCACCCAAAGTCAAACCCCCAACAAGATTCCACATTCAAATGACAACCATTCCAATAATTAAATTACAATAAAATAATAACATAGTTTTCAGCAGTCTTTATTATACAATTAAACACAAATGACAATACAATAATAACATAATTTGGTAACATAGTCTTCGACATAGACTTTCAAGAATATTGTAATTTAATATATAAGTGGGTGTAATTTCGGGTTTCGGATGTGGGTTTGAGCGATCTCGAACCCGAAATATCGGGTGTCATCTGAACTCCATCAACTCCACCATATTTTACACATCTCAGAAAAATAACTCAGAAAGGTGCATTCCGAAGAAGCAAGGAGATTAAGGGAAGGCAATCCCCCACCATAGGGGGTAGCTTTCTTCACAAGGCAACGAGATTATTTTTATGTGTAATTTTTTAAAACTCTTTTGTTATGATGATTACATCTATGAGTAGCTAAATTCCTTAGCTTAAGTCAAGTAGATGAACTCCCATAGGATGACTTGATATATGTAATTGGTTTGAAAAAGCTTATTTATCTACAATTCAGTTTATTATTTTTAATTATCTTCTATTCATTCATGCTAATTTATAGATAAATGTACATATTTATGAATTGTATTAAGAACTAGGTGTCGTCGTAACAGATCCCTATATCTCGATCTAGGATAATTAATCCAATCGGCATTGGGGAGATAATATCAAAAACCTGGGGTTAGAGGCTTGATGACAGAAATTTCTGCACTATTTTAGGTAGTATATTAGTAAATAAATGACTCAAGACAAGCTCAGATACGAAGAAAACCCAAGCATTCGAAGCAAAGCGCCAGAAGGAACAAGAATACGAGAAAGAAGCAAAAATATGGATTTGCGTTGTCATCGCAGTACTGCGATGACTCCCATCGTACTACGTTGGGAGTTACTTGGTGGCCAAGTTGAAAACGTGCAAAATCCAGTTTTATTTTTGCAGAGAATCAACGTATCGCAGTACGATGGACCCATCGTGATATGATGATGGCTTGCTGAGACACGTTTAGAGAACTATAAATAGAGCTCATCTCCCTTATTATTTTTCATTCAGAAATTTGAGAACTTTTTCTATACAAAGAGTAGTTCTAGAGGAGCTCTACGGGAGAAATTTTCCCCCTTACGGGAAAGCCATCCTCAGCAAGGTAATTCTTCTTTTTTTAGGCTTTTATAGTTTTTATTCTTGTAATTTAATTATGTAAGCCTATGTAATAGATCCTTAGGGTTGTGGTGGAGAAGATGAACTCCCCTATGAATATTTGGAGTCTTTGATTGAGTCAAAGTTATAATAAATGTTTATTAGTACTATTTGTCTTATTTACTTTCATGCAGTAATTACGGTTCTGAAATCCTTTCGGATGGAGGAACCGCTCACAGACTCGGTTATTAGAACAGACTAATAATGGTTCCGAAATGGCAGTAAGTAAATATAGGGATATAGAGAAGGTAACATCCTGAACAACCCTTTGAACTGAGAGGAGTAGAGGAGGAATCACGAACTAGTTGTGAACTGAGCAATTAGAGGCTGAACAGTCTGATACTATGCCCTACAGGCAATGTGTGATGGGCATAGTGCATATATATAAATAACTCATGTTGTAGTTAGGGTATGTGACAGGTATCCTAGTTATGATGTAGGGAGACTTTATGTATATTAGGGTGATAGTAAGGTATCGCCACTTCAAGAATAGAATCGACGCCGCTTGTTAGGCTAATTTACTATGTTATACACCGATCATGCTGAATAGTAGTAGGGAAGGAACTCCAAACCACCATACCTATCCTCTATGTTTCTGTTTCAATTTTACTTTTCTACAAGCATTTCGCTAATTTTATAAAACCCTTTTCAAAAACCAAAGTGAATGCAAAACCGCAAGCTTAGATAACGTTGGTCGTGTGATTGTCACGATCCCTGTGGATACGAACTTATTCTAGACGCCTAAAGTGTGAATTATTACTCGACAAACACTGGTACGCTTGCCAGGCCGTAGTCAAGGCTAAATAGGATTGACACTCACTAAATTAATGCTTGCATGATTTCCAACTGGTGTTAGTGGCCGATGTCTTCAATTGCATACAATGATTTTTGTATGTGAGAGCACATTTCACTATTTTGTTAATCCATCGTGATAATAAAAGAAATTGTAGGGGAACATAACGCCATATTACCAAGTAGAAATAAGGGTGGAATTTGAAACAACTTAATCATCTTCGCATCTAAATTCAATTATCATTACTATCTCTATTTTTATCTTATATCATCAAACCTAAAGCGAATGCAAATTTACTTTCCTATCTAATTCCTAAATTAATCTAGTTAATTTGGCACGATCTCTGGAGACGAATCTTTTATATTATTATGTGAAGACAAACTGATGCACTTGCTAGAGGTCAGTCACCATGTTGCGTAAAAACATGTGCAAGCGTACACACCCCAAACTTATATCCAGTAATAATGAAGAAATCGTACCCACAAGAATTGTTTACGGGAACTTTTTTATTAAACCAAACAAATACCTTTTTTTTTCAAACAAACAAAATACATTTTTAATCCATGAGCAAAGAGGTAACCAAACAACATTTTAGGGTTTCAAAGTTTTAAAGAACATAATTAAAAAATTGATTAAAGATCGTATTTGGAAACGATGTTGGAATCATGATTCATTCAACTTACCATATAGTATTTGGGAGTGATCGCATGATATTTATGTCATTTGTGAGAAAACTAAAATTTTAATATATCCATCGATAACGTGAGAATATGAAACGGCGCATAAGTTGTAAAGGTGTGAAAACACAAGAAGGGGGGGTTGAATTGTGTTTTGTTGAATTGTGTTTTGGGTAGTTTTAAAAACTTCTTCTAAGTTTTGCAACTTATCAGAATTAGCAGCGGAATAGTTTTAAACACAAACAACTTCTGGCAATGGTGAAAGTAAAACAGAGTAGAGAAAGAAGAGATGAACACACAAGATTTATACTGGTTCCTCTCACAAACCGAGAGTAGTCCAGTCCCCTTGCACTTCCAAGGGATTTCACTATAATCACACAAGATTACAATTGCTCAAGCCAACTGCAAGAGACTTCCTTTGCTCAAGTAACACAATACAAGAGACTTCAAATGCTCAAGCTCACAAGCAAGAGACTTCTAACACAAATAGTAAATACAAAGTTTGAACAACTGATAAACAATATCAAAGTTCTTAGAACAAAATAATACAACTTTGAAAACAAGACTTTTCTTAAAATTCTTGAAAAGAAAACTAAGGTTCAACAACTGACTAGTCAGAAGTTGAAAACTGTTTGTCTTGAATTTTGATATAATCTCAAGTTGTATCTAAGCTAAAAATTGCTCTTAGAAATTCAGCAGTATAACAACGCTTTTGTTCTTCGTAAGTGTGTTGTTGTTGTCTTCAAATTCTTCCTCCTTTTATAGATGATGTTGGAGCGTCTTGAATTTGAGCGGACAAAGATGAAAACAACTACATAGTACTGTACTAATATTTTCATTTGAAATGTGCTTATTCAAATCAAGTAAAGAATAAAATCTGAGCCTTGATTTCGAATATTCGCCCATATCAGGAAAATAAAGATAGTACAATAGTACAAACGTCATTATCATGAGGATAATGATCTTGTAAGAGATTTCTTCCGCATCTTCAGATTTTGCCATATAGATGATAGTCGTTATAGAGAATAGAATGTTCTTCTGGCAAATCTTGTTGTTTCATCGTCATCAGAATCTTGAGATATGAGTTCTGCTTCTGATGAGTACAACTTCTGGTTGACTTTAACTTGGCAACTTCTGATGACCACAACTTCTGGTGTCATTCATCAGAACTTGCTTTTTCCCAACTTCTGGGAGCGCTTCATAGCATAGCAACCAGAACTTCAAATTCTAGTGAATATAAAATTTTAACTTATATACCTGCACACTAGAGTAAATTATCAGTACTCCCTATTGTATATTAATATTATTGTTATCATCAAAACTACTTGGGTTATATTAGAACCAACTTTGTTCCAACAGTTCTCATATCTAAGTTTGCTTAATTAGTTTTGCTTAAGTCTAAGTTTTTTTTTTTTTTTAAATTTTTGTTTTGCTTAAGTCAAAAGAAGAAGAAAAAAAATAGAATCATTTAAGAGAAATTAATTTCCTTTGACTCTTTCAAAAAATTCTTTTGACTATTTCAACAAAAAAGGGAAAAAGATGAGATAAATGAGGGAAACATAATCCAAATTATTAATGATACTTCTTATTTAAGTTTTCATATAAAAAAAAATTTGACCAAAGAAAAGAAAACGATATCTATGACCCAAAAAAGAAATCCATAAATATTGTAAGAAAAACTAATCTATAAATAAAATATAGAAACTAAGTAAAATAATTTTATTAGAGCAGGAAAGTTTTTTTTACTTCTTGAAATAGTATAAAAACACGGCCTAGCAAATCTGTTTCACTCATATCAAAGATTACCATCGCAGTTACAAAATCCAATAGGTAGAAGAGGTTTCCATACTTGTAACGACGTTTGGTTTGCTGATGAGATGGAGAAATCAAGGAATCACATTCCAAACGATCTGGCATTCTCCATTCTGTCAAAACTCCCTTTAAAATCTTTGAAGCGATTTAAATGTGTAAGCAAAACATGGTCTATATTATTTGAAAATCCCCATTTCATTAACATGCTACACACTAATTTCATATCTAATCCTCACATTTACTTCAACGATACATCTTTCATCCTGCATGAGATTCTATATTCTGATGAATCTACTCAACTTTATTTCTCTTTCCATTCACCTTCTGGGGAGAGGTTTGAGGATATAGTCAAATTAGACATTTCAAACAAATCACAATAGGAGGACCATGCTTTAATATTTTATATTTTTGCAATATCACCGGAAGAGAGAAGTTATTTACATGCTGCCATCACAATAGTTATTTATTATGTTTAGTTGTTCAACACATTGTTCGACTTTCATTTGAGTTATTTAAAGTCAGCTTTGTATAATGTGACAAATTATTGGGTTGTTCTCTATATTTTGAATAAAGTTATTTTTGTAAGCTTATTATATGATTTTTTTATGCTTGTGAGTTTTTAATTTTGAAACAATTTTATCATAATTTTACACTGCTTTAACCATAATTTTACATTTTTAAATCGCTAATATTATAGGTAGAAAGTTATATGAGTAAAACTATCTATATAAGAAAGTATATAGAAATTGATATGGATTTTTGTGTTTTTGTATTGCGAAATTTGGTGAGATATAATTTTAGGGAGAAAGCTCTCCTCAAATATAGGGTTATATGAAGAATAGGGTTATATGAAGAATACTAAAGTTCTTATTCTCATTGATCATGAATATGGCTCTATATATAGAGCTACATAAAAAACAAATCATATATTTTTAAAAACAAAACTAATCCTATAATAAATTCTAAACAAATCTTAAATATTCTAAGAATATCTTAAAATTCTAAACAAAAATATAACTCTTAAATTCTAATATCACCTTATTTTAATTATAAATATAAAACTATATTTAAATATAAAATCTTCCAAAAAAGATATTTAGGCATTATTCCCAACAGAAATTTATAAAGAGAAAAAGAAAAAAAAATTATGAGAAAGTGAAAATTTTTGTAAAATAAAAAGATAATGTCAAATCTAATCTAATATGAAAGTCTCTGTTACTACAATCTAATAATTTGACTGTAGAATTTTGAATTTGAATCTGCGTTACCACATTCTTCATCTCTGTGTTTGTTTGGTTGTTGTGTATGTGTTGGCTAGCGAGCCAATAACAAAATTTAAAATAAAATAAAAATTAACTTTTTTATATAGAATCTAATATAAAATGAATAAAAATCAATATATTTCGTAAGATTTTCGCATGGATGAGAATCCGAATTACTACCGTCACTTCTTATTTAAGTGTTCACATGATTAAAAATATCTCTAAATAAACTTTAAAATATAAAATTTTATGGTTTCCCATATATTTTATTTTATATGCGATTATCATTCTTTTTATTTATGCTCTGTATTTTCTTGCTTATTCGACATGTGGTTTTATTTTCAATATCCTTAAAACTACACAAATGCACAACACGTGTAGGGTAAGTTTTAACACGTGTCACACCCATATTCACCTAGAGCAAAATTTAATTGTACAAAATGACAAAAACTTTACTTCTTTTAACTTTCATTTCAAATTTTGCTTTCCCTCCACTCCTCATCCAAAAAATCTTGGATTTCAATTCATGTTTTGCTGGCCCATTAAGCAAACCCGACCCATCTTTAAAGGAGATGCAAAGATGTCAACATCCTTCATTGAGCTTCAAACCCTGATTTTGTTAAGTTTTCATTGATTCAGGTTGGATGAAAACTCTTTCATTATTGATTAATGCAAATTCTGCCTCTTCCACATGCCAAACCTGATTTGATAAAATCCCATCAGATTTTGCTTTTCAATCTAAATCCAATTAATACCCGTCCAACACAAATTATCTAAATGGTATGGTGGTTATCCAAAAGGGTCCTTATCCAAATTTTGATGTTTAGTTGATATTTTGATTCTTATGTTCATTCTTCTTTTTTGCTTATTGTGTTTATGTTTCATTGCAGCAAAATGACATACCTATGATTCCTTAAGATGCTCAGAAAATATGAAGTTTATTTTAGTCTTAATGAAAAATAAGGCTGCTTTAAAAGTTTTGTCTTCTCTAGCATGTGACTGTTGTTGAACTAATTATCTTTCTTTTATATTACTCTTTCTCATGTACATATCTTCCTTTGTTATATACACTAAAATTAAAATATGATTAGAACTAATTGTATTGTGTATGTTGTCAAGTTTGTTTTGGTTTGTGGTTTTTGTTATATGGTTTTCTATTTGGATGCGTGGTTTATAGCAACCTTACTCATGGTTGGAACCTGTGATTTTTTTTAGCTAGAAGGAATTGATTTTTTCAGATAGAAGAAATGTTCCATACTTTTGATGGTGTATTAATGATATTAATTAGGTTTAGGGAAATTTTGTTATTCTAAAATAGATTTTGAACTTTAATAATTGACTTTTGTTTGTTTGTTTTGGTAGACAAGTTTGGATTGTTGGAAAACCTGAGTTCCTAATATTTCTCAAGTTATCCATATCCATATGTAAATCTAGTTAATTAATTTCTCAATTGATTGGACATCAATTGTGTTTTTCCTTGTTGTTCAACAAACATGTTATTGAATCTAGTGGTTCTATCCTCCAAAATGACTTTCATGTTTGCATTTGATATGGCAGGCTTGTGTTTAGTTCACAATTATATTGGTTCATATTCACCACCTGAGAAATTGATTGTTGTTGAACATTTGAAGTGACAATTCTAGAAAGATTCTGAATTTGATAAGTTGGAGCAAGAATATCCAAGGCCTCTTCTTCCACCATATGCATAAGGATCTTCACCACTACAAGAAATATGATTTTTTGCAACAACTTTTTTCGTTAAAAGTTGTTACAAGTCGCTGGCAAAACAATCAAAGGTAATTTTGTCAGCGACTTGTAACAAAAAAAGTTGTTACTAAAAATCATATTTCTTGTAGTGACCTGACCCCTCAGTGAGGCTTTACAAGATCTCGACGTGTTATTCAAACGGCTTCCCCTCTGCTTCATGGACGGGTTCTCAAGATTTTCACCATTGGCAGGCCCCATAATTGGTGAGTCATTTTTCTTGTCCATCAATACACTCTTTTATCAATGTAGTTGATAAACTTATGAACATCACTAGAGGATCAACGGGGTGAAGGTGTGAAAAACACAAGAAGGGAGGTTGAATTGTGTTTGAGTTTTTGCAATTTTTTTCTAAGTTTTGCAACTTATCAAAATTAGCAGTGGAAAATAAACACAATACCTTCTAAAGACTTATGAAAAAGGATAAGAGAGAAAAAAGAGAGAGATAGACACAAAGTTTTTATACTGGTTCCCCTCACAAATCGAGAGTACTTCAGTCCCCTTGCACTTCCAAGGGAGTTCACTATAATCACACAAGATTACAATTGCTCAAGCACACAGCAAGAGACTTCCAATGTTCAAGTAACAACTAACAAGACACTTCCAATGCTCAAGCACACAAGCAAGAGACTTCTTAAAGTTTACAAAGAAACAAAAACAATTCTTGAACTTCTGATAATAATATCAGAGTTCCAAACAAAATAAAGACAACTTACAACAAGACTTTTCTTAGAATCCTAATAAAAGAATACTAAAGTTCAACAACTGAGATGATCAGAAGCTGAAACTGTTTGTCTTTAGTTTTGAATTGAGTACAAGTTGTATTTCTCGAAGTGTTATAATGCTCTATAGATTTTAGCAGAGTAACGGCGCTTTTGTTCGTTGGTTTGTTACATTTTGAATCTTCAAATTCTTCCTCCTTTTATAGGCAGTAGTGGAGCGTATGAATTTGAATTGTTGTGATGAAAATAGCTAATTGGAGATGTATTATTCTTCTTCAGATGTGTTTATCCATATCAAGTAATAGACGTCTTTTCTATTCTTGAATTCGAATATTCGCCCATACCAAGTAATAGAAGGTAGTACAATAGTACAAACGTCATTATCATTGAGGATAACGGTCTTGTACGATGATTTCTTCTTCCAATTTGAATTTGTCAAAATGATGATAGTCGTTAATCATAGAATGTTCTTCTGAATATTCTTCTGACAAATTATGCTATCTTCAGGATGATCAGAATCTCGTGTTTCCAACACAGGTTCTGATGAGGAGAGCTTCTGATTGACTTTGACTTGTAGCTTCTGGTTGATATAACTTTTTGTGTTATCTTTCATAACTTGCTCAAGTCAACTTCTGGAGTAGCTTTTAGCGCATACCAGAACTTCTCTCAATCTCATTAGTGTACATAAAATTTTAACTTATATACCTGCACACTTAGAGTAAATTATCAGTATACCCTATTGTATATTAATACTTTTGTTATCATCAAAACTTACTTGGGTTATATTAGAACCAACTTTGTTCCAACACGGGGTACATAGTAGAGTTGACCAAATTATTTGGTGTTTTCCAATTGGTTACTTTCTTTTCCTTTTTTTTTTTGGTCAAGTAGCATAGTGATTAGAAAATCACCTTAAAGGTGAATAAGTGGAATGTCCCGAGTTCGAACTCGGGCTTCTGAACATATAGTGCGATGTCTCTACCAACTGAGTCAAGCTCACAGAGACTCTTCCTTTTCCTTTTTACAAAGAAGAATAAAGAACCAATCCGGCCCCTTCCCGACCTTCATATACCTCCATCACCCGTCAGATCTCTTTTCTCTCTCATTCTATCTATCGCTCTAGTTCTTTTATCTATTTCTTTCTCACTGCAAATCTGGTTATTCATTCTTTCTCTTTCTCACTGAAGAACTTGAAATGACGGTGGTGGTCGGCGACGGAGATGAGAAAGAATCCGACGAGCGAGATAGAGAACTCCGGTGAGAGATAAGATGATGGTGGTGGAAGGGTGAGTAGAGAGAGCGAGAGCCATGGAAGAGACAGTAAAGAAAAAACATTGTGTGGCAATGATGGAGGTGTACGTGGTGGCCGGTGATGTACTCATGTTGCAGCGATGAAGAATTTGTTTTTTATAATGTGCAGCCATGAAGAAATTATTGAAAAGTTAATGGTGGAGAGAGAAGAAAATAATCAATTTTTCCAAAAAGACTGAATATTAAGATTTTGAAAAACTCATAAAATAATGCATCAACTACTCCTTATCCTGTGCAATCTTGCACAGATTAGAAAAACCCTTTTAAATATATGGATTATGCTAAATAGTGTCCTGTGAAATGGTTAAGAAAACAAAAGCTAAAGTGTTAAGTAGAAAATATTATTTCAATATATTACCATTTTTATTTTCTTAATCATTGACCGGGTGCACCGTTTGACATTTCCCTAAATATATTTAAGAGAATGTCAACATGTTTCAATGTATAAATTATTTTTTAAAAACTTGTGAATTGTACCATTTAAACTTTAAATTTTTTATATTATTAAATACAGTTATTATTCCCTCCTGGCATTTTTATAAGAAACAAAACACATACATCACTAAGATCAATAAAACACATTGTAAATACTTACTTTCATTTATGTACCAAAAAAAAAAAAATACTTACTTTCATTTAATACATGTATAAATTTAAATTTATTATGAATATCTCTATTCAATTACTTTTAATTCCAACTTACTTGATTTTAATATTCTTTCTCATAATTGTTCACGTATGTAAACACAAATTAATTATAACAGGTGAGCTCCTCTAGGAATTCCTTGAGCACTTCAGAAAAAGACTTGGCTTGAAATTTACTATTTACAATATAATGAATCTACCCCTTTTGTCTTCTAAGTGTCTCCCTTTTATAGTCCAACATTCCTTGACTTAATGGGCCTTCTTTTTAATTGAGAGATCCAGACCCAATTAGCTATAACACTGAAGCAGCTCGTCCGTATAGGACACGTGGAGTTAACGCATGTGATGATCACGTCACTCGTTCGTGCAACTCACATCAGCTTAACATGACCTAACTGACCGTCCTGAGCTTGTTGTGCTAAAGATGGAGCTCTTGGCTGAGTTGATATAGACTGAACCTTTGGTTGAGTTGGGTTGAAGATGAAGCTCATGTTGAGTTGGGCTGAAGATTAACCTCATGGTAACATGTATGGTCAAAGTTTAATAATGTAAGGAAAATTGCTATATAGGCCCTCCATGTTTGCTCCCAGGCCCCCCAGACTGACAAAAATACCCCTGGTCAAAAAATTTGTTACATAGTCAACGACCAAAACATTGCTTCGTTGACAAAGTGACGAAGAAGAATAATAATGGTGGCCAAACGCGCGTCCTCAGGAATATGCACACATTTTCGTAACGCTGGCAACAAAACCATGTTTCGTTGTCTACAATACGAACACGCTGTGTTTCGTTGTATAGACAACGAAATATGACAAATATAGTATCCACACCAGCTGGATCATACGATCAGTACTGTTTAAATTGTCAATTTCAAAAGTAGATCTAGGGCGATTTGTTGTTGAGGAGGCTTGGAATCAACGTGGAAAGATCGTATAGAAGGTACGCAAGGCTGATTGGAGGTCTACAACAGGTAATGCATTGTTAATTTGGTTTGTTTTGGTGTTTTTGTTGAAGTTTGCTGTCGCACCTAGTTTCGTCACTTTGGCAACGAAAATAGGGAATTCGTAGTCTAGGCAACGAATTATAGAGTAGTTTGCTTCCCACGCCCCCTGTTTGCCATGTATTAGTGTGTTTGCATGATTTTTATGTTTTGGTAGCATAGTTATTGATTGTTTTGCAATTACCGGCCATCGTGACAATAGAAGGGTAGCCACTATTTAGTATCGACGTCCATCAGTCATATCTGACGGCCGTGTCGTTAGATTCACAAATATGGTTATTGACACGGATGACGATGTCAAAAGCATGTTCGATATTTTCTCCGAACACAGCACAAAGGGTCTGATCGAACTAGATGCAATGTTGCTCAGATCTGTACCGGAGATTTTATCGAGTTTGCGTCGCCCAAGGACCTATGAAGAAATTGAACCTTTGTGCTACGCACCTGAGGAAGAACAAGTTGTTAATTTAGCCGATCCGTAATCGTAGGTTTATGTGTTTTGCAAATGTACTTTATGCTTATGTCTGATGTTATGTTTGTTCGTCTTTCATGTTTGTTATGTTGTTTAAATTAAAGCAGTCTATGGACTAAATGTTTGTTCGTCGTTGTTATTTTCAAAAATTGCAGGTTCTGTCAACTTGTTTTTTAAAAACTTCTGCTAAACCTGTTTACGGTGACAAACTGACGAAAACTGGAACCAAAATTACAGGTTCGTTGACAAACTCACGAAATCTGGGAAATTTTTTCAGATTTCGTCACCTAGTCAACGAAAACAGGTTTATCAGAACCAGTCTGCATTGTTTAGGCAAAATCCCATGGTTTTCAAAACCACGCAAACCTGTCCAGACAAGTTCATTTTTTTATCAGACCTGTTTTCACGATAATTTCGAAAACTAATATACATTTCTTTCTTTGTACTTCAAAGTTTAAAATGTAAAACACTAATTAATGCAATTTTACAAAATATCACTATATTAAAATGCTCCAAATATATTGTCCAAAATATAATGTCCGAAGTTAAATTTACAAAGACAAAATACAAACTCCAAATACTCTAAATACCAAATTCAATTTACAACTCTAAATACTTAGTCTTCACCAACTAACTAAACTAATCTACTCTAAGCTTCAACAATTCCTCCAATGGGTCACGACTCTACTTCTTCGATAATTCCTGCAAGATAATCATAAATCAACAATTCAAATTCAATCAAACAATCTACTAATAATATTCATAACAAAATCTAAACCAAAATCCCTAAATCAAAATCTCTAATCCAACACAGAATATTGTTTTTCTTTTTTTTTAACATGAAATTGTTTTAAAGTTGTAAAAAAAAAATGAAACTGTTTTGAAATTGTAATCTTACAAATTTGTACGACAATTACTTTTGGTGATCTATCATTTTTTTCTCACGCGTTCTATGAATTTATCAAAATATTTTATCTAAGTAAACATAAATAGTTATGAAAACATCGTGCGAGATGTTATAGAACCTCGAAGAGGTAAGAAAGCAAAAATTGCTAAAGAGTATGAACTTAGTTTATACATTGGAAGAAGATCCATTAAGCCTTAAAGAAATTGTATCCTCATTAGATGCTGAATTATGGCAAGAAGCAATAAACGATGAAATCTTCTAGATTCTAACGAAACATGACACTTAGTTGACTTGTCTCATAGTTGAAAACTAATCGGTTGTATTTGGATTTTGGAAAAGAACTAAAACCTGATGGTACGGTTGATGAATACAAGGCTCTCCCTGTAGTAAAAGGTTTTAGACAAAGAGAAAAATATAGACTTCTTCGAAAATAATTTACCAGCCACTAGAATCATATCCATAAGAGTACTAGTCTCTTTAGCCGCTGTTCATAACTCGATAGTACTCCAAATGGATGTGAAAGTTCCCTTTTTTATGGTGAACTAGAAGAAGAAATCTATATGAAACAATCTAAAAGTTTTGCAATTCATGGACAAGAAAACAAGATCTGTAAGTTAGATAATTCCTTGTGAGGTCTAAAATAAACTCTTAAGGAATGACACGAAAAATTTGACATTCTAATGATATCAAATGAGTATAAAGTGAATGAAAGTGACAAATGTATTTACCACAAATATGGAAATAATATTTGCACGATCATATGTCTTTATGAAGACGACTTGCTCATATTTTGTTTAAAGATTCATGTTATGAATTATGTGAATTCATTGCTTATGAACTACATTGATAAGAAAAACCTAGACTAAGTGGAAGTAATTCTTGGTTTCAAGATTACTAGATCAGAAAAAGAGAACTTTTCTGATGAATCTCACAAAGTTGAGAATTTCTTAAGAAAATGTAATTATTTGAATGTAAACTTGCAAGCACACCTTATGATCCAAATGCAAAACTTTTCAAGAACATTTGAGATGGTGTTAGACAAACAAGAATATGCGAGCATCATTGGCAATCTTTAGGTATGCCTTTGAATGTATTAGACTCGACGTTGGCCACGTCGTGAGACTCTTACTCAAGTTTACTAATAGACTGATGAGAAGCATTACCATGCTATTGAAAGAGTCATAAGGTGCCTTAAGAAGATTATGACTCTAGAATTACATTATATGAAGTATCATATTATACTTGAATGGAACAAGATACAAATGAAAAGTATCTTATCGTACTTGAATGGTACAAGATACAAAATAGAACATCCTTCAGATAAGTTTTAAAGCGACCAGTGACTGCACATTGGGCATCACGAGAGGAGTTGTTTGTTAAAACAAATGAGATTAACTCAATCCAATATGAAATGAATCTGAGATGAGAACACTAGAGAAAACTAGTGAAGAAGCAAATTCAGAAAATGATTGCTAGTTGAGATCCCCTAGTGGATAAAACCGTTGCCAGAAGTGTTAATTGTGATAGTACTGCAGCTATTACAAAAGTTGAGAATCGCTACTACAATGGCAAGAGGCGATTATTAAGGCACAAACACATAAAGGAATAGAGAGCTAGCTACTCTCAAAAGGAACGGTTAAGTATATCATGTACGTACTGATAAAGAATTAGTTAATCCTTTGACGAAAGGACTAACAAGAAAGAAAGTCTTAAATACTTCTATTAAGATTGGACTAATGCCTATAGCTCACTAGTGATGGTAACCCGACCTAACTGACTGGAGATCCCAAGAAATAGGTTCAATGGGTAATAACAAGTCATAAAGTGATAGAACATGCTATTAGAGAAAATAAAGAAAGCATGATTCCTGCAGCGAATAGAGGATTAGATAATGGAAACTATTAATGAGATCTATACTCCATATGGAGTAGAGTACACAGCTACAGGAGTACTCTTGATAAACTCACCTATGCGAATGTGGAACTGAGGTCGGTACCTATGGAATTTAGGGCAGAATACCTAGAGCGTTCGTTAAAACTGGGATAGACGTGCAGGGCCATAAATGCACGGGCTTTTTGAATACACCTTAAGAAAAGGTTGTGTGTGGGTTCTATGTCTGAGATTGAGTTCAATGCTACGTGCCACTCTTGTTAATCGGAATTTTACCCGCTATGCAAAGGTTCAAGTTGTTGGCGACACCTTTGTTTATTAGCAACCTTATAGAAACGTTTTGACGTTATTATTGAAACCATTTTTTAAATTCAAGTGGGGGATTGTTGGAACATTTGTGTGAATTGGAAAGAAATTGGAAGGTTGGGAGATTAAACACTAAGTAATTAAACTTTGATCTAATATTGTGTGAATTGAAAAAATAGAGTGTGGGGGTCCCACATAAAATAGAACACACATATTAGTAGTGTTTAAATAGTGGTATTTAATTTTAAATACCTGATAATGATGAAAATAATAATAATTATTATTTTTATTCATGGATATCACTTCCCAAAATTTTAGCTTATGGTTATTGTGATAAGATTGAGAATCCAACTGAATTTCCTATCTTTCCCTCATTAGTCTGTTATTGTGGATTTGTTTCTTTTGATCTCATCCACAAATGTTGTTGAACGGATTATTGAATAAGTTTCTTTTTTATCTTATCCATTAGAGTAACTGCTGTAGCAATTTTTGCTAAAACAGTTACAAAATCTCTATATAAATAGAGGGCTCCACTCAGTTCAAAAATTACATCAAAGAGTTTCTATTGAGTTGTCGAGAACTCTTTCTCTCTTCTCCCTCCAGCTTGTGTTGACGAGCTATTCTTCTTCTCATCTCCCTTTTCTGTCCCTTCGGAAATAAGAGTGTTCTTAAGACCTTAGTCCCTATTCGGTATAATGTCCCTTCGAAATAAAGAAATGTCTTAAAAAAATAGTCCCTTTAATAATGTATGTCTCTTCAGAATAAATAGTATTTTTAAGATCATAGTCCCTTTTGAAACAAGAATGTCCCGTCGGAATTAAGAAAGATCTTAATAGTATATAAATATTCATTTAATATTTTTTCTATTTGAGGATAAATTAAAGTTAGAATGGTGGTAACACCATATTTGAGTGGTCGTAGTACCATATTGATTTGAGGAGAAATTAAAAAGTCGAAATGGTGGAATCACCATATTTGAGTGGTCGTAGTACCATATTGATATGAGAACTTAAAAGTTAGAATGGTGGTAACACCATATTTGAGTGGTCTCAGCACCATAATAGAGTGGTAACAATACCATATTAAAGTGATTTCAGTATTAAGAGTGGTCTTAGTACCACCATAATAGAGTGGTAACAATACCATATTAAAGTGATTTCAATATTAAAAGAGTGGTCTTAGTACCATATTGTAGGTGTAATTCTCGAACGGTTTTCTACGGTGCAGTAGTTAATCGCACAGTTGTAACTGGACTTGTTTTATCCTGGAGGCGGCGTGGTTGATAGTCTACCTTGCACAATTTCGAGTAGTGCCACGAAACGTCTTAAAGAGAGCGACCTGGTCGTGACTCAACCTAGTAACAACTTCGGTAGATATTTTCTTTTAAAATAGAATTTGAAAAACCAAAATACAATAGTTTGGAAATTCAAAACCAATAATTTTTTAAGACGTTTCTTTAATACAATAGTTGCTTTATGTGTTTAGAACCGCTATGTCTACCGGATGTGACCACACGTCTATGGTCTTTAATTTCTTTCTTGCTCTGCTGTGAAGATGGGAAGAGAGTGGATCCTCTCAAGTGGGAAAAAAATTTGAGGAAATAAAGTGGGACAATTGACCATTTGATTAGAAATATAAAACAATATTTAATTCTAAAAGTAATGAAAAAAATGTGATTGATGGTTAAGATATGAAAATTGAAAAAAATTGAGGGAAAAAAATTGAGAAGGATTCATTCTCAGATGGGAAGTATGTGACTACATAGCTTTTCAATAATTAATAAATATACTTTGGCATTTTGTGTTACTGGCAAACGAGGAATTCTTACCTAGCACAAGGAATTTGGACACAAATTTAAGCGCACATATAAATTTTTTAAATTAAAAATAAAATAAAATAATTATATCAATCAACATCACTTAAATTTTTTTTTTTTTTATTTTTATTGCGAGTGTGCCTAAAAAAAATTATTTGAATTTGTGTTAATATTAGAATTTCTCATAGCAGACTGCAGGTGGCATTTCAATTGTACTGCACACTTTCAAATAATATGGATACTTCTGAATAAATTTCATCCAAAAATATAACTTCTGAATCTGACGAATACTTTTTCTAAAAATATGGGTTCTTTTTCAAAAGTGAATATGCACTCAGACCTAGCTGTCTGTCTGTATAGTATTTTCACAAGCCTCGTCCAAAATTTGGGTCTAGTCTCCATCGTTAACTTTTTCGTTGTTAAAAAAGAGACAATTTTAAACTACTTTTTCAAAAATATATTTTATCCACTAAAAAATTATTGAAAATATTTAATATTCAAAGAGGAGATTGATGTTCAATAATACATTAATTTTGAAAGTATGTTCAATAATACATGAAATGCAAGAATATATACCCTTAATAATTTAGCAAGATTATAAGAAAGGTTTCAAAAGGAGGAAGTTTCTTTTTGGGTCATAACATCAAACACCAGCAGTCATGTTGGTCAACAAATTTCACAAGAGATTATAAAGATCAAAACAAGCAAATGAAAGCAGAAAATAGAAATCCAGCAACATTACATAATATTCAACATAAAATCAAAGCAACATAACATCCAAACATATAAAATCAAAGCAGCATTTTTAAGTACCTAAGCAAATTAGTGGGCATATACACATAATGGCATTACCAAAATTGCAAACAGCATTTTGACCTTTGACATGCAGTGTTACATGTAAAACCCCCCCTAAATGCTAAACTAGTAGTAGTAAGCACAACCTAAACAAGAAAAGTAACATAGTTGCCAATTGTTTTTTGACCGTGGTATGCTAGCAGATGATCAGCAGTAGTAATAATCTCCTTCAACTTCCCCGGCTGCAAAAAACCAAAAGATATAAATAATCTAAGAACAAAGATAACAATAGATTAGTCATGAAATCAACTTCATTGTTATAAAAACTCAGAAAAGTCTTGAAGTCGTACCTCCGAGATTTTTACCCCGACTTGCTTGAGCATCAGCTTCAGTGTTATAACCCTTAAAACATTAAAAAAACAGCCATTTGTTAGAATCATGAAACATGGAGGCAAAAATATGTGGACTAATGCCATTGATGCAAGTTTTGACCATTCAAGCATTTGAATCATATATGATTTTCAAAAAATGTACCAATAAAAAAGTATGACATAAATGATTTTCAAATGCTAGTATAATGGTTTACAATCTTTTGAGTTTTCCGCAAAGCAAAAAACAATTAAGATAGGTGTCAATTAGTAAACAGAATATATCGATATCAGAACCAGATGAAAAAGTGAATACCCTAGGAACATGTTCAACAGTGACCGACTTAAAGTTACTCTTCAGCTGCTGAGCCTCATTACACAGGCCCCTTAAATTCTGGTTGTTCACTTTCCAGGAACCCTCAAACTGTTACAAAACCAATAAAAATATGATAAATCAGTTTGAAAAATATGGTTAGTAATAAGCAGAATGATCAGTAGTAATAATCTTCTTCACCTAATCATTGGAAATGATATATTAAATGAATCCATACATTGTTGTTAATGTAGAAGAACAAATGTGTGTTTTTGGTATGATTTTTAACTTAACCACCATCCATGACTATGACCACACAATAACCGTAAACAATTCTACTTAAAGAAAAAGTTTTGTCCAATGTAGAAACCATATAATTGCTTGTAATTTCAAAACAACATGTAATATTTTGTAAACAATTGGATTATGTTTTTCTTTTTATCATCATTCATTTCATTCATATGCAAGTTTAGTAGTCAAATATAGACTAAGATTGGTCAATGCATATTCTCAGCAAGGTAACTAACCTGCTTGCAAACAAGCTGAGAGTCACCTCGGACATGAACACGGTCATATCCTTGGTTGCTGGCTTCTTTCAGCCCCAAAAGTAAACCTTGATATTCAGCAGAGTTATTTGTTTGAGTGCCAAGTCCTTGACTGAAGCGCTGGACCTGTAAAGAGACCCAAGTGTTACTACATTTGATATATAGAATATAGCATATAATACAAATATGAATTGATGCATAGAGTAAAAACCTGATTCCCATCGCGCAGAACAGCTCCTGCTCCAGACTTTCCAGGATTTCCACTCGATGCTCCATCGAATTCAAGGATACAAGAACGCTGCAATAATTAGTTGATATTGTTATCTCATATATAAAGTAGAGTTATGACTTAGGATACAAAACTCAAGAGTTAAACATGCCTGTTAAAACCTTATACAAGATTTCAATTTTGCAAAACTTATATTCCAAACTATACATGACAATTGATTTGAAGTGTAATTTACATCGAAAATTATATGCGTATTTTAACAGTGTAGTTAAGTTTGTGTACAACTATATACTATTGAGTGGTAGAATAGGAGCTATTCATCACGCATGCACGAGTGCGTGCACAAATACACACATGTATATGCCTAAATAAATATCATAACATAGATAAGCAAATTAACATCTAAAGTCAAAATATTAAAACTAAGCTTAAATCGAAAATTCACAAGTTTAATTAATTACAATCATCTAAGTCTAAAGCAAATAAATTATTAGTTGTCAAACAATGATAGTTTTCTATTTGCTAATTTTTTTATTATCATGGAACTTCAATGTAAATTTCATTAAGAGATTAAATCCATAAGCAAGTACCATAGAACACATATATCAAAAAAGAAACTAAGGAATATGAGTGAAAATTCTTTTTAGTAAAATTCTTTTTTAAAAATTTAATAATAGTAATTGATTAGTTGCTTTTAGAAGTAAGAAAAACAAATCAAGAAATCAAAATAAGAGACAAATCCTGATTAACAGTTTATATAACCGCATCACACAGTTAGAAAAAAATTAATCTCCATCATTAAGTTGATATTAGAAGGTTTAGATCTTATATTTACCAAATCAATTTCAATTAATATCATTAATTTGCATCGGACGGTTAAGATCAAATGATCAAATCAGACCGTCAAGATCAATATACAGAGAAATTGACACATGCAAACACAGTCATGGCGGAAGAAGAGTCTCGTAGTGAGACACACAAAACCATAACCGGAGAATGAACAGATCGCCGGAAAACGAACATAACCGTCACCGGAAAAAATGCAAAACCGAAAACGGAGAACGAAAACATAACGTTTATGTTTCTCTAATCAAAATCATCACGATGCAGTTACAGACGCGAAGGACGAAATAACCGTCGCCGGAAAATGCAATAAACGTCACAGGAGAAAAATGCACAATCGGAAAACAGAGAAAGAAACCCTAATATTTACTCAAAACAAATGATAGTGACAGGTAAATGCAAACGAAAATGAATAAAACTAAAAAGATGAAGAAGAAGATTCACCTCTCCGTTTCCACGACTCATGATTTCTTTTTCTCTCTGGTTTTCAGTTTTCAGTAGTTTTTCTTCACTAATGATTTTAGTGCTCTAGTGCGCGCTCTAATACTGCTATATATAGGCATATTTTTCAGCGAAAAATTAAATATCTGAACAAATAAATATCTTATTTCCCTTTTTAATAGTGAAAACTGAAAAGAAAATAACGCATAAATAATGTTAGTAACAAAAAAAAAAAAGTTTAAAGTTTAATGTCAACCACTAATTGACATAAAAAATGCTACGGATGGCAAAGTGGACCAACCCGCCCCGCACCGCACCGTCCCATCATTAACCCGTCTAAAAAGGGACGGAGCGGGGCGGACTAACTAGTGATGGTGGGTTGAAAAACTTAAACCGCCCCGTTTGCTATGGCGGGATGGCGGGTTGGCGGCAAAGCAATCAAGTAACTTAATATACTTATGGGTTACAATAACAAAGCACATGTAGTGCACAAACTATAACTGAATTACAATTGATCAATACAAACAAAGACTGACAATACTTGGCATAAAATAAATCACAACATATTATCAAACACTTCTTTATAAACCACATTATAAGTAACATCCGAGTTTTCACCTTCTTCATTGGTTATTAATACTTTTAAGCCTTTTCTCGAGGTAACCCTAGACAATGCAACATACAATTGTCCATGTGAGAATATTGGTTGAGGAAGATACAATCCAACATGACGAAGAGACTGACCCTGACTTTTATTTATAGTCATAGCAAACGAAACACTCAACGGGAATTGCAGACGCTGAAACTTAAACCGCAATCTCTTGTCGGATGGAACCAAAGACAACCTTGGAATGAAAACCTTATCACCGATGTGACTCCCATTTATTATTTTTCCTTCAATCACATGAGTTCCAAGTCTTTTAATTATCAATCGTGTGCCATTACACAATCCGGAAGTCTGAACCATGTTCCTCATTAACATCATAGGGACTCCAACTTTTAGCCTCAATTTGTGATTTGGAAGCCCAGATGAGACAATAGTGTTTAGAAATTCTGGTGTGTGTTCATCATCCGGAGCATCAACATTGGAGTTATCGCTGCATGGAGAATCGTAGCTTAGGTAAATTTTTTCCTCTCCTGGTATCAGATCCAAAATGTATTCATTGATAGCATCAACAATGGCATTTTTTGGTGCCAATATAGCTCTATCACGAAATATTGATGGATCATTCATGATGTGCAACAAATTTGGATAAGTGCTCTCGACCATAGCCGCAAGGGGATCACCAGATGCATGTATCAACAAATCAGATGGGACCTGAATTTTGATATAATCATCGTCTACATCTCCAATGCTCCCATCACCAATTCCCAAAATCCATTCAGAGAAACGTCTTTGTTCTTCAACATCAGAATTGGTGCATCCGGACAACAGTCTCATGTTAGTGGTTAAAGTTAGGACTTCACAATGTTGCCACAGATGAGATGAATTTATAGTTGACTGAACAATCTCATATCTAGTTAGTGGTTAAAGTATCTGTCGAAAATCCCCGCCATGCACAACAACCTTCCCGCCAAATGGATACCTCTTTTCCTTCATTATATCTTTCAATGTACGATCGACAGCTTCAAAACAATGTATTTGCATCATAGGTGCCTCATCCCATATAATGAGCCTTGCACGGCGGATTAGAGCAGCAAGTGGATCCTTAGGGCCTATCTCGCATGTTGAATATTCATCGATATTAATTGGGATGCCAAATCTTGAATGTGCAGTTCTCCCACCAGGAATTAGCAAAGCAACTATACCACTTGAAGCAACTGTAAGAACAATTTCGCCCCTTGTCCGCAATGCCGCTGACAATGCCCTCCAGATAAACGTCTTTCCGGTACCACCATAACCATAAAGAAAGAAAAAACCTGGTCTTTTCCTGTCCACCCTTGACATAATTTTATCGTATATTCTTTGTTCAACGGTCATCGTGGACATCAATGCATCATGCTCCTTGGCCAGAGACAACCTATCATAATTCAATTAGTCATAAATAAACCTATTTCCTATGTCCCTCAACAATCCTGCGTCTGGCTGACGCATACCATCATAATCCTTCAAACTTTTGCCACTGCTCTGCAACAAAGATTCAATTTCAGCCAAAGCATAACTCTGTCGTTGCTCTGGGGTCAACACTAAATCTACAAGATTGAACTTTAAAGTTAGGCTAAAAGCTAATTGTTTTAAAAATTAATTACCTAAAGTAATATAAATATAAAAGCAAACTACCATTAACACGGATGACGCACCTCTGTCTAGGCTGGATATCATCGCTCAATTCCTCCCAAGTACTATTCCAAACATACCCTGGCTGATGCAATTGTCCCGAAAGTAACAAAGCTACAAATAAATTGCGCAAAAACATGCCAATACCCCAGAAGCTTGCCTCTTTGATCGCATGAATAAACTGACCATCACCATTCATCAATCCCGGTGCAAAACAGGCTTCCTTGAAAGTGTTATATTTAACATTGTCAACGGTCCTAAGTTCGTCAAAAGACGTAGGACCTCTAGCATATCCAAGCAAAGTTCTCAGATAGAACCTTGGGCCAGATCCAGGAGGGGCAAAATGTAACCTTCCAATGGAGAATCCCCGCTTCCGCGGTTTCCACTCACGCTTATCCTTTTTCCACACAAATTTCGTGGGGAATTCGGCATAAGTGAGTTCCCGCGCACAAGGATACTTTTTATTTGCATCCACCCATGCCAAAAATTTGGTTTGCTTAGCATATGGCTTAGAAACAACATCCTCTATAGAAGCTTCATCAGGGAAAATCACGGGCTGTTCATTTTCAAGATGAAAATTCAGCCTTTCAACTGGTGGATCTCTATAATTTACATCAAAAACAAAGATTCTCCAAACAGCCTCACATGCAGATAAATATCTACAGTCATAGTACATTTTTATCTCATCAGAAACTTGAGCATTATCATTATCACTACCAGCATGGTAAAATCCAGCAGTGACCCTATCATGCCCTTTATTGACATATTTAAATAAATATTTTATAGACCGGGATTGATTACACCATTCCACGTTGATATGAGCATTATACTTCAACAATAGATGTCTGTTGTATGGAACAACGTATCTATTATCAGCAAAAGTCTTCCCTTTCTGAATGCACACACCATCATCTCTTCTTCTATACACAGGATAGCCCTCTGAGTCAATAACTGTAGTATTAACAAACCTTTTAGGATAGTATTTAGTACATTTGCCTTTTTGCATACACGGGAATTTATATTATGGTCACCGCAAGGACCGTGTATCATGAAGGAAGACATAATTTCAAATAAATCAAGATCTCGATACTTATCCGGAATCTCAGCAGATATTATTTTGTCAATAGTGTGGGGATGGATAATTCGAAACGCTGGTTGTAGGAAATCTAAAATATGAGCATGAGGAAGTCCTCTTTTTTGAAATTCAATTGTGTAAATAACTGCAACATAATTAAATAAGTTCAATCAATAAAACATGGTTATAACAAACGTTAACGCACTACGACGATAAATGTGAATTATTTGAGGTAAATAAAAACACTTGCTTTGACTTTGCCGAAAATGTGACCATTCTTTATATCTTTGATGAGCTCATCAAGTTTTATTTTGAAGAGCCGACTAACCAAATCAGGTCGATCAGAGGGTGTGAGATGATGCTTTTTTAGAAAATCAATGACTTCCGGCCATTTATGGTTGCACGTGAATGTGATAAACAAATCGGGATATCCAGCCCAAGAACATATGGCCATGGCATCCTGATAGTTTTGTATCATGTATCTTGCTCCTACGACAAAACTCGCGGGCAACATTATCCGCTTACCTGTGTTAGTCGCATCAACATCTCCTCTAAGAATAGCTTTAGTCAATCCCTTGTACATGTCAACTTTTAGGTCCTGCTGATGATCCCATTAGTATCTCAATCTAGCAGATTCTATGGTGCTAAATGAATCAACCAAAAATTGATGAAAAAGTCTCCTAGAAAAAACAATGGTTGAAGCATGCGTCTCCCTTTGGTGAATTCTATATCCAACCCATTCCAATTGAGTTATGCACTTTCTCTTTCTAGATGCTTTTCTGGCATTGTCTCTAAACTGAATGTCTTTACTGTATCCATCTTCTCCCCTTGGAAACAACAATGGATACTGTAATGGCCAATAAGCAGGCTGAAAAGTCGAAATTCGCTGTAGGAGACCGGACTGAGTTTCAACAATCACATCCCTATCAGCGTTCACACCATCAAAATCGCCAACAATCAAAGCTGCCACCTCTGAGGCAGTTGGGAGATTATATCTCCTACCATCGCGTCCTCTTTTGCCCAGTATTTTCAACTTAATAGGAGGAGCATGTTGCGAATGAAGCGTATCACGAACTGTGTTGTAGACACGAACATAAGGATTATCACAGTTATCAAGAGTTTCCCTTATATCCCTAACAATAGAAGATTTTAAAGCCAGACAATCATCTTCCATCCTATGAAATAAATTGTCCAAGTTATATATAGATAAAATATCACAGATATCAATATAAAAGCATTATAAGTGTGTTTAAATTACCCAACAGCTGCCATTCTATTGGATATTTCGTTGTCAGTATCATATATATATATATATATATATATATATATATATATATATATATATATATATATATATATATATATATATATAAGCTGTGCAAATTTAGGCCGTTGTCCTGGTAAGGGTAATAAGCTCCCAATTTGATGGTAATTTTCATCGTTCATTACAAAAACGGGAGGGGAGTTTCCATCATTCATAGAAGTGTCTATATGTAATACCCCACATTATTATCTAGAATATAATGCAGAATATTATAAATAGTGCTGAGTTCATTACAATTACATTATTCAAATTTTGCACGCGCAGGTGCAGAAATACACACGAGATAATTAAAACATAGCGGAAAAACAAGAACAACACGATAAGATATTGAGAAAAGCATAGAAAGACTAAAGATGCGATCCTCCAATAGCAGCAGCTACTCCAAACATAGCTTACCTATTCAACCTGTTTACCTGAATCAAAAAGGGAGTGGGGTGAGACAGTCACTTCGTCCCAGTGAATTCTACTACCCTCCTAGGCTAAAAGTCGGGGCTCCTAATCAGTCATATCATAATCTAATTCATAACATAATTATCATAAGCAATATAAATAAAGGTGTATCACAAAGTTAATCTTGTTGATTTTAAACCGCAAACACTCTGAGGTGAGCACGTCTCAGAGGCTTGCCTTATCCGCGAACAGAAAGCGTTCCGGCATAAAGCTCACAAGGATTTCTAATGGAACATCTAAAACGAAGTCCACACTGATATCATAATCATATATTTAATTGACTGATTACTAAGTTCATAACATACTACCAATAATTCCCAAACCCGGGGAGCATACAATATTCTAATTCCTTAAGTTAAGGCCCTAAGAGTTCAACTGTAATTGACCTCCTGTTTAACATCACATTACATATATTTCTGCAGAACAACAATCTATAACGAGGATATAAAACGAGTGTTCTAATTACTTTTGAAAATGGAAAAAGGAGTCAATTCTGGGCTAGCTCGCTACGGCGAGTTACCAAGCTTGCCATGGCGAACTTACAGGTCCTGACCTAAACAACTCGCTAGGCAAGCAAATGCTCGCCATGGCGAAGTTCTTCAGCCCAGAACCTTGCGCTCGCCATGAAGGCTCGCTAGCAACTCGCTATGGCGAGTTCATGCAGAGAAGTCTCTGTTTTGCGAAAATCACCAAATTTTACAAATAACACCTACAATCCTCATACAAGAAAGTGCAGTAACATATATTAAGTGATATAGAACAGAATAGAATGAAATTTGGGAGTTAATTTCACACATACAGTTATTCCTATGAATTTCCTAAGTTTGCATGCATTTTCATAATTTGGGAAAACTAACTAAATTAGCCTAAGAACGCACCAGGAAATTGAAGCTTTACTTGCTCCTGGGCTCCTCTAAACAGCTACTGCAACCCCAGCTAAACCCACGAACAGAACTTGGACAAAATTTGAACTTGACACTTGAAACCCTCTAGTTTTGAAGCTACGAATTTGAAGTGGAATTGATGATTGTTCAGCTGAATTAGGTGTGTATTTATAGTGTGATTTCTAATATTGAAACAGTATCTGAGTTGGCTTGGTTTTTGGTTGCATGCAATGCTATTGGCCTAAGAAGTGGTGAGGTGAAGTTGTTGTTATGTATCATGTGAGAGTTTTGGGGAGCTAGAGTTATTGTGATTCAGAACTGAGATGATGTGGATTCAGAGTTGTGAGAATCTCTGAAGGGAAATAGAATGCATGTGAGTAGTGAGGCCAAGCCTTGGTGTTAATGGAAATTGAAGATTTTGGAAACTAGTGATTGTTGGTTGTTGTTGGCGTGAGAGGGAAGAGAAGAGAGAGAGCTTGAGCTTCAGATTTGCTGAAGTGAGAGTGAATGAAAATTGAGTTGGTTGCATGCAAGTTCTAGTGGTTATGCTAGTGGACAAGTGAGTCATAGAAGGGAGGTGGTGTGATTAAGGTGATTAAACTTGAGTGGACTATGACTCATGGGGTAGGTGTTAGTTTGCTACTAATCAAGATATTGAGTCATGGATGAGAGAAAATGAGGGAGAGATCACAAGTGAGAAGAGATTAAGGAGGGAAAATTGCTTCTTGGGTGATTAAACTCATAAGTATAGGATTAATGTAATTAGGTGTAATTTTAGTCTACTTAAAATCCCTAATTTTACACACTCATTAATTAATTCCCAAAACTTAATTTAATCTAATCACCTCTAAATAATTCTAATTTTATTAGATAATTCCAATTAAAATTAATCCGGCAATTTAGAATTTGGGGATGTTACACTATATGTCCACCAATAGATGTAAATGCAAACATACTATTGAAGGATATGATATTTTCTAGAAAGAATTTGCTTTTTTTGTCGTGCGAGTGATATAAGCTGTGCAAAGGTTCAGGCAAAGGTCTGTATGGCACAATTTCAATATCTCCTTGACTACAGCATAGTGAAAATTTGGGGTTTGATTTTGAGCTTCTCTTTACGCGCTCTTCAATCCACATCAATGCACCGCAATATCCACACACACAGCTTGGCTGACCTATATCAAAATATCCAGCAAATCCAAGAACTGCATAAATATCATCCAAATGGTCATATTTCAATGACTACAAAAAACCAAACAACAAATCCAAAGCCATTAAAAGTAGGATAACTGGACAGCAGTAGACAAAGAAATAGAAATCAATCTATGAATTAGGCACATCAATACCTCGATGGTCAATATCATCGCAGTCAGTATCGGTATCATCACTTTCGAAATTTGATGGACAAATTACTTAACATGAGATTACTACATAATTTGGTTACCATACTCCACCTCATATTAATCATCAATAAATAAGCAACAATCATAATAAGATGTCTAAGGGCTAATACCTATATTACATGGTATATCAAATTCCTCAGTATTGCTGGTACAAATAATTTCACTTTGCATGTTGTTTGAATCTAGATCTGCAAATATCTTGCATGTTCAGATTTATGATCAATACATTAAGTAAAATAATGCAGAATTTGCGAATATTTAGTTTTATTACTGGTGAGCACCAGGATTAGAGTGCATGGCACTGTTGCAAATATTAAATAGTAACCGAAAATAACTTGATTTTACAATTCAAACATAAAGTTCAATAAAACGCATCGCCATGCAGAATATGCTTGTGCTTAGTATGGCAATTAAAGCAAGCAAACGATTAGAGATAAATACCAGGATGAGAGTGCATAACTATCTCCTCATTATGAATAATGGTAAGCAAAGGTATGTCATCTGAAAAAGTTAGACAGCAAAGCATTTAAATCACCACAGAAATAACAAATTAAAAGTGAGGACATTGAGTAAAAGAAACCATAAATGATTGAACAATACTGTTATAACAATCTTCATGAATTCTAAGTCTCTTAGAGGGTTGGTTCCTTGGTGAATCCATGCTGAGCTCATGCAACAAAGTAAGATGTCTTATAGCAAATGTTGTTCAGTCTAACTTTGTTAACCAATTTATACAAAAATAAGAAGTCTTCAATACAAATGGTATTTTAACACTTGGCTAAATTCCAGAACGGATACAATGGAATCTTTCAGGTCTGCCTGGACCATCTGGACAACTACAGTCACACAGGCACAACAATTATCTAGCCAAATGGAATGCCAATAAATCTTAGTTTAAATTTAATGTATTTATTTTGTGATGCTAATGTGATAATCAAACAGATAATTAACCAATATAAAACAGAATAGGAAAAATTAATCTGGAAGAAATGCTTGGTTATTTAACTTTAACTATTACAAAAGTTCCAAACAGAACAACAGCTCAAACATACTGTCTTCCTTCTAAACTCAAAGGAGACTTGTAGGACACCTCAATTTATTTATACATGATTAACTTAAACATAAAATGACCCCCTTCTAGATCTAGAGTGGTAGTCTTACAACACACAAACTGACCACGAACATGTCCATGGCCAATTTCCAAGCACTGATCCATAAACTTAAAATCATAAAATCTTAAAGCCATTAGGTAGTACATTAGTTGCAAACAAACAGGACAATCATTCCCTCATAAATCATTTTACATTTTTGATCTACACACAAGCCACTTTGGCCTCCTTTCCGCCAGCAACATCGGATCCATCATTATTAGCAGACCTCTTTGCAGCAGAATGTAATTCTCTAGTTGTAGTGAGAGATGGCTTAATGGCAGATGCACCAGCACCATCAGCATTAGCAGACTTCTTTCCAGATGGCTTACTTGTTGGAGTCTTAACTTCATCAGAGACAACCACTACCTCATTACAGGTTGAATCACCCCTCTCAAATGCATCCTGAATGTAGAATTTACCATATTATTAGTTCCACAAACAATATGAAATAAATTAAAGTATGTACAATTAATTTAGCCCTAAAAAATACCAATGGACTGTCATCCCCCAAACGACACACGTAATTGTTATCACTGACAGGATTGTTGTCGCCTCCAAGCTAATATGGAAAAGATACTAATCAGTGTGATTTAATTTAAAACAATCAAATAATACATGGATTACTGTTATTTAAAATATACATTAATTTCATGAAGATCTGCGAAACGACCGATAATATCATTTTCATCTGAGAACTTCTTCACTGTATAACTACGCCATTATTTGCGGTATAAATTGGCATCAGTAACCTCCACCTTAAAAAGCATCCGCTTCTCAACAAACACATCAAGCTCTTGTGGGTAGGAATTAGAGCTGCGATCCTGATAGAACGATTGTTGGGTAATATATATGAGTAACTTTGTACCTGCAATTTTGAGACAGCTAAAAACATCAGGACCAATTAACCTAAGCATGGCATCATCTTCAAAGGGCACATGTGGATGTGAAATCCATACCCAGGCACAGCAGTTCTAGGCATCTTGCATTTGTCACAGTAAAGCTGGCCTCCAATTAAATTAATTCTAGATGCACACTTGGTGCAAGCCTGATAAAACCAACCTGAATCAGTATCAATTTCACAGGTCCAAGCCAAGACCGCACCACATCGTTTCTGTAAAAATAAGATCAAATTGATGTTTAAACACAAACTAACGAACACTAATTATACACATAAGCTCAAAATTGACTATAACCTCAGTGGGTTCAATGAGATCCTCAATGGTCATCCTTGGAGTACTCAGCAAATCATCAGCGATACTAAGCACAACTGGACCACTCACTTGACTGACGACTTGTGTCAACTCCACATTAGCAGCATTCATCCTTTACGTGAACAAAGTTCCAGTTAATTACCGAAAAACAACTAAAGGATTTTTATACAACCAAGCCCAGTGACTAACCTTTCCACATAGTCGGAAACTTCAGGAATTTTTGCATTTAGCAACAACTTAGAGCCGTTAAAAGAATTAGAAATTCCCATAACTCCTGTCCAAATGAAATAAAAATAAAATTGACAACAATTCTAGTTCTAGATCACAAACAGTTATTATATCTATATTTTTCATCCATACCAAGGAATTTCTTCAGTTTTTCCATTTGAAGTATCATCACTATAGAGAGAAATGGATCATGGCTATCCAAAAACTATTTCATTTTTACAGCAAAATCATCCCACAGAGTACAATGCAACCTATTGCCTCTACATCAAGATTAAAGATAAATAAAAAATCAGATGCAGGAAATTATGGTATAAATATACACCAAACAGTAAAAAACACATATACTCACTCCAAATCCTCAAGGGTTACATCCATAATCTTGCTTATCTTCCCATTTTTCTCGGTCTCCTTCATAGCATCTTTCTCAACAACATGGCCAATAACATCTAGGACAAATGAAGCTCGGTTACTCAAAGAGAAATGAACAAAAGAAATGGCAACGATTGAAATTCTGTTCTTTGGCAGGACAGATGTCGTACACAATGCCTAGGACAATGTGTCTGCAGTCCAGATGTCCTAGACAACTGGTTAGACAACTAGTTATGAGGATCACAATTTATTGCAGTACTGAAGTAAATAAAAGCAATAAAAACACCAGTAATTTGTTAACCCAGTTCAGCGCTAAACAGCCCTACTCTGGAGGATACCAATCCAGGAAGTGAACACTACTACTCCGAATCAATACTTAGTTTTACAACCACACCAAACACCTTTTGGCATGTATGCCTTTTCTTAATCCTAGTAGTCTTCTACCCAAGGGCTAACTCCCCCTGAATATGAGAACCTACCCAACTCCCTCTAATCACTAATCCCAAGTGACGAAACTTAAACTTTGCAGTTTAAAGACTTGTTGAACGACAACATTCAACGACACAAAGCTTCAAAGTATCAAGAACAATACTAAGAGCCACTTGATGTTTTGCACAGTGGGTACAAAACTTTGGACTCACAATCTTCAGTTATTGTGGGTTGAGTTTTAAGCTCTATGTTGAGTCCTTTATATAGGCGTGCCAATCTTCAGATAATCTTCAATCTTTCAGATGCACATCAATAAGAATTAGTTTTAAAACAAACTTGTTTTAAAACAAACTCCACAAAGATAAAGAATTAATCTCTATCCACTAATTAAATACGAATCCAATCGTATCTAACACATAGGATTAATGACAAACTTTATCATTAATCCTAATCTCAGCCTGTTACTAAAAGATTCACGTTTTATTCAAATTAAAACAAACACGCATGCTTAATGGATAAGCATTATCTTTTAAGCTGAACTGGGTCAAGATGTCCTACCCACATGTCTTGGGACATCTTGTTCGACATGCTGCCTAAGCATGTTCTAAACCCAGTGACAAGATGTCTAGGACATCTTGTTCAACATGTTGCATATGCACATCTTCAATATGCACAAGTGGTTTAGACTTAATTACTTCAGCATTGGTGCTTCAGTTAAGTCACAATGACCAAGTTGTTTTAGCCTTATGATGCATCCAATCTCAGAAGAACTACAACGATGAATCACAAAGAATGATTTGCAAAAGACACAAAGTCAAAATGATTTGTTGGAATTTCGGTTGCAGTTACCTTCCACACCTTAGTGCCGCGCATGAAATTCAGCTTATGTTTGTGAGGAGTGCTTTTGTAAGACGCATCATTCTTAGCAACCATAAATCTCTCCATAACATAAGCACAACCTTCCTCAATTTGTTCCTTAAACCGTGGTATCAGATCCTTACGAAAGGTCGCATGAATTCTTCCAAGCTAGACAAACAAAGCAAACACACCGAAAACTAAGGATGAATCTGAAACAATATAGAAAAGTGAGAAAACAGAATGCTAAACATACTTCTCCATCAAGGAAAATCATGTGAATTGCTCCTTCCTCAGCAGGATTAGAACGATCAGGAGTAGCCCAGAGATTGATCACACGGATCCTCAGTTCAAAATCAATTTTTCCACCAATAATTTCAGCAATCTTGGTGGTCTTCACATAGAGGCCTACACATTTCAAAAAATATGTAACAAAAGGAAACATAGCGCCATAGATATAAAAAAGGACTAAAGGAAATAAAAAGGAAGGCATTTGTACTAACCTAAGTTAGCCATTGAGAGAGCAAAAGAAGACATGTTAGAAAACTGATAGTATATTGGTTGATGATATATCTATGAAGATGTGGCTGGTATTTATAGCAAAATATATGGAAATAAGAAGGATGGTGCAGAAGGGAGATAACTGTGCATGTCCAACACATGGCAACAAATGAACACAGTAGAAGTAACTATATACTATCTATTATAACATGCATAGTGTCTGCTCCACCCTACCTCTAGGTTACTTAGTGATGACAGAAAGAGCAAGACCACAGGCAGCTAAAATTAAAATTACAACTAAAATAGATAATTGCAAAGATAATAATAATAATAATAAATCAAAGATAAAGTTTTTTTTACTTAACTACAGGTTTCCATGAAGGTGTAAAATCTGCATCATTGTTGGTCCATCATCAATTCTTTTCATGACTTCCAGCTAGAGATAAAAAATTTGCAACAATATTTGATAATATTAATTAAACATAATCAGAGTTGAGGTTCCTATTATCATTTGCTGGACGCGATATGCCCATTCGAATTTATCAATCGTGTTAAAGTGTTGAATTAAATTAAATTAGACAAAGATGAATACTGATATGTTTTCAAATGACAATCATTTGTCATTAGCAGTTTCCACACAATGCTCAAATTTTATTCCATGCAAATTGCTAAGGTGTACATAATATTGAACTTGGCTTGCATTTAATTTAACTTGCACTACATACAGATAGTTGATCTACAAAAAGATAACTGCACATCCAACAAAATCCAACTATTCATAAAATACGTTAGCGAGTACATAGTGCCAAAGATTGCATGCAAGAACTAATTCTTGATAAGATCAATGGCATAGGTACAATGGCAAAATAAGGGAATGCTACAATTAGAGCACAACAATAAAGCAAACCTAAATCACACACACAGTGGCATATCCACATGAGATAGACATGCCATACAAAGCAGCCACGCTCAAACACAGTGATTACACAAAAAAAAAAAAAAAAAAAAAAAAAAAAACCTAAAGAGTACTACATTACACCGTATGAACCCTGCATAACTGCAGAGCTAACCATACAAAGACTCCAACCAAAAGGCCAACATAAATCAAGGATTGAACATCAGGTACAGAATATGTTCATCACCAATGGCCTTGGCACCAATCTTAATATATTCACCAACTAGCAGTCTTCTGGCTGCTACCAATCGACTCCATTCGCCTCCCACTTTAAAATGTGCGTGTAGAAAAGTCACATATATGATAAGTGCAATTCCACATATTCCCGCAATCATCTACTAATTTAACTAAAGTTGTGTCCTCATGAAAGGCAATCTGGCCAAATCCATCATAAGGCAACATCTGCGGAACATCAAAGACAAAACGAAGTGAAAGAGGACTCAAACACATGCATGTGCAATTTTTACAAATAACCAACTGCTAAAAACGTACCAAGAAACCGGTAGATATATCATAAAAGGTCAACCTCTTCTCATGAGACACATTAAAAAATGAACTGTCATGTGAATATGAAAGAACTTTTGTTGATTCAGGCAAATCATTGACAAAGTAGGAAGGTACATAAGTTAAATCTATAGTAAACTTCATAGGCGGCACAAATATTGGCGGATACATGAGTTGCTGAAACCTATCATGCACGGTAAAAAAAAAGACCAGAGCCTGTGTAAAGAACCATAAGCCAAGCACCTATACGTATGTCGTAAAAATCTCGCAAAGCAACCCATCCCTGTGTCAGATAGATATTTCCATTAATCTTTTCCACCAAACATTCAAACTTGTTGTCATTTGCGTCCACCATAATAGCAACTCAAGGCATCTCATCCCCGAAATCATCAGAAAACATCTTAGGCATCATGGTAGCACCCTAACAACAATTTAACAAAATGTTCGGGTAACAGTATAAAACCAAAAAAAGGATAAAATTTATGGAGAGAAATCAATGTTCCCTACCTCACCAACATTATACTCGATAAAATAACTGCGATACTTCGTTCGCATTTCATTCAGAACCCTCTCTTGATCAGTAACAGGATCTGAAATTAAAGGAGCTGTTGTCAAGAAAAAAGTTAGTTAGTTAGTTAGTGATATCAAACCATAACCTCAAACAATATTACAATGAACCATGCATATGGGATTTGAAATTAAAGCAGCTGCATAAAGTAAAATGTTAGTAAGTCAGTGATATCAAACAACCACTCTAAAAACATTACAACCAACCATGCATACCTCTCAAGGCTTCCAAAGCAAGTACAATTTCCAAGTGATTATAAGTCATTCCTAGATCTGTATAGATAGTTCAATTTCTGCACACACTCACACACACACAGACACACACATATGTGAGAGAGAGAGAGAGAGAGAGAGAGAGAGAGAGAGAGAGAGGTGGTGTGGATGAGTTAGCAAGTTCATTAAATACACAACATGTGATGTGAATCAAATAATGAGATGATCTTTGTTATATTATGCCAAGTTATTTCAAGAAATTTATTGATCATTACTTGATTTAAGATTTAGTAGATGTTTCACAATTGACCTTCAATCGTTTATTAAATTTAGTTCTATATCATCATTACATTAAACTGGCAAAATATGCGTTTTAGCTTACCATTGCAATCAACTGGCAAATCAACCCATAATATACATAATTACCAAGTGTCAAGAGTAAAACATAAGTGCTTGTAAAAAAATGTAGGGAAAGCATTGAATGAATGGATTCAATCATTATTTCTCAAATCTTTTTTACTGTTAGAGAATAACTAAAACTCTGTTCATTGGTTCTTATGGACACTCCACAGAGGTTGAGTGCTTGCATGTTTAGCTCAATTAATATAGTTTACACATCATTGGTTGCAAGAGATATTTTTTCAACACACTTGACACAATATTAGTCATCAGCTTTCTAATCAGCATACAAAGTCCTTTTAAACACCAGCTAACTTATGATTAAAGCAAGACACCACAAAATGAAATGAAAAGAAGGAAGACGTTTATTATTATAATTATTCTAAACCAATTATTATTCCTTCTTAAGAAAGGAGCAGGATGTATGAGCAGAACATGGAAGTTGAATAAACCAATAAAAAACATATTGCCCTACACCTCATAGGATGGATACTAAAGAAAACTAAAGCAAGACAAATAGAGTGTAGCAGAAACTTAGTGTCTACATCACAGCTGCTTACACTTGTCATATGGCACAATCATTACACACAGGACATTAAAACGTAATGAGGAGAAAAGAGAACGATTAATGCAAGTAGATGAGCAGACAAAACATTAATTATTAGCAGAATTCTTGTGTAGTACACATCATTTCATTGGTCCATATGAGAGGTGGAAGATACCACTATCTTCGAAAATCTAGTGCAACAGATTTTATGGAAAACATTCCATCTGTCTTAACTTGTATGCTTGTTCAATATTACTTCAAATAATGTAAACTAATATACGCTCAGTATCACATTTAGAATACCCTGCAGAGTAAGATATGCTCATCTGACCATGAGAATGCATGGATTTATACAATATGACACCAAATCAAGTTGGTACTTAATTAATAACCTGACCAAATGCAATTAGATTACAATAATAGACCACATCAAGTGCACAACAATATAATACAAAGTATCACCACAAAAGTTGAATGCAAGCAACATCAAAACAACACTAATTATACTAAGTAACACCAATAAAAATCACCAAGATAGTTTTTTAACAAAAAGCTCCAAAGCATTGCCAAGCCTGGGTGATCCAAACATTATATGAGCTCCTTGTGTATAACTCCTGGCTCTCACCATATCTCCCCATGCCCCACCAATCCTAACATGGTTGTAGGGTTGAGAGATATTCTGAACAGTGCAGTTCCACTCTAATCCTTTTTCATCGATCAACCTTATCTTTTTTGCATCCTTAGAAAAGATTTTGCTTGCAGCATTGCCATAGTTCATGACCTTTCAATGAATAAAAATAATTAAAAGTCAGCATAACTTGGCACCTAATTAAACCACAAAAAATTCAAAAATGAAAAAGAGAAATTGCAATGTATAAAAGAAACATACCAAAAAGCCAAAAGTAATATCAATCTCACTCAAAATAACAACAAAGCTGTGTTTAAAATTATTGCTGCCATGGTAATAAGGCAGACGAACCGTCCCACCCGAACCAGGATTTTCATCAGGTCCAAAGACAGTTCGAGACAAATTTAAATAAACAGCAAGATAAATTTTCTCAACTATGCAATCCCTATAGTAGCGATCAATCAAAATCAGAACAAACAGTTTTGGTCTAATATAAGTTATGCAAGCCCATCCCCCCTGCCCTCAACATCCACATAGCAGCTACGGATGTCAGCCCATCCTTGTGTAAAATAGATAGCACCATCACGCTTCTCAGCAACAACCTCAAATTGATTGCCATAACGATCCACTAACTTATTGTACTTATACATCTCTAATCCAAACTCCTCTGTGAACATGAATGGCAGCTTGCCAACATCCTATTTGCAAACAGTAAAATGCATTATAAACTAATCACTTTAAACAAACTAAAAATAAAAACAGTAGAAATCAAATTACCTCAAAGCTAGGGTACTCGATCTGAAATGTCCTATACTTAACTTTGACCATGTCCAAATAATTTGCATGACGATGAGCCATATTCCAATCAATAGGTTCTAATCAAACCAACAGAAGCTAAATTAACCATCTAAAAAGAAAGTGAACATTCCTTGCACACTCTTTGATTATAAAATGTCATAGGTTCTTTTATAACAATTTAAACCTAGCAAATATTAACTCACTAAAAAATAAATTAAAACATGAAATGGTATTTTCAAGAAGTTCATAAGCTAAATAAACTGAACAACAAATTGATCACTGTCACAATCTCATATTTGTTTATACACATTTTTACTAACCTCTTAGGATATCATAAACTTGACATGCGACCATGGAAGGACGTGTTTCATCAAAAATAGGCATCTTATAGGTGGAGAGGCAAGCAGCATCCATAGCCAATAACAAATTAAGGTAGATATAGTTTGAATGGATGGGAGGCGCATAGAAGGAAAATTATGCAGTGTTAGGATAAAGAATAGTCAGTCTTTTAGAAGAAGCAAAATAAATGAAAGAAGAAATGAGTAGCAGTGGGAAAAATAAAAATCAAATGACTGGCTGTTCATTCTCTCACATAATTAATATCTGACTTGAAACTCTGTTCTCTGGCAGGACAGATGTCGTACACAATGCCTAGGACAATGTGTCTGCAGTCCAGCTGTCCTAGACAACTGGTTATGAGGATCACGATTTATTGCAGTACTGAAGTAAATAAAAGCAATAAATAACACCAATAATTTGTTAACCCAGTTCAGCGCTAAACAGCCCTACTCTGGAGGATATCAATCCAGGAAGTGAACACTACTACTCCGAATCAATACTTAGTCTTACAACACTACCAAACACCTTTTGGGATGTATGCCTTTTCTTAATCCTAGTAATCTTCTACTCAAGGGCTAACTCCCCCTGAATATGAGAACCTACCCAACTCCCTCTAATCAGTAATCCCAAGTGACGAAACTACTTTAAACTTCTCAATTTAAAAGACAAAGTTGAATGGCAACATTCAACGACACAAAGCTTCAAAGTACCAAGAACGATACTAAGAGCTACTAATGCTTTGCACAGTGGGCACAAAGCTTTGGACTCACAATCTTCAGTTACTGTGGGTTGAGTTTTAAGCTCTATGTTGAGTCCTTTATATAGGCGTGCAAGTCTTCAGATAATCTTCAGTCTTTCAGATGTACTCCAATAAGAATTAGTTTTAAAACAAACTTGTTTTAAAACAAACTCCACAAAGATAAAAATTTAATCTCTATCCACTAATTAAATACGAATCCAATCGTATCTAACACATAGGATTAATAACAAACTTTATCATTAATCATAATCTCAGCTTGTTACTAAAAGATTCGCGTTTTATTCAAATTAAAACAAACACGCGTGCTTAATGGATAAGCATTATCTTTTAAGTTGAACTGGGTCAAGATGTCCTACCCACATGTCTTGGGACATCTTGTTCAACATGCTGCCTAAGCATGCTATGAACCCAGTGACAAGATGTCTAGGACATCTTGTTCAACATGTTGCATCTGCACATCTTCAATATGCACAAGTGGTTTAGACTTAATTACTTTAGCATTGGTGCTTCAGTTAAGTCACTCTGACCAAGTTGTTTTAGCCTTATGATGCAGCCAATCTCAGAAGAACTACAATCTCCCCCTTTGGCAAATTATGGCTAAAACAACCACAAACCACTTTGTTGAATGTGCACTCTTCAGTCTTCAATCTTCAAATTGATCTCTGTTGATGCAATCTTCAATTCTGAAATCTTCAGGTCTTCAATGTCTTTGATCTTCAGAATCTTGTGTGTCTTCAATATTCAAGACTTCTTTAATCTTGAATGTGTGATGAACCTTTTTTAGTATGAGACAGTCTTAGTCTTGTCTTCATATGATCCATTACAATGAATTTTCTAAGTCCGGGGATGAGATACCTAGTGACTTAGTGAACCAAAGTCTTGAGTTGCAGCGAAAAGTACTTAATCAGAGTGATCAAGACTTACTAGACTTCTTAGAGGTTCATATTGAGCATTTAAATTATGCTCTAGACACACTTATTTTAGCATAGCTTTTTAGTTTTTAATTTTTTTAAAGCTTGCTAATTTCATCCGTAAAGCAAGAGAATGATTCTACTTGCCAAAGAGCTTATCTTATCATCAATTATTACTCCCCCTTTTTTACCATAATTTGTCAAAGGTTAAAGGAAAATATTTCATTGATTAAAGAAAGCATACAAAAGTTGCACACTTAGTGCCGGATGACAAAGTCTCCAATGTCTAGGACATTTGGTAGACCACAAAACTTACAGAAGATGAACAGAAAAGGAAAAATACACAAAGTACTTATTTTCCTATATTTAGAGTCTGTTCTTCAAGCTTCTTCACCATCTCCACCTTCTTCATTCTCTTCTCCTTCTGCAACAGCATCATCTTGTATGGACTTGATCAGATTGTCCACATGTTGTTTTCTTGCTGTGCTGGTCTTGATGGTTTCTCCCAAGGTTTTGGATATTTGCATCAGTTCAGCAAGAAATCCTCCTTGTTTGCTCTAGGCATAGAGTCTGACGCTTCACCCACCTCCTTCATCTTTGGGAACACAATGTCTGGGACATATGTACCAGCAAAGAGCTTGTAGTCAAAACTAAGGACTTGTGGTTTCTTTGTTGGAGCTTCATCAGGATACAAGATAGCTGGATATTGCCTCAAGATCATCCCAGTTATTAGGCAAGGGAAGGCAATTGGCAGCTTCACTGCATATGTCTCAGCATGCTTCATGATCTAATTGAAGACGTGATCACCAAAGTTGATTTTCTTCTTGGTCCCTATGAGATAGATCATCTTTGCCAACATAGGAGTAATCCCAGAACCATGGTTGGTTGGTGCCCAGTTTGCTGCACCAATCCTATTGAGGATGGCATACTTGACACTAAGGGTTCCAGTAGATAGTAACCCTTTCTTAGGCCATTCTTCCACTTGACCTCCTGTAATTTCCTTAGTCACCTCCTTGACTAACTCAACTTCGTCACCTTCAATGGTTGGATTTCTCCCCAGATACTCATTGATGGTGGTTGGAGAAAACTTAACTTCTTTACCTCTGACTCTGACTTTTCTGTACTCCTCGCTTCCTTCACTGCAGGCACTGGTGATGTTGACAATGAATTCTTTCACCAGCATCTCATAACAGTTACCCAGATCCTTGACAGTCTTCATCAATTCAGCTTTCTCCAATAGCTCCATAATCTCTTCACACTCAAGAGCTTCTTGGTTGAGTTCTCTTTCTTGTGCTATTCTTCTTTGGTAGACATACCTCCACCTTTGAGCACTTTCCTCATAATGGAAAGAAACCCTATCCATTGGAGCTGGAGGAATGTTTGCTGGAACTCTTCTTCCTCTGATTCTCTTTTTCCCTGAGGTCGTGATGTCTAAGACATCAAGTTCGACATCAGATTCAGAGTCGCTTACAACAACGACCTGTTTCTTCTTCTTTGAAGTCTTCTCTTCAGAGTCTTTCTTCGTAGCTTTCCTCTTCCCTTTCTTCTCAGTGATGGGCGTCTCTACTTGCTTGGATGTGTACGTCTTAGCCTTGTTCTTGACAGGGATGCTAATACGTAATCCATCACTTTCATCAGAACTTTCCTCTTTACAGCTTTGTTGAGGTTGACTTCCTTTCTTCATCCCTTGAAGAATCTTGGACAGGGGGACCTCATCTTCATCTTCTAAATCTTCCAGTATTTGATCTTGAACTTCTTGTTCAGGAGCTTGATCATGACCAGATGTTGGAACATGTGGTTCGACATCAGGTGTTGGAGCCTCTTCTGAAGGCATAGGTTTATCCAAGTTAGGATCCTCTTCCTGAGGTTCTGAGAAGATGTTGGTGGTAGTTTCTGATGGAGGAACTTTTCTGGCTGGAGGAGAGCTTTACTCAGTAGTCTTGTTTTGATGTTCATCAGGAGATGTTGTTGTGTGTGCTTCACCTGATGTTCTGACATCTTGCTCAAGTTCCTCAGAGGGCTTTGGTTCAGAATCTTTGGTTTCTTGATCAATTTCTTTTTGTTCTTTTTGATCATTCTTCTCCAAAGATTTGCCCGAGGACCTGCCCTTCTTTGTTCTCTTCCTTGAGGTTGATCTTTTGGTCTTCTTCTTCTTCTTAGCTGGACCTTCAGTTGGGGGAATCACGCTGAGTGGTATAACGTTGGTGACGATCCCTTCTTGATCAATTTCAATTTCAGAAACCCTAGGCATTTGAGAGGATGCCTCTTCTGTTTGCGTCTTCGAATCATCGCGATTTGAGCTGTTGTTCTTGGATGATTGTTGAGACATTGTTGCAGAGAGTTCTTTGAGAAGAGTGAATTTCTGAGTTTGGAGAAAGATGTCTGACAAGATGTTGAGACGTTTGGTAGTGTCACATATGAGGTATTAGTAGCCTTTTATAGATTAATGGAGAACTTAAGGCTACCTCTTTTTACGTGCAGATGTTTAATGTTTCTTTTCTCTGCACGTTACCTCTATAATGTCTATGACACGTTTTTGAGCGTGTGAATACCCAGAGGCACACTAACGCTCCCAACCAAAATCTCTTCAGCTTCTTGTCCATTGTACAGATGTTGGGATATCTTGTCAACTTCTTCCTTGGCAGACAAGCAAGCTATTTCTGGACCATTGTTGGGAGGTGTCCAAGTATAGCACTTATCACTTGACTTTATCCCTTTCATCACTACCTCTTGATCATTAGCAATGGTGCATTCATGATTGTTGAAGTGCACTTTTAGTCCTTGTTCACATAGCTGACTAATGCTAATCAAGTTTGCAGTGAGATCTTCTACCAGTAGAACATCATCTAGGCATGGAGTATGTGGACCAGATAGTTTTCCAATGCCTATGACTCTACCTTTAACTCCATCACCAAAAGTAACACTTCCTTTTGAATGAGACCTTAATTCTCTAAGGTATCTCTCATCTCCAGTCATGTGTTTAGAACATCCACTATCAAAATACCAATTTTTATGTGGAGATATTCTTACAGGAGTATGTGCCTTTTGAGGTGGTGTTAGCTTACATACTTTAGTCGGAACTTCCTTGTGTTTCACCCTTGGAGGTATGATCTTCTTTTTGTTCTGACTTGGTGACTTAGGCTTCTGAGGGTAGCCATGGAGGTAGAAGCATTCTGAGATTAGATGCCCAGTTTTTCCACAATGTTTACATCTTTTCAGTGGTCCCTTGTACTCTTTGTATTGGGGGGACACATGTTGAGCATGATGTTGGGACATGTGGTCTGGCATATGCTTCCTCTGTTGAGCTGGAGGCTGAGACCTTTGTTCAAACATTTTTTGCTTGTGTTGAGTCAGATGATGTGTCTTTGTCACCTGTTTCTTTTGTTCAGCAGGTTGTTGAGGTTTGGATCCTGTCTTCTTATGCTTGTGTTGAGAAGGATGTTGTGACTTGTGGTTTGACATCTGGTCCTGAGATCTATTCTTCGGGGAAATTTTCTTCTCAGGAGCCTTGCTGTAGTTATCATACCCTAACCCCTTCTTGTCACTTGGACTTCTACCAAGTTCAAGAACTTCTTCAAGCATGTCAGTTCTCTTGTTTAACATTCTCACAGATGTTGTCATCTCAGTGAGTTTTGAGTTTGACAAGGTAACTTGTTCTTTCAAAGCAGCTGTTGATGCTTCTAGTGCCTCCTTTTCTTGAGCAAGTAATATGACTTGTTCTCTCAAGCTAGTTATAGAGACCTCTAGTGCTTCCTTCTCTTGTGCTAGTTTCTCAATCTCCTCATCTTGTTTTCTTATAAGTTCACAAGATTGTTCCCATTTAATGGTGAAATTGTTGTATTTCTCATCCAATTCTTCTTGTAGGAGATCTTCATTGCTCGTGCTGCTGTGACTTGATGTTGGACCTCTTGTCTAGGACATTTGTCCTATACTTGGCTTGTAGCTTACTTAAGGCTCTGTTGAAATCCTTTGTAAGATAAGCTAAAGTCTGTGATAACTCATCATCATCTTGGCTTTCCTTAGATTTAAAAGCCAAGTTCTTCATCTTCTTCTCTGGTTTATCATCCAGAGACATCTCAAAGGTTTGTAGTGAGCCAATAAGTTCATCAACTTTCATTGTGCTCAAGTCTTGAGATTATTCGATTGCAGTCACCTTCATGTTAAATCTCTTAGGCAGTGATCTAAGGATTTTTCTGGCTAACTTTCTTCAGGTATCTTCTCACCTAGGGCAAAGGTTGAATTTGCTATATCTCGTATTCTAGTGTTGAACTCAGATATAGTTTCTTCATCCTCCATCCTCAAGTTCTCAAATTTTGTGGTGAGAAGTTGCAGCTTTGACATTCGAACTTTGGAGGTTCCTTCATGTGTAGTTTGAAGAATTTCCCAGGCTTGCTTGGCTTCAGTACATGTGTTGATTAACTTGAACATGTTTTCATCAACACCAATGAATATGGCATTGAGTGCTTTAGAGTTGCCACTTGCCTCAGTTTCTTCTTCTGGACTCCAATCTGCCATCCCTTTTAGACTTGTGGAGCCATCTTCTGCTATGATTATTGGATGATTCCACCCAGTGATAATTGCCTTCCATGCTTTTTGATCCATGGATTTGAGAAAGGAAACCATTCTTGCTTTCCAATAATCATAATTTGATCCATCCAAGACTGGTGGTCTGTTGATTGATCCTCTTTTGCCCATCTTGAACAAAATATATGTAACACCCCGTTTTTCAAAGGCCCAAAGGTAGGCACTTTTTTTTTTTTTTAAAACACGAGACAGAGTGCGCGGAAAATATTTTACAAGAGCCGGCATTATTCATACAACAGGACTAAAGCAATAATAGTACGACCAACAAGGTGACTGAAATAGTACTATATGCATCATAGTGCTTCTCGGAGAAGCAAAGTGTGTACCTGAATACTTACATCCCAAAATATCGCAGTCTAGACCACAAGTATAAGTATTCAAATACAGTCATCCCAAAGAGTCAGAATTCTACTATAACCAAAAGCACGGTGTACAAGACACACCGGCACACCACCTAACTAGGTCCAACATGCCACTCGATCACTGAGGGCCCAGGAAGCCACCGTCGTCGTCACAACCCACAGTCTCAGACGGGAAACGATCGTCTAGGTGGGAGGAGCCCGTTCATGCATTATGGCAAGGGTCACCACACATATACATATATATAATACACACCGAATATACACATACCAAATACGGAAAGTAAATAGACATTTAGCATTTCCTTCTCAACAAGCATTATAATTCAAATGCGCACATAGTCTATCAATGCAGACTCTAAAATGATCGTGACACCAATCACTAGCTGCCACATGCATGAATTCCGGAATTTAACCTCTCCGCAGAGAGTCGTAGGTCCAACCCCTACTAAACCCCGTAGGGCAGGTGAAGCCACACAGACTATAACACCAACGTGAAGCCACACAGACTCTAACACCAACTCAATAAAAATCCCACAGGATTAGGTGAAGCCACACAGACTATAACACCAAGGTGAAGCCACACAGACTCTAACACCAACTCAATAAAAATCCCACAGGATTAGGTGAAGCCACACAGACTATAACACCAAGGTGAAGCCACACAGACTCTAACACCAACTCAATAAAAATCCCACAGGATTAGGTGAAGCCACACAGACTCTAACACCCGGTGCTTAAGTGAAGCCACACAGACTCTAACACCCGTACACGCAACTATGAAATGCATGAGCATATTTTATATTTCAGCATATATAGGGCAGTCACACAGGCAAATCCCCGGTGAAGTCACACAGACAAACACCCATGTAGTCTCCACTGACATACACGTTCCATACATGCTCATGCAACAATCAATATACATACACAAATGTAATCATCTCCACATACCAATTCATATATTCGCAAATCATATGTAAAGCATACGCATGTAATTTAAACACGTTCTCGTCTCGAGAATACATAATACCAAGCACACAAACACATCACAGAACCAAGCATACACACGTCATTAACGAAAATAAGACAGAAATAAAGGTGCCCTTACCTCGGCTAGCATTCCAACACGTACAACTTACCCTATGCGAGCAATATCCGTCTCTCTCGACGAAGTCCCCAATTCGGCTAATCCTCTTAACCTTTTACAAAACATAACTTATCTAAGTTAATACCACATTCTAATTGATCACTTAAATAAGTCCTAACTCGGCTACTAATGGATTCAAGACCTAGGGTCGTTCCCTCACAACTAACTAAGCTCAAATCATTTTCAAAACAACTCTTGAAAATATTAACGCTTAATTAAATCATTTTTCTCGCAAATGCATTATTGAATCAAAACCAACTATTTTAAAACATTTCCAACAGAGAGTCTTTTCTCAAACAACTTAGGTCTTAAATCATAAGTGCAAATCTTTTCAAAACTAAACAAGTCCAAACTAAAACTTTTCTCAATAAACTTAAAACAAAAATGCTTTCATGAATGCCCACAACTTAAACCTTTTTAAAACACAAACCCCGACACAAGAATTTTCATTTCAATTTACAAATCGATTTCCAAACATTTTTCTCTTTTCATAGAAAAATAATCTCTATTATTTTTCTACTACTATACTTCAATTTCAAAAACGGTAATAAAATAGTTACAAACTAAAACGGCCATAACTCATTCATTCTTTATCCGATCGAGACGAGCCATACGCCAAATTCATCGTCTCGAAAAGACGGATCAAATGGTTAAGTTTCCAAGACATAAAAACAATTCTACAATGATGAAAATACCCTTGCAGATTTCGGCCAAAACCTATAATTAGCTCAAAGCCACTTTTTTTCAAAAACTAACTTGTGAAAACTCTTATAATATTACCAATTTCACATAAAGCAACTCAATTTGATTTAATTCCACACTTAACAACTTTTTTCCAAACCCTAACTTCAAAATTCTTTGAGCATAAAATTAAACCATTCAAATCATAATTTTTCTCTTGAATCTATCACTAAACATCAAAGATTTATAACATTAACAAAGGGAAAAATTAAAAGAAATCACATGCTAACCAATAGTTGTCTCACGGCCAAAAGGAAAAAGAGAGGGAAGGAATTTTCTTACCACTTAAGAATAGCTTTAGTTGATCACCAACTAATTGGATCCACTTCTTTTTAAAGGTTCAAGCTTAAGCTACCAAATATTTTTCCTTTCATTTCTACACTTAATAAGCTTTGGAAGGTAAGAATGAGAGAAGGAGAGCAGCTCACGGTTTTGGAAGAGAAAATGGTGACAAGTCTCATGACTTTCTTATTTAAAGATAACATGAATTAATCTAGGCCCTTGGATCCAATAGTATAAAGTTCTATGATCAAATCCTAACCGTTGATCATATCTTGGTCACCAAGTAACTTAACATAAATATCTAGATATTTATGACTTCATTGCCCAGTACCCACGTTCGCTCTTAAACGAGTCGTATCTCGCGTACCGATAAACTTTACGGAAACAGAAAAAATCTACGAAATAAAAGTTTGTTGTAAACCATTTCTAAAAATTATCGCTAAACATTTTTCCACGACTGTAATTTTCAACCTGACCCCCTAAAAATATTCTGAGGTCGTATTCTAACTCACGCCGATATATAAAGCTCCCATTTAAATTTTTACTAAAAATAGAAACAGTAAAAATTTCTAACAGCGGGTAACATTCCTACTCGTTTTTCCAAAAACAGAGAAAAACTAAAACTCATAATTCTGACTTCGCAGAAACGTTCTCAAAGATAAAAGAAGACTATGAAACAAAAGTTTGTGCCTTTCCAGCGCACGAGCACAAAATAGGCTCCAACTCAGCAAAAATTCTATTATTGCGACGATACTCACAAAACCACTTAACAAAAGCCCTAATATTCTAAGCCAATACTTATTTTCCTCACACAAAAGGTACCGTGGAATTACAGGTCTTACAATATATCTCCCTGGAGCTCACCCAGCAGGTTAGGGTGCTTGCTCTGATGCCAATTGAAATTTTGTTCTCTGGCAGGACAGATGTCGTACACAATGTCTAGGACAATGTGGTTAGACAACTGGTTATGAGGATCACGATTTATTGTAGTACTGAAGTAAATAAAAGCAATAAATAATACCAGTAATTTGTTAACCCAGTTCGGTGCTAAACAACCCTACTCTGGAAGATACTAATCCAGGAAGTGAACACTATTACTCTGAATCAATACTTAGTCTTACAACACTACCAAACACCTTTTGGCATGTATGCCTTTTCTTAATCCTAGTAATCTTCTACTCAAGGGCTAACTCCCCCTGAATATGAGAACATACCCAACTCCCTCTAATCACTAATCTCAAGTGACGAAACTACTTTAAACTTCTCAGTTTAAAAGACAAAATTGAATGGCAACATTCAACGACACAAAGCTTCAAAGTACCAAGAATGATACTAAGAGCTACTAATGCTTTGCACAGTGGGCACAAAGCTTTGGACTCACAATCTTCAGTTATTGTGGGTTGAATTTTAAGCTCTATGTTGAGTCCTTTATATAGGCGTGCAAGTCTTCAGATAATCTTCAGTCTTTCAGATGCACTCCAATAAGAATTAGTTTTAAAACAAACTTGTTTTAAAACAAACTCCACAAAGATAAAGATTTAATCTTTATCCACTAATTAAATACGAATCCAATCGTATCTAACACATAGGATTAATAACAAACTTTATCATTAATCCTAATCTCAACTTGTTACTAAAAGATTCGCGTTTTATTCAAATTAAAACAAACATGCGTGCTTAATGGATAAGCATTATCTTTTAAGCTGAACTGGGTCAAGATGTCCTACCCACATGTCTTGGGACATCTTGTTCGACATGTTGTCTAAGCATGCTATGAACCCAGTGATAAGATGTCTAGGACATCTTGTTCAACATGTTGCATCTGCACATCTTCAATATGCACAAGTGGTTTAGACTTAATTACTTTAGCATTGGTGCTTCAGTTAAGTCATTCTGACCAAGTTGTTTTAGCCTTGTGATGCAGCCAATCTCAGAAGAACTACATGAATCGTGTGTCATACATGATGCAAGGCACTTATGCATTGCTAATTCATCAATTAATATTAGCATTAATCTTAGTTTGGTGGGAGTTGTTCTTTGGAGTAAATAGAGATATAGAAATTACAAAACACAATCATTATATAGGTAATAACATAGTCCATTAATCAAAACAACACGGTTACATATGCAAATCTAATTGCCAATAGGATTTACATTCAAATAATCCTCTACACGTATTTGAGGATAGATGGAGACAAACACAACATTGCTAGCAGTGTGGTGAGCAACACTAAACTTAGCCATGTCACCCTCAACCAAAGTATGAGCTACACAAAAATCATGCCAACCACCGGACACGTGACATGCCAATTCAGGGATAGCACCATCAACACCAGGCTTCAAATTACATTTGTAGTGAACTCCAGCAGCATCAACCAATACTAAATCTGAAAAAACGAAAGCAAAAGATGTCTCACCAAAACCAAACCATGGCAAAACCTGCAATACAATGTTGCATAGAAATATAAGAATCAATACAGACACACATATCAACCAATTGCAATAGGATAAAAAGTTTAGTAATCACCAATACACCAGAATGTATGTCATAAAGTGTCAACTGTTTGACAAAAGATAAAATAGGAGTCTTCGGTCGAGAAGAATCACCGGAGCAAACGTTCATGACAGACGAACCTAACTTGCAGCGAGAATCACTTCTAGACAACAAAAGTCTAAGAGGAGGTTTGTAGGAAGGATAATTAACCTCAAAACACCACCTGGTCAAGACTCTTATGGTTAAAAGTGTAGGACTAATATACAAAAGAGTGATCCAAGCACCATATTTTATGTTATAAGCATCCTTCAAAACATGCCAACCATCACTGAAAAACATCTTGCCTGATTCTTTCACAACACGCACTTCAAACTCATTATGGTTAGGATCCCTTAAAATAACATAGTCAAAAATTTCTGAACCAAATTCCCTAACAAAATAGGCTGGCAACCTTCCCACTGGCTGCTCAAACAACAAAATATTGTTGATTAGAAATGCATGATAAAAAAATAAAAGTCCACAGATTCCTAAACAAAAATAGTAAAGTAATAATACTCACATTATAAACATCAAATTCCATCTGATATGTTTGAGTAGCAATAAGGAAATCATCCACACTTGCATGAAACTGCTGATGACCCTATGGACTGACAGGAGTCCCAACCATATTCGTAGTTGTTTTTTATAAAGAATGCTGGGGGCAAGACATGGTTGTTGAGTAGGAATAATAAGAACCCTTGTTAAAGTGTTGAGTGTTTATATAGAGTACAAAGCAGAAGAGAGTTATTGCAAACATTAAATTAAATGTATAGATACCATGCTTGATACACTTATCCCTATGGTATTGGCTAACTTTATATATTACCAATGCATGTACATGTATCTTCTTCTTATCCCAATCAACTCTTGGTTAGATAATAATAATATAGAACAAAACAGAAGGATCCATGCTTAGATGAACATATCAAGAAGCAATAATCAATACACATGTCAGGATTTATATCCTCCTTGCCCTTACCATATTAAATAAACAAATTTGACATTTCTGATTTATTTCAATTAAGCTGGATCAATTTCTTAAACCAACAAACAGTCCAGTTAATCAGTACCAATAAGATTATCTTGCAAAGCAAGGCAAATAGAACAGAGGAAATATTAGTTGTTAATTTTTTATAAGCAATCAGAGGAAAAAGCAAATACTTGCACAAAGGACAAATGAGCAATTTCTTACAGGTGCCATGCCCAAATAACTAATGCAGAGATTACTTGTGTGTTTAGCTGCCACGTGGTACTAAATTCCTATCATTTTTTTGAAAAGAATTTGATTGGATCATAAGAAAGGCCAGGTGCAAATCCTTACTGCAGTCATAAAAGTATTGAGAAGGATGCTAATTGGCTGTACGTTTGAGTTCCCACACCTGCAAGCAAACTAAGTTGGATCTAGCATAGCAAGGCAAATAGAACAGAGGAAAGATCAGTTGTGAATTTTTTGCAAGTAATGAGAAAAAATAAGCAACCACTTGCACATACCCAAATAATTAATGCAGACATTATTTGTGTGTTTGGCTGCCACGTGCTGCTAAATTCCTATCATTTCCTGTAAAGAATTTGATTGGACGGTGAAAGAGGCAAGGTGCAAATCCTTATTGCAGTCACAAAATATTGTGAAGGATGCTAATTGGCTGGACGTTTGAGTTCCAATATCTGCAAACCAAACCAAACGTCAGAGCAAGAAATTTTTTCCCACCACTTGAAGCCACCACTTCAAACCATTTATTTTCGTTTCAAAACCTTTCAACCATCTGAAGTGGAAAAGTTCCAAGTCTTATATAACCTGACAATATCAACTCCAACATCAAACACTGAATTCTTGAGAACACAATGGCTTCCACAAAAAACAGATTAATCATCAAACTTAGAAAAATGCTGTCAAGAGGACCTGAATACTGCTTTCAGGAAACAGACAATTTCTCATGCCTTGTCAACAAATTGAATGATATTCCATGGAGCTTTTCACTGGAAGAATGGAATTTTGTGTGCCTTTTGAACCATCTCAGAGAAGAAATGGCAGTGGATGCTCATGTGATTCATTTCGGTGAAGCAGCCCTACAACACAACCACATATTAGCAGCAGCCTTATTTGAAACAATTTCACTCACAAAAGAAGACATGCACATGCATGCGGGCAACCTTGCTGCCTTCTTCCACGAGGAGAAGACAATTGCTATGGAGATCCCAAATTCTGACCATCAGCTAGGCAAGTTGAAGGAGAGAAGCATAGAAATTAAGAACAACATCACAGAAGACATCACCAAACTACTCCTTAAAAGGCAAACTCTTATGATTCTTAAGACCGAGATAGGGAAGATAGGACATGAAGGTTCGATTATACTGAACGAACGAAAGATTGCAAATCTTCTGAAGCAAACTATACACAATATCTGGACATATGCCATCAATGCATCAAAACTTATTTAGTTTATAAGTATCTGGTTGTCAAGCACTGTTTTGTGCTTTTTTGATAAATAAAAATAACAATGTTTGCAGAGCTAATATAAATTAATCTTGTTGTTGAGTTATGTTTATGTTATTCAGTATAATATAACTTTTACAATCTTGCGTTTGTTAAACAAAGCCAGATAAAATTATTTGTTTTAGTTGGTTCAACATCATCAAGAGTGCAAGAACATAAACATCACAGAGCATTAAATGCAATTCTACATCAAATATCCATTAGTGATTTTTGGTTCACACATATTTGCATGCGTTTTTATTGGTCCATTGAGAGGTACAATTAAACAAAAGCAAATCTGTGGGAATTTTTTTTCTGGAAATAGTCAATCTTAGATTAGAGGACTCCTTACAAACTTAAAATTAAAACAACCATCCACCACACACTACATAAGACAACAGAACAAATTTCAACAGCAACAATAGAAAGTGAACATAAACCATTGTTATTAATCTGCAAATCAACACTACATCAAGAGAATCCAAACCACCAAGCACCACAGAAGTGCAACATTACATCAACAGAACCCAAACCACAAAGCATCACATAAGTCAACATTACATCAAAAAAACCCAAACCACAAAGCATCACAGTGAGCACAACTAATAATTCTTGAGAGCAGCTAGCTTAAAATAATCCTCAATTGGTACCCGAGGATAAACAGAAACATACATCACATTACTTGCAGAATAATGAGCAACACTAAACTTAACCTTATCACCCTCAATCATATTATGAACAGCCCAAAAATCACACCAATGACCGGACACATTGCATGACAGTTGGCCATCAACACCAGATGCAGCCTTGATATCACACTTGAACATCCTCCCAGCATTGTCCACCAAAATTAAATCCGAAAAAACAAAGGCAAATGCTGATTCACCAAAACCAGTCCATGGCAACACCTGGAAAAAAATTAAAAATGTTACAACCAACCAATATAACAAACAGTTAAAACTGCAAACTAATAAGGAGGAAACCAATGAAACAAAATATGCTCGTAACTACCAAGACACCAGAATGAACATCGTACAGAGTCAAATCCTTAACATAAGATTTAATAAGAGATTCTGGCCTAGCAGAACCATCAGGACAGATACTCATTACAGATGAACCAATTCTATAGTGAGAATCACTTCTAGCCAATAAATGCCTTAGGGGAGGATCATAGGAAGGATAAACTATCTCAAGACACCACCTACCACAAACCCTTATTGTTAAAAGTGCAGGACTGTTAAACACAATAGTGACCCAACCACCAAAATATAGTTCATAAGCATCCTTTAGACTATGCCATCCATCACCAAAATACATTTCCCCAGACCTCGTCACAATACGCACCTCAAACTCGTTGTGATTGGGATCTCTGAGAATAACGTAATCAGAAAGTACATTACCAAACTCTCTGACAAAACAGGCAGGCAACCTTCCTAAGGGCTGTTTACACAATGCAAAGAAAATCACTGTTAATTTACATGGCTATATATACAAAAATCCAACAAACAGCATACACAAACATGTAAAAATACAGCAAACAACATACACAGATATATAAACTAAAATACAAATAGGTAAATAGTGGCATGGATAGATGAACAACCAATATAAGAGAAAAACATGCGACCTTACATCTTCAGCATCAAACTCCAGTTGATATGTTTGAACAGCAGTAAGGAAATCACCCACTGATTTGCCAAAACCTTGTTTTGTGGCAGGAACATCAACCAAACATGCTTTTTTTTCTTCACAACCAAGATCATGTTGATCTTGGACACGACAATGATCAAAAAAGGACGCATCTTTTGCCAAGTAGCCATGGTTGCAAGACATGACAATGAGTTTGATGTGCATGGATGTTATGCTGCAAGGGGTTTATATAGGCTGAAGTGAAGAGCAAAGTGGTTGAAAGCATTAAATGAAGCACAGGGTTTCAACCAATGCATGCCATTCTTTCCCTTACACACTCTTACACCCATAGAAACTCAAAAAGGTTCACTGTGTGCAGAGAATAGAAGAGTGGAATTCAGCTGCAACATGTACATGTGTCAACAACAAACGGATACAATGTGGCAAAGGAGGATTGCATGAATGAACACAAATGGCATTGATTCATAGGCTGAGCATGATGCGTGCATGACATCATTGATGATGTAGGGCATTAGGGTTACAATGACTTACTTTTAGTATATAGAAAGATAAAAATCCCCAAATCAAAATCCCTAAATCCCCAAATATGTTTATAGCATGCAATATAGTTTGTAAATCAAATTCAATCAACGAAAACGACTGTGAACAACATATAATCAATAAATTAAAACTAAAAAAAATCAAATAAAACACTAAAAACTTACAACGTTCAAAATTTAATGTCAAAACCCACCTTCCAAAATCTTCACAACGTTCAAAACCCACGTTCCACGCTTCCTTTGATCGAAATCCCCTACTCCCATGCTTCCTAGATCGAAATCGACAACAAAATCACCCACAAAACCTTTCATAATCGTTTTACTGTGATCTTCGAATCGTTTTTTTTTTGTTTTTGATATCACATGTTTTCGTTGTCTATGCAACGAAACTACGTGCGTTCGTGAGATAGACAACGAACACTTCCGTTTCGTCACCTAAGTAACGAATTGTCTTGTTTCGTTAGACTGACAACGAACTTCAAGTGAATTTGTTCAGGCACGCGCCTTCGTTATTGTGGCAACGAAATTTTTTGTATTCGTTGCGTAGACAACAAATTATGTGATCATGTCCTCAAGGGTATTTTGGGATTTTAGGGGGGCTTGGAAGCAAGTAGGGGGCCTCAATAGCAAATTTCTAATGTAAGTATGGTATGATCTACATACTAGTCCAACCAAGTGGCAAGCCTGTTATGGCGTAGACATTTGTTTATTCATCAGGTTAACCTATGTCAGTCCACAATCCATAGCGTCAAACCTGTTAAGGCATATAGATTTGTTTCTTCATCAGGTTAACTTATGTCAGTCCAATAATAATTTAAGGTTCAAATAAAATTAAACATTTGATGTCTTTAAAAATTGATTACAATTTCTTATAAAAATATCCAAAAATACTTTCACTTTTATTTTTATTTTTAAAAAGAACAAAAAAGTACTTCTTTTATAAATAAGAGAAATGATACGCATCGATGAAGATAATAAAAATAAGAGAATTGTTACCCACCAAATAATATTAAGTTCCTTAATAACTATTATATCTGATGAAATGGGGAACTCTACGCTTAAATTGATTGTTGCTTATGCTTATTTTCTTTTTCCATTTTGGGCGTTTAGCCCCTATTGTATTAAAAAAAAGTTTAAGTTCCTTAATTAGTCCTAAGACGGATTTGGATAATCTCATTTTTTTCTCACTCTCTTTTAATTTTTAAATTTTTTTAATTTTCTTTTCACATTTAAAAACAATAATATAATCAAGAGAGAAAGTAAGATTAATAAAAAAGATAGAGAGTTAAGAGTAGGGGTGTTTGCGATGCGGTGCGGTTTAGTTCGATTTTGAACATAAAAATCATCCTAACTGCGGTTCGGTTGATTTTTAAAAAGTCATTTAAATCAAATCAATGCGGTTAGGGTTGGTTTGGTTTTGATTTGGTTAACTTTTAAAAAGTCATCCAAATCAAAGCAATGCGGTTAGGGTTGTTTCGATTTGCGCGGTTTATCACAATCTAAAAAATATAACAATATTACCAATTTGTTACAAAATAAACATAGAAATTTTAATGTATTTTATTGTTTACATGATATAATATGCATATACATAAGAACTTATTTTTAATATCAACAATACAGTTTTAAATTGCGTGAAATGATATGTTTTGACAGCATATTGTTTTATGGACTCAATTTGGGTTTGACTTGCTAAGTTGGATTAGGTAATAAGTTGATTGCTACTAGTTGATAGAGTTAAGTTAACTAGTGCGGTTTGATTTGATTTAATTTTATGAAATGAAAACCGCAAACCAAATCGTGTGGTTTAGAAGAAAAATCATTCGTGCGGTTTAAACTAAATGCGATTTTTTGCGATTTTCGGTTTGAATTGGTTCAGCTTGCGGTTTTACTTTTGGATTGATTCGGATATGATCAACCTTAGTTAAGAGAAAGAAGGAGAGAAAAGAGAAGGAGAAGATTGGTCATATGACTACTAATTAATACTCCCTCCGACCTCATTTTTAAGCAAATATATCAATTTGTACATTTATTAAGAAGTTGCTTTTTTGTCTTGATTTTATGTGAAGTTTCTATTACAATTCCTAAAATAACCTTATAATACATTAAATTTGAACTGACATTCTACAATCATGTTAAAAGGTAGAGTAATAAATGAGAGTATTTTTGAAAGAATACCATTAATTAAAGTTGATTTTGATAACTTTTGCTCATATTTGAAGTCAAATTTTTTTGTTGACTTTTACTTATAAATAAGACCGAATGAAGTATTTTTTTATTGAAACAAATTCATCTCATTTCATTAATAATAATGTCCTGAATATAACGATCAGGGACGGATCCAGACATAAAATTTTGGTTTGGCCAAAATCATAAAGAAACAATGAATTAAATTATACTAAAAAAAATTGTTAAATGTAATACATTTGCTATAAAATCGTCCACTATCCATTACTTGAAAATGAGCTAAAATAATATCATTATCAATTATTCCAAAAACATCTCTTTCTATATAAGTTACAAGACAGTCTTTTAACCACTGATCCTTCATTTTGTTACATAGCGGATCCTTCACTAAATTCATAGCTGAAAAAACACATTTTACGCTTGCAATTGCTACCGACAAGATTGAAGCCAACTTCAAAACTAAGGTATCATTTGGTCTGACTTTTTTAGGTCTTACAAGTTATCTAAAAGTTAAAAGTGAAAATAAGAGCTTTTAAAAAAAAACTAAAGTTGTTTGATAATTATTATTTTTTTAGCTTCAAAAATCGCTTATCTATGTATTTTACTCATTAAAATTAAGCAAATTTTTTCTATCAAGAACTTATTAAAAATATGTTTGGCCTAAATTCTTATTTTATTGAGTAAAAAAATTTGAAATAATCTAGGCCAAACGTTATGTAAGGTATCGTTTGACCTAACTTTTTTAAGTCTTAGAAACTATCTGAAAGATAAATGAAAACAAGAGTTTTTAAAAAAAAAAATCTAAAATCGTTTTGCAATTGTTGTTTTTATTAACTTCAAAAGTATTTTATCTCTATATTTTACTCATAAAAACTAAGCAACTTTTTTCTATCAATAACTTATGAAAAATTTATTTAGCCTAACTTTACTTTTTATTGAGGAAAAAATTTTAAAATAAATTAAGGTAAATGGTACTTTTATATATACTCCCTCCAGTCTCATATATAAGCAAATTTTCAAAAAAACACACTTTTTAAGAAAGTAGGTAAATGCATTGGTTGAGGAGAAAAAACACCTTGAAAAGTGTAAAACATTGCATTTATTGGTTGAAATTGGAATAATGTCATAAAACATAATAATTGTAATACATTTTTGCTTATATTTGAGACCGAATGGAGTGTATATATATATATATATAATATAAAATAAATCTTAAAAACCATTGTGGCCAAACCACACTTGGCCGCAACATGTGTCCGCCCCTTATAACGATGAACATAATAAAAAACATTGCGACTAGCCTAGGACATGACCGCCCTAATTAAAGAGTAAACCATCATATTTGTTTATCGCTTAATAAAAATACGGAAACCAAAACATTAATTTGGACTATGTTAATCCAATTTCATGCATAGATTTTCGTATTTTTTCCTTCTCTCATACCAAACACACCTTAAATAAATTTATATTGTACATAAAATAAATGATAAATATATCTTTATCCCTGCAAAGTAAGCTAATATTATTTTATCCAGCAATTTTTATCTTTGAGATTACCCTATGTAATAATTTTTTTACAGTTTATTTTACCTCCAATGTTTAAAAAAATAATAATAATTACTTTACCCAAATAAATATATTAATTAGAAATTTATTGCAACGATTTAGACGTTACAATGTAAAGTGAAGAGTTGTAGCAGAGCTGAACAGAGATCAGTGTCGGAATATCAAAACATCCATCCTTTTCTCGTGATTCCCCAACATTCTCTTCTTTTAATTCATTCATTCATTCATTTTCCCACACGCGCCATTTCTCACGCTCCTTCTCTTCTTCTTCTTCTTATTTCGTAGTAGGGTTTTTCAATTCTTCCCAACTCCGATTCATCATCCTCACAATGTCCGCCTCCACCGACCGTTTCGCTCTTCCATGTCAGCTCCCTCTCTCTCTCTCTTTCTTTCTTCTCTCATAATAATTTTGTTATTTTCTTCATCTTTGTTACAATGTGGTGCTGTTTTGATTTTGATAGGTTTTGAGGGTTTTTCTGGTAGTAGTGATGAGAAAAGAGAAAGAAGATCTTTGAAAAACAAAGCTCTCAATGCATCTTCTAAGATTAAACATTCTCTTAAGAAAAAGAGTGCTAGAACAAGAAAAAGTGATGTTCGTGTTAGTTCTGTTTCAATTGAAGATATTCGTGATGTTGAAGAGCTTCAAGCTGTTGATCAGTTTCGTCAATCCTTGATCATCGATGATTTACTTCCTCAAAAGCATGATGATTATCATATCATGTTAAGGTGCCTGCCTTAGATTCATTCATTCATTCATTCATTTGTTTTTTGAAATGTTAATTTGTTATTATCGACTTTGATGAACTAATTATTATATATTTTGTAGATTTCTTAAAGCAAGAAAGTTTGATATTGAAAAAGCAAAGCATATGTGGGCTGATATGCTACAATGGAGGAAGGATTTTGGTGCTGATACAATTATCGAGGTAAATTCCGTAACAAGCGAGATTAACATTTGCGATGATCGGTTGATTAATTGATGACCTTATTTACAATTACAATTCTCTTGTTTTCGTTAGGATTTTGAGTTCAATGAATTAGATGAAGTTGTAAAGTATTATCCACAAGGTAATCATGGCGTTGATAAGGAGGGGAGGCCTGTTTACATTGAAAGGCTTGGAAGAGTGGATCCGAACAAACTTATGCAAGTTACAACTATGGATAGATATGTCAAGTACCATGTAAGGGAGTTTGAGAAATTGTTTGCGATAAAGTTTCCTGCTTGTTCAATTGCTTCCAAGAAGCATATAGATTCAAGCACGACAATTTTAGATGTTCAAGGCGTGGTATGTTGCCATGAATTGTTCCTCATTGCATTGCTTGTGAATTTCTATAACATGCAAAAATATTTATGTTATAGTTGTGTCTTTAGGGCCTTAAGAACTTTACCAAATCTGCCCGTGAACTCATAATGCGATTACAAAAGATTGACGGCGACAATTACCCTGAGGTGAGCAATCTTGGTTCCTCTGTGAATTCTTTTATGTTTATTGGCTTAGTTATATGAAATTTTAAAGATGACCATGTACTAAGGCCTCAATGATTAATGATTTTTGTTCATTCAGACTCTTTGCCAAATGTTTATCATAAATGCTGGGCCCGGGTTTAGGATGCTGTGGAACACTATCAAATCTTTTCTCGATCCCAAAACAACTTCAAAGATTCATGTATGTAAAAATGTTATATTTTAGCTTTCTAAGACTCATTTATTTATGGTTTAAGGCTGGTCATTTGGCTTGATGTCTCTTTCAAATCATTTTTTAGGTTCTTGGAAACAAGTACCATAGCAAATTGCTTGAAGTAATCAATGCCAGGTACATAATGAATTTCTTACACATTTCTATTTCTCAGTATGTTTTACAATGTCTTTTTTTTCCTATTGATCTTTGTAGATGAATAGAAGGAAATCAGATTTGATTTTTCTGTTCTTTGATAATTATTTCTTATTCTGTCTTTATTAGTCATTATGAGACGTTATTTCTATCAGTGTAATTCCTTATTCCATTACTTTCTCTTTGATTCCAAAGCGGTGTATTGTAATTTCCAAGCATCACTATCAAATACCAATTCAAATTATCCTTTAAAAGGCCTAATCTTTTGTTTACTTGATAAAGCGAGTTGCCGGAATTCTTGGGAGGTACCTGCACATGTTTAGATCAGGGAGGTTGCCTCAGATCTGATAAAGGACCCTGGAATAACCCTGAAATTATGAAGGTTAGGCTATGTGTTGTACTTACTTGCCTTCTGATTGTTCATCTGGTGATCTACTATACCAAACTTGTTACATGCTAACTGCTAATTGTATGCGTTCGGACATTTTGCAGATCATTCTCAGTGGGGAAGCAAGGCGGCCAAGGCAGGTTGTAAAAGTTCTAAACAGTGAAGGAAAAGTTATTGCATATGCCAAGCCACAATGCCCAATGGTAAATTATTGTCTGGTTTTCGTTATTTGCTTGAATTCAGCGGAGCCTGTTTCGATTTGTGTGCCTCTTCAATGTCCTTTTCATCTTATGACCTGATAGGTTTTTCACTTCTTTCTTGCAGGTAAAAGGCAGTGATACATCCACAGCTGAATCAGGGTCTGAAGCTGAAGATATAGCTTCTCCAAAAACGGTGAAGAGTTACTCACATTTGAGGTTGACCCCTGTTCGTGAGGAAGTACGTGTTGACCTTTTCTTTTGTTAACTCGGTGTTTAATTGATTGATTGTAGGTTTTTCGCACAGTCCTTTTCCCTTATAAATTTAATTCACAATTTTATCAAATCATTTTTGGACCTATTATTTTGCGAGTTTAATGTGTATTTAATAGTACAATATTTAAAGGTATCACAAGGATGATCGAAATTTAATCTAATGCTTGAGAAGGAGTTCAAGTCTATCCCAAAACATGAGTTATTTACATTCCGTGTTCTCTTTCAGACAAAGGTAGTTGGAAAGTCAAGCTATGCTGTTAGTAGTAACTTAGCTGGGTATCACGAATACATTCCAATGGTAGACAAAGCTGTTGATGCTGTCTGGAAGAAACAAGCATCATTCCAGAAGTCTTCCAGTACAAAAGGTTAACAACTTTAACTTATTATATATGTTATATACGCTTTCTAGTGCTTATTCACCAAAAGTATTAAAATTGTGATTTGTGAGTGGTGTTTGTCAGAAATCATTACATTTTGAGAAATGACACTTATTTTCCCTCTAATCTTTGGAGGACATTTGATGGGTGTAAATGTATGAATGTCACTACCAAGAGCTTCAGCCTTTCTATGACATGTCATAATAGAAGAATCTGTTCAATTAAATAATGAGTTCATGACTAATCAATGTTGGATCAAAATTAACAGATGTTTTGATGGGTTTTATCGAAGACATAAACTTGTTTTTCTTTAATTCTCATTCTATTGCCAGTACATTGTAGCATTCACTATTGCCATGAATATGAATCCACTGCCCTTTCTAATAGACTAATACTTGATATATTTTTCTTAATTTGAGTTTTATTTTTACCATTTTTTAAAAACAAGATAGTTGACTTCAACCTATGGAAATGGTATATTATATTTGCTATACCAAATTTCTTGTTATTAAAAACAAGCCATTTCAACTCAAATTCTTAGAACAGTTGATCCTTGACATGATTTTTGTGCCTGCCTGAGCTTATAGTTTATTTGGAATATAAACAAGTCCACCTTCTCCTAAAAACTTAAGCTGTTGAGAGAATTGTTGCCTTGCTTGGTTTTATTATTTTAATTATTGAATTTGCTCTGAAAATATTTTCATTGCAGGAACACCTCCCCTTTCTGATACCATAAAACCACCAGAAAGTATTCAAGCTAGGATTTGGGTAGCCCTGACTGTTTTCCTTTTAACCATGTTTACTCTCTTCCGTTCACTTGCATATCGTGTGACTAAGAAACTTCCTATTGTATCATCTAAAAATTATCCGAGTACTTTAGAGCTAACTCTTGATACAACAAACAAGGAAGACTATTGTTCTTCGTCACCAACTCCAGCATATACAGAGACACGAGTCTTTTCATCCATCATGAAAAGGTTAGGTGAACTTGAAGAAAAGGTTGACACACTAAAATCTAAGCCATCTGAGTTGCCTCGACAAAAAACAGAATTACTAAATGCTGCTGTCTACCGGGTGGATGCTTTGGAAGCAGAGCTAATTGCAGCTAAAAAGGTAAGATGCTATAGTTTTGCTCTCGGTTATAAGAAACTGCAGTCATGACGAATCACTTTAGATGTGCAAATCTATTACAATAGCTATTTTCATTTTTATTGTTCAATTTTTGGTGAGGGGTTTGGGTAGTATGATGCATGAGGTCTTAGGTTCAACCTCACTGCCTCCATTGTACACCAAAAAAATTATGAACTTAAACATGCCTTTCTCCTAGTAACGAACTGCTCTGAGTAAACACACATTTGAAATCAATCAATGCTATATTTTTATTTTTTTTTAAAATGTCTTATTTATGTTACCGTTAATGTTAAGATAATATTTCAGAAAGCATAGAACTAAGGTGCAATTTTTTGTTTGTTTGTGCAAGGTGCAATATTTGTTAGTAAAGTTAAAAGATTAAATCAATGAAGAGAAAAAATGAATAAATGTTATGCTTGCTTCACTATTTTCAGCCTGTGTATCTCACGTGTTGGTTAATAGACGTATATATTTACTTCCTCCGACCTTATTTATAAGCAAAAGTTGTTTTATAGATTCATTCAACTACTAATGTATTTAGCTTAAATATAGGCTAGATACATCAATTGTTCAATGAATCTAAAAAGTATTTTTTGTTTATAAATATGACCGGAGGAAGTATTTGTGATCAAGCTGATACTCAACTAGTGCTTATTCTGTTCAAGAAGTTTTATAGTTATATTCATTTCTGATCAGCCATTCACTTCATGGTGAATTGTTCAAATTGATTATTGCAGTTGTGCTTATATTCTTTATGTGTGCATAGCTTCTCATTCGTTCATTACCTGAGTGATTCTCTTACATTCACGCTTTCTGGATTGTGCAATAGGCTCTCTATGAAGCGTTAATCAGGCAAGAAGAGCTGTTTGCTTACATTGATAATCAAGAGGAAGCTAACGTACGGGTATGGCACATTTATTTCAAACACAATTAAAAACCTTATGGACTTTTTTCCTTGTTCAAAATTCTGATATTTCTATTCCTTTAATTTTGCTGCATGTTCATTAGAAGAAGTTTTGCTGGTGACTTTTGTTGATGCTTATAGAGAAACTCTGGAGGAGGGTGTTTTTCAATCATACTGTTTCTATGGTGTGTTGACCTTCCGTGTGATGTAAACTCTTAAAATTGATTTTAAATCGAGTAAACTCAATGAAGAATTGTTTCAAACTTGTGTGTAGTTTGAATGGTTAAAAACAAAACGTGTGATGTATACTTAGTTTAAAGACAAACTTGAGTCATGTCAACAGTGCCCTTATAGCGTTGTTTAAGAAATTCACAAAAAGAAATTTTGTCTTGAAAATACAAGTTAAACACTTGTCAAAGTAAACACATGATTTTCTATACAAAAATTACCTCTTGACTTTTGTTAGCATTTTCAACAAACTTTGACTGCTTTGTTTTGCTAGTTTTATTATCTTTTCATGACTACCTGTTTTTTGTGTGATTGTCTTTATTGGTTAGAAAAGCTGTCCTTCTGATCTCTCAAAACTTACATTCAATATTTAGTCTATTTGAGAGTTTAAGGACAATCCCATATTTGAATTTAAGTAACATGACCGTTATATTTCGAGCTACTATTCTCTTGGATTTCCAACTTCATATTTTTTAAATAAGGTCAAATGGAAGATTTTATATAAGGCGCCTTCTAGGGTGGAAGAGGGGGTAGATCTTTCACCGTGGAAGAGGACCTATGTCCATTAGATCAAATGGGGTGCATATTGTAACTAGCTATAGCTATATATTGCTTGTTGATAAAGATTCTAATTCTATATGAACTCGCACACTTTGACTATGAATTGTTAATGTCCCAACACAATTTTAAAAAGTCTGCTTCATCGATCTTCACAACAATTCTAAGGACTAATCCACCACAATTCAACGGAGAGCACAATTTATGTGAGGATAGTGAGTAGTGACGTACTTCTTTGTTTCTATGCCGTCAGACCAAATAAATATTTTGATTCACTTATCAATATCTTTCAAAGAGTTTTAGGCCATTTGTAAATCTTAAAATTGTAAATCAAATTGTTATGAATCACAAATTTAGCATGTTAAACTCTTCCCATTAAAAAAAAGAGACTACATTTTCAAGAGATTAGTTTATTCTTTATTTTGTCAGCAATAAACAATAGGCTGCAAATGGATAAGTGTAGACTTACCGATGAAAATTGACACTTCTGAATAATGTTATTATAGTGTAATGGATATGCATCGATAGAGTAAAATAGTTTTATACGATATTATTCAATAAACTGTCAATTTGTTATGTTATAGGGATTCTATGAAGCACCGATACTTCTATGATTATACGTGTCGCGGTGTCCGACACATGTCGGTGTCTGACATTCGTATGACATCCGTACGACACTCGTACAAACGTGTCGGAGAGGTGTCCAAAAAAACAATTTTTCCTTTATTTTGACACTCCTTAAATCGGTGTCCGACACCTATAAGATACACGTACAAACGTATCGGGGTAAGTGTCCAAATTTTATTTTATTTTTATTTGCTTCTACTTTTCTCAGACATATATATATAACGATTAAAGATGTGCCGAAATAATAATATTGATCAATGAAAGATTAAAGATATTATATATTGACTACATTATTTTTAGTTTTTCAATAGTAGTTGGATGAATAAATGTCAAATGTACTATCATATATTCTTTTAAAACTTTTTTATTGAAAAATGTGTTCAACTTAGATGCATACATATGTATTTTTAATTCTAAACTTATATTTTTTATAAATATGTAGCGGTGTCGGTGTCGTATATTTTTTATATTAGTGGTGTCAGAGTGTCCGTGTCGTGTCGCAGTTTTCGTGTTAGAGTCTGTGCTTCATAGATAGGGAGTATAAAAAAGATGAGTAATGTGACAGAAAATATAATTGTTATTTGTTGAGTGTAAAATTATTTTTCACTATCTGTCGGTGCATATTTCATTTTTTCATACTTTTATTTGTTTTTTTACGGAGTTTTCTCATACTTTTATTATTTACATGAAAAACTTAATTTACATTTAATTTTTTTAATAAGATTTATTTTTATGAAACAAGTTTTGGATAATTTCTAAAGTACAAATGTACAATTAAATTTTTATTATTTTGAAAAAAAATAAAAATATATCGCTTAACTACTTTTCCTTTTTTTACTAAAGTTATATATATATAGGGGTTGCTAACATACGCCCACCAAAAAATATGTTAGCAAGTCAACTCCCACAATGTATTAGTTCTTACAAATAATATTTTTGAGTCAAGTACTAGACCTCTGCAACTCTACCATACGAAGAGTATTAGATATAACTTATAAGTACCAGATACACATATTCATGGGATATTTCTAATATACTATGAAACTTGTACTACAAGGAAACAAATACAATACATCCCTAAATATATTCTATATTCTAGCATATTTAGATGGTTTGTGACAATTTCCTTTATGATTTTGTTGCCTCCAAGAATCCCAACAATTGGTTGGATCAGTCGGATCTGGTGATGAGTGCAACGGAGAACAGAATAAGCATTTTGGAAAAGCTGGCCGGTGAACATGGGAAGCTGCTGACTGAGTTAAAAACAGAGAAATATTTTTTGTGCATGAGAAATTCATGCAAATTGGGAATGTTAATCATTGGACAACTTAAGATTTAAATTTTGTTTGTAAGGAACTAATGTTACTTTTGTTTTCTTCACAAATCACAAGAGATAACTTGTTAAGCAACTTAAATGTTAACAATACCATACTTAGTTTTATTTAATATATACACAATACATTGTTTTATACAAAGAGTATTATACAGAAAATATCAGTTGAATAATGAGACATTATACAAAGTTGAATGCAGTAGCATCCATGGGGCTGATATGATTGAGAAACTCTGCTAACTTTACAACTCATAACTATCGGCTTGATTACCAATGGAACTGCAATCACAAACCCGAAAAATTGTATAAGAGAAAACTATATATTGAAAAATGCATAGCAAGTAATAGATTAGTTTCAAAGTTAAAATGACCTACCAACTTCTTCTTTTTCTTTTTGTCAATTTGTGATTGAAGCTCCACTTGCTTAACAAGGGCGTCGTCAAGTGCCTAAAGCCGAAAAATGGGAGCAAATAAAATTACAAATATGTTCCCTAATTATTATAAAATTGTGAAGCATCTATCAAGAAAAAAAAGGTACCTTCTTGGCTGTAGTCAACTCTTGCTCGAGCATTTCAACACGGTTTAGAGCACTGTTGAGCAATTCTTCCATTTCAGGTGGCATGGAAGGTCTCATCATGAGGGTGTTCACCTTATCTTCTAGATCGGCCATGCGCTTCATCATAGCCATGTGATCATCAAAGGAAATGGAAGGTGCTTTTTTCATCATATTGTCATCATAACATACTGAGTTACCATACATATCTGCAGTCATTTTCCTTGGCATGTACCGCGTCACGCGAATTAACGTTATTATTCCCAAAACAATGGACATGAGTCCACCCGCAAATTGGCTTCTAAATCCATTAGAAGTCTTGCAAACATTGTCATCATAGTAACCTGCACCTCAATGGAAATAATCTATTTAATATTTAATTAAAGTCAAAATGTCTCAAAACCATTCTTAATTGCGTCGGTAAAATGGAGTATGCAATTTATCATAGAACAATATAAAATACCTTTGGAAAGTTCCTTTTGATCATTTTGTATTGCTTCCTTCCAAGAAACTGGTTTCTCTTTCATTGAGGCTAAGGTTTCAAACTGATATACATTATTACATTGTTTTGCTACCTACAATATAGAAGGAGAATACCCAAAAACATGTTAGTTTTGCAGATAAACATAATTAAGTGGAATGAATATGAAATTATCATTTATATTACATTTCATCAAGTAATGAAACATGGCTTCTAGTTCATAGTAAATCACTATATGCTTAGAAAAATTAGCAGCATTATGATAATTTATGTAGTTTCGTTAACTATTTCGTGCAAGTTATAGCAAGAATTGATAAAGCCTGTGAAACTTATTTCTGCTATAGCGTGACATGCCTCCTCGAGAACAGCTTCTTTGTTGAAAGAATCACATTCCTTAGTATCATAAGAAAAAGAAAATATATTAAGTTTCGTAATGAAACAATGTACTTGAAACTATAAGGAAGAATGAAGCTAACTACCTTTTGACACCTTGTTTCATCTTTGATGATTGTTTTCTCCTCAACCTTGGATGAAGTTTTCCTTCTGCGTTTTACTTCACCATTTTGAAGCATCTAATTCATACGGAAAAAAATTACTATTTTTTTTTTCTGATTATATAAATAATTATTGTTTTATCTTCTACAACGAAACTACCTTCAAGATTTCTGAGTCATTCCATGGTCCCTTGTCAGAAAGCATGCAACCACCTTTGTCTGCACAAGTACAAGTACCTCCCAAGAACTCGGGAAGTTCACTGGTAAATTATAAACACAATCAAGGTGTTATGTATACAAAGTAACTTCAATTTGGTTAGGAAGGACTAACATTACTCAATCTAAAAATAAAAAGATAAGAAATACTTCAGTGAGAAAGACGAAAATATACACCTGGCATCGATGATTTCAAGCAACTTGCTTTGGTATTTGTTACCTAAGACCTGATCAATAAATCAGAAAATTGTTTAACGTTCCTACTTAACTGATATCAACATAACATCCAACTGTTGAGCATAAATATAATAAGCTTACATGGATTTTCGAGGTGGTTTTGGGATCAAGGAAGGACTTAACAGTGTTCCACAACATCCTAAATCCAGAACCAGCATTGATGATGAACATACGGTTCAAAGACTGTACGAAAAGAAACGTTTAATAAAGATAATTTCAGAAGATTGCATTTAAACCAGGGAGATAAGATAACCAATATGAGTGAGTAGGTAAAAATAGTACCTCAGGATAGTTGTCACCATCAATCTTCTGAAGCCTCTGGAGGAGATCTCTTGCAGCTTTGTTCATGCTTCTGAGACCCTGAACAACCATACGCTATAGTCAGAACTTGTGTGAAGCTTCTTTTACTTATATAAAAAGTTATAACATAGGTTTAATCGCATGTTTGGTCCCTCACGTTTATTTTAGGTTTCAAGTTGGTCCTCTATGTTTAAAAAATTTCAAGTTGGTCTCTTCTGTTACTGATGTCAGCATAAATTCACCCTTTCAGTCAAATTTTGAGTTAAATCTAAAACTTCCACGTGGCACCCCTCATAAGTTATCCACGTAAGTGACTCTGCTAGCCACGTGGACGATTTAAACTTGACTAAAATGATTAACTTATTGTAACATTAGGGATCAAATTGAAACTTTTTAAATGTAAGGGACCAAATTGAAACTTAAAATAAAAGGAACCGACCAAACGTTGAATTAAGGTGTTATAATAGTTCTTTTTCTGGTTTTATAAGTAAATAGTTATAGTGTTGTATGATTTTTGATACATACCAATCCTTGCACATCCAAGATAGTTGTGCTTTGATCAATGTGCTTCTTTGATGCAATCGAACAAGCGGGCATCTTTACATTGAATGTCTTCTCGAACTCTCTTACGTGGTACTTAAGATATCGGTCCATAGTTGTTACTTGCATCAGCTTGTTTGAGTCAACCAAACCCAACCTTTCGATATAAACAGGTCTTCCATCTTTATCAACTCCATGTGTTCCTTGAGGGTAATATTTTAGAACTTCATCTATCTCATTGAATTCAAAATCCTTCACAAAACCAAAAGAAATTTCAGTTGGACACATAACTAAAAGGTTACATATTATAATTATGATTAGTATTTTTCTTAATTTATATGTATTTGTCCACTTAAATACCTCCATTATAGTATCAGCACCAAATTCTTTCCTCCATCGGAGCATATCTGCCCACATTTGCTTTGTTTTCTCAATGTCATACTTCCTTGCTCTCAAGAATCTGAATTATCATATAATAAATCAACAGCACAATAAAAACTATAAAATCAAAGCATAAAATGATGTCACATATTATTAATTAAAGTGACGGTATAAGGACAAGTTTACAACCGCCTCCAAGGAGATTTGAACTCCGTCCTTTGAGATTACAAAGTCAACCTTTTACCACTCAGCTGACACCTCTTGAACGATGTTGCAACTATTAAGTACTAATAAATAATTGAAGAATAACTATGTGAGTCTCAAGGACTACCTTAGCATCATATTATGATCATCGTGTTTTGAGGGTAATAGCTCTTCTAGGGTAAGTGCTTGGCGAAAAGCGTCAAGTGCCTGCAACTCTTCTGTATCGAGTTCATCCTCGATAATAGACATAACCCTGTTGTGTCTTCGCCCCTTCTTTATGGAATGTTTGAATTTAGAAGATGCATTTACTGCTACCTTCTTTAAGGATCCAAGCTTCGTCTTCTTTTCATCTTCCACATATTCGGTCTCGAGACCTGTTTTTCGCAGAAAGAAAAAAATTACTAACACAAGTTTGAACAAGAATACTAATCGAAAAGGAAAAAAAAATCAATAAATTGCACTCAAATTAATTTCAGTTTCCATTGTTTTTCATTTTCCTCAGCTTCATGCATAAAAAAGTATGTTCAAATTTTAAGGCCTATACAATTTCATATTCTAATAAAAACATGATTATATATAAGGAATAATAACAAAATATAAGAAAGTGACCATAAAATGCAAAAGGAATAATGAAATTGAAATAATAAAATAAACTCTCTAACCTTTAACAGGTGGATCAATGCTAATAGGTGCAGACATAGTGTCACACATGATTATTTAATTGAATCTCTTGTATGCTTACTCAAATGATCACAATCAACCTTAATGTAGAAGATAATCAATAATTAACATATACAACAAAATCCCACAATTGAACCTTCAAGTGTAACTACACCTATTTGTCATCAACAACAACACATGTAATTAATTAGAAGCTGAAAAACTAATTATTTTTTACAAATATAATAACAATCAATTAATTAAACTTTCTTCATATTCAACATACATAAAAAAATAGACAATATAACATAATTATGTACTTAATAAATAATAATCAAGTGTAGTTGAAGCAGCTGCATTGGGATTAATCTATGTGGGATTAAAAGGTTCATGAATCAACATTACATATAATGATGGAGATAAATTAATTATTAAGAGAAATAATTAGAATTAGAAGAAGAAGAAAATCAAGAAAAATGGTAATAAAAAATATAATTAGATTTGTACCTTGAGAAATAAAATGTGAAAATTACAATTAGAAGAATAGGTAACGCAAATTTATGATCCAAATATATCAATGAGATTGAGGCCATGGTATGAGGGCTAAAATTGGAAGACAGGTTGGTGAAACTCGTATTTAGATTTTACCGTTTTTTGTTTGTTAATTTATTTTTTTCAGTTTTCCTTTTTGTCATGTTTATTTTAGGTTGTCTTTGACATAATATAGTTTCTTTTGTTCATTTTTATTTATAGTATATTTTAATATATTTAACTCTTTTTTGTTCTAACTTGTTGGAGTTACGTTTAGTTTAATTACTTTAAAATTAGCCTATTTAACATAATGTGGTTGAGTAGTTATTAGTTAATTAATTATGATTGATATTCATAGGGGGTGAATTGTTGTGTCTTAAAGTTTATCCTTAATAGAGACACTAATTCCATTCTCACATATCCGTTTGGAGTTGTTAATTAAACAGATTTTGGTTGCGAGAAGGTGGCTTTTACTTTTTCCCAATTGACATTTGAAGACAGAAAATTATTTTTGTCATGAGTTATTCTTGCATGTAAAATGATTATTTTATCTTTCTGTTATTTAAGTAACGAATGTTGTAAAAATGAGTAATTTTTATAAATATTGTCCGCTATTTAAATATCGGACTTTATGAGAATAAAATTTTAAAGGATATTTTAAGGAGGTATTTATTATTTAAGTAGCGGACATATGATATTTTAGTAAATTCATAGAATGCGTGAGAAAATGTAAGACGTAAAAAGTAATTTTCTTAAAGACGATATAGGCAAAATAATTAGTAACAATTTTGGAGTGTAGTTATTTTTGGAACATAATTTTTTTTTAACATATGAAATGAGTATATATCATGGTCAAAAGTATGGATGGAACTATAACCACAAATTGGAATTAAGTAAGTACGGAGTACTTGACCAGAGATATTCTTACGTAAGCACAATAATTTAGGCACAATATTTAGGCGTATATATATATATATATATCAAATAAAAAAAAATAGTCACATTAATTAATAGTATTTTAATTATTTTTTCTTTAATTTTTTTTACTTATGTGTGTGTCCAACATATCAAATTTGCAACTGTGTCTATACTAAACTTTCTCCTTGACCTGAATAGGTAAAAACTAGCAAAAAACCATAAAATCCTCCTAAATAGACACAAATTCCTATTTAAGAATACAAGCCATCGGATAAGTAATCCATTCATATAAAATATAAGATCTCCTTTTTTGTCTATTAAGTATAATATTTTTTTTTTCTTTCATTTTCATGTTTACTAAAATCTTGATGTGGTTAATCAAAAGGTTGACGATACACAACTAAAACAAAGGTTAATAGGTCTTTACCTCCTGCAAAGTATGCGTGTTTTCTCATTGGATGCACTTTTTAAATTGGTTATTTTGTTCAACCGATTTAAAAAGTTCTGTTTTTTAAATCGGTTAAAAAGTGCAAATTCCTTACACCCGGGGGAAAATTAAAAAAAAAAATTACAGGAGTAAAGCAAAACACGCCTATTTTGCAGAGTATAAAGACATATTAACTCTTAAAACAAAAATGAGACATCCGACAAGAGATGACGTTCATAATAACCTTATAATTACATCAAAGACTTCGTCAACTATCGGATTGGAAATTAATAAAGTAGCCAACATATTTTGAGTTGGGATCCTCTCAATTTTTTCCGTTATTAAAGTTTTGAAAAATATAAATATAATGATATGACATTTAGTAGATCTCATATATTCCTAAGTTTCTTCTCCCAGATAAAAATATTTAGTGGGTCTCACTCCAAAGACCCCAACCCAGCAGCCAACCTCTTGAACACTACATTCATTTTGTGAAGAGATTAGAAACAACCTTGGAAAGACCTCCCTAGGAGCTTGAGTGTCCACCCAAATGTATACCACATAGTGCTTAAACTATCTAGAATGGTAGTCGAGAAGATTATATAGTGCTTAAACTTTTAAAGGTGTTCACTCTTTGGTGCTCATATTTTGTTTATTTATTAATACAAAAAAAAAAAAAAAAAAACATAAATAAATTTTAGCACAAAGGTTCGAACCACTATCATTGGGGACAAAACACTGTCTCAAGGCATTAAAACAAAACCAATTTTTTAAATAAAGTGATTTTCATATGTATACATCAATGCAAAAAATGCACTATTTTAAAAAAAAAAAAAAAAATTCAATTAAAAAATAATCATTTTCTTTTTGTATATGTGTAAAAAAAAATGATTTTCTAATGATCAACTTTGTGAGAGTAATAGTTCAGAAATCAATTATTGATTATTTCAAGTCATTTAGTATGCATAGAGTATTATTTTAAGGTATGCAATTTGATTTATTGATAATCAAATTTGTGTTCAATATAATTTTCATATTTAATTTATATATTATAATATTTTTAGTAGTCCACTCGAAAAAAAAAAAAATCCAATTCCACCACTGCATCCAAATATCTTGCAAAAGCTATGAAGGTTGAAAAACACAAGAAGGGGGAGGTTGAATTGTGTTTTAGATTTTCTAAGTTTAAAAACTTTTGCAGCGGTTAAGTTAAACACACACAGTATAAGAGAGTAGAGAAAGAGAGATACACAAGTTTTATACTGGTTCCTCCCACAAATTAGGAGTAGTCCAGTCCTCTTGTTCCTCACAAGAGATTTTACTAAAATCACTCAGATTACAAATGCTCAAGCACCAAGCAAGAGACTTCCAATGCTCAAGCACTAAGCAAGAGACTTCCAATGCTCAACCACAAAGCAAGAGACTTTTTACAAGTTTAATGTTAATAGAGAATATGAGGGGAACACTTGATATACTATTAGAAGTGTTTACAAAATGCAACACAGTTACAAGACTACTTAGAAATGTTTTTACAAAAGTTTTTAAGTGTTTTGATAGCTTTTGAATTTGACAGAGTATAGGCGCGTTCAGAAGCTCAGAGTCTTGTTTTTAATAAATCTTCAAAGGTCTTCTTCCTTATATAGCTAGGAAATATGGACGTTGAAGGTTATAGTCGTTTGTTGAATTCTTGAGACGCTCCATTTGTATTGATCAGAGTGCTAATAGCTGTTCTGATTGGCAGTGTTAGCAGTGTTGGCGTTTACTACAAAATGGATGATTCCTTTTAGCTTTAGATTTCTGAAACGCAGTTTGAGCCAAATGAGGAAATACTCGTTCCTGAAGCTTGACTTGAAAATGACTTTTCAATGGTCAAACCTTTTTCACCTTGATTCCAACAGTGAGACCAAGACTACAGGACACAGTCTTCAAGAGTTCAGGTTTGATGTAGCTTAGAATTACTTGCTTTAGAATTTAGTGGCTTCAGAAATTAACGTGCTCAGATGAATATATTCAGAAGCATAGGTTCAGAAGTAATTCCTTCAGAACTCCAATGTGCTCAGATATGCAAATTTTAACTTTTAATCCTGCACACTAGAGTAAATTATTAGTACTACCAATTTAACCTTAAATACATTGTTATCATTAAAATCAAACGAAGAGATACAAAACCAATTTTGTTCCAACAATCTCCCCCTTTTTGATGATGACAAACATATGTATTTAAGATCAATTGTTGTTGTTTTTATTTATCACTTTGACTTCAGGTTCTGAGGTTTGCAAGCTCCCCCTGAGTCTGATAACCTTCAGAAGTTTATCAATGATAAATAACAACAGTATAAGAGTAATTCATAATGTCTAAGGTTGTTTCACATATTCATCCTTCAGAAATAAAGGTTTGCAAGCTTTATTTCCAAGTTTGACAAATATAAGATAAGGTTGGCAAGCTTATCTTATATTATGTGAAAGTACTTTAGACAAAACTTATTACTCCCCCTCATTAAAAGTTTGAAAGAATTAAATAATCATACAAGAGAAGTAGAGTTCAGAAGATATTAATTCTTTGAAAGTTTCAGATTTAATTTCACTACCACATAGATTCCCCCCCCCCCCCCCCCCCTTTTGTCATTATCAAAAACGAGGCAGTCAAAGTGCAAGTTACTGGGCAGTAAATGCGGTGCAGCAAACAACTACCAGCAGTAAATGCATTCAACAGAAAGAAGTGTTGAGGATTTTAGGGTGTTGGCTTCATTTGGTAAAATAAGCCTGACTCCATGATGTGGCATGATGTGTGGCACATCAGGTTTCACATCTGGACGCCCTAGCTGGACGTGCCTTTATTTATTTACACGCGATCTTTTGAAAAGATTTGTTTTTCAAATTAAATCGTGCCAGCTTGCGCGCCAAGGAACAAGATAATCTTTCATGGTTCTGTTTTATTTTATTGGCCGACTTTGATCAAAAAGATTTGAAACAAACAATTAAAAGATTATGATCAAATAAATTTCAAGGAGAATTTACAAAGGCCAGCTCTCAACATTGAAGATCCAAGCCCATGAAACTTGTTCTATATAAAGGAAGACTGAAGACACTTTGAAGTACGAAGCCAAGAGTTGAAGAAATCGAGTCTTAGGTCTTAGTCTGTTTATTGTTATTTGTGAGCCTTCACTTGAATCATAATTTTGATACAAGTAAGGACTGAGTTTGATAGAGTTGTAATCTCTAGTGTTCTTTCTCCAAAGCTTTGAAGCAAGGAGTTAGAGTGTGCAACACTCAAAGCCTTTAGGTACGAGTGCATAGGTTTCTAGGAGTGTGTCTCCAAACTGAGTTTGTTATTAAATCCTTACTGGGTAAGGTTGAGGGGGAGTGAGCAGAGGTTCTCATATCTAGGAGTTCCTAGGTAGAATTAGCACGGGTAGTGATTAAGTGAGAAGTCGTAAACGGGGGAGTTTAGCTTTAAATTGATACTACCATAGTGGATTCATCCCTGGATTGGTATCCTCCAGATTAGGGCTTGTTTAAGCGCCGAACTGGGTTAACAAACTCACTGTGTTTTATTGTTTCCTGCACTTTAAATTGTTTACTTGTTCATCAAGTTCAGCATGTTCACGATGTTGACACATTAGGCTACACATCGTACGATTCCTAAAGTGTACACATCGTGCTACACATCTGACACTTGCCACTAGAATTTCAAGAAGTTTGAAAATGCTAGAACTAACACGTTGAAAAACGCTATAAAAGGAGAAAAAGGTTTTCCAAAACATATCAAACCCAAAAACAAACAAACAAAAAATGGATACGTATAATGCAGAGAAAAGGGAGCAAGAGAAACAAGAATTGGAAGCAAAAGTGAAATATATGCAGGAGCGAAAGAAGCAGTTAGAGTCGCGTCTTAAAGCTGCAATGAGATTGGAGGAAATGGCCACTCAGTTGGTCAAAGATATGAAAAAGTATGGGAAGAAGGAGGAGGAAGATGCAGAGCCAGACAAAACAGAAGAAGATTATCAAGAATTTCTAAGGAAGTATGCTGAGAAATTAGAAGCTTCTTCACAGAAAGATGCTAAAGGCACTAAGCCTTAGGATTTTTCTGTTGAAATTTTTGTAATGATGTCATGTACTCTTCTTCTTAAATTTAATGAATAAAAGCTTGTTTTTAATTTTGAAGTTGAAGCATAAGATGCATAAAAGACAATAAATAAAACAAGAGTAATTCAGATAAATAAACCAAGATAAAAATTGTTCAGAAGTAGATCAAAACGAACAACCATAACAGAAAAATAAGACTAAAGTTCTGAAATTGTTTAAAAGAAAAACAAACAGCCTAAAGTGCATATGAGATCCTAGGGTTTGGGGGTAAGAAGGGTAATGAGGTGCTTCAAATCTGCTGCCATTGCATCTTGTTTGGCCTCCAAGCGCTCAAACTGCTCATCTTGCTTGGCTGCTAGTTGGTCAATTTTGGTTTCCAATTCAGCTTGCTTTGCCTTTTGCTCAACAAGTTCCTTCTGAATAGCAGCAATTTCTGATGAGGAGGCAGAACACTCAAGGATATCCTTACAAACAAACAGAGCCCCAGGAGCCAAGGAAAACTTCAGATGAGTAGAAATAGAACTCTGCATAGAAGTTGAAAAATGGTTGCTGATGTAGTCTTCCTGCCAATGATGGGCTTCTTTCTGAGTGAGCTTCAGATGACTCTGTCTAACCTGATCAACCCAAGCTTGAAGTTCCCTCTGAAAGTCTAGCATTTCATTCAGATCTCCATCCACCAGATGATGTATAGCTTCCAGAATCTCAGTTCTGACACTATCCCAAGCATTGATGTAGTCTCTAGGGTTAAGAAGAGAGTATCTGACCCTATGCAATGCTTTGACCTTTTTATAGATATTACGACTAATTTGCTCAAAAAGGACATTGGATACATGAGGTGGAGGAGGAGGAGGTATAGCATGATGTGATGCTTCAGAATCATAAGATTCTTCAGAATCAGAGTCATAAAGTTCAATGACTCTTCTGGGTGGTCTGAATGAAATAGGAGGGTCATTGTTGAGAGCTAAGGTGAAGCGAGGGCTTGTTTCAGAGTGAAGAATGGTAGGAATGAGTTATGAGTCAGTTTCAGGAGATGAGGGGTGGTCAGTGCTGATGACAGTATTGGTGGTGTTAACAGATGAGATTTTCTGAGTGGGGGATTTTGGAGGTTCAGAAGGTGGGTCAGAAAAGGTTGCAGAAATATGTGCAGGTTCAGACATTATGATGTCAGTTGCAGGAGATTTCTGAGGGAATAATGGTTGGGTGGAAGAAGCAAAGTCACCTTGAAGATGTTGTTCAAGGTGATGAAGATTATCTTGTTCAGGGTTAATGGTGGTGTGTTGTTCTTGTTGTTGAAGATTGTCATATTGCTGGGTTAAAGTGTGGAGTTGATGGAGTGCTTCATTTCTTTGAGCTGCTACAGTCTTAAGACTGGTGGAAGCATGCTCAACAGCATTGTGGAGTTCAGGGGTGATTGGCGAGTTAGGGAGATTATGAAAAGCGGGAAAAACTTGAGAGCTGTTTGGTAGAATCATGATTATTGGTTGGGATTCATCAATAGGGGATTCAGTGGTTGATGAAAGAAAAGGTGTTTCAGAGTGAACAGAGGGTAAGGAAGATGATTGAGCAATATTAGGAATATCTATATAAGGATTAGGCATACCTGATACATCATCTGATGAAGGTTTCTTAGCAGCTTGCTTCCTTCTTTTGCGCTTTGCTAGAGGCACATCATCCTCTGTTTCTGAATCATCAAGCACCTTTGCTACAAAAGGTTCAACCTTTTCAGCTTCCTTCAGAGTTGATCCCTCAGAATGATCAACTGTTTTAGCTTTCTCTGAACCCTTCAGAGTTTTCTTAACCTTCTTTTTCTTGACCACTTGCTTTTCTTGACCCTCAAAGTCACTATCAGCCTTCTTCTTTGAAGTGCGCTTCCTTTTCTTCACATAATCATAGTCAGGTTCATATTCCAGATCATCAAGTGTGATGTATACTCCTTTTTTCCTTTTTTCAGCAATATAATGAGCAATTACCTCCATTGGCTCATTTTTGTAGATAGGAATAACATCATCTCTTAAAGCTGTTGTAAGCTTTTTCTTCAAAGGATAATCTAGATATACCAAATTTTCTTTAGAAATCTTGTGCACATTGCACAGATTTTCAGCAGTCAGAATTGAACTCTTTTTCTCTTGAAGAAGTTCATGCACACCAATTTCCTTTAATTTTTCAACAATTCTCCACTGATAAAATAACTCAGAAAGTAATCTGGGGAAAGGCAACCCATGCTTTTCCTTTTTCAGTAGAATTCCTGACATAGGTGCAGAGAGAGTGAAACAGATAAGCAGGCAAATTCATCTTAGTACCATCTACTAAGAATAGCAACATATGCCTCTGGTCCCATGACACTTGATCAGTGCCTCAAACCCTAGGAATTATAGTCGCAATCAGAATTCTATGAAGAAGTTTGACCTTCATAAACAACCCAGAGGTTTTTCCCATGTTCTCTGGATTCTCATGTAGTCTCTCCTTGATAAGAGACCTGTATTTAGTAAGTGGTGGTGAATGTCTGTATCAATAAGAAAATAGCCATCATTTGGAATTTGGAGAAGCTCAGGAATATGATTTCTGGTGATGGTAATAGGCACTCCTAGAATTGTTGAACGAATCTCAGTACAGGTGAGGGATTTTAAACCAAGTTCTTCCCTTGACTTACCCTTATTCTTAATTGGGTCTTCAGCAATTTTCGCCTTAAGTTCTTTCAAAGCTTTCTCTTTTGAAAATACCTCAGCACCTAGCCAAAATTCCTTTACCAACGTCGGATAAATGACCCCATTCAGCATTTCAAAGTAGTTCATCCAACCTTGGTGCTCAAAATAGTCTTGCAGATCATGATTGTTTACCCTGAATGATTCAAAATCGATGGGAAGTTCTTCAACTAAACGAAGTTGAGCAAGAGTTAGAGATGAAGGATCCGGATTTCTAGAAACATTTTCTTGCAATTCCACGTCTAGAGGTTTTGGAAGAACACGAGCAGATGATGATGATGCCATGGTTAGGTTAATACTAAGAGGAGGAAAGAATTTTGGTTGCAGGAGGTTTAGAGAAGAAGAAAAAGTGTGAGTAAGTGTGAATAAGTGAATATAGTGGAAGTTTTGGAAACATAACCAATATTGGGGGAAAACACGATAGTGACGTAATGGGGGCGTAGCAGTTACTTTTAAGAAAATCATCATTAACTTCCACAATTACCCAGCAGTTACTAGATACGTAATTGAAAGTTACACAGATAAGGAGTGTTTTAAAAGTCAGGTGTCAGATGCAGAATCTGAGCAGTCAAATAACACTAAAGTAGGCATCTGAGTCACAATAAACCATATTTAATAATAAGTAGTTCTGATTGCTTTAGAAGAATGGATGCTTCAGAATCTAAGACATTAAACTCTGAGCCTACCATACTTTTGAGACCCTTCAGAATTAATTATTCATTCAGAGTTAGCAACATTCAGAGACAAGTGCCATCATTCAGAAACAAAGACCATGTTTAGATTTTTCTTGATAAAATCAAAACGATCAATAGCAAGAGGTTTGGTAAAGATATCAGCACATTGATGCTCAGTATCAATGAATTGAATCTCAATTACTCCCTTCTGAACATAATCTCTAATGAAATGATGTTTAATTTGAATGTGCTTGGCTCTAGAATGTAAAATAGGATTCTTAGACAAATATATAGCAGCAGTATTGTCACATAGAAGTGGAATACTACTTAACTTTATCTGATAATCTTCCAACTGATGTTTCATCCAGAGCAATTGTGTGCAACACTTAGCAGCTGAGATGTATTCGGCTTCTGTTGTAGATAGAGCAATAGTTGCTTGTCTCTTACTAGCCCATGATATAAGGTTTTCACCTAGAAATTGATAGTTTCCACTAGTGGACTTCTTTTCAATTTTATCACCAGCATAGTCAGCATCACAGAATCCAACTAGCTTATAATCGAAGGATTTCTTATAAAGCAATCCTAGATTCGTGGTTCCTTTCAGATATCTAAAGATTCTCTTAACAACAGTTAGATGAGATTCTCTAGGATCTGATTGGAATCTATGCAGACACTGAATAAAATATCTGGTCTAGAAGCAGTTAGGTAATGGAGAGAACCAATCATGCCTCTGTATAGTTTCTGATCAACTTTGCCTTCAGATTCTTCCTTTAAAAGACTACTTGTGGGATGCATAGGTGTAGTCATAGGTTTGCAGTCTTCAAGACCAAATTTCTTCAATAAATCCTTTGTATATTTAGTTTGATGAACATATACTCCATCCTCTCTTTGATTGATTTGAATTCCTAAGAAGAATGTTAGTTCACTCATCATGCTCATCTCAAATTCATCTTGCATGAGCTTAGAGAAACTTTTGCAAAGAGAAGCATTAGTTGAACCAAAGATAATATCATCAACATATATCTGAACAATTAAAATATCATTCTTTAAGGTTTTTCTAAAAAAAGTGTTATCAACATGTCCTTTTTGAAAACCATTTTCCAGAAGAAAGATACTTAACCTCTCATACCAAGCCCTTGGATCTTGCTTCAAACCATATAGTGATTTCTTCAATTTAAACACATGATCAGGACATTTCACATCCTCAAAACCAGGAGGTTGTCTAACATAAACTTCTTCATAAATAACTCCATTCAGAAAGGCACTTTTAACATCCATCTGAAATAACGTGATTCCATGGTTTACTACATATGATAGAAGAAATCTGATTGCTTCAAGTCTTGCTACTGGTGCAAAAGTTTCAGTGAAATCTATACCTTCTTGCTGACTATAACCTTGTGCTACCAGTCTTGCTTTGTTCCTCACAACTTCTCCTTGTTCATTAGTCTTGTTTCTGAATACCCATTTTTTTCCAATTATGTTCTTATGTTTGGGTTTGGGTACCAGATCCCAGACATCAGTTCTTTCAAATTGATTGAGCTTTTCTTGCATTGCAATGATCCATCCATCATCTTCTATGTTTGTAGGTTCAATCAATGAGATAAGTCCAACTGAAGATTCATTCTCCTTGAATGTTGATCTAGTCTTTCTTGGACTGTCCTTATTTCCAACAATTAGTTCTTCTGGATGTGATGATTTGTATTTGAATGTTCCATTAGGCTTAGTTGTTACTTGAGTAGATTCTTCTTCTGAGCCTTCTTCAGATTCAGGATTGACATTTCTTTCAGAAGATAGAAAGTCTTCAGAGAATCTTTCATTCTGAGTTTCAGAAGGATGTACAACAATAGAGAGATCTTCAGGTTCAGATGACCTTGGTGGGATTTGAAATTCTGCAAAGTTTTCAGCTTGTTCTGACATTTTACTGTCAGGCTCTTTGTCATCAAATCTAACATGTATAGATTCTTCAACTGTGTGAGTTTCAGAATTATACAATCTGTATGCTTTTGAGCGTTCAGAATATCCTATAAAGATACCCTTATATGCTTTAGCATCAAATTTCTTTCGATAGACTTTGTTGTCCGGGATATAACATGTACATCCAAACTGATGAAAATAAGAAATATTGGGTTTTCTTCCTTTGAACAGTTCATAAGCAGTTTTTTTCAGAATAGGTCTTATAAAGATTCTATTCTGAACATAGCATGCAGTGATTACTGCTTCTGCCCACAAATACTTAGCTAGGTTAGATTCAAGCATCATGGTACGAGCCATTTCTTGCAAAGATCTATTCTTTCTTTCTACAACACCATTTTGTTGTGGTGTTCTAGGAGAAGAAAAATCATGGATAACTTCATGCTCTGAGAAGAAAGATTCGAAAAAGTCATTTTCGAACTCTCCCCCATGATCGCTTTTAACCTTCAGAATCCAAAGATCCTTTTCACTTTGAATTTGTATGCAGAATTCACTAAACACTTCAAATGCATCACTTTTAGAACGAAGGAATTTCACCCAAGTCCATCTACTGTAATCATCAACTGTGACTAATCCATATTTCTTACCATTGATAGAGGCTGTAGAAACAGGACCAAACAGATCAATGTGAAGCAATTCTAAAGGTCTGAAAGTAGAGACAATGTTTTTAGACTTGAAGGAAGTCTTAGCAATTTTTCCTTTTTGACATGAGCCACAGAGTGTGTCTAGGTGATAATCAATGTCAGGCAATCCACTAACAAGCTTTTGTTTGCAAAGCTTAGAGATTAACCTCCAGTTAGCATGACCAAGACGCTTGTGCCATAACCATTTTTCATCACTCAGAGACAAAAGACATATAATCTTTTGGTCAACCAAATCAGTAAAGTTTACCTTATAAACATTGTCAACTCTCATTCCTTTGAATACTATGGATTTGAAAAAGAGTGTTTTGACACTGTACATGAATCCTTATTAAATGTAACAACACACCCATTGTCACAAAATTGACTAATGCTCAATAGGTTGTGTTTAAGTCCATCAACTAACCAAACATCTTTAATGGAAAGAGAAGAATTACCAACTGTACATATACCAATGATCTTCCCTTTTTGTTTTCCTCCAAACCCCACAATACCTCCCTCTTTCAGAATCAGGGTTTGGAACATATGCTTTTCTCCCGTCATATGTCGTGAGCAACCACTGTCCAAGTACCAGGGTTGCTGCTTTACCTTTTCTTGCATGAGCATCTGAAGCAAACAGTATCTCAGATTTTGGTACCCATATTCTGATGGGTCCTTTAGAGTTAGTTCTCTGAGTTATGTTCTTCTTTTGTCTTTCATGAATCACAGATGATCTAGAATTAATTAAGCTTTGACAAGGATGTTTAGGCTTAATTTGATTCTTAGATTTGAATCTGGAATATATCACAGTTCCAAAGGTCAAGCAAGCATCTGAAGAAACTTCACCTTGATTTCTCAGAGGTTCAGATGACTTCTGAGCTTCAACTTGAGAACTCTTAGGCTCAAAAGTTTTAGGTTCAGAAGAACTTAAGACTTTTGATACTTTGAGTTGAGGTTCATAACCTCCTTCAGAGCTAGATACATTCAGATCTTGTGTTCCACTTTTGACAAAGGTTGAATATAATTCAGGTGGAATATCACCATCACAATATGATTGCAGTGGTTTATCCCAGTTCTTGAACCGAGAATAGCCAATGCCTTCACCATAGTTCTGGATAATATTATAAATCATGGAAGCAATTTTACTCCTGTTGAAGCTACAATGAATAAATTCATGAAGTGCATCTTCATGATCATCATTGGATTTGTCTGCCAAGACATAGTTTTCACAAAAACAAATGCGGGTTTTCAAAGACTCATTTTCTTCATAAAGAATCTTGACATCTTCTTTCAATGATTCATAGACACCTTTCAGAATTTTATGTTGCCTTACTTTCTAAGTATAATGTTTTACAACAATCTTAAGAGAATCAATTAATTCATATTGAGTCAGATTAGAATATACCTCTTATTCTTCATCAGAATCTGACTCAGAATCTTTATCAGAGTTGTTATCTTCAGAAGCAGTAGCCATTAGAGCTAGATTTCCCTCTTCATCAGCATCACCTTCAGAGTCATTCTCAATTGTTTCCCAGGTAGCTAAGATACTTTTTCTTACTTTTTCTTTGTATTTCTCTTTACCAAAGTTCTTCTTCTTTCTTTTGTCCCTAGACGACATTTCTGGACAATCAGCAATAAAGTGTCCAGATTTCTTGCAGCTATAGCACTTGTTCAAATCTTCCTTTTTGTCTTTAGTAACAGAACTTCTTGAGCCACTTCCTTTGCTTGGAAACCTCTTGTATTTTCAGTTCCATTGCTGAAATCTTCTGACCATGAGAGTCATTTCTTCATTCTCAGAATTTTATTCTAACATATCATCAGAGGCTTCTTCTTCAAGCTCAGCAGTTTTAGCCTTCGGAGCTTTTGAAGGGCTATGCATAGAGTTTAGAGCTAAGGATTTGGTTTTCTTAACTGGTTCATCTGCCATAAGTTCCAGTTCATGACTTCTGAGTGAGTTTATCAGATCTTCAAGAGTGACATCATCCAGATTCTTAGATTCTTGAAAAGTTGTAACCTTTGGTCTCCGTTTAGGAGGCAGACTCCTCAGAATTTTCTTCACATGATCAGGTACAGTATAGCTTTTCTTCAGAACTTGCAGACCTGAGACTAGAGTTTGAAACCTTGAGTACATTATTTCAATGTCTTCATCTTCCTTCATTCTGAATAGCTCATATTGATGAACCAGCAGATTTTCTTTAGCTTCCTTGACTTGCTTATTTCCTTCATAGGTAGAGCATAGAGAATCCCAGATAGATTTGGCTGTAGACTTGTTGGATATTTTCAAATATTCAGCATGTGTTATGGCACCAACAAGCATATTTTTGACAATGTGATGCTTCTTGTATTCCTTCTTTTTGTCAGCATTAAACAGCTTTCTGTAGGTATTTTTAACAACACCTTCTTCATCCATGTGATCAAAATGTATGCCATATTCAACTAGATCCCATAAATCATCACCCGTCCCAATGATGTAGCTGTACATCTTAGTTTTCCAAAAGGGAAATGTTGTAGGATCATTTTTTAAGAAAGGTGTTTTATCTCTATGGTGGTCACCTCTCTCATTTTTATCATAGCTTGGTGGAGGGGGAACAGAGGAAAAATCTGACGAAGTAGACATGTTTTTCAACTGAGTACACCTAGATCTTTTACTGTTTCACTGTTAAGTGATAAGAGCAACAGACCGGTGCTCTGATGCCAATTGAAGGTTGAAAAACACAAGAAAAGGGGGTTGAATTGTGTTTTAGATTTTCTAAGTTTAAAAACTTTTGCAGCGGATAAGTTAAACACTCACAGTATAAGAGAGTAGAGAAAGAGAGACACACAAGTTTTATATTGGTTCCTCCCACAAATTAGGAGTAGTACAGTCCTCTTGTTCCTCACAAGAGATTTTACTATAATCACTCAGATTACAAATGTTCAAGCACTAAGCAAGAGACTTCCAATGCTCAAGCACAAAACAAGAGACTTTTTACAAGTTCAATGTTAATAGAGAATATGAGGGGAACACTTGATATACTATCAGAGATGTTTACAAAATACAACACAGTTACAAGACTACTTAGAAATGTTTTTATAAAAGTTTCCAAGTGTTTTGATAGCTTTTGAATTTGACAGAGTATAGGCGCGTTCAGAAGCTCATAGTCTTGTTTTTAATAAATCTTCAAATGTCTTCTTCCTTATATAGCTAGGAAATATGGACGTTGAAGATTATAGTCGTTTGAAGAATTCTTGAGACGCTCCATTTGTATTGATCAGAGTGCTAATAGTTGTTCTGATTGGCAGTGTTAGCAGTGTTGGCGTTTACTACAAAATGGATGATTCCTTTTGGCTTTAGATTTCTGAAACGCAGTTTGAGCCAAATGAGGAAATACTCGTTCCTGAAGCCTGACTTGAAAAGGACATTTTCATGGTCAAACCTTTTTTCACCTTGATTCCAATAGTGAGACCAAGACTACAGGACACAGTCTTCAAGAGTTTAGATTTGATGTAGCTCAGAATTACTTGCTTCAGAATTTAGTGGCTTCAGAAATTAACGTGCTCAGATGAATATATTCAGAATCATAGGTTCAGAAGTAATTCCTTCAGAGCTCCAATGTGCTCAGATATGCAAATTTTAACTTTTAATCCTGCACACTAGAGTAAATTATTAGTACTACCAATTTAACCTTAAATACATTGTTATCATCAAAATCAAACGAAGAGATACAAAATCAATTTTGTTCCAACAAACTAGTGCCCCAACCATTGCCAATCTTTTTGAAAAAGACTCCTTGAAGCTAGGGATGGCAAAGGGTGCGGGTGCGGGTTTGATACTACCCAAACCCACACCCGAAATCACCACCTAAATCCAAACTCAAAGGCTATTCGAGTGACAAAAAAAAAAAAAACACCCACACCCGTTGGGTTCAGATTTTTTCACCAAATCTGTTACAAGAACACACATAATTAATTATCAGCCCAAATCCGACCCGAATTCTATTTGATAAAATGCAAAATGTGGCATAGTTTGATAATATAGTTCACAAATGTTAAAATAGTAATAACATAATTTGCAAATGACAATATACAATAATAACATAGTTTTGTAACATATTCTTCAAAATAGGGATAATTATGTAATTTAACATATATTCGGGTGGGTGTTCGAGTTTTGGGTGTGGGTTTGATACTACCCAAACCCAAACCTATATATCCGGGTGCCACTCGAACCCAAACCCAATCAACTCGGGTTTCGCCCGTTGATTTATGTTTGGGTCTGGGTGGGTCTATCGGATTTGGGTTTTCTTGTCATCCCTACTTGAAGCCAATACGTACCGGCCGCCACAACAATCGCCAATAAGTCTTTCCACTTAGATCCCCTCCCTTTTTGGTCTACAAACACTACTAGAAAAAGTTAAAATACCGACGGAATTTAGAGACAAAATATATTTCGTCTCTAATAGAGATGGAATTAGAGACAGGAAAAAACAGTTAGAGACAAATATTTTTATTTAAGAGACAGATATTTTTATTTTAGAGATAGATTTTGTCCGTCTCTAATAGTTTAGAGATGAGGGAATTACTGACGGGATCAAATCCGTCTCTAACCTGCTTAGTGACGGAATATTTGCATTTTAGAGACAGATTTTGTCCGTCGACATTTAAGATTTTTTTAGTAGTGAAATATCAATCCATTTTATCCAACTAATTTTTCAGGCTCTAGACACCCTTAATAAGAACAACAAATTAATAAGAACCACATGTATTTTAAAAAGCTTACTCTTAAAAATATTATCTTACGGTCTGAATATGAGTCCGAACAACCTCAAAACTGCTTTGGTATTTCATAAGTTTTCAACACAAGCTTCACCCACAAAAAGTGTATCGCTTTGGTACTCCGGCAAATTAAAGGTGAGAGACTACCACACCCCAACTTGCGGACTTGAATCCTATAAAATTAAACCAAGGTCGACCGCTTTTTCCATTAAAGCGCCTAGGCCCTCTAATACAAGAATAAGCAAAAAGGATACAAGAGGGTCTCATTGCTTAAGCCCTTCAGTAATATCAATTTTCTCTGTACGACATTCATTAACAAGCACAAAAAGACTACCAGCAAACACACAAGTTTTTATCCAACCTCTCTATTTGGGGAGTAGTATTCGATATTTATGTGTAATTTTTCATAAGAAACTAACTTAAATAGAGCCACCAACTCCCAATAAGTTTACAAAGTATTCTCATAAACTTTTAGAACATGAGGCTAATTTATGTGATTATTATGGTGATAAATCTAAATTATTTAGTCACACTCATACAAATAGAAAAGAGTAGAGAGAGAAAAATAATTTTTTTTGAGACTTAAATGCAGTGACTCACTATCTTCGTCGGATCGATTGATCCGACTTTTAATATTATAAATGAGAAACTCATACGGGTGAAAATTTAAGTGGTAAAAAGATAAAAAAGACATAACTAGAAAACTTAAATAATTTTATAAAATGCAACGTGATGCGATTTTTTTTTTGTAAGGTAACGTGACACGATTATACAGAGGATTTAATATGTTTTTTTGCTCTATAAAATTATTAAGTTTTGATTGTTGTATCTATATACAAGAAATTACACTTCTTAGAAATTATTATGTAATCAGTTTTCGTCTATGAAGTTAAGTTAACAAATATTTTTAAATGATATTTTTGATAAAATGTTTAGAATATTATAAAAAAATTCACAAAAAATAAGCTCAATTGACTATTAAATTCATTTTTATATATACGTATTTCATTTTTGGCGTTTAAAAAAGCACTTCATATTCCATATGTGATTCTCGTATATATGTTAAAAAATTTTGAATTTTTGTGAATGAAATTACAATAATATTCTAAATATATATCTGCAAAAATTTATTTAAAATATTAAAAATACTTAAATATGTTTTGTTTCAGCAAAAAATAATTTTTTACAAACTAAATAGTGTAATTCTTTTTTGGAACAAAAAGATACAGTAAAATTTAGGGGTGCGTTTGATCTGCTAAAAAATAGAGAATTGGACTGAACAACTTTTGTTGTACTCTGTTTGATTCAAAAACTGGTTATGAGACTAGACAAAAAAGGTAGTAAGAGACAAGACAAAAACAAAATTTTTTGTTCCACACAAAATCACATGACAACTTTTTGTCCACAATACACCTATAAAAAATATGAAAAGTTTTTTTTTTTTCAAATATAAAAAATATTATATCTCTGTTTCTCTCAAGAAGAATTTTATTCTGTAATATTCTGTCCGATATTTATTGTGCAAATCAAACCGACACTAGAATGTAGTACCATATACAACGCATCAAAAATCAAAATTATTGGCAATCCTGTTCAAAAAAATTATTGGCAACAAATGGCTGGCTAAAAAATATGAAAATTTTTTTTTTTTTTCAAATATAAAAAATATTATATCTCTGTTTCTCTCAAGAAGAATTTTATTCTGTAATGTTCTGTTCGATATTTATTGTGCAAATCAAACCGACACTAGAATGTAGTACCATATACAACGCATCAAAAATCAAAATTATTGGCAATCCTGTTCAAAAAAATTATTGGCAACAAATGGCTGGCCAAATGCTGAAGCGGGAATTTATGAGCACCATGAACAGGTGTCGAAATATAAATGGTTGGTTTCAATTTCCCGCCCTTTTTAGTTATTAGTACAGTACAATATTTATTTATTGTATTAGTATAGGACGCAAACCCTCTTTGTTTGGGCCCAGCAATATACAGTATAACATACCGTATTTATTGATCAACTTCAATTACGTGACGACAATTTTTATAGTGACAGAATGTATGTACCAACTGACACATTTTGCAATCCAAAATTGCCCTCACAACCTCTCCAATATTTAAAAAACAAAAAAAATATTATGAGAGAAAATCTTAGACCATGTACAATGAGGAGTTGAATATGGTGTTGAATTGTATTTCAATAAGGCAATGTTCTCCAATGAGGATGTAGAAAGTGACATGGAGGAAAGAGAAGTTGAAAAATTTCAACACAGTTGAAACACAATTGGGACACTTGTCTTGCTCTGATTGACTTCTCAAATTTTTATCCAATTATTACTTTGAACTCAAATTTTTTTATTGCAAATTAATTTTTTATATTTTTTTTACCAAAATTCATAATATTTTTTTCTCTATAAATAGAGATTTGGTTCATTTGATTTGGACACAAAAAAAAAAAATCACATTTTTCACTATCTTAATTTTATTAGTGGTGGGCTAGAGTGTTGAATGAAAAACCATTCGAGATGGTAAAAGTTGAATGAGTGTTGAATTATTAGGTGGAAGAGAGAAAAGATGATGTGGAGCGTAAAAATAGGTGTTGAGTGTTGAAACCATTGTACATGGTAGACCATGTACAATGGGGAGTTGAATATGGTGTTGAATTGAATTTCAACGAGGCAATGTTCTCCAATTAGGGTGTTTAAAGTGACATGGAGGAGAGAGAAGTTGAAAATTTTCAATACAGTTGAAATACAATGGGGGGACACTTGTCTTGCTCTGATTGGCTTCTCGAATTTTTATCCTATTATTACTTTGAACTCAAATTATTTCATTGCAAATTAGTTTTTTTTTTACCAAAATTCATAATTTTTTTTTCTCTATAAATAGAAACTTGGTTCATTTGAGTGTTGAAACCATTGTACATGGTCTTAGTGGTGGGGTAGAGTGTTGAATGAAAAACCATTGGAGAGGGTAAAAGTTGAATGAGTGTTGAATTATTAGGTGGAAGATAGAGAAGATGACGTGGAGCGTAAAAATAGGTGTTGAGTGTTGAAACCATTGGCCAAAGTTATTATACATAAGGATATCCTTATGCACGGTACATAAGTGAAATCCAGCCATCGGATCCCAGTGACACGTGTAATAATCTTAGGCATCATCTCTATTGCTCACAATCTAAACTCTTCTTCTTCTCCGACGCGACTCTTCGACGCGGCGTGATTCTTCTCCGACTTGTTCATCTTCTTTTTCGCATGCCGTCGATTTCGTTTTCATCATCGATTTTGTTTTTCGATTTCATTTTCGTTTTCCTTCTTCCGATCTGGTTCATCTTCATCATCGATTTCATTTTTCTTTTTTCGTCATTTTCAGAGCTGAAACTTCCACGGCGACGTGAATTTCTCCGGCCAGCTTCTACGGCGACGTGAATTTCTCCGGCAATATTCCACGGCAGCGTGAAGATTCAACAAAAGGTACACTTTGAATTCTGTTTCGATTCTCCTCCTTGTGGCCATTTGTTCTTTGGTTATGTTTTTATGTGTTCTGTTTCTTTGATTTTGTTTTGGGTTATGGTGGTTGGTAGTGATTTGTAATGATGATGAATGAAAGTGAATGTGGTGATGGAAGGTGCTGTAACAACAATCAAGTTTTTCTTCTGTTTTCTATTGATTTTTTTAATGGGATTTTTAGTAACAATTCTGTGTGGATGTGTGTTGGTTTTGGTTACTAGTTTGTGTAGTTGAGCATTTTGATACTTTTGTTAGCAGGTTCAAGTTTTAAATGGTATTCCACCAACAGAGGACTATTCTTTTGCCAAGTACAACAAGGTAAATGTTGATTCAATCTTTTACATTTTATGGTGCACCTTGTAGCTTTTTTTTGTTACAAATCATTCTTGCTAAGTTAAAAATCATACCTAAACCATTTTGCTGGAAGAATGGTTTCAGAAAGTTGTACTCCAAAACCATTTTGCTGGTAGAATGGTTTCATAGAGTTGATGCTTAATTGTTGCATCCTAAACCACTTTGTGTTTGTGACTGTGTAGGTGTGGTTTCAGAGATCTTCGTGTTGAGGGACTGGTGCTATTTAGTTTTATGCTTCTGTTTGTAGGCCTCAGTTTGTTTAGCTTTGGTTAAGCTTAGTGTTTTGGTATAGTAGCATTCTTTAGTTTTGGTTTAACTTAGTAGATCTCTTATGGTATAGTAGCTTTGGTTAAGCTTAGTGTTTTGCAGGCCTCATTTTGCTGTTTGTAAGAACAATATTTTTATAGAGCACAAATTGTAATGGGGAATGGGAATAGAAAATGAGATTATGATGTAAAAGATTATTTTTTGTAATTGTCGATTCTTTTCTAAATCATGATTGAAAATGGATGCTACAACGCTCTTTTCTGTGCTAACTAGTAACTACTATTGGTCTTAAAGTTGAACTGAATATGAAAATAACCTATGGTGATAATTTTGTTCTTATGGTTTGCACAATTATTTTGGATAAAACATGAATATTTTATTGGAAACCATAAGAGATCTACTTTGGTTTCACATACAACACTAGTGAAACCATTAAGCTACACTTATGATTTCAATTATAATATTTATTTTGAATAAAATATGAATATTTTATTGGAAACCATAAGAGGGCTACTTGGTTTCACATACAAAACCAGTGAAATCATTAAGCCACACTTATGGTTTCAATTATAATATTTATTTATGTTAAATTAAATATGAATATTTTATTGGAAACCATAAGAAGACTACTTTGGTTTCAGATACAAAACTAGTGGAACCATTAAGCCACATTTATGGTTTCAGTTATAATATTTATTTTAAATTAAATATGAATATTTTATTGGAAATCATATGATGACTACTTTGGTTTCAGATACAAAACTAGTAAAACCATTAAGCTACATTTATGATTTCAGTTATATTATTTATTTTGAATAAAATATGAATGTTTATTTCCTGTTTATGCATCACTGCATTAGCATTTGAAAAGAAAATATGGTACATGAGAATCAATAATTCACGATGAAACAACAATTAAGCATCAACTATCTAAAACCATTCTACCAACAAAATGGTTTCAGTGTACAACTCTATGAAACCATTCTACCAGCTAAATGGTTTCAACCAGAAACATTCACTTGGGCACTCTCTCTTGGGCACGTATAACAATCAAGCTTGGTATACAGCCACTTCTGATTATGTATAATGGTTGAGAAATCAGAAGGAAATATATACTCAGTTCCCTTTAGCAGCAAGAAAGAAAATACATGACATTTCCTTTGTTAACTGAAGTTTGTGACGCCTTCTGTTTGAAGACTGAAGCAAAGTTTTTGATAGCATCTCCAAAATCAACAACCACACCGATTTTCCTCAATTCTTCGTTGTAATCGAAAATCTTTTTTCCATAGAATTTATGATCAATCACAGGAAAGCAGCCCCAAACCTTGTCATACAAAAAACATTCACTTGGTATCTTAAAACACGGCGATGGTGAAGTGTTGTTGCTGGCGATTGTGGATGAAATCGGCGACGGTGGCAGAAAAAAGGAGGTTATGAGAACAAACTTTAGTGTTGCGACCGGTGATGGTGGATGATTTCTGCGATGGTGATGAAGATGGTTGCAATGGTGATGAAGATCGTTGATTGGGATTTGGTGGCGCGTGGAATTGGAGAAAGGAGAAGAAATGGTATGGGGGCGCGAGAAGAAATTGTTTGGGGGCGCGAGAAGAAAAGCTGGGTTGTTTAATGGCTGCTTATGCAGCGTACATAAGTTTTACTTATGTATAATAACCAGACCCGAAACCATTGTACATGGTCTTAGAATCAATCAATCAGAAAATTTTAAATAATTAACTAATTAATAAAATAGGAAAAAAAAGATTTAACCTCATCCATTAAAACAAAAATACACTTTTCCAAAAAAAAAATAAATTTGGTTCCCACAAATTTACTTGTTTCATCTTCTTCCTCTTCTGAGAAAAACAAAAACACAAGAATAGTGAGGTCTATTTTTGTTTTTGGTCCTCATCATCATCATCATCATATAATTGCACGGACATGACAACCAAATTGGATGTCCGACCTTAATAATTGAACGATATTGCACAAGTAGAAAACGTGGGGTTGTTAAAACACATGTTGCAATGGTTGTGAAACAAAACTAGAATGGTTGCTCAAGAAGAGGAAGAAGATGGAACAAGTTTAAATTCGTGGGAACTAAGTTTTTTTTTTTTTTTTTTTGCATTCTTTGTGTTTTTTTTTTTTTTGAAAAAGTATATATTTTTTTAAGCTTATCTTTTTTTCCTATTTTATTAATTAGTTTTGTTTTTTTTGGAAAAGTGTATATCTACTATTAAAAATCCAAATTTGTCCTTATCACTTTTAACGGTACAATATATTAAAAGAAACTACTGTTAAAAATCCAATTTTGTTCTTATCACTTTTAATGGTGTTTCAAGTTTTGTGCCCTTAAATGTAATTTTAACTCTAAACTAATAAAAAAATACAAAAAAAAAATAAAATAGAAAGATAAGCATAAAAGAAATCTTTCCATAAAAATAGTATTAAAAACCAAGGTTTTCAGAACCGGACCGGTCATCGAACCGATGAGCTTACCGGTTCAAGGTTCAACCGGTCGGACCGGTCGAACCGTTTTTAATTAAATATATATTTTAATTAATATATAAATAAAAAATATTGTATAAAAAAAATAATATTAAAAATTAATTTTAAAGTCAAATTATATCAATTAAATTTTTTTGAAGCAATTCATATGAATTAATAAGTTTTATATGTAGTTAGTATATAAAAAAAGAAAATTCTTTTATGAAGAAAATGAACAGCAACAATGGACATATATGCATGACAGGTCCAATAAGTGTAATTGGTTTGGTACACACTAGGCCCATTAGTAACCCTAATTCATTTATAGTCATATATATATATATATATATATATATATATATATATTCTTTCTTCTCATATCAGTGCATAGCCGCCGCTTCTTTTTGTTTTTGTATTGAATATCTTCTTTATCCTCACAATTTTGTTCTACACTTTGAAATCCAAACTACATATGTTTGTAATCTCTTCTTTCTTTTTACGATCTTGTTTCAACTTTGAAATCAAATTCACACTCAAAGCATAAAGAAAAGAATTATATAAGATTGGTATCTATTTTTTAGCTTATTTTTCTAGAACAGATAAAGAAAAAGATGAAATCAAGGAGTTCTGTTTCAATATGCAAAAAATACAAAACATAGTCTAACATGTGGAAGATGAAGAGTTCTATTTGAGAAGAAGAGAAAAAGCTTCCTTTGATGTTTTGAGAAACAGAGATCTTGATCTGTATTGTTTTTATTTTTTTTAAGTAAAAAAAATAAATAAAAAAACGTAATTAAAAAAACCGCACAAACCGTTCGGACCGGCGGTTTACCCGGTTTTTACCGGTTCAGCTTCGGTTTAACGGTTTTTTCCAGTTCTCTCGTGCGCCGGTTTTAGGGGCTACTAGGACCGGATGCAGGTCCGGTTCCCGGTCCAACCGGTCGAACCTGCCGGTCCGGTCTGGTTTTCACAACCTTGTTAAAAACTACATCTCTAAATAAACAAAAAAAAAAAAAAAAAAAAAAGATAAGCTTAAAAGAAATATTCCCATAAAAATAGCAATGGAAACCACCTCTAAAATAAAAAGATGATAATCCAATTTATTTTAACTTCAAAAATAGGAACAAAAAAAATTATTAAAATAAATTTATGCATAAAAATAGAAACAAAAATCACCTAATAAGAAGATACTTATTTATTAGATTAAAAATAAAAGAACATAAAAACAAAAACAAAAACACAATGAGCCAATTCGAACTGACTTATTTATGATCTTATACGAAATAACTTATGCAAATATATAAGCTTTTATGTATTATTATAAGTTTTCTAATGTAGTTTATGAAAATAGTTTATAAAGATATAATTTTTGTCAGTGAAAATTTATGAATTAACATGCGTAAAAAAACTTATGAAATAACATAAAAGTTTATTTATAAATCATAATCATAAAGTATTTTCATAAGCTTAAAAATAAGCCAAATTCAAACGGGCCCAATATATTAAATGTATTACTACAAAAAAATCTTAATTTGTCCTCATCAATTCTTAAAAATATTTCAACTCTTCTATTTCGTAAAAACATAAATTATATTTTTCAATTTACTATTTTCTATATAACTAGTAATGCACGGGTCTATTGACTTTTATTTATAAAATATTGTTAAAATATAAATGACGTCGTGTACCAAAAAAATAAAAATAATAAATGAGGTTATTCTGTGATATTTTTGTAAAACTTATTAAATTAAGTCTTTTTTTTATTAAAGTAATTGTCCCGTGTATGATTTTTGTGTAATGAATTATAATTAATAATAAGAAATATTTATTATTCAATTTTTTTTTTAATTAAACCAATTGTCCCGTGAATGATTAAATTTTTTTATTAAAACAATCGTCCCGTGTATTATTATGACATATATTCATCAATAATATATTCATCAACAATTGTTCCGTGTATTATTATAATATAGTAAAGTGCAACATTACACTTTCTTAATTTGACCTTTTTTTTTTTTCTCAAACATCAAACAAAAAGGAACGGATGGAGTATTAGTTAATTTTTATGTTTATCTTTAGAAGTGGTTTATATTGCTTTTTTATGTATAAATTTGTTTTATTCTCTTTTTTTAAAATCTATCTTTAGAAGTATTTTTTTTATGAGTAGATTTGTTTTATGCTTATCCTTTTTTTTTTGTTATTTTTTATTTTTTTTGTATCTTTTTTTATGAGTAAATTTGTTTTATGTTTATCTTCTTTTTTATTTTTTTGTTATTTTTGTTTTGTATTTTTTTAGATTAGAGTTAAAATTACATTTAAGGGCATAAACGGTGAAATATTATTAAACGTGCTAAGGACAAAAAAGGTTTTTTAGTAGTAGTTTCTTTTAATATATTGTAATAAATAGATAGTTAAATTATACTCTATATTTATTATAAAAAAAATCTACTATATATTTGTTTACTCTTATATAAAAACATCCATGAGAAGTGTATTATTGATGAATATATATTATAATAATTATGGGATAAATATATATTATAATAACACACGGGACAATTTTTTTAATAAAAAAAAAAAAAATCATACACGGGACAACTTTTTTAATAAAAAAAATAATAGAATAATATATTATAATAATATACGGAACAATTGTTGATGAATATATTATTGATGAATGTTTATTATAATAATACACGGAACAATTTTTTTAATCAAAAAAATTTAATCATACACGGGGCAATTGCTTTAATAAAAAAAAAAGGAATTGAATAATAAATATTTGTTATTATTAATCATAATTTATTACACAAAAATCATACACGGGACAATTGCTTTAATAAAAAAATTACTTAATTTAATAAGTTTTACAACAAAATAACAGAATAACGTCATTATTTATTATTATTATTATTATTATTGTTATTATTTTGTACACGACATTACTTATATTTTAATAATATTTTATAAATAAAAGTCAATAGACTCGTGCGAATGCACGGGTCTTAAAACTAGTTTTTTTAATGGATGAGGTTAAATATTTTTTTTTTTATGTATTCTAAAATTAAAATTTTAAACATTTTAAAAGTTGAATACGTAATTTTAAAAAATTAGGGGAATTCTAATTTATCTTTTTAAAATTTGAGGCATTTACCCTTCAACCAATTAGAACAATTCATTCGTATGTGATTCCTACAAGTTTGTTACAATTAGTTGAGGGAACAACATACAAATCTATATAACTGGCTTGTTCTCATTGGTTGAAAGATAAATGCCTTTAAATTATAAAAGGATAGATGAGTAATCACAAAAAAATTAATATAAATTTGTTAACATATATCCTAATATTCTTCGTACAAGAATCTTCACAACTCATACACTTTATATATCTCATCTTCAAATAAAAATTCACAAATGTAGGAAAAAAATATTATGCTCCAAAATAAATTGATACATATAACATGACGTGTGGAGATTGATTGCAATATAAGTCTCACATTATTAATGAATAAAAAAAGATTAAGAAAATTATATTTGAGAAGTCACACATTGCAGAAAAGTGAAAGGTGGGAGAACTCAATGCGTTATATAGAGACAAAAAGTTTCTTGTTTCAACACACCAAACAGTAGTACCTGAAAATACTTTAAGTTTATACTTGTGTATTTTTTTTTCTCTTATGCTCTGATTTTAGAGCATTGTGAGACGTAGTTCAAATATTTACTTTGGAGAGTGTGGATATACTTAGATCATGAAGTGGTTGAGAGTGAAGTCTATACGTTGTAACAATTTTCACATAGTGTTTATTCTCTAATTGTTGATTTTGACAACGACTGTAATTTTTTCTTCGATTTTAAAATTTCCACATTATATTCATGTGTTGTTGATTCACTTCTGTTTATTTTTCTTCTTCAACCTTGTTATTTTCTAACATGATGATCTAATAATGATAATGTCATATATTAGGAAGGTTTTTTTTATCAGAATTTAAAAAGAAAAAAAGAGTACTATAAACTAAGGTTGTCAAAATCGGACAGGTCAGACCGTGAACCGATAATGTATCCGGGCTGGTTAAGCCTGAAAATCGGTCTGCAGACGAACCGGTAAAAAACCGGTCGAACCGGTCTTAAATCGGAAAAAACCAGTGAACTGCCCGGTTCAGGCGGTTCGATGGTTCCGTTTTGTTTTTTAAAAAAGGAGGTGAAAACAAAAGATGTTATTTGGTTTTATTTGTAAAAGAAAGATTAAAAAAATAAATAAGTTACAAACGATGTTAGGGTACTATTTTGTGTTATTGGACTTAGTTATTATGTAATTTTTAATTTAGTTTGAATTAAAAACTTTATATTTAATATACTAAAGTTTTAATTTTACATTAACTTTATGACATTTCATCTTTTTCATGTGTAAAAATAAGAAATATTAAGTTATTATTTATTTATTTTTATTTATATATTAATTAAAATATATATTTAATTAAAAACGGTCTGACCTGTCCGACCCCAATCCGACCAGTTGAGGCTTGAACCAATAAGCTCAGTGGTTCGATGACCGGTTTGATTCTAAAAACCTTGCTATAAACAAGTATAGTGACCAAAATATTTTCCCTTAAATTGAATAAGTGGATGACTGAGGTTTGAATTCATTTTTAAATTCTAATAATATGTCCTACCGGCTAAGTTAAATTCATACAACCGTTGAACCGTGTAAAAAGTGTTTAAGCCCCCCAATAATGAAGAGTGCTCTACAAAACCTTCAACACCCTTGTTAAAAACAAAAACCTTCAACACCAAAAAATAAGAGTACTATACGAAGGAACATACGTATACGGTTGTTGGCGGCACATTTTGTCAACGTCAACCATAGTTTTGGAGTTTCTTCTTTTCTCACTATTTTTTCAATTGTTTTCTGTGCCATCCAAGCTCACCACCACTTTTTCCCATTCTCTCACACTTTCAGTTTCTTATACTACTCTCTTTCCCAATTTCCTTCTCTTCGCTCTCCAATTTCGATATTCTTCAACCAAAATACTACTTCGTGGAGTTTCTGCTAACCATTTTTAGGTCAGATCCGCCACCTCATTCTTCACATTATTTTATTTCTCTCAATTTACTGCGTTGTTGTTTATGGAGTTTGACATACATACACATGTTCATTGGTACTCCTATGCAGTATTAGATAGCCAATGAAAATATTACTTAGGTTTAATATAACTTTTTTGTTGCTCATTTTTATGGGGATTAATTCAACATTTGGTCTTTTAGGTTTCAACTTGATCCGTTATGTTTTAAAACTTTCAATTTAATCCCTTATGTTTATTTTAGATTTCAATTTGGTCCTTTCCGTCAGTTTTGTCACATGTGGTAGTAGACGGTTTGCATACATGGACAAACACATGGACACGTGTCTAGATGTTAACGACAAAACTGACGGAAAGACCAACTTAGGTAAACCGTGAAAACATAAGGGATTATATTGAAACTTTTAAAAACATAAGGGAGCAAGTTGAAACTTAAAATAAACATAAGAGACCAAATGTTTTATGCTTTGATTGATTCATATTATGATTATTTTAGTTTAGGAGGTGGCAAATAGATTTTCAGTTTGAGAATTTCAAAGAATCTTATATTTTGTTGTGAGGCCAAAAGATAGAGTGCTACTTGGAATTAACTTTGTTCAACTTTGTTTGAGAGACCTTATGAAAACACTGGATCCGGACTACATGTAGTGTAGTCAGGACAAATCTGGCCGTCCAATCAAGATTGGTCAATTTAGATTTAGAACAGTTTAAAATAAAAGAATAAATCTTTTTTAAATTTGGAACGTCCGATCATGAAAACACATGTCATAGCTTATGAAAATATATGGTAGTTACTATGATATTGAAGTTGTTTGGAGTCATGTAGGATGTATAAATGTGTTTGGACACTCTTATCCATTTAAAGTATGAAAACACTTTGATTTTATTTTGTAACTTATACATTAACACTCATATGATAAACGCTTCTGTGTTTATCATATAAGCCAAATAAATCTTCATTTGTTATATATTGCTTGTTTCTAATGGCATAATGCATATGTGTTTCATCTCAGTGTTTTGATTTAGTACTACTTTGTTGGGTTCAGATTCTACTGCATTTGCAAAGGAATTGGGTTGTGTAGGCTTTTGAGTTAAATTATGGCTAGTGATTCTTTTGTAACTGTCAATGGAAATGGCAATGACAACTCACAGACGAATCCGCAGAGGACTTACCAAGCAGTAGTAATTGCAACCCGAGATATGGGCATTTCTATGGATGGTAAATTACCCTGGACATTGCCTACTGATCAAATGTTTTTTGACGATATCACAACTATAACATCTGATCCTGGGAAGAAGAATGCTGTTGTAATGGGTAGAAAATCATGGGAGGCTATCCCTCCTGAGAACAGGCCTCTCAGTGGTCGTCTTAACATTATTCTAACCCGCTCGGGTACTTTTGATATTGCAACTGCAGAGAATGTTCTTTTATGTGGAAGTGTGTTTTCTGCCATGGAACTGTTGGCTTCTTCTCCTTACTGTCTGTCAATTGAGAAAGTATTTCTTACAGGAGGGGGTGAGATATTTAGGTATATAAATATAAATATAGTGTTTGATCTTCATAATCATGTTAACCTCTATCTTCGTTGTAGCTGACGATTTTCATGTACAGAGAGGCTCTTCATGGACCTGGATGTGAAGCCATCCATATTACCGAAATTGAAGCAAGCATTGAGTGTGACACTTTTATGCCCCGGATTGATTTCTCTGTATTTCATCCGTGGTATTCATCTTTCCCTTTGGTGGAAAATGGCCTTCGCTATTCGTTTACCACTTATGTGCGTGTAAGGCGTTCAGCAGAAGAATCCCAGGGTCTAAATACTGATCCAATTCTTTATGATAATTCAAAACCTCTAAAGTTTGAGGTTAAGAGCTTTTCTTTTCTTCCTAAGATTATTTTTGAGAGACATGAAGAGTACAAGTATCTTAGATTAGTTGAAGAAATCATTTCTGATGGTACAATTAAGGATGATAGGACGGGGACTGGTACCTTGTCCAAATTTGGTTCCAAGGTAATATTTTAATTGGTTTGTTGTGGATTTTCTATGATTTATATGCTGACATCCTTCTCTGTAATTCCGCAGATGAGATTTAATCTGCGTAGAAGCTTTCCACTTTTAACAACTAAGGTATGTCCAAATTTTGATTCAAAATTTATATAATCTACCGTGGAAAGTAATTTGTTTAATGTGTTCTCCTTTTCTTTTTCTATTATTTTGATGTGATTATTATTTGTGTTTGCTACTTTGAATCTTTAATGGAGAAGACTGAAGAGGAATATCTGTTTACATTTTGATAAAAAAGTTGACTTAATTTCTTTGTTTGGTTTCTAGAAAGTATTTTGGCGAGGGGTTGTTGAAGAACTTCTTTGGTTTATCAGTGGCTCAACAAATGCCAAGGTAATGATATAATTTTCCATTTTACAATCTTTCCACATGTGTGCACGAACACGTAAAGTCACACGTGACATTTCATAGTTAGGTTACAATTCACAAACTAGCTGGCACAAGCCAAATATTGAGGAACTTGAGGTTGGTGTACTTGATATTATTTGAACACTTGAGCTTAGCTTTTAATATAGTTAGACTTGTGGCTTGGTAAGCAGCTATTTTTTGCTTTCTGCATTGATACTGTAAAAATTATGCTTCTGGATCAAAATTCATTTATACTACTGCTGCATGGAATGACGTGTTTCTTCTAGGTTTTCAAAGAATGTCATTGATTCATTCGATATATATGACTAATGACTGTGATGAACTGTGTTCTTAAAACATGCTATTTTAATAGGTGCTGCAGGAAAAAGGCATTCATATATGGGACGGCAATGCGTCGAGAGAATACCTTGATAGGCAAGCATGATTATTGACTAGTTTATTTATTGAAATTTTTTCTTTTCTATGAGTTATGAACTGAATTTGCCATTTATTTTTCAGCATTGGTTTGAAAGAAAGGGAGGAGGGTGACTTAGGACCTGTTTATGGGTTTCAGTGGAGGCACTTTGGTGCCAGGTAGGTGGATTGCACTTTTCTCTCTGCCCGTCATTACAGTGTATTTTGTGGGATTGGTTAGCTCTTTGCTTATTGTCTCGCATTCTGTAGGTATACTAATATGCATGAAGACTACTCCGGCCAAGGATTTGATCAGCTTTTAGATGTTATTAATAAGATTAAGCATAATCCTGATGACCGGCGTATCATCCTCTCAGCATGGAATCCATCTGATCTTAAATTGATGGCGCTTCCTCCCTGCCACATGTTTGCGCAGGTCTGCAGCTATATTTGGGTTTCTCTTTGCAACTCTCTGTGTGTGTATCTTAAAGTTTTCTCTACTTTTTTTTTTGGTTATGCAGTTCTATGTGGCAAATGGGGAGTTATCATGTCAAATGTATCAACGATCTGCCGACATGGGCCTGGGCGTGCCATTTAACATTGCATCTTATGCACTCTTGACATGCATGATTGCTCATGTTTGTGGTATGCAACCTATGCCAGCTTTTGCTAGACAATATGTACTCTGATGTACACGACACGACACCTACTACAAATTTACAATGCACAAATATTATAACTATTTTAATGGAGTTGGTTTTAAAATTCAACACAGCTTTTATGTTTGAGGAAAATTGGCATCAAGTAGTTGACTAATCAACCTCTATAATGTCCTTTTCTTGTCAGACCTCGTTCCAGGTGATTTTATCCATGTTATTGGGGACGCACATGTTTACCGCAATCATGTGAAGCCTCTGCAGGAACAGCTCCAAAACCTGCCAAAACCTTTTCCGGTATGGATGACTGTTTAAGAAAATCATTTGCTTTCATGTATTTGCCTTAAAAAAATTATTTTTAAGCACTACCATTAATTTTCTTTTCCTTGTGACTACCTAAACTTATTTCAGATTTTGAAGATAAATCCAAATAAGAAGGATATAGATTCTTTTGCTGCTGCTGATTTCAAGCTCATAGGCTATGAACCTCACCAGAAGATAGAAATGAAGATGGCTGTTTAGGAATCTATGAGATTCTCAGTGCCTTCTTCAGGCTGTTGTACTTTTTGAAACAATGCAAGTAAGATATGCCTTTTACTTTTCCATAATTCTTAACATAAAAGAGATTTATATATTGTGGTTGAGACCTCTCACTGGGCGGTTGGTAAAACCAAAAATAGCTATTTAGGATATATTTTGAATTTCAGTAAAAAAAAAAGAGGACTTATTTTTGAATTAGTTTTGACTTTGTTGATAATGTAAGATCTAGCTTTTCAAAATTTGAGTAGTTAAAGATTGGTAAACCAATTTCATTATTGAGTTATCTTGTTTTCTGAGTTTTACAAGCATGTGCTTAAAATACATTATTGATTCATCATTTTAACTATTTTATATGAAAATGCATAGGTACTTGTTTTTCTGCTCCATATTCTATTCTTACTGAAACGTGGTATTGTCATTGTTTCAGGCTTAACCAAAGGAGGTATGTACTAAATTCATGGATAAATTAAAGGAGACTAGTTGAACACACTTCAACCTTTACTTATTTTACTACCGGGAATCCTTTAGTTCCACGTGTGTCGTGGCTCGAAGGTGATTTAAGTTAACCTCATTTTCATTTCTTTTCAATGGAGACACGCTGGTATAATTTTGAGTGATCAGCAACTTCATGCTTTAAGATTATTGGTGTCTTGTGTTGACTTTGGTTGTAATTTATTAGTCCCTCGAACCCAAACCAAAAATGGGAGGATGAGTTAAATGACTGTTTGATGCTCTATTGTTACATTATTCTTTTTCCTTTGCCACATCATTTGATACTGTTTGTTGTTTCTTAATTCTAATATGACATGTATCTGTTGCACTTACTAATTTTCTTTTCTAATTTGGAGAGATTATTGCAGGAACTAGTGGGCTAAATATTAGTACATCCTATGGTTTTTATGGAACATTACCACACGTACATGAGAACTTAAAAAATTTACCCTTTAAATAGAGTTGGATCCTTTAATGCATGCATCCTTCATAAAAAAAGCAAGAATGCGAGGATAGAGAAGACGGGGGAAAGTGAGTTGTTGAGTAGGAGATAGAGATAAATGACGTATTGCAGAGAGATGTAGAGAAATTTTGTAGGAGAAACAAGTCCTTTCTAAACCATTCATGGTTATAGCTACCATTTTAAAAATTTCTTCAAATAATTCTAGTCTCCTCCATCGATCATCTTATTCAAAGGGTCAATGGTCGAAGGAAAAGAAAATGAGCTCTAAAACATTTAAAATGATTGTTTGTTTTTCGCCCCTCTAACCCTAATTTTATCAGAATCCCCGCACCCCCATGTCCCCCCAAGAGATATTTCTTTCTTGGTAGTGCAAATCTTCCGAGAGATATCTCCTAGTAGTACAAATCACTAATAGATATCTTCTAGTAGTGTAAATCTTACAGAGAGATATCTTCCGCTGGTGTTTTTTCTGGTGTGAACAATGCAGGGGCAAAGAGCAATCTTCAATATTTAATGATGCTAGGGAGAGGAAGCCTAATAAAACATCAAACTGTACTTTATCAGCTTTTGACCCCTTTTTTATCCGTCATTGGCCTGGTATGTTTACAATAAAAGATTCATAGTATACATATAGTCAAATGCTCCTTGCTGTAAAATCTAAATTAGAGCATCTTTGGTATTACGATGAGTGTGTTAGAATCATTGAGGCCACATAGTACTTTTGGAAAAAAAAAAAACATGGTGGTATCATACAACTTCAAATCATTAATCACTAATCAACTTGAGCAAGACACATGTAATTACATCGGTATAATTTTCTAAACCAAATATGAGTAATTAATCTTATTCTACCCTTCAAACCCCTCTATTCTTGGCAATAAAAGCCTCTACTGTACGACGGAATTCCTCGTTGCTCATCTCATCCTCCGGATATGAAATCCTCACCATTTCCTCAGCAGAAGAAACAGGAGCAGGTTCGATGCTTTTCCTTCCGCTGTTCTCACTCTCACACCTTCGCAGCACACGGCGCCGTTTCTTCAAAATCTCAGTCTCACACCTTCTATAACAATAACCCTTCTTCACCCCTGTTTTAGTTTTCATTTTCTCTTCCACATCATCAATTCTCTTTTTCTCTATGTTATCACCTTCTTTTATGCTACCATCTTTTATTATTCTCTCTTTTTCTTCATACTTTACACTTTTCTGTACTAACTTTTCATAAAAATCATCATGCTCTGTTTCCCTCGGAACGTTCTTTCTAGAACTCTGAGCGAACAGCGTGATGATTATAACGTTTCCGATGAGAAAAACAAAATAATGGCTATTGATAAAGACTGATAAGTCCCTTAAATACTCGCTTGAGTTTCTTACTGCAACTGGTAGTTTCAAAGAAAGCCTTGAAATCAACACTAAAACGACACACACTTCAACTAGTCGTAACAAGGTTGTTATCCTTTGAAGCTTTCGATGTTTTAGGATTGCGTTTGTTTTCTCTGCTTGAAGGTTAAAGCTGAACGACTCCATCATAAGAGTTTTCTTCTTTTCTTTTTTTTTTTATTGTGTTATGATCTCAAGTCTGTTACACCGCAGAGGTATTGTCTGTTTTGGTCTTGTGTAATCCTTTACAGTTTTGTCCTTGGTTAAAAGATGATTTAGTATATTGAGGCGAGGTTGTGTTTAAAATACGATATGCCTCGATTATATAAGACTTTTTGGTGTACCAGAACAGAACAAGCTGTGATTTTTACTCGAAGGGAAATGGAAGGTTATCTAGAGGGGCAAGAGAAACTATATATTTGAAAGTAGAGAATAGAGGTGTTGAACTTAATGGAGTGAATACTGAAGCGGTTTGTACAATTTGGAGCATGGAAACTGATTGAATTTTGGAATTGGATGTGAGCATAGAAAAAGAAAGGTAATATTGTATTATATGAACTCTGCTTTGAAACAGATGAAAAAAACAGAATGGTTATGTTATTTGATATTTTGATTTTTCTTCATTGGTAGGAAGTAATGGTATTCCTCTTGGCATTTATTTATAGTCTCGAATCTGATTATTTAAGAGATAATTAAATCTATAAATATGGAATATTTTCCATTATCAGATGACTCAGTAAATAGTCACCATTGAGAAATGAGAATCAGGTCCTCATGCAACTTGCTATAAGTCTAAACCAGTAATTTGTGTTTCCAATTATCCAGTTTGGAAAAATTAAAAAAACATTATTGTCGTTAATGGAGATAGATGCTTGTCTCAAATCTATATTCTAGAGAATAAAACAACTCATTAGTGTAACATCAATGTCTCAAGTATAAGCACTAGAAACAAGTGTGTTTGAAAAGACTCTGCAGAATCAGAACGTGTGATCAATTTTGTTTAGTATAAAAATCCAAAACTCAACATAGCATATGCAAAGGAATTTTTTAGAGAAAAATAAAAATAATTGAACCTTGGTGGCTTTCCATTTATCTATCCAAATTTTGGGTATCTTTCTTTAGAATTTGGATTAATACCTCAACTCATATAAACTCTTTGAAATTGAAAGTTTCACTACTGAAGCTTGAGCTTGATTTAGAGCCAGGCTTCAACATTTGATTTGTTCTCTAGCAATAGCATAGCATACTCTTCAAAATGTGGACTTGAACATTTCATCACCTTCACAATCTAACTCTTTTGAGACTTCACTCCATTTTCAAAGATTCTTCAAACTATCTTAATTCTTACATATTAGATGCATGGACTTTGAACAAATTCACGTTCCATCTTTGAATCAAGTCTGCATTAAATGTATTGAAGCTTACTATTAAACTTTATAAATTACTATGTTTTAAAAAAATCTATTTTATATTTATTTTAAAAATACTTTTTTCTTTTAAAATGTCACACAAGCAATTTTCAGTAAAAAAAAGTCAATAAGGACTATCAAATACAAAAAAAATGTAAACTTGAGGTTGAGGGGACCAAAATAAAAAAGTTGAAATTTGTGGGTCAAAATCAAGTAACCGTGAAATGTAGAGAGTTAAAATCAAATAATTGAAATTTGAGGACTAAAATCAAAATATTATAAAACATATAATTAAAAGTGCATTTAAACCTAAAAATTAACCACAACACCAGCTTAACATTTCCACATTTGTTTGCTGAATTGATTGTGTCGATCTAACGAAATAGAGATCCTCTCCATTTTTAATTATAAATGGACACCACAAGTATTATAGTGTTAGTGTATAAATATTTAAATGATGTCACTAATTCTAAAAAATGCGCGTCTATATCACATATTTACTTCAAAAATATAATAGTGGACATCTCCGTTTTTTTATAGGAAATGGAGAGGATCTTTACTCGATTTAAATTGTCTCGTCTCTTTCATGATCGAGTAGGGATCCTCTCAATTTCCTAAAAGAAATGAAGTTGTTAATTATTATAGTTTTAAAATAAATCAATGATATAAATGCACGTCTTTTGAGAATTGTTGACATTATTTGAATATTTATACACCAAAATATTAGTAATTGTAGTCCTCATATATATAAATCAATGATATAACATGTCCCCTTATGACACACGTTAGTAAGACCCATAATTTTACATTCATCGGCTCAACGTCACATCTATTTAACACCTCAAAATGTGTTCATTACTCTATCATCTGCGGCTCTGCCTTCACATCAAGCTTATACTAATTTGGCTTCAGAGTGTTTTTTGCAGATACTCTCTTTTCCATCGACAGTCACCACAGTCACATCCAATGCTCATATTCCGACCTCCAATTCCAAGCACATCTTCTATTGATCTACCACTGTGAGCTCCTCTATCCTCTCTTTAATCTCATTGAATAAACATGAGTTCTATTCAAAATACACCTCAAATTTAATATTTTCCATTTTGAATTTATGGTAAATGTACACCAATAATGTACATGATAAAAGTATTTTATCTCTCGTTCTTTTATATTTATACAATTTTTATAAGATAAAAGTTAGGATGATACAATGATCTTTTAGTCCAAAATAAGGAAGACTTTATAACTCAAAGAACATTTAAAAAAATATTTGTTATGGCAAAAGCATCAACTGATTTTCCATTACATAAAGATGCCTTATATAGGCAAAGTATACAAACACAAGATAACAACTTAGTTATCTTTAATCACAAGTAACATTGATTCAGCAAACTAACTAACAAATTAACTGACAAACTAACTAACTACTTCTTTCAGTCTCATACATAAGCAAAAATTCACTTTTAAAATTCTTTAAAAAATTAATGAATGTTAGAGGGAGTAATTGATTTGTGCTACAAGTCACGTTACAACCAAAATTAATAAAGTAATTTCAACAGTATTTATACTCTTATGTAGAGTTCGAACCCATAAACTGTTAGCTCCAAAGTTCGTCTTTTTAAAAAGTTCAAACCCATAATGACACCAGTGAGTGTTAATCAACTAAATAAGTTATTTTTCGAGACAAAGAAGCAGCTTATTATTTTTAGAACAATACTAATAATATCGTTTTAACACTCTTTCTAATATTTAATCTCTAATTAATTAAAAATAATGTTGATTATCCCACATAAAGTTGTGAGACAGACGAGCTTCACTCAATTAAAAAATAAATATTAGAAAATAAATCTTATAGAAAGTGTTGAAAAGAGAATGTTACAAGTTAGACCATGTACAATGGGGAGTTGAATATGGTGTTGAATTGAATTTCAACAAGGCAATATTCTTCAATGAAGGTGTTGAAAGTGACATGGAGGAGAGAGAAGTTAAAAACTTTCAACACAGTTGAAACACAATCGAGGGGACACTTGTCTTGCTCTGATTGACTTCTCAAATTTTTATCCAATTATTACTTTGAACTCAAATTTTTTGATTGCAAATTAATTTTTAAAAAATTTTTTTTTTACCAAAATTCATAATTTTTTTTCTCTATAAATAGAGACTTGATTATTTGATTTGGACACAGAAAAAAAATCACATTTTTCACTATCTTAATCTTATTAGTGGTGGGGTAAAATGTTGAATGAAAAACCATTGAAAATGATAAAAGTTAAATGAGTGTTGAATTATTAGATGGAAGAGAGAGAAGATGATGTGGAATATAAAAATAGGTGTTAAGTGTTGAAACCATTGTACATCGTCTTACAACACTCTTATTTTTATCATGAAAAGCGGACATAATGCATTGATAGAATATATGTAGTAGATTTTTTTTGTTTTTTTAGATTTTTCGTGGACGATGTGGACAAATCAATGATGCACTTAATCGGATATATTCTCAATAATTTCCACAGTTTAAGTAACAACAAGTTAAGCAGTTTAGAATTGATTCCCAATTAGCTGTGTAAATCAGTCTTAGCTAGCTAAGTCTAATTTGCATAAATATATATATCTCATAGCAATGCCAATACTAATTAAGATGCTCACGACTTTGTTCACAGAAATTCTATGATATATACCAATTGGCACATTTGTAATGATTCCCGTTCTCTCTTTCTGTCCCCAATACAATAGACCCACCAATAATCGAACAGCATCCAACTTTTACATATAGATCGAATTAATACACATCTACTACTATAGTTCAAAGAAAATATACCTGGGTATATGTCAATATTAACGATATTATTTGGAATCAATCGTCATAATCCAATTCATACAAATTAGTTCAACGTACGTAATTAGAATTGACAACAACCAACCAATGCCATATATTATATAGATAATAATAATTTATATAACAATTTCTAATCATTTGCGGCTGCAGTATTGCTGATACGGTAGCCTCGACAACCGCATCGCATTGCAATTGCGGTGTGATTTTCATTCATATATATGACCGCACCGTAATATCAGAAGTCGTATTAGACGATTTTGGTTGTATTTGTTCAAATTTTTTCACCAAAACATAAAATTTACAAACATCAAGTCCTAATTTACATCATCAAATATAATGAAAATACTTAGTTTTAAAAATCTCTCTCAACCATGTATTTCAAGCACTTTTAAATTAGTATATATGAAAATTTGACAATAATTTCACACCATGTCACAGCAACCATAATAACTGCAATCACAACGACTGAAAACCCTTTTAAAGTCATGGTCATAATTCTTAACCGTAACTAAAACCCGGTGAGCAATAATATTGGTTTTGATAAATAAAGAATTATTCTTTAATCGTATGATATTTTTGGAGTTTGAATTCTTGTTCTGGATATGGTTCGAGATTATGTATTACATCATGCGTAGCACACGTCAAAGAAGCACTGAGTCACTGATTTGAAGTGTCCGCTTCAGGCATAACTTGTCTCATTGTGCTGCTAGTAGCTACCAAACAAAAAAAAAAGTAAGGGAATAAATGGGTCCGGTTATTATGCTTAAACATTCCTTATGCACGCTGCATAAGAAAGCCCAGCCCAACTAAAATACTGCGCCCACCTCACTATTTGCTGATACACATACTTCCCTTGCTAACGGTTATCATCCAACTAACGGTTACTTCCCATTTCTTCACACACGTCATTTTCGTGACCAAAATCAACACCACCTCACGTCATCGCCTTCGCCGGAATCATAACCAACACCACCTCTCGTCATCGCCTTCACCGTCGTAATCATCACTGTCGCGCAACCATAATCGTCATCATCACTTTTCATCATCACTGTTCATCATCGTAATGGAACGGAAGCAACATAATAAGGGACCATGTGTACACGAAGAAAGCAAGATAATGAACGATATAGCTGGATATATTAGAAAGAAGAAATCAAATCAGGTTTGAACTTCATCAATGGTTTTTGGAAGTTTATCTAGTAGTTTGAAATCATTTTGCTTAATTTGTAAAGTAATTGCATGTGTGTAAACCTAACTTTTGATTTGGGGGAAATCATATACTGAAATGATATAGTTTACAAATTGTATATGTTATCTGGATGCTGGTAATTTTTTATTTGATCTAGGCTATCATTGAAACCAAAATAGCCCTCTTATGGTTTCAATGATAGCTAAACAAAATATAGTTTCAGAGCTATTTTCAGATTGGGTAGGAATGGAGCAAAAATAACAATTGTTTGGTATCAGATTGTGTTAAGATGAGTTACCTTGTTGAGATGAGTTACTTTGCTTCATTTGGTTTACATATTAATTTGGTTTGAGCATTCCTGTTTGTTGTCATGGAAACCATAAGTGTGGCTAAATGGTTTCAATGTATTTGTTTCTGAAACCAAATTAGCCCTCTTATGGTTTCAGTGTATTTTGTGTCAAATTTTTTTTATGAAACAATAGAATAATGCTTTAAGTTATTGGGTAAGGTTGACAAAAGAAACTTAAAATCCAATGTCTAAACAAATCGATGAGGCGTAGCTCATCAAATGGACGAAATAGGGAAACTTTCAACATCATATTACAGGACCAAATTAACGTCTAATAACAATCTACGGGATAGTTCAGTTATGTGTCCATAAGAGATGTTAGAGCATTTGACTCTATTCCAAGTACAATTTCAATCTCTATCATCAACCCATGATAAACCCAATTCATTGTGAAAACTGAAAACCCTCTTCTTGTGACAGGATGTAGTCTTTTATCTCCAAAAGGCCTATTCTCTCATTCTCTAAGCAACTTCATTTTCAGAAATGTATGTATAGTGTTGCTTTTAATTAATTAGTTTACCCCAAATTCCTATAATCACTTTTTTATATTGTCAGATGCATCAACCAGAATGTCAGATGCATCAACAAACCATCTTCCAGACTGTCAACATAAATTAGATAAAACTATTTGAAATCATAAGTGTGTCTTTATGGTTTCACTTGGTACGTATCTGAAACCAAAGTAGCCCCCTTAAGGTTTCAATGAATTTAAAATATACTTAGAGTATTTAACTCATGTTCTACCATGATATGAAACCAAAGTAGCCCCCATAAGGTTTCAATGAATTTAAATTATACTTAGAGTATTTAACTTATGTTCTACCATGATATGAAACACTTATAGTATTTGACTTATTTTCTGCCATATGAAACCATACTTACTAGTTTCATTTGATACAGGGGAAAGAATCAAAGGAACTACAGCAAATGCCATCATTTAGTATTGGTTTGACACCGTCAGATGACGATAAACGGAATAAGAATGATTCGTTATTTGGTAGTGATCAAAAAAATGAGAGGGGACGTGGCAAAAACAAGAACCAAAAAAAGAAAGAACAGACAAAACGTGGTGAGAGCGTTGCTTCTACATCTCGTGGTCGTAAAAAGAGAGCAACAATGGCAACAAAAGATTCTGATGAAGCAAGCTCGGGTGAAGAAAATGTGAAACAAGTTGTTGTGACAAAAGATCCTGATGCGGATGCAAGACTCAGGCATAAAATGAGTGTACCTAAGGTCTATGAACTTATGCATTCAGTAAATGCCAAAAAGAGGAAACAGGAAATAATTGACCAACTACACGAATGTGGCTTTGGAGGGATAATGCATATATGCAACTGGAAAAGGATCCACACCTTTTTTGTGGATTGGGTTGTCAAACGATTTGAACATGAGCATATGTGGATAAGGCTGAGTGATACAGAGGTCCTGATGTTGAAAGAGGATGATGTGCATAGAGTCTACGAACTACCAACGGCTGGAAAGAAAATAGACACTGACCTTTGCTCTGATGGAGCAATTAAAAGGCTGAGGAAGGAATTAGGATTGATTGGAGATTATTCTCCAATTGTGAAGGTTGCGGAATTGGAAAGCTCACTGAAGACAATAGAGAAACCTAGAACATGGGTGAAGGGTGCAATTTGTTACATCATTCACAACATTTTGTGCCCAAATAATAGAGGCAATGTGTCTCTCCAGTATGCAGATATTTTGGAAGATCCAGCTGGAGTATCTTCATATAACTGGTGCTCACATGTTCTGGACTATATGAAAAAAGGCTTGCAATCTCCAGATGTTTTGAATCCACTAGCAGACTTCCACTTTTTAATGGTAATGATCTACCCTCAATGCAATAACCTATTTTTAATTCCTAAATGTATTTGCATCTTTTATATCTTATATCTTTTAACTGAAACCATTAGTGTGTCTTAATGGTTTCATTGTATTTGCATCTGAAACCAAAATAGGCCTATAATGGTTCCCATTAAATATTCATATTTGAGAACTACTTGCAATAACCTATGTTTAATTGCTAATTGTTGTTATTATCCTTTATATCTTATATCTTTTAACTGAAACCATTAGTGTGTCTTAATGGTTTCATTGTATTTGCATCTGAAACCAAGATAGGCCTATAATGGTTCCCATTAAATATTCAAATTCTATTCAACATACAAATATTCTAATTAATGATCTATGCTTTGGAGTTGTTATGTGACACAATACTAACTAATTGTTGCAGATTAATTACATGGAGAAAATGGGAAAAAGAAGTCCATTTTTGACAGGAAAGTACAATCGGCCATCACTCCGTGATTGGGATGTCAAGCTGGCAAACCAAGAACTTCAAAAGATCCATGATATTATGGGACTTGAGAATGGACTGACAGCAGGGGTAACAAGCCTTGATAATGGACTACCAGCTGGGTTACCAAGTCTGAGCAGAACCGCAGGAAGTCCGATTGTATTGTGCTTTGATGCAGACACTTGTCCACTGTCTAAGGTGATTGTCATTGATTCTCATGTACTGTATTTTCTTTTCAAATGCTAATCGAATATAAAATATTGGAAATCGTACCATAAATGTTTCTTAATGGTTTAACTTGTGATTGTCCTTGGCAGGCACAAATGTATCTTACTCATTGTAGGTCTTGTATAACTGTCTATACAAAAACCGCAGAAACATTGGAAAGAAGAATAACTGAAGCAAATGCCGGAACTTCAGGAAAAGATAATCCAATTGAAGTAGAAGGTGAAAATGAGAGGAATAAGAGTTCCAATATTGGTATTGTACCTGAAACTGGAAGGTACTGCATTTAATTTAACTTTTTCAGAAAATTAAATTTTGCTGGATTAGTTTATGAAAATTCACACTAATGATTTCCAGGTTGAATGATGATGATGATGATGTTGGAAAAAGAACTCAAGCGGAAGAGAGGTACTGCATTTAATTTGGTTTCAGGACCTTTCCTTAATATATGTATTCATATTCTATACAACATGAATAATATAACTGAAACCATAAGAGTGACTTATTGGTTTCATTATAGTTGATTCTGAAACCAAAATAGCCATCTTATGGTTTCCAATACATATTCTTATTTAATTCAACATTAAAAATGTTTTTTCTGAATGCTTTATGATTGGGAGTTATGTTGTGACTTTCTGAAAATTCAATAATGTAGGTTAAGTGGTAATGATGAAGAGGATGACAAAATCGTTGGTCAAAATAGCAACAAAGATGACAATGATAAAGTTCAAGATGACAAGGATGAGGACGACGATGAAGAAGATCAGATCAGTCCCAAACTCATTGATGATGCAGTGCCGACAGCATGCAACATCATTGATGATTCAATGAAAGTAACACCTAATGATGATGCAGGCAGCATGCAACATGACAATTATGAAGAGACAGATGAAGAAGATGAGATCGCTCCAAAAATCATTGATGATGCAGTGATGGCAGCATGCAACATCACTGATCATTCAGTGAAGCTGACACCGAATGCAGGCCTGACATTAACTCAGGAAACTATCTTGAAGTTTCCAGAGTTTTTTGATCGGGCTGAAGCTTCTAACAAAAATGTTTCGATGTCACAGGGGGCTGAATCAGCAACATTGGAAACTATGTTGAAGTTTCCTGAGTTTTTTGATGCAGAGTAAGATATCTTAACTTTAAAATCGTTTGTCAAATGGTTTTCATATAAGATGTTTCAAAACTAAATTATTGTTTTGATTGTTTCAGGTTGATTAAAGATGCGCCAGTACCACAAGTTTCAGTGTCACAAGACACAGAAAAAGCCACAAATGAAACAATCCTGAAGTTCCCGCAATATTTTGAAGTACCCAACCAATGCCGTGCGCTAGTGTTGGTACCAGATGTGTCACAACGGGAGAAGTCTGAAGAACGTGACTCAGACACTGTTATAAAGTAAGAATCAAACAGTGTGATAAATATAATATTATTTAAATCCTGCAAAAAATAACACTATTATGTACTATTATTTCACAGTGCAACTCCAATAAAGACAATGCTTCCAGATGAAATTATTGACATTGACAATGTCACTCCAAAAAAAAGAAAGAGACATAATGTGCTTCACTCTGATAGGACGTACCCTGAGCGTCGACGGGTGGTGAAGAAATCTAAATACCTTGCAAGCCCATATGATGACGCTGTCCATGAGTCTAGTACAACTGAGTTGCAGAAACAGTTGTCAACATATGCTTGGAGCCCAGATCTTGATCAGTAAGTTAAAAACTGTTTCTTATTTAGCTTAGTGCAAATAGTAATGTTGGTTTTTTTGGAAAAATGGTTGTTTTATTTGATTTTAAAGTTATTTGAGAATTCTTAATCAATGAGAAACCATAAGTTAAGCTTGATGGTTTCACTGAATGTGTATCTGAAACCAAAATAGCCCTCTCATGGTTTCACTAGGTTGTGTAATATAAATGAAACCATGAGTGTGGCTGAATGGTTTCACTGTATTGATTTCTGAAACCAAAGTAGCCACCTTATGGTTTCAGTTGTAATGTGGCATTTGTTTGATGGTTTCAGCACTCAACATAATCAAATATAAATGAAACAATAATTGTGATTGACCCTTGTATTTGTTTTGTTTGGTTCTTAATCAGTTGTTTGAATAATGTTTTAAAATTAGCTGTTTGTGAATTCAAACCCAATGTGAAACCATAAGAGTGGCTTAATGGTTTCACTGGATATTTATCTGAAACCATAAAGTCTCCTTATGGTTTCACTAGGATTTAAATATTTGGCATTACTTATTGTATAGGTTCTAATGCAATACACTCAGATTAAATATTATTACCAATACTAAATGCTTAATTATTATATAGGTATGAAATTATGTACTGCTCCAACAACAAGGTTCATCTTTATTCCCTACAAAGAGATGCTTTATGGACCCTTCAAAAGGATGAATGGGTGTCATGTCTGGTCATAAACGTCTGGGTTAATTGTCTGAATTGGGATCAACAGGGTAGCATGACAAAACTGGTGACACCATTACTTACTTATGTATGTATCACAATCCATTAATATTAAAAATTAACATAATATTGTTTATTTACATATTATTGTTTATTTTACTCATTTTATATAAACAGTTTGACCAGGAAAGAATGCCTCCCGTAAGTAGGAATATTGCATGTTGGAGATTGCTTGAGAGGCTCAACCAATTCAAATACATGGATTGGAAGGCCATTGACCCTGAAAAGCTGGAATACGTAAGTCTCTTTTCAAAACCTTTCAGATACATGCTTTATGATAATGATTTTATTATTAAAATTTTAGTTAAATAATGTGATTCTAATACTATGTTTGTCATGGTGGAACAGATCATGGCACCAGCAATAGTTGGTAACCCAGGAAGCCATTATGTTTGCTTCGTTGTCAATCTCAAACACCGCAAATTCCAATTCCTGAACAGTTTGGCGGGTGTAGGAGAAAGATTGGAAACCAAGGATGGTGAACCAACCTCATACAAGAAGCTATTTGATGTCTGGGTAAATGAGGTAGAAGCATTTGTGGATGAATTGTATAAGCAAAGGAAAATGAAAATGCCTTTCTCCTTCATCACATTCACTTGGGATACACCAAAGGTTGCTACACAGATTGATTCGGACAATTGTGGTGTATTCTGCATGAAGTTTCTAGCTGAATGGGGAGGTGAAATACAATCTTTCAAAGGTTGGTCAAGACTCAAAAAGCATGCAAAGGTTGCAAAAATCATGGATCTTCGGATCGATTTGTGTTCAGAAATCTTAAGCCATCCAAGCAATTCCATGAAAGATGATGTGAAAAAGCTTGCAATTTCATACTATGAAGAGCTGCTTCAAAAGATGCCAAGTTGTTCTGTTAGGAACCATTAGTACTGTTAAATGGTTTCAAGGTGCTTTGTCTTGAAACCATTGGTATTGCAAAATGGTTTCAGCATCTTTTGATAGGGTTGTATTCGTAGTTTGTTCTCTCCTGGTCATTAGAACACTTTTATTGACAAAACACTCTGTTGCTGATTTTATGGATTGTTTTAATGTTTTTTTCTTCTTGGGACAAGTTATGTTCAATTTAATGATTAGTTTTAATGAATTGCTCTTTGTAGATTATGAAATTTAATTCTTAATCAATCTTTACTTTAGTTGTACCTTATAATATACACACATGGAAATTTAGTTTTCACTGTTTAAAAAACAAGCTTCAACAACTATCAAATTGTAAAATTTAAAATATATAGTTTTTTTAATATATGATATATTAAAATACGTATGTAATGTTCATTGAAACCATAAGAGGGATACTTTGGTTTCAAAAATAGGTGCAGTGAAACCATTCAGCAGCACTTATGGTTTCATTTAATTATTCAATAGACTTGATTATCTATACTTCAATACTAATAGATAAAGGCAAAAAATCATTTTGGTGTAGCCTCTTCTGGAATTTCAATAATACCCTTTTAACTTTCAAACAACAAGATTTTACTAAAAAACCTTGGTTATTACTACCTGAAACCATAAGAGGGGTACTTTGGTTTCAGAAATATATGGAGTGAAACCATTGAGCCACTATTATGGTTTTCATTTACATTATACCAAACAATGATGGGTTCAGGTATAAAGAGACATATATAATGATATCATAATAATTTATATAATATGAATAGTCTTGATTATTTGTATAATAACAATAATCTATGATTTTATTTGATTACATTTAATTATTCGACATGTTAGATAATATGAGTTTATTATAATGCTTTTGGCAAAGAATTTTTTTTCAATAATATTTGAATATAGATATTTTTTTAAAGAAATTATGACTGTATATTTCAATAATATATGATATATTAAAATACGTATGTAAATGTTCATTGTTTCATTGAAACCAAAAGAATGCTACTTTGGTTTCAGAAATAAATACAATGAAACCATTCAGCCACACTTATGGTTTCATTCATATTATACCAAACAAGTATGCATTCAAGTATAACAGACATAAATTATGATAATCATTCTATCTAATACAAATAAAATATATGTCTAATGATCGATATGTTATAATCATCAATACATACCACACAAAGAACATGAAAATGACGAAGTACGATTCCTACAAGTCTAATGATTTTCTAACAAAGTCTAGTACAAACAGTTAACATGAAACAAAAACAAATGTAAATATATCAAACATTAGCCTCTTTCTCCTTTAAAGCCTCATCCTCTCTTTGTTGTCTCCTCCGCTCTACTTTCCTTTTCTGGCGTTCCCTAACAATTTCATAATCACTTTTCATTCGCCTCTTTGTTCTAATTGGATTTGGTCTGACTTTGAACTTTGGAGCAGTTGACTTTACCCCATCAGATGGTTCACCGACAGTAGTTGTATTGGAAGACTTAGATGGCGTCACAACAGGTGGTTCTGTATGAATACCTATACAATTATAAAAAAAATTCATCAATCATTGTGCAGATAAATTGAATACTCAAACCCTCAAAACAAATGACACAACAAAAGCACTTGTAACCATAAGAAGGCACCTTTGGTTTCACTAACAAAGACAATGAAACCATTCAGCCATACTTAGGGTTTCAGTTATAACACACAGACAACCAAGGTAAAAAACATAGTTCAAAAAGAAAATATTGAAAACCTTTGGACATAAGCAACTCCTCTGCCTTTTTCCCAGCTTCAAGTACACCATTAAGGAAAACTTGAGAAGCCTCAGGGTCTGTACAAACACGTGTACAAATCTGGATTGTAACAACACAAATCTGTTGATATCTTTGTGCTTGAGTCGTCCCTTCAGTGCCAGCATTGATGGTAGGTTTAAGCTTATCAATCGAATGACGAACATCTCTAGTCCACCGCTTCAACACATATTCTGCAGGTATCGTCTTCAAACTATGATATTGCACAGAACCACCTAAAAATTCCAATATTTTGAAAACGTGCCGACATAATAAACCCCTGTTCTCAAACATACGACATGTGCAGCTAATATGTTTCGTCCTAATATCAATTGTCACAACCCTTTCATCAAGTCGATCATGCTGTTCAAAATTTGGGGAAAGGTTTTCAGAAATTTCTTCATCCAAAAAATTGCGGTCTGAATGTCCATCATTAGCATCATCATCATAATTAGCACCACCTACTTCCTCAGGTTCATCAAGCTGTTCAATTGTAAAAACTTTGAAAACCTTGTTAAAGGCAGAACATTGAGTTGTGACCTCTTCATAGAAGTATTTGAAGGAAAGATCATACTGTCTATGAATGAATGCAAAACATGCTGGGGTGTACTTGTTTACAACAGACCGCATCAGTTGACTATTGGGATAATTGTTTCTTGATCTAGTGTTTGCAGCCTTAAAATCCAACTCAGCATGCTTATCCCTCAATCTTTGAACCATGATATTAAAATGGCTAAAGAATTGAACTAGAGAATGGTCAGGTTGCAGAAAACCACGAAGAAACGCATTAAAGGACTCACTTAATTGGGTCGTTTTCAAACCAGCTGTGAAATGCGACTTGACCCAAACTGACGACCAGTGCATACGATTCTTATGTGTTTGAACAAGCCAACTAAAATCAGAAGTTGGCCTTCCACCAAAGCAGTTTTTCATCATCTGATCCCAGTTGTAATCAAAATCCGATTCAGTCTCAACATTTGAAATAAAATAATTGAACTCATTGAAAAATGCAGCATTTGCACGAGACCCCAGATTTTTTTTTGCATTCTCTGACATATGCCATGAGCACAAGCCATGGAAAACACCCTCAAAAACATTAGGAATTGACTTCAACAATGCAGGCGCCTGGTCTGTATATATGGATTGTGGTTTCTTATTAGACATACACCTCAAAAAAGTCGCAAACAACCAATCAAAAGTTGCTGAAGTCTCATCATACAAAAGGGCAACACCAAATAAAACACTTGTCCGATGATTGTCAAAGCCCATGAATGCAGCTGAAATGTAAATAAACCAAATCAGGGGAAAAATGCATATATAAAAGGACAATTAATATTGAGATAAAAAATATAATCCCCAGCTAATAACAACCTAGTGAAACCATAAGGAGACTATTTTGGTTTCAGATACATATCCAGTGAAACCATTAACCCACACTTATGGTTTCTCATTGGTTTTGAATTCACAAACAGATAAGATTAAAACATTATTAAAACAACTGCTTAAAAACCAAGCAAAACAAATTCAAGGATCAATCATAATTATTATTTCACTTAGAATTGATTATCTTGAGTGCTGAAACCATCAAACAAATGCCACACTATATCTGAAACCATCAGGTGGCTACTTTGGTTTCAGTAATAAATACAGTGAAACCATTGAGTCAGATTTATGGTTTCAGTTATATTATAAAACCTATTGAACCCATAACAGGGATATTTGGGTTTCAGATACACATTAAGTGAAACCTATTTATGGTTTCTCATTGGTTTTGAATTCACAAACAACACAAAAACCAAATAAAACAACCATTTTGCCACACTATCAGCAAGAAATACAAAATGGAGCAACTAAAAGGACACAAAGCAGATATCAAAATTATGGTTTCACTTATATTATAAAAAACACTTAAACCATTAAAGGGCTATTTTGGTTTCAACATGTTAACAAGTGAAACCATTACTAATGATAAATGGTTTCAGCACGATATACAAAGAAACCATTATTATTGGTAAACGGTTTCAACATATTCAACTTACCTATACTATTCATGGCAACACATTATATAACATAATGGAATAAAAACAAAATTTTTTAACCTGGTAGAAGTTCAAAAAAACAAACCTAAAGGGCGATAATGGTTGTTGGTTCGGTAAGTTGTATCAAAACTTATAACATCACCAAATAAAGAATAATCAAGCTGCATAATCCCATCTGCCCAAAAAATACTAGCTATATCTTCTGCTGCATCAACTTGAATATCATAATAAAATGATGGTTTCGACAAAGCTTCATTCCTAAAAAATTCTTGAATCACAGTTGCATCACCAACCACCATCTCTTTCGAACGGATTGTCATCAAATAATTTTTTAAATCCGAAAATCGAAAAGGCAAGTTATCTGTGCCTCCAACACCCTGACCCATGACCTCATATGAAGTTCTCATTGACATCCCAGCTTTCGAATTGATTACAGCAAGCTGTCCTTGCACTTCATTCACCTCCCTAAATGATCTCAAATAACGTCCATGCTCTGGTTTATGTAACTGATGACAATGGGCCACATCCCATTTATATATCTTGTAAACATTCAGAGTTTCATCCAACTTTAAAGAAATCGCAGCTCTACAACCAATCCTTTCCTCTGCTTTTTCTTTTACTTTCTCAAATTCAACCACAACAGGACTCTCTGAATTTGGCTTGTTCTTTGGATCCAACAAACTTCCTTTCTTGTAACCTTGTTTGTTACAACCATAACGTAGATAGTGATATCTATCAGATGGCTTATTTTGTGAATTCTTTTTTGATCTCAACAAAGTCCGAACTGAAAACCCACATTTAAATGCATAGTCACCATAAAATTTTTCAACTTCTTCAACAGATTTAAAAGCAAGGGACTCCCAAGTTTCTTTTTTAGTAGGAGAGTAACATTGAAATGTATCAACAAGTGTTCTTGAACTATCAGCCTGTGTGCTTGAACTATCAACAACGGACAATGGGAGTATTTCAAATGAAGTTGACATCGAATCCATTAAAGACAGCGACAATCCCTATAAACAAAGATCATGTAAAATTTAGTTAACCACTAGAACAACAACCAAAATAACATGCATACAGTAGTGTACTTAAAAATCATTTACATAGCAAATTGTTGTTCTTGAAACCATTCCTCTATATTCATGGTTTCAAGGTATAAAAGCTGGAAACCATTTAACTATCATTATGGTTGCATATAAATTTAAACATATGACAATATGCTGCTAATGAAACATTACAATTAATCCACTACTATGAAGACCTACAGTCCAAAATTAATCAACATTACAATTAATTGGAGGTTACACAATGAATCCACTTAAATTTCATCGACATCAAACATTAAGCATGTAGAATTTGGTTTTGCATTGATACGTGAAATTGAAATTGCAAGCTCCATCTTTGCTATGACATAATCAGTCTCCTAACAAGTATCTTAATCCAACTACAGCAGCATCACTTCTACATATCCATAAAAAAAATTTTACAGGAGAGACTTGCACCTCAATCCCATTTTCACATCTTGGGAGTTATTGAAGTTTTGCGGTCTGATAAGCTGCTAACCTTTTACTACTCAATCCCATTTTCACTCTTTGGATTTAGGTTTCACAAATAAACAACTTCATACAAATTCATTGTGTCTATTAACTTCAGTTAGATCACAATCAGTACTAACTAAAAATTGTTGTGTATTAGTGTTAGTTTTACCATCTTCAACAACAATTCCTATACCTCCTCAAATCAGCAAAAAAACAACAACCTAATGATTCATATACCTCCTCATGAAAATCAACAAATAACCACAAGCATCCAGAAATTAAATCAAAACGAAAAACAAACCTAATCAAAATCAAAATTGAAATCAATTTTTCTGTGTAACCCCAACCTTAAGGTGATTCTAGAAAAATGGCGGCGATGGCAATAAACGATGCAATCGGTGACGGAGATGATGATTCCGAAGACGGTGATGATGATTTCGCCGTCGGATCTCGTCGGAGTATAGCTCGGATAGCTGCGTGTGAAGTTCCGTCGATTGTGTGAGAAAACCGTTAACCGCGCGTGTGAGGATTCCGTTAATTGTTGGGAAGGCTATGATTATAACACGTGGCAGGGGAATCTGATGGCTAATATTTACTTATGCACCCTGCATAAGTAAAATGTTTAAGCATAATAACTTTGGCCGGAATAAATAATTAACTCTTACTCAACCATGGTCCATGGATGGTAGATCAATAAAAAAGTGTTTCGATTTAATAAACATTAAGTGTTTCAATGACTATAGTTGAAATCTTTTTGTTTTGAGTTCGAAGTGTCCATAATTTTGTATTAACTAAAACTTTTTAAAACTATTCCATATTCATTACCAAAAATATGTTTCCAATTGTTCCGGTTTACATTTTTATTTTCGAAAAAATGTTTTCAATTGTTTCGATTTATATTTTTAATTACAAAAAAACTTTTTCTAATTGTTCGATGTACAACTTTGGCTATTGAAAAACTTTTCCATGAAATTTTTTGTAGGGGTGAAGTCAAATTATAAAAAGATAATATTGGGGAAAAATATCTAGTTTGTAAGGATGGAGGTATAAATCCAGAGATATGAGGAATATTTTTCTCAAAAAAGAGTGTAAGAGACTAAGGTCCATTCCAAAAAGACATGAGAATTTCTTTTCGTACCCCCTGAGTTTCCTCAAGCACCTCCTAAATTTACCAAAATACCCTTGATCACCACATAAGCAGCGAGTGTGTTTCGCATCCTAGACAGCGAGTGTGTAAAAGTTATGACGTGTCTTTCCCAGTTAAGACACAGCCACCCCCCAACGAAATCTTTGGAAAAAATAGTTCGCTACGTAGGATACGAACGGGGGGGTGAAGAGTTCGCTGCTTAAGGGGCAAACTATTGCCCTATATAAACAAACTTCATCTTCCTCCCCTCATTTTGTATGGCCGTAAAAACATATCACCCCCCAAAACTCTTTTTCAAAATCTTAAAAACTCGTAAACCTCATCAAAATCGAACATTTTTTGGTCATTTGTAGTCGAAATCTCCAAAGAAGTAAAGAGGAAACCTTGAAATAAGAGGTATGTCCTCAATTTGACATTCCCAAATTTGATTTCGCAATTATTATTTTTTTACTGACCGGTGTGATTCGCTGCCTAAGTAGCGAACGGGGGATATATGTTCGCTTCTTAGGTAGCGAACATGTCTGTTTCTGCTATTTTGGTGGATTTTTGTCTGAATCAGTTGATTATATATTTATGAAATTGTATTGAGTTACTGTACCGTTCTTTTGCAGACATGAATCGATTATCTAGTTTGGTTAGACGTGTTAGAGGGAGTAGCTCATCTGGCAGGTTAGACCGGGATGCGGAGCGTCATATTAGGACCAGTCGTCATCACCCAACGGTTGACGAAGATGAACCATTGGATCTTGAGCCATTACGATTCGAGATAGCGGATGTGGAGATGGATGAGGCTGTGCCTGAGCCATAGGCGGAAGACGAGGTTGAGGCGGAATATGTGGGTCAAAGAGAAGGTAAGGGTGAGGGTGAAGATGATAAAGTTGTTTTTCATAATCCATTTGAGGGTCAGCCAGATCCAGAAGTATTTCCCGGAGGCCAGTCTGATAAATCCGTATTGACCGAGTATGGACGCCACATTGCTAGGTGTATATATGAGAATGTGGTAAGTTAATTAATTGTGATAATATGGTTTAATTGTGTAAATTCTCTGTTTATGATTTAATTGTCTGATAATTTCATTATGTTTATGGTTTTTGGTAGAATCGTAAGGTGCTAGGCATTGTGAGCAAAGAGATTAAGCTAAGAACTTTGAATAGACTGGTTCCAACCAATGAGGAGTGGTGGGATCAAGGTATTAGAGCTTCAGGGTTGTGGGGCCTAGCCAACACGAGATTCTCACATCTTGACCCGGTATTGTTGTCTGCGTTTGTCGACAGGTGGCACAGAGAGACCAACAACTTCCACGTTCATAGTGGTGAGATTACAGTAACTCTCGACGACGTTCATTATCTTCTGCATCTCCCCATTGAGGGTACTATGCTTGAACATCATGACATCATTAATAAGCATGACAATATAGAGTTAATGGTGAGATATCTGGGTGCAAGTCCCGCCGATGCCAACCATGAAGTCACTATGACCAGGTGTACTCATGCCTGGTTTAGATACTTGAGGATCCTCCTGACTGACCACCTCATAGATGTACATCAGGCTGCCATTGATGGAGATGTTGCGAGCATGCTTATGTATCGGGACTAGGCAGTCAGGACATACCTTCTGTATGTGGTTGGCACCACTATTTTCTCAAACAAAGCTAAAAACTATGTTGACCTTACCTACCTTCTGTACTTGAAGGACCTTGAGATGATCAGCATGTTTGCCTGGGGCCCAACAACATTGTCATTTCTATACAAGGAGCTGATCAAAGCCACCGTCCCCAAGTGCAAGTACTTGGCAGGGCACGCTACACTTCTTCAGGTAACCAAACATTTGTACTTTTTTAATATTTTATTTAAAAGCGTTTGTTTACTTAATTTATTTTTATCTTATTATACAGACTTGGATTTACCACCACTTCCATGATATCGACAGATAGGAGGCCCGTTGGTATGAGGAGCAGATGCTGTGTGCGCGGAAATTTGTACCTACCAAAGGTGAGACACAAGCCAGTTCAATTAAGAAAACACTTAATAAGTTACTGCCACACGATGTGGACTGTGCGTGGTATGAGAAGCACCATCAATTTTGCCCTCTTCTGCCTATTAGTTTGTACTTTGGATGGATCAAATGTGGACATATAAGGGTCCTCTGGCAGTTTGGTTATGTTCAGACCATTCCGAGGCCTCCATCGTAGTCTGCTTCGGTTAGCACTACACACAATAGATCGACATGCAGTTTGTGCATTTCATGAATCGGGTCTTGAATTTTTGTGAGCTAGGAACCCGTGCTCTGTATCTGTGGTTGACGGCGCCTGATTATATGTCGTGGTATATGAAGATTTCGAATCCTTATATTGAACCAGTGCCAGCAGGGAATCCGCCTAGGCTAGCTGAGCTTGACGCCATTATCCTTGACGAGGCTCAGGATGACGGCCAAAGGATGGCCGCTTTGTTTCAAAGATGCTCGACATTCGGCAAATGATAAGGTCACTGATGGCTAGTGGCGATATACCACCAGGCTCCCGTCCTTACAGTGCTCTGGAGAAGATCGAGAGGGACACGCATTTCATGCAGCACTACTGGAGGGGGAGACATCGAGGGGGTCCGTCTATTCAATGATTTTTAGTGCGTGTTTTTGTAACAATGTTCTAATTATGTTATGTTTCTTTGTTTGGATTATTATAACATCATGTTTTGTACTGGATTTTGTTTATAGATGTTGTTTGGATTACTAAAATATCATGTATATGAATACGACATGCTTTTTTGTGTTAACTCAAAACAGTTTCTGTAAAACGAGTGAAATGTGTGCTGCACATGGCGTTCCCCTAAATCTGTTTTGATTCTGCTATAGTTCGCCCTTTAGGCAGCGAACTGCCATACCGTTCGCTTTATAGGTAGCGAACTACCACACCGTTCGCTTTATAGGCAGCGAACGGTGCATGTGGTTCGCTTCCTAAGTAGCGAATTCGTCTATCCCAAAATTCAATTCACACATTATTAAATAGAGAAAGGCAGAGGCATATACTAAAAATTAAATTGTGGAAGCAATCAATTCACAAAATTAATTTTTTTTCATTGATCAGTAGACAAAAAAATTACATCAGATTTAATAATTGAATCAACATTTTCATTTCCGGTTAAATAATATACAAATGCTCCTCTTGTGTACTTTTATCTACTCTTCAGCTTCTGATTCTAACTCTTCAGCTGCTGATTTCTATTGGTTTGAACTTGACCATGACTTGTTTTTTAATTATCACCCCCGCAGTCTTTTTGAGCACTGTAAGACAGTCCCATTTGTGTCAACTAAAGTACCAACATCGTAGAGCACTGTAAGACAGTCCCATTTGTGTCAACTAAAGTACCAACATCGTAGAGTTCTTTTCGACTAATCATAATTCTTCCAAAAATAAATTCAAAATAAAAATAAAAAATCGGACACAATGGAAACATATGTTGGACCATTTGGACACAAGTAGTCCCACACCAAAACATAGGTTGATCAACAAAAAAAAATACACAACACAAAAAAATACAACAACATTCTAAGCCTATCACACGGAAAGATCACCAAGGTAGCAATCAAAAAAAAAATACACAACTTTCGAGACCTACACGGAAATAAAAATGGACAAGATAGAATGAACTGGTGGACCACTTACAAAGCACCAGTACCATACCAAAATTTAGGTGGTACGACTCAAAAATTAAAATGTTTTTACATTCTAATTTTATAGATGGAAAGTCCACTGAGCATAGAACCGGTTTCGACTAATCATAATTCTTCCAATTAGGACACAAAAAGTCCCTCGCCGACAAACATAATTCTTCGAAACATGTTGACAAAACAACACCGATAGAAGAATTATAATTAGTCGACGAAAGACTATGCGGCCATTTATACGAAACTTGTAACACCCAAACCCGTATTTAAGAAAATACTACATTTTAAAAAATATTATTCAGAATACGCAACGGAAATAAAATTGGATTTATAAAATGAATGGTTCGAGTATTACATACTTCATCAAAATTAGATACTAACAACTTAATTAGTAAAATACCGATATACAAAATATTTCTAACTCGATGCATCTTTAAATAAATAAAAATAAGTGATAAAGACTCTATATACATTTAGAGAACCCTATCCCCGTGTCATGATCAGAGCGGAGCTTCACCAATGACTCGGTCACAAAACATAACCTGAGAATCTGAACCCCCAAAGGTTCAGCACATACACAAAACGGAGGGTTAGATAATATAACCATAAGAAGAAACTAAGTGCAAGAACACACTTAACACTTATGACATATTATGCTCATGTCTAACAACTCAATCCATAAAACATATATTATTCTCATGTTATTCATATCTCATTATCATAAGAGCACAACACATCACAATAATAATACGTATTTAATCAATAGACAAGTATACATAACATCATCATATATCAATAATTCATCACACACCTCATAATACACTTAATCATTCAAGTTAAGGATCGCCAATCAATGTCAATTACCAAGTATCACATTTAGTCACATAATCATAATGCAACTAATGTCACAAATCTCATGTCATGTCACCCTAGACATAACTATATGCATGCGGTACCATTCACCTCATATTAGGATAAACATATATCCCATTCACCTCATTTCAGTTTCAAGTCATGAAGGACTCACCACAAATAGACTCATGAATGCATGAATGTACATATACCACATATGATGACATTATAAACAATCACCTCATAAAATATAGTACCACACAACCTATATTCACCTCAATTCATCTCATATTATCATCATTATGGACATACATTCAAGCACATATCATACATCAACCATTAAGTTATTGCAATTCATTATCATCATCAACTCATCAACACATCATCATTACAATTCATTATCATAAAGCATCATCTTAATTCATTTAGAATCCAAACATAACATATTATTAATTAATCTCTAATCACCACATATCATTAGTTAATCAACATGAATCATTAACTAAGTCTCACACCTCATAAATTATCATACATCATATACATTACATAAAGTTCATCTCATACTTCAAATTATTAATCATTAAATTAATCATGCAACCATAAGCACAATATTCACATATCTTCAAGATATAATCATGCTAATCCTATAATATGTTATAAGATCATAATTTAATCATGTTATAAGCATACAAATCATTATTAATTATTATCACTTATTCGCACATGAACATACACTTTAATTCATCATCTATTCATCGGCATGCACATACTTAATAAAAGTCTCAAACACTACCAAATAGCCTTCCTAATTCAAGTACTCTTCGATAGCTAACCATAGAAACAAACGGCATCGAAAACGGATTAGAAACGACTCCCGAATCATCAAAACAAGTAAGAGTGTGCGGCTGATTTTTCAGAGGCGCGTGGCACGCCCACAGGGGCGCGTGGCACGCAATACCACCCTATTCCACACTGTTTTGGAGCGTGGCATGCACCAGGGGAGGCGTGGCATGCGTGTGCCTGTGTTGGTACGCGTTTTCTTCGAAAAAATCACTTTTTAACACACTATAAGCACTTATTTGACCCCATAACTTATATATAACATATCTAAACATGTTCATACTCAAAATCACCTATTTTGACTCTTAAACAAGTCAAGAAACAATTTGTATAAAAGCTTTGAAAACTCTTTGAATCATAAAAACCCATATTTTCAACAACCCATTTATTGCATCAAAACTTAATCATACAAGTTCATATATTATAACAACATGTTGATGAAAGAATAAAATTATAGAAGTACAACTTAAAGCATCATCAAACATCATTTCATGTCATAAATCATAGATTTTCATGTATTAACTAATGAAACCCATTTATCATATAATCAATCAAAATCAAAGTTCAAGTAATCAACTTCATCATGAATTTCATACAACAATCATAAGTAGAATCATATTATATATGAATCATTATCAAAGTTTCAATTATAAACACCTTCCCAAAACCCAAAATGAGTGAAGAGAGTTTGGGTGTGGAGTCATAGACAAACTCCCCTTTCTTTGATCACTCACAATTATATTATTTAAACCTCTTACCTTAGATTGAAGCTTTAAATCTCTAAGCTCTACACTTTGACTCTCTTCTACATCTTCAAGCTTGGTTCTTCTACACTTTCTCTCTACCTCTCTTTCTCTCATATTTGGTGACAAGTGATATCATAACACTACTCCTCATAAAAACCATTCTTTTATCCATCCACTTAGGTTTGAGTCAATTTCCTATATTACCCATAATTTCTCTACAAATCCCACTCACAAAGTCAACTTTACTCATACCACTAATTCTCATACTATTTACTCAATTGCCACTACTTCCTCCCCAAGATACTCTATCCTTTTAGATAATAACCAATGTGTCATTCTTATCTCTACACAACCCACTAACTCATACTAAATTACTACATTAACCTTAATTCTATCACAAACTCTTATTCCTTCTAATTAAGCTCAATACTCACAAAAACCCATTTCTAACAAACATAAAGGTAACAACTAATTAATGCATACAAAACACACCAATTAATTAAATAAAATCAATCAATCAAATATAATAAAATATAAGATTTGGGGTGTTACAAAACTAACTAAAATTATAAATTAAAAAAAACAAAAAAAAAATATATGGTATGAAATGATACGGAAGATGAGAAGGAAGAAGGGAAGTATGAAAAATTTTCACAGACAACACTTCCTTATATAGAAAAATTGGTGGATTTTGATTGGCTGAACACTATTTACCGCAGCCGCGTGGCCAATCACGTGGTGCCACGTGGCAGCAAATTTTGACTGCATGAAAATTAAAATTTTTAACTGTCGATAGGTTTGCTGCATAGGCAGCGAACTCCTACACTACATAATTCGCTATGTAGGTAGCGAATTAAGGTGCGAGTGTGTTTGTTATTTTTCACACTAACTGCCTAAGTAGCGAGGAGAGTATTTTGGGAAGTTCTGGGGTGAAAAAGAGTGATGGTGGGTGTGAAAAGAAATTCTCAAGACATATAGCCGCAAGACCTTCAACCTATTGGGCCTAGGCCCAATTAAAAAAGAAACGGGGACAAATCGACGTAGCTTAAAGAAGCCATTATAAATTGCATGTTATAAAAAACCTAGGGTTTCTGATTCGCCTCTACTGATACCAACTCGCGCCTCTGTGTCAATCCCATTCCTTCACCGCAACCCAAATCATGGTCTGTATCTCCAAATTATTCTTCTAGATTTCATCTCTTTCTCAATTCTTCAATATTCATCTCTCTAATTGGTTTTCTGTGTTTTTTTTTTTGCAGGCTCCAAAGAAGGATAAGGCTCCTCCACCTTCCTCCAAGCCAGCCAAATCTGGTGGTGGCAAGCAGAAGAAGAAGGTTCGTTTTTCTCTCCAAATTTTTTTATTTTATTTTTGCATTTATTGTTGCATCGTATGTAATTAATAGTGAATAGTCAATTTCATAGCTTAGATTCATTTTTTCTGCTATAATTTTGGTCAAATAATCTATTTTTAAAAGTACTTTTTAAAATAAGTGGTTTTTCATTTAATTAGCTGATTTAAACAAGGGAACATGTTTGAGAAAGGTTAATTATATTATAGCAAAATGGTTACTTAGGTTTTTCATAGAATCTCTTCGGAAGCTGATTGTAAATGCTGATTTAGAGATGGATGGTTTTTTGATTTAAATAATGAGATATGAAAGTGTGATTTTAAGGGTTATATTTTTGTGTTTAACAGAAGTGGAGCAAAGGAAAGCAAAAGGAGAAGGTGAACAACATGGTGCTGTTTGATCAGGCTACCTATGACAAGCTGTTAACTGAAGCACCCAAATACAAGCTCATCACTCCTTCTGTTCTCTCTGATCGTTTGAGGGTATTTCTTTTGCTAACACCTTTCCGTAATTTGTGGTGTAGATTAGTGTAAATAATAATAAAATGTATGTGTTGTTGTAATGATATATGTTCTTGAATACCATATGAGTCTTGCTGCATCATTTGAACCTTCACTGAATTTGCATGCTTTTAAGTCATATTTTAAGTTAGGATCGGTCAAATGTCATTTCCTTTAAGTTAGGATTGGTCAAATGTCATTTCCTCTTAATATGTCTTTTCTTCCTGTTTAGCTTCTTCATTCTCCAAGATTAATCATGTAATGCTAGTTCCATATATTTTTTTTGCTACACTTGTGTGCATATGGGTGTGCACACTTAATTTTATTTTTACATTGTTTTAAGTGGCTATTATTTTGAAATTTAAACAGTTTTTTTTGTATATGGGATGGCCGTTTGAGGATCTGGATTTTTGTTTTTGCAAGTGGTAACTTAATGGCTGCTTAGGATAAATAATCAATTTGAACCGGCGAGTTTCATTACTAATTTTCAGCTGCACATTTACCTGAATAGAGTACAATTATAGATTTGCCGATGTTGTGTATTTGTTTAGATTTCAAGAAATGGTCATGGTCCTCTGTTCCGGGAAACATGTTCTCTTACTTGTTTCTGTGAATTAGATATCTTATTTTCATTGTTGAGTCATTGTCACTGCTTCAATGAGTGTTGATCTCTTTCCCTTGTGCATTCTAAGTAGTTACATATTCTGCAACTACTAAATTTATGTTTTATGTCTATATATCTTTTATGTCATTATAAGTCCTGTAGTTGTGTATGAGCTTGAAATTATGTCTTATTTAGTGTTTGTCAAACATTTAATTGTAACAAAATGTAATGTCTTATTTATTGTTTGTCAAAAGATTTAATTGTAAGAATGTAATGGTATGGTTTCTTATATTCAGTTATTTAAACTTTTATTTTGTGATGCACACCATTTGCATGCACATGCACTCAAGGCCATAATAAATACCATTGCACAAGACTATGAGTAATGTTCTATCCCAAAATTAAATTTGTCAATAATGAAAATATCATTACATGAACTATGCAGATTAATGGATCACTTGCAAGGAGGGCTATAAGAGACTTGATGGCTAAAGGTTTAATCAGGTTGGTGTCTGCCCATGCAAGTCAGCAGATTTACACCAGGGCTACAAACACCTAAGTGTAGTACTGTTCAACTTGCAGAGTATCAATAGAAGTTCCTATGTATTGTTCTTTTCAACTTTGAGATGCACATTATGCAAGCTTGTATTAGTTTTGCTGAATCCATAGGTTGAGGTTCTTTTTGTAACCTTTGTTTTTTTGGCATCTACTGTTTTTGGTATTGTGGAATTTCTTTTATTCTGACCTATTTTATTTAGTGAATTGCTAATGTGATGGAGATTCATTTTGAAATCTAGACCAGTTGGCAAATGACTTCTGATGTTTTTGCCTTATGTGATTGTTAATCATGATTTGGTCATGTTGGATATGTGTGTTTACTACTAGGGTTAAGATGCCTTTATTATGTGAAATCACAATTTGGTTAACTTTGTGGTTTGAACTCGTTGCCATAAAACCCCATTAGTAAACAACAAAATATATGTTGGTCAAGCAAGTTTGGGTTGCCAATTTTCACTTCATTCTACTTAATGTTAATTTTGTGGGTTTCATTTTGATCTTTTGTGTGGGATGACTAATTAAAGGTAATCATGTGTTGGTGTTTGACACTAAACATTCAATCATAGTTACCAATATTTTACTTAGATATTCAATTACACTTGTTGTCATATCATATTTACTTTCTTACACCCCTGCAAGATGATAAATTGTTTCTGGAAAATAATATTTATATTTACTAAACTTTTTTACAATACCATATGAGCATTATTTGTCTTGCAAAAGTTACATGTATGTTGCAAAAATCACCGTTCACTTAACCTGTTGATGTAATTGGTTGATTAATAGGAGATTATTTTTTTTAGTGTATTGAATTTATAGTCTTCATGTGAACCATTCCCAAGGGAATTGGGTTATAAATCTACCGAAGTAGCAAAATGTTATGATGAAAATCCTGAAAGCAAGTGAATCTAAGTAGTGGAATGGCTATAAACACTATGGTCTATGGGCATAGTTGTACTTTCCAGGAGTTCATGTAGAAAGAAAAAAAATATTTGTTAAGCAATGCCAATTATAACTTTTTTTTTTGTTTTTCTGTGTTAACCCTTTGGTTGTCAGAGAAAGGGGGTTTCGGTAAATAAAGTTTGACCTTACAATTTTTTTTCTTCAAGATTTGAATTTGAATTCTCTATGATGTAACCATTTGATTATCAGTGATCTTGGGTATAGAACAAGCATCAGTTTGATAAGTTACAGGTCTAGATATCACCAACTGTTTTGTTCTAAATGAAAAATATTGGCAACCTTTTATACGTTAACATAACATTTTTCAGTTAAAGATGTTCGTCCGAACCGAAGTACCTAGAAACAGCATAATAAACAAATAAGAGTGAATTATTTTGCTTTGGATAAGATATCCGAATTCAATGCTAGCTCCATATTCTAGTTGCCGTTTCGCCCCCGTTAAACGCACAATTAGATTTTTCATATCAGACACTGTTTGAGGGGTTGGATTCATGAGTTGAAAATTGGTAATGAGCTGGGAAGCATGGTTTGCAGGAAGCATTTAACAGACAGTGCCAAGGTGTCCTAAAGAACCATATCAGTGTGATTATATTCTATGCCATTTTGTGTCACTTAGAGAGGAATATATTCTTGTCTCCAACAGCAATATTTCTATTATATATTATAATGTGGAGAATATAGTAGCAGAAGGATGCCAAAGTTTAAATAAGGAACACTATACATGATAATTTGGCTATACCTTACTCACACCCTTTCATATCACAATATGCATGATGAGCATCTGCACAGATTGAAGACTTCGGAAACCATCACCTCTCTTCATCATCATTAAGCTGGAAACTTAATGATTTGTCTGCTTTGCATGAATGCACTGATAAGATTCGTTGATCGCCAACTATACAACAAACACACCTTGGCATGTGAATCTTGCAAGCGAAGCAACCCGGATGAATTACTGGAAGGGTCTATTACTCTCTAAGGTTCGTGGATATCTTTAGTTTAGCCAAAGATGTCCTGCTACAATTGAAAGAAACTTCGATTAACAGTTCGAACTTCATTCAAATGAAGAAGACAGATCAGAAGGTCTTAGAAATTTTCAAGGGATTTTAAGAGGGAGTTGATTTAAGGTTCATTCTGATTTGTGAAAGTAGGACAGCTGTCAATTCATGAGTCCTTTTCTAATTATATAATCAGCAACTTCAAAGAAGCTGAAAGCAGCCATTTTGATTAATCTATAATCACTAAATTCATTTTAACCCTATTAGCATTGAAGTAAATACAAGTGTGACATATTTGTACATGAATATAACTAACTGAGGTTTTGTTAATGATTACATATAATCAAATACTAGTTGCAATAGTATCCTTTAGAGATATTCATTCAAGTCTTGTTTGGAAACAAATTAAATAGAAAGACTACAAATTTAAGCTTTTAACAAGTTTGAGAAATTAATGTTCAAGACAAATGTTTAATTTGGTTAATCATCCTAAGTGTTTTGGTCTAATTCTAGTCATTGTTTTCTTAGGTATGCAGATTATTGTGATCAACATTGAAGCTAATTATTAAGTTGGTTGTTGAGCAATGATCAAAATATATATATATTATTGCCTTCAATTATATGTGATGGGCTCAATTTCATTTAATATGAACAATGTGATGCTTTGTCTTCTTGTTATTATGAGGACAAACAAATTAATAATAAGCACTTTCGTTATGAATTATGATATCTCTCTGACAGCACATCAAAATCTATGGTACACTATCACCGTCAGAACATAAACTTATGCTACACAAAACTATTCAGCAATAATGTTTCAGTACCTTCCTCATAGTCATAACTCCACTCAATAATCAGAGACAAAAATCTACCACTTTCATTGTACCTGATCCCTAAAATTTTTTGTCTGTGGAACTTTTTTCCCTCTTTGTGAGAATTGAATATAGAGAGAAACTGGTGAAAGAAAGTTATTTTTATTTAATACAAATTATACGGTGAATTACGGCGCTCTACAGTGGACTAGTACTTGGAAATAATTTGAAACTTTAACTACGAAAATATTGCTTTCTGGAATAAGAAGCTCGCATTTCTCTTCGTTTTCATGATTGATATGGTGTTGCTTCAACAAAACTAAGAAATGAATATGCGAGTCTCAACACTAAGCCATTTAATTTTTTTGTCATTCTGACATCAATCAAGTAATTGTCGCAGTCATAAGGACGAGCAGAACCACAAACTTCTACTATGGAGGAGTCCACAATAGTCATTATCATTAGCAACTAGGCAAAATTTATAGTATAATCATTGGAGAGTAGTCAAAATTGATTAGCAATAGGTGCATGCCAGTTAAGCTGGAGTTCTTTGTTAATTAGCTAGTATCTGCATGCATCTATCAACAAGTGTTGATAAAATAAATTTTCATAAAAGACAAGATATATTTAATGCCAATAGCAACCACCATAAAAAATGTCAATGTCCCTCGTGTGATGTATAAAAAGATACAATGAACCATTAAAAAAATGGGCCAGACATGATTTAAAAAATCATAGAAAATAAACAAGTAATAAAAAAAAAAATTAAAAGTATGAGTTGTAAGGATATGGTGGGGGACATTATAACTAACATATCTGATAAATGTCAAGATCAATCTTTATAATTTAGCATTTAATTATTATTTTTAAAATTAGATTCCTATAGTGTCTCCTATCCCTTATATATTGATCAATACCCTAGGAAAGATAGCAAATTAACAACTCAATTGAACATTTTTCTTTTCTTTTGTAAAAAAAAAAAATGGAAAATTTCTCTTCTTTGAATACCAAAATTCATAACCATGCTCGTTCTAATAGTTTACCATCTAAGCCACACCCTATAATTCTACAATGCAATGAACAGTTAGCTATATTAGGGGGTGCTAATAGTAATTATGATTCCACTTCCTCCTCTTTACTCCTTAGCCGCAAACTAAACATTCTTCAAGATTTGCATATATGCATTGAAAAATTGGTTCAATTACCTCTAACACAAGAAACACTTGTCAAACAAAGCCAAGAGAAATGGGTTGATGAGCTTTTAGAAGGTTCCTTAAGTCTTCTAGATACATGCACGGCAACAAAAGACGCGCTACTTCACACGAAAGAGTGTGCGCGTGAGTTACAATCGATTATAAGAAGACGGAGAGGAGGTGAAGGAGAGGTTGCAATTGAGGTTAAGAAATTCTTAACCTCGAGGAAAGTAGTGAGAAAGGCTATTTTCAAAGCCTTGGAAAATTTGAAAGGTAATGCAAATAAAAGTTATGCCTCTATTAACAATAACAAAGACTATCAAACTGTGGCAACAGTTAGTTTGTTGAAAGAGGTTGAAATGATTACTTTTTCTATATTTGAGACATTGTTGAATTTTATGTGTGGAACACAATCTAAGAGAAGTAGTTGGTCTTTGGTTTCAAAGATAATGAATAACAAAAGGGTGTCAAATTCATCATCACAAGGTGAAGATGAGAATGAATTTGCAAAAGTGGACAATGCTTTGGAATTTTTTGCATTAAACTTGGGAAGCAAATTAAGTGACATTGAAAATTTGCAAAATAAGTTAGTAAATTTAGGATCATGCATACAAGACCTTGAAGAAGGACTTGAATCATTGTTTAGGCGTTTGATTAAAATAAGAGTTGCCCTTCTCAATATCCTTAATCATTAGTTGAAGGAATATTTTGCAACATATTGCATCTTGTTTTGTATGATACAATTGTATATAAGATAATGTGTTATGTATCTGGTATTTTGATGGTAAAAGTTCATCAAATGGCATGAATAATATAATGTGTAAATTTTTTATTTCAAAGTCTTGAGTCTCTTACCATTTTTCAGTTTTTTTTTTTTTGGTACAAATTTTTCAGTTTTATTTCTCTCTATTTTTTTTGACCAATTTTATTTTTCTTGTTATATTTATGGTATGGATGCATTTATATTGTTTTTCATTTAAATTATATCCGTTTAGGTGCACACTCTATCACTTTTCCATTTGATACAGCGTCAAATACTTATCGGCCAATTTGTATTCAAATATTAAGCCTCAATTAAGAAACTAAAAAATGACCATTTTTCTAGAGTTCAGATGGATAAACCTCAAAAAATAGAGAATTTTTTAACCCTATGAGAGCGGTTTTTGACATAGTGTCGCAAAATATTTCTTTTTTAGGACCAAATAATATACTTAATACTTTCTTATATAAGAGAAAACAGAGGTAAATAAGACTAAGGTGGTGCAAGTGGTTTGAACATAGATGATAAATATGAATTAAAATTAACTGGTTAATGAATTTCTCTTAAGATAAATAGTTTAAAAGATTTTTTTTTTTTGGTTACAATAGAGAAAAGAAAGCAAAAACAAAGAAACGAAACTATTCCCGAGTGAAAACTACACCACGCGCATCAGCGAGGAGAGCCGGGTTAAGGTCTATAGGAGGCGAATAAATAGTTTAAAAGAATTTGAATTCAATTTTGTGTGGGAGCAATTTTTTATTAGATTTTATTTATCTCATGACAAAATTTTGGATTATCAGAACTTCCTTCTCTTGAGTAGTACAAGAAGGGTAATACCAACAAAAAATTCTAGATTACCCCGCGATAAATTTACTAAGTTTACTTAGGGTCTGTTTGGCAAGACAAATAAACTAATAGCTTATGTCTTTTAGCTTATAAACTAAAAGACTTGTTTGATAACAGTCATATTACCATGAACTTATAGCTTATTTTACTAGCTTATAACTTATTTTTCATAAGCTATATCAAGTAGCTTATGTGCTTATAGCTTATCATTTTTTCTTTCAATTTTACCCTTCTATACTTTTATCTTAAATTTATTTTTATCTTTAAAAATATATTATTACAATTTAAAATAAAATAGGTAAAATTTGTACCATTTTTTATGCTAGCATATCCATTATTATTTTTACTATATTATACTTTCTTTTTTTTTTGTCATTGTTATATCTTCTTTTAAAATGTTGTTGTACATAAATATAAAAAAATTATTTTCCGTATCAATATTTTATGACACAATGTACATAACTATATTATCATTATCACCCCTTCATTTTAGTACTTTTGATTTAATTTTCATGTATTTATTACTATAAAAGATGCATGTACCTACCTATATTGTACAGTTTTTTTAGTACATTTGATTTATTTTTTATGTATTTGTTATAAAAACCTAAAAAATATAATATTTAATTTTTTATATAAAGTATAATAATTGAAATGAACACAAATTTAAATAAAATATCAAAGAATAAAATTTAATTATATATAAAAAAATTAATAATATATAAAATATATATCTAAATTAATAAATTCGAATAACTAAATTTGAAGTGTGTTAAACATTAATTAGATATAAATTTAATAATGATTTTTTTATAAGAGATTTTATATCCTTTATTGTCATTTTACATTTATTAGTCAGTTGAACCGCTAATTTTACAAAACAGTTTAATCAATTTATCAACCATCAGTCATCAACCTTCAACTATAAAGTATAAGTCATTAGCTATAAGTTAGCTTACCAACCATCCGCTATTTTTGCCAAACAAAACCTTATTCATGTTGAATTTACTTGGCCCAACATTTTACTAACACCCTCACACCAAAATAAGAAATAACATGTGCGGAATCATTGCTGACGCAATACCATACATTTTTATTTATTTTTGGTAGATAATACCATACATATTTTTTCTCACACTCAAATAGGAAAATTGAAAAAAGAAATTACTAAAACTTCTATTCACTTACTTGAATGAGTTGAAAGAAATAACTAAAAAAAAATAAAAATGATAAGTTTATTCTTTGTCACTAAAAATTAAAAAATGTTTTACTTTTAGTATTTAAATAAGGTGAGACATAGGTTACCAATAACAATTAGCCAAATAAATATATTAGCAAGTGCTACCCATAAACTAACTTTTACTCTATTTACAAATTTGTTTATGATTAATTTTTATTGGTTATCGAATAAATTATGTATTATCGATTTTGTTTGAACATATTTTTTGATTGAAAATCGAATTAAATTGAACGATACATCCTTTTAATTGAGTGAATTTTTTAATATACATCTTTTTTGGATATGTATCCGTGTATCATTTAAGTGGATAATTCTAATACATTTACAAATAGTGTTTTTCAGGCTTATCCACTCAACCGTGTACCGATGCATATCCAAATAAGATGTTTATCCGATGTTCACCTTTAATTATACGATGACTATTGTTATTGTTAGTTCTAAAAAGAGCTAGGGGTTTAGGTTTTATCGTTCCTCTTACCATGGTATTCATGTTTCCGTGCTTCTCCTTCAGGCCAAAACAACCAATATCACCGGAGATACCAACTGAACCACCGTCACCAGACAGACGCGAAACTCAAGTGCCCGTGATGCGTGAGAAGGTTGAGCTGTTAGCACAAAAACTTTGTCCTATGCTACATGTTGAGAAAGATTTCATTGATGAATTGAGTGTACCTTGGAAAGATGCACTGATTGTTAAGCTATCAGGCCGCGGGTATGAATTCGAAGGTATGAAAAGACATCTGGATAGACAATGGGGACTTGCAGGTGAATATGATCTTTTGGATATTGGAAATCGTTTCTTCGTGGTGAAGTTTGATTGTAAAGAGGATAAAAGAAAGGTGATCAAAGGAATTCCTTGGGAAATATATGATCACTATCTCTCGATTCGTCAATGGACGCAGACCTTTAATGCAAAAACGGAAACCATAGAAAAAACCATGGTTTGGGTGAGAATTCTAAGCCTAAACTTTGTCTATCATGATAAGAGTTTTCTGTGGACTATTGCATCGGCCATAGGAATCCCGGTTGAGGTTGATCTTGATGCTTTGCGGGTTGAACATGGAAGATTTGCTAGAGTGTGTGTTGAAATTGATATCAATAAGCCTGTGGTAAGAAGTGTTGGAATCAACGGAGAATGTTATGAAGTTCAATACGAAGGACTGTGCGTATGCGAGCAATGTTCGTGCTATGGCCATTGTCGCAGGGAATGCACTTCTAGACCAAAGGAATGAGAAGGCGGACAGGCCAAAGGAATGCGGTAATTATTCAATCAACATGAGGGGATCATGGAGCGCACTGCAAATCATGAACACTTACTGCAAAACTTAATTAGTTTGTTATTATTTCTAAAATACCTTTTAAGTTTAAATTTATTTAGATTTTATTTGTCCAGTAACACTTTTATTCTTTTTTTCTTTTTCTCTTCTAATAATAACACTTTTATTCTCATTCGATGCATACTGAAAATTTCCTTTTCATAAGAAACTGTATAGATATATGGTGCCAGCATCCTGTTTCTGATGTGCTGCTGTTTGAATTTTTTATATGAAGAACCTGAAAAGATGTCATTCAACACATCTTATTTGGATATACTAGTATTAGGTACCGTTGAGGTGGATAACTCTGATAGGTCTAAAAATTAATAAACATTATTTTGTGAACCTATCAGAATTATCTACTTCAGCGGTATACCAGTACATATCCAAATAAGAAGTGTACCGAAAAATTTACATTTTCTGATGCCAAAGTTAAAAATGTTATTATGGTTGAGTTGTGAGGCCTAGTGAGTAGGAAGCATTTAATAAACAATACAATGACATCTAGGGGAAAAAATTGTCTCCCCCAATTCTTTTGCTATATATGGAGCAAATGCCAACCACAAAATTAAAACTTTAGAACAAATTGTACATACTATTTTTCCTACTATTATAGCCCTCGATTGTGTTATCTGACAAGAAAATAAAAAAAGCGATCTTCTACCAACTGAGATAAACTTTCGGATAATGTATTCATTTTCTTATTAATAATTTTAACCAATTAATATACTTAATATGTTCTTTTAGTTATTTCGATAATATTCTTCTAAGAAAAATGTATTCATACTTTTTAGGGTGATGCAATTACTTGCTAGTGCGAAGGAAGAATGCTGACTTATTCTTGTATCTATAAAGTTGTTGGGCAAATAGTCATATGTACTTGACGAAAAACATGGTAGGATCAGCAAAAAATAACCATTAATTAACATAGATCTCCTATTACATTTTTAAAAGCATACCCTTTAAAAATCGTATTACACTAAAAAGTAACCAAAATATTGTTAACTTGAAATTAAATTCTCATTTGTCATCCTATTTGCTTACATAAAAGTTAAAACCCTCCGCAAACTCGGTTCACATTAACACACACAAACTCAATTTACATAGACATTCACGTTTGCGATCAACATCACTGGAGATAGCAACCGAACCACTGTCACCAGACAGAATGCCGAACACCATGACAACGTCATTTAGAGATAAAGTCTTGTGCATAGAAAGATGCATTGGTAGTTAAATTAAAAGACTACAGGCTAGAATTGAACATCATGAAAAAAAAATCGGAGAGTGTATGGAATTTAGCAGGTAAATTTGATTTGAAAGAAATAGGAGATGGTTTCTTCATGGTCAAGTTTAATAATGAAGAGGGTAAAGCAAATGTGATTGATGGAGTTCCGTGGAAAATAGGTGATTGCTATCTCTTGGTTCGTCGATGGACATCTGATTTTAATACAGAAAAAGAACTATTCAAAACCATGGTTTGGGCAAGAATTCTAAGCCTAAACTTTGTCTATTATGATGAAAGTTTTCTGTGGACACTTGCATTGCATCGGCTATAGGACATCCGGTTAAGGTTGATCTTGATACTTTGCGTGTTGAATATGGAAGATTTGCAAGAGTGTGTGTTGACATTGATATTCGGTACCCAGCGGCAGGTAAAATTGGAATCAACGGAGAATGATATGAAGTTCAATACGAAGAAAAATACTTTCCTATCAATAGTCACTGAATAGGCACTGATCAATCAACAGGAGAAAATTAAAAAAAATATCGTTGAGTCACACCGCAAATAATGGAGACTTGCAAAATTTAGTTAGTTCTACCATTTGTTAATTTAGATTTTGATTTTCTAGTAACACTTTTTTATTCTCATTGAATAAACCTTCATGTGTGTTAGTTTTGGATATACAATTACATTTTTTGATGTTTTGAGGAAATTAGACAAAGGCTTCCAACACAATGCATGAACCATAAATTTTGAATTTCTTTTATCTCAGTGTCCTGCAAAGATTCCAATTTTCTAACAACCATGTGATTCCAAAGTTAAAAATGCTAATGTTGAGTTGGAAAGCATAGTTAGTAGGAAGCATTGATTAAACAATAGCATGCTAGATCTTAGATTCAAATCAAGATCATATAATTGCCTAAACAACTTGATGACATGAAGGAAAAAAAATTGTACTTGTCTCCTTCAATTCTTTTGCTATATATGGAGCATATTCCAACCACAAAAATTCAAACTTTAGGACAAGTTATGCATATTTTCTCCTGCTTCATCAATTGTGTTATCTGACAAAAAACAAATGGAAGCAAACACAAAGAACTCTATGCACAATAGGTGCAATAGTTTACCTTTTGCACCTCACCCCTTGTGCTACAATTCCATGAACATTTGCAAAGATTGAAGGTTTCAGAAGCAACCACCACCTCTTTGTCATCATCTTCAATAAGCCACAAACTAATTAAAGGGCTGCAAGATTTGTTGGTTGATGAGTTATAAGAAGGGTCTTTGAGGATTTTGGATATTTGTAGTATAGTCCTTGAGATCAAAAGAAAACATGTATATGGTACAATCAGTTATTAGAACGAAAGGTGATGGAGTTGAATTCAATGTTGAATGTGAAAAATACTTGGGCTTTGTTTGGGAGTTGGGTTTTGGAGGGGAAGGGAAGGCAAAATTTATTTTTTTTCTTTCTAAATTATAGGTCTACGGTTACTATTTTAAAATAATATTTGAAACAAGAAAGATAAGTTATCACATAATACTTTGATCACACTTAAATTATTTTTAAAATCATTTTATAATGTTCTTAATTTAGAAAAGAAAAATAAGCCTTCCCCTCCCTTCCCCTCCAAAACTCAACTCACAAACAAAGCCTTAAGCTTAGTGTCTAGGAAGAATATGAAGAATGATGTTGGATATGCCTTGAAATCTCGGTAACACAAGTAAGAATTTTGGAGTCCAGAAGTTGTGACTTGAGCGGGGCGCATGGTCGCGATTGTTTGTGTGGTTTGTGGATTTGCCACTGGCATCTGTGCGGGGCGCAGGGTACCGGCGCGAACGCGGGACAGAAAATGCATTTTTTTGTTTTGAGAAAAATCTGACTTGGATTGTGTTTGTTTTTAAATTGGATATATTTAAAAACAATATGAGATTTAGTTTTATTTAGAAGATTGTCTTTTGAAATAAATAGGCATATATTTTCTGTAAATAGGGATTACTTTATTCATGGAAAAATTGAGAATGCGGGCATAAGGGTTTGCCAAAACAAAGGCAAGGTTATTGTTTCTCCTTGGGTAGTCTAGGTCAATTGAGTCTCTTGGTCACGGGAAGAGATTCGGGTTATGGGTAGAATCAGGGTTTGCTAATTCCTTGTACCCAATTTGGAAATTTCTTGTAACGTGATACTCTTGATTCTAGTAGAACGGAGGGGCCGCTCTCTCCCCCATAGTAGGTTAATTAACACTGAACTAGGTAAATAAATATTTGTGTCTCTCTTTTTGATTTGTTTACTTGCGTACGGATTAGTTATCATCGTCTCTATATTTTTTATTTATTTTGGTTTCTTGATTCAATTGCTCCACATATCAAGTTCTTTTATTGGTGTGAGTTTATCGTCGAATTCACAACAATTGGCGCCCACCGTGGGGCAAGGATCAATTGATAATTAAGTGCCATGGGTTCGAAGTTTGATATTGAGAAATTCACCGGGACTAATGACCTCGGGTTGTGGAAGGTGAAGATGAGGGTTGTTCTAGTCCATAACAAGTGTGTTGAAGCCTTGAAGGGTGCATAGATGCCGACGACTCTCTCCGATGTGGAGGAAGGTTCATTTGAATGAAAGAGCGGTTAGTGCTATTGTCTCAAAGACAATGTGTTGAGAGAAGTCACAAAGGAGACCAACGCTGCGGTGATGTGGGCCAAGCTTGAATCATTGTACATGACCAAGTCGGCGACACATCAACAGTTTCTGAAACATAAGCTATACTTTTTATGAATGGTGGAGTCGAAATCCATGACGGAACAACTGGCGGAATTTAATAAGATCATTGATGACTTAGCCAGCGTTGATGTGACCCTAGAAGACAGAGACAAAGCTTTACACCTCCTGTGTACACTACCTAAGTCATATGAAAGTTTCAAGGATACCATGCTCTATGGTAGGGAGATCCCTATTACCTTGGAGGAAGTTCAATCGGCCTTACGGCCGAAAGAGCTAACTAAGTTTAAAGACTTGAAGGTGAGAGATGGTGTGGATGCCTTAAATGTTTCAGGTGGAAGATGTGGAGGTGGGAAGGCTAGGTCAAAGGGCGGTGATAGGTGGAGTTGTTACCACTGTCAAAATAGGGGTCACTATAAGAGGGATTGTTCGGAGTTGAAGGGCAATGGTAAGGCTACGCATGTTGTTGAAGGCTCATCGGAGTATGAGGGTTATGAGCATGGAGAAGCACTAGTGGTGTCAAATAGTGATTCTTGTGACGATGGAGAGCCAGGGGATTTTGGGTTGGGTGTTTCAGAAGGATTGGTTGAGAGGTCTTGCTTGTTACAAGGGCATGATGGGTGTACTTTGGTGGAAACTCAGTTTGAGGTGGAGTCTTCAAATAGTGGGAGACAATCAACATTAACTCTCGGGTATCTAATTGGAGATAGGAAGGAGAGTGGTAGTGTTGAACCAAAGGGGTGTAACCATGGGGACCTTGTGGTATATGTTTCAATTGTGGCTAAAGAAGTGCAAGACCTTGAAAGGATCTTCAGGAAGGCAATTGAAAGCAACCTTGATTAAACTTGGGAACTTGTAGGACTGCTGGAGATAGTCGGGTGCAAGGGGAGTTTGATGTTGCAGCTTGTGGAACCGCCTAAAAGTCCAGGGTGGCTTCGGAGCCAAGCAATACTTCGAGAGGACGGAGGGCACTCCGGGGGTCGAAGGGTGGTGAAACTTGTTGAGCTATCTAAAAAGCCGATGATAGCGGGGCACAATCGTTTCTTCAGGAGGACGTAATTGATCACTTCGGGGTCTGAAGAGGAGACGGTGAATCTTGTGGGTGCTACCAAAAATCCTATGGTAGTGGGAGGCAAGATCTTCATGAGAGCGGAAGGCATTCCTAGGGATGAAGCAAGTGGAGGCTAGTGCCTAGGTCAAGGTTCAAATGAGACTTGGACTTGGCCGGTGATATTGAATAGAAGATTCAAGATGGAGAGAGCAGCACGGTGGTTGAGTGGACCACCATCGATTTAAAGGTAAGTTGGAGAATTGTTGGATATGCCTTGAAATCTCGGTTACATAAGTCAGGATTTTGGAGTCCAGAAGTTGTGACTTGCAAGGGGCGCAACCACATGTGCGCGGCGCGTGATTGTTTGTGTGGTTTGTGGATTTGCCACACTGGCATCTGCGCGGGGAGCAGGGTACCGGCGCGGGGCGCGAACGAGGGACAAAAAATGCAATTTTTTGTTTTGAGGAAAATTTGACTTGAATTGTGTTTGTTCTTAAATTAGATATATTTAAAAACAATATGAGATTTAGTTTTATTTTAGAAGATTGTCTTTTGAAATAAATATGCATATATTTTTCTATAAATAGGGATTACTTTATTCGTAAAAAAATTGAGATTGAGGGAATAAAGGTTTGCCAACACAAAAGCAAGGTTATTGTTTCTCCTTGGGTAGTCTAGATTAATTGTGTCTCTTGGTCACAGGAAGAGATTCGAGTTTTGGGTAGAATTAAGATTTGCTAATTCCTTGTACCCAATTTGGGAATTTTTTTGTAAAGTGATACTCTTAATTCTAGTAGAATGGAGGGATTGCTCTGTCCCCAAAGTAGGTCAATTAACACCGAACTCAGTAAATAAAAATTTATGTCTCTCTTTTGATTACTATAGCATTTAATTCTTTATTCCTTAATTACTATATTTGTTATACGTCCCAACCCCAACCTCATGCACCTTCATTATTGAAAAAACTAGCATCCACATTACATTTTAGTTTACCATTTAAAGGTGGTTGCCATGTTATATTAGTAACATTTGAGCTTGCATTTAATTTTATAATAATAAGTAAACAAATTCTTGAAAAAGGAGAAAAGTTAATTTTTTTTTTCTTATAATAAGAAAAATGAGTTTTTCTTGCTTATAATTTAGGAGGGAGGGAGTACAAGATTTTGTTATTCCTTAATTGCATATTGTAAGTCATTACCATTTATATAGTGGGATATGATCAAATGACACCAAGGTGTCAAAGTTAATTTGATACCAAATCTCAACCTTTAATTTTATTTAATCCAAAGGCCTAAAACAATTTTGACAAAATTAAATATTTTCAGATTTGACTCAAAATATTTCCTTATATATCAGATTTTTCTTCATAACCTAAAGAGAGAGTCATAAATTCATAATCACAAGCACTTTGTTCATACAACGATGTTTGTCCCTCAAATTTTAATGTTTGGCATTTAGCACCATAGTAGAGTCTATTTGATATAATGAAATCTTCTTGTTCTTCTACAAAACCATGCAATTTAATTTGAATTTCGTCAATTAATTATGTCAAAAATCAAATTGCAATTCAAAACATCACCGGATTCAAACATTTTTCATAGTTTTTGTTTGCTACTAATATTTATATACGGTTATTATCAAAGAAAGGAGAAAAATAGATCATGACATTCATGTGGATCTTATCATAAAAACAATGAAATTATTCAAAACAAAGGGGATCCAATTCATCATAAAGTCTTCTGGCATATTTTTTATGGAGTATTTTTACTATATATCACTTGATAATATTTTATGGAGTATCGATCCTTGGACAGTATACTACCACTTTCAGTTTTTTATTGAGTTCCGATCCTTTAAACTGTGTATCCATGGCATAGTTATTATGAATGTATGACCATAAACATTTCTTCAGGTGATAGAGAGAGTGAGAAATATTCTATTTAAGGAAAAATTGTTAGACAAATCCAAAAATATTTAAAATTGTCAAAATTAATTTAGGCCTTTGGATTAAATAAAATGAAGGGATGAGATTTGGTGTCAAACAAAACTTTAACACCTTGGTGTCATTTGATCCTATCCCTTATACAGTTTGACCAAAAACAAACGTATTAATTGTATAGTAATATTAGTAATAAAAATCTGAATTTTCCGATTCTTTTGTGAACTAAACTTATGTGACATAAATGTTAAAAGCATCCCAAATAATATATATAGATATAGATACATATAATTATCACGTCTTTGCGCGTTAATCTTGGTTTTGGTGACCCTAAATTGGTCTTGAACCTTTTTTAGATAGGAATGAACATATTGCTTGCCGCCTCTCTTTGTTCCCTCGCTAATTTGAAACCTCAGAAAACAGAATGTGAATGCAACTGTTGTAGTAAGTAGTGCTGGAAGTAGAATTCAATCACGTTGGTATTTCTCATTCTCTTCTAAAAAATGTATTTTTTTTCTTCTAATATCCCATTTTATCCTAAATCATTATCATGCATGATTAGACTAATGTTCAAATTGGTGGTGGCTGTTTTGGTATTTTCATTGGTGTTCCGTTTATATATGACGTCTTTATTTTGTAACTCATTTTTTACTGGTCTCGGTTCGTCTTGTGCAGAGACCTAATTTTTAATAATATATTTGCCATTAAAAAAACAAAAGACTAATGTTCAATTGTAAATAACTTCGCTAGCTGTATAATTTCTCACTTATTCTTGTTTTGTTGCAATATTGCAGAATTTAATTTGGTGTTATAAATTCTAATTCATTTGATCAGATAATGATTCAACTTAAGAAAAAGAAGAGAAGACATGATATTGAAACAACTCAAGACATACTTAGTGATTTACCGGAGTGCGTTCTCGTTCACATTTTGTCATTTTTGAACACTAAAGAAGCGGTTCGAACATGCATTTTGTCCAAAAAATGGAAGCCTATATGGAAATATATTCCCACTCTTACATTGCATTACTCCAACTTTTCCACTTTGAAGAGTTTCGACAAATTTGTGTCTAAGGTTTTGTCTCTTCGTGATAACTCAATTGTACTGCACACCGTTGATTTTCATCGTAATGGTAGTATTGCGCCTGGCTTTCTTAATAGGGTTGCATATTATGTTTTATCCCACAATTTCAAGCTGCTTCGATTAGGAATTGATGTCAAAGGTGATATTGGTCACATTCTACCTTGCATTTCATCATGTCAGACTTTAACGTCACTTAAGCTATCAATTTTGCCTAAAGGTCGTTATAATTTTGGGAGAGCGTTGTTTCCTAAATCACTTAATTTACCAGTGTTGACCTGCTTGCATCTAGGAAATTTTGCCTTTTGTGCTGGTGACAATGGCCGAATTGAGCCCTTTTCAGCATTTAACAAGTTGAATAGTTTGATCATTGATAATTGCACGGTGAAGGATGCACAAATCATGTGCATATCAAGTGAGACACTAGTCAGTTTAACTATGCGTAATCGTTCTTTCGATGTTTACGAAATTGTGCTATCTGCTCCAAGTCTTGGTATCTTTTCTTTTATGGGTACTCCTTATCAGAAGTTCCGTGGAAGCGGACTTTCTTCTGTTAAACAAGTAAACATTGATGCGGAAATGTTGGCAAATTACTCATTGCCTCCTTTGATACTACTCAGCTGGCTGTATGATCTTGCTAATATAAAATCATTGACAGTCTCTGCAAGCACTCTACAGGTACCTTATCTTGGCCTTGCTTTGAAGTCATTGCAAGTAAACATTGAGGCTTAATTTTTATTTTATTTTCAAGATACTTCTTTTGTTTTTAACTTATGTATAAAATCAACTGAGTTTCGTAATTGCATTAAACTGATTCTAATTCACTGTCATCCCTTGTTGCATAGGTTCTCTCCTTGATTCCTGATTTTTTGAAGTATAAGCGTTTATCGCCATCCTTTATGCCTAGCTTGAAGTCACTTAAAGTAAAGCTGAAACCACTTTCATATGGATTATCCATGGCATTGAAAATCGTCAAGTTAGAAAAAGAATTAAAAGCAGGATTCGAACCATCTTCACCCATACCTGATGGAATCCTGGACATTTTGCTCCATAACACGCCGTCGGCAGATGTTGAAATCGTAGAATGCTCAAGGTTATATGTGCACTCAATCTTTTTATAATTTAAAGAGAGGTTCTGACAATTGGTTTGATTTTCGCTTCTTTTTCCATTTCCATTTCCCTAGATCTCTCTGGTTATATATAATATAACTCATAATCAGTGGAATTCAATTTATAACAATTTATTTTGCTCTATGGAATTCAATTCCTTGTATACATGTCTCATTCCTTGATTTCTTTGCTCTATAGCTCTGTTATGTTCCCTTGTCACCACATGCTATTATCAATGTGTATGATTATGATATGATGATGAGTTCGGTTCATCACAAGGTTGATTATGTATGCTATGTTATTATTAATTTATATAAACATCACGAGTCCGTTTCATCACAACTCACAAGTGTGTAATATGATATTTCTATATGTTTATTTTCTGGAAAATTTGCATATGATTTTGTTTCTGATGATTTAAGGAACTCAAAATTGCATTTTCATCTAAAGCAAGTTTTGACAAGCTTTTCAAGTTGGGTACAGTGAGTAATGGTTGTCAACTGTGATACTTTATACTGATTCAGAATATGTATTTATGTTCTGTGCATCTAGGATTCATGACTCCTTCAACCATCTAGCTCCGCTCTCATCTTCGCTTTATCTTGAATTCCTCCAGCCTTCTTCGAATGAGGTATTCTCACATTGCTATATTTCTAATTGTTGTGTGTGCTAGATATATATGAGTATATTCTGTTCAACCTTTATGACTTAATAGTTATTATTAGTTATGACTTATAAATGTATTCTCGTTGTAGTGAAAATATATGTTCGAATGTGTATTGTACATTTTATTGTATTGTATGTTTAAGTTTAACCTAGAATAGTTAAATTATTATCCTTAAACAATTGAACAAAAACTTGTCGCATCTTCCAGCATGTTGTGCCTTGCCTGCAACGGCGGATGTCATACCTAAAGCAAGTGGAAGAGCAGACAAAAAAATACATTGATCATCTAGCAAAGGAGGCGATAGTTCAGGAGGCGATAGTTCGGAAGGAGATGCTGTCTCTCAAAGAGCATTGCATGATGTTGTCAAAGACCATTGATGACCTACAGCCACAAGTGCACGAGGCCATCAGGCTTCTTGAGCTATAACCAGCTGAACGAACAAGACTTGAATTAGTCACAGTTTTGCATCTGTATGTGGGTACATTTTTTGATGTTAACACATTTGAGATGTACTACTACTAGTAGTATTTTATTTTTTTTAATCATATTCGAAACGGTCGGTCGGTCCAACCAATCCAACCTCAAATTGCTGCACGAGAAAACTAATAAATTTTGTTACTTTTCATAAAATAGTTTTCACTTTACCTTTAATATCTCACTTCACTTTTTTTCCTCTCCACAATAAATCCATATCTAAACCCTTACTCAAAATGCCTTTAAAAAATTATTCAAAATCAAACAATTATTCTATATAAAAAAATGGCTAAACTACATATTTGGTCCCTTAACATTTATTTTAGGTTTCAATTTGGTACCTTACGTTTAAAAAGTTTCAATTTGGTCCCTTACGTTATCAACGTTTGCATTAGTTGGTCCCTTCCGTCAGATTTCACTGTTCCACTATTTCAATTGGACACGTGTCAACGTGTTCAGGTGTCCACGTGTGCAAACCGTCTGCCACGTAAGCAAACCCGTCTGCCACATGTGCAAAAACTGACGGAAGGGACCAAATTGAAACCTAAAATAAACGTAAGGGACCAAATTGAAATTTTTTAAACATAAGGGACCGAATTGAATCCTAAAATAAACGTAAGGGACCAAATGTGTAGTTTAGCCTAAAAAAAGCAATTAATTATTTAATTATTCGTTTACATTGCATAGGCACAACATTTTCCGTCCGTGCAAAATTAAAAAGAAGAACAAGCATGACCTGGGATTGTAGGACGAAGCATGACCTGGGATATTAGATATCAGCCTCAGCTAAGTGACCAAAAATATCAATTTGCTGAAAGTGTTGTACAACTTGCTTGTATGTCTTGCATCTACCCAGGTACAATTCATGTACTCATCAAGTTGTATTTGTTATTGTATCTGAACTAGTTTATATTTGTTATTGTCCAGTCCATTGGTCCCCAGATTGTCCAGACTCCAGACCCCAGATTGTCCAGTCTCATGAACAATTTTAAAATCAAACATAGTACAGTACAACTGAAGTTGTTCTGCCCAACCATTTATTTTTTAGCAGATATTCCATTTAAAAAAAATTGCAATGAAACTTTTATATGATTGTAATTCTTTCTTTCAAAAAACAATTCCCTTTAAAAATTTGCAATCAAGTGTCCAAAGATCTGGACTCGCATGGATATATCCATTATACCTAACCATTACATTAGTACTACAATTGAGTTGCATTGGAGTAGTCATAAGTTTTACAGCATTTTAGTTAATTTGTTTACGTTTTTGTCAAAATCATTATTATGTATTCCCCCATATATAAAGCACTTTAACTATCAGCAGTTAAATCCCACATAGAGCAGCCAAATGTTTGCTTATGGCTTTGTGTATTCTCTCATCAAAATTTTGGGTGGCTTTATGTATTCCCATCAATACTCCACCAAAATAATGAGTACATCACTTCCAAGAAAACTTATGTTTTCCTAAATGAAAATTAATGACAACCGTTATAGGGAGTACTAGTATTTTCTGCTTATAAAAGGAAGAAACGAGGTTTCAGAAACTATATATGACTATTATTAGTAGTACTAGAAGAGCTAGTGTTTTTACTTACAATGGCATTCACCTTTCCGACTTCAAGTCGGAAACAAACATCACCGGCGGTGCGAGATAAGGAGACTGAGAGGGACACCTTGATGTCTTTTAGAGATAAAGTCTTCGATAGCGCTAAATTGCCTGTAATGCGTGAAAAGGTTGATCTGTTAGCTCAAAAACTTGTGCGGATTGAACATGTTTGTGACTATGTTGGTGCTGGCAATATTTTTCCTATGCTAGATGTTGACACAAAAGTCATCGATGAGTTGAGTGTACCTTGGAAAGATGTACTTGCAGTGAAATTAATTGGCGAGGAGCTAAGATTCGACGTCATGAAAAACCAATTGGAGACTATATGGAACTTAGCAGGTAAATTTGATTTGATAGATGACAATGGTTTTTATGTGGTCAAGTTTGATAAAGAAGATTATAAAGCAAAGGTGATCGATGGAGTCCCTTGGAAGATATCTGGTCACTATCTCTCAGTTTGTTGATTTACCTCTACCATTAACACAACAAGGACATCAGTCATGTACAAAACCATGGTTTGGGTGAGAATTTCAGGCCTACATCTTATCTATTATGATGAGAGTTTTTTGTTGGCTGTTGCATCGGCCATAGGAAACCCGGTAAAGGTTGATCTTCATGCTTTGCGAGTTGAATTTGGAAAATTTGTTAGAATGTGTGTTGAAATTGATTTGAATACTCCTGAGGTAAGTAAAGTTGGAATCAATGGAGAATGGTATCTAATCCATTACGAAGACTCGCATATCAATGCCATATGCACAGAATGTGGCTTCTGCTACCATGTTCACGAAGACTGCCCTTCTATTCCTCTATACATAGAATAGACAATATCCCGGTCGCATGGAGATGAGATGAGTGCGGTAACCACTCAAATTCAGGAGAGCAAGCCATGAATCATAGAGACTCAACATTTTAGAATTATATGCTACATGTTTTTTGTTCTCAGTGTGTGTTTATCGAATTAATGTTCAATTTTTATTTTATGTTGCTCTAACATTCAGTTGTGAGGCCTAATGAATAGGAAGCATTTAATAAACAAAATGTTATATCGTAAGATTCAAATCAAGATGATATAATTGTTTGCTCACAAAACCACATCAAAGAGAAAAAACATTTACTTGTCTCCTTTAATTCTTATGCTATATATGAAGCGTTTGCAACCACAAAAATTGAAACTTACGAACAAATTGTTCATATTTTTTCCTACTTCCTCTTTTGTGTAATCTGACCAAAAAACAAATAGAAGCAAACATTAACTCTATGCACATTAGGCGCAACAGTTTACCATCTGCGCCTCACCCTCTTGAATCACACAATTCAGCGAGCATTTGCAAAGATTGATGGATTCTGAAATGACTACCACTTGTTTGTCATCATCTTCAATAAGTCACAAACTAAGTGCCAAACTAAGTGCTACAATACTACTCAACAAACCTTGGCAATTGATGACTTATTTGAAGGAAAATATGCATGTGGTTGACAATTGTAGCAACTATCTCAAAGAATGTCTCTTGAGATCAAATAAAAATATGCATGTGGTTCCATCAGTTATTAGAAGGAAAGGTACTAACTGGAGTACTTGAATTCATAATTGAGAGTGAAAAAAACATATCATCTAGGGAGAATATGAGGAAGGCAATTCAAAAGGCCTTGTGAAATTTTGAAAGGAATAAAAACCATTTGATTGCTTCTTCTTCAAGCAACGACAATACACTTGTTCTTCTTCTATCCTTGTTATCTTAAAAGAAGCATAAGCTTTTACTGCAATCTTTGTTGTTTTTATTTGTCTCTAATTCCAAGGGACAATTAAAGAAGAATAGATGATCAACAATCTCTAAGTTGATGCAGCCAACAAGAGTGACTTGTTATGATTCTCAGGAATCAGATACAAATGAATTTGTAAAGGTGGATGCAACTTTTCAATGTCTCATCAGTCATGATAAAAAAATATACATAATAATAATAATAATAATAATAATAATAATAATAATAATAATAATAATAATAATAAAAAAAATACTCTCGGCTGTTACTCGTGCATCCCTCCAAATTTCTTACGCACTCCCCAAATTTCTTGCGTACTCCTCAAATTTCTCGTGCACTCCCCAAATTTCTCGTACACCCCCTAAATTTCTCACGCACCCCAGATGACTTGTGCCCCCTATTTTTTTTTTGTCCCCCCACATTTCAAGCCTAAACCACTTTGCTGTAGGAATGGTTTCAGAGATATGCACTCCAAAACCATTAAGTGCATAAGATGGCTTCGGCTAGAAATCTGAGAGGGAGGATGGAATTTTTTTTTTGTTAAGTGCATAATTATAGGGTTGTACTCCAAAACCATTTTATGCATTTAATGGTTTTGAAGTAGAACCCTCTAAAACAATTCCATCAGCAAAGTGGTTTTGAAGTAGAACCCTTTAAAAACCATTCCACCAGCAAAATGGTTTTGGCTAGAAATGTGGGGGGACAAAAAAAAGTTGGGGGGCACAAGTCATCTGGGGGGTGCACGAGAAATTTGGGGGGTGCGCGAGAAATTTGAGGGGTGCACGAAGTAATTTCATTGTTTATGCACCGTGCATAAGGAACACAAAAAATAATTACCATTCTATATAACATCAAAAAATTAAATTATCCATAAGAAACACATAAATTATAAATAAGAAAAACAATTAAAAAAATATCCACTATTTTTTTTTTTCGGTTTTCACCACCAGTTGAATCTGGTTCGGGGGTCAGTTCTGGCATCAAGTGGTTCCAGCCCCCTCCCGATCGCAGTTGCGGGGGATCGAACCGTGGTCCTCCCTACCAAGTTCAGTGCCAATCACCACTGAACCAACTAACGATTGATAAATATTTTGTGAACTTCTATTTATAGGAGAAGAGCAACTACATAATTTACATGCTTCTGAAAAGTTATGTTACAATTTCCTGCTACGTCAACTTGGAGAGCTTATGAAAAATTACAGCTCATAGACACTGATGTGTGTGGTCAGATGCCAACTACATCTTTAAATGGAAACAAGTATTTCCTGCTATTTATAGATGATTTTTCAAGGATGAGTTGAGTATTTTTTCTAAGGCAGAAGTTAGATGTGTTTGCTGCATTTCAGATAGTTTCAAACTTATTGTTGAAAAGAGGTTGATTGTCAAATTGAAAAGCTCGGATATGATAATGAAACTAAGTATACAACAAGGGAATTTAAAACTTTTGTGAGCAAGCTGGAATCCAACATCAATTTATTATCTGTTACAAAAGGTTTTAAGTTTGAAACTCTGAAATGTAGCAAACACATTTGATTTCTACCTTAGAAAAAGTACTCAGCTCACCCTTGTAAAATCATCTATGGATAGCAAAAAATGCTTGCGGCCATTTAAAGATGTAGTTAGCCTCAGACTAGACACATCAGTGTGTATTAGCTGTAATTTTTCATAAACTCTCCAAGTTGACGCAACAAGAAATGATAATCTACTTTGTTTTCCAAATTGACATACATTACAAATGTTACTAAGTTGCATAGAAAACACAATCACAATAAATCTGATTAAAAGTATATTGTGAACTCCTATTTATAAAAGAAGAGCAACTACATAATTTACATGCATGAAGACACGTGTTAAAGAAAATACATGCAACAATACAAGCGTGATACATGCAACAAACCATATGTATCTCATGCACTAGATCATGTGTATTACATGAAGATGCTAATAGATACTCCCTCTATCCTTAATTATAAGCAAAAATTCACTTTTTAGATTCATTGAAAAAGTGATATATCTAGTCTGCATTATAGTCCGAATACATCACTTTTCAATGAATCTGAAAAGTTGACTTTTGCTTATAATTAAGGATGGATGGAATATATCCTACAATGAATGGACTTGAATCACAATGGATGGACTTAAAAAATTATCAATTTCTAACAAATTCAAACTTGTTCCATTACTAAATATTATAGGTTTAAATATCATTTTCATCCCTATATATTCGCGAATTTTTAGATTTAATCCATATATATATTTTGTTACAAATACATCTATCTCTGAACGTGCAAATCTTACTTTAATTTTGGTATGAAATCATTCTTCATCGAGAGAGTAACTTTCGAACCTTTTTCTCATGACTAACCGCGGGTAAGTACTTCAGGAGACTAGGAAGAAAAGAAGAAAAAAAAAAGGAGAATGTTAACTTGTGCCCTTAAGGCATATGATAAGAAGATAAATATGGAAAACATTTATTAAAACATGTATACCATTCATTTATCTAAGCATTAAATTTTTTGTATCATTAAATGCTACATTTCTATTTTTAGATAGCTTATCATATGCCCTTAGGGCAAAAGTTAACATGACCAAAAAAAAATACAGATGGAATTAAATAACAAAGAAAAAAAATGAACTTATAAGCTTTCTTCAATTCACCGGTGGAATTTCATTTGAGTCGCAATTGAATTTGAATTTCCTTTTACAACTGCCACATATATATGCCACAACACGTTCTCTCACTCCCAAAACCCTAGTTTCATATCTCATTTCCACTGTTTAGGGTTTTATCGCTCCATATGGCGTCGACTCCGCAACCAACATCGCCGGAGGAGATACCACCGTCACAAGTGCCTCTCATCCGTGAAAACGTTGATCTCTTAGCTCAAAATCTTGTCTCGATTGATCATTTCTCAGGTAACGAAAATTTTCCTGTGCTACATGTTGACAGAAACCTCATTCATGAATTGTGTGTACCTTGGAAAGATGCATTCATAGTTAAATTACTAGGTAGAGAGCTAGAATTTAGCATCATGAAAAAACAATTGGAGAATTTATGGAACTTAGCAGATTTTGATTTGATGGAATTCGGAAATTGTGGTTTCTATGTGGTCAAGTTTGATAGGGATGAGGATAGAACAAAAGTGATCAATGGAGTCCCTTGGAAGATATTTGATCACTATCTCTCTGTTTGTCAAGTTTCGTCTACCATCGACAAAACTAGGGTTTGTAGGTTGAAGTCAGCTTTTGATGCACTGAAGGAAACTGTCAAAACCATGGTTTGGGCGAGAATTCCAAACCTGCACCCGGTCTATTATGATGAGAATTTTCTGTGGGCTCTTGCATCCGCCATAGGAAACCCTGTTAAGGTCGAGCGTGGAAGATTTGCTAGAGTGTGTGTTGACATTGACCTGAATGAGGATTCGGTAAGCAGTGTTGGAATCCAAGGAAAATGGTATCCAGTTGAATACGAAGACTCGGTGATCATATGCACACAATGTGGTTTCTGCGGCCATCATTGCAGCAGCTGCAATTATATCCAAGTCGCATAGCATAGGGAGAAGGTGATGAGAGGAATGTGGTTACCGCTCAAACAAAATGGGAAAGTTCAAGAGGGGGTTGTGGAGTCACACGGCAAATCACGGTGACTGCAAACTTAAGTAGTTCTACCACGTTTAATACAATTAGTTTTAAAACACCTTGTATTGTAAGTAATTTAGATTTTATGTTTTCCGGTAACACTTTAATTCTCATGGAAATGATTTATGGAATATAACTAATGTTTTGGGAAGATTAAATGAGATTAACTGCTTTTCTTGAAGTGTGCCAAGTATTATTATTTTTGCTTATGATGTAGTACCTTGTTATTTTACAATGGAAGCAACATTTAGAAAATATATATGCTACATGTTTTCTAGTCTCAATGTCTGTGAATGACTAAATAAGAATAATGTTCAATTGTTATGTTGCATACTTACCTCATGGCATTGGTATTTGCAAATTGCAAATTTAAATACCAAGCAATGAAGCAATATCATTTTTATAAGAAACTTGTCAGCATCCTGTTTGCTATGTGTGTACCTCTTTACCTTACAGTCTTTAAAACACTGTATGGTACCAGCAGACAAGTTTGCTTGACTGAATGCTGTTTAAGATTATACAAAAGCTTCCAACACAATGCATGAACCATAAATTATGCATTTATTTTGTATCTGCAACCTGCAAATATTCCATTTTTGATACAACCATGTGAAACTTCAAACTCGAGAACAAATTGTACATATTATCTTTGAAACATCCATGTTCAATTCTTATGCTATATACGAAGCATATGCCGACCATAGAAATTCAAACTTGATAACCAATTGTACATGTTATCTTTTACTATGATCCCCTTATTGTGTTATCTGACAAAAAAACAAATGGAAGCAAACAGAAAGAACTCTATGCACAATTCAATGTGCATTTGCAAAGATTGAAGGATTCTGAAGTCACTGCCACTTCTTTGTCATCATCTTCAATAAGTCACAGAATAAGTGCCTTGCAGGATTTGCATGATTGTGTTGATAAGTTGCTACAGTTGTCAACTACTCAAAAAACCTTGTCACGTGATGACTTATTTAGAACTTAGAAGGGTCTTTGAGGCTTTGGGATATTTGTAGCATAGTCCAAGATTGTCTCTTGAGATTAAAAGAAAATATGCATGTGGTTCAATCAGTTATTAGAAGGAAAGGTACTGGAGTACTTGAATTCATAATTGAGAGTGAAAAATACTTATCATCTAGGAAGAATATGAAGAAGCAATTCAAAAGGCCTTAAAAACTTTGACAAAAATAAAAAATCAATTGATTGCTTCTTCTTCAAGCAAAGAAAATGACACTTGTTCTTCTTTTATCCTTGTTATAGGATCTTTAGAATCTGTGTTATTGTTTGTCTCTGATTCCAAGGGAGAATCAAAGAAGAATAGATGGTCAACAATAGCTAAGTTGATGCAGCCAACAAGAGTGACTTGTGATGATTCCCAAGGTCTTATTTGTTGAGAATATTCTTAGCAAATAAGGAAAATTTGGAGATTTGCATCACACAATAATTTTTGTTTGTTTATTCTTCTTTTGCAGCTTCAGCCTCACGAATAGTATTAGTCGCGAACATATTCAAGCACTTTACTCCAAGGATTTTTTGACTTACGAACTCCGCAGTGTGAACTCGTTAATTATGCCACTGCCACAATAAATAACACGATGTAGCCCATATTCTCCCCCATCTGCAACTTTGATGATCACATAGCAAATTATTCTTTCAAAGAATTTTTTTATGATGAGGGGATGTTGCCTTAGTCAAAGAGTACTCACAAATATATTTACATTACCTCCCTCCAAGACACAAATGAGACTCAAATCATAAAATAAATATTTACTTCGTTAAATTGCATTTTTGTCCTCCTAACTTTCACAAACTTGTAATTTTGACCCTCTTAACTTTCACAAACTTGCAATTTTGGCCCATTAACTTTCATAATACCACTTTTGGCCACATAACCAAGTCAATGCACCTGAGATAAGTGACTCACATGCCACGTCACCATGTCTTGCCAAGTGGACAATGACTCACAAGCCACATTAGCATATGTGGCAAGTCATGCTAACGTGGCATGTTTTGTCATTGTTCGTATGACAAAACATGTTGACATGACATGTGAATCACTTGTCACATGTGTGTTGATTTGGTCAAAATCAGTAGGGATTATCCTTTTGCAAAACGGGCTAAAGTTAGAAATCAAAAGTGCTATTATGAAAATTAAGGGACCAAAATTGCAAGTTTATGAAAGTTATGAGGTCAAAAGTACAATTTATCCTATTTATTTTCTTATAACCAAGACTGGATGTAATAAAAAAAAAATTGATCCTATTTTTTTTTCTTCAAGTTTATCGCATGATACTCAAGCACACAAGCAAATCTTGTCTTGAAAAATGAAAGATAATTATATTACGAAAAAAGAAAGATAAGGCATAAATAAACCTTGTTTATTGAAGTGTTTGAAGTTTGAACAACCTGAGATTCCATATTGCCAACCAAAGTTGAATGCCTATATTAATGAAACTATCTCTTAATAAAGTCTTGTTTCTCACATTAAACAAGCGGTCGCATGTTCGACTTCCGACTCTTGCATATGAAAAAATATCGATTGAGATAGGAGAATTCATTTTGCGTGCCTCACATATGTTCCCCGACAGTGATTAGTCACTGTGAAGTGACGGTAAAAACTTCGTATCTAGTTAGCATAATATTAACAAAAATGATGGAGTGGAAGGAGGTGGAGTAGCATTAGCAATTAGAAACATCTCCACATCAATTATTATGAAGCCCACATGGGATTTTCAAAGTCAAATTGAATCCATGTACTGCTGTCAAGATTACAAGTGTATAGTTAGGTAAGTTGATGATTAAAAATTGTCAAAAATTAAGTCCCTTCACATGTCCTTTTATTTTATGAATCTAAAATTCAATGCACAACGTGATTTTTGTCTTCCTATAATCAGATTGTATATTAAATTATTACTTCCATTTCTTTAGGAAAGACTGCACAAAACTTGCTACTAATATACATGTACAACTAATTCAATCTGTATTTTGTTCTATATACTTTCATTTATAACACCACAAAAGTGATTCTATTTGTAAAAATCACTTTTATGTTTGCATTAATTGCATTCAAGTAACACCTTGCAATGCAAACGTGTGTTAAGTGACAAAAACATTAAGTACTGTGAGTTGTAATGTTCCTATGCAAGAGACATTGGATGAACATTACTGAGATTTTCCATAGATCTGAATCTAAATCAGTTAGCCCTATATGGATTTTTGTTACTATTTGATTCCTTATGTCTCATGAACTCTCAATATATATTGAACTAATCTCAAAGGTAGATCCAAATTCAAAAAGTTCAAAAGAGCTTTTTCTTCTCTTTTGTGATAAAATCAAATGGCTAATACAATTCCTTTTAGTCCAACATCACATCACCAACCTCGCTCGAAAAGCTTGCCATCGAAACCACACCCTTTAATTCTACAATGCAATCAACACTTAGCAAGTTTAGAGTCTTTAGATGAAATCAACACTTCATCGTTGTTCAGTCGAAAACTAACCGAACTTCAAGCCTTGCATGATTGCGTCGAAAACTTGGTGTTGCTACCTCTTACTCAACAAGTCCTTGTCCACGCACGTCAAGAGAAATGGACCGATGAGCTTTTAGAAGGATCTCTAAGGCTCCTAGATGTGTGTTCTGTAGCAAAGGATTCTCTAATCCATACGAAGGAATGTGCGCGCGAACTTCAATCAATTATGAGAAGAAAAAGAGGAGGCGAAATGGAGGTAACATCTGAGGTGAGGAAATTCTTGGCTTCTAGAAAGGTAGTAAAGAAAGCAATTCTCAAAGCTTTGGAGAATTTGAAGTCAAATGTGAAGAAAGGTAAAGGAAAATTGTTATCTCCTAGCAACAATAAGGATCATGAAAAAGTGACTTTGGTTAGTTTGTTAAGAGATGTGGAAGTGATTACTCTTTCAATGTTGGAGTCACTTTTGATTTTTATCTCTGGACCGGTGCAATCGAAACCAAGTAATTATTGGTCTTTGGTTTCAAAGCTTATGACGCAGAACAAGAAGGTTTCTTCCACACAAGAAACTAATATCAATGAGTTTACCAATGTTGATGCTGCATTGCAGTCTTTTGTGTTTAATGTAACAAGAAAATCAGATAATATGAATCATTTGCAGAACCAATTGGAAAATTTGGAGTCTGTTGTTCAAGTGTTTGTGGAAGCACTTGAAGCTCTTTTTAAACGGTTTATTAAGATTAGAGTTTCCCTTCTCAACATCCTTAATCACTAGTTGTATAAATTTGAATGAATATTTTGTAATTATGTCATGTCAATGAATCAATGGAATTGGCTTCTAATATTTTACCTTTAGAAGAAAATCATTCTCTAACTTTTTATGTTACATTTATTGTTTATTTCTTCTGTTACTTTGTTTCTTTGCACGTATCACTTGGCCTAATTTTTATACTTTGATGCATAATCCATATTATCAGTTGCAATTTGGAGGATGAACAAGTTCTAGTAGGCTAATAGCATGAAAAGCTCAATTCAACTTCTATTTTGAAATTAGGATTAGTGAGTATTTAGTATCTAATGATATACTAATGACATAGGCCTACAACACTATATGGCTAATGCAAATAATTGGGATCAAGCTATTCTAAAGTAAACAACTTATTTTAGGGTGTAAAGTGCAAATTACCAAAGTTTGATTAACAAATCAATGGTAGATTTATGGTTTGTAATGTTCCTAGTGGAATCTTTGACCTCTTAAAAAGTGTGTTCTCCTTTTTTCCTTGGCCTCCTCCCCTTTTGTTCTATCTTGCCAACAACTCCCCTAGCAGTTTACTTTCCTGCCATAGTCGATCCTTTGTTAGTTATTGTGTAGATCGTGGTGGGTCTATCCATCTCGGAGTGACTCAACGCTCCTGGTCCGTGGACGTACATGTACCAAATATGAGTAAAACGGGTCAACCAAGGGAGGAACGAACCGAGTATAAAAAATATGACCAAGTGTGATGAAACTTGGCCAACATATATTTCAACTCTTTGAGTTTGTTCCGAGATAAACCAGATTTTACTGTGGTACACAACCCCCAAGCATGAAGCCTATAAAGACGAAATGCTTAAGGAATTTTGTTGACTCACACGTGCAGAAAGGCGAGGTTTTACAATGTTTTTAATAACAAATCACGAGTTTGTTAAAATAACAACCCTTAATTTTATTACATTACGCTCTACTCAGTTTAGAGAAGTCAAAACTCATGATAATTATTTGATGGCTGAATGAGATGCTGAGAAATTTTGTATCTCTTTAACTTTCTCCCGTCCAACCTCACATACATAATACATTCAAATACCTCCGTTTAAACCAAGACTCAATATAGAAAAATGGTAACATAAATTATCTTGAAAAAAGTAACAATACTCTAAAAAAATACTTATTTTGAACGTGAACTTCTGCAAATCATCATGCATCAATTAGTTTATCACATGTTAATGAGACAGTTAACTGCAATAAACAAAATGATAACATAAATTAATAGGTGTCTCGCTGGGAACACTGCATAAACATCGCCACCAAGAAGTAGCTGAAGATCAAGAGACTTATCTTGCCTTCAATATGTCCTGTTGAAGGAAGACAATTTCTGAGACTAAGATAATTTATGCTATAAAACAGCATCTTCTCATCTTCCAACAAAAGCTCCTTTTACAATGCATGCATTATGCATTTCTAAGTATAAAGTATTACATTGTAAAGATGCCATTTTGTAAGAACCAACGCGATTCACGAGAAAAATATTGAGGGATGCGTTGGATGCTAGGTGCATTGAGAGCACTGCCAGATCATGGTGAGGTAGCTGATATCCAAATCAATATGATATAACTGTATACAGATTAGGTGACATTTGAGGAACAAAAATATTCTTCTTGTCTCTCTTAATTGCTATATATGAAGTGAAAAAAAGCCAACCACTAAAACTCAAGTTTTGAAACAAACCCTTGAATACCTTCTGTTCTCTAAGAAGAAAAAATGGCAGTCATCGAAACAAACACAAAGAGTTCTCTGCATCTTCGCAGCAACAGTTTACCCTCCGCACCTCACCCTCTTGTATCACAATTTCAGGACAACTTGCAAAGATTGAAGAGTTCTGAAGGCGCCTCTTCAGTGTCATCATCTTCGATATGCAATAAACTTAATGGCATGCAGGATTTGCATGACTGCATAGATAGCTTACTTCAATTGCCAATTGAACAACAAGCCTTAGCACAAGAGTGCAATGAAAAATCCATCGATGAACTATTAGAAAGATCTCTTAGAATATTGGATATTTGTAGTACAGCTAAAGATTGTCTTTCACTGTCAAAGGAAAACATGCATGAACTACAGTCAGTCATCAGAAGGAAAGGAATCAAAACTGGATTGACACTCGAGGGTGTAAAATATTTGGCTCTTAGGAAGAACATGAAGAAGCAAATTCAAAAGGCATTGGTAAATTTGAAATCAATGAAGAATGAGTTGATTTCTTCTTCCACGCCTATGATTGGATTCTTGAAAGAAGCAGAAACAGTCACCCTATGTTCATTAGAACATTTGTTGCTATTTATCTCTGATCCAAAAGGACATTCAAATAACAGCAGATGGTCTGCAATATCCAAGCTGATGCACTCTAAAAGTGCAGTTTGTGATTCTCATGATTCAAATGAATTTGAGAAGGTGGATGCAGCTTTGAAGTCACTACAACAAGTTTGAGATTTAGTATCATTTGAAAAATGTTACTAAATCAAGAAAAATGTTACTAATTCAATTTAGTAACATTTTATGAAGTGTTACGTAAAGCCTATGTTACTAAAAGACTTTAGTAACATTTAACAGTACTATTAGTAACACTTGATAAATGTTACTTATTATATCGTTTGTAACACTAGAATTTATCTTTAGTAACATTAAAAGTACTATTAGTAACACTCGATAAATGTTACCGATTTATATATATTTTGTAACACTAGAATTTGTCCTTAGTAACATTAAATAAATGTTACCGGTTTATTTATCTTGTAACATGCAAAAATGTTACTAATTTGTATTTGTACATTGAAAAAAATATTACTAAAAATATCACAATTTTGCATCAAAACCATCACTTTTTTATAACAAGACAATGAAATAACATTCTAAGCAACACTAAAGTGTTACAAGCTTCACTAACTAAAGTGTTGCAAGCCTTGTTACATAATTATAACTAAAGTGGTAACATTTTTGGAACACCATCTTTGCAAGCTTCACTTGAGGTTCCACTCTTCAATGTCATCACTTCAATCCATCACCGAGTCCTGTGGCATTCCTAAGCTATGAGCAAGACCACTCATCCTTTCCTTCATGGCCTGAAAACATAAGCAACATGTTTAAAGCAAATCAACATCAACCAGAGACAAATGAAAGTGTCAGGAATAACTAATTTGACAGCAAAGATAGTAATCAAAACAACTATATTTGATAACTGGTGCCAATCAAAACAACTAAATTATATGTCTACATGTGCCAATAAAAAATAAGCCTGATGAAAGCATTCTAGCAAATATAGTATTTTCTAATTTATCTTGGAGGATATGAAAAATTAAAGAGACATAGGGTATGCTAGTATTAAGGTCAGACTTAATGAAAGCATGGAAGATTTCTCATCTACCTTTCTCAAATGCATTCTTAGTTGGTTCTATCTCACTGGTACATGATTTTTCACGAATTATTCAGAAACTTGGACAAACTAATTCACAAAAGAAGAAAGATGGTACCATTATCTATCTACATGTGCCAATCTAAATGGATGATTCAATCAAAACAGAAAATACATAACTGGTTAGAGCTTATATTTGATACAAACTTTCTAATCTCTAGAACTCTCTAAGAAACTAAAAAACCAACTAATCCTAGCCTGCCTGCAACAGATAAAAAAAAACCATAAATATGCAGGTCAAAATACAACTAAACTCTGCTCGGCTTTCTTTCTCCCTGTCATATTTTGTGACTCGAATCTATAACCATAAATAAATAAGTCAATTCCCAACTACTACCAATCAATTATGTAACAGTGTATTCGTGTACCAAAATTCCTCCATCTATTTCACTACGCCCAGCAACTAAGCAAGGCCAACCGAGTAATAGAAACAACCACATACACTCTTGACTTTCAATTTTCACATTGTTGCCAAATAAGCTAGGATATATAGCATATTTGTGATGGATTACTTATTAGCTATCATGTTCCTTGAACTCTTACCTTCTAACATTAAAATGAGAAGAATCAGTAACATTTTTAAATCAAGTGCTCTTACTTTCAGACAAAGCAGTGGACTAAACTTGAATTACAATGTGAAGGTAACACTTGGTGGTTTAAGAAATGTTACCAGAATCATTTTAAATGAGAAGAATCAGTAACATTTTTAAATCAAGTGCTCTTACTTTCAGACAAAGCAGTGGACTAAACTTAAATAAATTTGTTTATAAAATTACTGAACTAGAAAACAACTAACATGCAAAACGACCCAATGGAAAAGCTAACCTTGTTACTGTATTTTTCATGTGGAACAGGAACCCCCCACTTAAGATCTCTGGTAATACAAACTTGCTTTAATCCATCTCTGAGCAATGCATTTGTTATTTAAATACCATTCTTAGTACATGATCCGTCCACGGACGTCTTACCAATGTATTTTTCCAATTTATCTTGCAATAGAGGGAGCTCAATAAAGAGGTGATATGTATCACGAAGACGAGGACTTTTTGCACAAACCTGTCACAGTTGCCAAAAGATTTCACCTTAAAACTTGTCTAAACTCACAAACAACTAGAAAACTGAACTGGAATATGACAAATAAATAAACACGCGTGCTTCCAAAATTGTGATACAAAGTATGAAAAAAAATAACCATAGAAGGAAACCTAATGAAAAGGAAAAACAAAACTGCAAGGAACATAAGACTGAAATGAAAAAAAATCAAAGCTACTAAAAGTTTCAATACATATCCATCCAAACAGAGAGGAAAATCAAAACGCTTGAGAGGAAAATCAAACAGAGAGAAATCGTTTCAAAATCAATAATATAACTAACTATAGCAGCTACACAATTGCAAATTGAACTAGGTCACTACCTAATAGATATTGAAATACTATAATTCAGTGTGTTCCTATAATATCAGAAAAAACCTAATTTGATGTAAGAAGAATCAGAATGAGAATATGAATATAGTGCAAAGTAAGTACACATGAAAGAATAAAAGACTAGTAGTAGTACCTTAATGAAAGTGGTGGGCTTTTGGCTTTCCACCATCAATAACACAAAAATGATTTACACCCGTAGGACTATTAAACTCAATTTTTATACCTATTTTTGCCGGCTACTCCACCAGTAAAGTTTGATGTTGCTAGCCACAAAGTATGCTTCCTTGGTTGTGGATTGATCTCCCTAAAAACCAAGGGTCTTCTTGCAAGCTACAACATATAGAATGAACAACTTAGCATGACAAATCAGTAACCAATAACACTAAAAAAAATGCTTACCACAACTTCTAGTGTTCCTGGTGCATCATCAGGATAGTTTGCCTTGAGAGCCATGATACCGGACCATGGAATTTCAATCTTATTCTTAAGACAGCCATCAAGAACTTCCCGAACAAGCAAATGTTTTGCAAAGTAACATTTTGCAACCAAATCTCCTTCATATCTAGACTTATACTGCAAGATCAGACATACATAACAATCAACAATCACATCAACATCATCACCAACTTGTTTAACAATTTATTTATTTCTACATAATCCAAATGTTATTAACGAGCATATGTACATGAGAATTATAATGCCACTTACCAGACTAAAGAAGCAAATAAAATCACAAGGATTGTGAAGTTCTCTGTATCATGTTCAAACAAGTAGTGCAATATTATTAGTATGAGAAAGTTCACTCAATTGATATTGCTGAATATGAAAGGTAACAAGACGAAATCCCTCAAACAATTGAAGTTAAAAGACTGTCATAACAAAGAGTGCCAAACAACTTTGAGCATGAAACACCTAAAGGTTTTGCAGAATACAATTATGCTTCAACATCAGTAGAATTGGCGAAATGAGTATAAACGAGTAAAATGCAGGGGCAGCAGGGAAAACTTTTGAAACAATTATGAAAGTGCACTATCAATCTCATTCATTAAAACCTATCTTGCTTCATTTCATTTATGATGATCAGCGTCCTTTACATCAAGTTTGGTTGAAGCATTTTGTCGAACAGAAAATAGGCATTGTACCATGAGGTACAACAACAGCAAAATAATACAAAAAACCACTTCAATCAACCATTTTCCCAACGTATAATACCAAAGTAAATGAAAGGAATTAAGATATCAGAACAATGAGATTACCTTTGGATGAGAGGACGGTGAGACAAACCATGGAGAACGGTGATTGAAAACAAACTGAATTGAGTTAGGGATTTTGAGAAAACCGATTCGAGAGGTAAAATTGCAGAAGAATCCATGAATAGGACGCCATCCGAGGAAATAGGCGGTGCCGATGAGGGATTACTATGAAGAAGACAATGGTGAACAATGCGAACTCAAACTGGAGCAAACGAATTGAAACTGTGATAAAATCTCTTTCTTGTTCTTCCTTGGATTGATCGTAATCCACGCATGGTGAAGCTTCGAAGTGCGATGAAATCAAGAGCACGCCGTTTGCTTCATAACGATCACGGTTGAGAGGAGAAGGAAGTGGAGAGAAAGTTAAAAGAGTTGAACAGTAAAATTTTATTTTAATACAAACATTATAAGCACTATATTAGTATTTAGTAACAAGTGTTACAGAGGATGCGACACTTTTTGAGAAATGTTACAAAATCACCGATATCACTAACACTTTTATAAAGGTTGCAATGTGGGTGTTACTAATAGTCAAATATGCAGTAGTGAGTCTTCATCTTCTAAAAATTTTCAAAGTCATATCGAAAATTTGGAGATGTGCATTCAAGATCTAGAAATAGGAGTTGAACAAATCTCAAGAAAATTAATTAGAAATAGAGTTTCACTGCTTAATATCTTCAACCATTAATCATAGTGTATCAATTTTGCGCACTCAATTTTCCCCCACGAGTGTTACATGAATGTGATTATATCTATCTTAGTTCCCTTTAAAATAGTAAATGTATGGATCAAATCCTTATTAGTTCAACATCTATCTATCTTGCTTAGTTCCCTTTAAAATTTTATCTTTCAATTTCCTTTTTCTTTCAAATATTCTTCACTAAAATAAGAGAAAGGAAAGAGAAGTTAAATCAGTAAACAAAATTCACTTCTAGAGCCACCAAATTATTAAAGTAACTTATTAATATAATTTAAAATTTATTCTTTAACCTATAAATGTTAAGAGATTTCTATTACTATACATTTTGCCTTATATGCTCAAGGCCAATTTGAATGCATATCCTAGTTTTTCAATCACAAAACTAGCATTAGGTTTGTATGGTTAAATAAAAATCCTTGCACGCGTGTATAGGAAACATTTGTGATTTCAGCAAGTGAATCGCAAGGAAGATGTGAACCAAATCAAGAAAATATAACTACTGGGTTGATATCTTTTTCGTTCACACGTTTATAGCCTTATTTTAATGCATGGAAACAATAACTAATGACATGCACAGAAGATTGGCATGTAGGAAATTAAATTTAATTCATAAACCCTAGAATCCAATCATATTAATCATCAAGAAAATACTATAGACATAATCAGAAGCGTACCTGAGTTCATATAATACCGAGTAGTGTTGTGGTCTTCCAGATCAATACACTCTCCATGAGAGAAGCCTTTAGTTATTCTCTCTGTATCTTTGTGATAATGAGATGTCAACAAAGAGCGCCAGAAACCGTGTGCAATCCGGGGACCATAACCTTCTTATTTATACAACCCTAATAGGGTTAACTATTGGTATTTCTATTTTAACCCATCACTAAAATAGAATTACTCATTTGGTCTCTACACATTAAAGGCCCACACCCTATTAGATACTCATAAGTCCACTTTAGTCAAACCTTAGTAGATCACTTATAATTGGACTTAACTTAAGTGACAGTCCACAACACATAATTATTCACATATAAGTCCAACATTGGATTAAAAATCCAACAATCTCCCACTTGGACTATATGTGTAACCTCATAATTAATTATGTATTGCAAGAATTATCATAATGAGCTCAAACGACTGTCAATACTGAACGTATCTATAACCAATCCGGTCCATCAATGATGCCAACATAGGATCAAAGGAGTTTTCGTTACATCTATCGTAACTAAACCCATCAATGGTCACATATGTGGACACAAAAGAACGACATGGATCATGATGTGGATGTGTAGCATGGAATTTTCATGTCATGTGATCTTAACATGCCTAATTCCAACTGGTCCTCCTTAATCCTTAGTGAGATCAAACCTTAACCAAAATCAGAGTGTAAAATACAAAAACTTTATTTCTGCAGAAATTATTCTTAAGCCTTACTTGAACTGAAGTGTGTCTATATCATAAAAGCATCAAAAATAACAAATTCCCACTAGAACATGAATATCACTTAATGACTTAACGCCCACACGAGCAATGTGCTCATGAAACCTTTTGGGTGGAAAACTTTAGTAAGCGGATCCGCAAATATGGAGTTTGCACTGATATGCTATATAGACAACTATTCACTCTGAACTTAATCTTTAATTAAAACTTGATTTTCATATGTTTAACTTCTTCAAGTTCTTACTGTTATTCAAAATAGAACTACTGAATTATTATCACAAAATAACTTTAGTGGTTTTTCAATTCCTTGTCCACTATGTGCAGCCCTGTGACAAAGTTCAATGATCGGATGCCTTATGATATGTTATCTTTGCATCCAACAAAATCGGAGTCAGTATACCAAATGATCTCAAGATTATCTGACCTCCAATATTTGAGCATGTAATCTTTAGTTCTCTTTAAGTACTGTATAACCCATTTGGCTGCTTTCAAATGATCTATTCTTAAATTTCTTAAATACCTGTCCAACATGCCAAAAATTGTACGCAATAGCCAAACGTGTACAAAACTGAACACACATTAGACTCCATACGACTTTTGCATAAGGAATCTTTTGTATTTACTTTTCCTTAAAGTTACTCATAGGGCACTGATTGAGACTAAACTTGTCTCCCTTAGCCATAGGGGTATCACATGGTTTATTGCCTTGTCATCGACATATAAAACCAATAAAATATACTTGCTCCCGCAGAACTTATGGTATACACAATCATCAACAAAATTCACCTCAAAACCAAATGAGATGATCAATTTATTAATTTTGAAATACCATAGTTAAGATGCTTACTTGAGTTCATAGATGAATTTCTTAAATTTGCAAACCATATACTTTGAATCTTTTGAAACAAAATTTTATGGTTGCACCATATACATTGTTTCATCAATGTTACCATTTAGAAACAATGTCTTTAGATCCATCCGATGTAACTCAAGTTCTAAATGCATCACTAATGCCATTGTGGTCCTAAATGAGTCTTTCAAAAAAACCGAAAAGAAAGTCTCTTTATAACCATTGCCTTCTTTATATGTAAATCCCTTTTGACAAGACGAACTTTTTACCTCTCCACATTGCCTTTTGAATCATTTTGCACCTTATGGCAATGGGAAAAGATACCAAATGTCACTGTCATTTATGGATTTCATCACTTTATTCATGGCATCAATCCACCTTTGAGAGTTAGAACTTTCCATTGCTTGATGAAATCTGATCAGATCATCATCCATCATTCCAATGTTAACCTCACGTCTTGAAGAGATACAATATAATCACCTGACATTGTATTTCTCTTTTCTCTCGTGGATCTCCTGAATGACATATGTTCTTGAGGTGTAAGAGTTTGTTCTTCTGAAACAACTTCTTGTATGGGGAGTTAGACATCTGTGGGAATATAAATATATTCCTCTTCAAAACAAAGTCCATAACCATATCTCCCCGATATTTCCTGATTCAAAAACCAAACTTAATTGTAGGATAATAAAACTTGTACCCCTAGATCCTTTTAGAGTATCCCATAAAATAGTCAGGACATAAGCTGCAGTTTTAATTTTGAAAACAAATAAAAAAAATTATTGAACGTTGTTCACCTGAATCGTTAAATCTACCATAGTATTTACCACCACTGTTAAACTTAACTCTTTTGATTCTTTAGTCGAGTTGATTCACAACTCCAGCCTGAATAAAAATTGAACACGTCCAATGACTTCCGTATATCATGAATGAGATAAATTATGCCATATAGAAAATCGTCTATGAGCATTATAAATATTGTTTACCATTCCAAATAGCCGGAAAGAATGACACACAAATATCAATATTTATAAGCTCAATGACATAAGAAGTCTTATTGGCCACATATCTCCTTTATTGGTTTGTTTTTCCCTTTTTTTTGAAAAAACATGAGTCTGAGATTACATTTGACACAAGTTCTCTATTTTTGTTTGGAAATGTCACTCAATCTCTTGTGTCAAATGTACCTGAATCTGAATTCTCATTGATTAATTAAATGAAGCAATTGTGTCAAATAAATAGAGATTATTGTAACCTGGAAAATAACCAGAAATAACTAATTTTGAGTTTTGAAACAATTTAAATTTTCATTCCCAAATAATCAAGAAAAACCAAATCGGTTCAAAACATAAATAGAAATTAAATTTCATTTGAAACACGGTACAAAAAAAAGGTTCCATCAAAATCCAAATAAAATTTAGTCTTTATCAATAATCTAAAATTTTCAATTGTCTCAATTTGAACTGTTTTATCGTCGGCCTTATAGATGTATCTTTCACCATCAATTAGTTTCCGACAATTCATAAAACCTTGCATAGACACACTGTTGTGAGTTATAGTACCAGAATCTATCCAACACGTGTGTCTACATACCGAAGTTAAATTTACCTCAAAACAAACCAAATTAAGAACCATATACACTACCTTAACACGCCATGTATGACGGTTAAAATAATGCTTCTTTACACTTTAGCTCCATAAAAGAAACAACTATCATAACCTGATTTAAATTATTTAGTTGTTGTTCCTTTTGATGCACTGTATCTGCATCTTATCCTTATACTTTATTGAATTATGGTTTCCCAAAAGCGTAGGTATATCACACTTTTCCTTCTTGAGAAACCTCTTTTCAATTTCCTTAATGAAATCTGTTACCGTATTTATCTTTTCGGATGATTTGCCCTAGAATGTTCCCCAAATGGCTTTCCTTATGATCATCAAACATATGCAATTTGACCTCTCCCACCTTTCCAATTCCGTAAGAGGTGAGGGAAAATCAATCCTTAACATAACGTCGAGATCCATACATCAAGAACTATCAAAAGATTTACTTTCTAGAACTTGAAGTTGGAAGTAAGCTTCAACAGGTCATTCATAACCGAAGAGAGAACAAAAATCAAGCAAAACATGCTCAAATAAGCCTCAATATAAGAGTAATTTTAAATTCAAATAAAGGTAAATCCCATTACAAGATATCGGGAATCCATTAACATTCTATCTTTGGACAAAATATTAACTTTTCAGTGATACCTTGACGTAGTAATCAAACACTGATAATAAGAACATGTCGAATAATAAATTTTCCTTTAGGCCAATTTATTATTCACACGTAAAACCAAATAATTATCACGCGTTTATCACCACAGGTGCACTTATAATTTTGTAAAATAGTCACCTTCCTTTAGGCCGGTTAATATTCACATAAGTTAAAAGCACACAACCTTCTATATTTCAAAATAAATTAATATCCACAAAAGAGGTTAATTTGGCAACATAGTGTTTCAATCAATTCATCCCAAAATATATACTTAAACTGTCCAATATTTGAATTAAAATTACTTAACCAAAGTTGTAACCAAATTTGCAAATGTAATTTGCAATTCCCATAAAAGTACTTAAGTCTTGTTCCAATTCATTTTATATCTTAATAAAAAACAGAACATGATTTATTTATGTCACTAAAAAAAATGAAATCCAAAAAGGTTACAGAAATCCGAAGTCTTTTCTTACTGAATTGAAATCAAATGACATGATATATGAGATCAATATGAAACAAAACTAAAGAATGCTTTAACTTAACAGATAATCAATTTGTTTCATTCTGCAAAATTGAATTCATAAGTCTCTATGAAAATTAATTAACTGAAACCATAAAACTATAGAACTGAAAGTTTATCAAGGTTTAAATCATCTCATCTTAAATTTGAGACCAAACTGAAATTGTCCATAGACTTGACTTTAGAATGGAACTTGCAAACCAAAAAATTCTATAGCAATTTTAAACTAGTATGGATGCACAATGCCAAATTGAATCCAAACAGCACAAAGAAAACCAAAAATTTACTTTAACCAAAATTTATGACTGAAGGTGCAAGCATAGCCTGCCTGTAATTTTTCCAAAACATTACATCTCAATTATACATAGAGAAGAAGAGAATTTGCCTCATGAATTATATAGGTACTTCAACTTGCATCTTAATTTTCCAAAACATAAGGTAATTTATATTATTTTGGAAAGGTATTTGCAAAACTAAACGGAAGATCATATGCATCACATGATATATCATTCATATATTGAGACTAAAAGTTAGCCAAACCCAAATTAACTTTTGATAGAATAAAAAGAATGGCATGTATAACAATCAACTGAATTCTTAAAATAAAGTAATAAATCTCATGAAAGTTAATCAAAGATAGGGTCTCTGAATCATGAATCGCAACATATACATATGACGCACAAACCAAATTTGATATGTTATATTAACATGAACCCGAAAAAACCATCGTTGCATATACTTTATAATCATATGAAACGAAAACTATATAGCAACACCGATCAAAAAATAACCGAAAAGCAATTACAAATGAAATTGCCACAAAGTTTTATTTTCTAAATGATTAAACATGACGGCTCTGATACCACTTGTAGGAAATTTAATTTAATTCATAAACCCTAGAATCCAATCATATTAATCATCAAGAAAATACTATAGACATAATCGGAAGCGTACCTGAGTTCATATAATACCGAGTAGTGTTGTGGTCTTCCAGATCAATACACTCTCCATGAGAGAATCCTTTAGTTATTCTCTCTGTATCTTTGTGATAATGGGATGTCAACAAAGAGCGCCAGAAACCGTGTGCAATCCGGGGACCATAACCTTCTTATTTATACAACCCTAATAGGGTTAACTATTGGTATTTCTATTTTAACCCATCACTAAAATAGAATTACTCATTTGGTCTCTACACATTAAAGGCCCACACCCTATTAGATACTCATAAGTCCAGTTTAGTCAAACCTTAGTAGATCACTTATAATTGGACTTAACTTAAGTGACAGTCCACAACACATAATTATTCACATATAAGTCCAACATTGGATTAAAAATCCAACATGGCAGGCATTAGTTTATCCATCAGAGTAGTCCACACTCCACCCGTGCATGCATTAGATGAATTGCCTTATTGAATGTAAGTTGTGGATAGAATATGAATATTTGCATTGAAAACATCATAAGCAGAGTAAAACAAAGTATTAGTTGGATGGTTTTCTTCATGTGAGAGACATCTCTAACAATTTTTTGATAATATTAGATCCAAATATTGATTAGTTGACACAAATTGTTTTTCCTTTGGCTAAATTAATCAATTCAAGTGGCGGTATACTTTGTATGAGGGTAAATGAATTTTCATGAAACCGCATCAGAGATCAAATAAAACTTTTCCGTTTTATTGATCAGAGACTAATAAGGTATTCATTGGACTGATACCTTATATATGAAGACAACAGTTTGCGCAACTTCAATGGCTCAGCACAGATGGTTTCCAATGAGGACAATGACAGCAACAGATGTTGTAACACTTTCAACTTCAAAGGGGGAGGTTTTGGAAAAATTCTCCAAGCCTGGTTAAAAAATAAACACATAATCGTAAAGATACATTAAAAAAAATAATCTTAAATACACTTTTTGCCCCGTATTTTTACTGATTCATGCTTTTGGTCTCCGATTTCAAAATTTGAAAATATAGTCCATCAATTCTTAAAATGTCTTAAATTATCTCCACTACTTTAAAAATGGAAATCTACCGATGCAAATGTGTTTTATTATCTGCCCTTTTAAATTTCAAATAACAAAGCTCGCAAGAAAAGGCTACAAATAATTGTTCATCACCTCAGCTTGGAAAATTATTATTTTGAACGTCCAGTTTTGCATACCAGTTAATGAGACAGAGAACTAACAACATAAATTAATAGGTGTCTGGCTAGGGGCACAAGGAAATAACCAATATAACAGTAGCTGGAGATCAAGACTTCCTTTGCTTTCAATATGTCCTGTACGTTGGAGGCAGACAATTATGTAGTAGACTATTATTATATTGTAAAGATGCCATTTGCATGATATGAACCAATGCGATTGCGAAGTAAAATATTCAAGGATGAGTTTGAAGCATCATGCATGTGGAGCATTACCAGATCATGGTGAGGCAGCTTAAATTCAAATCAAGATGATATAATTGGATACAGATTAGGTGACATTTGAGGAACAAAAATATTCTTCTTGTCTCCTTTAATTGGTTTCTTTGTTTCCTATAAATATGAAGCTAGAAAGCCAACCAAAACTCAAGTTTTCAAATAACCTATTGTATACCTTCTAACTTTCTACTCTCTAAGAAAAAGAAAATGGCAGTCATTGAAACAAACACAAAGATCTCTCTGCATCTTCGCAGCAACAGTTTACCCTCCGCACCTCACCCAATTGTATCACAATTTGAGGACAACTTGCAAAGATTGAAGAGTTATGAAGGCGCCTCTTCAGTGTCATCATCTTCGATATGCAATAAACTTAATGGCATGCAGGATTTGCATGACTGCATAGATAGCTTACTTCAATTGCCAATTGAACAACAAGCCTTAGCACAAGAGTGCAATGAAAAATCCGTCGATGAACTACTAGAAAGATCTCTTAGAATATTGGATATTTGTAGTACAGCTAAAGATTGTCTTTCAATGTCAAAGGAAAACATGCATGAATTACAGTCGGTCATCAGAAGGAAAGGGATCAGAACTGGATTGACACTCGAGGGTGTAAAATATTTGGCTCTTAGGAAGAACATGAAGAAGCAAATTCGAAAGGCGTTGGTAAATTTGAAATCAATGAAGAATGATTTGATTGCTTCTTCCACGCCTATGCTAGGATTCTTGAATGAAGCCGAAGCAGTCACCCTATGTTCATTAGAACATTTGTTGCTATTTATCTCTAATCCAAAAGGGCATTCAAATAACAGAAGATGGTCAGCAATATCAAAGCTGATGCACTCTAAAAGAACAGTTTGTGATTCTCATGAATCAAATGAATTTGAGAAGGTGGATGCAGCTTTGAAGTCTTCATCTTCTAAAATTTTTCAAAGTGATATGGAGAATTTGGAGATGTGCATTCAAGATCTAGAAATAGGAGTTGAACAAATCTCAAGAAAATTAATTAGAAATAGAGTTTCACTTCTTAACATCTTCAACCATTAATTATAGTGTATATATCAATTTTGCACACTCAATTTTCCCCGACGAGTGTTACATGAATGCGATTATATCTTCTTTTTAATAGTAAATATATGGATCCAATTCTTATTAGTTCAACATCTATCTATCTTGCTCAGTTCCCTTCAAAACTTTATCTTTCAATTTCCTTTTTCTTTCAAATATATATACTTCACTAAAATAAGAGAAAGGAAAGAGAAGTTAAATATGTCCAAAAAAAAAAAAAATCGCTTCTAGAGTCACCAAATTAGTTGTTAGTTACAAAACTGGCATTAGGTTGATATGATTAAATAAAAAACCTTGCACATGTTCTCAAGTTTTATATATGCTAATAACAGCGATAAATAAGTTAGTTGTGTTTTATCTACTTAAGATCACCGAATTAGTATTAAAATTAGGAGCTATCATGCTTGATTGATTAAATAATAGATATGAAGTTGGGAACACTGAAAAATATAGTCATCATAATATACTAATTTATTAATATCAGAACAAGAAGATTCCTCTTTTCTCCAATTGATCCACTGAAAGCAGACAAATTCAAAATTTTGCATGCTCTTTTAGAATAGAAAAGTAGCTTCATCTGCAAACAAATGATATAATAGCCAATAACTTGCATGATCTGCAGAGATTCAAATTTTATATTAGCAACAACATGCAGAGATGCTGTTATAGGGATGAGTTGGAAGATGCACGCATGGTATCTTTTAAATTCACACGTTTATGGTCTTATTTTAATGTATGGAAACAATAACTAATGCAGTTATGCAGCCATTGGTTTATCCACCAGAGTATTTCGCACGTGCATGCATCAGATTAATTGCCTTATTGAATGCAAGTTTTTGATAGAATATGATATTTGCATTGAAAACATCAATCATGATTAGTTGGCTCAAATTGTTTTTCCTTTGGATAAATTCAATTCAAGTGGCGGTATCAATTTTCTATTGCTTCGTGCGTCATGTAGAGCCATATTTCGTATGAGAATAAATGAATTTCCGTGAAACCGCATCGGAGCTCAAATGGAAGTTTTTTTTTTTTTATTTTTTTTTTTAACATGCTCAAATGGAAGTAATTAAAAGTTAAAACTTGTACGTTTTATTGACCAGAGACTAATAAGGTATTCATTGGACTGATACTTTTTTTTTTTTTTTTTTTTTTTTGTTTTGAAACGACTAAATTTTATTAAAAGACAATTCCTCCATAAGAAGTGAAAGAAATTATCGAGGAAACATACAAACAAAAGGTAACGTGATATAACACAATTACCAACACCAAATCAACACCCCAAACCGCCCATACACCAATATTGATTCGCTAAACCCCCAGAGAAAACCCCTACCCGACCCTAGGAGACACCACTTGGCTCTAACTTCCGAACTCGAATTAAAATTACTCGGCCCATCAGATCCAGAAAGTAGCCCCAGAAGTCAGAGGTTGAGGAACCCCGATAGTCAGAGAATCGACAGTCAAGACCTAATGAAGCAGAGTTCGACCAGATACCAGAGACCTGCAAGTCTCAACAGACTTGAACACCCCTCAGCGACTCCAAAAGTCCTGCAAACCTCACCAGATTTGAAAATGGTCAGAGACTCTTGTATCCAGGAGAATCCACTCACACTCGGCCTTAACCATCCAACACCACTCCCACACCAATACTTTCTGGAGATACGATAAGGCAACATCATCCGTCAGCACGGAGAGTCTACGTACCTTGCCCTTTCGGGCACACCAGGACAAATCCCAAGGCCAAGGAAAAAACCTCATCCAAAACACCGCCTCAGCCAACCACCACCATTGTCAGACAACTCCAAAACAAACCCCACCAAACCAACAACACCAACACCAAGAAGGCCGCCCCACCTCACCACCTCCACCATCCCCAACACTACAACCAAACGTTGTCACCTTCGCTGCCACCTCCAACCAAACGCCAAAACGACCAAAACCCATCACCTGTTCCAACACCAAAACAACACCAACCTCTCAAAACTGAGACCCACCGCCGGAGAAGAAGGAACTCCGGCGAGGAATAACACCCCACCCCTGTAACGGCACACCATACCAGATCCCAACACCATGGCCAACCAAACCACCCAATCCAAGACCCGCCGTCGGAGAAGAAAGGAGCTCCGGCGAGGAGCAACGCAAAACCCGTCACCGGCGCAACCCTCCTCATGAAACAACGAAAAACGGCGCCGGGAAAGAGCACCGCACCACCACCACACCAAAGCCGCACCACCACCACACCAAAACGCACCACACCACCACCAAAACGTGACTGTAAGCAGCAGCAAAACGACGGGAAAACGGAGGAAAACAGAGGTGAAACAGACGAGGACCAGACCTGGTGGTACGGAGCCAGGCAAGCTCGTCGTACCACCGCAACCACCATCTACATCTTGCCGGCAGTATTTGGATGTGAGGGAGCAGGCAGGCGGCGGCTGGTTTTAGGGTTTTGTTGAAGAGAGAAGTGAGAGAGAGAAATCAATTAGAGGTTAGATTCATTCAGTTTGCGCAACTTCGATGGCTCAGCACATATGGTTTCCAATAAGGACAATGACAGCAGCAAATGTGCCCGACAGAGAAGCTGCGGTGAGGGAGTTATTGCCTTCGCAGCACTTTCAACGTCAAGGGGGAAGATTTTGGAAAAAGTCTCCAAGCCTGGTTAAATGACCTGGCGTAGATGGTTTCCGATGAGGAAGACAACAGGTTGCGCAACTTCAATGGCCCGGTGCAGATGGTTTCCAATGAGGACAATCACGGCAGCAAATGTGCCCGACAGAGGGAAAACTGTGCAAAAAGCCTAGTTAGAAACCAAACACGTAAATGTAAACAGACATTATAAAAAGTCTAAAATAGACTTTTTGTCCCATATTTTTGCTCATTCATTTTTTTGGTCCCCTATTTCTAAATCAGAAAATATAGTCCCTCAATTTTTTAAACTTCATAAATTATCTCCAAACTTTTAAAATGCCAAGCTACCAAAACAAACAAGTTTTTTAATATGCTGTTCTAATTTTCAAATAAAAAAGATCACAAGAAAAGGCTACAGTGAATTATTGATCACCTCAGCTTGGAAAAATTATTATTTTGAACGCGAAGTTCTGCAAACCAGTATGCATCAATTAATCTCTAACCTGTTAATGAGACAGAGAACTAACAACATACAAAATGGTAGCATAAATTAATAGATGTATTGCTGGGGACACTGCATAAACATCGCCACCGAGATGTAACCAATATAACATTAAATGTCCTGTTGTAGGCAGACAATTTCATATACTATTATATTGTAAAGATGCCATTTGCAAGAACCAGTGTGATGGATGGTGAAGTAAAATATTCGGGGATGAGTTGGAAGCATCATTCATGTGGAGCATTACCAGATCATGGTGAGGTAGCTTAGATCCAAATCAAGATGATATAATTTTATACAGATTAGGTGACAATATAGGAACAAAAATATTCTTCTTGTCTCCTTTAATTGGTTGCTTTGTTTGCTATAAATATGAAGCTAGCAAGCGAACCAAAAGTCAAGTTTTCAAATAAACTCTTGTATATATACCTTCTAACCTTCTGTTCTCTAAGAAGAAGAAAATGGCAGTCATTGAAACAAACACAAAGAGTTCTCTGCATCTTCGCAGCAACAGCTTACCCTCCGCACCACACCCTCTTGTATCACAATTTGAGGACAATTTGCATAGATTGAAGAGCTCTGAAGGCTCGTCTTCAGTGTCATCATCTTCGATATGCAACAAACTTAACGCCATGCAGGATTTGCATGACTGCATCGATAACTTACTTCAATTGCCAACTGAACAACAAGCATTATCACAAGAGTGCAATGAAAAATCTGTCGATGAACTACTAGAAAGATCTCTTAGAATTTTGGATATCTGTAGTACAGCTAAAGATATCCTTTCGCTATCAAAGGAAAACATGCATGAACTACAGTCGGTCATCAGAAGGAAAGGGATCAGAACTGGATTGACACTCGAGGGTGTAAAATATTTGGCTCTTAGGAAGAACATGAAGAAGCAAATTCAAAAGGCGTTGGTAAATTTGAAATCAATGAAGAATGAGTTGATTGTTTCTTCCTCACCTATACTTGGATTCTTGAATGAAGCAGAAACAGTCACCCTATGTTCATTAGAATATTTGTTGCTATTTATCTCCGATCCAAAAGGACATTCAAATAACAGCAGATGGTCTGCAATATCCAAGCTGATGCACTCTAAAAGAGCAGTTTGTGATTCTCATGATTCAAATGAATTTGAGAAGGTGGATGCAGCTTTGAAGTCTTCATCTACTGAAAATTTTCAAAGTGATATAGAAAATTTGGAGATGTGCATTCAAGATCTAGAAATAGGAGTTGAACAAATCTCAAGAAAATTAATTAGAAATAGAGTTTCACTTCTTAACATCTTCAACCACTAATTATAGTGTATATATCAATTTTGCACACTCAATTTTCCCCCATGAGTTTTACATAACTGTACATGAATGTGATTATATCTACTTTTTTATACTAAATATATGGATCAAATCCTTATTAGTTCAACATCTATCTATCTTGCTCAGTTCCCTTCAAAATTTTATCTTTTAATTTCCTTTTTTTTTTTTCAAATATTCTTCACTAATATAAGAGAAAGGAAAGAGAAGTTAAATCAGTCAAAAAAAAATTCACTTCTAGAGTCACCAAATTATTAAAGTAACTTATTAATATAATTTAAAATTGGGTTAATAGCCTAATACCCCCTGCAATGTTAGCGAGTTTTGTGATACCCCCTATAATTTTTTTTTTTCGTAGATTCCCCCTTGCAATGTCAAGATTTCAGGCGTTACCCCCCTGGCTGCACACCGTGGCTGATGACTGGATGGAATATCCTACGTTGCATGCACACGTGGATATAAATATAATATTTTATTAATTTATAATTAAATTTTGCCACGTGGAAATTCCACGTAATATTAATTAATATTTTTTTAAAAAAAATTAAAATGTCAAGTTTTTTAAACTTATTATTATTATTTTTTATTTCAGTTATTACTATTTATTATTAATTAAGCTATTATTGTTGTTGAAGATTTTAGGGTGTTGGCTTCATTTGCTAAAATAAGCCTAAGTCCATGATGTGGAGCATGATGTGTGCACATCAGGATCCACACCTGGACGCCCTAAACACACGCTATTCTGTTATTATTTTGCGTGTAATCTTCTGAAAGATTTGATTAAAAGATAATATATCATCTACTTGCGCACCAAGAAACGTGTGTTTCCAGAATCTACAGAAGAAGGTTGATTTACTACTTGTTCCTAAAGATTTGGTTTTAAAATATATTTTGTGAAGATTGCTTCAAAAATATAAAAGATTTGGTTCAAGTATATCTTTCTGCTTCAAGGAGTTTGTTACAGCAAATATATTTATGGAAGGAATATTTGGTGCAAATATATTTTGTGGAAAATATATTTTGCTTTAAAAAGATTTGTTTTATTTCAAACAAATATTTTATCCATATCTTTGGAAAAGATTTGTTTGTTATATAAAGATTTGTTTGTTTCAAGAAAAACAAAAACAAATCTGAAGTCAATCTTTTGTGAAGCCTTTGAAGATTATCTCAAGACTATTTTCCTATATAAAGGGGTTTGATCTCAACAACAAAGCAACCAAGAAATACATTGAAGATCTTTAGAGTTCTTGAGTCTTTTATTGTTCATTGTTATTTGTGAGCCTTCACTTGGATCATGTTTTGATACAAGTAAGGACTGTGTTTAATAGAGTTGTAATCTCTTGTGATCTTCTCCAAAGCTTTGAAGCAAGGAGTAAGATTGTTTAACACTCAAAGCCTTTAGGTACGAGTGCATAGTTTTTCTAGGAGTGTGTCTCCAAACTGAGTTTGTTTATTAAATCCTTACTGGGTAAGGTTGAGGGGGAGTGAGCAGAGGTTCTCATATCTAGGAGTTCCTAGGTAGGATTAGCACGGGTAGTGATTAAGTGATAAGTTGTAAACGGGGGAGTTTAGCTTTGAATTGATACTACCATAGTGGATTCATCCCTGGATTGGTATCCTCCAGAATAGGGCTTGTTATAAGTGCCGAACTGGGTTAACAAACTCTGTGTGTTTATTTTTTTTGCACTTTATATTGTTTCCTTGTTCATCAAGTTCAGTATGTCCACGATGTTGACACATTAGGCTACACATCATACTATTCCTAAGGTGTACACATTGTGCTGCACATCTGACACTTGGCACCAGAATTTCAATTGGTATCATAGCAGGCACCCTGCCTGTCTTAGGGTGAGCTCCAGGGAAGATACTTTATGGTATTATGGAACAAGGAGGAGGATTTGTAAACAGACCACCTCTTTTGGATGACACCAATTATGATTATTGGAAGTCGCGTATGGTGGCTTTCCTAAAATCTATGGATAGCGAAACCTGGAAAGCAGTTATCAAAGGTTGGGAACACCATGTGTGGAGGGGCACAAACGAATTATAGCCAGAAGAGAACTGGACTAAGAAAGAAGATGAACTAGCTCTTGCAAACTCCAAAGCATTAAATGCCTTATTCAACGGGGTTGACAAGAATATGTTCAGACTGATCAAACAGTGCACAATTGCAAAGAAAGCTTGGGAGATACTCAAGACAACTCATGAAGGCACTGCCAAGGTAAAAAGCTCAAATCTCCAACTTCTCACCACAAAGTTTGAAAATCTCAGAATGAAGGAAGAAGAGTCAATCTATGACTTTCACATGAACTTGCTTGAAATAGACAACTCCTTTGAGGCTTTAGGAGAAAAACTATCTGAAGAAATGCTTGTGAGAAAGATGCTTAGGTCTCTGCCTAAGAGGTTTAATATGAAAGTCACAGCAATTGAAGAAGCCCAAGACATTGCCAGTATGAAACTTGAAGAACTTGTGGGCTCTCTCCAAACTTTTGAGATGAACTTAAGTGAACAATCTGAGAAAAAGGGAAAAGGTATAGCCTTTGTATCCAGTGCTGATCAAGAAGAGGACGATATTGAATCAGATGAGGATCTCTCAAATGATATTGTCCTGCTAGAAAGACAATTTAATAAGCTCTTGAGAATGTTGGATAGAAGACCAAGGAGGAATGTGAGGAACATCCAGACAAACATCAGTAAACAAGGAAATGCTCCAACAAATACCAAGACTGATGACAAGCCAATTCAGGGCAAGGGTGTTCAATGTTATGAATGTGAAGGTTATGGTCACACAAGAACTGAATGTGGTACTTATCTGAAGAGGCAGAAAAAGGGTCTGACTGTATCATGGTATGATGAAGACTCTGACAATGAGTTAGAGAATGTAGCAGCAAATCATATTAGTGCCATGACTAGTGTGTGTGGTTCTGATGATGATTCAAATGATGAAGAACTCACTTTTGAGGAACTAGCCTCAGGTTACAAAAAACTATGTATCAAAAGTGAGGAAGTGTGCAAAACCAATGAAGAGCAGAAGGTGACTATCAGTCAACTTAAGACAGAGAAGGTACAACTGCAGGCCAAAGTAACTAGTCTTGAAAGTGAAGTCAAGTTACTATCAACCAATTTGGGGAATATGACCAAGTCTGTTAAGATGCTTAACACTGGAACAGACATACTTGACGAGATTCTAAAAGTTGGAAAGCATGCTGGTGATTCATTTGGTATAGGATACAAGAACAAACATCAAAACAAAAATCCAGATACAAAGTTTGTTCCTGCTTAGAAGAAACCTGACCCTAGCAGAATGTGGTCACATCACACCCCACATCAGAGACCTGCTGACAAAGGAAAGTTAAACGCTTGGAGGTGTCACTACTGTGGAAAGAATGGTCATATCAAGCCTTTCTGCTATAAACTATATGGGTATCCTAAGAAGAAGTCTCAGGCTAAAGCTCAATCAGCAAGAGTGATACCTAAGAAGATATGGAATCCAAAGATATCAGAAGTTACTCACGTAGCTCACACTTCACTTAGAGCATCTTCCAGTGAAGATTGGTATTTGGATAGTGGTTGTTCTAGGCACATGACAGGTGTTGAGAAATTTCTCACAGATATCAAGTCTCATACCACCAGTTATGTAACCTTTGGTGATGGAGAAAAAGGTGAAATCAAAGGTATTGGTAAGCTCAACAACAAAGGTTTACCTGACCTAGATGATGTACTGTTAGTCAAAGGTTTGAAGGCTAATCTAATCAGCATAAGCTAACTGTGTGATCAAGGTCTTAAAGTCAACTTCACAAGGAATGAATGTCTGGTTATATCTGACAAAGGAGAGTTGTTGATCAAAGGATCTAGATCAAAAGACAACTGCTACTTATAGGTTCCAGAAGAAACAAAAAATTCAACTACATGTCTTATTAGTCAGGAAGAAGAAGTGAAGCTTTGGCACCAAAGACTTGGGCATCTGAACCTAAAAGGAATGAAGAAGATTGTCTCCAAAGCAGCCTCCAGAGTCTTTAACAGCAGAACCAAGACCATGATGAAGTCTATCAATGTAGTCATAGATGATTGTTCTGATGAAGTGCCCGATGTGAAGCCTGATGTGGTCACATCTGTCCCCAAATCTGAAGACTCTGAAGTTGAAGACAATTCTGAGAAGACAGATCCTCAAGAGAATGAGACTCAGGTGAATAAGGGTCCCTCTCTAAGAGTTCAGAAGAATCATCCCAAAGAACTCATAATATGGAATCCTAATTCAGGTGTTATGACAAGGTCAAGAGAGGTTGTATCCAATGCTTGTTTTGTGTCAAAGGTAGAACCAAAGAATGTGAAGGAAACCTTGACATATGAGTTTTGGATTGTAGTTGAGCCCAAGATGAGTAATTTGAATCAAGTCAAAAGGATTCTGAAGTATGTGATTGGCACAAGTGACTATGGAATTCTTTACTCTCTTGGTGAAGACACAAGATTGTTGGGTTATTGTGATGCTGACTGGGCAGGTAGTGCAGATGATAGAAAGAGAACTTCTGGTGGATGTTTCTTTCTGGGAAGCAATCTTATATCATGGTTCAGCAAGAAACAAAATTGTGTTTCTCTTTCTACAGCTGAGGCTGAGTACATTGCAGCAGGAAGCAGTTGCTCTCAGCTACTTTGGATGAAGTAGATGTTGGGTGAGTACAATGTGCAGCAAGATGTGCTCACATTATACTGTGACAATCTGAGTGCTATAAATATTTCCAAAAATCCTATCCAACATAGTAGGACAAAGCACATTGATATTCGTCACCATTTTATTAGAGATCTTGTGGAAGACAATGTTGTGACTCTAGAGCATGTTGCCACTGAGAATCAACTGGCAGATATTTTTACAAAGACTTTAGATGCAAACAGGTTTGAGTTGTTAAGGGGTAAACTTGGTATTTGCCTCTTTGAAGATCAGTAGCAATTACTGCTATTTCGGCGTGCAACGGATACCTGCCTTTCCCTCCTCTCACCGCTGCACGCAATCCAAAGGCAATCATATCAATATTTTCCAACGGATATTTCGCTATCATATCACCTCATTATTGATGCTGCTGCTGAAGCATCTATTGTTCAAGAACAATCAAAGCCTATATTTGACAAGGCTGTTAAAGAAACCTCTGAGGGCACAAGACACCCTATGACTCAGAAGGTTATTGATTCTGTATTCAAGGCCCTGCAACAGCCTAATGTTGTGACAGATGTTGGCACATCTTTGTCACAAGGAGTAGAAGACTTTCAAGCTACTACTGAAGAAGCTCCTGTTGTTTCTGATGGCCTGATGTCTTTACTATTCTTGCACCATAATCTCTGCATCTCTCTGCTATCTGCATATCTTTGCTGATCTTCGTATTTTCATTTACTCTCTATGTTTTTGACTTTATTTGTCAAAATTCTGGCTAAAAGGGGGAGTAAAAATGTGCAAAGACTTTTATTTGATGAAGACTTTAAAAACTGCAGCAACTGTGATGTGGATACATCTGGCTACACATCTGTCATACATGCTTATTTTTCTTCAAGAATTTTCTCAACAAATTTTCCTTGAAGAATTAGTTTTCTAAAGCATGTTTTTCTGATGACTTAATCTGTTCATTTTCAATATGGTGATGCATTCTCAAGAAGCCTGTTGAAGATGTTATTTGTGTAATGGTTGACACATTTGTATGATTTCTACATGGTGATGCATTCTTAAGAAGCCTGTAGAAGTTGCATGCATTCTGAAGAAGCCAGGTTTAAAAACATTTGTACGTCTCTCTACTAGGTAATGCATTCTGAAGAAGCCTATAGAAGATGTGATATTTAGGGGGAGTACTTGGAAAGTGCTCTAGTACAAGGGGAGTAAACTACTACATGTTTGCATGAATCTATGCATAGCTGTGTTTACTACCCTCCCTCATGTGTGCATGGAATCTCATGCTTGTATGTGTCTGAGAATTTATTTTTCTCAGTCTTTAGGAATTTATTTTTTCTATTGTGTGAGAGTTTATTTCTCTCCAATTATGTGAGGCTCATATCCGCTGCTGCATGCCTCTGATGTGCCTACACATCTCACCAAGTCTTGTTGGCTGACTCAAAGATTATTTTAGCCCAAAATTTGCCAAAGGGGGAGATTGTTGAGGATTTTAGGGTGTTGGCTTCATTTGCTAAAATAAGCCTAAGTCCATGATGTGGAGCATGATGTGTGCACATCAGGATCCACACCTGGACGCCCTAAACACACGCTATTCTGTTATTATTTTGCGTGTAATCTTCTGAAAGATTTGATTAAAAGATAATATATCATCTACTTGCGCACCAAGAAACGTGTGTTTCCAGAATCTACAGAAGAAGGTTGATTTACTACTTGTTCCTAAAGATTTGGTTTTAAAATATATTTTGTGAAGATTGCTTCAAAAATATAAAAGATTTGGTTCAAGTATATCTTTCTGCTTCAAGGAGTTTGTTACAGCAAATATATTTATGGAAGGAATATTTGGTGCAAATATATTTTGTGGAAAATATATTTTGCTTTAAAAAGATTTGTTTTATTTCAAACAAATATTTTATCCATATCTTTGGAAAAGATTTGTTTGTTATATAAAGATTTGTTTGTTTCAAGAAAAACAAAAACAAATCTGAAGTCAATCTTTTGTGAAGCCTTTGAAGATTATCTCAAGACTATTTTCCTATATAAAGGGGTTTGATCTCAACAACAAAGCAACCAAGAAATACATTGAAGATCTTTAGAGTTCTTGAGTCTTTTATTGTTCATTGTTATTTGTGAGCCTTCACTTGGATCATGTTTTGATACAAGTAAGGACTGTGTTTAATAGAGTTGTAATCTCTTGTGATCTTCTCCAAAGCTTTGAAGCAAGGAGTAAGATTGTTTAACACTCAAAGCCTTTAGGTACGAGTGCATAGTTTTTCTAGGAGTGTGTCTCCAAACTGAGTTTGTTTATTAAATCCTTACTGGGTAAAGTTGAGGGGGAGTGAGCAGAGGTTCTCATATCTAGGAGTTCCTAGGTAGGATTAGCACGGGTAGTGATTAAGTGATAAGTTGTAAACGGGGGAGTTTAGCTTTGAATTGATACTACCATAGTGGATTCATCCCTGGATTGGTATCCTCCAGAATAGGGCTTGTTATAAGTGCCGAACTGGGTTAACAAACTCTGTGTGTTTATTTTTTTTGCACTTTATATTGTTTCCTTGTTCATCAAGTTCAGTATGTCCACGATGTTGACACATTAGGCTACACATCATACTATTCCTAAGGTGTACACATTGTGCTGCACATCTGACACTTGGCACCAGAATTTCAATTGTTATTATTAATTTAAAATTAAAAGAAAAGAAAAAAAATGTAATTATTGTTTAGGTGGTTTTTTTAATTCATTTTTAATTAATTTAAAGAAAAAAAATTAAAAATCTGCAGCTGATAATATGAAAATGAAGAACATCATCAACAACAACATCATCATCAACAAGAATATCAACAATGTCAATAACACCATCAAGAACAGCAACATAAAAAACAACAACATCATCACCATCACTAACAATAACATCAATAATATCATCAACAAACTCAGAATAAAACACTTAAAAAAATTTACAACAACAACCAAAAACTTATGTTACCAACCCACAAACCCAGAAATTTGTTTTACCAATTTAATCCCTCTTCAAAATTGAAGAACATATCTTCATCCTCAACAACATTCATCTTGCCCAAACCCATTCCTAGAAAGAAAAAAAAAATCACAGATAAGTTAAATAATTAAAAAAATGTGATATAAATAAATCAGTGAGAAATTGATTTTTTTTTTTTGTCTTAGATGAAGTGGTAAATCCACTGAAATTAAACTCACACAACTGTTAGATCCCGGATTCGAACCCGGTTCATGACGTCCGGCCTAATAATTTCGACATTTTTGCCAGTTGAGCTATGACTTCTATACACTGAGAAATTGCTTTGTTTGTTCACTTTTTTATCACTAATTTTCACAAGTAAACACTAGTTAATTTAGTATAAAAATTAGTGAGAAAATTAGCAATAATAATTAAATAATTAGTGAGAAATTGCTTTGTTTGTTCCATTCTTCACAGTTTCACACACGCTCCTCTCTCTCTTTCTTTTTTCAAATCCTTATATTTGACCCTTTCCCTTTGCATTTTCATTTTCATCTTCAGACACTTTCTTTCTCTCTCTCTTGCCAAACAAAAAACAAGAACATGATGAATTCAGAAACGCAACCCGAAACGGCGTCGTACTGGTGCTACAGCTGCACTCGCTTCGTTAACTTATCAGATCATACCAACATCGTCTGTCCACACTGTGATAACGGTTTCGTTGAAGAGATCCAAGCCGGCGACTCACCGCACCACCGTCTCAGTCCTTTTCCCGACGAAACCGTTTCTTCAAGGAGACAAGGCTTCCGCCGCCGTCGACGTGACGCTGGAAGTCGTTCACCTTTCAATCCTGTCATCATTCTTCGTGGAAACGGTGAAGACGGTAACGATCAAGACGGTGGTAGCGCTTTTGAACTTTTTTACGATGACGGTGACGGTTCTGGTTTACGTCCGTTACCACCGACTGTTTCGGAGTTTCTACTTGGATCTGGATTTGATCGGTTATTGGAGCAGTTTTCTCAGATCGAGTTAAATAATTAAAAAAATGTGATATAAAATAAGTTAAAATAATAATAAGTTAAATTATTAGCTGCAGATTTTTAATTTTAAAAAATATTAATTTTTTTAATTTTTAATAAGTTAAAACTTGACATTTTAATTGTTTTAAAAAAATATTAATTAATATTACGTGGAAAGTGGCAAAATTGTATTATAAATTAATAAAATATTATATTTATATCCACGTGTGCATGCCACATAGGATATTCCATACAGTCATCAGCCACGGTGTGCAGCCAGGGGTAACGCCTGGAATCTTGACATTGCAAGAGGAAATCTACGAAAAAAAAATTTATAGGGAGTATTACAAAACTCGTTAACATTGCAGGGGTATTAGCCTATTAACCCTTTAAAATTTATTCATTAACCTATATATGTAAGAGATTTCTTTTCGTTTTTTTTTGACAGAATGTTAAGAGATTTCTATTACTATACATTATATGCTCAAGGTCAATTTGAATGCATAATATCCTAGTTGTCAATCACAAAACTGGCATTATGTTCATATGACAAAACTGGCATTATATAGATAAGTTAGTTGTAATTTATCTACTTAAGATCAGAAAATTAGTATTAAAATTAGGAGCTATCATGCATTATACTAATTGTATTAATATCAGAACAAGAAGATTCCTTTTGCCCCCAATCGATCCATAGAATGCAGACCAAGTTCTAAATTTTTCATGATATTTTAGAATAGAAAGTAGCTTCTTCTGCAAACAAATGATATAATATCCAGTAAGTTGTAGATCTGCAGAAATTGAAATTTTATATTAGCAACATGCAGAGTCGCCAAGTTAAAAATATAGGGATGAGTTGGAAGATGCACGCATGTATAGGAAACATTGCGACTTCAGCAAGAGAATAGCAAGGAAGCTGAGAACCAAATCAAGAAAATATAAACTATTGGGTTGCTATCTTTTTCGTTCACATGTTTATAGACTTATTTTAATGCATGGAAACAATAACTAATGCAGTTCTTGTCTCTTTTATAAAGACATGCGCAGAAGAATTGCAGTCATTGGTTTATCCATCGGAGTAGTCCACACGTGCATGCATCAGATGAATTGCCTTATTGAATGCAAGTTTTTGATAGAATATGAATATTTTCATTGAAAACATCATAATCATCGAAGTGAGAGCAGAGTGAAACAAAGCATGTGAATGTTGTGAACTTGAGATGAATGAAAGAAAGAATTCATTATTGTTTAAAGGAAAAATGATTCAAGTTATTGTTACAGGAGTTAGTACTACTCTATATATATACTCTATGTACAGTTAGAAATAAAGACACTACTCTAACTATACCTAACAAACTAGTGTATTAAAATTATCAGACTTATTTTCCTATCTAGTCTACTATATACATTGATAAAGTATTAGTTGGATGGTTTCCTCATGTGAGAGTGAAACACATCTCTAACAATTTTGTGATAATATTAGATGCAAATCTTGATTAGTTGCACAAATTGTTTTTCCTTTTGGCTAAATTAATCAATTCAAGTGGCGGTATCAATTTTCTATTGCTTCATGCGTCAAGTAGATATATATTTCGTAATTCGTACGATAATAAATGAATAATACCTTAGGAAGATAACAGGTTGCGCGACTTCGAAGGATCCGCACAGATGGTTTCTGATGAGGACAATCACCTCAAGGGGAATATTGCCATCGGTTCAGGATGTGGCAAACTTTCAACTTCAAGGGGAATGTGGAAAAAGTTTCTAACCCACCGATCCTCTTTGGACCTGATGATATCTGGATGATAAGGTTGAAACAGGTCTTTTTCTTTTCTTTTTTTTGAATGGCGGTTGAACAGGTCGTTGATTCCGGACCGTTGTTGGTTGAACTCCGTTGAGAGTAGGTGGTACCTGCATACACTCTGACAATCAAGTCAGCAGGCGTCGAAGGTGAGAGGTATTTAGGGTTAGATGTGACATATATAGGTGTAGGCTGATGGTCAGTGTGGCATGATCCGACGGTCCGCGTGTCCCAGCGAGTGTTAATCGTGTGTGTTTTAGGGCGTGTCCATGGTATAGTCTACTCAGTTAAGCAGGGATCAAGTAATCCGGTCCAGTTCGTGAATGAGCTCTGGCCCAGTCTGGAATACACATTAATAAAATTCTAAACAGACTTTTTGTCACATATTTTTGCTGATTCAATTTTTTGGTCCCCTACTTTAAAAATAGCAAGCTACCAAAACAAACATGTTTTTCGATATGCCCTTCTAATTTTAAAATAACAAAGATCACAAGAAAAGGCTACAGTGAATTATTGATCACATCAGCTTGGAAAATTTATTATTTTGAACGCGAAGTTCTGCAAACCAGTATGCATCAATTACTTTCTAACCTGTTAATGAGACAGAGAACTAAAACCATACAAAATGGTAGCATAAATTAATATATGTATTTCTGGGGACACAGCATAAACATCGCCACCGAGATGTAACCAATAAAACAGTAGATGAGGATCCAGACTTCCCTTACATTAAATGTCCTGTTGTAGGCAGACAATTTCATATACTATTATATTGTAAAGATGCCATATTGTAAGAATTGATGCGATTCCGATGTAAACTATTCAGGGATGAGTTGGAAGCTTCATGCATGTGGAGCATTACCAGATCATGGTGAGGTAGCTAACATCCAAATCAAGATGATATAATTGCATACAGATTAGGTGACAATATAGGAACAGAAATATTCTTCCTGTCTCCTTTTAAATTGGTTGCTTTGTTTGCTATAAATATGAAGCTAGAAAGCCAACCAAAAACTCAAGTTTTCAAATCAACTCTTGTGTATATATACCTTCTAACCTTCTGTTCTCTAACAAGAAGAAGAAAATGGCAGTCATTGAAACAAACACAAAGATCTCTCTGCATCTTCGCAGCAACAGTTTACCCTCCGCACCTCACCCTCTTGTATCACAATTTCAGGACAACTTGCAAAGGTTGAAGAGTTCTGAAGGCGCCTCTTCAGTCTCATCATCTTCGATATGCAACAAACTTAATTGCATGCAAGATTTACATGACTGCATTGATAACTTATTTCAATTGCCAACTCAACAGCAAAACTTAGCACAAGAGTGCAATGAAAAAGCCGTCGATGAACTAATAGAAAGATCTCTTAGAATATTGGATATTTGTAGTACAGCTAAAGATTGTCTTTCACAATCAAAGGAAAACATGCATGAACTACAGTCAGTCATCAGAAGGAAAGGAATCAAAACTGGATTGACACTCGAGGGTGTAAAATATTTGGCTCTTAGGAAGAACATGAAGAAGCAAATTCGAAAGGCGTTGGTAAATTTGAAATCAATGAAGAATGAGTTAATTGTTTCTTCCTCACCTATGCTTGGATTCTTAAATGAAGCAGAAACAGTCACCCTAAGTTCATTAGAACATTTGTTGCTATTTATCTCCGATCCAAAAGGACATTCAAATAACAGCAGATGGTCTGCAATATCCAAGCTGATGCACTCTAAAAGAGCAATTTGTGATTCTCATGATTCAAATGAATTTGAGAAGGTGGATGCAGCTTTGAAGTCTTCATCTACTGAAAATTTTCAAAGTGATATAGAAAATTTGGAGATGTGCATTCAAGATCTAGAAATAGGAGTTGAACAAATCTCAAGAAAATTAATTAGAAATAGAGTTTCACTTCTTAACATCTTCAACCATTAATCATAGTGTGTATATATCAATTTTGCACCATTAGTGTTACATAATTGTACATGAATGTGATTATATCTTCTTTTTTTATACTGAATATTATTATCTAAGGATCAAACCCTTATTACTTAACATCTATCATCTATATCTCAAGCTCAGTTCCCTTCAAAATTTTGTCTTTCAACTTCTTTTTTTCTTGAAAATATTCTCCATTAAAATAAGTGAAAGGAAAGAGAAGTTAAATCAGTCAACAAATTTTTTCACTTCTAGAGTTATCAAATAAGTAACTCTAGGTAAATGAAGGATGAAAAAAGAGTAATAGTAAAGTAACACAGATACAATCTTCTGCAAAATAATTATGCCCACATGAGACTCAACTCAAGGTCAACTTGAATGCATAATCACAGTTGTCAATTTCCAAACTGTCATTAGGTTCATGATTAAATAAAAACCCTGCACATGTTCTTAAGTTTTATATATAGCGATAAATAAGCTAGTTATGTTTCATATACCGATGACCAGCAAGTTATATTAACATTCAATAATATAGTGATAATGTACTAATTTCATTAATACCAAACATAAAGATTCCTCTTGCCTCCAAATCCAATTGATCTAATGAAGGATGACAAGTTCGAAGACTGCATGCCATATTTAAATAGAATAGCTTCTTCTTCTGCAAACAAATGATATAATATCTATTAAGTTGCATGATCTGCAGATATTGAAATTTTATATTAGCAACATGAAGCGATGCTGTTTATCCATGGGATGCCAGTTTAAAAATATAGGGATGAGTTGGAAGCTGTGTGTATAGGAAATATTGCTACTTCAACCAGAGAATAGCAAGGATGCTGAGAACCAAATCAAGATTATGTAATTGCTTTAGATTACTTTTATATTAAGGGGAATGTTAACTTGTGCCCTTAAGGGCACATGTTAAGAACACCAATATGGAAAAAATTTATTACAACTTGTGTATTATTTAATTGTCTAAACATTAAATTCTCTATATCATTAAATACACATTTCTATCTTTAGGTAGCTTATCATGTGCCCTTAGGGCATATGTTAACATGACCCTTATATTAATCATGGTCACTACAAGAATTCCTAGAATTACTCAGGAAAAAATTCCTAGGAAATCTGTAAAAAGTCCTGAGAAATGCCGTTTTTCGAGGAAATTTTCTAGAAAAATATTACTGAGTAATTTTGATTCTATTCCCAGGAATTTACCCAGGAATAACTGAGGAACAATGGTCAGACAGTTTCCTAGGACATTTCCCAAGAATTTTTTCTGAGTACACCTTCTGCGCACATTGCCATAAAGCTGTCACAAAACTGATTTGACATATGGTTTTCCCAGGAATTTCTCCAGGGTAATATATATTATTTTAATAGCTGCGTTTCCTAGAAACAATTCCTGGGAAACAATTACTATTAAAATAAAATATTAAAAATTTATTCTGAAAAAATTTATCAAAAATATTAATTTAAATATTAAATTAAATTTTATAATTGGTGGCAAATAATAACAAATTTCGAAATTTTTTTATAATAATGGCGCCAAAAAGAAATAATTTTAAAATTGTGTCAAAAAATTCGAAAATTTCAAAAATTGTGCCAAAAATTTCGCCAAAAATTTCCCACGAATTTTGCGAGGAATTTTTCCTGGGAATGATAAAAAAAATAAAAATAAAAAATTGCGCAAAATTTCAAATTTTTGAAAAATTTACAAAATTTGAAATTTTGCCATAAATTATGAAGAAATGAATTTCTACCCAAATATTTAAATTTCAAAAACTTTATGTTGAATTAAAAATGTTAAATGAAAAACATTTTTGAGTTTGTAGAAAGTAGATTTCAAGAATAAGAAAATAATTTAAGGAGAAAGAAATTAATTAATAGAAATTATGTAGTGTTAAAGAAGAGATGTTTGAATGAATGTTAAAGAAAGAGATTAAAGAAAAAAAAATTAAAAGAGTTGAAAGGATGAAAAGGATATAAGATATAGTTAGTGTAGAAAGATTGAATATGTTTAGAGAAGAAAATGTAGAAGAATGATTTTTTTGTGTGTGTTAAGATAGTAAAATATATGAATAGGATGTGTAGAAATTGAAAGTGTAGAAATATAAAAAAGATTGAATTGTGGAAGAACATGAATGAAATCTTGAGAGAATAAGATAAGGAAGTGAAGAAAAATATGAAGATGTGAGTGAGGTGAAAATATAAAGAAAGTGTAGAAGAGATGAATGTTGACATAATGATAATTTTGATATAGTATAGAGCGTGTTAAGTGTGTTATATATAGATAAAAATCTGAAATTTGAAAGTTTTTCAAATTCCCGCCGCGCTTTCCCAGGAATAATTCCTAGGTAATCTGAAATTTCAATTTTTTTTCAAAATCCCGCCTAGCTTTCTCAGGAAGTTTTCCTGGGTAATGGGCTAGAGACTGACGCGCCTGTCATGTCGTGTTTTCCCAGGAATTTTTCCTAGGAAACGTATTAAAAATCAAATTTTCATTTTCCCTCCTAAAAATTCAAGTGTTCTTAAAAAATTCAAATTTACCTGAGTTGTTGCAGATCGAGTATCGACATATTCGTCTGTCCCCCAATATTTGTGGGTCACATCATGGACCTCATTGATAAATGGTTTTCTACCTAATTGCCTTTCCTAATATTTTTACACAAAAATAATAATAATAATAATAATTAATTATTGATAACTTATGAGTTATTAAATATATACATATTTCAAAAAATATACAAATTAAATATATTTTTACCAAAGCTCTGGCGTGGGTGTCGACACTAACAGATCCTTGAGTGTGTTTGTAGCCTCCCTTTTCTGAATTGCGATTTTTCGTATTGGCTAATGAGCGCCTTCTAAAAGTCTCGTCTTTCTGCCAATACTCGATTAGTTTGGGCCACACTTCTTCTCCAATCCATTCGGGTTCAAAGTCACCATTTCTTCTTAAATATTCTTTTCTGGCTTCATAAAGCATACCCGACAATCGGCCGCTAGCTAAATGATGAAAATTTGCTATCACTTGCACATCATGCTCAGGCTTCCAACAGCAACATAATTGCAATAAATAAATATAATTATTAGAATCATTGAAAAATTTATTCTAATGATTAGAGTGCTTAATTATTTATTTATTTGCATTTACCTCAAATTCTGCAATGATTTTTTTCTTGGCGTCTTTATCCGTTTTAAGGGCGTGATAAGTGGGAAAAAAAGCATCCTGGTATATGGCTCTGATAGATTTAGTGATTCCTTTGGACGCTTCATTACATGGCTCCAACCTGCACACTTAAATTGTTAGTTACACTATGCATTTAAAAGAAATAAAAATAAGGATGCCGCATCCAAGCCAACCCGTCACAAGGATGCCGCATCACAGCTGAATTTGTTTTATTGTAATAATGCCATGTCATTTGGTCGGCGGTTTGCATCGATGCAAACAATCTCTGCAGTCTGGGTATTATTGGTAGATAAAACATTGACTTGACTGGGACCCTTTTCTGCTTGCGATCAACATCACTTTTGCGGACTTGATACCTCGGTGCATTGCAAAATTTACACTCCTCCAGGGCACCATCATTTGTACCGAACTCGTTGTCGTAAAACAACATGCACCCTTTAACGCAACAATCAATCTTTTTAACTTCCAATCCCAATTTAGAAACCAACCTTTTGGCATCATAATAACTTGTTGGCAAGTTATCTTTTATAGGAGTCGCATCCAACATCATTTTTAAGAAGAACTCCAAGCAATCTTCGGATACGTTCCAATTTGACTTGGCAACTAAAAGCCTCACACACATCGATAACTTCGAGTCAGACGACCCTTCAAACAATGGTTTGTTTACTTCATCCATCATTGAATAAAACTTCAGCGCTTTATTGTTCGGGATTATTTCCTCTTCGCCGCCCCCTTCGTAAGACAAGTTCACCTCGAGAGCATCCCCGACCATATCTTGCATCTGGGCAAAGTTTTCACACTCTGCACGCACTCCACTGCTCGAAGTGTGCATATTATCTTCCATCTGGCCAAAGTGTTCACCATGATGTCTCCACACGTAATAACCTTCCATAAATCCAACCTTCTCTAAATGATTTATGACATCTTGTTCGCTTTGAACCACACGAACATTTAACACACGGACATCTTATCCCTCCCTCTCTTCTGACAACATCTCGTGACATCGCGAAAGTAACAAATTCTCTAACTCTTTTCTTAAATCTTGATTTAAGTGCCCTTCTACCTAGATATTTTCTATCATACATCCAACTTCGAAGAGAAGGATATTGATCCATCTACTGTGTCAATGACATTAATTCAAATTAGTTTCTATTTTTAATTTGTCATAATAATCTACTACGACGTTAGCGTTAATTCAAATTAAAACTACCACGTCATTGACAATAATTCAAATTATATTTTTATTTTTAATTTATCATAGAACCACATGAAATATCTATGACGTCGTTCGCATTAACTCAAATTAAAACAACCACGTCGTTGACAATAATTTAAATTAATTTTTATTTTTAATTTGTCATACGAGCAACGTGTAAAAAATCTACCACGTCGTTAACATTAGTTCAAAATATATCTATTTTTAAAATTTCTATTTTTTAATTCTTATTATTTTCATATTTGTATTTCACGTCGTTGAAAATAATAATAATAATAATAATAATAATAATAATAATAAAAAACATGTATTTTTTTCCAATAATCTCATTATTTTCATATTTGAACGAATTTGAAAATACCTCTAAAAATATTTTTTTTTCTAACTATCTATTAAAAAATTCATTTTTATTAAACTACACGTCATTTACTAATTAGTTTTACTAACTAATACTTTTTATCAAAAAATTATAATATAATAACATTTTTACTAATTATATTATTTTACTAACAAACATTTTTATAAAGTACACATATTATATTATTGATTAAAAAAAGTACTCATATTTTATCAACTAACACTTTTATTACTAACTAATAATGATATGTAATATGATAAAAAAACTAACCTCCAACAATATTAGTGCAATGAAAAATGCCCCAAAATAACAGCAGTAGCAACACCAACCACTTACTAAGAAAGAGAACAAAAGATTAACTGCAAAAATAATACATGTTATATTAATAACTAAATTAAAAATATTTACACTTAAAACTAAAAATAAATTTATACTTCCTCCGGCTTTTATTATAAGCAAATCTCACTTTTTAAATACATTGAATAACTAATGTATTTAGTTTAAAAAGTGGACTAGATACATTAATTTTTCAATGTATCTAAAAAGTGATATTTACTTATAATTAAAACCGGAGGAAGTATACCGTATAAAACTATCAGTGTTAATAACCTTATGAAAAATAGAAAGAAAAAAAAACTAACCTCCAACAATATAGTGCGATGAAAAAAAAGCCTCAAAAAAATAACCGCAACAACAAAGACGTACTAAGCAAGAGAACCAACAATTAACTGCAAAAAATAATATAACATGTTATATTAATTACTAAATTAAAATTATATGTATATATATAAACTCAAAATAAATTAATAATACTAACCTCTAATACTAATCAAATGTGAAGAAATTGAATTTTAAGTGTTAGAATTTTTTTTAGTGAATGAATATACTGAGTGAGTGAGGGATTGAATTTGGAGTGAGTCATGAGGGATTGAATTTAGAGTGAGTGAATAAATTTACTGAGTTGTAGTGGGTGGCCATAGTGGGTCTATATATATACAATGAATTTGGAGTGTATACCTGTATAAGAATTGATGCAACACGGTAGTTTCAACATTTATTATGTGGTAGCGTGTATTAATGAACAAGTGTGATAGAACGGTCAATTTTCAACGTTCTTATTGAAATATTTTCCAGGAATTTTTCCTCAGTAACCAATTTCGGTAAACGTGCTCACAGAGCAGCAGAGAATATACCTGAAAAAGCTGCTGACACAGTTATTTGTGAGGAAAAAATTCCTCAATAATGAAATTGACTTGGTCAAAGAAGCTTTGTGAGGAAAAATTCCTGGGAAATTGTTCTTAAAAACCGTGATTCCTTGCCAACTGCTTTCCTACAAATATTTCCTAGGTAATGGGCGCATTTTGTGAGGAATAAATATTTCTGGGAAAAATTCGCAAGAAATATAAAAAATTCTTGTAGTGGGTTATGATGCTTCAGATTAATTTATACTTAACTATCTATTTTTCTTGATCAAATGTTCAAATTACATGGTTGTTAAATCAGAGCTCATATCTCATATCTGTTAACCATCAAGCAGTTTTATTTTGTGTCAAAAAAAAGAGCAGTTATTTTTTTTAAGTTAGACATGAAATGAGATGCAACGAAGTCAAATAAATTGGTGATCATGTTTCATTCACACGCTTATAGCTTTATTTTAATGCATGGAAACAAAACAACAACTTATGCAGTTACTGTCTCTTCAAATGAGACATGTGCAGAAAAGTTGCAGCCGTTGTTTGATCCATCAAGTTGGATTATGCCTTGAAATCCATGAATCAAGGTGCAAAATTGGTGAAAAAACTGACTTGGGCACAGGGGTGGCGCAGCTACGCCCAGAGGAGCCTGGTTAGGCCTGTTTCTTCTGTCTGTGGCGCAGCTGTGCGAGGCCTTGCGCGGCTGCGCGTCCACGAGCCTATATAAGGCCTGATTTATTTTCTGCAGCGTGAAAGAGGGAGAAAAAGGGTTTTTTTAAGGTTTATTCATCCAATTGAAGCTAGGGTTCATAGAGGAAGCTCTTGGGAAGTTCTCTAGTGATTGGGTAGTGATTCTAACACCTTGTAAACACTTATCATTGAAATCTCTTGGTCACGGGAAGAGATTTGGGAAAAGGGTAGAAATTAGGGAAAAACTAATTTCTTGCAACTCTTTGTAAATCTCATTGTAATCAAGAAAGAAGAAGTTTGATAAGGAACGGAGAGCTCTCCCCCAGATTAGGTTCGTTAACACCGAACTGGGTAAACAAATTTCACTTGTGTTCTTTATCACTTTTGGTAGTTTAGTTTTTGATTGATTATAATTGCTTGGACCATTGTTGCTGTTTTGGTTGCTTAATTGTTTTGCCTCACACTAGTTTAAGTTTTCATTGGTGTGGTTTATTCGAATTCACAACAATTGGCGCCCACCATGGGGCAAAGGGTTTAAACAATTTTAAGCACCATGGGTTCAAAATGGGAAATTTAGAAATTCACCGGTAGTAATGACTTTGGGTTATGGAAGGTGAAGATGAGAGCAATTTTAACTCAACAAAAGTGTGTAGAAGCTTTAAAGGGTGTAACACAGATGTTGGCTACTCTCTCGGATGCGGAGAAAACCGAGATGGATGAGAAAGCTTTGAGTGCGATTATCTTGTGCCTCGGTGACAAGGTTTTGAGAGAGGTAGCTAAGGAGAAGAGTGCGGTAGAGATGTGGACAAAACTTGATTCATTGTATATGACCAAGTCTTTGGCTCACAAGCAATTGTTGAAGCAACAACTATACTTCTTTCATATGGTTGAGAACAAGCCATTTGGGGAACAATTGTCGGAGTTCAACAAGATTGTTGATGATTTGGCGAACATTGATGTGGTTTTGGAAGACGAGGACAAGGCCTTTCATTCGTTGTGTGCTTTTCCCAAGTCACTTGAGAACCTCAAGGATGCGTTGCTATTTGGTAAGGAAGGTACTGTCACCTTGGATGAAGTTTCATCGGCTTTGAGAACCAAAGAGCTAAGCAAGTTCAAAGACTTGAGGGTTGATGATATAGGAGAAGGATTGAATGTGGCGAGGGGTAGAAGCGAGAACGAAGGCAAAGGGAAAGGGAAGACGAATTGGTCCAAGTCTAAGCCAAGTGGTGATGGTGGTGACAAGTTCAAATGTTACCATTGTCATGAACCGGGTCACTTCAAGAGGGACTGTCCTAAGAGAGGGGGCGGTGGTAGTTCGTCTGCTCAGGTTGCGGTGAGTGATGAATATCATGAGGAAGGCTATGAGAGTGCGGGAGCACTCATAGTCACATGTTGGGAATCCTAGATGATTGTTCAGCCTGGAGAGGCGGTGGTAAGAATACTCGGCTTCGAACTGGAGAGGCGGTGAAATAATACTCGGGTCTTTTTGAAACAATAACTTTATTATAGGATGTGAAGAAACTAGTGGAAGTTGGGAATCGATGGAGCTTTGAGTTGTAGACTTTGATGCTCCTCTATCACATGTGCTTGAAGAAGGAATACCATGAAAATCCTAGAGCTAGTTGAAGGTGGAGTTCACTTTTGAAGACGGGAAGGCTTGGAAGATTTGAGGTATGGTTTTTCGGTTGTCTTGCGATCTTTGACAATCGTGTGGTTTCTTTTGCACTATGTGAGGTAATGTTCCGAAATTTTAAATGTGGTTATGCATTTTGTTACTAGTGGTGATTCTCATATGGTTGAGTTGTGGGACTTCGGGTGGAGTTTGTTAGTGACACAAGTTTTAGTTGGATTAGTGAAACAAGTTTAACTAGGTGGTAGGACTAAACGGGAAGTTTTGGAAACTAACAAATGGTTTGAAGTGTGTGTTTCAAAATTGTTAAATAGTTTTGCGTTACAAGGTGAGATCGTAGTGGAAATACTGGTTTGAGGCTTTGGTGGAGGAATCTCGATTTGAGGTGGAGTTTGTTACTAGTGCGACTAGAGGAAGACAAGCAATCAACAATAACTCTTGGCTATCTAATGAGAGATAGGGAAAAGAGTGGTAACGTTGCACCAAAGTGGTATGACTATGAAAACCATGTGGTTTTGTGTTTCAATTGTGCCTGAAGAAGTGCAAAACTTGGAAGATCTTCAGGGAGGCAATTGGAAGTTGGTAACCACTAGACTTGGTAACTTGTAGGACTATTGGAGGTAGTTGGAAGCAAGGAGAGTTTGATGTTGCGGCTTGTGTAACTTACCTAAAATTCCAAGGTTAAGTTGAGAGGTAAGCGATTTCTTCGAGAGGACGAAGCGGTACACTTCGGGGTTCGAAGAGGGTGTGGTGAAAAGCAAGATGGAGAGACCATGATGGTTGATGGGAAGTTGACATCACCATGAATTTAAAGGCAAGGTGGAGATTGTTGGATTATGCCTTGAAATCCATGAAGCAAGGTGCAAAATTGGTGAAAAAACTGTCTTGGGCACAGGGGTGGCGCAGCTGCGTCCAGAGGAGCCTGGTTAGGCCTGTTTCTTCTGTCTGTGGCGCAGCTGCGCGTCCACGAGCCTATATAAGGCCTGATTCATTTTCTGCAGCGTGAGAGAGGGAGAAAAAGGGGTTTTTTAGGGTTTGTTTATCCAATTGAAGCTAGGGTTCATAGAGGAAGCTCTTGGGAAGTTCTCTAGGGATTGGGTAGTGATTCTAACACCTTGTAAACACTTATCATTGAAATCTTTTGGTCACGGGAAGAGATTTGGGAAAAGGGTAGAAATTAGGGAAACACTAATTTCTTGCAACTCTTTGTAAATCTCATTGTAATCAAGAAGGAAGAAGTTTGATAAGGAACGGAGAGCTCTCTCCCCCAGATTAGGTTCGTTAACACCGAACTGGGTAAACAAATTTCACTTGTGTTCTTTATCGCTTTTGGTAGTTTAGTTTTTGATTGATTATAATTGCTTGGACCATTGTTGCTGTTTTGATTGCTTAATTGTTTTGCCTCACACTAGTTTAAGTTTTCATTGGTGTGGTTTATTCGAATTCACAACACATCACAGTAGTCCACACGTACATGGAGATGTATTACATCACAGCCGTTGTTTGATCACCGCTCGTCACACCCAGACCACAGTCGGGGATGCTGTTGTTGTCGGCCGCACAAGGTCTAGGTCCATACCAAGACCTCTTCCGGTCATATATGAACCAGTAACACCACTTTTGGTAGTAGCCGTTAGGCCCTGCTTCCACGGGCTGTTGCACACCATTAGGTAGAACTAGAAGGAAAGGAATCCCTAAATTGTAAAAAGTAAAATAAAGGATGAAAGATGTTGAGTTAGAAACCTCTGCAAATTAAGTATACTCGCATGACACTCAAGTTCAACTAGAATGCATATCAGAATTAGAAGAGAATTTGAAAAGACTGAGGGCACTATTTCGAAAGCCATATTTTCACTCAGTGACTAGTTTAAAACATCTAAAATTCAAGTCTAACAAGGATAAAGAGTAAAGTATTCTAAAATTGAGCATCTTCTCTCAGTAATTGATTTTAAACCTCTAAATTCCAAGTCTTACTTGGATAAAGGGCAAGTACTCTTGAATTGAGCATCTCCACTTGTAACGTATTCTAAACAGCATCGTAATATTTTTAAACATGCACATCATGCATGTATCACAAAATTCACAAAAATATGCATCAATATTCATCAAATGAAAGACCAATATATCAAGTATTATACAGAAAAGGCGGCAACATCATGTCAATAAAACCAAAAGAAATTTGAAGTCGATTTCAAAAACTAATTACACAAACTAACTAGAGGCATTTGTCTGTCCTTCAACCTTCAGAGCATTATTTTTGCCTTTCATTTCCCAATTGTCAGATTATGCATCCACAAGAGATGGTTCTCCCTCTTCTTCCTCCTCATCATCAGTAACAATCTCACCATTACTCACTCTTTCAAACATGTTCATACCAGAAAGATCAATATTCAGTGGAAGCCATTGGTACAATCCCCGTATCACCTGCTAACAAAAACACAAGGAACAAAAAAGCAATATAACGTGTCATAGCATACGATACAAGAAATTTGCACTTACTAATATGTACAATTAACCCATTAAGGTTCTTTCCAATGGCAAAAAAGGTAGGAATTACTCGCGAAGTTGGTGGATTCAACTACTTATTTACTTCTTTATCTTCTTTTTCATCAAATTCTCCAAATTCCAAACCGCATATTGATATAAGTGAGACGAGCTTGTAAAAATTTGTGTTCGAAATTTTGTAGGAGGAATCAAAGTCTGATAACATTTATTGTAACATATTTCACAAGTTCATATTGATTACAATCAAATAATTATTAAAAATGTTATATTATTTGTACATTGAATGAGCTTGCATTTTAGACTTGATCTACTAGGAGAGAATTACAACGAACCAATTCGCAAAAGTACCACGAATTGGTACGCGCGAACCAATTCGCGGTTCGTCACCTTTGAGGAGAATTATGTGACTATGACTAGGATAGTAGAGAACTAAACGCAATAAATCTTACCATCAAAAGTGTTAGAATGATTTGTGTAGTGGAACAGGATTTCCAATCAGCACACATTTGTCCATTATAACATGAAGCCCGGTGATGATAAGAGTCCTGTTTATTGTATAATTAACAATTAAATAAGACAATTAAGTGGTAAACCAATGATTTTTACATAAGTAAACCACAAAATAGTCTCTGACTTTGTATTAACACTCTCAAATAGATCCATTAGATTATGATTATCCGTCAATTCGCGAGTTTTTTTAAAACCACCAGTGAGATACACGCAAAATATGTACAAACCATCATATTTGCCGACCACCTATGAACTGATCGATTAACCAACCAAAGTTAGCCTCAGCCATTATATATCCTCTTTAACGGTCGGATGATAATAAAAAGTCATAGCACAAGGGTAATTTCTCCTTAACAATAAAATATATTGACACGAGGGGAACATATTTACTAGTTATTAGTTATATCATCGGCAATCACCCGGACAGATTCCTTTGCTTTGCTTTGCTTTGGCATGAAATCGAAAAGATATAACATATTAAATAAATAAATAAATAAAATAACACTAAATTAATAAGGTTTTTTTTTGTCTAGTAGACTCCAAGGTTCAAACCCCGGCCCGTATATAATATATGTAGATGTTCCTCCCAGCTTAGCTAAGCTGACGGGGACTGAGACGAAAAGTTTTGATTTCTAAATAAGTAATTTATTTACTTAAAAGATTTCTAATATGTAGTGGACCTCTTAGCTTTAGAGGTTTTGACCAGGAAAATTGAATGATGGGTTGTCTTATATCTGACTCTATTAAATCATCAAATTTGTCTCTATATAACATAACCAGTTATTATCAATTAAGTCTCTACATTTTAACAACTTATTATCAATTTGATCCCTAAATTTATTCATTTAATCTCAATTTAGTCTCTAACATATTCTTTGAAAGACTAATATAATTTGTGAGAACCCATATAAAATATTCACAAAGTTTGAAATTAATTTGAGAATGTCCTACAAAGTCAGGAACATCAGCAAGAGAAAACTGACTTGCGGGATAGAAGTGGACTGAGGAGGAAATGAGTACGCCCAACAACAGAGGTTTTCTGCAATCTTCCGGATTGAACCAACTCTTCCAGATTCTTGGCGATAACTCCATCCATACAATGGGAACCATCGGAGAACATAAGGCGGAGGCATCGTTGGCCGTTAACGACAGTACCATCGGCAGTATCATCGGTTAACAACCATCGGCAGTACAAGAGTGCAATGAAAAATCTGTCAATGACCTACTACAAACATCTCTTCGAATATTGGATATTTGTAGTACAACTAAAGTTTGTCTTTCTATATCAAAGGAAAACATGCATGAACTACCGTCAGTCATCAGAAGAAAGAAAGGAATTGAAACTGGATTCACAGTCGAGAAATATTTGGCTTTTAGGAAGAACACGAAGAAGCAAATTCGAAAGGTGTTGGTAAATTTGAAAACAATGAAGAATGAGTTGATTGCTTCTTCCTTAAGCAACAAAGACAATAGCTCTTCACCTATGCTTGGATTATTGAAAGAGGTAGAAGCAGTCACTATGTGCTCACTAGAATATTTGTTACTGTTTATCTCTAATCCAAAAAAGACACTCAAAGCACAGAAGATGGTCAACAATATCCAAGTTGATGCATTCTAAAAGAGCAGTTTGTGATTCTCATGAATCAGATACAAATGAAATTGAGAAGGTGGATGCAGCTTTGAAGTTTTCATCTTCTGAGAATTTTCAAAGTCATACGGAAAATTTGGAGATGTGCATTCAAGATCTAGATAAATAGGAGTTGAACAAATCTCAAGAAAATTAATTAGAAATAGAGTTAACCTTCTTAACATTTTCAACCACTAATCATAGTGCCTTATATGATTTTTGTGCACTCAATTTTCGCAAAAATATCCATACCCGCGGATATCTGCGGATAAAATTCGCAATGGGCATAGAGCGGATGCTTTATTGGATATCCGCGGATAAAATAAGTGGATATTTCAATTATCCGCATTTAATGAATACGGATGCAGGTTTAATACTATTCGCGCCCGCGGATATCCATACCCGCTAAATAATTAATAAAATTACTTAAATATCTCAACTTAAATATAAATTCTATTTTATATTTTATGTTTTTTTCATATAGAGAAAACTTTTCATATTTCTTTATCATTTTTGAGGAAATATTTTTGAGTTTCTTACATAATCCTCCTCTTTTTTTTAATAAAATTCCTTTTTGCAATTAAAAAAAATGCGAGAGCATAATATATGAATATTATGTGTTAGTAATATTTTGTATTTTAAAAAATTAACTAATTTTTGTTCTAATAATTAGGTTTTTTTTATAAAAAAATGTTATCCGTGGATATCTGTTAATATCCGCGGATACTTGAATATCTGTGGATTACCCACTTTACGGATGTCTGCACGGATATGGAGAAGACATGGATATAATATTTATCCAATGTAACAGACACGAATATCTATATCACACTATCCGTGTCCATGGATATCTATTGACATCCTTACTCATGAGTGTCTCATAATTGTAAATGGATGTGATTGGTGATTATATAGTCTTTCTAATATTGAATATTACAGTAGTATTTAGAGATCAAATCCTTGTATGTTTCAAAATTGCTAAATCGTTTCTCAATTTGCATCACATGATGTTGTGGAATTGCCTTACAAACTCAGAAATAGAAAATCAGGAAACAAGTGGCGCACTGGGCGCAGGTCAACGGGCGTCAGGAGCACTCCAGAAACAACTGTTGGTGTTGTCACTTGCGCTGAGCGCGGGTCTTATGGCGTCGGGCGTAGGTATGCATGAGAGTATAAATACAGCACGCGTTTTCTGTTGAAAGTAAGAGTTTTTTAGGGTTTGCAGCCAATCAAAAAACTAGGGTTTATAAAGAATTCTCTTGGCAATAATTCTAGAGACTGGGAATTGATTCAACACCTTGGAAACACTTGTAATTGAATTTCTTGGTCACTGGAGAAATTCGGGACTTCGGTAGAATAGCATCAAAGCTATTTCTTGTAACCCTTGTTTTGAGATTTCATTGTAACTGAGAAACTTAATTGATAAGAAGAAAGGAGAGCTGCCCTCTCCCCCAGACGTAGGTTCATTAACACCGAACTGGGTAAATAAACAAACGTGTCTTTTACTTTTCCGCCGATTTTATTGTTCGTGATTCTTATTGCTTGTTCTTGCTTTATTTGGTTTGCTCAATTTATTTGCTCCACATATTAAGGTTATTGATGTGAGTTAATTGGATTCACAACAATTGGCGTCCACCGTGGGGCAAAGGATCAAACGAATTGAGTAGCATGTGTTCTAATTGGGATATCGAGAAATTCACCGGGAGTAACGACTTCGGTCTGTGGAAGGTGAAATATAGGGCAATACTAATCCAACATAAATGTGTAGAGGCGCTAAAGGGTATGACACATATGTTGGCAACTCTCTCTGATGCGCATAAGACCGAGATGGATGAGAAAGCACTCAGTGCTATTATTTTGTGCCTCGGTGATAAGGTGCTAAGGGAGGTTGCTAAATAGAAGACTGTTGTTGAGGTGTGGACCAAACTTGACTCATTGTATATGACCAAGCCACTGACACATAAACAACTACTAAACAACAACTGTACTTTTTCTGTATGGTTGATAATAAGTCGGTTGTAGAGCAATTGGCGGAGTTCAACAAAATTGTTTAAGATTTGGCGAACATCGATGTAATTCTTGAAGATGAGGATAAGGCTTTCCATTTGTTGTGTGTTTTTCCTAAGTCACTAGAGAATCTCAAGGATGCTTTGCTTTATGGCAAAGAGGGCACTATCACCTTGAATGAAGTTCAATCGGCTCTGAGAACCAAGGAATTAACCAAGTTTAGAGACTTGAAGGTTGATGATATTGGAGAAGGCTTGAATATCTCAACGGGAAGAAGTGAGAATCAAAGTAAAAGAAAGGGGAAGAAGCATAGGTCTAAGTCTAGGCCAAGAGGTAATGGTGACACAACAAAATTTAAATGTTACCATTGCCACACACCAGGTCACTTCAAGAAGGACCGTCCTCGGAGAGCGGGCGGTGGTGGTGGTAGTTCGTCTGCTCAGATTGCTGTTAGTGAAGAGGAATGTTATGAGAGTGCAGGAGCACTACTGTGACTAATTGGGAACTTGGGAAAATCTGGGTCATGGACTCTGGATGCTCATATCACAGTTGTCCGAGAAATGAGTACTTTGAGACAATTGAAAGAAAGTGGAGTTGTGCGCCTTGGTAACAATAAGGTGTGCAAGGTTCAAGGTATGGGTTCTATCTGACTCAATGTTTGATGATCGTGATTTCCTTTTGAAGAATGTGAGGTATATCCCTGAACTAAAGTGAAATTTAATTTCCATAAGCATGTTTGATGGTCTAGGGTATTGCACTAGAATTGAAAGTGAAGTGATGAGAAATTCTCATGGTGCATTAGTAATAGCTAAAGGGTCTAAAATTAATGGTCTTTATATTTTAGATGGTTTCACTATTATTTCTAATGCATTGTTAGTTAGTGTAGAAACTGATGACATAACTAAACTATGGTATTTGAGGTTAGGGCATGTCAGTAAAAGAGGTTTAGTTGAATTAGCTAAACAGGGCTTGCTAGGAAAAGAGAAATTGAACAAACTAGATTTTTGTGATAACTGCACACTAGGCAAACAACACAAGGTGAAGTTTGGGGGTGGGAGTGCATAAGTCTAGTAGACCATTTGAGTATGCTCACTCGGACCTTTGGGGTCCAGCATCTGTTCCCACTCATGGGGGAGGTTCATATTTTCTTATAATTATTGATGATTATTCTAGAAGGGTATGGGTGCACATTATTCAAAATATGGGTGACACTTTTGAAAAGTTTAAGAAATGACATACTCTAATAGAAAATCAAATTGGAACTAAACTGGAAGCTTTAAGGACTGACAATGGCCTGGAGTGTGTTTCAGAGCAGTTTAATGAGTTTTGCAGGAAAAATGTATAAAGAGGCATAGAACCGTTGCATACACACCGCAGTAGAATGGTTTTGCTGAAAGAATGAACAAGACCTTGTTGGAGCGGGTGAGGTGTATGTTGTTGGGAGTTGGACTATCGAAAAGTTTCTGGGGAGAAGCTGTTAGTACAACAGCATATTTGATCAACAGATGTCCATCAACAATAATTGATCTAAAGACACCTATGGAGGTTTGGAGTGGCAGGCCGTCTTTGGAGCTCTAGCATAAAGTGGGTAAATACACCTATGGAGGTTTGGGCACGGGTACGCGTGAGAGTATAAATACAGCACACATTTTCTGTTGAAAGTAAGAGTTTTTTAGGGTTTGCAGTCAATCAAAAGACTAGGGTTTATAGAGAATTCTCTTTGCAATAATTCTAGGGATTGGGAATTGATTCAACACCTTGGAAACACTTGTAATTGAATTTCTTGGTCTTGGGAAGAAATTCGGGACTTTGGTATAATAGGATCAAAGTTATTTCTTGTAACCCTTTGTTGGTGTTTAGTATGTTGGCATCATTTTGCTAAAACAAATATACAAACAAGATGTTTGATGTAATGTTCCAACATTTGGGACGTGTTCAGTATGCTTTGATTTTGCGCCATAATCATGAAATTTGTTTATATAAGGAAACCACGTCCTTTTACTTGTGCAACAAGATGTGTGGCTGTCCAGAATCAATGTTGTGTTTATTTCCTAAAGATATTCAAATATTTTAGGAAACTTTGTATTTGGTTCAAATATATTTGGAAACATTTATGGAAAGAAGATATTTGATTCAAGAATTTGTGAGCTGGAGATTTCGTGAGTCAGCTCTGTTTTGAAGCCCAAGATATTCATCAAGTACGTGTTGACTGAAGGGTATATAACACAAGACAAAAACCTAATTGTTTCACTTGAGCCGTCATTGAAATATAGAGCTTTTAGGGTTTGAGTCTTTGTTAATTGTGAGCCTTTCTTGTGTCACCTTGATGCAAGTTTAGGACTGTCTTTTGAGTTGTAATTTGTGAATCTCTCCAAAGCTTTGAAGCACGGAGATTGATAGTTTATTGTTATCACTCTAAGCCTTTAGGTACGAGTGGTTTAGTTTCTAGGAGTGTGTCTCCAAATCTTTATGTGTGTTTATTTGTAGACAGTGCTGTCTGTACTGTTTGAGAGGAAGTGAGATGGGATCTCAGGTCTAGGAGTTCCTAGGTTGAAGTTGCACGGGTAGTTGCTAGGTGATAAGTTGTAAACGGGGCGTTTGCTGAGAACTTAGAACTAGGACTGCTATAGTGGATTTCCTTCCTGGATTGGTATCCCCCAGAGTAGGTAGCTGTTGTGCTCCGAACTGGGTTAACAAATAATCTGTGTCTTTTATTTCTGTTGTTTATTTTGCGTGCTTAAGTTGATTTTCGTACAGTGAATGTTCTAACATCACATACAACATTTATAGTGTTGGAACATTTCATTCAACATCTTTATCCTGTGTGCCGGAATTTCACCCTTGTTTTTGGATTTCATTGTAACTGAGAAACTTAATTGATAAGAAGAAGGGAGAGTTGCCATCTCCCCCAGACGTAGGTTCATTAACACCGAACTAGGTAAACAAACAAACGTGTCTCTTACTTTTCTGCCGGTTTTATTGTTCGTGATTGTTATTGTTTGTTCTTGCTTTATTTGGATTGCTCAATTTATTTGCACACATCAAGGTTGTTGATGTGAGTTAATTGGATCCAAATTAAGAAATCGCGGGTTTTATCAGTTTGATGATTTTCGACCCGATTCCAACCAAACCCGACCGATGTTCATCCCTATTTATAGGTGTTGATGGCATATTCTAGATATTTGATTCTAAATCCAATCCTTCATGTCCTAATACAAATCTAGTACTATTTACTTATTCTTACTAACTACTCAAGTATTCTAGAAGGTTCTACAAGTTTACATCATCACTTAATAAGTAAGAGTGATTGTAGGTTTTTAGAAAAATCTAGAAATGTGCAACATAATTTAACAATTATGTGTCCATCCACGTCAAATGTCACATGTATAAGGACATATTTAATTTATTTATTTATTTATTGACAATATATAACAGAGACCAATTTGATAGTTATTATATGAAAAATGTTAAACAGTGTCTCGGGTCAATAGTTAAGAAAATAAAAATAGTAATTTAATGCCTTGAAATCTTTTTTTTTTTTTTTTAAAAAAAATTGTTCCGACTTTTTATTTGTACTTTTTGTTTAAATCATTATTCTGAAGTCGCACTTTAACCTGACCCTTATTATATTTACGTTTCAAAAAAAGTCATCAAATTAGTGTGTGGTTGGGTGGCGGTCGGAGTTATGCGTCGATGGAACTTCACCACAAACCTCCACAGTCTACTGGCACCACCACTTTTAAAATTAATTTTTTTTAAAAAAATTATTAAAATTAGTAATATAACATTTAATTTAAATAATTTTATACTATTAAAATACATGTTTTGGGGCCAGTTAAAAAATTGTTTTGAGCTTTTTTAACTCAAAAGCAGTGTTTAGGCTGAATGCAGTCATTCATTCAGCAAAAGAAGGAAAAAACTGTTTTATAAATTTTTTTTAAAACATATGTAAAGAGAAACTTTATTGTAATGACATCCTTCATCTTGAAGTTTTCTCTTCCCACCCACCAAATATCTCTTTCACCCCCCGAATTTCCGATTTTGCCCTTGGTCAAAAAGTTCGGAACGTATTTTCCGAACTTTTTTTTTGCCTTGAATGAATTTCGGATTGTGTTTTCCGAAAGTTTTGTCGAATTTACACTAGGAAAAAATTCGGAAAATACGTTCGGAACTTTTTAACAAGGGCAAAATCGGAATATTAGGAGGTGAAAAAGATATAGGCGGGTGGGAAGAGAAAGCATCCTTCATCTTTGTATCATATATTATATATATTATGAATAGATTGAGAAAGGTAACTTGACTTATACATGCAACAAACCTCTTCAGTGCAAAAAACATGCTATTAGCGACTGTCAAAACCGTAGCTAAATGGAAATTTAACTATGGCTAATAATGTTTGCCACGTAATCAGGGGCAAAGCTAGGTGTATGGGTGGGGTAGCCAATGTTGGAACAAAGTTGGTTCTAATATAACCCAAGTAGTTTTGATGATAACAATAGTATTAATATACAATAGGGAGTACTGATAATTTACTCTAGTGTGCAGGTATATAAGTTAAAATTTTATACACAATAGAAATTGAAGTTCTGGTTGCTATGCTAAGAAGCGCTCCCAGAAGTTGGAAAAAGCAAGTTCTGGAGAATGACGCCAGAAGTTGTGGTCACCAGAAGTTGTCTAGTCAAAATCAACCAGAAGTTAAACTCATCAGAAGCAGAGTTTCATCTCAAAATTCTGATGATGATGAAACAGCAGAATTTGTCAGAAGAACATTCTATTCTCTATAACGACTATCATCTAAATGGCAAATTCAGGAGAGGCAGAAGAAACCTCTTACAAGACCGTTATCCTCATGAAAATGACGTTTGTACTATTGTACTATCTTTATTTTCCTGATATGGGCGAATATTCGAAATCAAGGCTCAGATTTTAATCTTTACTTGATTTGAATAAGCACATTTCAAATGAAAATATTAGTACAGTACTACGTAGCTGTTTTCATCTTTGTCCGCTCAAATTCAAGACGCTCCAACATCATCTATAAAAGGAGGAAGAATTTGAAGCCAAATATAACACACTTACGAAGAACAAAAGCGCTGTTATACTGCTGAATTTCAAAGAGCATTTTTAACTTAGATACAACTTGAGCTTATATCAAAATTCAGGACAAATAGCTTTCAACTTCTGACTAGTCAGTTGTTGAACCTTAGTTTTCTTTTCAAGAATTCTAAGATAAGTCCTGTTTTAAAGTTGTATTATTTTGTTCTAAGAACTCTGATATTGTTTATCAGTTGTTCAAACATTGTATTTATTATTTGTGTTAGAAGTCTCTTGCTTGTGAGCTTGAGCATTGGAAGTCTCTTGTATTGTGTTACTTGAGCATAGGAAGTCTCTTGCAGTTGGCTTGAGCATTTGTAATCTTGTGTGATTATAGTGAAATCCCTTGGAAGTGCAAGGGGACTGGACTACTCTCGGTTTGTGAGAGGAGCCAGTATAAATCTTGTGTGTTCATCTCTTCTTTCTCTTCTCTGTTTTTCTTTCATCATTGCCAGAAGTTGTTTGTGTTTAAAGCTATTCCGTTGCTGATTCTGATAAGTTGCAAAACTTAGAAGTTTTTAAAACTACCCAAAACACAATTCAACCCCCCCCCCCCCCCCCCCCCTTCTTGTGTTTTCACACCTTCAATTGGCATCTAGAGCCCTGGTTCTGTTATATCACTTTGCAGTGAGACAGTTGTTTGTTGTGTCAAAACACTATGTCTGGATCCGGTGAACAAAACAAGAAAACTGAAGGAACTGCTATTCCCTTCAACTATGATGTTGATGATAAAAACAACACCAGCAAAGCTCCTAAGTTCAATGGAGATGGTTCTACCTTCTCTTGGTGGAAAGATAGAATCTACAGTCATCTAGTTGGTATTGATGATGAACTTTGGGACTTAGTTGAAAGAGGAGTAACTTTTCAAGGTTTGGATGAAAGAGGAAGATTAGATTATGATGCAAGACAAGCTTTCACTGATAAGGACAAGAAAGCATACAAGAAGCACCACAAGGTCAAGGATATTCTGATTAGCTGCATATCTCATGAAGAGTACCTTAAGATCACAGATAAATCTACTGCCATGAGTATCTATGATTCTTTGTGTTCATCTTATGATGGAAACAAACAGGTACAGGAGGCAAAAGCAACACTTTTGATCCAACAGTATGAACTTTTTAGAATGAAAGAAGATGAGAACATTGAATCTATGTTTTCTAGATTCAAAGTTCTGGTTGCTGGTCTTCAAGTTCTGAAGAAAAGTTATACTACTTCTGATCATGTGAAGAAGATTCTCAGAAGCTTACCTGCTAAGTGGAGACCTAAGGTCACTGCCATTCAGGAAGCAAAGGATTTAGACACCCTAAGCCTGGAAGGTTTAATTAGTTCACTCATGAGTCATGAGATTGAGCTAGCTTTTGATGAACCTCGGAAGAGAATGAAGTCTTTGGCTCTGCCAGCTACTTCTGGATCTTCTAAGGCTCTAAAGGCTAAGGTTGTTGAATCTGAGGCAGAAGAATCTTCTGCAGATGATCAAGAAGAAGGATCAGATGATGATGTATTTGCACTTCTGACCAGAAAGTTCCAGAAGTGGACAAAAAGAAAGCCAAGATATTCTGGTAGAAGTTCTGGATCTAAAGGTTCTGGTTACAGAAGTTCTGGAAACAAAGAATTGCTTTAACTGCAACAAGCCTGGACACTTCATTGCTGATTGTCCTGAATTGAGCACCAAAGGAAAAGGAAGAAAGAGCACTTTCAAGAACAAAGCTAAGAAGAGTCTTCTAGCTACATGGGAAGATCTTGACAAGCTGTCTGATGATGAAGCTGAAGATGCAGAAGCTAACTTGGCACTCATGGCCACAGCAGAATCAGATGTTGAAAGTGATGTTGAGTCAGATTTAGAAGACATTGAGCATGTTATTTCTAAACTATCTGATGCTCAACTCTCTAAGGCTTTAAAAGATACTGTGATGAAATACATGGAAAAATCAAATGAGCTAGAACTTTTTAAACAAAAGTTTGACATGCTCAATGATAAAGTTAATCATATTCAAGAAGACTATAAGAAGTCCTTAAAGACAATTCAAGTTCTTGAAAATGGATGCAGATCATGTAACAAACCCTATGATAAGCATGAGATTGCTCTTCAAGAGTTTGTTCATCACAATATTGACAAGCATAAATTAGCCTCTATGATTTATGGTGCTGGCAAATACACTGGACAGGGTTTGGGAAGTACTGTCAAAGGAAACTCAAATCAGTCCGTGTGCATAAGCAAAACACCTTCTGATCTTTATTCTAATTTTGTTTCTAGTAATGGTACAGAAAATCCAAAAGTGTCAGATGCTCAAGTAAGCGTGGAGTTTTTGAAAACCTCTGCTCTCATTGCTTCAGTATCCAAGTCTAGTAAAGGAGTACAGAAGATCTTCAAGCCTAAGAGTATTCGGGGCATGGGATCAGGCTGTACAAACTTGAAAGCTGGTTTGCTGACACATTCTGGATCAAGGTCCAAAGGAAAGGTTAAGCCTAAACCTGTTTTTCAAGGCTCGCCTCACCTTGGACCCTCTGGAAGTTACAAGAGACAGAAGATAGATAAAAGAACTAACTTTAGAGGACTCATCAGAATATGGGTACCAAAGTCTGAGATAATGTTTACTGCAGGTATGCATCCCAAGAAGAAGGCAAAGCTCATGGTATCTGGACAGTGGATGTTCACGACACATGACAGGAGACAAGCACTTGTTCCTCATCCTGAATCTAAGAGAGTGAGGAACTGTAGGATTTGGTGGGAACCAAAAAGGCAAAATCATTGGTATAGGTAAAGTAGGTAATTCTTCTCTTACTATTTCTGATGTTTGGTTGGTTGATGGACTACAACATAATCTACTTAGCATAAGTCAATTATGTGACAGTAATTATGATGTTGTGTTTAATAAGAATTCATGTACTGTAATTAACAATTCTGATAAATCCATTTTGTTTAAAGGCTGTAGAAAAGGCAATGTTTATAAAGTTAATTTATCTGATCTGGAAGATCAGAATGTGCTTTGTTTATTGACTCCAAGCTTAGCAAAGATAATCTTGTAAGAGGCCTTCCTAAATTGACTTATCACTCAGATTCTCTTTGTGACTCTTGTCAGAAAGGGAAGTTTGTCAAAAGCTCATTTAAACTTAAAAACATTGTTTCTACTTCTAGAACTTTAGAACTTCTGCACATTGATTTGTTTGGACCAGTTAGCACTGCTTCACTCAATGGAAAGAAGTATGGACTAGTCATTGTTGATGATTATAGTAGGTGGACTTGGGTAAGATTTCTGAGATCTAAAAGTGATACATATGAAGATTTTAGTGTCTTCTGTGCCCAAATTCAAAATGAAAAAGATTTAAAGATTTTAAAAGTTAGAAGTGATCATGGTGGAGAATTTGAAAATGAACCTTTTGAAAACTTTTGTGAAGAACATGGAATCTTCCATGAGTTCTCTTCTCCTAGAACTCCACGGCAAAATGGAGTTGTAGAAAGAAAGAACAGATCTTTGCAAGAGATGGCTAGAACCATGATGCATGAACATTCTTTGGCAAAATTTTTCTGGGCAGAAGCAGTAAGCACTACTTGTTATATTCAGAACATAATCTATATTAGACCTATTCTGAATAAAACAACATATGAACTTTTTAGAGGAAGGAAACCCAATATCTTTTATTTTCACCAATTTGGTTGTACATGTTACATTCTGAATACTACAGTTCATCTTAAGAAATTTGACTCTAAAGCTAGTAAGGGTATCTTCATTGGATATTCTAAGCGCTCCAAGTCATACAGAGTGTATAATTCTGAAACTCAATCAGTTGAAGAATCTATGCATGTAAGGTTTGATGACAAAATGCCTGACCATGAAAAGTCAGAGCCTGTTATAGAAATTTCAGATTCTCAAGACTCAGAAGATGAAGGTTCTGGACCTAATTCCACTCCTGAACTTCTAGAAGCTCTAGAGAACAACCAAGTTCCAGAATCTGATGATCATCAAACAACGCCAACTGAAGATCCTGATCTAGAAGAAACAACTATTCCAAGAAATACCTTCAAGTACAAGTCATCACATCCTGAAGAGCTTATCATTGGAAATAAGAACATTCCTAGGAAGACAAGATCAAGTTTTAGGGATGAAGAATCCTTATTTGGTCTAGTTTCCTTGATTGAACCTAAAACCACTAATGAAACCTTATCTGATGATGCTTGGATAGTTGCAATGGAAGAAGAACTGAATCAATTTCAGAGAAATGATGTATGGGATCTGGTACCCAAACCAAAAGACAAGAACATTATTGGAACAAAGTGGGTATACAGAAATAAGCTGAATGAACAAGGAGAAGTAACAAGAAACAAAGCTAGACTTGTTGCACAAGGATACAGTCAACAAGAAGGCATTGATTATACAGAGACTTATGCAATAAGAGTGCATTTCTTATGATGTCAACAACAACATCACACTTTATCAAATGGATGTTAAGAGTGCATTTCTGAATGGAGTAATTTCTGAAGAAGTATATGTCAAACAACCTCCAGGATTTGAAGACATTTCAAATCCAGATCATGTGTTTAGATTAAAGAAGTCGCTTTATGGACTCAAACAAGCTCCCAGAGCTTGGTATGAGAGACTAAGTAACTTTTTGGTTGACAATGGTTTTGTGAAAGGTCAAGTTGACAATACATTATTCAAAAAGACTCTGAAGAAAGACATTCTGATCATTCAAATCTATGTTGATGACATCATTTTTGGATCAACTAATGCTGGACTGTGCAAGAACTTTTCTAAGATGATGCAAGATGAATTTGAGATGAGCATGATGGGAGAATTGAAGTACTTTCTGGGAATTCAGATCAATCAAACAAAGAAAGGAAACTTCATTCATCAATCAAAGTATATCAAAGATCTTCCGAAGAAATACAATTTGGAAGATTGCAAACCCATGAACACTCCAATGCATCCTACATCAAGTCTTAGCAAAGGTGAGTCTGAAGGTAAGGTTGATCAGAAGTTATATAGAGGTATGATTGGATCTCTTCTCTATCTAATAGCTTCTAGACCTAATATTTTATTCAGTGTATGTTTGTGTGCAAGATTTCAGTCAGATCCTAGAGAATCTCATTTTACTGCTGTAAAGAGAATCTTTAGATATCTGAAGGCTACTTGTAACATTGGATTACTGTATCAGAAATCTGATGATTACAAACTGATTGAATTCTGTGATGCTGACTATGCTGGTGATAAACTTGAAAGAAAATCCACTAGTGGAAATTATCAATTCATTGGTGAGAATTTGATTTCTTGGGCCAGTAAAAGGCAAACCATCATAGCTATGTCAACAGCAGAAGCAGAATACATTTCAGCAGCTAAGTGTTGTACACAACTGCTTTGGAAGAAATATCAATTGGAAGATTATCAAATAAGCAGTCACAATATTCCTTTATATTGTGATAACACTGCTGCCATTCATCTTTCCAAAAATCCTATTCTACACTCAAGAGCTAAGTATATTGAGATTAAACATCATTTAATAAGAGACTATGTACAGAAGGGTGTTATTGATCTTAAGTTTATTGATACTGAAAATCAATGGGCTGATATCTTTACAAAACCCCTGGTTGTTGAAAGATTTGATTTTATCAAAAAGAATCTTAATATAATGGAAATTTGTGAATAAGCTGAAACTCTGGTGAAGAATATTATTTTATGGAAGTTCTGGAAGTTTATCAGAAGTTAGGGGGAGTCAGAACATTTGTATCAGAAGTTTAGACAAACCATCTTCTGGTATCTCTATCAGAAGTTAGGGGGAGTCAGAACTTGTGCATCAGAAGTTTGGACAAACCATCTTCTGGTATTTCTATCAGTAGTTTGCATGAGTGGTTCTGAACATGACGTGGCAGTAACTGTTGAGAAACCTCTTCAACTGCTGTTGCTAACGTGTCAGATATTTAATTAAGCTTCTAATACACGTGTCTGTTTGCTATTAAAGAAAGAAGTTGGTTAATGATGATTGTGTTCTAAATCATTTTGTGAATTGTTAAGTTACTCTTTTACCCTTGTCCTTTCAGTTAGTATGTTTTTGCGCGTTTATTTCCTTTTTAAACTCACTAACTGTTCACATTCACACACTTGTACACTCACTACCTACACTTTCATTTCTTCTAAAACTCAGAGAAATTTCTTTCTTCTCCCAAATTAGCAAACCCTAACCCTAAAACTCAGAATCATGTCGTCTTCATCTGGTAAACAACGACAACAACAACAAGGAGAGCAATTTCTTAATGTCCCTCCTATTGCTGACATTGAAGCCTCAACTCCTGGAGTTCTTACAAAAGATAAAGTGGGTTTTCCCATTTCTGACTTATTCTTGCTTATCGAAAAAGCGGTGGATTTCGAAGGAATAAGAGTAAATGGAGTAGATGGAATCAAGGAAGTGTTTCAAGCGCAAGGGCTACTTATTTTCTTGGACATTCTAAATGGACCTGTCTATCCAGAAATTGTAAAGGACTTCTGGATGAAGGCATAAGTGATTTCTAAAGGCATGTCTCAAATAGAGAGTGATGAAGCGTCTCAAGATGATGGAGGAAACGCTGAACAAAGGAAAGATTTAGAATTTCTGGGTAAAGAGATTCGTTCAGAGGTTGGTGGAGTTTGTATTAGAATCAGACAAGAGCACATTAGGCAAGCAGCAAGGCTACCTTTTTCTGGAGTTGCTCCTCATCCTACTGAAGAATCAAGTCACATTATTCAGGAAGAGATTTACTGCAAGCACTCCACTTCAAAGAGCAACAGGGATAAGCAACAGGGATATGAAACCTTTCTACAAAATGATCTACAAAATTCTATGTGAATCCATTTTACCAAAAGCTGGATCATCTGACCAAGTTTCTCAATACTATAAGACCATCTTATACTATTTGGGAAGAAAGGCTCCTGTGCATTTTGCTAAGGTTATTTTTTATCACATGTGTAGAGCCATCAATGATAGTAAAAATAAAGGCATCACAAATGTGCAATATAGCATATTTTTGTCCTTTATGTTTCACAGAAGTTACTTATTGCAATCATTAAAACATGTTTTCCCTGGATACAGTTCTTTTATTGATGCAAATCCCTCTGTGATAGATGGTGCTACAGTGAAGAGAGTTGTTAGGAACCCTGGTCCTTTGGTTATCCCTCAAGTCACTTTTAAACCAAAGAAGCTTGAAGAGAATAAGTATTTCTTTCTTACTACTGTGTCTAAGGAAGAAGTTGCAGTTGTTGCTGGAATACATAAGAAACTTTTGGAGGAAGGAGAATCTCAGAAGTTGGATGACAGACTTGCTACTAGATATATATTGCCTGTTCAAGATAAGAAGATGAAGGCTGGTGAAAGGCCAGAAGCAACAGAGTTTAGATCCAAGAAAGCAAGAGGATCCACTCCTAAGAAGTCTGTAAGTACTTTTGGTGTAAAGGATACATCAGAAGTTGGAAAGAAGATTGTTGAAGAAACCCCTGTGAACCCAGAGCCTGTTGTTCAAGAAGCAGAGGCAAGTGAAGTTTCAAGAAGGCCACTTAGTACTTCTGGCACTACTGTTGCTGCCCCAGAAGTACCTAAGAAGAAGAAATCAGTGATTAAAAGGAAGAGGCAATTGAAACTGGCTGTTGAAGATCAAGAGGATCTGGAGACACAAGATGCTATAAGGCAAGTTGCAGAATTTACTGCTTGGGAGGAAACAAGCTGGGATAGTGGTGTAGATGCTGAGCCTAATGCATTTCTGGACACTCTTATTCCTAAGGAAGAGTTGGTGATGAGATTGGCAAATCAAGGTATTTACAAAAAGATTAATCTTAAAGATATTCCTGATTATGTCATTAATGGTCCAAAGCATGCTAAAAACATCCCCTATACAGTTCCTGTCAAAAACTCTTTTTCAAAAATCCTTTCTGATTTGGAACCTAAAAACAATTGTATAGTAGAACTTGCTGCTAATGATTCAATTGAAACACTAGTAGTTAGCTTTGTACCATCCCTTGAGTCAATGAGGAGATTTTCTGAACATGTGTTGTCACTAATTTTAGAAACAGGTATTGCTATTCCTGCTCCTGTGGAGAATATTGAGCAAGTAGCCTCAAAAGTTAATGCAGAGGTTGTAACTTCTGATGCTATTCCTCAAAATAGTCCTCATGTGGAAACAATTACTACTCTATCCCTTGTACATGAGTCTACTCACCCTGTTTAACCAAGGTCTGTTGATTCTGAAAAGACCTTTTCTGATCACAACCCTAGTTCTCCTGTAGAAGAACCTTTTGTTGAAACTGCTATATAGCAATCATCTTCTGATATTGTTGTATCCAGTATTCCTGCCCATGTTCAAGCAAATCTACAGAAGATAGCCTTGGATTTAGAGAACCCCTCTCCTCAGAAATCTTAACCACCACTCACAAATGTCCAAAATAACTTTCTTAAATCCTTTGAGCAAGTTATTACACCACCATCAGATCAACAAATCACAATCTTTCCCACAGTTATCCTAGACATTCCATCATCATCCTCTGCCCCAACCCCTCAAAAGGCCATCACTCCAGAAGATGTTAAGCATGTGTTGATGGGCATTAATGATAAAATCAAGGGATTTCATCAAGATTTGCCTATACTTTCTGTTGCACCTGATCAAGTTGATGAAGAGTGTAATGCTCTGTCTGAGATGTGCAAGCAAATGCTTAGTGACTATAGTTCTCAATACAAGAAGGACTATATCATGAACATTGCGAGGAGGAAGTTTACTGAAGCCAAGATTGAGGAGGCAAGAGTGAAAGAAGCTCGGAAGTTATATGATGAGAAGATGAAGTTGGTTATGGCAGAAGCAGAAGATCAGTTATCCACTCTTTATGCTCAGGAAATGGAAAAGATTCTTCAAGTGGATACTAAGCCTATAGGTCTTATTGGCAAGGTTGATTCAGAAGCTGTTATCAAGAAATTAGAACAAATCTCTGCAAAAGCTCTGAAGCAATTACAAGAGAAACTGCTAAACCCTTCTAACCAATCTCAACCCTAGGATTCTGGCACATTGTTTTTGTGTTTTTATTACTATATGTTTTTTAATGTTTTATTGAACTTGTTTAATATTTAATTGTTTGGATGTTATTACATTATTGTGGTTAATTATTATTGGTTTTATTTATATTGTTCAGAAGCTATATATATATATATATATATATATATATATATATATATATATATCAATTGCTGCATACACATAATTGCATTCAAATAAATTTGTTTATTTCATAAAAATTTGCATTACAATAACTTTGCATTTTTCTAGATTTTTGCATTACAATAACTTTGTTCTAAGAACAAATTTTTGCATATAAAAAATCCAGATACATATGAAAACCTAAAAGAAATTTTTACAAGAAGATGACTTGGAAGAACTGAACCAAAGGGTGTTGATCCAAACTTCAACCTTGGAGCCTGGAACCATCAGCTAATATGATGATTCTTCTCAACCTCTCAAGCTACAAATTTCCTGTTTTGGAAACTTGGAGCCTGCCTTCAGTTCGTCCTGCTCATCCTCCTGCATATGGAAAAATCTTTGTTCTTTTAAGAACAGAAGATGGTTGAGAAAATTGCATCTGATTTTTGAGCCAAACTCTTCACCATCTTCACACTACAAGAAAAACACGTTTTTGCGACGGCCAAAAGCCCTCGCAAAAGGCTAAAAGCCGTCGCTAACTACTACTATACAAACGGCCAAACAAAACCAGCGTCCGTCGCTATTTTGCCCGCCGGTAAATTTCCAGACGGCCTAGGTCGTCTGTAAACGGGCATGACGGAATTTGCGACGGCCTGAATCCGTCGCTACAGGCAAACGGTCACATCCCTCTGTACATGTAACGACGGCTTAAGCCGTCGGTAAAATCGGCTTAGCGACGGCTCAGATCGTCTAGAAATCTGGACGGACTGACACAGCAGAGATTCGTTGACTGATTTGCGACGGCTTAGGCCGTCGCTAAATCTGGACGGATTTTTTTTTAAAAATTAAATATTTAATTTTTTAAAAGAAATTAAATATTTAATTTTTTTAAAAAAATTAAATATTTTTTTTTATAAAATTAAATATTTACTTTTTTTTTATAAAATTTATTTATTATTTTGAAAAATACAAATTAACATAAAAATAAATTTAATACATATTAACTATAAATTATTTAAAATAACAAAAATATAAATTAAAAATTCAATAAGGAAATACGATAATTGTCTCGAATTACAAACATAATAGATAATTGTCTCAAATTACAAACATAATATTAAAGTACGATAATTAAACATTCATAATAAAGTACGATAATAATTAAAAAAGTTCTAAAATGAAATACGACAAACATTCATTAAGCACTTCTTCCCCTTGCGTTTGTTCTTCCACCGCTTGTTCTTCCACCACTTGTTCTTCCACCGGCTTCAAAATTCACACCAGCTTGAGCATAGCCACGACCTTGAAAATTTCCACCACCTTGAAAACGAAGTCCGCCTTGAAAATTACCACCACCTTGAAAATTATCTTGACCACTTTGAAAAGATCCACCGCCTTGAAAACTCGGAAAATATCCTCCGCTTTGATTATTTGGATTCCATCCGCCTTGAAAATTTGCATTACTTCCGCCAGCTTGATCATTTGGATTCCACCCGCCTTGAAAATTTGCATTACTTCCGCCAGCTTGAACATTTGGATTGCCTCCTCTTTGAAAATTTGAATTCCCTCCACCTTGAACATTTGGATTTTCCATTGGGTGCGGTCTTCAACAACAAGTCATTACGATTGCAATACAACGCAATGTCTTTTCTTGCATTATCATTATCTTTGGTTTTTCCTTTGACATTCATTACAGTGTTGAATACGTTTTCGAAAACATTTTTTTCAACATGCATAACATCAAGGTTGTGACGCAAAATGTTGTCTTTCCAATACGGCAGATCCCAAAAAATACTCTTTTTTGTCCAATTGTGCGATTGCCCGTAACCTCGCGGTTTTAAAGCAACACCACCAACTATTTGCACATTTGGCTTATCTTTAACTTTATCCCAAACTTGTTCCCCGGTCAAATACCGAGGTGGTCCTCGGGTTTCAATTTCACCCTTAACAAATGCATTTTTATTTCTTCGAAATTGATGATCAATAGGAAGGAATCGACGATGACAATCAAACCACGTAGCTTTCCCACCGTGTTTCAATGTAAAAGCTTTTGTGTCTTCCATGCAATAAGGACATGCCAACTTACCATGTGTCCCCCATCCAGACAGCATTCCATAAGCAGGAAAATCATTGATTGTCCACATCAAAGCTGCCTTCATTTTGAAATTTTTTTTGCGACTGATATCATATGTCACAACGCCTTCCCACAATCTCTTCAAATCATCAATCAAAGGTTGCAAATAGATATCAATACCAGCAGTAGGACTTGATGGCCCGGGTATTACAGCAGCTAAAAACATGTAAGGTTTTGACATACACATTTCGGGCGGAAGATTGTATGGGGTAACAATAACAGGCCAACATGAGTATGGAGTGGCTGATACTTGAGTATACGGAGTAAACCCATCGGAGCATAAACCCAATCGAACGTTTCGAGGCTCTGAAGCAAAACCAGGATTAACTTGATCAAAATACTTCCACGCAAGACCATCAGAAGGATGTCGCAACTCACCTGAACTTCTTTTTTCAACATTTTCAGAATGCCATGTCATTTTTGTTGTGGTTTGCAATGATGCATACATCCTTTGCAACCTCGATACTATGGGTAAATAGAACATAGATTTTCTTGGTACAGGTTTTCTCCTACTTGACCGCGAAATTCTTGTTCCACAATATCTTGGTTCTTGACAAAATTTACATTCAACTAAGTCACCATCACTTGCACCAAATTCGTTATCGTAGAACAACATACAGCCATTGATGCAACAATCAATTCTCTTCACCCCGAGACCTATCTTCGACACTAGTTGTTTTGCCTCATAATATGTTTGCGGCAAATCATCACGGGCAGAGATGGGTGTTGTTTCGAAGCACAATTTGGCAATCAAATCCATGGCTAATTCTGGAACTAGATAATTAGACTTTAAACCCAAAAGTTTAATGCACACTGTCAACTTCGACTCAGTAGAATCTTCAAACAATGGTGCATTTGTATCTTTTAGAAGTTTAAAAAATCTCTGGGCTTCAGCATTCGGAAGTTCATCTCCATATTCATCATCCTCGGCCGGATCATTGTTCACCACATTAAACCCAAGAGCATCTTCTATCATATGATTCATAGAGGCAAAGGGATAATGCTGATTATAATTTTGTGGCGCTAATACTGTTGGTGCAGCTGCTAATACTGCTGGTGCAGCAGTACTACTTGACGAACCACCTTGATCCGAGGTAAATGATTCTCCGTGACTTGTCCAATTCCAATAATTAGGTTGGAATCCATATTTGACCAGATGAAACTTAATTTCATCTTCGCCGCGGAATCTTAAACATTGACATTTCGCACACAGACATCTAATTCCCCCCTCATTCATTACAACGGGCCTCTGTTTTACGCTATCAATAAATAACTGAACCCCTAATTTAAACACTTCTTTAACTTGCCCTCTCATTCCATCGTCAAATCTATCATACATCCACCAACGATCCATGTCTGAACATAAATAGATATTATATATTAAAGTGCGACTCTTTTAATTATTAGTTTTTTTACAAAAGGAAAGGATAAAAATAGGATATTCATTATTTTATATTCTAAATATATATATATTGATTATATTTTTTTAAAAGAAATTATGTTCTTACATTAAAAAGTATTTTATATTACATGTATTTTAAATATAATTGATTACTTTTTTTAAAATATAATTAAAAATATGGTTACTTTTGGCGTGTGTGTGATGTGTAGCATGGGTAGTGTTTTGGCCTTGTATTGGTGGCTAGTGTAGTGCTTGTACATATATACTTAGTACTTCTTGTACATTATTAAAGTTTTGCTCATTCAAAAAAAACTTTGAGCCAAGTAAAAATCTTATAATTAAGTATTTTTTTCTAAAACTAACATTTATTATATAATCTAAATTATGTTTTGAATTAATTTCAAAGTAAAAAATAAGTTAACAAAAAAAATATTATATCCTCAAACAATAATTTTGTCTTTATAATAAAAACTACATTATATGATAATTGTTTTAAATATAACCGATTAGTTTTCTTTAAAGTAAAATACAATAATAATTAAAATTAAAAATTTGATTACTTTGGGTCGAGTAAAAAAGTAATAATTAAGTTCGTAACTTCTTTAAAAAGAAAATTAAGTTCGTAAATCTAATAGTCATTACTTCCTTTTTTAGGTGTTTTGTAGTGGGATGTTTGTTGTGGTTTTCTTTGCTACTGTTGTAGAGGGGTGGTGGTTTTCTTACCTTCTTTTTAAGGGGTTCTCCCCTCTATACTTGATTTTTTTGTATGATTGGTTGCTTAATAATATTTACATAAACTAACTAATTTTATTTATATTATAATTAAAAAATCAGATAATTAAATTACTTAACAAAAAAATTTATATCCTCAAACAATAATTTTTTCCATATATCATAATATTAAACAATAATCTTATAAACAATACTTTTCTTTATTCTACACTTCCATCAAAACTAAATACATACATCATAATTTATTTTAAAATAACACTACTTTTTTTTTTCCTTTGATAACATTTTTTAGCAATACCTAAATACGTACATATAATCATGTTTTTTAAAAATATTGAGTTGCAAATTCGAGTAGGCCAAAAATATTACATAATGAATGTAAATTATATTACTTACTTGTTGTGCCGGGTAGTGTCTGACTTTAAGTTTCCAAAACTAAGCTCCCAATATATTACTAATCAACGATCAAATAAAATTTCTGTAAATAAAAAAAAAAGACACTGTTAATAAATAATACACATAATTACGAAAATTTCATAAATTTAACTAAATTAAATAAAACTTACTTTTTATGTACAACAATGTTTACATGTTGAACTTCAAATCACAGTAAGGGAATTTTATCTACATTTTCTACAACAAAAATTTAAAAATATCAATAAATATAATAAATTGACAATATCATTCAAATATTCAAATAAAATAGTAGAAATTACTCACAATCTATTAAAAATCAAAACTTTGAAGAAGAACAAAAATACTATATAAGATGAAGAAATATAGAGAGATGTTGGAGAAATTTTAGAGAGAAGTTGGAGAATTATAAGAGAAAATCGTGTAGCTTCAAATGAAATGGAAGAAGAAAATATATCTTCTCTTCAATTTTTGACCGTTGCAGGAGCAACCAATACAAATGCTCCGTCCAACACCATTACCGACAGCCTGGGCCGTCATTAAAGGCTCCGCGTCCTTCAAGGTCTGACTTCGCACTGCCCAACGCTGACGCGTTTTTTTTTTTTTTTCGTCCACCTTTAGCGACGGCCTAAGCCGTCGGTATATCCGTCAACATTTATGGACGACTTAGGCCGTCAGGAAATGAAGCTTTAGTGACGGACAGAGCCGTCAGTAAATCTTGGACGACCATGCTCACAACTTTTATTATTTTTTTATTTTTTTGACGGCTTTTGTGTCTGTAGCGACGGCCCAGGCCGTCACTAAATTCCAGACGGCCCAGGCCCTCTATATCCAATTTAAAAATTCGTCTGTAAACCAGGTTTTTCTTGTAGTGTCATATGTTTCTTAGAAATCATATTCCATGTGGTTGCATCTCTTGTTGATGAGATTCTACCCTGTTTCTCCTCTGAAAATTTCTTAAACTCATTTCTTTCAATCACTCTTCTATCCTCATCAATATTTTCTCTCATTTTGTTGAAGAAATATCATGGAAGTGTTGAGTGAAATGACAAAGAGTATGGTGCGGTTTTATAGTATCTCTGGTTGTTAGAAGTTACCTCGTTTTTCGTTTTTGCATTAAATTCTTTGTGGTTTTTATCATCTTTGAATTTTTGACTTGACTAATTCTTTAGTCACGTGTTTTTTTTACTCTTTCTTTTTCTTTTATTCTTTTTGTTTAATGACAAAAGGGGGAGTAAGAGTAAATTAATTTAAGAACACTAACTGAAGCCAAAATTAAAATTTATTCATTTATTTTCAGTTATTGAATATTATCAGTTATAATTTTGAAAAGAAAATTTTTCTATTGAGATTAGAACTTTCTATACATGATACACGTAATAGAAGATTGCATTTTTCTCTTAGGTAGATCTGACCAAGAAAGAAAGCTTACAAACCTATCTTCTGGAAGTCAAGTGTATAATGAAGTTCTGGATTCAATGTTAAAATTTTAAAACTATTTTAATCATTCATTACTGAATTCAGGGGGAGCTTGCAAAACTCATAAACCTGAAGGATACACTCTATGATTAAAATAACAACCATTGTAAATTAATACTTGGTTTGTCATCAATCAAAAAGGGGGAGATTGTTGGAACAAAGTTGGTTCTAATATAACCCAAGTAGTTTTGATGATAACAATAGTATTAATATACAATAGGGAGTACTGATAATTTACTCTAATGTACAGGTATATAAGTTAAAATTTTATATACACTAGAAATTGAAGTTCTGGTTGCTATGCTAAGAAGCGCTCCCAGAAGTTGGGAAAAGTAAGTTCTGGAGAATGACACCAGAAGTTGTCTAGTCAAAATCAACTAGAAGTTAAACTCATCAGAAGCAGAGTTTCATCTCAAGATTCTGATGATGATGAAACAGCAGAATTTGTCAGAAGAACATTCTATTCTCTATAACGATTATCATCTAAATGGCAAATTCAGGAGAGGCAGAAGAAACCTCTTACAAGACCGTTATCCTCATGATAATGACGTTTGTACTATTGTACTATCTTTATTTTTCTAATATGGGCGAATATTCGAAATCAAGGCTCAGATTTTAATCTTTACTTGATTTGAATAAGCACATTTCAAATGAAAATATTAGTACAGTACTACGTAGCTGTTTTCATCTTTGTCCGCTCAAATTCAAGACGCTCCAACATCATCTATAAAAGGAGGAAGAATTTGAAGACAAATATAACACACTTACGAAAAACAAAAGCGTTGTTATACTGCTGAATTTCAAAGAGCATTTTTAACTTAGATACAACTTGAGCTTATATCAAAATTCAGGACAAATAGCTTTCAACTTTTGACTAGTCAGTTGTTGAACCTTAATTTTCTTTTCAAGAATTCTAAGTTAATTCCTGTTTTAAAGTTGTATTATTTTGTTCTAAGAACTCTGATATTGTTTATCAGTTGTTCAAACATTGTATTTATTATTTGTGTTAGAAGTCTCTTACTTGTGAGCTTGAGCATTGGAAGTCTCTTGTATTGTGTTACTTGAGCATAGGAAGTCTCTTGCAGTTGGCTTGAGCATTTGTAATATTGTGTGATTATAGTGAAATCCCTTGGAAGTGCAAGGGGACTGGACTACTCTCGGTTTGTGAGAGGAACCAGTATAAATCTTGTGTGTTCATCTCTTCTTTCTCTTCTCTGTTTTTCTTTCATCATTGCCAGAAGTTGTTTGTGTTTAAAGCTATTCCGCTGCTGATTCTGATAAGTTGCAAAACTTAGAATAAGTTTTTAAAACTACCCAAAACACAATTCAACCCCCCTTCTTGTGTTTTCCCACCTTCAGCCAAGCTATCCAAAATAATTTTTTTATTTGAATAAGTTAGCATGTATTGTAATTAGCTACTCCGATAATATATATTAGCTACTATAAATAAGTTTATTTGTGAAAAACTAGTAGAAATAAGAAAGTTGAAAGACATCCATTTATTTGATAGATGTATTTCGTCTTATTTTAACATTTTTAATCTCTTAAAAACTACAAATAGAGCTTTATTAACAATAAAAATTATAAAAAAAACAGTCAATTTAATATGTCATTTAATCTCTTAAAAACTGCAAATAGAGCTTTAGATTTGACCCCCTCGTAAAAAATGATTAGCTTCGTCACTGTACATATGTAATCCTTTAGTGTGGCTTATCCGGGCGTCGCAAAATTTAGCCACGTTTAAATTAAACTTTTGCCACACCCCACACCGATATATATACCACTTCAAGTATCAATTTTGTAGAAGCATAAGGATATGTTACTATAATATTATGTTGACATAACAGGTTGGAAAATCTGTAAAGATTAGTGAAAATGAAGTAATTTACAACAGAAGTAAAGTCAGTTAGGGACGGTTACCAGTTTGTTATTCAATTTGAAGGCAATTAGATTAGTTCTAGAACACTGAACACTCCTTGTATCACACTGATTCTATGTAGGTGTAAACACTAGCATTTGTGTCTTTTTAGATTTGTAAATAAAGATTTTTCAGTCTTTCTACTACATTTCCTTTTCTTTGTGTTCTAAGTTTGTTTTGAGTTCAATCTGAGCCTATGGCTCAATTGAACGAGGCACTTACTTATGGAACATAATCGAGGCTTTATTTGTGCAAGTTAATTTGTTGAAGGTTAGAAGAGGGTTAAGTTTTTGTTAAACTAAGAACATTGCAAAATATATTTTAAAATAATTACACATGAATGGACGGTAAGTGAACGACATGTTGCATTGCAAGCAAAATAATTAAATTGTTTGACAAAATTCAAAATGAGAATTTTGTCCATTCACAAATTTTTGGCGTGTAAATGTCAATATGTTACAATTTCAAATATGAGTATCCAGGTGGTATCTTTATTATGAAATGATGTATCTTCATTAGTCTATTTTTATTTTTTGGTAAATAGATGAAATGATAAACTATTAAAAATTCACATATATAAAATAAAGGACTAAAATTCAAACTTCAATTATAGCATCCAATCTAACAATTTTAAAATTTTTATCAATTGAGTTAAAATTTATGCGCATATTACATTTGTCTTTATCTATATGAAAAATGGTTATAATATTAATATGCATCCTTTAGATCTGATATTTGCTAAAAGTCACATTTAATTTATTTAACTTTTTTATCTGATGATGATATAGGAGTACCCTCCAAAATATAAAGGAGGCTCCCACACCTCTGAATCCGATCATTCATTTCATTTCCTTTCTGAGAGCTGACAGAATGTTGATAACTTTATATTTTTGTTTTATGTTTTTTCCAACCATACCACTCAACGGTGGTTAATAACACATGGTTTGGGTTGGGTCCTACTATCACACAAATCAAAAGGAACACAACAACAATAACATGGGATAACTGTAGCTTATTATATTTTCTTGACACGTGTACGGTTGTGGTACTCAAGTCAAATAAAACGAACGAGGGTTGACATGGTGGTGTAGGGCATGAGATCTGCAAGTTGCTGTAGATTTTAGGTTTGAATTATTTCAGTATCATTTTTTATATTGGATCAGTTTATATAAAATTTTGCTCTGGCTTCAAGTGTATCTTCTGCTATTAGGTTTTTTCTTTTTTAAGAATTCAAAGAATATATTAAATGTAATACGCACAAGAGGTGTCTATAAAAAAAGAGTTCAAATACAATGATCTAGATTGAAAAAAAAACTATTTTTTCGTGTTTGTTACCACCATCAAACATAAATTTTGGTGGTAAAGATTAATCTATCAACAGAAGTTGTTATGCCATTAAAAAATCTTTCATCTCTAGCTTTTCAAATAGATCAGATTGAGATAAGTCAAATTGCTTATAAACTGATCCTACTAATAGGTTATGAAATTAGTCATACGAATTTGTCGGTTTTTAAATTGAATTTCGAGTTTTAAAAAAAAACAATTGAAAGAGACCCGTGATTACTTGATTAACATTATGTACTTGTTTTTTTCTTTGCAAAATGTTATTGCCCATTCCTTCATTGATTTCTGATTACTATTAGCCCAAAATGCATAAATAGTTAAACACAAATTATTGTGGTATTTGGTGCCCCATCAATCTCTCTCACAACTCACTGACTGTGGAATCCTTTATCCGCTAATAATATAATATCTCTAAATTTTGGTCTTTAAAATTTCATGGCATATAATCTCTATTAAAAAAAAAGTATACTAATAGTATTTAATTTTATGATACGAACACATCCAAATTGATATGTAAAAAAGGAAAAATCGAATATGGCATGGTTGAATACAAGGAACTAGTGCATGCAAATCCATAAGGGGTCATTGAAAAGGACTATTTAATGGTTTGGTATGGTATGGTGGCTACCCTGTGCACAGATTGAGACATTTTTCTCAATTCGCCTAAGATTTATCGAAAACATGTTTTTAGTAGTGTATTTTATTATCTGAAACCATTATTAGAGGGATTCTGAAACTCTCAAAATTTGTTGCTCCATAATGAGAACCGTCAACCGTGCTTGCAGATGGCTGGCTGGGCTGTGTGTCCAAAATTTGGCGCAGAATTCTGGACACCTTGCAACAATCTCCAATGTACTTTCATGGTCCCCTTGAATCCACCAAACAAACTCAGTTGTCTTGGTTTTATAAACACAAATATCTTTGTATACACAAAAAAAAAAAAAAAAAAAATTAAACCCAATATCTTTTATTTTCACCAATTTGGTTGTACATGTTACATTCTGAATACTACAGTTCATCTTAAGAAATTTGACTCTAAAGCTAGTAAGGGTATCTTCATTGGATATTCTAAGCGCTCCAAGTCATACAGAGTGTATAATTCTGAAACTCAATCAGTTGAAGAATCTATGCATGTAAGGTTTGATGACAAAATGCCTGACCATGAAAAGTCAGAGCCTGTTATAGAAATTTCAGATTCTCAAGACTCAGAAGATGAAGGTTCTGGACCTAATTCCACTCCTGAACTTCTAGAAGCTCTAGAGAACAACCAAGTTCCAGAATCTGATGATCATCAAACAACGCCAACTGAAGATCCTGATCTAGAAGAAACAACTATTCCAAGAAATACCTTCAAGTACAAGTCATCACATCCTGAAGAGCTTATCATTGGAAATAAGAACATTCCTAGGAAGACAAGATCAAGTTTTAGGGATGAAGAATCCTTATTTGGTCTAGTTTCCTTGATTGAACCTAAAACCACTAATGAAACCTTATCTGATGATGCTTGGATAGTTGCAATGGAAGAAGAACTGAATCAATTTCAGAGAAATGATGTATGGGATCTGGTACCCAAACCAAAAGACAAGAACATTATTGGAACAAAGTGGGTATACAGAAATAAGCTGAATGAACAAGGAGAAGTAACAAGAAACAAAGCTAGACTTGTTGCACAAGGATACAGTCAACAAGAAGGCATTGATTATACAGAGACTTATGCAATAAGAGTGCATTTCTTATGATGTCAACAACAACATCACACTTTATCAAATGGATGTTAAGAGTGCATTTCTGAATGGAGTAATTTCTGAAGAAGTATATGTCAAACAACCTCCAGGATTTGAAGACATTTCAAATCCAGATCATGTGTTTAGATTAAAGAAGTCGCTTTATGGACTCAAACAAGCTCCCAGAGCTTGGTATGAGAGACTAAGTAACTTTTTGGTTGACAATGGTTTTGTGAAAGGTCAAGTTGACAATACATTATTCAAAAAGACTCTGAAGAAAGACATTCTGATCATTCAAATCTATGTTGATGACATCATTTTTGGATCAACTAATGCTGGACTGTGCAAGAACTTTTCTAAGATGATGCAAGATGAATTTGAGATGAGCATGATGGGAGAATTGAAGTACTTTCTGGGAATTCAGATCAATCAAACAAAGAAAGGAAACTTCATTCATCAATCAAAGTATATCAAAGATCTTCCGAAGAAATACAATTTGGAAGATTGCAAACCCATGAACACTCCAATGCATCCTACATCAAGTCTTAGCAAAGGTGAGTCTGAAGGTAAGGTTGATCAGAAGTTATATAGAGGTATGATTGGATCTCTTCTCTATCTAATAGCTTCTAGACCTAATATTTTATTCAGTGTATGTTTGTGTGCAAGATTTCAGTCAGATCCTAGAGAATCTCATTTTACTGCTGTAAAGAGAATCTTTAGATATCTGAAGGCTACTTGTAACATTGGATTACTGTATCAGAAATCTGATGATTACAAACTGATTGAATTCTGTGATGCTGACTATGCTGGTGATAAACTTGAAAGAAAATCCACTAGTGGAAATTATCAATTCATTGGTGAGAATTTGATTTCTTGGGCCAGTAAAAGGCAAACCATCATAGCTATGTCAACAGCAGAAGCAGAATACATTTCAGCAGCTAAGTGTTGTACACAACTGCTTTGGAAGAAATATCAATTGGAAGATTATCAAATAAGCAGTCACAATATTCCTTTATATTGTGATAACACTGCTGCCATTCATCTTTCCAAAAATCCTATTCTACACTCAAGAGCTAAGTATATTGAGATTAAACATCATTTAATAAGAGACTATGTACAGAAGGGTGTTATTGATCTTAAGTTTATTGATACTGAAAATCAATGGGCTGATATCTTTACAAAACCCCTGGTTGTTGAAAGATTTGATTTTATCAAAAAGAATCTTAATATAATGGAAATTTGTGAATAAGCTGAAACTCTGGTGAAGAATATTATTTTATGGAAGTTCTGGAAGTTTATCAGAAGTTAGGGGGAGTCAGAACATTTGTATCAGAAGTTTAGACAAACCATCTTCTGGTATCTCTATCAGAAGTTAGGGGGAGTCAGAACTTGTGCATCAGAAGTTTGGACAAACCATCTTCTGGTATTTCTATCAGTAGTTTGCATGAGTGGTTCTGAACATGACGTGGCAGTAACTGTTGAGAAACCTCTTCAACTGCTGTTGCTAACGTGTCAGATATTTAATTAAGCTTCTAATACACGTGTCTGTTTGCTATTAAAGAAAGAAGTTGGTTAATGATGATTGTGTTCTAAATCATTTTGTGAATTGTTAAGTTACTCTTTTACCCTTGTCCTTTCAGTTAGTATGTTTTTGCGCGTTTATTTCCTTTTTAAACTCACTAACTGTTCACATTCACACACTTGTACACTCACTACCTACACTTTCATTTCTTCTAAAACTCAGAGAAATTTCTTTCTTCTCCCAAATTAGCAAACCCTAACCCTAAAACTCAGAATCATGTCGTCTTCATCTGGTAAACAACGACAACAACAACAAGGAGAGCAATTTCTTAATGTCCCTCCTATTGCTAACATTGAAGCCTCAACTCCTGGAGTTCTTACAAAAGATAAAGTGGGTTTTCCCATTTCTGACTTATTCTTGCTTATCGAAAAAGCGGTGGATTTCGAAGGAATAAGAGTAAATGGAGTAGATGGAATCAAGGAAGTGTTTCAAGCGCAAGGGCTACTTATTTTCTTGGACATTCTAAATGGACCTGTCTATCCAGAAATTGTAAAGGACTTCTGGATGAAGGCATAAGTGATTTCTAAAGGCATGTCTCAAATAGAGAGTGATGAAGCGTCTCAAGATGATGGAGGAAACGCTGAACAAAGGAAAGATTTAGAATTTCTGGGTAAAGAGATTCGTTCAGAGGTTGGTGGAGTTTGTATTAGAATCAGACAAGAGCACATTAGGCAAGCAGCAAGGCTACCTTTTTCTGGAGTTGCTCCTCATCCTACTGAAGAATCAAGTCACATTATTCAGGAAGAGATTTACTGCAAGCACTCCACTTCAAAGAGCAACAGGGATAAGCAACAGGGATATGAAACCTTTCTACAAAATGATCTACAAAATTCTATGTGAATCCATTTTACCAAAAGCTGGATCATCTGACCAAGTTTCTCAATACTATAAGACCATCTTATACTATTTGGGAAGAAAGGCTCCTGTGCATTTTGCTAAGGTTATTTTTTATCACATGTGTAGAGCCATCAATGATAGTAAAAATAAAGGCATCACAAATGTGCAATATAGCATATTTTTGTCCTTTATGTTTCACAGAAGTTACTTATTGCAATCATTAAAACATGTTTTCCCTGGATACAGTTCTTTTATTGATGCAAATCCCTCTGTGATAGATGGTGCTACAGTGAAGAGAGTTGTTAGGAACCCTGGTCCTTTGGTTATCCCTCAAGTCACTTTTAAACCAAAGAAGCTTGAAGAGAATAAGTATTTCTTTCTTACTACTGTGTCTAAGGAAGAAGTTGCAGTTGTTGCTGGAATACATAAGAAACTTTTGGAGGAAGGAGAATCTCAGAAGTTGGATGACAGACTTGCTACTAGATATATATTGCCTGTTCAAGATAAGAAGATGAAGGCTGGTGAAAGGCCAGAAGCAACAGAGTTTAGATCCAAGAAAGCAAGAGGATCCACTCCTAAGAAGTCTGTAAGTACTTTTGGTGTAAAGGATACATCAGAAGTTGGAAAGAAGATTGTTGAAGAAACCCCTGTGAACCCAGAGCCTGTTGTTCAAGAAGCAGAGGCAAGTGAAGTTTCAAGAAGGCCACTTAGTACTTCTGGCACTACTGTTGCTGCCCCAGAAGTACCTAAGAAGAAGAAATCAGTGATTAAAAGGAAGAGGCAATTGAAACTGGCTGTTGAAGATCAAGAGGATCTGGAGACACAAGATGCTATAAGGCAAGTTGCAGAATTTACTGCTTGGGAGGAAACAAGCTGGGATAGTGGTGTAGATGCTGAGCCTAATGCATTTCTGGACACTCTTATTCCTAAGGAAGAGTTGGTGATGAGATTGGCAAATCAAGGTATTTACAAAAAGATTAATCTTAAAGATATTCCTGATTATGTCATTAATGGTCCAAAGCATGCTAAAAACATCCCCTATACAGTTCCTGTCAAAAACTCTTTTTCAAAAATCCTTTCTGATTTGGAACCTAAAAACAATTGTATAGTAGAACTTGCTGCTAATGATTCAATTGAAACACTAGTAGTTAGCTTTGTACCATCCCTTGAGTCAATGAGGAGATTTTCTGAACATGTGTTGTCACTAATTTTAGAAACAGGTATTGCTATTCCTGCTCCTGTGGAGAATATTGAGCAAGTAGCCTCAAAAGTTAATGCAGAGGTTGTAACTTCTGATGCTATTCCTCAAAATAGTCCTCATGTGGAAACAATTACTACTCTATCCCTTGTACATGAGTCTACTCACCCTGTTTAACCAAGGTCTGTTGATTCTGAAAAGACCTTTTCTGATCACAACCCTAGTTCTCCTGTAGAAGAACCTTTTGTTGAAACTGCTATATAGCAATCATCTTCTGATATTGTTGTATCCAGTATTCCTGCCCATGTTCAAGCAAATCTACAGAAGATAGCCTTGGATTTAGAGAACCCCTCTCCTCAGAAATCTTAACCACCACTCACAAATGTCCAAAATAACTTTCTTAAATCCTTTGAGCAAGTTATTACACCACCATCAGATCAACAAATCACAATCTTTCCCACAGTTATCCTAGACATTCCATCATCATCCTCTGCCCCAACCCCTCAAAAGGCCATCACTCCAGAAGATGTTAAGCATGTGTTGATGGGCATTAATGATAAAATCAAGGGATTTCATCAAGATTTGCCTATACTTTCTGTTGCACCTGATCAAGTTGATGAAGAGTGTAATGCTCTGTCTGAGATGTGCAAGCAAATGCTTAGTGACTATAGTTCTCAATACAAGAAGGACTATATCATGAACATTGCGAGGAGGAAGTTTACTGAAGCCAAGATTGAGGAGGCAAGAGTGAAAGAAGCTCGGAAGTTATATGATGAGAAGATGAAGTTGGTTATGGCAGAAGCAGAAGATCAGTTATCCACTCTTTATGCTCAGGAAATGGAAAAGATTCTTCAAGTGGATACTAAGCCTATAGGTCTTATTGGCAAGGTTGATTCAGAAGCTGTTATCAAGAAATTAGAACAAATCTCTGCAAAAGCTCTGAAGCAATTACAAGAGAAACTGCTAAACCCTTCTAACCAATCTCAACCCTAGGATTCTGGCACATTGTTTTTGTGTTTTTATTACTATATGTTTTTTAATGTTTTATTGAACTTGTTTAATATTTAATTGTTTGGATGTTATTACATTATTGTGGTTAATTATTATTGGTTTTATTTATATTGTTCAGAAGCTATATATATATATATATATATATATATATATATATATATATATATATATATATATCAATTGCTGCATACACATAATTGCATTCAAATAAATTTGTTTATTTCATAAAAATTTGCATTACAATAACTTTGCATTTTTCTAGATTTTTGCATTACAATAACTTTGTTCTAAGAACAAATTTTTGCATATAAAAAATCCAGATACATATGAAAACCTAAAAGAAATTTTTACAAGAAGATGACTTGGAAGAACTGAACCAAAGGGTGTTGATCCAAACTTCAACCTTGGAGCCTGGAACCATCAGCTAATATGATGATTCTTCTCAACCTCTCAAGCTACAAATTTCCTGTTTTGGAAACTTGGAGCCTGCCTTCAGTTCGTCCTGCTCATCCTCCTGCATATGGAAAAATCTTTGTTCTTTTAAGAACAGAAGATGGTTGAGAAAATTGCATCTGATTTTTGAGCCAAACTCTTCACCATCTTCACACTACAAGAAAAACACGTTTTTGCGACGGCCAAAAGCCCTCGCAAAAGGCTAAAAGCCGTCGCTAACTACTACTATACAAACGGCCAAACAAAACCAGCGTCCGTCGCTATTTTGCCCGCCGGTAAATTTCCAGACGGCCTAGGTCGTCTGTAAACGGGCATGACGGAATTTGCGACGGCCTGAATCCGTCGCTACAGGCAAACGGTCACATCCCTCTGTACATGTAACGACGGCTTAAGCCGTCGGTAAAATCGGCTTAGCGACGGCTCAGATCGTCTAGAAATCTGGACGGACTGACACAGCAGAGATTCGTTGACTGATTTGCGACGGCTTAGGCCGTCGCTAAATCTGGACGGATTTTTTTTTAAAAATTAAATATTTAATTTTTTAAAAGAAATTAAATATTTAATTTTTTTAAAAAAATTAAATATTTTTTTTTATAAAATTAAATATTTACTTTTTTTTTATAAAATTTATTTATTATTTTGAAAAATACAAATTAACATAAAAATAAATTTAATACATATTAACTATAAATTATTTAAAATAACAAAAATATAAATTAAAAATTCAATAAGGAAATACGATAATTGTCTCGAATTACAAACATAATAGATAATTGTCTCAAATTACAAACATAATATTAAAGTACGATAATTAAACATTCATAATAAAGTACGATAATAATTAAAAAAGTTCTAAAATGAAATACGACAAACATTCATTAAGCACTTCTTCCCCTTGCGTTTGTTCTTCCACCGCTTGTTCTTCCACCACTTGTTCTTCCACCGGCTTCAAAATTCACACCAGCTTGAGCATAGCCACGACCTTGAAAATTTCCACCACCTTGAAAACGAAGTCCGCCTTGAAAATTACCACCACCTTGAAAATTATCTTGACCACTTTGAAAAGATCCACCGCCTTGAAAACTCGGAAAATATCCTCCGCTTTGATTATTTGGATTCCATCCGCCTTGAAAATTTGCATTACTTCCGCCAGCTTGATCATTTGGATTCCACCCGCCTTGAAAATTTGCATTACTTCCGCCAGCTTGAACATTTGGATTGCCTCCTCTTTGAAAATTTGAATTCCCTCCACCTTGAACATTTGGATTTTCCATTGGGTGCGGTCTTCAACAACAAGTCATTACGATTGCAATACAACGCAATGTCTTTTCTTGCATTATCATTATCTTTGGTTTTTCCTTTGACATTCATTACAGTGTTGAATACGTTTTCGAAAACATTTTTTTCAACATGCATAACATCAAGGTTGTGACGCAAAATGTTGTCTTTCCAATACGGCAGATCCCAAAAAATACTCTTTTTTGTCCAATTGTGCGATTGCCCGTAACCTCGCGGTTTTAAAGCAACACCACCAACTATTTGCACATTTGGCTTATCTTTAACTTTATCCCAAACTTGTTCCCCGGTCAAATACCGAGGTGGTCCTCGGGTTTCAATTTCACCCTTAACAAATGCATTTTTATTTCTTCGAAATTGATGATCAATAGGAAGGAATCGACGATGACAATCAAACCACGTAGCTTTCCCACCGTGTTTCAATGTAAAAGCTTTTGTGTCTTCCATGCAATAAGGACATGCCAACTTACCATGTGTCCCCCATCCAGACAGCATTCCATAAGCAGGAAAATCATTGATTGTCCACATCAAAGCTGCCTTCATTTTGAAATTTTTTTTGCGACTGATATCATATGTCACAACGCCTTCCCACAATCTCTTCAAATCATCAATCAAAGGTTGCAAATAGATATCAATACCAGCAGTAGGACTTGATGGCCCGGGTATTACAGCAGCTAAAAACATGTAAGGTTTTGACATACACATTTCGGGCGGAAGATTGTATGGGGTAACAATAACAGGCCAACATGAGTATGGAGTGGCTGATACTTGAGTATACGGAGTAAACCCATCGGAGCATAAACCCAATCGAACGTTTCGAGGCTCTGAAGCAAAACCAGGATTAACTTGATCAAAATACTTCCACGCAAGACCATCAGAAGGATGTCGCAACTCACCTGAACTTCTTTTTTCAACATTTTCAGAATGCCATGTCATTTTTGTTGTGGTTTGCAATGATGCATACATCCTTTGCAACCTCGATACTATGGGTAAATAGAACATAGATTTTCTTGGTACAGGTTTTCTCCTACTTGACCGCGAAATTCTTGTTCCACAATATCTTGGTTCTTGACAAAATTTACATTCAACTAAGTCACCATCACTTGCACCAAATTCGTTATCGTAGAACAACATACAGCCATTGATGCAACAATCAATTCTCTTCACCCCGAGACCTATCTTCGACACTAGTTGTTTTGCCTCATAATATGTTTGCGGCAAATCATCACGGGCAGAGATGGGTGTTGTTTCGAAGCACAATTTGGCAATCAAATCCATGGCTAATTCTGGAACTAGATAATTAGACTTTAAACCCAAAAGTTTAATGCACACTGTCAACTTCGACTCAGTAGAATCTTCAAACAATGGTGCATTTGTATCTTTTAGAAGTTTAAAAAATCTCTGGGCTTCAGCATTCGGAAGTTCATCTCCATATTCATCATCCTCGGCCGGATCATTGTTCACCACATTAAACCCAAGAGCATCTTCTATCATATGATTCATAGAGGCAAAGGGATAATGCTGATTATAATTTTGTGGCGCTAATACTGTTGGTGCAGCTGCTAATACTGCTGGTGCAGCAGTACTACTTGACGAACCACCTTGATCCGAGGTAAATGATTCTCCGTGACTTGTCCAATTCCAATAATTAGGTTGGAATCCATATTTGACCAGATGAAACTTAATTTCATCTTCGCCGCGGAATCTTAAACATTGACATTTCGCACACAGACATCTAATTCCCCCCTCATTCATTACAACGGGCCTCTGTTTTACGCTATCAATAAATAACTGAACCCCTAATTTAAACACTTCTTTAACTTGCCCTCTCATTCCATCGTCAAATCTATCATACATCCACCAACGATCCATGTCTGAACATAAATAGATATTATATATTAAAGTGCGACTCTTTTAATTATTAGTTTTTTTACAAAAGGAAAGGATAAAAATAGGATATTCATTATTTTATATTCTAAATATATATATATTGATTATATTTTTTTAAAAGAAATTATGTTCTTACATTAAAAAGTATTTTATATTACATGTATTTTAAATATAATTGATTACTTTTTTTAAAATATAATTAAAAATATGGTTACTTTTGGCGTGTGTGTGATGTGTAGCATGGGTAGTGTTTTGGCCTTGTATTGGTGGCTAGTGTAGTGCTTGTACATATATACTTAGTACTTCTTGTACATTATTAAAGTTTTGCTCATTCAAAAAAAACTTTGAGCCAAGTAAAAATCTTATAATTAAGTATTTTTTTCTAAAACTAACATTTATTATATAATCTAAATTATGTTTTGAATTAATTTCAAAGTAAAAAATAAGTTAACAAAAAAAATATTATATCCTCAAACAATAATTTTGTCTTTATAATAAAAACTACATTATATGATAATTGTTTTAAATATAACCGATTAGTTTTCTTTAAAGTAAAATACAATAATAATTAAAATTAAAAATTTGATTACTTTGGGTCGAGTAAAAAAGTAATAATTAAGTTCGTAACTTCTTTAAAAAGAAAATTAAGTTCGTAAATCTAATAGTCATTACTTCCTTTTTTAGGTGTTTTGTAGTGGGATGTTTGTTGTGGTTTTCTTTGCTACTGTTGTAGAGGGGTGGTGGTTTTCTTACCTTCTTTTTAAGGGGTTCTCCCCTCTATACTTGATTTTTTTGTATGATTGGTTGCTTAATAATATTTACATAAACTAACTAATTTTATTTATATTATAATTAAAAAATCAGATAATTAAATTACTTAACAAAAAAATTTATATCCTCAAACAATAATTTTTTCCATATATCATAATATTAAACAATAATCTTATAAACAATACTTTTCTTTATTCTACACTTCCATCAAAACTAAATACATACATCATAATTTATTTTAAAATAACACTACTTTTTTTTTTCCTTTGATAACATTTTTTAGCAATACCTAAATACGTACATATAATCATGTTTTTTAAAAATATTGAGTTGCAAATTCGAGTAGGCCAAAAATATTACATAATGAATGTAAATTATATTACTTACTTGTTGTGCCGGGTAGTGTCTGACTTTAAGTTTCCAAAACTAAGCTCCCAATATATTACTAATCAACGATCAAATAAAATTTCTGTAAATAAAAAAAAAAGACACTGTTAATAAATAATACACATAATTACGAAAATTTCATAAATTTAACTAAATTAAATAAAACTTACTTTTTATGTACAACAATGTTTACATGTTGAACTTCAAATCACAGTAAGGGAATTTTATCTACATTTTCTACAACAAAAATTTAAAAATATCAATAAATATAATAAATTGACAATATCATTCAAATATTCAAATAAAATAGTAGAAATTACTCACAATCTATTAAAAATCAAAACTTTGAAGAAGAACAAAAATACTATATAAGATGAAGAAATATAGAGAGATGTTGGAGAAATTTTAGAGAGAAGTTGGAGAATTATAAGAGAAAATCGTGTAGCTTCAAATGAAATGGAAGAAGAAAATATATCTTCTCTTCAATTTTTGACCGTTGCAGGAGCAACCAATACAAATGCTCCGTCCAACACCATTACCGACAGCCTGGGCCGTCATTAAAGGCTCCGCGTCCTTCAAGGTCTGACTTCGCACTGCCCAACGCTGACGCGTTTTTTTTTTTTTTTCGTCCACCTTTAGCGACGGCCTAAGCCGTCGGTATATCCGTCAACATTTATGGACGACTTAGGCCGTCAGGAAATGAAGCTTTAGTGACGGACAGAGCCGTCAGTAAATCTTGGACGACCATGCTCACAACTTTTATTATTTTTTTATTTTTTTGACGGCTTTTGTGTCTGTAGCGACGGCCCAGGCCGTCACTAAATTCCAGACGGCCCAGGCCCTCTATATCCAATTTAAAAATTCGTCTGTAAACCAGGTTTTTCTTGTAGTGTCATATGTTTCTTAGAAATCATATTCCATGTGGTTGCATCTCTTGTTGATGAGATTCTACCCTGTTTCTCCTCTGAAAATTTCTTAAACTCATTTCTTTCAATCACTCTTCTATCCTCATCAATATTTTCTCTCATTTTGTTGAAGAAATATCATGGAAGTGTTGAGTGAAATGACAAAGAGTATGGTGCGGTTTTATAGTATCTCTGGTTGTTAGAAGTTACCTCGTTTTTCGTTTTTGCATTAAATTCTTTGTGGTTTTTATCATCTTTGAATTTTTGACTTGACTAATTCTTTAGTCACGTGTTTTTTTTACTCTTTCTTTTTCTTTTATTCTTTTTGTTTAATGACAAAAGGGGGAGTAAGAGTAAATTAATTTAAGAACACTAACTGAAGCCAAAATTAAAATTTATTCATTTATTTTCAGTTATTGAATATTATCAGTTATAATTTTGAAAAGAAAATTTTTCTATTGAGATTAGAACTTTCTATACATGATACACGTAATAGAAGATTGCATTTTTCTCTTAGGTAGATCTGACCAAGAAAGAAAGCTTACAAACCTATCTTCTGGAAGTCAAGTGTATAATGAAGTTCTGGATTCAATGTTAAAATTTTAAAACTATTTTAATCATTCATTACTGAATTCAGGGGGAGCTTGCAAAACTCATAAACCTGAAGGATACACTCTATGATTAAAATAACAACCATTGTAAATTAATACTTGGTTTGTCATCAATCAAAAAGGGGGAGATTGTTGGAACAAAGTTGGTTCTAATATAACCCAAGTAGTTTTGATGATAACAATAGTATTAATATACAATAGGGAGTACTGATAATTTACTCTAATGTACAGGTATATAAGTTAAAATTTTATATACACTAGAAATTGAAGTTCTGGTTGCTATGCTAAGAAGCGCTCCCAGAAGTTGGGAAAAGTAAGTTCTGGAGAATGACACCAGAAGTTGTCTAGTCAAAATCAACTAGAAGTTAAACTCATCAGAAGCAGAGTTTCATCTCAAGATTCTGATGATGATGAAACAGCAGAATTTGTCAGAAGAACATTCTATTCTCTATAACGATTATCATCTAAATGGCAAATTCAGGAGAGGCAGAAGAAACCTCTTACAAGACCGTTATCCTCATGATAATGACGTTTGTACTATTGTACTATCTTTATTTTTCTAATATGGGCGAATATTCGAAATCAAGGCTCAGATTTTAATCTTTACTTGATTTGAATAAGCACATTTCAAATGAAAATATTAGTACAGTACTACGTAGCTGTTTTCATCTTTGTCCGCTCAAATTCAAGACGCTCCAACATCATCTATAAAAGGAGGAAGAATTTGAAGACAAATATAACACACTTACGAAAAACAAAAGCGTTGTTATACTGCTGAATTTCAAAGAGCATTTTTAACTTAGATACAACTTGAGCTTATATCAAAATTCAGGACAAATAGCTTTCAACTTTTGACTAGTCAGTTGTTGAACCTTAATTTTCTTTTCAAGAATTCTAAGTTAATTCCTGTTTTAAAGTTGTATTATTTTGTTCTAAGAACTCTGATATTGTTTATCAGTTGTTCAAACATTGTATTTATTATTTGTGTTAGAAGTCTCTTACTTGTGAGCTTGAGCATTGGAAGTCTCTTGTATTGTGTTACTTGAGCATAGGAAGTCTCTTGCAGTTGGCTTGAGCATTTGTAATATTGTGTGATTATAGTGAAATCCCTTGGAAGTGCAAGGGGACTGGACTACTCTCGGTTTGTGAGAGGAACCAGTATAAATCTTGTGTGTTCATCTCTTCTTTCTCTTCTCTGTTTTTCTTTCATCATTGCCAGAAGTTGTTTGTGTTTAAAGCTATTCCGCTGCTGATTCTGATAAGTTGCAAAACTTAGAATAAGTTTTTAAAACTACCCAAAACACAATTCAACCCCCCTTCTTGTGTTTTCCCACCTTCAGCCAAGCTATCCAAAATAATTTTTTTATTTGAATAAGTTAGCATGTATTGTAATTAGCTACTCCGATAATATATATTAGCTACTATAAATAAGTTTATTTGTGAAAAACTAGTAGAAATAAGAAAGTTGAAAGACATCCATTTATTTGATAGATGTATTTCGTCTTATTTTAACATTTTTAATCTCTTAAAAACTACAAATAGAGCTTTATTAACAATAAAAATTATAAAAAAAACAGTCAATTTAATATGTCATTTAATCTCTTAAAAACTGCAAATAGAGCTTTAGATTTGACCCCCTCGTAAAAAATGATTAGCTTCGTCACTGTACATATGTAATCCTTTAGTGTGGCTTATCCGGGCGTCGCAAAATTTAGCCACGTTTAAATTAAACTTTTGCCACACCCCACACCGATATATATACCACTTCAAGTATCAATTTTGTAGAAGCATAAGGATATGTTACTATAATATTATGTTGACATAACAGGTTGGAAAATCTGTAAAGATTAGTGAAAATGAAGTAATTTACAACAGAAGTAAAGTCAGTTAGGGACGGTTACCAGTTTGTTATTCAATTTGAAGGCAATTAGATTAGTTCTAGAACACTGAACACTCCTTGTATCACACTGATTCTATGTAGGTGTAAACACTAGCATTTGTGTCTTTTTAGATTTGTAAATAAAGATTTTTCAGTCTTTCTACTACATTTCCTTTTCTTTGTGTTCTAAGTTTGTTTTGAGTTCAATCTGAGCCTATGGCTCAATTGAACGAGGCACTTACTTATGGAACATAATCGAGGCTTTATTTGTGCAAGTTAATTTGTTGAAGGTTAGAAGAGGGTTAAGTTTTTGTTAAACTAAGAACATTGCAAAATATATTTTAAAATAATTACACATGAATGGACGGTAAGTGAACGACATGTTGCATTGCAAGCAAAATAATTAAATTGTTTGACAAAATTCAAAATGAGAATTTTGTCCATTCACAAATTTTTGGCGTGTAAATGTCAATATGTTACAATTTCAAATATGAGTATCCAGGTGGTATCTTTATTATGAAATGATGTATCTTCATTAGTCTATTTTTATTTTTTGGTAAATAGATGAAATGATAAACTATTAAAAATTCACATATATAAAATAAAGGACTAAAATTCAAACTTCAATTATAGCATCCAATCTAACAATTTTAAAATTTTTATCAATTGAGTTAAAATTTATGCGCATATTACATTTGTCTTTATCTATATGAAAAATGGTTATAATATTAATATGCATCCTTTAGATCTGATATTTGCTAAAAGTCACATTTAATTTATTTAACTTTTTTATCTGATGATGATATAGGAGTACCCTCCAAAATATAAAGGAGGCTCCCACACCTCTGAATCCGATCATTCATTTCATTTCCTTTCTGAGAGCTGACAGAATGTTGATAACTTTATATTTTTGTTTTATGTTTTTTCCAACCATACCACTCAACGGTGGTTAATAACACATGGTTTGGGTTGGGTCCTACTATCACACAAATCAAAAGGAACACAACAACAATAACATGGGATAACTGTAGCTTATTATATTTTCTTGACACGTGTACGGTTGTGGTACTCAAGTCAAATAAAACGAACGAGGGTTGACATGGTGGTGTAGGGCATGAGATCTGCAAGTTGCTGTAGATTTTAGGTTTGAATTATTTCAGTATCATTTTTTATATTGGATCAGTTTATATAAAATTTTGCTCTGGCTTCAAGTGTATCTTCTGCTATTAGGTTTTTTCTTTTTTAAGAATTCAAAGAATATATTAAATGTAATACGCACAAGAGGTGTCTATAAAAAAAGAGTTCAAATACAATGATCTAGATTGAAAAAAAAACTATTTTTTCGTGTTTGTTACCACCATCAAACATAAATTTTGGTGGTAAAGATTAATCTATCAACAGAAGTTGTTATGCCATTAAAAAATCTTTCATCTCTAGCTTTTCAAATAGATCAGATTGAGATAAGTCAAATTGCTTATAAACTGATCCTACTAATAGGTTATGAAATTAGTCATACGAATTTGTCGGTTTTTAAATTGAATTTCGAGTTTTAAAAAAAAACAATTGAAAGAGACCCGTGATTACTTGATTAACATTATGTACTTGTTTTTTTCTTTGCAAAATGTTATTGCCCATTCCTTCATTGATTTCTGATTACTATTAGCCCAAAATGCATAAATAGTTAAACACAAATTATTGTGGTATTTGGTGCCCCATCAATCTCTCTCACAACTCACTGACTGTGGAATCCTTTATCCGCTAATAATATAATATCTCTAAATTTTGGTCTTTAAAATTTCATGGCATATAATCTCTATTAAAAAAAAAGTATACTAATAGTATTTAATTTTATGATACGAACACATCCAAATTGATATGTAAAAAAGGAAAAATCGAATATGGCATGGTTGAATACAAGGAACTAGTGCATGCAAATCCATAAGGGGTCATTGAAAAGGACTATTTAATGGTTTGGTATGGTATGGTGGCTACCCTGTGCACAGATTGAGACATTTTTCTCAATTCGCCTAAGATTTATCGAAAACATGTTTTTAGTAGTGTATTTTATTATCTGAAACCATTATTAGAGGGATTCTGAAACTCTCAAAATTTGTTGCTCCATAATGAGAACCGTCAACCGTGCTTGCAGATGGCTGGCTGGGCTGTGTGTCCAAAATTTGGCGCAGAATTCTGGACACCTTGCAACAATCTCCAATGTACTTTCATGGTCCCCTTGAATCCACCAAACAAACTCAGTTGTCTTGGTTTTATAAACACAAATATCTTTGTATACACAAAAAAAAAAAAAAAAAAAATTAAATATGTTTTTAGTCCCTACTTTTATGTGAGTTTCGACTTTTAATCCCTATATTTTTTTAATTATATTTTTAGTCCCTACATTTTTTTAATTACATTTTTAGTCAATTTTTTATGACTAAGATGATAGAATTGGCCACATAGAATAACTTAAATTGACTAGGATAACATTTGCATCGAATGACATGACATTTATGTGTCATCCTATATGGCTGATTTCATTATCCGAGTCACAAAAAATTGATGATAAGGACTAAAAATGCAAACGACGAAAATGTGAGGACTAAAAATATAATTTAAAAAATGTAGGGACTAAAAGTCGAAACTCGCATAAAAGTAGGGACTAAAAACATATTTAACCCAAAAAATAATGTAGATTTTTTTTAAAATTATTTTTAAAACATTTGAGTGCACTACTTTAAAATTTTATTTTATTTTTAATTAGTGTTTTAAAGACAATATTTTCCATTTTCAATTCAAAATAGTAACATGTTTTCAAATTTCTCTTCTTTTACACAGCCATCACCACTTATTTTAACCTAGTTTTATCCATTTTTCCGTCCATTGAGGAGGGGTGGTTTAGAGTCAAATTTTGACTCATAATCACTCCTCTAAATCATTTTTACTTTCTTTTATCTTTCATTTATTCAAATAAATGATTTTCACATATATTTAGTTTTTTATTTTTGTAATTTCGTCGTCTTATAGTGCAACTAATGTTGAGTATGCGGGTTGGCCCACCCCGCATGAGTCTGCATATTATTCGTTGTCTTGGTGCGACGTTGTTTTGTTTTCATGTCTTGTACAGTGTTTGTTCAATTAAAATTGTCATATTAGATTCGATTTAGTGCAGATTCAATCAATGATTTTGATGTTATCTACATTGTAGATCTGAAAGTATGAGTATTTCACAATTTAATTTCATCATATTTTTAGGTATTTTGTCATTGTATGCTATCGACTTGAATGTTGTGAGTTTGTTTGCAAATTCATCATTTACAAATTTTAGCGATTTTGAATTTATATTATGCAATATATTCTACGATTTTGAAAGAATCAATGACCTTTTTAATAATAAAAAAAAAAAAGTATTTTTCATTTTATATTTATGACAAATGAGAGCAAACAAATGCCCTTGTGTAAGATGTTAAAAATCCAAACATAATTAACTAAATAATTGATGAGATTGATAATTATTGATAACTTGATCAATAAAAAACCAAATCCTCTCACCTCTTTCTAAAAAACTCAGCCGCCCTCAACCTTTTATTTTCTCTTCTCCAAAATCCAAATTGTTTTAATCATGATGTAGATGGTACGACCGGTGGTGCTCACCATTTTTACGGCGTCACTTTTGCTGCTCGTTTGCTTGCTAGATCTACTGACTTGATCCTTTTTTCGGCGCCGCGGTGCTCCGTTTTCCGGTGAAGGGGTGTTGTATGCTCTTGCTGGCGTTGACTCGTTTATGGTTTGTTTACCCTCTAACGAGGTTGGTCCTTTAAGGTGCAGTTCTTCTCAGATCTGTTGCTGATGCGGTATGTGCTGTTTGCGTTAAGCGGTCGGTTCATTCGCCGTTTCATACCTTAGCAAATGCTCACTTATCACTTTTTTGCTATTTGCTTTCGCGCCCGTACGCGAGTTCACTGGATAGTGTTTGATGAGTTTATGTTTGCTTTGGTTTTCTTTCACCTTTTAAGGTTGACTCCAAAACCACTTGTAGTTGTTTTTAATTGTTTTATCTTTATTTGCTACATTTTTGTATGGTATACTGGGTTCGGTTGATGTCCCCCTAGTTCTCTTTGTAATAACTTTTCTTTTATGTTTAGTCTATTTGGGATAGGGCAGAGGGTTCCTCTGTTCTCCTTTTGCTTAAAAAAATAAATTAACTTGATCAATAATAAATACATGGGGACCTTATATAGGCCAATGCTATGGTGGTCAAGTGATTCAAGTGGTCCACCATGGTCAAGTACATCAAAAGTATTATAACGAAAATGAATTTTACAAAATCCACCGTTGGATTGAAAGTTTATATTATATAGATCATTCATACAAAAATTTAGAGAAATCCAAAATCATTTGATATGTTTTTGAGACCTATCAAAGATTAACGGTTTATTAAATACGGTAAATCTTAATGAGTTCCAAAAACATATCAAATGATTTTAAATTTTTCTAATTTTTTTTATGGATGATCTATATGATATAAACTTTCAATCCAACGGTGAATTTTATAAAATTCGTATTCGTTATAGCATTAGTCCACCATGAACCACTTGAACAAGTGGTCCATATTAGACTTTCCCCCTTATATATTTATACACGAGTCCATATAGAAAATGAAGATAATATAATTAATTTTTCACTAATTACATATCTAATACAAAGATTGCAAAGAAAATTCAACATAAGACTTTTTTTTTATTCATAAAAAGTGCGCTTCTGCGATATCCTATATTTATTTAACTTCTAATTTGTAGGTTGAGATCCAACTTGCATGTATCTACATCAAGTTTTTTTTTTTTAAAAAAAAAAAAAGCAAACACAAAAACCCAATTGAGATAGGTAAAGACATCTCAACCAGGTTGATATCCCTTTACTAATCCAACAAATAACGAATTTACCTCCTTATCAACTAATACACCTAGGTATACTACTTGGGCACAAACCTAAATAATATTCATTTAGGTACATACACAAAAGTTTGATATGACCTCCCATTGCGCATTTTTATTTTTACTCTTCCATTATTAAAGTAGCGGGCGTTATAAAAATAAAAACTGGTATGTGTTTTTGAGGTGTATCCGCTATCTAAGTTGCGGACAGAGATATTTTGATAAATTTGTAAGGCGCGCGAGAGAAAAAAAAATGACAAAAGAAATTCTCTTATATTTTTTAACATATTTTTAGTCCAAAAGGGTTTGAGTCTTCTTTCTCTTCAAACTCTCTCTTCCCAACTTCTCTCTCTCTCATGTTTCTCCCCAACCAAACACAGGGTTAAGGTCCTAAGTTAGTTTAGTTGGCCATTGGGTGTGCCCATTTTCATCCCTAATTATTTGGTCTTGCACTTTTAGTTATGTTTGTATTGATGAAATATAATGGAGCGAAATGGGACATGATGGAGTAGTGAAATGAAATGGAACGGAATCGAACATATATTTCATTCCATTGTTTGGGTATCTTATGATTTTACAAATGGTGTTTTCATTCCATTGTTTGAAAAGTAGACATAGCGGAACAAGTTATAATTTTTTAATTCCAATATTATCCTTAATTAAAAACTATTATTATTATTATTTAATTTTTTGTCATATTTTACTTATCTTGTGACCAAACTCTTAACTACCGAAACTTCTCTGAAAACCAAAAGATTAATACTAATAAAAAACAATTATTATTTAAAACATATTATTATTATTGTTAAATTTTTATCTCCTTCCATTAAACCACCCAAATAAAATTTCATATAGCATTCTAATTTCAATAACAAAAGTAATCATGATAAATAATGCACATGCCAGAGCAAGAAGCATGTTGACAATGAAAATTGATGGACGATCAGGACAATAGGCCATGAACAACGAGTAGAAGAAACAGTAAATGAAGGAAGATGAAGTGGTAATGATAAAATAAACATAAGGGTATAAGAGTAAAAATTTAATTATAAAACTTCATTCCATTGGATACACTCCAAATTGGGGGAAAGGAGAATTGAAAGATTGAATGGTGTGGGATGGAATGTGTTCCATTCCAGTCTATTTTATTTTATTTTCAAACCTAAACAATAAAATTTAATTATTTACTACTTCACTTCATTCCATTCTATCACATACCACCAATCCAAACAAAGCCTTAATGTTAGGATTAGTGTTTTATAGTTGTTGTGTTTTTTTTTTTTCGCATCGGTTTCCGACCCATCAAAGATGGGCGACTAATCTGGCTCGTGCGTAGAGGCATACGCACTGGCCAAACATTGTTCTCCCTGGGAATCGAACCCGGTATTTCCCGGATACGTCCTTGGAATGAGCCCACATGAGCTCCTTTTAAATTGATTAGGATCATAATGACTAACAAAAATCTTTTTTAAGAGATTAACATGTTAAACTTTTAGAGTTGAATTTAAGCTTGTAACTTTTGATTTTAAGGCTCTGTTTGGCAAAAATAACTTATAGCTGATAAGTTAGTTGATAGCTTATAGCTTATGGTTGATGACTGATGGTTGATAGTTTATAGCTTATAGCTGATAAGCTAATTGAAGTGTTTGATAAAATTAGCGGTTCAACTAACTGATAAATGTAAAAAGACACAAAAGGACATTCTTAATTAAAATAGTAATTTAAATTTATTAATTAATATATCTTTTATATTTTATTATTAAAACAATTTGTGTATGCTAAAATTTTATTTAAAATTTATTTTTATTTTAATGTAATATATCTTTCACTTCAAAGTGTATATGTACCTTCTTAATTTATAATAAAAAAAACTATACCAAATTAATATTTAAAATACTTCAAATTACACACAATAATAAAATCAGCAATATACATAACACGAAACTTACAAAAACGACATAAAACTAGCAGTTCAACTAGCTGATAAATGTAAAATGACATCAAAAGATATTCTTAATTAATCATAAAATTTATATTTAATTTATAAATATAATATAATTTTTAAATATAAAACATGTATATAAATATATGATATATATTTGTCAAAAAAAAAAAATTATATATATGTCGCAGCTTATTTTGTATGTATACATATACCAAATAAAAAGCTTACTTTATTCATATATAAAACAACTTGTACCGTGTGTATATACATTAACTCATTTCTTTTTTAAAATAGAAAATGATGGTTTATATTTTAAGCATATAATTATTTTATTTTAAATTGAAATAAATGATAAGGGTAAAAGTGGGATTTTGTTAAAATAATAAGGGCAAAAGTGGAAAAAAAAATATGATAAGCCATAAGCGATAAGCTCATAAGCTATTTGAAATAGCTTATAAAAAATAAGTTATAAGTCAATAAAATAAGTTATAAGCTCATGATAAAAAAACGGTTAAACTGTATTTTTGGTCCTTTACGTTTATTTTAGGTTTGAATCAGGTCCCTTACGTTTTAAAAGTTTCAATTTGGTCCCTCACGTTATTAACTTTTGCATTAGGTAGTTCATTACGTCAAATATTTCACTAAATCCGTTTGATTTTTACACGTGGCTGACGGTTTGGACACGTGAACGTTATTTTGGACACGTTGATACTATTTTGGATACTTTTTTTGGGCCAATTACATTATTATAAGTAATATATATTATTTTTAATTATTTTTTTTTACGTAGTTAGCATCCCAAATGGCACTGAACATGTTCAAAAATCAAAATAGTGTCCATGTGTCCAAACTGTCAGTCACATGTAAGGATCAAACGGATTTAGTGAAAAATTTGACGTAAAGGACTAACTAATGCAAATGTTGATAACGTGAGGGACCAAATTGAAACTTTTAAAACGTAAGGAACCTGATTCAAACCTAAAATAAACATAAGGGATCAAAAATATAATTTAACCTAAAAAAAACTATTACCAAACAGGTCTTTTAGCTTATAAGCTATATGACATAAGCTATAAACTAACTTTTAGTGGTTGCCAAACAGAGCCTAAGTTGAAAATTGTCTTTGTTAGGAAATTTTGTGTTTATTTTTTTATTATGAAAATGTTGTTCAAACGCATGATTTGCAAATTGCAACATATACAACTGGCCCGTTTAAATTGATTAGGGAAATGATGCCGATGGCAAGCTCAGATCAAACTCAATCAACTTGAACTGTAATCATGTTTGGTAAGATTAGGCAGTCATAATCAACAAATGTTGCAACAGGTCTAGTGGCTTCCTTGTTCAATGACAGCCGTAGAAATTCACTTTAATTTGTTGATTATTAATTCAATAAATTTTCAGTTTGGTCTTTAAACTATCAATTTCTCTCAAATTTGATCCTTAAACAATAGAAATATACTAAATAATCCATAAGTTATTAATAATCTATTGATTTGGTTCATCAAATATCATTTTCTTTCATATTCTTAGAAGAATTGAAAGATTAAATTAATATATTAATAATAGTTTATGAACTGTATGGTTTTGGTTTATTTTTAATTTTACGTAAATAACTTATGCAAATAAATAAATTTTTATATTAATTTATTAATTTTTACTAATAAAAATTGCATTTTTATAAGATGTTTTTTCATAAACTATCTTGAAAAATTTACAATAATGCATAAAAATTTATTTATTTGCATAAATTATTTTGCAAAAACATAAAAATAAGATAATCTAAACGAGCCCTTAGTGTATTTTAATAGTTCAAGAACTAAATTGAAAACATTGATAATTTAAAACAAAGTTAATAGTTCACTCATTATTTTTATTTTTCGGAACATATATGGTTTATTCATTATTAAATTCATTCAATAATTGATGTATTTGGTTTATATTATAGCTTATATACATTAATTATTGAATGATTTAAAAAGTCAATTGCTTCTTATAAAAAGGACCGAAGAATTTTATTATTTTTTTTCGTACTAACTGTTATTGATTGATATATACTCATGCGGTATTAATTGACGAATATCTAAAAAAATTGATAAGTAGTCAATAAAAATAAGTTTTTCTTGTCTCTATGAGATTGACTCAGTTGGTAGAGACATCACACTATATGTGCAGGAGTCCGGGTTCGAACTCCACTTATTCATCTTTAAGGTGGATTTTCTAGCCACTATACTACTTGACAATAAAAAAATAAAAAGCAATTGATGTATTTAACTCACTTTATAACCAAATACATGAAAATTTTAAGTAATTTTCTTTTATATTTTGAGACAGGGTAATAATTCACTAATGGCACCTAAAATTGACATGTGTTTGTTTGTTATCGACTCTCCGTGTATAAAAGAAGAGGAACCTAGAAACATGGACCATGAGAAATGATATCAATAGACTATAGTACCAAATCAACATTATTAATTTTGTACTATTATTTTATACTCATATTCTTGTCTATAGTTTTTGGAAAATTGATGATATATATACCAAAACCATAAGATTTTTCCCATCATTCTCGTGAACACTCTGGCTCACAAGCCAATAAAATCAACTACAAGTTACAACACTACTCACTAGCTATCTCACATTCTACACTCACATTTTTGGCATTCACTTCCCATTTCCAATAATCTAAATCTCATTCTCATCAACTTAGCTCAAATCTTTTTATAACATATACTTCATATTTATACTATAGTATTGTTGTTTAATTAATTATTCACTTAAGCTTCCTTAGTGTTGTTGCTTTTCATATTCCTACTTCATTGTGAGGTTACTCAAAGTAAGATTTTCTTTCCATTCATTACTACTAGTATTTTTTTAGTGTCACTTTGAATTTTTGTGATAATATTTTTATGTAATGTTTACTTCACTTTGTTTTCTTGCAGATTGAAATCAAAGTAGTGTACCTTTTTGAGTTTGGCTCTTTACAAGGACTAGAATTCTTGATCCATCATCATCACAATGGTGTCTACTTGTGTGAACTTTAAGGCTAATACCCATATAGCAAATTTGAAGAAAGACAATATTTTTCGTCAAGATAATGGTTTTCTAGGTGAGAGAATTAAAGGGGGTGTGAATTACAGTCCATGGATCATTAATGATCAGTTGGAAATAAGTTTGAGAACTAAAGAAAGGGTTAAGAAGGCCAAACCTGGTGTTGTATCTGCTGTTCTTACATCAAATAATGCCAATGAGACTGTGGTAAGCTAAATTATGGCATGAAATTCATTTCAATCATGGTTTAAAATTTGTGATTGCGGTTATGTTAAGAGTCTCATGTTGGATACGATAAAACTTAAAAAATATTTAGAAGTGGAGGGTAGTTAATTCTCATCTTATGGATAGATTTTGTTTTTGTAAGGGTCGAGTTAGACCTGACCAAAATTATAGACGAATATCAGAGTCTACTCAATATCCATTAGGTCACCTGCTATATGAACACTCAAATCATGTCCAGATGTCCAGTCTTGTTGCGGACTGCAATTTAATACACAATTTTAAATTGTCATGATCTTGACCAACATGATCCCAAGACTTGGGCCCTTAGATTTTGTAGCTAATTTTATATGTAATTATTTGATAAATGATTCTTCTATTCTTATTGTGTGTGTCAATTTCAGACCTTTCAGGTTCCATCTTTTTTTAGAAGAAAAGCTGACCCTAAAAATGTTGCTTCCATCATATTGGGAGGAGGTCCTGGTGTTCAACTCTTTCCTCTTACCAAAAGAGCTGCTACACCTGCTGTGAGTAAATCAATGTCTTTGTTCACTAAACAAATATCACTTTTTTGAGAATTATAATGTAAGACTCAAATTTTGGGAGTTGTTATATTATGTAATGATACATAGTACTATTGTGTACATTTTTCAGGTACCTGTTGGTGGATGTTACAGGCTTATAGATATTCCAATGAGCAACTGCATCAATAGCGGCATCAACAAAATATTTGTATTGACACAGTTCAACTCTGCATCACTAAACCGTCACATCGCTCGCACCTATTTTGGAAATGGCATCAACTTTGGGGATGGATATGTTGAGGTTTGTTTCGATGAATTGGTTGCTAATTTCTACTAATTGCTAATCATATATTCATAAAATTTCTAAGCTAATAATATGCATTAAATCTAGTTGTTGCTTTTTTTTTAATGTAAAGATATATTTGTGAGGCTTTAAATTGCTAATAAATGTTGAGGAAAGGAAAATTTGAGATCTTCACTTCACATAACATGATAATATATTCATAAAGTTTATATTGATAAAGAAGTACTCCCCCCGGTTTCAAATATAAGCAAAACACTACTTTTCAGATTCAAGGAATAATTAATGAATTTGGTCGGTAATATAGACCAGATTCATTAATTATTAAATCAATTTATAAGCCACTAGAATTATTCTATTATATTTTGATAGGAGGGGACGTCGGGGATTGTTGACCAATGGCCTATACTTGGTATGTGTCAGGGCGAATGTTTGATAAACATGATTTCGAATGTAATTGATTTTGTAAAATTAATTTGATTATGAATTAGTTACAAGTGAAACTGTTTATTTTGGAATGTTTTTACTATGAAAGCAAGTTTGATGTAAAACTCAACCTAATGCGAAAGCTACTTTACATCGCTTCTAGTCTAATAATACTATTTACCGTCAAACCAAACACACAATAGGTTCTGGCAGCTACTCAAACGCCAGGAGAAGCTGGGAAAAATTGGTTTCAAGGAACAGCAGATGCTGTGAGGCAATTTACATGGGTATTTGAGGATGCCAAGAACACTAACATTGAGAATGTAATAATCTTGGCTGGTGATCATCTATACAGAATGGATTACATGGACCTTGTGCAGGTATTCAATTTTATTTGCTTCATATGTTGGATTATTTTATTTCTTCATTTCATTTTCCATTTTTTTCTGATTATCTTGTAATATATGAACAGAGTCACATCGACAGAAATGCGGATATTACAGTATCATGTGCTGCTGTTGGCGACAGGTTTATTATGTTCAGTCTTCTTTTAAATCTTTTTCTGTTTTTATATGTTTATTTGTTTGATCAAAAATACATAATTTCAAATTCAGTTTTAACTAAGTTTTATTTCTGTTTCCTTGCTTTTCAGCCGTGCATCGGATTATGGATTAGTCAAGGTAGATAGCAGAGGTCGCATCGTCCAATTTTCAGAAAAACCTAAGGGAGCTGATCTTAAAGCAATGGTATGTATGTCCTATAAATGTATGAAGTTCAATATATTTATCATTGTGGCATAATAATTTGATCATAATATATTTATATGTCCTCAATATAGTCATGTATTCCTTTTTCTATTATGCAGCAAGCTGATACCTCTCTTTTCGGATTGTCGTCCCAAGATGCATTAAGGTCACCATATATTGCATCTATGGGAGTTTATGTATTCAAGACCGATGTTTTACTCAAGCTACTGAAATGGAGGTATCCCACATCCAATGACTTTGGATCTGAAATCATTCCAGCATCTGTCAAGGAACAAAATGTCCAAGTAAGAAAAATTTCACTCACTATATATCTCCTTTAGAATGTTTTTTGATAAATTACTACTCCTTTTTGGAGGTACTGACAATACAATGTTTCGCCTTTTTTTTTCAGGCGTTTTTCTTCGGAGACTATTGGGAAGACATTGGAACAATAAAATCATTTTATGATGCTAACATGGCTCTTACTGAAGAGGTTGGTTCAAGAATCAAGATATTGACCAATTGCAAATTTCTGATTTTAATTAACAATATTTGTTATATATGCTGCTCTTGTAGAGTCCGATGTTCAAATTTTATGATCCCAAGACACCCATTTTCACATCTCCGGGATTCTTACCACCGACAAAGATTGATAAATGCAGGGTATGACTATGATCATCTATCTATCTTCCGATTTTGATCTTACCTCTTCTTCATTTCATCAGATGTCATGCTTACCATGTTAGATTTCTTGTAGATTGTGGATGCAATAATCTCGCATGGCTGTTTCCTAAGAGAATGTAGTGTGCAACATTCCATTGTGGGGGAACGTTCACGATTGGATTACGGCGTTGAACTCCAGGTAAACTACAATAACTTCTTGACCGAGAATGCTAGAACCAAGGTTTTAAATTGCTGTCGCATTGCGATCCTTGGTAATGTGGAGAGTTAAGCAGATAATGCAGCCTCTGTTGCAGTGATTATTGAAACATCAAAACCTTGATGTCACAGATCAAATCGCATTTGCCGACTTCTATTATAAAAACTTGGAACTAGGCTACAATAATATTAATATAATATTGCTAACATTTAAAACAATCTTTTACAGGACACTATAATGATGGGAGCAGACTATTACCAAACTGAATCTGAAATTGCTTCTGAGCTCGCAGAGGGAAAGGTTCCGATTGGGATTGAAAGGAACAGCAAAATCAGGTAATCTTACTGCAGTACATTACATATATCCGAAGATGAACATTGGTAACCAATTCATTCTGTTGTTTTAAAATCTAACATCAACTGTAAATATTGTGTCTTTGTTGAAGGAATTGTATAATTGACAAGAATGCTAGGATCGGGAAAGATGTCGTGATCATGAACAAGGATGTGAGCCTGGCTTCTCTTTCCCTTATCTTTCTGATACATTTGATGCCATCTTGTTAGTTAGCAGTTTTCTAGTGTAAGATCAATGTGAACGAACCATAAGTATCAACTCGGGTTATCTTATATATTACCATTCAAATACTTTGTTTGTAGGGTGTTCAAGAAGGAGATAGACCGGAAGATGGATTTTACATCCGATCAGGAATCACAATCGTAATGGAGAAGGCCATAATAGAAGATGGCACCATCATATAAATGGCTGGCATGTTTTGTTTGTTTCATGTTCTGGTTGTCACCTGTTAGGAGAAGCATTCCAAGGAGCACTTTGAATTTTGCTAAACGCGTATCTGTGCGCACGGTGGTGCGCGCAGAATAGAAGGGGCCCTCCCACTACATGTAAAATAGAATGAATAAATAAAGTTTGAATGTATTGTAAAATCAAGATGCACATAAATAAATAGTGTTTGTGGAGTATTACTGCAATTGGTTGTAAGTCATTTCATAATCATATAAAATACAAAATAAAAGTTTAAATGTTACAGTATTCAATAAACTATGAAATAAGTTTTTGGCATACACATAATATAATTTGAATTGAAATATGTCCATTAACTTGGCTTCATTCCTCCTGTGATGCATATACCATTCTCAAATACTGTGTTACATTCTCTAGGATCAATAAGTGTGTTATATCTCTAGGAACTAGTTTTACATGGGTTTGGGACGAATTAATTCCATGGCATATTTTATAGGTATATGAAAACATTAAGAATTCTATTGAAATTTTGTTTGTTTGTGTGTATATATATTTAAAATAATTACACATGGATGAAAGAAAAGCGAGTAATAAGTTTCGCCGTCAACCTTTTTTGGATGGCAAAATCAATCTTCTGAAAAACTACACTCATAAACCTAGGAGACACAAAATTAATATGAATGACTCTTAGAACTTTTTTCAAAAGATCTACGGTCTCAAATGTTAGAAAGTCAAAAGTATCAAAGGTATAAAAAGCATGATTAATATATAGGCAAATTGTATGTTTGTGTATCTGTTGCATTGACTTTTGTGTTTCAAACTCAAACCAGCAACAAATTGTATTGTGGGGACTGAGAAATGGAGGAAAAAGATTATAGTACAAGTGGATCGGTCACAAACACGAGTAGTAAGTTCATACTTAACCAGATCAATTTTATAAAAAATAAATAGAAAATCCATAGAAAATCACATTTAATAAATAGCACGTATCCTCTCAACAGTACAATAAAATTGTTTATAACTAGGACATGATACATGCCACCACATGTTGCAGCACTTTCTTACACAGAAAACATTTTGCTGCACAGTGGGAGAGAATTTGAGTCCTAATAAATATTGAAAGTGCTTTGACCTTGAAAGTTGTTGAACTTCACATTGAGGAAGCTATTGTTCATGATAGAAAAATCCACCCCAAAAGGATCATAACCTTACACGAAACTCCTACCAAACCTTACTTGGTTTAACTCTGTTGATATATGCTTCGCTCGGGGCGGTACCAGGCAAGGTTCAATGTTTCAATCGCTCTTGGATGATTTCTTCCATTCAGGGTGAAGAAAATTTATTGCATAAGTATATATGTTACACTTACATGAAAAGGGAAAAAAAGAAAAAGACATTCACATCCCCATACAAAATATCTTTATTTAGATGCTGCTCTACTCATATTTGGTTTAGATGAATCCATATTTGAGGAGACAAGGTAGTAAGCTAAGCAACAAATTCCCAGTTGTGGGATATGACCCGGCATTGCTCACTACACCACACAACTTTCGGTACAAAGTATGCAGACATATATATTTCTCACAAATTAATCTCATGGATCCCCTGCCATAAACTTAATAGTAATAAACTTAAATCACCAATGGCCAAAAACTTCAAATTCTCTTTGTATTCCAAACTATCACAGGACCCTTTTTCGTAAGCTCAGATGGATTAAAACAATTCATTGCTTTTCCCATCAGGGCCATAGCAGCAATGCTTGGAAACTGCTTGTTTTTAAACTCTTCTGGCGCAGTGTTTGAAGACTTAGGATCACGATGCTCCGTTGATTCATGCCTCTTTTTAGAACATACACCCCGATTATGACTCCACCTTTGAATCCAGGGATGTGAGAGTGTAATTCCTACTGTTTCCTTCGTTTCAGTAAAAGAGGACTCATCGTTTGATAATACTGTCGGAGGTGGATCAGGTACCCTCTGTCCTTCAGCATGATTTACTGTTTCGGTTTCCATATTAGTTTTTCTATCTTCCATAATTTTGCTGAAAATGTTAGTTAATTTTACATGTGAAGTTTCTCCAATATTTTCACTCTTGGTACCATGAGCGGAGTCCAATGTGCATAACTTGAGTCTTTTAACCCATCTGCTACTTGGATCTGATCCCAAAGAACTGCTGCTAGATTTTGACCTTGCATGACCTTTTGCGTGAGAAAAAAGTTGGTCAACATCAAGGCTATGAGTTCTTGATGGGCTAGTCTCCTTGTCAACCGTGGGACTTGCCTGAGTGAAAAACTCACGAGGCTCTTCATTTATATCTGGGACTCCTGTACTCACGGACTTCTCTATGTTTTTTCCTCTAGTCGAAATTGTTGCACCTTGAGATGTGAAAGAGTTTTGACTATCCTTGGAGCACTGCAAAATTCAAATTTTGATCATTCATGCCAGATTTACCTCTCAAGTTTAGAATAGTATCTGATGATTTAACGAGGCATGATATGATTGCCGTAAGAAAACTCTTGAGGTGATCAAGTTATCAAATTAAAGAACTAATTATGTGTGTCTGAGTTGGTGAGTTTATGTCTAGGTATGAAGAAACATTGTCATTAAAATTAGTCGCATTTCAATAATGTCATATAACACTCATCATAATCAACAGGAATGTGTAAGTTAATAAAATTCTTACGTTTCCAAAAAACCAGATTAAGAGAATACAGTGTCAAGTCAAGAACCAGATAATAATGAAAATCGTTTAAATGCTTAAGCAAGGGTGCCGAAGGAAAATAAAATGGCATGGTATCAAGAAGATCAAACATGAGAAACATTACCTTATTTGATAGCAATGGAACTTCACCTGAATAGGCAGGAAGCAGCACCATCAGGTCCAGAAAACAACATTAAAACCGTCAAACTTGCAGACTATTTCATTTTCCAAATAATAAAACTACAATTAAACTTAACGGAAATTTATGGAATATTAAACATTATGAAAGTATTAATCAAACTCAGTATATCTGAAAAGTTTTTATAAACAGAGCCTTAAGGATAACATGGATAGCATTATATGGTATGTCCTTTTGCAGTGTGCATATATACCTGGAAGATTATTCGCATGTAAAGTATCAATGTCCATAGTGTCGGGTTCAGAAGATGATTCATTCATCAGGCTTGTCGGACATCTGAAATCATGGATATGTTCTTTTTTTTCACTCTTTCTGGAGCTACCTAGAGTTTCCAGCTTCAGACAGTCCACGGTATGGACACTAGCTGGTGGAGTCGGAGATAAATCAAGGATCTCGTTGAAATTATTTCCTTTGAATTTGGTAGGTTCCATTGACTGTCTAAAGAATTGACTTTTGTCAGATAAGCTAACATCGGTATTTTTTGACATCAAAAAACGATGTGTAGTCTGGGAAATATTGGGATGACCTCTTGATAATTCTTCTACTGAATCTAAAGTCGTGTAAATCTTTGCAGCCTTCACACCATAAACAGAACGTGGCACTCGTGCTAGCAAAGAGTTTACACCGGGAAAAATTTGTGGTTTAGTTGATTCCAAGAGTGCAGTCTGATTTGTAATGTTTGGATTAGCAATTAAATTTTGAATCTTGCGGTGCTGACTACGAACAACATAGAGTCCATCATCATCACTATCAGCTATGGGATCTTGCTGGATACGAGCGAAACTGCCTCGCATCAATCTTGATAGGGAAGATCTTTGAGGGTCTAACAGACTACTCATCTGCTTCTCAGGGACACAAAGAGAAGAATAACTATGATATTTAGTGCTTGTATAATGGTCTTGGGAAGCTGAATTGTAGCTCGACGAATATACTTCGCGCGGTCGACCTATGATTTCGGTCATCACGGATTTTCCTTTGTCACGTCCATTTGTTGGTACTATGTCAGAAGCTGATTTTACCAAGTTGTTCTGCACTGATGTTGAAAGAGCTAAGTTCTTCAGTTCAGCAGTACACATGGATTTCAGCGGCACTACTTGAGACAATAATTGACACTCTTTTACTGAAGTTGCTATTTTAGGAGGCGCAGCTTGTGCAGGTGTCAATGACAAGTGACTCCCAGCTATGTCGAAAGAAACATTGTCATGTCCAGAACAAGATTTTGTTCCAGATTTTCCCTCTTCCGCGCGGAAAACACTTTTCTCTTCTCTCTGAAAAGGTGATCTTCCATTTAAGTTTTGAGAAAGACTGGATATAAAAAATGGTTTCGAACCAAAACTTACTTTCTCCGATTTTCCAGTCTCCCCCTCATCAACAAATCCAACCCTAGTAGCCCCAGTATGCATAGAACTATCTGATCCAGCCTCCGACCCACCAAGTAAATCACACCGCTCAACATCACTGTCTTTCACAACTTTAACCACACAACCAACACTCAAACCATTACAAACAGGGTTTGTTGCTGACTTGTAACTTGTTGTGTGCTTCCAATGAGCCATCCATGGTGATAGATAACGATAACCATGCATTGCATGAGCATCAACTCTCTCACCATCGCGGTACACACGAGCAGCAATCTCATCAGGCATCATCACTCACCTATTTCCCTCCACCACCACCACCACCACAACAACAACAATACACCACTAATTTGACCTCACAAGTCACAACATAGTCAACTCAAACATTGAATATTCAAAACCTGGATTTTGATTTCAAGACATTGAATTAGACTCCATTGAAAAACCGTCACATGCAGATGCAGATAAACAAGCAAAACTAGATCACAAATAGTACCAAACACTATCACAGATTCACATGCAAAACGGCATAATCATAGTCTTAGTTTTGTTACCTACCTAACACATAATTCACTACTAAATCATAGAATATTCGTCACTGATTGTGTTTTTGAAACTAATTGCAAATCAAATTCATTACAGTGTGATTAAATTCAACAAAATTGAATAAATCTATGGTAACAACAAATCAAACTTGCATGAAATTCAACCAAAAATAATTCGAGAACCGAAAAGGAAAATTCAAATTTACCTTCGAAATACAGTAACGAAGAAGATCCGATTCATTGAAAAGATGGAAAATGAATGAACGAAGAAGAAAAGGAAAAAGCTTATAGAAGAGTGAAACTGAAAACTATGAAGTGGATTACTGCTTGAAATCAACGGTTAGATGTGAGAGTCAAGTATTGGTCCCGCGAGTATGGAATAGATCCAACCGTTGATTATTTTGTACTGTATTTTATTTGGTTCTTTCTTTTATTCTCTTTTCTTAGCCACATGAATCGGAGAATCGGGATCGACCCAGTGGGACCCACCCGTGTACACTTTTCGGTTCTTCCCATTGGCTGTTCTCGTTTTCTTCCCTATTTTGTTTGAGTTATTTCATTTCTCGTATGTTTCAACCTACTTATTGTGACCACTTTAAAGTTCCTTTTAATATTAATTAAATAAAGAAAATGTTAAATAGTGCATTTGGATTCCGAAGTATTACTAGTTAAGCATGTAATTATGAAAATTCTGTTTTGAAATTTGTGTATTCAATGTCTCGATAATATAAAAAGTTATCAATCTTAATTTTATATTTTATTTTTATTTTTAGTATGATTAACAAATGTTTATGGGCACTAATTAGCATAACTCATTAAATAATAATTAATAAAACACCTCCTTATTTTTTTTTTGACAAGACATTTTGTTTTTGTTGAATGTGTAAAGGCCAGCAAAGTGGGTGGTCCGTTCCGATTAGAGCTAGTATAAAGGTGGGGCAGGGTGTGTCAACTTTGAAGTTTTGAGCTAACTTTTCAAATCATAAATCTTTTACGGCCGTAATTTGTCAGGTCTCTTAAACAGTCTATAACTAGTATTATGTTAGTTCAAGTTGTTCTTGGAACTGACAAATATCTCGGTTTACCCTATCTTATCGGTAGAAATCGCACGGAAGTGTTTGCCTATGTTAAAGATCGTGTTTGGGAAAAAAAATCAATTCTTTGAGTAGTAAATGCCTTTCTAAGGTCGGCCGAGAGATCATGATCAAGTCGGTACTTCAGACTATTCCTTCTTATGTGATGAGTATTTTCCTCCTTCCTGGTACCATTATCTCTACCATCGAAAAAATGATGAATTCTTTTTTGTGGGGTTGCGAGCGTTCTAGTAACAGAGGTATTCACTGGATGTCATGGGAAAGACTAACGATGAACAACTCATGGTGGTATGAGTTTCAAAGATCTCACGGCTTTTAATCTGGCCATGTTAGGCAAGCAGGGCTGCAAGTTCCAAACGGACACTGAATCGCTTGTTTCTCGTATCTTCAAGGCTAGGTACTTCCCACACGGTACTTATATGACCGCTTCTTTGGGGCACAACCCCAGTTATGTCTGGCGCGCTATTCTACAGGCTTGTTTTATTGTGAGGGGTGGGGGCCCATTGGTGTATAGGCACAGGTGCGTCCATCCCCATTTTGTGTGCATTGTGGCTCTCGGATGGGGGTTGCATCGAGGGTAATTACAACGTCTCTCATATCACAACAAGTCCTTCAGTTCAAAGCTTTATAAATACCTCTGCAGAGACATGGAATTTGGGTGTCATCCAACAGGTTTTTAGCTGCGAGGTTGTTAGTTTGATTTTGAATACTCCGCTGGTAAATCGAGTGGTTGAGGACAGGTTGATTTGGAAAGCAGAGAAAAAAGGTTACTATTCGGCTAAAAGCACGTATAGATTATGTGTTGATATTCTTACTGACTCCTCCCACCTTCATCGGGGTGGCTTCTAAGTTTCGCATAAGCTCAAGAATCTAGTCTGGCGTATCTGTAGGGGTGTTGTTCCTACCAGGCGGAGGCTTCAAGATAAGGGAGTCCAATGTCCTCTAACGCGTGTGGTCTGTAACGGACCAATGGAGGATCTTGATCATATTTGTTTTAATTGTCCTTTATCTGTGCAGGTTTGGCAAGGGATAGGTTTTTGGAGCTCCATTCGACAGGCCCGCGATAACACGGGGGTCAGTGGCGGAATGTATGTTTGCTCTCCTACAACATTACAATGTAGAAGACTCTCAAAGTTTCAATGCCACCCTTTAGAGCCTCTTAAAACACCGCAATCTTAAACTTTGGCAAGATGTCAACTGTTAATGTTTTGTTGATTGGCTCATTTTGGTATAACAACTTTGTGTGACAATGTTGGATACAATGTTTCAACATCCGGATACCTTTCCAGGTTGAGTGAAACGCGCGTCTCATTAATGCATCGTCTTTTGATTATGGAATCCACGCCTTTATTATGTGCTTTAATTATGCTTGATTGATTAGAGTATCTCTAAGTGATTATTTCCAAAAGAACTCTACACAGCTTTTGGAAACATTTGACTCTACACAATTATCACGTGCTGAAGTGCGCAAGGAATATTGAAGCCCAATTTCCAAAGAAGCCCATGAAGACTCTTAGTATATAAGCTTCTTTGTAACCCTAGTTTTGTATGTGTGTGTTGTATTCTGAAAGTTGTCTTATTGCATCAGGGTTTGTGTGTTAGTATACTTGTGAGCCTACCTTGCATTTCTTTGATGCAAGTCTAGGACATAGGATTTTGTATTTGTGTTAACTACTCCTAAGCTTTGAAGTACGGAGGTAGTTTGTGTTAGAGTGTGATCTCAAACTATTACATCTTTGTTTGTCTTATAATCACAGGTTGGGTGATTGAGTAGGAGGTGAGATGGGATCTCAAACTTAAGAGTTCCTAGGTTGAAGTTGCATGAGATAGTGTCTAAGTCATAAGTTGTAAACGGGTGAGTTTGGCTTAGGATTAGAACTATCATAGTGGATTTCTCTCTTGGATTGGTATCCCCCAGACTAGGGCTTGTTTAAGCGCCGAACTGGGTTAACAATTGAACTGTGTCTTTTACTTTTGTTAACTTTACTTATTGTGCTGTGTAAGTGCACCAGTTCATCATCATGTTTTAATAATTGTCAAAACACATGAAAATAGAGTAGAACATATTTTGGCAACATTACAAATGACTTGACAGCGAGAAACCTTTTTAAAACTTTGAAAAACTGTTTTTTAGGTATTATGTATCGATACATAAACATGTGTATCGATACATATGTCCTGAAATTACTTCAGACTGATTTTGTGCAATTTGTATCGATACATATATCACTTGTATCGATACAAAACTGGTCACTCAGAGGCAGAAGGTCATCTGTGTATCGAATCATGCTTGCATGTATCGATACACACCCCTGCTTCTCAGAAAACCAGTAAGTGCTTGATGTATCGAATCATGCTTGCATGATTTGATACATATCAGCCAAGATTTCAAGAAACTGATATATGTATCGATACACATACGTGTTTGTATCGATACATAGACTAAAATTTTCAATATTGAACGCTGGTCAAAGGGTTTTGTATCGATACAAACCATCATTTGTATCGATACACGTATGTTAAATTTTGCCCAAATTTGCTCAATTCTATTTTCTCTTTAAATAGCAATGTGGTGTGTCATTGTAACCAAGAGGAAACTAGTGAGAAAGTTCAGAAAACGCTTTGGATACAAATTGAGTGAGAATTTGCATCAAAGGTTTGATTCATCACAAATTCATCATCTTCATCAAGGATTGCAATCAAATTGGATTTTGAGTATGGGATCAATTCAATAAAGATTGTGTTTTTGTGTGATAACGTTCGATACGGTTCGCGGTGAATCAGAATCGTAGTCGGGTTGAATTGTGTGACGAAGGTTCTAGTGTTTCTCTCAAGTGATTCAAGATCGTGCGTGTCTTGAAGGATTCGACAACAAGAAACGAAGGACTCAGCTGAACGATCGGGTGCGGTTTGGCACAAGGTGAATCGTTGGAATCAGAGGGCGAAGTTTCGTTGTGTGTCGAGGTTATTCGCATTAGTTTACATTTTGTGTCGTTATAGGATTATAAGATTCAATTGTAAACTGTACACTCTTTTTGTTCATCAAGTTTTTGATCTATAAACTCTCAAATAACCCGTTTGGTTATTTGGGGGGAGACGTACTCGGACAAACGCGCAATCCGGGGAACTCCCTAATCAAATCGTGTGTGTGTCTCTCTCTCTCTCTCTTGAATTTCATAATTTCGTTAATTTGTTAATCGATTGAATTTTTGGTGTTCGTATTGGTTCACAAAAATTCAATTGATTCTTACTTGATTGTGATTGATTTGAATATTGATTTGTAACTTGCTTGGGACTGAATTTAAAATTGTTTAATTTCAATTTATTTTGAACTCGAACATTTTCGTATCTTTTCACAAAATCGTTCAAGGCTTAATACTACTTTTCTTTTGGTCAATCAGTGCGTAGACTACCGATCCGGTGGCTCTTCCGCTCGCTTGATTAAATTGAAACATTATTTTTTTAAAACCTCATTGTTTCAAGGATCACTTATTCAACCCCCCCTTCTAAGTGATAAGCCTAGTAGTCTAACAAGTGGTATCACGATCCCATTTCAATTTTGTTTACAAAATTCGGTGGATTGTGCCAATTATTAGAAAACATGGCTTTCGCACCGAAAGGGGCGTATAATAGGGCTCCTATATTCAATGGAGATCATTTTGACTATTGGAAAAGTAGTATGCGCATTCACATCAATTCTTTTGATGGTGAAGTGTGGAATGCTATTGAGGACGGTCCATTTGTTCCAACAATGACCGACCCCAATGGTGTTGTCATAAATAAGCCTATGGCACAATGGACGGATGATGAAAAGAAAAAGGTCAATTACGATGCAAAGGCACAAAACATACTTATTTCATCCCTTGGGATTGAACAATTTTATCATGTGTCGCATTGTTCTACGGCTAAGGAAATGTGGGATACATTAGTTACTCACTTTGAGGGAACTAATGAGGTCAAAATTTCGAAAATAAACACTTTAACCCAAGAGTTTGAGTTGTTCCATATGCAAGATGGTGAAACCATCGTGGATATGCAACAACGATTTGTTAAAATCACCAACAAGTTACATGGTCTAGGCAAACCAATCACTAATCAAGATGCTACTAACAAAATTTTGAGGTGTCTTAATAGGTCATGGCAACCTAAGGTCACCGCAATCAAAGAGGCGAATGATCTTACTACCTTGAGCCTCACAACATTGTTTGGTAAGCTAACGGAACATGAACAAGTGCTTAGTTTGTTGGACAAGCATGAGAAAGGTGAGAAAAAGGAAAAACACCATGAAAAAGAAAAAGAAAAGGACAAGAGGTCAATTGCTCTAAAAGCCTCAAAGTCAAAGTCCAAAAAGGTTGAGCATGTGGAAAGTAGCTCAAGCGAAGATGATTCCGATGATGAGAAAATGGGACTCTTCGTTAGACGCTACAATAGGTATGTGAGAAAGAATGGGATAAGACATTCCGATGACAATCTTAAGAAGTTTCGGAAAGATAGTGGTTACCGCCGGAAGAATGAAGATGCTAGGTACTCCAAGAAAGGGGCATGCTATGAATGCGGCCAAGTTGGTCACTACAAGCCAGATTGTCCTAATCTCAAGAGAAAAGAGAATGAGACATCTTCAAACAAAAAGAGGAGCAAAGGAAAGAAAGCTTATGTTGCATGGGAGAGTAGTAGCTCTTCATCTCATTCATCATCAAGCTCTGGTTCAAGTGATGAAGGCGAAGTGGCTAAGGTATGCCTCATAACTCATCATCACAAAAAGAAGGATAAAGCTCCCAAAAATGTAAACCAAAATCCCTCTACCTCATATACCTCGTTAGAATATCATGATTTGCAAAGTGCGTTTGAGGATCTATGTAGTGAGACTAGGAAAGCTTTCAAACGATTAAAAGAAATTATAAAAATTAACAAAGCTCTTGAAAAGAAAGTTTCCGAAACGAAAGAAGAGTTGAAAGCTTTCAAGGTATCATTATTAGAAAGGTCAAGTGCATGTCATGATAATAGTGATATAGTTGATTGTGATAATTGTGTCACTTTGTCCAAAAACATTAAGACTATCAAGGACAAAGTGGAAAATTCATCAAAAACTAGAGTCTCTCATGAAGTTGATCCACAATATTTTCAAAACACTTTGAAAGTCAAAAACAAAAATTCTAAACATTTCAAAATGGATCAAAAGAAGAGTGACTCACATATCACTTGTCACTATTGTTGTTGTGAAGGTCATACCATTGCAAAATGTAAAGCTAGGAAATTGTTGGTACCTAAGGGCGTATTGCAATGGATGCCAAAACTCAACAAAGCTTATTTACCTCACCAATTAGGACCCAATGAAAATTGGGTACCTCCTTCTTATGTTTAAATGTTGTAGGAAAAGTGCCTTGATAATCTAAAAAGAAGATGGTTTCTAGATAGTGGATGTTCAAGGCACATGACGGGTGATGCCTCGCTTTTTATTGAGTTTAAAGCAAAGGAGAAAGGCTATGTCACCTATGGAGACAACAATAAGGGCACTATTCTTGGTGTAGGTACTATTGGTAATCCCTCTACTATAACCATATCTAATGTTGTACTTGTGGATAACCTTAAGCACAACTTGTTGAGTGTTGCTAAGCTTTGTGATAAAGGGTTCATAATCAATTTCAAACCAACCTTTTGCACAATCGAAAGTAACAAAGACAAGAATGTGGTTCTTAAGGCTATTAGGCATGGAAATGTATACATGCTAGACCTATATGATAATTGCCTAAGTGGTGCTAAGTGTCTCATAACCTAGAATGATGAATCTTGGTTGTGGCATAGAAGGATGGCACATCTTAATTTCGATTTACTAAATAAGATAGTTTCTAAAGATCTTGTAGTTGGTCTACCTAAAATACGATTTTCAAAAGATCACTTGTGTGACGCATGCCAAATGGGTAAACAAACTAAGGCTTCTTTCAAATCTAAAAAGTTCATTTCAACTACTAAGCCTTTAGAGTTAATCCATATGGATCTTTTTGGACCATCAAGGACCAAAAGTATTGGTGGTAATTACTATGGACTTGTGATTGTAGACGATTACTCAAGATTTTGTTGGACATTATTCTTATCTAGTAAAAGCGATACCTTGCCCATTTTCAAACAATTTGCTAAGATGATTCAAAATAAACTAGACTTTAAGATCATTTCTATTAGGAGTGATCATGGAGGCGAATTTGAAAACCATAAATTTGAGAAGTTTTGTTCTAAACATGGCATTGAACACAATTTTTCGGCTCCACGTACACCACAACAAAATGGAGTAGTGGAGAGGAAAAATCGTATTCTAGAAGAGCTAGCTAGGACTATGTTAAGTGGTCTTTCTAAGTATTTTTGGGCCGATGCGGTAAGCACCGCAAGTTATGTTCTAAATAGGGCAATTATTCGACCTATTTTGGACAAAACTCCCTATGAAATACTTAAAGGTAGAAAACCTAATCTTAGTCACTTGCGCTCTTTTGGATGCAAATGTTTTATTTTAAATAATGGAAAGGAGAATCTTGGCAAATTTGATCCAAAAGCGGATGAAGGCATTTTCTTAGGTTACTCATTATCTAGCAAAGCATATAGAGTATACAATAAGAGGTTACAAATTATTGAAGAATCGGTTCATGTAAACTTTGATGAGACTTTTCCGGAAGAAAACGAGGAAGGTAATTCTATTGGTGCAGGTGCCGACTCAACGGACATTTTAAAGGATAAAGAAGTTGTTGGGAGTGATCAACCCTCAACGGAAGCTCCGAAAGAAAAGGACGATAAGACGTCACCACCCAAAGAAGATAACGATGATGGAGGATCTTCTTCATCAAAGAATCATCACAAGGAAAGAGGAGTTGCAAAGGAATGGCATACTCTAAAGAACCATCCCATTGACAAAGTCTTAGGTGACATCGCAAAGGGAGTGGCTACTTGATCTCAAATAAGTAACTTCTGCTCTCATTATGCATTTGTTTCACAAGTTGAACCTAAAAACGCAAAAAACCGCATTACTTGATGAACATTGGATTCTTGCAATGCAAGAAGAACTAAATCAGTTTAAAAGAAATGATGTGTGGGATTTAGTACCACCTTCTCCAAGTCATCAAGTGATTGGGACACGTTGTGTTTTTAGAAATAAACTCGATGAAAACGGTGTTATTGCTAGGAATAAGGCACGGTTAGTGACTCAAGGCTACAACCAAGAGGAGGGCATTGATTATGAGGAGACGTATGCTCCGGTTGCTCGCCTCGAGGCCATTAGACTTTTATTAGCATATGCGTGCAATATGAACTTCAAGTTATACCAAATGGACGTTAAGAGTGCATTCCTAAATGGATACATAAATGAAGAAGTGTATGTTAAACAACCACCCGATTTTGAAAATCATGAACATCCGGACTATGTTTTCAAATTGAAAAGAGCTTTATATGGACTTAAGCAAGCTCCAAGAGCTTGGTATGATAGACTTAGCAAGTTTTTAATTAAAAACGGATATTCAAGAGGGAAGGTTGACACTACACTCTTCATTAAACGTAAGGGAAAGGACGTCTTATTAGTTCAAATCTATGTTGATGATATTATTTTTGGTTCCACTAACCCATCTCTTGTCAAGAGCTTTTCGAGTCTTATGCAAGGTGAATTTGAAATGAGCATGATGGGTGAACTAATGTACTTCTTGGGACTACAAATCAAGCAACTAGAAGAAGGGACTTTCATCTATCAAACTAAATATTGCCTTGAGTTGCTCAAGAAGTTTGGGATGACAGATTCAAAACATATGGAAACTCCCATGGCATCTACATGTGCTTTAAGCAAAGATGAAGAGGGTAAAGATGTGGAGATCACAAAATATAGAGGTATAATCGGATCCTTACTCTACCTAACGGCATCTAGGCCGGATATTATGTTTAGTGTTTGTATGTGTGCACGTTATCAATCATGTCCCAAATAATCACACCTAAAAGCCGTAAAAAGGATTTTAAAATACTTGAAAGGAACATCAAACTTTGGCTTATGGTACTCTAAGGGGAATGATTGTTCTTTGGTAGGTTACTCCGATTCCGATTTTGCCGGTTGCAAGTTGGATAGGAAGAGTACTAGTGGAACATGTCACCTATTTTGTAATAGCTTGGTAAGTTGGTATAGCAAGAAACAAGTATCCGTTGCTTTATCAACCGCCGAGGCGGAATACGTTGTGGCCGAAAGTTGTTGTTCACAAATACTTTGGTTAAAACAACAACTTCTCGACTACGATTTAAAACTACAACGTATTCCAATCTTGTGTGACAACACTAGCGCCATAAACCTCACAAAGAACCCCGTGTTGCATTCAAGGACTAAACATATAGAGATTAGGCATCACTTTCTTCGAGATTATGTAGAAAAAGGGGATGTTGTCTTTGAGCATGTGGAATCGAAAAACCAACTTGCGGACATCTTTACAAAGCCACTTGCAACGGATCCTTTTATCTACATTCGCGGGGAATTAGGGATCCTTGGCATCTCTAACTTAGCATGACATCCATTAAGAATGCACTTTATATATATGTCATACTTCTTGGTAACTTAGAGTGTCATACAAAGGAAAGTGCATCAACACTTTACGGTACAAGGTTAAATCGTATCATCTCTATCTCCTCTTCTCGTGTCATTTTTTTTTTGTTGCCTATGTGAATTCTTTTCAATTATCAACATAACGTTTTAGTTCAACTCAATACTTTCATATGTTTGCTCATTTCCAAAAAATTTGCTTTAAGATAAGTAATAATTCTTGAAGTCCATATGTGTTAAATGGCAATTTGTGAAGTATTGATCAATTAATGATTCTATAATCTAACATGTTGCATAAATGCTATCAATGTATTTCATTTCTTCATGAACAACGTTACAATTTGATATGGCAACAGGATATTATGCACTTGGTGCATTGGTTTGTTTATTTCGTCCCATATTTGGATATGTTACTTGGTTAAAAGTGTCGATGTGTTACGATATTCATGCGTTGGTTTTGTTTTGTTGTTCTACATTCCATGTTTGTCATGATATTTGGTATTCGTCATTGATATATTTTGGCATATCTTTGTATGTATTTATATTGGTTAGGAACTTTTATCATATATGTGCATTTCGACAAATGTAAGTGCACGATATGACTTGGGTCAAAATTGATTGAACTTGATACTTCTAATAGACTCTCTTCTTCTTTTTGATATTGTCAAACGGGGAGAGATTTGGATGCACAAGCTAAGGATAAAAAGCTAAAGTGTCTTGAATATTATCTACTATGACAATCGCATTATGGCATCAACTCAGGGGGAGCGTGCTTATTGTCAGCCTTGGTGTTTAATTGCGTCTGTATACATATTGCTATTTTATTTGCATATTAGGTATAGGCTTAGTTAGCTTATGCATAGTTTTGACAATTATCAAAAAGGGGGAGAATGTAAGTGCACCAGTTCATCCTCATGTTTTAATAATTGTCAAAACACATGAAAATAGAGTAGAACATATTTTGGCAACATTACAAATGACTTGACAGCGAGAAACCTTTTTAAAACTTTGAAAAACTGTTTTTTAGGTATTATGTATCGATACATAAACATGTGTATCGATACATATGTCCTGAAATTACTTCAGACTGATTTTGTGCAATTTGTATCGATACATATATCACTTGTATCGATACAAAAGTGGTCACTCAGAGGCAGAAGGTCATCTGTGTATCGAATCATGCTTGCATGTATCGATACACACCCCTGCTTCTCAGAAAACCAGTAAGTGCTTGATGTATCGAATCATGCTTGCATGATTTGATACATATCAGTCAAGATTTCAAGAAACTGATATATGTATCGATACACATACGTGTTTGTATCGATACATAGGTCAAAATTTTCAATATTGAACGCTGGTCAAAGGGTTTTGTATCGATACAAACCATCATTTGTATCGATACATGTATGTTAAATTTTGCCCAAATTTGCTCAATTCTATTTTCTCTTTAAATAGCAATGTGGTGTGTCATTGTAACCAAGAGGAAACTAGTGAGAAAGTTCAGAAAACGCTTTGGATAATCGAGTGAGAATTTGCATCAAAGGTTTGATTCATCACAAATTCATCATCTTCATCAAGGATTGCAATCAAATTGGATTTTGAGTATGGGATCAATTCAATAAAGATTGTGTTTTTGTGTGATAACGTTCGATACGGTTCGCGGTGAATCAGAATCGTAGTCGAGTTGAATTGTGTGACGAAGGTTCTAGTGTTTCTCTCAAGTGATTCAAGATCGTGCGTGTCTTGAAGGATTCGACAACAAGAAACGAAGGACTCAGCTGGACGATCGGGTGCGGTTTGGCACAAGGTGGATCGTTGGAATTAGAGGGCGAAGTTTCGTTGTGTGTCGAGGTTATTCGCATTAGTTTACATTTTGTGTCGTTATAGGATTATAAGATTCAATTGTAAACTGTGCACTCTTTTTGTTCATCAAGTTTTTGATCTATAAACTCTCAAATAACCCGTTTGGTTATTTGGGGGGAGACGTACTCGGACAAACGCGTGGATGACGCGCAATCCGGGGAACTCCCTAATCACATCGTGTCTCTCTCTCTCTCTCTCTTTTGAATTTCATAATTTCGTTAATTTGTTAATCGATTGAATTTTTGGTGTTCGTATTGGTTCACAAAAATTCAATTGATTCTTGCTTAATTGTGATTGATTTGAATATTGATTTGTAACTTGCTTGGGACTGAATTTAAAATTGTTTAATTTCAATTTATTTTGAACTCGAACATTTTCGTATCTTTTCACAAAATCGTTCAAGGCTTAATACTACTTTTCTTTTGGTCAATCGGTGCGTAGACTACCGATCCGGTGGCTCTTCCGCTCGCTTGATTAAATTGAAACATTATTTTTTAAAAACCTCATTGTTTCAATGATCACTTATTCAACCCCCCCCCCCCCCCCCCCCCTCTAAATGATAAGCCTAGTAGTCTAACATGCTGTATTCATTTTTATTGGTGAATGTTCCAACATCGTATACAACATCTCAAGTGTTGGAACATTACATAGAACATTCCATTCCTGCGTGCCGGAATTTCAATTGGCATCAGAGCAGGCACCCTGCCTGTACCTGGGTGAGATTCAGGGAAGTTATTTTCTGGCGCTATGGAAAAGGAAGGAGGATTTGTCAACAGACCACCTCTGTTGGATGGGACGAACTATGATTACTGGAAGTCACGCATGCCTGCCTTTCTCAAGTCCATTGATTCCCAAGTTTGGAGGGCAATCTTTTCAGGTTGGGAGCCCCCTGTTGTTACTGATAAAGATGGCAACAAAACCAGCGTTCTAAAGCCAGAGCTCGAGTGGACAAAGGAAGAACAAGATCTGTCTACCTATAATTCGAAAGCCATCAATGCTCTCTTCAATGGAGTTGATAGAAGTATGTTTCGTTTGATAAAGAAATGTGTGGTTGCCAAAGAAGCCTGGGACATTTTTGAAACAGTTCATGAAGGAACATCTAAGGTAAAAATGTCTAGACTTCAACTTTTTACTACAAAGTTTGAAAGTTTAAAGATGAAAGAGGATGAAAGCGTTCATGACTTCTATATGAACATTCTGGATATAGCCAACTCTTTTGATGTGCTTGGTGAAAAGATGAGTGATGCTAAGTTGGTCAGGAAAATACTTAGATCTCTCCCTAAAAGGTTTGATATGAAAGTAACAGCTATAGAAGAAGCACAGGACATCAACACTATGAAGGTTGATGAGCTAATTGGTTCTCTTGAAACCTTTGAACTGGCGATAAATGAAAGAGGAGACAAAAAGAGTAAAAGTATAGCTTTTGCATCCAACACTGATGACTGTGAGTCTACTGATGGCCTTGAAGAAGATGATGGATTCACAGAAGCGCTTGCCATGGTTGGTAGAAAACTCAGACAAGCTTGGAGACAAAAACCAAATGGGCAGAACATCCGATTCAACATCAACACTCAGGCTGATAAGTTCAAAAGGGGTAAGAATGATGAGAAGCCAGCTCCATCAAAAGGTGTACAATGACATGAATGTGAAGGATTTGGTCACATAAGGACTGAATGTGCTACGTTCCTCAAGAAACAAAAGAAGAGTATGACTGTTACTTGGTCTGATGAAGATGACTCTGAGGAAGATAATGAATCATCAAAATGTGTGACTGCTCTGACTGGAATGTGTGCATTAGATGTGGAGTCAGTTAATGAAGGACTGTCATATGATGACTTGCTTGCTTCTTATAGGGATTTGTATGAGAAGGACTTGGAGATAAACAAAGTCCTGCACAGGCAAAAGAAAACAATCATTCAACTCACCACTGAAAGAGATGAAGGACTGAAGAGAATATCTGGGCTAACTGATGAAGTTGCTCAACTAAATTCCCAGCTGGAGAACACAATGAAGCAGATCAGGATGTTGAATACTGTCACTGCTGTTCTGGATGAAATTCTTGATGGACAAGAAAAGAACAAAGGTGTTGGGATAGGATTTGACTACAGGAAGTTGAACAACAAACAACATAAGAATACAGAAAAGCTCATACCGGCAGAAAGTGAATATGATCCTACATCTGGAAGGCAGATGTTGAAACGTCCTATTCAACATCATGGATCAAGTTCTAACAGAAGACCTAGAAGATGGGTTTGCCATCACTGTGGAAAAAGAGGACACATAAGACCTTACTGCTTCAAATTATATGGATATCCTCAGTGGTATCACCACAATGAAGGTGAGCATGCCAATACATCAACACAACAGCCTGAGAGAGAATGGAAGCCAAAGACTGAACAAAAGAAAGAAACTGCTCAGATTGCTCACATTGCTCTTAAAGCTACTTCTAGAAACTGTTGGTACTTTGACAGTGGATGCTCGAGACACATGACTGGAGAAGATAGTTATCTAGATGGAATAGAATCTTATGCTACCAGCTATGTGACATTTGGTGGTGGAGCCAAAGGTGAAATTGTTGGTATTGGGAAAATAATTAAGAAAGGGCTGCCAAGACTATAGAAGATTTTGCTTGTGAAAGGTCTGACTGCTAACTTGATCAGCATAAGTCAGCTATGTGATCAAGGTATGAGAGTTAGTTTTACTGACTCTAAGTGTGAAGTTAGAAATGCACAGGGCAAGCTTGTCATGGTAGGATTGAGGTCAAAGGACAACTGCTACCACTGGATTGATGTTGAAGAAGCAAACATGTCTACTTGCTTAGTCAGCAAGGAATAAGAAGTGTGGTTGTGGAATCAAAAGTTAGGTCATTTACATCTGAGAGGAATGAAGAAAGCTATATCCACTGGAGCTATAAGAGATTTACCTATGCTCAGCATTGAAGAAGGAAGAATCTGTGGTGAATGTCAGATTGGCAAGCAAACTCGAATGTCTCATCAGAAGTTGAAACATCAGGTAACCTCTAAGCCTCTAGAACTACTGCACATTGATCTCATTGGGCCAATGCAGGTGGAAAGCATAGGTGGAAGAAGGTATGCTCTGGTAGTTGTTGATGACTTTTCAAGATTTACATGGGTGAACTTCATTAGAGAAAAATTAGATAGCTGTGACACTCTCAAACTTCTCTACTTACAACTTCAAAGAGAGAAAGACTCATCAATTGTAAGGATCAGAAGTGACCATGGAAGGGAATTTGAAAATGCTAAGTTTTCTGAATCTTGTGAAGCTGAAGGAATAAAACATGAGTTTTCTTCTCCAATCACCCCACAACAGAATGGAGTAGTAGAAAGGAAGAATAGGACTTTGCAAGAATCTGCAAGGGCTATGTTGCATGCCAAGAAACTACCATACCATTTTTGGGCTGAAGCTATGAACACTGTCTGCTATGTTCATAATAGAGTAACCGTGAGGAAAGGAACCAACTGCACTATTTATGAACTCTGGAAAGACAGGAAACCCACTGTGAAATACTTCCATGTGTTTGGGAGTAAGTGTTACATTCTAGCAGACAGAGAACAGAGGAGAAAAATGGATCCAAAGAGTGATGAAGGGATTTTCTTGGGGTATTCCACTAATAGCAGAGCCTACAGGGACTACAAATCCAGGACTATGACTATGATGGAATCCATTAATGTTGTGATTGATGATCTTGGTACTGAAACTGAGCCAGATGTTGAATCAAATGTTGAAGCATCACCAACTTCAGGAACAGCTCCTGAAGTCAGGACAGAGACTCAAGAAGGGGAAGAAATAAAAGAGCCTCACACTGTCAACAAAGGTCCCTCAGTCAGAGTTCAGAAGAATCATCCTCAGGAACTCATCATTGGTGATCCTCAACAAGGAATCACAACCAGGAGAACTAATGAGGTAATTAGCAATTCTTGTTTTGTGTCTGTAACATCCCACTCTTTCAATTACCTAATTAATTTTATTAGAACCTTGTCTAATAAATTAATATTAATTAATGGTGATTAATTAAATTAAGACTTGGAGTTTAAGTGTATAATGTGTAATAAAAGGAATCTTAATTGGACCCAAAATTACACACTAAAACACTTAGCTCACACTTGTGAATTTAATTGACACAAGAGATCTATTATTCCCTCCCTCTCAAAGGCTCTTAACCATGACTCATTAATTCACTTCCCACAACACAACACCTCACCACTCACTTTTAATCTCATGCCAACACCTCATAACACAAGTGACTCACTATTCCACTCATGGAATTAAACCATGACTCACCCAAAGCACTACCCTTCCCATTTCTATTTTCATATAACTAAGGAAATGAAACACACTCCCTCCTTGTTCTTTCTCTCTCGTTCAGCAAACAAACAACACTAACATCACTTATCACTCAAATTATCCATACAAATTCTCTTGGCCTTGTGCATGCAAGTGGAAATTCTAGTACCTTGGGTTGTGTTCATCCTAGGTGGTAAGTTCAAATCCTCAAAACCCTCCTCTTGTTCTCCAAATTCGTGCTCCTCTTTCTAGCCTTAATTCTGATGTTCTATTGTTTGATTTGTGAGGGATTCAAACTCATTTTGGTATGGGAGTTATGGTAGGAAAGGGAAGGAAGTTGATTTAACCCGTATTTGAAATTACACCCTCAGAAAAACGGTTAGTGCTCTCTGCTTGTAACTCTGTTTCGAATGATTCTTTTTGGGATAGAAAGCTAACTTTAATACGCTCATTTTGGCTTTGGTTTCATGAATTTTCATCGAGAAACGAATTCTGGACGAATTTTTGAAGTTGGATGTTCAACACAGGATTTTGCAGAATTTGTATTTGGACAGGTCTGTACTAAATCGATCACTACTCTCTCCCTGTAACTCTGATTGAACTGATTCTGGTTGTCATAGTTAGGTAACTCAATTCCGGTCGTTTCGATGTAGGTTTCGTAATTTTAGGTTCAGTTTTGAGGTCTGTGGACGAATTTAAAGTAGAGAACCTAATGCAGCAATTATACAAGAAAATTATGTTTTGGGATTTATAATATTTCGCTGCAAATTCAGTTTCTCGGAGAGCTCTAAAGTTGTTAGCTTGGTGTTTAAAGCTTCTGAGTTAATCTCAATTCCAGGTGGGTTCTTAGGCTAGTGTAGGTAGATTTCCTAAATTTATGAAATTGCATGTTCACATAGGATTTTTAGGAATTAATTGTGTGAGGAGAAATAACTCCCAATTTCTCTTCTATTCTGTTCTATATTACTTATATTATGTATCTGCACTCTCTCAGACGTTGATTGTAGGTGTAACCCCCTTTAAATTAATGATTTTCGCAAAACAGAGTGTTTTCTGCATGGACTCGCCATAGCGAGTTGCTAGCGAGTATTCATGGCGAGCATCCAAGTTCTGGGCTGATGAAACTCGCCATGGCGAGCAATTGTTCGCCTAGCGAGTTGATTTAGGCCAGTACCTGCAGTTCGCCATGGCGAGCTTGGTAACTCGCCGTAGCGAGCTAAGTGCAGAAAGACCCATATTTCCATTTTCTAAAATATTTCTAAAAGCACTCGTTTTATATCCTCATCTGAGATAGATAGCTTGCAGTTATATAATGTATTTAATGTTAAACAGGAAGTCAAGCACAATTCTGAATCTTAGGGTATAACTTAGAATTAAGTTGCATGTTCCCGGGGTATTTGGGATAATTATGGTAGTATAAATTAATTTAGCATCAGTCAGTTATGCGTGATTATTAATATCGCTTTGTGGACTTCGTTTTAGATGTTCCACCAGTAAAACTTTGTGAGCTTCACGCCGGAACGCTTTCTGTTCGCGGACAAGGCAGTCCTCCGAGACATGCTCACCTCGGAGTGTTTTGAGGTTAAAATCAATAAGACTAATCAGTGTTACACCTTTATTTAATTATGCTTTATGACAATATGATATGAAATAAGTTATGACTGATTAGGTGCCCCGGCTTAATAGCCATTAGGAGGGTAGTAGAACTCACTGGGACGAAGTGACTGTCTCACCCCACTCCCCTTTTGATATAGGTAAGACGAGTTATTTTGGAGCAGGTACTAGGATGGATCTGACGATTGGAGCTGAGCTTGGATCGTCAGAATTAGAAGACTTAGTCTTCATTCTTGCTTTTATTTAGCTTGTTCTCTTATTATAGTTTCTTTCCGCTGTCTGTATCAAATATTCTCTTATTATCTTAATGATAATATATTATTCAGTTATTTCTTGTATAATTTAATGTACTCAGAGTCCAGTTTTAATGCTTCGACTAAATATTCTAGATATTTTTTTAGTTGGGGCGTTACAATTGGTATCAGAGCAGGTCGATCTAGTATCGGACCTTGCCATGAGTCATTACAATCCCTTTCCTAAGTAGTACGGACCCTTTGAAGTCTGGACTGTTTACGCTGAAACCATCGCGTGCTGAGTCTGATCAGCTCAGTATTGTGCATGGTAGGCAGGGTATTACGGTTGAGAACCGAAGTGGACCACGGTGGTTAAGTAAGAAGATCGTAGTGGAAGTATAGTCCAGAAGCAATCGTTGGCGAGAATTCTCTCTAACCGGATGTTAGAGCTAAAATAGTTAGGATTGAAGGAGTAAAGTGGTACAACGCCAACGAGAATACCAAGAGTTAACATGGATTATATGGATTAAGACCAATAGTAGTAGGAAATTCTGGAGATTGTAAGGAAGCAGTTGTTAAGATTATAGAGAGTAAGAACAGTTTGATGGAAGTACTAATCGCTCGAAGTAGAATTGTTCATGGAAGAACGTAAGTGTGTAGGTCATTATGGTATCCAACTGACACCGTGTGTCAGGCAAATTCCCCGAACTTGAGAGTAACCATACCCTCTGGCGAACATGTTTGCAAGGAACATGAAAGCCAAGTAAGATTCAACCTTCAGTAAATCAGAACTCTTCCTGAATACTTAACCTTACTTGTCAGCCGTGAGATTCACCAGTGATGTTAGATCTGTTCAATACCATATCAGAGAAACCGAGTTGGAATGTTCACCCATAACAACACTTATCTGAGAACTTCCCAATAGATTATCCTATAGGAAGCCAACTTTTAATGCCTCCCTTAAGATAATTCAGCCTTTCGATTCATGACTCGTATTCCTACCTTATCGCTAGAAGCCAAGAATCCGTTTAGCATAACAAATAGAATTTCCTTTTAGCGACACCAGCCTAGGCCAATCAATTCAGCAAACCATTTGAGATCAACCTCGATTAGAGTAACAATCAGGAATTATTTCGCAACCCCATGTAGATACCTGACTCAATTCATAAGGCATCATTCGTGAGCCGTAGAAATCAGAATCAAACCAAGTTAGCCTTATAAGTAGCAACCAATAGTTGTATCTTACCACTAGAGGTTGAGCAGTATTAGATGTACCATCTAGGAATTCCATCCTATAAACTCATTACCCATATGTACGTATTAGGTGTAGTATTCCGAGCTAAATAACTTAGTGCCACTAACTACCCAACCAAGCATATAGGAAATAGTTGAATTAGACTGCCTTCGATTCAACACCTTCTTACCTTTCGGTCTGTCATGTTGCCACTTAGGAAATTACTATAGGTTTAGTGAGATAGTCTCAGCCTAACACGTTACGTTATAGGCCACCCCAAACCATTTGGAACATAACCTCAATCGGAATGACCAGTAGAAACATTTCCTGACCAGACATAGTTACCAAGTAACCTACTTAACACTATCATGCATCTGCTACATTAGCAGCTTAGTGTCGTGGCTTAGGTAGATACCTTGTGAGAGAAAATCCAGTCTAACCACCCGTGTTATTAATTTCCTTAGACGTCAGTCGCTATAGTATCATCTAGTACATTGTCTATAGGAACTCATTACCATAGAGCAGCCTACCTCCGTGAGATCAGTCTTAGTACCGTGTCACTAGCATTCCAGCCTCGATCAGATTAGCAGGTCAGAAGTTATCCTTGACACCTTCAGCCATCTAGATCACTCGTCTATTACCTATGTTAGTTATGTCGTATCGAAAATAACTGAATTGGATTTTTTTTTTTTATCAGCCATTTAGCATTTTCAAATCATCCAGATCTTCGAGTTAGGAATCTGTAGAGTTAGTCAGATTTCCATTAAGAGTGCCTATCAATACCCTGATTTGAGTCGGAACCATTAGAGGTTAAAATTCCAATTTCATGACCAGTCCTTCGGACCTTTGATAAGCTGAGTTCATCGAACTGAACTATGTTGGATTGGGTATCCAGTAACCATGGGAACATAGAACGGGTTCACTCCCTAACTTGTCTGATTATGTCTCGGACAGATAGATTCCTTCTCGTGCCTTATCATCTGTTAATCGTAGTTATCACTCAGAGCAATTGAAAGGAAAACTTTCCAAATTCCGCGACATCGGTCAGTTAAACCGACATTGTGAGACTTTGCTTGCAAATAATTCTGTTCAATCTTTCCAACCTTTTCAGTTACATTGTTAGTAACTAAATATAATTCGTGGAATCCAATTATCTGGAGAGAACACGTGTAAATTCAGTTCGAGCTCTCACTCATCGTATCGACCTTTTACTCAGTATCATTAGTCAATTATTCGCCGAACTATTCTATTCAGTGTCGGTATCAGTTTATCATATAGGTCTTCATGCACCTGAACGACCCATCATCACTTTCAGTGTAATGGGTATACTTTCGGAGTCTTATCAGCTAACTTCCAGTTAAGTTCAGATCTTTCCAGTTACGTAGAAATAGGAGCTAGTAGAAGTATTAGTAACAAGATACCTTGTCAAGCCATTCTCTAAATTCGAGTTTGAACCATTTCACTCTCTGCCGACTGTTCCAGTTTTCCTGGTACATTATCTACGATAGATTCAGATCATCATAAATCAAATTCTCGTATAGAGCAAAGGGTTTCTTTATCGCGAATACCATTCTTACGATTACACATTGACTATTTCTGGACAAGGGATTTAAATCCGCTCCCCGTGTTAACTGTGCAAATCTTCCATACCCAGTCAGCCATCATTAGAATCCGATCACGTTAGCCAACTTCTTCCACTTCAGCCTATCAGTAAATTTTCCAGCCAACCTAACCATATCATTGAAGGAAGATTCAAATCTCAGTTTTTGATATGTTAAATGTACTACTCGACCACAATGTTGTGCTAGGATGGATTGGAATGGTAAGCGTTCTTCACTCGTTTTATATTCTGATCTATCCTGGAGTATTTTAAACAACATGAACGGGACTGTGGTACGTATGACGTATCACGAGCTTTAGTGTTTGGAATTGAGAAAAACCCAGAAGAGAAAATTTGAGTTATTAATGTCAACCCTTAAACTTATTCCATTCAGCCAATCATACAGTGACAACCAGGCCAGATACCGACCTGTTGAAGTGTAGCGTGAAATAATAATAAGTACGGTTTGTTAAGGTGTCGTGAATATGTTGGACCGTAGTAGAATATTGAGAATGCCGTCACATACCTGCTTTCATAAAGTAAAACAAGTGTTGCTTTGTGGGATTAATCAATGAAAGACGTAGTAATGGTAGAAGTTAAGTTGGAAAAGAAGAGATGGTGCGTCATTGTGTTAGACCATTTGGAATATGACCGTGATGACGTAAATTATAAGGATAACTATAAATAGTCGGATCAGAGTGCGCAGCGCGAGGTCGGTCGAACATCTAGTCGGAGGACCAAATTTGGACGAATAACCCTTTGAGAGAGGAAAGTTTTATTTCCAAGGAATAAAGGTAGACAAGAGTTGTTGAGAATGACGCCAAAGTTGGAACTACGAAGTGTGTCCAAACGGAGAAATTCTATCCGAAGTGTATAAGACCTTATCAGATCCTTCAACGCATCGGTTCAGTAACCTATCAGTTAGCTCTATCTTCATTCAGGTCAGGGTTACACGACGTGTTTCAAGTGTCGCAACTTCGGAAATTCACTCCCGATCCTTATCATCCTCAAGAAATTGATCTTCAGTCAGCCTTAACTTATCAGCCGAATTCAGTGCGTATAGTTGATCGTGAAGTTAAGATCCTTTGTAACAAGATAATTCAATAATCCAAGTCGGATGGGCTCAGTCCCATAATTACTAACTCACTCAGAAACGGGAATCTGACGCGGGAAAAGATGCCTCTATCCTTCCAAAAATAAATTTTTCAATTTCGAGGACGAAATTTCTTTAAGGGGGGTAGATTGTAACATCCCACTCTTTCAATTACCTAATTGATTTTATTAGAACCTTGTCTAATAAATTAATGTTAATTAATGGTGATTAATTAAATTAAGACTTGGGGTTTAAGTGTATAATGTGTAATAAAAGGAATCTTAATTGGACCCAAAATTACACACTAAAACACTTAGCTCACACTTGTGAATTTAATTGACACAAGAGATCTATTATTCCCTCCCTCTCTGAAATTCTGGTGGCAAGTGTCAGATGTGTAGCACGATGTATACACTTTAGGAATCGTACGATGTGTAGCCTAATGTGTCAACATCGTGAACAACTGAACTTGATGAACAAGTAAACAATATAAAGTGCAGGAAACAAAAGAACACGTGAGTTTGTTAACCCAGTTCGGCACTTATAACAAGCCCTATTCTGGAGGATACCAATCCAGGGATGAATCCACTATGGTAGTATCAATTCAAAGCTAAACTCCCCCGTTTACAACTTCTCACTTAATCACTACCCGTGCTAATTCTACCTAGGAACTCCTAGATATGAGAACCTCTGCTCACTCCCCCTCAACCTTACCCAGTAAGGATTTAATAACAAACTCAATTTGGAGACACACTCCTAGAAAACTATGCACTCGTACCTAAAGGCTTTGAGTGTTGCACACTCTAACTCCTTGCTTCAAAGCTTTGGAGAAAGAACACTAGAGATTACAACTCTATCAAACTCAGTCCTTACTTGTATCAAAATTATGATCCAAGTGAAGGCTCACAAATAACAATGAACAGACTAAGACCTAAGACTCGATATCTTCAACTCTTGGCTTCGTACTTCATTATGTCTTCAGTCTTCCTTTATATAGAACAAGTTTCATGGGCTTGGATCTTCAATGTTGACAGCTGGCCTTTGTTAATTCTCCTTGAGATTTATTTGATCATAATCTTTTAATTGTTTGTTTCAAATCTTTTTGATCAAAGTCGGCCAATAAAATAAAACAGAACCATGAAAGATTATCTTGTTCCTTGGCGCGCAAGCTAGCACGATTTAATTTGAAAAACAAATCTTTTCGAAAGATCGCGTGTAAATTAAAAGAAAGCGCGTCCAGCTAGGGCGTCCTGATGTGAAACCTGATGTGCCACATATCATGCTCCACATCATGGAATCAGGCTTATTTTACCAAATGACGCCAAACCCCCTAAAATCCTCAACAATCTCCCCCTTTGGCAAATTTTGGGCTAAAATAATCTGTGAGTCACCCAACAAAACTTGGAGAGATGTGTAGGCACATCAGAGGCATGCAGCAGCGGATCAGAGCCTCACAAACGAAGAGAGAATTAAACTCTCACAAGATAGGAAAGTAATTTCCCAAAGACTGAGAAAAATAAATTCTCAGACACATACAAGCATGAGATTCCATGCACACATAAGGGAGGGTAGCAAACCCAGTAATAGTCTACTCCCCTTTGAACTAGAGCACTTTCCATGTACTCCCCCTAAATCTCATATCCCCTATAGGCTTCTTCAGAATGCATGACCTAGAGAGAAATAGAGAAGTTTTAAACTTGGCTTCTTAAGAATGCATGACCAAGTTAAAACTCACAGATGTGTCAAACATCACACAAAACAACTTCTACAGGCTTCTTAAGAATGCATCACCATGTAGAAATTAGATAACATCTTCAATTGGACTTCTTGAGAATGCATCACCCAGTTGAAAATGTACAGATAAAGTCTTCAGAAAAACATGCTTTAGAAAACTAATTCTTCAAAAATTTGTTGAGAAAACATTTGAAGAAAAATAAGCATGTATACCAGATGTGTAGTCAGATGTGCCACACATCACAATTTGCTGCAGTTAAGACTTCAAAGTTGTTCATTTTAATTTTTACTCCCCCTTTTTAGCCATAAATTATGACAAACATACTGAGAGTAAGTAAAACACCATAGAATGCAGATAGCATGAGATGTAGAGATGATGGTGTATGAAAAAAAACACTCAGGCCATCAATAGTGCAGCAAGTACAGAACAGGCACGCAAAGGTGCATCAGAAATCCAGGGCATAGCCCACAAAATACAAGCAAAAACAAGGAAATACTGAGTACAGGGAAATATTAATGAATTACAAATATTCAAATATCCTGGCTCCCATCAGTTTCCTCAGCTTCAGAGTCATTGGGCTCCTCCTCCTCCAATTCCTCATCCTCAGCCATTGTTTGCTCATCCTCAAGCTCCAGTCCAGTAATGACTGCCTCCAGCTTGGCCTTCTTCTCATCCAGAGCCTTGCAAGTCTCCTTTAAAGCAGCAATCATGTCTGTCCTAGACATAGCATTGTTTGAGCTGGATGTGCCCACATCAGGAGTCACATCAGACTGCTTGAGACTAAAAGAAATAGCAGACACTCTTCTGCAAGACAAATCATCCTTGCCCAGAACATCAGGTCTCTGGCTCAATATGATTCCACACAGTAGGGAAGGAAATGCAATGGGTAGTTTGACAGCTAGGGTTTTGGCATGTTTGATAGTCTGATCAAAAATATAGGTACCAAAATCAAAATTAGATTTGCTACCAATAGTATATATGAACCTAGCCAAACCTGTAGCCACATCACAGTTGTGTGTGGTAGGCACCCAGTTAGCAGCAGCAATCCTGTTCAGGATGTTGTAGATTGGTGTGAGCTTGCTTGCTTGCAGTTTCCCTTTCTTAGGCCAAGTCTTGACCTTTCCAGCTGTGATGGCCTTGATTATGTAGTTGTCATTTGCCTCCATCTCAGCAAAGGGCTCCTCACTTCTGCCCTAGATACTTGTTGATAACAGTGGGAGAGAAGTGAATTTCTTTACCTCTCACAAAAACAGTTTGGTATTCCTTGTCCAAAGGATTGTCACAATCAGCAGTCACCCAAAAACTCTTTGACTACCTTCTCATAGCAGTCACCCAGTCCAGTAACAGTCTTCATCAAGCCAGCACGCTTCATCAACCTCATAACCTCCTTGCACTGCAAGGCTTCAACACTTAGCTCCCTCTCCAGAGCTAACCTTCTGTGAGCAATGTACTTCCATTTACCAGCATGTGCAGGGTTGTGGAAGGAAATCAAATCAACTGGGATGTCAGGAATTCCCTGAGGAATTTTCTTCTTTCCATAGTTCTTCTTCATAGCAGACTCAATGTGGACTACATCAAGCTCCACATTCTGCTCCTCAGCAGATTCTTCCTCAGACTCACTGATGTGAGCTACATCCTGCTCCACATCGTACTCTGAGTCACTTGTAGGTGGCTCTTTTCTTTTCTGAGTCTTCTTCTTTGCAGGTGGAACCACAGCTTTACTAAATCCCTTCTTGGGACCATACATGACTTGCCTCTTAACAGGCTTCTTCTTCTCCTTGGTAGCAACAGGAGAAATCTCAACAACAGCAGGACCTTTACCACTTCTAGTCCTTCTTGCAATACTATCCTCAGTAAGCTTCTTCAAGGGGATATCAGAATTGTAGCCTTCTACATCCACAACAACCTTGTCAGACTGGGTATTATCTTCAGGTTCCTCAACCTCAGCAGGTTGATCTTCTTCAACAAATTCCTGTTCAGGAGAATCAGGAATGACAGCAGGTTCTTCAACAGCAGCAGCCTCTTCTTCAGCAGGAGACTCTTCTTCACCTTGTGGCAATGATGTGCCAACATCTGCTGCAACATTAGGTTCTTGCAGGGCCTGGAGCACAGAATCAATGATCTTCTGAGTCAAGGGATGTCTTTGACTCTCAGGGATCTTCACAGCAGCCTTCTCAGGGTTAGGGTTTGAAGAACCTACACCCATAGATGCTTCAGCATTTGCATCACCAGATTTTGCAGGAAGAGGTTCAACATGCAGACTTTCCATGGTGTGAACCCTCTTTGGTGAGCCAATCTTTGGCTTCTTGCTTTTCTTCTTCTTCTTCTTGGATTTTTCTGTGGAAGGAGAAGGAACAACATCTTCCTCTGCAGCAATGGGGGTTGATTCCCTTCTTGATCGTTTTGACTTCTTCTTCTTTGATCCAGATGGCTTGATCATAGAAACAGGAGTGGCATTAACGATCATGTCACTTTGAACTTCTTCAGGATGCGGGGAATTAGGTTTTGGTGATGATGGAGGAGTTGTGAATTTGGTTGAAGGAGATGTTTTGGTTGCAGTAGACATGATGAAGATGATGGTGATTTGGTATGAAGATTTTCAAAGAAAATAGCAGAGAGATGAACAAAGGGTTTGAGAGAGATCAAGAAAATTTTTGGTCGTTTGAGTGGTTGAGAAACGAATGTGGTGATCAATGTGGTAGGCAATAAGAGAAAAATCTTGAGTAAACAGATTTCTTGGAGTTTTGATCGCGAAATAGCCGTTGGAAATATTTTGTAATGATTGCCTTTGGATTGCGTGCAACTATGGATGGAGGAAAAAAAACAGGTAACCGTTGCACGCTTACATAGCTATTATGGCTATTGATCCTCAAAGAGGCAAATACCAAGTTTGCCCCTTAACACCTCAAACCTATTTGCATCTAAAGCCTTAGTGAAAATATCTGCCAGTTGATTTTCTGTGGCAACATGCTCTAGAGTCACAATATTGTCTTCAACAAGATCTCTAATAAAATGGTGACATATATCAATGTGCTTTGTCCTACTATGTTGGATAGGATTTTTGGAAATATTTATAGCACTTAGATTGTCACAGTATAATGTGAGCACATCTTGCAGCACATTGTACTCACCCAACATCTGCTTCATCCAAAGCAGCTGAGAGCAACTACTTCCTGCTGCAATATACTCAGCCTCAGCTGTAGAAAGAGAAACACAATTTTGTTTCTTGCTGAACCATGATATAAGGTTGCTTCCCAAAAAGAAACATCCACCAGAAGTGCTCTTCCTATCATCTGCACTTCCTGCCCAGTCAGCATCACAATAACCTAACAATCTTGTGTCTTCACCATGAGAATAGAGAATTCCATAATCACTTGTACCACTGACATACTTGAGAATCCTTTTGACTTGATTTAGATGACTCATCTTAGGCTCAGCTTGGTACCTTGCACACACACCAACAGCAAAGCTAATATCAGGTCTACTTGCAGTGAGATAAAGTAGACTGCCAATCATGCTTCTGTATAGACTTTGATCAACACTGACACCATGCTCATCTTTAGAAAGTTTGAGATGGGTTGCTGCAGGAGTTCTTTTGTGATTTGCATTCTCCATTCCAAATTTCTTCACAATGTTCTTGGCATACTTGCTTTGAGAGATGAAAATTGTATCTTCCATCTGTTTGACTTGCAGACCAAGAAAGTAGGTAAGTTCACCTACAAGGCTCATCTCAAATTCAGACTGCATCTGATTCACAAACATCTTGACCATTGGATCAGACATTCCTCCAAACACAATGTCATCTACATAGATTTGTCCAATCATGAACTTGCCCTTTTCTTCTCTGACAAACAAGGTTTTGTCTGTTTCTCCTTTTCTATAACCTTGTTGCACAAGAAATTTGGTTAGCCTCTCATACCATGCCCTAGGAGCTTGCTTTAATCCATATAATGCCTTCTTCAATCTGTAAACATGATCTGGATAATTTGGATCAACAAATCCCTTGGGCTGCTCCACATAAACTTCCTCATTCAAGTATCCATTGAGGAAAGCACTCTTCACATCCATCTGGAATAACTTGAATTTCAAGATACATGCTACTCCCAAAAGTAACCTTATGGACTCGAGACGTGCCACAGGAGCAAATGTTTCATCAAAGTCTACTCCTTCAATCTGAGAGTAACCTTGAGCCACAAGCCTAGCCTTGTTTCTAGTCACAACACCACTTTCATCAGATTTATTCCTATAAACCCATTTAGTACCAATGATGTTGACTCCTTCAGGTCTAGGAACTAAATCCCACACTTCATTCCTCTTGAACTGGTTCAACTCCTCTTGCATAGCTTCAATCCAAAACTCATCTGTCAAGGCTTCTTTCACATTCTTTGGTTCTACCTTTGACACAAAACAAGCATTGGATACAACCTCTCTTGACCTTGTCATAACCCCTGACTCAGGATTCCCTATTATGAGTTCTTTTGGATGATTCTTTTGAACTCTAACAGAGGGACCCTTGTTCACTGGAGTCACATCTTCTTGCTGATCAGTCTTCTCAGGAATCTCTATAACTTCAGAGTCTTCAGGCAGGGGGTGAGATGTGTCCACATCAGGATCAACATCAGGTACATTGTCTGAACAGTCATCTATGACAACATTGATGGATTCCATCATAGTTCTTGTTCTGTTGTTGAAGACGCTATAGGCTCTGCTGGTTATGGAATAGCCTAGAAAGATTCCTTCATCACTCTTGGGATCCATCTTCCTCCTTTGCTCTCTGTCAGCTAAGATATAGCACTTGCTACCAAAGACATGGAAGTGTTTGACAGTTGGTTTTCTTCCTTTCCATATCTCATACAGTGTGGTTGAAGTACCTTTTCTCAGAGTCACCCTGTTGTGTACATAACATGCAGTACTCATGGCCTTTGCCCAGAAATAGTAAGGTAGCTTCTTGGCATGTAGCATAACTCTTGCAGCCTCTTGCAAGGTTCTGTTCTTTCTCTCAACTACACCATTTTGCTGGGGTGTGATTGGTGAGGAGAACTCATGCCCAATTCCTTCATCAGCACAAAACTCAGAAAATCTTGAGTTCTCAAACTCTTTCCCATGAACACTTCTGATTCTAACAATGCCATTATCCTTTTCTCTTTGTAGTCTAAGGCATAGTTCTTTGAATGCATCAAAAGTGTCAGACTTCTCTCTGATGAAGCTAACCCAAGTGAACCTTGAGAAATCATCTACAACCACAAAGGCATATCTTTTACCACCAATACTCTCTACCTGCATTGGTCCCATCAAGTCCATATGTAGCAGTTCAAGAACTCTGGATGTCACCTGATGTTGTAACATTGGGTGTGACATCTGAACCTGCTTTCCAACTTGACATTCACCACATATATTGCCTTCAACAATCTTAAGCTTTGGTAGACCTCTAATAGCTTCCTTGGACACAATCTTCTTCATTCCCTTCAGATTCAAATGGCCAAGTCTTTGGTGCCAAAGCTTTACTTCTTCTTCCTGACTTATCAAACATGTAGTGGAGTGAGCTGTTTCATCAGGAATCCATAGATAGCAGTTGTCCCTTGACCTAGATCCTCTCATCAACAATTCTCCTTTGTTAGAAGTGATAAGACACTCATTCTTTGTGAAGTTGACCTTAAGACCTTGATCACATAGTTGGCTTATGCTGATAAGATTAGCCTTCAAACCTTTGACAAGTAGCACATCATCTAGGTCAGGTAAGCTTTTGCTGCAGAGTTTACCACTGCCCTTGATTTCACCTTTTGCTCCATCTCCAAAGGTTACAAAGCTTGTTGTATGAGGCTTGATATTAGTGAGAAATTTCTCAACACCAGTCATATGCCTAGAACAACCACTATCAAAATACCAATCATTACTAGAAGATGCTCTAAGAGAAGTGTGAGCAATATGTGCAGTTTCAGAAACTTTAGGCTTCCACATCTTCTTAGGAGTGACCCTTGCTGTTTTGGCTTGCACCTGAGGCCTTTTCTTGGGATACCCATAGAGTTTGTAGCAGAAGGGCTTGATGTGACCATTCTTCCCACAGTAGTGGCATCTCCAAGCATTAAACTTCTCTTTGCCAGCAGGTCTCTGATGTGTAGTGTGATGTGTCCACATTCTGCCAGGGTCAGTTTTCTTCTGAGCAGGAACAAACTTAGTATTTGTCTTCTTGCTATGATGTTTGTTCTTAAATCCTACACCAGATGAGTCACCAGCATGCTTTCCTATTTTCAAAATTTCATCAAGCATGTTGGTTCCAGGATTGAGCATCTTTACAGACTTGGTCATATTTTTCAAGTTGGTTGACAGTAACTTGACTTCACTTTCAAGACTAGCAACTTGACTCTGTAGTTGACCCTTCTCTGTCTCCAGTTGACTGATGATTTCCTTCTGCTCTTCATTGACCTTGTACAGTTCCTCACTCTTAATAAATAGCTTTTTATGGACTGAGGCTAGTTCATCAAAGGTGAGTTCTTCATCATCAGATTCAACATCAGTATTATCCACCCCAGTCATGGCACTAACATGATTAGCAGCAACATTCTCTGAGTCAGTGTCAGAGTCTTCGTCAGACCATGATACAGTTAGGCCTTTCTTCTGCTTCTTCAGATATGTGCCACATTCTGATCTTATATGACCAAAGCCTTCACATTCATGACATTGAACACCCTTGTTCCGAGCTGATTTATCATCAGTTTTAGTTTTTGTTGAAGTGTTACCTATTTTACTGATGTCAGTCTGGATGTTCCTCACATTCCTCCTTGGTCTTCTGTCCACCCTCCTTTGAAGCTTGTTGAATTGTCTTCCCAACATGGCTAAGTCATTTGAGAGGTCATCATCTGATTCATCAGCTTCTTCCTCTTCACCAGCACAAGATACAAAAGCTATGCCTTTTCCTTTCTTCTCAGTTTGCTCACCTAAGTTCATCTCAAAAGTTTGAAGAGAGCTCACAAGTTCTTCAAGTTTCATACTTGGGATATCTTGAGCTTCTTCAATGGCTGTGATTTTCATGTTAAATCTCTTAGGTAGGGACCTAAGCATCTTTCTCACCAGCTTTTCTTCAGACAATTTTTCACCTAGAGCCTCAAAGGAATTGTCTACCTCAAGCAAATTCATGTGAAACTCATGAATTGATTCTTCTTCTTTCATTCTGAGGTTTTCAAACTTAGTGTTGAGAAGTTGGATTCTTGAGCTTTTTACCTTGGCATTGCCTTCATGAGTGGTTCTGAGTACCTCCCAAGCATTCTTTGCAACAGTACACTGCTTGATCAATCTGAACATATTTTTGTCCACTCCATTGAATAAAGCATTCAAAGCTTTGGAGTTTCCAAGTGATGCAGTGTCTTCTGCAGCTGACCAATCTTCCTCTGGCTTGAGTACACCAGTGTCAACACCATTAGCATCCAAGATTTTGGGATGCTCCCAGCCTTTGAGCACAGCTTTCCAAGTTCTGATGTCAAGTGACTTTAGGAAGGCAATCATCCTTGGCTTCCAGTAGTCATAGTTGGTTCCATCCAGGAGGGGTGGTTTGTTGACCGTTGTTCCATCCTTGTCCATGTTTCCAGAAAGTAACTTCCCTGGAGCTCACCCTCAAACAGGCAGGGTGCCTGCTCTGATGCCAATTGAAATTCTGGTGGCAAGTGTCAGATGTGTAGCACGATGTATACACTTTAGGAATCGTACGATGTGTAGCCTAATGTGTCAACATCGTGAACAACTGAACTTGATGAACAAGTAAACAATATAAAGTGCAGGAAACAAAAGAACATGTGAGTTTGTTAACCCAGTTCGGCACTTATAACAAGCCCTATTCTGGAGGATACCAATCCAGGGATGAATCCACTATGGTAGTATCAATTCAAAGCTAAACTCCCCCGTTTACAACTTCTCACTTAATCACTACCCGTGCTAATTCTACCTAGGAACTCCTAGATATGAGAACCTCTGCTCACTCCCCCTCAACCTCACCCAGTAAGGATTTAATAACAAACTCAATTTGGAGACACACTCCTAGAAAACTATGCACTCGTACCTAAAGGCTTTGAGTGTTGCACACTCTAACTCCTTGCTTCAAAGCTTTGGAGAAAGAACACTAGAGATTACAACTCTATCAAACTCAGTCCTTACTTGTATCAAAATTATGATCCAAGTGAAGGCTCACAAATAACAATGAACAGACTAAGACCTAAGACTCGATATCTTCAACTCTTGGCTTCGTACTTCATTATGTCTTCAGTCTTCCTTTATATAGAACAAGTTTCATGGGCTTGGATCTTCAATGTTGACAGCTGGCCTTTGTTAATTCTCCTTGAGATTTATTTGATCATAATCTTTTAATTGTTTGTTTCAAATCTTTTTGATCAAAGTCGGCCAATAAAATAAAACAGAACCATGAAAGATTATCTTGTTCCTTGGCGCGCAAGCTGGCACGATTTAATTTGAAAAACAAATCTTTTCAAAAGATCGCGTGTAAATTAAAAGAAAGCGCGTCCAGCTAGGGCGTCCTGATGTGAAACCTGATGTGCCACACATCATGCTCCACATCATGGAATCAGGCTTATTTTACCAAATGAAGCCAACACCCTAAAATCCTCAACACTCTCAAAGGCTCTTAACCATGACTCTTAATTCACTTCCCACAACACAACACCTCACCACTCACTTTTAATCTCATGCCAACACCTCATAACACAAGTGACTCACTATTCCACTCATGGAATTAAACCATGACTCACCCAAAGCACTACCCTTCCCATTTCTATTTTCATATGACTAAGGAAATGAAACACACTCCCTCCTTGTTCTTTCTCTCTCATTCAGCAAACAAACAACACTAACATCACTTATCACTCAAATTATCCATACAAATTCTCTTAGCCTTGTGCATGCAAGTGGAAATTCTAGTACCTTGGGTTGTGTTCGTCCTAAGTGGTAAGCTCAAATCCTCAAAACCCTCCTCTTGTTCTCCAAATTCGTGCTCCTCTTTCTAGCCTTAATTCTGATGTTCTATTATTTGATTTGTGAGGGATTCAAACTCATTTTGGTATGGGAGTTATGGTAGGAAAGGGAAGGAAGTTGATTTAACCCGTATTTGAAAATACACCCTCAGAAAAACGGTTAGTGCTCTCTGCTCGTAACTCCGTTTCGAATGATTCTTTTTGGGATAGAAAGCTAACTTTCATACACTCATTTTGGCTTTGGTTTCATGAATTTTCATCGAGAAACGAATTCTGGGTGAATTTTTGAAGTTGGATGTTCAACACAGGATTTTGCAGAATTTGTATTTGGACAGGTCTGTACTAAATCGATCACTACTCTCTCCCTGTAACTCTGATTGAACTGATTCCGGTTGTCATAGTTAGGTAACTCAATTCTTGTCGTTTCGATGTAGGTTTTGTAATTTTAGGTTCAGTTTTGAGGTCTGTGGACGAATTTAAAGTAGAGGACCTGATGCAGCAATTATACAAGAAAATTCTGTTTTGGGATTTATAATATTTCGCTGCAAATTCAGTTTCTCGGAGAGCTCTAAAGTTGTTAGCTTGGTGTTTTAAGCTTCTGAGTTAATCTCAATTCCAGGTGGGTTCTTAGGCTAGTGTAGCTAGATTTCCTAAATTTATGAAATTGCACGTTCACATAGGATTTTTAGGAATTAATTGTGTGAGGAGAAATAACTCCCAATTTCTCTTCTCTTATATTCTATATTACTTATATTATGTATCTGCACTCCCTCGGACGTTGATTGTAACGCCCCAACTAAATTATCTAGAATATTTAGTCGGGACATTAATAAATGAAATCTGAGTACATTTAAATTACAAAGAAATTAGCTGAATAATAAATTATCACTAAGATAATTTCAGAATGTTCAATACAATCAGCGGAAAGAAACTAAAACGGAAAACAAGCTAATTAAAAACAAGGAAGAAGAATAAATCTTCTAGGCTGACAATCCAAGCTCGGCTCCAATCGTCAGATCCAACCTGGTCCCTGCTCCGAAATAACCTGTCTTACCTATATCGAAAAGGGAGTGGGGTGAGACAGTCACTTCGTCCCAGTGAATTCTGCTACCCTCCTAGGCTATAAAGCCGGGGCTCCTAATCAGTCATATCATAATCTAATTCATAACATAATTATCATAAGCAATATAATTAAAGGTGTAACACAGAGTTTATCTTGTTCATTTTAAACCGCAAACCCTCTAAGGTGAGCACGTCTCAGGGGTTCGCCTTATCCGCGAGCAGAAAGCGCTCCGGCATAAAGATCACATAAATTTTCTAATGGAACATCTAAAACGAAGTCCACACTGATATCATAAACATGTTTTTATTTGACTGATCACTATGTTCATAACATACTAACAATAATTCCCAAACCCGGGGAGCATACAATAATCTAATTCCCTATGTTAACACCTAATAGTCCGATCGTGATGACCTCCTGTTTATATTATTTAACTTTATTTAACTACAAAACATTATCTCAGTCGAGGGTATAAAACGAGTGGCAAGTATTTTGAAATTGAAGAAAATGAGTGAGTTCTGGATTAGCTCGCTACGGCGAGTTACCGAGCTCGCCATGGCGAACTTACAGGTCCTGGCCTAAACAACTCGCTAGGCGAGCTAGAGCTCGCCATGGCGAAGTTCATCAGCCCAGAACCTTGAGCTCGCCATGAATGCTTGCTAGCAACTCGCTATGGCGAGTTCATGCAGAATTGACTCTGTTTTGCGAAAATCATCAATTTTGCAAGTATCACCTACAATCCTTGGCTGAGATAATGCAGTATCATAAAATAAATATTATAGAACAGAATAGAGTGGAAATTGGGCTTAATTTCCACACACACAGCTATACCTATTAATTCCTAAAATTGCATGCATTTCTTAAATTTGATTAAACTAGCTAACTAGCCTAAGAACCCACCTGAAATGGAGCTTTAATCCTTTCTCCTGGCTCTTCTAATTGCTACTGAATCCCTCAGCTACACCCACGAATCCTTTTGACAAAATTTTGGAGATTTGAAGGATGTTGAACTTTTTATTGAGCTCCTAAGATTTGAACTTGTTTCTATTGGCTCTAACTGATCCTTTTGATGTTATTCCATGTTTACTATCTTCTTTAATGGTCCCACAGCATCACCAGAGCATTTACCAAAGCATGCACAACCAAAACAACTTCGGAGTTAGAGAGGGGAAAGCACGATTTTTGAAGAGGTGGTGAGGAAATTAAGTTTGAATCTTACCTCTATGAGATGCTTAAGAAGTAGGGAGTATGGTATATCACTTGCATGTGGGTGTTGATGGACAATTGAGAATTAATAGTGGTGGGGGTGAGGGTTCGGTGGGAAAAGGAAAAATTAAAGAAGATGAGAGATTGTTATTGTTGGTTATTGGCATGGGGAGAATTAAAATGAGAGCTTGGAGGTTTTTAATCTTGTTGTGGTAATATGAGAGAAGAATGAGTCATATGATAACACTAGACATGGGTTGCTTGCATGCATTTTAATTGGAGGGAAAAATGGGTGAGGTGTAGGCTTAGTGTTAAAATTGAGATGAGTCGTAGAAGTGATGTGTCTCTAGGAGAGGAAGTATCCTATTGAGTGGAAGATGAGTCATGTAATAGAATGAGTGTGTGTATGGTATCATAAGAGGAGGATGAGTGACACGAGAGAGAGTTCAATTGGGGGAGGGAAGATTGATTTGTAGAGTTTAATTAAATCGTTCTTGAAAAATAATTGTACTAATGTGTAATTTAGGTTCTATAAGAACTCATAATTTAACACTTAATACGTTTAATTTTTAAGTCTGAATTAATTAATTACCTCCAATTAATCTTTGAACTATTAGTCAAGCTCTGACTAAAATTTATTTAGGTGGATAAAATTGCGGGATGTTACAATCTACCCCCCCTTAAAGAAATTTCGTCCTCGAAATTCAGAAATTTACCTTAAGGAAGGATAGGAATAACTTTTCTCATGACAGGTTTCCGTTCCCGCGTGTGTTAGCCATTATTAGGCTGAGCCCATCCGACTTGATTATTGGAATTTTCCTTGTTTCTAAAAGGTATTAACACCACTTCCACTACACGAACTGGATTCGGCTGATAAGTTAAGACTGATTGAATGTCAATCTCTAAAGAGTGATAAAGATCGGGAATGAATTTCCGAAGTTGAGACACATGAAACACGTCGTGTAACCCTGACAAGGATAGGATTAGAATCAACTAATAGGTTACAGGACCGACGCGTTGAAGGATCTGATGAGGTCTTATATACTTCGGATAGAATTTCTTCGTTTGGAAACACCTCGTAGTTCCAACTTTGGTGTTATCCTCAAGAAATCTTGATTACCTTTATTCCTTTGGAATAAAACTTTCCTCTCTCAAAGGGTTATTCATCCAAATTTGATCGTCTAATTATATTTTCGTCTAATCTCATGCTGCGCACTCTGATTCGACTACTTATAGTCATCCCCTTTTTATCTGCGTCAACATGACCTTACGCCAAATTCATTTAACACAGTGACACACCATCTCTTCTTTTCCAATTTACTTCCATCATTACTACGTCTCTCATTGGATAGCCCCTCAAGGTAATACTTGTTTTACCTTGTGATAGCAGGTAGGTGACATCATTCTCATTACGCTACTATAATCCAATATGTTCACAACGTCTTAACATATGGTACTTATTATTATCTCACACTACACTTCCACAAGTCGGTATCTGGCCTGGTTGTCGCTATATGAATAGCTGAATGGGATAAGTTTGGGTATGGATAATGACAGTCCAAAATCTTTCTCTTCGAGGTTTTTCTCATTTCCGAACGCTGCAGTTCGCGACACATCATACGTACCACTGTCCCGTTCATGTTGTTTAAAATACTCCAGGATAGATCAGAATATAAAACGGGTGAAGAACGCTTAGGCACTATAGATCCTTCCGCCAATGAGTTAGACTCATCTGCAATTGAGTCCATAGTACTACAGAATTTTCCACCTACCATTTCAAACCATCCTAGCACAACACTGTGGTCGAGTAGTACACTTAACATATCAAGAACTGAGGTTCGAGTCTTCCTTCAATGATACGGTTAGATTGGATTGATAATTTTGCTGATAGACTGAAGTGAAAGAATCTGGCTAACGTGATCGGATTCTAAGGATTGGCTAATTGGATACGAAAAATTTGCACACTTAACACCGGAAAATGGATTCAAATCCCTCATCCAGAATAGTCAATGCGTCAGTGTACGAATCAGGTTCGCAGTAAGGAGATCCTTTTACTCTACCGAGGAATTGATCTATGATGCTCTGAATCTATCGTTGATAATGTACAGAGAAACTGAATCAGTTGATAGAGAATGAAATGGTTCAAACTCGATTTCAGCGAATAGTCCTGATGAGATATCTAGATACTAATACTTCTACTAGCTCCTATTTCTATGTAACTGGAAGATCTGAAACTTAACTGGAATTTAGCTAATAAGACTCCGAAGGTTTACTCAATGAAAGACCTATATGATTAACTGATACTGAACAGAATAGTTCGGCGGATAATTGACTAATGATACTGATTAAAAGATCGATACGATGAGTGAGAGCTCGAACTGAATTTACACGTGTTGTCTCCAGATAAAATGGATTCCACGAATTATATCTAGTTACTAACAATGTAACTGAAAAGGCCGAAAAGATTGAACAAGATTACAGATAAGTGATGTCCCACAGTTGTCAGTTTGACTGACCGATGTCTAGGAATTTGGAAAGTTCACCTTTCAATTTACTCCGGGTGATAAACATGACTAACAGATGATGAAGCTCGAGAAGGAATTATCTGTCTGGGACATAATTCATACGAGTTAGGGAGTGAACCCGTTTCATGCTCCCATGTCTAATGGATACCCAATCCAACTTAGTTTGGTTCGATGAACTTAGCTTATCAAGGTCCAAAGGAATGGTCAAGAATTGGGAATTTGTCTTCTAATGGTTCCGGCTCAAATCAGGGTACTGATAGGCACTCTTAATGGAAATCTGACTAATTCTAACAGGTTTCTAACTCGAAGGTCTGGATGATTTGAAAAAAATGCTAAATGGCTGATAATAAATAAATCCAACTCAGTTATTTTCGATACGAGATAGCTAACATAGGTAATAAACGATTGATCTAGATGGCTAAAGGTGTCAATGATAACTTCTGACTTGATAATCTGATCGAGGCTGGAATGCTAGTGACACGGTACTAAGACTGATCTCACGAAGGTAGGCTGCTCTATGGTAATGAGTTCCTATAAACAATGTACTAGATGATACTATAGCGACTGGCGTCTAAGGAAATTAATAACTGGATTTTCTCTCCCAAGGTATCTACCTAAGCCACGACACTAAGCTGCTAATGTAGCAGATGCATGATAGTGTTAAGTAAACTACATGGCAACTAAGTTTGGTCAAGAATTGCTTCTACTTGTCATTCCGGGTGAGGTTATGTTCTAAATGGTTTGTTGTGATCTCTAATGTAACGTGTTAGACTGAGTCTAAGGTGGCCTAAATCGACTATATTTCCTATATGAATGGTCGGGTAATAAACTGGCACTAAGTTGCTAGCTCAAGATACGTGGACAACCACACTTACAAGTCCATAGGGATACTGAGTTTATAAGGTGAAATTCCTAAATGGTACATCTAATAGTGCTCATCCTCTAGTGGTAAGGTACAACTATTGGTTCTTACTTACGAGGGCTAATTCGGTCGATTCTTGTTTCTACTGCTCACAAATGATGCCTTATACATTAAGTCAGGTATCTACATGGGGTTGCAAAATAATTCCTGATTGTTACTGCAATCGAGGTTGATCTCCAATGGTTTGCTGAATTAACTGGCCAAGGCTGGTGTCGCTAAAAGGAAATTCTATTTGTTATGCTAAACGGATTCTTGGCTTCTAACGATAAGGTAGGAATACGGGTCATGAATCGAAAGACTGAATTATCTTAAGGGAGGCATTAAAAGTTGGCTTCCTATAGGATAATCTATTGGGAAGTTCTCATATGAATATTCCAACTTGGTTCCTATAGTATGGTACTAAATAGATCTAACAGCACTGGTGAATCTCGCGGCTGAAAGGTGAGACTAGGTATTCAGGAAGAGTCTTGATTTACCGAAGGTTGAATCTTACTTGGCTTACGTGTTTCTTGTAAGCATGTTCACCAGAGTGTATGGTTACTTCTCAAGTTCGGGGAATTTATCTGACACACGGTGTCAGTTGGATACTAGAATGACTTACACACCTACGTTCTTCCATGAACAATCCTATTTCGAGCGATTAGTACTTCCATCAACTGTTTTCTTATCATCTCTAGAATTTCTTACTACCATTAGTCTTAATCCAAATAATCCATCTTAGCTCTTGGTATACTCGTTGGCGTTGCGCCACTTACTCCTTCAGTCCTAACGATTCCAGCTCTAACATCCGGTTAGAGAGAATTCTCGCCAACGATTGCTTCTGAACTGCATCTCTACTACGATCTTCTTACATAACCACCGTGGTCCACTTCGGTTCTCAACCGTAATACCCTGCCTACCATGCACAATACTGAGTTGATTAGACTCAGCACGCGATAGTTTCAGTGTAAACAGTCCAGACTCCAAAGGGTCCGTACTACTTTGAGAGGGATTGAAATGACTCATGGCAAGGTCCGATACTGGATCGACCTGCTCTAATACCAATTTAAACGCCCCAACTAAATTATCTAGAATATTTAGTCGGGACATTAATAAATGAAATCTGAGTACATTTAAATTACAAAGAAATTAGCTGAATAATATATTATCACTAAGATAATTTCAGAATGTTCAATACAATCAGCGGAAAGAAACTAAAACGGAAAACAAGCTAATTAAAAACAAGGAAGAAGAATAAATCTTCTAGGCTGACAATCCAAGCTCGGCTCCAATCGTCAGATCCAACCTGGTCCCTGCTCCGAAATAACATGTCTTACCTATATCGAAAAGGGAGTGGGGTGAGACAGTCACTTCGTCCCAGTGAATTCTACTACCCTCCTAGGCTATAAAGCCGGGGCTCCTAATCAGTCATATCATAATCTAATTCATAACATAATTATCATAAGCAATATAGTTAAAGGTGTAACACAGAGTTTATCTTGTTCATTTTAAACCGCAAACCCTCTAAGGTGAGCACGTCTCAGGGGTTCGCCTTATCCGCGAGCAGAAAGCGCTCCGGCATAAAGCTCACATAAATTTTCTAATGGAACATCTAAAACGAAGTCCACACTGATATCATAAACAAGTTTTTATTTGACTGATCACTAGGTTCATAACATACTACCAATAATTCCCAAACCCGGGGAGCATACAATAATCTAATTCCCTATGTTAACACCTAATAGTCCGATCGAGATGACCTCCTGTTTATATTATTTAATTTTATATAACTGCAAAACATTATCTTAGTCGAGGGTATAAAACGAGTGACAAGTATTTTGAAATTGAAGATAATGAGTGAGTTCTGGATTAGCTCGCTACGGCGAGTTACCGAGCTCGCCATGGCGAACTTACAGGTCCTGGCCTAAACAACTTGCTAGGCGAGCTAGAGCTCGCCATGAATGCTCGCTAGCAACTCGCTATGGCGGGTTCATGCAGAATTGACTATGTTTTGCGAAAATCATCAATTTTGCAAGTATCACCTACAATCCTTGGCTGAGATAATGCAGTATCATAAAATAAATATTATAGAACAGAATAGAGTGGAAATTGGGCTTAATTTCCACACACACAGCTATACCTATTAATTCCTAAAATTGCATGCATTTCTTAAATTTGATTAAACTAGCTAACTAGCCTAAGAACCCACCTGAAATGGAGCTTTAATCCTTTCTCCTGGCTCTTCTAATTGCTACTGAATCCCTCAGCTACACCCACGAATCCTTTTGACAGAATTTTGGAGATTTGAAGGATGTTGAACTTTTTATTGAGCTCCTAAGATTCGAACTTGTTTCTATTGGCTCTAACTGATCCTTTTGATGTTATTCCATGTTTACTATCTTCTTTAATGGTCCCACAGCATCACCAGAGCATTTACCAAAGCATGCACAACCAAAACAACTTCGGAGTTAGAGAGGGGAAAGCACGATTTTTGAAGAGGTAGTGAGGAAATTGAGTTTGAATCTTACCTCTATGAGATGCTTAAGAAGTAGGGAGTATGGTATATCACTTGCATGTGGGTGTTGATGGACAATTGAGAATTAATAGTGGTGGGGGTGAGGGTTCGGTGGGAAAAGGAAAAATTAAAGAAGATGAGAGATTGTTATTGTTGGTTATTGGCATGGGGAGAATTAAAATGAGAGCTTGGAGGTTTTTAATCTTGTTGTGGTAATATGAGAGAAGAATGAGTCATATGATAACACTAGACATGGGTTGCTTGCATGCATTTTAATTGGAGGGAAAAATGGGTGAGGTGTAGGCTTAGTGTTAAAATTGAAATGAGTCATAGAAGTGATGTGTCTCTAGGAGAGGAAGTATCCTATTGAGTGGAAGATGAGTCATGTAATAGAATGAGTGTGTGTATGGTATCATAAGAGGAGGGTGAGTGACACGAGAGAGAGTTCAATTGGGGGAGGGAAGATTGATTTGTAGAGTTTAATTAAATCGTTCTTGAAAAATAATTGTACTAATGTGTAATTTAGGTTCTATAAGAACTCATAATTTAACACTTAATACGTTTAATTTTTAAGTCTGAATTAATTAATTACCTCCAATTAATCTTTGAACTATTAGTCAAGCTCTGACTAAAATTTATTTAGGTGGATAAAATTGCGGGATGTTACAATCTACCCCCCCTTAAAGAAATTTCGTCCTCGAAATTCAGAAATTTACCTTAAGGAAGGATAGGAATAACTTTTCTCATGACAGGTTTCCGTTCCCACGTGTGTTAGCCATTATTAGGCTGAGCCCATCCGACTTGATTATTGGAATTTTCCTTGTTTCTGAAATTGCGGGATGTTACATTGATTGTAGGTGTAACCCCTTTAAATTAATGATTTTTGCAAAACAGAGTGTTTTCTGCATGAACTCGCCATAGCGAGTTGCTAGCGAGTATTCATGGCGAGCATCCAAGTTCTGGGCTGATGAAACTCGCCATGGCAAGCAATTGTTCGCCTAGCGAGTTGATTTAGGCCAGTACCTGCAGTTCGCCATGGCGAGCTTGGTAACTCGCCGTAGCGAGCTAAGTGCAGAAAGACCCATATTTCCATTTTCTAAAATATTTCTAAAAGCACTTGTTTTATATCCTCATCTGAGATAGATAGCTTGCGGTTATATAATGTATTTAATGTTAAATAGGAAGTCAAGCAGAATTCTGAATCTTAGGGTATAACTTAGAATTAAGTTGCATGTTCCCGAGGTATTTGGGATAATTATGGTAGTATAAATTAATTTAGCATCAGTCAGTTATGCGCGATTATTAATATCGCTTTGTGGACTTCGTTTTAGATGTTCCACCAGTAAAACTTTGTGAGCTTCACGTCGGAACGCTTTCTGTTCGCGGACAAGGCAGGCCTCCGAGACATGCTCACCTCGGAGTGTTTTGCGGTTAAAATCAATAAGACTAATCAGTGTTACACCTTTATTTAATTATGCTTTATGACAATATGATATGAAATAAGTTATGACTGATTAGGTGCCTCGGCTTAATAGCCATTAGGAGGGTAGTAGAACTCATTGGGACGAAGTGACTGTCTCACCCCACTCCCCTTTTGATATAGGTAAGATAGGTTATTTCGGAGCAGGGACCAGGATGGATCTGACGATTGGAGCTGAGCTTGGATCGTCAGCATTAGAAGACTTAGTCTTCATTCTTGCTTTTATTTAGCTTGTTCTCTTATTATAGTTTCTTTCCGCTGTCTGTATCAAATATTCTCTTATTATCTTAATGATAATATATTATTCAGTTATTTCTTGTATAATTTAATGTACTCAGAGTCCAGTTTTAATGCTTCGACTAAATATTCTAGATATTTTTTAAGTTGGGGCGTTATAGTGTCTCCGATTGAACCAAAAAATGTTAAGGAAGCTCTTAAAGATGAATACTGGATTGAAGCTATGCAAGAAGAGCTCAATCAGTTCAAAAGAAGTGAAGTTTGGGACCTGGTTCCTAGACCTAGTGGAGTCAATGTCATTGGCACTAAATGCGTTTACAAGAACAAATCTGATGAAAAGGGAGTAGTCACTAGAAACAAGGCAAGGTTGGTTGCTCAAGGATACACTCAAGTGGAAGGTCTTGACTTTGATGAGACTTTTGCACCAGTAGCAAGGTTTAAAGCTGTCGGACTGTTATTAGGAGTAGCATGCATACTGAAGTTCAAACTGTATCAAATGGATGTCAAAAGTGCCTTCCTAAATGGGTACTTACAGGAAGAAGTGTATGTGGAACAGCCTAAGGGGTTTGTAGATACAAAGTTCCCTGACTATGTATACAGGTTGAAGAAGGCTCTATATGGGCTGAAGCAAGCTCCTAGAGCTTGGTATGAAAGACTTACTCAGTTTTTAGTGAATCATGGTTACAGGAAGGGAGGATCAGACAAGACCTTGTTTGTAAAAGAAAGTGAAGGAAAGTTGATGATAGCTCAGATATATGTTGATGATATAGTGTTTGGTGGGATGTCGGATCAGATGGTCCAACATTTCATCTCCCAGATGCAATCTGAGTTTGAGATGAGTTTGGTGGAAGAGTTAACCTACTTTCTTGGACTACAAGTCAAGCAGATGGAAGACACAATCTTTATCTCTCATAGTAAATATGCTAAAAACATTGTGAAGAAGTTTGGTCTAGATTCTGCCAGTCACAAGAAGACTCCAGGACCCACTCATTTGAAGTTGACCAAGGATGAAAGTGAAACTTCTGTTGATCAAAGTCAGTATAGAAGCATGATAGGAAGTTTGCTCTATCTTACTGCAAGCAGACCAGATATTACTTTTGTTGTAGGTGTGTGTGCCAGATATCAAGCTGATCCAAAAGTCAGTCACCTTGCTCAAGTAAAGAGAATTCTGAAATATGTCAATGGAACTTGTGACTATGGTATTCTATACTCTCACAGTGAAAGCTGCAAGTTGATTGGATATTGTGATGCAGATTGGGCAGGAAGTGCTGATGATAGAAAAAGTACCTCTGGTGATTGCTTCTTCCTGGGTAATAATCTGATCTCTTGGTTTAGTAAAAAGCAAAATAGTGTGGCCTTATCAACTGCAAAGGCAGAGTATATTGCAGCTGGTAGTTCTTGCTCTCAAATGATGTGGATGAAACAAATGCTTCAGGAGTACAATGTTGAACAGGATGTCCTAACATTGTATTGTGATAATCTCAGTGCGATTAACATCTCCAAAAACCCTATTCAGCACAGTAGAACTAAACATATTGACATTCGTCATCACTTTATAAGGGATCTTGTTGAGGATAACATTATTACTTTAGAACATGTGAATACAAAAGAGCAAATCGCAGATATATTTACCAAAGCATTGGATTTGAAGCAAAATGAGAAGCTCAGGGGTATGTTGGGTATTTGCTTGCATGATGAGTTATAGCAGTTAATGGGCTTTCGGCGTGCAACTGTCATATTTTCCCTCTCTCACATATTTTTGCACGCAATCCAAGGAAAATCGAATAACATCATTACTTTCCTTTCTCAACTGCTCTCTACACGTTATATATCTCTCCATTCAACTCCTCTCGCTACTAATCCTAATTTTGTGTGCTTTGCCGTCACAAGTTTATCACAAATTCTTTACTCTCTGCAACAAGTGAACATCATTGGTCAAATCATGTCTTCATCAACCAAAACCCCCCACAAAATCACGATCTACCATCATCGCTCCTCTCCATGTCAATCCATCTATTGCTGAAGAAGTTCCTCTTAATGCTGATCCTATCTCAACAGTGTTTCCTGATGAAACGATTGCTATCACGCCTCCCAAGGCCAAATCAAAGAAGAAGAAATCAAAGAAAAGTACCAAGTCCGTCAAAGAAGCTCAATCGACTGCTGAACCAAAGAAGAAGGAAAGAAAGCTGAAGAGGGGTGAATGTAGGGTTCCCCTGAACATGGATGATCTTCTTTTGAAGGATGATCCGTTTAATCTCAAGGCCAAGGCTAATGTTGAATCATTTGAGAAACACGACAGGGATGCATATGTTGAAGCATCGTCTAAAGCTCCTGCTGGAACTGAATCTCTCATGTCTGAAAAAGGTAAATCTTCTGAAACCCTAGGATCTGCTAAAAACCTAGGTTTAGATGCCTTGAATGCTGCCATAGAAAATATGGATGTTGATAACACTGATGCAAGGGTTGAAGACAAAGGGGGTGATGCTGTTCATCAAACCCTTAAGATTCCAGAGAAGACTCAGGAAGTTGGACCGGATGTTGGAACATCCTTGGACCAACAGGCTAATAACTCTGAAGGTAACACAGATGTTGATGCTGGTAAGGATGATGTCTACATGAGTGCTGAGAAGGATGTTAGCAAGACACTTAGTGCTTCCAGCCTGCCTAAGAACACTAAGGCTGATGTGGCTATGCCTGAAGCTACTGTTGAACTTGACTCTGAGGATGAAGAAACCTCTGTTCATCAGGAACATGAGGTCATTAATGTTGCAGATACTGCTGATGATGATGTTGATGAAGTATCCATCTCCCAAGCCTTTGGCATCTCCAAACGACTTAGGAGTAGCAAGGGAAAATCTGTGGCTGTCATGGAAGAAACACCCCAGCCTGTGAAGAAAATTACAGGAAAAGGTGTGTCCATTGGACCCAAGAAATGGTGGAGTAAAGTTACTCCAAAGGTTTCTACTGTGAAAACAAGAAAGAGAAAGGCTGCTACATCTAATGAGACTGAGTACAATGTTCAAGCGGATGTGCCAAACATCCCAGTCACTAGCTCTGCTGTGAAGAAATCAGTGGTTAAGAGAGTTCCCCCTGTTGTCAAATCAGTGGCAACTGATAAGATTTCCTTCCACTACCCTGAATATGCTCACAGGTGGAAGTTCATCTATCATAGGAGATTAGCACTGGAAAGAGAACTAGGTGCTGAGGCAATGAAGGTTGTAGAGATAGTTGATCTGATTAGGGAAGCAGGCCTTATGAAGACTGTCTCTAAACTAGGACCATGCTATGAACAATTGGTGAAAGAATTCTTGGTCAACATACCTGAAGATTGTGATGATCCTCTATCTGATGATTTTCAAACTGTTTCTGTCAGAGGTGAAAAGATCAAGTTTTCTCCTCAGGTTATTAACACATATCTGGGAGTTGTTGAAGAAGAATGTGAGAAGATGAAGGTGTCTGATTCTCAGGTTTGCAAAGTGATAACTGCAAACCAAGTTAAGGTATGGCCCAAGAAGGGTAAAATTCCTTCTGTCAAATTATCTATGAAGTATGCCATGTTGAATAGGATAGCTGCAACAAATTGGGTTCCCACTACCCACTCATCTGATGTAGCTACTGGGCTAGGTAGGTTGATTTTTGCAATTGGTACTCACAAGAAGCTAAATCTAGGTGAGTATATTTTTGAACAGACCATGAAACATGCCAAGACTACTGCAGTAAAGCTTCCTATAGCTTTCCCCACTCTGCTATGTGATATAATTCTTGCTCAACAACATGCTATCAAATATGTGTCTGATGTGGCCAAGCTTAGAGAGGCACCACTATCTTTCCACTTCAAGCTGTTTGCCAAGCATCATGTTCCAGACATTGTTGGAACATCTGGGACTCAAGCACCAGAGGTCACTATGTCAAGAAAAGATATTGTTGTTGCTTTGAAGGACATCTGCCTGATGTTGGATGAAAAGAAGGCCTTATTTGAGAAGATGATTCTTGAAAAAGAGGAACAGGGTGCTGAGGGTGAAGGTAGCCATGATCAAGAGGCAGATGTGGAAGAGGATTAGTCAGATGGGTCTGAGGATGCAGGTTCTGATGATGAGGAAGGGACTGGTAGCAGCTCTGAAGACTGAATGATTTCTTGATTTTTTTTGTTTTCTGTTTCTTTTCATTCTCTGTTGGACACCTTTATTTGCTAGTCTGTAATATTGGGCTAGGCCCTGGATTATTTTCTGATTTGGCAAATTTTGTGACTAAAAGGGGGAGTAATGTTCTGATGATTTGTTTGGTTTACTTTTTCTGATTACTGTGAATATTTATGGATGTGCCATGCAATGTTGAAACATCCTCCCTAGTTGGATTGAGGGGGAGTGATTGTTCATAATACTTCTCAGGTAATCAGTGTTTGAGGGGGAGTGTGCCTATGTTTATCCCTCAATATATCATAAGATGTTGAAACATCCCAACATTTTCCTCAAGAATCTTATGGCATATGTTGTGTACTTCTGCTGTGTTTATTGCCTCTGATGTTCATCTTAGGTACAAAAGTGTATGAATGCTTTCTTGATTTGTGTGTTTGTGTTGATTTGAAGATTCATGCCATCTGTACCATGGATGCCTGTCTACAAGGTTCTGGGTTGTTTTAGCCAAAAATTTCGCCAAAGGGGGAGATTGTTAATGTTTTGTTGATTGGCTCATTTTGGTATAACAACTTTGTGTGACAATGTTGGATACAATGTTTCAACATCCGGATACCTTTCTAGGTTGAGTGAAACGCGCGTCTCATTAATGCGCCGTCTTTTGATTATGGAATCCACGCCTTTATTATGTGCTTTAATTATTCTTGATTGATTGAAGTATCTCTACGTGATTATTTCCAAAAGAACTCTACACAGCTTTTGGAAACATTTGACTCTACACAATTATCACGTGCTGAAGTGTGCAAGGAATATTGAAGCCCATGAAGATGCTTAGTATATAAGCTTCTTTGTAACCCTAGTTTTGTACGTATGTGTTGTATTCTGAAAGTTATCTTATTGCATTAGGGTTTGTGTGTTAGTATACTTGTGAGCCTACCTTGCATTTCTTTGATGCAAGTCTAGGACATAAGATTTTGTATTTGTGTTAACTACTCCTAAGCTTTGAAGTACGGAGGTAGTTTGTGTTAGAGTGTGATCTCAAACTATTACATCTTTGTTTGTCTTATAATCACAGGTTGAGTGATTGAGTAGGAGGTGAGATGGGATCTCAAACTTAGGAGTTCCTAGGTTGAAGTTGCATGAGATAGTATCTAAGTCATAAGTTGTAAACGGGTGAGTTTGGCTTAGGATTAGAACTATCATAATGGATTTCTCTCCTGGATTGGTATCCCCCAGACTAGGGCTTGTTTAAGCGCCGAACTGGGTTAACAATTGAACTGTGTCTTTTACTTTTGTTAACTTTACTTATTGTGCTGTATTCATTTTTATTGGTGAATGTTCCAACATCGTATACAACATCTCAAGTGTTGGAACATTACATAGAACATTCCAATCCTGCGTGCCGGAATTTCATCAACGAAACAACAGCTCAAGTGATTGATAGAGCTTTTCATCTGATTGAAGACTGGAGCACATCAAATTTCATCACCTAGGACCCGACGACTGATAATGTCCCTTCCCATGGGTTGCCACGCGTCCAACACAATACGGACTCGTCATCTTCGTCTGTTACGGTATGGCAATCCTCATCAAGGTAGATTGAAATGTAACATTGATGACTCTTTCTTCGAATTCCTAAATATGACTAGTATTGGCTTGTGTATTCGAGATGCTGACGGTACGTTTATTCTGGCCAAAACTCTAAACTTCTCCCCTAAATGTTCGGTTCCTCTTGGCGAGGTCATGTGTTTGTTGTATGCTCTACAAAGGCTCTGTGACATGATAACATTGACTTCGCCTTAGATTCTAAAATTGTCACAGACGCTTTCCACCATCAGCGACCGAATATCACAGAGTTTGGTCAAGTTATGTCTGTTAATAGAAGACTTTTCATTGCATCTTTTACAAACTCTTGGGTTGAGTTTAACAGACGACAAGCTAATGCGGTGGCTCACGCTCTAGCGAGGATTGCTCTTTTTCTTCTAGTCCCACTATTTACATTGATGTACCCCATCGTATTGAACAAATTATTATTAATGAAATACAATAAGCACCTTTATGTTAAAAAAAATTAAACTAATTCTGTTTATTGACGAGTTGATTTATGTTTACAACATAATTTATGTCTTTTTTTTAAACAATGATTTTTTTTCCATCAATGCATTATAGAAAATAAGTCAAGTAAACATCGTACAAAATAGTAAACATTTATGATTAATAAGTTATTATCGACTTAAATTGTTTCATCGAGTTAATTTAGTTACAATTTGCCACATTGCATAACAATGACAATGTAATTCTTCAACATAAAAAATTAAAATAAAAAGAACCGACAAAAATTCAACAACATTAAATTAGTCTTAAAATAAAATCAAGCAATAATAAAATTTTAATATTTAAAAAATTTTCAAAAAATTCAAGTACTGAAACAAGTATAAAAATAAATAATACAAATTGTATGGCAAAGCTATAATTATGTATGTTTAGCCTCTATTGCAGGAGTGTATAAGTTTGAGAATGGATCCTCTCAAGTGCACTTTAGGTAAAAAAAAGTTTCAAATTATTGATTTGGGAGAAGAGAGAGAAAAGAAAAAGTAAAAAAGGTGAATTTAATGATGATGATTTAACAATTGAAACAATTAAGAGGAAAAAAATTGAGAGAATCCATTCTATTTAGCCTCTATTGCAGAAAAAATATCATACTATAACGGTAGATTGCATGGCAAAGCTATACAATAATTATGAATTTGTAGTTATTAATTACTAGTAAAAGTTAGTGGGTGACAACTCACAAGTGTAGGTTATTTTGTCAAAAAAAAAAAACTCATAAGTGTAGGTTAAATAGTGTGGATGAGGTGGCAGATTAAAATTTTCTTTTTTTTTACTATAGATTGAGAATTTTTTTGTAAGTTTAAAAAATATTACTGTATAACTTATTAGGTAATCTTTCGTTCACTTATTAGCTCAAATCAAATCCGAAAGATTCTCTTCCCATCCCCTCATGTCTCATTCCCTCCCCCTAAATTTCTAATTTTATTTTTGGGAAGATCAGTTTGAGTTCTACGAATGGTAATTTTTTTTTAATTCAGGTTCTAGATTTCGAACTTTTGCGATATAGGTAGAAAATCACAACACTTTCTCTTCTTCATCTTCAACACTCAATCTCATTCTCACCATATTCTTCATCTTCAACACTAAATCTTGAGTTGTTTTTTTTTTTGACAAAACACTCAATTTTGAGTTATAACCTTGTGTTATGTAATATGTTACATATAACTATGAAATTGCAAGTTAGAAGTTATTTATGAACTTGATCTTGTGTTATGTAATTTGATTCTGAATATTTGGAAGTTGAAATTTGAAAATTACAGGTTATGTAACTCAAGTTACAAGCTACTGTCATTTTCAAATTTATCTGATTATGCATATTCATAGTTCGATTTCTATATTCCGAACTTTTACAACGTTGCAGATTAATTCGGGTTCTATATTTCGAACTGTTTATGATTTACGAGTTCGAAAACTGCGTTCTGAATTAATTACTTTGTTGCAAATTATTCTGTCATAACTAATGAATAATATAAATAATTATTATTATTATTGTTATTATTTCTAACTTCGCTTGTTTTAACATGTTCGATTTATTTTATTTTTATTTTTTTCCATGTATGGTTAGCCAATATTTTATTAGTCAAATTCTATATTTTTATAGATTTTTCTCTTTTTTTATAAATTTTTCTTACTAAATAGCATTGTAGTTTTGAATATTATAAATTTCATTTCCTAAATGTAAACACCTCAACCATCGTAGTTTTGAATATCAGTTCACCATAATGTGTCATTAATAATATATTGGATTGGATGCAGAGAGAAAGAGAAAGAAGAACCAGGAGAGTATAGCGCATCAAGTGCCTTTTTAATTGGGACCATGATTTGCTATATTTATATTTTCACACGGTTATATGCAGTTTTTAATCTCATCCGTTAAATTTAGGTCGGACGGCTTTGATTAAAAACTATATTTTTTAGTTAAATCAATCTCGGTCGTTAAAATCAAATCGGACAATTCAAATTAAAAAAACATGTTACTATGTGCAATTATTACAACATCAAATTCAATTTGTTTCCTAATCGTATATGATTTTAGGGGTGGACAAGATACGAAAATCCGTCCAAATCTGCTGTAACCGGAAAAAATAAACCGAGTTGGGTCGGATTATGATGGTTAAATGGGTTTACGGGTCCAAAACTCGGGTTCACTTGACTAGTGATGGACGAGTTCGGTCCAAGAATTGATAACCATGGGCATCCGAACCGACCCATAATATAAGTTGTAGTCTTTTGTTGACGTGATATGCTGCAGAAGTAGACATGTGAGTAGACTTTTGCTCAGTGATAGCTGTAGGCTACTACTACTTTCTCTCCTAGATTAATGTTTTTAATTTTTTAATTCATAAATCAATAAATTGATTCTCTCTCTTTCTTAAATAATAGTACTACTTTATTTAAATTTGTCTAAGAATAGAACTTTGTTCTTGTTCTTCTCTAGTTCTCATCTCCCACAAACAAATACAGTACTATCACACTAAACTCTTTTCAAGATGCCATGATACATTTTCCTTTATCTCCAAAAAATAAAAGAACGCACCAACTAGTCTCCTTGAAGTTGATTTTTGCAAATGAAAGACAGATCTAAGAAACTAGTGCATGTTTTCCCTCTCATTCCTCCTTCTATTTCATTTGTGTTTAGTTGCACTTTTTATTTGTTTAGTTTGTTAAAAGTTGTAAGTTTTATTTGTGATGAATTTCTTCTCTTCTCCGATATGAATTTCTGAGTTTTTTTTTCATATATTCATATAAATTGATGTTCCATTTGATAATGTTTTTTGGATTTTTCTCTTGGAAAGATCTATTTTTTTATTTGAAACCGTTTGTGCCCATCCGTTAGACCCACAACCCGTTAGATCCGAACCCGTCAAACCCGAATCTCAATAATGGTTAGGTCTGGGCTACACTTCTTCACCCATAGATTGGGCCGGGTGGTACTTTTAGACCCAAACCCGACCGACCCGGCCCGTTGTCCACCCCTATATGATTTCTCACAAGACATGAAAATTGGCTGTTGCTATAAGATCATCCTCTATTCAACTAGTAACAATGGGTCAAATCATATGTCACAATAGGATAATAACATAAGAGACTTATTGGTTATGGTTGTTTGCAAAGTCCCATTGGTAACACTGTTTACGCACAACTTATTGCGTACCATAAGATCTTGTCTTATAAGTTATTCATTTCCTTCAAATATTCGTAGTCTTCCATAACTTTCTTCTCATAAGATATGTATATACCAAACAATTTCAGATTTTTATAAAACTTAACATGATTGATTTATATGATATAAACTTTCAATTCAACGGTGAATTTCATAAAATTTAAATTCGTTAAAGTGTTATTGAGCGGTAATTTGATCTCTCCCTATATATATATATATATATATATATATATATATATATATATATATATATATAGGACATATTTTATGAGAATAAACATTTTATATAAGAATGAAAAGAATAGTTATTAGCCATTAGATTAAATTGTATGGCTAAGATTAAAATAACTATGGTGAGTGGTGTCACATTCTAGCAAAGAGTAGTTCTTCTTCGTGTTCCACCACTAGTTCTGACCTTTCCTCTTTTTTCCTTTTGCCGACTTAAGAACAGAGTCGCATTTGCTTACCGGCGTCTACACAGGTCGCTGTCATTCGTCGGCATGAATCTGGAATACAACATATACTATTGCTTCAATAAACTTGGAAAAAAATTCGGCTTTGTCCTCATCATCTTGATTGCAATTCTCTTGTTCTAAAAGGTAATCTTAATTAATCGTTCCCCGTCACATGAAAAGATTATCTTTTTAATTACTTTTCTTATTAATTCACTTAACTATGAAACTTGATTTAATCCAAAGGACTTGAAATTTGAGATCCCAAGGCAAAACAAGTAACAAATCAATTTCAATCTAACATACAAACAAAAGGAGGAATAGAGAAACAGAAGAACTGTGTGGATTGTGGCATTAACTACTGTTTTGTTGTTTGTTTTCTATTAACAAAAGAATAATTGGAAATCAAAACACCAAAATCATTAGCACCGATATGGAAGAGAGAAAATTATGGAATGAGAAAGACACACATAAGAATGTTTTTATCTCAACCGTTCCTTTTAATATAATGGATCCAATTCATTCTCATATTCTCATATATACATAGCATTCTCATATATATGATATATTCTATATATATATATATATATATATATATATATATTAATTACACTTTATATGGAAACAAAATTCAATTAAGTCATTTTATACTTGATTCATTTCGTTAACTATAGGGGCCGTTTGACCTAGCTTATTTTTGACTTTATGCAAACCACATATGCAATATAAATTAGGTTTTGGGCTATTTTATAAATTCAAACTAGTAAAAATTGAATTTTTATATGGTATTTTATCATAAACTAGCTTGACAAACTTATAATAATACATAAAAATTGCATAAGCTCAAAAATAAGCTAGGCCAAACGGGCCCTTAGATTTGAATCCTCTCTTTTTTTTTCCTTCTCATGTTATCTATTCAACACTAATCTCAATTGTCCATTCAATTTATTTTCTCTCTTTTAGATTTATATTTTTCTTCCTTATAAGTAAATCACATTTGGATGATGAAAAAGATAGAGAGTTGGATTTTAAAAAATGGCCGAGAGGATTCGGATCCTTGAAAAATACGTACACATTTGCATTGATCCGCTCAAAATCCAGGAAGGTTTGACTTTCCCAAAATAGATTAAAGTTAAGGATCTATTTGATAGTCAGAATATGATAAAAACATGATATGATATGAAGCTGGATAGAACCAGAATATGATATAAACAGGATAAACATTTATCCTATCATGTGTTTGATGATTACATGATATGATGATAACAACAACATTTTTTAAATAGAAAAAAAAAAAACACAACACAACCTAATAAGAAAAAACAATATACTCCATGAAAAAAAAACACGACACACTAGTTATTTCAACATCACATACCTAGCACGGATTTGGATCCTCTCCAATTTTCTCTCCAATGTTTTCTCTCCTTTTCTTAATCCAATGGTTGTTAAATTATAAAGAATAAAATAATACTTAAGAAGAGAAAGAAAATATGTAAATGAATGGTTAAGATCACATTGGAGAGAAAACATTGGAGAGAAAACACACCAGCATGAACAAAATCCACCGCTTACAAAAAACCCCACTCAAAATTCAAAACAACTAGATAACAATTAATCATTATAATTAAAATTACAAAATTAAAACAACTCGAGAAGCAAATAGATGTGCGGATATGCTAGCCAACATGGGATGTGAGGGCATTAGTGAGATGGTGTACTTCGAGAAACCACCGCTGAGGGTGGTGCAAATTGTAGAAGAAGATGTTAGGGGTGTTTCCTTCCCCCGTCTAATCTCAGTGTAATTTTTTCTTTTTTGAGCTTAGGCCCCGTTGAATACCAAAAAAATAATTACAAAAATTCAACATCCAAAAGCCAGAGCCACAGAGAGAGAGAGAGAGAGAGAGAGAGAGAGAAGAATAGGAGATAAGGATTCTTTATCTTTCAACGACTAACCTAGCAAAAACTCATGATAGAAATTACAAATAAGTTATATGATATGATTAAAAAATGAAATAATTTATCATATCTCATTGGTACATCAAACAAGAAAAATTTAAATATGATATGATATATTAATCATATCTTGCTTTATATCTTGACCATCAAACGAGTCTTAAAAGTTTAATGTGCTATTTTGAAAAAAGTTATGCTAACTAGGGTCTTGGAATATCAACAAAATATGACAATATTACCAACATGTTACAAAATAAACATCGAAAATTTTAATTTATTTTATTGTTTACATGATATAATATGTATATACATAATTTGCATACTTATAAAAATTTATTTTTAATAGTAATAATATAATTCTGAATCGTGTGAAATTATATGTTTTGACAGGGTTTGGGTTTCCTCAATTTGTGATCCCTCCATTTGGAGAGTGATAGACACATTGAAAATTAGTGGGACCCATTAAAAAGTGGGTCCCACTAAGTTGTGGACCCCACTAATTTTCAATGTATCCATCTCTCTCCAAATGAAGGGATAAGAAATGGAGGAAACTCAAACTCGTTTTGACAACCTACAATTTTATGAACTCAACTTGAATTTGGTTTGCTAAGTTTGACTACGTAATAAATTAATTGCTACTAGTTTACATAATTAAGTTATCTTTTGCGGTTTTGTGTCAAAAAAAGAAGTTATCTTTTGCGGTTTGGTTTTCTAAAATGAAAACCGCAAACCAAACTGTGCGATTTAGAAAAAAAATAATCCATGCAATTTAAACTAAATGTGATTTTTTGCGGTTTTTGGTTTGGATTGGTTCAATTTGCGATTGTATTTTTGAATTGATTCGGATACTATGATCCTAAATTATATGTAACAATTTTTTCTTACCAAATTATTAAGCAAAAATTAATATGAAACTAGCAGTAATAAGTAAGAAACTAGTAAAAACAAAAGAGTAAGTAAAGTAAGACTTAATTGCACATTTGGTCCTTTATGTTTATTTTAGATTTTAAATTGGTCCCTTATGTTTTAAAAGTTTCAAGTTGGTCCCATATGTTTATTTTAGGTTTCAAGTTGGTCCTTCATGTTTTAAAAGTTTCAAGTTGGTCTCTCAAATTTTTAAAAGTTTCAAGTTGGTCCCTTGTGTTTTTAAGAGTTTCAAGTTTAGTCCCTACAAAATTTGCAGTGCTGAATTAGTTGACACCTCCCATCTTCAAGTTAATGGACCATGACATTTGCTTTGGCGAATTCGTGCACCCCCAAAATTCAAGAATTTGTTGTGGCGAATTTGCCATCACTGTTGTCCTACACGTGCCCGACTCCGATCTAAAGGAATCGAATGTCCCACAAGTTGTGTCTTATGTGAAGATCATGATGAGGATTCTTTTCATTTGTCTTTTAAGTGTATGAATCGTATCAATATATGGAACCAAACCAGTTTTGCATAAGCAGTATTGCAGGCCTCGGAAGAGCAGTTGGACACTGCTGCAGTTATATTCACCTTGCTTCAACAGGTCGACAAAGACAAAGTTGGGATCTTTTGCTGTTATTATATGGAGCATTTGGAATCAACGAAATGAAAAAGTTTGGTGCAACAAAGATACACCGCAACAGATTGTTATTTCGCAAACAATGAATTTTCTTATTGATTGGCAGAACATCAAAATTGTTCAAACAGATACTTCAATAGATATGCAGGCTGAAGTGACTGTAATTAAGTGGAAAAAATCATCTTCAGGGAGAATCAAATGTAATATTGATGTTTTGTTCCCATCTAATAACAACCGTATTGGTTTTGGAATTTGTATACACGATGAGACAGGTGCTTTTTTTCTTGCTAAAACTGAATAGGTTGAACCAAGATGTGAAGTTCATGTTGAAGAAGCTCTTGGTCTTCTCTCAGCTTTACGATGAGTTCATGAACTCAATTTGGGACCAGTTGATTTTGAACTATACTTCAAATTGGTGGTTGATAGTTTTTGTTGTCACATAAAAGACTTTACAGAGTTCGGTGCTATTATTCAACATTGTAAAGTTTTTTTTTTTTTCTTTTTATGTAAACTCTAGTGTTGAGTTTGTAAGAAAATAAGCAAATGAGGTTGCTCACGTCCTTGCTACGGCGGCCCCATTTTTAACTAGTGTCCAGATTCTGATTGATATCCTAAATTGTATTGAACACATTTTAATCAATGATATGCTATAAGCATTTTATCGTAAGTCTGAATCGCGTGAAATTATATGTTTTGACAACCTACTGTTTTAATACTAACAGTATAATTCTGAATCGCATAAAATTATATGTTTTGACAACCTATTGTTTTATGAACTCAACTTGGGTTTGACTTTGTAAGTTTTACTACGTAATAAATTGATTGCTACTAGTTGATATAATTAAGTTATCTTTTGCGGTTTGGTTTATTTTGATTTTCTAAAATGAAAACCGCAAACCAAACCTTGCGATTTAGAAAAAATGATCCGTACGATTTAAACTAAACGCGGTATTTTGCGATTTGGATTGGTTCGATTTACGATTTTACTTTTGAATTGATTCAGATATTGTGATTCTAAATTATGTAACAATTTTTTTTTACCAAATTATAAAAATATATAATAATATGAAATATGAAACTAGCAGTAGTAAGTAAGAAACTAGTAAAAAAAAAAGGGCAGAATTACATATTTGATCCTTTATTTTATTTTTTTTGTAACATTTTAATCCTTTATCTTTTATTTATAACACTTTAGTCCTTTATCTTATATATTTGTAACATTTTGGTCATTTATCTTTTATTTATAACATTTTAGTCCTTTATCTTTTATAACATTCACATATACATCATTTTTTTCATATTTTTTGTTTATTAAAAAAATTCTGAATTTTATTTGTTAAGATATTTTTTAATTAAAATTAAATAAAAATCATAATTTTGATAAAAATGTTCATCATCTTCATCAATTTTTTCATGTTTTTTAAATGACCAAAATGTTACAAATGAAAGATAAAGGATCAAAGTGTTACAAAAAGATAAGATAAATGACCAAAATGTTACAAATGAAAGATAAATGATCAAAGTGTTACAAAAAGATAAGATAAAGGATCAAAATGTTATAAATGAAAGATAAAGGATCAAAATATTAAAAAAATAAGATAAAGGACCAAATATATAATTTTGTAAAAAAATAAAATAAAAATACTAAAGTACCTAGTAGTAAGTAGGGGTGTGCATGGTTTAAAAACCACACCACACCACACCACTCCAAATTTATGGCTTGGTTTAAGATCCAAAACCATTTTAATAAAAAATTGGTTATTATATAAAACTAATTTTGATATGGTTTCTAACCGGTTTAAAACCAATTAATAACCGATTCGTAATAATAATTTGATTACTTACTTGAACTAATTTTAAATCAATTTTTTCCTTTTCATTTTAATTTTTTTTATTATTGGTTTAAAAAAACAAATTTGTTTAATTTTAAAAAGAAAATATAATTTTATGAAATTAATTGGTTTATAATCAACTCAAAAAGGTTTTTCTTTTCTTTTCTCCGCCGCCGGCCACCGGAAAACCGCCGTCAACCACCGTGTCGGCCGCCGGAGCTCCGCCGCCGGCCACCGCGCCGGTCGCCGTAGCACCACCACCCCTCCACCATCTTTTAAATTATTTATTTATTAAATTATATAAATGATATTAAATTTGAATGTTTGGGCTTTTTGTACAATTGAGCCTCAATTTCAAAATCAATTTCAAACCAATTATGAAAAATTGGATTTGGTTTAGAATTAGTTTTTTTAATTGGATTGGTGTGGTTTTTTTTAAAAATGGATTAAAATATTAAAATTGGATATGATTTGATTAGTAATTTGGTTAAAGATAACCATATTTTTTGCACACCCTACTAGTAAGTCGCAACAGTTGGTCACACGGCAAGCGATATATCTGCCGTTCAAGTCTCGGCACGCAATTCAATCACAAAAAAGTAGCAACAAAAATATAAGGCTTAAATGGACTTTTGGTCCCCCTATTTTGATATTTTTAAACTTTTGGTCCCCCTATTTTAAAATTCAACTTTTTGGTCCCCCAATTATCAAAATCAACATATTTTTTTGTCCCCTTCCTATTTGAATGATGTGTCACTTAGGTGGCATCAATGAATTTGACATTTGTTTTTCATGTAATTATTATTTAAATTAATATTATTATTTATTTTCTTTATAAATTAAAATATTAAACCGAAAATCCAAAAAAACTGACTGGAAAATAAAAAATCGATCGAAAACACAAAAAATACCCGAAAATCCTAAAATCGGCCGAAAAACAAAAAATCGGGCGAAAACCCAAAAATGCCCGAAAACCCAAAAATCGGCCGAAAACCCAAAAGAACACCCGAAAATCCTAAAATCGATCAAAAATCCAAAAAACACCCAAAAATTCTAAAATCGGCCGAAAACCCAAAAAATCGGCTGGAAAACCGAAAATCGGTTGAAAACCCAAAAAACACACGAATACCCAAAAATCGGCTATTTTGGGGTCTTCTGGACCGTTTTCAACCGAGTTATGGATTTTCGGGTGTTTTTTAGATTTCCAGCCGATTTTTTTTTTAGTTTTCGGCTTTTTTTTGGGTTTTCGGTCGAATTAAGGTTTTCCTGGTGTTTTTTGGGTATTTGGCCGATTTTTTGTTTTCGGCCGGTTTTTGAGTTTTCGGCCGATTTTAGGTTTTTCGGGTGTTTTTTTTGAGTTTTCGGTCGATTTTTTATTTTTTAGCCGCTTTTTTTGGGTTTTCGAGTTAATATTTTAATTTATAACGAAAATAAATAATAATATTAATTTAAATAATAATTACGTGAAAAACAAATGTCCAATTCATTGATGCCACCTAAGTGACACACCATTCAAATAGGAGGGGGACCAAAAAATATGTTGATTTTGATAATTGGGGGAACAAAAAGTTGAATTTTAAAATAGGGGGACCAAAAGTTCAAAAATATCAAAATAGAGGGACCAAAAATGCATTTAAACCAAAATATAAAAACGACACACGATAAAAAAATGACGCAAAAAAAAATAGAAGAAAGAAAGAGAATAAAAAACGCACGCACAAATATTCGCATCTCCTTGTAGATCTATCAACTGCTAATTGCTAACCCCTCGCTTCTTCCACCTTCTTCCGTCAATTCAATCTTCTTCCATCTCAAGCTCCAATCCGTCGTCGCAGGTCAGCTCTTCTTCCCCCCTCCTCCTCGTCTCTTATTTTTTCTCCGTTTTTCCATTTCCAATATGTTAGGGTTTTCCGATTCTGAATTTTTTACTATTTCAACCCTAGATCTTGATTTCCACCTCATCGGAAATCACCAAAACAACACCGGATTCACTTCGTTTCGTTATTATATTTGTTATTTTTATAAATAAATATCAAGATTATTAGATCCTTAGATTCTCATTTCTCAACATTATTTGTTCTGTTTTTCTGCTATTTTCATCGTTCAAATCAGTAAATGTTAGTTAATATTAGTATTCGTAGGCGTATGATGTATATGATTTTAAGTTTTATTTTATTTTATTTTATTGCGAGTAATTTAGGGTTATGATATGATTATGAATGAATTGGTAGTTTATAAAGTTTGGTTAATTTTATTTTTGTACAGATTGTGAATTGAATGGAGGGAACTGGAGGCAGCAGTGCCTCTGCTACTGCTGCTGCTGGACCACCCGTGAACCAATGGGTGCAGGACTTTTCGAAGCTATTTCAGCATTATTTGGATAAATCTACGCCACACTCGACTTATAGATGGATTGGGACTGTTGTCATTGCTTCTATATATGTTTTAAGGGTTTTTTATATTCAAGGATTTTACATTGTGTCTTATGGATTGGGAATCTACATGCTGAATCTGTTGATTGGGTTTCTGTCACCTTTGGTTGATCCTGAACTTGAGCCTACTGATGGAGGACCTTTGCTACCAACTAAAGGGTCTGATGAGTTCAAACCTTTCATTCGTCGGCTTCCTGAGTTTAAGTTCTGGTAATTTTAGATTCTATAATAACGCTACATTTTGGCTGACTAGTTTCGTTTTCACATTTTAAAGTCATGTTTATTTACTTATAAGGAAGCTTTGATTAAACATTTTAAGCATCTTGAATTTGATTAAATTTGGGATTCTTGTAAATAGTTTCTGGCTTGCTGCTTTCGATGCATCTCTTGGTGGTTATCTGACCTTTTGTCTGTGAATTTGACATGTTGCAACATTTTTTTTGTGTTATTTTGACTCTACTGTTTCTGAATTCCATTTGATAGTATAAGCTTTGTGTACATCGGAGGTAATAGCTATCTAGAAATATATCCTCGGTATTTCTATTTAATCAGTTAATCACTTGCTCCTAGCTGCCTGTGCACGCAATGTAACCATTGAATAATTGTTTAATCACTATCTTACATTTGGCTGCAAGCTGCTGGTCACTGCAGGTAGCAGCAGATAAATACATGGAAATGGTCTTTTTCCTTTTTAAAAATGTTTCTAATTTTACAAGTGGAGATGGAAACCAAGATACCAAAAGTTAATGGGTCCTTACTTTCCTAATCACATTATTTTCCATTGAACAAACTGTCACCGTGATATCCTTGTGTCATTACTCATTAGTAGTTATTTAAAATCTGATTTTATCAGCATTTTGAGTTGGATATGTCACATTGAAATCTAAAGAACATACCTGTATCATAGGTGGATAATCTAATTAGAGTTATTGAAAACCGGTATTAGATGTTGTGGCATGACAGAAACAGCTTTAGATTTAGTGACTTTGATGGTATGAGTTTATTTATTTAATTCAGATTCCCTGAAAGAGGGTAGTGCTATAATGTGCAAATGTGCCATCTTTCATAATTTTTCCTAAAGGCAACACATTTTAGTTCGGGAACATTTTGAAGGCATCTCCATTCGTGTAAGATAATAACAATTTGAATTCTTATTATTGTCATGGGGTTGCAGGTATTCTTTCACAAAGGCTTTCTGCATAGCATTCTTGATGACTTTCTTTTCTGTATTTGATGTTCCTGTCTTCTGGCCAATATTACTCTGTTACTGGGTTGTTCTGTTTGTCCTTACAATGAGGCGCCAAATCGCACACATGATCAAATACAGATATATTCCATTCAGCTTGGGAAAACAGGTGTTTACTTTTTATGCTTTGATTGCCTTTGATCATTTACCCTGTTAGATGTTTGTTCACTAAAGTTCAGCAGAAGCAAGATTTGCTTGTTTTGTATCATTTGCACGAAATATAATGTCTATTTGTTTTAACCTATTGCAGAAGTACGGTGGCAAGAAATCTTATGCAAGTAGCAGCAGTGGCTCTCGTGCAGACTGAAGCTCTTCTGTGTCATGACTTGAAGAACACAGATCTCAAAATTAGGTTTTGTGGGCATTCGGGGTACTTGTTTTTTCCCCTGTTATTTGAAGGAATTTGTAGTCAGAGTATTAAGGATGCCAATATGCAGTTACAGAAAATATTCGTTTTATGGTTTTATGATACCAGAAGACATGCTAATACTGGTATAGTGAACTTCATTGTCGATATACGTCAGTATTTGATTCAGTTTTAGATTTATTGCAGTTCTAGTATTGTACTATCATGATCTTAGGACAAACTTCACAAAGAACCTTGATTTTTCTCCTGTTCAGGATATGACTATGCCTTTGAAGTTTCTGCATCTTTACTTATGTTACCATATTAGATTTACTATTCACCGTAACAAGCCTAATTTTTCTCCAATACATGATTTTATTATTGGGCAAGCTTATTATCCAGTAAGGCTGCAGCGTTTTGAAAGCCAATGTGTTTTAAACTGTTCGGACATAGTCCACCACCCCTTGGAAAATTGGCCTTTTATTGGCCACAAGTTGTTACGTATCTATCAATCTCTGATCTTTTTTTGACAAATATAATGTGTTTATAAGTGTTTTTTTTTTTTTTTTTTTACGATATGTTCTACAAGTTAGAACTTATAAGTGATAATAACATGTTACTAGTATGTAACAAATTAGTATTGATGTTTTCTGATTGAAGTATAACTGATTTTTTGTTAGATATTATAATCCATGAGCAAAGGTAGAGATATTTTACAGCGTGTTTTTTTGACTAACCTCAAATTCATTTTATTCTCACATCTACTGCTGCACTTGAAAAGTTGTTTCTACTACAGTTTCGGTTGAAGGGCTTAGATCATTATGCCCAGTTATTTACCTGGTCTAAAACTCTAAAATGTTATCATCATATTATTTTGAGAAAGGAATCGTACGTTCTTTTCTTTCTTTGAAAAATATCACATTGAGAACATGTATTTTCATGTTAAATCTGTTATTATTGCTTCTCATACTTGGCGGGATATTTGCAAAATTTGTTCTCGTATGGAAGGAAATGTTAGATGGGTGTAATTGGAGATGGTCCTCGACTATATTTTTGAAAGACAATTGCAGAATGCATTGCTCATGTCTAGGGGTGGACAAAAAACCGCAATCCGACTCAATCCGAGGAAACCGAAAAAATAATAAGGAATATGGGTGGTTTGGATCGGGCTATGGGTTAGCGGGTTTGAAAATTCGGTTTGAATAGAGTTGACATGGGCGGGTCCGGGTGGAGAGAATCGGACCGATGGGACTCGAAATCCGCCCGCATTAGTAAATTAAAATTTCGCGTTTAACACTTTTATTTTGCGATATACACATTCTAACCTCTTTTTTCGTCTCTTTTTCACACTTTCTCATTTCACCTCAAATCCATAGAGACTGAAACAATCATGCAACATTTTGAAACATAAAACTTATCTTTCTTCATCTTTTTGATTTAACTTCGCTGAAATCAAATGTTATATTTTTTGTTTTATTTGAGATTTTAGTTTTTGCTTACTTTTTATGTTTATTTAGGATTTGTAACACTTTTATTTTGTATTTGTTTTCTGATTCTCAAATTTCTTGTTGCATATTCTTAGAATTTAAATTGCAAAGATTGAGTTTATTACTGATTTTATTATTTATTTATTTTATTTCTAACCGATCGAACCGAATTAAACCGCCCAATCACCCGATTAAACCGCAACCCGAACCCGCGAAAACCGATCTCTATTATCTGGGCGGATTGGGCCTTATTTTTTGACTTTGCGGTTTGACTTGGATAACAACTTTGGACCCGAACCCGCCCAAACCCGCCCACTGTCCACCCCTACTCATGTCATTCAACATAGAGAAGCAGGCTACTGTGAAAATAATAAGTAGAATTGGTGTAAATTAGAGCAAATTCTTCTCATTTCTATTTGTCACATAATCTGCCAAGTCAAACCTCCAACTAGCAACCAACCAAACTTTCCTTCGTGGATTCCTTCCACAAATGGCCAGTTTAGTTTGAGCATCACCTGCTCCCTAAGCGTTGATGATCATACCTCTACAAATTCCATTCCTCTTTTTTAGAATGTTTGGAGTGGAAGGATCTAGCTAGAATTCGTTCCACTCTTTGGAAAATGTCTTGTGAGAAACTTCTTACCGGTGTTGGATGTTGTCATTGATTGCGGTATGGCTTCTTAGACATTTGTCAGTCCTTGAGACACAAATGCATGTTGTTAGAGACTAAGAAGTCTGAAATCGGGTTATCAACCTCGATAAATGGAGTAGAATTTTCAGTCTCGACACATATGCATGGCTTAAGAGAAACCTCTTTAACAATGATATTGGAGATACTCCTTGCTTGCTTTTTCTTTAGAAGTGGCTTTCAATGCCCTTTGGGAGGGTCGAAATAAACTGGTGTTCTTCTGGAATTCCAACATCGGAAACAACCTTTGACATCAAGTAATTTATAATTGCTTGGTTAAAAAGACTTATCAAAATTGTACAAAAAAAAGGCTTTTCAAAACAGGAGCAACATAGTTCGACATATGCAGTGGATGAAACCTCCTTTTTGAGTGGTTAAAATGAATGTGGATAGTTCCTATAACTTTATGGGGAAATTGCCATTTTAGTCCATCAATGTACGTCTCGCTGTCATTTTGATCCCTGACTGAAGAAAAAATGCAAAATAATCCTCGACTTTGCAATCCGTTAGTCATTTTGGTCCAAAACGTTAAAAGTTGCTGTTAACTTTACAAAAAAAGCTGATGTGGCATTTTTTGGCGACACGTGGCATGCTAAATGGACAACAGTTGGACAAGTGGCCTGATGACATGGCTAAAGACCAAAATGACAATTTTTGTTTTCTTTTTCATCTTCCTCTCATTCTTCATCTTCTTCTATTTCATCAAATCTTTCCTTCTATTTCTCTTCCTCCATCAACCACTCTTCCCATCTATCTCTCTTCCTCCATCACAACCACCATTTTCATTCTATTCTATTCAAAGGGTTTTAATCTGAATTAGATTAATTTCTACTTTTGATAAAAACAAGTAATTTATCTTCTATTATAAAACTCCTCTAACATGTTTAATTTCTTTTGATTTATGTTAGTTTATGTCTGATATCTGTGATTAGTGTCAGTTAAAGTAGTATTAGTACTATATGGATCAAACATCATGGGAGTTTTTGCTTTTATACTTCATTTTTAGAGCTTTGAAGTTTGAAGTACAAATACAAGCACACATACACTATAATAATAATTTGAAACATTGGAATGTATTAATGTAACCACTAATAATAATTAGAAGCTTCAAATGGAATAGAATAGAATGAAAGGTTACTAATATGTTTACTCAACTGAGACGAGGGGAAAAACCTTTAAAAATTGGTTGTGTTATTAGCTCTAATTCTAAGTTGGCTTATATTTTTGAAGTTTTTATGATGGTGGTTTTGGTTGGATACCATGAAGTTGTGGATTTGGTTGGATTTGTGGTGATTAAAATGGTGGTTGTGATGGAGGAAGAGAAATAGATGGGAAGAGTGGTTGGTGGAGGAAGAGAGATAGAAGAAATATTTGATAAAATGGAAGAAGATAAATAATGAGAGGAAAAAAATGATTTTTTTTTTTGTCATTTTGGTCCCTAACCATGTCATCAGGCCACTTGGCCAACTATTGTCCACTCAGCATGCCATGTGTCACCAAAAAATGCCACATCAGTTTTTTTTGTAAAGTTAACAACTTTTAACGTTTTGGACCAAAATGACTAACGGATTGCAGAGTCGGGGACTATTTTGCATTTTATCTTCAGTTAGGGACCAAAATGACAGCGAGTTGCACATTGAGGGACAAAAATGACTATTTCTCCTAACTTTATCGATGACTCTTAGTCGTGTGGAGGTATCTTGCGTGATCACACTGACAATTTTATCAAAAGATTATATATTAAGGCGATATTTAATAGTTCTCTATTTGCAAAAATGCGTGCTCTAAGAAGTGGTATCGCTCTTGCTTGTGATACCAGTTGCATAAATGTGATCTTTGAAATAGATTTTCATGTTGTTTCTAGTATGGCCATGCTGAGTTATACCAATTTTACCCCTTTTTCTAGAGGAAATTATAATCCTTTTAAATCCAAAGGATCAAACCAACTCTTTGGGTGCGTTTGATCTGCTAAAAAACAGAGGACTGGACTGGACAACTTTTGTTGTATCCTGTTTGATTCATAAATTGGTTATGGGATTGGACAAAAGATATAGTAAGGAACAGGACAAAAACAAGATTTTTTGTCCCTGCTAAACCACATGACAACTTTTTGTCCACAGTACAACTATAGAAAATACGAAAATATCCATTTTATTTTCGAATACAAAAAATATTATCCCTCTATCTCTCTCTAGTACAATTTTGTTCTGTCCTGTACTGTCTTATTCCGTCCTGTACTGTTCTGTCCAGTACTTATTGTTTTGCAAATGAAACGAACCATTTATGTTACTCATCTCGAAATACTAATAAATGTGATAATATTCTAGCACTAAAAGATTTATTTGTTACTTTTAGAATTTTTGTTGTTGAGGACACTTTTTTCTTATAATGTACTCCGATGATGTATGATGTTGGTGATTATGGATTTGAATTTTCTACATTAAAAAATCTTACGTTCACTTATATTTAGTGCAAATATACTAGAAGAGATAATGAAGACATATATATAGTATAGAGGCGGTAATAATAAAATTGACCGAAAATAAACTAAATGTAGATGAATATAAATTTTTGAAATGTAGAGAATCAAAATCCTACGTCCACTTATTTTTAGTTGTTTTTTGATTATCTTTATATTATGATATTTTTTTTTTTAAATTTGTAACAAAATGATGCAATAATTTTTAAAAGTGATTATTTTGATAAAAAAAGTAATTTTTTTCTTAAAATAACTGTGACAAATGGCCTCTAAGAGTCCATTTTATACAAATTTTTTCAGCATAGTTTAATTTACAGATACAAATTATAAGTAAATTATTTCTAGCTAAACATACTTGGAGAGTACGTTAGATTATAATGGGCCCAAAATCCCAAACAAACCATTACGGGCCGATTACCCGATCCGGCCCATCACGTAAACAAATCCTAACCTAACAAAAACCTACCAATAAACCTCTCTGATACATCATCATCATCGCTAGTTACACTTCTAAAACCCTAAACTTCACCTTCACCTTCACCTCTGAACCTTCTTCAATGGGTAAAGCAAAAGCAAAGGGAAAACATCGTTTAGATAAATACTACCACTTAGCCAAAGAACACGGCTACAGATCTCGTGCATCATGGAAACTCGTTCAAATCAATTCAAAGTATCATTTCCTCGAATCAGCACGTGCCGTTCTCGATCTCTGCGCTGCTCCCGGAGGTTGGATGCAGGTGGCTGTTCAACGTGCTCCCGTCGATCACCTCATCATCGGAGTTGACCTTGCTCCGATTGCTCCCATCCGTGGAGCAATCGCTATTCAGGAAGATATCACCAGACCTGAATGTAAGTCACGTGTTAGGAAAATTATGAACGAAAACGGTTATCGTGCTTTTGATGTTATTCTTCATGATGGTTCGCCGAATGTTGGTGGTGCTTGGGCTCAAGAAGCTACTAGTCAGAATGCTCTTGTTATTGATGCTGTTAAATTGGCTACACAGTTTTTAGCACCTAAAGGAACTTTTGTTACCAAGGTTATAATCTAATATTGCTTAATTAACTTTAATGTTCGTTTTTTATTCTAATTATTTTTGTTAATATTGTTGCTATTTTGTTGTGTGTAGATTTTCAGGTCGCAGGATTACAATTCTGTTATTTACTGTATGAAGCAGGTGATTTTTTTTTTTATTTTTTATTTTTTTATTTTTTTTAAATTTAAAATTTTAAATGAATTGTTTTGTGGTGTTAGTTGTGAATGTTGAAAATTGATTTTGTTGTGGTGGTGTAATGTTTGAGTTGTAGTTGTTTGAGAAGGTTGAGGTGGATAAACCGGCAGCTAGTCGTTCTGAATCTGCTGAGATATATATTTTGGGGCTTAAGTATTTGGCGCCTGCTAAGATTGATCCTCGCATTCTCGATATCAAGTATCTTTTTCAGGCATCTGCTCAACCGGAAGCTAAGGTAAATTATTCTCTTTGGGCGATGTTTGATTATTGTTTGTATATATGGTTTGTATATATGTTGGTTGCTCTTTTCATTTGATTTTCTTGGTTGTTGAATCGTTAATGCAGGTGGTGGATGTACTTAGAGACAATAATAAACAAAAGAGGCATCGTGATGGGTAAACCCTCAACACTGTCTTTTTGTTTTCTCAAATGGTTCTGCCCGTTATTTTGCAATGTTTTTTTTTTTATTTTTTTATTTATTTTTTAACTTGTATGTTAGATTCATCACTTGTTTTCTTTTTAAAAGTAACTTATTATGGTGAATGTTAAGGTATTCTGAGAAACAACAATCACTTGGACTAGGGGAACGTTGGTAGTCAACTGCTTAATTAAATGGTGTTTGTTGCTATTATAAGTTATAACTATTTTGTGCCTGCAGGTATGAAGATGGGAACACAACGCTGAGGAAGGTTTCTTCAGCTTCGAATTTTATTTGGTCTGATGCTCCTCTGGAGATTCTTGGTTCAGTTACTTCCATAAGCTTTAGTGATCCAGCTGATTTACCAATCAAGGATCACGATCTAACTACTGAAGAGGTATTTTTTGGGTATATACAATGATATCTAACATTTTTAATCAGAGGGGGTTTAAGGAATTCTTAATGCTGTTAATATTTATTATTAAATGCTTTGATTGTGGTTGTATGGCAGGTGAAAGCTCTCTGTGAAGATTTGAGGGTTTTGGGGAAGCAAGACTTCAAGCATCTTCTAAAGTAATTGCACAGCTAGAACTTTACTTCCTTTTACTTCGGGCAAATTTTTTTTTCCACATGCTCAATCCTGAATATGTTTATTCTTCTCTTTTGTTTGGGGAAAATGATGTATCTACTGGTTACCTATAGGTGGCGGATTCACATAAGAAAAGCTCTTTCACCTGCTAAAAAGACTGAACCTGCTACTACAGCCGAGGTTGAAAATGAGCATGTGGTGGATGAAGATGATAAACTACTCAATGAGATGGAGGAGCTGTCAAATGCATTGGAGCGCAAGAAGAAACGTGAAAAAAAGATTTTAGCAAAAAGAAGAGCTAAGGTTTGTGGCTTCCTTAGTTGTCAGAGTACATTGCGGTTGGATACAACATGAATACATTTTCTGATCTTTGCAACAACGTTGTTAATAGTTTTTTTGGAAACAATTATATGTTGATATGATATCATGATTTTATATGATGTTACTCCCAAAAATTGTTTCAGGCATGCTCAAGTCCAGAAATAGTGTTAATCCTTTATGCATCTTAGCATTCTAAGCGCAGATCTTGTTTTTAATCCTCTTAGTGGATGAGATCAAGCTGATTTATTTCCTTACCCATTTGGGTTTTACAGGACAAGGCACGAAAAGCAACAGGGATGCAAATGGATGCAGTAGAAGATGGTTATGTTGATCACGAGTTGTTTTCTCTTGCCTCCATGAAGGTTTGCTTTTATACTTCATTTCAAATCAAGTGTTGTTTGAAGTGTTTTTAACATTCATTAAGAAAAGCAACCGAGGATATAATGAGTGAAATTACTTTACCAATTTGTTCTTAATAACTATTGAAGGATTAGTCATTGTTATAAATGCATAGTAGAGTATAATGACCATAAGCACACAGTATCTATTTGGGGGGAAAGTTAGAGAGAAATATCTTATGATTTACAAATTAATATAATTGAAGTGGTATCAATTAGTTTTTCATTCTGAACTCCTTTTCACGTTGTTAAATGAGATATGTACCTACGGGTTGTGTGTTTGACGTATTCCTGAGAATTTACTTCCTACATGACAGGAGATCTATATTGATAAATTACTTGTATTGTAACACTTTCTGAGCTTGTTCTCTTCCTAATCCATTACTTGACCAAGTTACATGTTAGTGATATGTTTTTTTATCGTAGCAAATGTCCTTTTTTGCCCTTCCTTCATATTGAAACCAGAAAGAGAGCACATTTTACCTTTTGCGTTGCGTATTTTGGTTCTACTTATTTATTTGAATATATTGAGTTGTGACTATAGCTTCATGGCACAAGTTTTGTTAATTACTCATCTTTAGATTAGAGAAATGTTTATAACTAGTTATTAACAGTTTCTTGGTTGTTGTCATGGGGTTTTAGGGTAAGAAGGATCTCGTTGCTGTTGACACCACCGACTATGAAGGTGGTGAGGGTGAAGCGGATGACAGCGAGAATGAGGAAAACAAAGGTGGCTCAGAGCATTCATCTAGCGACTTAGATTCTGATGAAGAACGTAAAAGGTGATTAACAGGTTCTTTTGATACTGTTCCTCATGTTACGAGATGAAATATTTTCACATATATCTTGTAATGGTTATCTAACCAGTGCATCTCTTATGCACAAGTCTTATCTCAATAGTTAGAACGTGTGAGCTGTATATTCCCCAGGGATGGGACTGTTTAGTTGGTTACAGGGGGTTATATTAGGAGTTATAGCTAAATAAGGGAATATTGTGAAGGAAGGCATAGACGTGTGTGAGGGTTATACTTTATTTGTCCTTTGGTTTTTTTTCTTTATTATGAAAATCATTCTTTAATTATATTTGTTCTTTCTTCTCTCTACTGTTTTATTCAGTTGGTCTTTCTTTACTGGGGAATCTAACTGTATACCCATATCAGATATGATGAACAAATGGATGATTTCCTTGAACAAGCGTATGAGAAGTTTGTGATAAAAAGGGAAGGGACTGCAAAGCAGCGTAAGCGTATTAAGAAATCCTATGATGCAGACTCCCAGCTATTGGAGGTATAGAGCTTTCTTTTTTTTGTGATTGTAGATGCAATTATACCTTCCATTCCAATTTGGGAGTTAAATAAAAGCAAATGAAATTATAATCCGATTCTTGATAACCTATTTCTTTTCTGAACATCTCTGAAACTATTATCTTCACATTATATTCCCATTCCTTTAAATCCAGTTTTCTTTAATTTCCTCCCTTTCTGACATCCAAACATTATCCTATGAGGATTGGTAATATAAGCATGTTTTTATGTTGATATTGTTAATTTTACCTGCTTGTTTTTCCTGAGAATTGGTATTTCTGTGATGTCAAATGTGTTGGTTATTGTTGAAAACAGTGGAATGACATTTCCTTTTTTATTCCGTGTGCAAAGGAGGATGGTGAGGATGAGGACATTGTTCAGTCAAAATATGATTCCGATGAAGATCAGGATCTTCAAGAAGCCAATCCTTTGATGGTGCCGCTTAATGATGGGGCAGCACCTACCCAAGAGGAGATCACAAATATGTGGTTTAGTCAGGATGTCTTTGCTGAGGCTGTAGAGGAAGGAGGCTTTGAGAAGGATGATAGTGAAAATGAGATGGATATTGATGGACTGAAGGAGAAGACACCGGTTGCTAAAAAGATCAAAGAAAATAAGCCTGTTGCTGAGAAGATCAAAGAAAATAAGCCTGTTGCTGAAAAGATCAAACAAAATAATACGGCGACTTCCATGGAGATAGATCACACTAAATCTCAAGCATCTAAGGAAATAGATTTTGAGATTGTTCCTGCACCTGCTACTGATTCAGACGATTCGTCTTCTGATGAGTCAGAGGAGGATGTTGAAAATAAAGCTGAGATATTGGCTTATGCTAAGAAGATGCTTAGGAAAAAGCAAAGGGAACAGATGCTAGATGATGCATATAACAAGTACATGTTTAACGACGAGGGATTGCCCAAATGGTTCTTAGATGAGGAAAGGAAACACCGTGTTCCAGTCAAGCCGGTCACGAAAGAGGAAATTGCGGCAATGAAAGCACAATTTAAAGAAATTGACGCTCGCCCTGCAAAGAAGGTGGCAGAGGCCAAAGCACGAAAGAAACGTGTTGCAATGAGGAAGCTTGAGAAAGTACGTAAGAAGGCCAATGCTATATCAGACCAGCCAGACATATCCGATCGTTCAAAGAGTAAGCAAATTGATCGACTATATAAAAATGCTGTTCCAAAAAGGCCTAAAAAGGAGTATGTAGTTGCAAAAAAAGGTGTTCAAGTTAAGACTGGCCCGGGAAAAGTCCTTGTTGATCGCAGGATGAAGAAGGATTTGAGGAAAAGTGGATCAGGTAAGGCAGGAAAAAGAGGTTCCAAGGCAAAGGGTGGCAAGTCTCCAAAGGGTGGCAAAGCTCCAAAGGGTAAGGTACCAAACGGCAAAGGATTTTCAAATGCCTCTGCCAAGAAAGGAAGAAAATAAATTAAAATAACTGATGCACAATTCCAGTTACGAGTTGTCTTATTTTCTCGGCTAAATTTTGTATGCTCAGTTTTTCTTGTTACTGTGCTATAGATGATATATGAATTAAAGAATAGAACTGTTTTAATTAATGTCTTCTGTAATAGAAGCTGAACGCTATTTAGAAATATCCCGTCAAATCAGCTGTATTGTTTGATGCAATTTTGAATTTATTAAATCCATATTGTGAAATACTTGAGTTCATTGAATATGACATTGTTTTGAATGATTGCTATATTCTGTGCCTTAGATTGTATTTTGAAAAATGCTCAAGCATTTTTGGTACAATAAAAAAGAAAGAAAATAACAATGGAAATCTGGAAAACAAAATCGCAGCCTCAATGTTTTAACCTATCCAAAACTTAGTTCCTGTCTTGGCAAAATTGTATACACAAAAAGTGTATCAACAAATGCAACAATTTAAGAAATTAAATTGGAAAAACAGAAGCAAAGTTCAAAAGCACAACCTTACATCATGTCTATTTTATAAGCGTGTGCATCCCAATCATTCTTCAACCTCAACACCAGACATAGTAACCTCAGTGTTAACTTGTTCATCATCACCACATTGTCATCGTCACTTTTGCTCCCGTCATCCATCACGTCTTTTTGAAAGTAATCAACTTTTAAATCATAATCACCATCATAATCACCATCCATGGATCAGATACGTTGGCTTTATTAGCCTTTTTCTTTTTCTTCTTCTCTGCTCGCCTAATCTTTGGATTAAGTATACCATCTGCTGTATATAACTTCTCATTTTGTTTACTAGATGCACTTTTAACCTTTTCCTTGCTAACATCATCTTTATCACATTCCATAGATTCATCCTCATCATTATCCTCCATGTTCCTAGGACCTTCATCTTGTTTTGGCAACTAAACTGGTTCGTCATCCTCTAACATTGTCTCATCAAAGTTGAGAGGGCAACTTGAAGGAACTTCAACAGGATCTAAGTCAACAGAAGATTTAAGGTTCCCAATAAATGAAGTTTCACTATTGTAGACCTTGCCAATCTTAAACTCTTTAGAAAACACTGAAACTATCTTTACCTCTGAAGGTTCTTCTTGATCCCTAACTGGGGGCATAGTATAATATGGAATTTTACCTTCATTCCGAACGATTCTTGCAACAACATCAATGTCAACTATTCCACCCTTCTTGAGTTTTCCCCTAACAATAGCCACAATCTGTAGGAACTAGGAAGTCATCAACCGAATCGAAACTTGGAATCTTGTAAAGAGATACCAGCACCCTGGCGGGACAGAGCTTGAGAATTTCTTTCACTGGGCCAACTGGATCATCTAACTTCTCAATTCTCTTGTAAATTTTTAATGCAACAGTAGCATTATTTTCTTGAGATTTCAGCACAACAACACCAGGGCAAGTAACTTAACATTTTTGTCCAAATGAACCTCTTGCATTGACCTTGTTAACCCAGGAGTAGCACTGACATTGACAACATGGCATCTCTTTAAACTGTTAATAAGACTACTCTTACCAACATTTGGAAGTCCAACCAAACCGACAGTGATTGACTTCTTGAATAATTCTTCAATAGTTTAAGCAGTGTCTCAGCTCCAAGACAATCACTCAACTGCAAAATATCACTTGGTTTGACTTTTTTAGAAGATTTCTACCTGAGATTTGATCTTTGCTGTTGTGCACTGCACTTGATCAAGTGACAGTCTTTGCAACGGTGGGAACATTATTAGTATTTGCTAGAGAAGCCGTTTCAACTGATTGGGAGTTATCATCATCTACTAACTGGCAAGCCCAACTTCCTCCCTTTCTTTTCAATCGTTTTTTTTGTTCCAATTCCTGAATAGCATGTTCTCTACGAGCTTCAAGTGCTTTCAACTCTATGGTGAAGCACCTTCAAGACATCAGCGAGAAGAATGCTCTTCACATTTTCAACTGGAGTTTATCAATGTTTGCTGATTTTATCTTATAAAAAAATCTCCACTAAACTATCCTTTCCTCTGAGAGACCTTTCAATTCATCTTCGTATTTTGGAGTGGGCAAGTTTTTATAATGTTATTTCTCAGTTGCTTTTTGTTTTTATTTTATTTTAATGCGTGCAATATGCTATTTGACGTTATGTACCATTATGTATTATCTTTTATTGTTAAAAACTATTCCAATTAAAATTGAACCATAAGTTTGAAATGCATACCAAGAACACTAGTACAGTGCAAGGTTTGGAACATTATGAATGAGACGGATCTGAATTTCATTCAACGACTTCAATCACAAATCAGTGACTGCATCAAATTTAAGATCGTTCGATTCGGATCGAATGATCGTGATTTTGTAATTAGAATATAAAATAAAAAATTGTTAAAAATCGTCTTTAAATAAAAACTCTCCAATCATAATCGGATGATCTTGATGTACTGATTGCAGTTGACTGCATAAAGTAGTGAGTGTACTTAATTCGGATTCTGAATGGCACAACCATTCCATATCTCTTTGGTGGTCTTATGAGAAATGGTAACGTCGATTGGTTCTTGGATTTTTTTTTATTGTGGCATCACTATTTGCTTGGCGGTGGAGTTATATGTTATTCTTCGTGGTCTTTATATGACTTACAATGTTGGTTACAAAAATATTATTATTGAGTCTAATTCTGCGGTGGCTTTTAATTTAATCATGTTAGAGGCTCACCCTTTTCACCCTTATGCTCCATTGATCAGTCAGCTTTCTCAGAAATTGGATCCTCTCCAATTTTTTTTTTCATGTTTTCTCTTCAATGGTAATCTTAGCCATTCATTCAATTTATTTCTCTCTTTTCTTAAATGTTTTTATGCTCTTTATAATTTATCAATTCTTAGATCAACAAAAAAAAAGAAAACATGAGGGAATAAATTGGAGAGGATCCAAATCCGATTTATCAATATCATGGACAATATTGAATTGTTTCTTTTCAACACACTCTCTCTTAGAATCTCTTAGAATAATGACTGTGTTGATACACTGATGATATTCTCAAATCCTAGGCGATTTGCCCCTCTCAACTCCATCATATTCTCTTTGCGGTGTTATCAGAATTGCTCGCATAAGATTGTAGTCTTTGTTGTTTTTTTTTGTCTTTTCCTTCCTCCTTAAAGAAATTATATATCTAAAACATAAAAAACACATTAATATATATAGTGATACATAACTCTCATAGTGGTGTGAGTTTTCTTTAATTTAAATATTAAAAATAGAGAGTTTCAAATTTTTTGATTTTGGATGTTTTTAATGTTTAATTTTAAAATAAAAGTCACGTTGATTAATTAAGATGCGTATGTCATGTCGATAAATGATATTTTCTATTGTACTGCATTTGATTTTAAGGAAAATTCTAACATGAGTGGTCCATGGTGGACCATTCATGAAAAACCCTATAACGAATACGAATTTTACAAAATCCACCGTTGGATTGAAAGTTTATATCATATAGATCATCTATTGAAAATTTTAGGTAAATTGAAAATCATTTGATATATTATTGAGATCCATCAAGATTAACAGTTTATTAAATACTGTAAATCTTGATAAATCCCAATAAAATATCAAATGATTTTTAATTTTTTAAATTTTTTTTATGGATGCTCTATATGATATAAACTTTCAATCTACCAATAAATTTTGTAAAATTTACATTCGGTTAGATCACTTGTCCACGGTGGACCACTTGTGAAGGTGGTCCACCGTAGCATTAGCCTTGATTTTAATTAATGTGTCGGAGACTAGACAAATTAGATGTTACGAGATTCGATAAAAACTAAAATTCTTGTTTATCATTAAACCACACGACAATTTTTTATCTCAAGTAAAAATAATATTTTATGCACCAAACATTTTATAAGACAACTCTTATTTTTTTAAGCAAAAAATAAAATAAAATAATCTTATAAAATGTTTGGTGCAAAAAGATAACACTTTTTTTAATCTTTAAAAGTTTATCATATGTTTTGTTGTATTATAATGTTATCTAATAATCCCCCTATAGTCCTTAATATAAGAAATAATTTATTTTTAGATACATTAAAAAATTGATTATTTAGTCTAAGATATGGTCTAGATATATTAATCTTTCAATGTATCTAAAATGTAATTTTTTTTTTATATTAAGAACCGGAGGAAATAATTTTATTTTGCAGATCAAACAGATACTTATCAAAGTGATTAAATAAAAATAAATAATGAGCTTCAGCCAACAACGAATCAATTTGCTTATTAAAGAGAAACAACAAATCAATTTTTAATAATACAATTTTTTATCAGATTTTATTGATAAGAATAAATAAAAATAAAGTGACTGATTTTCTCATTTTTTTTTGGCAAACCAAAGGTATCCTCCGCATGCAACTGCAGAGACTAATCCTCTCGAGGTAATTGAGATCCAATTAAAGGGTCGACCTCTCCCAACAAACTGGCTGATGATCGAACCCAGAACTCCCGTCTTTATTATAAGAAAAAACTTGGTTTTTAAATTCATAAAATATTTAATGTATTTAGTTCATAATATGATCTAAATACATAAAACATTCTAATCTTAAAAACACTTTTTATTTATTTTTAATAAGAAAGGAGGGACTACTATTTTACTCATTCTTGTGTTGTGTTGATAAGAGCATCTCCAATATATGATCTCTTAGTTGATCTCTTAAGTAGTCCTTACATGCCACACATTTTTTAGCAACACCTAATAATTTCTTTTTTTGCTTTCTCACCGATTTTCAACCAATCAAGAATGGGCGACTAATCTAACTTATGCGTAGAAATATGCGCACTGACCAAACTTTATCTCCAAAAAATCGAACCCAATATTATCCCAATACCTAATAATTTTACTCCGATGCATAATTCCTTGGATGCATCCCTTACCTACAACATTTAATATTTACATAATTTTTTAATAGTATTAATTAACAATTAATAGAATCACTATGGAGTTGTGTAGGAGTGGGGTAACTAAAAGTTAACCTATTTTCTTCACCTGTTGCCGGTTCTAATTAGCTTAATGTTTCATAGGCACGTCGTAGATTGTTGATGAACGTTGCATTGTACTCGATGGAAAAGACCAAAATTTTGATAATTGGTGCAACAGGAAATCTCGGTTACCATTTAGCAGAAACAAGCCTCCATGTTACATGTTACATGTTCATCTTTATATTTGTGAACACAGCTTAAGAATGTATCTAAGATTATGTCAATCTAAATGAATTTCAACATCTAGCACTCAAGGTAAGAGATTGTTAACTAAAAACTTTTATATGTACTACACTTTCAAATAAACAAAAGAACAAAATCATAACATCACGCTTCAATAAACATGTAACAAAATATGAGTACCCATTTATTCGTATACATTGAGAGGATTTATTGAATAATCGATATATTTGACCTATAATATAGATCAAATAATGAAACTAAAAAAATGACTTTTTATTTATAATAGTGACCCACACGAGTGTAGCAATCAATTCCCACAATAAGGAAATTGATTAGCAACTAAATCCTCAATTAAACAATATACTAGTCCATTACTAATTAAAATATTGCTATTTGTTAATTGATATTAACCAATTATTGTAAAATGGAGTTCGATCCTGATTTTTCTCAAAGTACTCATCCAAAGTGGTGTATTTGACATCAGGATAAAGTTTTGAAGCTTCTACTCCAATTGAGGGATCAATTTCATAGTTAGTGTGATCTCCCTTCACAAATGCAGCCAGACAAATTGCAAAGCCCATCTTTATTAAAGGATGTGGTGACTCTACAAAAACAATAAAACAAATTTGCAATTGTTTAGATGAGAATAAAGATCAATTTTCACCTTGAATTAATAAAACAATAATTATATGTTGCTGATGATCAATCCCTTAAATCGATCTCAATTACTTTAAAAAGTTAGTCTTTAAAATTGTACATAGAAAAATATATACATTGGTTTAACAATAAAAAATAAAAATAAATTAATATCACTATAATAACTAACCTTGCATCATCTTCAATATTTGCTCCTCTGAAATATAGATTATTTTAAGGGTATTACTTGTCTTTTTCTCCCAAAGAGATATTAGGTCATTGTATGACAAGGTGTTCGCAGGAGGACTAATATAGAGAGTTTTGTTCAGGGTTCTTGGATCATCAACGGTTCTGATGGTAAAAGCCGCAACACTCTCTTCAGTATTGAAGATAGCTGTCAATCAAGAGATAGAAAAGTTCATTATAATAAATTCTCTTTGCTTTTAAACATAAGCAAAAAATCCAATGTATTTGATCCTACTCCTTCCTTTTCTTTTTAACCGTTGTTGTTGACCATTTCACACATGCAAATGTATATTTTTGATCACTAATATATTTAATTATATATTATAACAAATATATATATTTTTAAAATATGGTCAAAATAAATTATGCGAATTATTAACATGGTCAGAATGTAACACTTATAAAGAAAGAGGAAATATATATACAAACTTGGAAGGAAAATTGTGTATTTTACATTTGATATTTCCATCCCCAAGGACAATAACTGCATCTAATGGGGAAGCTGTGTCCATAAGTTGAGACCATGTTGGAAGGAAGTGTTGAGTGAGAAAGTTTGCCACCACATAAGTATGGGGAATTCCTGCAGCCTCAATGGCCCTACGAAATTTGGCCTTAGTGTCAAACACAACCTTTCCCTCATCCACTCCATGATTTTGGTCCACATCATTTCCAAACTCCGAAGGAAAGAACCTCTATAAAAGAATAATACTAATCAATTATCATAAGTTTAAAATATTTTTACAAATAAATATTACATTTTTAAAAAAAATAAATAAAGAACTATAAGGTAGCCACAACAATTTGTTCATATTATATAAAGTAATTTAATTATCTGATTTTAGATTATTAGATGTTATGATAGATATTTTCAAGTTGAGTTTCATATTCTTATCTTCTAAGTGAATGCACCATATTTTGGTACAACTTCTTTTTTTAACCTAGTTATTTAACTAAGATATGTGTGTAAGTTAGTTTAAAATTTTAAAAGTGATTTAGGGTGCTTTTTGTTTAAGCTTTAAAAAAGTGATTTTATTTTAAAAAAATTGAGAGATTTTTTTAGAGATTTAAAAAAATAAATTTAAATCTATTTTTAGTTTGTTTACTATAATAATAATTATTATTATTTTGAAATAGAAAGTTCCTACACTTAGATTTCTTAGTTTTCAAAAAATAGATTCTTGAAAAGCATAGCTTTTAATTTTGCGGTTATAAATAATTTTTTAAAAAATCTATAACAAACATTATCAAAATTATAAAATAAATTTTTTTTAAGAAAAAAATAATTTTTTTGTTGAAAAAATCCAAAACAAACGCACCATTAATTTTATATAAATTGATTTATGAATTACTTATGAGGTATCAACTATGTGGTAATAGACTAATAGTAAGATATTCTATCTTCAAAGTTCAAATACCTTGAGAAACAATAGCAAAATAGTTATTAGTCAATTTATTTTCAAAGTACCTACTAAAAAGTAAACATTCTCTTATATTTATGATCGGAGTAGTATTTTGCATATAGTATTTTTTTTAGCGAAGATCTATGTTGGCTTCTCACAAATTTTTAATAAGACAATGCTTGACAAAAATAAAATTCATATTAGTGTCTAACATTTTTATATTAGAGACAAATTAATCATCTCCTATAACAAATTGAGGACTAGTTTATCTCCAATATAAAAATGTCACATTAATTAGAATTTTATTTTTTATAGAATTGAATTGACCTGTCAAAAAGTTGTGAGCGATTAAAATGAATTTTGACTATTTATTTTGATAATAATTATATTTTCCCTATGATAAAACTTTGACGCAAAATTACAATTTAACTTAAAATTTGTCCTATGAATTTATCCAGTTGACAATGACATTTTATTATATATGCAGAGATAAGATTTTGAATTTCGGATATTCTACTTATTCACCTTAAAAGTAAAATTTATAATTACTAAACTACATGGAAAAAACCCTAAAATTTGATGTACCTTAATGTTTCCCGCTTCTTTAATAGCGGCAAGAATATTATATTGACCAGATAATTGCGTGTGGCTCGCTGTTGAGATTACAACGTCCACCTGTTTTATGACCTTAACCAAACTATGTTGGTCGTTTATATCACCCTGAAATATTATTCAACATCATTAAATGCTACAGTTACGAAACAAGAGGATATCATCTACAAAATTAAAATTTAACGAAACAGCTTATTATCTATCAACTTTTCATTTACTTGTAATTATCTTAAATATATATTAATACAAAATAAATTATACTATACATCAACATGCATACTTAGATAATATTGAGATAATTGTGTTTTCAACAACAAAGACATTTTCTGTCAAAAAAAAAAAAAAAAACAAAGACTTTTCAGTTGATAGACTGGTCTATAAATCAAAACACACTTTTGGTGTGGTTGGCCATAATTTGTTTTTTCCTATCTACACTATTTGTCCAATCCAAAAGTGGAGGACTAAATCTAAAAAGCTCAGAAAAATTGAAACGAGGCTTAACTACTTTGACATGATGTGATGTTTTCTAATCAAGATCAATTGTGATGTTGTGATTGTTGGGCAGTCATAAAAGAATACATTTTAGTCTATTATTGGTTAGGAAAAAAAGGTTAGATTCTTTTAATTTCTTCGGTGTATTGCCATTAAAAAAAATAAATTATCTAGTGTATTTTTCCATATAGATCAAAGGCTACGGCTATGGTGGAGAGGTTGGGTAACTTTCCCATGATGGGAAATATGCAATCCTAATAGTAAAATTTTAGGTCAGTTTTCAGACGATATGGATTATTGGAAATAAATGAGAGATTATTTAAAAAAAAAATATTTTAGAAACAATTTTTTTTTTGTTATGATTTTTAGTTTTGCTTTTAAATTAACTCTTGTGTAATTTTTAAAATTTTGAATTATTTTTCGTAATTATATGTTCAATATATTATAGAAATTTATCGTTGCAAAAGTTTTATTTTTGTTCAATAAAGGAAGAATTAAGTTTTCGACGTTTAAAAATTCATATTTAATTTATCTTTTGTTAAAAAATTCTAAGCTTTTGTGGAAAAGATTCTTATTTACAATATTATAGTTATGTATACACAAAATTATTTAAAAATGTGAAAAGTACATATATATGATTTAATTTAAAAGCAAAAATTAAAAATCATAACAAAAAAAAAAAATACTAATTAACTTTGAAGCAAAAGAAAACAAAATGTGCATCACATACCAAAACTATGTTGACACCCAATGTGTTGAAGTTATGGATAATGGATGATTTATGTGGATTTGAAAGAGTTGATTCTCTTACAAGAGCAAAAGTTGGGTAACCAGCTTTAATGCTAGCTTCAACGATGAATTTTCCCATGTAACCGGTTCCTCCAATTACGAGAATCTTTGTCGTAGCCATTGGAAATTTAGTTGTTCAAATATATGATTCAAAGAATATGATATACGAGGAATATTTTGTGTGCATATATTGCATGGAATCAAGTCCTTTTATAGTAATATTATTACAAAGCAATAGGGTCGTTTGTACCGCCTGGTGGGGGTGCCAATAGTGACCTCAAAGTATGCATATATGGAACATGAAAACTGCACCTACACGTGTGAATAACTATTCTCCTAAGTGTCTTCTAAGGTGGGAGAGGCATGTACAAAATTTTTAAAAAGCTATCCATCATTTATTTTATTTATTTATTTTTTTTTTTTGACAATATCATTTATTTTATTTGATAATAACAAATAATTTGTTAATAACCTAAAAAATGCCATATTTGTAAATAGAGAAATGAAATTTTGACATATTTTTTCTTACACAATATATAGGAACATTTTTGTAATATTTACCTCTTCAATTTCTTTTTCCTTTGTTTCTCTCTTATGCAGTCCCGTTCCTGATATTTTATGGGCCTTAAGTCAAACATAAAAAAAACCTTCTTTCATTCAATATATATAGCATTAATACATAATAAATTTTACAAAATATAAAAAAAATACTTAAAAATTCATAAGAAATGATTTTTTTCGAGGATTTTGAGATGCAAAATCATTGATAAGTCCATCAATGTCCGCCAACATATCTTTTTTTAATTGACAAAGTTGCCAAACCGTTCAATCTTTCTTGTGACATTGATGATCTCAAGAAGCATCAATGCACATAGACTTAGATTGCAACTTTTTACTGACCATATTAATAGCAAATAAAATCTCCTACCAAATAACCATACCAAGCAAAAATTCAATACTTTCTAATGCATTAATCAAACTCTTTGCCTAATTATTCTTTAATAATCATACTAATTATACCTAATCATATTTTCTACTAATTGGGCCCCTTAATGATACTTTCTTTAATAATCCTACACATATTTCCTTGGCCTAATCATATTTTTTTCTTTTAAGTATTATTAATTTTATTTTATTTATATTAGTAGGTAGGTATAAAAAAAATTGGACCCCTTAAAATATTGAGCCTCAGGCCGTTGCACTCATTGCCTACCCTCAGAGCGGGGCCTGCTCTTATGTGTGTTGGAACAAAATTGGTTTTGTATCTCCTAATTTGATTTTGATGATAACAATGTATTTAAAGTTAAATTGGTAGTACTAATAATTTAATCTAGTGTGCAGGATTAAAAGTTAAAATTTAAATTCATAAGCACATTGGAATTCTGAAGGATTACTTCTGAGCGCGTCACATCTGGCCTCTCAAAATTCTGAAGCAAGTAATTCTGAGCTTCATCAAATTCTGAAGCTAAATATTTCTGAGTCTACATCAGAAATATTTCTGAAGCTACACCTGAGAGTACAACTTTTTTGAAGACTGTGTCTGACTTGGTCTCAGCGAAGGAATCAAGAAGGAAAAGGGTTGACCATGGAAAGGTCCTTTTCAAGTCAGGCTTCAAGAACGAGTATTTCCTTATTTGGCTTAAGCTGAGATTTAGATATCTAAAGCCAAAAGGAATATCTCATTTTGTAGTAAACATCAAAGCTCCTAAGCACTGCAAATCAGAACAGCTATTAGCACTCTGATCAATACAATGGAGCGTCTCAAGAATTCTTCAAACGACTATAATCTTCAAAGTCCATTTTCTCATTTATAAAAGGAAGAAGATTTGTGAAGAATTATTATCAAGACTTACGCTTCTGAACGTGCAAAAACTCTGTCAAATTCTGAAGCTATTCAAACACTTAGAAACTTTGTGATAATTTTTCTAAGAAGTCTTGTAACTGTGTTGTATTTTGTAAACACCTCTGATAGTATATCAAGTGTCCCTCTCATATCTTTATCATCATTTAAACTTGTGAGAAGTCTCTTGCGTTTGTGCTTGAGCATTGGAAGTCTCTTGCTTTGTTCTTGAGCATTTGAAGTCTCTTGCTTTGTGCTTGAGCATCTATAATCTTAGTGATTATAGTGAAATCTCTTGTGAAGAACAAGAGGACTGGAATACTCCTGTTAGTGGGAGGAACCAGTATAAAATTTGGGTGTCTTGTTTTCTCTCTATCTTCTTACATTGTGTGTGTTTAACCTTATCCGCTGCAAATTGTTTTTAAACTTAGCAAAAATCTTAACACAATTCAACCCCCCTTCTTGTGTTTTTCAACCTTCAATTGGCATCAGAGCACCGGTCTGTTGCTCTTCACTTAACAGTGAGACAGTAAAAGATCTAGGGTACTTAGTTGAAAAACATGTCCTCCTCTACTTCTACTGGTTCTGGACCAGAACATCATGTTGTTCCTCCTCCTCACAACTATGACAAGGGTGAGAGAAATGGTGACAATCACAGAGATAAACCACCCTACTTTAATAATGATCCTACGACTTTTCCCTTTTGAAAAACCAAGATGTACAGTTACATCATTGGTACTGATGATGAGTTATGGGATATAGTTGAGGATGGTATACATTTTGATCACATGGATGAAAAAGGTGTTGTAAGAAATACCTACAGAAAGCTGTTTGATACTGAAAGAAAGAAACAATATAAGAAGCATCACACTGTCAAAAATATGCTTGTTGGTGCTATATCTCATGCTGAATATTTGAAGATATCCAACAAATCTTCAGCCAAAACTATCTGGGATTCTGTATGCTCTACTTATGAAGGAAACAAACAAGTTAAAGAGGCTAAGGCAAATCTGCTAGTTCATCAATATGTGCTATTCAGAATGAAGGAAGATGAAGACATTGAAACCATGTATTCAAGGTTTCAAACTCTTGTATCAGGACTTCAAGTTCTGAAGAAAAGCTATATTGTACCTGATCATGTTAAGAAGATTCTGAGGAGTCTCCCTCCTAAATGGAGACCAAAGATTACAGCTTTTCAAGAATCCAAGGATCTGGATAGTGTTTCTCTTGAAGATCTAATAAGCTCACTCAGAAGTTATGAACTAGAACTTATGGCAGACGAACCTGTCAAGAAAATGAAGTCCTTGGCTCTAAGCTCTGTTCAACGTTCCTCAAAAGCTATAAAGACCAAAGTTGCTGAACAAGAAGAGGAAACTTCTGATGATATGTTAGAAGAAAATTATGAGAATGAGGAAATGGCTCTCATGGTTAGAAGATTTCAGAAGTGGAACAAGAAATACAAAAGGTTTCCAGCAAAGGAAATGGCTCAAGAAGTTCCTTCTCTAAAGACAAAAAGGAAGAATTGAACAAATGCTACAACTGCAAGAAATCTGGACACTTTATTGCTGACTGTCCAGAAATGTCATCTAAGGACAAAGGAAAGAGCAAGAGCTTTGGGAAAGAGAAATACAAAGAAAAGGTAAGAAAGAGTCTCTTAGCTACTTGGGAAACAATTGAGATTGACTCTGAAGGTGAAGATGATGAAGAAGGAAATCTTGCTCTAATGACAAATGCTTCTGAAGGTAACAACTCTGATAAAGAATCTGAAGATGACTCAGATGATGAACAAGATGTATATTCTAATATGACTAAATCTGAATTAATTGATTCTCTTAAGATTGCTGTGAAGCATTACACTCAGATGGTAAGACAACATAAAATTCTGAAAAGCGTTCATGAATCATTGAAAAAGGATGCCAAGATTCTTTATGAAGAAAAATGAATCTTTAAACATTCGTATTTGTCATGTTGAATCTAACTATGTCTTGGCAGACAAACTCGATGATGATCATGAAGATGCTCTCAATGAATTTATTCGTTGTACTTTCAATAGGAGTAAAATGGCTTCCATGATTTATCATATGACTCGTAACTATGGTGAAGGCATTGGTTATTCTCGGTTTAAGAACTGGGATAAACCTCTGAAATCATATAGTGAGGATGATACACCACCTGAATTATTCTCAACCTTTGTTAGAAGTGGAACACAAGATCTGAAGTTATCTAATTCTGAAGGAGGCTCTAAACCTCAACTCAAAGACTCAGAAGCACCAAGTTCTTCTGAACCCAAAACTTCTGAGCCTAAGAGTTCTCAAGTTAAAGCTCAGAAGTCATCTGAACCTCTGAGAAATCAAGGCAAAGATTCTTCAGATGCTTGCTTGACCGTTGGAACTGTGATATACTCCAGATCAAAATCTAAGAATAAAATTAAGCCTAAACATTCTTGTCAAAGCTTAATTAATTCTAGATCTTATGTTGCTCATGGAAAACAAAGGAGGAATGTAATTCAGAAGACTAACTCAAAAGGACCCATCAGAATGTGGGTACCAAAATCTGAAATAATATTTGCTTCAGATGCTCATTCAAGGAAAGGTAAAGCAGCATCCCTGGTACCTGGACAGTGGTTGCTCACGACATATGACGGGAGAAAAACATATGTTCCAAACCCTAACTCTGAAAGAGGGAGGATCTGTAGGGTTTGGAGGAAAACAAAAAGGGAAGATCATTGGTACAGGTACATTTGGTAATTCTTCTATTTCTATTAAAAATGTTTGGCTGATTGATGGACTTAAACACAATCTATTGAGCATTAGTCAATTTTGTGACAATGGATGTGTTGTTACATTTGATAAGGAATCATGTACTGTGTCAAAAGACTCTGACAAATCCATAGTATTCAAGGGAATGAGAGTTGGCAATGTTTATAAAGTAAACTTCTCTGATTTGGTTGACCAAAAGATTATATGTCTTTTGTCTCTGAGTGATGAGAAATGGTTATGGCACAAGCGTCTTGGTCAAGCTAACTGGAGGTTAATCTCTAAGCTTAGTAAGCAAAAGCTTGTTAGTGGTTTGCCTGACATTGATTATCACTCAGACACACTCTGTGGCTCATGTCAAAAAGGAAAATTTGCCAAGACTTCTTTCAAGTCTAAAAACATTGTTTCTACTTCCAGACCCTTAGAATTGCTTCACATTGATCTGTTTGGTCCTGTTTCTACAGCCTCTATCAATGGTAAGAAATATGGATTAGTCATTGTTGATGATTTCAGTAGATGGACTTGGGTAAAATTCCTTCGTTCTAAGAGTGATGCATTTGAGGTGTTTAGTGACTTCTGCATACAAATACAAAGTGAAAAGGATCTTCGGATTCTGAAAGTTAGAAGCGATCATGGGGGAGAGTTCGAGAATGAGTCTTTCGAATCTTTCTGCTCAGAGCATGGAGTAATCCATGAATTCTCTTCTCCTAGAACACCACAGCAAAATGGTGTTGTAGAAAGAAAGAATAGATCTTTTCAAGAAATGGCTCGTACCATGATGCTTGAGTCTAACCTAGCTAAGTATTTGTGGGCAGAAGCAGTAAGTACAACTTGCTATGTTCAGAATAGAATCTTTATAAGACCTATTCTGAACAAAACTGCTTATGAACTGTTCAAAGGAAGAAAACCCAATATTTCTTATTTTCATCAGTTTGGATGTACATGTTATATTCTAGACAACAAAGTCTATCGAAAGAAATTTGATGCTAAAGCTTATAAGGGTATCTTTATAGGATATTTCGAACGCTCAAAAGTATACATATTGTATAATTCTAAAACTCATACAGTTGAAGAATCTATACATGTAAGATTTGATGATAAAGAGCCTGACAATAAAATGTCAGAGCAAGCTGAAAATTTTGCAGAATTTCAAATCTCCTCAAAGTCATCTGAATGTGAAGATGTCTCCATTTGTTGTATATCCTTCTGAGACTCAGAATGAAAGTATATCTGAAGATCTTGTATCTGAAGATCATTCAGAAGAAGAACCCACTCAGATGACTACTTAGCCCAAAAGTAAATTCAAGTACAGATCATCCCATCCAGAGGAATTAATTGTTGGAAATAAAGACAGTCCAAGGAAGACCAGATCAACATTCAAAGAGAATGAATCTCTAGTTGGTCTAATTTTCTTAATTGAACCTACAAACATAGAGGAAGCTTTATCAGATGATGGATGGATCATTGCAATGCAAGAAGAGCTCAATCAGTTTGAAAGAAATGATGTCTGGGATCTGGTACCCAAGCCCAAACATAAGAACATTATTGGAACAAAATGGGTATTCAGAAACAAGACAAATGAACAAGGAGAAGTTGTCAGAAACAAAGCTAGATTGGTTGCACAAGGCTAGTCAGCAAGAAGGCATAGATTTCACTGAAACTTTTGCACCAGTAGCAAGACTTGAGGCAATTCGACTTCTTCTATCTTATGCAGTCAACCATGACATCACTCTATTTCAGATGGATGTTAAGAGTACATTTCTGAATGGAGTGATTTCTGAAGAAGTCTATGTAAAACAACCTCCTGGTTTTGAAGATGTGAAGTGTCTAAATCATGTGTTCAAATTGAAGAAATCACTATATGGTTTGAAACAAGCTCCAAGGGCTTGGTATGAAAGGTTAAGTATTTTCCTTCTAGAAAATGGTTTTCAAAAAGGACATGTTGATAATACTCTCTTCAGAAGAACCTTAAAAGATGATATCTTGATTGTTCAAATTTATGTTGATGATATTATTTTTGGTTCAACTAATGCTTCTCTATGCAAGAGTTTTTCTAAGCTTATGCAGGATGAGTTTGAAATGAGTATGATGGGTGAACTAACATTCTTCCTGGGAATTCAAATCAATCAAAGAAAAGAAGGAGTATATCTTCATCAAACCAAATACACAAAGGATCTGCTGAAGAAATTTGGTCTTGAAGACTGCAAGCCTATGTCTACTCCTATGCATCCCTCTAGCAGTCTTCTGAAGGAAGAATCTGAAGGCAAAGTTGATCAGAAATTATATAGAGATATGATTGGTTCCCTCCTTTATCTCACTACTTCTAGACCAGATATTTTGTTCAGTGTATGCATGTGTGTTAGATTTCAATCAGATCCTAGAGAATCTCATCTAACTGCTGTTAAGAGAATCTTTAGATATCTGAAAGGAACCACAAATCTAGGATTGCTTTATAAGAAATCCTTAGATTATAAGCTAATTGGATTCTGTGATGCTGACTATGCTGGTGATAAAATTGAAAGGAAGTAAACTAGTGGAAACTGTCAATTTCTAGGTGAAAACCTTATATCATGGGCTAGTAAGAGACAAGCAACTATTGCTCTATCTACAGCTGAAGCAGAGTACATTTCAGCTGCTAAGTGTTGCACACAATTGCTCTGGATGAAACATCAGTTGGAAGATTATCAGATAAGGATAAGTAGTATACCACTTCTTTGTGATAATACTGCTGCTATCTGTTTCTCTAAGAATCCTATTTTACATTCTAGAGCCAAACACATTGAGATTAAACATCACTTCATTAGGGATTATGTTCAGAAGGGAGTAATTGAGATTCAATTCATTGATACTGAGCATCAATGGGCTGATATCTTTACTAAACCTCTTGCTATTGATCGTTTTGATTTTATCAAGAAGAATCTGAACATGGTCTTTATTTCTGAATGATGATTCTGAATGATGTTAACTCTGAGTGAATAATTAGTTCTGAAGGGTCTCAGAAGTTTGGAAGGCTCAGAAACTAATATCTTAGATTCTGAAGCATTCACTCATCTGAAGCAATCAGAATTATTTATTATATAATATGATTTCTTGTGACTTAGATACCTACTCTAAGTGTTAGTTGACTGCTCAGTTTCTCTAACTGACAGCTGGCGTCTAAAAACACTACTTATCCGTGTAACTTCTCATCACGTCTAGTAACCGCTGGGTAATGGAGGAGAGCTAATGATGATTTTATTAAAAGTAACTGCCACGCCCCCATTACGTCACTATCGTGTTTTCCCCCAATATTTGCTTTGATTTGAAAACTTACACTATAATCACTTATTCACACTATTCACTATCACTTCTCACACTTTTGCTTCTAAACCTTCGTCTTTAGAAATTCTCTCTTCTCTCTCTGTTGGTGTAAGCCCTAGAGGCCAATTATTTATAATTGCATGGAACTTGTATTGAATAATTTAGTTAATAAATAAAGGCTTCTTCTTTATTATGTTTATGTGTTAAAGTAATAAAGTCCCTAGAATAGTTGGTTCGTTTAATGGAACGTTAAGTATGACTTAATCGTGAGAATCCATCAAACATAAGAACACTATTCTTAAATATCCGTAGTCAAGCTTTATTGTGAATTGGGATAACATTAAAGCATAGAGACTATTATGTTGATAGACTGATGATCACATCTCACGGATCATAGATAAGTAGTTATCAAGTCTTCACATAGATATGAATGTTAGGAGTGACATTTATATCGGATTGACCCACCATGAGAATACTACATAGTATGTTATGAAGTGTCATAAGATATTCTCATAGTGATAAGTGATGTATTCCACCCTTCGACCTGAAACCACTATGGACCCTAGATGTGGAGTCGAGTACTTTATTGCTGATCAAACGTTGTCCGTAACAGGATGATCATAAAGACAGTTGATGGGTGCTTCACAAAGAATGCTGAGGGACATGAGTGACCTAGATGGAATTTACCCCTCCTACATAACAGGAGATATGTCTAAGGGCCCAATATTGAACTTAACAAGGGTGACGTACTATGCCTTGTGTCCAATATAGACATAAGGGTAAAAGGGTAATTGTACACAAGATATTTATCACGGGAAAAGGTTTGTCAGATCACATGACATTTCCGTGACTTGGGTAGCAGTGATGTGTTGCTAGATACCGCTCATTGTTTGTTATAATTAAATGTATGATTTAATATAACTACCAACGTTGCGGAAACCTACAAGGGTCACACACAAGGACAGTCTAGTGTAGGATTGGAACACCGTAAGGTACGGTGTACCTCAGAGGAATATGGAAATATGATAAGGGTATCATAGTAATTAAATAAGCAATACACCATTAGGAATGGTGAGGGAGCGCCCATGTGTACATGACACATGGGGCATGCGCCCCTTTATGCTTGTTTAATGAAAAGGGCATTAGCGTGAATGTAGCCCAATGACAAGAGTTTGTCTTGGTGCACAAGACAAGTGGTTCTATAAATAGAACCCTTGTGGCAAAGAAAAATAACTTGATGCAAACGCTCTTGCCAAAAACCCTAATCCTTATTCCTCCCACCTCTTACTAGAAACCTTCATCCTTGGAGCTAGCACTCATATTGAAGGTAGCTGTTCGTGTGGACTAGATAGAGGCGTTGCTGTTCATCTTCAACGCTCGTGATCAAGATTTTGATTGTGAATCAAAGCTCATCCACTACGAGAGTTGTTGCCGTTCGTCTTCAACGCTCGTGATCAAGATTTTGATTGTGAATCAAAGCTCCTCAATTACGAGAGGTAAAAGTTCTTAACACATATCATGCTCATTCGTAAGGATCATTAAAGGAAAATTTTAAAATTCCGCTGCGTTTTCTATCGCTATTTTCCTTCAGTGGTATCAGAGCCATTTACGAATTCATGATTTGATGTTTGTTTAATTCCTGTACTTTGTTTTAATTCGATTAAAACACTTAACAAAGATTAAAATTGAGTAATTAAAATTTGGCATCTTTTTGTGTACAATTTGGATGATTGACATTGAAACGGCTTCGGAATCCGACTTTAGTATGGTGAAGCAGTGATATGTTGATTGTCCTAAGGTTATACAAATAAGATTGATCAAGAATTATATGTGATATAAGTGATCGTGATGCAAAACAATATATGTGATATGTTGTTCATAATTTCGTTCATTAAAACATATTATGAAAGTTATTTGATGTTGATGTGATTCATATTCAATTGCTTTGGAATCCGACGTTAGTATGGTGAAGCAATGACATGTTGATCAATCATATTGAATTTCGGTCATGATAAGTTTTGACGGCGTGAAATTATTGCATTAGGGTTTGCAACAACACAAGGGTTGTGCTGTCAAAACCCTGAAAATTCAAGGTCAAAGTGCGTGTCTGCGCTATGCGCAGAATACCTGCGCTATGCGCAAGAGACAGAGAGCTACAACAGCGTGTCTGCGCTATGCGTAGAATGTCTACGCTATGCGCAGGAGACAGAGAGCTACAGCAGAATGTCTGCGTTATGCGCAGGACAGGCTGCGCTATGCGCAGAATGGCTGCGCTATGCGCAGGAGGCAGAAACTTGATCATGTTCGTCAAATTTTAATTTTAATTTAATTAACGGGACTTAAAATGATTATAATAATAATAATAAAATATGTGTTTATTATTATGTTTTTGTGATGATCGGTTATGGCCTTAGTTTACTTTTGTTCTATTTTGGGATTTTAAATACGGCCTGCGTGTCGTGCCTTATCTCTTAATCTCTTGATGTAAAGTTCTCTTCTCATCTTACTCCCTCGTATGTAAAACGAGTATTCTTTTATGTAATGTAATTTCATGAAGAAGAAAGGGAGCACAATAACATGAAGGAGATCATGCTTGGAGAAATATAGATCGTTATTAAGTTAGCTTAGGTTCTCTCATTGGCTTGAGAGAACAATTGCGCTAGGGGCCATAACTGTTTCATTTTATGTATGTTGATGCATGTGTATGTTTGTATGTTGATGCATGTGAGAGACGATTTATATGATAAATAAGCCGGTGAGATCAAACTAATTAAAATTCCCTCAAGGTTAATATTAAGTTTTAAGCTTTCCAAAGAATAGCACCCTTCAAGATCAATATCGATTAATGTAGGTTTTACCAACGTAAAGTGCATTGTCAATACTGATAAGTTGCGATGAGATAACTTGTTTATCTGATTGCTATTTATTGGGTTTAACTTAACTAAAGAAATTATAATATGATTATATGACTTTAGAAGCAAATGTTGGGTTATTCATATGATGGATTAGAATAAGTGTTATTCACCCAATGGAAAAGATATGAGAATTGTATGAGATACAATTGGAAAGAGTTTCCTACCTAAATAGCTGCGTTTTGTGTAATCAGCCTAACGCTGACTTAAAACAAAGTGAAATATGGATCTCATTCTCACTAGAAAATCTTCCATCGGGGTTTTCCGAATCAAATGTCGAGGGTCATTTGTTTTGAGTAAAATAGTGAGAGCGCATATTTAATTGAAGTCCTAATTAAATATGATTTAAAATTATTTGATACTTATATCTTCAATTTTATTAATGTAGATCACCATGACAAACAATAACAGTTCAAACAGTATTATGCGAATCATTCTTGACAAAGAAAAATTGTCTGGGACAAATTTTCTTGACTGGCATCGTAACTTGAGGATAGTCCTCATGCACGAGAAAAAGCTGTATGCTATTGAGGAACCCCATCCTGACCCGGATGATGAACCTGCTGCCAATGCACCTAAGGCTCAAAAGGATGCTTATCAGAAGCATCTTGATGATGCTATGGATGCAAAATGTCTCATGCTGGCTACCATGACCTCTGAGCTTCAGAAGCAACATGAGGAAATGAATGCATTCGATATGATCGAACACTTGAAAACGCTCTACCAAGAGCAAGCTAGAATTGAGAGGTTTGAGGTTTCTAGAGCCCTGTTTCAGGCCAAGCTAGCTGAGGGATCTCCTGTTAGTCCACATGTGCTCAAAATGATTGGGTACGTGGGGAACCTGACAAGATTGAGATTTCCGCTCGGGAATGAGCTTCCAACTGATCTCATCCTGCAATCGTTGCCGAAAAGCTTTAATCAGTTTGTGCTGAATTTCACCATGTCCGACATAGAGAAAACTCTGCCACAACTGTTGAGCATGTTGAGACAAGCTGAACAGAACATGAAATCAAAAGGAAAGTCCAATCATGTTCTAATGATCGGTAATGGAAATCACAAAAAGGGTAAGAAAGGGAAGGGCAAGAAAGGGAAGGGCAAAGTAGTTGCCAAACCCAAATCTGCCCCTCAAGCTTTGAAGCCTACCGGTGGCATTGCAAAGGAGGGTAAGTGCTTCCACTGTAACAAGAATGGACATTGAAAGAGGAACTGCCCAAAATACCTGGAAGATAAGAAGAATGGAATTGAGAGTTCCAATTCAGCAGGTATCTTTGTTATTGAAATTAATTTATCTACTTCTTCTACATGGGTATTGGATACCGGATGTGGTTCTCACATTTGTACTAATGTGCAGGGGCTGCAAAGGAGTAGAGAATTGGCTAAAGGTGAAGTCGACCTACGAGTGAGAAATGGAGCAAGAGTTGCCGCATTAGCTGTAGGAATTTATGATTTGACTTTACCTAGTGGTTTAATAATTCAGTTAGAAAACTGTTTTTATGTACCTGCCATTAGCAGGAATATTATTTCTGTTTCTTGTTTGGATAAACTTGGCTTTTCATTTATAATAAAGAACAATTGTTGCTCCATTTATTTAAATGATATCTTTTATGCCACTGCACAAATGAGAAATGGATTATATATTCTTGATCTTGAAATGTCAATTTATAACATTGATACTAAGAGGATGAAACCTAATGAGTTAAATCCCACATACCTTCGGCATTGTCGTTTAGGCCATATAAACGAGAAACGCATTTCCAAGCTCCATAAAGATGGGATCTTGGATTCATTTGATTATGAATCATTTGAAACATGCAGATCTTGCTTATTGGGAAAAATGACAAAGGTCCCATTCACTGGTAAAGGTGAAAGGGCAAGTGATCTCTTGGCTCTCATACATACTGATGTATGTGGACCATTGAACACACCTGCCAGAGGAGATTTTCAATACTTCATCACATTTACTGATGACTACAGTAGATATGGATATGTGTATTTAATGAAGCATAAATCCGAATCCTTTGAAAAGTTTAAAGAATTTAAAAATGAAGTACAAAACCAGCTAGGAAAGAAAATCAAAACCCTTCGATCAGATCGAGGAGGTGAGTATTTAAGCCTATAATTTGATGACCATCTAAAAGAGTGTGGGATCCTATCCCAACTCACTCCTCCTGGAACACCACAATGGAATGGTGTATCTGAGAGAAGGAATCGAACCCTTTTGGACATGGTGCGGTCTATGATGAGTCACGCTGATCTTCCAAACTCCTTTTGGGGACATGCTCTATTAACAGCAGCTTATACACTTAACCGAGTTCCTTCTAAAACGGTTGAAAAGACACCATATGAAATATGGAGTGGTAAGAAACCACATATGTCCTACTTAAAGATTTGGGGTTGCGAAGTTTATGTAAAACGTCAAATTTCTACTAAACTTGAACCTAAATCTGACAAGTGTTTTTTTGTGGGATATTCTAAAGAGACGAAAGGATATCACTTCTACAATACTTCTGAGGGCAAAGTGTTTGTCGCCCGGACAGGAGTATTCCTAGAAAAGGACTTTGTTTCCAAAGGAATCAGTGGGAGAAAAATAGATCTTGAAGAAATTCATGATCCACAAAGTAATGACACACCAATGGAGGAACATGAGCAGGATGCACAACATGTTGTGGCAGAGAATCCTACTCAAGTAACATAAGAACCACGTAGGTCCAACATGACACGTCAAGAACCTGAAAGATATGGATACCTCATATCAGAGCAAGGTGACGTGTTACTCATGGATCAAGATGAGCCTGTGACTTACCAAGAGGCCATTACTGGTCCTGAATATGAGAAGTGGCTTGAAGCCATGAAATCTGAAATGGATTCCATGTACACAAACCAAGTTTGGAACTTGGTGGAAGCTTCTGATGGGATCAAACCCATAGGATGCAAATGGGTCTTCAAGAAGAAGACTGACATGGATGGAAAGGTACAGACCTACAAAGCGCGATTGGTTGCTAAAGGCTTCAAACAAATTCATGGTGTGGACTATGATGAAACCTTTTCACCAGTTGCGATGATTAAATCCATTCGGATCTTACTTGCCATTGCTGCATATTATGATTATGAAATTTGGCAGATGGATGTAAAGACTGCCTTCCTTAATGGGAGTCTCCTTGAGGATGTATACATGATACAACCTGAAGGGTTTTGCATTCCAGGCGAAGCCAAAAAGATATGCAAACTACAGCGATCAATCTACGGATTGAAGCAAGCTTCCAGAAGTTGGAATCTTCGTTTTGATGAAACTGTAAAACAGTTTGGATTCATTAAGAATGAAGATGAACCTTGTGTTTACAAGAAGGTTAGTGGGAGCATAGTCGTGTTCCTGGTATTATATGTAGATGACATATTACTTATAGGAAACGACATCCCTACCTTGCAACAAGTTAAAACTTGGTTAGGAAATTGCTTTTCTATGAAAGATCTAGGTGAAGCGGCCTATATATTAGGTATAAGAATCTATAGAGATAGATCACAGAAACTGCTTGGCCTAAGTCAGAGTACATACATAGATAAAGTGTTGAGACGCTTTAATATGCCTGGTTCCAAGAAAGGATTTATTCCTATGCAACATGGCTTGTGTCTTTCAAAAACACAATCCCCTTCGTCTCAGGAAGAAAGGGACCGCATGAGTAAGATCCCTTATGCATCAGCTATAGGATCTATCATGTATGCCATGATATGTACTAGTCCAGATATTTCATATGCCTTAAGCGCAACGAGTCGATATCAGTCTGATCCTGGTGAGGCTCATTGGGTGGCTGTCAAGAACATCGTTAAGTACTTAAGAAGGACAAAGGAGTCATTCCTAATATATGGAGGTCAAGAAGAGCTAAGTGTAATTGGTTACACTGATGCTAGCTTCCAGACAGACAGGGATGATTTTAGATCGCAGTCTGGCTATGTGTTTTGCATAAATGGTGGCGCTGTGAGCTGGAAAAGTTCAAAGCAAGATACAGTTGCTGATTCTACAACCGAAGCTGAGTACATTGCCACATCAAATGCAGCAAAGGAAGGTGTTTGGATAAAGAAGTTCATTACCGAACTTGGCATATTCCCTAGCATTTTGGATCCCATTGATCTATTCTGTGATAACAATGGCGCAATCGCACAAACTAAGGAACCTAGATCTCACCAAAAGTCCAAACACATACTCAGGCGCTATCACCTTATTTGAGAAATAATTGATAGAGGAGATGTGAAGATATGTAGAGTACCAACACTCGACAATACTGCTGACCCACTTACGAAACCTCTTGCTCAGCCGAAGCATGAGGGCCACACTGGGAGCATGGGTATTAGAAGTATGCCTGATTGGCTCTAGTGCTAGTGGGAGATTGTTGGTGTAAGCCCTAGAGGCCAATTATTTATAATTGCATGGAACTTGTATTGAATAATTTAGTTAATAAATAAAGGCTTCTTCTTTATTATGTTTATGTGTTAAAGTAATAAAGTCCCTAGAATAGTTGGTTCGTTTAATGGAACGTTAAGTATGACTTAATCGTGAGAATCCATCAAACATAAGAACACTATTCTTAAATATCCGTAGTCAAGCTTTATTGTGAATTGGGATAACATTAAAGCATAGAGACTATTATGTTGATAGACTGATGATCACATCTCACGGATCATAGATAAGTAGTTATCAAGTCTTCACATAGATATGAATGTTATGAGTAACATTTATATCGGATTGACCCACCATGAGAATACTACATAGTATGTTATGAAGTGTCATAAGATATTCTCATAGTGATAAATGGTGTATTCCACCCTTCGACCTGAAACCACTATGGACCCTAGATGTGGAGTCGAGTACTTTATTGCTGATCAAACGTTGTCCGTAACAGGATGATCATAAAGACAGTTAATGGGTGCTTCACAAAGCATGCTGAGGGACATGAGTGACCTAGATGGAATTTACCCCTCCTACATAACAGGAGATATGTCTAAGGGCCCAATATTGAACTTAACAAGGGTGACGTACTATGCCTTGTGTCCAATATAGACATAAGGGTAAAAGGGTAATTGTACACAAGATATTTATCACGGGAAAAGGTTTGTCAGATCACATGACATTTCCGTGACTTGGGTAGCAGTGATGTGTTGCTAGATACCGCTCACTGTTTGTTATAATTAAATGTATGATTTAATATAACTGCCAACGTTGCGGAAACCTACAAGGGTCACACACAAGGACAGTCTAGTGTAGGATTGGAACACCGTAAGGTACGGTGTAACTCAGAGGAATATGGAAATATGATAAGGGTATCATAGTAATTAAATAAGCAATACACCATTAGGAATGGTGAGGGAGCGCCCATGTGTACATGACACATAGGGCATGCGCCCCTTTATGCTTGTTTAATGAAAAAGGCATTAGCGTAAATGTAGCCCAATGACAAGAGTTTGTCTTGGTGCACAAGACAAGTGGTTCTATAAATAGAACCCTTGTGGTAAAGAAAAATAACTTGATGCAAACGCTCTTGCCAAAAACCCTAATCCTTATTCCTCCCACCTCTTACTAGAAACCTTCATCCTTGGAGCTAGCACTCATATTGAAGGTAGCTGTTTGTGTGGACTAGATAGAGGCGTTGCTGTTCATCTTCAACGCTCGTGATCAAGATTTTGATTGTGAATCAAAGCTCATCCACTACGAGAGTTGTTGCCGTTCGTCTTCAACGCTCGTGATCAAGATTTTGATTGTGAATCAAAGCTCCTCAATTACGAGCGGTAAAAGTTCTTAACACATATCATGCTCATTCGTAAGGATCATTAAAGGAAAATTTTAAAATTCCGCTGCGTTTTCTATCGCTATTTTCCTTCACTCTCTTCATCAACCTTACCATGGCTTCTTCATCTTCTGCTCGTACTATTCCTAAACCAATTGACGTTGAATCTCAAGAGCTTGTGTCCAAAAATCCTGAACCTTCTCCACTTAAACTTAGTGAACTGGAATTGGTTGTAGAGAGCCCTGTAGATTTTGAATCGTTTAGGGTGAATAATCTGGATTTTAAAGGGTATTTTGAACAACAAGCCAACAAAGATAAGTTAAGAGAGGAACTTGGCTTAAAACTTTTCACTTGTACTGAAGTTCGTTCAACAGTTCTTGGGGTACCTGTCTCAATAACTAGGAATCACATCTCTGAGCTGCTTCAGATTCCCAATGAGGGCTTCTTTCAAGTTGACACTGATAAATCCCCACCTCTCACTAAGTACAGAGCTGAGATTAAGGAAACGCTGTATGAAGATTCAAAGACGATGGGTAGGACTTCTGGGTTGCATATGATGGTGAAACAGCTACACAGAATTTTGATTGCTACTATTATTCCAAGAGTTGGAGGAACTGATCAAGTTTCCTGGGATCAAAGGCACATTCTTCTTTTCTTAGTAAAAGGTACTAAGTTAAACTTGCCAGCTTATCTCTTTCACTCTTTGTGTTCCTATGTCAGAAACACCACTGATAAGCATAAGCACTGGGTTGCTTTTCCACGATTGCTTTATGAACTATTCTTCCAATGGAGATTGGTTGATAAGCTGAGAGATTTTGGGGCCAAGGAAACAATCATTGAATCAAGAAGTCCATTTTTGACTGCTGAGAACTTGTGTTATGTGCACAAGATTTCTAAGGATAATCTGATCTATCCTAATCACCCTATAAAGAAGAAGTCCACATCTTTAAGGGATGATATAATTCCTGTCTTCAAGAATGAACCTATGGAAGTCATTGCAAACTACATTGCTGCTAGGCGAGCAGAAGGGGGTTTATCTTACTCTTGAAGATTTGCAATCTGAACCTGAGGATGAGTATGTCAAAAAAAGAAAGCGTACAAGCAAGAAGAACGATTCTGAGGCTGCTGAAGGCCCAGAAAAGAAGAAGGCTAAGAAAGGGAAAAAGGTGAAGAAGGCTTCTGAGGAAATTCCTGTTGATCAATCTGAACGATCAACTCTGAAGAATGCACCAAGGATGGAGCCATTTGTAACCAGAGTGGATGATGATTCTGAGACTGAAGATGATGTGCCTCTGAGTCGTACCATCAAAAGGAAGAAGACTGTTTAGAACATTACCTCAGAAAATGCTTCAGGTATGCCTACATCTTCTGTAGATAATGTTTCTAATATTGCTCAAACTGTTGAACCCTCATCTGCTCAACCTCAACCCACATCCACTTCTATTCCATCTGTTGACCCACCATCTGTTGATGATACTCAACCCATTAACATGATGTTTCCCAATAATGACCAAGTTTTTCCTGCCCTTCACACTCTCTCAGAATCCCCAACTATTTCTGAAATCAACAATGCTGTGAACCATGCTTCAGTGTGTCTTGACACTGTAGCATCTAAGAGAAATGAAACCCTTCACCAACTTCATACTGCCTTTCAAAAACAACAACAAATGGAACAACAACAACAACAACACCAACAAGAACAACAACAATAGCAAGAACAATCTTCCATCATTGCTCTTGCCAATGAAAGTTTCCATCACCTTGAACAACATCTTCAAGGTGATCTTTTGTTTTCTCATTCATCCCCTTAGAAATCACCCATTCATAACTCCACAGCATCTGCTCCTGTAGCTACCTCTGAATCACCCTCAGAACCACCAAAATCCCCTTAGAAATCGCCTATCACCACTTCTGAACCTGCACCCTCAGAAATGGCTATTGATCACCAATCTGAACTTTTGGCTGATACAATTTCTGAAACTCTTGTTGAACAACCCTCTGAACCACCAAAATCCTCTTCCTCAAATTTACAAAACCAGGATCCTAACACTTCTGTTGTTAATCCTGTTCCACCACCATCACCTGACACAGACTCTGACCTAGAACAAACTATTCTTTGTTCTGATACCTCTCCCTGCTTCACCATGATTCTCAATACTGACCCTCCCATTTCATTCAGACCTCCCAAAAGAGTTATTGAGATTTCTGACTCTGACTCAGATTTTGAATGCTCTTTTGATTCAGAATCCTCCTATCAGTACATCCCCAGACCTCCACCACCTCCTGTATCCAATGTCCAGTTTGAGCGTATTAGTAACAAAATTTACAGGAAGGTGAAAGCACTTCATAGGATCAGATACTCTCTCATGAATCCTAAAGATTACATCATGGCTTGGGTTGAGGTGCGAGAAGAAATTCTCCGGGATATTTATCACCTAGTGGATGGTGATCTGAATGAAATGATAGACTATCAGAAGGCTCTGAACGACTGGTTGGAACAGATCAAGCAAGGACATCTGAGGCTCACTCAGAAAGAAACTCGTCATTGGCAAGAGGAATACCTCAGCAACCACTTTTCCTTGTCTATGCAGAGTTCTCTTTCCACTCATCTGAAGTTCTCTCTGGACCCTGGGGCTTTGTTTGTCAAGAAGGATATAATTGGATCATCTGCATCTGCCTCAGAAATTTCTGAGATTCAAAAAGAACTTGCTGCTCAGAAGGAAAAACAAGCTGAGTTGGATGCTAAGATTGATAACCCTGCCGCACAATATAATGAGAAGTTTGAGCGCCTTGAGGCTAAGCAGGATGCTATGGCAAATGATCTGAAGACCCTTATCACCCTTCTTACCCCTAAACCTTAGGATTTTCTTTATGGCACTTTTGTTTATGTCTTTCTGAACAATTTTTGGGATATGCTGTGTTTGGTATTATTTTTTGTTGGCTTAAAACTTTATCTTACTCATTGTTTGTTTTTCTTATGTTTGTTTCATTTCTGTGTTTGCATTGTTTATTTTGTTTAACTTCTCATATTTTCACACAACACTTCTAATTTCATAAGCATTGAAAAATAACTTTTTTATTGTTCATAAGAAACCAGAAATACATTTTTTTTAACAACATTACATGTTTGCTAAAATACTACTTTGTTTCATCTTCTGGCTTCTTTCTTCCATACTTCATGAGGCTTTCCACCAGCTGGCTGGCTTTCCTTTCTATCTCCAGCGCTGCCTCCAAACGTTTTTCCAAACGCTCCTTTCTTTCTTGCATAGTTCTGAACTCCTCTTCCAATTTTTGTCTCTCCCACTCTTTCTGCATCTGCTCTTCATTTTCTCTATCCATGACTTCAAAATGTTTGTTTTGAAAAATGATAGCTTTTGCATCTTGTGGTACTCCTTTTTATAGTATGTTTTTCACCTCGTACCTAGCGTTTTCAAAATTTGTACTGTTGAATGCATTTACTGCTGGTGGTTGTTTGCTGTGCGCATTTACTGCCATGTAACTTGTGCTTTACCCGGTCCGTTTTTGACAAAGGGGGAGAAATATCTTTATTCATGTGGTAGCGAAATTAATTCTAAAGCTCTAAAAATCTTTTATGAACTATTTCTCTTGATAAAGTTAAATTAAAGTCTTTTAAAAACCTTTAATGAGGGGGAGTAATAAATTTTGTCCAAAATAATTTCATATAATATAAGATAAGCTTGCAAACCATATCTTATGTAACATCCTCAAATTCTAAATTGGCCTAAGTAATTTTAAATTTGAATTATCTAATGAAATTAGAATTAATTTGGATAATCAATTAATTAGCTCAAGGGAATTAAGAGTTTAATGTGTATAACTTAGTGAATTCAATTGAATCTAAGCCACACAATTAAACACTTTGATTATACTCTTATGACTAATTAAGATTAGAATTTAAAAACTCCCTCCTATGACTCACCATTGCACTAACTACTCTCATAACCCTCATCCACTAATAACTCATGCATTCTAAACACTTTCCCTCATTTCTCTAGCTTCAGTAAACTGAAGGAATCTTGCTCTCAAATATCTCCTCTCTCACGCATGCAAACAACAAACATCAAGCTAACCATTTTAATTCCAATTCATCTTAAACTCAAAAGTTTGTCCCCATCTCTCATGTGAACTCTAGCTAACAACCACCCAAGCTCAGAGATTCCTGCACCTGCACAATTCCAGCTTTGAATGTAGATTCCTCACTTTCCCTAGAGCTCCACATGAAACTAAACAACAACCCTTTCTCTTCACCACTTTATCAACCACTAGTTTTGCATGCATGTCTACACCAGAACAAAACCATCACTGTTTGGATACTAGAAATTCAACTATAAATAGCCTCTAGTCTCAGCTGTAAGAGCCATTCAACACAACTCCATCCTTAGAGCAAAGGGTTCAAAGTGTCAAAGTCTCAATTCTAGTTCTGCTGTTCGTGGGTAGCTAGGAGTTTGCTGTAGCTGTTTTAGAGAGCCCAGGAAGCAAGTGAAAGCTTCATTAGCAGGTGGGTTCTTAGGCTAGTTTAGCTAGTTTTCCTAATTTTATGAAATGCATGCAAACATAGGAATTTATAGGAAATAACTGTGTGTATGAATTTAGCTCCTAAAATTCATGCTATTCTGTTCTATATCATTTAAAATGTGTTTCTGCACGGTCTTGAATGAGGATTGTAGGTGTGGTTTATAAAATTCAAAGATTTTCGCAAAACAGAGGCACTTCTGTGTGAACTCGCCATAGCGAGTTGCTAGCGAGCCTTCATGGCGAGCTCCAGGTTCTGGGCTGAAGAACTTCGCCATGGCGAGCGGGTTTGCGGTTTAAAATGAACAAGATAAACTTTGTGTTACACCTTTATATTATTGCTTATGATAATTATGTTATGGTTTTAGATTATGATATGACTGATTAGGAGCCCCGGCTTTATAGCCTAGGAGGGTAGTAGAATTCACTGGGACAAAGTGACTGTCTCACCCCACTCCCTATTTGAAACAGAAAAACAGGTTGAATAGGTAAGCGTTGGTCTTGGAGTCGCTGCTGCACTTGGAGGATTGCATTAGTTTTCATGCTTTCTCATTTTCTTATCGTGTTTTAATGTTTCCGCTGTTAATTTTTGTACTCTTGATGTATTTGGCACCTGTGTGTGCAAAGAACTTTGTTGTAATAATAATAAATTTCAGTTATCAATAATAATACTCCTTGATTATTCTAGATTTATCTATGAGGTGTTATATCTTATATTTGTCAATCTAAGAAATAGAGCTTGCAAACCTCTAATTCTGAAGGTTGGATATATGAAATAATTTTTGACATTATGAATTACTCTTAGACTGTTTTATATTTATCATTGATAAACTTCTGAAGGTTATCAGACTCGGGGGGAGCTTGCAAACCTCAGAACCTGAAGTCAAGATGTTAAATAAAAACAACAACAATTGATTTTAAATACATATTTATTGTCATCATCAAAAAGGGGGAGATTGTTGGAACAAAATTGGTTTTGTATCTCCTAATTGGATTTTGATGATAACAATGTATTTAAAGTTAAATTGGTAGTACTAATAATTTACTCTAGTGTGCAGGATTAAAAGTTAAAATTTAAATTCATAAGCACATTGGAATTTTGAAGAATTACTTCTGAGCGCGTCACATCTGGGCTCTCAAAATTCTGAAGCAAGTAATTCTGAGCTTCATCAAATTCTGAAGCTAAATATTTCTGAGTCTACATCAGAAATATTTCTGAAGCTACACCTGAGAGTACAACTTTCTTGAAGACTGTGTCTGACTTGGTCTCAGCGAAGGAATCAAGAAGGAAAATGGTTAACCATGGAAATGTCCTTTTCAAGTCAGGCTTCAAGAACGAGTATTTCCTTATTTGGCTTAAGCTGAGGTTCAGATATCTAAAGCCAAAAGGAATCTCTCATTTTGTAGTAAACATCAAAGCTCCTAAGCACTGCAAATCAGAACAGCTATTAGTACTTTGATCAATACAATGGAGCGTCTCAAGAATTCTTCAAACGGCTATAATCTTCAACGTCCATTTTCTCATCTATAAAAGAAAGAAGATTTGTGAAGAATTATTATCAAGACTTACGCTTCTGAACGTGCAAAAGCTCTGTCAAATTCTGAAGCTATTCAAACACTTAGAAACCTTGTGATAATTTTTCTAAGAAGTCTTGTAACTGTGTTGTATTTTGTAAACACCTCTGATAGTATATCAAGTGTCCCTCTCATATCTTTATCATCATTTAAACTTGTGAGAAGTCTCTTGCGTTTGTGCTTGAGCATTGGAAGTCTCTTGCTTTGTGCTTGAGCATTTGAAGTCTCTTGCTTTGTGCTAGAGCATCTGTAATCTTAGTGATTATAGTGAAATCTCTTGTGAAGAACAAGAGGACTGGACTACTCCTGTTAGTGGGAGGAACCAGTATAAAATTTGGGTGTCTTGTTTTCTCTCTATCTTCTTACATTGTGTGTGTTTAACCTTATATGCTGCAAATTTTTTTTAAACTTAGCAAAAATCTTAACACAATTCAACCCCCCCTTCTTGTGTTTTTCAACCTTCAATGTGTATGTATTGTGTAACAAAAAGTGTGTCAAAATATCATTCTTCAAACTCAAGTGGATGAACCTCAAATTCAAGTATTCAAATAACAAGGATGTATAAATCCAAACTTGCCTTCCAAGATGTAGATTCTAGGCTAAGTTACATGTTAGGTTCTTAACTTATTTTTTGGTTTTATTTTGGCCGCTTAACTATTTTTTGTTTCATTTTAGTCTCTTAACTTTATTTCCGTTAGTCATGTTAATCTTTCCCGTTAACTTTTAACTACAAAAGTCTTAGGTGGAGCAACATTATAAGTGGTCCACCAAAGGCCTCATTAATTTTTTTTAAGGGTTAAATATGTTTTTAGTCCCTACTTTTATATAAGTTTCGACTTTTAGTCCTTACATTTTTTTTATTACATTTTTAGTCAATTTTTTATGACTAGGATAACATAATTGACCACATAGGATAACTTAAATTGACTATAATAACTTTTGCATCGAATGACGTGACATCTATGTGTCATTCTATGTGGCTAATTTCGTTATCCAAGTCATAAAAAATTGACAGTAAAGACTAAAAATGCAAATGGCGAAAATAGGGACTAAAAATATAATAAAAAAAAAATGTAAGGACTAAAAGTCGAAACTCACATAAAAGTATAGGGACTAAAAATATATATATATATATTTTTTAATTTGAACCATTAGATCTTTTTATCAAAATTGCAACCATTAGATCTTTTATATCTACTACATCTAATAATAAACCATCATCAACAAATTATTTTCACTTTTCTTCATCTTCTTCCCTATTTTTCTTCTTTGAAAGGACCTTTACTTGTTGCATCTGCAATTATGTTGGTAGTTGGATTTATTCGCGACACTTAAGTGATGAGATTAATTATCTTCAGTCTTGTCTCTGGTTTGCTTTGATGCTTGCAGCCTTTAAACATCATCTTATTTTTACTATCTGGTTTCAGGCCCTGTGTTTGTTGGATTGTACTTTTGATGTTTATTTGTCTATTTTGCATATGGATAGATTTTTTTTTTTTTTTTTTTTTTATCTACTAGATTTTAATTTGGTTGTTTCATGTTTACCACTTTATGTGTAAATTGATTATTATTATTATTATTATTATTATTATTATTATTATTATTATTATTGTTGTTGTTGTTGTTGTTGTTATTATTATCTACTTACAATATATTAAAATAAACTACTATTAAAAAATCTTTTTTGTCCTTAGCACGTTTAATAATATTTCACCGTTTATGCCCTTAAATATAATTTTAACTCTAAACTAAAAAAAGATACAAAACAAACATAACAAAAAAAAATAAAAATAAAACAAATCTACTCATAAAAAAAATACAAAACAAAAATAATAATTTAAAAAAGATAAGCATAAAACAAATATACTCATATAAAAAAATACAAAAAAATAATAATTAATAAAATAAAACAAATCTATCAAAAAGTTGGTAATTGAAACCACTTCTAAACATAAACATAAAAATTAACTAATAGTTTTTTAAACAAGACGATTAGGTCTTATCGAAAAATATAAAAAACCAAGGACAAATATTTTTCACTCGTGCATAAACAAATTGGATAAATATTTATCATCGATAATTATAATTTATTATTAAAATATACACGGGACAAAAACTTTAATAAAATATAATTAGTCATTTAATAAATTTATATAAACTGCACAAGTTATATTTTAAAAATATTTTATCACATGTTTCTACATATTTTACTTTAAAGGGTCAATATGTTGCTACCACCTGCTAAGTGAGCGTGCTTTACGTTACCCCCTGCTAAGTGAGCGTGTTTTACGTTAGCCCCTGCAAAAATTTCCTTGAAGATTACCCTTGCAAAGTAATTTTTTTTGGTTTCCCCCTGCTAAAATTTCCTTGAAGATTCCCCTTGCAAAGTATATTTCCTTGTGAAAAATATATTTAGTAATTTAGTAAGTTTTACAATAAGGAGCACAATAGTTTAACTTATATTTTTATAACAAATTCTTAAATATGTCATTTAAAACAAATTTTTAGATTAATATAATCGCACGGGTCTCAAAACTAGTTATTATTATATATTCTTTTAAAGTTGGTTTTTACACTTTTGTATAGTTATTAGATCAGGTTCCCCAGCTATTTGTATTTTTTATAGGAAAATGCTAAACAGTACTCCCGAGGCATTGGTTAAGCATATTAAAATAGAAATTTTGTCTCGGAATACGTGCATTCAATGCATTAAAAACATAAAAAGTTGTCTTTTTAATATTAATTTTATTTTTTATTTCCTTTTTTGGCATGCTTAACAAGTGCCCCGAGGACACTGTTTAGCATGACTTTTTTTTAATATATTTTTCTTTGCTCCTTGGTTAAACTTAGATTATTTTGAGATTATAATTGGAGAACTAATTTATTTTCATGATATTTTTTTAATTATTGGGGCACTAATTTATATTTTTGGTTCTCGCTATTTATCTTAAAAAATTCAATGGAAAATTCATTTGTGAATATTAAATAATATTTATTTTATTTCGATCGGTTAGAAAGTTGGTGCTAACCAGATCCAACCTTGATAAGAGGGCAAGATATATATGCGACGACCTTAGGTCCACTATTCTGAGGGCTCATAATTTTTTTATAACTACATACTATTATAAAAAAAATGGGTCAATTATATGAGTAATCAAGTACGTTTGCTTGTTAATGTGTGTCAACAGAAAAAAATGTTTGCTTTGATCTTAATAGAAAATAGGAAATGAAATTTTTGAGGAACAATGTATCAATTGCTTGAGATCCTCAATATCACAAGATAGATTAAACGGTTTGACAATTTTTGTGTCAATTGAAAAGGATATGTTGGACAACATTGATGTTGATGTGATTATAAATGATTTTACATCTCAAAATGTTTGAATAAACCGCTTCTTATGAATTTTCGAGTAAAAATATATACATTTTTTTATATTTTGTAAAACTATATATGTTAATGTGTATTATGTCAAATGAAATAAGTTTTTTATCCTTATTTTTGGTCTAAGGCCCAAAAGTTGGAAGCAGTGCCTGTGAGTATAACTCAATTTGATAGGGACATTGCACGTAATATGTAGGCATTGAGTTTTAACTTTGATACTCTCACATATTCACCTTAAAAATTGAAATTCTAGTCAGTAAACTATTTGACAAAAAATAAACCGATGCTTACATGTTTGATTCTCTAAGCTTGTACTCACGATACTTTATTTTTTAGATTTTAAAATAAAATGAGTATTTAATTATTAGGGCCCGTTTGGACTGGCTTTTTTAGGTCTTAGAAGCTACTTGAAAGTTAAAAGTGAAAATAAGAGTTTTCGAAAAAAAAATCTAAAGTTGTTTGGTAATTGTTGTTTGTTTTTTTAGCTCTAAATTAGATTAAACTAAATTTACTAAAGATAATAACAAATTTAAAAAAAAGATAATAACATCTAATAATATTTTTTTTTTTTGATAAAAACATCTAATAATATTGAAATTAAAACAAACTTAAAAAAAGATAATAATAACGGATAATAATGAAATAAAAATAAACTTAAAAAAAGATAATAAAAACCACTTTTTCCCTAAAAGTATGTTTCAACCTCTTCTCTTAGAAGCATTTTTTGTTCAATTTTGTACATTGAAAAAAAGTTAATTTTTATAACTAAAAGCTTTATTAAAAATGTGTTTGGCCCAACTTCTCATTCTAAAGAGAATAAAAAGTCAAGCCAAACGGGCCCTTAGTCTGCGTGTTGAATATTTTCTTTGATAAAAGCATTAGAACATACACATTAATTATAATTTACTGTGCAAATCAAATACAAGTGAATTAGTCCAAAGTATTTTACAAATATATTTTTTTGACAAATTTTACAAATCAATTAGTTTAATGTATTTCATTAACAGTGTGTCCCTTAAATACTTTCTAGATAAAATTTGAATAATTTTTTTTTTTTTGACGAAATAAAATTATACTAAATATACTAATTATATAACTTACTTTATAAAATTATAAACAAGACAAATTTTTCCTTGGTCAATCGTTTTTTTTTTTTTGTTGTTGACAATCTTGGTCAATCATTTGAAAGATGATTTTCACGAATAAATTGGTTGAAAAAAAATAAAAATCACTATTAGCGTGTCTCTTAAAATATTTGTTAGATAAAATTTGAAGAAAAATATAATACACTAATAAGTAATAGTAATAATTTTTGTATAAATCATATACGATAATAATTTTATGTTTCTCCACTGACCAATTAATTTTTTTTTGAAAAACATTGACCAATTAATTAAAAGGTCATCACGATGTAACATAGTTAGACATTATGCAATGAGCTATGCTATACTCCACGAACCGGTTACTCACGAAATTTCACGATAGTAGCACAAAACATACCATACAAGGGTAATGTTGGAAAGTAGAAATTGAATGGAGGATAAAAAAGTAATAAAAAATTAACGGCAGTTCATTTCGTGGATTTCGTTAAAGCACTTGTCGTAATATTCAGTATTTCCCTTATGCAATACTTAATCATCATCAGCAATGCCCTCATTAAACAATATTTTTTTTTGAGTAACAAAATTTTATTTCCCATCATATCATTTATGTGCACCAATATAATTTTTTATGGTCAAGTCAGGCTTATGGGTTGACACAATTTTGAATTTACCAAATCCATATGGTCAAACACTTCGAGTTCATTGAATATGCCAATGTTTTGAACGATTCCTATATCATGTGCCTTAGATGGTTAAAGGTTCTAGGAACATCAATACAGTAGTTTGGATTGTATGGTAGCAACAAATTATTTCTTCATTATTAGGTGTTAGTTGGAAGTTTGTTGAAATTAATTATGCCATGTGGCAAGTTAGTTAGAACTTCTCTATTATAGATTCTGTAAATACTTGTATCATGTATACTAGTATGTTAGCCCATCCCCTGTAATGTATGCGTTTTTTTTTTCTCGTGTAAATTTTTTTTGTGACTCGCTCCTTGTAATGTTGAATTTTTTGGACTCGCCATTTGGATACACTTTTTAAATCCGTTATTTTGTTCAAACCGATTTAAAAATTGCAAATTCTTTGCACTAAAGGGGGAAACAAAAAAATTTACTTTGCAAGGGGCAAATCACAAAAAAAAAAAAATAATTACAGGGGGAAAAACAAAACTTTTCTATATTACAGGGGAGTAAAAACCTATTTACCCTTTAATACTATTTAAGTGTTTGTTTTTAAATATGTAAAAAAAGTGTTTGTTTTTAAATATTATTTGAAAAATTTAGTGTAACGTTCAACGGTGAACTTGAGATATTATATCTTATGCGTTGCTTAAATATACATTATGGGAGCAAAAATATTGTGCATTGTATAAATGACATTAAATAAAAGTAAAAGTTTAACCTTATATATTATTTTTAGAAAAATATTATTTAAAAGTTTAAGATAATAAAACAATTTTAAAATTTTAGAAAATATTTTTTTTGTAAAAAAAATAATATTTTAGACAAAAAGTAAAGACGAAAGATATATTTAACCAGTTAAAATAAAACTTAAGTTCAAAGGTCAAATTTTAAGTTATATATCTTAAAGAATACAACAATGCATTACTTTTGTAATTTTCATAGGCTTGTCTCCGTATGACATAATTCCTATATACCATACACTAAATATTTCTTTCAGCTGTCATAATACAATGTAAAATTTTTGAAGTAATTTGAAATAAATATTTCCATTATAACTTTCATAATTATTATTATATTGATTTTAACTTGTAAAACAAAAAGTAATAAAAACAAAAAGATTGTGAGACTTGAGAGTTCCGATTTTGACCGTGTTGTGTTTGGCGAAGATGGTGAAACTTGAGAGTTCTGATTTTCCTTTAGAGTTATGATTTAGTTGTGCAACTTTATATAAACCTCCGAAGATGGTGAAACTTGAGAGTTCTGATTTTCCAAGTTATAAGCAAAGCATTCATAGCTTGCAAACTCCACGATAGATCACGAGAAACTTCATGAATGAGTGAAATTAATTCTCATTGATTTGTAAATCTCTATCTCTATTATATACATAGCGAGATTCCCACGGAGCTTTCTCATGCATTTTTAAAAAAAATTGCTTATGTGGCATTCAATAATAATAATTCAATAAGAGTTTTTGCTTAGGTGACATTCAATTAGAGTTTTTTTTTTTTTTTTTTTTGTATATTTTCTGTATCTTCTCAATTTTGACATCTAAATTTTGATGTAAATTATTGTTCTCATAAAATACCTTCAAATATAAGCGATAGTATCATATTTATCAAATATAACTTTGGAAATTACAAAACTATACCATTATATATCCAAAACACTTTATTTGGTTGTCTATATACATGGTACTCTTCATACTAAACTCTTCGAATTGCTAGACATTTATCTTCAAACTCTTCTTGCAAACAATGTGGAACTAGTCATGAGAAGTTGTTTCACACTTTCAAAGATTGTTCGAACTCCATGATAGTTTGGGATGCTTTCAACAAAAATGTTTACCTTCAATTATCAGGGGCGTCCCGCACATATGTGCAGGATGTGCGACGACACCGGGCCTCCAAATTTTGAGAGCCTCAACTCAAAATTTCGAGGTCATATAATATTACTTATATATTATTTATACCCATAAAATATCTGATGTATATTAATAGATTAATTTTTAGGCCCTAAAATAATAGTTATATATTGTTAATGTTCATAAAATATCAAATGAGTATCAATAGATTAGTTATCTATACTCGTAAATATAGTTCTAGTCCATTTTAATCTTTGCATAAAATTTAATCTTATATTAGGATGTTCCTTCTTGACGTTATATACAAAGATAATTATTTTGTATTTTTTGTCTTTTTTTTTAGGTATATTTTTTTATCCTATTTGATTTGATGCAATTGGTTTAATATTGATGATTTTTTTTGAGCTCTTAATATTGATAATTTATATGTTTACAAGAATGAAAATGGTTATTTTTTTAAGAAAATTATATGCAATTTAAATCGATAATTTAAAAAAAAAAATTATTAAAGGGCCACTTTTATATTTTGCACAGAGCCTCAAAAAACTCGGAGACGTCTCTGTCAATTATCTTGATTTCCCCCTTTGGTTGAAAGTCAAACATCACATTCTTGCTCCTAAAGGTATTATCTTCATTATAATGTGTTAGATCTGATGGAATTCTTGGAATGATGAGGTTTTTAATGGTAATGATTGGTTAAATTGAAATTGCATCTCCTTTGAAGTGTTGCATCTCCTTTCTAAGGAAGACATGTATAAACTAATATACACATAATATGCTCTCCTCCTTCATATATTATCATCAAAGTCAATGTTGATGGAAGCTCTATATCTAACCTAGGAAGATTAGGTTTTGGTGGTCATATGAGGAATAATAATACCATCGATTGGTTAATGAATTTCTTTGATTTCTGTGGTATCAATATTTGCTTGGTGGCAGAGTTATATGTTATTCTTCATGGCAATCACATGGCTTACAATGCTGATCACAAGAATATTATTATTGAGTCTCATTTTATGATGGTTCTTAATTTTATCATGTCAGAGGCTCACCTACTTCATCCTTATGCTCCGTTGATTAGTCAAAATTTTCAACTTCGTCTTTCTAACGTACTCTCTGTCAAGGTAATGAGTGTAACTATATGCACCCCTCCCAACATCCATGTCTTATATATGTAACTATATTATTTACATGTATTTACTATTATTTAATTTTTTAACTATCTCATTTTATATGTTTGTCAAAATTTTTTATTGTGATTCAATTTTAGGGCGAACAATTATTTTCATATTTGAATGTGTGAGATGATATCATAAACAATTATTTTCATATTTAAATGTGTGAGACAATATCACAATAGTCTTTGAATATATAGTAAATTTATACTTTTATATATGAATATAATAATTACACTTTAATGGAAGGCAAACGGGCAACAAGTTGTGCCGCTAACCCTTTTTGGATGGCAAAACCAATTCTTTTAAACACTACATCTAGGAATCTAGGAGACATCACATTGCTATGCATGACTTTATGCACTCTTGTCAAAATATCTACAACCTATGGGGCTAGAAACCCAAAAGCATCAAAAGCAAAAGGTATAAAAGCATGTTGATTGTCCGAACACGCTCTCTCATGTTTGACCACTTTGCTTGATGCAGCTTTGAGAGCCGCTTGTCCTATCATAAAAGCCCCAGACGTCAACCCCACAAGTGGTGAAACTCCATTCAAGTCTACACAAGCATGTCTACCTCCTACCCACACACACACTAAGACATCAGCTGGCCTCAAAGTAGATCTTCCATCCAGTGTGAATCAGTCAAGAAGTTCACAGGTGCCTCTTTCTTGACAGATATTCCCGTCCGCCTAAAAATATCAAAAGGACATCCCGCACAAGGTCGTGTATGTATTTGAAGCCTGGAAGCTCCCGACAATGAACTGCATGCTCCCCATATCTATCCAGACACACTTTCCAACAAACAGGGCACACATCATCAACAAGAAATAAGGGAATCATCATGCGATATTTGAGGACAGTGCGATACTCCACCGGGGACATATGTTGTCCTAAACCATCGATTGGGATAACTAGAAGAAAATCCTGAGCATGAGCAGTCTGTAACCATCCAAATACTGCTTTCTGTCTGGTGGTCAATTGAAAGTCAACTTCAATGTCCTTAACAATTTTACTAAACAAAGCACTCGCCAAAACATGTTGGGCTTTAGGGGGGACGGTGTCCTTGCTAGTGAAACTACTAAGGTCAAAAGTTGGAATCATAGCATCCAAGGCATTATCAAAATCAGAGTCCATACCACATACACCACTGTCTCTTAGTATATGATCTTGCAACACCCAAGATTGAGCTCTGGAAGCCACAAAAGTATATGAGGCTGCTTCTAGTGCTGAGTACAACCCCAACCCCCCCTGCCTTAATGGGTAATGAAGCTATCTTCCATTGAAGATCCCTAAAGAAAGGACCTCCACCAACCACAATGTCTTCAACAGCACCATGCAACCCTTTATCAAACAAAATAGTTGCATCCTTCATGTGAATTGGTTGGTAGGTCCTTAGTCCAAAAAAAAGTTTGGCGATACTCATGTATGATCAAAGTAGAAGAAGTTCACTTTGGGGGTCCCTTAGCCGTGGAAGAAGAAGCATTAACTCAACAGCCCTAACAGTTATCTTCATGGCCACCCCTTCGATAAAACATTTATCTCGACTAACCGCCCCTCCAAGCAATTTCACCCCTAATATTGGCCTCCCAATGTCAGAAGGAAACAACCCATCACAAAGTTTACTTCCGTCACACGAAGGTCAAAAGATCTCAGTCTTGCGAATATTTAAAGCAAGCCCCAATCCTGGGCCGGTCTCACGAACGATATCAAGTGCTTTAGCCACTTCCCTTGAATCTCCTACAATAGTCCCATCATCAAGATACCAAGCATGAAGGAGACGCTTGCAATTATCCCTGATTTTATGAATGAGAGGGTGTAACACAAGAGCGAAAAGAAGTGGTCCCAACGGGTCACCTTGTTGTACCCCAGTGGCAGACATAATATGCCAATCCCCAATGTATAATCTCACTGCCTGACCATAGAGAAACTCAACCCACAAAGAAATAGATGGACATCTCTGTTTTACTTCGCGCAATAATGTCGTCCTGTCTACCATGTTGAAAGAACTCGAGAAATGTACTGTTAGCATAGCCAAAGAACCATCTATATGTCGCTGGCTCAACACCCTATTGGCACTGTGTAAAATGGCCTCTGCCCCCCCTGATATCCCAACCCAAACTGAAAGTCATTAAGATATTTAGCTAGATCTTTACTGACTCCCTTCATAGCAACCTTAGATACCAATCGTCTCCAAATAGTGCCTACATCAATAGGTCATATCCCACCATCCGACTTCAATAGCGATGTCAAGGGTGCAGAAGCTACAAACTCTTGGGATTACAAATGTATTCACAAATTCCTATTTTATTAATCATTTTGGTCTTCAAATTTAAAGTTTTGTCAACTCAATTACTAACAAAAGAGACATATGAATGTGTTTTTAAATTTTGATCTATTTCAAAATTAGTCATAATGACCGGTATATTTAAGGACCACATTTTTTTTTTGTTCTTTAGCTTTATATTCTGGCCCCCCGTTAGATAATTTTTTGGATCCGTCCTTGCTCCTATGAGAATGTTATTTAATCATAAACTCTTTGCGAATGTTGTTGGAATTGCTCGCTTAATTTTATAGTCTTTTTTTATTTTTCTTGTCTTTTCCTTTCTCCTTCGTAACAAAATTATATATCTAAAACATTGAAAACACATTAATATATAAGTGATACCTAACTCTGTTGTCAAAAAGAAAAAGTGATACCTAACTCTCATAGTGGTGTGATTTTTCTTTAATGTTAAATATAAAAAATGTAAAGTCACTAGATTGAATTTAGTGGTGAGGAGTTTAGAGGTATGCTGGAGGCAGTGAGTTTGATTTCAACTTCATTGGATTTTACCCCCCGCAAAGTAGGCAAGTTTTGCGTTACCTTCTAATAATTTTTTTTTTTTGAGATTACCCCCCTGCAAAATTTATTTTTTTGAATTACCCCTTTTTGCTGACGTGGCAGGCAAAAAAAAAAACAGAATAACCGATTTAAAAAACAACACATTTTAAATCGGTTGAACAAAATAACCGATTTAAAATGTGCATCGAAGGGGGTAAATCAAAAAAATAAATTTTGCAGGGGGTAATCTAAAAAAAATAAAATTACAGAGGGGTAACGCAAAACTCGCATACTTCGCAGGGGGTAAAGACCTATTAACCCAATATTAAATGTAAAAAAAAAAAAAATCTATTTGTACATGTTAAAGCATGGGAACGAATGGAGTTCTTAATTATAGTTTTGAATTTTTTTTTTTTTTTTTTGTACTCAATGTTTCATTTTAAAATAAAATTTAAGCTTGAGTGTCACGTCAATTAATGATATTTTTTATTATAGTGTGTTTGATTATAATTAATCTGTGTCTGAAATTGGACAAATTGAAAATTAAAAGATCGAACAAAAATTCAAATTTTTGTATATCACTAAACAACTTGACAACTTTTAATTAAATATTATTTAAAACATTAAAATAATTTTTTATCCACCAAATATTTTAAAAGACAAAAAATTGTTCAATTCAACATCAAAATAACTCTTAATAATATAATTTTTATTATCAGAACGCCAAACAACCGGCCCCGGTCCATAAGAATCCAAAAGTTAATGCGAAATAAAAATAAAAAGGGTAAATAGTCATTTGCCGATCCATAATATTAATAAATGAGTTGGAATTAAAAAATATATAAAAATTAAATTATTTACACGTGTTTGTGCCACATCATCAAAATTGCACATTTGTCCACTCAGGAGGGTACATAAGAGAATCTCCATGTTGCGAGGTTTGTTTTAAAAAAAATTAGGCCGGGGTAAATCAAAACTCCCCTATTTTGCAGCGGGTAAATGCTTATTTATCTATTCCAATATATAAGGAGAATACCCTTTTGGTGTAAACTTTTTTTATTGTTACTTTTACCCTTCACTTTATTCAAATATTTGTATTTGTTGAAAAATAACTTCCACACAAAAGTTTATTTTCAGTTTTCTTTTCTTTCTTAATAACTAAGCACAATCCAACATATTTAAAATAAATTAACAAACATATGCTTATAAAAAGAAATTAACAAACATATTTTTATTGGAACTGGATAACCTCATCTATGTATATACGGTGCCCAATTTAAAATAAACCACTATTTAGGATAAAAAACACATAATGATAATAAAACAAAAAAGACGGACTGACGGGCACAGGAGGACACTAGTCCAAATAAAAATAAAGTGACCCTAATTTTCTCATTTTACCGTTTACTCATTCTTATGTTCATACAAAAAAATGAGAAAATTTTACATGAAGTCGAACCTAATAAATTAATTTCATCTATATTCAATGACAATATGACACTAGGTTTAATTGCAGGGACATTGCGAATTATTGCACGGACTGTAGTTCAAACCTTGTTACTCCCACTTATTCATCTTTAAAGGTGAAATTCAAGCCACTAGGCTACTTGAAAAAAAAAAGACAATATGACACCTCATTAAAAAAATTAAAATCTAAAATTTTTATATGGAAATAACTAGTCTCATTTTATTTTTGCTTAAAAAAATAAACTAATCTCCTTAAACAAACTCGCACAACCCAAAACACAACTGCTTGAAATCAATTCTCACAAAATCACACCAACCTCTTAAGCAAATTGTCACTACCCAAAATGAACCTCCATTGCAATTTGCAACCCACCAAACTTCAAAAGCCAAAAATATAGGAGAATAATATTTTTTTTATTGGTATTACATATAAAGTGTATTTTATTGGTATTAGAGGAAGTTTCTGGAATACAATTTCAAATTCAAGTAACATAAACTAATGATCGGTGGTTGAGCTCTCTGTTGTGTGAGTGATTTTTTATTCTATTTTTGACGCTTTTTTTTTATTAACGAAATGAGATTAGTTTTTTTTAGCAAAAGTAAAAGGATATTAGTTGTTTACGTATCAATTTTAAATTTTAATGTTTTTAATGAGGTGTTATATTGTCATTGGATGTACATAAGATTGATGTGTTAAATTCGACTTCATTTAAAATTTTCTCCAAATAAAATATCTAGATTACTGTTACCCTATAGATTAATGTTTCATAGGCACGTAGGTTTTTTTTAACTGCAAACAAATGCACATCTAACAACAATAAGTACTCAAGAGGCCACAAAGTACAAGAGCATACAAAGAGCAAAGCCTAGACTAAAACAGAAGGACCAAAGGCCGGCACAGCAGAAGCTAAAAACAATAGGACAACACAACACAAAACACCACGTCCTACACAAGGGTGGAGGAGCATGTGGGCCGAGCAGGGACATAGCCCTCCCTAGGAAAAAATCATGGTAGGAAAATACTAATATACCATTGGTTAGGGGCAGAGGACCATGTGGAACGAGCAAGGTCATGGCCTGCCCCAAAAAAATTAAGGTAGAAAAAGACTAATATACTCTTGGTTACTACATAGTTTTCCTTTCACTCCCTTTGCAAACACGCACATGTAATAGAAATGTAGGAAGACAGAACTTCCTTTACACGCAAAGGGAAAGGACGATGATCACCATACACCACCACACCGCCTGACTCCGTCCGACCACAACCACCACCGCATGGTCGTCCTCCACCACCGCGACAGTCGCAGACCATCACTATGCCTCCGTTCTCATTTCTCACTTGTTTTGTTCTCATGTTAGTATCAATTGCAAAACTTTCTCTCAAATTTTCTCATAGCTAAATTGACATAAATGTTGTGTTTGTTGGTCTGTTAGAGTTTGATTTTGATTGTTGTTTGTTGCTTGCTCTTCCTTTCCTTCCTTATTTTGTTACTGAATTTTCAATTCTAGGGTTTTGTTAAATCTATCTCTTTGTTTTTATTATTGTTATTATACTCTGTTTAAGTTATGTTCAAAATTGTTCGTGTACCAACATGCTAGTTAGCAGTTGTGAGAAACTTATTTCAATATGAAAACATTCCCCTGATGTTACTTGCTTGCTGCAACTTGTTACAATCAACATTCCCATTTTATTGTTCTATTGTTGATGTTCATGAAGCTTCAAGTTTGAAGAAATTATCAACAATTCAAGAATTATGCTCATGTTTGGTTGAAACTGAAAAGAAAAAAATTTACTACTTGATTGATAGATTACTTAGTCTTATTTTGACGCTTCCGGTTTCTACAGCCATGACCGAGAGATATTTTTCAGCAATGAAAATTATGAAGAGTAAGTTGAGAAACAAGATGAACGCCGACTATCTAGCATATTGCATGTCAATTTATATCGAAAAGGAAATTGCTGCAAATATCAGTTCAGATACTATTATTTGTTGGGAATTTGATTAACTCACACCAATAACCTTGATGTGTGGAGCAAATAAAATTGAGCAATCCAAATAAAGCAAGAACAAGCAATAAGAATCACGAACAATAAAACCGGCGAAAAGATAAAAGACACGGTTGTTTGTTTACCCAGTTCGGTGTTAATGAACCTACTCTGGGAGAGAGGGCAACTCTCCTTCTTCTTATCAATCAAGTTTCTCAATTACAATGAAATTTCCAAAACAAGGGTTACAAGAAATAGCTTTGATCATATTCTACCCAAGTCCCGAATTTCTTTCCGTGACCAAGAAATTCAATTACAAGTGATTACCAAGGTGATAGAATGATTATCCCAACCCTAGAGTCTTCCAAAATGATTATCTATTAGCCATAGTCTGTATGTTGGCCTTAGAAACCCTAAAAATCACATTACTTTGAACAGAAATGCGCTCAACCTATAAAAGGCGTCGCGCTCGCTCCCAGTGCGGTCAGCCCTGCGCCCAGCACAGCTGGCAAGCGCTAAAGCTCCAATCCTCAACAGGCTTGCGCCTGGCGCCAAGGGCCTTGCGCCCAGGGTTACAAGAAATAGCTTTGATCATATTCTACCCAAGTCCCGAATTTCTTTCCGTGACCAATAAATTCAATTACAAGTGATTACCAAGGTGATAGAATGATTATCCCAACCCTAGAGTCTTCCAAAATGATTATCTATTAACCCTAGTCTGTATGTTGGCCTTAGAAACCCTAAAAATTACATTACTTTGAACAGAAATGCGCTCAACCTATAAAAGGCGTCGCGCTCGCTCCCAGTGCGATCAGTCCTGTGCCCAACACAGTTGGCAAGCGCTAAAGCTCCAATCCTTAACAGACTTGCACCTGGCGCCAAGGGCCTTGCGCCCAGCGTAGGTGCCAGAAGTCAAACTTGTTTTTTCTACTTCAATTTTCAAGGCAATTCCAACATTATTGATGAATTCAAGGCCCTCACAACGCGGAATGATCAAGTGTGTAGATGATCAACGCGTGATGCTTATTATAACTTAATTTTTTGATATATAATATAATTTGCATTTTTTATTTATGAATTAAGTTTTTATTACGCAACGCATAATGATCAAGTGTGTAGATGATATTACAGTCTGTTTGGCCTAGCTTATTTTTGAGCTTATCCAAACATCTTATGCAATTTTTATGTATTATTATAAGTTTGTCAAGGTAGTTTATGCTAAAATAGCTTATAAAAATTCAAATTTTATTAGTTTGAACTTATAAAATAGCATAATACCTAATTTATATTGTATAATCTGTTTGTATAAGCTAAAAAATAAGATAGGCCAAACGGACCCTTATTACAATTCAATTTGCCTTTTGATTTATGAATTAAGTTTTTATTGCCCCCCATAATTTATATTATATAATCTGTTTGTATAAGCTAAAAAATAAGATAGGCCAAACGGACCCTTATTACAATTCAATTTGCCTTTTTTGATTTATGAATTAAGTTTTAAATTGCCCCCCATAATTTATATTGTATAATCTGTTTGTATAAGTTAAAAAATAAGATAGGCCAAATGGACCCTTATTACAATTCAATTTGCCTTTTTGATTTATGAATTAAGTTTTTATTGCCCCCCATAATTTATATTGTATAATCTGTTTGTATAAGTTAAAAAACAAGATAGGCCAAACGAACCCTTATTACAATTCAATTTGCCTTTTTGATTTATGAATTAAGTTTTTATTGCCCCCCGCCCCCCCCCCCCCCCCCCAAATTTTTTCGTTGCTCCGCCACTGGTCCTACACTTGCAAAACAGCACCTAGACATAAAATAGAGGGTCTGAATGCCAGAACAACACAGCAACACCGCGACATAAACACAGAAAAAACAAGAAGCATCACCGCATCATACAATTTTCCGGATTCCAAACCCATTCATAAAAAAAATTAGAGCCCTTCACAGGCTTGTGAAGATACCATTGCCACGAGATACACTGAATTATATTCACCATTTCATCGACATTTTCGTCGTGATTATTAAACATCCGGTCATCTATTTATTCTTTGAATGAGCTGGTTGAGATTTGGGAAACTAAAATAGGGAAGATGCTTGTGAGGTTGCATGTCTCAGCAGAAGAGCTACTTGAGAAAATCAAAGGTAAATATTTTTTTAAACTAACATCTATCAAGTTGTTGTCTCTGCCGTGAGGATTAGGACTACGAGTACCACAAATTTGTACTTTTAAAAGACAAATTTTTACTTTCAAAAAAAAAAAAAAAAGACAAATTTTGTTGTCATTGGAGTTTCAGACACTTTTCAAGTACTGTTGAGGATTTTAGGGTGTTGGCTTCATTTGGTAAAATAAGCCTGATTCCATGATGTGGAGCATGATGTGTGGCACATCAGGTTTCACATCTGGACGCCCTAACTGGACGCGCCTTTATTTATTTACTCGCGATCTTTTGAAAAAGATTTGTTTTTCAAATTAAATCGTGCCAGCTTGCGCGCCAAGGAACAAGATAATCTTTCATGGTTCTGTTTTATTTTATTGGCCGACTTTGATCAAAAAGATTTGAAACAAACAATTAAAAGATTATGATCAAATAAATCTCAAGGAGAATTAACAAAGGCCAGCTGTCAACATTGAAGATCCAAGCCCATGAAACTTGTTCTATATAAAGGAAGACTGAAGACATAATGAAGTACGAAGCCAAGAGTTGAAGAAATCGAGTCTTAGGTCTTAGTCTGTTTATTGTTCATTGTGAGCCTTCACTTGAATCATAATTTTGATACAAGTAAGGACTGAGTTTGATAGAGTTGTAATCTCTAGTGTTCTTTCTCCAAAGCTTTGAAGCAAGGAGTTAGAGTGTGCAACACTCAAAGCCTTTAGGTACGAGTGCATAGGTTTCTAGGAGTGTGTCTCCAAACTGAGTTTGTTATTAAATCCTTACTGGGTAAGGTTGAGGGGGAGTGAGCATAGGTTCTCATATCTAGGAGTTCCTAGGTAGAATTAGTACGGGTAGTGATTAAGTGAGAAGTTGTAAACTGGGGAGTTTAGCTTTGAATTGATACTACCATAGTGGATTCATCCCTGGATTGGTATCCTCCAGATTAGGGCTTGTTTAAGCGCCGAACTAGGTTAACAAACTCACTGTGTTTTATTGTTTCCTGCACTTTAAATTGTTTACTTGTTTATCAAGTTCAGCATGTTCACGATGTTGACACATTAGGCTACACATCGTATGATTCCTAAAGTGTACACATCGTGCTACACATCTGACACTTGCCACCAGAATTTCAATTGGCATCAGAGCAGGCACCCTGCCTGTTTGAGAGTGAGCTCCAGGGAAGTTACTTTCTGGAAACATGGACAAGGATGGAACAACGGTCAACAAACCACCCCTCCTGGATGGAACTAATTATGACTACTGGAAGCCAAGGATGATTGCCTTCCTAAAGACACTTGACAGCAGGACTTGGAAAGCTGTGCTCAAAGGCTGGGAGCATCCCAAAATTTTGGATGCTAATGGTGTTGACACCGGTGTACTCAAGCCAGAGGAAGATTGGTCTGCTGCAGAAGACACTGCATCACTTGGAAACTCCAAAGCTTTGAATGCTTTATTCAATGGAGTGGACAAGAATATGTTCAGATTGATCAAGCAGTGTACTGTTGCAAAGAATGCTTGGGAGATACTCAGAACCACTCATGAAGGCAATGCCAAGGTAAAAAGCTCAAGAATCCAACTTCTCAACACTAAGTTTGAAAACCTCAGGATGAAAGAAGAAGAATCAATTCATGAATTTCACATGAATTTGCTTGAGGTGGACAATTCCTTTGAGGCTCTAGGTGAGAAATTGTCTGAAGAAAAGCTTGTGAGAAAGATGCTTAGATCCCTACCCAAGAGATTTAACATGAAAATCACAGCTATTGAAGAGGCTCAAGACATCCCAAGTATGAAACTTGAAGAACTTGTGAGCTCTCTTCAAACTTTTGAGATGAACTTAGGTGAGCAAACTGAGAAGAAAGGAAAAGGTATAGCCTTTGTATCTTGTTCTGGTGAAGAGGAAGAAGCTGATGAATCAGATGATGATCTCTCAAATGACATAGCTATGTTAGGAAGACAATTCAACAAGCTTCAAAGAAGGGTGGATAGAAGACCAAGGAGGAATGTGAGGAACATCCAGACTGACATCAGTAAACTAGGTAACACTTCAATAAAAACCAAAACTGATGATAAGTCAACTCAGAACAAGGGTGTTCAATGTCATGAATGTGAAGGCTTTGGTCATATAAGAATTGAATGCGGCACATATCTGAAGAAGCAAAAGAAAGGCCTAACTGTATCATGGTCTAATGAAGACTCTGACACTGACTCAGAGAATGTTGCTGCTAATCATGTGAGTGCCATGACTGGTGTGTGTAGTACTGATGTTGATTCTGATGATGAAGAACTCACCTTTAATGAACTAGCCTCAGTCTACAAAAAGCTATCCATCAAAAGTGAGGAACTGTGCAGAATCAATGAAGAACAGAAGGTGGTTATCAGTCAACTAGAGACAGAGAAGGCTCAACTGCAGAACCAAGTAGTCAGTCTTGAAAGTGAAGTCAAGTTACTGTCAACTAACTTGAAGAATATGACCAAGTTTGTAAAGATGCTCAATACTGGAACTGACATGCTTGATGAGATTTTGAAAGTGGGAAAGCATGCTGGTGACTCATCTGGTGTAGGATTTAAGAACAAACATCGCAACAAGAATACAAATACTATGTTTGTTCCTGCTCAGAAGAAACCTGACCCTGGCAGAATGTGGACACATCACACCCCACATCAGAGACCTGCTGGCAAAGAGAAGTTTAATGCTTGGAGATGCCACTACTGTGGGAAGAATGGTCACATCAAGCCCTTCTGCTACAAACTCTATGGGTATCCCAAGAAAAGGCCTCAGGTCCAAGCCAAATCAGCAGGAGTCACTCCTAAGAAGATGTGGAAGCCAAAAGTTTCTGAAACTGCTCATATTGCTCACACTTCTCTCAGAGCATCTTCCAGTGAAGATTGGTATTTTGATAGTGGTTGTTCTGGGCATATGACTGGTGTTGAGAAATTTCTCACTAATATCAAGCCTCATACAACAAGCTTTGTAACCTTTGGTGATGGAGCAAAAGGTGAAATCAAGGGCAGTGGTAAACTCAGCAGCAAAAGCTTACCTGACCTAGATGATGTGTTACTTGTTAAAGGCTTGAAGGCTAATCTTATCAGCATAAGCCAATTGTGTGATCAAGGTCTCAAAGTCAACTTCACAAAGAATGAATGTCTTATTACTTCTGACAAAGGAGAATTGTTGATGAGAGGATCTAGGTCAAGAGACAACTGCTATCTATGGATTCCTGATGAAACTGCTCACTCTACTACATGTCTTATTAGTTAGGAAGAAGAAGTTAAGCTTTGGCACCAAAGACTTGGTCATTTGAATCTAAAAGGAATGAAGAAGATTATGTCCAAGGAAGCTATTAGAGGACTACCGAAGCTTAAGATTGTTGAAGGCAGTATCTGTGGTGAATGTCAAGTTGGAAAGCAGGCTCAGATGTCACACCCAATGTTGCAACATCAGGTGACATCCAGAGTTCTTGAACTGCTACATATGGACTTGATGGGACCAATGCAGGTAGAGAGTATTGGTGGCAAAAGATATGCCTTTGTGGTTGTAGATGATTTCTCAAGGTTCACTTGGGTTAGCTTCATCAGAGAGAAGTCTGACACTTTTGATGCATTCAAAGAACTATGCCTTAGACTACAAAGAGAGAAGGATAGTGGCATTGTTAGAATCAGAAGTGATCATGGGAAAGAGTTTGAAAACTCAAGGTTTTCTGAGTTTTGTGCTGATGAAGGAATTGGGCATGAGTTCTCCTCACCAATCACACCCCAACAAAATGGTGTAGTTGAGAGAAAGAACAGAACTTTGCAAGAGGCTGCAAGAGTTATGCTACATGCCAAGAAGCTACCTTACTATTTCTGGGCAGAGGCCATGAGTACTGCATGCTATGTACACAACAGGGTGACTCTGAGAAAAGGTACTTCAACCACACTGTATGAGATATGGAAAGGAAGAAAACCAACTGTCAAACACTTCCATGTCTTTGGTAGCAAGTGCTATATCTTAGCTGACAGAGAGCAAAGGAGGAAGATGGATCCCAAGAGTGATGAAGGAATCTTTCTAGGCTATTCCATAACCAGCAGAGCCTATAGAGTCTTCAACAACAGAACAAGAACTATGATGGAATCCATCAATGTTGTCATAGATGACTGTTCAGACAATGTGCCTGATGTTGATCCTGATGTGGACACGTCTCACCCCCTGCCTGAAGACTCTGAAGTCATAGAGATTCCTGAGAAGACTGATCAGCAAGAAGATGTGACTCCAGTGAACAAGGGTCCCTCTGTTAGAGTTCAAAAGAATCATCCAAAAGAACTCATAATAGGGAATCCTGAGTCAGGGGTTATGACAAGATCAAGAGAGGTTGTATCCAATGCTTGTTTTGTGTCAAAGGTAGAACCAAAGAATGTGAAAGAAGCCTTGACAGATGAGTTTTGGATTGAAGCTATGCAAGAGGAGCTGAACCAGTTCAAGACGAATGAAGTGTGGGATTTAGTTCCTAGACCTGAAGGAGTCAACATCATTGGTACTAAATGGGTTTATAGGAATAAATCTGATGAAAGTGGTGTTGTGACTAGAAACAAGGCCAGGCTTGTGGCTCAAGGTTACTCTCAGATTGAAGGAGTAGACTTTGATGAAACATTTGCTCCTGTGGCACGTCTTGAGTCCATAAGGTTACTTTTGGGAGTAGCATGTATCTTGAAATTCAAGCTATTCCAGATGGATGTGAAGAGTGCTTTCCTCAATGGCTACTTGAATGAGGAAGTTTATGTGGAGCAGCCCAAGGGATTTGTTGATCCAAATTATCCAGATCATGTCTACAGATTGAAGAAGGCATTATATGGATTAAAGCAAGCTCCTAGGGCATGGTATGAGAGGCTAACCAAATTTATTGTGCAGCAAGGTTATAGAAAAGGAGAAACAGACAAAACCTTGTTTGTCAGAGAAGAAAAGGGCAAGTTCATGATTGCACAAATCTATGTAGATGACATTGTGTTTGGAGGAATGTCTGATCCAATGGTCAAGATGTTTGTGAATCAGATGCAGTCTGAATTTGAGATGAGCCTTGTAGGTGAACTTACCTACTTTCTTGGTCTGCAAGTCAAACAGATGGAAGATACAATTTTCATCTCTCAAAGCAAGTATGCCAAGAACATTGTGAAGAAATTTGGAATGGAGAATGCAAATCACAAGAGAACTCCTGCAGCAACCCATCTCAAACTTTCTAAAGATGAGCATGGTGTCAGTGTTGATCAAAGTCTATACAGAAGCATGATTGGCAGTCTACTCTATCTCACTGCAAGTAGACCTGACATTAGCTTTGCTGTTGGTGTGTGTGCAAGGTACCAAGCTGAGCCTAAGATGAGTCATCTGAATCAAGTCAAAAGGATTCTTAAGTATGTTAGTGGTACAAGTGATTATGGAATTCTCTACTCTCATGGTGAAGACACAAGATTGTTGGGTTATTGTGATGCTGACTGGGCAGGTAGTGCTGATGATAGGAAGAGCACTTCTGGTGGATGTTTCTTTTTGGGAAGCAACCTTATATCATGGTTTAGCAAGAAACAAAATTGTGTTTCTCTTTCTACAGCTGAGGCTGAGTATATTGCAGCAGGAAGTAATTGCTCTCAGCTACTTTGGATGAAGCAGATGTTGGGTGAGTACAATGTGCAGCAAGATGTGCTCACATTATACTGTGACAATCTAAGTGCTATAAATATTTCCAAAAATCCTATCCAACATAGTAGGACAAAGCACATTGATATACGTCATCATTTTATTAGAGATCTTGTTGAAGACAACATTGTGACTCTAGAGCATGTTGCCACAGAGAATCAACTGGCAGATATTTTCACAAAGGCTTTAGATGCAAATAGGTTTGAGGTGTTAAGGGGCAAACTTGGTATTTGCCTCTTTGAGGATCAATAGCCATAATAGCTATTTAGGCGTGCAACGGTTACCTATCTTTCCCTCCATCAACAGTTGCACGCAATCCAAAGGCAATCATTACAAACATTTTCTAACGGCTATCTCGCGATTTTATCCAAGAAATCCGTTTATTCAAGATTTTTCTCTCATTGCCTACCACATTGTTCACTACATTCGTTTCTCAAACACTCAAACGACCTTAGAAAATTTTCTTGATCTCTCTCTCAAAACCTCTGTTCATTTTTCTGCAATTTTCTTTGAAATCTTCATACCCAATCATCATCATCATCATGTCTACTGCAACCAAAACATCTCGTTCCACAAAAACAAACACTCCTCCATCATCACCAAAACCTAATTCCCCACATCAAGAAGATATTCAAGGTGACATGATCGTCGATGCCACTCTTGTCTCAATGATCAAACCATCTGGATCAAAGAAGAAGAAGTCTAAACGATCAAGAAGAGAATCAACTCCCATTGCTGCAGAGGAAGATGTTGTTCCTTCTCCTTCCACAGAAAAACCAAAGAAGAAGAAGAAGAAAAGCAAGAAGCCAAAGACTGGCTCACCCAAGAGGGTTCACACCATGGAAAGCCTGCACATTGATCCCCTTCCTGCTAAATCTGGTGATGCTGATGCTGAAGCATCTGTGGGTATAGGTTCTTCAAACCCTAACCCTGAGAAGGCTGCTGTGAAGATCTCTGAGGGTCAAAGACACCCCTTGACTCAGAAGATCATTGATTCTGTGCTCCAGGCCCTGCAAGAGCCTGATGTTGTGGCAGATGTTGGCACATCATTGCCACAAGGTGAAGAAAAGTCTCCTAATGCTGAAAAAGAGACTGCTGCTGAAGAACAACCTGTCATTCCTGATTCTCCAGAACAGGAAGTTGTTGGAGAAGATCAACCTGCTGAGGTTGAAGAACCTGAAGATGATACCCAGTCTGACAAGGGTAAAGAAGCCAAAGGTTCTGAAGATGTGGAAGACTCCAATCCTTCTGACAAGGATGTTGATGGAGATACAATTATTGTGGGTGTAGAAGGCTACAATTCTGACATCCCTTTAAAGAAGATTGCTGAAGATAGCATAGCTAGAAGGAATAGAAGTGGAAAAGGTCCTGCTACTGTTAGTGAATCTCCTACTGTTGCCAAGGAGAAGAAGAAGCCTGTCAAGAGGCAAGTTCTGTATGGTCCCAAGAAGGGATTTAGTAAAGTTGTGGTTCCACCTGCAAAGAAGAAGACTCAGAAAAGAAAAGAGCCACCTACAAGTGACTCAGAGTATGATGAGGAGCGTGATGTAGCTCACATCAGCGAGTCTGAAGAAGAATCTGCTGAGGAGCGCAATGTGGAGCTTGATGTGATCCACATTGAGTCTGCTGTGAAGAAGAGCTATGGGAAGAAGAAAATTCCTCAGGGAATTCCTGACATCCCAGTTGATTTGATTTCCTTCCACAACCCTGCACATGCTGGTAAATGGAAGTACATTGCTCATAGAAGGTTAGCTCTGGAGAGGGAGCTAAGTGTTGAAGCCTTGCAGTGCAAGGAAGTTATGAGGTTGATCAAGCGTGCTGGCTTGATGAAGACTGTTACTGGGCTGACTGACTGCTATGAGAAAGTGGTCAAAGAATTTTTGGTAAACATTCCTGCTGGCTGTGATAATCCTTTGGACAAGGAGTATCAAACAGTCTTTGTGAGAGGCAAGGAAATTCACTTCTCTCCCACTGTGATCAACAAATTTCTGGGCAGAAGTGAGGAGCCCTATGCTGAGATGGAGGCCAATGACAACTACATAATCAAGGCCATCACAGCTGGAAAGGTCAAGACTTGGCCTAAGAAGGGAAAGTTGCAAGCAAGTAAGCTCACTCCAATCTACAACATCCTGAATAGGATTGCTGCTGCTAACTGGGTGCCTACCACACACAACTGTGATGTGGCTACAGGTTTGGCTAGGTTCATCTATACTGTAGGTAACAAAATTAACTTTGATTTTGGTACTTATATTTTTGATCAGACTATCAAACATGCCAAAACCCTAGCTGTCAAACTACCCATTGCATTTCCTTCCCTGCTGTGTGGAATCATATTGAGCCAGAGACCTGATGTTCTGGGCAAGGATGATTTGTCTTGCAGAAGAGAGTCTGCTATTTCTTTTAGTCTCAAGCAGTCTGATGTAACTCCTGATGTGGGAACATCCAGCTCAACTAATGCAATGTCTAGGACAGACATGATTACTGCTTTAAAGGAGACTTGTAAGGCTCTGGATGAGAAGAAGGCCAAGCTGGAAGCAGTCATTGCTGGACTGGAGCTTGAGGATGAGCAAACAATGGCTGAGGATGAGGAATTGGAGGAGGAGGAGTCCAATGACTCTGAAGCTGAGAAACTGATGGTAGCCAGGATATTTGAATCTTTGTAATTCATTATTTCCCTGTACTCAGTATTTCCTGTTGTTTTGCTTGTATGTTGTGGGCAATGCCCTGGATTTCTGATGCACCTTTGTGTGCCTGTTCTTGTACTGCTGCACTAATAATGGCCTGAGTGCCTTTTTCTGTTCATGCACCATCACCTCTACATCTCATGTTATCTGCATTCTATGGTGTTTTACTCACTCTCTGTGTGTTTGACTATATTTGTCAAAATTTATGGCTAAAAAGGGGGAGTAAAAATGAACAATTCTTTGAAGTCTTAAAACCGCAGCAAATTGTGATGTGTGGCACATCTGACTACACATCTGGCATACATGCTTATTTTTCTTCAAATGTTTTCTCAACAACTTTTTGAAGAATTAGTTTTCTAAAGCATGTTTTTCTGAAGACTTAATCTGTACGTTTTCAACTGGGTGATGCATTCTTAAGAAGTCCAATTGAAGATGTTAATTTGTGTAATGGTTGATCCATTTGTATGATTTGTACATGGTGATGCATTCTTAAGAAGCCTGTAGAAGTTGCTATTTTGTGTGATGTTTGACACATCTGTGAGTTTTAACTTGGTCATGCATTCTTAAGAAGCCAAGTTTAAAACTTCTCTATATCTCTCTAGGTCATGCATTCTGAAGAAGCCTATAGGGAATATGAGATTTAGGGGGAGTACTTGGAAAGTGCTCTAGTTCAAAGGGGAGTAAACTACTACTGGGTTTGCTACCCTCCCTTATGTGTGCATGGAATCTCATGCTTGTATGTGTCTGAGAATTTATTTTTCTCAGTCTTTGGGAAATTACTTTCCTATCTTGTGAGAGTTTAATTCTCTCTTCATTTGTGAGGTTCTGATCCGCTGCTGCATGCCTCTGATGTGCCTACACATCTCTCCAAGTTTTGTTGGGTGACTCAAAGATTATTTTAGCCCAAAATTTGCCAAAGGGGGAGATTGTTGAGGATTTTAGGGTGTTGGCTTCATTTGGTAAAATAAGCCTGATTCCATGATGTGGAGCATGATGTGTGGCACATCAGGTTTCACATCTGGACGCCCTAGCTGGACGCGCCTTTATTTATTTACACGCGATCTTTTGAAAAAGATTTGTTTTTCAAATTAAATCGTGCCAGCTTGCGCGCCAAGGAACAAGATAATCTTTCATGGTTCTGTTTTATTTTATTGGCCGACTTTGATCAAAAAGATTTGAAACAAACAATTAAAAGATTATGATCAAATAAATCTCAAGGAGAATTAACAAAGGCCAGCTGTCAACATTGAAGATCCAAGCCCATGAAACTTGTTCTATATAAAGGAAGACTGAAGACATAATGAAGTACGAAGCCAAGAGTTGAAGAAATCGAGTCTTAGGTCTTAGTCTGTTTATTGTTCATTGTGAGCCTTCACTTGAATCATAATTTTGATACAAGTAAGGACTGAGTTTGATAGAGTTGTAATCTCTAGTGTTCTTTCTCCAAAGCTTTGAAGCAAGGAGTTAGAGTGTGCAACACTCAAAGCCTTTAGGTACGAGTGCATAGGTTTCTAGGAGTGTGTCTCCAAACTGAGTTTGTTATTAAATCCTTACTGGGTAAGGTTGAGGGGGAGTGAGCAGAGGTTCTCATATCTAGGAGTTCCTAGGTAGAATTAGCACGAGTAGTGATTAAGTGAGAAGTTGTAAACGGGGGAGTTTAGCTTTGAATTGATACTACCATAGTGGATTCATCCCTGGATTGGTATCCTCCAGATTAGGGCTTGTTTAAGCGCCGAACTAGGTTAACAAACTCACTGTGTTTTATTGTTTCCTGCACTTTAAATTGTTTACTTGTTCATCAAGTTCAGCATGTTCACGATGTTGACACATTAGGCTACACATCGTACGATTCCTAAAGTGTACACATCGTGCTACACATCTGACACTTGCCACCAGAATTTCAATTACCAATCCACAGTGGTCAAGCATATAATTTATCTTTTTATGAAGTAGTCTAGTTCTCGCATTTGAATGTAAATATTTTCAAAAACTTATCTCATTTAGCTTTTAAGTAATTATGTTATAAGCTTATATAAAAGGGCTTTTTCACAACCTGTAAATTTAATTATTATAGTTGACAAGTTTCCATTATCTAGAAATTAATCTCAATCAAACATATGAAATTATTATAGTTGACAAGTTTTTTGGCAATGCAGCAACAACTTTAATTCCCTGCAAAATTCGAGGTGCTTTCTATGTATTCAGCTTTCATAAAGGGAGATCACACATACTTTGATATTGAGTCATATATACCACAATCTGAGATATATACCACATCTGAGATATATACCACAATCAGAGAATTTTTAGACACACTTCTGTAGACTTTGTTTTTGGTATTAATCCTCTGATTTTTAGAAAAATGGGACCCTAGTAATTCAGAGTTTGGTTGTGTGTAGACTTTGTTTTGGATGTTTTGAAAATGAACACCATTGTTCCCATATATGTTACATGTTTCTCTTAACATTGTGAACAACTTAAGCATCTATGTAAAATTATGTCAATCTAAATGAATTTCAACATCTAGCACTCAAGGTAAGTGATTATTGCCTAAAAAGAATTTAAATGTACTCCACTTTCAAGCAAAGAAAAGGCTTCAATAAACATGTAACAAAATATGAGTACCCCTTTATTCGTATATCATTGAGAAGACACGAGTCTCGTTGATTTTTTTACCAAGAAATTAAATTTTACAACTCAAGACATGTATCATAGACTATTTATTGATGAGACAAATACAGCATAAAAAAATACAACTTTTTGACACACACAAAAAATAAAAATTCAAGTTTAATCACTGTTATAAGCAAAAAAAATTATTTTTTAGATTTATTGAATAATTAAAGTATTTAATCTGTAATATAAATCAAATAATAATTTTTTACTTAAAATAGTGACCAACGAGTATAATAATCCCACAATAAAGAAATTGATTGGCAACTAACTTCTTAATTAAACAATATACTAGTATATTGTTAATTAAAATGTTGCTATTTGTTAATTGATATTAACCAATTATTGTAAAATGGGGTTCGATCCTGATTTTTCTCAAAGTACTCATCCAAAGTGGTGTATTTGACATCAGGATAAAGTTTTGAAGCTTCTACTCCAATTGAGGGATCAATTTCATAGTTAGTGTGATCTCCCTTCACAAATGCAGCCAGACAAATTGCAAAGCCCATCTTTATTAAAGGATGTGGTGACTCTACAAAAACAACAAAACAAATTTGCAATTGTTAAGATGAGAATAAAGATCAATTTTCACCTTGAATTAATAAAACAATAATTATATATTGCTGATGATCAATCCCTTAAATCGATCTCAATTACTTTAAAAAGTTAGTCTTTAAAATTGTACATAGAAAAATATATACATTGGTTTAACAAAAAAAATAAAAATAAATCAATATCACTATAATAACTAACCTTGCATCATCTTCAATATTTGTTCCTCTGGAATATAGATTTTTTTAAGGGTATTATTTGTCTTTTTCTCCCAAAGAGATATTAGGTCATTGTATGATAAGGTGTTCGCAAGAGGACTAATATAGAGAGTTTTGTTCAGGGTTCTTGGATCATCAACGGTTTTGATGGTGAAAGCCGCAACATCCTCTTCAGTATTGAAGATAGCTGTCAATCAAGAGAAAAAAGTTCATTATAATAAATTCTCTTTACTTTTAAACTTAAGCAAAAAATCTAATGTATTTGATCCTACTCCTTCATTTTCTTTTTAACCATTGTTGTTGACCATTTTACACATGCAAATGTATAATTTTGATCACTAATAATTTTAATTATATATTATAACAAATATGTATTTTTTAAATATGATCAAAATAAATTATGCGAATTATTAACATGGTCAAAATGTAACACTTATAAAGAAAGAGGAAATATTTATACAAACTTCGAAGGAAAATTGTGTATTTTACATTTGATATTTCCATCCCCAAGGACAATAACTGCATCTAATGGGGAAGCTGTGTCCATAAGTTGAGACCATGTTGGAAGGAAGTGTTGAGTGAGAAAGTTTGCCACCACATAAGTATGGGGAATTCCTGCAGCCTCAATGGCCCTACGAAATTTGGCCTTAGTGTCAAACACAACCTTTCCCTCATCCACTCCATGGTTTTGATCCACATCATTTCCAAACTCTGAAGGAAAGAACCTCTGTAAAAAAATAATACTAATCAATTATCATAAGTTTAATATATTTTTACAAATAAATATTACATTTTTAAAAAAATTACAAAACAAATAAAGAACTTTAAGGTAGCCACAACAATTTGTTCATATTATATAAAGCTTAATTATCTAATTTTAGATTATTAGATATTTTGATAAAGATCTTCACGTTGAGTTTCATCTTATCTTGTAAGTAATTGCACCATTGAGAAATAGGTTAGATCGAGTTAGGTTTTGTTAAATTTGAATTTGATTGTTAAAAAATTAAAGGTCTGAGTCTATATGGGTGACCTGGCCTAAGCCTATGTAGACTAGGTCATATGTCTCTGTACGCCAACCTAACCTATTCTCAACCCGTCACCATATACATATTTATGTACAAATTTTAACTTAGTTAATTAATTAAGATATGTGTATCAGTTAATTTAAAATTTTAAAAGTGATTTAATTTTATATAAATTGATTTATCAATTGCTTATGAGGTATCAACTATGTGGTAATAATAGACTAATAGTAAGATATTCTATCTTCAAAGTGCAAAGTCTAAATACCTTGAGAGACAATAGTAAAATACATAGTTTTATAAACCGAACCGGACGGTCGGTCCGACCGGTTGAACCATGAACCGGTGACACCACCGGTCCGGATGTTGGACCGCACATGCAATCAACCCGGTTAAAACAAGTCAAAGTCAAACATGTCAATAAATGGGTTCAAACCGGCCGGTTCACTGGAATTCGCACAAGTCAGGAATAAATGAGGAAAAATATTCAGAAAAGTGGTTAGGGGATTCGAACTAGCATCCTCTTGATAAAAAGGGCTTATCTTTGCCACCGCAGCAGCTAGCGTTTTTGTGAAATGATTGCCATTTGCCAAGGTTTATATATATATACAATACTTTAATAATGTTAATTAGCTTACTTTCTTTCCTTTTTTTTTTTTTTGTAATATTTTTTTTATAAGCAAATTTGCAATATGTTATTAAAAAAATATTATATCTTGTTTTCTATCATTCTATATGTATAAAGAATTTGATAACTATCTTTATAATTTGAATTTTAAAAAATGAGCTTGTAAAATTATGATATTATGAAATTTTTATATTTTTTAGGTGTTATGATTTTTTTAAAGACCAGATCATTTGGTTTAATATATATATATATATATATATATATATATATATATATATATATATATATATATATATATATATATATATATATATATATATATATAGTTTAATTATCACTCATTTTATTAAATTATATTTTGCATATGAATTTTTTTAGTGAAGATATATTTTGGTTTCTCACAAATTTTTAATAAGACAATTTAGTGCTCGACAAAAATAAAATTCATATTAATGTCTAACATTTTTATATTAGAGACAATTAATCCTTTGGTATAACAAATCGAGGACTGGTTTATCTCCAATATAAAAATTCACATATCAATTTGAATTTAAATTTTGTTAGAAATTGAATTGACCCGCCAAAAAATTGTGAGTGATTAAAATTAATGTTGACTATTTATTTTGATAAAAATTATATTTTTCTTTGATAAAACTTCACGAATTGACGTAAAATTATAATTTAACTTAAAATTTGTCCCATGAATTTATCTTAATTGGCAGAGACATTGCAGTATATATGTAGAGGTCATGTTTCGAACTCAGACACCCCACTTATTCACCTTAAATGTGAAATTTTTAATAACTAAACTACTTAGAAAGAAAAACCTAAAATTTGATGTACCTTAATGTTTCCAGCTTCTTTAATAGCAGCAAGGATCTTATATTGATCAGATAATTGCGTGTGGCTAATTGTTGAGATTACAACATCCACCTGTTTTATGACCTTAACCAAACTATGTTGGTCGTTTATATCACCCTGAAAATATTATTAAACACCATTAAACACTACCATTACAAAAGATAATATCATCCACAAAATTAAGGATTAAATATCATTGTTGGCCATTTATTTTTTTATTGGTTTTTCTTAATTTATTCCTTCTTAATTTGAGGTATTTACATATCAACCAATGAAAACAAGCCACATAAGTAGATTTGCATATGGTACCCACTACTAACTTGTAACCAACTTTTATATACCGCATGCAAATCTATTTATGTGACTTGTTCTCATTAGTTGATAGATAAATACCCTCAAATTATAAAAATTAAAAGATTAAAAATGCACTTAATTTGATCTTTTTTTATCTACATATATAAGACATTTTGCTTAATTAAAAATAATTTTTAATGTAAACATAAAGTTAGGACTTTAATAGCCTTATCCTTGAACGTCCTGATTTGAGATTGATAGCTGAAGGAATTGAGCAATCTGTTGTTTAAAAAGAAAAAACTAAAATGCTAATTAACTTTGAAACGAAAGAAAACAAAATGTGCATCACATACCAAAACTATGTTGACGCCCAATGTGTTGAAGTTATGGATAATGGATGATTTGTGTGGATTTGAAAGAGTTGATTCTCTTACAAGAGCAAAAGTTGGGTAACCAGCTTTAATGCTAGCTTCAACTATGAATTTTCCCATGTAACCAGTTCCTCCAATTACGAGAATCTTTGTTGTAGTTGCTCCTACAGCCATTGGAAATCAAGTTGCTTAAATATATGATTCCAAAGAAAATATACTATAAGAGGAAAATGTTTTGCATGTGCATATCATGTCATGGAATCAAGTCCTTTTATAGTACTACTATTTCAAAGCAAACAAGCTCGTTTCTACGGCGTGGTGGGGTGCCAATAGGGACATCAAAGTATGCATACTGATTACGGAACACTAAAACTGTATAGTGAAGAATCATTTATGTCGTACGACTTACGACATTGCCTTTAGAGAATAGTAGATACTCCATTGGTAGGGTCGAGTAGGGACGGAACTAGAAAAATTTATTGAGGTTGGCGGAAAATAACATAACATAAACGTCATTAATCGGGGTGGATTTGGACACAAATAATCGGTGGGACTAAAAAATTTAGGTTAAACAATAAATAATAAATAATATTCAAAAAAGTTCTTTAAACAACAAATAGTATATGAAATTACTATTGATACAACATGTATATTAAAAGAAAAACAACAACAAATCAGAAAAATTTTATTAAAAAAAAAAAAAAAACTATATCAAAAACCACAAAATTTCTATTCCAAAAATAAAGAACTATAACAGTTAAATATCCATACCACTATTGTTTGATGCTTCATAATATCATACCTTGGACCAAAATATATAGACCCAAAATTATACTAGTGTATAAATTAGTTATCCACTTTTTTTTTTCTTTTCAGAAATAAAGTCAAAGTTGATTATTATAAAACTAAGTTAAAATAATATTTTACATATAATGAAATATTTTAAATCATCAATAATAGATTATGAATTAATATTTGTACTAATACTTCAACTAATATGTGTACGATAGACTTACGGTCATAAATAATAAACTCTAAATTAATATTTACATTAATATTTGTACAAATATGTATACAAAACGACTTAAAAATATTTATCAAATATATATTTATTTTTTAAAAGAATGATTTGGGCTGAACTGGTGTTGCTATAACCACACCAAGCCTTGAACAGATCCGCCCATGGTCATCAACCATGGCTATCCAAAAGCGGTTAGATAAAATAACATGAATCTCTTCTAGTTTAATAATCAAAATTTTGGATTCGGACTTAAGCTTGAACATATAGTAGAGTTAAAATTCTTTCCAAGAGTTTGTTGTCTATTTAGATCACATGAGAATAAAAACAATTAATCACAAATAACGAATTTACACAACAAAAAAAACCCATAAAAAATAGTTAATGTTTACTATTAATAATTGAATGAAATTTAATTAATGAAAAGTAAAAATCATATATCCTACAAAACCAAATACATATTCCCTTGTTACAAAATAATTAAGTGGCAACTAAACAAAAAAAATAATGTCATTTTCACTTTTTAATGATTTTTTTTTCAATTGTGTCATATAATTATCATGATAAGCAATACTTTTAAGGAACCAAACCAATAATTAGTAGGATTGATAACATAATTGCAATTATTTTTAACAAACAAAATTTCAAATGTATATATACATACGTGGCATTTTCTGTTAGCCTAGTCACAAGAACTTGACAGTATGGACTAAAAATGCAAACGGGAAAAACATGAGGGACTAAATATGATTAAAAAATATAGGGACTAAAAGTCGAAACTCGCGGAAAAGTAAGGATTAAAAACATATTTAACCCTAAATAAAATTTGAATCTTTAGATTCATTGAAAAACAAAGGGTTAAATATGAAAGTTTCAGATTTTAAATTTCACTGCCTTACTCCCTCCTTTTGTCATTATAAAAAATGGTCAAATAAAAACCGAAGAGAATACTAAAAAAAATGAGTGTTTCTGACGCTACGTACTTATACTTATATTAAAAAACAATTATGCAAATGTCTAAAAAATAATTTATGGACCCATTTGAATCACCTTAATTTTTATCTTATGAAAAATAATTTATACAAATAAATACATAAATTCTCATTAGTAAAAATCATATCTTTATAAGTTATTATTTCATAAAACACCTTAACAAGACTTATCAATTATGCATAAAAGTTTATTTATTTCAAAAATAAATCTAAATCTATTAGTAAAAAAAAAAAAACTCATCTAAATCTAAATTATTGTTATACATAGCTTTCAGCATGTGCAATTTTTCAACACAAGGTATTGTACATGAACTAGCATACTTTGCGTATACATTTAATCAATATTTAAATATGATATTTCAGATAAACAGACTTTGTGCTTCAAAAAAAAAAAAGACTTTGGCTGTTGACGTACAATTTCATAGAAGAAGTTTGTGATGTTGTCGGTAGCATTGACTTTTTAAATTTACTTCTTTCACCCTTAATTATAAATAAATCCTTTTTAAAATTATTTTTTTTACGAAATAAATTTAAAATTAAATTTAAAATTTACTTTTTTTAATAAATTTATCATCAAATGCATTAATCTATTTACAATATATTAAAATAAATTACTACCAAAAAACATCTTTTGTCCTTAGCACGTTTAATAGTATTTCACCATTTATACCCTCAAAAGTAATTTTAACTCTAAACTCGAAAAAAAAAATACAAAACAAAAATAACAAACAAAAAAAGAGAAGATAAACATAAAACAAATCTATTCATAAAAAAATACAAAAAAAAAAACAAAAAAAAAAAAACATAAACATAAAACATAGTTATAACAATATACATGGGACAATAACTTAAATAAACTAAATGTATTCTTCTAATAAATTTTACATAAAACTACACGAGACAATAGCTTTAATAAAATAAATTTTCTACTTTAGTATATAATATCAAAATTACAAATCAAGAAAAAATCAATAAGTATGTGCATTTACAAATAATTTTTAGAAGCAACAGAAGAAACTACTATTAAAAAAACAAATTTGTTCTTATCAATTCTAACGGTGTTTCGAGTTTTGCGCCTCTAAATGTAATTTTAACTCTAAACTAATAAAAAAAAATCTGAAAGGTACTTTCCACTAAAATAGCATTAAAAACTACATCTCTCAACAAAAACAAAAAAAAAATAAGCATAAAAGAAATTTTTCATAAACATAGCAACGAAAACCACTTCTAAAAACAAAATAATAATCCAATCTATTTTAACTTCAAAAATTGGAAAAAAAAAATTAATTTACACATAAAAATAGAAAAAAATCACCATAAAAGATACGTGCCAAAAATAATAACTTTTTTCTAATAAAAAAATAGTAACTCAATTTAACATATAAAAACTTATAAAGATATTATTTTTGACAGTGAAATCTTATGAATTAATAGGCGTAAAAAAAATTATGAAATAACATAAATGTTTATTTATAAATTATAATCATAAAGGATTTTCATAAGCTTAAAAATAAGCCAAATTCAAACGGGTCAAATATATTAAAGGAATTACTACTAAAAATCTTAATTTGTCCTCATCAATTCTTAAAAATATTTCAAATCTTCTATTTCGTAAAAAAATTAATTATATCTTCCAATTTACTAATATAATAGTTAAATTGTACTATATATTTATTATAAAAAAAATTAACTCTATTTTTGTCTACTTTTATATAAAAAATACAGGAGAAGTATATTATTAATGAATATATATTATATTAATAATTACAGGGTAAATATATATTATAATAACACACGGTACAATTGTTTTAATAAAAAAAATTAATTATACACGGGACAATTTCTTTAATAAAAAAAAGGAATTTGTACAAAAAAAAATGAATTGAATAATATATTATAATAATACACGGAACAATTGTTGATGAATATATTATTGATAAATATATATCTACTATCTACTATACAACTTAAGAAATGTTTATGTCAGGAAAAAGTCTTTATTATCCTCACTCAAATTTTCACTTCAACAAGTAAAATTTTAAGGATAAAAACGTTATTTCTGCATAATTTGAATTGTTGTGCATTGGAAACACAATGGAACAGCAATGTATGACACATTTCCTACAAATATTGCTGCCCAATGTTGACAAAACCAAACACCATCCTTTTTCTGTCCTTTTTAAAAGATTTTGTAATCAAAATTGTATTTAATTTATTTTTTCCTGACTGATGGGACTACAAGTCCATCATTTTTCACTTCTTTCTTCCCCCCACGCATTTTGAAATTTGAATGTTCAAATTTTATATATTCTTTCTAACTTCATATTTCTCTTTTCATTTTCTCATTCCCATTTTTGCTCTCATTCTCTTTTTTCCTTCTTTCTTCAGCACATTACTATTTGTACCTTTCAACACATTTCTTATTTGTATCTAATAAAACTTGCTTATTTTATTTTGCAGATTTTACATGTTAAAGAAAGAAGAAATACATGAAACTTCATTCAAACAATGGTAATATAATTGTTTCTTCATTTTTGGTTGGAAATTTTCAATACAAAAAGTAAACAATATGCTGATATTCAATAGTGCTATGTTCACAGATACTATCATCTTCATTGTTATTTTCTTACTAATCTGTTTTAAATTTGTTTGCAGGAAAAAATTATAAAATGGGTGTCCACATAATGGCAAAGAAGAAGAACAAACACTAGGCATGTTAAACTTCAAATCTTTTGAATTAAATAATAAGATGAAATTAAATAGATCAGAAATCTTTCAATATTTCTTGATTTTTCTTTTATAATTTTTTTATAAAGATTAAACAAAAAATAGAAGAAAAAAGATGAAAAAGATGTAACTTTAAACTCTCCATTTCTTATTTGTCTCATAAAATAAAATGCAAATTCACTAAATCTTAAAGAAAAAAACAGAATAAGAATCACTCACCTATTTAATTAACAACAAAATAAGAATCACTCACCTTTGCTTATTAAAAAAAAAAAAACACTCACCTTTTAAATTTATCAACAAAATGAAAGATGAAAACAAAAAAAATTGAATCACACCGTCGCACTATATTTCTATTGTTCATGAACTTCTTTTCATTCAAAGTTTTGACTCTTTTTCTTTATTTATTTAGGCACATATGATGAGAAGATAACAACTTTGGTTCAATGGCGGAGACTTACGGCGCATGATTTGTAGTTGCTCCGGATGTAAATTAATGATTTTGATAGAATTATTTTGTAATAAATGAAAAAATAAAAAATTGTAACATCAGAAAAATCGAATTTTCCAAATAGAAAAAGTGGGTTTGCAAAATAATAATTAATATTTTCTAAAACAAACAAAAGATCAGATCCAAACAAAAAATATAAAATCTGCAGAATACAAACATAAAAAATCTGCATAATATACTAAAAAAAATATCAAACTCGGTTTTGCTGTTGTTGTTACATGTATTCCGGAGCGGAGATTGACTTTTCCGGTACGGAGGTTGTCTTTTCCGGTACGGTTGTCGTCGGTGAAGATGTTCCGATCTTGATTTTTTCTTTGTGGGTTTTGTAGAGGAGAATGAGTAGATTCTTTATATGGTGACTTTTTAAAAAAAAAAATAGTCTATGGCGGTCAAGATCTATACAAGAAGGTGGCGGTTGAGAAATTTACAAACATCTCCGGTCTAAAAATAAACTTGACAGAAAAATATATAAGGAGGAGAAGATGAAGATGGTTGTAAGAAAAAACAAACAAATTTTCAAGTAAGCTCCTTTTACAAATTTGAATTGATAGAAAGATAGAGGAGAACAAGAGGATAATCAATATGTAATTATTTTGATTTAAAGGTCATCGGAAGAACCGTTTTTTATCGGAAGGAAGTTTTGGCGGTGGTTCACGGTGGTTAGGTAAAACAAAAATGAGAGAGAGAAATGTATTGCAAATAAGAGACTAGAGTGGGACTTCCGTGTAGTATGGGTTTTCTTTCTTTTTACTAATAGTCTTTCTTTTTCATTCTTTTTATAAAGTTTTTATCTCTTTTTATTTTCTTTTGGTAGATTTAAAGTTTTTATTTTTTTTTATAGAATAGAATAAGTGTGTTTAGATAAAAACAAAAAATAGTACCAAGCGTGGTGCTGTCAGTGAGTGTTGTTTACTGGAGCAACGCTTACATGGGCATAAATATTTGAGCACACCACTTAGACACACACACAAGTCAAAATATTTAAATGAAAAATAAAATTATCACATCAATACACATTATTTCAATCCTTTTATCTTTATTTTTTTTTCTTCATGTGAGTGTGCCTAACAATTAATATTTGGGCTTGTGCCCATATAAAAATTTCTCTGTTTACTGAGCTGGGCAGTGCAATAAGATATTGGAAAGTGCAAAACAAAATTGATTAATCATTTTAATAATATTATGACAAATTTTAATAGGGGAAACCATTATTTTGGTCTCTGAAAGTGTAAATCACCATCACATTGATTCTCGAATGTATCAAAATTGCAAATACGTCCATAGTATCTCATTTTATAATAATTTTTTGGACTAAATTGATCAATAAGAAACACATTCGAGGTGATAAAAACAATTCACAGGGAGGTGAGAATTTGCATCGCTCATAAAATTTTGAATATCAATTTTACAAGTTATTATTGATAAAAATCTCACAGGGAGACAACAATTTTAATTGCTAATAAAAGTGTTATAATCATTAATACAAGTTATTATTGATAAAAAAATCACAAGGAGATGTCAATTTGCATCGTTGATAAAAATTTTAATATCAATTTTACAAGTTATTACTAATAAAAATATCATGAGGAAACTACAATTTTTATAGCCGATAAAAGTGTTTTAATCACTAATACAAGTTATTATTGATAAAAAAAATCACGGGGAGGTGACAATTTGCATCGCTGATAAAAAATTAAATATTAGTTTTACAAATTATCACTGATAAAAATCTCACGGAAAGACTACAATTTTTATTGCTGATAAAAGATAAAAGTGTTATAATCACAAATACAAATTTTTATTGATAAAAAAAAATTCACGGGAAGGTGACGATTTGCATCGCTGATAAAAATTTTAATATCAATTTTACAATTTATTACTAATAAAAATATCGCGGGGAGACTACAATTTTTATCGCTGATAAAAGTGTTATAATTACTAATACAAGTTATTATCGATAAAAAAATTCACGAGGAAATGATAAGTATTAAACTTTACACAAGTTAAATATTTGTCCCAATTAAATTAGTTAAAATATTCTCATCTCGAGTAAATTAGTTTTCCTTTGAAATTAACATGAGATTAATCCAAATATAGAGCTAATGTTTCTAATTGATGCATAAAATGAAAATTAATTATTTTTATAAAAATTCCTATATATAATTAAAAGTCAGAATAATCTCAAAGTTATTAAAAAATCTACTAATTTTACTATTCATAATTTTATTCTTCTATTCAACCAATCAAAAATTAACTACATATTATTTTTTTATCCATCTAAATATATTTTTTTATTTGTATCCACGCGGCTCTTCGATCCAACGCCTCTGACAAACCAACGACCCCACGAAGTCGAACGCGCGGAACGCGCGCCCGTGCGGAGGCACGGGTATATTACTAGTTATAATAATACACGGGACAATTGTTTTAATATAAAAATTTAATCATACACGGGACAATTGATTTAATAAAAAAAGAATTGAATAATAAATTTTTATTATTATTAATTATAATTTATTGCACAAAAATCATACACGGAACAATTGCTTTAATAATTTTTTTTACTTAATTTAATAAGTTTTACAAAAAAATAGCAGAACAACGTTAATTTTTTTTTTATTTTTTTTATACACTATGTCACTTATATTTTAACAATATTTTATAAAAAAAAATCGATAGACCCGTGCGAATGCACGGGTCTCAAAACTAGTTATTAAATAAAATTTTAAAAATATATTTGCATATATTTAAAGTCGGGAGAAATATAAAGTGTGTAATATTTGTAGTTTATCGTGGATATAAATCTCACTAACATAAATTTATTGTTGTTTTTTTGACTAATAAATTTATTGTTGTTGATGTTGTCAAATCTATACAAAATTGAGCGAGCTTGGAAAATTAAACACATGTTATTACTTATCTCCAATTTCTCAAGTCCATGGGTGATTTGGAAAGCGAGGTATGGAAAGAGATGTTTCACAAAAAACAGACTTGGTTGTTAACAATTTCGTATTCGTATAACAACTTTGTGATACCGGTAGCATTGACTCCTTGTAAATAAATACATTTTTTCTTTGCTCTTAATTATAAATAAATACATTTTTTTCAAAAATTTTATAGAATAACTGTTTTATTTAATGTACAGTACATTAAAAATTAAATAATTTTTTAAAAAAATTATTTATTTATGTTTAGATAAAATTCGTAGATTTATTGTGGATATAAATCTCCCTCACTTAATTTATTGTTGTTGACAAATCTATATAAAAATTGTACGTTGATGTTGTCAAATTATAAAAGTGAGCGAGCCTGGAAAATTAAGGCACATGTTTCCAAGTCCATGGGTGATATGCAAAGCGAGGTATGAAAAGATGTTCCAAAAGTTGACAATTTCATTTAAGAAGTGTTGATGTTTGAAGAATTAACTCATGAATTGTCAAAAAAAAGAATTAACTCATGAGAGAGTTGAATTAATTAGTTGACTTAATGGTTAATTGAAGGAGTTGGAGGTCTAATTTCAAGTAATAAAAAAAAAATTAACATAACAATTAACATATTAAAAATTTGATTGAAAAAAAAAAAAATATTAACAATTTCATTAAAAAAAATATAAAAATTTAGTTCATGAGAAAGTCTTGGGTGAACATAATAATTTGGTCTCTCTATTTGATCACACATGTAAAAAAACAATAGAAATAGAAAGTGATTAATTAAATAATATGTGTTTTTGTAGAGACCAATTCTATTAAAGATTCTATTAAAGATTCTGGAAAGAACAACAACACTTTAATCAAATGTTTATTCACAGGTTGTGTTGAAGGACCGTCTTCCTCAAACAGTCTAGTGGTTCAATTTAAAGGAGTGCTATCTTTTCATAATTATTTGATATTATTGCATCTAGGTGGGAAGCTTTGTGGTGTGGACGTATGGTTAATTGTGGAAGGATTGCTCAGTGCCTGAGTTGGTGGAGCAAGGGTGGTGGTCTTTTTAGTATTTGAACCAAATTCTCTTCTTTTTTCTTTTTTTTTTTTTTTGTTAATAGGTGTTTATTATTATTGTATGGACGAGTTTTGATTTATTTCTCGTTAATATAAATTTTCTCTATTGTTTCTTTTAATGTGAAGATTCGGTAGTTTACCTTTTCATAAAAATTTTGACTTAAGATTTTATATAACTGATGACGTGACATGTAAAATAAGGGGGTAAATTAAAATTCACAAATATTACAGGAGTCAAAAGTACAAAATCTTAAGCCCGCATATTCAATGAGAGGGTAAAGAACGAAATTTTCATTTTACAGAAGGTAATAAGAAAAAAATATATATCATAGAGAATAAATCAAAATTCGCCCATATTACGAGGAGTAAACATTTAATAACCCTTTGGTCAAAAAAAATAAATTTAATAACCCTATTTTATTCTTAAATGTGTCAATATATTTATTGATTAAATTAAAATTACAAAAATTGTTAGTAAAAATGGCATGACATCCATGAAAGTAAAAAAGAAAATACAAATAAATAAATTGTATCGATGAATATACATCAAGTCATATAGGCTATAACTAATTAGCAATCAACTAACAAGTCTTTATATTATTACATCAAATCCAGAGTCTCAATTCTTTTAAAAACATGAGAGAAAATGATAGTTCATGGACTGAATTAATGGATTATTATTAATAGTTTAAGGACTATTTAGTATATTTCTATGTTTATGGGTTAAATTCGAGAGAATTAAAGGTGTTGAGTGTTAAAGTTGTGACATATAAGTGCAACATATTTGATACAGTTTATAAGCTTTTGATGTTGACTTTAGTCTTACTGGTAGCAACTGCAAACATAGAACATGTTTTTTAACTATAAAGTTTATGAAAAGTCCAACTATGTACTACCTCCGTCCCAAAACAATGGTCTTTATGCATACCAATGTATAATTTGCATCGTTAATAAGGAGTATCATATTGTACTTGAATGGAACAAGATACAAATGAAAAGTATCTTATCGTACTTGAATGGTACAAGATACAAAATAGAACATCCTTCAGATAAGTTTTAAAGCGACCAGTGACTGCATATTGGGCATCACGAGAGGAGTTGTTTGTTAAAATAAATGATATTAACTCAGTCCAATATGGAACCAATCTGAGATGAGAACACTAGAGAAAACTAGTGAAGAAGCAGGTTCAGAAAATGATAGTTAGTTGAGATCCCCTAGTGGATAAAACCGTTGCCAGAAGTGTTAATTGTGATAGTACTGCAGCTATTACAAAAGTTGAGAATCGCTACTACAATGGCAAGAGGCGATTATTAAGGCACGAACACATAAAGGAATAGAGAGCTAGCTACTCTCAAAAGGAACGATTAAGTATATCATGTACGTACTGATAAAGAATTAGTTAATCCTTTGACGAAAGGACTAACAAGAAAGAAAGTCTTAAATACATCTATTAAGATGAGACTAATGCCTATAGCTCACTAGTGATGGTAACCCGACCTAGCTGACTGGAGATCCCAAGAAATAGGTTCAATGGGTAATAACAAGTCATAAAGTGATAGAACATGCTATTAGAGAAAATAAAGAAAGCATGATTCCTGCAGCGAATAGAGGATGAGATAATAGAAACTCTTAATGAGATCTATACTCCATATGGAGTGGAGTGCACAGCTACATGAGTACTCTTGATAGACTCACCTATGCGAATGTGGAACTGAGGCTGGTTCCTATGGAATTTGGGGCAGAATACCTAGAGCGTTCGTTAAAACTGGGATAGACGTGCAGGGCCATAAATGCACGGGCTTTTTGAATACACTTTAAGAAAAGGTTGTGTGTGGGTTCTATGTCTGAGATTGAGTTCAATGCTACGTGCTACTCATGTTAATCAGAATTTTACCCGCTATGCAAAGGTTCAAGTTGTTGGCAACACCTTTGTTTATTAGCAACCTTATAGAAACGTTTTGACGTTATTATTGAAACCATTTTTTAAATTCAAGTAGGGGATTGTTGGAACATTGGTGTGAATTGAAAAGAAATTGGAAGGTTGGAAGATTAAACACTAAGTAATTAAACTTTGATCTAATATTGTGTGAATTGAAAAAATAGAGCGTGGGGGTCCCACATAAAATAGAACACACATATTAATAGTGTTTAAATAGTGGTATTTAATTTTAAATACCTGACAATGATGAAAATAATAATAATTATTATTTTTATTCATGGATATCACTTCCCATAATTTTAGCTTATGGTTATTGTGATAAGATTGAGAATTCAACTGAATTTCCTATCTTTCCCTCATTAGTCTGTTATTGTGGATTTGTTTCTTTTGATCTCATCCACAAATGTTGTTGAACGGATTATTGGATTTGTTTCTTTTGATCTCATCCACAAATGTTGTTGAACGGATTATTGAATAAGTTTCTTTTTTATCTTATCCATTAGAGTAACTGATGTAGCAATTTTTGCTAAAACAGTTACAAAATCTCTCTATAAATAGAGGACTCCACTCAGTTCAAAAAACACACCAAAGAGTTTCTATTGAATTGTCGAGAACTCTTTCTCTCTTCTCCCTCCAGCTTGTGTTGACGAGCTATTCTTCTTCTCATCTCCTTTTTTCTGTCCCTTCGGAAATAAGAGTGTTCTTAAGACCTTAGTTCCTATTCGATATAATGTCCCTTCGAAATAAAGAAAGGTCTTAAAAACATAGTCACTTTGATGATGTTTGTCTCTTCAGAATAAAGAGTATTTTTAAGATCATAGTCCCTTTTGAAACAAGAATGTCCCGTCGGAATTAAGAATAATCTTAATAGTATATAAATATTCTTTTAATATTTTTTCTATTTTGAGGAGAAATTAAAGTTAGAATGGTGGTAACACCATATTTGAGTGGTCGTAGTACCATATTGTTTTGAGGAGAAATTAAAAAGTCGAAATGGTGGAATCACCATATTTGAGTGGTCGTAGTACCATATTGATAGGAGAACTTAAAAGTTAGAATGGTAGTAATACCATATTTGAGTGGTCTTAGCACCATAATAGAGTGGTAACAATACCATATTAAAGTGGTTTCAGTATTAAAAGAGTGGTCTTGGTACCATATTGAAGGTGTAATTCTCGAACGGTTTTCTACGGTGCAGTAGTTAATCGCACAGTTATAACTGTGCTTGTTTTATCCTGGAGGCGGCGTGGTTGATAGTCTACCTTGCACAATTTCGGGTAGTGCCACGAAATGTTTTAAAAAGAGCGACCTGGTCGTGACTCAACCTAGTAACAACTTCGGTAGATATTCTCTTTTAAAATAGAATTTGGAAAACCAAATTAAAATAGTTTGGAAATCCAAAACCAACATATTTGCATATATTTAAAGTCGGGAGAAATATAAAGTGTGTAATATTTGTAGTTTATCGTGGATATAAATCTCACTAACATAAATTTATTGTTGTTTTTTTGACTAATAAATTTATTGTTGTTGATGTTGTCAAATCTATACAAAATTGAGCGAGCTTGGAAAATTAAACACATGTTATTACTTATCTCCAATTTCTCAAGTCCATGGGTGATTTGGAAAGCGAGGTATGGAAAGAGATGTTTCACAAAAAACAGACTTGGTTGTTAACAATTTCGTATTCGTATAACAACTTTGTGATACCGGTAGCATTGACTCCTTGTAAATAAATACATTTTTTCTTTGCTCTTAATTATAAATAAATACATTTTTTTCAAAAATTTTATAGAATAACTGTTTTATTTAATGTACAGTACATTAAAAATTAAATAATTTTTTTAAAAAATTATTTATTTATGTTTAGATAAAATTCGTAGATTTATTGTGGATATAAATCTCCCTCACTTAATTTATTGTTGTTGACAAATCTATATAAAAATTGTACGTTGATGTTGTCAAATTATAAAAGTGAGCGAGCCTGGAAAATTAAGGCACATGTTTCCAAGTCCATGGGTGATATGCAAAGCGAGGTATGAAAAGATGTTCCAAAAGTTGACAATTTCATTTAAGAAGTGTTGATGTTTGAAGAATTAACTCATGAATTGTCAAAAAAAAGAATTAACTCATGAGAGAGTTGAATTAATTAGTTGACTTAATGGTTAATTGAAGGAGTTGGAGGTCTAATTTCAAGTAATAAAAAAAAAATTAACATAACAATTAACATATTAAAAATTTGATTGAAAAAAAAAAAATATTAACAATTTCATTAAAAAAAATATAAAAATTTAGTTCATGAGAAAGTCTTGGGTGAACATAATAATTTGGTCTCTCTATTTGATCACACATGTAAAAAAACAATAGAAATAGAAAGTGATTAATTAAATAATATGTGTTTTTGTAGAGACCAATTCTATTAAAGATTCTATTAAAGATTCTGGAAAGAACAACAACACTTTAATCAAATGTTTATTCACAGGTTGTGTTGAAGGACCGTCTTCCTCAAACAGTCTAGTGGTTCAATTTAAAGGAGTGCTATCTTTTCATAATTATTTGATATTATTGCATCTAGGTGGGAAGCTTTGTGGTGTGGACGTATGGTTAATTGTGGAAGGATTGCTCAGTGCCTGAGTTGGTGGAGCAAGGGTGGTGGTCTTTTTAGTATTTGAACCAAATTCTCTTCTTTTTTCTTTTTTTTTTTTTTGTTAATAGGTGTTTATTATTATTGTATGGACGAGTTTTGATTTATTTCTCGTTAATATAAATTTTCTCTATTGTTTCTTTTAATGTGAAGATTCGGTAGTTTACCTTTTCATAAAAATTTTGACTTAAGATTTTATATAACTGATGACGTGACATGTAAAATAAGGGGGTAAATTAAAATTCACAAATATTACAGGAGTCAAAAGTACAAAATCTTAAGCCCGCATATTCAATGAGAGGGTAAAGAACGAAATTTTCATTTTACAGAAGGTAATAAGAAAAAAATATATATCATAGAGAATAAATCAAAATTCGCCCATATTACGAGGAGTAAACATTTAATAACCCTTTGGTAAAAAAAAAAAACATTTAATAACCCTATTTTATTCTTAAATGTGTCAATATATTTATTGATTAAATTAAAATTACAAAAATTGTTAGTAAAAATGGCATGACATCCATGAAAGTAAAAAAGAAAATACAAATAAATAAATTGTATCGATGAATATACATCAAGTCATATAGGCTATAACTAATTAGCAATCAACTAACAAGTCTTTATATTATTACATCAAATCTAGAGTCTCAATTCTTTTAAAAACATGAGAGAAAATGATAGTTCATGGACTGAATTAATGGATTATTATTAATAGTTTAAGGACTATTTAGTATATTTCTATGTTTATTGGTTAAATTCGAGAGAATTAAAGTTGTTGAGTGTTAAAGTTGTGAGATATCAACTTTAGAATTATGTCAGAGATGTTCAATATTGTGACTCAAACTAAAATTTGCAAAGTTATAATTATATATACTTTCAAATCTATTTGTAAAATTTGTGAAAACATATAAGTGCAACATATTTGATACGGTTTATAAGCTTTTGATGTTGACTTTAGTCTTACTGGTAGCAACTGCAAACATAGAACATGTTTTTTAACTATAAAGTTTATGAAAAGTCCAACTATGTACTACCTCCGTCCCAAAACAATGGTCTTTATGCATACCAATGTATAATTTGCATCGTTAATATATTTAGTTTTCTTCCATGAAAGCTTATAAAAATTTAATACTGTGAATTGTTTCTGCCTTGAGACAGGGGGGTGTATATTGATGTGATGTAATACGCAAAGTATATTTAGTGTATAGTTTATGAATTGCTTGACCTTTTTTTCTTCTTCAACTATCTTATATTTATAGTGTTTTTCAGAGTTCGTGGATGAAACTTAACTTCCCCACAAACCCACGTTACAGGGCAAGATCGTGGATGAAGGAAAGTGTTTCCCGCACTTTCCACTCCTTCTCCATGATCAATCGTGTTTAAAGTGAAGTTGATCATCGTGGTTAGGGAGAAAGTAATTGGACCTGGGAGAAAGACATTGGGCCGCCTTCAGCAATAGGGCGTGATGCACCCCTATGTTGGAGTTGGCGAGGCTCCCTTCTGTATTTGGGCAAGACGCCGTTCCCCTTGTTGGGCCAATTCTGTCTTATGGGTGTTCATGGGCTTTCGTTGGATATGAATTTATATTTAATGTGGGCCTGAAATCTCATGACCGTTACATAAATATATTCATTGAGACATATAAAACAATATTTTATTTGCTAATATTTATTTTTATACATTAGTAAAAAAATACGATCAAAATAAATGTCAACAGTCAACAGAGACAATTGTTTTGGTACGGAGGGAGTAACAAAATGAGTGATAGATGTTCTTAGAACAGTTAACAATGATGTTATTTAAGCTCATTTTTAAAAAAATAAATAGTAGACAACTTTTATTGTAAATGAATTACATTAAACAAATTACATATCATTTTTTTTTTGTTAGATAAATTACATATCATTTTCAGTATAACTTAGTTTATAATTTTAACCATACCAATATTTTATGTGTGAATTCGTCCCTAATTATAATGCGAATATTTGGCCTAAATAATATATTACAACAACTTTTGATATATTTAAAAAATTCCCATACCCTTATTTAACTGAGATTATGATGTTTCGAAGGTGGATGTGTCCACTGCTTCATGACCATGGCCAAATTCTGCCGGTCGTATTATATATCGATCTCCCTGTCAAATATTAATCGATCATTAAAACCTTCCAACTACCAAAACAAACGTAATGCTTCAAATATTAGATCCGTCGTTATAAGGCTAAATTTTTTACAAGTAGTTATCAGGCACCACCACACCTTTATTAATAATCCGATTTATTGATGATTCCTTACAACCAAAAAGGTATATAATTCCTTTGTTTTTAATAGCACCAACCAACAAGACAACCTGAAAATTACATGACATTCTTGCGATAAAGACCACAAAATATGTTCACCATGTTTAATAGTATTATCATGAAGAGCCTGTTAATTAATGGTTAAGATTGATTGATCATAATTGATTGATGAGGTGAGACTTATTTTATTATCACATACGAAGATTATTATAATATATTTTAAATAGAACAAAATGAATTAATTATAATTACTAATTTTAAAACTTATTTTTTCATCACACTAAAAAATAAGGATTTCAGCATGAAAGCTTTATTCATTTAGCTTTTGATAATCCTTCTTACAAGATTTTGACGGGTATGATGCATTCATGGTTCACCAAGAATTCCACCATTTTTTTTTTGTTAGATGATTCCGAGCGTGGATCCTCTCCAGTTGAAAATAAACTGGAGGATGTCAAGTTTAATGATCCACCCATCAATTAAATATTTTTTTATGTCAACCACAAAAAACAAAAAAATTTGAATGGTTATGATTTCACAGGAGGAAACTTTAACGGGAGAGAATCTCCTCTCGATGATTCCACCATATTTTTTTGCCTATCATATTAATCTCTTATTTTATTTATGCTCACGAAATATTGACAAGTTGAGTTTGTTAAACTATAAGCAGTACTACCAACCTATAACTACACACTCTGACACGGACACCGCATTATGACATGACACGGATATTCTGACACAGCTATATATATGATAAAATTTTATTTTAATTATCAATTTATTATTAAAAATTTTTAAAAATATTCTAATTAAAATTAATATATTTAATTCTTCATTCATAACATTGTTTCAATAGATGTTTAACTTTTTTAGAGTGTCAAAGCAAATAAATTTTTATTTTTTTTTGGTAAAACTTGTTTGACTATTCCGGCAGGTCTCGTACGAGTGTCATTCAAGTGTTAGACACCGCGACACACTACCTCCTAAAGGTGTCCGTGCTTCATAGTACCAACAAAAAGAACAAAGTGAGACTCATAATCAATCCAGTTGAGTTTATTTGGATTTATTTTATTAAAAAATTTAAAAGAAAAAAGGGCGAGTCATTATTTTCTTTTTCCACGTTACAGCGTGTCTAAATTTTTCGTAAACAATGTTCTTCATAATATTAAGCATTATTCAAATAATAATAATAATAATAATAATAAGTACAATCATACAAGTGAGTTGAACACCATATCTTTACTCAAAATCTCAAGTTATTAGATTTACGGATTCACTCGGTTATAAAATGTTCAATCTTCATATATCTAAACAATGCGAGCACTACAAGAAAATCGTAATTTACTGGCTGCCATTTGGCAGCCACAAAGTGGAAAAAACGGCCAATAAGTAAAAAATCTAGCACATTTACCGGCGGCCACTATCGGCCGGAAAAAAGGCACCGCAAACACTTACTAGCGGCCAAAGCCGCCGCAAAATAATGACAAAAACTGACACGCATTTATCGGCTGCTTAGGCGGCCACAAAGTTGTACAATTTTTAAATAAAAAAAAATCACAAAACCGGTATTTGAAAGGCAGTATTTGCAAAATCAGTGTTCACAAAAAAAAAAAAAATCAATATTCAGTGATCTATGCAACTTATATCCCTCTGCGTTTTTTTTTTTTTATTCCTTTTTAGATCTATGCAACTTCCAGATCTAGCAATATTGTTTTTTTTTTTAGAAGCAAAAATATTTATTAGAGCTACTTACCACAAGAAGTGCTAGTAGATAAAAGAAACAGAACATAAGCAGTACATAAGTTCTTATGGGTTTCAACAAGGATAACCCCCAAAACACAAACACACGCCCCAACACTACAGCAGCAAAAAACAAGGCTTAAAAGCAACAAACACAAATTACAGTCGCAACAGACAAACACAAACGAACAACTCATAAACGAACAGAGAAGAAGGAGAAGAAGGGTGAAATCGGAAACGAAAACTAAAAAAATTCCACCGCCGGCTTCCTTCTCCGATTTGGTTCGATTGGTAAGAGTTTTGAACTTTTGGGGTCTAAATTTGGGAATAGGGGGTCGAAATGAGTGGTTTTGATAAAAAAAAAAAAGTTTGGATTTTGGTGGTGGTTAGGGTTCCAGCGCGCCGGTGTTTATGCATTTTCTGGGTTTTGATGAATAGGGAGGGAGAGAGGGATCAGCAAGAGACAGATTGAGAATGGAAAAAATGAAGTTTTGTTTTTGATTAAACCCATTTATACTTCTCCCTTTTTGGACAAAAAACCAAGCCCAAGTTACAAAGATATCACGCGTGTGCACCCCCTTGGTACTCGCTGTACCCCCCTTTTATCTCTATTTTTTTTTTGAAATTTTGTGGCGGCTTTGGCCGCCAGTAAATGCATTTGGCCGTTTTTTTACACTTTGTGGCGGCCAGAGCGGCCAGTAAATTAATACTAAATCCGCCAATAAATTGATGTTTTCTTGTAGTGGAGAGTTTTCGTAAAAAAAAATGCAAGAGTTATTTCACTTTACATTTCACAACATAATATTCTTAATAGCTATCAATTGAGTTATATTGAACATAATATTCTTAATTAGAACAGAGTCATAGGTACAACTAGAGATTTTATTTTTATAACATAATAGTGGAAGATATTTACAAAATTTCTCATTTCTATTATAATATCCGTTAGTTAAGTAACAAAAGGATAAAAATAAAAATGTATATAGGATGCGCGAGAAATAAATAGGACGACAAAAAAAAATCTCGTATAATTACTTATCGATTACAATCCATATCCAATTTTATTGGGCATATACCCAACTTCAAATTATTTGAAGCCACATTAATTTCTTATATATTTATTTTTTAGTTTTAAGTGAGTTAAATTTTTGGGTAAATTTCATCTTATGATACAGTACATACATTTTTTTATGGGCTCTTAGGAATTTTCTTTATGTATAATAGAACAGTGATTTTCCACTTTGTGAAGTACTAACTTTACTATTGTTTGATCACATTTGTAAAGGAATCTTTTCGTGTTTATATCTTGGCCTTTTATTCCTTGGACATGCAAATATTTAGTCCAAGTGTGGATTGTTAAAGGGTAGAGAATGAGACTTGAGAATGGTCCATGATCATCTCTCATCATCCACATAAACAAAGAAATTAAAATCAACAAAATCTTCGCTATAGATGAGAGACAGGTCCACCAATCTCTCCATTATACATGACTTGAAATGAAAATTGAAGGAAACATGAGGCTCTTAACTCAAAGATAAAATATATACACCATTGTTGTCCTTGGCAATCTTAGTGGTCCCTATAAATAACCATCAATGTAACCTAACACTGAAAACATCCTTTCATGCATATTAACTATTAAGACAGGACGAATATATAGCCATGCCTTTCAATAATTTGGGCAGTATATTATTATAATTTAGATAAAAGTAGTTCAATAGATTGCAAAAATAATTATGCCCAAAAATGAAATTGAACCATCAAGGAATAGGCAAATGAGACAACGACTTTAGGTCAAAAAACAGTTTAAGTCTACCAATCGTTAATTAATTCAGTGGTGATTGACGCTGAACTTGGTAAGAAGAACCACAGTTCGATTCCCGCAACTGCGATCGGAAAGAGGCTGGAACCACTTGATGTCATAACTAACCCCCGAACCATATTAAACTTGTGGTGAATAAAAAAAAAACAGTATTAGTCTTAATATCTCACATACTAGTAAAAGGTTCAATCTAAAGTACTAATAATAAAAAATGGTTCAAACGCTTTTGGTCATGCAATGAAATCTACAATTTACCAACAAAAGTATGGTGATTGATCATCTAAATCTCATTGAAATGCAGCATTTTATCGGTAGCAAGTTTTCGATAATATATTTTGACAGATTTGAACATACAAGGAAGAGATGACCAATCACCTTCAAGTATAATGCATAACTAGAAACAACCTCCCCCCCCAAAAGAAAAAATTAAGTTCAGAGTGTAACTTTCAAATAGAGTTTAAGGGCCAAAAACGAAATGTTACTAGGTATGGAAGAATGGGGGGTCTAAAGAGGAATTTTCGTTAGAAACTTTAGGATGAGATAAAAATGGGCTTATACTTGGGCTGGCCCTTTGGGGTCATGGACATGATTGATGTGTAAGACAGTTTCTCTTCTTACCCCACGCAAAAAATTTTGAAAAACATGTTATGAAGTTTTTTTTCTAATGTAAATTTCAATAAAATTTACCCTAAAATAAATTCGAAAAACATTTCCCGAAATTTTTCAAAGTAGAAAGAGAAATTTGAGGGGGGTGGGGGGAGTAAAACTTGCGATCGTATTAATTTGTTTGATTATGTGATTGACACGTGGAAATTTGCGCAATGTGTATATCGTGGAAGGAAATGGTGATTATGGAAATGGGTCTGGAGATAGAGATTATAATTTGACTATAACAGAAAATTTATAATTTTTTACTATATATTTTCATTCCATTTAAACGATTTAAAACAGTTACATCATGAATAAATATTCTATTCAGTTTGATAAATGGTTCTTTCTTTAAAACTTTGAATCAAATTCAATGGAAGGCAGTTGAATCATGAAAAATGGATAAGATGCTTTGCTCACAAATCTTTTTTTTTTCCTTTTCAAGTGGCTACATTGTAACTTGAATGTCCAAAAGAAGGTGAGTGTAACAACATATACTAAAATGATCTTATTTATAATAAGGAGCAGTATACAGCCAAAATATGTTATGTACTTTAAAAGTAAAAGAATTTTGATACGAAGCATTTGGAGTGAGCTCATCCAACAAATAATGATTGAAGATCTTGTTTACATCTCCATCTTCATATTGTTAGCTTCAACCATACCTACACTCATAAAACAAAACATTTAGAATTACATTAAGAAATAGCCTAGTACAACTGCTTTTAAACAATTTTACTTAGTCTAAAATAAGGTTGCTTGTGAAATAGCCAATAAGACCTGAGGTTGCTTGTGAAATAGCCAATAAGACCTGCTATTATTTTAGCCATTTTGATTCACAAAATACAATTAACTTCCGGCCTCGTATGTGATTTCTGTCTTGTATTACAAGCAACTTAGTGAGCTATTAGTCTTAGAATTTGACTCGGACCTAACTCATTATGTCTTTTTCAGACCTTATTTCATCTACTGTGAGACTCTTTCAATTAGCACTGATATTTTTATGTTATACGGCCGTATTCATTGAGTAAAGCAACAAAATGTTGGAGAGTCCGTGGGAGTGCCATAAGCAACAACGGGTCAGTGTTCCAAGACCACAAGAGTCCAGACACTACATAGTCACCTAAACTCTTGGATATAGAGGTCGGTCACCACACTTATATAATCAACATTTAATCCATCCATGACCGATGCAGAACTAACTACTCAGACTTAAACCAAACACAAAATATCCCAAGTTTCTTTCTAGTTGTAGGAGTAAAAAATAGTGGGGAAAGGAATAGAGAAAGCAGATAAAAGAAAATTGATGGAAAAAGAATCTCCATTTTGATGAAAATTGACTTATCAATATCTGTGGGGCTATCATTCTCTCACGTCTTTATCATGTATGAAAATCCAATATGTCTTGCTTCTACTTTCTACTTGTGATAGCAAGCTAAGGAAAAAAGTGATTTGACATGTCTTAAATTTATAGCTACCTGTGAATGGCTGAGAAGCAAAGGATATTGATCGTCCTTGATCAAAATCCACATTATGAAGATTTTGAAAATCACCTTCCCAAGTTGAGGAGGGTAGGATATGCTGCAATACACATAAATTTAGATCAATCATAGAAGACTAATCATTAAAACATGAATTAACAATATTTTAGAGGACTGAAACATACGGTGAAAACTGATGAGTCAAGAAAGATTTCGGGTAAAGATGAAGATGTTGGTGCATTGATGTTCCTACGAAGCCCAATTTCGGGAGGGATTATCCCCATATTGTTTATTAATCCGCCACAACATGAAACTAGTTGTTGTGCTGAATTGAATTGAAGATATGCAGGGTTAGTCATTTCTGATGGCATCCCTATAGTTGGAAAATTTTGAGTAAACACCTGGAATCATCAAATAATATAAGAGCATGTTAGGATGCAAGCTAAAACAAAAGAAGGAAATCAAGGTTTTAAGTCACGTTCGCAATAATGGGTTGTCTCACAATTCGCGATATTGTGGATAATCATGATCAAATGTTACCAATATAGGCTTAATCGTGGTGACCAATACGATATAGCCTTAATTGTGGTCAAATGTGATTGATACAGTCTTAATCGCTCTGGCGAGGCTAACATCATAAATCATGATGCAGGATCGCGGTTGTGAACCTTTTATCCGAAACATTGAAAGAAACATTGGCTAAAGTTATACAACTTGCATTACATTTACCTCTTTGGCAAACAATTCATCAATATTGAAGTCAAGTCTTGGGTTTACAGCTGCTAATTTCATCGACAAGAACTGCATTTGGTGATAATGTAAAGTAAGTTAGGTAGAATTTAATTGCTCCTAAAATAACTTCAACTTAATGAAACACTATCATGCACCTAATAAGAGTAACAAACAAACAATTACATTTCTTATGAAATGTCCAAAGGCATAGAATGAAACAGGACTAAAACTCTAACCTCAACTTGTCTTTGAAGAGACTGAACATAGTTAATGATTTCATCAAGCATTCCAGCTTTGCCCGCAATTTTGTTGCATCCTGGCACTAAATCTTGCAAATACTTCATCCGCTCACTTATTTTTTCCCTTCTAACCTGCACAAAACAGAACAGAATATTTGTATTGAAACTCCTAGTACCAAACAGAAAAAACATCCTCAACTTACCAATCTTGCACCAAATAAGTGTCTATTTCATTTCATTGTAGAAATTCTACTGTTAAAACAAATATTACCTACTAATACTATCTAAAGTAATTTTAGTAAAAATGTAAATGTTGACGTAACATTAATTTTGCCTCCAAACATCAATTTAACTATAAGTGATTATAACATCTAATTAAAAAAAAAAAGTGATTATAACAAATATTACTGATAATGGGTCAACTCATAGTAAGAAGTTGATTATTACAGTTATTAGTTAGTTAGATTAATATTTTTCTCCTTAACACGAAGCTCAAACCGGTTAATCTAAAAACTCACTCAATAAGAACTTGACTTTATGAGAGTCCGATACAATCGTAAAATGATCATTAATGATGCTAATGTTATTATTATTAATAACAATTTATAATATTTCATAAAGAAATAAAAAATAAAAAAACAAATATTATCAATTTTGTGAAATGAGTTTATTATTCACAATACTCTTTGACTTTGTTAACCAAAAATACATGACAAATTAAGAGAAAAAATTGTTAAATTTACTCACTCTTTCAGCTAAGCTATGACTATCAGTGGCTTGACCACGACGTGCACGAACATGAATGTAATCAGGTTTCTGATTCTGAACCTCAGACCCTTTCGAATTATTATTATCATCACAATTTTCTCTCTTGTTAAACTTTGCATTCTTCTGAACTTTTTTTAGCTCCGTGATTTTGGATTCACCTTCTTCTACACACACTTTGATCCTTTTATCTTTTGAATTGATATCAACCTTATTATAAATTTTCCTTTTCTTAACGGTTTCATCTTCAAATTCAAACCCGTTGTTTTCATAATCCGGGTCAGGTTTCATTGAGTTAGCTACGATTTCGCCGAGAGCAGAGTCGCAACCGAGCATCATAAATTGTTGTTGTTGGTGTTCATTTTGAAACTTGATTCTTGCTCTTTGTCTTTCAAACACTGTCATGTCGGAAATGGTTCCTCCTCCGACTAGATTACCCGAAGTGTTCAGACAGTGTAACATGTTTTCGTTGTTCTTGTTGCCTGCTAAACTACACAGTGGTTGGCAATGTTGATAACGTGCGCTATGTTCTTTGTAGAAGAAAAGAGTGAAATGAAAGTAGAAGCTGGTCAGTGAACATATATATATAATAGAGTGGGGGTGGGGAATAATAAAAATAAATGATTATTTTGTCAAAAAATAATACAGTAATTATAACTCATTTGAGTTGGTATCATGATATCGCCTTGAACTTAATAGAGTGCTCCTCTTAAGGTTTCATATTAGATTTTTTTTTTTTTCTAATGATAATTTGGGTAAGCTAATATAACTTCTTCAAATAAAATAATATGAAATGATTTTTTTTTTAAATGAAGATTGATTTTGGTTTTTAAAAAAAATTTTGACGAACAATTCAGTTGACAAAAAATAAATTTTGAATTAGTTCTATCATTTTTATATTGAAAATAAATTAGTCTTAATATAAAAATTTTTGCAATTTATTTTTGTTGAGACATCAAAATATTTAATTTAGCTTTAGAAGATTTATTTGAAAATTTTTTGTAAAAAAAAAAAAGATTTATTTGTAAATTTGTAAAGAATTAAAAAAAAAATTAAAAATTGGGCGGAGAATGGCGGAAAGAGTGGCCGGAATTATTAGGAGTGTGGGTGGGACAGAAAGCCAACCGAAGTATCCATAACTGAGGCCGTGGGCTATGGGTCCCAACTGATATGACTGCCACGTGGGCGTGTTCCATACACTAAAATGCCACTATTTTTAGTTTTTTATTTTTATTATTCTTATATTAGATCATTTACAATTGTTTCAATACTCGACATCACTTTTATATTTCACATTATCTTCTCTCTCTTTCACCAATAATTCAACGATCATTCAACTTTTACCTTCTCCAATGGTTTTTCATTAAACACTGTACCCCACCAAGATTAAGATTAAGAGTGTAAAAAATATAATATATTTTTTTTTTTGTGTAAATCAAATGAATCAAGTCTCTATTTATAGAGAAAAAAAAATTATGAATTTTGGTAAAATAAAATTAAAAAATTAATTTGCAATGAAATAATTGAGTTCAAAGTAATAATTGGATAAAAATTCGAGAAGCCAATCAGAGCAAGACAACTGTCCTCCGGTTGTGTTTCAACTGTGTTGAAAGTTTTCAACTTCTCTCTCCTCCATGTCACTTTCAACACCCTCATCGAAGAACATTGCCTTATTGAAATTCAATTCAACATCATATTCAACTTATCACATAGGGGGTGTTTGTTTCATGGATTGCAAATTTATTCCAAGGAACTTGACTTGGGAATCTTTCATTCCTATGTTTGTGTCAAATTTTTATAAATTATGCCTAGGAATTTTTTATTCCAAGGAATACAATTTACACATGACTTCTCCACTTTCTATTCCCATGTTAAAAGGGTGGAAATCTTATATTCCCATAGGAATTAAAGGTAACCCACCCATAACTCCCCACTCCCCCATTATTTTTAACTCGTTTTGTTAAAAATTTAATATTTTAAAATTTTATTTGAATTTATTTTAAAAATGTTCCAAGGAAATTTATTTATTTTACCAAACACATTGAGTGGAATAATATTCCAAGGATTATAATTTTAATCTCTGAAACAAACACACCCATAGTCTAGTATCATTCAATATATTCTTATTATTTTTACTATTTTTTATTTTTATTATTCTTATATTAAATATAATATGTGGGATTGGAGTCCAAACTCACTAAACTACTCTCTAATTAAAAAAAATTAAAATCATAAATAAAATTACTCTCTATTTAAAATTTAGTGTAATTTAAAAAATTTGTGTACAAATTAAGAAATACTGATATTATCAAAGTTGATATAATATTTTTACTAAACTAATTTTATTAAAAGTAGTGTAAAGAATAATTAATATATTAGAGGACAAAATTGAAAGGAAAAAAATTAATTTATACTAAAAATTGTAAATGGTTTTTTTTTTTTTGGAATATAGTCATTTCTTTTTATGAATAATACTCCTTCCATTTGAAAATATAAGTAAAAATGAGTCAAAAAGCATGATATATTTAGTTAAAATTTATACCAAATACATTTATTTTAGTTGATCAATTTTTGCTTTATATTTTAGAACGGAGAGAGTACCCATTTTAAAATAGAGAGTGTATTTCATGTAGACCATCTAATTGTTAAGTTTTTGTTTTTTCCTTTTAAAAAAATTTGTTAAGATTTCTTTGTTTTGTTATGGTAAAAAAAAAATCATTGTTTTGAATAAAAAGAAAATTTATTGAATGGAACACATACCAATACAAACATTGAGCCTATCTAAAATTGAAATTTACTCTGCACATCAAAACGGTGGTTAAGACTCTATTGTTTTCTTCATTATTTTAAGTATGGAAGAGAATAAACAACTTTTCTTCACGGTTGTACTTTGTACTATTTGCCGCACACGTAATCATTGTATTTGAGAAATAAACAAGCGAACCCAGTTACTTCCTATAGACATTGATCAATGCATTTTTAGTGCACTTTTATTCGTCCTGTGCTATGGCAATTTTATGACTTTTCCTAGTATTTTAGTGTTTTTATTATGTTTTCTATTTAGAGTCTACTTTTACTAATATTTCAGTTTTGCTATTTATTTTCGTAATAAACAGTAGTTTGACACATTCTCATTGTGCACACTATATCTGGAGCTAGGAATATAGGATCGAGGCGTTCTAAAATGCGTTGTAAAGCTGAGACATAGAGCTACAACTTTCATGTTGAAGTTAGAAGCCAATTCGGAGCGCAAAGGAGTCAAATAATTGCATTTATGTTCCAGACGTACTTGAATAATTATTTTCAACCCAAAAACTAATGTTTTCGGCCCAATTGTTTTATGGCCTGTTTTGCGTGCTGTTATAAATAGGAACATATGACTTAGGTCAGGACCACTTTTGATTCACACGGAAATAAACCCTAAAGCCGACGCTTGCTAATGGAGGACTAATCTCTTTTATCAATTCGTTGGTGTAAGGAACTCGTTTAAGGTTCTTGAGGTCTGATTTTTAATAGTAATATTGTTTCTCTATTTATGCTTTCTGTTATCAATTCCTTTCATTATTTCATTGTATGAATTCGTGTTAGATGATTGCTTAAATTGTTATATTCGAATTTTTACAGTAGAGTTATTCGTTTTAATCCATCGCTTGTTTAGATTAATCCGAATAGGAATTGATTTAGTTTTGCCCTTAGCAACAGGTTGATTGAATATGTCATGATATTGACTGTGTTCTGTGACGCTTGTTCACTTTATATGGTTGGTTGAACGCATGAGATGCTTAATTGAATGAATTCGTTTTGTAAAATTAGTTGTCGCTTGTATGATTAGTTTTACAAATCAACCAAAGCATAATTACAAGAATGAATGTTTATGAACCTGTGATAGAATTGAGAACGAGTTACCTAAAACCAATGAATTGATTGTGTTTATCAATTGAATTTCGTTATTATTATTACTTTCTTGTCTGCGAACAAAATCCCCATATTTTATATTGTTTCTAATATTGTTAAACTGATTGTGAGTCTTTGGGAAACGACCTAGGTTAATTACCTAGTACTATTCTTTTAAAACATATTTTTGATCACTAAATGACGGTGATCAAATTGGCGCCATTGCTGGGGACTCTTAATTGATTTAGGCAATATTAGATTCATAGTTACTGTGTTCTTGCGTTTAGGCTTTAGTTTCTTCACGATTTTAGCCAATTCGCGACCTAGAATAAAAAATTCTGTTTTCTGAAAAATTGTGTCCGATTGTAAATTTGTTTTGTCTACTGGGAGCAGAAAAATCGTGCGATCATTACTCCCTAACTCTTTCGCTTCCAAATTTCCAAATTCGTATTTTTTCTATTTTTAATGATTTAATTACTGTTTTCATAGTTTTAGAAAATTCCAAAAAAAATTCCAAAATTTTTATTTTCCTTAATTAGAATAGATTTACCGTTTTTATATTTTTCTGAATTTATTTCAACCATATCTCTTTCTATCGTTTTGTTTCTTCTTAAATATGAACATTCTCACCATTGTTGTTGCAGATGATTCAGTCTGGCTACTAGGTCTACTTGTTCTAACTTATTTGATTTGAATCCTGAGATTGAAAGAACCCTTCTGCCCCACCAGCCAACCTTTCATTAGCAAAACTTGTCCAGCAAATGGTTATCAGTAACACACAGTACCAACAACGAACAGATGCTAGCATTCAGCACTTGAACACCCAGATGGGTCAAATGGCTAACGCAATAATCCAAATGCAGCAAGCTCAAGGATCAAACCAACTACCCGCCCAAACAGTTAGTGCAATTACTTTGAGATAGTAAATTTGAAAATTGTATGCTTGATCTAAGAGCAGGTATTAATGTTATGCCTACTTCTATTTATAATAACCTTGATCTTGGTCCTTTGCAGCCTACAGGTTTAATCGTGCAAGTAGCAAACAGGAGCAATGCCCGCCCTGCTGGAAAGGTAGAAGATGTCTTAGTCCAAGTCAATGACTTAATTTTCCCTGCAGATTTCTACATTCTAGACATAGAGGGAGAAACCAAGTCCAGCAAGGCACCCATCATTCTAGGCAGACCGTTCATGAGAACGGCAAGAACAAAAGTTGATGTTTATGATGGAACCATGTCCATGGAATTTGGTGACATTGTCGTTAAATTTAATATTTTTGACGCCATGAAACACCCCTTGGAGGAGCACTCTGTCTTATATATGGACTTGATTTCTGAGTTGGTTGATGATACTTGTCCTGAATTTCTTTCTAAAGACTTTCCTTCATTGTCTAATCTTAATGATACTAACTCTTGCTTGGCTGAGAATGCTTCTACTTTGCAGGCTAACAATTTTATTAAAGGTGAAGGTGAAGTTAACTATGAAGTGTTGGATTATGCCTTCAAATCCATGAAACAAGGTGCATAAAATGGTGTAGAAACAGACCTGGCGCAGGGCAGGCGCGCCGCGCCAAGAGGAACCTGGTTAGACCTGTCAGCTCTGCCTGTGGCGCAGCTGCGCGGGGTAGGCGCGCGCGTCCACGTGTATATAAAGTGTTGTTTACGTTTTCTGAAGAAAAGAAGGTGTTTTTAGGGTTTCTGGAGCCGACACAAAGACTAGGGTTAATAGAAAAAGTTCTTGGGAAGACTCTAGGGTTGGGGAAACACTCTATCACCTTGTAAACACTTTGTAATTGAATCTCTTGGTCACGGGGAGAGATTTGGGACTAGTGTAGAATTAGGAAAACACTAATTCTTGTAACTTTTGTTGAGAATCTCATTGTAATCAAGGTTTCTATTGATAAGTGGAACAGAGAGGGCTACCCTCCCCCCAGATTAGGTTCATTAACACCGAACTGTGTCAACAAATTCTATTGTGTCCTTTACTTTTCGCCGTTTATTTGTTCGTGATTATATTGCTTGGTTCTCACTGTTTTGGTTGCTTAATTTATTTGTTCCACACATCAAAGGTTATTGGTGTGAGTTTCATCGAATTCACAACATGAAGTTGTCTGTGCAGTTGAACCTCTTAACATTCCGGCTGCACCAACCAAGCACTTCCACGATAAAAAGATTTTTAGGAAGGAATTCTCTGTTGGCCAAAAAGTCTTACTGTTTAATTCTTGTCCAAAAGTTGTGGATGGGAAACCTAGACCCAAGTGGATTCTCCCCTTTATTGTTATTAATGTACTTCTTCATGGTGCAGTAGAATTAAAAAATGCAGGTACAAAAAAGTTGTTTAAGATAAACAGAAAACGTCTGAAGCTGCTTCATAAAAGCTCAATGCCTAATGCAGGAGAAACTGTTGAAGAGCTCGCCTTGGACGAGCCTTCTTACACCCCAGCCGCTGCACCTTAGCTCCTCGGGTGTGTTCGTTCCATTACTCTCACTTTATGCTTATTTTACATTGCGGACAATGCCTGGTTTAAGTGTTGGGGGAACATTTCACAAATAAAAAAAAAAAAAAAATATATATATATATATATATATATATATATATATACAACAAAAACAAAAAAACAAAAATGGTCATGAGTAGTCACATGTTCTAAGGCTAAAGTAGAAAGCTGTAGGGTTGGTGAAATTTTTGGACATTCTTGTTTTGACATGATAGTTTTTGCACCTTTTATGCACAACTGTTGAAAACTTGCAAACTTAGTAGTGACTTGATAAGTTTGTAAAATACACAGTCATTAGCCTGAGTTGTCTGAGTATAGAGTATGATGAAGAAGTATGACTAGGACCAAGTTTGGGGGATTTGCTAGATTACTTGATTGTGGGATCATGGCTAGATTAAAAGATGGGACACTACACATATATATAAATTAATTAAAAATAAATAAGTTCCTGTGCCCGAAACTGGAGGAACAAAAATAAATATGTGGAGTTCATGTGCCTGAAACTGGAGGAACAAATGTTGTGTAGGGTGCTCTATTCGGAGTAACAGGTTGGACTCATTACAAGTGAAATCCCGTCAGGTGAAAAGGTAGAGTAGCACCTAAAGCATAACTAAAATGAACTTAAGTAGTGTCCCTGCGTATAAAATCAAAAAGCCTGTGAGAACAAAAAAAGCATAGCTTGCCCTCAAGCTGAAATCCGAACTTCGACTTTCAGTTGTAGGAAAGAAAAGAAAGCTTAGTATCCTAACTGTGTAATTTTCGAGAAGGATCATGTCATGACTCTGGTTGACGGTACGAGACAGTTCACACACACACGCAAGATTATCATTGAAAATTGATAGATAAGAATTGTGCCGATCTTTGAATTTGATCCAAGGTTTGAAGCTTGATCCTGGAATGTGTTGATTACTTGCGACTTTTAAATTTTATTACTTCATTTTGAGTTTTGCCCGGAGAGCAAAAGCTTAAGTGTGGGGGAATTTGATCAGTGCACTTTTAATAGCAATTTCGTTTCTCTATTTATGCTTTCTGTTATGAATTCCTTTCTTTATTCCTTTGTATGAATTTGTGTTAGATGATTGCTTAAATTGCTATATTCGAATTTATACAGTAGAGTTATTCGTTTTAATCCATCGCTTGTTTAGATTAATCCGAATAGGAATTGATTTAGCTTTGCACTTAGCAATAGGTTGATCGAATATGTCATGATATTGACTGTGTTCTGTAACACTTGTTCACTTTATATGAGATCGATGCTTAATCGAATGAATTTGTTTTGTAAAATTAGTTGTCGCTTGTATGATTAGTTTTGCAAATCAACCAAAGCATAATTAGAAGAATGAATGATTTTATGAACCTGTGATAGAATTGAGAACGAGTTACCTAAAACCAATGAATTGATCGTGTTTATCAATTGAATTTCATTATTATTATTACTTTCTTGTCTGCGAACAAAATCCCCATATTTTATATTGTTTCTAATATTGTTAAACTGATTGTGAGTCTTTGGGAAACGACCTAGGTTAATTACCTAGTACTACTTTATTAAAACTTATTTTTGATCACTAAACGACGGTGATCAGACATTCTTCTGACCTGATCTGAAACTTTAATTGGCGTCGCATTATGCTTAATGCAGATTTTATGTCTGCTCACGCACTTACTTGGAAGAAACCTTCTACAAATTGGCTAAATTGCAATGTTAATGAAGCTATTTTCATGTTATCTGGGGAATTTTGTATCAGTCTATTAGTATATGATGCTTCCATGATAGCTTGAGTTTCTTTGTCCATGCATTTACTATGTATAATCTTTCCCTCTGCAGTTACTACTACTGAATGTGATATTGCACTCGCTTTGTCTAATGACTTTGACAAAGTAATCTTCAACGACAATTAATGTAGTTATTAGAATTAAAGGTCATTGATTCGCGACGACAAATACCATGAGTGTTGTCTACTTGTGTCTATTAAGGTACATAGAAATGATAGACCATCGTCATGGGCCAACCTCATTTAGGCCGAGCACGGCGGATATGGGCCTTCGCATAGTCCAAAACAAGACCCATAAGTCGTCATTCTATGGTGACTAAGGTTGTTTTTTGGTCGAGGTGACACATTTTCAAAAAGCAAAGTCATCGAGAGTGTTGATGGGAAATATGCATGTTCAAGAAAAGTTTAATTATGTCAAGGACATGTTGTCAATACAGAAAAGATGAAGTCCTTGCAATCTTCGAGCATATAATAATTAATATGTCATGCACATGTTTCATTTTTGGCGAGGAAGATTTTATGCTGACACAATGAACTTAGATGCCTCAAAATTGGATCCACGATTAGCGGCACATGACCTGAGGGGATTGAAAATTTGCAATCTATTTCCACGTGTTTCTCTTATTCATGAGAGCTTTTGATTGCCTAGGCTTTCTAGATGCCCTCGGAGTTGCTTCTTGAGGTGGATTGTAGACCGGGGATAAATTATTATTCTTCAATAAGGATCTGATCGGTTGTGAGCCATAGAATATTGTTCAATATAGTTAAATTGTGGCCATAGGTAGATGAATAGATGCAATAATAGTTCGGATCGACCTAATATCATCTTTTAACATATCCCAACAAAACTTTAGGAAATTGAAGTTAAATCCATCAGGTCCATGACACTTATTACCATCTCCACACAACCTTGCGAACTTCCTTTAACGAGAAAGGGGCCACAAGTTGTTATCTTTATCCAACAAAGCATCAAAGGTAATGCCATCAAGATTAAGCTTGTTGTTCCATTCCTCGGAAGAAGAAAAAATTGAATAGAAATATTTTAAAAATATATTAATAATCATAAGTATTTATCCTATAAAAACACTCAAAAAATATGTAAACTTTCAGTATTTAACTCAAAACTCTTCTCTCCAAAACTCTTCTTTCACCATTTAACTCAAAACTCGCCAACAAAGTCTAAGATAATTTGTTTTTGCAAGTTTATTAAGTTTAATACGAAACGTTTGATGATTAGCACACATTTTTGTTTCACATATAGGATTAAGGTCTTGTCCTTAGTACCTTTTCTAAGCATAGTAAGGGCATCCACAATGGAAAACTCAAACTTTGATTACTTAAATAGGTTTCACATGGACACATCACTAATTTATCATTTTTTAATAATAGTACCTAATAGGTACTCAACTCCTTCAATGGAACACTTCTTAAAAAGTTTTAAAATCGATCCCATCAATAACTCCACATTTTTAAAATTGTGCAAGAAAAGAAAGAGTTAAATGAAAATAATATTTTAATGGAAAATAAAGATGGGTCCAAGAAGAGAGAGAGGGTTCTTATTTAAGAATGAGTACCTAATAGATACTCAAATGGGTGGTACTCCAATAGTAGTACCTAATAAGTACTTAATATGTACTACACCATTGGAGATGGTCTAATCCAAGTACTTAATAGGTACTACACCATTGAAGATGATCTAATCCCTTTCTCCCTCATAATAAGCGTCTCGATCACCTTTCTAATTAATTCAACAATGATGGTTTAATGATCATAATATCTCTATGAACGTTTTTTTTAATCTTCCTTTTTATTCAAACAAAAACTTTTTTTAATATATATATATATATATATATAGATGATATTGATGTCATGTCCACCAATAAAGTAAAATTTGTGTCTTTTCTTTTTTTTAAGAAATTTGTGTCTTTTCATTTGATCTGTATATCATGGATTGACAATGAACCGAACCAACTCGAAAATAGTTCGAGACTTTATTCGCTAATTAACTCGTTGAACTTGGTTCATGAACCAATTGAGCTGAAAATTAAGTTCGTTAATTAAATTAACCGAACATGAACGGTATGCAGTTCGACTCGTTTGGTTAATGAATCAGCTCAATATATATATATATATATATATATATATATATATATATATATATATATATATATATTATTTTTTGGTTTGTTTCAATGTCTTTGTTTTCTTGTTGCTTTGAATTAATTTGCTATTGGGATAATTTTTATTGTATTTCAATTTCTTTCTTTTAAAAAAAAAATTAATTTAAAAGGTCAAATATATAAAATTTGACTTTTTTTAACAAGTGACTTTTAAACTATGTGATTCGAGCAAACGAACTGAACCTAACGAGCCGAACCAAACTGCTTGTGAACCATAAACGAGCCGAACTCGAACTGAAAAAATAGTTTGTTTCGAACTCGAGTCAAGTTTCAGGTCGAACCAATTCTTATCGAGTCGAGTTGAGCTCAGACAGATTCGACTCGACTCACTCATTTCCAACCCTATATATGTATAACCTTAAACTAGGGGTGAGCACAAACCCGCAACCCGACTCGAAACCGACATAACCGCCAACATATGGAAGCATTCGGTCGGGTGCGGGTTGGGTCTCGGGTCAACAATTGCGAAAAATCGGTCATGAACGATTGTATACGGGCGGGTGCGGGTCTCTAAAATTCCGTCTCTTCATAAACGAAACCGACCGAACAATTTCTAAAATACAAATTAATTTTTTTCTAGTTTCGAGCACCTATTCTTTCTCTTAATATCATATGTTCTTCACTTTGTTAATTTTATCTATCTTTGATAGAGGAGAAAAATGTTGTATTTTGCAAGCTTTAACTTGTAATATGTTGATAAAGGAGATGTGAAAGATAATATTTTAGATTTATCTTAATTTTTACTTCTCGTCTACTATCTATTATTGTCGTTGAATTTACAAATTTGAAACAAATTAATTTCATCTCATCATTTTTATTGTATATTTTGTTGCATTATGTACGAAATATTGAACGAATTGCCAAAAAATAAATAATTTTTTCATCAATGAAGTTTTAAATGTAACAAAAACGTTTCAATCTAACCCGTTAAAACCGACCAGTTGGACCCGTCACCCGTATAACCCGAACCCGAACAAACCGAAGACGTAAACGGTCGAAATTGAGTCCAAATTAAGAGGTCGCGATTTTTATCGGTTTGACGATTTTCGGCCCGAATCCGACCGAACCCGACCGATGTTCACCCCTACCTTAAACCTAATTAGTTGATTAATGGCCAAACTTAATTATAAATAATGTTGTGTTTAGATGCTCTAATGTTGAATTAATAAAAGTACTCTAATCCTTTCAACGAGTTGCTTGTGTTTGATTAATCATCAAGAAAGTGAGGTTACACTTTAATGAAAGGGATTGATGGATATAAAAAAACAGCCTGTTGTCGGATAATCATCGTCATAGGATAGGAATTGACATCCTACTTAGTTGCTAAGACATAGATTTTATTGTTTTAATTAGTTGCTTGTCATTCTAATAGATTTTAATTAGTTGCTAAACACATATCTTTTGCTTAGAACCAATTTGTGATCATGATACCTCATGTGGTAAGATATGATGCTTTGCTAAATTGCATGTGTCATACAAATTTAACTTTCTCCTCGTTGTTTAGTTCAAATTTCAGAAATAGTAAGTTTAAATTTTACGGATGATCTTATGAGGATCAAAATCGACCTTATCTGGTGATATTCCTCTTCCGTTCTAGTGAATGGAAGGCGGAATTTTATAATTGCAGATGTTTCGACGCTCAAATTAGTAAGAGGTGGAGTAAGGTTTTAAGAGTGTGATTGAATGTACCTGATTTCTCTGCATGAGAGGAGTATTTATAGCCCTCAATGTTAGGCCAAGACCACTGATGAGCATAATGATGTCATCAATGATTGTCGAAAAATGGTTGAGTAGCCTTGATGATGGTAAATGTCCATCATTCCGATGTCGGCCTTACAATATGGTTGGATATTGCGACCGTTGAGCAGGGATACATGGTTTTTGGCCAGCATGCAATTTGGTCGAGCTCAAGGACCTAGGAAGGCTAAGTTCGACGACCTAAGTGGGTTGAGCTCGACGCCTATGTGAATTGTGCTCGATATTAAGTCGTACTTATGCCCAATCCAGAACAACAGTTAATCTAAAAATTTCGTTGATGAATATATAAATATTTTTGTCGGCGCAATTTGAATTCCAATAATTAATTCTTGTATGCTCGAAAATTCAATTTGTCTAAATTTATATTTATCTAAAAATTGGCAAGAGGGCATTCTATCTCTTTCATTTCTATGGAGCCAATTGATTGAAATCAACATTATTCATTAGTCTAAATCATGCTTTGCTTGCAAATATATACAGTCAATTGAAGCTTGAAGCAATAATATTGGAAGGTAAGGGGCAACTAAATTTATAATTTCAAACTTTGTATGAACAAATCCAGAGAGGATGAAGGCAACATCCATTATTAATCACATAATGGACCCTCTCTCACCTAGACCTTCCCTCTCTAACTTTATTTTTTGTTCAAGTTTCTCAATAGGTCCCCCATTTTCTATATATGTACTAGTTGCAAACACTTAAAAATGACCCTATACCACAGCAAAAAGCAAATGGGTCCTCCTTTCTACATCTCATTTCTCCCATCACTTTCTTTGTGGAATACATCAACAGAAAACTACTATGTCCCCCCCTATTAATTTGTTTTTCTTTCTAGTTTCTAAAGTGCTTTCCATTCTTTGTATATTCTCTTTGACTAACTCTAAAATAATATAATTTGCATTCATTATCTTAGGCTTAGTACCAATCAATACAACCTGTACAAACAAATAATGTTCTTCATGTTATCTTTATAATAATTAAAATTAGGCAAATAATTAAAATTTGCATTCTTTTTGTTTAAGCACAATTTTATTAGCATTTTTTTTAATGAAATTTTATTAACATTTTAAGTGCAAACAAAATGTTCTGTAATACCGAAAATTAATATCACTACCTTAAGATGTACTATGTATATTTCGAGCAATTTAAATAATCTAAATACACTCGGCAATTCTACACATTCAAGTAGTTAGCATCTCAGTGGTTTTGAATTGAGATCAAACGTTTTATATTCCAATCAATACAAATTTTGATTATTTTAATTTGTTAAAAAATTATTAAATTTTGATTATATATTTAAAATAAAAAACAAAATTATGATCCTTAAATATGAATCGTCTAATCTCGATTCAACAACCACCAACATGTTAACTACTTGATCGAATGCGTGAATTGCTGACTTCAACAAATCAAAATCTCAATGTGAAATATAATACCCTGCTGTTTTAATTGCATGAGATGAGTTTTGAGGTATTTGTATTTGTAGTTGCTTATCTACCACAATTTCATTTGTTTTTATTTTCTACAATATTTTTCTATCTACCAGGGCTTTTCCCTTTGAAGGCCCACTAAGAATTCCAAAAATGTCCCACATGCACATATATTGGGGAAAAAATAATTGGTAATAATTCTTATCTTATCCAATTGTTAAAAAAATAATAATTGAGGGAGGGAGATGACATATGAGGAAGAGAGCAGCAGATCCTCATCCTATGTACAAAATTGTACAAGGAAGGAACGGAATCCTAGTATATTTAGTGGCTACAATGAATTAAGAAGTTGGGTTCTTGAATCTTGAGATTTTCTTGGGAAAATTTATTTCTCCATTCCTTTAATCCATGTACAAATTATAATACATGATGGATATGCTATGGGCTTCCTTCTCTTCTTAATTGCAAATACATGCTCAACATACATTTTCACCAAACAATATGCATGTATGTATCTACTTACTAAACTTGACTCGCACTTGTCTCGTGAGTATGATTCGGTTGATAGAAATATCATATTTTATATGTAGAGATCGAAGTTTGAATTCATGATCTTCCACTTCTTTATTTTAAAATGAGTGAATTTATATATATTCATTAGACTACTAGACATCAACAAAAAAAAGTTACTCGACCTTCTTACTTTTTGTCAACTATCCGTACACAAAATTCAAGAATTGAACACATGATAACTTGCTTAAGTAGGTCTAAATTTCTTACAGCTTGTATTAGTATATTGTTGATTACTTTTTGTCACACAAATAAAGTCAATTAGAGAGACATAAACGTATTGAACCCAAAAGAAAAAAAAAAGCACAGAATTATTAAGTTGGGCATGACTACCTTAATTTATTTCATATTTGTGACGATGAACTACTAGAGGTACATTAATCATTGTCTCTAGCTTGTACGAGCAAAGAAAATGATAGAATGGTGTATCTTTCTTTCCTTTAGCAGACATAGCAAAGCGTTCGAAAGTGAAAGGAAAATATCGTTACACGCGGTTGGAAACGATTCTGTGTATACAATATTACGTTTACGGGTGCTGATAATTGATTTTGTTAAATTTACGTTCATTAAAAATCAGTTCAATATGTCACTTTTGTTTTGAGCGAGTTTAAATCCACAAATTTTTATTTCTCCACACTTGTTTTTATGGCATATAGATTACATGACAAAATTAGTGCGGTAAAAATAGATCGGACTATCGGACCGGCCCATTAGTCCTATAGTTTTATATGGGCCGGACTTTTAAAAAAGTTTATCGGATCGGCCCCTCGAGCCTATATTTTTAATGGGCCGTCATGGGCTAGCCCCACGGGCTTTTGAGCCGGCTCCTTAAAAAGTTAAAAAAAATATTTTTTTAAAAATTCAAAAAATAGTTTTAGCTAAAAATAAGGAATTTTAGTTACCATTAAATCTTTAGATAGTTAAGTAACATATAAATAACATATATAGTTTATAAACTAGCTTATATTGTAAGATTTTTAGTTATCATTAAATCCAAAGTATATTATAGATTTATAGCTGGAGTATATTATATATTTAGATAATTCAATCAAATAGTTTATATGTTATAAACTAGCTTATAAACTCCGGCTATAAACTAACTTATCAACTATATGTTATTTTTGTTGAATAAAGTCTTATTTTATAAACTATTTTACATTATTTTAAAAAGGGTTGAATATAAAGCGATTGTGTTTTAATATATTTATATAAAGGTTAGCTGATTTTATGTTTTTTTTTGCAATTAATATGTATATTTCAAAGATATTATTAATTTATATTTCATATATTAAAGCTCATTTTACAGATATAAAGCCCAAATTATTGGAAAAAAATTCTCTTACAATATGCAATGGTATATACTCCAGCTATAAATCTATAATATACTTTGGAGTACATAATGGTACACTGGTAGATTAAAATGAAGAAAGAAACTAACGAATGTCACTTGTCACAACAACCAAAAAACTAATAAATAAAAAATAAAAACATTAATTAAATGAACAGTATAAATAATGATAGGAAGAAACATATTTTGAAAATAAGGAAGAAACATGAATCCAGCTATAATAAAATCCAAAATAGTGAATCCAGCTATAAAGCTTCTCTTAAAATAAATGTACGTTTTAATAGATCTCAAAGATTAAGCTTGTTCAGCAGCTTAGAGGATAGCAGTGAAATAGAAGAAAAAATAGAGATTTTCACATTTTTTATGAGGGCTATAGACAAACAAATTTGTATAATATAATAAAATTTATATTATATATACAAGATAATTACACGTGAACAAAAGAAAAATGGCCATTAAATCTTCTTATATAGCAAAATATAATTTTTGAAAAATTGCATTTATAGATTTAGACGACACAACATTAATACTATATTTTTAATATTGAAAATATTATGATAATATAAATTTGATATGAAAAAGTTATTCAAACTCGAGTACATTTTTTTAGCTCTCCCAAATTAGGAATTTTATTTTATTGAAAAAGCAGTGCAAAGTTTTTTTCCTTCCAAAAACCTGTATATATTCCTTTTACTAACTAATGTATTTTATATAATTATTTAGTAATATAATGTGAATTATTCTTTAAAATTTTTGAAAATATCAAATCAAATATATTTTAAAATTTAGGCTTAATGCTTAACCCTAAAAAATTATGCATGTTCTCTAACACCCTCGCAAAAACTCATTTCAGAAGGTCAATATCTTTTTGTTAGTTAATTTTTTTGACAATTTATATTTAGTTAGAAGTTTATCTCAGAAAATACACTTCACGACATTTTTTCCTTTAAATTTGTCAAAATAAATTTCTCTTAATTGTTAATTTTTACTGAGATATTTTATTAATTTAAAATAAAAATTAACTAAGAAAAGGGACGGGCAGATTGATTCTTAAATAATAAATACAATTCCCCATGTCTCTACCAGCACTACAAAAATAGCCAAGCAAATAAAGGAGCTGTTTGAATGCATATTCTTCCCAATCTCATAATCTTAGCATATTCCGTTTTGTTTTCTTTTTTCATCAAAAATATTGACTCACTATCACACAGACATCCAAACCTGTCCTAGGGGATTGCCAAGTTGTACTTCAATGGGTCCGTTAGATATTGTCCCTAGCTATAGTCATTATAGGCTAGTACAATCAAGTAGGGGTGGACAGAGGGCGGGTTTGGGCGGGTTCGGGTCCAAAATTGTCATCCAAGTCAATTCGCAGAGTCAAAAAATAAGGTCCAATCCGCTCATATAATAGAGATCGGTTTTCGCGGGTTCGGATTGCGGTTTAATCGGGTTATCGGGCGGTTTAATTCGGTTTGATCGGTTATAAATAAAATAAATAAATAATAAAATCGATAATAAAGTTAATCTTTGCAATTTAAATTCTAAGAATATGCAACAAGAAATTTGAAAATCATGAAACAAATACAAAATAAAAGTGTTACAAATCCAAAATAAAAATAAAAAGTAAGAAAAAAAAACTAAAATCTCAAATAAAACTTAAAATGTAACATTTGATTTCAGCGAAGTTAGATCAAAAAGATGAAAAAAGATAAGTTTTATGTTTCAAAATGTTCCATGATTGTTTCAGTCTCTATAAATTTGAGGTGAAATGAGAAAGTGTAAAAGAGAGACGAAAAAAGAGTTTAGATTGTGTATATCGCAAAAGAAAAGTGTTAAACGCGGAATTTTGATTTACTAATGCGGGCGGGTTTCGGATCCCATCGGTCCGATTCTCTCCACTCGGACCCGCCCATGTCAACTCTATTCAAACCGAATTTCCAAACCCGTTAACCCGTGGCCCGATCCAAACCGCCCATATTTCTTATTATTTTTTCGGTTTTCTCGGATTGAGTCGGGTTGCGGTTTTTTGTCCACCCCTACAATCAAGTAAACCATTTTCATAAATGTTATACAAAATTATCAGAAATTTCAACAATTGTCAATAATATTTCTTAAAGTAAAAAAAAAAAGTCTTGCTAACGAGTGCTCCAGCGGCATTCTTTAAGCATTCCATTTAAAGAAACTTTTTTATCCAAAAAATGAATATAATTTCCAATGCGTTGACTTTACGCATTCCTATAAAAATTCTATAAAAAAACTTACTATTTAAAATCTTAAAGAGTGTCATGGGGGCACTCATTAGCATTTGCCTAAAAAAAATGCCTAAAAAAAATGATTTTCATAGTTTCTACAAGTAAAACTATAACATGATTTGCATCAGTTGAATACAAACTATTTTATTTCAATTATAAAAATGTAAATGAGTATTAACTTAAAGGATAATTAAGAGTTCTCAAATACATTTATTTATACGCTCACCGGTCAAAAAATTAAGCAATGTGATCCACAAACAAATTACAAACAAACTCAAAAAAATATTATTAGAAAGTTATTATGCAAATTCTCATAGTCATTTCATCCTTCTATCAGTTTCATTTCATGCATATATAAGTAAATGTTTACTTTTAGGTTTATTAAATAACTTATGTATTTGACCTATTAGAGGTAAAATACATTAGTTATTAACTAAATCTAGAAAATGAATTTTTAATTATATACTTCCTTTGTAACATTTTATAAAAAAAAAAAAAATTATTTTTAAAGTACATTGCATAATTAATAGTCTAGATACACTCATTATCGGTAAATCTAAAAAATAAAATTTACTTTTAAAATACATGGATGGAATATAAGACAAGAGGAAGTGTTTATGACAAAGCATATTAATTCACATTCACAAAGTGTAATTGGTAATTATATTTCAACATTTAACCGCATAAATACTTTGTGTATTAAATACTGATGCTGATCTTAGCTAACTACCAAAGCAAAATTCCGACAACATGATTCTTTTGTTGTCCTTATTAATTTGTACTAATAATAAGGTATTCCTATTCCTAAGTCATAAGTCATACACAACTTAATAGAGTAATTCAATTCACTTGGCAATGCTGCAAGCAGTAACATTGAATTGCTTGCAGTGTTGCTGCAGCTGCAACGTGATATACCTGCCACAATGTTTGTTTGAGAGAGAAAGAGATAGACTGTAAAAGGGTCACTGCCATGACAGTGTACAGCTTTGTTCACAATCAATGCTTCTTTCCATTAACAGATTATTGAGAGACAAGATGCTAACTATTCAAGGCATGATAATGACAATATTTTACATTGCCTCAGATATTTTCAGTCCTTTATTTTTCAACAATGTACTTTGATGCTAATAGGAGAATTATAAAAATTTTAAATTCAAAGCTATTTATGTCCACAATAATGTGATTGTGTGAATGCATACAATCTTCTTCTTTTTTTTAATTCCAATTACCTTGAAATAGTGCTCATAATGACCCGAGTCAATTCGTGAATAGTTTGAAATTCGATTCGATAATTGAATCATGAATTTGGTTCATGAATCAAATAAGCTGAACTTGAGTTAAAAATTAAGTTCGTTAAATAAATAAGTTGAACATAAACTATATATAATTCGACTCGTTTGACTCATAAACTAGCTCAATTATATATATATATATATATATATATATATATATATATATATATATATATATATATATATATTGTACACATCAATAAACTTTTCACTTCCTTATACACAAGCCAATAACAATATTTTGAGAATAATTGTGGAATTTTGTTGGTTTTTGTTTTGTAACTTTGTTACTTGTATTGATTTATGCCTGTTTGAATTTTGTACGCATTTATCCAATATACACTTGGGAAGATTTTTATTTTCTTTTAATATTTTCTTTTTCTTTTTTAAAAAACATTTGCCTTTTATTTTTAAAAGATTATGTTATTTGACTTAACGAGTTGAACTTAATAAGCCGAATCGAATTATTTGTAGACTTTAAACGAGCTGAACTCGAATTAAAAAAAGAATTTGGTTCGAAATTAACCAAATTTTAAGCTGAAGCAATTTCTATTGAGTCGAGCTCAAACGAGTTCGACTCAACTCAACTCAACTCATTTTCAACCCTACCTCAGAACTTGATATCTCCCGTTAAATAACATCTTTGAAGTTGATTGATACTATTCATTTATTTTACCGTGTGATACCGTAATGTTGAATTATGCTCCCAAACTCGGATACATTAAAGAATAAAAACCCATATTAACTTTAGAAAATAATAACTTAAGAAAATATGGATAGATGAATGGAGAGATAGAGACTATCACATGAAGTTTTTTTAACAACTATTAACAACAGAGACATGAAAGGCCTAGGATTATTTGGATATGTTTGAAAAGATAGAATTTTGCGGTCACCACTGCAAATAAACGAGAGGGACCATGAGATCTCAAAGAGCTATCGCCTATCAGTATCTTTACTACACTTTATTAAAATTAAAATGATATAATATTGTAAAAAATATATATATATTTGTTACATATTTTTGTTGTTGATCTACTACCAAAATTAATAAACACAACTATAAAGTTTCGAGTTCAAACAAAAAAAATGTTTAATCAATAATATCAATATTGTCAATTAGTTAGATTTAACGGACTGTTACATACACTTTATTTGTTACAGTAATTATTAAGCATATGAGCTTGTTCCCCTTTTCTAGTAGTTACAAAACTGACCCATTTCATTTTATTTATTTTTTAGTACCAACTCATTATGCATTTGTGTTTCTTTTCAAACCACTTGTTTACCTACTAAACATAAGTAGCTGCATATGCGTGACTATGTCCCTCTCTAGGTTGCACCGAAGTGGATTTCTTTTATAAATTAAGAGTGGTGTAAGATTATAAATCCAAAATCAAATCAAATTGTATCATACATGATTCAAAAGAATCTAAAGATTGATGCATCTTTTAATGGGATCATTTTAGATAACCTTGCCTTATAGAGAACGTTTTCCAAATGTGTAAATAATTAACCAATTCTATTTTAAATATTATACTCTTCTTAGATGTGTTATCTTCGTCTAAAATTTTAAAACATTCAATATATAGTGTTTCTCTTATATAATTTTCATTTTGATTATTCCTAAATACTGTATGACTAACAAAGTCTGAATTTCAATTTGCTAAAATTAGCAATTCTACATATTCATGCAACACATTGATGATTATTAAAATCAACATCATACGGTCTATAGTTTGATGTATATATTGATTTTTTTTAAATTAAATATTAAATTTAGATTGTTCGACCTTAATCCAATGACTATCGATTTTTGACGGTATGAATTCACGCATTGATTGTTTAGTGAACAAAATTCATATCCAACAACTCCAGACTTGGATTTCAAAAACTATATTAGCAAAAGTCCTGTAGTGATCACCTTTCCTTGCATTTCCTTTTGTTCCATATTCTAGTGTTTGAAAAGTAAACAACATCGTCTTTAGACCAATAATCCCCCTCTAAAAAGTTATGTACAAATTCACATGATATCTGGCAAGCCATAATAATCAAATAATGAAAATGCTTAATTGACTTATGATTGTTAAGCACAAGTCACCCTTGTGAAGTCATTTCTTTAATCAATTTTTCTTAAAGTTTGCTTTGCTGTTAGATCGTTGCATAAGCATTATCCTTCACTTGGACCCCATCCCCCAACAAACACACATGTGATGTTCATATGCTTTCCAAGACCATTTTCACAACTAAAATACCTTGAGTAATATAGAAAACTAAAAGTAAGTTTTTTTCAAAAAAAAAAACTAGAAATATATTAACAACTTGTTCATGGTAAAATGAGTGTCATGAATACAAAATTTACAACTATAGTCTGAAAGCAGAACAAAAAACAGCAATACAAATTAAAAAAGGTCAAATTTATGGTATACAAATAAGATATATCTTGCAGTAAAAAAAAGTAAGATATATCTTGTATTGTCCACAAGTTGATTTCTACTATTTGATCAATAAATCAAACAATTAAAGAAAATGAGATATGAAGTGATTTATCGATCGAATCGTAAAAAATACTTTTGTGAATGATACAAGATAATTTTATTTGTGTAGACAAAACCCAAAAAAAAAAACACCGAACAATAGATGATCAAAGTCAAAATTTGAGAAATTAATTTTAAACGAATGTGTAAAAATTTGTAGGATACTTCACAGACAACGATGGTGGGGAATGAATAAATCCTTCAATAATATGATGATTATGTTTAGTTAGGTGTAAGCAAAATCAACATAGTTTTCAGAGGCCAAAGCTACGGTACGCATGCTCAATGAGTCTCCTACCGTAGGAGAGGAAAGAAAAACCGAATCTTTAGAGAATATTCCTTTAATATGTTATTTTAAAATTTAATTAATAATATAGAGTTTTGTTATTACAAAGTCAATATTGGTATCAATTAAAATATTTGTATTATTAATTTTTGGAAAATGCTATTTAGTAAGAAAATCTATGGAGAAGAATTGCAAGAATAAATCTCAACACTTGATTACATCAACTACCCCCATGATTTCCACTAAAAGAGGAGATTAAAATTATATCATCTTATAAGATAATGTCATGTGTTATTCTTACATTTCTTCACTAAAATAATTCTTACTAAATAGCAATGCTCTTAATTTTTAGTTTAAAATATATGATGGCTAACTGGATTAACAAGTGGTCTATCGTGGAATAATGCTTAAAATTATCATAAATTCTAACGGTTGTCGATAACATTTTATAAGAGTAAAAATTATGACTCTTCTCATTTTTACGAAAAAAAAAATGATATTATTAACGTCAATTTAATACGAGTTACATATTTATTATATGTTATTTTAATTAAATCGGTGTCAATTAAGTCATTATTTTAATAAAAAAATTAAAATAACAATTAAATTATTTACACTTTCAAACATACATATATTATCGATGCTAATTTAAATATTTTTTAAATACTTCAACTCTAAATATTTTTTAGAAACTTAGTTTTGATGAAAGGGTCATGAACTTTGACTGAAACTACCGATTTTGATCGGATATTTCAAATTAAATCAATCCGACCGTTCAATATCATCTGATTGGACTAACAAACGAATGAAAAAAAAGAATTTTGATGGTCGAACTCCGAATGGATAGACAGGTTGTAATAATAGTCACATCGAAAACCTAGTTTTGATGAAAAGGTCATGAACTTTGATCGAAACTATCGATTTTGATCGGAGATTTCAAATTTAATCAATTTGACCGTTCAATATCGCAATTCGCATAATTGGACTAACAAATGAATGAAAAAAGAATTTTGATGATCGAACTTCGAATGGATAGACAGATTGTAATAACAATCACATCGAAAACATAGTTTTCGATGTAATAACAAAGGGTAATGATCTTTGATCGAAACTACCGATTTTGATCGGGGGTTTCAAATTTAATAAATCCAATCGTTTAATATCACGTAATTGAATTAGCAAACGAATGAAGAAAAAAAAAATTGATGATCGAACTCCGAATGGATAGACATATATTTGTAATAATAGTCACATTAAAAACTTAGGGTCTGTTTAGCAATACAAATAAGATAGCTTATGTCTTATAGCTTATAAGTTAAAAGATCTGTTTGGTAACTGTCGTATTACCATGAACTTATACCTTATTTTACTAGCTTATAGCTTATTTTTCATAAACTAATTCAAGTGGCTTATGAGCTTATAGCTTATCATTTTTTATTTCAATTTTACCCTTATATACTTTTATCTTAAATTCATTTTTATCATTGAAAATATATTAATACAATTTAAAATAAAATAGGTAGATTTCGTACTTTTTTTACGCTAGCCTATCCATTATTATTTTTACTATATTGTACATACTTTATTTTTTGTTGTTATATCTCATTTTAAAATGTTATTGTACATAAATATATAAAAAAAAGTTGTTTTCCGTAACAATATTTTATGACGCGTTGTACCAAGTATAATAATTGAAATGAAAATAAATTTAAATAAAATTTCAAAAAATAAAATTTAATTCTATATAAAAAAACTAATAATATATAAAAGATGGGGAGGGATCAAATTACACCGGTGTAACATTTCAGTAATGTTACACCGCTCAATAACGCTTTAACGAATTTAAATTTTACGAAATCTACCATTGGATTGAAAGTTTATATCATATAGATCATCCATGTTAAGTTTTACAAAAAATTAAAATCGTTTGATGTATTATCGGGACAAATCAAGATTAACGGTATTCAATAAAAACGCAAAAACTGTTAATTTTGATTGCTCTCAATAACATACCTAACAGTTTTAGATTTTTATAAAACTTAACATGAATGATCTATAAGATATAAACTTTCAATCAAACGGTGGATTTCGTAAAATTTAAATTCATTAAAGCATTATTGAGCGGTGTAACATTATTGAAATGTTACATCGGTGTAATTTGATCCCTCCCCATAAAAGATATATTAAATTAATAAATTTGAGTAACTAAATTTGAAGTGACTTAAATATTAATTAGATAAAAATTTAATAATGATTTTTCATAAGATATTTTATATGCCCTTTTTTGTCATTTTACATTTACCAATCAGTTGAACCCCTAATTTTACCAAACACTTCAATCAACTTATCACCCATCAGCTATAAGCTATCAGCCATCGGCCATAAGCTAGCTTATCAGCCATCCGCTATTTTTGCCAAACAAAGCCCTAGTTTTAATGAAAGGGTCATGAAGTTTGACTGAAACTATCGATTTTGATTAGAGATTTCAAATTTAATCAATCCAACCATTCAATATCATCTAGTTGGACTAATAATCGAATGAAAAAAAGAATTTTGATGATTGGATTCGAATGGATAGGCAAGTTGTATTAACAGTCACATCGGAAACCTTGTTTTGATGAAAAGAGTCATGAACTTTGACTGAAACTATCGATTTTGATTGGAATTTTCAAATTCAATCAATCAAACTGTTCAATATCTTCTAATTGAACTAACAAACGAATGAAAAAAATAATTTTGATGATCGAACTCCGAATGTATTGACAGATTGTAATAACAATCTCATAGAAAACCTAGTTTAACCGGAGATTTTGTGCGGCGCACTTATACATATTTTTTTTATTAGAAAAATGTTATGATGACATTTGTCTTCTTTATTTATTTAGTACCACATAGATTAATTAATGGAAAATGCTAAACAATAACTCCGTGACACTCTTTAAACATCTTTTTTATGGTAGTTGAAGGAATAGTGTAGATACTCATAATGTACAAAGGGATAGCCTGCAACACAGACTTAACCATATATGTGTGAAGTGAACGCACTAAAAGTGATGTGTTTTACTTTTTGCATAGATTATTTGTTTAAATAAAATGCTTAAAGAGTGTCGAAATACTGTTTAACAAGACTCTTAATTAATTACTCCATTCATTCCTTATTATAAAAAAAAAAATTATTTTTTAAATAATTCAAATATAGGTATATCCAGACTATATCATTGTCTAGATACATTAATATTTGAATCTAGCTACAAAGAAAATTTCTTTTTATATTAAGAAGTGGAGGGAGTATTTTTATTTTTTTTTTAAGAAAAAAAATAAAAAACAGAAATTTAAAACAATTTATTCATCATCTTCATCACTACCACCAACAACTTCATCGGTCATCACTCTCTACATGGCAAATCTGTCTTCTTCTACCTTCTTCATCTTCCTCACAACAACATCACCTTAAAATTTAAACTCAGAAATTAAAACTTAAACCCACAAAAACTCATTCCATAAAAACCCATCCAGCAAAATCGAGAGAGGGGAATGAACACAGAAAAAGGAAACCCAAAAATAAGCACCAATAAAACCCAGCTACTGTTTTAGACCCATTTTGTTGCTTGTTATATGAGTGATTGTTCTTGGGGGTTATTGTGTTATTGTTGTTGATTTAGATTTTTCTTTTAAGATCTGGATTTTAGATGTTGATTAAATATCCTCTCTTTCTCTCTCACGTGATTGATGATAATTTTTCTGGAAAATGATTTTGTTACCCTTTTAGATTTGATAATAATTTGGAAGATGATTTTGTTAACTTTTTCTAGAAAATGGATTTAGATGTGTTAACTTTAGTACATGTGTTTTTCCAAATTTTGATTTAAATTAGTGTTGATTTGATGATGAGAATGATAAGTGTAGTAAAGGGGTGTTGGTTTCATGCATTTGGATGAATGTGATGATGATTTGTTTTTGATGAATTTTCCTGCGTTTGGACTTTGGATCTGGAAGATGAATGTATGAAGATCAAATTCCTATTTTAATCCTGTAATAATAAAACTGTCTATATCATTAATTAAATTTTAAAATAATGCATCAAAGGAATATTCTCTAAAGATCCGGTTTTTTTTCCTCTCCTACCGTAGGAGACTCATTGAGCTCGCGTACAGGAGATGGGGCCGTTTTCAGAGACCAGTTATACTCGACGGTTTTTATATAGTTCTATATTTTTTATAGTTTAATTCACCTAAGTCTAATGATAATTTTATTCGAGATATATTAGATACTAAATATGAGCATATTTCTTTCGGTTGGGATTAAAAAAAATGTTTGATCATACTAATAACCTACTTGATTTGGCTGCGGCATAAATCTTCACATCCTAAGATATGGTAAGTGACCACGTACACAAATAAACATATACTAACTCATTTCGTTAGACTCAACTTTTAATTTTATGTATAATTTCTATTCATTCATTTATTAAATAGATAGAATATGGAAATAGATAGGCCTGTACACCACTTTGGAGTGGTGGAAAGTACATCAGATATTCTCAATTCTCAGGATTAGATGCTCATTTTGAAGTGATTGCTAGAAAAGATGATGGAAAATATGTGCATTAGATTTCTTAGTCCAGAAGACTTTAATGAATTGTTTGGAGCATGAAATGATTAAGTCTTGGAAAGATATGTATAATACACATCAAATTCTGACATGACTAGATTTCTACCTTTGACATGATCTTCCATTAGGCTCGCTATTCTTGGAAAGAATTGTGTGGTAATATTTGGGCCAGAGTTAATTTCAGATGAAAACGGGCTGAAAAAGTACGGCCCAAGCCCGACCCTATACGGGCTTTCGGGGTAAACCACGTATTTTTAGTTTTTCCAAAAAAATATAAATTGAAAATACATTTTTGTGTATTTTTAGAGGAAGTGGATAAATCCCTTGATATCATTAGAGCGACAGGTCTAGGGTTGGGCCTTCATTTGAATATTCGTAAAACGGAGATTTTTTTGGCCTTCTTCTGATGGAAGCAAACTTCATAAGGGGTTGTTCCCTTCGGATATTGGGAGGTGCTGTTAGTCGAGATAGAGATTTTATTGGGGAGGTGGCCATGAAGAGAGCTATCAGGGCTGTTGAGTTAATGCATCTTCTTCCCAAGTTAGAGATCCACAAAGTGAGCTTCTTCTACTTCGGTCATGCATGGGTATCGCCAAACTTTTTTTTGGCCTCCGGACATGCCAACCAATTTACATGGAGGAGGTGGCTGTTTTGTTTGATAAAGAGTTGAAAGCGGCGGTTGAAAACATTGTGGTTGGGGGAGGTCCATTTTTTGGAGATCTACAATGGAGGTTGGCTTCTTTACCTATTAAGTGTAAGACCCGTAGAATTTCAATAGCAGGAATTATATTTTTGGTATATTAATTAGCTTGTGCTATTTGTTTTATCGGTTTTCTGCTTGATTGACTATTCTGACATGAATTTTGCTGAGATTGTGCCTGCGGGCAGTTTAACGTTTGAAAAATGAGCACAATTATGTTATAAGTTTTAAATGAGTTTAGAAACATTTTTGTCTCGTCGAAATGTTGAAAATATTTTTCTATTGATTTTTTGAGAAAACGGGCAAAATATACCCGCCGTTTGAAAATTTTACGGTTTCCGATTTCCGTCAAAATTTAAAATGAAGACTTTAAATATCGACTGTGATGAGAATTTGATCTCATTATATTTTTCCGAGCTAAGGAGCGAAAATTTATTCGGAATAAAATTTATTCGAAATTTTATGGATCATTTTAATTAAAATGTTTACGGTAGAATTTTTTGTTTCCGTAAAGTTTATCGATATGCGAGATGCGACTCGTTTAAGCGCAAGCGCGGTAACTGAGCGAGCTAGTGGGGATAAGATCATGAGAAAATATCTAGATATTTTCATGTAAGAGGTGGATGGCCAAGATTGAAAACACATGGGAGTAATATTAGATCTAAAGGCTAGGAATTATCTATACCGTCTATTTAAGTGGAACCTTGTGAGAAAAGTCATTCCCTTGCCTTTTTCCCTCAGCAACCGAACTCTCCCCCTCCTTTCTCTATATTATTCTTCCATTTTCTTGTGAGAGATGAAAAAGATTTAACCAAATGTTTTAAAGTTCATGAGGGTTCCAATAGGAGTTTGAAGAAAGTTCTAAGATGAAAGTTTATAGATTTTGCTTGATGAAGCTAGTGGTGTCATTAGAATTGTAAGTTTTCAACTCTTTCTCTCTTTTCTCTTAAGTGGCCGTGAGGCCTTTTTGTTGTAGTGATAGAAACTCTAAATTTTTCCTTTGTTAATAGTATAGATCCTTGATAGTTAGTAATAGATCCAAGAGAAATATTGTGATTTGAATTGTTTTATTTTATGCTCAAAAAGATTTGGTTAAGTTTTGATTTTCTTGCTCTTTTCTTTTGTTAATGTTGTTGTGTGAGTTATTGAGATAATAGATCTAAAAGAAAATTTTTATTTTGATCACTTTAAATTTTAGAGATCTTGAGGAAAATTATGAAATGTTTGAAATCAATTTGTGAAATGGTTTTCTTGCAATTAAAGCTAGCCTTACTTGTGTTATGAGTGAAATTTTTGAAATAAAAGGTTAGAAGGGAAAAGCCCTATTTCTATATGAATTTTAATTTTAGGGTTTTAGTAAATTTAATTTAAGTTGAAAGTTTATTCAATTGATGTTGTTTTCTTGCAATTGAAGTAATCACAAGTTGTTTTGGTAAATCAATTTTTTTGAAAGAAAAGATAGTAAAGCAAAAGCCCCAATTTTTATGATTTTTGAAGTTAGGGTTTGGAAAAATGGTTAAGTGTGGAATTAAATCAAATTGAGTTTTCTTTTGAGAAATTATAAATTGTATAAGTATTTTAGCAATGTTTGATTTTTGAAAACAATGATTTTAAGGTTATTTTGGTTCTGGCCGAATTTGGGAAGGGCATTTTCGTCCTTTTAAAAATTATAATTTGTCCTAAAAAGTTGACCATTAAATCCTTCTTTTCGAGACGATGAATTTGGCGTATGGCTCGTCTCAATCCGAAAAAGATTGAATGAGTTATGAGCGTTTTAATTTGTAACTATTTTACCGTCGTTTTTGAATTTAAAATAGTGGTAGAAAAATAATAGAGATTATTTTTCTATGAAAAGAGAAAAATATTTGGAAATCGATTTGTAATTGAAAAGGAAATTCTTTTGTCGTGGATTTAAATTTTAAGAGTTTGACATACGTGAACTATTTCGAAAAAGGTTTTAGTTGTGTACGCGCAAAAAGTATTTTGTTATAAGTCTAACGAGAAAAGTTTTAGTTCGGACTTGTTTAGTTTTAAAAGATTTTGGAACTTATGATTTAAGGCATAAGTTATTTGAAAGAGATTTTATTCTAGAGATGTTTTAAAATAGATGGTTTTTATTTAATGAAACTTTCGAGATAAAAACTATTTTTTAAGTGTTTGTAATTTCAAGAGTTGTTTTGAAAAAGGATTTGGCTTTTTAAGTGTTTTAAAGTAGCTGAGATTTATCTGAGATTTATTTAAATGACGTTTCCGTGATGAGAAACTATCTTTTAAAAGTGTTAATGTTTTCAAGACTTATTTTCAATATGACTTGAGCCTAGTTAGTTATGAGAGAACGACCATAGGCCTTGATCAATTAGTAGCCGAGCTAGGACTATTTGAATGATCAATTAGAATGTGGTATTAACTTAGATAACTTGTATGTTTTAAAAGGTTAAGAGGATTAGCCGAATTGGGGACTTCGTCGAGAGAGAGACGGATATTGCTCGCGTAGCGTAAGTTGATGTGTTAGAAGCTTGCCGAGGTAAGGGCACTTTCTAACGATTTCATATACCTCGAAATATCGAGTGCTTTTTATGCATGTGTAATTGTTGTTTGAATATGTGTATTTGCTTGATGTGATGCAATATGAATTATGAGCATGGTTGTTTTGTAATGTATTCTCGTGACGATAATTTGTTTGAGAACATGCTATATTCTACACATGTTTGGAGTTGTTGTTGTGAATTTCATATGTATGAATACTATGAAATGTTGATGCATGTACTTGATTGAAGATCTCGTTGTGCATGATGCTTGTTGTCTTACATATGATTTTGTTAGAAATATATGTATTCACGTGTGGTTGAGAATTACATATGCATGATTGGTATGTAATTGATGCATTGGCATAGATAAGATGTATCGTATGCTCATGCATTCATAGTTGTGGTTAGAAGACCACCGGGTGCGATTTGAAGATCCACCTTAATCCTGCGGGATTTTATTGAGTACAATACGTGATTAGAAGATCACAGGGTTTGATTAGAAGATCCACCCTAATCCTTCGGTTAGAAGATCGTCGAGATTGTATTGATTAGTGATTAGAAGATCACGACTCTCTGCGGAGAGGTTAAATTCCGGAATGTATGCATGTGAAACAGTCCCGGGTAGGGTGATCACAATCATGTAGAGTCTGCATTGATAGGCTGATTGTGCATTTGAATATTGTTGTGTGTGATTGATAGACTACCCGTGCACTTAAATTCTATGATGTGTGATTCATATGATAAATGAGTATATGCTGCCATGTATTGTATATCTTGTGCTGTGTATTTTTGGTTATATGTTATTTTTAGATCGTGACCCTCTACGAGCATTTTTAGGGATTTATTTGTACCGCGTGGAGAAGCGGCAAGGCTTGAAGTTGTCTGTGGGTCTTCGTCACCCAGTCATCTTCAGTTAGAGTTTAAAGATCAGCTTAGGGGTAGTAGTTTAAGAGTCTCGTTTGCTCTTATTTATTGTCCGCTGTATTTATATTGAAATTGTATTACGATAATTATTTGGAATAAATGATGTCGCTATGTCTGTTTAGACATAACGTTTGGTTCTAATCTTAAACTTTTATTCGTGAAAACAATTTATAAAAGAGGCATTGCATTACGATCGTTATTTTGAAAATGGTTTACTCTGATTTAATTTAAGTGCGATCGTGAATGTTTTATTTCAAAGTCTTTGTTGTTTAAAAAAAAAAAAAAAAGTGCCTACTTTTGGGCTTCGAAAATCGGGGTGTTACATTGTGGTATCAGAGCTCGGCGGTAGATTCTCGCAAAAGGGCTATGAGTCGTGTGTCCTAAGCTGATCAAGAGTCGGGTTTAGTGGGAGTAAGTGCTTGAGTCCTTATGTGTTATGTGGTTGTTCGTCTTGAGTCTAGCATGGTATATGCTTAGGTACTTGGTAGTTTCTTACTGAAGTACTATAAGGAATAATATTTCAATATGTAGAATAGTTAAAACCCTCGAGCATTGGTCGAATTTAGTCGACAAGTGTCGATGGAGTTGCCTGAGGAGGATGGACTTGAGGCGAACAAGAACTACAAGGGATTCTTGGAAGTAATATAAGGGATTGGAAGTAGCATCGGTTGTTGTCACTCAGCAGTGCTGTTTATGGACGAGTGAACGTCAATTGATAATGGATTGCAAGAAAAGCTCTTATTTGGGATGACATTTTGGGAAGGTATTGGATGTCCGTCCGGTGAGTTCATCACGAGACTTGGTGAAGTCATTCGGTTGTCAAGAGGATGCGGCCACTATGGAATGTTGTGAGCAGGAAGAGATGTCAATTGGATTTAATTAAGATATTTGGATAATCATCGAGGCGACTCATATTGGAATTAAAGTGTGTTGCACGTCAAGGGCGGCTGAAACTAGTGAGTTTAGACGATGGTTTTACGAACGGTGGATGCCTTAAGGGTTAAAGTTGAGTGTCTCAGGCATATAGGATTATATTGTGAGATTATTAAGGATGAATCTCGTGATGATTGAGTGTAAGAGACCAATTATCACGTTGATAAGTGACAATCTATATGTAGTTCGGTAGATAGTAAGTATAAATGTCGATGTGAGATGAAATGTTAGGTGAGTGATTGTTGGATACGGATGAATTTGGATAGAAATTTAGTTAAAGAGCGAGAAGTTCAACCTTTGAAAGTGAGTTGTATACCGATGATAGGTGATACTAGAGGTATATAGTATGGAAGTACCCGGATAATTATAGTAGTCTAAGCTAGAATTATTAACTATTGGCAGGTAAACCATAAGAGAAAGTAAACTAGTTTAGCAGTTTGAAGGGATTAGCTAAGATTTGAGTAGAGATCCTATGTGGATGCAAATTTAAGTTAACAATTTTGATCGACCAAGAGGGTTGAAGGACTAAGTAGTACCTTGAATTATGATACCATATGAGTTGAGGTAGGTAAGTTTTAAATAATTCAAGTTTTGGACGAGAATTTTTGAATATTTTCTAGAAATGTTGTGTATGAATAGAAAAGGAGTTCGTTAGTAAGAGTACTAAGACAATGAGAGTTGATAGTTGGAGGGACTTTTATTGTATATTAGGATTAAATTGATGGTAAAACAAGAAATTGTAGTTCTTGAGGAGTAGATTCAAGAGTTTGATTTGGGTATCGAACATGCTAAGGATGAAATCATAACAAAGTGTTGTGCATAGGTAGTTGTTCTTGAAAAGTCAAGCAGTAAAATTTGAGATGAGTGTTCAATGGCTTGATGGATGAGTAAGATATGTCAATTTGGAAGTAAATCATAGTGACGTGACGAAGATAATATTAGAGATAGTTATGTATAGAGGGATAATTATTAGGAACTTGAGGAATTAATGAATTGGGGCGTTTGATTAGGAGTACAATAGTTGACACCTTAGTTGAAGTTAGAGAAGAATAAGAATCCAACTAGTGAATGGATATGTCAGGATGGGTAGCAAGAACGTACGTGGGAAATTGGTTATTGGTATTAGAGGATACTATGACTTTGGAATAGTTACGACAATTAGGATTGGTCAAATGAAAAAAGAGTATGCTTGATTGGACACAAATTGATGTGGAATGAGCGTATTTAGATTGTGTGCGGTGAATTAAAAGATGTCATTTGGAATCAACCAGTTATTGGTCTTGGTGGTTTGTGAACCAACTCTAGGCAGTTGTTGAACTTGAAAGTTGCAAATTGGTAGATCGATGAGACGGACCTAATTGGAATTTTGTAGAGTTTATAACATTGACAAGATAGTCGCAAAAGGAAGGGTTAATGTTGTACGTTAGCAAGGAAGTGAGAAGGTAATACGAGTTGTAAGGGGAGGCTGACAACCTCATTTGTTAACTTGGAAAGTTGAAAGGAACTATAAGAAGAACTACAGTGATGTTACTCGTGAGGAGTTAAGGTTGAGTTAAGAACCATGTGAAGAGTGTATGTCAATGAAAGTGGAGCTTGACATTTTTGGATAAAAGCACAAAAGAATAGAAATGAGGGAAAGTGTTTTAAATTGGGAAAAAAAAAACAGTTACGGTCAGTATCCGAACGATTAAATTATGACGAGGAAAACCGTGTTGGAGAATTTCACATAAGAGTTCGGAAGTCAAGATGAGGTGGAGAATAACGTATCATTATTGGACGAAGGAAGGAAGTGAAAAAGTTAGTCGTTGGGTAGATATGTTAAGAACAAGCACATGGAGATGTGGCTTATGTCAGTCGAGGTGAGAAATGCCTCTAGATATATTTTGGATGTAGGAATTTAAACTAAGGATAAGATGTTGGAACGATTGAGAATGGATAGGGTGACAGACTCTTTTGAGTAGAAGAGAATTTAATGGTAAAAGGAAAGAAATTCAAGAGAGTTCGGAAATATAACGGGGATTTGATGTAAGATGGTGTGTGCCAACGATGGCAGTAAATGAGGAGAAACATATTTTATTTAAAGCACGCGAGAGTAAGCTAAGTATTAATTTGGAAAATATGTGGACGCATAAGAGATTGATTTTGGAAATTTTAGATTTGTATAAAGGGAGTCCAAGAGAGGTAGATGGTATAAGTTGGCAAGTGCCAAGAAAATTTGAGGAGTTGTAATCACCAACTGGATGTGGCGATGGTATTATTAAGACTGTGATTTGAACGAGATTTGAAAGTGAAGGTGTACAGTTCGGCGCAGTTATGAGATTAAAGGGAAAAAAAATTAAGGACTTATGGATATTGGTGAAGTTGTGAAGTTCTCCTATAGAGATAACAACTTCTTTCGGAGTATAATGGTTTGGGTGGTACTTGCTGTGGTGGCCTTGTACTTACTGTTGGATGATACTGTACAGATGTTTCGTGAGTGGAAGCATGAGAGTTTAAGTGATTTGTTTTGAGCGTTGAGTCTCGTTGACATGATCGTAGTAAGAAATTGAGGAAAACATAAAGAAAACCTCGAAGGGAATGTTGGACCCTTATGCCTCGGATGACCTTGAGCATAAGTGGAAAGGAGCATCATTAAAGTTAGGTAAAGATGGTCTAAGCCACCATCATGATTGTCGGCTATCTATTGACAAATTAAGGAACTGATCACCCTTAATCTCTTGTTAATAATAGACGGAATTGTGTTGACTGGAATCGACTCGTTTTGCTACCTTTGGTAGTGTGTAGAAACTTTTTGGCGTTTCATTTTGGTGGGTAGCAAGTCACCACTTCGTGTAAACTTATTGGAAAGGGCTATGCCGCGGAAGCGAAAAAGGTGACCTTGGAAATTTGTCGTGTTGACCTAGGATCTTTGAGAACTAGAGTTTGTGAACCTTCGTAGTAAAGTTGATTTTGAGTGATGAACTCTTTAAGGGGTTTCTAGCTTTGCGTCTAGAGTTTGAACCAGTGCGACTTTGTAGAGGGTTGCGATAGGTGCACGGTTGTGCCAGTGTCAGTGTTAGTAATGACTTGTTGAGTTGTTACTCTTGCCTTTAGTTTCGAGGACGAAACTTCTTTTTGGTGGGTAGTAATGTAAGACCCGTAGAATTTCAATAGCAGGAATTATATTTTTGGTATATTAATTAGCTTGTGCTATTTGTTTTATCGGTTTTCTGCTTGATTGTCTATTCTGACATGAATTTTGCTAAGATTGTGCATGCGGGCAGTTTAACGTTTGAAAAATGAGCACAATTATGTTATAAGTTTTAAATGAGTTTAGAAACATTTTTGTCTCGTCGAAATGTTGAAAATATTTTTCTTTTGATTTTTTGAGAAAACGGGCAAGATATACCCGCCGTTTGAAAATTTTATGGTTTCCGATTTCCGTCAAAATTTAAAATGAAGACTTTAAATATCGACTGTGATCAGAATTTGATCTCATTATATTTTTCCGAGCTAAGGAGCGAAAATTTATTCGGAATAAATTTATTCGAAATTTTATGGATCATTTTAATTAAAATGTTTACGGTAGAATTTTCTGTTTCCGTAAAGTTTATCGATATGCGAGATACGACTCGCTTAAGCGCAAGCGCGGTAACTGAGCGAGCTAGTGGGGATAAGATCATGAGAAAATATATCTAGATATTTTCATGTAAGAGGTGGATGGCCAAGATTGAAAACACATGGGAGTAATATTAGATCCAAAGGCTAGGAATTATCTATACTATCTATTTAAGTGGAACCTTGTGAGAAAAGTCATTCCCTTGCCTTTTTCCCTCATCAACCGAACTCTCCCCCTCCTTTCTCTATAATATTCTTCCATTTTCTTGTGAGAGATGAAAAAGATTTAGCTAAATGTTTTAAAGTTCATGAGGGTTCCTATAGGAGTTTGAAGAAAGTTCTAAGATGAAAGTTTATAGATTTTGCTTGATGAATGTAACACCCCGATTTTCAAAGCCCAAAAGTAGGCACTTTTTTTTTTTAAAATCAACAAGGACTTTGAAATAAAACATTCACGATCGAACTTAAATTAAATCAGAGTAAACCATTTTCAAAATAACGATCGGAATGCAATGCCTCTTTTATAAATCGTTTTCACAAATCAAGTTTAAGAATATAAACCAAACGCTATGTCTAAACAAACATAACGACATCATTTATTCCAAATAAAACATCAAACTACAAGTTTGGAATACAAATGCAGGGAAGCATAAAGAAGTGTAAACAAGACTCTTATACTACTACCCCTAAGCTGATCTTTAAACTCTAACGGAAGATGACTGGGTGACGAAGACCCACAGACAGCTTCAAGCCTTGCCGCTTCTCCACGCGGTACAAATAAATCCCTAAAAATGCTCGTAGAGGGTCACGATCTAAAAATAACATATAACCAAAAATACGCAGCACAAGATATACAATACATGGCAGCATATACTCATTTATCATACGAATCACACATCATCGAATTTAAGTGCACAAATCGTCTATCAATCACACACAACAATATTCAAATGCACAATTAGCCTATCAATGCAGACTCTACATGATTGTGATCACCCTACCCGGGACTGTTTCACATGCATGAATTCCGGAATTTAACCTCTCCGCAGAGAGTCGTAGGTCCAACCCCTACTAAAATCAATAAAATCCCGAAGGATTAGAGTGGATCCATTCCCGATAATCACACTCCGTGGTCCATTCCCGATAACCACGTATTGGACTCAATAAATCCCGCAGGATTAAGGTGGATCCATTCCCGATAATCACACCCCGTGGTCCATTCCCGATAACCACTTACTATGAATGCATGAGCATACGATTCCCCATATATGCTAATGCAACAAATACATATCTTTCAAAGCATATGTAATTCTCAACCACATGCCAATACATATATTTCGCAAAATCATATGTAAGACAAATAACATCATGTACAACAAGAAAATCAATCAAGTACATGCATCAACATTTCATATTACTCAATCATATGAAATTCACAACAACCACTCAAACATGTGTAGAATATAGCATGTTCTCAAACAAGTTCTCGTCACGAGAATACATCACAAAACAACCATGCTCATAATTCATATTGCATCACATCAAGCAAATACACATATACAAGCAACAATTACACATGCATAAAAAGCACTCGATATTTCGAGGTATATGAAATCGTTAGAAAGTGCCCTTACCTCGGCAAGCTTCCACAACAATTTCTCGCTCAATTCTACACTTCACGCTACCTAAAATTTAAGCAGCGTAATGTCAATAAAGTACTCCCACTGTATTCTATCGAAACGAAACTAAAACTCAAAAATCTAGAGGGGCCTAAGGTACTTTCTAACACTCTCGGATAGTGATTACGAGTCCTCCCCATAGTGATTAAAAATTCACGAAGTTAAATGCATTATTTTCGCTATACGAAAAATATTTTCGTTTCAAAACAATTTATGAAACACTTTGATTCCTAACTCCAAGGCAATCAATTACACATAATAAAACTATTTGAAAACAACTCATAAACTCTTTGAAAATTTTTACAAAAATAAAAGTTTACTTGCATCACAAGTTACAAGTTTTTCTTCTCAAATAAAATGGCCATAACTCGCTCATTCTTTATCCAATCGAGACGAGCCATACGCCAAAATCTTCGTCTCGAAAAGACGGGTCAAATGGTCAAGGTTCTAGGTCACAAAAACAATTCTAAAATGACCTAACTGCCCTTAAAGATTTCGACCAGATTTTGAAATCACACCAAAATATTATTTTCTAAAACCAAGCCTTGTTAAATACTTGAATCATTACTAATTTCTCAAAACAACTCAAAAGTGATTAATCTCTCACACCAAAACCATTTCAAAACAAGCATAAAACTCTTCAAAACATCACAAGTTACTAGCTTTTATCTTCAAACAAAAATCACTTAAACCATTCTTTTCAAAACCATGATCATTCATTTAAACCTATGATCATTGTCTTAAAAATTTGAAAGCCAAAATGATCACACACACATTGTGCCACGGCCAAGAAAACAAAGCATGGCTAGTTCCCAAAATTCTCCATTTCAAAACTATAGCATAAATCATTTAGCTCCCAAAATCATTTAATTGAACAATCAAAACATTTTCATAACACACTCCATAAATCAAAATATTTTTCCCCAATTTCTCATGAACACAAAATATGTTTCTATTTTTCAACCAAACCATTTTTCACACATCCATTTCTCTAAAAAGTCTTAAAACAACATCATTAACTCAAACACTAAACAATAAGTCATGTTCTAGATCAATTAAAAATTTTCATCAAACCCTAACTAAAATCTCTCATGAAATGATCATAAACTCATGGAAATCCAAACAACTAAGCCTAAACATGCTAGTCTATCACTCATGGACAACTTCTATTGAACAAAAACCATTCATGAATCATTTTTCTAGCAAAATTCTCTCAAGAACATAAACCAAAATCTCATCAAAATCTATGAGTTTGGCTAGCTAAGGAAAGGAAAGAAGCTTAGTTACCTTAGAGAAGATGATCCTTGCAATTTCCTATGACCCAACAAGATCAAAATTAATTGATTTGGTGAAGAAATGAAATTTTTGGAATGGAAGGAAAAGAAAAAAAATGGCTCACGGCCATGAAGAAGAGAATGAGTGAAATGAATTGATTTTTCTAAGTCCCCTTCTATGCTAAAAGTCATGGTCTTGTTGCATGTGGACCATTAGATCAAATAGTGCAAAAGCTTGCAAGATTAAACCCTAGCCCTTGGATCAAATCTTGGTCACCAAGTATCACTCATGGCCACTTGATCTTACATAGAAGGTTTTAATCAAATCTTAGCCCTTTGATCGTATAGTGTTGATTTTGCTAAGGTTCAATACTAGCCATTGGATTGAATAGTCCAAAAGTTTCATGATCACATCCTAGCCATCCATGCAAACTTGGTCACCAAGCAATCTAAAATAAATATCTAGATATTATGAGCTTGCCAACCCAACTCGCTCAGCTCTCACGCGCCGCGACGAACTAAACTTGCAAAAATAGAAAATCCGTGGAATAAAAGTCCGTCGTAGACCGTTTCCAAATATTATCGCTAAATCTTTTTCCTCGACTGTGATTTTCTTCCTCACTCTCTAAAAATATTCTGAGGTCGTATTCTAACTCATGCCGATATATAAAACTTCCATCTAAATTTCTACGGAATTCGGAAACCGTAAAAATTTCCAACAACGGGTAAGATTTCGACTCGTTTTTCCAAAAACAAAGAAAAACCAAAACTCGTAATTCTGACTTCGCAGAAATGTTCCCATAGCCAAATGAAGACTTTGAAACAAAAGTCTGTGCATTTTCAGCGCACGAGCACAAAACAGGCTCCAACTCAGCAAAATTCTATTATCGCGACAATACTCACAAAACCACTTAACCAAAAACCCTAATATTCTTAGCCATTACTTATTTTCCTCACACAAAAGGTACCGTGGAATTTCGGGTCTTACATTACTACCCTCCAAAAAGAAGTTTCGTCCTCGAAACTAAAGGTAAGAGTAACAACTTAACTAGTTATTACTATTACCAGTACAAGAAAACCCCAGCAGATTAGGTGTAGCCACACAGACACTATCACCAACACACCGACACAACCGTGCACCAACCGCAACCCTCAACAAGGTCGTACTAGTTTCAAACTCTAGACACAAAGCTAGACATCACACAACGAGTTCACCACTCAAAATCTAACCTTACTACAAAGGTTCACAACCTCTAGTTCCTCAAAGATCCTAGGTCGACACACGAAATTTTCAAAGTCACCTCTTATGCCTCCACGACATAAGCAATTCAACTAGGCCCACACGAAGTGGTGAATGGCTACCCTCCAAAAAGAAACACCGAAAACTTTCTGCGCACTACCAAAGCTAGCAAAAACTAGTCAATTCCAGTCAACACGATTCCGTCTACTATTAACAAGAGATTAAGGATGATCAGTTCCTCAATTTGTCAATAGATAGCCGACAATCATGATGGTGGTTTAGACCATCGTTACCTAACTTGAATAATGCTCCCTTCCACTTGTGCTCAAGATCATCCGAGGCACCAGGGTCCACTAATTCCTTCGAGGTTTTCTACACATTTCCTCAATTTCTTCTACCTCGATCTCCCCACTGAGACCCAATACTCAAAAACACAACACTTAAAACCTCATGCTTCCACTCTTGAAACATTTGTTAAGTATTGCCCAACAGTAATACAGTGCTACCACGGCAAGTACCACCCAAACCATTACACTCAGAAAGAAGTTGCCATCTCGTTAAAAGAACTTCACAACTTCACTAACATCCATAAGTCCTTAATTTAATAAATACGCCTAATCGCATGTTCACATTAGGATCTCGTTTCAAATCATGATTTTAATAATACCACCCCAACATCCGGTTGGTGATCCAAACTCCTCATTTTTCTTGGCACTTGCCAAACTATAACATCTACTTCTTTTGGACTCCCTTTATTCAAATCTCACCTTCCAAAAAAATCAATTTCTTATGCATCCACATATTTTCCAAATTAATACTTAGCTTATCCTTGTCTGCCTTTAGCATAAAACATTTCTCCTCGTTGACTGCCATCGTCGGCTTAAACCATTCCACGTCGTATTCTCATTCTATTTTTGAACTCTTAAGTTTATTCTCTCTTATAATTAAATTCTCTTTTCCTCACAAGAGCTCGTCACCTTGTCCAATCTTAATTGTTCCAACATCTTATCCTTAGTTTAAATTTCTACATCTAAAATGCATCTAGAGGCACTTCTCACCTCAACTAACATAAGCCACAACACAACGTGTTTCTCTATTACTTGTTCTTAACACGTTTTCCCAACGACTAACTTTTTCACTTCCATTCTTCCATTAATAACACTTCACACTTAACCTTGTCTCGACTTACAAAGTCTCATGTGAAATTCTCCCACATGCTTTCTACTCAGTAATTTAATCGTCTGGATAACAACCGTAACATTCTTTTCCAATTTAAAACTTTTTTTCCACATTTCTATTCTTTTGTACTTTTATCCAGACATGCCAAGCTCCACTTTCATTGGCATACGCTCCTCATGTGATTCTTAACTCAACCTTAACTCCTTATGAGGTACATCACTGTACTCCGTCTTACGATTCCTTTTAACTTTTCCAAATTAATCAATGAGGTTGTCAGCCTCCCCTTACAACTCGTATTACCTTCTTACTTCCTTTCTAACGTACAACGTTAACCCTTCCTTTGCGACTATCTTGTCGATGTTATAAACTCTACAAAACTCCAATTAGGTCCTCCTCAACACTCTAGTAATTTGCAACTTCCCAGTTCAACAACCGTCTAGAGTTGGTTTCCAAACAACCAAGACCTCCATCTTGTTGATTCCAACAACATCTTTAATTCTTTGCACCCAATCCAAATACTCTTGTTCCATATGATTTTGTATCATGACAAGCATACTCTTCTTCACTAAACCAAAATACCTAATCATCATAACTATCTAAAGTTATAAAGTATGTTCCCGCTGGGAATCAATCTCTAAATCTCAAGTTCTTGCTAACCCTACTTTTTCATCTATACATTCATCGATTTCTCATTCACTTATAACTTTTACTAATGATCACCTCTTTACAGATAGTTATCTCTAAACTTATCATCTTACGTTTACTGTAATTCACCTACCAATCGACTCATCTTACTCATCCATCAAGCCATTAAACACCTATCTCAAATCTTAATGCTTGACTTCTCAAGACCAGCTACCAAATCACAATCCTTCGCTATGATTTCATCCTTAGTACGTTCGATAACCAAATCAAACTCTTGAATCTAATCCTCGAGAACATAAAATACCTATTATAACATCTAAATTCCTCCATTATATCTTAATAAACAATCAACTCGCATTATCTTAGTACTCTCATTAAGGAACCCTTATCTACTCATAACATGACATTTCTAGAAAATATCCAAAAATTCCCGTCCATAATTTGAATTATTTAAAACTTATCTACCTCAACTGTTATTATATCATAAATTCAAGGTGCTACTTGGTCCTTCAAACCTCTTGGTCGATCGAAATCGTTAACTTAATGTTTATCCATACAGGGTTTCTACACAAATATTGACTAATCCCTTCAAACTACTCAATAAGTCTTGACTAGTCCCCAAGAATTTCTCAATATGTTCACTTCCTCTTAAGGTTTACCTGCCGATAACTAACAATTCTAGCTTACATTGCTACAATTCTCTAGGTATTTCCATACTACCCACATCTAGTATCCCCTATCCGTGATATGTAACTGACTTTCCACGGTTGAACTCCTCGTTCTTACCTAAACATTTCTCCAAAACCATAATTATCCAACCAATGATTACCTATAGTTTTGTTTCATATCGACATCTATACTTACTATCTCCTTAACTACGTATAGATTGTCACTTATCCATGTGATATTTGGTCTCTTACCCTTAATCATCACGAGATTCATCCATAATAATCTCATTTTCGAATCTAGTTTATCTCAAACTCTTAACTTAAACCCTTAAGGTACCCACCGTTCGTAAAACCATTGTCTAAACTCACTAGTTTCGGCCACCCTTGACGTGCAACGCCCTTTAATTCCGATACGAGTTGCACCAACGATTATCCAAACATTGTAATTTAATCCAACTGACATCTCTGCCTACTCCACCATTCTACAGTGGCCGCATTCTCTTAAAAACTGAATGACTTCATCAAGTCTCGCCTTAACGCACCGGAACGAATATTCAATATCTTCTTCAAAAGGTCGTCCCAATCTGATCCTTACTTACAATCCTTTATCAATTGATTTTCATTCGTCCATAAACAACACCTCTGAGTGGCAACATCCAATGCCACTTCCCATCAATTATATTACTTCCAAGAATCACTTGTAGTTCTTGTTCGCCTCAAGTCCGTTATCTTTGGACCGTTACATCTCAGTAATTCGAAGACACTCATCGACTAAAGTCAACCAATGCTTGGGGGTTTTAACTATTCTACATACTGAAATACTATAGGGAACAATGCTTCAGTAAGAAACTATCAAGTACCTAAGCAGATACCATGCTAGACTCAAGAAAACAACCACATAACATGTAAGGACTCAAGCACTTACTCCCACTAAACCCGACTCTTGATCAGCTTAGGGCACACGACTCAGAGCCCTTTTGCGAGAATCTACCGCCGAGCTCTGATACCACAATGTAACACCCCGATTTTCAAAGCCCAAAAGTAGGCACTTTTTTTTTTTTAAAATCAACAAGGACTTTGAAATAAAACATTCACGATCGAACTTAAATTAAATCAGAGTAAACCATTTTCAAAATAACGATCGGAATGCAATGCCTCTTTTATAAATCGTTTTCACAAATCAAGTTTAAGAATATAAACCAAACGCTATGTCTAAACAAACATAACGACATCATTTATTCCAAATAAAACATCAAACTACAAGTTTGGAATACAAATGCAGGGAAGCATAAAGAAGTGTAAACAAGACTCTTATACTACTACCCCTAAGCTGATCTTTAAACTCTAACGGAAGATGACTGGGTGACGAAGACCCACAGACAGCTTCAAGCCTTGCCGCTTCTCCACGCGGTACAAATAAATCCCTAAAAATGCTCGTAGAGGGTCACGATCTAAAAATAACATATAACCAAAAATACGCAGCACAAGATATACAATACATGGCAGCATATACTCATTTATCATACGAATCACACATCATCGAATTTAAGTGCACAAATCGTCTATCAATCACACACAACAATATTCAAATGCACAATTAGCCTATCAATGCAGACTCTACATGATTGTGATCACCCTACCCGGGACTGTTTCACATGCATGAATTCCGGAATTTAACCTCTCCGCAGAGAGTCGTAGGTCCAACCCCTACTAAAATCAATAAAATCCCGAAGGATTAGAGTGGATCCATTCCCGATAATCACACTCCGTGGTCCATTCCCGATAACCACGTATTGGACTCAATAAATCCCGCAGGATTAAGGTGGATCCATTCCCGATAATCACACCCCGTGGTCCATTCCCGATAACCACTTACTATGAATGCATGAGCATACGATTCCCCATATATGCTAATGCAACAAATACATATCTTTCAAAGCATATGTAATTCTCAACCACATGCCAATACATATATTTCGCAAAATCATATGTAAGACAAATAACATCATGTACAACAAGAAAATCAATCAAGTACATGCATCAACATTTCATATTACTCAATCATATGAAATTCACAACAACCACTCAAACATGTGTAGAATATAGCATGTTCTCAAACAAGTTCTCGTCACGAGAATACATCACAAAACAACCATGCTCATAATTCATATTGCATCACATCAAGCAAATACACATATACAAGCAACAATTACACATGCATAAAAAGCACTCGATATTTCGAGGTATATGAAATCGTTAGAAAGTGCCCTTACCTCGGCAAGCTTCCACAACAATTTCTCGCTCAATTCTACACTTCACGCTACCTAAAATTTAAGCAGCGTAATGTCAATAAAGTACTCCCACTGTATTCTATCGAAACGAAACTAAAACTCAAAAATCTAGAGGGGCCTAAGGTACTTTCTAACACTCTCGGATAGTGATTACGAGTCCTCCCCATAGTGATTAAAAATTCACGAAGTTAAATGCATTATTTTCGCTATACGAAAAATATTTTCGTTTCAAAACAATTTATGAAACACTTTGATTCCTAACTCCAAGGCAATCAATTACACATAATAAAACTATTTGAAAACAACTCATAAACTCTTTGAAAATTTTTACAAAAATAAAAGTTTACTTGCATCACAAGTTACAAGTTTTTCTTCTCAAATAAAATGGCCATAACTCGCTCATTCTTTATCCAATCGAGACGAGCCATACGCCAAAATCTTCGTCTCGAAAAGACGGGTCAAATGGTCAAGGTTCTAGGTCACAAAAACAATTCTAAAATGACCTAACTGCCCTTAAAGATTTCGACCAGATTTTGAAATCACACCAAAATATTATTTTCTAAAACCAAGCCTTGTTAAATACTTGAATCATTACTAATTTCTCAAAACAACTCAAAAGTGATTAATCTCTCACACCAAAACCATTTCAAAACAAGCATAAAACTCTTCAAAACATCACAAGTTACTAGCTTTTATCTTCAAACAAAAATCACTTAAACCATTCTTTTCAAAACCATGATCATTCATTTAAACCTATGATCATTGTCTTAAAAATTTGAAAGCCAAAATGATCACACACACATTGTGCCACGGCCAAGAAAACAAAGCATGGCTAGTTCCCAAAATTCTCCATTTCAAAACTATAGCATAAATCATTTAGCTCCCAAAATCATTTAATTGAACAATCAAAACATTTTCATAACACACTCCATAAATCAAAATATTTTTCCCCAATTTCTCATGAACACAAAATATGTTTCTATTTTTCAACCAAACCATTTTTCACACATCCATTTCTCTAAAAAGTCTTAAAACAACATCATTAACTCAAACACTAAACAATAAGTCATGTTCTAGATCAATTAAAAATTTTCATCAAACCCTAACTAAAATCTCTCATGAAATGATCATAAACTCATGGAAATCCAAACAACTAAGCCTAAACATGCCAGTCTATCACTCATGGACAACTTCTATTGAACAAAAACCATTCATGAATCATTTTTCTAGCAAAATTCTCTCAAGAACATAAACCAAAATCTCATCAAAATCTATGAGTTTGGCTAGCTAAGGAAAGGAAAGAAGCTTAGTTACCTTAGAGAAGATGATCCTTGCAATTTCCTATGACCCAACAAGATCAAAATTAATTGATTTGGTGAAGAAATGAAATTTTTGGAATGGAAGGAAAAGAAAAAAAATGGCTCACGGCCATGAAGAAGAGAATGAGTGAAATGAATTGATTTTTCTAAGTCCCCTTCTATGCTAAAAGTCATGGTCTTGTTGCATGTGGACCATTAGATCAAATAGTGCAAAAGCTTGCAAGATTAAACCCTAGCCCTTGGATCAAATCTTGGTCACCAAGTATCACTCATGGCCACTTGATCTTACATAGAAGGTTTTAATCAAATCTTAGCCCTTTGATCGTATAGTGTTGATTTTGCTAAGGTTCAATACTAGCCATTGGATTGAATAGTCCAAAAGTTTCATGATCACATCCTAGCCATCCATGCAAACTTGGTCACCAAGCAATCTAAAATAAATATCTAGATATTATGAGCTTGCCAACCCAACTCGCTCAGCTCTCACGCGCCGCGACGAACTAAACTTGCAAAAATAGAAAATCCGTGGAATAAAAGTCCGTCGTAGACCGTTTCCAAATATTATCGCTAAATCTTTTTCCTCGACTGTGATTTTCTTCCTCACTCTCTAAAAATATTCTGAGGTCGTATTCTAACTCATGCCGATATATAAAACTTCCATCTAAATTTCTACGGAATTCGGAAACCGTAAAAATTTCCAACAACGGGTAAGATTTCGACTCGTTTTTCCAAAAACAAAGAAAAACCAAAACTCGTAATTCTGACTTCGCAGAAATGTTCCCATAGCCAAATGAAGACTTTGAAACAAAAGTCTGTGCATTTTCAGCGCACGAGCACAAAACAGGCTCCAACTCAGCAAAATTCTATTATCGCGACAATACTCACAAAACCACTTAACCAAAAACCCTAATATTCTTAGCCATTACTTATTTTCCTCACACAAAAGGTACCGTGGAATTTCGGGTCTTACAATGAAGCTAGTGGTGTCATTAGAATTGTAAGTTTTCAACTCTTTCTCTCTTTTCTCTTAAGTGGCCGTGAGGCCTTTTTGTTGTAGTGATAGAAACTCTAAATTTTTCCTTTGTTAATAGTATAGATCCTTGATAGTTAGTAATAGATCCAAGAGAAATATTGTGATTTGAATTGTTTTATTTTATGCTCAAAAAGATTTGGTTAAGTTTTGATTTTCTTGCTCTTTTCTTTTGTTAATGTTGTTGTGTGAGTTATTGAGATAATAGATCTAAAAGAAAATTTTTATTTTGATCACTTTAAATTTTAGAGATCTTGAGGAAAATTATGAAATGTTTGAAATCAATTTGTGAAATGGTTTTCTTGCAATTAAAGCTAGCCTTACTTGTGTTATGAGTGAAATTTTTGAAATAAAAGGTTAGAAGGGAAAAGCCCTATTTCTATATGAATTTTAATTTTAGGGTTTTAGTAAATTTAATTTAAGTTGAAAGTTTATTCAATTGATGTTGTTTTCTTGCAATTGAAGTAATCACAAGTTGTTTTGGTAAATCAATTTTTTTGAAAGAAAAGATAGTAAAGCAAAAGCCCCAATTTTTATGATTTTTGAAGTTAGGGTTTGGAAAAATGGTTAAGTGTGGAATTAAATCAAATTGAGTTTGCTTTTGAGAAATTATAAATTGTATAAGTGTTTTAGCAATGTTTGATTTTTGAAAACAATGATTTTGAGGTTATTTTGGTTCTGGCCGAATTTGGGAAGGGCATTTTCGTCCTTTTAAAAATTATAATTTGTCCTAAAAAGTTGACCATTAAATCCTTCTTTTCGAGACGATGAATTTGGCGTATGGCTCGTCTCAATCCGAAAAAGATTGAATGAGTTATGAGCGTTTTAATTTGTAACTATTTTACCGTCGTTTTTTAATTTAAAATAGTGGTAGAAAAATAATAGAGATTATTTTTCTATGAAAAGAGAAAAATATTTGGAAATCGATTTGTAATTGAAAAGGAAATTCTTTTGTCATGGATTTAAATTTTAAGAGTTTGACATACGTGAACTATTTCGAAAAAGGTTTTAGTTGTGTACGCGCAAAAAGTATTTTGTTATAAGTCTAACGAGAAAAGTTTTAGTTCGGACTTGTTTAGTTTTAAAAGATTTTGGAACTTATGATTTAAGGCATAAGCTGTTTGAAAGAGATTTTATTCTAGAGATGTTTTAAAATAGATGGTTTTTATTTAATGAAACTTTCGAGATAAAAACCATTTTTTAAGTGTTTGTAATTTCAAGAGTTATTTTGAAAAAGGATTTGGCTTTTTAAGTGTTTTAAAGTAGCTGAGATTTATTTAAATGACGTTTCCGTGATGAGAAACTATCTTTTAAAAGTGTTAATGTTTTCAAGACTTATTTTCAATATGACTTGAGCCTAGTTAGTTATGAGAGAACGACCATAGGCCTTGATCAATTAGTAGCCGAGCTAGGACTATTTGAATGATCAATTAGAATGTGGTATTAACTTAGATAACTTGTATGTTTTAAAAGGTTAAGAGGATTAGCCGAATTGGGGACTTCGTCGACAGAGAGACGGATATTGCTCGCGTAGCGTAAGTTGATGTGTTGGAAGCTTGCCGAGGTAAGGGCACTTTCTAACGATTTCATATACCTCGAAATATCGAGTGCTTTTTATTCATGTGTAATTGTTGTTTGAATATGTGTATTTGCTTGATGTGATGCAATATGAATTATGAGCATGGTTGTTTTGTAATGTATTCTCGTGACGATAATTTGTTTGAGAACATGCTATATTCTACACATGTTTGGAGTTGTTGTTGTGAATTTCATATGTATGAATACTATGAAATGTTGATGCATGTACTTGATTGAAGATCTCGTTGTGCATGATGCTTGTTGTCTTACATATGATTTTGTTAGAAATATATGTATTCACGTGTGGTTGAGAATTACATATGCATGATTGGTATGTAATTGATGCATTGGCATAGATAAGATGTATCGTATGCTCATGCATTCATAGTTGTGGTTAGAAGACCACCGGGTGCGATTTGAAGATCCACCTTAATCCTGCGGGATTTTATTGAGTACAATACGTGATTAGAAGATCACAGGGTTTGATTAGAAGATCCACCCTAATCCTTCGGTTAGAAGATCGTCGAGATTGTATTGATTAGTGATTAGAAGATCACGACTCTCTGCGGAGAGGTTAAATTCCGGAATGTATGCATGTGAAACAGTCCCGGGTAGGGTGATCACAATCATGTAGAGTCTGCATTGATAGGCTGATTGTGCATTTGAATATTGTTGTGTGTGATTGATAGACTACCCGTGCACTTAAATTCTATGATGTGTGATTCATATGATAAATGAGTATATGCTGCCATGTATTGTATATCTTGTGCTGTGTATTTTTGGTTATATGTTATTTTTAGATCGTGACCCTCTACGAGCATTTTTAGGGATTTATTTGTACCGCGTGGAGAAGCGGCAAGGCTTGAAGTTGTCTGTGGGTCTTCGTCACCCAGTCATCTTCAGTTAGAGTTTAAAGATCAGCTTAGGGGTAGTAGTTTAAGAGTCTCGTTTGCTCTTATTTATTGTCCGCTGTATTTATATTGAAATTGTATTACGATAATTATTTGGAATAAATGATGTCGCTATGTCTGTTTAGACATAACGTTTGGTTCTAATCTTAAACTTTTATTCGTGAAAACAATTTATAAAAGAGGCATTGCATTACGATCGTTATTTTGAAAATGGTTTACTCTGATTTAATTTAAGTGCGATCGTGAATGTTTTATTTCAAAGTCTTTGTTTTTTTTTTTAAAAAAAAAAAGTGCCTACTTTTGGGCTTCGAAAATCGAGGTGTTACATTAAGTTTGGAGGGCTAGGTTTGTATTCAGCAGTAGAGGCCACCTCATATGCCTTTGTGGCTTCTAGGGCCCAATATTGGATTTTGCAAGACCATATATTGAGATACAGCGGAGTATGTGGTATGGACTTGAATTTTGAACATGCTTTGGACGGTTTTCGGGATACGATTCCGATTTTTGACTTTAGCAATTTTGCTAGCAAGGACACCGTCCCCCCTAAAGCCCAACATGTTTTGGCGAGTGTTCTTTTTGGTAAGATTGTTCAGGACATGGAAGTTAGTTTTAACATGACCACAAGGCAAAAAGCAGTTTTTGGGTGTTTGAAAGTGGAACGTGCTCAAGACTTTCTCCTCGTTATTCCCATTGATGGGTTAGGCCAACATATGTCCCCGGTTGAGTATCTTACCATCCTTAAGCATCGCCTCAGGATTCCGTTATTTCCTAAGGATGAAGTTTGCCCTGTCTGTCCTAAAGCGTGCCTTGACATTTTTGGGGAGCATGCTGCTCATTGTAGGGAGCATCCAGGTTTCAAGTACAGGCATGACCTAGTCAGAGATGTGCTTTTTGATATTTTTAAGGGTGCAGGAATCTCAGTGAAGAAAGAAGCACCAGTAAACTTTTTGACAGATCCACAAGAAGGGAGATTGACACTTCGACCTGCGGATGTTCTGGTATATGGATGGATAGGAGGGAAACATGCTTGTGTAGATTTGACCGAAGTTTCCCCACTTGTCGGACTAGCGGTTGGAGATTTTACAATAGGACGAGCAGCCCTCAAAGCTGCTTCCAGCAAAATGGTCAAACATGAAAAAGCGTGCTCTGATAATCAACACGTTTTTATACCGTTTGCTTTTGACACTTTTGACATTATAGCACCAGATGCAATAGATCTTCTAAAAAGAATTCAAAGGGTCATGCATAGTAATGTTGTGTCGCCTAGATCTAGGAATGTAGTTTTTCAAAGATTGGGATTTGCTATACAATTTTTATATGGAAAATTCTAGCGTGCATTCACAAAATAAACTTACTTGGTGCATTTGCTTGAATTGACCATTAAAATAAGGAGAAAGAGGTAGTGAAATCCACATCAGTGTGATGAAAGTCTATGGTGAGTCCTTTTTAATAAATATTTTACTTATTGCACACCAGTCCCCCATAAAGTTAATAATTATTTACAAATTATTAAAATAAACACAAGAATTACCCCATCTTTATATTGTATTATTAATTTTAATTCATTTGTAAAAATCAGTTAAAACAACATCACAACAACATCATCTTTCTTTTCAAACAAATGGCTTCTTCCATTCATATTTAAAAAAAAAAAAATTAAAAAAAAAAAAAAAAACTCTTATTCTTCCATCATAATCATCGATTTGGGTTTACAAATGAATCAAAAAAATATTTCTTCATCCTCCTACAATCGATCAGATCTATTATCATTCAATTGACTTAATAGATTTGAATTTAAAGTTTCAAATTAAGAACGAACATACCACTTCATCAACAAATGGGACAACTTTGTTTGTGTTTGGGTAATTGTTTTTAAGTTTTTGAAAATTTTAATTTTAGGTTTTTTGTTTTGTACCATTTGAATCAAAATTAAAGTCATAAATGAATAGTAAATGGTTTTAATGATGTTTTTGGTTAATTAATTGTTATTTTCGATGTGTAAATGAACCTGAAACGGCCTGGTTTCAAGCTTGAATCGCGGGTCTCAAACCGGGTCGAAGTGACCCGGTTGAAGGTTGAAGATGAAGTTTAATTAAAATATCAATTCTAGTGTTATATATAATAAATGACGCAAAACATGTAGCAATTCACATATGCGTCCGAGTGGTTGATGCATCGTACTGTAGGAAATAGGTCGTGGGTTCAATTTCCTATTACAACATTTTTTTAAAGTATTTTTTTTATAGACAGCCTTGAAAATACAGAAAAAGATTAAAAACAAATTGGAAACAGAAGTTTCGAACCCAAGACACCATCAATATTTATACTTTAAACACAACAATTAACCAATTGACTATGACAATTTTTTGTTAAGTTTTGCACTCTATATGTATATATTTAGGTTTATCTATGCTATTTGTATATTTGTCATTTTAATTATTATTCTGAATTAAATGTCAATATAATTAATATAAATTTTAATTTATTAGAGAGTAGCCGTAACATCTTTAATTAAGTAAAATTATTTCGAAGCATTATTAACAATGGTATTTGACTGATGATTATATAATCCGATTGAAGTTAGAGACTTAAAAATTATATAAATAAAGTAAAATTTTAAAATATAGTAAAATTTGACTTAAGATTATACTTCGGTTCAACTAAAGCATTATTAACCTTAGTCTTTGACTGAGGATTATACTCTAGTTCAATTTAAGCACTATTAACCCTAGTCTTAGGTTGAAGGTTATACCCCGATTCAACTGAAGGACTCTTAACCCTAGTCTTTGACTGAGAGAGATACTTCGGTTGAAGTTAATGACTTAAAAATTATAAAAATAATGTATTATTTAACTTAAGATTATACTCCAGATTAACTTAAACGCTACAAACCCTAGTATTTGACCGAGGGTTATACTACAATTGAAGTTAATGACTTAAAAATTATATAAATAAAGTAAAATTTAAAAATATAGTAAAATATGACTTACGATTATACTTCGGTTCAACTAAAGCATTATTAACCTTAGTCTTTGACTAAGGATTATACTCTGGTTCAATTTAAGCACTATTAACCCTAGTCTTAGGTTGAGGGTTATACCCCGATTCAACTGAAGGACTCTTAACCCTAGTCTTTGACTGAGAGAGATACTTCGGTTGAAGTTAATGACTTAAAAATTATAAAAATAATGTATTATTTAACTTAAGATCATACTCAAGATTAACTTAAACGCTACAAACCCTAGTATTTGACCGAGGGTTATACTACAATTGAAGTTAATGACTTAAAAATTAAATAAATAAAGTAAAATTTTAAAATAAAATATAATTCGACTTAAGATTACACTCCGGTTCAACTAAATCATTATTAACCTTAGTCTTTGACTGATGGTTATACTCTGGTTCAACTGAAGGACTAATAACTCAAGTATTTGACCGAGGGATATACTCCTTTTTGAAGTTGATGACTTAAAAATTATATAAATCAAGTAAAATTATAAAATAAAATTGAAAATATAAAAATCAAATCGATAAATGTTTGTCATATACAGGAGACAAATATTTAAGTACTAGTAACCCTAGTCTTTGACCGGAGGTTATATTTCGGTTCAACCGAAGCATAATTAACCTAGTCTTTAACTGATGACATTACAACGATTGAAGCTAATGACTTAAAAAGTATAAACATAATATAAAAATTAAAAACAAAGTAAACTTTAACTTAATATTATATTTTGGTACAATTGAAATACTATTAACTCTAGCTTTTGACTGAGTATTGCTCCGGTTTAACTGAACCACTATTAACCCTAGTCTTTGATTGAAGGTAATACTCCGGTTGACGTTAATGACTTAAAAATTAATTAAATAAACTAAAATTTTCAAATAAAGTTGTAACGCCCCAACTAAAAATATCTAGAATATTTAGTCGGAACATTAAAAACTGGAATCTGAGTACATTAATTACAAGGAATATAACTGAATAATGCATTATCATTAAGATAATAATGTTTATTCGATACAAACAGCGGAAAGAATAGACAACAGAATAACAAGCTAATTTAAAACAAGGAAGAAGAATAAATCTTCTAAGCTGACAATCCAAGCTCGGCTCCAATCGTCAGATCCATCCTGGTCCTTGCTCCGAAATAACCTGTCATGCCTATATCGAAAAGGGAGTGGGGTGAGACAGTCACTTCGTCCCAGTGAGTTCTACTACCCTCCTAAAGGCTATAAAGCCGAGGCACCTAATCAGTTGTATCATAATCTAATTCATAACATAATTATCATAAGCAATATAATTAAAGGTGTAACACAGAGTTTATCTTGTTCATTTTAAACCGCAAAACCTCTAAGGTGAGCACGTCTCAGGGGTTCGCCTTATCCGCGAGCAGAAAGCGCTCCGGCATAAAGCTCACATAAATTTTTCTAATGGAACATCTAAAACGAAGTCCATACTGATAACATAATCATATAATTAATTCGACTGATCACTAAATTATTAACATGCTACCAATAATTCCCAACCCGGGGCACCTGCCATATTCTAAATTCCCTTAAGTTATTTCCCTATGAATTCAACTGTAATTGACCTTCTGTTCGACATCAATCAATATACATTTCTGCAAATCACAATCTTTAATGAGGATATAAAACGAGTGTTGCATTTATCTTTGAAAACAAGAAATTAAGTCATTTCTGGGTTTGCTCGCTACGGCGAGTCACCAAGCTCGCCATGGCGAACTAGCAGGTACTGGCCTAAACAACTCGCTAGGCGAGCAGATGCTCGCCATGGCGAAGTTCTTCAGCCCAGAATCTGGAGCTCGCCATGAAGGCTCGCTAGCAACTCGCTATGGCGAGTTCACACAGAAGTGCCTCTGTTTTGCGAAAATCTTTGAATTTTATAAACCACACCTATAATCCTCATTCAAGACCGTGCAGAAACACATTTTAAATGATATAGAACAGAATAGCATGAATTTTGGGAGCTAAATTCATACACACAGTTATTTCCTATAAATTCCTATGTTTGCATGCATTTCATAAAATTAGGAAAACTAGCTAAACTAGCCTAAGAACCCACCTGTTAACTGAGCTTTAAGCTTGCTCCTGGGCTCCTCTAGTAGCTACAGAACTCCCCAGAAAACTCCCACGAGCAGATTGGCAGATTTGGAGAATTTGGTGGAAAGTTGAACTTTGAACTCATAGCTCTAGCTCTAAGATTGAAGCGTGTTTGCTGAGTGATTCATCTGAGATGGAAGGTTTACAGGAAATGTTTATGAGTTTCTAAACAGTAGGAGTTTGGTTAGAACTTGGTTTGCATGTGTTCTAGTGAGTGAAGAAAAGTGTGTTTTTACATAACTTGGGAAGATGGAATGGTAATGGCTATGTAATTTCTTTGCTGCTGAAGGCTTGCATGTGAATTTCTCTGCTGTCAGATGTTATTTGAGGGAAAACTAGTGTTAAATGACAAACTTTGGATGCTAGAGGAAATTGAGAGCTTAGGGGTGATGTTGTTGTTGTTACGGTGAAAGAGAAGAGAAAGGGAGAGAGCTTTAGATGTTTTAAATTTGCTGAAATGTGTTGTTTGTATGAATGAGCTAGTGTCATGGTTCTCCCTCTTGTTATATGCATTTAAATGAATGGAAGCTAGACTAGTGAGGTGTTGGTTTAGATGGTGAGGTGTTGATTAATGAGGGAGTGTGTCATAAGAGGGAAATGGATGAGTCATGAGGGTAAGGTGTTGGCTTAAGAGATTGAGTGAAAATGAGTCACTGGTGGAAGAAGACGAGTGGAGGGAAAATTAAATCATAAGTCTATGAGATATTGTGTTAGTGTGTTGATTAGGTTCATTTAGAAATTCTAATTTTACACCTAATACACTTAATTCTCAAAACTTAATTAATTTAATCTCCTCTAATTAATTCCAATTTATTAGACAAGACTCTAATAAAAATTAATTAGGTAATTAAAAGAGTGGGATGTTACAAAAGTATAATTCAACTTTAAATTATATCCGGATGAAATTAATGACTTAAAAATTAAATAGATAAAGTAAAATTAAAAAATAAAGTATAATTTGACTAAAAATTCTATTCCATTTCAATTGAAGCACTATTAACCCTAGTCTTTGACTGAGAATTATACTTCGGTTTAGTTAAACTAAAACTCTATTAACCATAGTCTTTGACTGATGATCATACTCTTGTTGAAGTTAATGACTTAAAAATTAATTAAATAAACTATTTTTTTAAAAAAAAGTATAATTTTACTTAAGATTATACTTTGGTTGAAGTTAATATCTTAAAAATTAATTAAATAAACTAAAATTTAAAATAAATTATAATTTAACCTACGATTATACTCAGATTGAATTTAACGACTTAAAAATTAAATAAATAAAGTATAATTTAAAAATAAAGTATAATTTGATTGTGGATTATACTTCGGTTGAAGTTAATGATTTAAAAATTAAATAAACAAAGTAAAAATTAAAAATAAAGTATACCGTGACTTAAAATTCTATTCTGGTTCAACTGAAGCACCATCAACCCTAGTCTTTGATTGAGAATTTTACTCTGATCCAATTCAACTAAAACACTATTAACCTTAGTATTTGATCGACGGTCATACTTCGGTTGAAGTTAGTGACTTAAAAATTATAGATATAAAGTAAAATTTTAAAATAAAATATATAAACTAAAATTTAAAAATTATGCCCAGTTTGAACCAAAAATTATAAAATAAAGTAAAAAGAAAATGTTTGCTTAATGTAAAAAGAAAAATCGACTAAAAATAAGAAGAGAAGGCAGACAGAAAAATAAGAGCATCACAGTGATTTATGCCATTATGGTCACATACGTTTTTGTACTAAAATGATCATGTGTGATGTGAATGGGTGCAATAAATACAATTTTTAATTCATGAAGTTATTGGTATCGGTAATTAAAAAAATTGGAGGAAATTATTTTGAAAATAGAAGTAAGCGAAGAGTTGTTAGTAGAGAAAAGTGGGGTATTAATGAGGTGTGTTAATATTTAATTTGGTAGATTGCTCCGTTGGTAATTAATACTACGTTGGAAAACTGAACAGAGAACGAAACAATGGGGAAATTTGCGACATTATAAAGAAAAGGTTTAGACGGAATTTGGATTCTCTACATTCAAATTCTCTACATTCACTTACATTTAGTTCATTTTTATATTATACTAAAGTAGAAAATTCATTTAATAAATTTTAACTACACAATAATTTCACTTATACTTTAAAAATATTTTATAACAAACTTATAAATAGTTTATTTTAAACAAGTTAATTAAAATTTATATTTACGTAGAGAGTACATGATATAATTAATTGTACGTAATCATATAATATCAATTAAGGAAAACAAATATAAACAAAAATTGACAATATATTATATTAAATTTGCAGCATATTTTTTCATAATAATTTCATTGAAAAAAATATTTATTTAACTATTATAAAGTGTTATACTTAACTTAAATTGAAGGGTAGTCTAGGTCAGACTTTAGAGTTCTTAGTACATGTGTTGATCCAATACCAATGTTGTTACTCCTTGAATTTAAATTATTAAATACAATTTTTAAATATAAATTTTAATTTATAAATATAATATTAAGTTTAATTATTAAATACAATTGTTAAATATAAAATTTATTTATATTATTAAACTGGAGTCTATGTGTAAGCCAAATTCTAGGATTCTTAGTACTTAACTTAAATCGGAGTATACGTCTAGATCAGACTCTAAGGTTCTTAATGCGTAACTTAAATTAGAGTAAATGTGTTGCTCTAATACAAATGTTCTTAAACCTTAAATTTAAATTATTAAATATAATATTAAATTTAATTATTAAATACAATTATTAAATATAAATTTTTATTATTTTAGTTCTTAAACCATAGTACACGTGTAAATCAAATTCTAGGGATCTTAGTACTTAACTTAAATCGTAATGTACGTCTAGGTTAAAATCTAGAATTCTTGCTACGTAACTTAAACCGAGGTACATGTGTTGGTCCAATACGAAGGTTTATACTCCATAAATTTGATTATTAAATACAATTTTTAAATATAAATTTTAATTTCTAAATATAATATTAAATGTAATTATTAAATATAAATAATAATTTTTTAAATTCTTAAACCGAGTATACGCGTGAGTCAAATTCTAAAGTTCTTAGTAGTTAACTTAAACCGAAGTGTACGTATAGATCAAAATTTAGAGTTCTTACTACGTAACTTAAACCAAAGTACATGTGTTGGTCCAATACCAAGGTTTTTACTCCTTAAATTTTTTTATTTTTATTTTTTTTATGCTAAAAGAGGGCTAATGCCCACTCCTTAAATTTATTAATTAAATACAATTTTAATTTATAAATATGATATTTAATTTAATTATTAAATACAATTTATAAATATAAATTTTCACTTCTTAAATATAATAATTAAATACAAGGTTATTACTACTTACTGTAATTTAAACCGCAGTGTACGTCTAAGTCAAATTATAAGATTCTTACTATGTAACTTAATCGGAGTATATGTGTTAGTCCAATACAAATGTTTTTATTGTGTAATTTAAATCGGAGTATATGCGAATTCAATTCTTGGTTAAACCAATTTTTATTTTATTTTCAATTTAATTAATTTAATATATTACCTAAATGGACCAGCAATCGATTAAACATTTGAATTTCAACATTCGGACATTCAATTTCATTAATTTAAAATTCAAATTTATAATTAATTGTTAGTCTAAGTTAGCCATTTTTGTAAAAAAGAAAGGAGCAAATCTAATTAGTATTTAAAATAGAAATTAATAAAATTGAAAAAAATTGGTTTAACCATGGATTGAACTCACAACCAATAGTTTAAAAAAATACCAAATTACCACAAAAAAATGCCTTTAGCAAGGCTTGAACCCACAACCTTTGGGTTGGATAAGTAAACGAGTAGCCACTGCACCATAGTTACTTCCTTAGTAATTCTTCTAGGAGAGATCGTGCCATAGTTACTTCTGGAATTTCACCCCAAGAATTAGAAGTTAGAAGTGACCAAGATAGATATCAAAACCATGAATTAGAAATAGCTGAAATTGAAAACAAATTACAAAATTGGAAATTACCTGAAATTAGCTACAAAGAAATTTATAAATCAAGTATGTTTGATAACTTTAGAGCACATAGTATTACCCAAACTATAGAATCATCAAAATCTATAACTCATCAAAGAGAAACTATTAATTTATTAAATGAAAAATTAATAGAAGAACATATAAAACATGGCTTTCGTTATATTCATTTAGGATTAATTCAAGTAGCGGTAAAACCTCTACATAAACTAGGATTAAATACTCCAATATTACTGGTATTAAGAGATAGTAGGATTAAAACCTTTCCTGAATCCATCATAGCTATTCTGGAATCAAATCTAAATGATGGACCAGTCTATTTTAATTGTTACCCAAATTACTCTATGAATTTAACAGACAGTTTCACACCTACATCATTAGTAATTAATATTCAATGTATTGATGACTTATTTAATGAAGGAGTTGCTAATATAGATGTTTGTCATAGAATTAAATATAAAGTTTCGAATATTAATTATAATTTTAAAGCACTTAGAAGTTCTCCAAAGAACGAAACCATTATTGTTGAAGCTAATTTAAGACGATCAAATATTACAACGCCTAAAAGACTAAAAGCCTCTGACTTACAACAAAAATTACCAGAAGAATGGATATTACAAGACATAATGCCTCCTCCAAAAATAGAGTCTAGACAACCTAGACAATTTTTATTAGAAAGTGACGGAAGCATTAGAATCAGAATGAATAGAAGTCAATCCATGAGGATTGAAGAACCAATGAGTAGTAGAGCTAGTACAAGCTCTAGACGATCTATAGATTCTACCATTAATATTAATTTAGCAGGAGTTGATTTTACTCCCAATATTCCCCAACCTATCTATGAGACAGAAGGAAGAAATGAATCTCCTCCTATGTCTCCTACTGCCTCACAAATTCTTAATGTTATAGAATTAGAAGAAGAATTTGAAATAGATAAAGCTTGGATTAGAAAAGACTTTGAAGCAGATTATAATAAAGAAAAAAGAAATTGGTATTTTAGTACTTTTGAAAAAATACAAACTGATTATTATCTTAAAAAATTTTATGACTATATTAGAAATAAAAAAATTAATGTCTATTTCTTCACTTGGTTTGAAGAATATTGCACAGAACAAAAAATTATTAACCCTTTTATACAGACGAATTATTTAAATGTTAACACTAAAACTACTAAAAAATGGACAACTTTAACCAATAAAACTGTTGAGTCTGTTCATCCTCCATTAGAAGCCATTAAGATAGAAAGACATAATGTATCATTAGAAGCTTATCCCTTTAAATCACCGGAAAATGCTGATATAGGAAAAGTTCAGTCTCAACTGAATTTTTCAAATACCATATTAAGCACCATAGCCGATCAGCTAGATAGAGTAGAGACTCAAATGTCTCATGCTCCTCCTATACATAATAAAATAGAGTCTTACAAGGATTTTCCTTTAGATCCACAAAGACCTATATACAAATTAATTAATGTTCCTGAAAAGGATCTTAGTGAAGTCAAATTAGGACCTAGAAAAGATGAATTAGTAGATAATCTAATGAAAAAATTATCTGATCTTTCTATTAATGGGAAAGCAAAAGCCCAAGTAAATGTATTAGAAAAGAGTGAAGATAATTCTGAGATAAATAGAATTAGAAAACACATGGGTTATCAAGGAAGAACTAGAAACTATTATCCTAGACCTAGCTTTCCGGATCTTCAATTTGAAGAAGCTAGGGATATGGTGGCCAGTTCTTACACTGGTATCTTACACTGGTAATTCAATTATAGAATGGAATATAGATGGACATAGTGAACAAAATATATTAAATACCATTCAAGAAATGACCATGGCAGCTACAGCTTTTAAAACAATGGGTGAAAATACAGATAAAAAAGCTGCTATAATAATAATTACTGGTTTTACTGGACAATTAAAAGGATGGTGGGATAATATAATTAGTCCCGAAGAAAAACATGCTATCTTAGAAGCTAAGAAATTAGATCCAGCCACAGGCGTCTTAGGAGATGAAGATGCTGTAAACACTTTATTATACACAATTACTAAACACTTTGTAGGAGATCCAGCTCAAATACAGGATAGGGCTGCAGATCAATTAGCAAATCTTTACTGTCCTACGATGAGCGATTATCGTTGGTATAAAGATATGTTTCTATCAAAATTATGTAATAGACCTGATGGTGGAGCCGATTATTGGAAAGAACGGTTTATAGCAGGATTACCTAGATTATTAGCAGAAAAGGTTAGGATGGCCATTAAAGCTAAAAGTAATGGAGTAATTCCTTACTCTATATTAACTTTTGGTCAAATATCTAGCCAAATTATAGAAACTGGAATAGGAATTTGCACAGATTTTAAGATACAGAATAAAATCAAATCTGAGGTAACTCAAAGTAAGAAAGAATTAGGTTCATTCTGTGAACAATTTGGAATAGAACCCATTAGAGCCCCTAGTAAAAAGATTAGAAAAAATTATACCAAACCTTCTAGTAGTTATAAACCTTACAAAAAACGAAAAAATCATTACAAGAAAAATAGAGAACTCTCTGAAGATAAAAATTATAAAAAACCTAAAGGAAAGAAGAAAAAATTTCAAAATGATAAATCTGATATTAAATGCTTTAAGTGTGGACGTTTTGGGCATTATGCAAAAACTTGTCGTGTTAAAAAAAAAATTAACGAGATTCATAAATTAGACATCAGTGATCAATTAAAAGAAAATCTTATTAATGTATTAAAAGATATTATGTTAAATGACACTTCATCCATTAGCTCTGAAGAATCGTCTTATGAAGAAGATGACCTTAATCAAATATTAACTAGTTCCGACTCAGAAATTAGCTCTGAGGAAGACTGTTGTTTAGGAGCTGAATTATGTACTTGTGATAAAAGTATTAAAGGTATAAATGTGATCACTAGTGATCAAGCTACTACCTTAATTGCTATATTAAAAGATATGCCTGAATCTTCGCAAAAAGAAGAATTCATGTTACAAATTAAAAACATGCTAGAACGTGAATAAAAGAATAGAAATACAGTCCAAAAAATAGACTTTAAAGAAATCATGAATAGGTTTAAACCTATTATTACTCCCTCAATAACTATTAAAGATTTATAGAATGAAATCTCGCTTATGAAACAAGACATAGATTTATTAAAAGTAAAAGATTTAGAATTAGAATTTAAATATTTAGAATTAAAAGGAAAACAAATTATAAATAATGAAGCATATGGTGAAGAAGGAACATCAAACATTAAGCATAATATAGATGATCCTCCATATATTGCTACTCTAAATAGAATGATTACACATAAATGGCTTTGTCCAATTACTTTACTTGTTAAAGATCAACGATTTGATCTTGTAGCATTAATAGATTCTGGTGCTGACATGAATTGTATTCAAGAAGGATTAATACCTACAAAATTTTATGAAAAAACTTTACAAGGATTAAGTGGTGCAGGAGGCCACAAATTACAAGTTCAATATAAATTAACAGATGCTAAAATTTGTAAAGATCATGTTTGTTATAAAACTCATTTTTTACTAGTGAAAAATATACATCAACATATTATTTTAGGAACGCCTTTTCTTTCATTATTATATCCTTTTACTGTTTCTCATGAGGCTATAACTTCAAACGCCCTGGGAAGGGAAGTTATATTTAGATTTTTTGAAGCACCTAGAACTAAAGATTTAAATATGGTTCAAAACCTTTTTACATCCACAATTAATTTAATTTCTCAAAAGAAAAAACATATTAATATGCTGAATAAAGAAATTCAGTATAAAAGGATAGAGAGCCAATTAGAATCTAAGAATATAAAAGATAAAATTATTCTGTTACAAAAACGGTTTGAAAACGAAATATGCTCAGAACATCCCAATGCCTTTTGGGAAAGGAAGAAGCACATTGTATCATTACCATATGAATCCGATTTTAATGAAAGGTCTATACCTACAAAGGCAAGACCAATTCAAATGAATCAACAATATTTAGAATATTGTAAAAAAGAAATTAAAGATTATTTAGATAAAAAATTAATTAGACCAAGTAAATCTCCTTGGAGTTGTACAGGATTTTATGTTAACAATCCCAGAGAATTAGAGAGAGGTGCTCCCAGATTAGTTATTAATTATAAACCTTTAAATAAAGTACTTCAATGGATAAGATATCCTATCCCTAATAAAAAAGATTTAATAGGACGATTATCGAATTCAATTATATTCTCGAAATTTGATCTAAAATCAGGATATTATCAAATTCAATTAGAAGAAAAAGATAAATATAAAACTGCTTTTGTAGTACCTTTTGGACACTATGAATGGAATGTAATGCCCCTAGGATTAAAAAATGCTCCTAGTGAATTCCAGCACATTATGAATGATATATTAAATGATTACCAAGAATTTTCTATTGTTTATTTAGATGACATATTAGTATTTTCTAAATCCCTAAATGAACATTTTGATCATTTAGAAAAATTCTTTGAAATCATTAAAAATAATGGATTAGTCTTATCAGCCAGAAAAATGAAATTATTCCAAGTTAATGTAAGATTTTTAGGATTTAATATATATCAAGGAACCATTACTCCCATTAGCAGAGCTATAGAATTTGGAGATAAATTCCCTGATGAATTAAGAGATAAAACTCAATTACAAAGATTCTTAGGATGTGTAAATTATGTAGCAGACTTTATTCCTAACATTAGGTTCATTTGTTTACCCTTGTTCAAGAGACTTAAGAAGAATCCTCCCCCATGGGATGAAACCATGAGTCAAAGCATTAGACAAATTAAGCAACTAATTAAAAGACTACCTTGCTTAGGAATCCCAGATCCCCAAGCCTTTCTTATAGTAGAAACTGATTCCTCTGATGTAGGATTTGGAGGAATATTAAAACAAAGATTACCAGAGTCATCTATAGAACAAGTTGTTAGATATTATTCTGGAACCTGGAATCCGGCACAACTAAATTACAGTACTATTAAAAAAGAAGTTTTAGCTATTGTTTTGTGTATTACTAAATTTCAAGATGATTTATTTTCAAAGAAATTTTTATTAAGATCTGACTGTAAGGCTGCAAAAGAAGTTTTACAGAAAGATGTTAAAAATTTAGTTTCCAAACATATTTTTGCCAGATGGCAAGCTTTATTATCATGTTTTGATTTTGATATAGAACATATCAAAGGAGAAAAGAATTCATTACCAGATTTTCTTACTAGAGAATTTTTACAGGGAAAATGAGTAAAAAAGACAGTTATGGCCCTCCTCTTGAGGAGTCCAAAAAGATCATTACAGCCAAGCAGGTATTACAGAACCCCTCTACCTCTACTTCATTATCAACTCAAAACAAATTTACCCCATTAACTCCTTTAGCCTTACCAGCTTTTTATCCCTCTTCATCACCTAGAGGTATTAGGCCATCATTAAATTCAAAATTAGTTTCGCCATTAACTTTTGCTTTACATACTCCATCCTCATTAAATACTCCCTCAAAAGTCCCAGATAAACTTCCCTTTTACACCCCTCCAGATTCCTTAACTTGTCCTTTTATTGAAAAAGATTATAAAAAGATCCTTTTTCTCTTAGAACCAGAATTTAATTCGGAAGGATCATTATTACAAATTACCTCTAAATTCTTCCCTCCAGGATTTCATTATCTTCCCTCAAACCTTGAGAAAACCAGATTATTTTATGAGTTTATCTTAGTGGATACTGAGTCCATTGATATAACTCACACTTTTGATAAAAATGATAAAAATAAAATTATCTTTTCAAAATTCAAAATTTTAAAGATATTATCTCCCTCTGACTGGAAGGCTCATCCTTCTCATACCAGAAGCTTTACTAGGCGCTTCTCGCCTCAACATTACTCATATTATGATTACATGGAAGCATGGTCTAACATGCTGTATTATCAACCTTTTGACCATTCTTGGTTCATTTGGTTTCGAAAAGATTTCTCGTTAAAATTTCCATTATGGTTTGTTAAATGGTTCCATGAATGGGGACCAGAAACTAACACCTACCCAGATTATGCAGCTAAAGCCTTTAAGGTTTTTAGTGAAAAAATTAAAATATCAGATCATTTAAAAATATTAGCTTTTTATGCTACTTTTGGGATATCATGGATTACTTCTTGGACATTTAAAAAAGAATTATCAGTTCCAAATAGCCAAGTCTTTTGGATCGTCAGATGCATTAGGGTTAAGTGGTGGAACAAATTTAACCCAGAATTAATTAGTCCTCAAGTATTACAAGTTTGGTTTTCCAAACATCCACAATGGCTCATTAAAACTTTGGATATAAATAAAGAAAGTGAATTTTTAGCCGAAAAATCTAAATTTTTGGCTGAATTATCATCTTCTTCCAACAAAAAAGAATTACTAAGGAAGCTTCAAGCAGCCATCTCAGAATCAGATGTTAACAATGACGAGGATTCTGTAGGCTCTTCTCAGAGTCTAACTCAAAATAATGAAGATGACTGTTATGGACTATTAGACCTTCAAGATTAATCATTCAAAAGAAACAGCATTATTGGAATTATGGCCGACAAAGTTATTGAAGAATCTTTTGCTTTTCAGAAAAGATTTGTGGCCGACAGCATTATTTTTACTTTCGGCAAAGTCTTGTATTAAGCGTGGCAGACAACATTATTTACTTTTATTAAAGTCTTTTGTTTGTATTAGAACATTATTGTTATGTAATTATTCGTTTCAACTGACAGCTGTCAGTACGTTACCAAAAGAATACCATCCTTCCCTTCTATAAAAGGATGCGTAGTTTCATTATCAGATCATCGAAAAATTCTCTAAGAAAATCATTCTGAAGAATTCTCGAGATCTTTGTAAGTATTCTCAATATCAATAAAATGTTTTCGCAATACAATCTTTTCTTTCATATATTAACTTTTCAAGTTATATTTCTATTTACTACTAAATTAGATTTATTTCTTGATGATCTTCCATTATTTTCTCATAACTTTTTATGGATTATGTTTTGTTTTTATGAATTAATCACCGATCCAGTATTTATGGTATCAGAGCCTCGTAAGAGGTCTCGTAGAGATTAAAGTTTATTGAAAGTTTTACGTAAACTAAGATTTACTCCTTATTTTCTTATTTGTTTTTTCTATTTCCTAGCGTTGGTAAGCCCGGATAGTTGTGTTGGTAAGCCCGTTAAAATCCCAGGAGAGGAGTTGAGTGGTGTTCCTGCAACCTTTTGAGTCCGTTGGTGTTCCCGTTAAGAAAAGAAACTAAAAATATAGAAAAAACCTAAAGGAAAGAAGAAAAAATTTCAAAATGATAAATCTGATATTAAATGCTTTAAGTGTGGACGTTTTGGGCATTATGCAAAAACTTGTCGTGTTAAACAAAAAATTAACGAGATTCATAAATTAGACATCAGTGATCAATTAAAAGGATGGTGGGATAATATAATTAGTCCCGAAGAAAAACATGCTATCTTAGAAGCTAAGAAATTAGATCCAGCCACAGGCGTCTTAGGAGATGAAGATGCTGTAAACACTTTATTATACACAATTACTAAACACTTTGTAGGAGATCCAGCTCAAATACAGGATAGGGCTGCAGATCAATTAGCAAATCTTTAATGTCATACGATGAGCGATTATCGTTGGTATAAAGATATGTTTCTATCAAAATTATGTAATAGACCTGATGGTGGAGCCGATTATTGGAAAGAACGGTTTATAGCAGGATTACCTAGATTATTAGCAGAAAAGGTTAGGATGGCCATTAAAGCTAAAAGTAATGGAGTAATTCCTTACTCTATATTAACTTTTGGTCAAATATCTAGCCAAATTATAGAAACTGGAATAGGAATTTGCACAGATTTTAAGATACAGGATAAAATCAAATCTGAGGTAAGTCAAAGTAAGAAAGAATTAGGTTCATTATGTGAACAATTTGGAATAGAACCCATTTGACCCGAATCCGGATCCACCGCAGACGCAGATCTAGTACGTTGCAGCTCCGTTTGGCACGATTTTTTATGGGTTTCGACCAGAATACAATTTCTAATCATTTTGACACGAAATTACCAAGTATTAAACTTCAAAACATGAGTTTTAAAGAGAAATTCGTGAAACCCATAAATAATAGTTTTTCTTTGATTTCTCCATCTATAATTGTCGAAAAAACACGAAATTTATGGCATTGTATTCTTAAAATCATACTCTACCAAAGCCACATAAGTTTTCAGTCCAGTTTGTTGAAAGTTAAGATTCGAAAAAACTAAAATGATCCGGAAATAAGAAAAAGAAGAATACTGGGTAGCAAAACCAACAGACCAGCAAATACACGTACAGGAGAAAAAACAAACAGCCAAGACACCAAAAAGAAATCCCCAACAACAGCAAAACAGGAATAAGAAATCCAATCGACGATTATGATGAAAGAATAAGAAATTTGTTTGAACAAGAATGGAAGAAGCTATTTGTTTGAATACAAAGATGATGTTGTTGTTGTGTTGTTGTTTTAATTGATTTTCACAATAACAATTAAAATTAATAAAATAATATAAAGTTTGAGGTAATTTTATAAGTTTTAATTTGGTAGGGACTTATTTGCAAAACAAAAAAATAAGGAGATGTATGGTAAGTGATCTACACCATATAATCCTAGGTGGCATTTGACAAAGTCCACCCTACTTCCTATTGGCCATAGTAGCGAATGCATCAAGAAAGTCTCTTTTGTGAATGCACCATAGAAGCTCCCTATATATATATATATATATATATATATATATATATATATATATATATATATATATAGATAATACTTTTCACTAATATTGTTGTAGGATATCACTTTACCTCAACGATATATGATCTTAATTTTGTAACTATCAACTGTGTATCATATAAGTAATGAAACAATTTATAGTATAAAAAGATTTTAAAAAAAAAATTTAAAAAGTTCCATATAAAAACTGATGGAATTTTATAAGTAATGAAACAATTTATAGTATAAAAAGAAAAATCGAGGATATAATTAAAAAAATTGCAATGCCACAAAAAAATTTCAAAAGAAAAAAAAAGGAAATACAATATCGTTCCGTCACAACCAAATATTTAAAAAATGTAGTTCAGAAACAACAATAATTGGATTAAAAAAAGATTCAAAGTGAGATGAAAAATAAAATGTAGTTGATGCATTGAAAATCATAGTTATTAGGTAATATTACCAACATATTTCAAATGAATTCAAGTGGCTTAGTGGTTGAATATTAAAATTGTATAGAGAAAAATTTAAAAAAAAAAAATACAATATTGTTCGTCACAACTAAAATATTTAAAAATATAGTTTATGTAAATCAAACAACAATAATTGGATTAAAAAAAAAGATTGAAAGTGCGATGAAAAATAAAATATACTCGATGCATTGAATGTCATAGTTATTAGGTGGTGTTACCAAAATATTTTAAAGGAATTCAAGTGGTTTAGTGGCTAAATAATAAAGCTATATAGTGAGGTCTTGGGTTCAAATCCAGCTTAAACAACTTTTTTATATTATTTAGTCTTTCTAAGCAATTCTCTCCAAAATAGCAAATGTGATTAGGGTTTATGTAGTAGCATCTTATTCCCATCTTATCTTAATCTTAATAAAAGTAAGGTTTTGCTCTATGTTAACCCTAATTTTTTTCCCTCCTAATCTCTCTTAGCCTTTCAACCACATATTAATTGCTATGGCCCACCACTTATTAAATCTTCCTCAATTTTAATTTTGAATTTGCCTTTATTGGCCCACCACTTATTAAATCTTCCTCAATTTTAATTTTGAATTTGCCTTTATTAGTTTCTTTTTTTTACAAAAGCCTTCATTAGTTTTTTTGCATTGAAAATAAAATATTATTAAATTCTCATATAAAAAAATAGAACAATAGAATATTATATCTAAAATGTGGCATCTCTCCATTATCTCTCTATCATTATACGCTTCTGATTCTTTTATCCACGCTTTTCTCTTTTTGCTTCTCATTCACCGCTCTCTCAACCCACTTTTTTTTTAATCTTCTCCCTCAATACTTTCCTTCTTATGTCTCTACATCTCAACCCAATTTTTGATCGAGAAATGTTATTTTGACACCAAATTGGTTGTCCAACAACTATATTTACACTATCTAACTATAACATATTTTTTTTTACTCCCTCCGTCCCATTTTATTTGAGTCAGTTGACTGCCTCACGTTTGCCAATGTAAAACTTTAACGATTAATATCTTTAATTGTATAATAGTAAAAATTATAAAAATTTGATATTTTGAAAATATAAATCGAGACGAATCCAACAAGATCTTATATGCTAATATTTATTTTTTATTTATGAATAGAAAAATAGAGTTAAAACGAGATATATGAATAGTGTCTACAGTCAAAATGGCTCAAATAAAATGGGACGGAGGGAGTATTATTTTATTGATTTCACTTTTATGTGAGATGGTTGTCTAATTGACAACCATTTTGAGTTGTACAAATAACACAACTCTCTTAATGTTACTTCTGATGTGTTGGTATGATCATGTGTTTATATTTTTTATTTTTTTTTTTGTAAATAGTACTGATATTTTTTACGTTTATTCTGTTTATATCATATAGACTTTGCCATGGATTGGATTCTGCCACAAAGCACTACTAAAAGAGCATTTTGAATTAACATTTGTTGATTATTGTGGGAATGCATAGAGAGTCAATTTGAACTCTGCTGATGACGAAAATATGAAGTTGGCTAAGTTTTCTGGTGGATGGACATATTTTAATTGTATATGCAATGATATTAATATTTTTTATTACGAATGCCATAAACAAAGTTTTCTCTATCAATTGGCTTTATTTATATCTCAATTATTTGACTATTTTTTGCATTTTTCTTTATTTTTTTAGTATTGATCAATCTAATGATTTCATGTATCTTTTTTAGTTTCATTTGTAGTGGCTAATTTAAGTGTCAATATAGTTATGTTATGTTATGTTTTGATTTCATTTTATTTTTTTATTTGCAATTTTAATTATAGCAATTTAAATTGTATATCTATCACTCTGCAACATCCGTGCAACGCACGGGTCAGAGTCTAGTTATAATAAAAGTAAGGTTTGCCTCCTCTTAAAACCCTACTTAAGAAACTATTTAACCCTAATTTTTTCCCTCCTAATTCCTTTCTTAATGACCACCCCCAACAACTTATTTATGACCTTCTAATTTCTCTCACCTAATTTACAAATACTATGCACATATTTTTATGTTATTATTTTTTTTGTTTTTTTTTTTGTATAGAGTCACACAAAACTTTAATGTTATATTTATATTTATCTTAATTTTAATTATAGTAAAAGTTATGTTTAGCACCTACTAAAACTCTAATTAAACTCTTAACTTAACCCTAATTTTTCCCTCCTAAACCACTAATTAATACTCTCATCTAATTTCTCTCACCTAAATTTGAATTTTGAATTAGTCATTTTTTATGTATTGAAAATAACACATTTCTCTCATCTAAGTTTGAATTTTGAATTAGCCATTTGCTATGTATTGAAAATAACATACGTATACAATCAAAATAGAAAAATATTTTTTGATATAAAAATTATAACTTTTAAAATACTTTTTATAAAATTAAATACGACACCTTAAACATTAACATGATTTGTCATCTTCTCAATCTTTTGAAATCAATATCATTTGACTCAATTATTCAAGATTGATCTAACTGATGTAGAAATCTAAAATGAAATTTTTAGTGAGTACAAAATTGATAAGAATAAATTAAATATATTTATTTTACTGAATGTATGATTTTTTTTTTATCATCACTGTTGAATCTGTAAATTGAACTTGGGTCAAAGAGATGCGAAGTCTCCATCCTAGCCACCTAAACAAACCAAACATTCATATTAAATTTATTAAATTATATTGAATTTTTTTTTTTTTAGGTATATTTTTGACCCAAAATTTTAAAACCTAAAACATTTGCTTCGGCTATTTGGCTTTTAGCCAATTTTGCAATTAATTTTATACTACCATTTCTTAATCAAATTATTTTGATTCTATATGATTTCGATTTTATTGTATCCTCTATTTTTATTAATTTATTAGTATTGTTTAGTTTCATTTGTACTCTCTGTTTTAAATTTCAATATATTTATCTTTAGATTTCATTTTGTTTTTTTATTTGCAATTTTTATTATAAAAATTTAAATCGTATATCTATCGTTCAACTAAATCCGTGCAACGCACGGGTCAAAATCTAGTTATAATAAAAGTAAGGTTTTGCTTCATGTTAACCCTAATTTTTTCCCTCCTAATTTTTCTTTTAATCTCACAACCACATATTAATTACTATGGCCCGCCACTTATTAAATCTTCTTCAATTTGAATTTTGAATTTGCCTTTATTAGTCTCTATTTTATTTTATTTTTTGACAAAAGTCTTTATTATATTTTATGCATTGAAAATAAAATATTATTAAATGCTCACCTAAAAAATAGCACAATAGAATATTATACCTAAAAATGTGGCATCTCTCCATTATCTCTCTCTATCATTATACGCTTCTAATTCTTTTATTCACGATTTTCTCTTCTTGCTTCTCACTCACCGCTCTCTCACTCCACTTTTTTTTTTTTTTTTTTTTTTTTTTTTTTTTTTTTTTTTTTTATCTTCTCCCTCAATACCTTCCTTCTTCTGTCTCTACATCTCAACCCAATTTTTTATCAGTATCAACCTGCACACCCTCTCTCTAGACAATATAGTACCACGAAGGAGAAGAGGAAGAAGCACCGATTTTTGTTATTGGCAAAGAAGATGAGTATACCAATCTAGATTTGTAAGTAATTACTTTTTTTATAGTTATTTATTGTTACAATTTTTAAGTGTCAAATCTAAAATAGTTTCACGTGTTTCATTTGTAGATTTGATTTTTTGCTTCGTTTTGTTGCGGTATTGATGTTAACATAAAAATTTGTTGATGCTTACGTGTTAAATCTTTCTCTTTTTCTTGGTCTCATCGTCGTCGAATTTCGTTTTTATCTTCCACCTTTTCTACTTTCTCAATCTTTTCGTCATTTTACTTTTTGTTTTTGATTCGCTCAATACCTTTCCTATGTTAGAATGAGGCATCACCTATATCATATTTGTTATTTTTGTTATGCTAATGAGGTTTTTCTACTGCAGCATAATTGAAAAAGAAAAAAAAAAAAATCTATGAGTGACATTTGTTATTATCAAGTAATTTTAAACTTTATGGAACTTTATTTATTTATTTATGTGTTTCACTCCTCTACTTAATGATTTATTATGATCTCTGCCACCATTTGTACTGGTTAATTTAAGTGTCAATATAGTTATGTTATGTTTTGATTTCATTTTATTTTTTTATTTGTAATTTTAATTATGACAATTTAAATCGTATATCTATCACTCCGCAACATCCGTGCAACGCACGGGTAAAAGTCTAATTAGATATATAAAGATAAAGATTCTTTGCACGAGAGTCTTTTTTGTAGTAGAAAAGTTATAAAAATTGCTCTTTAGACTATATATATTGCAAACGTAGCATCTAAATTTTCCAAATTTTCCCTTACACGGGTTGGTAGATAGAATCTCAGAATGACTTGAGGGGATTGTGAGCAACATAGAAGTCTGAAGACAATTTTATTAATTGACTTTGAAATTGAAATGAAAGCACGTGAGAGAGATCTTGTATTCAACATTTCAACATAGAGAACTTCTTTTTGCACCTCTCGAGTCTCACACACATTCCCTGACATACTAAATTTAAACTTCTCGCTACTTAAGATGCAAGTGTGTAAATAGCAAAAATTGAAGAAAAAAGAGTTCGCTTTTTAGAATACGAACCTTATAAAAATAAAAATAAAAATTTGTCCTCTACACCCTTCTCTCATCTTTTGTTAAATTTTTTTCGTTCGCTTTCTAAGTAGCGAACTATGTATCCGTTCACACCCTAAGTAGCGAGCGTTAATATTTTATACTCAAACTGAACGTCCGCACCCCTATGAATGAAAAAATCATGAAGAAAAAAAAAATGAGTTCGCTATTTATAATGCGAATTGAGTTCACTATCTAGATAACAAACTCATTTTTTTCATGATTTTTTCATTCATCGGGGTGTCGACGTTCAGTTTTAGTATAAAATGCGAAAAGTGCTCGCTTTCTAGATAGTGAAGGAATACTATAACCATTTCAAAGGATGAAGAAGGAAATTTAAGGGACGCGAAAAGTACATCTCTTCAGCATAAACTGGAATCAGGGTAAGCCCACAAACAAACAGAATACAAACGGATATTTTAATTTTGAGGGGCAATATTGCCACACCCCTATAATTTGCACCTGCACCCCACAACAAAAACCTACAAAGAAAAATAACCATTACTTTTCAAGTTTGTCGTGGGATTGCTAAGCTGCTCTTCAAAACATTGCAGTTATGCTATGATTATTCATAGAATTCATTCTAAAGATAAAAAATGGAAGGTCAATTCTAGCATTCGTGAGTGTCATAGGTCTCCCATCATAGGAAATCTATTTTTACCTTTAAATTATAAAGATCTAAAATAAACCATAATAAAGTTTCTACATTGTACTCTAATCTATATTATATTTTTTTTATAATAATCTATATTATCTCTATTTCCATCTATATCTCTATTATATATATTACGAGATTCTCACTGAGCTCTCACATGCATTCTCTATGTAAATTGCTTAGACGGAACTAAATTAGAGCTTCTCAATTATTATTTTTGTTTTTGTAAAACTCTTTCAAATTTTATTTTTTTTAGTATGGAAACTCGCAATTTTTTTTTTTTTTGTAGAATTTTTTTTTCTTATTTTAGAAACTATCACAAATTAGAACTTAAATCTATATATTTTAATTTTGGTCTCTAATTGTTTTTTTTCGTCTATAATTTTTTCTCTATTAGAGAAGAAACAAATTATGTCAGTATTTAAACTTTTTCTAGTAGTGCAGATTGATATCTGCAGTTGTACGCGGATGATATCTTTGGTTTACAAAAAATATATATATACATATAGGGTTTGACTAATGTGCAATGTTGTACATGTTAAGATAACTAAAAGTAGTAATTATTTATTAAAATATTATATATATTTAATATTAAATACACCAGTTCCAATACTAATTTACTATTTTTAACTTTTTAACATGTGCAAATTTGCACATGATAGAAAAACTCAAAATATATATATACTAGTCACGAACTTTGGAGACAAAATTTGCCGTCTCAAAAATATTTCGTCTCTAAATCGGTCATTGATTTAATATATTTATAATTATAATTAAAATATAATAGTTTGAGACGGAAATCGGAGACGAATTTAAGCCGTGTCTAATAATTTTCATCTCTATATTCATCTTTAATTGGTCAACTCGATATTAAAATAGTCAAATTTTTGTTAAAGATAAAATTTATCGGTCCTTGACATCTGTCTCTAAAAAAATTTAACATTAAAAAATCCCACCCAAAAGTTTACCACCCAATATATTCGAGTTTTTTTTACATAAGGTAATTTATAATATTTGATTCATCTTCTTTTTAGTAAGAGTAGTTTATAGTTATACACATAATTTCCTTTTACCACCGAAAGAGGTCCTTGAGAGCAACCAAATTTGATTGCCTCCCTGTGCAGTACACCATGATATCATCAGCATAGAAACAATGAGATGGAAAAGAGACATGTCTAGAACCCTTTCTGAGGTGCAGCTTACCATCAGACACTAGCTTAGTTATATTTCTACTCAATACATCCTCAGCAATACAAAACAAGAGAGGAGATAAAGGATCCCCTTGTCTCATTCCTCTAGTGCAGTGAAAGTAGCCATGCATTTTCCCATTTATAGAAATTGATAAAGTGGCAGACCTGAGAATAACATCAACCCAATTGCAAAACACATCAGAAAAACCAAAGGATTTCAAGACTTTTAAAAGAAAAGGCCATTCTAAAGTGTCAAAGGCTTTAGTCACATCAATCTTCAAAGCTAAATTCCCTCCAAACACTTTGGAATTAAGAAGGTTGGCAGATTCAGATGCTAAGCACAAGCAGTCTTTGATATTTCTCCCATGGATGAATCCTCTTTGCTCCTTAGAAATAAGAGCAGGCATTAGCTGAGACAACCTATTTGCTAAGACTTTAGAAATGATTTTGAATGTGAAATTTGCCATAGCAATAGGTCTATATTGCTCAATAGTATCAGGTGACTTAGGAATAAGAATCAAGATGTTAGCATTAACGTTTGGAATCAAGTACCCTGTGGTGAAGAATTCAATAACAACATTTACCACATCATTGCCAATGATATCCCAATAAGTATGATAAAAGAAAGCACCAAAACCATCTGGCCCTAGAGCACCCTCCTTATTTAATTCAAAGACTGCACTCTTGATCTCAAGGTGAGATGGGATCACAGTCAGCAGACCATTGGTTCTGTCATTGATAATTGGAGGAACCACATCATCTATAAGAGTTTGGTCCTGAAAAATATTCATATTAGTGCAAAATAAGTTTTGATAATATGATACCACATGATCTGCAATTTGCTGAGGGTCATTGATTACTGTGTCTGACACCCTAAGGGATGACATAACTTTAGTAGTATTCTTAATCTTAGCCACCCTGTGGAAGTAGCTAGTGTTCCTGTCTCCCTCCACATGCCATTTAACCTTTGATTTCTCATGCCAAAACCAATCTTGTCTCTTCAAAGCACTATCAAGCTTAGCCTAGGCCCTCACCTCAGCAGCTTTGAGAGAATCATCAAAACCATTCAGCTGGATTTGCTCTTGACAGTCAGCCAAGCCAACCTCAGCCTCTTTGACATAATCATGCACATTACCAAACACCTCTTTGTTCCAACATCTCAACTTATCCTTTAATATTTTCAACTTCATAGACAGAATGTACATAGGACATCACACAATGTTAATGTTCTAGCTGCTGCTAATTATCTCTCTACAAGATTCATGTAAAGTCCACATCTTCATGAATTTAAATTGGGAAGCAAAAGGAGTGGATGTAAACTGGAAATTCAGTAAAATGGGGAAGTGATCAGAAGTATTTTTGATAAGAGAAGTGCAAGAAGTCATAGAGCAGGAACTCAGCCAAAGTTGATTACAAATTGCTCTATCTATCTAACCTCTTCTCAGTAAAAGCTCTACCTCTTCTACCATTGGACCAGGTAAACCAAGCCCCCTAGTGGGCAGATGGAGGAGATCATTGGTACCAGTCCAATCCTAAAACTCAGTCATAGGCAGATTAGCAGGCACGCAACTACCTCTATACTCATGAAGGCCCATAATAACATTATAGTCACCCATGAAACACCAACCAATATCATGTTGAGTGTAGAGACCAGTTAGATCCTCCCATAACTGTCTTCTCTTTATATAACAAGTAGCATCATACACAACAACAATTCCAAACACCTTGTCCAGATCAGTGCAAGTGAAGGCAACAAACTAATCATTGATAGAGACAACCATAGGATTTAAATTAACCTTACAAACACACCAGAGATTAGGTATCAAATTGCCCCTATCATTGAAGGTAAACAATTTGTACCCTAATCTCAATAACCATCTATTAAACATAGAGCTAAAACAAACCATAGGTTCAGCAAGCAAAACTATATCAGGGTTATTTACATTAATGAGTCTCCTAAGTGCCAATTTGGAAGAGGTATTGGCAATCCCTCTTATATTCCAAAAAATGCACTTCATTTAAAAGGTTTAGATTGACTAACCTTTGACCTGGTTCCATAATTACTTTCTTTCCTTGGTCCTTTAACAATCTTAGCCTTCTTACTTGACTTAGAAGCAACAATAGTAAAACCTCTAGGAGAGGGATCATTCTCTAATTCTGCCAACAATCTAGCCTCTTCTTCATCTTTCTCTGCCATGTTGGCCTAGGACTCCTTCAGGAACTCCACATTTTGTGGATTCAAACCTGAGCCTTGCCCAGTGTATCATTCAACACCTGAGTCAATTGTGTAGCATCTACAAACTCAGCTTCTTGTGAGCTAGTATCAATATCTTCAATCACTGGACTATCTTCCAAACCTTTCCCTTGGGCCAAGGAATCATTAGGCATCACCTCTTCAGAAGGGGAAATGAACCTATTATTCACCTCAACCAACCCTGTTTCCACCTCTTGAGGTTTAGGGCTAGCTACCTGTTGTGCAGCTACTTCAGCATTCCCTTCAGGGCTGTGAATAGAAGGCTGGACTTGAGCCACCTCAACAGATGGAGCATCTAATTCAATAACTTTGTTGCTCTTCTTATTCTCTGATCTACCATATTTCTTCTGAATATACTTAGGGGCAGCTTCAGCCTTACCCTTAGTATTAATTTTTGGGTCTTTAGTCTGCTTGCCTTCAACACAATTTTAAATCCACTTGCATGATTCCACATAATGACCAACCGTCTTGCAGTGATTACAAAAGGGGGGAAGATTTTCATAGTCAAAGTCCACATAAAAAGCAAAACCCACCCTTTCAACTAAGACTTTGTACCTTAGGGTTTGTGAGAGGTCCATATCCACAAAAATCCTAGCATAATGACCAAACGATCTATCAATCATGGGCTTCGCGGCTACATCATCAGTACAAATTGGAGTTCCAATACTACTAGCAATAGCAAAAAGAATTTTTGGACGCCAATACTCTTGCGATAAACCATACATACAAACCCAAACCTGAGCCGTCATATTCTTTTGCAAGTTAGGGTTAAAATCAGGAGACCAAGCAAATAATTTCAAGAACCCAGGCTGTAGATTCCAGGAAGTGACCGACGTAACTCTCTTAACATCTTCTAAAGATGAGAAACAAAATTCATAAAATCCCTTACCTAAAGAGATGACTCCCCAACGAGCTAGATCCTTCCAGATGGGTGATAGCTGGTTTTTCAAGGCGGCCAGTGTGAGGAATTGCCTTGAAAACTCATAAACAGATTACCAATCAGCAGGTGGCGCCGCGCGCCAGGAGCACACTGGAAAGCTCTGTCGTCACTGTTGTTGGCGCCGCGCGCCGGTTAAGTCGTGTTGGGCGCGGGCTCGCGGAAGACTATATATGCATCACACGTTTTTTCAGTTTTGTATGAGTTTTTTTTAGGGTTTGTAGCCAATCAAAAGACTAGGGTTTATAGAGTATTCCTCTTGGCAATAATTCTAGGGATTGGGAATTGATTCAACACCTTGGAAACACTTTGTAATTGAATTTCTTGGTCACGGGAAGAAATTCGGGACTTGGGTAGAATAGGTTTGAAGACTATTTCTTGTAACCCTTGTTTTGGGATTTCATTGTAACTAAGACATTTGATTGTTAAGGAAGAAAGGAGAGCTGCGCTCTCCCCAGGACGTAGGTTCATTAACACCGAACCAGGTAAACAATTGAATGTGTCATTTATCTTTTCGCTGTTGTTATTGTTTGTGATTACTATTGTTATTCTCGCTTGTTTGGTTGTTCACTCTATTTGCTCCACACATCAATGTCATTGGTGTGGTTCAGTCCGAATTCACAACAGCCAGCGTGAGAGGAGTCGAACCCTTGGGCCAAACCACTCTTCCATGCAAGTTGTGTTTACAGACATCTTTTCCAGCCAAATATTCTTCTTTAGGAATCGCTATAGCCAAACCATCACCCTTAACACAGGGCTGTGGTAGTTGTGATGTTGGAATATCACAAACATTTGATAGGGCTTCTACGAAGGATTTAGTAGTTTTGGGTGGGATTTTTTGTTGGGTTACTTGTTCTTTAGCTCCATCTAAGCATCCCCAAGGGATACTAAACGCATGCATGTTGATCGGAAGGGAAAAAAACGGTGGCGGTGGAAGAAAAAGAGAAAACCTCACGGTGATGGAAGGTTAGAGGTGAATAAAAGACTAATGTAATAGAAGGGTACCTATCATAGAATAAAAGACTAATGTTAAAAATAAAGTACCCCTTTTGCCTAAAAATATATAAAAAGTGTACCTATCATTTTCTTTTGAATTATGTGAAAAGTCTCACATTAAATAAGATAAATTCACGTTAATACATGAATTTATAAACTTATGTTTGGTATATTGTGGATACGCTTAAATTTCAGTGATTTACTGTAACTTCACAAAAATTATACTCTATATCTTTTGAAAAATTACAGTTGATCACTTTAATATATGACATAACCACCCTATAATACATAGACTAGGAACATTGTTTTATTTTTAATTATAAATTAATTTTATAAAGTCGAGTTAATCCCAATCTAAATTTTTCTAAGTCATTTTCTTACTAAAAATATATGCTTCTCTGTTGTTTTTACAATAAATGCTTCTCCGTACATACAAGTTAGATTTGAATAAATGTCATGTGCAGAAACTTGTTTGATGATTATAAACTACAAATGAATTCAGAAAAAGACTATTCAAAATTAATGTGTGGTATAAGTAGACCATCTCCAATGATGATTATTTATTTTTAAGAACCCATATATCATAGATATTCTCAATAAACTAAAAATGAGTATTTAATAGGTATTAATTTTACCATAAGTATTAATACCTACAGTACATTAGATATTAGCACGTTGTAAGATATGTTATTTGTGAGACTAATTTAAAACTTTGTAAGAGATATTAGAAATTAAGTGTTTATTAAAGCAGGATAAAACAACATGTGCTCTGAAGTCTATAGTGCGATTTTAAGTGCGATTTCTCACTGTTCATACCAAACCCCCCACTAAGGTTTTTCTTTTCCCATCCACCACCAACACTTTTCCGATGACTACCGCTTCCACCGCCCCTCCTCCTGTGGTTATTCCCTGGCCTTGCCTTCAATCCCAGCCTTCTCCATCTCCTGTGGCACCTAAATCTCCTTCTCCAACTCAACAAAAAACGTTTGCTCAAGCCCTAAGCAACGATTGTGATATTCCCTTGAGCCAGTTCCCCAAACCTTGTGTTAAAGGTGATCGATGGTCTATTGCTATCCCTGAGGAAGAATATCTCGCTGGTGTTGATGCATGCAAATACAATCTCCACGGAAGAATCTTTTGGCCGAAAGGTGCAACTCCGCTATCGTTGGATAGCTTGAGAGCTAAGCTAGCTGTTATTTGGAAAACTCTTGGTAAGTGGACTATCATCTCCCTAGGCAAAGGTTATTATGAGTTATCTTTTTCTACTTTAGAAGATATGAGAAGGGTTCGTTCTGTTAACTCTTAGAGTTTATCCCCTGGTTTTTTAAAATTGTTTGCTTGGAACCCTGATTTCAACCCTAGCATGCAAACTCAATCTTCTGCTTAGGTTTGGATTCACATTCATGGCTTATCCCAAGAATATTGGCGCCCTAAGATTCTCTTTGCTATAGCTAGTAGTGTAGGCACGCCTATATGCTTAGATTCTTACTCCAACAAACCCATGCTTGAACGTTCCTTTGGTCACTATGCTCGTGTTCTTGTGGATGTTGATTTATCTCAAGAGTTGAGGTTTGGTGTTTTAGTTGAAAGAAAGGGTTTTGCTTTCTTTGTTGATATTGAATATGAGAATCTCCCAGATTTTTGCTCTTTTTGCAATATTATAGGTCATCATGCAGACTTTTGCAAAAGAAAGAATGAATCCTTGCCTAACCCTACAGGAAAAAAGCCAGGTCCTGAGCCAGCCAAAGTTTATGTGCCTGTCAAACACAAGGAACAACGCAAGCCTCTTGAAACCAATGTTGATAACATCCCCTCTCCTTCATCCGGCACACAAGTTAACCATGAACAACTTCGTAGAGGAGCTGACAGAATTCTTGAGCAACAACTGAATAGCTCTCCTGTGCTACAGCTTGTTGAATCCTCTCAAACCCCTTCCTTACATAGTAGCCCTGATCAAGCCCTAAAATCCAAATCTCCCATTCAGATTGAAGATTCAACTCCTCCTTTTATCCCTAACTGCCCTTCCCTGATTTCATCTCCTTTAATAGATGCAGCTGCCAACCTTGTTGATGATGTTAGCTCTGAAAGCTCAGAATTTTTTGATGCTACTCAAATGATGGAAGTTAACACTGAAGCCCCTTCTAATCTTCATGAAAATCTTGTTGATACCATTGTGGATTGCCCTGAGATTGTGCAGCATGAAATTAACTTCCTCAAGGAATCCTGGGTTAATCTTGCTGAGCAGGAAGAATTGGCAAATCAATCACCTACCCATAGCTCTTCTCCTGTAATGGTAGGCCAAGTTTCACACAACTCCCCAGAGGTGAATGATATAGCAGATACAGTTATTCCTACCCAAGAAGATAATGATGGGTTCAAATTGGTGACCTCAAGATCTTCTAAAAGAATTGAAAAACAGAAGTTGTCTCACAAAAAGAAGGCTACTATAACCAGTAAGGTTGGTGCTGTAAAGCCTTTTAAATGAAGATCCTTTATTGGAATGTTAGAGGTTTAGCTAATTCTCCTACAAAATTAGCTCTCCAAAATTTAATATTAGTTAATAAACCTGTTATTTGCTTCATTGCTGAACCCTGGATCAATAGGGAGAGAATTTCTCCTTCTTGGCTTAGGATAATAGGATTTAATTTCCTTGCTGTTAACAATAGGGATAGCCTCCTTCCTAATCTATGGTGTCTTTGTTCTCCCCAATTGAGTCCAACTATTTTATCCAATGATGATCCACACTTATCTGTTTCTGTGGAAAGTGGAGGAATTTCTTTTGGAATAGCAGCTGTTTATGCTTCTACCTGTTACCTTAAAAGAAGGCAACTCTGGTCTACTCTCTCTAATCTTGTCTCTCAACACTCTTTGCCTTGGAGTTTTATAGGTGACTTCAATACTATTATGGGGGCACATGAACATAGGGGTATGTGCAGTCCTGCTTCTATCCCAATTGCTGACTTTCAAAGGTGGTCTAATTCCCTCAACCTCATTCATCTTCACTCCCATGGTGCTTTTTACACTTGGTCAAATGGCAGAAAAGGCAGACAACACACTCAAAAGAGGCTTGATAGAGTAATTTGTAATCAACCTTGGATTAATGCTTGCAATTCTTTCAGTGTTTCAACCCTTACCAAAAGCAAATCCGATCACTTCCCCCTTCTCTTTGAATTCACCAACTTACCTTCCCATTGCAAATCACCCTTCAAATTTATGAAGATGTGGACTACTCATAATGATTGTCTTGACCTGATCAATAATACTTGGAATACCTTGGTGATAGGGTGTCCTATGTATGTTCTTTGTCAAAAGCTAAGAATTCTCAAAAACAAGCTCAGAGAGTGGAACACTGTAACTTTTGGCAATATCCACGAAAATGTTAAGGCTGCTTCTTCTCATCTGGATGATATTCAATCTTTGATTGATTCTAATGGTGCCTCTGATTATTTATTGGACCAGGAAAAGTCAGCTCAAATCAACCTTGAAAATATTTTGCATATGGAAGAACTTTTTTGGAGTGAAAAGGCCAAAGTTTAATGGCATATAGATGGAGATAGAAACACTGCCTACTTTCACAGGGTTGCCAAAATCAAATCCTCTTCCAACCATATAACCCACCTTATGAATGGTGATATTGTACTGAATAGCACTGATGAAATCTCAGCTCATGTTGTTGATCATTTTTCCTCCCTTTTTAATCAATCTACTCCCTTTGTGGACAATGGTCTTGTTGAAGATGTGATTCCCAACCTAATCACTGATAGGGTTAACACTATGCTTACTTTGATACCTTCTCCTGAGGAAATTAAATCTGCAGTTTTCTCTCTTAACTCTGATAGTGCCCCAGGTCCTGATGGATTTGGAGCTTTTTTTTTTCAAATTTATTGGGATATAGTCAAGCAGGATGTGATTAATGCTGTTTTGCGGTTTTTCACAACAGGTTGGCTCCTTCCCAACTTTAACTCTAATTTCCTTGCTCTCATTCCTAAAACTGCTAATGCTGAATCTCTTAATCAATTCAGGCCCATAGCTATTGCTAATTTTAAATTCAAAATTATTTCCAAAGTTATTGCAGATAGATTGGCTTCCATTATGCCTGCTATTACACTACAAGAAATATGATTTTTGGCAACAACTTTTTTCGTTAAAAGTTGTTACAGGTCGCTGGCAAAATTCAAAACAACCAAATGTAATTTTGCCAGCGACTTGTAACAAAAAAAGCCGTTACGAAAAATCATATTTCTTGTAGTGTTACATCTGTTCAACAAAGAGGATTCATCAAAGGCAGAAGCATTAAAGACTGCATTTGTCTAACTTCTGAAGCCATCAATGTTTTGCACAAGGATAGTGTTATTGGGAATCTTGCTCTCAAAGTGGATATAGCTAAGGCCTTTGACACTCTGAATTGGGAGTTCCTTCTCAAAGTCTTGAAGTGCTTTGGTTTCAATATTAGATTTTGTAACTGGATTCAGGCATTTCTTCACTCAGCTAGAATTTCCATTTCTTTCAATGGCACTCAACATGGATTCTTTTCTTGCTCCAGAGGTGTTCGTCAAGGGGATCCTCTATCTCCTCTTTTGTTTTGCCTTGCTGAGAAAGTCATTAGTAGAAGCATCACTAAACTTGTAAGAGAAGGCAAGTTACAACTTATCAAAGGGTCCAGGAACATGGAGGTTCCCTCACACATCTTGTATGCTGATGATTTCATGTTATTTTGTAAAGCTTCAAATTCTAATATCCAGGTGCTATCAGAGTTATTCCAAAAGTATGCTGAGATTTCAAGTCAACATGTGAATCCTCAGAAATCCTCTATCTATGCTGGTTCTATTTCACAGGGCTTGACTATATTTCTGATATGTTAGGCTTCAACATTGGCTCTCTTCCTTTTGATTACTTAGGAGTTCCCATCTTCAAGAGGAAGCCTAAAAGAATCCATCTGCAGCCTATTGCAGACAAGGTCAAATCCAAGTTAGCTGGGTGGAAGGCTGCTCTTCTATCAATGGCAGGTAGAGTCCAACTCATTAAAAGTGTGATTCATGGCATGCTTGTTCATAGCTTCTCTGTTTATTCTTGGCCAGTTAGTTTGATCAAAGACTTGGAGAAATGGATGAGAAACTTTATTTGGAGTGAGGATGTTTCTCAAAGGAAACTTGTCACTGTTGCTTGGTCCAAAGTTTGTAGCTCTTTTGCTGAAGGAGGCCTGGGGATTAGATCTTTATCCAATCTAAACCAAGCTAACAACCTCAAGCTCTATTGGGAATTATTGCAATCCAATCTTCAATGGGCTCGTTTTTTAAGAGATAGAGTGTTACATGGCTCAAAACCTATCTCCTACCATGTTTTTTCTTCCATCTGGAGCAGTATTAAGCATAAATTCACTGAGGTATTGGAACAATCAACTTGGCAGCTTGGTAATGGTGAAAACATTCGTTTTTGGCTTGATTCTTGGTGTGGTAACCCTTTGGTCTACTCTCTAAACATACCTGCCCATTTACATCATCTTCTTCAATCTACTGTTGATAATTACATTATGGATTACAAATGGTCCATTCCTTTGTGTCTTTTAAATGCTTATCCCCAGCTTCAATCCTTCTTAGATAAGGTGGTTATTCCCTATATTCCATATGAGGATAACTTGATCTGGAAGTTATCTCAAGATGGCAACCTTTCCCTTAAGGATGCTTACAACTTTCATTGTCCTACTCCTCAGCACCTGGCTTGGACTAAGGCTCTTTGGCATGTTTCAATCCCTCCTTCCAAATCTCTTCTTACTTGGAGATGCTTTCACAACAAGCTGCCAATAGATGATAATCTTATTTTGAGAGGTTGTAATTTGCCCTCTATGTGTAGTTTATGTGGGATTCAGTGTGAATCTACTTCCCATTTATTTTTTGAGTACAATTTCGCCCTCAAAGTTTGGTCTTGGCTATCTTCCCTTCTCAATTTCCATTGCCCTTTCTCCAGCTTCTCAGAGATCTTCAATATCTGCAACAGAAATTGGTCCCCCCTTTGTAAGTTATCCTTAATTGCTGCCATCATTTCTTGTTTTAATACAATTTGGTCTTCAAGAAATCAAGCTAGGTTTGCTGATAACAAAATCCCTATTTCTTCAGCAATTAACTCTATAATTGCCAGTGTTTCTTTGTCTGGAAAGATATCTAAGTTGCATGCTTATTCTTCAATGCCCGAGTTTGTTATCTTAAAAGCTTTGCATGTGCCTTTGAAATTCTCCAATGCTCCTGTTATCAAAGAGGTACTTTGGCAACCTCCAATCCTTGACTGGATTAAATGCAATAGTGATGGAGCTGCTGCAGGGTCCCCTTGGTCTTCTTCTTGTGGTGGGATCTTTCGAAATTTTGAAGCTGCTTTCTGTGGAGCTTTTGCTATCAATTTAGGCTCCCAATCTTCATTGTTTGCTGAGTTAATGGGTGCCATTCTTGCCATTGAAATTGCTAATGAGAAAGGTTGGCTCTCCCTTTGGTTGGAAACTGACTCCATGTTGGTTCTAAATGCTTTCAAATCTCCAAACTCAGTGCCTTGTGTCCTAAGAAACAGATGGAGCAACTGTCTCTTTATTACTTCCCAAATGAATTTTCTCGTTTCTCACATCTATAGGGAAGGTAACAAATGTGCGGATTTCATGGCTAACATTGGTCTTTCTTTGTCTCCTTCTTCTACACACTCTTGGTGGTCTTCCCTTCCCTCTCTTCTCTTTGTTGATTTTGATTGTAATAGGCTTGGTTGGCCTTGCTTTAGGTTTTGTTAGTTTTAGAGGGTTTGGTTTTATGTCCCCCCTCCTTTTGTTGTTGTTTTCCCTTATCCTTTTATCAATCTATTTCCTATAGGGGCTTGCCTTTGCAAGCTTCCTTTACTTAAAAAAAAAGTGTTTATTAAATATTATTATTAAAAAATTATAAATAAATGATATATATACACACGTTGAACTCGATTGAGTATTAAAAATTAATTGCTATATTGATGTTGTTGCCATCTTAAACAAAATAAAAAATAACACCTACGATCAATTTTTGTCCGTTAGCAAGAATCCAAGCCAGGAAGTTGCTAAGAGATGACAAACACTACTACTCATTTGCAACAAACACTTTTAATTCATTAATTAACAATATTAGCACATTGTTGGTTGAAAATTAATGGAAACTTTCCCTCTCTATCATTTTAACTTGTTACTTGTTTTGTAAGTTTCTAGCTGAAGAAAGAATCAAAGAAAGAAATTGAAGGAAATTCTTATTTCTAACTACAAGTAAATAATTGCGTCAAAAAAAAAAAACTACAAGTAAATAATAAGCAATACAATATGCATACCAGCTAAGCTGGGTGATGGTTGAACATCATTATAATATATAGTATATTTGTACGTGCAAGCAATTGCATAATATGTGGAATAGTAGATTATATATGTTATTACTTTCTTTTAGGAAGTTATCTTAAAAAATTCCAAAAATAAAAGGTTAGGTGCGTTTCTCCATATAAGTAAATTTTTGTTTAGGTCCTATAAAACAATTTTCTCTAAACTTTTATTTATTCATTATTCATATAAAATTTGAAATGCCTGTTTTCTGATCCTATCATTATGATACATTTGTTAGTTTGAGTAGTGTCCTATATAGGTTGTGTTTGGTCTAGGGGTGAGCATCGGTTGGGTTCGGTCGGATTCGGGCCGAAAATCGTCAAACCGATAAAAATCGTAACCTTTTAATTTGGACTCAATTCCGACTGTTTACATTTTCGGTTTGTTTGGGTGTCGGGTCATTCGGATGGCGTGTATAACGGGTCGGTTTGCTCGGGTTGGATTGAAACTTTGTTGTAACATCTAAAATTTCATTGATCAAAAAATTTATTATTTTTCAATAATAGTTCAGTATTTTCGTACACTGCAACAAATGATACAATTAAAATGATGAGATGCAGTTACTTTGTTTCAAATTTGTAAATCCAACGACAATAATATATAGTAGATGAGAAGTAAAAATTAAGATAAATCTATAATATTATCTTCCACATCTCCTTTATCAACATATTACAAGCATAAACTTATAAAAATAACATTTTTTCCACTATCAAAAATAGTTAAAATTAACAAAGCGAAGAGTATGAGAGATTAAGAGAGAGAAGAGGTGCTCGAAACTGGAATAAAAATTAATTTGTATTTTAATAATTGTTCGGTCGGTTTCGGTTATAAAGAGATGAATTTTTAGAGACCCGCATCCGCCCGTATACAACCGTTCACGACCGATTTTTCAAATTGTTGACTCGAGACCCGACCCATACCCGACCGAGTGCTTCCATATATTGACGGTTATATCGGTTTCGAATCGGATTGCGGGTTCGTGCTCACCCCTAGTTTGGTCTGCCTTAATTTTAACTTAATTTCACCTTAAACTAAAAAGTAGGGCCAAACAGTTTTTTATAAAAGTCCTTAATTTAACAAGTCACTTATTTTTTATGAAGAAAAATTAAAAACAAGTTGCTTTTCTTAAAGTTAATTTTCTAACTTCTTCATGAAAATGCCGAGCTTTTGATGTATTGACATCCTTCGAAACCCAACCATGGCAACATATATATTGCCTTTAGTTTATTATTTTTTTTAATTTATACTCATCTTTCCGTTTTGCAAAAAAAAAAAGCACTAGTAATGTTCCATCCCTTTTGTTCTCCACACATAAATGTTCCCATCCCATAATAATATTAATAGATAATTTGATGCTAAATTTTATTTTTCTTATCCAGACTATTTTTTATGTTTCTTAAATACTAAAGAAATATAACACTGTTAAATTTTATATAAAAAAGTAATACGAACAAGATAAAATTTAGATAAATTTTGTATACAAAAATTTCATTTCTTCCGATTGTCATTTCAAAAATATTTTGTTATGTTTTTAAGATCCGTGTCATTTCTAAAATAATTTGTTATGTTTTTGTGATCTGTCAAAATGAACAGTATTTACAAGAATATATAAACTGTTAAATTTATCAAAGTCAAACAATTTTTTTGTAGGTAGCTTTTAAGTTAATTTTTTCTACAAAATCCAAACAACTTTAACTTTATATTTAAAGTGTTATTTTTTAACTTTAAGTTAAAAGTAACTTACAAGTTAAAAAAAGTCGGGCCAAACGCACCCATAGAATTAAAGTGTGAAATGTGGTAACACTGACTTATGTTTGAGGTGTGCTCTATTAACAAGTTTTTACCTACTAAGCTTGCCCTGAAATTATTTATATTTATTATGTCTAAAATGAAAACTAAGGACAATGGTGATGATTTTAGATTTGAATGGGGATAAAATATTAAAGATGAATTAGCATGGGCAAACATTAAAACCTGCTAGTTTTCTGTAACCACAAATAGTAATTACAATTTATATTTTAGTCTGTTGGATCGTGAGAATAAGGTTTATTAAATTGGATCGATATATAGGATTTTGGGCAATCACATTAATAATTTTGCATCATATTTTTACTTAGAATCTTAAGGCATTAATCGTCTTCTCATATGTTACTCAACAATCAACATCAACTATTTCAATCAATAAGAGATCTAACTTACACACACACACACACTTGAGATATCTCTATATCTCCCCTCCAGTGTGAGTCTCTCTACGTCCATGATCTACTACCACTCACTTATTGCTCTCCCATCAAGTCGAACCGAACTTTCATACCATTGTTGGTGAGTCTTGGGATGCGGGAGAAACAACATGCCAAATGCTCCAATACTATAAAAGAGATACGTCACATTTCCACTCAAAACTTTAATGTATTAGCTAGGTTCATGAGTCATCACCTATCTTATATATTAACATTCTTCTTATTTATAGTCGAAGTGAAAAAATTGTATTGGACAAAATTTTAGAGGATTTATGAGTTCTTAAAATTCAATTAGTTTTATTATTAGTATTATTACTATATTCTTAAAATTAAATTATTATTTTTTGGGTATAAAAGAGATCCAAAGGCTAGAAAAAAAAAGACAAGAAAAATATATTAACCACAAGCATTTATTTATAATTCCCTATAAAAAAAATACTCTCTCAAAAAATGTGAAAATTTTCATACCACTTTCCTCATTAAAGTTCTTTCCTCATCTCTTCTTCTAACCAGCAAATAAAGTCTAAATATATGAAAATTACATTTTCCATACAAAACTTTCTTCCTTTAATTTGTTGATAAGTGTCGCTGTTATAGGGTCGGCACAAGGGAGTGGGCAAGTAAGACCATCTTCAATTGTGAGTATCTATTTTTAAGAATCGGTATATAATAGGTATTTTCATCAGAGCAAAATGCAAATTAGTACATAATAGGTACTGATGCTACAATAAGCAATGATATCTATATTGCTTTAGTTGGACCCATTTACAAAGATGTATAATTATTGGTGAGATATGTTATTTGTGGAACCTATATAGAACTTTATAAGAATGTTGGATTGGAGTGATTTAAGTACTGAAATATGAGAAACTCCATTGTGGAATGTGGATGCTCTAGGACATCCGCTTTGGACCTCAAATTAATTTAAATGATGGTATTAATTTTATGAGAAAAAATCATTTTAGATTAAAGAATACATTTTAATTATTAATTTTGTTACTAATTAATTTACTAAAAAATCAATCAATAATATTAATACATTCAAAATTTATGTCTGTTGTTTAATAGTCTAAAGTTTATTTAGACTTAAAAAAAACACTTAAAATTTCGTTTTTAAGCTTCTAAATTGGTTGGACCGTCCTCCTTGTTATAATGGTATTATTTTAATTTAAATAATGGTATTAATTTTATGAGAATAAATCATTTTAGATCATATTTTGTCAAAAAAAAATCATTTTAGATCATATAGACATTTTAATTATTAATTTTGTTACTAATCTATTCTATCTATTTACAATAAATTAAAAGAAACTATTACTAAAAAACCTATTTTGTCTTTAGCACTTTTAATAATATTTCACCGTTTATGCACTTAAATGTAATTTTAACTCTAAATTGGGATAAAGATAAGTACAAAACAAAAATAACAAAAAAAAAAAAAAAAGATAAGCATAAAACAAATATACTCATAAAAAAATAAGATACAAAACAAAAATAACAAAAAAAATCCAAAAATAAGCCTAAAACAAATCTACTAATAAAAAAAAATTAAATTTTTTTTTAAAAAAATAAAATAAAATAAATATACTCATAAAAATAGCAATAGAAAACACTTTTGAAGATAAGCATAAAAAAATCTGCTCTATTTTTGTTTACTCTTATATAAAAAATACATGAGAAATGTATTATTGATGAATATATATTATAATAAATAATTACGGGGTAAATATATATTATAGTAACACACACGGGACAATTGTTTTATAAAAAAAAAAATTAATCTTACACGGGACAATTGTTTTAATAAAAAAAGAAATTCAATAATATATTATAATAATACACAGAACAATTGTTGATGAATATATTATTGATGAATATCTATTATAATAATACACGGGACAATTGTTTTAATAAAAAAAAATTAATCATACACGGGACAATTGCTTTAATAAAAAAAAAAGAATTGAATAATAAATATTTGTTATTATTAATTATAGCTTATTAATGTTATACAAAAATCATACACGGGACAATTGTTTTAATGAAAAAAATTACTTAATTTATTAACTTTTATAAATAAAATAGCAGAATAACGTCACTTATTATTTTTATTTTTTTTGTACACGACGTCACTTATATTTTAACAATATTTTATAAATAAAATTCAATAGACCCGTGCGAATGCACGGGTCTCAAAACTAGTTTACAATATATTAAATGAAACTACTACTAAAAAATATTTTTTGTCCTTAGCACGTTTAATAATATTTCACCGTTTATGCCCTTAAATGTAATTTTAACTCAAAACTAAAAAAAATACAAAACAAAAATAACAAAAAAATTTTAAAGATAAGCATAAAACAAATCTACTCATGAAAAAAATACAAAAAAAGGATAAGCATAAAACAAATCTACTAATAAAAAAAATAAACAAAAAATAAATAAAATAGATTTTAAAAAAAGAGAAAATATAAAACAAATTTATACATAAAAATAGCAAAAAAACCACTTCTAAAGATAAACATAAAAATTAACTAATAGTTTTTTTAAACAAGAAAATTAGTTCTTATCGATAAATATAAAAATTCATGGACAAATATTTTTCAGTCATATATAAAAAATTTGGATAAATATTTATCTCCGATAATTATCATTTATTATTAAAATATACACGGGACAATAACTTTAATTAAACAAATTTAGTAATTTAATAAGTTTATATAAACTGCACAATTTATATTTTAAAAATATTTTATCACATATTTGTAAATATTTTATTCTCAATAAATTTTATACTTTAGTATAATATCAATCTTAAATATCATGAAAAAAAAATCAATAGACATAAACGTTTCACAAATAGTTTTTTCTGAAAACAACAGAAGACTCAATGATAATATATTTTTAAAAAAACACATAACAAAATATTCATCACCACACACAACAAAATAATTATCACTGATACATAAAATGAATTGAATAAATTTTGTTATTATTAATTATAATTTCTTACAAAACTCACACACGGGACTATAACTTTAATAATAATAATTTTTCTTCAATTTAATAAGTTTTACAAAAAAAAAATATTCACTTATACTTTAAAAAAAAAATTAAATATTATATTGTAAATAAATATTATACCTTAATATAACGACAAACATAAATATTGAAAAAAATTCAATGGACCCGTGTACTTTATTATAACTCAATTGGTAGGACAATAGATTATATATGCAAATATACATGGGAGAACAACTTTAATAAAATAAATTTATTCTTTTAATAAATTTTACATGAAACTACACGGGACAATAGTTTTAATAGATGACATTTACTTATGTAGTTATTATCAGGGTTAGCATGAGCGCCGATCACAGTGATGCCTTCATGATGTTCGGTGATAATTTGTGTTTTAATTTTATATGATCGGTGCAATACAATCCCAATTGGTGCTGATTATGCTAGGCATACTATTGACCAATTTGTCTTCACAATCCAACAACATTCAACGTGTTGCCCTTTGCCAAATCTAAGAAATTTATTATTTGAGTTATTCAATCTTGTGGAGTGTGGAAGAGACTTGATGGCTACCATATGTAGTTGGTCGTGCTTGGCCAGTCATCTTCCTCCCAAACCGCCTGCTTCTTCTCCTCAACAAGAGCGTTCTTTTGCCCAGGTCCTTCATACCTCGTGCGAAGTTTTGGTTAGCCAACTCCCTCTACCGGCGATCAAAGGCGACTCTTTGCACATCAAGATCACTCAATCAGAATATGAAAAGGGTTTTAATGACTGTAAACGTAATCTCCATGGTCGGTTAATGTTTAACAAAGGCGATCGACCGTTGACAGCTAGGGATTTAAAGGTGAAGCTGTCGGCGTTGTGGAACCCTAGTTGTCCGTGGCACTTGGTGTCTCTAGGGAGAGGATTTTATGAATTTCAGTTTACCTCTTATGAGGACATGCGTTTAGCATGGTCGATGGGATCCATTAACCTCAAACTCGGGACCTTGCGTTTGTCGAAATGGACAAATGATTTCAATACTTACGCACTGAGACAAACCCATGCTCAGATTTGGATTAGGATTATGGAATTGCCTCAAGAGTATTGGCGACAACGTACGTTGTTTGAAATTGCTAGCGCGGTAGGAACACCGCTCACTTTGGATGATACTACTACTTGAAGGGCCTTTGGTCATTATGCGAGGGTGTTAGTCTATATCGATTTGTCCCGTCGTTTGTTTGACGAAATTACGGTGGAACGTGATGGTTATGAATTCAAGGTAGAAGTTGTATATGAGCGTTTGCCGTCGTTTTGCCCTCACTGCACCGCCATAGGACATGATCTTTCCTCTTGTCGAAGGTTACACCCTGCCAAAGATACGGCTCCTGTAAAAAACACGGCTGCTGTCAAGAAACCGATTACACAATATATTGTCAAGGGCTCCACTCTTATGGATAGGCCTGTTTTAATTCCTACTGCTCCCAAGAAATCCCCAGCCCCGAATCTGATCCCGATTGCACCCCTATTGAAGAATATTATTGCGGCACTGGATGACAACCCGCTTCGGGGTTTTACGTTTCTGCAACCGGCTGTGCAGCCTGCTGTTAGGTTGAGTTCGACCGCAGATCCTGCTGCGTACACTGTTATTAACGATGAGCCTCCTACTGTGTTGTTGCGTTCAGATGTTGAGAAACCTGCTACGCACAGTTTAAGTGATGCGGTTGTTGAGCCGGTAGTGGATGTTGATAATAATGGAGATGATGATAATGGATATGATAAAGATAATGGAGATGATGATGATGATGACGAGGCTTGTTGTGTTGTTGTGGAGGATGTTTTGAAGGCAAATGTATTGGTTCGTAATGATTATACTGCACAACCAGTCCAAGAAAGAAACTCTGCACATGCTGATGATGATTCCTCCGTCCCGGAAACCCCTCTGCAGCAAGTTGTCGTTGATGATATGGAAAAACTCAAACAAGCTTGGTTAGCAAGAGCTCATGAGGTGCTCTCCGATGATGTACCTTTTACCCCCTATGTCTCTAAGGCTCGTAAAAAACAGTTGCGGCTTGTGCGTAGCACCGGTAATTATCACACCTGTTCTAAGGGCCCTCTCCCTTCCTCTTCCCAATGAAGATTTTTTTCTGGAATATACGGGGTGTCGGCAATGCTTCCTCTCAGATTGCCCTGCATAATTTATGTAAGCTACATAAACCTGATGTTATATTTCTTGCGGAGCCTATGGTTTTATTTGAATAGATTCCAAGTCTTTTTTGGAGGAGCTTGAATGTTTCTAAATTTTGTGTCACCTCTAGAATAAATTCAATCCCGAGTCTTTGGGGTTTGTGGGGTATTGCCTGAACCCCAGCTGTAGTGTTCACTTCAAGTCAGTGTCTGGTTCCGATCTATTCCAGCAATTGGTGGACTACCTCACCTAGCTTTATCTGCTTTGATTTATTTCTTGACTGTTATGGTTGTCCTTTCTTTAGGGAGGTTTAATTTGGCATTTCGTCTTTATTTTTTCTTTTCTTGCGATGTCTTTTGTTTAATGGATTTGGTGCTGCCCCCCCATTTTGTACATACTCTTTTTCTTTTTTTTAATATATTATGAGTACTTGGCATAGAATTAGAGTCTACAAGGGGTGCCAACCTAGTTGGTATTCTTTCTAGGCTCTTTGATGTCATTATACTCTTAGTTTACCAAAAAAAAAAAATAGCTTTAATAAAATAATTTATTTCTTCTAAATAAATATTCCATTTTAGTATATAATATCAAACTTAAAAATCAATAAAAAATCAATGATCATGTGCATTCAGAAATAATTTTATAAACAATAAAAGAATTAGTTCTCATTGAAAATTATAATTTAGTACAAAAAATCATACACGGGACATATGTTTATCATAAATCAATAATCTAAATTTTTTAGCTTTTTAATAGCTTCTAAATAAAAATTCAAATAATTAGAACATATTAATTATAATTTATTTAAAAAATATCACGGAACAATAGTTTTAATTAAGCAAGTTTATACGGTAAAAAACATATTTAGTAATTTAATAAGTTTTGCAATAAATAGCACAATAATTTAACTTATACGTATTTTAACAACATTTCTAGGACAAATTCTTAAATATTTTATTTTAAACAAATTTTTAAAATAATATAACACAGGTCTCAAAACTAGTTATTACAATATATTAAAAGAAACTACTACTAAAAAATCTATTTTGTCCTTAGTACGTTTAATAATATTTCACCGTTTATGTCCTTAATTGTCATTTTAACTCTAAATTGAAAAAATGATATGTACAAAACAAAAATAACAAAAAAAAAATAAAGATAAGCATAAAACAAATATACTCATAAAAAAAAGATACACAACAAAAATAAGAAAAAAAATCCAAAGATAAGCATAAAACAAATATACTCATAAAAATAGCACGAGAAGTGTATTATTGATGAATATATATTATAATAAATAATTACGGGGTAAATATATATTATAGTAACACACGGGACAATTGTTTTAATAAAAAGAAATTAATCTTACACGGGACAATTGCTTTAGTAAAAAAAGGAATTAAATAATATATTATAATAATATACGGAACAATGTTGATGAATATATTATTGATGAATATATATTATAATAATAATAATACACGGGACAATTGTTTTAATAAAAATAATTTAAGAGTTTAATTGATATGCATTGACGGTGTAAAATAATTTTACACGGTCATCCAATAAGAAACCACCAATCTTCCATGTCATATGAAGAAAGTGGGGTAAAGTGGGGTGACGTGGCAGAATACATGGTTGTCATTGGTTGACAGTGTAAAATTATTTTACACTGTCGGTGCATATAAATTAAATCCATAATTTAATAATACACGGGACAATTGCTTTAATAAAAAAAAAAAAAAAGGAATTGAATAATAAATATTTGTTATTATTACTGATAGTTTATTACACAAAAATCATACACGGGACAATTGCTTTAATGAAAAAAATTACTTAATTTAATAAATTTTATAAAAAAAATAACAGAATAACGTCACTTATTATTTTTATTTTTTTGGTACACGACGTCACTTATATTTTAGCAATATTTTATAAATAAAAGTCAATAAACTCGTGCGAATGCACGGGTCTCAAAACTAGTTAATTTACGAAAAAATAATCAATCATATTAATACATTTAATACCCAAGAGCACTTAGATGAGATGAGGCGCGTCTCTTCTAGCTTAACCAAGGTCCTGGGTTCAATCCCTGGTTGGACATGCAGCAGTGTTAAAACTTTTAGGGAGAGTTTGCCACCCATTTGAGTCCCACAAGGCTTGAGGGATTAGTATCTGCAGTTGTGCGCAGGGAATACCCGGTTTGCACCAAAAATATTAATACATTTAATATTTATGTCTGTTGTTTAATAGTCTGAAATTTATTTAGACTTAAAAAATCTTGTTAATTTTTTTATAAAAAAAAAAAAGAAACTTAAAATTTCGTTTTTAAGCTTCTAAATTGGTTGGACCGTACTCCTTGTTAGCATCAGTCCGGCAAAAATTAAAATTTAATGAAAAAATTATCTATCGCGCATCTAATAGTCAATAAAATTGGAGGCTTTGCAAGTTGCAACGATTCTCAACAATTACATTAATTACAGCACACAGATTCCTTATCATAATGAATTTGACCAAAATACTAAAGCACTCCAGCTTAGGCCAACGAATGTAGGCACAAATGACAAACAAAAAACATGACACCCCATCTGGTATGGCCTAAAAGCGTAGTACAAACAAATACTAGTTCGTGTGGTAGAACGCACAAAGTGCTGCAACCACAGCAAATAAATGAATAACACTTTTACCTTTTAATAAAGAGTTAGATGCTTGCACTGGCCATGTGCTTTTGTCATGCAGTATCTAGAAAAAATGCATCTCAGAAGTGCGTAGGTAAAACGTGGGAATAAGATACTTTGTTACCGCTTTCTCCTTTAGCTTCTTGCTTTTTTAAATAATTGGAAAAAAGATATGATGATGCTTCAATGAATGAATTGGCATTACTATAAAATTTAGAATTTTTTGTTATCCCCATAATATTGTGCATCTTTATGCGTTATTAAAGTTCCAACAAAGTTCTGGTTTCCAAAGAGGCTACTATATAACAAGCTACTTCTATGTTTGCGGTGATAAAAATAGATTTTTAAGTTAACTTATTCCGACTAAAAGTCGATTAAAATGGTTTATATATGAATTATTTTTATCATAAGTATCCGGTTCACTGGACCGTCTAATTTAATTTTAGAGGCAGTTCAAATATTAAGTAGTTGCAATCATCTTCCAATCGCAGTTGCTATATGTGGATATATTTAAAATATAAAAATAGGTTGAATAATAAATTTATTAAAAAAATCAATTGTGCAAGCAGAAGTAATTTTCAAGTAGTAGCTTCAAATTAAAATTAATTCTATATTCGAGAATATCTAAATATGTCAAATAGATAATGTGCTTCTTGTATGCATAGTAGTTTGAATGAACAAATACACAATGATATTGACACTACTCTGCATAAATAATTATACCCAAGATAATAATGGTTGAATAATAATAACTAGAACTCAAGCAACCTACTAGTTTGGACCAAGTAACACTGACTTCTAAAGCAGACAACATCACTGACCCAACAATAAATTTTGGAAACAATATTGAAGATCATAAATGTGCAAAGACCCTTCTCTAATTGATTTGACTCATAATACTAGAAAGAACCATTAATGAAATACTCCTATGTAACAATCTCAACAGGGTACCTATCAATGCAATCTTCCCATGGACTCATAGGTGAAGCTTTGACATGTTTCATAGCCTGCCAAACTGCACTGTTACACTTAAAACCACTCCCAAATGCAATCTGCCAAATTCTATTACCCTTTCTCATTCTCCCTTTAGCTTCTATATAAGCCAACTCATACCAAATAGAACTTGAAGAAGTATTCCCAAATCTATGCAAAGTCATTCTAGATGCCTCAACATGACTAGGCAAAAGCTGCAAATTCTTCTCAAGCTCATCAATCACAGCTCTACCACCAGCATGTATACAAAAATGCTCAAAAGCTAACTTAAAATCAGGTATATAAGGTTTAGCTTTTGCATTAAACAGCTTCTTAACAACCAAAGTAGTGAAAAACAAAAGCTGTTCACTAACAGGTAAAACAAGAGGACCCAAAGTTGTTATATTTGTCTTAAGAGCACCACCAGCAATAGCCATAAGATCTTTAGACAAAGATACACCAGTTTTTCCAACATCATCTTGTTCTTGATAAACACATTTAAATGCTTTATCATCAGCACCTTTATGTGTTCTCACAACATGTACAAGCTTATACTTAGCTCTTCTTTTATCACAATTTTTGTTAGAAAGCAAGACGGCCGCGCCACCAACACGAAACAAACAATTCGGTATCAACATAGATTTCTTGTTCCCAAAGTACCAATTCTGAGTAATATTCTCAGTGCTAACAACAACAGCATAAGTATTCCTATGAACTTGAAGCATGTCTTTGGCAAGATCGATAGCTATAACACCGGCACTACAACCCATACCACCAAGATTAAAACTACGAATGTTACCGCGTAATTTATACTTGTTAACAATCATAGCTGAAAGTGAAGGTGTTGGATTAAACAAACTACAATTAACAACAAGTATACCAATTTGTTTAGGGTTAATTTTTGTATTAGCAAAAAGATTATCTAAAGCACCATACATAACCTGTTCAGCTTCTTCTCTAGCAGAAGCCATAGAAGGTGTTGGTGGAATCTTATGCATAGCTTCAGGTAAATAAGTTTCTTCACCAAGACCAGAACGTTCTAGAATCTTACGCTGAAATTCCAAGGAAGATTCATCGAAATCACCTTTGAGTCTTGAATGTTGAATGAATTTAGTGAATTTAACAGCGAGATTCGAAGGAGGTTTATAACAAGAAAAATCGATTAAGTAAATGGATCTGGGTCGGGTCATGATGTAAACGGTGGATCCGAAAACAAGAAAAGCGGAACAAGTAATGACACTTACGAGATTGTATTTAAGATGAAGCCAAAGTTGATGAATATCGTTTGGGTTCATTTGAGAAACTTGGATCATGATTACGGACATAAGAGGGATTAAGCAAAGAGTTAATAGGTGTGTGATTAGGTAATGGTAACCTAGTTTAACGTATTTGAGATTTACGCTTTGGAGAAAATCTGGTAATCTTCGATTTTTGTGGATCTGAACACGTTCTTGATTATGATGAGGATTACTCATGATGATGATTTTTGTTTTTGTATGGAAAAACTAAAAAAGTGATCTGAAATTGAAATTTAAAGCTTAAGATAAGTGACTGTGTGTTGCAGAGACTTTTTATAGGGAGTATTTGTGTTTGTTAGTAGTAACAGAATTGGTTAGTATGATGATGAAAGGGAGAGTGGGAAGTGTTAGGAATTGGTGATGGATGGCTGCTGTGGAAATCAAAGAAAGAAATATTGATTGATTGAATGGGTTGTTATGGTATGGTATGGTATGGGGGAAAGGAAAATGAAAATGGGGCAAAATAAAATAGGATTAGGGAAGAGAGGTGTGTAGGTAGCTAGCGGTCAAACCACGGAAAAAGTATAACCCCATATTCCAAGTTAGTGAAAATATTTTTTTATTATTATTTCTTCTATGTTTTAAATTTATGAATCTTGCTAATTAGTGTACTCTGTCACACTAGTTAAAAAAATAAATAAATTAAAATATACATTAGAAAAATTAAAATTTTGTACTTATAATTTGGTAACAAAAGAAATACATTGAATAATACAAATACATGTAGAGGTGTTTAAAAAATATATTTGATAAATATTATTATTATTATGGTTAAATATGTTTTTAGTTCTTAAAAAGTGGTCACCTTCTAAGTTTAGTCCTTAATAAATTTTTATTATATTTTTAATTCCTGAAAAATTATCATGCATTCATTCAATGTGTATTTTTAAATGATTTTTTCGCAAGTATGTTTAGAACATTATGGAAAGTTCTTCAAAAAAATAATGAGCTCAAAATTTGATTATTTTGTTGTGGTTTTCGTTATTTTTATCTTGAATTTGTGCAATTTAAAAAATTTATATTTAATACATCTCATGTTAAAAAATTCTAAATTTTTGTAAATAAGTTTTATATGATATTTTAAACATACCTGCAAAAAAATCATTCAAAAATTTATGAATTTAATGATAATTAAATAAATTTAGTTTTAGTATAGACTAAAACTATCTGGGAGTAATTTTTTATAGGGACTAAAAATATAATAAAAATTAAATATGGACTAAACTTCAAATGTCACCATTTTATAGGGACTAAAAAACATATTTAACCCATATTATTATGTGATTTTGATAAATATAGTAGTATTACTTTTGATTTTGACCAAAATTAATACTCATTTTTGCCTTTTTTTTAATCAAACAAACTTAATATATACTCATTTTTGCTATTTTCTATTTTTTATTCATATACTTGACTACGTTATGTATGCTTAGTACAATTTATAGAATATTGCATTATATATGAATGGAAACGAGAATCGAATCATGATCATTCCATTTATTCATCTTAAATGTGAATTTCTAGTCACTAGATCACTTGACAAAAAAAACTTGACTACTACTAATATTTTGGTCTCGCAAATTAATTATTTCTTACTTCATAAATTGAATTTCCAAAACTAAATAATCATAAATATTCCTTTCAGTCTTTAAATATAAGAAATATTTTGATCGATAAAATTGATGTATTTTGTATAAATTATGAAATAAATGCATTAATTTTTGTTCACTTAACTTGGTGTAATATCTGTAACAAAAAACACTTAGTATAATATCCGTGTGTATGCACAGGTCACGGTGTTGTCGCAATTTTTTATGGTAGAGCAATATTGTCATAAGTAGAAATAATAATAATAATAATAATAATAATAATAATATTAATTAATTTTACATTACATAATTTAATTTCGATTTAAAATTTATCCATTAAGATAATGGCAAAAATAATTAATAGAGTAAATTATAATAAATCAAATATTATATAGTGCGAAATTAGTCATGTTACAAAATTATATATATATATATATATATATATATATATATATATATAGGCCAATTATATTATGCACCCCTAAAAAAGTGTGCATGCATGCACCCCTTCACTTTTACTACATTTACAGTGGGCCCCACTTCATTTAAATGAGCTGATTTTTTAAAGACACAAAAGAAAATTACTTGGCTGCCCCTGAAGCATTGTTTCTCGTTCTCCACGCACGACACACCATCTCGACGAACTCTTCTTCTCTCCTCCACCCACCATCGACGAACTCTTCTTCTCTCCTCCACACACCACAGACGAACTCGTCTTTCTATTCTTCAAGGTCGGTTTACCGTTCTTCAGCGTTTGTACATTTCTAATTCGTTCTGTGTTTCTCTAATTTTTTGAAAACCCTAATTTTTGAAGAAATCCTAATTCTTCTGCGTTTGTTATTTTGACAGGAACATGAATAGACGTGTTTCACTAGAAGCTTCGAAGCGATTACCAATTGATAAGAAATGGGTGAGTTTCTCATAGTTTTTGTTTCAGTTCATGTTATGTAAGTTTCAATTTTTTGCTATACGTGTGTGCATTAGTCTAAGAATTTTGAATCTTGTGATTTTGGTTTGTTCGCTGTGAGTTTCTCATAGTTTTTGTTTCATTTCATGTTATGTAAGTTTCAATATTTTGCTATATGTGTGTGCATTACTCTCAGTTCAAATTCAAATTCAAATTGTGTGTGCATAAGTAGAGGGTGAGGCAAGTATAAAGATAAGTTCATGAAAGCGCTCAGCAATTGGTTCACTTGCTTCAAGCATAGCCCAAACATGCCAAAAGAATAGCTTTACTATCTCAGAACTTTTGCTATATGTGTGTGCATTAGTCTCAGAATTTTGAATCTTGTGATTTTGGTTTGTTCGCAATTTGAACTATGCTCACAATTTTTGGTTTATCTGATTTCTGAATGTAGTATAGGGTTTTTACCACCATTAATAAATCCTTTCCTATTTGAACTATGCTCACAATTTTTGATAAACCCAATTTGTTTGTCTTTAAAGAAGGAAGATCTTATGAATACCATTCTTGGGGATAGATTGCCAAAAACAATTATGTTCACCATTCATGCTAAATATGAGGTAAGTTCTTCTACAATTTATAACATGCTTTTTATCTATTGTTATTCTTCATGCTTTATTTGATCCTGAATTTGCAGCGTTATGGTGAAATTGATCCTGAATTTGCCTATAAATACATTAATGAGTTAGCTGAACATTGGCAAGTTTATGCGAACAATGAATTGCATTTACTTACTTGGAATCAATCTATTCAAAGACCAAGATTACTAGGTGGATGGACACAGATCCGTGAAAAGTTTGGCTTACAATTTAAATATCATTTGCTTGCATTCATATATTATGGTGATAGTAGGTTTAATTTGGTTTTTTCACCACTTAAAGAATGTCTAAGAGAAGAAATCCCTTTATTCCACTCCCTCTCCATTAAAGAAGTCAAGGAACCATTTGCTTTTGACATTGTTATATCAAGTGAGGAGGATAGCACAAGAGAACTAGTTGAGTCTTCCGTTTATTTAGTTTCTCATTTTAATTTCAAACTTTTACATGTTATAGTAACGCTTATGGTTCGACTATAATGAATATAATTTTTGCAATTCATTTAATTTCAGTTTCTCGATCAATCGGTTGGTGCATACATTACGGCTTACCATGAGGACTTAATCCTTGAAGGACCAGTAGCTGAGCCAATTTTTTCAAGAATTATCAAATCAGGAGTTCCAACTAACGAGACCAAATTTGAAGTTGATGCTTGGATGCAATTCTGCGGGGAAAATTGCTTCTCTAATGGAGATATTTTGAAGTTTACTTTCTTTGATATTGAGAAATGTAATATAGTTGATGTTGATTGGGTTGGTAATATTTATGACAACTATTGATTTATGTTAATCATTTCGTGTACTAATTGTTAGATGTTTTATGGCGATAAAAACAACTTGGTGTACTATGAGTATTATATGTAGACATTTGGTGTACTATTGATTTATGTTTTTCCCTAAATTGCAAACTTATCCATTGTTATAAATCAAAGATCTATATAGCTATTAATGAAGAAATACTTTCATGGTATTTGTTTGATTCCATTCCATTTTAGGCCAGGAAGCTTGAATGGTTCTTTCCTGCATATGGTGAAACTATGTTTTCATATACTATAAGGTATGGAGATCACAATTGCTAAAAAAACCAATCAGAAATGCAAGCAAGTAAGAGATAAGGTTGATTAGCCCATACCTTAAACTTAGATAAACTTCAAAATACAACATAAACATAATACAGAGTTGTTTTCTTGGCAAATAAGATCAACGAAAATTACAAAAAAAGAGGGAATGGCCTGTATTATATGGATACACGATCATGGGCAAAAAGGGCAGTTTTTGGTTGGGCTAAAAAGGGCAACTTTAGTATCAACAAGTTGCCCCACATGTTTTTGTTTTGTTTTGCATCATTTGAGCCACTAACAACCAACAAAAAAAATTCTTTTCTCACATATGAGTAGTAATTTTGATGAATTTTGAATGACATTAGTCTAAATTCCATGATCTAAATTATGCAATTTAGAATGACATTAGTCGTCAGCATCGTCTAATTTGAATTCAAAGACTAAGTTAATTATTTTAGAATGAGATAAGGAATTGTCAGGCATGCCGTTTGAATTTACAAATGATATTATCCATAGTCATCGTCGAATTTGCTTTCCACATTCTAAATCAATTATTTTAGAATGAGATTAGTCGTAAGCATCGTCTAATTTGAATTCAAAGACTAGTATTTTAGAATGAGACTATAGCATGTGTGTACAAACAAAAGGGGGTTAAAAATTATTAACTGGGCCTTTTTAAAGAAAGCTTCACAGGCCCATTGTTAACAATACACAACCCGATCCATTCTCCTTTAAAACCGGTCAGCAAAGTTTAATTAGGGTTTTGGTTTCACATTTCACTTTCACTTTCACTTTGCATCTGCGAAGACAGCGCCGCTAAAGGGGGTTTCACAATGCATCCAAACGCAAACGGGTGAGTATGTCCTTTTCTCATTCGTTTTTGTTTTTGTGCAACATGTAAGAGTATAGTAGTAGTTTAGAATAGTATATGCCTTTTGAGAAGTGGTTGAAAGCGACAATGGATCCAACCCCAATAGTATATGCCATTTAATAATAGTCTTAGTCCCACCACTACCAGTCAACAACTGGCCACAATGAATAAAGTAGTACCTTAAAATTCGATGTTTTTGTTTTATTAGACTAGGGTTTGTTGGAATAGTTAAAGTAATAGTATATGCATGCTTTATTACTTATTAGAGTATGGTTTTTATCAATTTATGTGTTAATTATAGTCTTTATTGATCATTTTGTTTGGAGTGTGGGCAAGGGTATTTCCTCTTGCTACTGTTACCAGTGGATTTTCTTTCTATGCCAAAATTCACCCCATATAAAACTGTAAACAGAGCTGATCATTTTTTTTTTGTTAAACTGCCCATAAATTGGGCTTGCATCATCCAACTAACTATCATCAAATGAGGCTTGATGATCCTAGCATCCTTGTGATGCCAGCTTTTTTTCATGTGATTGCTGCTAGTGATTGTGAGGAGTGCTATATCCCTGCTCAATTTGTGCAGATTAGCTCGGCTATTCGGAGGATATTCGAACACAATAATAACGAAGATGATGTTGTGTAAGCTGGAGTGTGGTATGAAAGTCAGAAGTCAGAACTGCTCTTTTTGTAATATCTTATTATGTATGGTGATTAGCTCACCTTTAACTTATATATTGTATGGTGATTAGCTAATGTTTAACTTATGTATTCCTAAAGCATTCTACCATTGTTGGATACTAGAGCTTCACTCACAACCTAATTGTGCAACATTTATTCGAACTCTTCGAAAAACCACTACTGCAAGACTCTGTTTAGATGATGATGACAGCTATATTTTCTATGCTTACCAAGTTGCAGCCGACTTGAAATTCAAACGGCCTACTAGAGTGAAACTTGAGTACATTATTTTCAAGAACACATTCTATTTGACTTCTCTTGGGGTTGTGAGACAACATCAAATCAGTGACAATGAATCAATTGGAAGCAACTAATGTGACCTTATAATCTAGGTCATCCTTTTGAAATCTTTTGACTTAGGGTTTTTATGCTATATAAATGACTACTGTGAGCCAAATGACAGCAGCAAAATGCTCTAAACCTCCATCAGTATCATAATTACTTTTTGTAAATTGTTCAATATGTTAACCAATTTGCCTACAAACCTTATTAGGCTATTTTAAGACATGATTATGTAATACTAACTAAGTTTTTAGTACTAATGTTGAATTGCTTCGCAATCTTTATTCTACTATGTTAAACTCTTCTTATAACTTGAAGAATTGCACTTTTCGTCGTAAATTACCCATAGTCGAAATTAATTATTTTAGAATAAGATTAGTCATTGTCATCGTCTCGTTTGAATTTCTAACTTGAAGAATTGTACTTTTCGTCGTAAATTACCCATATTCGAAATTAATTATTTTAGAATGAGATTAGTCATTATCATCGTCTAGTTTGAATTTATAAATGATATTATCCATAGTCATCGTCTAATTTGCATTCCAAAGTTGAAATTAATTATTTTAGAAAGAGATTTGGCATTATCATTGTCTTGCTAAAATCCAAGATCTAAATTATACCCGACACGGCAAAATTTACTGCTAACGCGGCGAAACACACCCGACACGCCAAAATTAAAATAAAGCCAAATAAACAGGCATTGGAACATATTAATTTACTGCTAACAAGGCGAACACACCCGACACGCCAAAATTAAAATAAAGCCAAATAAACATGCATTGAACGTAAACAGATTGTGGACAAAAGCCTAACAAAGTAGTTGTTGTCTTGTGGACAAAAGCAAAGAACATATTACATAATTAAAGTAGATTCAAAAGGTATGTAAACCTTTTTCTTTTTTAAACAAACTAAACACATTGACTTATGAAACCTAACATAGTTATAAACTAAACACATTGATATTTGCTTTGTTGACAACCTTAAAGTTGTGTACTCCTCCTTTGTAGAATTCATCAGCACAAGTTTGCAAGGAACCTCATCACCTTATGTTGGTAGCAACTTTTCTGTTCATAGTCTGCAATTATTAAGTGAAAATTCCAAAGGTCAAAGAAGTCTAATGCAAGTATGAGAAAAACAAAAAAGACATAGTATAATGTGGTAGTACTAACCAACTAAGAGATAGAAGCAAGACAAGTAGTGAGTGTGAGCTTTATCCACGGTAGTCGTCGTCGTCAACATCATCATCATCACCATCATCATCATCATCACCATCACTACCATCATCATTATCGTCATCACCATCTTCATCATAATCTTTTTTATCATCCGTTGCCTTGGTCTTGTCAACAAGGGTTTTATGTTTTTTAAATACACCACATGTCTGTTTATTATGACCAGCCATCCCACAGAAACCACATTGATTCGTTTTTCTCTTCCTTTTTTTACCAGCCTTACCTTTAGCATTTGCGACACGCCCTTTGGTTTTAGCATTGACTGGATTTTGCAGATAACGATCACTTTGTCCTTCAATATTCTCACCATCCTCAAGTAGTTCCTCACCCATACTTTTAACATGTTGATAATGATCATTCAATAATTCCATAGTTTCGGCATAAGCCTCTGGAGTTTTACATGCCAAACTATTGATTTCCCTACATCTCTGATTTAAAGATTTGTAGCGACAAACTGACATCGAATCCCATCCGCCTACTTGTTGTTGTCCTTGCCTAGTGTAGTTTCCCAAATCCTTAGCATTCTTTGTCCATCTGTCTAACACCAAAGCTGATGGAATTTCTACCATATTCAAATAAACCATGACACATACAATATGATCACAAGGGATACCAATAGATTCCATCCTAAGACATGAACATTTTAGTTCCATACTAACAGGCCAGTAAGACACGTGCCATTCGCAGTCAGATCTGCAATATTTATTGACAATATATATGAAACAGGAAGTTGTTTGTTTGCAACCAACAACTTTGACAGCACATGATTTTCGCATAATAGAGCGAAATAGAAAGAAAACGTTCTTTGTGTAAATTTTAGATGCACTTATCTCAAGTGAATGGAATTCAGTTTGCAACATACGGTCACCATGCATAGATAGATAGTCAGCTTCAAGCTCTTTGTACCTCAAATATTCTGTGCATTGGTTGAAATGTTCCAAGAACTCAGTTAAGTTATTGCAGTAGTTTACAAATTTGGCAATCTTTGAATGAAGCCCCTCACAGCGGGAAGTAGTTCTAAAACCTCCAAAAAACTTACCACGAATGTGTGCTGTAGCCCACATCTCCTTCTTTTCATACATATCTAAAACCCAATTATTATCATCAACTTCACACTCAGCAACCATTTCATCCCATTTTCTCTCAAAGTCAACTATTTCATAATCACACAACATTAATTTTCTAAACAAATGCGTGAATCTGTTGCTCTTCACATTGGCAGTTGAATTCCTTATAAGGTGCCAAGCGCATAATCTATGGTGGGCTTCAGGTAACACCCTTCTTATTGCATTCTTCATTGCTAAGTCACCATCCGTTATCACAGATTTTGGCATCTTGCCGTTCATTGCTTCCAACAGACATTCAAGCAACCAAACATATGTTTCCTCAATCTCATTGGCAACAATAGCAGTGGCAAAAACTGTAGTTTGGTTATGGTGATTTACCCCAGAAAATACAACTACAGGACACATATAACGATTCTTCTTGTATGTTGCATCAAAGGCCAAAACATCACCAAATATGTTGTAATCCATTTGACTCCTACCATCAGACCAAAATAAGTGTTCCAACCTTCCTTGGTTATCAACTGTATGCTTCCAGTACATTGCTGGGTCAGAATTCTTCAAAGAACGCAAATATGCTAATGCAGCTCTTGAGTCAGTACCTTTAGAACGCCTATACTTCTCTACTTCATTATACATGTCTCGAATAGAGAAAGTGATATGCTCATACCCACCAACTTGATTAGCAAAGGTTCCAAATACTTGTGACGTCCGAATACCCGACTTCTTGAAGTGATTCAATTGAAGTATGTCATCATCATCCATTCCCCTATGACCTGGTAGAAACCCAATAAAATCTTGTTCAACCATTGAGTGATTATGCACATCATTGATAAACCTTATATACCAACGCTGACTGGTATGATCAATATGCACAATACACTTTGCCTTACAACCGCATCTTGTAACTGCCTTTGGTTCACGCTAACGTGGTTTGTTGTCCTTAAATCGATCTTGTCTAAACCCTTGCCTATAACACACAAACTCCTGTTGGACAACCTCTTTGTGTTTGTTTTTTCTTTTCTTGTTTTTGCGCCCAGAAAACCCATGCATTCGAGCATACCAGTTGTAGAAGGTAAAAGCCACCTCAAGATTAGGAAAATCATACTTCATCATATCAGTTGTTGTAAATTTCATAAAATTTACTCCACCCATATCTTCTACACCATTTACAGGAATTCTTTGTAAGCTGTAATCAACTTTCATATTGATTGGTGCACTTTCATTTTCAAAATCCTGAACAATTGTAAAACATTTCTCACATCAATTGAAGCCAACAATATTGAAATAACATGTTGTATCAGTTTAAACAACAACCCACATATAATTTGAAATAAAACACACCTCAGAGGAATCTTCATTTTGACTAGCAATTTGTTCTTCAGCTTGTGGTTCCATCCCAGGTGGTTTGTTAAAAGAGGAATTTCAACTACATAATCAACAGAACAAGAATGTATTTAAGCAACAAACCCTAAACCTTCAAGGCAAATTTCAGTTTATCCTAAGAATGAGCAATTTCCTATTCTACATGACCTAAATAAAGAGGAATTTAAACAACAAACCTTGATGAACTCGAGTGGCAGCCTTGTGTTCCGGACAAATTGCAAATCAGGAAACGTGAATTTGAACTCGAGTAAGACGTGAAATTGCAGATCAGGAGAACGATTTTTGTGGTATTTATCAAAGAGGGAAACGTGATTTCGAGAAGGAGAAGGAAAGATGTGAAGGATGAAGGAACGATGAAGGAAATCGTGTTTTCGAGAAGGAGAAGGATGAAGCAGGAGGAATGGTGTTGCTCGCCGTTGGAAAGAGAGAATGGCCGTTGGAAGAGAGAAGGATATGTGATAGTGAGAAGGGCAAAAACGTAATGTCACATTTTAATTCAATATTTCTGTATTTCTGCATTTGTGTGGGCCCACAGTAAAAAAGTAAAAAATCAGATTGGTGCATTGGTACACCCCAAATTTGTGGTGCATAATAACAGCTGCCATATATATAAATCATAAAACTTATAATAAAAAAAAGTAGGCAGAAGTATTAATATATGATTAGAAATATTGGCGCACGCAGAAATTATAAGAAAATAAGCATGCGTATTATTATATAAGTAGAAATATAGATCCGCGAAAATATTATAAAAAATAGACATGCCTATTAATATATGAGTAGAAATATAAGTCCTCATAGAGATAATAAAACAAATAGACATGCCAATTATTACATGATTAGAAATATAATTCTCTATAGAAATTATAAAATTAAAAAATAAACACGCATAATATGTCCTTGTAGAAATTTACTACAATAAAAAAAAATAGGTATGCGTCTTAATATGAGTAGAAATATAAGCCCCTGTAGAAATTAACAAAAAAAAAAAAAACACTTGTATTAATGTATGAGTTATAGAAATATAGGTCCCTTTCAATAAAAAAATTAAATATGGATCCCATAGAAATTATATAATAGGTAAATATTATGTCTTAATATATGAATAGAAATATAAATTTTTGTATAAAGTTATTGTCTATTCTTGGCAACCGTTTCTTGGTCGATTGCCTACAAAAGCTAATTTAGTATGTAGTGGGATTCTACCAAGTGGTGTGGCTTCATGGTGTCCATGGTGTAATGGACAAGTCTAATAAAAAAATCATCTTCTTGTCACATGTCCACGTGCTTCTGGGTGGAAAAACGGGCCGAGCCGTTTGGTCCGCCCCGTCCGCTTAAAAAATGGGGTGGGGCGGGCATGCCCACGGGGCTTTATTAATTTCTTTTACTTGAATGAAAATTGATCATCTTAAGGAGCTCAATCCAATATTTTTTCCTTGTTTTTTATTAAAAAAAATTATTGTTTTATTTCCTTTCTTAAAAAGTTCCTTCTTCCATAATTACTAGGGTTTCCATTTGTTTCATCTCATTGCACCGGCGTGTGTTGTGTGCATATCTTCCCGCCGCTGTCTGTTTTGTTCATCTTAGGTTGTTTGGTCATTCGTCCATTGGTTTGGTGTATTATCAGTGGTGCCATTAACTTTATCCTCTATGTGTGAAAGTTTTTTCATGATGTGTAGGAAAGGAAAACATGGACCAAAAGGTGTTCTTTTTGTGTGGCATGCGGTGGTTTAGATATTATGGCGTGTTAGAAATGATAAGATCTTTTAGGCAAAAGAGATCGATGCAGAAGTATTATTTGACAAAATTCAAATTACTTCGTGGAAATGATTGATAGCAAAGAAGATTAATGTCCCATGTTTATTTTATGAATGGTGTATTAATCCCTTTGATTGTAGTGTTTGTTAGCTTTTCTAACTATGTATAAGCTTTGAATTTTACTATGTCCAATAATTTTGGGCCGAGTACTTGAATTTTACTATGTCCGTCAACTTTAAAAATTATAAATAAAACATAACCTTAAATTAATATATAAATAGAAATATAAATTCCCACAAATATTATATAAAAAAAAACTATATAATCATAATAATAATAATAATAATAATAATAATAATAATAATAATAATAATAATAATAATAATAATAATAATAATAATAATAATAATATCAGTTGAAAGGTAATTGTAGATTTAAAACTTACAAGAAACACAGATTTTGAAAAACATAAAATAATTTATTTTGGCTATGTGTCATTTTCTAAGGATAATTGGATAAGTAAGATAGACTTTTCTGTAGTGTTTTGTTTTATAGATTATTATTTTTTGTACATGTTTTAATAGATTTATATATACATATGATATTTTCTATATTTAAAATTAAACGGAAAAATTGTATGGTTTTGAGTGTGATTCAATTGGTAAAAATAACGTATTATATATATATATATATATATATATAGGGGATGACTATGGTGAGAACATTTTGCTATTGTGAAAAATGAGAACAATCAATTATATCCGTTTGATTTTAATTATTTAAAATTAGTGGCTTGGATTGAATATTCCTTAAAATAAGCACACACAATTGATTAACAAATATATTACTTTTGCATCCTTCTTCTCAATATTAATTACAGCTTCTTTCTTCTTTTTTTTTTTTTTTTGTACATAGAAGAATTGGCAAAGTAAATATGAGAAATTCTCATACAAGTGAGAGAGCCGGGGTTCGAACCTCGGTCAAGACGTCCATGCCTTATAATTTCGGCAAATTTTTGACAGTTGAGCTAGGACTTCTTATGAGACATTACAGCTTCTTTCTTTAATAGAATTAAAATATTCTTTCATTATCGCTGGTGTATATTCCTCTGATATTTCTCTGGAGAGTAAGCATCCATTATGAACACTTCTGGAATATAGTATTAGCATTTTACCAACATTTTGTCAAAAAAAGAAAATTAGCATGCACCAACAATGCAATTATAAGCTTCTATAACATGAAAATGTTTAATAGATTGTGGATATAATAAAATACTGTAACATGAAAATGTTTGATAGATTGTGGATATAATAAAATACTATGAAGCATGAACATTAAACATAAAAATATTTCTGACGTTGAAAATGTTTAATTCAAAAAGTATTTGTGCATCATATTAAAATACGCGTTTGAACCAAACAAAAAATAAACAATTTAAAATTTTATTTTTCTCTCAACGTTAGAGTTTTTTTTGTTGAATAGGTAGGTGAGGATGATATTGAAAAGTTTTTTGAATTGTAATAAAAAATATCGAAAAGATCTTTAATTCTTTTTTCTTCAGTACACAAGATCTTTCAATTCAATTGAAAAAATAAATGTAATTAATTTTGAGAATGATGAAGTAATCGTTAATTGTGTGTGCTTATTTATTTTAATAATGAAATTTTTAGTCATTAGAATATTTAAAAAAAAAATGAAATTATAGGAAGTAAAAATAAAATTAGAGGGGGTAATTTTCTTTGATAGGCCCCGTTTGGTCCGGCTTCTTTTTTTCTTTTTTTCGTCTCCTTAAAAATAGTAAAGAAGGAAAAAATTGTGTTTGACTTCACTTTTCTTTATTTTTTACTTCTTTACTTTATTTCTTGAATACTTTTAAGGAGAAATATTGTCAAATATAATTTTATACTTCTTTATTTCGTTTAAACCAAATAAAAAAATAAAAAATAAGCCGGGCCAAACGGGGCCTAATACTTCCAGAAGAGTAGTTAGCAAAAGTAGAGGCAAGTTTTGTACCCAAAGAAAAAAACGGAGCCACTTGTTGAAAAAAGACGGAGGCCACAAAATAAAGAAGCGGAGGACACAATGTCACTTAGTTTGAGAATTCTGTTTCTTTAACGTTATATTATCTGACACCAGGGGACTTAGCTTTGCTTAATGCTTGGGTTGTGTTGTTGTCCTCTATAGTACTACTTTTTTTCTTGTTTACGCCAGTATTTATTTACTCTGTATATCATTGTATGAATTATGAAATAGCTTTGGTTTTTTTTTTTTGGTTACAAAAGAGAAAAAAAATAGCTTTGGTTTATACTCTATATAATATAGCTAATTTATGATAAATACTTGTATCCGAGTTTTCAATTTAATGACAGATTTTAAATTTGGAACTTTGACCAATATATTAGAGTTAAATATATTTTTTGTTTTTATAAACATTTTAAATTTTATTTTTAGTCATTACAAAATTTTTTAGCGTGTTTTAATCTCTTAAATATTTTTGTATGATGTTTTGTTCTAGCTTTTCGATTAACTTGTGTATATTATTTAAAATTTTAAAAAAAAATATCACGATCATGTTTAATACATTATAGAAATTCTTTCTTGTAAAAGTTTAAATTTTTTAACAAAGAATGAATTAAATATGAATTCTTTAGTATTTTGCGCATAAAAATTTATAAATAATTCATTTTATGTTAAAAAAAAAATTAATTTTTTGTTGGAAAGGTTCTTATAATACTATTAAGAAGAATATAAAAAAAAAAATTCACAAATGTAAAAGTATACAAAAATTGATTAAAAGTAGAGACAAAAAACTATGACAAAAACTATTTGAGGGACCATATATTGTTAAAATTTTTACAAAAATTAAAAACAAAATTCGAAATATTTATAAGAATCAAAAACTTATTTAAGTCTATATATTATAATATCTTTGTCAATATTGAAAACAATGTTTACAACCATACATGCATATTATCCTTTACAACAAATAATGCACTTTTTATCTATCTTCTTCCCTCATGACGTCTTGTAAATCAAGTAGTCTCTAAACATTTTATCTAGTCATATACTCCTTGAAGGTGTGAAAACACAATAAGGGAGGATTGAATTGTGTTTTGTTAGTTTTAAAAATTTCTTTTAAGTTTTGCAACTTATCAGAATCAGCAGCGGAATATCTTAAACACAAACAACTTCTGGACGATAGGAAATGAAAAACAGATAAGAGAAAGAAGAGATGAACACACAAGATTTATACTGGTTCCTCTCACAAACCGAGAGTAGTCCAGTCCCCTTGCACTTCCAAGGGATTTCACTATAATCACACAAGATTACAAATGGTCAAGCCAACTGCAAGAGACTTCCTATGCTTAAGTAACACAATACAAGAGACTTCCAATGCTCAAACTCACAAGCAAGAGACTTCTAAAACAAAGTTACAAAGACAATGTTTGAACAACTGATAAATAATATCAGAGTTCTTAGAACCAAATAATACAACTTTTAAAAACAAGACTTATCTTAGAATTCTTGAAAAGAAAACTAAGGTTCAACAACTAACTAGTCAGAAGTTGAAAACTGTTTGTCCTGAATTTTGATATAAGCTCAAGTTGTATCTAAGTTAAAAATTGCTCTTAGAAATTCAGCAGTATAACAGCGCTTTTGTTCTTAGTAGATGTATTTGTTTGTCTTCAAATTCTTCTTCCTTTTATAGATAATGTTGGAGCGTCTTGAATTTGAGCGGACAAAGATGAAAACAGCTACATAGTACTATACTATTATTTTCATTTGAAATGTGCTTATTTAAATCAAGTAAAGATTAAAATCTGAGCCTTGATTTCGAATATTCGCCCATATCAGGAAAATAAAGATAGTACAATAGTACAAACGTCATTATCATGAGGATAACGGTCTTGTAAGAGGTTTCTTCTGCTTCTCCTGAATTTGCCATTTAGATGATAGTCGTTATAGAGAATAGAATGTTCTTCTGACAAATTCTGCTGTTTCATCATCATCAGAATCTTGAGATTAAACTCTGCTTCTGATGAGTTCAACTTCTGGTTGACTTTGACTTGACAACTTCTGGTGACCACTACTTCTGGTGTCATTCTCCAGAACTTGCTTTTCCCAACTTCTGCGAGCGCATCTTAGCATAGCAACCAGAACTTCAATTTCTAGTGTATATAAAATTTTAACTTATATACCTGCACACTAGAGTAAATTATCAGTATTACCTATATTGTATATTAATATTATTGTTATCATCAAAACTACTTGGGTTATATTAGAACCAACTTTGTTCCAACACTCCTATCTTCCTTCTTCCGCGCGCATCCATCAAAGAATGACGGTTTTGGATAATTTACTTTACTTGGTTTGGAATCAATCATGTAGAAATGTAGTTTTCTTATCGATTGATAGATGATTCAGTGGTGATTGAAGCTAAACTTGATAGGGAAGACCATGATTCGATCCCCCGCACCTGCGATCGAGAGGAGACTAGAACCACTTAATGTCAAAACTGACATTCGAATCAAATTAAACTGGTGGTGAAAGCCAAAAAAAAATTATAGTTTTCTTTTGAGTTTTCCTATGAATTTTTCGTCAGAGATGAGTATGGTTTTGTTTGTTGTCTTGGAGCGATGCTAGTTTCATTTAAATTGATATATTAGCTTTGATCCGATACAAACATGATTGATGGTTTGGATGTCAACATTACAGATTTAGAGAAATAAGTATTTTGGTCATAAATTTTCATAATAGGTGTTTTTTATGGTTTATGTTATCAATCTGGATGTTGAGTTTATTTGTAAATTCATCATTTTAAATTTTTGTGATGTTAAGTTTGTGTTATTTTTAATATATTCGATCAATTTACTATTTTTTTAGTAAGATTTTTTTTATCTTCTTCGCTTTTCGTATATGTAACCTTAAATTGCTTTTCTATTTTTTGTCAACCGTTTCTAGTAATTTTATGTTTTGCAAATCTATTTTCTAGAAGGATCAATTACAATGGAGAATTTTAACATTAAAGTTGAGAATTGATGTCGTATATAACCACATTAGTAAGGTTGTTAACAATCATATCAATCCTAACTTGATATGAGTTGGTTTAACAAAAGGAACATAAAATATGTTGGGGAATTACCTTACAAACTCAGAAACAGAAAATTAGGAAACAGGTGGCGCTGAGCGCAGATCAGTTGGCGCCAGGCGCCAGGAGCAGTCCAGAAACATCTGTTGGTTCCGTCTCTTGCACCGGGCGCGGTTCACATGGCGTCGGGCGCGGATACGTGTGAGAGTATATATACAACACGTTTTTCTGTTGATTGTAAGATGATTTTTAGAGTTTGCAGCCAATCAAAAAGACTAGGGTTTATAGAGAATTCTATTGACAATAATTCTATGGATTAGGAATTGATTCAACACCTTGGAAACACTTGTAATTGAATTTTTTGGTCACGGGAAGAAATTCGGGACTTTGGTAGAATAGGATCAAAGTTATTTCTTTGTAACCCTTGTTTTGAGATTTCATTGTAACTGAGAAACTTGATTGATAAGAGAAATGAGAGTTGTCCTCTCCCCCAAACGTAGGTTCATTAACACCGAACTGGGTAAACAAACAAATTTGTCTTTTACTTTTCCGCCGGTTTTATTGTTCATGATTGTTATTGTTTGTTCTTTCTTTATTTGGACTGCTCAATTAATTCGCAAGGCATTCTGACAAATAAGAAGATCTTCTTATTTGGTTATTTCCATCAGTTTTATCACATGTGGCAGACGGTTTGCATACGTGGACACCTTGACATTTGGACACATGTCCAAATTAAATATTGTTAATGACAAAACTGACGGAAATGACCAAATTGAAATCTAAAATAAACAAAAGGGACCAAATTAAAACTTTTAAAACATAAGGGATCGAGATGAAATCTAAAATAAATATAAGGAACTAAATGTTGAATTAAGCCAAAAGTGAAGTTATTTAAAGTTTTTTCCATGTAATTGAGATCCTTAGATTTTCACTCCCTTCATCTCATTGTTCCGTTTTAGTTCTAAATATTTTTTTAAAAAATTTAAGATAATAGTTAGTTGTGTTGATTTTAATGAGAAAAATACAATAAATAAGATAAATATATAGTTATATGAGATGCAATACAATAAATAAGAATATATTAGCGAGAAAAATTAGTATTCTAAAAAATATGCAAAAAGAACATTTATAAAGGGAACAGTAGGTAATTTTACTGCATGTTTGGAACCGCATAATATAGGCTCTCCAATTTATCATGTTCAAATGTACTTTTTTTTTTTTTTTTTTTTTGTCAAGTAACATAATAATGAATATAATTTCACTCTTAAAATATATAAGCGGAGTGTTCGGAGTTTAAACTTCAACTCCTACATATATTATGTGATGTTATTATCAATTGAGCTAATGCAATTTTTCTATTCGGTGGAATATAATGATGTGTTTGTTTTATTGATAAGTTGTTTATCCAAAACTTATAAAATGGAAATCAAGTTTTGTATAGTGTGTATTTTTATCACCTTCTTTGAAATTTTTCTTTGTCCTTTTTTATATATCTTATTACAAAATTTCAAAGAAATTATTTTTTCCTTTACCAAATTGTAAAGTTAATGTCATTTGTTTTCTCAAACAAGTATTATAGTTAAAGAGATATATAATTAAGTATTAAACTCAAATGTCACGAATTTATAATAATAGTTCAGTATCTTAACTAGATCGATCATCAATTTGATTTTCAAAAGACTGATTTCAGTCTCAGATATTTGCAATACGAACTTATTGTTCCTATAAATTACGAAAATAGGCAAACATAGAATTTACCATTTAGTGAAAAATTGGGGGTATAGGAACTTGGTGACGGGTACGCGAAATACAGTTAGATTCCTCTACTGATAGAATCAAATATGGCTGTCTCTTGGTTTATATAGACTCGATGTCGCAGGCCCATATTTGGTGGTGTTCAAAATTCTATGAAAAATGATCTTTTAGCCCCTTCGTTGCTACCAGACACCCCAAAAATGTCCTCAATTATTTGGATTGCAGGGTCCAAAAACACCAAAATGCACCCCAAAAATACCATTTCAGAAGTTACATTCCGAAGTGACCCTTTTTTTAATCAAGATTTTTAAAATTTTGGAACATTACATTGCAAAATTAACTAATTTTGGATCCTACGTTTCAAAATTAACTAAGAGCAAATCTGAAACATGGCAGAATATATGGGAGGGTTGGTGATTGAACAATTGGGTGTGGTTTGTTCTTCGGATTTTGTCTGGTTAATAATTTATCCACAAGCATTTCTCTTTTTGTAAAAATGTCATCTTAAAGAATGTAAAAGATTTTTCTATTTTTTTTCATCTACTTCATATTAATTCAAGTCCTCTCCTCCCCTCCAAACTGCCTAACAAAGTATAATGAAAATAGTTTTTGGTAGGGGTGATCGTATCCGAACCAATACAGAAGTAAAACCGCAAACCGAACCAATTCAAACTGAAAACCTCGAAAACCGCATTTGATTTGGATGTATTTGGATGACTTTTTTATTGAACTCCGCGAACCGCAAAACCGCAAATGCGGTTAACCGCTAAAACCGCATTACGTTTATATTATATTATATTACTAAGGTATATATGTATCTAATTGATTCTATTTTATTTAAATTTAATTGTTTGTTATGTCTAACTTTTGTTATATTTGATACATTCTTATATTTGGCTCCAATCGCACTTGTTGTTCGGTTTTGTACTCTAATATTATGTCACTCATATGGAGAATGAAATCAAAGACTTTGTTCTTTTGTACTCTAATATATGTTACTATGTTGTATGATACTTTGTTTAATTTAATGTGTTTAGCTCAATGAAGATTATTTCATACTCTTTGTGCTATATTTAATTTAATAAATCTTTTTGTTGTTCAAAAAAAAAAAACATACATGTAAACCGCCGCTCCTTGCGTTTAGTTTAATTAATTTCAATACATTTTAATTATGGTGTAAACCGCAACCACCGAACCAATCCTAACCGCATTGGTTTGGTTTGGTTTGGATGACATTTCAAAAACCAACCGAATCAAATCGCATGCAATTTTATCTCACGATTAAGATGACTTTTAGACTCAAAATCGAACCTAACCGCACCGCGAGCACCCCTAGTTTTGGGGCATGCAAGTAAGCTGCAATGGAATCAAATAAGTGAGGAGAAATTGAAGCTACATGGACAGAAACGGATTTTGTATATGTTGGAAAGTAGTGGTAATTTGTGTGACGGACTGATGAGATATTCAACCTCCTACTTAAGAGAGATAAATTAGTGAAAAGTATTATTATGGAGGAATACCTACACATATTGTATTATTTTAGAGTCGGCTCAACACTGAATAAGATTTGAAACGAATTTTAAAGTGAGATATTTTGTTTTGAAAATGATAAATTTTTATCAAAGTTATTTTACTTATATTTAAATTTAACTTTTTAAACAAAATTATTTATTAAATTATTAAGTAATAAATTTTATTTAACATTTTTTTTTTCAATTGATAATCAAGCCAATACATTTAATTTCTTGCTAAGAGACAAAGGTTATACAGTTGCTTAAATTCTTGACGAGTTACAATTTTGTTTTTAGGCTTTAATGCACTTTTGATCCTCCTATTTTGAAAAACTTGAACTTTTGATCCCCCTATTTTAAAAGCCAACTTTTTGATCTTCCTATTTTGAAAAATTTGAACTTTTGATCCTCCTATTTTAAAAGTCAACTTTTTGATCCCCTATTTTAGTTTTTTCTAAATTTTAATCCCCCAACTCATTTTGGTAACATTTAAGGCTTAATTGGTCAAAATTTTTAATATATATCATAAAAAATATAATTTAAAAAAAAAATCAGAAAAATATTAAAAAATAATAATAAGATTTTTTTATTTTAATTTTAAAAATCTGAAAAATCAGAATTTTTTTTAAAAAAGTTAATTTTTAATTTTTTCTTAAAAAATTCTGAAAAAATTTTAAAAAAATCTGCAAAATTACTATTTTATAAAATCTAATTTTTTTTTTAAATCTGAAAATATTTATCATTCAGGTTATTTTTAAAAAAATAATATTTCAGATTTTTTTTAAAATAATATTTTAAAGACATCAATTTTGTATTATATAATGTTTTTTTAAGACATGTCATTAAAACAATTATTTTTAAATTTATTTTAAAAAATTGATAAATATTAAAAAAAAAACTAATAAGTTTTTTGTTTAATATGATTTTTTTTTTTAAAATCTGGAAAATATTATAACCAAAAATATTAACACTTAAAAAAAATCTGAAAAATATTTTTTTATCTCAAAAAACGAAAAATATTATTTATTTAAAAAAATCTGAAAAAATGGAAAATATAATTTTTTAAAAAATTCTGAAATATTATTTTTTTTAAAATAATCTGAATAATAAATTTTTCCAGATTTAAGAAAAAAAATAAAAAATTTCAGATTTTAGAAAAAAATTAATTTCAGATTTTTTATAAAATATTCAGAATTTTTTAAGAAAAAGTTAAAAATTACAGTAACTTTTTTAAAAAATTCAGCCTTTTTAGATTTTTTTAATTAAAATAAAAAAAAACTTATTAATTTTTTTTAATATTTTTCAGATTTTTGTTAAAAATATAAAAAGGTATATTTTTTTTATGATATGTTTTAAAAAATTTGACTAATTTAAGACCAATTAAACCATAAAAATTTGACCAAAATGAGTTTGGGAACTAAAATTTAGAAAAAATTAAAATAGGGGGATCAAAAAGTTGGCTTTCAAAATAGGAGGATCAAAAGTTCAAGTTTTTAAAAATAGGGGATCAAAAATTCAAGTTTTTCAAAATAGGGGGATCAAAAGTGCATTAAAGCCTTTTTTTTTATTAAAGATGAGTTACAAAGTTGTTTTATTTTTATAATTGTTTTTGTTTTCAGAGGGTCTTTATGTTTTTTCAATAGTCTTTTGACTATTATGGATTATTGATTTTATGACTTGTGAAAAACTTTTCTTCTTTGACTATTTTTTTATTTTTAATGACCTAAAACCCTTATTTAAGTTGTCTTATCATTCGATCGCCCCCGCATAATTTGATATATTTCTTTGTTTTATATACTTTTGTGTGCCACCCGCCACTCTTAGATATAAGCAATCAAATACAAGCATAGATATCTAGAAGTCCTAGTTCAACTGGCAAATACCGTAATTGCTAGACCGAACGTTATGATCCTAGTTCGAATCCGGGATCTCATAATTATATGAGTTTAATTTAAGTGGAGTATCACATCATCTAAGACAAAAAAAAGCATAGAAACCATACTTAAAAGAAGAAAAATAAAGTTTAACCACGCTTTTATTCCCCTATTTTGCTACTTTCACAAAACGGATTTTTCCTATTTCAAAATTTGAATATTTTTACCTTTAATTATTACATTTATTTGCAATTTTCTTCTCCGCTCATTCAGGCCCCAAAAATTAGTCATACCGCACTTTTTTTAGAGCAATGCTATATGTTCCGGGTAAAAATATACAAGAAAGACAAGAAATGTGCTATATCATTTTTAAAAAATCAAAATTGCTATAAAATAGGAAGTTAGAGAAAATCATTGGGGAGGTTGATTATGGAATTGTAGAGTCATGATTCATTTTCTCTTTCTTGCTTGTTAGATTCGTAAAAACAAGCATTTCCCTTTTTTTTTTTTAATGAGGTGGGGCAAAATGATTTCCACATCAACAAAACATTAAACGAAATTTAAAAATTACAATTTTAACAAAAATTAAAAGCTTAAATATGGTATTGGCTCTTACAAAGTTACAATTAGGCATGACAATGGGACGGGCCGGAGACGGATTTGGCCATGTCTAAATCTATAAAGTTCGGGTATCTCCAAATCCGTCCTAATTTTTAACGGGGGTAAAAACTAAAACTTCATACCCAACGGAATTCGGGTATCTTCATTCTGCTCTATCTCCATATGAATTTGGGTTGCACTTTGTTGTTTTTTATTATTAAAAAAATAATTAGAAGTAGAAAATTATTTTGTTTCAATAATATTTATACATAGAAAAAAAATTGATTAATACTCAACTTAAAAATATGAAGGCAATCTAGAGTTTGTTCAAAGGGTTCTAATTTATAAATAATAAAATGTAATTCGATATAAGCAGAGCGGATTTGGAGACGAGTTCAGGAGGATATCAATATCCCTATTACCCGCCCCAACCCCAATTTTAAAATTGGGAAAAACCCAAACCCGAACCTAAATTCGATCAACTCAAGTGTTTCCCCGTCAAAATCGGACGGAGCGGGCAAGTGCACACGAATATGGGTTATTTTGTCATGCCTATTTACAATTTACAATTGTATTGTTTTAATTTGTAACAGGTCCCTGCAAGTTATTTTTGTTGCGTTTCATGCCTATAATTACAATGAGAGGATGAATTGAGAGAGAAGTTTATTAACTCTTGCAATTTTGTGATGGTGAATGAGATAATTCATCTAGTACAATGGCACAAGTATAAGTATTTATGTCCTTGATCAAATATTTGGATCACAATTTTAAGTAACTAACCTTTAAACTTAATTGACGACTAGGGCAATTTCACCCAAACCCGATAGATCCACCCGAATCCAAACCCAAGTCAACGTGTGAAACCCGAGTTGACTGAGTTTGGGTTTGGGTTCGGATGGCACCCGAAATTATGGGTGTGGGTTTGGGTAGTATAAAACCCACACCTGAAACCCATACACCCGCCCGTTTATATGTTAAATTATCAAAAAAAAATTCTCTCTCTCTCTCTCTCTCTATATATATATATATATTGTATTGTTATGTATTGTGGTTGTGAACAAAATGTGTTAAACTATGTTATTGCATTGGAAAAAAATGTGTTAAACTATGATACTGTATTGCAAACTATGTTTTTTTTTTATGCAATTTGCATTTTATTAAATTTGAATGTGAGTTTGGGTTTGAATGAAAAAACTCAGAAATTTTAATTCTGCATGATCTAACTGTTGGTTTGGGTGAAAAAACCCAAAACCAATGGGTGTGGGCGCGGGTTTTGTTTTACCACCCAAACAGTCTTTGAATTTGGGTGCACCCGAAATTATAGGTGTGGGTTTGGAGAGTATCAAACCCGCATTCGTGGATACCCATTGCCATGCCTTTTGACGACTCTACTTGGTCGAGAAATTCTTATATGGGCACAAGCCCAAATATTAATTGTTAGGCACACTCACATGAAGCAAAAAAAAAATAAAGATAAAAGAATTGAAGTGATATGTATTGATGTGACAATTTTATTTTTCATTTAAATATTTTGACTTGTGTGTATGTAACTAAGAGCAAGTCCAATGGTAGTAATTTTATCATTGTCCGCCAGCATGTCATGTTGAAAATCCAATTTTTCCTTTATTCATGTGATTCAAGTCCGCCAGATGGAGATACGGTTTCGTCAGGAAGGGACGTTCGTGAAGTTTGCTTCCCTGACACATTACAATAGAATAATACCAGTACTAGTTGAATATTGCTATCAACAAGGATTTGCTGGGTAAATATAATATTGTTGCATATTGTTACAAATAAAATATTAATATTTTATGTAAAGTTATGGGACTCAATTTGAATTTTTTAGAGTTGCACAATTGGAACAAATAATAAGTGAGTTGTTTCAAAATGATATGGATCTAATGGGACTCACAAAATACTTTGAAGTAGAGTTCACCATTAGAGGTGCTCTAAGTGGTGTGCCAAATACTTGTGCCCAGGTAAGAATTGCTCCTACTTAGTGTTGCCAAAAGTATATATTTGGATGTCAAAACACCATGTTTCGTGTATCTTTTGTGTTGGTTCCCATATCCATTTGTGGACTCGTCAGTTGGAGTTTTCTTTTGATGAATGCAATCTTCAGTATTTTAATGGAAACAATAACACCCACTAGGTTCAATTTCTGTTACTTCCTTTCCTCAATTTGGGAGAACCGCTAAATTTCCAAACAAAAACAGTTTGCAATCTAACATTCTGATGTAAATCTAAAAAATTATGAACATTGCAATATTTTATTTTATGCTTATATGTGTTCGTTGTATGGCAAGGTCAAAGTCCAAGGATGAACAATTTGAATTAATTTTACTTGAATATCCATAATGTTAAAGAGGATTTTATTATAAAGGGTCCACAATACAAGTCATTTTCATCAGATCTAAAGCTGCTAATATCCATTTCAATATCCTTTCAAATTCAATCGATTGTTGATACAAAACAACCAGATTCAGAGGTACACATACAATAAACCATAACAAAGCAGTTAACATAAATTAGATCCCAACATCTAATCTAACAACCAAATATTATTAGTCATAAGTCACAACACTACTCCCTCCAGTTTCCTCCACCACCACCACCACCGCGAGAAGAATAACGGGAACCACCGTCATCACCATAACCACGGTCCCTACCACCGCCATAACCACCACCTCCTCCACCATATCCTCCACCTCCACCACTGCTTCTGTTGTATCCACCTTCACGACGACCACCGCCATAACCACCACCACCACCTCCTCCGCCACTAGATCTGTTCTGTGCCTCGTTTACAGTAATGTTGCGGCCATCCATGTTCTGACCGTTCATTCCTTCAATAGCATCTCTCATTGATTTCTCATTAGCAAATGTCACAAATCCAAATCCTCTTGATCTTCCAGTCTCACGATCGTTAATGATCTACACAAAAAAACAACAAAAACTCAGATCTAAAAACGCAAACACTATAAACAATTTCAGAACCATTTAGTAACCGATCGATCTTCTTCTTTGGTTAAAAGATGAAGATGAACGTACCTATTGGGGTGAGTAACAAAAGAAGAATCAAATCATATAGTAACAGAATAAAAGATCACAGTCATAATCGTGTCAGATCCGCTGCAACAAACGGACCTTCGAATCAACGATCTCGCCGTAGGAAGAGAAGGCTTTCTCGAGAGCGTCGCTGTCGGTAGCCCATGCAAGACCGCCTACGAAGCACCGGTATTCAACATCTGCAGAAGCCATTGTTAAAAGAACTAAACCCTAGATTATGGGATGAAAAAAATGACTTAAAAATATAAAGTAGTAAAAGATTGCAGTGAAGATATTTTGTGATTTTCTACTTAACAAGGTGTAGTTATATATAGATGTGATGTGTTGAAATGGTAAGGATACAAGGGTAAATGACGGGAGAAGATATTTTTGACCCTCTTCCCAAGGTGTTAACTATGGTCATTGGTCACCTACCCTTGTTTCAAATATTTACTACGGTTACACTTGCACCAATGGTAAGGCTAGTAGAGTCTAGAGATATTTCCTTCAATTTTATTTATAAATAATTAATTATTTTTTAGTTAATTTAATACTCCTTCCGTACTAAGGGGGGTGTATTGGATTGAGATTTTGATAGACAATTTTGGCAAAAACAATCTCGAAGATTTTAACAGATTTTGTAAGATTGTATTGACTTTTAAGACTTTTTTTCACAATCAGGATTTTCTAATTTGGATTTTGATGGATTTATGACAAAGATTTTTAAGATTTCAACGACTTTATTGACTTTTAAAATGAATGGATTCTGATTTTTTTTTTAACAAAAAAAAATTGTACAATTTTTCTCAATTTTTCATACAATCATGGTAAAGATGTTTATCAAATAAGAAATAAAATAAAATCAAACAAATGTATCGGTAATGGTATCTTTGATAATTTTACCAACAATCATCAAACCATTGTTAAAGAAAAAGTACCTTTGATAATTTTAACAACAGAATCAATCATCAATCAAAAAAATACCAATGAATCAATAAAAAAAAAAAGTAAAATTGATCTCCATATTTATGCATGTAATACTATGCACAGTAGCTTTTTGAAGAACACATACAATACCTTTTCTTCATCGATTTACGTGAATATATATATATATATATATATATATATATATATATATATATATATATATATATATATGTAAAATTGATTGCAATTGTGTAAAAAGTATAAAATATTCCGATACAGTGGCATGAAAAATATTTCAAACTAGTATGCATATAGAAAATAAGCAAATTCTATCGAAAGCTGTAAGCAAAAGAACAGGTATATAGTTGTGTCCGGTCGACGGCGAAAGAGGAAAAAAAGTCTTGGAAGATTATAAAAAGTCTTGAGGGTTTGAGTGAGATTTTTTTATGAGAGTTTTATGTGTATTTTCAACTAAAAAGTCTTTCAAAATTCATTATGTAAATAAATCCATCAAAATCCATTGACTTTTGAATACCAATAGACATTTTAAAAGTAGTGAGAAATCTCAATTGAATACCAACGGATTTTGTTGCCTTAAAAAAAAAACTCAATTGTCTTAATTGAATACCATCCGATTTATTTACATTCCATAAAAATCTTAATTGAATACCTCAAGATTCTTTTATTATAAAAAAGTCTTTTAAAATCCATTGAAATCTTAATTCAATACATCCCCCTAAATTAGTACCATATGTTAATTTGAAAAAAAAATTTGTATCAACTAAATCACCTTACAATATCAATGAAGCATTGAATGCTATTTTTCTTATTATATTCTTAATTATGTATTTGTCTTTTTTTTCAATTTATTTTTTCATACAAATAATGAAGGATAATTTTGTAAACTAATTTATAATGTCTTTTTTCCATGCAACAATAACTACATTTTTTAATATGCGTAAAAGTGTCAAAGTGACATATATTATGGTACTGAGGGAGTAGTGACTAATAAAAGTTAACCATTTTATAATAATTAAAAAAAATTAACTTTAGTAAGGATTAAAACTTTGTAAAAGAAATACAATAAAATTTAAATAAGGACTAATTTTATTTTATTTTCCTTATGTTCAACAACATTAGTAGTAGGGATAGCAAAGCGAACCAACCCGTCCCGTTATTAACCCGTCTAAAAAGGGGCGGAGCGGGGCGGGCTAACTAGTGGTGTGGTGGTGGATTGAAAAACTCAAATCGCCCCTTTTCATGGCGGGTTGACGGGAGTACCCCGTCAATAAAGTTTTAATTTTTTTTATAAATTTCCAAAAATATCATAAAAAATTATAAAAAATAAAATAAAAAACCAATTGAGGAAATAAATATACTACCATTTTGAAAACAGCAAAGACTATGGTCAATAAAACAAGTTACCATTGCTAACAAAACCATGCATCCAATTGCGAGTACATAATAGAGCTTCTACATTTCCTGACAAGAGACGATTTCTATACTTGTTGAGAACAATAGAACTAATGCTAAACTCAGTGTAATAGGGATTCCCAACAGGTCACGAGCTATTAGAGATAAATCTGAAAATCGGTGGCAACTATCCTTCCACCATTTTAAGACATCTAAGTTCTCATAATGCCTAAAATCCAAAGTAGTTGGCTCAGGTAAGTAGATATCAAGTTCTGATCTTCCATGCTTATAAGCAAGCTTATGATTGTGAATTTTTATAAGCTAATTAAGAAAATAAATTATGTGACATGTATTATAAGTTCTCGAGGAACAATTCATAATGCAGTAGAATATTTGCTTACGTGACCTATTTTATGAAACTTACCAAAATTGATACCGATGATATAGAATGAGTTGTTTTATTTTTTATGTGTTTATGTTTTGTAAATTAAGAATGAATAAGTTGAAATTTTCTTTTTTTTCTTCCTAAAATGGGTATGAGAATCCATTTTTAGTTTCACTTTTACGGTCTTCCTTGCTCTTAGATGCATTATATTAATAAAATAAAAGCTAATCAATAAATAACATATTTGGAAGTGTAAATAAAAGTCATACTCTTTTATCAAAAAATAAAATAAAAACCACACTCTATTAATACTAAATAATGTGTTTGAAGGTCTATATAAAAGTGTCACATACATTCTAAAAAATATTGTATTTTTACTCTACAACATCCCTGTAAGTTTAACAGTTGAGCTATATTCATATAGAACCACGAGGATGAAAAATTTACAATATGGATGAATGTTTGTATAACTTTTGAATTTGAATCTTACATTAAATTGAATAAAATTTTAAATAAAAGAATAATGGGATAAAACATTATATGTTATATTGTTTAGTTACGAAAAAAAATCCATTAACAATATAATATTATTTCTGATATATTTATGATGGTGGGGATCCAAATATTTATACACGGGATGAAAATTCTCTATAGGTATATTATTGGTTTATCTAAGCTATATTCATAGGACCATAGGGATAAAATTTTTGCAAGTGTATAAATGAATGTTTAATATAAATTCTGAGTTTGAATCTTACATTAAGTTGAATAAAATTTTAAATAATAGAAAAATTGAATGAGGTATTACATTGGCTAATGACAAAAATCAAAATTTCTATTAGATGTATTTATGATGGATGGAGCATCCGAATTTATATTAATGGCTCAATTCAATATAGAGAAATAGAGTCTAGATCAGTTTGAAGTTCGGTTTTTATAAGTTATATGGTGAAAAATTTTAAAATTTTAAATTTGAACGTAGAAAGAAAAAAATTCAAAATTTGATCCAAAATTTAATCCTTGGCCAAGGCGTATAAAAATCAATAATTTTTAGTTCTTTAATGAAATAATAATATTTTATAAACTTTAAAAATAGAATAATCAAATATACATTTAAATTTATTATTAAAAAATGTACATTTTAATCTAATTATTATTAAAATACTATAAAAAATTGATATAATATAAAATAATTTATATTTTTATAAGTAAAAACTATGCACGGGTAATTTACTTAGTTAATTATGTGATAAATTGTGTTGTGATAAGTTAATGGAAAATGCTAAATAGTGCCCCGGGGCACTGATTAAGGATATCAAATATAGTATAATAACCTTGGAATTTGTGTAGTTAATGTATTTATAATGGTTAATAGGTCTTTACCCCTGCTAAGTATGCGTATTTTGCGTTACCCCTGCTAAAAATTCCTTGAAGATTGCCCCCTTGCAAAGTTTTTTTTTTTGGTTTCCCCCCTTTTCCTCTCTTGGATCAAGAAATTTGAACTTTTTAAATCGGTTGAACAAAATAACCGATTTAAAAAACATAACGTTTTAAAAAACATAACTTTGCAAGGAGGCATTCTTCAAGAAATTTTTAGCGGGGGTAACGCAAAACACGCTCACTTAGCGGGGGTAACAACCTATTAACCCTATTTATAATATGAATAATGTTGTTTTCAATGCAAAAGTAACTTTTTTTGGTTTGTTAACTAGTGCCCCGGAGGCACTGATTAGCATGACCGTAAGTTAATTTAAGTCGATTCCTCATACTAATTAAGCATCGAACAAAAGAAAAAAGATCACGCGGATGCAAACTCTGACACAGACACCCAAAAGAAAATATGGATGTTTCCGATGGTTCCGCAAGCCATCGGAAAAATAACATGCACAAGTGATAAACAAATAAATAGGAATGTATTTGTAGATGAATCAAATAAACAAGGAATTGAAGCCACTCTCACAACAATCCAAGGAAAGATATGTAAAATAATACTAAGAAACTCTCAATTGCCAATGATTTTAACCTCCAGAGTGAGAAGCTGGAGTTGTTTCGAATCGGCCTTCCTTGAATACATGAATGTACTGTTGTGGTAAAGAATGCTCCAGCTGAAACATGGTACAGATTGAGGTGGGAAACATGACTTCAAAATTGCATTAAGAAAAAGATTTGAGACTTCAAAGTTGCATTACAGTATTCAATGGTTAAGATATCAAATTTTCCTCCAAGAAATTACGGAGAAAAGAGGCAAGGCTCTATTGTAATTGAAAGCCTTCATGTTTAGATGATTAGCCAAACTTGGGATTAATCGCTGGATATAACTGATGGTAATTTTTTTTAATGGCTGTAACTGATGGTAGTAGTAAGCCACAAACAAAGCTAGATAATTATCAGATTTCCACCGCATAAATTTCAATAAAAACAATAGCAAAATAAGAAGAAATTTTCTACCCAATTTCTCATTATCCTTTCAATTGATTGTTCATAGAGAACAAAAACGAGACACATGAACACTAAACCACAAGATTGAAAAAACTAAAGTAACATATGAGAATTCATAACCATAAAACTCAAACGCTAACAACTAATTAACTAATCCCTATCCCTCCAGTTTCCACCGCTTCCACCACCACCACCACCACGTGAGTAGCCACCTCCACCATATCCACGATCACCACCACCGCCATATCCACGGTCACCACCACCACCATATCCACGGTCACCACCATATCCACGATCACCACCGCCACCATATCCACGATCCCTACCACCACCATAACCACCACCTCCTCCACTACCATAACCTCCACCACCACCGCTTCTGTTGTATCCACCTTCACGACGACCGCCACCGCCATATCCACCGCCACCTCCACCATATCCACCGCCGCCACCTCCACCTCTACTACGGGACTGAGCTTCATTGACAGTAATATTACGGCCATCAATATCTTGACCGTTCATCCCTTCAATTGCATCTCTCATCGATTTCTCAGTAGCAAAAGTCACAAATCCGAAACCTCTAGATCTTCCAGTTTCACGATCATTAATAACCTAAACAAAACAAATCAAATTTAAGAAAATCACAAAAAATAAAAGATCCAGAACCGAATAGTAACCGATCAATCTTCGCCTTTGGTTAAAAGATGAAGATGAACGTACCTATTGGTGTGAGTAACAAAAGAAGAATCAAATCATATAGTAACAGTAACAGAATCAGTAACAATAGATCAAGTAACTCAAGAGATCAGAGATCACAAATCAGAAACGTGACAGATCAGATGCGAAGCCTGCAACAAACGGACCTTGGAATCAGTGATTTCGCCGTAGGAGGAAAAGGCTTTGGCGAGAGCGTCGCTGTCGGTGCCCCAGGCAAGACCGCCGACGAAGCACCGGTATTCAACATCAGAAGAAGCCATTGAAAGAGTCGAATTAGGGTACAGAGGGAAAAGAGATTGAAGATATTTTTTGCACTGAACACAATGTGGTTTTATATAGGAAGGGATTTGTTACGGATTGGGTTAAAATTAGGGCTACGTGGAATCCTAATCTGAGGTGTGTAGAGTCCACTTTTACTCCTGCGCCGTTGGGCCATGCTACTATGATAGGCAGTATATTCGTTAAGATATTTTTCAATTATAACAATATTTAATAATATTCTTTTCTTTTCCTCTTTGTAAAAAAATAATTTATATATATATATTGTTTCATTATCATAGTTTAATTGATAAATATATTGTATTTTGGACCCATGTTATGCGTATAAATAAGTTTTTGTTAAATTATTATAAATTTTTTAAAATAATTTATGAGAAAAAACTTATGATGATACAATTTCGTTATGCATTAATATAAAATTTTATTTGTTTAAACTATTTTTCATAAATTCAAAAATAAGTTAAGTCAAACAGACATTTTATATATAGAGTCAGATTTTGAGTTTGAGATTTCTCACTTATTTAGTTCAAGAGATGAATTTCGAACTATTAAACTACTTGATAAAAAAAAACAATTCTTTTAAATAAAAAATTACAAAATTTACTACTCTTTTAATATTTGTAATTAAAAAATGATACTATAATTAACGTCGATTAGCTAGTAGTATTTTTTATTGTTTCAATCAAATGATCGATCACTTTTAAGCGTGATTCATATTAAAATTTCCATTTTACTCTCACTAATTTTAATTTTTTTTTTTGACACAACACTAATTTAAAAATTGATAATAGTTTTGATGTACTTTATAATTTTATTTGATATTGTTTTATAAGATAAAAATATAGGCAACACTTAAACCAACACATAACTCTATTTGAGCCTGAACATGCAAAGATATTCTGATTAATAATATTAATATTGTTGGTTGAGTTAGACCTTATAACATTGTATTAGAAAAACTATCAATCAATTATAACAAAATGTTATAGGGCGTCAAGGGGTGTTGATTCTATCCGGGAGGACGATAACACCTGAGTTAATTTATAGATATATACTATGTTGTTAAATGAAAGAAGATTCATTGGTCAAGACTAGAGAGACGTGTATTGAGTCTCTGGCTTATTTCTTGTATTTTTTCTTTATTTTTATAAATAATATATTTGTCATTCAGGAAAAAAGGGTAATGAGCTGATTGGATGAATTTTTGTTATTAGACGTTGGTGTGCAACACATGAATTTTTGTTATCCCTTTATCAACATATTTTAAAATATACACTAGATAGAGTAGAGTATGAGAGAGAAAGCTAGTGAGAGAGGGAGAGAGGGTGGGAAACACGGGTACAGTAATTTCAAAAACAACCCAGAAGTGGTTGGGTATGGGAACAACATTGAACGAACAACATCCTACTTCATTACAAATTTTCCACCAGAAACAACGGCATCAGAATTATGGACAATTTTCAACAGGTACTGGAGGGTTGGAGAGGTATATATCCCAGACAAGGTGGACAAAGCAGGGAAGCGTTTTGGATTCGCAAGGTTTGAGGACGTCAAAGATCGGCAACAGCTCCTACAGAGGATTGAAGAGACGTGGATTGGGACTTATAAAATTAGAGCCAATCTCCCAAAATACGCTAGGGGGGAAGGCTTTAATAACACCAAACCAAGAAACAATGAGGAGGCAAATACCAGGCCGGAACAGAATACACACGGAATGGGCAAGACGTACAAGGATATGGTCAAGAATGGGATTAATGGCAATACAACCAAACAAAAGGGCTGGGTGGAAAAGACAAAACTGAAAGCTAGAGGAGGACTTACAGAGGCGGAACGCAGAGCAGGAATCATGGCGATCGATCCCGATCCGCAAAATGTGAAGAAACTGGACGGCAGTTTTGTGGGTACTTTGAGAAAGATTGAAGATGCTGACACCATTCAAACCTCCCTTTGGATGGAGGGTTTTCAACAGATTAAAGCAACTACTCTTGGCCTTGATTTAATCCTTCTTAGCAGTCCGCTTCAGGGGGAGATAAATAGAGCATATGAATCAAACAAAACATGGTGGGAAACATGGTTTTCCTCTGTTACACCGTGGAGACCAAATATTCGTCCTAGAGGCAGGAGAATCTGGGTTAGATTGTTTGGAATGCCTCTACACATCTGGAATTGGGAGGGTTTCAAAAAAATAATCTGGCGTTATGGAAATTTACTGAATCTCGACCCGGAAACTCCGAACCAATCACGACTAGATGTGGCGCGAGCTCAGATAGCGGTAACGTATTGGGAGATGGTGGACGAGGTGATTGAGGTGAAGGTGAATGAAGAGGTGTTTGTGATTAGGATGATAGAGGAACGGTTCGGATGTTTGGACCTAGGGGCTTCAAAAATGGCGGCGTCACAGAACGGGGTAGGAGAATCAGAAACTGACTCGGTGATCAGGGATGGGGATAACAGATCGGTGATAGGAGTGGAGGAGGGTTGGTCGGAAAATCATTCCGGTGATGAGGAAACAGTTAACAACGATCAATTGCAAATTGTGCTGAGGCAAAATCAAGTGGATAATGACTGTGGGAAATTATCAAAAGCTGTAAGTACAGGATCACATGTAGAAAGAGAAAGATCTCCTCAAAAAGTGGGTGGAAAGGAGGCGGCAAAAGGGGTTGGGTCAGACTTGGCAGTGGTAGATAGGGAAGGGGTGATTAGAATAGAAGCTGAAAGGGGAAGCCATTGTTCGGTGGTGATTGAGACTCCTCAGAATAGGACACAGCAGCAACAACTCCCAACGCAGCAAATTGTGGAAGGTGGGAGTGATACAGCTGTGATGATGATAAGGGAAGGAGATGGGTTAATTAGTGAAGAGATGGATATTGGGCCTAACAACAATATGGGCCTTATTTTATGTGAGACTGATACAGATCAAGCAAAGGGTAAAGAAGTGGTTATTTGGGAGGAAAATAACATAAATAAAATTTTGAAAGGGAGTACCTCTAAATGGGCTGCAAAAAAAACGGGCTTAGGACAGTCAGTGTCTATTGAAGAAAATATTGAGGTGATGGCATTGAAAGACAAAGAAGGGGGGTGCAGAAAATTACCAATATACTTTGGGCCTCACAAATGGGCAAATTTTGCAAAAGCTCAAAAACATCATGGAGGGAAAAATAAAAAACAGAAAAAAAGAAGAACGAAGGAGGGTAGGAAGGGCAGTAAAGGGCACGTTTTGTCAGGGGAGGTGCTAGAGGATGAAATTCAAAATGAAAGCTCAGAAACATCGGGGGATGGTTATACTAGTGAAGCTCGGAATATTATTCCGGTATCAAATATTCAAATAGTTTTAAATGAAGGAGAGGAAGATAGGCTAATTGGTGAAAATAATAGAGAAATTCGAATTGAAGCGGAACGACTCTTTCACATTGGGTTGAATTTAGGAATCACAAGTAATGAAGAAAGGTTGGCAATGTTAGATAGAATGGTGGACTTGGAGAGGAGGGACGAGAAGAATTTTGAAGAGGATGGGGGAGAGGATGAGGTGCGATGATTACATGCTCATTTAATATAAGGGGATTGGGAGGGAGGACGAAGAGGAGGAAGGTGCGGGAATTAGTTCGGCGTGAAAGGGTGGATTGCCTTGCCTTACAAGAAACAAAAATTGGTAGTGTTGACTTTGCTATGTGTAGTAGGTTATGGGGCGGTGAAAATGTTGCGTGGAGGTGTAACCCCGCTTTGGGGAGGAGTGGAGGGTTACTTCTTCTTTGGAACAAAGACAAAGGAAAGCTGCTTGATTCATTTCAAGGTCAAGGCTTTCTTGGAGTTTATTTGGAATGGGGCGAGCAAAAAACTACTTGTGTACTAATCAATGTATATGCACCTTGTAACATTGTGGCAAAGAGACAATTATGGATTGAGTTATTAGTTGTTAGAAGAACTTATGTGGCGGATGTGTGGTGTATCATGGGAGACTTTAATTCAACTCGGTGTAGAGAAGAACGAAAGGGGGTGGGGGAGCGGTGGAATAGAGAATTAGCAAAGGTGATGAAGGAGGATCAAAGGGTGTTCAACCTCTTAATTGAAAATTTAGAGGTGGATGATTTAGCACTCATGGGGAGAAAATTTACATGGGTCCAACCAAATGGTGAATGCTCTAGCCGGCTAGATAGAATTATGGTGTCTAGTAGTTGGAAGGATGTGTTTGGTGATGTTAGCTTGTGGGCCCTTCCCCGGGATGTTTCCGATCATTGTCCAATACTATTGAAATACTCATCTTCGGATTGGGGGTCAAAACCCTTCCGATTCAATAATTATTGGTTAAAAGATAAAGAGTTCAAAGGAGTGGTAGCACGTACGTGGTGTCAAGGATCATATAATGGGTGGATGGCTAAGGTGTTTAGAGAAAAATTGAAGGCGGTCAAGGAAGCGTTGAAGAGGTGGAATAATGAAACATATGGCGAGAGTGAATCAAAAATTACCTCTCTTGTGATGAGAATTCATGACTTGGAAGTGTTGGGGGAATCGTCGGAGTTGTCGGCCGAGGATAGGTTGGAGTGGAAGTCTAATTGTGAGCAACTTTGGGCTCTCTTGAAATGCAAGGATCGCCTAGAATACCAAAGATCTAAAGCTAGATGGCTTAAGGAGGGGGATGTAAACTCTAGTTATTTTCATGCTTGTGTTAAAGGGAGGAAGAGATTGAATACCATTGTGGCGCTCAAAAAGGGAGAAGGTTGGTTAGAGAACCCGACTTGCATCAAAGAGGAAGTATGTAATTATTTTGTGAATCACTTTGCGGAGGAAGAGTGGGCTAGGCCGACTTTGGATGGGATTGAATTTCCTAATGTAACGGTGGAGGAAAATGCACATTTAGTGAGAAGCTTTGAAGAAAGTGAAGTGAAGAATGCAATTGCCTCAACAAAAAACAACAAAAGCCCCGGCCCCGACGGTTTTAATTTTGAGTTCTTTAGAGGTTGTTGGGAGATTGTGAAGGGGGATTTGGTGGAAACCTTCCATGAATTCTACACACATGCAAAATTGCCTAGAGGAATGCTCTCCTACTTCATCACTCTTATCCCCAAGGTATGTAATCCTCACTCAATCTCCGAATTTCGCCCAATTTCTCTTTTAGGGAGCTTGTATAAAATAGTGGCCAAGGTGTTAGCTACTAGACTTGGCTCGGTTATGGAAAAACTTGTCTCCAAAAATCAATCGGCCTTCCTAAAAGGTCGCTTGCTTGTTGATGGGGTTCTAGCTATTAATGAGGTGGTGGACTTGGCTAAAAGAACAAAAGGTAAGTGTATGATTTTCAAGGTGGATTTTGAGAAGGCATATGACTCGGTCAATTGGAAATTCTTGTTGTATATGATGAGGAGGTTTGGCTTTGCAGAGAGGTGGATTGCGTGGATAGAAGCTTGTGTGTGTTCCGGTAATCTCTCCGTGCTTGTGAATGGGAGCCCAACGTATGAGGTTAATATTGCTAGAGGCTTGAAACAAGGCGATCCGTTGGCACCGTTCTTATTTCTTTTAGTGGCGGAAGGGCTTGGGCTTGTTATGTCTAGAGCGGTCTCAATTGGCTTCTTTAAACCATTTGTCATTAGGAAGTCAACGGTAGCGGTATCTCACTTACAATATGCCGATGATACATTACTTGTTGGAGAGGCTAGTGTGGAAAATTTATGGTGTATCAAAGCGGTCCTTAGATGGTTTGAGTTAATGTCGGGACTCAAAGTGAATTTTGGTAAGAGCATGCTTTTGGGGGTTGGATTGGATGAGCCTTTTATGAAGGTGGCTTCAAAATTCTTGAATTGTAAACGTGGGAAACTACCGTTCATTTATCTTGGGCTACCGGTAGGTGCAAATCCTAGGAAAGAAGCAACATGGAATCCGGTGGTTAAAGTGTTAAAGAAACGGTTACATTCTTGGAAGAATAGATTTGTGAGTCTTGGGGGGAGGGTGACATTAATCAACTCGGTTATTGCGGCAATTCCTCTTTACTACCTCTCCTTTATGAAGTTGCCAACAAAAGTGTGGAAGAAAATTGTGTCGATTCAAAGAAATTTCTTATGGGGTGGGACAAGTAATAGTAAAAAGATTGCTTGGGTCAAATGGGTTGATGTGTGCCGGCCAAAGGAGGAGGGTGGGTTAGGAGTAAAGAACATTAGATTGATGAATATCTCGCTTTTAACAAAATGGCGATGGAGGCTTCTAACTTCACAAGATTCACTTTGGAGTTTGGTTCTTAAGGCTAAATATGGTAGGAGTATTTGTTTTTCACCGGATCTTTCTAATTGGAAAATGGCCAATTCGGCGTCGCTTTGGTGGAGAGATTTATGTGGTTTGGGGCGGTTGAGAGCTAATGAAGAGGGGGATTGGTGTAGTGAAATTATGCTAAAGAAATTGGGAAGCGGTGGGAGTACTAGATTTTGGCTTGATAAATGGGTGGGTGATTCCCCTCTTTGTGAGCTTTTTCCTAGACTTTTTTCGGTGTCCTTACAAACCGAAAATTGTGTGAGTCAAATGGGAGAGTGGAGAAATGAGGTGTGGTATTGGCACTTAAGGTGGCGTAGGCAACTTTTTGTGTGGGAAAGTGACTTGCTCTCACAATTGTTGGAATTGATTGAACCCACAAATCTTTCTTTTGCTAATGATTCATGGGTTTGCTCTATTGGGGTGGATGGGGAGTATTCGGTGAAGGATTGTTATCGCTTCCTTTCAAAAAATTTCCTTCCGGGTGTGGATTTGAATGCCGACATTACTAGAGTTTTGAAGACGGTGTGGGATAGCCTTGCCCCTCCAAAGATTCTTATTTTTTCTTGGCAACTCTTGCTTCAAAAGTTGCCCACTAGAATAAACTTGTCTTACCGTGGTGTTCTTGAATCGCAACCCCTTTGTGTTTGGTGCCGTACGGAGTTAGAGACGGAGGCACATGTATTCACGACATGTGATGTGGCGGTAGGAGTGTGGGTAGCGGTCCACTCTTGGCTTGGCTTGTCAACGGCGGTTCCGGGAAGTGTTTTACTCTCTTTTGAAGCTTTTGGCTTCCCTTTCAAGTGTAAAAAGCGCAAAAAGGGCCTTAATTTGATTTGGCAAACCGTCACTTGGAGCTTATGGAAAGCTAGGAACTCGTGTATCTTTGAAGGGAAGATTTTGAAGATCTATGAAATTGTGGAAGCAATTAAACATCGGTCTCTTGATTGGTTTAGAGCTAAGAAATATCCGGGGGTGTGTATCTCATATGAATGGGAAAAATTCCCTCTTGATTGCCTCCTTAGGTAGTTACTCTTGTGATTTGTGTATTGGTAGAGTTAGTTGATTGGGCGGGATTTGTAGCCTTTGGCACTTTTGGGTGTGGTTATTTATTTTGTTCCGAGTTGAGTACCACAAGTACTTCCTCCAATCGTGGGTCTAGTACCACTTGTACTCGTTTTCACCTTTTGATTTATATATATATATATATATATATATATAATATCTTTCGCCGTTCAAAAAAAAAAAAAAACATGGATTGGTTGTTCTTGATGGGGTTGAAATGTTGGGAAGATTATGATGGGTGTGAAATGTGGTAATTGGGTTGTTCTTGGATTATGATTGGTTGTTCTTGATGTGGTGTGAAATGTTGGGAATATTATGATGGGTAATCGGGTATCATGATTGTGTGTAAGAGAACTACAATGAGATGCAGGTGAATGGATTATGGATGTAGTGGTTTTGTGTTGAAGGCAAAATTAAAACAAATAAAAGAAGAGCTTCCATGATTGATATAAGAAGCGTTGAGGGACATAAAATATTTGCGAGGAAGGGCCAAGGTTATGGTGCATAAGGGGATGTTTATGCACCATTCATAAGCCCAGAATTACTCACGCCCCCCCCAAAATTACTCACGCGCGCCCCCAGCCCCCCTACAGACTCGTTTTTCCCACCCCCTTTTCTGCTGATACACACACATTCTGTTTTGTTTTTTTTAGCCTGCTGAGCCTGAAAGTCCAGTTCCTTTTTTGTTTGTTTGTTGGTTTTTTTTTTACCCAGTTTACACCCCAGATTTATTCTTTTTCTCCCCTAGATTTGTTACAAAATCATTGGTTATTTATGCAATGTTATTTTGATAATCATTATGAATAAAATATGGTTTTAGTTATAATATTTATTTTAAATTAAATATAAATATTTTATTTGAAACCATAAGAGAGCTACTTTGGTTTTCAGATACAACACTAGTGACACCATTAAGTTATACTTATGGTTTCGATTAAAATATTTATTTTAAATTAAATATGAATATTTTATTAGAAACCATAAGAGGACTATTTTGGTTTCAGATACAAAACTAATGAAACCATTATGTCACACTTATGGTTTCAGTTATAATATTTATTTTAAATTAAATATAAATGTTTTATTTGAAACTATAAAGGAGCTACTTCGGTTTTCAGATACAACACTAGTGACACCATTAAGTTATACTTATGGTTTCGGTTAAAATCATATTAAATTAAAATGATTTTAATTAAATAGTTTTGTAGTACAGATCTCTGAAACCATTCCATAGCACAAATGATTTAGGAGTACACATCTTTGAAACCATTCTACAGCAGAAATGGTTTTGGCATGATTTTAGTTTAAAACTAACTACTAAAATAATTAACCATACATAATACTCTGAATTTTATCCCTAATCAATAAAATAAAATAAAATTCAATCAATCAAAATTAAAAGCGTGATAAAAAAAACTGAGGGGTGCGCTAGAAAAAAAAAAAAAAAAAAAAAAAAAAAAGAAGAAATTGGGAGGGGGGGCTAGAAATGGGGGGCGCGCGTAGCAATTTGGAGGGGGGGAGTAGCAGGTGGGGGGCGCGCGTAGCAATATGTGGGGGGGGGGGGGGGGGGGGCATAGCAATTATGCACGGTGCATAAGCTTTGGGCTTATGCACCATAACCCAACCCGCGAGGAAGTGTTTGATAGGAGAGAGTTGTCCAATAAAATTTTCTGAGTTGGTGAAAAATAGCAAAAAGCTCATAAATTATTTTGTAGCTTATAAGTTTATAATAAATAATTTATAAGTTAGCTTTTAGCTTATAAGGAATAAGTTAGTTAATTGAATTTGTAGTGTTTGATAATACTAACGGTTGAACTATAGTTTATAAGTATGAAATGACATAAAAATAATATATTTAATTAATATTAAATTTTTTAAAGTAAGATGAAAGGGTTAAAATTGAAAAAAATAAATGATAAGCTTTTAGCTACTTGAAATAACATTTGAAAAATAAGTTATAAGCTAAAAACTCCTTTTGAGAAATGTTTACCAACATGTCTTTTATGATCATATGCATTTATAAATTATAAACTCAAAATCTAACTTTACCAAATATAGCTGTTGTCATGTGCCGATTGCGGTTTACAATGGTTTGAATGAAAAGAGCCACTGCAAATAAAACCCTTGTTTGCATTTTCCTTAAAGTATTCACAACAATGAATTGCTAAAACTGATCAATAATTTTCATGTTCGTCAATATATTATTCTCACTTCTCATAATTGACATCAGTAAGAGTAGGACTGGTCCCGAATATTTGAATGCCCTATCTCAATTTTAATAATGAACTCCTAGTATATTAAAATAAATAAAAAATAAAAAATATTTGTTTTTTAGAAAGAGTCATTCTCTATTCATAATCAAATTGTAAATATATAAGAAAAATAATACATAAAAAATAGTCATTATAGTAAATAACATTAAAAAAGACATATTTTAATAAATAACATACATCTTCAAATTTATATCATTGTTTTCTTTTTTTACAATCAACAGAAAGTTCTTATAGAATTAAGGATGTGTCTATTAAATTTACATACATAAGTACGTAAAAAAAATTATGCAATAAAGTATTTTTAGTAGTAACAAATACATTAATTTTTTTTTTTACATATATACATAATTTGAGACCCTAAATATTTGAGGTCATGCGCGGTGTCTCACTTTGCACACCCACAGTCCTGAGTAAGAGCAATATAATTGATGTCATTGTGGTTTAAGAACATGATTTTTTTTGGGTTCTTTAAATTTTATTTCTTAAAAAAATATTTTCTTCGGTGATATTTATTAGTAATTTTTTTTTTAATACATTGAATAATAAATGTATGTGACTTATATTATAAACCAAATATATTTATTTTTCAATATACTAAAAAAAAATCAAATTTAATTATAAATGTGTTGGGCATAGCAATTTCCTTAAAAATTGATGTGGTGGTGATATGCTAGAGAATAAGATGAGCTTCCATTCGTTAAAAAAAATAAAAAGGATGACGTTCCTGAAAAATTCTCATCCCACCCCCCACAAGTCTTTTTCACCCCTTGAATTTCCAATTTTGCCCTTGAATCAAAAGTTCAGAACGCGTTTTCCGATATTTTTTTAGTGCAAATTCAGCAAAAATTTCGGAAAAACACATTTCGAAGTTCATTTTCAAGGCAAAAAAAAGTTCGAAAAACGTTTCCCGAACTTTTTTAAAAGGGCAAAATCGGAATATTGGGGGGTGAAAAAGAGTTATGGGGGGTGGGATGAGAATTTTTCGACGTTCCTATCCCAGATTCAATACCACATTGTAATCCATTTCTTTCTATATATATATATATATATATGGCAAAATTACATATTTGGTCCTTTATTTTTATTTTTTTAACATTTTGCTCCTTTATCTTTCATTTGTAACATTTTGGTCCTTTATCTTATCTTTTTGTAACACTGTGGTCCTTTATCTTTTATTTGTAACATTTTGGTCCTTTAAAGAACATGAAAATATAAAAGAATTGATGAAGATGATGAACATTTTAATCAAAATTATGAGTTTTATTTAATTTTAATAAAAAGGTATTTTAACAAATAAAATTCAATATTTTTTTGAATAAAAAAAATATGAGAAAAAGGATTTATATGTGAATGTTATAAAAGATAAAGGATTAAAGTGTTACAAATAAAAGATAAAGGACTAAAGTGTTACAAATATATAAGATAAAGGACCAAAGTGTTACAAATAAAAGATAAAGGACCAAAATGTTACAAAAAAATAAGATAAAGGACCAAATGTGTAATTTTGCCTATATATATATATATATATATATTATTTTTTAAAAAAAATTATTTTTTTAAAAATCATAAAATATTAAAATACACACAGTCTCATAGTTTTAAAAATCGGATCGGCCGGTCCGACCGGTTCAACCGTGAACCGGACACTTCATCGGTCTTGTTGGGATGTTGGACCGTCATGGAGTTAAACCGGTCAAAACCAGTCAAACTCCGCCTAAATCGGAAAAAACCGGTCGGTTCGTGCAGTTTAAGAATAATTAAGAAATAATCATAAGAAATAGCAAGCCTTTGCCACTGGGCCTGTTATTGTATTTATGCAATAATTGCCTAGCAATGTATATAATTATTCAATGCATTAGTAATATTTAGGGATCAAATTACACCGGTGTAACATTTGAGTAATGTTACACTGCTCAATAACGCTTTAACGAATATAAATTTTACAAAATCCACCGTTGGAATGAAAGTTTATATCATATAGATCATACATGTTAAGTTTTATAAAAATCTAAAACTGTTTGGTATGTTATTGAGAGCAATCAAAATTAACGGTTTTTGCGTTTTTATTGAATACCGTTAATCTTGATTTGTCCCGATAACATATCAAACAATTTTAGATTTTTGTAAAACTTAACATGGATGATCTATATGATATAAACTTTCAATCCAACGGTGGATTTCGTAAAATTTAAATTCGTTAAAGCGTTATTGAACGGTGTAACATTACTTAAATGTTACACCGGTGTAATTTGATCCCTCCCCAACTTATATACCTTCTTTTCTTTAACATAAATTTTTTTTTTTATGGGATATAAGCATAATGCATATATTTTTTTATGAAAACAAGTTTTCTCACTTTCTTTCAAAAGCACATTTGACTCTTTTTTAATAGATTTTAGATTTAATTTATTGTTTGCCTAATATTAATTTAATTGTTCAACTCTCATTTTTACTTACAAAAAGTAATGTTTCTAATTTATTATATTTACAGTTAAAATACATATATGCTATAAAAAATTGAAATAAAAACAAACAAAATTAATTATTATATGGTTAATAGGTTGTTATCCCCTGCTAAGTGAGCATGTTTTGCGTTATCCCTTGCTAAAAATTCCTTGAAGATTGCCCCCTTGCAAAATATATTTTTTTGGCGTTCCCCCTTTCCCCCCTTTGGGTGCAAGAAATTTGAACTTTTTAAATCGATTGAACAAAATAACCGATGTAAAAAGTGCACTCAAGGGGAGAAACCAAAAAAATATACTTTGCAAGGGGGCAATCTTCAAGAAATTTTTAGCAGGGGTAACGCAAAACACGCCCACTTAGCATGGGGGTAACAACCTATTAACCCTTTATTATATAGACTTGTCATACGACTCTTTCCAATTTATTATATTATAGAGACCGGTTCATTCCACCGGTTAATCCGATTTTATCCGGTTTAGTCATGCGGTTCGACCAATGACTCAATGGTTCAACCAATAAACCAATAAATCAGTACTCTCACCGATTCGATGACCAATCCAGTTTTTAAAACATTGCACTGTCTCCTTTCTTAAATAAAAGACCGTCTTAAGAAAAACTTTTGTCACTTTATATAACATTCTATTTTAATATTCAACCTTACAATGATTTCTTTACCAAAATATCCATAATTATTGTACTTCATTTCCTAAAATTTGCAATAAATATGATAATAGTAATATAAGTTCTGTCTCTCAAAAGGATAAATTAGTAAAAATAATATTTATTATTAATAATCGTTTAAAACAAAATATTTATTATTAATAAATCTAATATTACAACCAAGTTTTTTTATTATTAATCAATGAGATTTTATATTTAGTGACATATGTAATAGGTGGTAGCTGAGTCGTTGAAATTATTGTCAACGGTTCTGTTTATTTGGTCAAAATCAACGAGCAGCTTTTGTCTTTTTACAAAATGTACGACTAGAATTATGAGGTTAAAAGTGTTATTTTAAAAGTTAAGAGAATAAAATTGCCGAATTGTGAAAATTAAGGATCAAAAATACAATTTTGGCAAAAAATTATGAGAGACATGAATAGACAAGACACCTATATACATTTAGCAAATCCCTTCAAACTAGAACATAGGCTCACCCTTGGGTGAGAGTTCAACGGACCAAACCAAGGAAGTTGATATTTCTCATTAATGATTCTAAAATTTTATATTTTATACCAAAACTAACCCTTGATTAATATGAGAAATATATCTCTCTAATTAATGCATTAGCTTTGGAATGAATCAATTGATTTTATTTAATAAGGGTACAAATAAAATAATTCTTTTAAGAGTATTTCTTATAAAAAGGACCGAAGGAAGTATCTTTTATTGACAGTAATTCTTTTTTACATGATCAAATACGAGATATTTCATTAAAAACAATGATGGCAAAACAATTAGAATTCATTTTAAAAGTATTGCGAAAAAACGTGAGATAAAGTTGACCACATAAATGCATGAGCACTAATGTTTACTTGAAATATAGTGAAAACAACTTTAAAATCAGTTATAATAACCAAAGTTCTACAATTATGAATGAGTGCACACCAGCCACAACCATTTTGCTATGCAACTCAAAAATTACTTTGTAGCCCAAGCTAGCAACCCATTGAATTGAACACACCTTGGTGTAACTATAAGCTATAAGAATTAAAATTTAGAGATCGATAATATTATATGAAATTAGAACACACTTACTTGAAATAAAAATCATGATCAATTGTTACCGTAAATGCCAATATCGAAACTGTTCTGGACTGGACTTCTTAAGTCCATGTCTCCTCAAGACTAAAGGCTCTGCCCTCCAGAAGGACACCCTCCCTGCCGGCCAACGTTACTGCATTCTGTAACGGCCGACCACCGGAATGATGAGCATTAACTGCTCATCATGGCCCAACGGCCAAGTTCCGGCAGCCACTTAATGGGCATTAACTGCCCATTAAGGGCCTTAGCCCAGCGCTGGGGGATATATATACTCCTCATTCTGAAGGAGTCAGGTACGTTTTACCAATTCTGAAAACCAAAAGCTATAACTCATTTCACTGACTTGAGCGTCGGAGTGTATACAGGTACACACCCCCCTTCCACTTCAACAAGGGGCTTGCTGAATACTGCTGCCGGTCATCCCTTCTGATCAGGTAAGATCAGAACCATCGATACATTAGACTAGAGTCTTCCTTTGCCTAATCACTTGCTCCAATCTTTGAGGGGAAAAACCACAAATGAGCGTACATTGGTTTTCTGTGTATAGTGCGTGACGGCAAAGGGGACCTAGCCAATTTTATATATAAAAGATCTCAACCCTAGTACTACCCATCATGGACCCTAGAGTTGGGCTCACACTTTATTCTACACAAATCCAAATCAGTGTCTAAAGCCCATTATTATTGATCACGTTTGTCGGGCTTAAGCATCATCAACTGGATCACAACAACATCAACCCATTTTTATTAAAACCAAAACCAACAGTTGATTGCAGCCCACAAAATATTAAAAAATATTCTAACATTCTCCCACTTGAGCAAAATCAACTGTGTATATTTAATTTGAAGATAATATTTTTGAAAACGACTCTCGGGTTGATAACATGTTTATTTTACGTGGCCACAATGATCCCAAGATGCAACACTTGATTAAGACTCCATCCAACAAAAATTAAATGATATTGAATCATGATGATAATTATATCCTTATTGATACAACACCTTCCATGGTTACAAATACCACCAAACTCCGTCGACTAGTCATTTGTGTAGAGTGTAGCAAGAAAATGATATGTCATCGTGATCCAACAACCATACTATCATTTTCTTTGTCAGTCCTAAATCTCTCTCAAATGCCTCATATTAGACCAGAGAGATTTTATGGTCCATAAGATACCACAATGTCTGTGCTCCAAAATAGTGTTGATCACCGCGGTATAATGATCCAATCAACACGAGCACCAATTTTAGACATAATTTCTCTCAAGTGCCTGAAAGCCAGAGAAATTACGTGGTCCATAAGATACCATATCGCCTCAGCTTCAAAATAGTGTTGATCACCGGCGAAGTGATCCCAACAACATTAAGCTTGAATTATTATAACGTCTCAGCTCCAAAATAGTGTTGATCACCTGCGAAGTGATCCCAACAACACTGAGCTTTAATTATTATAGCGCCTCAGCTCCAAAATAGTGTTGATCACCGGCGAAGTGATCCCAACAGCACTGAGCTTTAATTTATTTATGTTTACACATAATGCCTCTGCTCCAAACTAGTGTTGATCACCGGCTAAGTGATCCCGAATAACACTGAGCTATATAATATATTTACATTTGATTCAATAATTTCAACATCATAAAGGAGTTGATATAAAATTCAAACTCCCACTAATCAATCATTTCAAAAGACCTACTTGATCGAATGTTCTTTTCAAAACTCCCACTAATCAAGCATATCAAAAGAATTAACTCCCAATTACAAAAATGTTTAAAATTTCAATGGAAACATAACAATCATATGTGGAGAAAATTCATTCTTAAATCAAAACCAGAATGCATTAGGATTATAATAACGAGGCCAATATAATAATACAATCACCTTTGGGCAGAATGTACAAACTAAGGTCAAATCCTCAGTCAAAACCTTAGATGAGTTAATCAATGAGTATGCATTAAACTTTGAAAGTTGTCACCTTTAGGCAGGCAAAATCCTCCGTTAAGTACATTCTCCAATAACTTCATCTCAAAACAATTTTTAATTATAACATATAATAATCACCTTTAGGCAGAAAATCACATGTCACAATTAAAAACATTCCTTAAACTACAAAGAAAATTCCACCAATCAATATAAGCGGTCCCACTTTGATGGTAATGGCCTATACCAACGCATGAAATCTCTTGCATAGGAATCAATAATTAAAAAAGGTATTCCTCGACATGTTTTAATTTATTCAATGTATTCGGGAGAGAGATCATTACTATTAAACAATCAACTCAGAATATATAATTAAATAATTTATGCAGCGGAAAAATAAGAGACTTCAATTTTAAACCAATTGAGAATATAAAACAAATAGTCCGAAACTTTTATAAATAATATAGACCATTTTCTCAATTTAAGTCTCCTATAAACATTTATAAATAGTTGACATGTAAAGCTCTCCCACTTGATAGAGAATTATAGTTGAATTATAAATCCAAATTTTTTTAAAATATTTTAAACAAATATTCAACTATCTTCTCTATCAGACAATTAACATGTCAAGTAATAACATATCAATATGGATGTCCATTATTTACATAATACATGAAGAATTGCAATCCATTCTAAAAAGGTTTTAAAAAGAATAATAGATTGCATTATACCCAGAATATAACTCTCGAAAAATTAAACTTGAACTACTCCCACTCAATAGAGTAAATTTAAAAAAATTGGAGTATATAACAAGAAATCAAATACCGATTATATAGAGAGTTTATAATTTTTAGAATATTCTGGAAAATAATAGCACTTCCATATATAATTGCATATTTATTATTTCAAAATAGAGTTGATAATATTGAAAACAAATTTTTCCTTATATGCAATTATATAATAAGTCACAATGGGATAAATAATTGCACTACTAACCTCCAAAATGTGACTTTCATCTTTGCAATTAGAGTCCATGAGCTTTGATGACTTTACGATTATCAAAAATATTGAATGATATTATCTCAAACAGCCACAAATCAATGGCAAACCGTCATATCATAATAAAAAGACTCTAATAATAAATCAATGCAAGGATAATTCAATTTTCAATTGCCTTGAATAAATGCTCAAAATTTCTCTTATAATATTTCACAACTGAACATTTATATAAAAACAAGACAATACACATATATAATATTTGGTGTTATAATAATTAACAAAATTGAGTCTAAAATAACTTCCCACTTGTAATGTCTTTAACAAATATTTTAACAATATTAGTGTTACAATTTTAAAAGGGATTTTCTTAAATAATATTTTAATTAAACTCGAAACTTAATTGAGAATATGGTTTAAAAAACTGTATACGATTCTCATATTAATCAACACCAAATATAAGATTTCACAAAAATATACTATCTATTAGACAAGCAAATATTGTTGTACCAGACATATATAAATGTTATAGATATATGTGAAACCATAATTTTATTCCATAAATAAAACAAAAATCCAATTAAATTAAATGATCATGGAATAAAATAAAATTCGTTGATATGACACATAAATTGGGAGAGTGGAATATATCATCAGTTTCCCAAAATTAGTAAGGAAAATATAATCAATATTTTTCAAAACAAATCAAATCTCAATCCTCACTTATTAACACAAATCTATACTTGCCATAATATGTCAATAACAAATAAAATGTTTCATTTGACCAACTTATTCCGGTACATAAAATTCCAGAATTATCATATATTTAATAAAAACACATTTGGCTAAATTAGAGAATACAAAATCATGGCCATCATTATAGGACAACACACAACCCAAGCATGGCTATAACATGGATAACACAACAATGTCTTATAGTTTTGATTGCAAAGTCGTCCAAATCAAAATCAAATTAAAACTATAATAATTCATATCCAAATAGATAGCCATATTTATATATTTTGAATTCAATAGCAAGCAAAATAGGTACTTTCGTACTTGTAAATTCCCATTGAAATTATCAAAGCAAGAAAAGTAAGGCAGATAAAGCCGCATCACGTAAATAAACCAATTCCTCAAAACAATTCCTCAAAATTTAATACTAAGGGTTCTAATCGTGTACACCAAAATAAGAAACACGAATTCAGAATCAAAATTGAACTTTTAACAAGTAATTATAAACCCTCGCATTCGGCTAGGTACAGAACAAAAATCAATTATCAACCCTAAATCAAGTTTGAATTCAAGTTGCATATCAACATACAAAGAAAAGAGGTCACCAGACTTCAACACAAAAGGTTAAACCTCATTGATCGTACCTGTGCGTAAGGAGCAGGATCACAGGCCTGCAACGTCGCCTTGCACGGTGATTGGACGGTTGAAAACGGAGGGGGGGTTTGTACCTGCAGACACTCTGATGCTCAAGTCAGCAAGAGTACAAAGAGAAGAGGTAGTGAGAATGAATAATGTGTATCTGACTCCTCAGTGAAGAGGAGTATTTATAAGCCCCCAGCGCGGGGCCAACGATTATCCCTATTGGGCCGTTGGGCACGGCCCAATAATGGATAACTGCCAGGTTTCTGCGTGGGAGCAGGAGAAACCGTTAAGGTTCTCACCTAGGGTTTATCCAATACGCGGGAAAAGCGCGAGAGGATAGGGATGGGTGAAGCAGCGTGTAACACGTGCTGGAATGCCACCATGGAGCTGTCGAGCAGTTGTGCTCGACGAAGACCTTGAAGCCGTTGGAAAGGAGCAGTTGTGCCCGCCATCGAGGGCATAATGTGTCGTCTAGCATTGTGCACTTGTGAGGAGATTCAGTCCGGAGAACCGTCCCCGACGGTGTCGAGGGAGCCTGCCCGGAGGCGCAGGTCCAGTCCAGAACAGGAGCCCCCCAAGTTATTGCTCTTAGGCATAAGAGTAATGACTTGTAATTTTCTGCGTCGTCGAGGAGCCTTTCGCGGGGAGGAATTTTGAGTCTCCTCGAGTTTTGTGCTCGTAAATTCCAACGTCAAAGTTTGTGTGTTCGCTGTCGAGCGCAAGTTTCTTTTGTGCGTTTCTGCTCGCGATGCGGGGAGAAATCCTTCCTTGGGAATACGAAAAGATTTGCGAGCAGAAAGACGAAAGTGAAAAGACGTGACGCTTCGTTCGATGTGTGACACGTGTCCCAGCTACGAAAAGGTGCAATGATGGCTACTCATAGGGGCATCAATTGCTGCGCATCACGACGTGGGATCGTGTCCGTAGGATCGTTGCAACGATTCGTATGGCGTGATGATTGAATCTGAGCCGTTGGATTCACTTGGATCGCACGCGTTGGATGAGGTGAAGGGATGTGATGAGGAGGCGCCTTTTGGGCGCGCAGAGACGCGTCCACAGAGGAGTGGGGGTATATAAGAGTGAAATGTGAAGTTTGTACTCCCTTCCTCTGATTCCATTTTCGCAAGTTGGATATCTAGGAGCTTCGTTGGATTCAAGCAAAGATTTGCGCTACATTACCTTCATCTTCATTCAACTGGTGAGTTTTAGTGTATTTAAGTTTCCATTTCATCATTTTTTAAATAACTCCGGTGAAGTGTTGGTGGTTCGCGGCGGAACTACCTTCACCGGAGTTAGAGTTTGTTTTTCTGGCCGCCGTTAGTGGTGGTCTTAGGTAGTTGTGATTGGATTTTTGAACTTGTATGCGTTTTCCGTCCCCGTTAATGTGTCAGTTTCGCCGTTTTGGCTCTTGGCGCCGCCGTCGACGGCGTTGCGCCGATGAAGATTCATGAATGTTCATGCGTTTTTGGGCAACTTTCTGGAAAATCGCTTGAATGTTTGAATGAATGTGAAGAACATTCATGAAGGAGTGTCGAGGAGAATTTCTGCTCGTATATGGGAATTCTTCCTCGCGCTTGTTTCTAAATGTCGGGGATCGTTTCCCCATTTCGTTGTTTCGAGGAGAGATTTCGCCAAGGAGGATCTGTCCGTAATTTTTATTCGTTTGCTATGTTCGCCATTTTAAGGGCCTTTAAGCGGGGACAGCGTCCTTGTGCCTCTTACGCCCTGTCACTTGAATTGCGGTGGAAGGGTGGATTTGATCTAACGTCGAATTCACTTTCTTTCCTCTGCTTTTCAGGTTTCACAAATGGCGGCTGAAGGCTGCGACGATGTGCCCGCGGGGGTTCACGAGGAGATCCTTGAGGGGGCGCCTCCCTATGATATGAGCTGGGTGGACGATGAGCCCTTGGCTATACCCTCGGCGGTGACGCCAGGCTCCACAAATGTATTTACTTTAGTGGAGGAGGGCACAGATGATTGGGACGTGTTCTGCCCGGAGCCCGAGCAGCGGATCTGCTCGAAGTTCGGAGAAGGAGGATTTGGGATGTATGAGTTCGCGTTTAAAGAGGCAGGGCTGAGGCTGCCGTTCAGCAAGCTCGCGATGGACATATTCAAACACTTGCGGCTTGCCCCTTCGCAACTTCATCCGAACTCAATGGCGTTCATTCGGGCCTTTGAGTTGTTATGCGAGTACCTTGAGGTCGAGGCCACCCGCCGATTGTTTTTCGCCATCTTTCAACTTCAGCGGAAGGCGGACAAGAATGTGAAGCCGCTCTGGGTTTCCTTGAGGCAGAGGGTCACGCTGTTCGAAGCGTACGCGGATTCTGTCCGCGGGTTTAAATCGAGGTATTTCATTGTCCGGCCACGGACTGACGACGCGATCAGCTTGCTGTTCACTGAGAGGGTCGACCAGGATGGTGAGGTGGAATTGGTTCCTCGGTTCCCTTTGACTTGGACAAATTTCCATTATTTGAAAATGTCGGGGAAGTATATTACCGATGAAGAAAGCCTGCCGAGGGAGGAAGCCGAGGCCGTGGCGAAGATGCAGAAGTATGTAGGAGCCTTCCACCCTGCCCGGTGGGAGTTGAAAGATGGAACCCCCGTGCTCGATTCGAGGGGGGATGCAAAGTTTTCGCCGAGGCTGATCGCCACGACGAAGTTAATAAAGTGCAGGAGTTCGGCCGAGGCCAAAGTTTCTTTGGTATAGTTTGCTAGGCGTTTCTTTGTCAAATACTTTAGCTTATTTATTTGTTCCCGTATTTTTTGTCATCCTGCTCGTACTGACTCATTTGCCCATTTCTTGCAGAAAATATGTCGAGCGTGACCGATAGGCTGCTCAAATCTGCTGCTGACGCCGCCAAGGCAAAAGAGAAGAAGTCCAGGGTGGCCGCAGTCTCTCAGGCGCACTCGGGGCCCGGAAGCTCGTCTTCTCCTGGGGCCAAGTCTTCTCCGGCTTCCAAGCTCATTCCCTAGAAGAGGCAAAGGGTGGATGATGCAGTTGTTGACCTGACCGCTGAGGAAGTGAAGGCGGCCGAGGAGGCCAAAGGAGCCGGCGAGGCGTTCTTGCTCCCCAGGTGCTTTGGCGCTCGGGGTTTCTTTGAGATGCATCCTCCCATGCTCCCTGAGTCTGAAAGGGAAGTGATCTCGAGATACACCCCTGCAAGTTTGAAGGAGCAGATGATCAAAGATGCTGCCGGCCTGGTTAGGTTGTGGGAGACGGCTATGTACTTGGAGGAGGGACGAGCAGACTCGGCGGAGAAATTTGATGAGATGAAGGAGGCCCTCTCCCGGGCAGAGGCTAGGGAGTTGAAGGTGAAGACTGCATACAGCGACTATAAAGAGAAGTACAAGATTTTTGCTGAGCAGACCACCGAGCTCCGCGTAACCCGGGAGGAGAGAGACAAAGTGCGGAGTGAAATCAATGCTTTGAAGGATGCTATGGCTCCGGCGGCAAGCGAGTCCGATATGACTGCCGGACTGGTGACCCGTAAGGACCTTGTGGAGCTGGTGGAGGTCGTGAGTGGCAATTTGCTGAATGGTGCTCGAGAGAGTTTTGAGAATGCCATCGACCAGCTTCGCTTGCTTAACCCTGACGTCGACCTCAAGGTCGAGGGGAGTGACTTTATGTCCGTCGTAAAGGAAGGGCAGATCGTCCCTTAGTTTCCCCCTACTGCCGAGGAGGATGGCGATGATGGAGATTTCGTGGAGCGTCAAGGGGAAAGTGGCGATGGCCAGGGTAACCAGCTCGATGTCGATGGCGGGGAGCATGAAGATGGTGGAAATTGATTATGTTCGTTGGTAACTATTTCGGCCTGCGTGCCATGTTTCTAAATCATTTTGTGTCTTGGCCTGCGTGCCATTTTGATGACTGTTTTGTGGGGCCAGTGTGCCCCTATTTGTAATATAATGACAATGGGCTTAGTCCCTTTTTTGCTAAGTACTTTGCGGCCAGGTGTGATCGCTTTATAATTATGTTTGCATTTGTTTGCTTCGATAATTATTCTGTGCTCGCATGTATGTTTATGTTCGCGCTTAGTCTATGCTTGCCTTGTTGTTTATGTTCGCGCTAAAAGTTTCTTGTTCGTATTTGCGAGCGCGTTTAATCGTTTTAGACTTAGTGCCTTTGGTGTTTGTATTTTGCGTGCCAAGCTTTGTGCTCGACTTGGTTTTGTCCACCGTGGGATTTTGTTTCTACGCAGCTCGGGGATCTTGCCCGTGTTCCCGGGTATCCTGCCCCGAACAAAATAACGGAAAACGTCATTGGAGTTATCCTGTCGTAGTTTGTGCGTGGTGTTGGTCCCCACGCGGTCAACCTTGGGTTGTTGAAACCGCTTTGTACCAATGCATGCATAGGCGTTTGTTGAAACTGCCCCCATGCGTTTGGTTTGATATTGTGGGGATAATTACCCCCATTCGTTCCTCCTCCTCTATCTTGGTGAGTCATGGATAGGAAAGATGAGGAGAAAGATGCTGTTGGTAATCCAGGATCTCAGTCAAGGAAGAAAACTAGGGGTTCTAGCTCCAAGGCCAGGCGTGCCCCTCCGCCGAAGAAGGTGAAGGGGAAGAAGGGTGTCCCTCCGCCGCCAGATTCTCCCAGCTCTGATGAGTTTGACGAGGATTGGGCTGAGTACTTAAAGACTTATCGTGGGACTCCACCCTCTGAAGGGGAGGAGGGAATCTCAGATTACCATGGAGAGTGGGCAACTAGCTCCAAAAGTTTCGAAAAGGAAGTCTGGATCCAAGTAGTATCCTGGATCATCTGTTTGTCTAGGTCGTCCTAGTTTGTTGTACGTTCGAGAGAATATAACGTTGTAATGTTTAAGAAATGTTATGAATAAAACGGGTTTTTGGAATTTCATTTGTCTTTTTTTTTTTGTGCACTTGGATGCTGTTCGTACCCGTTTGGGCTTTATTTCGCATAGCAAGGTTGCCTTGCTTCGTCGAGCGTGAAAGCTGCTCGTGATTTGGGCAAGTTAGTGTCGAGGAGCGTGGAGTGCTTCCGTCGACACTGGCCTTGAGCAGTTTGGGGGACCGCTCAAGGGTTCGGTATTCGTATCCAAACTAATCAGTGGACAAATTCGTGGTAAGAATTTTTTCCAATGTAGCTTAATCGTCCCATCGCGAGCTGGGTGTTAATTCAATGGTACGGACGCCGAGGGGCTCGTGTTTAGAGCTATTCCTCGTTGGGTTTCTTTCAAAAGGAGATTTTAGGCGGGCGCTTGCACCGGAGTGCCTGCCCGTTGTATTCGGTGTACGTGCCCGCGTATTAGGGTGCCCGTAATCACCCTCGCCAAAGGGGGTCGTGCCCGTGAATCCTTTAGCTGTAATATTGTTTTAATTTTTTAGCATTCTAAGTGCGGGGGAGTTCTTCCCCTTTGAGGTTCTCGAGGTGGTATGCCCCGTTTCCAGTCTTGCCCCGGACACGATACAGTCCTTCCCAGTTCGGGGCGAGTTTGCCCTGATTGGCATCTTTGGCGTCTCGTCTTAACACGAGGCTGCCGACTTCAAAATCTCTTTTGATGACTTTGGTGTCGTGTCGGGCAGCTACTTTTTGTTTGAGCAAGGCTTCGCGGAGGGAAGCGGTTGTTCGGAGTTCGTCGACCAAGTCAAGTTCTTCTCTGATGGCTTGATCGTTAACATCCCCGGTTAGTGGTTGCGTCGTGCGCCATGAGAGTTCTCCTATCTCGACGGGGATTACGGCCTTTGTTCCGAACGTGAGTCGGAAAGGGGTTTCCCCGGTCGTGGAATGTGGTGTTGTTCGGTAGGCCCATAATACGCTCCAGAGTTCCTCAACCCACTTGTTTTTCTCTTCATCAAGTCACCTTCGAATTCCGCGGAGGATTACTCTGTTCGCGGATTCGGCTTGCCTGTTTGTTTGCGGGTGCTCGACAGAAGTGAAGTGTTGTTTCGTTTTGATGGCGGCGAGGAAGTCTTGGAATGCCCTGTTCGTAAATTACGTCCCGTTGTCGGTGACAACAACTTGTGGGATTCCAAAGCGGGCCAGGATGTTCTTTTTGAAGAAACGCAAAATTGTTTCACCTGAAATGTTGGGGATGGCTTCCGCTTCTATCAATTTTGTGAATTAATCCACGCCGACGATCAAGAATTTGCATTTGTGGAGTCCTGTAGTAAAAGGACCGAGGATGTCCATACCCCACCATGCGAAGGGCCACGGGGAGGTCAATGTCTTGAGCTCGGTTGGGGGAGCCAAGATCATGTCCGAGTGTCGTTGGCACTTGTCGCATGTTTTTACGTGTTCTTTGGCGTCCTGTTGCATCGTGGGCCAAAAATATTCTGCACGAAAAGCCTTCCTGGCCAGCGATCTGCCGCCCAGGTGTTGCCCGTTGATTCCTTCGTGTATCTCGCGCAGAACGTAGTCAATGTCGTCATCGTCGACGCATTTGAGGAGCGAGGTCGACATGCCTCTTTTGCAAAGTTTGTCGTACATGAGGCAGTAGGAGATGGCTTTTCGCCGAATTGTCTTAGCTTCCTTTTCGTCGGAGGGAAGGATCCCATGAGCTAAATATGTGTAAAGTGATGTCATCCAGGATGTTCCATCTTTGATCGAGTTGACGTCGACGAGCATGGAAGTGGGGGCTTGTTCGATGTTTGGCCGAGCAAGCACCTCCTGAATAACGGATTTATGCCCGCCTTTGTTTTTCGTGCTCGCAAGTTTGGACAAAATTTCAGCCCGTGTGTTACTCGGGGAACGTGTAAAACTTCTGCGGACTCGAATTTTGCTATGCTATCCTTCACAAGGAGTAAGTACTCGTGGAGGTTGTTGTTTTTGGCCTGGTATTCTCCGAGGACCTGCGATACTACGAGCTGGGAGTCCGTGAAGATTTTCACCTCCTTGGCTCCAACATCCTCGGCTAGGCGAAGGCCAGCGAGGAAGGCTTCGTACTCAGCCTGATTGTTCGATGTAGGTAATGACAGGGTGAGAGAGACTTCGATTATGGTGCCGGCTTCGTTTTCGAGGATGATCCCTGCGCCCGCCCCTGAAGCGCTGGAGGCTCCGTCGACGAAGATTGTCCATTTGTTCGATTCGTTCGCCGAGGAAGCTGGAACGGTCATTTCGGCCACGAAGTCGGCTAATACTTGAGCCTTCAGAGCTTTCCTACTCTCGTATCGGATGTCGAATTTGGATAACTCGAGAGCCCATTTGAGCATTCTCCCGGCCATGTCTAGTCGACCACGCAAGGCCTTGATGGGTTAATCGGTGTGCACCACAATGGTATGTGCGAGGAAATACTGTCTAAGTCTCCTCGCCGCGACAACTAGGGCGAGTGCGATCGTTTCGATGCGTTGGTATCTGAGCTCGGGGCCCTGCAAAGCTTTACTCGTGAAATATACAGGTTTCTGCCCCTCTGTTGTCTCGCGAATGAGAGCTGCGCTGACGGTTTTGGCGGTGATTGCGAGATAGAGGTAAAGTGTTTCCTCGTTCTCCGGTCGTGAAAGGACCGGAGGTTCAGAAAGCGCCTTTTTTAGGTGCTGGAGAGCCTGCTCGCAATCTTCGGTCCATTCGAACACAGCTTCTTTGCGAAGAAGTTTGAACAATGGGGGTGCGTGTTGAGCGGATTTTGCCACGAATCGCGACAGTGAGGTCAACATTCCGTTTAGTGTTTGTATGGATTTTTTGTCATCCGGGGGCGGGTGCTCGGCGAAGGCTCTGCATTTGTTTGGATTTGCTTCAATTCCTCGTTCCGTTAAGTAGAAACCGAGGAACTTGCCCGCCCGTACCCCGAATGTGCATTTTTCTGGGTTGAATCGCATTTTGCATTTCCTGGCCTGCTCGAACACCTTTTGTAGGTAGGCGATATGCTCGGTTTCTTGTTTCGATTTGATGATCATGTCGTCCATGTATACTTCGAGCATGTTGCCTATTTCTGTTCGGAATACTTTGTTCATCATTCGCTGATATGTGGCGCCTGCATTTTTGAGCCCGAAAGGCATTACATTATAGTAGTAGTTGCCCGACGCGGTCAAGAATGCAGTTTTTTCCTTATCGGATTCTGCCATAGGTATTTGGTTATAACCTGAATACGCGTCAATAAAAGACAATAATTTAAATCCAGACGAGTTATCAACAAGTTTTTCTATACTAGGCAGGGGATAAGCATCTTTAGGGCAAGCCCTATTGAGATCGGTATAATCAACACACATACGCCATTTTCCATTATTTTTCTTAACGAGTACAACATTGGAGAGCCAGGTTGAATATCTGGCCTCGGAAATAAAATTTGCCTCTAAGAGGTCTTTTACAGCTTTTTCGGCAGCCTCCGCTTTTTCGGGAGACTGTTTTCTCCTACGTTGTACTACTGCCGTAGCGGCAGGATCTATGGCGAGCTGGTGGCACGCGACATCAGGATGCAAGCCGGGCATCTCTTTTGCACTCCAAGCGAACAGGTCAGTATTGTCGCGGAGGCAAGTCTTCAGCTGCTCCCTCACGTAGTCGGGGAGGCCAGAGTCTATCTTCACCCCTTTGGTCGGGTCTTCTCCAAGTGGGACTAGCTCGAACTCTCCGTCGGGGATGGGGCGGTAGATCTTCTTGCTCGCCTCATCGCCTTCTCTGTTGTCCCGGCGGAATTTCTTCTCCTCTTTTTTTTCCTTCTTGGAAAAGCGGGGATCAAGGTCGACAGCACTGACGTTGTTGGAGGACGGCTTCTGCTCGCCGTCCTGCTTCCCCGGTTCTTGCTTGGTGGGGTTTTTCTTCGAGGATCCTGCCCCGTTGTCAGGTTTGTTGGGGGCATTGGTGATGGAAGAAAGGCCCTTGGAAGCAGCTTCAAAGCATCTCATGGCCGCAGCAATGTCACCGTGGATGTTGGCAACCTTTCCATCCTGAGCGTAGTACTTCATCTTCAGGTGGATGGTTGAGGGAACGGCGACCAGGTCGGCCAATGCAGTCCTGCCGATGATGCATTAGTATAGAGAGGGGCAGTCTATGACCAGGAACTTAATCCTGATTGATTTTGTGGCCTCACCGTGGCCGAAGGTGACCACAGTGTCGACAAACCCTCACGGCTTGCTCGTGGCGCCGTTGAAGCCCTGTAAGTTTGAACCCAGATATGGTGCTAGGTGAGACCTGTTGAGGCTCAGCACGTTGAAAAGGGCGGAGTACATGATGTCGCAAGAACTTCCTTCGTCGACCAGGATGCGGTGGACGTCAAAGTTCGCCATCTTTGCCCGGATGAGTAGGGGGATCTGAGCGTTTGGAGATCCTCCGGGCATCTCCTCTGGATAGAAGGCCAGGGGGACAGACTTTCCTCCCCTGGGTGTGTCGATGGTGACCGCACAGGTGTTGAAACAGAGAGGAGCTCGTCGAACTTCCTCTTTACGGATCCGATGGTCAGAGGTTTGAATCCCTCACCGGATATAACCATGGCATGTGGGAAATTATCCCACTGGCTGAGCTGGGCGGCCAGAGTGTCGGGGACGTAGAAGTCCTCTGGCAGTTGGATAGCCATGGCTACTTGGAGCGCGCCGGCTCCAGCGCCCGCGTCGTCGTCGGGCTTGGGCTGCTGTCGAGGCTCCTGCGGGGGAGCGTCATTCTTTTTGACGAACTCTTTGTGGTGTCCGCCTTTGATTAAAATTTCAATTGCATCCTTCAGATGGACACAATTTTCAGTGGTGTGGCCGTGAGACCGGTGGTACCTGCACCACTTGGTTTTGTCCGCAGTGGGTTTTGCGGGCATAGGTTTTGGAACCCGCACTCCCCACTTTGGGAAGTCGGACACATTTACAGCGCTGAGGATCTGCTCTCGAGATGCGTTCAGCGGTGTGTAGCTGGTGTGGAGGCTGATGGGTCCACGATTCCTGTCTCGGTCTCGGGGACGATCGTCAGGCCTTCTGTCTCCTCCTCCTCGGGAGGATCCTTGGTTGTGTCCCGAGGAGCTTTCTGTCCGCGGCTGGCGGACAGCAGTTGCAGCAAGTTTCTCTTCATAATCAATAAAGGTTGTTGCCTTATTGAGGAGGTCGTTGAGCGTGGCTTGGGGCTCAATCCCGATAGCCTTTGCGAACTCGCTGTGGCGTCTGAGGCCGCGCTCAATCAGATATTTCTTCATGCCGTCGTTGGTGTCGACCTGGACGGCTTCTTTATTGAATCTCTCGATGTAGTTGCGAAGAGATTCATTGTCCCCTTGGACAATAGCTTCTAACGCCGACAATGTCTTGGGCTGCCGGCGAGAGGCGGTGAAATGCCTCTTGAACTGCTTAGTGAGCTCCTTCCAGCTGGTGATGGAGCCCGGGGCAAGGGAGTTGTACCAGTCAAGGGCACCCTTCCTCAGAGTGATAAGGAAGAGCCTGCACTTGATTGGGCCCTTTACCCGACGGTAGTCGAGCAAAACATTCAGGTTAGCGATATGCTCGTCGGGATCGCCTTGCCCGTCATATTGCCCCAAGCCGCTGGGGGGCTTCTTCAGTCCGCGGGGGAGAGGAGTATTTAGAATCGCTCCATATTATGTCAAATGGTGGAAAGTCAATTCCCCTAGGAGAGGGTGTTCGACGATTGTCCTCGCGCCGAGGAGGAGGACTGGAGTACGCACGGTGATAGTCCTCGCGTCGAGGAGGACTGGGGTGCAATTTTCCTTTTCCGCGATCAGCTGCGGAAGATGAGGAGTTTCCTCCAGCGGGTCGCGCTGGGCGAGTCGGGCTCGGAGGCCGCGGGTCGCGGAATTCGACTCATTTTCCCCGCTTTGCACCTTGGATGACACGCTCCGCGCGGGGGGGAGTTCGTGCCCGTTTCTTCTGCACTGCGTGAGTGTGGTCTCGTTTCTCGAGGGCTTGGAGCCTCTGGTTCTGCGTGGAGCAGAAGCGTTGTTGCCAGCCATATCAGAAAGAAGGAGTTGGTTTTTTCGAGTTTCTTGCGGAAAGAAATCAAGAAGGGAAGACTCACGTCCCCAGTGAAGTCGCCACTGATCGTACCTGTGCGTAAGGAGTAGGATCACGGGCCAGCAACGTCGCCTTGCACGGTGGTTGGACGGTTGAAAACCGAGGGGGGGTTTGTACCTGCAGACACTCCGATGCTTAAGTCAGCAAGAGTACAAAGAGAAGAGGTAGTGAGAATGAATAATGTGTACCTGACTCCTCAGTGAAGAAGAGTATTTATAAGCCCCCAGCGCGGGGCCAACGATTATCCCTATTGGGCTGTTGGGCACGGCCCAATAAGGGATAACTGCCAGATTTCTGCGTGAGAGCAGGAGAAACCGTTAAGGTTCTCACTTAGGGTTTATCCAATACGCGGGAAAAGCGCGAGAGGATAGGGATGGGTGATGCAGCGTGTAACACGTGCTGGAATGCCACCATGGAGCTGTCGAGCAGCTGTGCTCGACAAGGACCTTGAAGCCGTTGGAAAGGAGCTGTTGTGCCCGCCATCGCGGGCACAATGTGTCGTCTAGCACTGTGCACTTGTGAGGAGATTCAGTTCGGTGAACCGTCCCCGACGGTGTCGAGGGAGCGTGCCCGGAGGCGCAGGTCCAGTCCAGAACACTCATCATAATCATGATAAATAATAATAGTAATTAATAATAACAAACTGATAATAAATTTAATTTTATCCTTCAAATATCCATAAACCAATCATCTGCAAACCATAATTTAATTACTTTTTTTTTTTTGACAAAACCATAATTTAATTACTTGAATTGCTTTTATTCTGCAAAAACTTGTTTATCGATATTGGATATGCACGTTCATTGACGACTGCACCAGTTGAAGGGCTATAAAAAATTGAGAAATTGAAACATATGGATGGGACATGGATACAGTATGGCAATCGTTTAATTCATATATGATTAGCCGAAAAATATTTTCCCCATATTTAAACATGATTGCCTCAATTCACCGAAAACAAATAAAATTGATTGGCTCTAATGATTCACCGTTGAAAAATTAGGGTTCTAAATCATATAATATTAGGCTGCCACGTGTAAGAATTAAAATTTAGAGATCGATAATATTATATAAAATTAGAACACTCTTACTTGAAATAAAATTCATGATCAATTGTTACCGTAAACGCCAATATCAAAACCATCGATACATTAGACTAGAGTCTTCCTTTGCCTAATCACTTATCTTTGAGGTCTTTGAGGGGAAAAACCACAAACCACAAATGAGCGTACATTAGTTTTCTGTGTATAGTGCGTGACAGCAAGGGGACCTAGCCAATCTTATATATAAAAGATCTCAACCCTAGTACCATCCATCATGGACCCTAGAGTTGGACCCACACTTTATTCTACACAAATCTGAATCAATGTCTGAAGCCCATTATTGTTGATCACGTTTGTCGGGCTTAAGCATCATCAACTGGATCACAACAATATCAACTCATTTTTATTAAAATCAAAACCAACAGTTGATTGCAGCCCAGAAAATATTAGAAAAAATTCTAACATAAGCCCCATGCTTCTGCTTTTGGTGGTGGCATTTGTGTCTCATTTTTTGCTATCATGGTTGAGATAAAGTTGCCTATCTCATTTCTAAGGCAAACTCTCATACCTACCATGCTATCTTCCATAAAGAGGGTCGCATTAAGGTTGCGTTGTAGTTGCGTTGTACAACATAAGTCTGTCCAACATAATACTTTAAAAACATCAATAAAGCTCTCATCATACCATAATACTTTACAAAACGGTTCACAAACCGGTTTGTTGCCCAAGAGATGTTAAATGCTCTAATAAGAAAACAAATGCCAATTGTTTACCAAAAAAAAATAAAAAAATGCCAATTGTATTTGTATTTGTATTTGTATTTGTATTCTATGTATCTTATAATAAACTAATCAGTAATAGTTAAAGTCAATTTCTTTACTCATTAATCGTGGCCTTTTGGGTATGCAATTTCCCCAAACTTCCACATAAAATGTTTTTCTTGGAGAGGATAGAGTCTATAATGGCGCTGGCTACGGTACATGACTTGTATAGGTCATGTACCGTACATGACACTTTTTTATTTTTTTTTTTGCTTTTTTTTAAAAAAAATAAATATAAACTATTGGATTATATATATATATATATATATATATATATATATATATATATATATATATATATATATATATTATTTAATTAAATGATAGTAATGAATATTAGAGTTGACCTCATAAAATTTATATGATTAAAAAGATAATGAAATTTATAGTATCTTTTAAAAAAGACGATATAGGTACCGTTTGACCTAACTTATTTTAGATTTTTTTACTTGATAAAATGAGAATCTAGGCCAAATAGATTTTCAAGAAACTCTTAATAGAAAAAAAGTTGTTTAATTTTTATGAGTAAAATACATGGATGAAGCTAAAAAATACAAAAATTATCAATCAGCTTTAGCTTTTTTCTAAAAGCTTTTATTTTTACTTTTAGCTTCCAGATAGTTTTCAAGACCTAAAAAAGTCAAACCAAACGGACCCTTAGTCATTGAACCAAAACATACTTACAAAAAATGTATCATTCAAGGTAATAATATATTGTTTTTTGAAAAAGTTGATAATTATATGGAAAGAGGCAAAACACAAAATTTAGTCAAAATATTCTCACAATTTATATAAATATTACTAGTATGTTACCATGTGTACATTTTAAATATTATTTATGTGTATATTTTGTTATATTATTGAGTAATTTGGTTTAAAATTCTACGATAAAATTTAGATATATTTTGCATGATATAAATTTAACAATGTTACAAAATAAAGCGAGATGAAGAGTATTACTTCGCTTTCCATTTTACACTATTATGAGATAGATTCTTACTGCTATAGGTTTCATAGGGAATCACTCGTGATGAAAAGTGTATGTAGAATATAGTGATAACTTAGCACGAGAATTTTATTGATATTCATTAAATAATAATATAGAACTAACAATTATTTTATTGTTGATGGAATCCCTATAGAGTCCTGCGACGGAAATGGGAGAGAGAGAATCTCTCAATGATATATAATGGGAAACAGGTAACACTTTTCCATCCCACTATTAAAAACACACATTGACTAATTAAAATTAAAATTTCGACTCAAAGAGTTTTTCCATATTTTGTATCAATCACACTTTCATTTGATTACATATGATTAGTGAAATCTATGAGAAACCTAAAATAAATTAATATAATTTTGATTTTTTTTTTATAATTTATGTTATTTTTTATAAATCAAATTTTAAACTTTTCATAAACCTTCATTCGAATTTTTTTTAGAAATATTAATTTATCAATGTGAGTGGAGATTCACACATAGATTTTCTAATTTGACGTTCATGTGTGAAAATTGGTTATTAATTTGTGGTACGTTGACAAGAAAATATTTGAGAATAGGAACATGGGCTAAAATAGTATATAATTTTTTTTTTGATGAATTCCCTATAGAGTCCTGAGCTTAAATATATATCTTATTTTCATACTCAAATAAACTAAAAGAAATCAATTTCATAGATAATTGAAATAACGTAGGAAACCTACTAAATAATATAAAATAAAAAAAGACATAGATAACCTTCAAAAGAAAAAAAGACATATGAAAACAAATATTATTGAAAAAAAATAAAAATTATCTCGAGTTTGACAATGAACTTAATGTAGATTTTCTATAAAGAGTCGCTTGGAGATGAAAAATATAAAAAAATCAAGGTATATTTTAATTATATGGGTACGCTCCCAAAAAATTGTAAGTCCGTAAAAAATCAGACCATATTTTCATTTGAGAATGAGGTTTATAATTATTTTATATTTATATGATTATTATATAGTTTCGAGGATGAGATAAAAAATCTACTTATCTCATAATAGTGTAAAATGGGAAGCGAAGTAATACTCTTCATCTAACTTTATTCTGTAACATTCTTAAATTTATATCATGCAAAATATATCTCAATTTTATCGTAGAATTTTAAACCAAATTACTCAAATAATATATCAAAATATACACATAAATATTATTTAAAGAGTAAATTATCCTGTGCACGACACATGCTAACATACTAGTAATATTTATTTAAATTGTGAGATTATTTTGACTAATTTCGTGTTTTGCCTCTTTTCATATAATTATAAATTTTTTCAAAAAACAATATATTATTACCTTAAATGATACATTTTTTGTAAGTATGTTTTGGTTCAATGACTAAGGATACGTTTGGTTTGACTTTTTTAGGTCTTAAAAGTTATCTGGAAGCTAAAAGTAAAAATAAAAGCTTTTAGAAAAAAGTTAAAGCTGATTGGTAATTTTTGTATTTTTTAGCTTCATCTATGTATTTTACTCATAAAAATTAAACAACTTTTTTTCTAATAAGAGTTTCTTGAAAATCTATTTGGCCTAGATTTTCATTTTATCGAGTAAAATAATTTAAAATAAGTTAGGTCAAACGGTACCTATATCGCTATTTTTAAAAGATACTACAAATTTCACTATCTTTTCAACCATATAAATTTTATGAGGTCAACTCTAGTATACATCATTATCATTCAATTAAATAATATGTATATAATCCAATAGTTTATATTTAACTTTTTTTTTAAAAAGCAAAAAAAAAAAAAAAAAAAAAAAAAAAAAAAAAAAGAGGAGGTCATGTACGGTACATGACCTATACAATGCATTTAAAAATAATCTTCCGAGACTTTATGCTCAACAAGCAAAGAATTCCATGCATTTAAAAATTCACTCTCCTCTTCGTGTAGATCCATGCATGCTTCAAAATCAAAACGGAATCGTGGACTCTTTTGATATAAATGATTCACATGCCTCAAAGCGTTTTGTCTTATATGCCAAGTGCACAATCCATGAAATGTTTCCGGCATAACTATAGAAATAGCCCTAGCCATCGCAGGATCTTGATCTGTTAGAATAGTTTTAGGCTTTGCTCCACCCATTGCTTTGAGGAAGGTTTCAAATAACCACTGAAACGAAGGTATTGTTTCATCATATAACAACGTTGCCCTAAAAATAACTGTTTGCCTGTGATTATTAAGTCCAACAAATACTCCTAATGGCCGACAATCCTTATTTGTCTTGTATGTGGTATCAAAAGTTATGACATCACCAAAGTATCCATAATCATTTATCATTTGTGCATCCGCCCAAAATATGTTTGTTATTTTCTCTTCAACATCCATTTGAAATTCATAAAAGAACGAGGGATTTTCACTTTCTTGTTTGAAATACATCATCAATGCACCTACTTCACCATACTTTAGTGATTGCTTCCTTTTGGTTTTAAGGTAATTCTTAAGGTCTTCTCTTGTAAAACCAACTGTCTCTATCCCACCAGCTTGTTTGGATATATATTCATGCAAATCTTTTGGTCGTAATCCTGATTCATCTCCTAAGACAATTTGTGATGCTTGTGCCTCAGATATGCGTCGATGAGAGCGAATCATATGAACATGCTTTGGCGATTGAAGATGGCGATTATGCTGAGCTTTGAAGTCAATAACCTTATATTTCCCTATTTTTCGATCAAGTGAAATAGCCATACGCGCTTGACATCCCGTTCCAGTTTCTGCTCTAGACTCCGCTGACTGACATCTTTTGTCAACACTTCGTGCACCCTCTTTGAAACATGTGAATCTTCTTGAAGTCAAAACTCCATCTACTTTGCTTATATTTCCATATTATCGACGAATACCAAATCCAATTCTTTTACTATAGGCATTATAAAAATCATAAGCCGAATCCTCAGATTCAAACTCCATTTCCAAGTGAGGTTCACTGTTGGAAATACTTTGTTGCATATGTTGCACATTTTGTTCACGGATATTGTTCACCAAGTTATCGACACAATTTGGTAATGACGAATTCATGTTTTCTAAAAATATAGAGTGATGATGTTAGTGATTATAAAATTAAATTGTGTCAAATGTTACATGATAATATGAGTAAAATAGTACAGCAACAAAGAAAATTAAACTGTGTCAAATATACATAACAATCAAAGTAAAACAGTACAACAAGAGCAATACAAAATAAAGAGCAATACAAAATTAGTTCATGAGCTGAAATAACCCATCAAGTACAAAACCTATCCAAAATTGCCACAAAAACAAAACAATAAATGTAACTCAGCAGCAAACTCTTTCCTATACAAATAAAAAGGCCAATGCATGAAATCACAAGCTTGTAGGAAAATCAACAACAATGATTAACAACATAAAATTAATTTATTTCAAAGAACAAACAACAAGAACATTCACAAAAAAAGAAAACCAAAAATAATAAAGTACAGATTCAAAAAGAAACAATACCTTGACCATTAACAGTAGTAGAAATGTTGGGTTGGCTCGTTACGACGGCGGCATCAATGGTTCTGTTATTGTTCATGTCGATGACGGCGAGACGGCAAAACACGTGTGTGGATAAGAGGTTAAGGAAGATAGACAGGGCCGGTGTCGGAACCGCCGGCACGGCGGCAAGTGAAAGAGGAAGGAGTAGAATTGGCGACGAGTGAAAGAAACGCTGTTGTTGTTGCTGCGATGCTGAATGAAGAAGAAGAAGAAGAAAAGACGCAAAAGAAAAACTTGGAAGAAATTCGAGTTAACTCAGTTACATGCGGTCGAACGCGGTTCTAAAAATTATCACCCACAAATACTCACAACCGACCGAAATACTATACTTATGCTTTTAAATTTATTTAATTTGTAGTCCCAATAGATAAAATGGTCACACCAATGTGCAGTTTGTCAGCCCCTATACACCTAATCAACTGCAACTTGTCACTAGATACAGTCTTATAATTAATTAAAACTCTGCCTCTATTCCACGTGACCTACCACCTACACTGCTCTTCCAATATTACTTATATTTTTATTAATGAAAAAGCTCCGCTAACACACACTCTTCTCACACTTCTTCTTCTTTGAGTCTTTTTTTATATTTTATTATATTGTTCTGCTTTCTTTTCTTTTTTTTTTTTGAAAGGTTCTTCTTCGTATTTTCAAATGGGTTTTTCAATTGCAGATTCACCAATCAGTTCAACCTTAAACATGTATTTGATCTATTAGTTGTAATCACCATGCAAATTCGACACCGTCCTCACAATTCTTTAACTCTGTATAATCATTGATGCTTGATTCATTGATAAAATTGGTGATCTGAGAAAGATGTTAGATCTTTTTTATTGTTCTTCTTTGTGTTGGTTATTTGTGAATTTTAGAGATAAGAGTTTAAGTTGCTAATACTATAACCCGAATATACCCACCCACTTAACCCGCTACCGTCTCAACCCGTCACCCGTCAAAACCGTTGCCTCTAACGGTCGGAAGTGGGTGTATTTTCCAGCTCTGTGGTTTTCTTCGGGTGGGCATATTTCGGTCCGAATCCGACCGAATCCGCCCATTGCTCAGCCCTAAATATAACAAATAAAATTTCAAAAAAAACACAAAAACAGTAGAAAAATTTCGGTGACAACTTTCTCTCTTTCTTTTTTCTTTTAGAAAAATGATCTCTCTCTCTCATCTTCAAATACCATTTTTCATTTGATTTCTCTCTTCTATACTATAGATGAAAGAGAAATGCTATCATCATACTCCCTTGAACACGCTCTTGTTTATTGGGTCACGTTACCAATCTTTTCCAAGTCTTTACCGGTAAACCTATTAAACCAGTTTTTCCTTTTTCTTTTCTATCTTATTTTATACTCCCTCCATTCCATTTTATAAGAAACAAAAGTGAAATTTTTTTTATTCCTTTTTATAAGAAACTTTGACTAATTTTTAAATGTTGAATTTTACTTATACCCTTATTTATTATGAAAGAGAATATTAAAAATAAATAAGTTAATTGAATTTAGAGTAATTAAATAGGGGTATAGATGAAATAAGTTTAAATTTTTAAGAGTATTAAATGAAAAGAACTATTTACAATGTGTTTCCTTGGTATCTGTAATTTTTTCAAACTGTTTCTTATAAAAAGGAATGGAGGGAGTAGTTATATTATTCATCACCACTAACCTCTTGCACACACTAGTCACAACCCAGTACCCACAACCTAGCTTTGCTTCACTACTATGATTTCCAGATCTTTGACGATGAATAAAACTCTATTGTTCCAACTTCTCGTGAGTTTCATGTCAATTAACCAATTATCCCAAAAGTTTAAGCTGTTAGGAAAGGCCACATCAATGGTTTTATATTATTTCTAACACGCTCCCTCACGCAAGAGCCCACTTGGGCTTGAAGCGTGGATAATGCATAGGCCCACCTACCATATGCTTAAATTCCACTTTTAATTAGAAAGTGAGAGAAGCGGAAATCGAACCCTAGACCACTTAGTCATAGATGCTCTGATACCATGTCAATTAACCAATTATCCCAAAAGCTTAAGCTGTTAGGAAAGGCCACATCAATGGTTTTATATTATTTCTAACAATGTTTTTTCCCATAGATGGTTTGAAAGATGTGAAAGGGTAAAAACAAACTCTTACATGTTTGAAGAAAAACTTAAATCCAATTATGAATTTGTATTTTCTGAGTGATGGTTGTCAACAACAGTAATTTTACAAGAATATAAACATTGTTCACTCCATTAAAATTAATATTAAAAAGGATATTGTTTTTCTTTCAAATCTAACAAACAAATCTTAAAAGTTCTCAGAACCGCAAAGGAAATAGAGAAAGAAAAAATGTCAAAAAGATCCCTTACAAGATTTTCTCTTGTTAAAAGAGGTACTGTATTTGCTTTGTTCAGAGGGAGCGAGAACGACGTGCGAGAAGGATGATGTTAGTTCTATTTTTCTTTTTAATTTTTTTTATTAATTAATAAAGGAATAGTGCGCTGAACCGGTTGCCCATTCCATATTACCAAACATAGATGACGTGGCCCAATTGTTAAGAGTGTGTTCAATGGAGTGTGATGATAGCATTTTTCACAGATGAAATAATACAAGTGATAATCTCACATTCACCAGCTAATTCATTCACCATATTGTGTGTATTTGGTTCTATGGCATATTAGAATTGTATTTGATAGAATTGAGTTTGAGATTTTGATTAAAAGTGAATTGAAGTAAATTGATTCATGTTAGAAATAAAGTCAAATAAATTTATTCTTATAATAATTCATGTTATTTGGATAGATTGAATTAAAATTGTTTTGAATGTATAATTAATAAAACAGTGTTGTGCACAACTAGTAACAAAAGACAATATTAACTAAAGCAAACAATGATAAAATACAAGAAAGTTTGATACCGAAGTTCACCGCAGGTACGTTTCCGACCGTAGAATTTGCTACATCTCGTTTTGATTATATGAATCAATTAATTAAAGATTTCAGTATTACAAACGGTATTTATAATAACAATAGCTCTTTAAACATCTGGACTAAGCCCATATGGGCAGGGGGCGGCCAGAAAGCTGAGCTATATTTTTTGGCCGCCCCAACCTCTTCCTGATGCATATGAGCCATACCCAACAAATAGAGTTTAATAGTTATTTTAATATGATTTTGAGAGTAATTAAGATGTTTCATAGATAAAAGTAGATTATAAAAGCCCTTAAATGAAAGCAAATTATAAGGACAATAAAAGAAGATAAAGAAAAGTTGTAATTGTGTCACATGAATAAATTTGAGTATCAATTGTAGTTGCCGTATAGAAACTCCGTATTTGAGCTTCTGCCAGAATCAATTTTAAACAGAAAAATCACTTTGTTTTTTCAGCAACCAAACATATCTACAAGAGAGGTAAATCTCATGTCTAAGGCTGGAAACCTACGTTGAAGACATTTCAACATGAATCCAATCAGATTAATTATTATTATTTTGGTACTCTCCTTTTCTTAACTCAGATACAATGATCTACTTGTATCTTCTTGTCATCGAATCAAAATATTTAGCTAATTTCCACTTCCTTTAGAAACTGTTTAATGGTTATTTGAGATTTTATGGCTTTTGTTGGTATAAGTTTTGAGTGAGAGCTTATTTTTAGAATTGCTTCTGATTCGTGGTACTTGTGAGGTGATGAATCGTTATATTGCATAGCAATCTTTCTAAAATATCAAAATGTTCGTTAAAAAAATGATTGGGATCATTATCACTTTGATTTGATAAGCAATTGTGTAGAACCTAACACCATAATGACCTAAACACAAGTTAAAGAATTTACCTGATATTAAGAAATTAATTGCTCAAACAAACTTTTCTGCATTGCTCTTGTTTAGTACTCCCTCTAGTTGAACCAAAAGAGTACTTTTCCGCAAGGAGTAAGTCAATTTATTTGGTATGAAAACGTTACTTTTGATTCCTATTTTCCTTATTATATGATGATTTCAAAAAGTAATGTAAGTCAGTTTGTGTTGCAAACTTGCGATTACATTTTTGTTGCAAACTTGCCATGGATTGGAACTTGAAGCATTATTTTGATATTCAAAGAATATATTTTGAACAGATTAGATCTAATATAGATGTGTAATGTTAAGCCAAATTTTTACAATATTGGTTCGATAGCAGTATTTAAGATATTTAAAGCATCTATTATGGACGGTTTAAACGGTGTTCAATTAGTTACTTATTTTTGAGCAATTTGATTTTAATTATTTGTTAAAAAGCAGCATTAACACTTAAATATTGGAACACGGTTGTTTGAGAGGCATTAAAATTTTTCATTAATCTACTCGGCGGATTGTTTTTTGAAATTGTTTATTAATAATTACTCGCTAAACATTTATACCGTTGAGTTTAATCATATGATTGTTTTCATTTTAATTAATGAGGTAAAGTAAAACAAGAGAAGCATTATGAAAATCAGACACTAATATCTCACTATTCTTTCATTTGATGGTTATACACAACCAGATTCAGAGATACATCAGACTCAGAGACACAAAAACAGAAACACTGAAACAAACCCATAACAGAACAGATAACCAGATTCTAGATCAGTCAGTAGATCCCAACAACTAGAATTACATCAGAACATAAATAATCATAAACGATTAAAATCTATTCAATCTACCAGTTTCCACCACCACCACCGCCTCCACGGGAGTAGCCACCATCATTACCACCACCACCATATGAACGATCCCTTCCACCACCATAACCACCTCCACCACCATATCCTCCACCACCACCTCCTCTGCTGTATCCACCTTCACGGCGACCACCATAACCGCCACCACCTCCTCCACCATATCCACCTCCACCGCCACCACGGCCTCCTCCACCACCACTTCCACGGCTCTGAGCTTCGTTGACAGTGATGTTACGTCCGCCCATGTCCTGACCGTTCATTCCTTCGATCGCATCTCTCATGGATTGCTCAGTCGCAAATGTCACAAATCCGAATCCTCTTGATCTTCCTGTCTCACGATCGTTAATAATCTGAACAAAAAACAAAAAAAAAACATTAGATCTAACGAAAAACCTCGTAAAAAAACCAGATCCATAGATCTAGAACCGAATAGTAACCGATCGATCTTCGCCTTTTATTCAAAGAAGAAGATGAACGTACCTATTGGTGAGTGAGAGCAATAAAAGAATCAAACGATAATAGATCAAGTAACAGAATCAGAGTAACATAATAGATCAAGTAACACAGTAACAGAGTAACAGAACAGATCGGAGATCACAGATCAGAAAGGTTCAAGATGAATCCGAATCAAAATCGTGTCAGATCCGATCCGAAGCCTGCAATCAAACCGACCTTCGAATCGATGACCTCGCCGTACTGAGAGAAAGCTTTCTCGAGAGCTTCACTGTCAGTGGCCCATGCAAGACCACCAACGAAACAACGGTACTCAACATCTGCGGAAGCCATGGATGAATGAATGAAAAACTGAAATTGGGAAAAGATAGATGTGTTGAAGATATTTTTGAGAGCACACTGAAAGGGTTTTTATATAGCAGAGGGATAGGAGGGTTTGTTAACTAGGGTTACGCTACCTAGGGTTAAAGTTAAGACGGTAAGGAAATAATGGGCCGTTTTGTTGAGTTAAGTTTACCTGCTTTCAATTTCATTATGGATTATTGGGACACACAAGATATTGTAATCTCTCTTTGCAGATATTTTTCTTGAGATATTTTCGCTATTTTGTCTGTATTCTCGCACTTGATTCCTTTGCTCTATCCCACAAAATAAGAAAATGTCTATTTTATCCTGGTCTAGTGGTCTGTAATAATTTTGAGATGTGACATTGGAAACCACAATCCTACAATTTAATATCTGACCAAAGTTTTTAAGCATAAGAGAGATTAATATTTTAGACGAAAATATTTGTATAGATATAAATATAATATAAATAAATGATATTTGATATATTCATAATAAGTAAAATTAAAAATTAGGGTAAAATAAGTCTTTATTATTCTGTAATATAGACAAGTTTTGTTTTTTTCTTTGCAAATTTTTTTTTTTGTGACTTGCTCCTTGCAAAGTAAATTTTTTTAGTTTTTCTCCTTGGGTGCAAGGAATTTGCATTTATTAAATCGGTTGAACAGATTAATCGATTTAAAAAACAACACTTTTTAAATCGGTTTGAACAAAATAACCGATTTAAAAAGTGCATTAAGGGGCGAATCCAAAAAATTCAACATTATAAGGGACGAGCCACAAAAAAAAAATTACAAGAAAAAAAAAAAAACACGCCTACATTACGTGGGATATAAACCTATTTACCCTAAAAATTAAAATGATATAAATTAATATGTCAAATTTCTTTTTCTTTTAAATGATTGCGCGTAAAACTTCTTCTATTTTAGCATAGAAATTTTTATTATTATTATTATTATTATTAAATTAAGAAAAATGTTAAACAGTGCCCCCCGGGCACTAGTTAAGCATATAAATATGATAATTCTGTCTCGGAATTTATGCATTTAATGTATCAAAAATGTAAAAAGTTGTTTTATTAATATTAATTTTATATTTTATTTCTATTTTTAGCATGCTTAACAAGTGCCCCTGGGGCATTGTTTAGCATGACCCTTAAATTAATACATAAAGTTTTATTATTGAATTAAATAAAATATAATGTAACCGTGAAAATAATCTAGTGAATGAAGAATGATTTGTTTCATTTGGGTATATTAGACAAATTTGACAACAAAAGTGTGTGTTTTTTTTTAGAAGAACAAAAGTGTGTGTTGTTTTACCACTTTCTTAGCACATATTTCATTATCCCAAAAACAAAAAAAAATTATTAACCACTTATTTTACATTATGTTAAAAAAAATATTTAAAAATTTGTTAATAACATATGTTTGTGGTTAATGATATAATGAAATTGGTTAACTACACATTTATCAAAAAATATAAATGGTTAACTAGACAACTTAATTTTTGTGTTACAAAAATCAATCTCTATATTTTTTTTTATAAAAAATTACCAACAAAATGCATTGCTTACCATATAAATAAGGTTTGCGGTGTCCCGTGAGTTTAGCTCAGTTGATAAGGATAATGCATTATATATGCAGGGAGTTGATGTTCAAATCCCAATCATTTCATTTATCCACCTAATAGGTAGAATAGTATCATATGTTAGTATTTGGTGTATACATTTGTGTTCCAATGGTATTAGTTCCTTCTTGCAACTCTCGACTTTTTGAAAGATCGAATCTATGTTTGATTTTGTTTTTGAAAGAATCACAATAAATTTTGAAGGTGTATTTTTTATTTTAGAGATTAATCGTTCCAAGTAACTAGTATTCATTAACGAAATTGGCATCTTCCAACAAATATTTTTCATGCACACCGGTCAAAAATGGAACTGCAATTTATTTTCAAGTGATTGCATAGAGGGGAAAACTTTGTCCCTCAACTATTGGTTCCTTAACTATTCCAAAAAATGTTAAGTACAATGTCACACATGTTGCATTACTCAGAGAAATGAATACAAAATAAAATAAAGTAAAAATACAGCTTGTAAATAGTTGTTGATTTATTGTGTGTGACTGAAAATAAATACAAGATCAATATTTATAGGAAAATGATAGTCTAATTGGTCAGAATGTGTAACCCAAGGTTTTCAAAACCGGACCGGTCATCGAACTGGTGAGCTCACTGGTTCAAGGTTTATTGGTCGGATCGGGATCAAACTGTTTTTAATTAAATATATATATTTTATTTAATATATAAATAAAAATAAATAAATAATTACTCAATACTTCCTAGTTTCACATATTAAAAATATAAAATATCATAAAGTCAAACATTATACACTAAAAATAATATAATATTCGTATTTCACACTATTAAAAATTAAATCCACTCAATAAAATTTCTCATACTTTTAAATTTTAAAATGATAGAGCAATTATTTACATAATAATTTATTTAGTTACTTGTATTGTATGATTTAGTATATTTATTTGGGTTAAAAAAAAAAAGCTTAATTGCACATTTGGTCCTTTATGTTTATTTTAGGTTTCAAATTGGTCCCTTATGTTATAAAAGTTTTAAGTTAGTCCCTTATGTTTATTTTAGGTTTCAAGTTGATCATTCATGTTTTAAAAGTTTCAAGTTGGTCCCTCAAGTTTTTAAAAGTTTCAAGTTGGTCCCTTATGTTTTTAAAAAATTCAAGTTTAGTCCCTATATAGGGACTAAACTTGAAACTTTTAAAAACATAAGGGACCAACTTGAAACCTAAATAAACATGAGGGACCAACTTGAAACTTTTAAAACATGAAGGACCAACTTGATACCTAAAATAAAAATAAGGGATCAACTTGAAACTTTTAAAACATAAGGGACTAACTTGAAACCTAAAATAAACATAAAGGACCAAATGTACAATTTAAAAAAAAAACTAGTTATAGTTTATACATCATTGGCCCAACTCAAGCCCACTTAACTTGTTAACCTAATTCTACATTTGTTAAAGGAAAGAAGCAGCCGTGTTCCACACAAGAAACAAATAGAAGCAACTGCTATTCTCCATCATCTTCATTTTGCTTAAACAAAAATTCAGTCAACCAACTAATTTTCTCTCTTGCTTTAACAATGAAGCTTCATTTTCTTATTATGGGTCTCCATCTTCATTGATCTTCTTCCTACCTTTTATCATTCATTTTTTTTTTTCTCCTTTACAAATTATGATAGTTTCAAGTTTCTAACATGGAAGATCTACCTAATTGAGAAAACATGCTTGGAAAAATAAAATAGAACAATTCATCAGTTATATTTGTTTCTGTATTTGTGATTGTAGAGATTAAAACCTTAATAAATTATATTTGTTGTTTATTTCTGATTTTGGGAGTCTTTGATTTTTTATTTTTTTTAAAAAAATAATACTGAAACGATGTCAAAATGACAGATTAAGAAAAAATAAATTCTGAACCGCTGAACCACTTAGACCGGCCTGTTTATCGGTTTTTTCCGGTTTGCATCTGGTTCAAGCGGTTTTTTTCCGGTTCGTATGCTCCCCGATTTACAGGCCTGGCCGGACCGTATGCAGGTCTGGTTCCCGGTTCGACCGGTCAGACCGGCCGGTCCGGTCTAGTTTTAACAACCTTGGTGTAACCCAAGGTTTTAAAAAACGTCCCGTTACAGCAAAAACGGGCGTTACAAAACGGATTCTCAAGCCACCGTTCCCATTTTCTATGATTTTCAAGGTGTGAAAAAAAATCACAGCCGAAATGCCGTTACGGCCGCGAAACGCCGTTATGGCCGCGAAACACTGTTACGGCCGCGAAAAATCCGTTACCGACACAAAAAGTAAAAAAGAGGATGGAGAATCTCATTATGTCAGATTGAGAATAAGAATCTTACATTTTAATCAACTCAACTCAGAACTCACTCTCTCATTTTCTGTTTCTTATTTTGAATTTCTCATCTCCAATGATTCCAATTCATCTTCTTCTGAGTTTTTTCTTTTGCTTCTAAAAGCCTCTTTCTTCCTTGCTTGTTCAAACTGCATCATCTTCATTCCTCCCATCAACAGGTATTTTTGTAAATTATTGTGTTGATTTGTGGTGTTTGTATGCAAATTATAGAGTGAGATGAGAGAAAAAAAAAATTAGGGATTTTGTTCACTTGTTGTTTCTTGTGTTATTGACTGTTGTATGTGTTCATGTGTGGGGTGCAAAAATTGAAAATAGAACCTAAGTTGTGTTGTTGTTTGTGAAGAAGATGGTGATGATGTGAGTGTCTCGTGGAGGAAGGAGATGGGTTTTCTGACTTTTCTCTATTCTGGGTTTCTCTGTGTGTGTGGGTTGTTTTGTTTGTTTTTTTTTTAAAATAAATGTTAGTGTTGTGTTGTGTGTGTGTCACGTGTATCAGTGTATGTGTGTGTATGTATGTGTGATTTTTTTTTTTTGTTACATATGTATGTGTGGGTTTGTGGTATATGAATTTTTTTTTATTTAAAAAAAATTTTATTGGGTGTGTGTTTGTTGCTGAGTGAGAGGGGATTAAATTTTTAGAGTGATTTTTTTTAGGCAAATGGGAGGGAAGATTTTGATTGAGGGGAATATTTGGGTTGGGGGAAATATTTGGGTTGAGTAAAGTATTTTTAACTAAGCTAAATAGACATGTAAGTAAACTTGATATCTTTATATAGAGAGAGAATGTTTTTTAGAGAGAGAGTGAGCGGTGATTACGTTTGCACTGTTCATCATCTTGTTTAGCCCTTCCCACCGCCAAACCGCCTTGCCTCTATCGTCCCTGTTCATCATGTCTTCTTTCAACATACCATGGAAATGTCTTGATCTTGATCCTAAGCCAAAAAACATTGTCATCGAACAAACAAAACCACCTGAAACTACAAAAACTTTTGCCCAAGCCCTAACCAACCTTTGTGATATTCCTTTGTCGCAGCTCCCCCAACCGGTCGTAAAAGGCGATAGGCTCGCTATAGAGATCCCGGAGGTTGCTTACGAAGCAGGTTTAAATGCATGCAAGCACAATCTTCACGATCGGATCGTTTGGCCCAAAGGTTCTACTCCGTTGACTGCAGTTGCCTTGAAAGCTAAGCTTTCTTTGATTTGGAAAGGTTTCTCAATATGGGGTGTCATCTCTCTAGGTAAAGGGTTCTATGAATTTGCTTTCTCCACTTTGGAAGATGTTAGAAGAGTCAGATCCTCCCCATCATGGAATCTCAATCCAGGTATGTTAAAGCTGTTTGCTTGGACTAAGGATTTTAACCCTAGGGTGCAACACAATACTTCAGCCCAGGTTTGGGTGAAGTTATTTGGTCTTTCTCAGGAATATTGGCACAAAAACATACTATTTGCTATTGCAAGTAGTATGGGTACACCTATATGTGTGGATTCTGTCACAGCAAAGCCTATGTTTGAACGAACCTTTGGGCAATTTGCTAGAGTTTTGGTTGATATGGATCTCAGTTTACCTTTGAGATATAAGGTTTTAGTTGAAAGGAAAGGCTTTGCTTTCTTTGTTGATCTTGAATACGAAAACATTCCTGATTTCTGTCATGCTTGTCAAGTTATTGGACACCATGTTGATAACTGTAGAAGATGGAATAAGGAAGAATATAAGAAATCAGAGAAAGAAAAGGAAGGACAATCGAAACCTAATGTGGAACCAAAGAAAATTTATGTTCAAGCCAACAAACCCTTGCAGCAAAAGTCAAATGTTGATGTTAATCAACAACCTAAGGTGATTGAGAATAATGATGTTACAGAAGTAGTTAATGTGGAAGACTCTCCACAAGTTGAGAAGAATTTAAGTGCAGCAGGTTCACCCTTACCTCAGGGTACTATTGAGAATATTGTGGAGACAAGTCAAAGAAATACTATGAGTCCAATTTTAAGCCCCAGAGCTATTCACAGGCTTCAAGATCAACAATTAGAGCAAGAATTAAATAAAGAGGTGACACCTGAGATAGACAAAGAGCTTAGTGATTCTGACTCTAATGCCTCATTTGTGGATGCATCTTTTCAGCTTGCACTAGCTGACCCCTCTAATGCTAGTCCTGTTCTTAGTCACACCCCTGAAGCAGTTTTGAAATATATGGAATTTCTCAAAGAATCATGGGCTAATATGGCTGAGGAAGATGAAGAATTTCAACAAGCCCCAATGATTAGTAACAAAGCTGGTGAAGCTCAAGATGATGGTTTCACAGTCTCTATCTCAAAACAACAAAAAAAGAATCAAAAAAAGAAAGTCCAAGCTAGTAAGGATTCTTATGCAACCAGATCAAAGGTTTCCTCTAAACCTTTCAAATGAAGATAATCTTTTGGAATACAAGGGGATTAGCTAATTCCCCCACTAGATTAGCTCTGAAAAAATTAATTTCTTAAGTCAACCCTGACTTAGTTTTGCTTTCTGAACCTTGGATGGAATTTGTCAATTTTCCTAAAACTTGGCTGGCCTCTTTGAACCTGAAACTTTTTGCTTTAAACTCTAGAAATAATCTTTCCCCTAACCTTTGGTGTTTGTGTAAAATGAACCTTTCCCCCACTCTTTTGTTAGCTGATGATTAACATGTTTCCTTCACTGTCAAGGTAGATGACAAGTTGGTAGCTTTAGCTGCAGTCTATGCATCTACTAACTATCTTTATAGAAGGAATCTGTGGAGTACCCTAAATTCTCTTCAAACTCAATACCCTCTTCCTTGGTGTTTCATTGGAGACTTTAATGTCATTCTAGGTGCTCATGAGCATAGAGGTTTTAGCTCTCCTGCTAGTTTACCTATGAAAGATTTTCAAGAATGGTCTGAAGCTTTTACTCTATTCCATTTACCCACTAGAGGTGCTTTGTTTACTTGGAATAATGGTAGAGGTGGTAGAAGACACACAGAAAAAAGATTAGATAGAGCCATTTGTAACCAACTTTGGCTTGATACCTGCTCACTTCATCTGTTTCAACTCTAATCAAGCACAAATCTCACCATTTCCCTCTCTTGATGGAATTTCAAACCTCTAACACTTCTTTTGCTTCCAGTTTCAAATTTTTGAGAATGTGGTCTACTCACTCTGATTGTAAGAAAATAATATATGATAGTTGGAATACTCAAGTGACAGGCTGCCCTATGTTTATTCTATCTCAAAAGCTGAAGATTTTAAAGGCCAAACTCAAGATATGGAACAAAGACTGCTTTGGCAATGTTAATGATGCTGTAAGCAATGCTGACCTGAACCTTCAATCTATCCAAGATCAAATCCAAACTCTAGGTCCTTCTGATGATCTTTTAACCAAGGAAAGGGAAGCCAATGTTACCCTGGAAGAAGCCTTAAAAAGACAAGAAATTTTTTGGCAGGAAAAAGCTAGAATTAAATGGCATCTTGAAGGAGATAGAAATACCAAATACTTTCACAAATTAACCAAAATCAAAACCTCAACCAAAGCCATAACCTCTCTTCAAGCTGATGAACATGTGCTTACAGATCCCATTCAAATCTCTGATCACATAGTGAATTATTACAATAATTTGTTTTGTTCTAACATTGTTTTGCAGGATTCTCTGTTGATTGAAGATGTCATTCCTAATTTGGTCTCAGCTGATACTAATGCCATACTTACAATGCTTCCTTCTCATGCAGAGATTAAAGCAGCTGTTTTTGCTCTTAACAAGGACAGTGCACCTGGGCCTGATGGCTTTGGAGCCTTTTTCTTTCAGCATTATTGGGATATAGTTCACATAGAGGTTACAAATGTTGTTCTTGAATTCTTCTCAACTGGTTGGATTCTTCCTGGTTTTAATTCCAACATTATAGCTCTTCTTCCTAAATCTCCTGAAGCAATTTCCATTGATCAATATAGACCAATTGCCATGGCTAACTTTAAATTCAAGATAACATCAAAAAATTTAGCTGATAGGCTTGCAGTTATTATGCCTTCTCTTGTCTCTGAAGAACAAAAAGGGTTTATTCATGACAGAAACATCAAAGATTGCCTTTGTACTGCTTCTGAAGCAGTGAATCTTCTTCATAACAAAGCTTTTGGAGGTAACTTAGCTCTCAAGATTGATATTACCAAAGCTTTTGACACTCTTGACTGGTCCTTTCTTCTCAAAGTTTTAAAAACTTTTGGTTTTAATGACAAATTCTGTGATTGGATTAATACAATTCTTCATTCAGCTTACCTATCAATTTCTATTAATGGTAGATCACATGGCTATTTCAATTGTACAAGAGGGGTTAGACAGGGTGATCCTCTCTCCCCCCTTCTTTTTTGTTTAGCTGAGGAAGTCCTGAGTAGATCTATTTCCAAACTTGTGTCTCAAGGTATCCTTAATCAGATCAAAGCCACTAGGAATCTATTGGTTCCCTCACACTCTTTCTATGCTGATGACCTTCTAGTCTTTTGCAAAGGCAATCTTTCACGTCTTAGAGCTTTAAAAGGTCTTTTTGATCAATATGCTTTAGAGTCAGGTCAGGTCATTAATACTTCAAAGTCAACTATCCTTACTGGCTCTATAACTCCTGGTAGGGTTTCCCTGATTGTTCAGCTCCTAAATTTCAAAGTAGGTTCCATTCCTTTTAATTATTTAGGGGTGCCCATTTTTAGAGGCAAGCCTAAAGTTGTTCACCTTCAGCCAGTTGCAGATAAAATCAAACTTAAACTCTCAGCTGGGAAAGCTTCACTTCTCTCTCTTGCAGGAAGAGTTCAATTAGTTAGGTCTGTTATCCAAAGTATGCTAGTATACAGTATCTCTTTATACTCTTGGCCAGTTTCTCTGCTTAAAGATATTGAAAAATTCATTAGAAACTTCAGTTGGAGTGGTGACATTGAGAAGAGAAAATTAGTCACAGTTGCTTGGAAAAAAATATGTAGACCCTTGGCTCAAGGTGGCCTGAACATAAGATCCCTAATTGCTTTAAACTCTGCTACAAATCTTAAATTATGCTGGAATTTATTTACATCTGATTCTATTTGGGCTAAGCTGCTGAGAAGTAGAGTTCTTAGAGGAAGAAGAATCATTCAACATCACATACACTCATCTATCTGGTCTGGTGTCAAAGATGAATTTCATGTAGTTTTTGATAATTCTATTTGGTTTCTTGGAGATGGCAAGACAATTAATTTTTGGAATGATGCTTGGTGTGGTGACCCTTTGTATATTCAACTTCACATTCCTGCTCAAGTCAGTCAAAGGCTTATCTCTTCTGTTAATGACTTCATTTTCAATGGTACATGGTTTATTCCTACTCAGCTCTCCAATGCTTTTCCAAATCTTTTATCCATTATTTCTCAGAGTACTATCCCTTTGGAGCTTTCTAATGATAAATTGTTATGGAAGCTATCTGACTCTGGTGATCTCTCTCTCAAAGAAGCTTATGACTTTAAGCTCCCTCAGTTACAGGAACTTAATTGGGCAAAAATTATTTGGGACAAGAACATTCCTCCTTCAAAATCCCTTCTTGTCTGGAGGTTTATGCATGATAAAATGCCAACTGATGAAAATCTTATGTGTAGAGGCTGCAATATTCCTTCTATGTGTAACCTTTGTTTCAAGCATGAGAATCTTCCCTGCACATTTTCTTGGAGTGTGAGTATGCTACTAAACTTTGGGCTTGGTTGGCTAGATGTTTAAATCTTTCTCTGCACTTGAATAGTCTGGATGATTTGTGGAAGGTTTGTGACACATCTTGGTCTCCTCATAGCAAACTTACATTAATTGCAGCCATCATCAATGTGTTGAATACCATTTGGCATGTGAGGAATCAAAACAGATTTAACAACAAGATTATCTCTTGGCAGAATGCTCAATCCATGGTTTCTTCTAACACTTCCTTGTCTGGTAACTTGACTGACAAGGTAGCCTCTAATTCTCTCAGAGATTTTTCTTTTCTAAAATGTTTCAACATTTCAATTCATAGTCCAAAAACACCTAGCCTGAAGGAAGTAATTTGGATGCCTCCATCTAGGAATTGGATTAAGTGTAATATTGATGGAGCCTCTTGTGGTAACCCTGGTATCTCAGCTTGTGGTGGAGTGTTTAGGGATTTGAATGCTGACTTTGTTTATGCCTCTGCTGAACCTCTTGGTGTTCAAACTGCTTACTTTGCTGAGCTTTGTGGTGCTCTTAAAGCTATAGAAACTGCTGCAGAAAAGAACTGGAGTAGCCTTTGGTTGGAATCAGATTCTAAGTTGGTGGTTAATGCTTTTCTTAATCCTGATAAAGGTGTAACTTGGTCCTTAAGAAATAGGTGGAAGAATGCTTTATGCTTAACTAGAAGAATGAATTTCATAGTCTCTCATGTGTTTAGAGAAGGCAACAATGTTGCAGATTTGCTTGCTAATGTTGGTTTAAGTGCTTCATCTTTCTCCTCTTGGTCTTCAGCTCCTGTTTTTCTTTTAGATAGCTTAGAGCATAACAAACTTGGTTTGCCTTGCTTTAGACTTGCTTCCTGTTAATGGAGTTAGGTTGGGCCTCCTCCTTTTGTATTATATTCCTCTCTTTTAATATATTTTGGTGTGGTTAGCTTCTTTGGCTACCACCTTTTGATAAAAAAAAAAAAAAAACTAAGCTAAATAAGATATTTTTTTGTTTATAAGCTAAATAAAATTTTGATTACACTAAAAATTAAGTTAAAGTATTCATAATTGATTTACTTATTTCTTTATTTTTTTTAAATTAGACTATAATGTGCTAATTATTAATTTATATTAATTGTTTTTTAATTCAAAACTAAATTATTTATTTGTAGGTTGGGGAATAATGCCTCGAAGACAAGAATCATCAGTACAAGAAGAAGAACAATTTCCAATCGGTAGAGCACAAGGTGCTCCAAGTGATGACATTGGTTGGCATTTTGCTAACATTGTACAAGGCGGAGATAGAAACACCATACAATGTAAACTTTGTTTTAAAATCATAACTGGTGGAATAACTCGGTTGAAGGAACATCTTGCACACATGTCAGGAGAAGTCAAAAGTTGTGCTAGAGTCACACAACTTATTAGAGAAAATATGATGAAGATTTTATTAGACAATAAAGCAAAGAAACATGATTCACGAAAAAGAAAGGAAGAATTTGTCGCACGTTTAAGAGGAGACGACAATGTAAACAATCAAGATTCAGAGGAAGAGAAAGCTATTAAAAGGGCAACACATGAAAGCATGAGGTCGCATAGACAATGGCAAGACAACCAAAGATTTCCCGGAAGTGGCATTGGTAGTAGTAGTGGTGGTGTTGGTGTAGCTTCATCTGGATATCAACGAATGGATCTTGATCAAAGAATGAGAGCTGTAGATGTTGATCCAGAGAGAAGTAAGAGTATGAAGCAAACAAAAGTTAATGTAGGAGTGTTGAAAAATGCACGACAGAGGTTAGCAAATGCACTATCTAAATTGATAATACATGAGCGTTTGCCTATAAACTTGAGCAATTCTCCTTGGCTGCACAGCTTGTTACAAGAAGCTGCAAAGTTAGGTCCAGGTGTTAAATGTCCTTCTCCTTATGAGATTTCAGAGATATACTTGAACGAAGAATGTAAGGATATGCAAATGTATATCAATTCATTAAAACCATACTAGGAAGAGAGAGGGGTGACTATAATGTGTGATGGTTGGACAAATGGAATAAATCACATGCATATCATGAACTTTTTAGTATATTGTAGTCGAGGAACAGTGTTCATAAAGTCTATCGGGGCCTCGGATGTTGCTAGTAGAAACACTAAGTATTACTTCAACTTGCTTGACAAAATGGTTGAAGATGTGGGAGAAGAATATGTTGTTCAAATTGTCACTGATAATGATACATCATTGAAAGCGGCTGGTTTAAAGTTGATGGAAAAGAGACATACTCTTTATTGGTCTCCATGTGCAGCTCATTGTTTGGATTTGTGTTTAGAAGATATTGGAAAAAATTCAAATGTCCAAAAAGTGCTTGATGAAGCAAAAAAGGTAACTTTGTTTATATACAATCATATTTGGACAATAAATTTGATGAAGAAATATACAAATGACGGAGAAATTATTTGTCTAGCAATCACTCGTTTTGCTACACAATTTTTACAACTTGAATCAATTGTTAAAGAGAAACAAGCTTTGAAAGCTATGTTTGATTATGATGATTACAAGAATTCCAAATATGGGAAAGACCAATCAGGAGGAGCTGCATATGAAGCAAAAGAAATTGTGATGAGTAAAGAATTTTGGAACAAGGCAACTGAAATACTGAAGGTATTTGAACCAATTGTCAAGGTCTTGAAGTTGGTGGATGGTGATGTTAAACCAACGATGGGATTTATTTATGAAGCAATGGATAGAGCCAAACAGTCTATTGAGAAAATTTGTCGATACCACACCATTTATAATTCAATCATTGACAGAAGATGGATTTTCATGCATTCTGATTTGCATTCAGCAGGTTTGCATCGACATATTTAATTTATTACGTTTACATGTTGGTATTTAATTTTGAAATAAAAATGTTAATAATTTTTCTCTTAGGTTATTTTCTCAATCCACAATTCCAATTTGGATTAGTCCATGGAAGAGATGTAGCTAGGGAAACCTTGGATGGAACCACAAAAGTAATAAGAAAATTAGAACCAGACATTCATATTCAAGTAAGAGCTAACAATCAGGTGAAACGTTTGTTCATGTTATATATTTATAACTCAATACTAAATCTTAGAAACAAAATATTCATTTGATACTTATATGGTATATTGGTAATTGTAGTTATTACTTTTTCGGGATAAGCAAGAGTCGTTTGGAACTCCACAAGCTCAAGAAGCATGGTCTAGAGCGGATCCTGGTATGTATTATGGTATATAACTCATGCTAGTTGATAAGAAAATATGAGCAAGTTATGCTAATTTTCAATATCAAATTTTTATTTAGCTGAATGGTGGCTGCTATATGGACCTTCTGCTCCTGAACTTCAAAGAATAGTCGTAAGAGTTCTAAGCTAAACAACTTCAGCTTCAAACTGTGAGCGAAATTGGAGTACCTTTAGTTACATACATACAAAGACAAGAAACAGACTGAAGTATCAAAAGCTACAAAAACTTGTCTTTGCATATTATAACATGAAGATAAGAAATAGGACCACCATGAGAAGAAGTCAGGAAGACATTGAAAAAAACTATAGTCCTATCAACCTTGATCATATATTTCAAGAAGACCATTTGTCACCATGGCTTGAAGAGACAGAGGGACCATTGTTGGATGGAATTCAAACTTCACAGTGGCTCCTTATTGATTCTGATGATGACATTGAAGAAATACCCGATGATGATGTTGATGACTCAAATTCAGGTCAAACACCTAGTCAAACTGGTGAATGTGGTTTAAGTCTACCAAGTGATGGAAACAGTTGTGGCAATGGTGGCGGTGGTAATCAAGAACAAGTTCATGGCATAAGTGAAGGGTCACATGATTCTTTTGAAGAAGGTTCATATGCTAGGCGTGATCTAAATTTATTGTCCCGTGGAATGGAAGAAGAATCACGTGGTGGTGGTGGTAGTAGCAGATGTCGAGCTAGACGTGGTAAAAGTAAAAAGCATGAAGCTACTCCATTAGGTGATTCTTCCTCGTCAAGCGGAGTACAATCATATGGTGATTTTGGTTTTGTTGCACCATTTGAAGGTAATCAAGGTAATTTTCCATCATATTACCAAAACCCTTCTTATATGCCACACGCGTATTATCCATATATGCCAAACCCAAACACACCATTTTATAATGACGGTCACACTTCTATGAATTACAATGAGTCGTCAACAAATTCTTCATATGATTACCAACAAATAGAACCACCAAGAAGCTCTGGATTGTTTGATTATGTTTTTGGAAGAAGTGAAAATAACAATGACGAAGGTGATAGTGAAAGTTATGATCCTGCACGTCGTTCTACCATGTGGTGATTAGTAATGTAATCAATAAATTTTCACTAAACCATTTCAAATGTATTAGTAGTTTTTTATATCGTAACTTGTTGTTTTTTATGAGGTGGAGCATTGCACTCTTTTTCCCTTCACTTGGTTTTTCCCTTTGGGTTTTACAGTTAAGGTTTTTAATGAGGCAGTTGTCTGTTATTTTGCTCCCACTTGGGTATTGGCCTAGTTCCCCAAGTTTGATGTTTTTGTATCTTTCTTTTTCTTTATTAATATGATAGAGTTAGCTTTTTATTATTATATTTACTTTAAACATCTTATAATATTGAGAAAAAAATTTAGTTTAAGTTATTATACATGTATAAATAATATTTTATAAGATTTGTGAATAATTCACACCGCGACGACCGCAATTTGCAACACAGCATCCGTAACAGCCGAAATCGTGAAAACCTTGACGCGACTGCGACCGTTATTTAAAACCTTGGTGTAACCTATAAATCTATATCTTGCTCAACTTGTCTATTATACCCAACTTTCTCACATAATAGCTTCCAGAAACTCCGCCTTTTATGGTTTGGCAACACTATTAACATGGAACAAGATTGTAATGTCTAATTGTGCAGTTGTAAATCACTTTAATCATGTCTAAAGTCTCAGCGATCATGATAGACTCCAATACGCTTGAGAAAGATTTGTTTTTCTCATGTTTTGCTATGTTTGTCCACGATTGGCATGCATGTTATCGACTGAGGGGTCAAGGGGAGTTCGACTATCCATTAATTTTTTTTCTTCAGGAGTTAACAGTGTATAATTGATTTTACCTCCAAAATTAATTATAAAAATGACAAAAAAAGGGTATTGCTCATCGTATAAATATGGTGTGTGGTGAATAGTACCTATTAGTATATGATAACTATATCTCTTGTAAGGAAGTTTATCTGTTGTAATTAGCTTGTAGCAATTGTTTACTCTTAATCATAGTTAGTTAAGCATCCAACTATAGGTAGTTATATAGGTGCCATGTCAGCATATGACAGTTAGGAAAATGTGAGCTGGCACCATTAGTGAAGCTACTGATATAAAGCCTTTACCATTGTAACTAACACTTCAGTGTGTATTGTATTGATTGATTCATGAAATGAAAATCACAATGCAGAGTTTAGCTTCTAACTTCTCTAAGGGTTCCATTTTTCCCCTTTCTGCTTCCGCATAAATTCATCAATCTTTCATCTTTTTAATGGAGCTAGCTTAAACGGCAACCGATACGGGGAACCTCAATTCCACCACCGCGCCGCTCAATCTTCCAAACACCTCCAAAGATTCAACCAGATCTGGTCTCACACACTCACTCACGATTAAACTCGATGAGAAGAATTTTCTGTTATGGAGTCAACAAGTTAACGGAGTAATCACGGCGCATAATCCTCATCGTTTCGTCGTCAATCCAGAAATTCCTCTTCAATTTGCTTCAGTCAATGATCGATTCGAGGGAAAGAACTCGACAGAGTATCAAGAATGGTTGTTCAAAGATCAAACGCTCTTCACATGGCTCATTTCCACCATTTCTGATGGTGTTCTTCCTCGTGTGCTTAGCTGCAAGCATTCTCATGAGGTATGGGATAAAATTCATGCTTATTTCAACTCTGTTCTCAAAGTAAGAGCTCGACAACTCAGATCAGAGCTCAAGAACACAAAGAAACAAGCCAGATCGGTGAATGAGTACCTGCTTCGCATCAAATCGATTGTAAATTCACTGAATGCTGTAGGTGATGTGATAAGTGAACAAGAACAAATGGATGCAATTCTTGAAGGTTTACTAGAGGATTTCAATTCATTTATAATGATGGTGTATAGTAGGTTTGAAACACCAACTGTGGAAAATGTTGAAGCCTTACTCCTTCTACAAGAAGTTCAATTTGAGAAATTCAAGCAAGAACTGGCCAATCCTAATGTCAGTGCCAATGTTGCTCACCCTGATGCTCAATCCAACAACCAAGAGGTTGATGATGAAAGCCAAGATTCTGGCACTGAGCACTACAAAGTTTCTGCTCATCGTGCCAGAGGACGTGGTAGAGGCAAAGGAAGAACTCAAGCCAACTCTAACAATGGAAAAGTTCAATGCCAAATCTGTGGCAAACCAAATCATGAAGCTAGGGATTGTTGGTACATGTATGATCCTCCCTCAGTTAAGCCATATTCTCGTGGTTACAATGCAGGTCCCCCATCAAGACCTTCACACTACAACCCTTACCCTCGTCCCACTGCGCATCTAGCTATACCACAATATCACTCACAGTTCCCAGACATGGACTCTATGTCATCTGCATCCTGGTATCCTGACTCAGGAGCTTCACATCATCTAACTTTCAATCAAAACAACCTTTCCTATCGTGCTCCCTATCAAGGACATGACCAAGTCCTGATGGGAAATGGCCAAGGTGTGTCTATAAAATCTTTAGGTCATTCTCAATTTCACTCACCTTATAATCCCAATGTTCATCTAACACTTAATGAATTGTTACATGTTCCTAATATTTCCAAAAATCTATTATCTATTAGCAAATTTGCACAGGATAACAATGTTATATTTGAGTTTCACCCTTACTTCTGTTATGTAAAATCTCAGGATTCTAAACAAACTTTACTTGAGGGCACTGTTAGACCTGATGGCTTATACAAGTTCAAGCCTTTTCAATTCATTCCCAGTGTTGATGCTAATTCCAAGGTCAAGCATAACACTACTTATGCTGTTAGTCAGTCAAATGCATCTAGTTTGAGTCAATTTCATGTTTTGAATAAACATGTTCACTGTAACAATGTTTTGTCCAATGGACAATTAGATAATGAGTTCAATAAATGGCACCTAAGGTTAGGCCATGCTCATAATAAAGCTGTTGAATCTGTCTTGAGATTGTGTAAGATTCCCTATTCTAATAAAAATACAATTGATTCTTGTACTTTCTGCTGCCTTGGAAAATCTCACAGAATTTATGCCCCTCCCTCAAGCACTATTTACACAAAACCCTTTGAAGTTATCCATTGTGATCTGTGGGGCCCTGTCCCATCTACTTCTTACTCTGAATATAACTATTATATCACTTTTGTGGATACCTATACAAAATACACTTGGATATACTTTCTTAAACACAAGTCTGATGCCTTAAAAGCATTTACACAATTTTTAACCTTCATTCAAAATCAATTTCACATATCCATTAAAGCTTTACCATCTAATTAGGGGGAGAGTTTAGGCCTTTTACTTCATTACTAAACACTCTAAGCATTCAACATAGATTAAAGCCTTCACTAGTGAAGCTACTGATATAAAGCCTTCAACATAGGTGCCATGTCAGCATATGACAGTTAGGAAAATGTGAGCTGGCACCACTAGTGAAGCTACTGATATAAAGCCTTCACCACTGTAACTAACACTTCAGTGTGTATTGTATTGATTGATTCATGAAATGAAAATCACAATGCAGAGTTTAGCTTCTAACTTCTCTAACAGTACCAAATGTAGGTATTTGATGTTTACAGATGTGTTCTAACATCGAATAGCAATTTTAAACAATTGAAAAAATTTGTATGCCAAACTTTCTTGGATGCACCGAGTCTATGATTCTTTATGACTTTGGAAAAGTTAAAATTGATTTCAAAGATGCATAATTAATCTTGTTTGAAAGTTTTTTAATATGTTGCTTTCAAAAGCTCTTAATAGTGTTTTTTATTATTATTATTTTATAAATCAATATATCATATGCACTCAACTGTATAAATTAATCAATATAGATAGCTAAAATCCATTATTCGCAAATTTCTCACGTTGCAGCTTCCACGATCTCCGCACTTTATGGTTAGTGACGCCGTTAACATAGAACAAGATCATAATACCTAATTGTGTAGTTGCACTGCATTTTGACGAGGTTTAAAGTCTTGGTGAGCATATGATAGACCCCAATAAATTGAAGAAAAATTTGACCTACTCATGTTCGGCTATATTTTCACTTATTTAAGCTTAAGGGGTAAAATTATAACAAAAAACGACTTGATAAAAAAAAGTAAATGTGAATACATCTTCGAATTGAACTTTGAGTTATTGACGATGAAATGATAAATTCTTACAATAAAATTTAAATTCAATTTTATTCACATTTGTTTTTTGATATTAACTCTCTAATTTTTAAAGGATGGAGCCCTTAATAACTAAGAGTTTGACAGCAAGGTAAAATCTAACCCTAATTTGTCGGCGAGATAAGTAAACTATGACAAAAAATTATTTGCATTTAAAATCATAAAAAGAATTCATTTATCATTTCATAGTTTATTTTCATTTATTCATAAAAAAAATTCATTTATCATTTCATAGTTTATTTTCATTTAAATTCATAAAAAGAATTCATTTATTCATTTTCTACATTCAAAATCCCTACATTCATTTACATTTAGTTTAGGCTTAAATGCACTTTTGGTCCCCCTATTTTGAAATTTTTGAACTTTTGATCCCCCTATTTTAAAACTCAACTTTTTGGTCCCCTATTTTAAAAATCAACAATTTTTTAAGTCCTCCTCTCATTTTAGTGATGTGGCAATAATAACTTTTTTTTTGTCATTATTTTATGGTTTCCTTTTTTTTTCTTTTTCTTTTTGGTTATTTTATGAATTAAAAGAAAAGAAAAACAATCTGGGTTCTTTCTTTAATATCATCATTCATCACAAGACTCAATCATCATCATTTATCACAAACACGATCGGCAAATATCATTAAAAACAATCTGGGTTCTTTCCTTCATATCATTAAAGATTCAAATCTAAAAATAAAGTCCCAATTTTGAAAACAACAAATCTAAATTCCAATTCTAAAAACTCAAACTTCAAATCTCAAAACATCCTTGAAACCAAAATCCAAAACCCAAATTATCATTATCATTAACCAAATCTGGGTTCAAAATCAAAACACCACAAAATTGAGGCACCTCCACCTTTCATCATTTTCTCTTAATCATATTTGTAGAAACTGTGACAGAAGCAGCTACAACTACAAGTAAGAAAACACATTCAAGTGAAGTAGCAACAACTAATGAAGAAGGGACAAGAGGGAAAAGATGATACAGAGAAATAAGACTGAGACCATGGAAAAATGGGCAGCAAAATTTTGCGATTCAGGAAATTTTAGCTATGAAGTTGTCGATCTGGAAAAATTGGCAGTACAAACTCACGATTTGGGTAATGAGCAAGAGCTTTCAAAGATGATGAACAATGACGACGATGGGATGGTGAATGATATGATGAATGATCAGCAAGAAGATGAGATGGATATAGGAACACAGAGGGACACGAACAGAGCTTAGACAGTTGTAGACGATGAAGACGAACATGATCGGCAAGAAGGAAGCCGAATGAGATTTAGGGTTCCTAACTAATATTTTTCAGTTTTAAATGAATAATTAATTTTTTTAGATTTTGTTTTAATTTGGTGTTTTACTTGATTTTAATTAAATTGTTTTATGTTTAAATAAAATAAATTTTATTTTTAGATTTTATAAAGAAATAAAATATAACATAAATAAAAAAGGTTCCTATTCATACTTGCCACATCACTAAAATGAGAGGGGGACTTAAAAAAATGTTGACTTTTAAAATAGGGGGACCAAAAAGCTGAGTTTTAAAATAGGGGGACTAAAAGTTTAAAAATTTCAAAATAGGGGGACCAAAAGTGCATTTAAGCCTTTAGTTTATTTTTAAGGATAATTTTGTCACTATAATCTATCATATTATCTCTCATATTATTTTTACACTAAATACAAGTAAATGTAGGTAAATGTAAGAATTTTGTATATAGAGAATTCAAATCCAGAATACACCGCAATGCAACTTATTCACCAAAATCGGATTAAATGAAAAAATAAAAATAATAGGTCCCACCGAGAATTGAACTCGGGTTACTAGATTCAGAGTCTAATGTCCTAACCGCTAGACCATGGGACCTCGCTTGTTAACTGAAACAATATTATATTACATATAGAAATAACACCTATCATTCATTCAAGTTCCTTCTTCGTTACCGTAACCATAACAAACGAACGAACAGTAGCAACCAACTGTTATCATCTCTTATCCATTCTTAATTCCCACAATCAACAACAACAATGTTTCTTTCATGTCAAAAACACACCCTTTACTTTCATTCTTCTTCTATCCACTCCTCAAAAAACCCAAAACTCACCATTATCATTAATTGTCATAACCCAAATGAACAACAACACCCTATTCCCAGAACACAAAATTCAAAATCAACATCATTTCTCATTCAACACCTTTCACAAAAAAACAACACTACTCACCCTTCACCCACTGAGTTACAAGACTCAACACCCCATGAAGAAAAAATCAAACTTTTAGAACTTTCTTTAGTAAGAAAAAGAACCCCTCAATTTCCTGGTTCAATTTATGCTCAATCTCCTAGTGATCCTGATGTGGGTTCTTCTCTCCCTCCTCTTCGTACCCTTTTTCGATCCGCCGATGAAGAAGAGGAAGAGATGATTATGCAAGCTCTTGAGATTCGTAGGAAGGTTACTCAAGAGGTTTTTAAAGATGCAATGCGAAAGGGTAAATTTGGTATTACTTATAGTACTAATTTGGTTGATAGGTTGGGTGGTTTCATTGATTATGTTATGATTGAAGCTGCTAATTTGAAAAGATTACCGGAATATTCCAACTCCACTTTTAATTTACGCGCCAAAACTGTTATTGAAGATTCACAAGTTGTGCCACTTATCAGGTATTAGTGTTAGTTTTTAATGTTTTCAAGTTGTTGGTAAGGTGTTTGATTTATTGTCAATGTGAAACCATTAAACCGAATTAACTTGTTATTTGTGTAATGTTATTAGCTTTTTTTTGAAGTGTTTGTATTTTGATTGTGTATTTGTTTAAATGTGTAGATGGTTGAAGCATAATTCACTATCGTATCCAGAGATAGCTAAGCTTATTTTGATGTCAAGAGGGAAACTTGAGTCCATAAGGAACCGTGTTGAATGGTTGAAGTCGGTGCTGGTTAAGGGAGATTATATTGGTGATGCAATGTTGAAGAGTGGAGATGATTTTTTGCTACGGAGCGATGCAGAGTTGGATGAGATTGTTGAGTATTTAGTGTCGAATGGAGTTAGGAGGGAATGGATGGGTTTTGTTTTGAGTCGGTGTCCAAAGTTGTTATCTTATAGCTTGGAAGAAGTGAAGACTCGCGTGCAGTTCTATCTGGATATGGGTTTAGATGAGAAGGATTTTGGCACAATGGTTTTTGATTTTCCTAAAGCACTCGGTCACTATACTCTTGAAGAAATGCACCGAAAGGTACATTAATCTTTAACAAACTTTGTAGGGTTGAAGTCACGTTATAATATATCCCGGTTGTTTTCTCTCATAATTTGATTGTTTATTCAGCTTTAGTAGTATGTGTGTTGGTAATTGTTTCTGACATAAAGTATGATGCAACAATTGTAAATTTCAGGTTGATTACTTGAAAGAATTCGGACTTGAAAGTAAGGATGTTGGTAAGTTGCTTGCATTTAGGCCAGAATTGATGGCGTGCAGCATTGAAGAACGGTGGCAACCTCTTGTTAAGTATCTGTACTATTATGGGATTACCCGAGAAGGGATGAGGAGAATGCTTATCATTAAACCAATGGTCTTTTGCATTGACTTGGAGATGAATATTGTGCCAAAGGTATATAAAAACTTTTGTTACATATTTTAAATATTGATGCATCTAGTAGATAAAATTCCAATGGTTTCTGCATTGTTTTCTCATGATAATACTGACAATTTTGTTACATATTTTATTTTGAAGGTAAAGTTTTTCCAGGACTTAGGGGTTCGTAATGAAGGGATTGCCAACATGCTTGTCAAATTTCCTCCTCTACTCACTTACAGCTTTTACAAGAAGATTAGGCCTGTGGTTTGTCCTTTTCCTTTCCAGCTTCAAAGTTTGTTTCCATTAATTTATTTTTCGAAAGCCTCACCAATACAATAGTTGTGTTTTCTTATTTTTGTACACATTAAACTACCTCCAAAAATGACAAGCTGACGGCGAGTCATAAATAAGAATATGTGCATTGAGTGCTACTTGTTCTTCCTGTCATGTGGGAGTGATTGTCTTTGTGTCGTTTAGACATGATTAGTTTTCCGCCATAATTTTCAATATATTAGCTAATTTAGAGGTCTCAATTAACTAATCTGCTGAATTTGCATGTTGTATAGGTCATATTCTTGATGACCAAGGCTGGAGTCACTGAAGAATCTATTGGAAAGGTTATTGCTCTTGGACCTCAACTCTTGGGATGCAGCATAGTACATAAGCTCGAAGTAAACGTAAAATATTATTTGTCTCTTGGCATATGTCTTCGGCAACTTGGTGAAATGATTGCTGATTTCCCGATGCTGCTCAGATACAATATAGATGTTCTCCGTCCTAAGTATACGTATTTGCGGAGAACCATGGTTCGAACTTTGCCAGATCTCATTGAGTTTCCAAGGTATCACAGTGATATTTTTACCATAGATGCATAATTTTTAAAATCTTGTATGATTCTTAATGTTTTTTATTCCAATGCATTTCCAACTTCAAATATCCGAATCACTTGCTGTTATCAGGTTTTTCAGCTATTCTCTTGAGGGTCGAATTATCCCAAGACACAAGGTTCTGGCGGAGAATCAGATTAATGTCAAGCTAAAATGCATGTTAGCTTGCACAGATGAAGAATTTGACAAAATGGTCAAGAATATGATTAGAAAACGCAACAAATTTCAATCTTCTGTCATGAAGGTGAATACCACTCATCCCCAATCTCTCAGTACGGGGGATATTACTACCCCCCAGACGTAAAAAGAAAAATGTCTGGAAAACAAAACGTGGTTTAGTTTTCAAGAGGTGAAGCAACATAGTGATTTTACCACATTAGCTTCATTGATCAGACAAGTAATTGTCATAAAATCATAATTGTTCTTCTCGAAGATGGAGTGCTAAATGAGCTTACAATTTGTCATTCGCCGCCTCATTTGTGAAGATATAATTGCTGCGGAATGTGCAAATGAAACATGCCACTGTGGAGTGTACCAATGAATAGAATTGTGGAGGGTGGAGACATGACCTGTGTACTTCTTGCAACGTCTAAAGATGGTTTAAGGTATATGCTCATTCATACCACACTTTAGATGTTAATGTTATTCTTGTTATTATGTTTATTTTTGTCAAACAACCCCTGTTATTAAGGGTCTGTTTGTATTTACTTATTTGAGTTTATTTATCGGCATAGTTACTTGTGTGACTATTTGAGAGAGCTTATGAAAAGTGGAAATAGCTTATGACATGTACATCTCCATAAATTATTTTCAGATCATTTTCAAAAGCTGTCAAGATTATTATAAGCATTTCAATTTATAGTTTATATGAGAACAATTTGATTTTTTTTTTTTTGGTTGAGAATTTTGAATTTATTTTATCATTTGTTATAAGCATTTATATGATAAACACTTTCGCTATGCATTTAATTAAACAGTTTATCCAAACAGAGGCTAATTCAAGTTTTGCTCATCTTTTCTCTTGATCTTTAGATTTATTTTTTTCTCCCTGATAGGAACAAGGGCACACTTGAGTACTTGACTTTTGTGCAATGCAGTAATCTCTGACTAACAAAATTATCGCCTGCGGTTAACATTCTTGCCTTGAGTCCTCTCTACTAGCTGAACATTAACTTCAACTTACCTCCTGAAAGATCAACACTCAAATTTTTATATGAAACCCTTTTAAATCTATCTTCCTCAACATTTCTGTGAACAGCAATATTGATAGTTTGGTACAAGCTTTATGAGTACACAAAATTCCTCACGCTGCTGCTTTTTTTACGGAAGACTATGGATATCATTCTAAAGGCATTAGAAATATATGCTGATCTTAATCAGTTTTGTTCATAAATAACATGGCGATCTCTGGATTATGTTTTTCTAATCTGTTATGGGTCATCCCAAAGTTTTTCTGTCGATAAAGCCATAAAGGATGATTATTCCAATGTTAGTAATATTTTTATTTGGCAAGTCACATTAGTTATATAACTTTGCAGATTTGACTGGTTTATATAGGGTTGGTTGAACAAAGCTGGTCTGGAGTATTTGATTGATGATTTTGTCTCATTAGTTTGTATTTTCATACTAGGCTTAGTGTTTTATCAGACAGTTTATTTTTCATTTACAAAAGCTTACTATTTTTTCGTACTTTTACCTTGTTAAATTTTTTTTATGATAGAATGAAATGAAATGCCTTTTTTTTTTTTTTATCAAGTAGTCTAGTGGCTAGAAATTTCACCCTTAAAATGGATAAGTGGGATGACCGGGGTTCGAACTCCGACCCCCTATTGTCTTATCAATTGAGCTAAGTTCACGAGACAAATGAAATGTCTCTACCAAGCTATGGTTACGAAGATGCATTTAACTATCATCTTTAGTAAATGTGAGAGTACTTTTTTTTATATATATAATTATAATTAAGACTGTATAATACTTTTTTTAATATAATTTAATCTGTACATATAATATAAAGTTATTCATCATTTCATCATGTTAAAACCTCTTTCATTAAACAGCATATGTTTTAATTAGGGGTGTAAGTGGATCAAAAAAATCCAATTAAACTGACGATCCAAACCAATTCAAACCGAAAAAAACCGATGTTTATGGTTCGGATTCAAAACCGAATCGAACCAATTAAAAACCGACGTGGTTTGGTTCGGTTCTCGGATTCAATTTTTAAAAACCGAGGAACCAATGAACCGAACCAATAGGTATATTATTAATCATATATTTATTTAATATTAACCATATATATATATATATTTAATGTTCTAAATTCTACCTATGCATATACCGTTTCAATATTCAAATTAAAAATAAATTCAATGTTCTATATTATATATATATATATATATATATATATATATATTTCAATTTATTATTTCATGATGGTGCTTTGACGATTCAAGTGGAAAAAAAATTGAAATTTTATTTTAGTTTGTTTTTCTACTTGATGTTAAACTTATGAACTTAATTTTATGGTTGTATTTTGTATTAAAAATATATGGATTGTATTTTGTCAACTTTGTATAATTAAAATGTGTTTGAAAACCAATTAAAGTATGGTGTATGGTGATAATTGATCACATAAGTGTTACGTGTGATTAAAAAAATTATAGCAGGATATCGAATAAAAAATAATAGTACGAAAAATATTGCAAAAAAAATAAATTACAAAACTGATCAAAGTATCCGAACCAAACCGATTAGTTTGGTTCGGTTTCATTTTTCAAAAACCGATCCAAACCGAACCAATTGAGTACACATTGGTTCGGACTTTGGATTCATCGAAAACCGATCCAATTACACCCCTAGTTTTAATTACTAAAACAAAGACTCGATAATAAGTAACACTAAACTCAATAATAAAGAATTTACTTTTAGAAAGACTCGATAATAATGAAGTATTTTGCTTTATCCATTTTGTCACAGTATCATATTTTTGGTAATCCAAACTTTTGAAACTCAAATCTCAAACCATTAAGCTGCGCATGGAAAATCCAAGATGGTTATGAGAAAAGAATTACACGTTGTAATTGTATTAATGTAGAGTCACCATTGTCTGTCCGATCAACAATAAACGGTTGAGATTAAAAATATGTTTAAACTATATAGATCAATCAACACTGTCTGATTGCTTCTGAACGGCTAAGATTGCTTCTTACGTGTAACTGTGAAATAGTTATAGCACACAATCCAGATCTTTTGTTATGGCAACGATAGACTTGCCTACTTATTTTAAGGGAATATATGAATGGCAATGGAAACACGCACGAGTTGCATGGATGGTAAAAAACAATCTATTACTTTTCAATTGGTAAAAAGTTAAAACTTAAAACACAGCTGAAAATGTATTTACTTTTCAGTGTATTCACTATCACAATTTTTTCCAAACCAATGGAAATTGCAATGGAGTAACTTTCCCATGTCATGACTATTTCCAAACCAAAAGAAAAATGCTAGTATTACCACAAACAAAATTCTTCTTACAGAAGTCAAACTAATCGACATGTATTGTTCAATGTTAAGAGATAAAAATAATTATGAACGAGAACAAATCTATCAGGTATGAACGGATCAATTTATTCAATTCCAAGCCGGCATATTGAATTTTTCTTAATAAGGGCAAGATCCACCTGCAAAATTTATGGTTTAGGAAATTAAAAAAAAAAAAAAACAGCATTTAAAAATAAGAACACATTGATCAAGTTTTATATACTTAAATAGACCAAATAAACAGCGGTTTAATCAAGCTCAAAATGCCGCAAATTGCCTTGTGTCCAAAGAGATCTCTGATGTTATCTATCCCGTACATTATCATAGTTGGCCTGTTTTCAGGTAAAATAACAACATCAATTCAGCAATGTCCTTCAACAATACTTGTCAATTCATTTCTGTTAACGACAATTATGGGGTTCTCAGTATTTTGTTCTCACCTTTCAAGAGAAAGGCCCCATGCAATAACTTGGACATCTTCAGGAAGTCCCATCGGCCGCAACATTTCAGGTCTAAACATGCCAGAGTTTCCTACCTCTACCCATCTTTTAAGGCCTTCATGATAACTGTAATAACATCACTTGATTTAATAAGTAATGTCTTAGGATATCCATTATCCAGATAACGCCATGCCAAATAATCATATTACAGAAAGAGTCACCTGAAAATCTCCATGCTAGGTTCTGTGTATGGATTGTAAGCAGGTTTGAATTTCAGCTTGGTCACACCTGAACTCAATAAATAATTTATTTGTCTAAGATCGATAACAGATTAAATGTACTCTTAAAGCCTATCTTTAATAAACTTAGCTTTCGCCAAATCATTTACCAATCAAACTTACATTCAAAATTTAAACCCTGTAAAGTTTTTCATTATAAGAGATCATTACCTAAGCGTGAGAAGAAGTCGTGTAGAACTCCCATTAAGTCATGGAGAGAGAGTCCTCGATCGCATACAAGGCCTGAATTGACATGCAAAAACATGGGAATCACAATAATCAATAATTTGTTGAATTTTTTTTTATTCTGAGAATAAAGCACTGCCACGTCAAACAAATGATGTGAAAAAATATATTCCAGTAATTCCCCGTCCCCTCTTTAATATGATGTGGAAAAAATCATAACTCGACCAAAGTTGAATCATTTTCTTTTGTAAGAATATGAACACATTAAGAACTAAAACCCTAAGCCTAGTCTTAAAATCCCACAAATACCTTCTATCTGGTGGAACTCAGCAAGATGTGTACGATCAACTGCTTCATTTCGGAATACACGATCTATAGAGAAATATTTTTTCGGAGAGAATGGTTTCTGCAAAGACATTAAAAAACGACACCAAAAAATTAATGATAGCTATAATGAAGAGCAGGAACTTGGAAAGTATAATCACTTATCGCTGTGGAAGTAAGGACAAGGCAAAACCAGAATACTTCTAGAAAGAAATATAATGATAATAGGAAGCCCAACGACCCCAAGCAAAACACAATCATATGTATTCACAAAAACACGACACAAGTACAAACCTTTGCCAGCTGATAAAGCATCCTGGAAGAAACAGCCGTTGTGTGGGTTCGCATAACGTTTTTTTTTGCTTCCTCTATTTTCCAGTCGCATGCATATCTACCAAAGAATAAATAGTAACGTTACCGTCAGAAAGCAATTTGGAACTTATCTGTCTACCGATAAATAGCCTACGTTAGAAAATGTATTGAGCATGCTCAAAGCTCATACCCCCTAGACTCATAACCACCAGATTTATGAATTTGCTTCACCCGCTGAACATAATCTTCAGGAAGTTTCTTTGTTGTTGAAGGAGCTGCAGATGTGTAACATGTACTCAAGATGGATGCAAAGAAAATTTGACTAAAATTGAAAATAAAAATAAAGATTTTACTAACTTTCCAAAAAGAATGTGTCATGTGAATCACGAGCTGGGTGTTGTTGGGGCTGGAACAAAGAATCGAAGTTCCAGAAGCTGCCATTTAAAACATTCAGATGTAAAGTTTACAGTGAGATCAGAGATGTGCCGATACTTGCCATACTACACACAATGAATGTAATCTCTTGAATTTCAATATTTTGAAAGACAAAATCTAGCACCAAATTAACATAAACAAGCAAGAATCAAGGGATCATGCAGAGTAACAAAATGATTCATGGAATACAGAAAACGATTATAATTTTATAAGAGTTACTTTAATCATGATACTCTGATGCATTAATTTAAAACAACAAAGTTTCTTTTCATGACCACAGGTCACTACTGAAGGAACCTTTCCGAGAACATGGGGCGATCTCAATCATAAAAAATAAAATTTGCTACGTTAGCCTCTCACCATCATTAAAATCAAAGATTTAGCAAACTCCTTAATTATTCCACAATCTCACTCTATATCTGCAGAAACAGACTAGAGTGTACCAATTCACCGTACCAAGATTTTGGATTCGACTTTCATATTTTAGGGCCCGTTTGGCCTAGCTTATTTTTGAGCTTATGCAATTTTTATGTATTATTAACAGCTTATGTATATATTTTATAGCTTAATTTTCACTAGTTTGAACTTATAAAATAGCATAAAACCTACTTTATATTGCATAAGCTCAAAAATAAGTTAGGCCAAACAGGCCCTTAGTCTACATGCAAGCCTGCAACTACCAAGCCTATCCAAAAGTTTGAGATTTATTTGATCATCAGTTCTACTAAGGATTTTATTAAAGGTGTCCGGCAGCAAAAACATCCAAACATTTGATTTTTCATTTGCTTGCTTGAAAGCAAGCATCCTTAAAGAGCACCCAGTTTGATTTATTTATTTGGGGGGTTTACAAAGCTTTACGTTGGAACTTTGAGAGTCTTTTTTCTACAACTATTACTCTTTAACTCTATGACATTGTTAAATTTATTATTTATACATTGTGTGCATACTTCACGAATCAAGAAAGTCACTAGGACTGGACTAGTGTTGAGGGGTTTGCATAGTTTATATGAGATCATACGTTCAAATCCTATGAAGCACGTCGGATTAGGCATGTCCGGTGTCGGACACGCATCGGTGTTGGACACTAACACGACACTGACACTTATAATTACATTGAATTGTGTCATTTTCTCAAATTATTATCGGTGTCGACGTGTCAGTGTACGTGTCATGTCTAGTGTCCGTGTCTGTGCCTCATAGTTCCAATCTCATTTCCACAATTGCACACCAAAATAAAAAATCACAAACACTAGAAAGGTATTGACACAGAAACAATCATTACCTGCTCTCAACATAATTATTTGTGGGCATCTCCTCAAACCTGCATCATTAAATTATCATTACAAAATGTTAATCTCAAAAGTTGAAACAAATATTTGCCACAAAAGACATCAGGCTTCCACATGAAAAGTATAAGACTTACCCCATACAAAGGAAAATCTGTTTTATTTGAGACCGTACCTGAAAATGGAAAAGGTCCACAACTATTAAATACACAATGATAAAATATGTTCAGGATGAAAACATAATCAACAACATAGGGTTCACTTTTTTTGTAAGCTCAACTTGTTGTGTCTTCTGTATTGGCTGCATTTTTTATGAAATAAACTTTGCTGCAGGATGTGGGATAAGATGCCATAACATCGTATCCGGCTTTTGGTTATGTGCCCGTGCGTGTTCTATTTAAGGAAATCGTGTTTCTCTCTCATGAATCATATCTGACAAATTTAATCACGTTTTTAATCAAGCTTATTATGAGGATCATCATTTAATACTTCAGATCCTGGTCAAGCTTACTTTTATGAAGAATCTCCTTGGAGTATATTTATGGAAAGAATCTATTGTAATTAATGTGGTCAAATGGCTTGAGTCAAACAAATCAAGCTCATGATTAACTCTGATCAAGGACCTTTGCTGGAGTATTTAAAGGAAGGAGCTAAACCTAGTTTCTTCACCGAAACTAATATATCAAAATGTAGACTTTTAGGGTTTTGTGTCTTTGTAAGCCTTGTGCTTTATTTGTGAGCCTCTCTAGTATCATCTTGATGCTTTTGTAGGACTGTGTTTTTTGAATTGTAACTCTGTAGTTTCTCCAAAGCTTTTAAGCATGGAGTATGGTTGTTTCTTGTACATCACTCTAAGCCTTTAGGTATGAGTGGTTTAGTTTCTAGGAGTGTGACTCCATATTTGTGTTTTGAAATCCTTGCTGTTTGTAAGGTTGTAAGGAAGTGAGATCAGATATATCTCAGATCTAGGCTAGGACCCTAGGTTATAGACAATAGGGGAGTTGCTAGATGGAAAGGGCATAACTTGCGGGTTGTTGTCATCAGTCTAGGGCTATTGCTTATTGGACATCTTCCTGGATTGGTATCCCCCAGATTAGGGCTTGTTTAAGCGCCGAACTGGGTTAACAAATATCCCGTGTTCTTTTACTTGCTTTCAGATATTTGTTTTATTTATCTTGAGATTTACGCAGTAGGATGCTATAGCATTGTATACAGCATTACGTTTCAGGGTTAAGAAGCTATAGCATTGTATCCCACATCTTATACAGCGTGCTAGAAATTTCAATTGGCATCAGAGCTGGCACCCTAACATATTTGGGTGAGATTCATGAATATTTTCTGGCTTTATGGACAAGGAAGAAGAAGATGTTGTTATAGTTTGTAATATAATGCATGCATTCAGGGGGAATAATTGTCTTATAATATGGCATTGAGGGGGAGAAACATGTGATAGGTGTTGTTTGTGCATGATCTCTGTGCTGGTAAGTAGTCTCTTTCATAGCAATATGGTGACTGTTTACTTAGAATCACTTTCATAGAAATATGGTGATTGGGTCTCTTTCATAGCAATATGGTGACCTAGGTAGCTACATTCATAGCAATAAGGGTAGCTTTTTGACTGCACAAATGCTGTTGTATGCTCAAGTTGAGGGGGAGCATATGTTTTGATGTTGAGGGGGAGTGCCTCTATGTTGTGATGTTATGCAGAATGTTGAAGCATCCTGTTTGCCTATGTTGAGAAAAAGAAATGTAGTTGAAGTATCTGTTTAAGTATCTGTATGGTCATTATTTGTTTTAGCCAAAAATTTGCCAAAGGGGGAGTTTGTTGAGTCTTCTGTATTGGCTGCATTTTTGGTGAAATAAACTTTGCTGCAGGATGTAGGATAAGATGCCATAACATCGTATCCGGCTTTTGGTTATGTGCGCGTGCGTGTTCTATTTAAGGAAATCGTGTTTCTCTCTCATGAATCATATCTGACACATTTAATCACGTTTTTAATCAAGCTTATTATGAGGATCATCATTTAATACTTCAGATCCTGGTCAAGCTTACTTTTATGAAGAATCTCCTTTGAGTATATTTATGGAAAGAATCTATTGTAATTAATGTGGTCAAATGGCTTGAGTCAAACAAATCAAGCTCATGATTAACTCTGATCAAGGACCTTTGCTGGAGTATTTAAAGGAAGGAGCTAAACCTAGTTTCTTCACCGAAACCAATATATCAAAATGTAGACTTTTAGGGTTTCGTGTCTTTGTAAGCCTTGTGCTTTATTTGTGAGCCTCTCTAGTATCATCTTGATGCTTTTGTAGGACTGTGTTTTTTGAATTGTAACTCTGTAGTTTCTCCAAAGCTTTTAAGCATGGAGTATGGTTGTTTCTTGTACATCACTCTAAGCCTTTAGGTATGAGTGGTTTAGTTTCTAGGAGTGTGACTCCATATTTGTGTTTTGAAATCCTTGCTGTTTGTAAGGTTGTAAGGAAGTGAGATCAGATATATCTCAGATCTAGGCTAGGACCCTAGGTTATAGACAATAGGGGAGTTGCTAGATGGAAAGGGCATAACTTGCGGGTTGTTGTCATCAGTCTAGGGCTGTTGCTTATTGGACATCTTCCTGGATTGGTATCCCCCAGATTAGGGCTTGTTTAAGCGCCGAACTGGGTTAACAAATATCCCGTGTTCTTTTACTTGCTTTCAGATATTTGTTTTATTTATCTTGAGATTTACGCAGTAGGATGCTATAGCATTGTATACAGCATTACGTTTCAGGGTTAAGAAGCTATAGCATTGTATCCCTTATCTTATACAGCGTGCTAGAAATTTCAATTGGCATCAGAGCTGGCACCCTAACATATTTGGGTGAGATTCATGAATATTTTCTGGCTTTATGGACAAGGAAGAAGAAGATGTTGTTATAGTTTGTAATATAATGCATGCATTCAGGGGGAATAATTGTCTTATAATATGGCATTGAGGGGGAGAAACATGTGATAGGTGTTGTTTGTGCATGATCTCTGTGCTGGTAAGTAGTCTCTTTCATAGCAATATGGTGACTGTTTACTTAGAATCACTTTCATAGAAATATGGTGATTGGGTCTCTTTCATAGCAATATGGTGACCTAGGTAGCTACATTCATAGCAATAAGGGTAGCTTTTTGACTGCACAAATGCTGTTGTATGCTCAAGTTGAGGGGGAGCATATGTTTTGATGTTGAGGGGAAGTGCCTCTATGCTGTGATGTTATGCAGAATGTTGAAGCATCCAGTTTGCCTATGTTGAGAAAAAGAAATGTAGTTGAAGTATCTGTTTAAGTATCTGTATGGTCATTATTTGTTTTAGCCAAAAATTTGCCAAAGGGGGAGTTTGTTGAGTCTTCTGTATTGGCTGCATTTTTGGTGAAATAAACTTTGCTGCAGGATGTGGGATAAGATGCCATAACATCGTATCCGGCTTTTGGTTATGTGCGCGTGCGTGTTCTATTTAAGGAAATCGTGTTTCTCTCTCATGAATCATATCTGACACATTTAATCACGTTTTTAATCAAGCTTATTATGAGGATCATCATTTAATACTTCAGATCCTGGTCAAGCTTACTTTTATGAAGAATCTCCTTTGAGTATATTTATGGAAAGAATCTATTGTAATTAATGTGGTCAAATGGCTTGAGTCAAACAAATCAAGCTCATGATTAACTCTGATCAAGGACCTTTGCTGGAGTATTTAAAGGAAGGAGCTAAACCTAGTTTCTTCACCGAAACCAATATATCAAAATGTAGACTTTTAGGGTTTCGTGTCTTTGTAAGCCTTGTGCTTTATTTGTGAGCCTCTCTAGTATCATCTTGATGCTTTTGTAGGACTGTGTTTTTTGAATTGTAACTCTGTAGTTTCTCCAAAGCTTTTAAGCATGGAGTGTGGTTGTTTCTTGTACATCACTCTAAGCCTTTAGGTATGAGTGGTTTAGTTTCTAGGAGTGTGACTCCATATTTGTGTTTTGAAATCCTTGCTGTTTCTAAGGTTGTAAGGAAGTGAGATCAGATATATCTCAGATCTAGGCTAGGACCCTAGGTTATAGACAATAGGGGAGTTGCTAGATGGAAAGGGCATAACTTGCGGGTTGTTGTCATCAGTCTAGGACTATTGCTTATTGGACATCTTCCTGGATTGGTATCCCCCAGATTAGGGCTTGTTTAAGCGCCAAACTGGGTTAACAAATATCCCGTGTTCTTTTACTTGCTTTCAGATATTTGTTTTCTTTATCTTGAGATTTACGCAGTAGGATGCTATAGCATTGTATACAGCATTACGTTTCAGGGTTAAGAAGCTATAGCATTGTATCCCACATCTTATACAGCGTGCCAGAAATTTCAATTGGCATCAGAGCTGGCACCCTAACATATTTGGGTGAGATTCATGAATATTTTCTGGCTTTATGGACAAGGAAGAAGAAGATGTTGTTATAGTTTGTAATATAATGCATGCATTCAGGGGGAATAATTGTCTTATAATATGGCATTAAGGGGGAGAAACATGTGATAGGTGTTGTTTGTGCATGATCTCTGTGCTGGTAAGTAGTCTCTTTCATAGCAATATGGTGACTGTTTACTTAGAATCACTTTCAAAGAAATATGGTGATTGGGTCTCTTTCATAGCAATATGGTGACCTAGGTAGCTACATTCATAGCAATATGGGTAGCTTTTTGACTGCACAAATGCTGTTGTATGCTCAAGTTGAGGGGGAGCATATGTTTTGATGTTGAGGGGGATTGCCTCTATGTTGTGATGTTATGCAGAATGTTGAAGCATCCAGTTTGCCTATGTTGAGAAAAAGAAATGTAGTTGAAGTATCTGTTTAAGTATCTGTATGGTCATTATTTGTTTTAGCCAAAAATTTGCCAAAGGGGGAGTTTGTTGAGTCTTCTGTATTGGCTGCATTTTTGGTGAAATAAACTTTGCTGCAGGATGTGGGATAAGATGCCATAACATCGTATCCGGCTTTTGGTTATGTGCGCGTGCGTGTTCTATTTAAGGAAATCGTGTTTCTCTCTCATGAATCATATCTGACACATTTAATCACGTTTTTAATCAAGCTTATTATGAGGATCATCATTTAATACTTCAGATCCTGGTCAAACTTACTTTTATGAAGAATCTCCTTTGAGTATATTTATGGAAAGAATCTATTGTAATTAATGTGGTCAAATGGCTTGAGTCAAACAAATCAAGCTCATGATTAACTCTGATCAAGGACCTTTGCTGGAGTATTTAAAGGAAGGAGCTAAACCTAGTTTCTTCACCGAAACCAATATATCAAAATGTAGACTTTTAGGGTTTCGTGTCTTTGTAAGCCTTGTGCTTTATTTGTGAGCCTCTCTAGTATCATCTTGATGCTTTTGTAGGACTGTGTTTTTTGAATTGTAACTCTGTAGTTTCTCCAAAGCTTTTAAGCATGGAGTATGGTTGTTTCTTGTACATCACTCTAAGCCTTTAGGTATGAGTGGTTTAGTTTCTAGGAGTGTGACTCCATATTTGTGTTTTGAAATCCTTGCTGTTTGTAAGGTTGTAAGGAAGTGAGATCAGATATATCTCAGATCTAGGCTAGGACCCTAGGTTATAGACAATAGGGGAGTTGCTAGATGGAAAGGGCATAACTTGCGGGTTGTTGTCATCAGTCTAGGGCTGTTGCTTATTGGACATCTTCCTGGATTGGTATCCCCCAGATTAGGGCTTGTTTAAGCGCCGAACTGGGTTAACAAATATCCCGTGTTCTTTTACTTGCTTTCAGATATTTGTTTTATTTATCTTGAGATTTACGCAGTAGGATGCTATAGCATTGTATACAGCATTACGTTTCAGGGTTAAGAAGCTATAGCATTGTATCCCTTATCTTATACAGCGTGCTAGAAATTTCAATTGGCATCAGAGCTGGCACCCTAACATATTTGGGTGAGATTCATGAATATTTTCTGGCTTTATGGACAAGGAAGAAGAAGATGTTGTTATAGTTTGTAATATAATGCATGCATTCAGGGGGAATAATTGTCTTATAATATGGCATTGAGGGGGAGAAACATGTGATAGGTGTTGTTTGTGCATGATCTCTGTGCTGGTAAGTAGTCTCTTTCATAGCAATATGGTGACTGTTTACTTAGAATCACTTTCATAGAAATATGGTGATTGGGTCTCTTTCATAGCAATATGGTGACCTAGGTAGCTACATTCATAGCAATAAGGGTAGCTTTTTGACTGCACAAATGCTGTTGTATGCTCAAGTTGAGGGGGAGCATATGTTTTGATGTTGAGGGGAAGTGCCTCTATGCTGTGATGTTATGCAGAATGTTGAAGCATCCAGTTTGCCTATGTTGAGAAAAAGAAATGTAGTTGAAGTATCTGTTTAAGTATCTGTATGGTCATTATTTGTTTTAGCCAAAAATTTGCCAAAGGGGGAGTTTGTTGAGTCTTCTGTATTGGCTGCATTTTTGGTGAAATAAACTTTGCTGCAGGATGTGGGATAAGATGCCATAACATCGTATCCGGCTTTTGGTTATGTGCGCGTGCGTGTTCTATTTAAGGAAATCGTGTTTCTCTCTCATGAATCATATCTGACACATTTAATCACGTTTTTAATCAAGCTTATTATGAGGATCATCATTTAATACTTCAGATCCTGGTCAAGCTTACTTTTATGAAGAATCTCCTTTGAGTATATTTATGGAAAGAATCTATTGTAATTAATGTGGTCAAATGGCTTGAGTCAAACAAATCAAGCTCATGATTAACTCTGATCAAGGACCTTTGCTGGAGTATTTAAAGGAAGGAGCTAAACCTAGTTTCTTCACCGAAACCAATATATCAAAATGTAGACTTTTAGGGTTTCGTGTCTTTGTAAGCCTTGTGCTTTATTTGTGAGCCTCTCTAGTATCATCTTGATGCTTTTGTAGGACTGTGTTTTTTGAATTGTAACTCTGTAGTTTCTCCAAAGCTTTTAAGCATGGAGTGTGGTTGTTTCTTGTACATCACTCTAAGCCTTTAGGTATGAGTGGTTTAGTTTCTAGGAGTGTGACTCCATATTTGTGTTTTGAAATCCTTGCTGTTTCTAAGGTTGTAAGGAAGTGAGATCAGATATATCTCAGATCTAGGCTAGGACCCTAGGTTATAGACAATAGGGGAGTTGCTAGATGGAAAGGGCATAACTTGCGGGTTGTTGTCATCAGTCTAGGACTATTGCTTATTGGACATCTTCCTGGATTGGTATCCCCCAGATTAGGGCTTGTTTAAGCGCCAAACTGGGTTAACAAATATCCCGTGTTCTTTTACTTGCTTTCAGATATTTGTTTTCTTTATCTTGAGATTTACGCAGTAGGATGCTATAGCATTGTATACAGCATTACGTTTCAGGGTTAAGAAGCTATAGCATTGTATCCCACATCTTATACAGCGTGCCAGAAATTTCAATTGGCATCAGAGCTGGCACCCTAACATATTTGGGTGAGATTCATGAATATTTTCTGGCTTTATGGACAAGGAAGAAGAAGATGTTGTTATAGTTTGTAATATAATGCATGCATTCAGGGGGAATAATTGTCTTATAATATGGCATTAAGGGGGAGAAACATGTGATAGGTGTTGTTTGTGCATGATCTCTGTGCTGGTAAGTAGTCTCTTTCATAGCAATATGGTGACTGTTTACTTAGAATCACTTTCAAAGAAATATGGTGATTGGGTCTCTTTCATAGCAATATGGTGACCTAGGTAGCTACATTCATAGCAATATGGGTAGCTTTTTGACTGCACAAATGCTGTTGTATGCTCAAGTTGAGGGGGAGCATATGTTTTGATGTTGAGGGGGATTGCCTCTATGTTGTGATGTTATGCAGAATGTTGAAGCATCCAGTTTGCCTATGTTGAGAAAAAGAAATGTAGTTGAAGTATCTGTTTAAGTATCTGTATGGTCATTATTTGTTTTAGCCAAAAATTTGCCAAAGGGGGAGTTTGTTGAGTCTTCTGTATTGGCTGCATTTTTGGTGAAATAAACTTTGCTGCAGGATGTGGGATAAGATGCCATAACATCGTATCCGGCTTTTGGTTATGTGCGCGTGCGTGTTCTATTTAAGGAAATCGTGTTTCTCTCTCATGAATCATATCTGACACATTTAATCACGTTTTTAATCAAGCTTATTATGAGGATCATCATTTAATACTTCAGATCCTGGTCAAACTTACTTTTATGAAGAATCTCCTTTGAGTATATTTATGGAAAGAATCTATTGTAATTAATGTGGTCAAATGGCTTGAGTCAAACAAATCAAGCTCATGATTAACTCTGATCAAGGACCTTTGCTGGAGTATTTAAAGGAAGGAGCTAAACCTAGTTTCTTCACCGAAACCAATATATCAAAATGTAGACTTTTAGGGTTTCGTGTCTTTGTAAGCCTTGTGCTTTATTTGTGAGCCTCTCTAGTATCATCTTGATGCTTTTGTAGGACTGTGTTTTTTGAATTGTAACTCTGTAGTTTCTCCAAAGCTTTTAAGCATGGAGTATGGTTGTTTCTTGTACATCACTCTAAGCCTTTAGGTATGAGTGGTTTAGTTTCTAGGAGTGTGACTCCATATTTGTGTTTTGAAATCCTTGCTGTTCGTAAGGTTGTAAGGAAGTGAGATCAGATATATCTCAGATCTAGGCTAGGACCCTAGGTTATAGACAATAGGGGAGTTGCTAGATGGAAAGGGCATAACTTGCGGGTTGTTGTCATCAGTCTAGGGCTATTGCTTATTGGACATCTTCCTGGATTGGTATCCCCCAGATTAGGGCTTGTTTAAGCGCCGAACTGGGTTAACAAATATCCCGTGTTCTTTTACTTGCTTTCAGATATTTGTTTTATTTATCTTGAGATTTACGCAGTAGGATGCTATAGCATTGTATACAGCATTACGTTTCAGGGTTAAGAAGCTATAGCATTGTATCCCACATCTTATACAGCGTGCTAGAAATTTCAATTGGCATCAGAGCTGGCACCCTAACATATTTGGGTGAGATTCATGAATATTTTCTGGCTTTATGGACAAGGAAGAAGAAGATGTTGTTATAGTTTGTAATATAATGCATGCATTCAGGGGGAATAATTGTCTTATAATATGGCATTGAGGGGGAGAAACATGTGATAGGTGTTGTTTGTGCATGATCTCTGTGCTGGTAAGTAGTCTCTTTCATAGCAATATGGTGACTGTTTACTTAGAATCACTTTCATAGAAATATGGTGATTGGGTCTCTTTCATAGCAATATGGTGACCTAGGTAGCTACATTCATAGCAATAAGGGTAGCTTTTTGACTGCACAAATGCTGTTGTATGCTCAAGTTGAGGGGGAGCATATGTTTTGATGTTGAGGGGGAGTGCCTCTATGTTGTGATGTTATGCAGAATGTTGAAGCATCCAGTTTGCCTATGTTGAGAAAAAGAAATGTAGTTGAAGTATCTGTTTAAGTATCTGTATGGTCATTATTTGTTTTAGCCAAAAATTTGCCAAAGGGGGAGTTTGTTGAGTCTTCTGTATTGGCTGCATTTTTGGTGAAATAAACTTTGCTGCAGGATGTGGGATAAGATGCCATAACATCGTATCCGGCTTTTGGTTATGTGCGCGTGCGTGTTCTATTTAAGGAAATCGTGTTTCTCTCTCATGAATCATATCTGACACATTTAATCACGTTTTTAATCAAGCTTATTATGAGGATCATCATTTAATACTTCAGATCCTGGTCAAACTTACTTTTATGAAGAATCTCCTTTGAGTATATTTATGGAAAGAATCTATTGTAATTAATGTGGTCAAATGGCTTGAGTCAAACAAATCAAGCTCATGATTAACTCTGATCAAGGACCTTTGCTGGAGTATTTAAAGGAAGGAGCTAAACCTAGTTTCTTCACCGAAACCAATATATCAAAATGTAGACTTTTAGGGTTTCGTGTCTTTGTAAGCCTTGTGCTTTATTTGTGAGCCTCTCTAGTATCATCTTGATGCTTTTGTAGGACTGTGTTTTTTGAATTGTAACTCTGTAGTTTCTCCAAAGCTTTTAAGCATGGAGTATGGTTGTTTCTTGTACATCACTCTAAGCCTTTAGGTATGAGTGGTTTAGTTTCTAGGAGTGTGACTCCATATTTGTGTTTTGAAATCCTTGCTGTTCGTAAGGTTGTAAGGAAGTGAGATCAGATATATCTCAGATCTAGGCTAGGACCCTAGGTTATAGACAATAGGGGAGTTGCTAGATGGAAAGGGCATAACTTGCGGGTTGTTGTCATCAGTCTAGGGCTATTGCTTATTGGACATCTTCCTGGATTGGTATCCCCCAGATTAGGGCTTGTTTAAGCGCCGAACTGGGTTAACAAATATCCCGTGTTCTTTTACTTGCTTTCAGATATTTGTTTTATTTATCTTGAGATTTACGCAGTAGGATGCTATAGCATTGTATACAGCATTACGTTTCAGGGTTAAGAAGCTATAGCATTGTATCCCACATCTTATACAGCGTGCTAGAAATTTCAATTGGCATCAGAGCTGGCACCCTAACATATTTGGGTGAGATTCATGAATATTTTCTGGCTTTATGGACAAGGAAGAAGAAGATGTTGTTATAGTTTGTAATATAATGCATGCATTCAGGGGGAATAATTGTCTTATAATATGGCATTGAGGGGGAGAAACATGTGATAGGTGTTGTTTGTGCATGATCTCTGTGCTGGTAAGTAGTCTCTTTCATAGCAATATGGTGACTGTTTACTTAGAATCACTTTCATAGAAATATGGTGATTGGGTCTCTTTCATAGCAATATGGTGACCTAGGTAGCTACATTCATAGCAATAAGGGTAGCTTTTTGACTGCACAAATGCTGTTGTATGCTCAAGTTGAGGGGGAGCATATGTTTTGATGTTGAGGGGGAGTGCCTCTATGTTGTGATGTTATGCAGAATGTTGAAGCATCCAGTTTGCCTATGTTGAGAAAAAGAAATGTAGTTGAAGTATCTGTTTAAGTATCTGTATGGTCATTATTTGTTTTAGCCAAAAATTTGCCAAAGGGGGAGTTTGTTGAGTCTTCTGTATTGGCTGCATTTTTGGTGAAATAAACTTTGCTGCAGGATGTGGGATAAGATGCCATAACATCGTATCCGGCTTTTGGTTATGTGCGCGTGCGTGTTCTATTTAAGGAAATCGTGTTTCTCTCTCATGAATCATATCTGACACATTTAATCACGTTTTTAATCAAGCTTATTATGAGGATCATCATTTAATACTTCAGATCCTGGTCAAGCTTACTTTTATGAAGAATCTCCTTTGAGTATATTTATGGAAAGAATCTATTGTAATTAATGTGGTCAAATGGCTTGAGTCAAACAAATCAAGCTGATGATTAACTCTGATCAAGGACCTTTGCTGGAGTATTTAAAGGAAGGAGCTAAACCTAGTTTCTTCACCGAAACCAATATATCAAAATGTAGACTTTTAGGGTTTCGTGTCTTTGTAAGCCTTGTGCTTTATTTGTGAGCCTCTCTAGTATCATCTTGATGCTTTTGTAGGACTGTGTTTTTTGAATTGTAACTCTGTAGTTTCTCCAAAGCTTTTAAGCATGGAGTATGGTTGTTTCTTGTACATCACTCTAAGCCTTTAGGTATTAGTGGTTTAGTTTCTAGGAGTGTGACTCCATATTTGTGTTTTGAAATCCTTGCTGTTTGTAAGGTTGTAAGGAAGTGAGATCAGATATATCTCAGATCTAGGCTAGGACCCTAGGTTATAGACAATAGGGGAGTTGCTAGATGGAAAGGGCATAACTTGCGGGTTGTTGTCATCAGTCTAGGGCTATTGCTTATTGGACATCTTCCTGGATTGGTATCCCCCAGATTAGGGCTTGTTTAAGCGCCGAACTGGGTTAACAAATATCCCGTGTTCTTTTACTTGCTTTCAGATATTTGTTTTATTTATCTTGAGATTTACGCAGTAGGATGCTATAGCATTGTATACAGCATTACGTTTCAGGGTTAAGAAGCTATAGCATTGTATCCCACATCTTATACAGCGTGCTAGAAATTTCAATTGGCATCAGAGCTGGCACCCTAACATATTTGGGTGAGATTCATGAATATTTTCTGGCTTTATGGACAAGGAAGAAGAAGATGTTGTTATAGTTTGTAATATAATGCATGCATTCAGGGGGAATAATTGTCTTATAATATGGCATTGAGGGGGAGAAACATGTGATAGGTGTTGTTTGTGCATGATCTCTGTGCTGGTAAGTAGTCTCTTTCATAGCAATATGGTGACTGTTTACTTAGAATCACTTTCATAGAAATATGGTGATTGGGTCTCTTTCATAGCAATATGGTGACCTAGGTAGCTACATTCATAGCAATAAGGGTAGCTTTTTGACTGCACAAATGCTGTTGTATGCTCAAGTTGAGGGGGAGCATATGTTTTGATGTTGAGGGGGAGTGCCTCTATGTTGTGATGTTATGCAGAATGTTGAAGCATCCAGTTTGCCTATGTTGAGAAAAAGAAATGTAGTTGAAGTATCTGTTTAAGTATCTGTATGGTCATTATTTGTTTTAGCCAAAAATTTGCCAAAGGGGGAGTTTGTTGAGTCTTCTGTATTGGCTGCATTTTTGGTGAAATAAACTTTGCTGCAGGATGTGGGATAAGATGCCATAACATCGTATCCGGCTTTTGGTTATGTGCGCGTGCGTGTTCTATTTAAGGAAATCGTGTTTCTCTCTCATGAATCATATCTGACACATTTAATCACGTTTTTAATCAAGCTTATTATGAGGATCATCATTTAATACTTCAGATCCTGGTCAAGCTTACTTTTATGAAGAATCTCCTTTGAGTATATTTATGGAAAGAATCTATTGTAATTAATGTGGTCAAATGGCTTGAGTCAAACAAATCAAGCTGATGATTAACTCTGATCAAGGACCTTTGCTGGAGTATTTAAAGGAAGGAGCTAAACCTAGTTTCTTCACCGAAACCAATATATCAAAATGTAGACTTTTAGGGTTTCGTGTCTTTGTAAGCCTTGTGCTTTATTTGTGAGCCTCTCTAGTATCATCTTGATGCTTTTGTAGGACTGTGTTTTTTGAATTGTAACTCTGTAGTTTCTCCAAAGCTTTTAAGCATGGAGTATGGTTGTTTCTTGTACATCACTCTAAGCCTTTAGGTATGAGTGGTTTAGTTTCTAGGAGTGTGACTCCATATTTGTGTTTTGAAATCCTTGCTGTTTGTAAGGTTGTAAGGAAGTGAGATCAGATATATCTCAGATCTAGGCTAGGACCCTAGGTTATAGACAATAGGGGAGTTGCTAGATGGAAAGGGCATAACTTGCGGGTTGTTGTCATCAGTCTAGGGCTATTGCTTATTGGACATCTTCCTGGATTGGTATCCCCCAGATTAGGGCTTGTTTAAGCGCCGAACTGGGTTAACAAATATCCCGTGTTCTTTTACTTGCTTTCAGATATTTGTTTTATTTATCTTGAGATTTACGCAGTAGGATGCTATAGCATTGTATACAGCATTACGTTTCAGGGTTAAGAAGCTATAGCATTGTATCCCACATCTTATACAGCGTGCTAGAAATTTCAATTGGCATCAGAGCTGGCACCCTAACATATTTGGGTGAGATTCATGAATATTTTCTGGCTTTATGGACAAGGAAGAAGAAGATGTTGTTATAGTTTGTAATATAATGCATGCATTCAGGGGGAATAATTGTCTTATAATATGGCATTGAGGGGGAGAAACATGTGATAGGTGTTGTTTGTGCATGATCTCTGTGCTGGTAAGTAGTCTCTTTCATAGCAATATGGTGACTGTTTACTTAGAATCACTTTCATAGAAATATGGTGATTGGGTCTCTTTCATGGCAATATGGTGACCTAGGTAGCTACATTCATAGCAATATGGGTAGCTTTTTGACTACACAAATGCTGTTGTATGCTCAAGTTGAGGGGGAGCATATGTTTTGATGTTGAGGGGGAGTGCCTCTATGTTGTGATGTTATGCAGAATGTTGAAGCATCCAGTTTGCCTATGTTGAGAAAAAGAAATGTAGTTGAAGTATCTGTTTAAGTATCTGTATGGTCATTATTTGTTTTAGCCAAAAATTTGCCAAAGGGGGAGTTTGTTGAGTCTTCTGTATTGGCTGCATTTTTGGTGAAATAAACTTTGCTGCAGGATGTGGGATAAGATGCCATAACATCGTATCCGGCTTTTGGTTATGTGCGCGTGCGTGTTCTATTTAAGGAAATCGTGTTTCTCTCTCATGAATCATATCTGACACATTTAATCACGTTTTTAATCAAGCTTATTATGAGGATCATCATTTAATACTTCAGATCCTGGTCAAGCTTACTTTTATGAAGAATCTCCTTTGAGTATATTTATGGAAAGAATCTATTGTAATTAATGTGGTCAAATGGCTTGAGTCAAACAAATCAAGCTCATGATTAACTCTGATCAAGGACCTTTGCTGGAGTATTTAAAGGAAGGAGCTAAACCTAGTTTCTTCACCGAAACCAATATATCAAAATGTAGACTTTTAGGGTTTCGTGTCTTTGTAAGCCTTGTGCTTTATTTGTGAGCCTCTCTAGTATCATCTTGATGCTTTTGTAGGACTGTGTTTTTTGAATTGCAACTCTGTAGTTTCTCCAAAGCTTTTAAGCATGGAGTATGGTTGTTTCTTGTACATCACTCTAAGCCTTTAGGTATGAGTGGTTTAGTTTCTAGGAGTGTGACTCCATATTTATGTTTTGAAATCCTTGCTGTTTGTAAGGTTGTAAGGAAGTGAGATCAGATATATCTCAGATCTAGGCTAGGACCCTAGGTTATAGACAATAGGGGAGTTGCTAGATGGAAAGGGCATAACTTGCGGGTTGTTGTCATCAGTCTAGGGCTATTGCTTATTGGACATCTTCCTGGATTGGTATCCCCCAGATTAGGGCTTGTTTAAGCGCCGAACTGGGTTAACAAATATCCCGTGTTCTTTTACTTGCTTTCAGATATTTGTTTTATTTATCTTGAGATTTACGCAGTAGGATGCTATAGCATTGTATACAGCATTACGTTTCAGGGTTAAGAAACTATAGCATTGTATCCCACATCTTATACAGCGTGCCAGAAATTTCAATTGGCATCAAAGCTGGCACCCTAACATATTTGGGTGAGATTCATGAATATTTTCTGGCTTTATGGACAAGGAAGAAGAAGATGTTGTTACAGTTTGTAATATAATGCATGCATTCAGGGGGAATAATTGTCTTATAATATGGCATTGAGGGGGAGAAACATGTGATAGGTGTTGTTTGTGCATGATCTCTGTGCTGGTAAGTAGTCTCTTTCATAGCAATATGGTGACTGTTTACTTAGAATCACTTTCATAGAAATATGGTGATTGGGTCTCTTTCATGGCAATATGGTGACCTAGGTAGCTACATTCATAGCAATATGGGTAGCTTTTTGACTGCACAAATGCTGTTGTATGCTCAAGTTGAGGGGGAGCATATGTTTTGATGTTGAGGGGGAGTGCCTCTATGTTGTGATGTTATGCAGAATGTTGAAGCATCCAGTTTGCCTATGTTGAGAAAAAGAAATGTAGTTGAAGTATCTGTTTAAGTATCTGTATGGTCATTATTTGTTTTAGCCAAAAATTTGCCAAAGGGGGAGTTTGTTGAGTCTTCTGTATTGGCTGCATTTTTGGTGAAATAAACTTTGCTGCAGGATGTGGGATAAGATGCCATAACATCGTATCCGGCTTTTGGTTATGTGCGCGTGCGTGTTCTATTTAAGGAAATCGTGTTTCTCTCTCATGAATCATATCTGACACATTTAATCACGTTTTTAATCAAGCTTATTATGAGGATCATCATTTAATACTTCAGATCCTGGTCAAGCTTACTTTTATGAAGAATCTCCTTGGAGTATATTTATGGAAAGAATCTATTGTAATTAATGTGGTCAAATGGCTTGAGTCAAACAAATCAAGCTCATGATTAACTCTGATTAAGGACCTTTGCTGGAGTATTTAAAGGAAGGAGCTAAACCTAGTTTCTTCACCGAAACCAATATATCAAAATGTAGACTTTTAGGGTTTCGTGTCTTTGTAAGCCTTGTGCTTTATTTGTGAGCCTCTCTAGTATCATCTTGATGCTTTTGTAGGACTGTGTTTTTTGAATTGTAACTCTGTAGTTTCTCCAAAGCTTTTAAGCATGGAGTATGGTTGTTTCTTGTACATCACTCTAAGCCTTTAGGTATGTGTGGTTTAGTTTCTAGGAGTGTGACTCCATATTTGTGTTTTGAAATCCTTGCTGTTTGTAAGGTTGTAAGGAAGTGAGATCAGATATATCTCAGATCTAGGCTAGGACCCTAGGTTATAGACAATAGGGGAGTTGCTAGATGGAAAGGGCATAACTTGCGGGTTGTTGTCATCAGTCTAGGGCTATTGCTTATTGGACATCTTCCTGGATTGGTATCCCCCAGATTAGGGCTTGTTTAAGCGCCGAACTGGGTTAACAAATATCCCGTGTTCTTTTACTTGCTTTCAGATATTTGTTTTATTTATCTTGAGATTTACGCAGTAGGATGCTATAGCATTGTATACAGCATTACGTTTCAGGGTTAAGAAGCTATAGCATTGTATCCCACATCTTATACAGCGTGCCAGAAATTTCAATTGGCATCAAAGCTGGCACCCTAACATATTTGGGTGAGATTCATGAATATTTTCTAGCTTTATGGACAAGGAAGAAGAAGATGTTGTTACAGTTTGTAATATAATGCATGCATTCAGGGGGAATAATTGTCTTATAATATGGCATTGAGGGGGAGAAACATGTGATAGGTGTTGTTTGTGCATGATCTCTGTGCTGGTAAGTAGTCTCTTTCATAGCAATATGGTGACTGTTTACTTAGAATCACTTTCATAGAAATATGGTGATTGGGTCTCTTTCATGGCAATATGGTGACCTAGGTAGCTACATTCATAGCAATATGGGTAGCTTTTTGACTGCACAAATGTTGTTGTATGCTCAAGTTGAGGGGGAGCATATGTTTTGATGTTGAGGGGGAGTGCCTCTATGTTGTGATGTTATGCAGAATGTTGAAGCATCCAGTTTGCCTATGTTGAGAAAAAGAAATGTAGTTGAAGTATCTGTTTAAGTATCTGTATGGTCATTATTTGTTTTAGCCAAAAATTTGCCAAAGGGGGAGTTTGTTGAGTCTTCTGTATTGGCTGCATTTTTGGTGAAATAAACTTTGCTGCAGGATGTGGGATAAGATGCCATAACATCGTATCCGGCTTTTGGTTATGTGCGCGTGCGTGTTCTATTTAAGGAAATCGTGTTTCTCTCTCATGAATCATATCTGACACATTTAATCACGTTTTTAATCAAGCTTATTATGAGGATCATCATTTAATACTTCAGATCCTGGTCAAGCTTACTTTTATGAAGAATCTCCTTGGAGTATATTTATGGAAAGAATCTATTGTAATTAATGTGGTCAAATGGCTTGAGTCAAACAAATCAAGCTCATGATTAACTCTGATTAAGGACCTTTGCTGGAGTATTTAAAGGAAGGAGCTAAACCTAGTTTCTTCACCGAAACCAATATATCAAAATGTAGACTTTTAGGGTTTCGTGTCTTTGTAAGCCTTGTGCTTTATTTGTGAGCCTCTCTAGTATCATCTTGATGCTTTTGTAGGACTGTGTTTTTTGAATTGTAACTCTGTAGTTTCTCCAAAGCTTTTAAGCATGGAGTATGGTTGTTTCTTGTACATCACTCTAAGCCTTTAGGTATGTGTGGTTTAGTTTCTAGGAGTGTGACTCCATATTTGTGTTTTGAAATCCTTGCTGTTTGTAAGGTTGTAAGGAAGTGAGATCAGATATATCTCAGATCTAGGCTAGGACCCTAGGTTATAGACAATAGGGGAGTTGCTAGATGGAAAGGGCATAACTTGCGGGTTGTTGTCATCAGTCTAGGGCTATTGCTTATTGGACATCTTCCTGGATTGGTATCCCCCAGATTAGGGCTTGTTTAAGCGCCGAACTGGGTTAACAAATATCCCGTGTTCTTTTACTTGCTTTCAGATATTTGTTTTATTTATCTTGAGATTTACGCAGTAGGATGCTATAGCATTGTATACAGCATTACGTTTCAGGGTTAAGAAGCTATAGCATTGTATCCCACATCTTATACAGCGTGCCAGAAATTTCAATTGGCATCAAAGCTGGCACCCTAACATATTTGGGTGAGATTCATGAATATTTTCTAGCTTTATGGACAAGGAAGAAGAAGATGTTGTTACAGTTTGTAATATAATGCATGCATTCAGGGGGAATAATTGTCTTATAATATGGCATTGAGGGGGAGAAACATGTGATAGGTGTTGTTTGTGCATGATCTCTGTGCTGGTAAGTAGTCTCTTTCATAGCAATATGGTGACTGTTTACTTAGAATCACTTTCATAGAAATATGGTGATTGGGTCTCTTTCATGGCAATATGGTGACCTAGGTAGCTACATTCATAGCAATATGGGTAGCTTTTTGACTGCACAAATGCTGTTGTATGCTCAAGTTGAGGGGGAGCATATGTTTTGATGTTGAGGGGGAGTGCCTCTATGTTGTGATGTTATGCAGAATGTTGAAGCATCCAGTTTGCCTATGTTGAGAAAAAGAAATGTAGTTGAAGTATCTGTTTAAGTATCTGTATGGTCATTATTTGTTTTAGCCAAAAATTTGCCAAAGGGGGAGTTTGTTGAGTCTTCTGTATTGGCTGCATTTTTGGTGAAATAAACTTTGCTGCAGGATGTGGGATAAGATGCCATAACATCGTATCCGGCTTTTGGTTATGTGCGCGTGCGTGTTCTATTTAAGGAAATCGTATTTCTCTCTCATGAATCATATCTGACACATTTAATCACGTTTTTAATCAAGCTTATTATGAGGATCATCATTTAATACTTCAGATCCTGGTCAAGCTTACTTTTATGAAGAATCTCCTTGGAGTATATTTATGGAAAGAATCTATTGTAATTAATGTGGTCAAATGGCTTGAGTCAAACAAATCAAGCTCATGATTAACTCTGATCAAGGACCTTTGCTGGAGTATTTAAAGGAAGGAGCTAAACCTAGTTTCTTCACCGAAACCAATATATCAAAATGTAGACTTTTAGGGTTTCGAGTCTTTGTAAGCCTTGTGCTTTATTTGTGAGCCTCTCTAGTATCATCTTGATGCTTTTGTAGGACTGTGTTTTTTGAATTGTAACTCTGTAGTTTCTCCAAAGCTTTTAAGCATGGAGTATGGTTGTTTCTTGTACATCACTCTAAGCCTTTAGGTATGTGTGGTTTAGTTTCTAGGAGTGTGACTCCATATTTGTGTTTTGAAATCCTTGCTGTTTGTAAGGTTGTAAGGAAGTGAGATCAGATATATCTCAGATCTAGGCTAGGACCCTAGGTTATAGACAATAGGGGAGTTGCTAGATGGAAAGAGCATAACTTGCGGGTTGTTGTCATCAGTCTAGGGCTATTGCTTATTGGACATCTTCCTGGATTGGTATCCCCCAGATTAGGGCTTGTTTAAGCGCCGAACTGGGTTAACAAATATCCCGTGTTGTTTTACTTGCTTTCAGATATTTGTTTTATTTATCTTGAGATTTACGCAGTAGGATGCTATAGCATTGTATACAGCATTACGTTTCAGGGTTAAGAAGCTATAGCATTGTATCCCACATCTTATACAGCGTGCTAGAAATTTCAATTGGCATCAGAGCTGGCACCCTAACATATTTGGGTGAGATTCATGAATATTTTCTGGCTTTATGGACAAGGAAGAAGAAGATGTTGTTATAGTTTGTAATATAATGCATGCATTCAGGGGGAATAATTGTCTTATAATATGGCATTGAGGGGGAGAAACATGTGATAGGTGTTGTTTGTGCATGATCTCTGTGCTGGTAAGTAGTCTCTTTCATAGCAATATGGTGACTGTTTACTTAGAATCACTTTCATAGAAATATGGTGATTGGGTCTCTTTCATAGCAATATGGTGACCTAGGTAGCTACATTCATAGCAATATGTGTAGCTTTTTGACTGCACAAATGCTGTTGTATGCTCAAGTTGAGGGGGAGCATATGTTTTGATGTTGAGGGGGAGTGCCTCTATGTTGTGATGTTATGCAGAATGTTGAAGCATCCAGTTTGCCTATGTTGAGAAAAAGAAATGTAGTTGAAGTATCTGTTTAAGTATCTGTATGGTCATTATTTGTTTTAGCCAAAAATTTGCCAAAGGGGGAGTTTGTTGAGTCTTCTGTATTGGCTGCATTTTTGGTGAAATAAACTTTGCTGCAGGATGTGGGATAAGATGCCATAACATCGTATCCGGCTTTTGGTTATGTGCGCGTGCGTGTTCTATTTAAGGAAATCGTGTTTCTCTCTCATGAATCATATCTGACACATTTAATCACGTTTTTAATCAAGCTTATTATGAGGATCATCATTTAATACTTCAGATCCTGGTCAAGCTTACTTTTATGAAGAATCTCCTTTGAGTATATTTATGGAAAGAATCTATTGTAATTAATGTGGTCAAATGGCTTGAGTCAAACAAATCAAGCTCATGATTAACTCTGATTAAGGACCTTTGCTGGAGTATTTAAAGGAAGGAGCTAAACCTAGTTTCTTCACCGAAACCAATATATCAAAATGTAGACTTTTAGGGTTTCGTGTCTTTGTAAGCCTTGTGCTTTATTTGTGAGCCTCTCTAGTATCATCTTGATGCTTTTGTAGGACTGTGTTTTTTGAATTGTAACTCTGTAGTTTCTCCAAAGCTTTTAAGCATGGAGTATGGTTGTTTTTTGTACATCACTCTAAGCCTTTAGGTATGAGTGGTTTAGTTTCTAGGAGTGTGACTCCATATTTGTGTTTTGAAATCCTTGCTGTTTGTAAGGTTGTAAGGAAGTGAGATCAGATATATCGCAGATCTAGGCTAGGACCCTAGGTTATAGACAATAGGGGAGTTGCTAGATGGAAAGGGCATAACTTGCGGGTTGTTGTCATCAGTCTAGGGCTATTGCTTATTGGACATCTTCCTGGATTGGTATCCCCCAGATTAGGGCTTGTTTAAGCGCCGAACTGGGTTAACAAATATCCCGTGTTCTTTTACTCGCTTTCAGATATTTGTTTTATTTATCTTGAGATTTACGCGGTAGGATGCTATAGCATTGTATACAGCATTACGTTTCAGGGTTAAGAAGCTATAGCATTGTATCCCACATCTTATACAGCGTGCCAGAAATTTCAATTGGCATCAGAGCTGGCACCCTAACATATTTGGGTGAGATTCATGAATATTTTCTGGCTTTATGGACAAGGAAGAAGAAGATGTTGTTATAGTTTGTAATATAATGCATGCATTCAGGGGGAATAATTGTCTTATAATATGGCATTGAGGGGGAGAAACATGTGATAGGTGTTGTTTGTGCATGATCTCTGTGCTGGTAAGTAGTCTCTTTCATAGCAATATGGTGACTGTTTACTTAGAATCACTTTCATAGAAATATGGTGATTGGGTCTCTTTCATAGCAATATGGTGACCTAGGTAGCTACATTCATAGCAATATGGGTAGCTTTTTGATTGCACAAATGCTGTTGTATGCTCAAGTTGAGGGGGAGCATATGTTTTGATGTTGAGGGGGAGTGCCTCTATGTTGTGATGTTATGCAGAATGTTGAAGCATCCAGTTTGCCTATGTTGAGAAAAAGAAATGTAGTTGAAGTATCTGTTTAAGTATCTGTATGGTCATTATTTGTTTTAGCCAAAAATTTGCCAAAGGGGGAGTTTGTTGAGTCTTCTGTATTGGCTGCATTTTTGGTGAAATAAACTTTGCTGCAGGATGTGGGATAAGATGCCATAACATCGTATCCGGCTTTTGGTTATGTGCGCGTGCGTGTTCTATTTAAGGAAATCGTGTTTCTCTCTCATGAATCATATCTGACACATTTAATCACGTTTTTAATCAAGCTTATTATGAGGATCATCATTTAATACTTCAGATCCTGGTCAAGCTTACTTTTATGAAGAATCTCCTTTGAGTATATTTATGGAAAGAATCTATTGTAATTAATGTGGTCAAATGGCTTGAGTCAAACAAATCAAGCTGATGATTAACTCTGATCAAGGACCTTTGCTGGAGTATTTAAAGGAAGGAGCTAAACCTAGTTTCTTCACCGAAACCAATATATCAAAATGTAGACTTTTAGGGTTTCGTGTATTTGTAAGCCTTGTGCTTTATTTGTGAGCCTCTCTAGTATCATCTTGATGCTTTTGTAGGACTGTGTTTTTTGAATTGTAACTCTGTAGTTTCTCCAAAGCTTTTAAGCATGGAGTATGGTTGTTTTTTGTACATCACTCTAAGCCTTTAGGTATGAGTGGTTTAGTTTCTAGGAGTGTGACTCCATATTTGTGTTTTGAAATCCTTGCTGTTTGTAAGGTTGTAAGGAAGTGAGATCAGATATATCTCAGATCTAGGCTAGGACCCTAGGTTATAGACAATAGGGGAGTTGCTAGATGGAAAGGGCATAACTTGCGGGTTGTTGTCATCAGTCTAGGGCTATTGCTTATTGGACATCTTCCTGGATTGGTATCCCCCAGATTAGGGCTTGTTTAAGCGCCGAACTGGGTTAACAAATATCCCGTGTTCTTTTACTCGCTTTCAGATATTTGTTTTATTTATCTTGAGATTTACGCGGTAGGATGCTATAGCATTGTATACAGCATTACGTTTCAGGGTTAAGAAGCTATAGCATTGTATCCCACATCTTATACAGCGTGCCAGAAATTTCAATTGGCATCAGAGCTGGCACCCTAACATATTTGGGTGAGATTCATGAATATTTTCTGGCTTTATGGACAAGGAAGAAGAAGATGTTGTTATAGTTTGTAATATAATGCATGCATTCAGGGGGAATAATTGTCTTATAATATGGCATTGAGGGGGAGAAACATGTGATAGGTGTTGTTTGTGCATGATCTCTGTGCTGGTAAGTAGTCTCTTTCATAGCAATATGGTGACTGTTTACTTAGAATCACTTTCATAGAAATATGGTGATTGGGTCTCTTTCATAGCAATATGGTGACCTAGGTAGCTACATTCATAGCAATATGGGTAGCTTTTTGACTGCACAAATGCTGTTGTATGCTCAAGTTGAGGGGGAGCATATGTTTTGATGTTGAGGGGGAGTGCCTCTATGTTGTGATGTTATGCAGAATGTTGAAGCATCCAGTTTGCCTATGTTGAGAAAAAGAAATGTAGTTGAAGTATCTGTTTAAGTATCTGTATGGTCATTATTTGTTTTAGCCAAAAATTTGCCAAAGGGGGAGTTTGTTGAGTCTTCTGTATTGGCTGCATTTTTGGTGAAATAAACTTTGCTGCAGGATGTGGGATAAGATGCCATAACATCGTATCCGGCTTTTGGTTATGTGCGCGTGCGTGTTCTATTTAAGGAAATCGTGTTTCTCTCTCATGAATCATATCTGACACATTTAATCACGTTTTTAATCAAGCTTATTATGAGGATCATCATTTAATACTTCAGATCCTGGTCAAGCTTACTTTTATGAAGAATCTCCTTGGAGTATATTTATGGAAAGAATCTATTGTAATTAATGTGGTCAAATGGCTTGAGTCAAACAAATCAAGCTCATGATTAACTCTGATCAAGGACCTTTGCTGGAGTATTTAAAGGAAGGAGCTAAACCTAGTTTCTTCACCGAAACCAATATATCAAAATGTAGACTTTTAGGGTTTCGTGTCTTTGTAAGCCTTGTGCTTTATTTGTGAGCCTCTCTAGTATCATCTTGATGCTTTTGTAGGACTGTGTTTTTTGAATTGTAACTCTGTAGTTTCTCCAAAGCTTTTAAGCATGGAGTATGGTTGTTTCTTGTACATCACTCTAAGCCTTTAGGTATGTGTGGTTTAGTTTCTAGGAGTGTGACTCCATATTTGTGTTTTGAAATCCTTGCTGTTTGTAAGGTTGTAAGGAAGTGAGATCAGATATATCTCAGATCTAGGCTAGGACCCTAGGTTATAGACAATAGGGGAGTTGCTAGATGGAAAGAGCATAACTTGCGGGTTGTTGTCATCAGTCTAGGGCTATTGCTTATTGGACATCTTCCTGGATTGGTATCCCCCAGATTAGGGCTTGTTTAAGCGCCGAACTGGGTTAACAAATATCCCGTGTTGTTTTACTTGCTTTCAGATATTTGTTTTATTTATCTTGAGATTTACGCAGTAGGATGCTATAGCATTGTATACAGCATTACGTTTCAGGGTTAAGAAGCTATAGCATTGTATCCCACATCTTATACAGCGTGCTAGAAATTTCAATTGGCATCAGAGCTGGCACCCTAACATATTTGGGTGAGATTCATGAATATTTTCTGGCTTTATGGACAAGGAAGAAGAAGATGTTGTTATAGTTTGTAATATAATGCATGCATTCAGGGGGAATAATTGTCTTATAATATGGCATTGAGGGGGAGAAACATGTGATAGGTGTTGTTTGTGCATGATCTCTGTGCTGGTAAGTAGTCTCTTTCATAGCAATATGGTGACTGTTTACTTAGAATCACTTTCATAGAAATATGGTGATTGGGTCTCTTTCATAGCAATATGGTGACCTAGGTAGCTACATTCATAGCAATATGTGTAGCTTTTTGACTGCACAAATGCTGTTGTATGCTCAAGTTGAGGGGGAGCATATGTTTTGATGTTGAGGGGGAGTGCCTCTATGTTGTGATGTTATGCAGAATGTTGAAGCATCCAGTTTGCCTATGTTGAGAAAAAGAAATGTAGTTGAAGTATCTGTTTAAGTATCTGTATGGTCATTATTTGTTTTAGCCAAAAATTTGCCAAAGGGGGAGTTTGTTGAGTCTTCTGTATTGGCTGCATTTTTGGTGAAATAAACTTTGCTGCAGGATGTGGGATAAGATGCCATAACATCGTATCCGGCTTTTGGTTATGTGCGCGTGCGTGTTCTATTTAAGGAAATCGTGTTTCTCTCTCATGAATCATATCTGACACATTTAATCACGTTTTTAATCAAGCTTATTATGAGGATCATCATTTAATACTTCAGATCCTGGTCAAGCTTACTTTTATGAAGAATCTCCTTTGAGTATATTTATGGAAAGAATCTATTGTAATTAATGTGGTCAAATGGCTTGAGTCAAACAAATCAAGCTGATGATTAACTCTGATCAAGGACCTTTGCTGGAGTATTTAAAGGAAGGAGCTAAACCTAGTTTCTTCACCGAAACCAATATATCAAAATGTAGACTTTTAGGGTTTCGTGTCTTTGTAAGCCTTGTGCTTTATTTGTGAGCCTCTCTAGTATCATCTTGATGCTTTTGTAGGACTGTGTTTTTTGAATTGTAACTCTGTAGTTTCTCCAAAGCTTTTAAGCATGGAGTATGGTTGTCTTTTGTACATCACTCTAAGCCTTTAGGTATGAGTGGTTTAGTTTCTAGGAGTGTGACTCCATATTTGTGTTTTGAAATCCTTGCTGTTTGTAAGGTTGTATGGAAGTGAGATCAGATATATCGCAGATCTAGGCTAGGACCCTAGGTTATAGACAATAGGGGAGTTGCTAGATGGAAAGGGCATAACTTGCGGGTTGTTGTCATCAGTCTAGGGCTATTGCTTATTGGACATCTTCCTGGATTGGTATCCCCCAGATTAGGGCTTGTTTAAGCGCCGAACTGGGTTAACAAATATCCCGTGTTCTTTTACTCGCTTTCAGATATTTGTTTTATTTATCTTGAGATTTACGCGGTAGGATGCTATAGCATTGTATACAGCATTACGTTTCAGGGTTAAGAAGCTATAGCATTGTATCCCACATCTTATACAGCGTGCCAGAAATTTCAATTGGCATCAGAGCTGACACCCTAACATATTTGGGTGAGATTCATGAATATTTTCTGGCTTTATGGACAAGGAAGAAGAAGATGTTGTTATAGTTTGTAATATAATGCATGCATTCAGGGGGAATAATTGTCTTATAATATGGCATTGAGGGGGAGAAACATGTGATAGGTGTTGTTTGTGCATGATCTCTGTGCTGGTAAGTAGTCTCTTTCATAGCAATATGGTGACTGTTTACTTAGAATCACTTTCATAGAAATATGGTGATTGGGTCTCTTTCATAGCAATATGGTGACCTAGGTAGCTACATTCATAGCAATATGTGTAGCTTTTTGACTGCACAAATGCTGTTGTATGCTCAAGTTGAGGGGGAGCATATGTTTTGATGTTGAGGGGGAGTGCCTCTATGTTGTGATGTTATGCAGAATGTTGAAGCATCCAGTTTGCCTATGTTGAGAAAAAGAAATGTAGTTGAAGTATCTGTTTAAGTATCTGTATGGTCATTATTTGTTTTAGCCAAAAATTTGCCAAAGGGGGAGTTTGTTGAGTCTTCTGTATTGGCTGCATTTTTGGTGAAATAAACTTTGCTGCAGGATGTGGGATAAGATGCCATAACATCGTATCCGGCTTTTGGTTATGTGCGCGTGCGTGTTCTATTTAAGGAAATCGTGTTTCTCTCTCATGAATCATATCTGACACATTTAATCACGTTTTTAATCAAGCTTATTATGAGGATCATCATTTAATACTTCAGATCCTGGTCAAGCTTACTTTTATGAAGAATCTCCTTTGAGTATATTTATGGAAAGAATCTATTGTAATTAATGTGGTCAAATGGCTTGAGTCAAACAAATCAAGCTGATGATTAACTCTGATCAAGGACCTTTGCTGGAGTATTTAAAGGAAGGAGCTAAACCTAGTTTCTTCACCGAAACCAATATATCAAAATGTAGACTTTTAGGGTTTCGTGTCTTTGTAAGCCTTGTGCTTTATTTGTGAGCCTCTCTAGTATCATCTTGATGCTTTTGTAGGACTGTGTTTTTTGAATTGTAACTCTGTAGTTTCTCCAAAGCTTTTAAGCATGGAGTATGGTTGTCTTTTGTACATCACTCTAAGCCTTTAGGTATGAGTGGTTTAGTTTCTAGGAGTGTGACTCCATATTTGTGTTTTGAAATCCTTGCTGTTTGTAAGGTTGTATGGAAGTGAGATCAGATATATCGCAGATCTAGGCTAGGACCCTAGGTTATAGACAATAGGGGAGTTGCTAGATGGAAAGGGCATAACTTGCGGGTTGTTGTCATCAGTCTAGGGCTATTGCTTATTGGACATCTTCCTGGATTGGTATCCCCCAGATTAGGGCTTGTTTAAGCGCCGAACTGGGTTAACAAATATCCCGTGTTCTTTTACTCGCTTTCAGATATTTGTTTTATTTATCTTGAGATTTACGCGGTAGGATGCTATAGCATTGTATACAGCATTACGTTTCAGGGTTAAGAAGCTATAGCATTGTATCCCACATCTTATACAGCGTGCCAGAAATTTCAATTGGCATCAGAGCTGACACCCTAACATATTTGGGTGAGATTCATGAATATTTTCTGGCTTTATGGACAAGGAAGAAGAAGATGTTGTTATAGTTTGTAATATAATGCATGCATTCAGGGGGAATAATTGTCTTATAATATGGCATTGAGGGGGAGAAACATGTGATAGGTGTTGTTTGTGCATGATCTCTGTGCTGGTAAGTAGTCTCTTTCATAGCAATATGGTGACTGTTTACTTAGAATCACTTTCATAGAAATATGGTGATTGGGTCTCTTTCATAGCAATATGGTGACCTAGGTAGCTACATTCATAGCAATATGGGTAGCTTTTTGATTGCACAAATGCTGTTGTATGCTCAAGTTGAGGGGGAGCATATGTTTTGATGTTGAGGGGGAGTGCCTCTATGTTGTGATGTTATGCAGAATGTTGAAGCATCCAGTTTGCCTATGTTGAGAAAAAGAAATGTAGTTGAAGTATCTGTTTAAGTATCTGTATGGTCATTATTTGTTTTAGCCAAAAATTTGCCAAAGGGGGAGTTTGTTGAGTCTTCTGTATTGGCTGCATTTTTGGTGAAATAAACTTTGCTGCAGGATGTGGGATAAGATGCCATAACATCGTATCCGGCTTTTGGTTATGTGCGCGTGCGTGTTCTATTTAAGGAAATCGTGTTTCTCTCTCATGAATCATATCTGACACATTTAATCACGTTTTTAATCAAGCTTATTATGAGGATCATCATTTAATACTTCAGATCCTGGTCAAGCTTACTTTTATGAAGAATCTCCTTTGAGTATATTTATGGAAAGAATCTATTGTAATTAATGTGGTCAAATGGCTTGAGTCAAACAAATCAAGCTGATGATTAACTCTGATCAAGGACCTTTGCTGGAGTATTTAAAGGAAGGAGCTAAACCTAGTTTCTTCACCGAAACCAATATATCAAAATGTAGACTTTTAGGGTTTCGTGTCTTTGTAAGCCTTGTGCTTTATTTGTGAGCCTCTCTAGTATCATCTTGATGCTTTTGTAGGACTGTGTTTTTTGAATTGTAACTCTGTAGTTTCTCCAAAGCTTTTAAGCATGGAGTATGGTTGTTTTTTGTACATCACTCTAAGCCTTTAGGTATGAGTGGTTTAGTTTCTAGGAGTGTGACTCCATATTTGTGTTTTGAAATCCTTGCTGTTTGTAAGGTTGTAAGGAAGTGAGATCAGATATATCTCAGATCTAGGCTAGGACCCTAGGTTATAGACAATAGGGGAGTTGCTAGATGGAAATGGCATAACTTGCGGGTTGTTGTCATCAGTCTAGGGCTATTGCTTATTGGACATCTTCCTGGATTGGTATCCCCCAGATTAGGGCTTGTTTAAGCGCCGAACTGGGTTAACAAATATCCCGTGTTCTTTTACTCGCTTTCAGATATTTGTTTTATTTATCTTGAGATTTACGCGGTAGGATGCTATAGCATTGTATACAGCATTACGTTTCAGGGTTAAGAAGCTATAGCATTGTATCCCACATCTTATACAGCGTGCCAGAAATTTCAATTGGCATCAGAGCTGGCACCCTAACATATTTGGGTGAGATTCATGAATATTTTCTGGCTTTATGGACAAGGAAGAAGAAGATGTTGTTATAGTTTGTAATATAATGCATGCATTCAGGGGGAATAATTGTCTTATAATATGGCATTGAGGGGGAGAAACATGTGATAGGTGTTGTTTGTGCATGATCTCTGTGCTGGTAAGTAGTCTCTTTCATAGCAATATGGTGACTGTTTACTTAGAATCACTTTCATAGAAATATGGTGATTGGGTCTCTTTCATAGCAATATGGTGACCTAGGTAGCTACATTCATAGCAATATGGGTAGCTTTTTGACTGCACAAATGCTGTTGTATGCTCAAGTTGAGGGGGAGCATATGTTTTGATGTTGAGGGGGAGTGCCTCTATGTTGTGATGTTATGCAGAATGTTGAAGCATCCAGTTTGCCTATGTTGAGAAAAAGAAATGTAGTTGAAGTATCTGTTTAAGTATCTGTATGGTCATTATTTGTTTTAGCCAAAAATTTGCCAAAGGGGGAGTTTGTTGAGTCTTCTGTATTGGCTGCATTTTTGGTGAAATAAACTTTGCTGCAGGATGTGGGATAAGATGCCATAACATCGTATCCGGCTTTTGGTTATGTGCGCGTGCGTGTTCTATTTATGGAAATCGTGTTTCTCTCTCATGAATCATATCTGACACATTTAATCACGTTTTTAATCAAGCTTATTATGAGGATCATCATTTAATACTTCAGATCCTGGTCAAGCTTACTTTTATGAAGAATCTCCTTGGAGTATATTTATGGAAAGAATCTATTGTAATTAATGTGGTCAAATGGCTTGAGTCAAACAAATCAAGCTCATGATTAACTCTGATCAAGGACCTTTGCTGGAGTATTTAAAGGAAGGAGCTAAACCTAGTTTCTTCACCGAAACCAATATATCAAAATGTAGACTTTTAGGGATTCGTGTCTTTGTAAGCCTTGTGCTTTATTTGTGAGCCTCTCTAGTATCATCTTGATGCTTTTGTAGGACTGTGTTTTTTGAATTGTAACTCTGTAGTTTCTCCAAAGCTTTTAAGCATGGAGTATGGTTGTTTCTTGTACATCACTCTAAGCCTTTAGGTATGAGTGGTTTAGTTTCTAGGAGTGTGACTCCATATTTGTGTTTTGAAATCCTTGCTGTTTGTAAGGTTGTAAGGAAGTGAGATCAGATATATCTTAGATCTAGGCTAGGACCCTAGGTTATAGACAATAGGGGAGTTGCTAGATGGAAAGGGCATAACTTGCGGGTTGTTGTCATCAGTCTAGGGCTATTGCTTATTGGACATCTTCCTGGATTGGTATCCCCCAGATTAGGGCTTGTTTAAGCGCCGAACTGGGTTAACAAATATCCCGTGTTCTTTTACTTGCTTTCAGATATTTGTTTTATTTATCTTGAGATTTACGCAGTAGGATGATATAGCATTGTATACAGCATTACGTTTCAGGGTTAAGAAGCTATAGCATTGTATCCCACATCTTATACAGCGTGTCAGAAATTTCAATTGGCATCAGAGCTGGCACCCTAACATATTTGGGTGAGATTCATGAATATTTTCTGGCTTTATGGACAAGGAAGAAGAAGATGTTGTTATAGTTTGTAATATAATGCATGCATTCAGGGGGAATAATTGTCTTATAATATGGCATTGAGGGGGAGAAACATGTGATAGGTGTTGTTTGTGCATGATCTCTGTGCTGGTAAGTAATCTCTTTCATAGCAATATGGTGACTGTTTACTTAGAATCACTTTCATAGAAATATGGTGATTGGGTCTCTTTCATAGCAATATGGTGACCTAGGAAGCTACATTCATAGCAATATGGGTAGCTTTTTTACTGCACAAATGTTGTTGTATGCTCAAGTTGAGGGGGAGCATATGTTTTGATGTTGAGGGGGAGTGCCTCTATGTTGTGATGTTATGCAGAATGTTGAAGCATCCAGTTTGCCTATGTTGAGAAAAAGAAATGTAGTTGAAGTATCTGTTTAAGTATCTGTATGGTCATTATTTGTTTTAGCCAAAAATTTGCCAAAGGGGGAGTTTGTTGAGTCTTCTGTATTGGCTGCATTTTTGGTGAAATAAACTTTGCTGCAGGATGTGGGATAAGATGCCATAACATCGTATCCGGCTTTTGGTTATGTGCGCGTACGTGTTCTATTTATGGAAATCGTGTTTCTCTCTCATGAATCATATCTGACACATTTAATCATGTTTTTAATCAAGCTTATTATGAGGATCATCATTTAATACTTCGGATCCTGGTCAAGCTTACTTTTATGAAGAATCTCCTTGGAGTATATTTATGGAAAGAATCTATTGTAATTAATGTGGTCAAATGGCTTGAGTCAAACAAATCAAGCTCATGATTAACTCTGATCAAGGACCTTTGCTGGAGTATTTAAAGGAAGGAGCTAAACCTAGTTTCTTCACCGAAACCAATATATCAAAATGTAGACTTTTAGGGTTTCGTGTCTTTGTAAGCCTTGTGCTTTATTTGTGAGCCTCTCTAGTATCATCTTGATGCTTTTGTAGGACTGTGTTTTTTGAATTGTAACTCTGTAGTTTCTCCAAAGCTTTTAAGCATGGAGTATGGTTGTTTCTTGTACATCACTCTAAGCCTTTAGGTATGAGTGGTTTAGTTTCTAGGAGTGTGACTCCATATTTGTGTTTTGAAATCCTTGCTGTTTGTAAGGTTGTAAGGAAGTGAGATCAGATATATCTCAGATCTAGGCTAGGACCCTAGGTTATAGACAATAGGGGAGTTGCTAGATGGAAAGGGCATAACTTGCGGGTTGTTGTCATCAGTCTAGGGCTATTGCTTATTGGACATCTTCCTGGATTGGTATCCCCCAGATTAGGGCTTGTTTAAGCGCCGAACTGGGTTAACAAATATCCCGTGTTCTTTTACTTGCTTTCAGATATTTGTTTTATTTATCTTGAGATTTACGCAGTAGGATGTTATAGCATTGTATACAGCATTACGTTTCAGGGTTAAGAAGCTATAGCATTGTATCCCACATCTTATACAGCGTGCCAGAAATTTCAATTGGCATCAGAGCTGGCACCCTAACATATTTGGGTGAGATTCATGAATATTTTCTGGCTTTATGGACAAGGAAGAAGAAGATGTTGTTATAGTTTGTAATATAATGCATGCATTCAGGGGGAATAATTGTCTTATAATATGGCATTGAGGGGGAGAAACATGTGATAGGTGTTGTTTGTGCATGATCTCTGTGCTGGTAAGTAGTCTCTTTCATAGCAATATGGTGACTGTTTACTTAGAATCATTTTCATAGAAATATGGTGATTGGGTCTCTTTCATAGCAATATGGTGACCTAGGTAGCTACATTCATAGAAATATGGGTAGCTTTTTGACTGCACAAATGCTGTTGTATGCTCAAGTTGAGGGGGAGCATATGTTTTGATGTTGAGGGGGAGTGCCTCTATGTTGTGATGTTATGCAGAATGTTGAAGCATCCAGTTTGCCTATGTTGAGAAAAAGAAATGTAGTTGAAGTATCTGTTTAAGTATCTGTATGGTCATTATTTGTTTTAGCCAAAAATTTGCCAAAGGGGGAGTTTGTTGAGTCTTCTGTATTGGCTGCATTTTTGGTGAAATAAACTTTGCTGCAGGATGTGGGATAAGATGCCATAACATCGTATCCGGCTTTTGGTTATGTGCGCGTGCGTGTTCTATTTAAGGAAATCGTGTTTCTCTCTCATGAATCATATCTGACACATTTAATCACGTTTTTAATCAAGCTTATTATGAGGATCATCATTTAATACTTCAGATCCTGGTCAAGCTTACTTTTATGAAGAATCTCCTTTGAGTATATTTATGGAAAGAATCTATTGTAATTAATGTGGTCAAATGGCTTGAGTCAAACAAATCAAGCTCATGATTAACTCTGATCAAGGACCTTTGCTGGAGTATTTAAAGGAAGGAGCTAAACCTAGTTTCTTCACCGAAACCAATATATCAAAATGTAGACTTTTAGGGTTTCGTGTCTTTGTAAGCCTTGTGCTTTATTTGTGAGCCTCTCTAGTATCATCTTGATGCTTTTGTAGGACTGTGTTTTTTGAATTGTAACTCTGTAGTTTCTCCAAAGCTTTTAAGCATGGAGTATGGTTGTTTCTTGTACATCACTCTAAGCCTTTAGGTATGAGTGGTTTAGTTTCTAGGAGTGTGACTCCATATTTGTGTTTTGAAATCCTTGCTGTTTGTAAGGTTGTAAGGAAGTGAGATCAGATATATCTCAGATCTAGGCTAGGACCCTAGGTTATAGACAATAGGGGAGTTGCTAGATGGAAAGGGCATAACTTGCGGGTTGTTGTCATCAGTCTAGGGCTATTGCTTATTGGACATCTTCCTGGATTGGTATCCCCCAGATTAGGGCTTGTTTAAGCGCCGAACTGGGTTAACAAATATCCCGTGTTCTTTTACTCGCTTTCAGATATTTGTTTTATTTATCTTGAGATTTACGCGGTAGGATGCTATAGCATTGTATACAGCATTACGTTTCAGGGTTAAGAAGCTATAGCATTGTATCCCACATCTTATACAGCGTGCCAGAAATTTCAATTGGCATCAGAGCTGGCACCCTAACATATTTGGGTGAGATTCATGAATATTTTCTGGCTTTATGGACAAGGAAGAAGAAGATGTTGTTATAGTTTGTAATATAATGCATGCATTCAGGGGGAATAATTGTCTTATAATATGGCATTGAGGGGGAGAAACATGTGATAGGTGTTGTTTGTGCATGATCTCTGTGCTGGTAAGTAGTCTCTTTCATAGCAATATGGTGACTGTTTACTTAGAATCACTTTCATAGAAATATGGTGATTGGGTCTCTTCCATAGCAATATGGTGACCTAGGTAGCTACATTCATAGCAATATGGGTAGCTTTTTGACTGCACAAATGATGTTGTATGCTCAAGTTGAGGGGGAGCATATGTTTTGATGTTGAGGGGGAGTGCCTCTATGTTGTGATGTTATGCAGAATGTTGAAGCATCCAGTTTGCCTATGTTGAGAAAAAGAAAAGTAGTTGAAGTATCTGTTTAAGTATCTGTATGGTCATTATTTGTTTTAGCCAAAAATTTGCCAAAGGGGGAGTTTGTTGAGTCTTCTGTATTGGCTGCATTTTTGGTGAAATAAACTTTGCTGCAGGATGTGGGATAAGATGCCATAACATCGTATCCGGCTTTTGGTTATGTGCGCGTGCGTGTTCTATTTAAGGAAATCGTGTTTCTCTCTCATGAATCATATCTGACACATTTAATCACGTTTTTAATCAAGCTTATTATGAGGATCATCATTTAATACTTCAGATCCTGGTCAAGCTTACTTTTATGAAGAATCTCCTTTAAGTATATTTATGGAAAGAATCTATTGTAATTAATGTGGTCAAATGGCTTGAGTCAAACAAATCAAGCTCATGATTAACTCTGATCAAGGACCTTTGCTGGAGTATTTAAAGGAAGGAGCTAAACCTAGTTTCTTCACCGAAACCAATATATCAAAATGTAGACTTTTAGGGTTTCGTGTCTTTGTAAGCCTTGTGCTTTATTTGTGAGCCTCTCTAGTATCATCTTGATGCTTTTGTAGGACTGTGTTTTTTGAATTGTAACTCTGTAGTTTCTCCAAAGCTTTTAAGCATGGAGTATGGTTGTTTCTTGTACATCACTCTAAGCCTTTAGGTATGAGTGGTTTAGTTTCTAGGAGTGTGACTCCATATTTGTGTTTTGAAATCCTTGTTGTTTGTAAGGTTGTAAGGAAGTGAGATCAGATATATCTCAGATCTAGGCTAGGACCCTAGGTTATAGACAATAGGGGAGTTGCTAGATGGAAAGGGCATAACTTGCGGGTTGTTGTCATCAGTCTAGGGCTATTGCTTATTGGACATCTTCCTGGATTGGTATCCCCCAGATTAGGGCTTGTTTAAGCGCCGAACTGGGTTAACAAATATCCCGTGTTGTTTTACTTGCTTTCAGATATTTGTTTTATTTATCTTGAGATTTACGCAGTAGGATGCTATAGCATTGTATACAGCATTACATTTCAGGGTTAAGAAGCTATAGCATTGTATCCCACATCTTATACAGCGTGTCAGAAATTTCACAACTGAATTGATCAAATGACACAGCTTCGCTGTCAGAAAATAAATTTGTAAAATAACACAATAAAACCATGTCAACATCATACAGGTTTTTATCTTCGTCGTTTGTGCAGGCTTATTTATGGCCAGCAATATGAAGATTGGAAAAAAAGCATGACATATGTTGAGGTATTCTTTTTGGATACAGGCATCATCACCACACTTAAAATCTCTATATTTATACATATACTATAGAGCACATATAGAAAATAGTAAAAAAACACACAAAAACATGTACTAGTATATGCTTTATTGATAAAAAATTATCAAGATTATGATAAATGCGTTCCGTATCAAGCTACAAATATGTAAAACAGACTATGCTTTTGCTTATGTTTTCCTAATTCAGGCTGCTCTTTTTAAAGAAATAGGCCGGCCTGAGCCTATATAGGCTAGGCCGTAGGCCCCTGTAGGCCGGCCTGTCCTATTCCCAACCTTAATCCTGAATATTATTTTTTCTGTTGTCCATAAGTTTCAGTTAATATATAGTTTTGATATGCCGTTAATCAAAAAGAGGTTGGGGAAAGGAGGAAGGAGAGACAGGGGAAATGTCTTCTTGCCTTTAACAGTGGATGAAGACTGCCACCTTCAAGAGGCTGACCTTTAGCACTGTAATTGTACTCTTTGAACTCTAGTTCTTTCCACTCGCCGCTGCAACAAAGTAGCACGATATAGTCTGTGTTCATAAGATATGATGCAAATTCAATAAAATGTCTTGCAGAAAGTAGAAGCTTGAACCGAGTTAAAACCTCCCAACCCAAACTTTATATTCAATTTAAGAAAAAAAGTACCTCTGGAAATTTTCTCGAGTTAAATCAGTGACAACCTTCTTCCTTTTTGGAGCATAGTTAGGACCCTTTTTCACTGAGTAACCCTTCCATGTCCTAGATTGTAAGATATCAACAATGAAAGAATGGTCAAATCATTTACACATTTTATTATATCGCCAAAACTCTGAAGAAAAATAAAGTGAAATTATTATTACTGTAGAACAATAAGCTTTCTTGCTTTGAGTGCTTTGATATCATCTGCACCAATCACCTGCATTTGCAACATACGTTTCTAATGAGATACGAAGTACTCACAAGGAAAATTGATAAAGAAAATTATAAGTATCCCGTATGATCACAACGAAAATCTACCCAAGCAAATAGAGACATCCATAAAAATGTTTTCCATCACCACTCACCCATGATAATTCAGGCACACCTCATAACTAAAATATAAAGAGAAAGAAATGTCTCAAACCCCCACTAGTCTCGCACATTGAGTTGAATCTGATGCTCCATACAAAACCATTCTACTTTCCCAAAGGTACTATTACAATCCCAAGGTTCAAGACCTATCAAATATGTTATCACTAAAGCACAAATTTCAAAGAAGGTTGATATGAACAAATGAAACTACCCCGCCATCTGCCCCCATCAACAAGTGCATGTTACATTGTTACCAAATGAAAATGGGTGCGTGTATTAACTATTAAGTATAGGAATCGAAGAGAACTAGCAATATCCTATCGTGTTTAGGGATGAAATGACAAGTTAATAGCAGATTCAAAACAAACAAGCATGAATAGAAACAAACTATCAATCCTCCTCTTTCAAAGTTGAATGCAAAACCAGGTAAAGAGGGTGATTGACTTTAATAAATACTACATAATATTTCGCATTGCAAAGTTAACAATATCTCAGCATGTAACCTTCTCAATTTTAATAGAACATCAACATTGACAACCCCCTCTTCTCAAGTCTCGACATAATTAAGAAATTCAGAAAAACAAAATTATTCATGCAGTAGTACACACCTGCCCCTGTTGTATTTGAAGAAGCAAATCTTTGACTCTGTCTTCTACATGTTGAACCTGCATCAATAAATACGTTTATGAAAAATATTTCACTAACCATAAAGTAATTAACATCTAAAAGGACAGAGTAAGCAGAACTCCTAACATCAAGATCGAATTACTTTGTTACATGCAAATGTGCATAAAAAAAATACTAAAAGTAATATACTCCCTCCGTCCCTAATTATAAGACTCTTTTACAAAAAAAGATTGTCCCTAAATATAAGACCCTCTACAAATTTCTAGATGCATTTATTACTCTTTTCCAAATACTACCCTTATTAATACCACTAATTTGCATTGTAATATGAAAAATAAACATTGAATACATTTAATACAAAGAGTAATATAGTAATACTCACACACATTTCAGACAAATTTATTAATCCAACAACTTTTCTTAATACCAGTGATTTTCTTAATACTCCCCCCACCCCTTTTTATAAGAACATCCGACAAAAATCACAGATATTAAGCAGTTGCAATGATAAATTTGTCTGAAATGTGTGTGACTATTACTAAATTATTCTGTGTAAAAATGCATTCTCTGTCGACTTTTTATATTTCAAGGCAAATTTCTTAGTATTAGTAAGAGATGTATTAGAAAAAAGAGTAATAAATACATCTTTAAATTTGTAGAGGTCTTATGTCTAATGACAAACAATTTTCATAAAAGGGTCTTATAATCGTGGACGATTAACATACCTTCTTAGATATGAGTTGTTTTTCCATCTCCACCCATTTATTCTTAGCAGCCTTATCACGACCAATCTTGAAGACTGAAGGACCCAACTTTTTCTACAATAAAAAAAAAAAACAATTAAATCAAATTAAATTTCAGCTATGAAACACTCATACAGACACGAACACCAGACAGACACCAACACAAACACATAGATGTGTAAAATAATTTAAGAAAATCGAAGTGATTAAATGTAAATACTTCCATACACCAGACACGCCTTCAATTTGAAGAATTTCAGCTATGAATCACTTACACAACACAAACACCACACATATACACCACACACATAGACGTGTACAATAATTTAAGAAAATCGAAGTGATTAAATGTAAATACACGCCAGACACGCCTTCAATTTGAAGTGACAATACTACATTAGAATTTATGTTACCTATATAAAAAACCCACCTGAAGTTCATCTTTGGAGATACCTTCGGGTGGAATAGCCAACATGAATTGAATTTCAGGGGATCCCAATGTAGCATAAGTATTCCCTTCATCAGTTAACATCCATGTCTCCCTCTTAATGTCCTAATCCACCATAACCAACCAAAATTATCATAAACGAATTACATTTTATTATATTGATTTACATTATGATATATGATGATAAAAAGTAACCTACCTCAGCATCTACGTATCTGAAACCATGGAGACTCTTTATCACGTTGACTATTTCCTTGTGGTCAATGCCACGTTCCGCTGCAAAATCACCTGAATCTCTAATCTCTTCGTTATTTTCAAGGTAACCCAGAACTGCTTCTTCCGCCATTCTCAAACCTCAGTTCAGACCCGCCGCACAAAAAAAAAAAAAACACCATATTATGAATCATTGAATCATAGGGATAAAGGTCATAGTGATCGGCAAGAAAGAGTGCATAAGAGTATTCGTGTGGGAGATACTCATAGAGATTCATAGTGGAATGAATATAGATTGATAAAAGAATGATAATTGTGTACAAAGTAGTCCTATTTATAGGATCTAATTACCTCAACTAATGGATAACCAACTATAACTACTTTCTAACTAACTAACTAACATCAACTAACTAACTAACTAATTAACACTAACTATTTTAATACACCAAAAAAAAAAAAAAAAACCAGTGTTCTCCTAAGTTAAAACCTCAATACCCACTTTATCAAAAAAGTAAAATTATAAAATCTCAATATCCAAAAGAAACAGTATCACGATGGTAAAAATAGAGATTTCAATCCCCGTGAAGTTAGCTCAGTTGGTAAGGATATCGCACAATATGTGCAGGAGTTCGGGTTCGAATCCGGGACACTCCACTTATTCACTTTTATGGTGTGTTTGGTTTGTAGAAGAAAGTGAGAAGAGAGAAATAAGTGAGAGAGAGTGAGAGAAGAGAGAAATAGAGTAGATTTGTTGTGTTGTTTGGTATAAGAGAAAAATAAAAAAAATAAAAGAGAGAGAAGTGTGATTATTTGTAAAAGTACCAAATTACCCTTGATTAAAACCTTCAATTGAAATTAATTAACTAATTTAAATCCATTCATTTAATTAATTTGTTAGATCAACTCACAAATTAATGAAGAAAGTTAGTATTATAATTTAATTATCAACTAACAAATTTTAATCAAAAAAATTCACAAAATTGTAACAAAAAGAACTGAACTCTTTGATTAAAAAATAAAGGAACCAGAAAAACTCAATTCACAAATTTCATTCCATGTCAAATTAACAAGCCAACACTTGTTTATCCATCTCTCAATTGCCACCTTCCCACCGCACCTCATATATATAATAATTAGATATTCATAAAATAAAATTCAAAAACAAAATAATCTAATCCTTCAACCATTATCGCTTTCATCTTCCATGGAGACGATACCAAGCAAGATTTTATGGGTAACTGGAAAAAAATAAGAAGCTTTCTTCATGGGTTAACCAACAAAAACGATTTCATGTTAGATGATGAGGAAAAATGAAAAAGCAATAATTCCATTGTTTGTAGAGAAACAGGGGCATAAATGGAAAAAATGAAATAATTGAGTTTTCTTCGCAGTTTAGCGAAGAAAGGGAAAAGGTGTGGGGCCCACGTAAATTCAGTCTCTCTCTGCAGTTTATGCTGTGTTCCAAACATAAGAAATAGTCCATCTCTTCTCAAACTCTCTCGTCCCTCTTTCTCTCTCTTGTAACTCTCTCAAAATAAACAGACCATTAAGGTGAATTTCCTAGCCACTAGGCTACTTACCTATTAATTTTTTATTAAAATATATTAGCGGAATTTGTTTTAAGTAGTCAGAAGGTACCGTAATTTTTATGTTAATTCTTACAAGAATGCTTATTTTTTATGGGGTAAATATGTTTTTATACTTTTGCAAAATAAGCGAATTTTGTTTGATTCTCATGTAATATCTTTTTATTTGGATTACCTCCTTGCCAATGAGGGAGTAAAATAAAACTCGCTAATATTACAGGGGTAAATCAAAATGACAAATTCTTAAGTCAACATACTCCATTATAGGGTAAATCAAATAAAAAAGAAAAATTACAATGGGGCAATCTCTAAAAAATATTACAGGAAAATAAAACAAAATTCGCTTACTTTACACGGGGTTAAAAGTCTATTTACTCTTTTTTATGTTATTTACAATTTAAATCGATGATGATTTTTTAAAAAAATATTACATTTGTTTTATTAAGGGTTTTACATTTTGCACATAATTTCCAAAAATTCGGAAACCCCCCTATATAGTGGTAGTACTGCTACTTTTAATTAGATAATTGAAATACAAATTTTAAGCATGTATTCAAGTGGAAGACAATGGTAGATGCAAATAAATACACTTAAAAATATTTATATTGAATTAACTATATATTTAAATTGATGTCAATTTATATGTGTCAAATATACATTCTTTAATTTGCGTAATCAATATTACAAATCACAATTTTGATCCTTATAAATCTAACTCATTGTTACAGTGATCTCTAAATATATCACAATTATAATTATAAAGGCATATATAATGTCTTTTTTTTTTTTTTAGTACTTTTAAGAACTAAGTTGACGAAAGAAAAAATTCCTACCCCAACAATCGTTTCTATACCCCTACAAATTTTTAAATATTTTTATTTTACCCTTAAAATACTATTTATATAATATTCTTATTTTACTATTTTTAATATTTTATTTTTTTTGGTTATTTTTCTGAGGATAGTAAAAGCGATCCAATAAGTGTATAACGCAACCGGTATTCTTAATTTTCCAGATTACACCGGTACACTTCAAAAAAGAGCACCAGTGTAGTAAATTTTGCAGAACATACCGGTACACTTTTAAAATTGTACCGGTATGTTGTTTCGAAGACTAGTGTACCGGTACCGGTGTTGTTTTTTTAAAAAAAAAATTTAAAACTTTATTATTATTTTTTTTATTTGAAAACTTTATTATTTTATTTTGTACAACAGATATGGCTCAAAATGGCGATGCAGATCAAATATCAGTAGATACCACAGCTGTTTTTACGACCAATGAAAAATTTAATACACGAGATGCTGTTATAACATGGGCTCAAGATGTTGGAATTGCCAATAAAGTGGGTATAATAATTACTAGGTCATATACAAAGAACGGAACAAGAGGAAGAAATGACAAATTGATTTTGGGATGTGATAGAGGTGGAAAATATGACTCTTCGAAAAGTTCTACGTCAACAACATAAAAAAAATGTAATTGTCCATTCAAAGTTAGAGCCACACCTTCAACAGATGGTTCGGGATGAAAAGTTCACGTTAAATGTGGAGTTCACAACCATGGACTATCTGATCAATATGCAGGTCATCCTTGTTTCTATTATTTGTACTGCTATTTTTTCGTAATATATTATATTTATCTTTGCCATTCAAAAAAAAAAAGGTCATCCTCGTAAGGCGCGTTTAACCGTAGAAGAAAACAGACGTGTTGAAGATCTGACAAGGTGTAATGTAGCATCAAGGCACATCGTTTTAGACCTGAAAAAACAAAATCCAGATTCTGTTGTTGATGTCAACCAAATATATAGAAAAAGAAGCATGCTACAAAAACAAGAAAGAGGTCCTATAACAGAGATGCAACACGTGCTGCAATGTTTAGATGATAAAAAATATGTCACGTGGAATATAAGAAGAGATGATGTGTGTGATATTTTGAGTGATATTTTTTGGGCACATCCAGATTCAATCAAGTTATTAAATTTGTTTCCAATTGTTTTGGAAATGGATTGCACATACAAAACAAATAAATACAAACAACCATTGCTTGAAATTATTGGTATAACTTCAACCAAATTGACATTCAATGTTGGATTTGCTTACTTGGAAGCTGAAAAGACGGACAATTATTGTTGGGCATTAGAGAAGTTAAAAGAGTTGTTTATTAAGCAAAATAATGTTCCACAAGTAATTTTGACCGACAGGGAGCTTGCTTTGATGAATGCAATTGAAATTGTATTTCCACATACTGTAAATTTGCTTTGTACGTGGCACATAAACAAAAATGTGAGTGGAAGATGCGGCGTACATGTAAATAAGGATATGCGAGAGTTGGTGAATAATTTGTGGCAAAATATTGTACGTAGTACAGATGAGGCGGAGTATCATCAACGGTTGAATGCGCTTGAGCAAGCATGTGTTAATTCAAGTAAGTTTTTTGACTATGTTAGTAACACCTGGTTAACCCCTCACAAGGAAAAATTTGTTGCAGCATGGACCAATAAAGTGATGCATTTAGGAAACACAGCGACTAATATGTATGATTATGTCAATTTCAAAATTGAATTTTTTTAAATTTTTTTTTTCCATTTAATTGACTTTTGTGTGGAATTTAATATTTAGAGTCGAGTCATCACATTGGAAATTGAAGCAGATGTTTGGAAACAACAAAGGTGACTTATTCAAGTGTTTGGCATCCATGGATGACAATATAATTCTTCAAGTTGGCAAAGTGAAGACGTCATTTCAAAAAAGTTTTTATTATACGGAGCACCTACATAGCAGTTCGTTTTTTAAGAATTTAAGAAGCTTTGTGTCAAGAGCCGCTATGAATCTAATTTCTGAGGAGTTTCAGAGAGTTGGCATTGTTGGAACCGACAATGACATTTGTGGTTGTATACTTAGGTCAACATGTCAGTTGCCTTGTGCATGTGAATTGGGTGGGTATACAATGAGCGGTGAATCGATACCATTAGAGGCAGTTCATGGTCATTGGAAGAAATTAACTATGGAGGAACCATTAGAGGATGACACAGATGATGGATATGAGTTGGACATGAGTCATGCAATAGATGCAATATGGAGTCGACATTATTGAAGTCATTGCAGATGGAAATTGTGGTTTTAGAGCTATTGCATCTTTACTTGGTTACACAGAGGATGGTTGGCCCATGGTCCGTCGAGAGTTAGACAATGAATTGAAAAGTAATATCAGTTTGTATGAAAAGTTATTCGGTGAATGTATACAACTCGTGAAAGAATCGTTGCAGATATCAGGATTAGGCGCTCAGTCAAAAGATAGACGGTTCACCATACCTGCCATGGGTTACTTGGTTGCAAATAGGTATAATGTCATTTTGGTCACTTTGGGTAAACCTAGCACGACTTTCTTTCCAATGATGAGATCATATTCCCCTTCAGCAAGGATTTTTTGTATCGGTTATGTCGATGGAAATCATTGGGTTTAGGTAAATATGAATTTAAACTTAAACATATCAATTTTCAAAATAATAATTATGTTTTATTTTCTACGAACCTGAACTTATTTTATTTTTCTTGCAGGTAAATATGAATCCAGGATTTCCGTTGCCCGATGTGAACCCTGATTGGAAAAAATATTGTTCAGCTGAAGCAGAATCTTGGATCGTAAAATTAACCGGACGTCTACAATTTTGGCAACTTTTAAATCCTCTGGTTAATCATCCTCGTGGTGTTGTGGATGTTGTTTGATTTTGAATTTTAGTTGTTTAATTTTGAATCTAAATTTGATACTTTTAGTTGTTTAATTTTATGACAGATGACATATTTTATATACACATCATCAATCCTTTTAGTAAACTTATATTAAAGATTATTACACGTAGCGTCATGTGATTATTGGCTTTTTTTGTTTGAGTCGTGTGATTATTTTAGGACATGAAAATAATTTACATAAATAAGCAAGTGCAAGAAATAACTGCAACAAAAAGTTCACAAAAGTACATAAATAAGTACACAAGCAAATATCAAGACACATAATGAACAGGATCAACCTCTACACCTTGGGAAATATCCAGTGCCATAAAAAGATCTGTAAAGGCGTCTTCTTCTCTATGAGCGTCTATCTGAGTGATATATCTCTCCAGCGCAGAAGCAGCTTCCTGTCTCCAATAATGCTCGCCTCGTGGTGCATCTCTAGTTGGTGCATCCTCTGGCATCGGATCATCTTGTTGTGTTGGCTGCTGTGCTGGCACATACTGGGGAACTGACTGTACTCCATGTGGTCCATCAACAGGGCGACATAATCTAGGATGTGAAACCGTATAGTACCACGGCAGATAATCATCTGTAGCCTCAGCAGCATATGTCGCTGCACGTGTCGCCTGAAGGATCTGATCAACAGAAATATCATAACCGGCCCAATCTCTATCAATAACAGCAGTGGCGGGAGCTGAAGGTGGTGGTGGTGGTATATACTGTAAGAATCCATACTGCCTAACACACCTCTCAGGCAAATGAGGAACTACCGCACAACCACGCAGATAACCACTATACATACAAATCGGGTCAAAAGGCATAATACCCCTGTGATCTTCAAACGGACGCCAAATCACATCAGACGGGGTTAGTGCATCCATGATCGGTCGATACTCATGAGCCTTCAGTTTCCCCTGCCTATATACCCATCGCATAGCTCGAGGGAAACCGGGTGCATTACAATTAAGCCCGGTATCCGCTTCCGCCCACCGACCAAGGCCAGGGAAATACTCATGAATCCAATACTGTTACAACAAAAATAAAAAATATGTCTACACAACGAAAAAAAATATTAAATATTATAAAAAACAAAATGATCGCATACTAAATTACATTCTAAACATACAATATGCATACAAAAATGTCCATAATTAAATAACATCTACAGTACCGAAAAAGAAATGTTACCTGTAGAAATGTCGCATGCCCTGCAAAAGTCTTTGTGGAGAACATGGAGGCATCATTCAAGTTATCATATAAACAAACTAACGCAGCACTGGCCCAAGAATATGTATGGCATGCAGATAAATCTCTAAACATAGGCAGCCATTTTGCATCCACGCGCGTGTAGCTTTTATCCGTAAAAATAGTACATCCAACCAACAACAGCATCCACACCCTACCAGCAAAAACAAATCTCCCGTGGTGGCAATTCATCTGATAACACTCATATAGCCACTGTTGAGAAAAATATCTACCCCTCTGCGATGAAGTTTCTTCGAATGCACTATCATAACTGACCCCCAACAACTCTTCTGCAAGTGTTGCAGCTTCTTCCATGCTAGCTGATATCGGAGTGTAAAAAACACCCCTAACAGGCAGATGCAACAGACATGCCACATCGTCAAGTGTAATCGTCATTTCACCAAACGGCATGTGAAACGACGATGTCTCCGGGTGCCACCTCTCAACAAATGCTGCTAAAAGGTTTGGATCAACCTTTTTCAAACTCGTCCGCTCGAGCCAGGTCAATCCAGACATATTCAAGCAATTTTCAATAAGTTGTGGATGTTGAACAGGAACCCAACCAGCTAACTTTGCTCCTAAAGATGCTATCCTCAAAAGTGGACGTTCCTGCATATATTTTAAAAAAAAAAACATTATCAATAATATTTCAACACCAATGTTGATATAATTTCATCAATATAACTTAACAACTAATAACAAAACAAACAATTGGTTACCTGACCAAACCATGTATGACGAGATATATGCTGATCGTATCGTGTCAGAAGTCTCGTATTAATGGGTCCTCCAGGCCAGCCCACAGCCGCAGGCTGCTCCTCTGCCTGATGCTCATGAAAATCACCATGGCTGGTCCTTCCCATACGTCGAACTCTACCGTCTCGTCCTCTGGTGCGCACCACTAGAAAAAAAAAATTAAGGCTTAAATATGCTTTTGGTCCCAGCAATTATGCCTTGTTTTGAAAAGAGCCCTTGTAAAAAAAAATTGATTTTAGTCCCTGCAATATCTCAAAACTTTTAAAATAGCCCCTGACTGGATTTCTTCATAATATTGCAGGGACTAAAATCAAATTTTTATTTTTTTACAGGGACTAAAAGCAATTTTTTATTTTTTTACAAGGGCTATTTTCTAAACAAGACATAATTGCAGGGACCAAAAACAAATTTAAAAATTGGTCACGTCAGCTCTAAATCCAGTCAGGGGCTATTTTGAAAGTTTTGAGATATTGCAGGGACTAAAATCAATTTTTTTTTACAGGGGCTCTTTTCAAAACAAGGCATAATTGCAGGGACCAAAAACATATTTAAGCCAAAAATTAATATTTTGAAAAAAAAATCTTTTAAAAAAATACGCATTTAACTGGACCGGTATGAACATACATACCTGTACAGTCATAGAAAAGTGTACCGGTATGCATATTCATACCAGTACAGTCATACAAAGTGTACCGGTATGAATATGCATACCGGTACAGTCGCACAAAAGTGGACCGGTATGAATATGCATACCGGTACACTCAAACCAACTGTACCAGTATGCAAATTTACATACCGGTATAGTTTTACACATGTGTGCCGATAAACTTACTTTCTCTGCTCTCTCGGTATGCTCTCGGTACACTTTGTTTGCAAATGGTAAAAGTGATAAATTTTTCACTCTTTTAATTTATATATGAGGGCATTTTAATAATTTCAATTTCAACTGTTGGGGTATAGAAACAATTGTTGGGGTAAGAAAAAAAATTTCTAAGTTGACCAGCGAAAAGCACATCTAAGAATTAAGTTGACTAACTAAAAATATATTTGAGAAACAAAAGAGTTTTGCTATTCACACCTCATAAAAAATTGGTTACACCCCAAATTGATCAAAATACCTTTAAAATAAATTAAATTTTCATTGCATCCAAAACCCTTGTGCGTGTTTCTTGCTTCAATTCATCTCTGCCGTTAACTTATGTAAACTTAGTTTACACAACTTATGTAGACATATATAAACTCAGTTTACATAATCTTACGTGTAAACTTGGTTTACAACGCTTATGTAAACTTAGTTTACATAACTTATGTAGACATACGTAAACTCAGTTTACATAACCTTTTATTGTGTACGTAAACTAACAATTCACGTAAACCCCGTAAACCGCTCAATGTAAGTGTAAACTCAGTTTACATGAGTTTATGTAAGTGTACGTAAATTACAATTAACGTAAACCTCTCAATGTACGTGTAAACTCAGTTTACATAGGATTGTGTAAACTGAATTTAAATTAGGCATTCTAAACTATACAATTCTGCAAGAAAAACATAAACAGAGAATGTCATAGAATTGAATGAGTATAAATTGTAACATATATGCAGTAAAATCTTAATAAAATACCATCAAATTCAATTTTTAATTGAAATTAATGAGAAGCAATTGGGAATTGGGAGAGAGAATGCATTAAAAGGGTTTATGAGACAGAACGATGAACAGAAACATTAAAAATAGAAAGAAAAATGAAAACTGTATAAAGAAGGACAATTTTGGTATTATGATTAATTTTTTATGAAATTTGGGTGTAACTAGAAATTTTTGGGGTGTGACTAACAAAAATCGAAACAAAACAACTAATAGAAAAAACTGATAAATAAAATTACAATATCAGTCCATTCAAAATGATGAACATGGAGGGGGTGGATGCAAGTTAAGGGTATTGAGGGCTTAAGAGTACATAAAATTTATTTATTGGAAAATATAACTACTATAAAAATCTTTGATATTCTTATAGCATCCATAACTACTCCTCTAAATATTTGGAACTAATAATCATGCCAAGCAATTACTGCTATTTACTATTTCAATTTTTTTTATAGATTGTATTTAAATATATTTTTCTTCAACACTCATAGAAATCAAAATAAGCTTTTTTATTTTTCAGAAACATTTTCATCTTTAAAATTGTCTCGGAAATGAGTCGAGTCGAGTCGAACTTGTCTGAGCTCGACTCGACTCGATAAGAATTGCCTTGGCTCGAACCTCGGCTCGAGTTCGAGACGAACTCTTTTTTCAGCTCGAGTTCGACTCGTTTAAAGTTCGCGAGCAGTTCGGTTCGGCTCATTAGGTTCAGTTCATTTGTTCCAATTACATAATTTAAGTCTTTTTTTTGTCAAATTTTACATATTTGACCTTTAAAATTAATTTTTTTAAACGGAAGAAATTGAAATACAATAAAAATTATCTCAATAATTAAAGGATACATCCAAAAATTAGACTTACATATTTTTTTTAGAAAAAATATAGAAAACTAAAATAGCAACAACTTGTTAGAATTCTGAGTCTAGAAAAGAAGCATAATCATTAGAACTCTTCCTACAACAAAACAATTCTCTACCACCAAGTACACACTCATTCACTAAAGGAACAAAATTTCAGCACCAAAACCATATCAATCTCACATCTCAACACGAGTTATATGCAAGTCTGGACAAAGAGTCTTCAAGTTGTCATCAACTTTCTGGGCATAATTCAAATAAAACTTAGCTTAGAAACTCAAATAAACAGCAGCAAGCACACCTGCATCCTGTCAAAGAAACTCAAATAAGTCTCACATCTCAACTAACCAGCTAAACATAATTTCAGCACCAAAACAATATAACAACAAAAACAATAAACCAGCAGCTGCAGCCCGGAACCAACACAAATTTTCAACACCTTAAACACCTAATACATCTCATCTCATCATAACATTCTCTTCTAGTTCATAAAATATTGGAACAAACTTAAAAAAAAGGAAAAAATAAAGAAAAGAAAAAGACATTGAAACATAATGAAAAAAATTGTAAATAGAGAAACTTTACGTCTTTACCTATGATGAAGTTGAGTGAGAAAACTACTAAAATTAGCAAATGAAGATGAAAGTGTTGAACTTTATTGCAAAAGTGAAGAGATGAAGAGTTGAGGACTTAGTTAAACTTAATATTCTTGAAAAGTATTGTTGGAAGACGCATGATTTAGAGGAATTTTCTATTGGAACATTGGTGCACAAGTTGGTGGAGATCTTGCATAACAAGGACAATGGTATAATTGTATGAAGGGTTATGGAAAACCTGATTTGGTTTTGCTTTATGGTGAAAGTTCTTTCCTTTTTGTCTTTCTAGTTTTTAGCCCTTTGGAGAAAAAGAAGAGGAAAAGTTTCTAACCCTTTTGTCTTGAAAGTTGAAAAGAAGAGTAAAGTGTATTTTTTGAGAGAGTAGAGAAGAGTAAAGGTTATACTAAATTAATGTGGAACCAGAATTTATTTTTTTAAAAAAATAACTTGAAAAAAGTGTAAGGTGTATATATATATATATATATAATATCGAACGAGTCGAATTGCATACCGTTCATGTTTGACTCATTTAATTAACGAACTAAATTTCCAGCTCAAGTTCAACTCAATTGGTTCATGAACGAAGTTCAACGAACTTATTAACGAATCGAATCTCGAACTTTTTTCAAGTTGGATCTGTTCATTGCCAGCCCTACCAAATCTGATCGCTCTTGCCATTAATCCCGACTTCAAACTCCCCGGCAGTTCAACAGGTTTACTCCCCCACCGCCGACACTTCTCGTCTCCGCCGCCGTCTCGTTTGTCCATCTCCGTTCCAGACGCCGTCGCCATCTTCGGATCCCAGTCTTCTTTCTCTTTTCATCGTGTTTTTTTTTTTTATGAAAGCAAAGATTTATTGAACCAGTAAATCAATAACAAATCGAAGAACAGCTAATATTTTCCTTCTTATCTCTATGTCTTCTTCACCGGTCCTTATCCTGCCACAATACCCATATGAATCTCTATTCCTTCTTCTGTTTACGTGTCATATTGAAATTTATTTGTTGTGTCTTTTAGATTAAACTAGTATTCAGACCCGTGCTTAGAAATATGTTTGTAGATTTATTAACTTATAATATATTTTATATTAAACTGAAAAATTTAAATTTTAATTGCCAATGAAAGATAATAAATGACAACTATATAAAATATTTATAATCTTGTATAATTTAATAATTAAAATAACCCTATGTGGTAAAATTTAAATGTGAAATTTATTAATAGTGTCTTAGATTTTCTTAAGGAAAATTCCTATAGTTTTTTTTTTTTTTATCAAATTAAAAATGCATCATGGTTGTTGTTTCTATTATTCTCCACTAATAGAATTATAAAGTTGATGGAAAATAATTTTTCTATGAAATATATGGTAGAGACTTCGGGATTTCGTAAAAAGACTTTGAAGTGGGTAATTACAAAAAAAAATGTTTGTGTACCAAAATATGAGTCGAAATGTAGACTACAATATAAATAACAAAAAACAAAAATTTCTCGTATTAATTTTTAAGTAGAAATATAGGTTACAGTTGATTTTTTTTTTAAAAAAAATCACCTATTAACATATGACTACAAATATAGATCACATAAAAATTGGTATTCGTATTAATATATGAGTAAAAATATAGATCTAAGTAGAAATTATATATAAAAAAAAAAAGTCATCCGTGTATAAGTTGAAATGTATCTACATGTAGAAATTTTACAATAAAAAATAGGTCACTGTATTGATGTATGAGTAGAAATATAGACCGCATAGAAATTTTTAAAAAAAAAGCTTTCATATTGTTATATGAGTAGAAATATAAACAACAATAATTACAAAAATAAAATGGATTCTGTATTAATACATGTAGTAGTTAAAAAAATATAGTACTCATATTAATATGAGTAAAATTATAAATTTCGTAAAAATTACAACAACAAAAAAAGGATGGGGTCTTCATATTTATATATAATAATAGAAAATATGTACCCATGGATATTTTAGTAAAGAACAGGTATCTGTATTGATGTATGAGTAGAAATATAGATTTCGTAGAAATAAAAATAAACAGGTCGTCATATTAACATGAGTAGAAATATAAACTACAATATAAATTACAAAAATAAAATAGATCTCATATTAATGTATGAATAGAAATATAGGTTCTCGTTTTAATAAAAAATATTTCTCATATAGTAAAATGTAAAAACTATATTGAAAAAGAAACAAAAAGATAGCTTCCGTATTAATATATAAGTACAAAGTACAAATATATTTTCTCGCATAAATTGCGATAAAATATAGGCATCCGTACTAATATATAAATAGAAATATAAGTCATGTAAAAATTACAAAAAAAAATAATTTCATAATTAATTAATATGAGTAGAAATAGATTCTTGCATAAATTTTAAAAAACGATAGTTATCTGTATCAATAGAGTGACTAAACTTGTTTTTTTTTTAATAGAGTGACTAAACTTAATAAACAGTGGTTTATGAGTATCACGTGGATTACAACTTTCAAAGTTTAGTTCAATGTGTAATATGAGGATGTGTATAACTGAAATATGGATCAAAAGCATGCCGCACATTTTTTGTGTTATTTTTATTTTTTTGCATGATAGAGTACAACATATATGGTTCGAACCCTGCCTCTCTCACTTGTGTTAGAATTTCTTATATTTACTTTGTCAATTCTTCTATGTACCCAAAAAAAAAAAGTACAACATATATGAAAAATAGGCCCCGTATTAATATGAATATAATATAGATCTCGTATAAATTATAAAAAAAATGCCCCTTTATTAATACATGAATATAAATATAGATTACCAAAAAAATTACAAAAACATAGACCTTGTATTAATATATGAGTATAAATAAGATCTCATATTCATATTGACTATAAATATATGTCTCATATAAATTATAATAGCATAAAATAAAATAGGCTTTGTATTAATATATAACTAAAATTATAGATCTCGTATTAATATATGAGTACAAATATATGTCTTGTATAAATTAAAAAAATAAAATAGGGTCTTATTAATATGAGTATAAATATAGTCCCCATATAAATTACAAAAAAAAAATCCATATTAATAGTAATGTATGATTATAAGGTTCTTGTATAAATTACAAAACAAATCCAAAAATAGTTATTTTGCGGGTAAAGACCAATTATATACGCAAAAATGTATCACTTCACAAAACAAAAGTCCAAAAATAGTTGTTTTGGTAAACATCTCAAATCCACATACAATATTTATAAAGAGAGCACGTAATTGTCTTCGTGAGCATAACTTTGTTATGGGGGACATCACATTATATACATAGGTTGGAATATGAATTTCAGGCTTTTTCACTTATTCACTTAATTTTTAGACATAAGTGTTAACTAAAAAAAAAGACAGCATTTAGTGCGTGCAGATGATACTCTGTTTACACAACAAAGATCGATTACCAACAACAAATGACACAACTGATAGATACATTGGTCTCGTTCGATTCATGGGATAATTAGTATCAAAAACACATACCAACAATAAATCGGTCAAAGTAATAAGATTTTTGGTTCCATCAAGTAGATGATTAGGGATTCGATTTTTGACTTGTGCATATGAAAAATTACGCTTCCATTTTTTCACACACTCATTGCTCTATAAAATATAAATAGTTAAGAATGCTATTACAATTATATCTTTCGGTTTATTGTACCATCTTTTTTATTTTATACATTTTCCTTTTGTCTGAATTAAAAATATATATTACAATTTACTGTGTACATATAAATAATAATAATATTATTAATAATTCACGATTAATGTTGTCTAATTTAAACTGCATTGTGTCCAATATAAATAGAGAAAGAATTGGATAATATATCATCTGATAACCATTCTCCAATCGATATTTACATAAAGAATGTGCAACTCCGGTTACAAAATCATCACTCTATAGCAGTCATTGTGCACTTTGTGACACTATAAAAGATATGCCACATAGTGTTTTTTGAGATTGAAAAGGCTATAATAAGTCATCTACCTTAACTAATTTCTTTACAATTACATTCAAAATCTAGAGAAAAAAAACTGACAATAGTAAAAGATAAATATAAACGGAAAAAGTGAGACTTGGATGAGTTTATCTTCTTGTAACCATTCTTCGACTATAACATTGACAACCCTGACATTTGAACAAACACACTTTAAAAATGTTTCTGGAATAGAAAAAAATACTTTTGCAATAACAAACAGAGAGCAAAACTACATTCCACAAAACTAAAACACAAAAGCTAAATGAATAAAAATAATTTTTTCAATTGAAACACATATTATCAAAACGCAAGTCCCACATAGCACACCACGGATAGATCAAAATCTACAGCTCCGTGAACAAACCATAATATATGAAATTATCGTAATTATAATAATAATAAAAATGAAAATTGAGAATTTGTTTATCTCTGATCACGATTTTCATCTCCATCCATCTATTGTTTATATAGAATTTGTGTTGGTTGTAGCACAAGCTTGAAAACTTGATTTGATTTTTGAAATTTTCATAACTTTAGGGATTGATTTGACCATAAAAAATTCCAAAAATATATTGATTGATTTTTATTTAATGTGAGATACAAAATATGTTCACATATACCGCACCATTTGAATCAAGATACAAATATATTTTGTTCAAATAATCTAATTTAAGTAACTAAATTAAGACTTCTTTGACCAAAAATTAAACCTTCTAACGTAAGTCAATATTGTTTTTTAAATCATTTGAATTTATATACATATATAAAATAAATTACAATTTTTTTAATTATTTTTTTAGTAAAAAAAGTCATGCAAGAAAATGTATTTATGAATTATAATAATATTTACTTATTTATCTCCTAAATATATTTTAACTTTAATCATTTGACTATATATATAAAAAAAAATTATTTTTCAAAGAAATAGAAACCTTTTTTGTTAAAAAAAAATGTCTTGCATGAAAAAAATTGAATTTACAAATTATTTGAAATAATAATAGTTTAGAAATTTGCGTAAAAAAAAGTTAAAATTAGAATTATTTGAATTATAATTATTTCCTTTTTTAATAGGCGAAATAAATGCAATATCATATGTATTGGTCAAATCTTGTATTATTTTATTAATTCCTTAATTAATTTGATTATGATTAATTGCTTATGAGTATTTATTATCAAAATAATGCTAGAAGAGAATTGCTATGAGTGTGCCATGTGTACAATAAACTTTGAAAAAAAGTCTCAAATTATATATATAGAGATTTCATAAATTGGGGATGATTTTTTGGGGGTAACTTAAATTTTGCTCTCAATAGCAATTTTACCAATTGATAGATCGATTATAATGATTAATTATTGGGCAAATTACACTCACCTCCCCTGAGGTCTTCTTAAATAACACTAACACCCCCTCTGATTTTCAACTAAACACTCACCTCCCCTGTGTTAACACCGTTAGTTACTTCTGAGTTAATTATATTTCCCCCTTCACTCGTTCTCTCAATTTGGATCTTTTTATTTTCTCAAAATGCAATTAACCTTCGGAGCAATTCAGTTTGAGAAATTGTTGGAGCACTAAGTTCACAATCAACATCAAAATCCTATTAGTTTGAGAAATTGTTTATCCTGGTTTAGTTGTTCAGGAGTCTGTTTTGTTGGAGTTGTTGGTGGATATCGTGTAATTGGTGTGGAAAGTGAAGGTTGAAAAACACACAAGAAGGGGGGGGGGGGGGGGGGGTTGAATTGTGTTAAGACTTTTTCTAAGTTAAAACAAATGCAGCGGATAAGTTGTAACACACACAATATATATGAGGATAGGGATAGAACGATACTCAGAATTTTTATACTGGTTCCTCCCACTAACAGGAGTAGTCCAGTCCTCTTGTCCTTCACAAGAGATTTCACTATAATCACTCAGATTACAAATGCTCAAGCACAAAGCAAGAGACTTCCAATGCTCAAGCACAAAGCAAGAGACTTCCAATGCTCAAGCACAAAGCAAGAGACTTCCAATGCTCAAGCACAAAGCAAGAGACTTCCCACAAGTTTAATAAAAATAAAGATATGAGATTAACACTTGATATACAATCAGAGGTGTTTACAAAATACAACACAGTTACAAGACTTAACTTAGAAAATTATCATAAAGTTTCTAAGTGTTTGATAGCTTTTGAATTTGACAGAGGTTCTACACGTTCAGAAGCTTAAGTCTTGATACCAATTCTTCACAGATCTTCTTCCTTTTATATGTGAAAAAAGTGAACGTTGAAGATTATAGCCGTTTGAAGAATTGAGACGCTCCTTTGTATTGATCAGTGAACTTATTAGCTATTCTGATTTGCAGATGTTTAGGAGCTTAACGTTTACTACAAAATGAGAGATTCCTTTTGGCTTTTGATATTTGAACCTTGGTGTAAGCTAAATAAGGAAATATTCGTTTCTGAAGCCTGACTTGAAAAGGACCTTTCCATGGTCAAACCTTTTCATTCTTGGTTTCTACGTTTGGACTTAGTCAGGCACAGTCTTCAATAAAATTGTATTCTCAAGTGTAGCTTAACATTTATCTCTGATGAGCCTTCAGATAATAGCTTCAGAGCTTGACAGGCTCAGAATTACTTGCTTCAGATCTGGTAAGCTCAGAAGTAATTCCTTCAGAAATTCTAAGGTGCTTTAGTACGCAAATTTTAACTTTTAATCCTGCACACTAAATTAAATTATTAGTACTCCAATTTAACTTTAAATACATTGTTATCATCAAAATCAATTAAAGAGATACAAAATTATAATTTTGTTCCAACAATCTCCCCCTTTTTGATGATGACAACTATATGTATTTAAAATCAATTGTTGTTGTTTTTATTTAACATCTTGACTTCAGGTTCTGAGGTTTGCAAGCTCCCCCTGAGTCTGATAAGCTTCAGAAGTTTATCAATGATAAATATAAAACAATCTAAGAGTAATATTTAATGTCAAATATAATTTCATATATTCTACCTTCAGAATTAGAGGTTTGCAAGCTCTATTTCTTCAGATTGACAAATATAAGACATGGTTTGCAAGCGTATCTTATATCATACGAATTTATGTTGGACAAAATTTATTACTCCCCCTCATTAAAAGTTTAAAAGACTTATATAACTTAACAAGAGTAGAGTTTAGAAAATGTAAGATCTTAGAGCTTCAGAATTAATTTCACTGCCACATGAAATAATATAATATTTTCTCCCCCTTTGTCATTATAAAAAACGGGTCAGTCAAAGCACAAGTTTTGAAAAAAAAAAAAAAAAAAGTGATAAGAATTAATAATAAGAAATAAGCCATAAAATCAAAAGAAATTTAAGCAAAATATTCAAAACATAACCAAGATAAAATTGTTCAGAAAAGAAACTAAAACAAGTGCCTAAAAGAGATCCTAAGGTTTAGGGGTCAGAAGGGTAATAAGGGTCTTCAGATCATTTGCCATTTCATTCTGTTTAGCCTCAATCCTCTCAAATTTTTCATTCTGCTGAGCGGCAAGCTGATCAATCTTAGCATTCAGTGCAGCTTGCTTCTGCTTCTGAGCCTCAAGCTCTTTCTTAAGTACAGAGAGTTCTGAAGAGGAGCCAACTACATCCATCACTGACTTGCTCACAAATAAATCACCAGGGTCCAAAGAAAACTTCAGAGCAGTAGAAATGGAACTTTGCATAGAAAGTGAGAAGTGAGTGTTGAGGTAATCTTCCTGCCAATGACGCGCCGCCTTCTCAGAGATCTTCAAATACCCTTCCTTGAGCTTATCCAACTAAGCCTTCAGAGCAATCTGATAATCCAACATCTCATTCAGATCCCCATCCACCAGATGATAGAAATCAGTCAGAACTTCCTCTCTTAGTTCATCCCAAGCCATGATATAAGCTCTTGGATTCATCAGTGAACGCCTAACATCATGAAGTGCCTTTGCTTTCCTGTAAATTTTGTTAGTAACGCGCACAAACATGTCATTGGAAACAGGAGGGGGTGGTGGTCTAGGCAAATGTTCACACGAGGATTCTGAAGTAAAAGATTCTTCAGAATCTGAGTCAGAGTCAGGAATGGTAATGACTTTTCTGGGTGGTCGGAAGGATTGAGGAGGTTCAGTGTTAAGCACCATGGTGAAACAAGGAAATGTTTCAGAATGAAGACGAATTTCTTCAAGATCTGAATCAGTTCCAGGAGATGATGGAGAGGATGGAATTTCTGAAGTGTTGGGTTCAGAAGTGAGTGGCTTAGAAGATGAAGGCTGAGGAGGTTCAGTTTGTGATTCAGCAGGGACTTCAGAAGTTTGAGTATTAGAGGGTTCAGATTGGTCTATGTCCATTGCTATTGGGGCAAACTCAGAATCTTTAATAGGAGATTTCTGAGGGGATTTAGGTTTGTCAAGAATGGTTTCAGCAATAATGGCAGGTGCAGAGGTGGAAGCAGTGTGAATGGGTGATTGCTGAGGTGATGAAACAGTGTATACAAGATCACCATGAAGATGTTGTTCAAGGTGTTGGAGAGTGTCTGTGGAGTGTGGAGATAGTGATTGTGGTTGGTGTTGTTGTTGTTGAGTTTCTTGTTGTTGAAGATCATGGAATTGTTGCATTTTGGAGTGAAGTTCATGAAGAGTTTCATTTCTCTTAGATGCAACAGAGATGATGGATTCTTGTACATGATCCACAGCTCTTTCAAGCTCAGAAACTGTGGGGGATTCATCAACAATGGGAAATGCTGGAAATATTTGGCTACTACCAGGCAGCATCATATTGATGGGTTGAGATTCATCAACAGACGGGTGATCAATGGTAGGATGTGTGGAAAGATGAGGTGGAGATTGAGTGGGATTAGTTTGAGGTGGAGGTTGTTCAAATATGGTTTCAGTGAATTGGGGAGGAGGTTGAGTTTGTTCAGATAAGGGGTTGACAGTTTGTGCAGCATTAAGAACAGTATTTACAGAAGTTGAAGGAATACCTGAAGTAGATATCTGAACTGGTTTCCTGATTCTGATAGTGCGGCTCAGAGGCACATCATCTTCTGTATCTGAATCGCTGTCAATATGTGCCACAAAAGGCTCTTCAGTGCGCTGAGGTACCCGTTCAGATTTGGCAGTAGCTTCAGAGCCCTTCTTGGTCTTCACCTTCTTTTCCTTCTTAACCCTCTTCTTTTCTGGGGCTTCAGCATCCTCAGAATTCTTCTTCTTTGTTGTCCTCTTTCTTTTCTTGACTACATAGTCATCCACAGGTTCAGACTGTAAATCATCAAGGGTAAGATAAACACCTTCTTCCCTTCTAGCAGCAATGTAATGAGCAATAACATCCATTGGCTCATTCTTATACACAGGGTGAACATCATCTCTGAGGGATGTTACCCTTCTCTTGGTAGGAGATTGAGGATACTTCAGATTATCCTTAGAGATCTTGTGCACATTGCACAGATTTTCAGCAGAGAGGAAGGGAGTCCTTAACTCAATAGTGGTATCCTCAGCTCCAACTTCCCTCAACTTATCCACCAAACGCCATTGGTAAAAGAGCTCAGAGAGCAATCTTGGATAAGCAACCCAGTGCTTAGATTTCTCTGTAGTGTTTCTGATATAGGTACAGAGATAGTGGAAGAGATAAGCTGGTAAATTTAACTTAGTACCTTTTACTAAGAAGAGAAGCAAATGCCTTTGATCCCACGAAATCTGATCAGTTCCACCAACCCTTGGAATGATGGTAGAGAGAAGAATTTTGTGCAGAAGCTTTGCAACTTTAAACAGCCCAGAAGTTCTTCCCATATGAGTGGGATCCTCATATAAGGTATCTTTAATCTCAGCTCTATGCTTGGTTAGGGGTGGAGGTTTGTCAGTACCAACTTGAAAAAATCCTTCATTAGGAATCTGAAGGAGTTCAGCAAAGTGTTTTCTTGTGATTGACACAGGTACACCGAGAATTGTTGAACGAATTTCAGGACCAATGTAAGGTTTCAAACCTAATTCCTCACAAGACTTGTTCTTGTTAACTTCTGGATTTTTAGCAATGGCCCTTTCCAATTCCGCTTTAGCCTTTTCTTTAGTAAACACTTCCGCGCCAACCCAAAATTCCTTGACTAAATTTGGATAAACGACACCGTTCAGCATATCAAAGTAGTTCGTCCATTCTTGATTCTCAAAGTAACTTCTTAGTTCCAAATCGTTTACCCTAAACGATTCAAAGTCGATTGGATTTTCTGCAACTAGCTCTAATTGTTCAAAGCGAACAGATGAAGGTTCAGGATTTCTGGAGACATCTTCTTGAGATTCAATAAGGTTAGGAATGATAGTAGCTTTAGATGAAGAAGCCATTGACGTTGACGATTGAGGAAGATAGAAAAGAATTTTGAGAGAAAGAGAGATGAAAATTTTGAAAGAAGAAGTTGAAAACCTGAGAAGTGATAGTGACTAGTGTGTGATAAGTGATTATAGTGTAAGTTTCAAAATATTGGGGGAAACAAGATAGTGACGTAATGGGGGCGTGGCAGTTACTTTTAATAAAATCATCATTAGCTCTCCTCCATTACCCAGCGGTTACTAGACATGATGGGAAGTTACACAGATAAGTAGTGTTTTCAGAAGCCAGCTGTCAGTTAGAGAAACTGAGCAGTCAACTAACACTTAGAGTAGGTATCTGAGTCACAAGAGATCATATTTAATAATAAATAATTCTGATTGCTTCAGATGAGAGAGTGCTTCAGAACCTATATAATAGTTTCTGAGCCATCCAAACTTCTGAGGCCCTTCAGAACTAATTTATTCATTCAGAGTTAACAGCATTCAGAAACATCATTCAGAATTAAAAACCATGTTCAGATTTTTCTTGATAAAATTGAAACGATCAATAGCAAGAGGTTTGGTAAAGATATCAGCCCATTGATGCTCAGTATCAATGAATTGAATCTCAATTACTCCCTTCTGAACATAATCTCTAATGAAGTGATGCTTGATCTCAATGTGTTTAGCTCGTGAATGCAAAATAGGATTCTTAGACAAACAGATAGCAGCAGTATTATCACAGAGAAGTGGTATACTACTTATCCTTATCTGATAATCCTCCAGCTGATGTTTCATCCAGAGCAATTGAGTGCAACACTTAGCAGCTGAGATGTACTCTGCTTCTGCTGTAGATAGAGCAATAGTTGCTTGTCTCTTACTAGCCCATGATATAAGGTTTTCACCTAGAAATTGACAGTTTCCACTAGTGGACTTCCGTTCAATTTTATCACCAGCATAGTCAGCATCACAGAATCCAATAAGCTGATAATCTAAGGATTTCTTATAAAGTAATCCAAGATTAGTGGTTCCTTTCAAATATCTAAAGATTCTCTTAACAGCAGTTAAATGAGACTCTCTAGGATCTGATTGAAATCTAGCACACAAGCATACACTGAACAAGATATCTGGTCTAGAAGCAGTGAGATAGAGGAGGGAACCAATCATACCTCTATATAATTTCTGATCTACTTTGCCTTCAGATTCTTCCTTCAGAAGACTGCTAGAGGGATGCATAGGAGTTGACATTGGTTTGCAATCTTCAAGACCAAATTTCTTCAGTAAATCCTTTGTGTATTTGGTTTGATGCACATATACTCCTTCTTTTCTTTGATTAATTTGAATTCCCAAAAAGAATGTTAGTTCTCCCATCATACTCATTTCGAATTCATCCTGCATAAGCTTAGAGAAACTCTTGCAAAGAGAAGCATTAGTTGAACCAAAGATAATATCATCAACATAAATTTGAACAATTAAGATATCAGTTTTTAAGGTTTTTCTAAAAAGAGTGTTATCAACATGTCCTTTTTCAAAACCGTTTTCTAGAAGAAATATACTTAACCTCTCATACCAAGCTCTTGGAGCTTGTTTCAAACCATACAGAGATTTCTTCAATTTGTAAACATGATCAGGACACTTTATATCTTCAAAGCCAGGAGGTTGTTTGACATAGACCTCTTCAGAAATTACTCCATTCAGAAATGCACTTTTTACATCCATTTGAAATAGAGTGATGTTATGATTAACTGCATAGGACAAGAGAAGTCTTATTGCTTCAAGTCTTGCTACTGGTGCAAAGGTTTCAGTGAAATCTATGCCTTCTTGCTGACTATAACCTTGTGCAACCAGTCTAGCTTTGTTTCTAACAACTTCTCCCTTTTCATTTGACTTGTTTCTGAATACCCATTTTGTTCCAATAATGTTCTTGTGTTTGGGTTTTGGTACCAGATCCCAAACGTCATTTCTTTCAAATTGATTGAGTTCTTCTTGCATTGCAACAATCCACCCATCATCTGAGAGTGCTTCTTCTATGTTTGTGGGTTCAATTAATGAAATTAACCCAACTAGGGATTCATCCTCTTTGAAAGCAGATCTGGTCTTTCTTGGGCTATCCTTGTTACCAACAATTAGCTCTTCAGGATGAGATGATCTATACTTGAATTTACTCTTAGGTGGAGCAAGTGTCTGAGAGGGTTCAGTTTCTGAAGGGTCTTCATATTCAAGGCCTTCAGAGATATCTTCATTTTGAGTCTCAGATGGATATACAGCAATGGAGAGATCTTCACACTCAGAATTTGAGGAAACTTGAAACTCTGCAAAAGTCTCAGCTTGCTCTGACATTTTATCGTCAGGCTCTTTATCATCAAATCTAACATGTATAGATTCTTCAACTGTGTGAGTTTCAGAATTATACAATCTGTATGCTTTTGAGCGTTCAAAGTAGCCTATAAAGATACCCTTATAAGCTCTAGCATCAAATTTCTTTCGATAGACCTTGTTGTCTAGAATATAACAAGTACATCCAAACTGATGAAAATAAGAAATATTGGGTTTTCTTCCTTTGAACAGTTCATAAGCAGTTTTGTTCAGAATAGGTCTGATGTAGATTCTATTCTGAACATAGCAAGCAGTACTCACGGCTTCTGCCCACAAGAACTTAGCTAGGTTAGACTCAAGCATCATGGTACGAGCCATTTCTTGCAAAGATCTATTCTTTCTTTCTACAACACCATTCTGCTGTGGTGTTCTAGGAGAAGAGAATTCATGAATTACTCCATGCTCTGAGCAGAAAGATTCGAAAGAGTCATTTTCGAACTCTCCCCCATGGTCGCTTCTAACCTTCAGAATCCGAAGATCCTTTTCACTTTGTATTTGTGTGCAGAAGTCACTGAACACCACAAATGCTTCACTCTTAAAACGTAGGAATTTCACCCAAGTCCATCTACTGAAATCATCAACCATGACCAATCCATATTTTTTACCATTGATAGAGGCTGTCGAAACAGGACCAAACAGATCAATGTGAAGCAATTCTAAGGGTCTGGAAGTAGAGACAATGTTTTTAGACTTGAAGGAAGTCTTAGCAAATTTTCCTTTTTGACATGAGCCACAAAGTGCATCTGAGTGATAATCAATGTCAGGCAAACCACTAACAAGCTTTTGTTTGCTAAGCTTAGAGATCAACCTCCAGTTAGCATGACCAAGACGCTTGTGCCATAACCATTTCTCATCACTCAGAGACAAAAGACATATAATCTTTTGGTCAACCAAATCAGAAAAGTTTACTTTATAAACATTGCCAACTCTCATTCCTTTGAATACTACAGATTTGTCAGAGTCTTTTGATACAATACATGAATTCTTATCAAATGTAACAATACATCCATTGTCACAAAATTGACTAATGCTCAATAGATTATGTTTAAGTCCATCAACTAACCAAACATCTTTAATGGAAAGAGAGGAATTACCAACTGTACCTGTACCAATGATCTTCCCTTTTTGTTTTCCTCCAAACCCCACAGAGCCTCCCTCTTTCAGAGTTAGGGTTTGGAACATATGCTTTTCTCCCGTCATATGTCGTGAGCAACCACTGTCCAGGTACCAGGGCTGCTGTTTTACCTTTCCTTGCATGTGCATCTGAAGCAAATACTATTTCAGATTTTGGTACCCATATTCTGATGGGTCCTTTAGAGTTAGTCTTTTGAATAGTATTCCTTCTTTGTTTTCTATGATCAACACAAGATCTAGAATTAATTAAGCTTTGACAAGAATGTTTAGGCTTAATTTGATTCTTGGATTTTGATCTGGAGTATATCATAGTTCCAAAGGTCAAGCAAGGATCTGAAATAACTTTGCCTCGATTTCTCAGAGGTTCAGATGACTTCTGAGCCTTAACTTGAGAACTTTTGAACTCAGAAATTTTAGGTTCAGAAGAACTTGGAACTTCTGAGTCTTTGGGTTCAGGTTCAGAGCCTCCTTCAGAGTTGGATGCCTTCAGATCGAGTGTACCACTTTTAACAAAGGTAGAGAATAATTCAGGTGGAGTATCATCCTCACTATATGATTTCAGAGGTTTATCCCAGTTCTTAAACCTAGAATAACCAATGCCTTCACCATAGTTACGAGTCATATGATAAATCATGGAAGCCATTTTACTCCTATTGAAGGTACAACGAATAAATTCGTGAAGAGCATCTTCATGATCATCATTGAGCTTGTCTGCCAAGACATAGTTAGATTCAACATGACAAATACGAATGTTTAACGATTCATTTTCATCATAAAGAATCTTGGCATCCTTTTTCAATGATTCATGAACATTCTTCAGAATTTTGTGTTGACCTACCATACGAGTGTAATGTTTCACAGCAATCTTAAGAGAATCAATTAATTCAGATTTAGTCATGTTAGATTATACCTCATTTTCATCATCTGAGTCATCTTCAGAATCTCTATCAGAGTTGTTACCTTCAGAAGTTCTTGCCATTAAAGCCAGATTGCCTTCTTCATCATCTTCTCCTTCAGAGTCATTCTCAATGGTCTCCCAAGTGGCTAACAAACTCTTCCTTACCTTTTCTTTGTACTTTTCTTTCCCAAAGCTCTTATTCTTTCCTTTGTCCTTGGATGCCATTTCTGGACAGTCCGCAATGAAGTGTCCAGATTTCTTGCAGTTATAGCACTTGTTCAGTTCTTCCTTTTTGTCCTTTGAAAAGGAACTTCTTGAGTTGTTTCCTTTGTTTGGAAACCTTTTGTATTTCTTGTTCCATTTCTGAAACCTTCTAACCATTAGTGCCATTTCTTCATTCTCAGAATTTTCATCCATCATATCATCAGAAGTTTCTTCCTCTTGTTCAGACACTTTGATCTTTGCAGCTTTTGAGGAAGTCTGAACAGAGCTTAGAGCCAAGGACTTCATCTTCTTGACAGGTTCATCTGACATAAGTTCTAGCTCATGACTTCTGAGTGAGCTTATTAAATCTTCAAGAGTCACATTGTCCAAATCCTTGGATTCCTGAAAAGCTGTAACTTTTGGTCTCCATTTGGAAGGTAAGCTCCTCAGAATTTTCTTCACGTGATCAGATGCAGTGTAGCTTTTCTTCAGAACTTGAAGACCAGAGACAAGGGTTTGAAACCTTGAATACATGGTTTCAATATCTTCATCTTCCTTCATTCTGAACAGCTCATATTGATGAACTAATAAGTTTGTCTTAGCTTCTTTGACTTGCTTATTTCCTTCATAGGTGGAACATAGAGAGTCCCAGATAGTTTTGGCACATGACTTGTTGGATATTTTTAAATACTCAGCATGAGATATTGCACCAATAAGCATATTCTTAACAGTATGATGCTTCTTATACTGTTTCTTCTTTTCAGCATCAAAGAACTTTCTGTAGGTATTTCTTACAATACCTTCATCATCCATGTGTTCAAAATGTATACCATCTTCAATGATATCCCATAACTCATCATCAGTCCCAATGATGTAACTATAAATCTTGGTTTTCCAGAAAGGAAAAGTAGTAGGATCACTGTTGAAGTAAGGTGGTTTGTCTCTGTGATTATCACTGTTCCTTTCCCTATCATAGTTGTGAGGAGGTGGAACAGCAGAGTGATCAGGTCCAGAGGAAGCAGAAGGAGAGGTAACACCAGACATGTTTTTCAACTAAGTACCCCTAGATCTTTTACTGTTTCACTGTTAAGTGAAGAGCAACAGACCGGAGCTCTGATACCAATTGAAGGTTGAAAAACACACAAGAAGGGGGGGGTTGAATTGTGTTAAGACTTTTTCTAAGTTAAAACAAATGCAGCGGATAAGTTGTAACACACACAATATATATGAGGATAGGGATAGAACGATACTCAGAATTTTTATACTGGTTCCTCCCACTAACAGGAGTAGTCCAGTCCTCTTGTCCTTCACAAGAGATTTCACTATAATCACTCAGATTACAAATGCTCAAGCACAAAGCAAGAGACTTCCAATGCTCAAGCACAAAGCAAAAGACTTCCAATGCTCAAGCACAAAGCAAGAGACTTCCCACAAGTTTAATAAAAATAAAGATATGAGATTAACACTTGATATACAATCAGAGGTGTTTACAAAATACAACACAGTTACAAGACTTAACTTAGAAAATTATCACAAAGTTTCTAAGTGTTTGATAGCTTTTGAATTTGACAGAGGTTCTACACGTTCAGAAGCTTAAGTCTTGATACCAATTCTTCACAGATCTTCTTCCTTTTATATGTGAAAAAAGTGAACGTTGAAGATTATAGCCGTTTGAAGAATTGAGACGCTCCTTTGTATTGATCAGTGAGCTTATTAGCTGTTCTTATTTGCAGATGCTTAGGAGCTTAACGTTTACTACAAAATGAGAGATTCCTTTTGGCTTTTGATATTTGAACCTTGGTGTAAGCTAAATAAGGAAATATTCGTTTCTGAAGCCTGACTTGAAAAGGACCTTTCCATGGTCAAACCTTTTCATTCTTGGTTTCTACGTTTGGACTTAGTCAGGCACAGTCTTCAATAAAATTGTATTCTCAAGTGTAGCTTAACATTTATCTCTGATGAGCCTTCAGATAATAGCTTCAGAGCTTGACAGGCTCAGAATTACTTGCTTCAGATCTGGTAAGCTCAGAAGTAATTCCTTCAGAAATTCTAAGGTGCTTTAGTACGCAAATTTTAACTTTTAATCCTGCACACTAAATTAAATTATTAGTACTCTAATTTAACTTTAAATACATTGTTATCATCAAAATCAATTAAAGAGATACAAAATTATAATTTTGTTCCAACAGAAAGGTGTTGTTGTTCTTTGCCTTTTCTTTTGCTTGTTTGTAGGTGTAGTTGGGTGGGTCTTGGTCTTGTAGCTATCCCCTTTGTAGTTTCCCTGTTTTGCCTTGTATCCTCTATATAATACTTCTTGTACTATTTGGTTTTAATAAATTTGGTGTTTCAAAAAAAAATAAAAATAGGAGAAGAAGTGGGAGGAGAGATAGTAAAAAAATTGGAGCAGATTTTTTTCTGAATGGTTTCAAATGAATTGAAATTATTCTCTTCTATATCTAATTGGACTCTAACATTTTTATGGAAGGAATTTCATATCAGAGCAATAAGTTCATGAGCAAATAGCAATTCGTCCCAGTTGCATTTTGAGAAGTTGAATGAAAGTGAAAGTTAAAAAGTTTCCTCACACATAATAATAAAAAAAGTTGAGAAGTTAGTAATTATTACTAACTGAGAACTAACGGTGTTAAGTTGGAGGGAGGTATTTGTCACTTTAAATAAAATACAAGGGAGGTTAGTATATAGTTAAAAATTAGAGGGGATGTTAGTGTTATTTAAGAAGACCTCAGGGGAGGTGAGTGTAATTTGCCCTTAATTATTCTAATATTCAAAGAATTCTTTTGCCTAATATAGGCAATTGGCGAGAAAAATTTCTGAATCCATTCTCACTCAACAAATTTTTACAGTATAAATAAAATAAGATGAAGAATGGAGAAGAAAAAAAGAAGAAGAACAATAGATGATGCTAGGTTGATTAATGGATAATATAAGAAGAAGAATGGTCAATTCTTGTAGCGTAGTGATGCGTTGGTGAATTTAGAAGATTTGTGTGGAAACTTTTTGATGATGAGGTTGAAGAAAAAGAAAGGATTTAGGACAAATAATTATCTACATGTGTTTTTTAGAAGAGCTTTTAATTTTAACCTTTGGATTTTGATCTAAAGGCTCAAAATTCATTCTCACATTCTCACATAAAGATGTCATTCTCATGTGATACATTATATATATATATGGCTAATGTTTCGGTGGACCATATTCACAAGTGGTCCACCGTGGACAAGTGATCTAACCGAATATAAATTTTACAAAATTTATTGGTAGATTGAAAGTTTATATCATATAGAGTATCCATAAAAAAAATTTAAAAAATTTAAAATCATTTGATATTTTATTGGGATTTATCAAGATTTACAGTATTTAATAAACCGTTAATCTTAATGGATCTCAATAACATATCAAATGATTTTTAATTTTTTAAAATTTTCTATAGATGATCTATATGATATAAACTTTCAATCAAACGGTAGATTTTGTAAAATTCGTATTCGTTATAGGGTTTTTCATAAATGGTCCACCATGAACCACTTAAAGAAGTGGTCCATGTTAGAATTTTTCATATATATATATATATATAATTATATGATTGTTTCCCATGTGAATGCACGGGTAAAAAGTCTAGTTATCCTAAGTCTCCATAAAATCGATTAAGTCACTAGTTTTCACATATATCTTTTCTAATTTATTTTTTATTTTTTTGTGTAGATACTTTCACTCTCCAATTAAATCTTCTACATAATATCTCTCTTTAATTTTTGGGTCATGCTTGGCACTTGTTAAGCATATCAAAAATAAAAATAAAAAATTAAATTAATATTGATAAAATAACTTTTTATATTCTCGATGCATTGAATGTACAAATTTCGAGACAGAATATTCATATTTATATGCTTAACTAATGCCCGAATTTTCATAATTTTCATACAGTCTTCCCTAAAAGAAGAGCAGCACATATCAGTTTTTACCTTCTTTCTCTTTGTTACTACCACGATTTTAAATTCAAAATTTAAATTTTTTACTTTCACATTAACTAATTTTTGTCTACTAATGCATTAACTCTCAACCAATATTAAAGGTTAATTTTTTTATTTTAGTCAATTTCACCTTTGTCTTCTATTTTTCGTAGTAATGATTGTTTTGGTTGTATTTTATAAAAAAATAATATTAGATATTCATTTTAATTTTGTTCGCAAAATAAACCAAGCATCATCGAAGCAAGTTATTTGAGGTTAATTCTCAGCTATTGTGCATAGAGAATATTATGATGGAAGATGAGAAATCACCTTGTATATCAAACAAGTTTGGAGATTAAGGGTCCTTTTGGCCTAACTTATTTTTAAGTTTATGCAATTTTTATGTACTATTATAAGTTTGTCAAGGTAGTTTATGATAAAATAGTTTATAAAAATGTAATTTTTACTAGTTTGAACTTATAAAATAACATAAAACTAATTTATATTGTATAAGCTGTTTCCATAAACTAAAAAATAAACTAGGCCAAACGGATCCTAGTTACTATTTTTTTTGGTGTACTGGACCCTAATTACTATTAATTAAACGGTAGTGAAACTTCATATCTATGATATAACAAAAAAATAAACATCGTTAAAAAAATGTTTTCAATAGTTGGAATATTTTCTAACTGCATCAACGAAAATATCTGGATCTGCCACTGCGAATATACTTATAATTTTGACAAATTCAAAAATAAATGTAAGAGAGAGATATATTTCCAAAGACTTTGTCTTTATATTAATATTAATATCGAATAAAGATTAAAATAAATTAATAATTCCTCCGTTCCTTTTTAAATAAATAAATACGAATTATGCCAAAGAAAAGATATGCCTTGGTTTAGTTTTTTCTTTCTCTCCTAACATTGTAAATTAGACACTGCGTAAAACAAATGCACTTAGGTTTTTTTTGTTATTGTTATTACTAATTTCATATTGCCGCTACAATAAACTCTGAAATCAATTTCATAATCGATTCGAGAGCCAATTTGTTTTCTATTCTTCGTCAATCTTCATTACTCAAACCCTAGAAATTTGATCCTCTCTCTCGCGCGATCACAAACTTCACAACACATCACGTTCGTGTAACTCGCTCTCTCGACTACATCCGATTCCGTAACTCGTTCTGTTCGTTTTCGATTTTTCATCATGCTGAAGGCTAAAGGTGTTTCCAAAGCCGCTGATTACAGGTAAATCGTTTCTATTCGTTTCTTATGTTAAAAAATGTTTCTGAACGGTTTCGTAAAAAATACGCAGTGTATCGATCACTATCGTTATTTTAGGGTTTCATTTTTCTGCTGCCCTTGGCTGATTTGATTTGAATGGAAAAGAATTCTAAGAATCTTGACTGGATTATCAATTACTCTGCAATCCTCTCATGTAAGAATCTTGACTGGATTATTCAATTACTCTGCAGTCCTCTCAAAATTGAATATAAGTCCCTAAATTGAAGATATGTACAAGTGTTTAACTGTTTGCCTAAATATCTTTAGTTTGTTTATTTTATTGTTTTGGTGCAATTTGTAGGTCGTTAAGATTACGAACGAAGATCTTGAAGAGTTGTGGGAACTAGGTTCTGGTACATTTGGCACTGTGTATCATGCAAAATGGAGAGGATCAGATGTTGCTATCTAAAGAATAAAGAAGAGCTGCTTCACCGGTCGATCATCTTAGCAAGAGAGATTGGTAACTTGTCATTCAATGGCTGTTTGATAGAATGTTCTAGTTTCTTTTTCTTTACAATGAAATAGAGTTATTTTTATTGTTGTGATTGTTAGGAAGTTATAAAATATGATAAGCATGTATTTTGAGGCAAGTAAATTTATATTTGCATCTTTTCTTAGACTGCTGAGTTCTGGCGAGAAGCTGAGACTCTTTCAAAGCTTCATCATCCAAATGTGGTAGTATTTTACTTCACAGGGGTAGGTAATGCGTTTAAATTGTTTTTGAATTTCTGTTACCATGAAGCTCTATTTAAGATCGATACCTACTACTGCATCAAATTTGATGAAAATAGTTTTATAATAACTTATTTTTTGATGGAAGGCACATTTATTTGTTTGGTTAGCTTTCATTATTTGATAGATGCTTAAGTGATTAGCATCACTACTCTAAAAGTTTAGGCTCCATTTACTTTGGGAATATGTTTTCTACTTCCAATTTACTAAATTGTGTTAATTTTTAGACTCTTGAAGTGAACAATTATGTGCATTTTTTTGGAAACAATGAAAATGCCAAAAAATAGTTTTCATTATTTTAAAAAATGCATCATCTCTATTAGTCTTTCTTCTTCTTAAAGTCATAATTGTTCATTTTAAAATTCTCACATGTTATTAGCAAGTTAAAATAAGCACATATTTTATGAAAACAGAAAATGTTTTCGCAAAGCAAATGAGGCCTTATTGTGTCGACAAGAATGTTCAAGTGATGAATATCATCCTGTTTTACTATTAGTCTGGCTTAAGAATCTGAACACGATTTGTTTAAGGTATCTGGATCGTCATAAAAGGCTGATTATTGCAATGAATGTAGCTTTAGGAATGTAATATTTACACTCAAAAAACATTGTGCATTTCGACTTAAAACGCGGTAATTTGATTGTGAACTTGAAAAATCCTTTACAGCCAATATGCAATTTGGTAACTTATGTCCTTATTGTTTTGCTTTGGTCTAGATGATTCAACAATGGCTGAATATTCCTTCATCAGATATACTTGTAAGTTTTGTTTCTTTATGTTTCGCTTCTGTTAAAGTATATCATTTATCTCAATATTTTAAACTGTCTTATACTACCTAATCATGATTAGGTTGTCTTATCTCAAAGTGGTGGATCAAATAGAGGAGGTTTCAACATAGTATCTTCAAGTACCAAAAGCAGCATTCATCTAGATGGACTATTCAACATTATCTCATATGATTTGGTGCCAAAGATGCAAAATACGCTTATGGCGTCTGATTTTAAGGTTGGTATTACCCAGTTATGTAATTTTTATGTGTCAGTATGTGTTTTCGTCGTGGAGGAAGTCGTCTATATATTGTGACCACAAGTTTTTTCTTTTTTTTTGACAAAACCACAAGTGTTGAAATACATGAAATTTGATAAAGTACACCATGTTTGAAAATTTAAGTCTCATTTTGATCAACAGACAGGGGTGCTTAAATCTAGGGCTATTAAAGGTGTGTTCATCGAAAAATGAACTGTGAAAACGTTGTAAAGATTGTTGAAGGCTATGGATTACGTGCAAGATTTGTTATTCCCCCTTCCTTAGGTTCTTTTTGCAACGATGTTTAATAGTCACTGTGTGTGAATTTCAGAATATATAGCTCTAGCTCTAGCAACAATAGCCATCTACTATGATTCAAAAGAAAAAACTGAAAACTAAAATACATTTTTGATCTTCTTTTGGTTTTCCTAGTGATGTTTGTTTCCCCTTCTGGTATAATATTTTGAAAATCAAAATGGGTGGAGCAAGTGGTTAAAATGGCAAGAAATGTTTGTTTTTTACATTTAGTTGTTATTTCGGATGTTATTATTATTATTATTATTATTATTATTATTATTATTGGGTTATATGTACTTTACCATCAATTATTTTTCCTGAAAAGATGACTGAGTCTACCTATGTGCACGTACTTACCAAGTGTTGCTGATAAATCACACACTTGAACTGTTTTTATCCATGTTGTAATTGCTGACGAGTCACACTTTCTGAAAAATGCTCAGGCAAAGAGGACAACTGCTTCTCTTCCGATTATAAAGGTACTCATTCTTGAAAGCCACAATCACATACTTGCTTCTGGTCATGTATACTTCGCTCCAAAGTAAGTACATGTTTAATAAACATAGAAAACAAACATATAATGAAAGATAAAAGTGGAAGACCGAGAATCATAAAGAAATTTAAACAAAAAAGAAAAGGAATAAAATAAAAGAGTCTGTGGTGTGTAAAAGCATGTGCAAAGGGTATGTCACTCTGAGTCATGATTAACTTACCCTTCTCCCCAAAAGGTAGTCTGGTGGTATTTGTGAAACATTTTGATTGAATCATATTTTAGCTTTGTTATTAGTCGAGTTGCTATAGAGACTGTGTAACTGCTGAATAATATATGTCCAATTCTCATGCTTTCTTCACTTAAAAACTAAAATCCGTGTGCCGATTTCAGAAAGCTAAATATGCAATATTGCTTAGTGGGACTCCTGCTTTATCTCGACCAATCGAACTATTCAAACAGGTAAGTTATTTATGTGTAGTTTGGTTTAATACTTCAGTAATGCTCAACATTGATGGAATATACATTTTGATAATCTCTTTGGAATGCAAGGTATCAAATATCAATACCTTAGTTAAGAAGAAACATAAAATTTCTTCTATGAACTTTATATATCACAATTTTCCCGTGTTACGAAAGAAACATAAAATTTCTTAAGAAAAATATTGAGATGATGTGTTTGGATGTCCATTGAGATTAATTTTTTACCAAAAATGTGGTTTACAATATGAGTTCTTATTTTATGATCTTAATGAAATTTGAATATGAGCTTTTTATTCACAACCCATGGTAATGAATTTCTCACCACGGTAAATTGGGAAGATGATTGTGTGCCTTTATACTTTTGATGCTAAATTAGTATATGTCCCTAAATTTAGTTTATGTACCTCAATGTCCCTAAATTGAGTTTGTCTCTCAATGTCCCTAAAATTAATGGTTTGGATTCAATTTCAATGTGAATGCTTATTCACAACTTCAACTGTAAGTGTTTAAAAAAAAAAACTTCAACTGTAAGTGGTGAAGAAATGTTTCTGAACGGTTCTGTAAATAATACACAGTGTATCGATCACTATCGTTATTTTAGGGTTTCATTTTTCTGCTGCCCTTGGCTGATTTGATTTGAATGGAAAAGAATTCTAAGAATCTTGACTGGATTATCAATTTCTCTGCAATCCTCTCAAGTAAAGAATCTTGACTGGATTATTCAATTACTCTGCACTCTTCTCAAGTATGAATTCTAAGAATCTTAACTTGAAATGTATGTCGAAATGACCCTTGATAATGATTTTCTCATAACGATAAATTGCGAAGATGGTTGTGTGCATTGGTGCCTTTGAGGTGAAAATGAATATTTGTTCATTGGTGTCCCTAAATTGAGTTTATGTCCCTCGATGTTGCTGTATTGAGCATCTCGATGTCCCTTAATTGAGTTGAGTTTATGTCCCTCGATGTCCCTTTATTGAGTATCTCGTTGTCCCTTAATTTAGTATCTCGATGTTCCTTAATGTAATATTGATGCATCCTTTAACTTACTTTAAATAGAGTTTGGATTGAAATATGCATCTGTGATGAAAATGGTCAATTTGTGCTTTCAAAGACAAAACAAATTACCCTTATTTGTGGAGTGGATGTTGGTTAACCTCTTGGTGAGTATATATGTCCCTAAATTGATGTTATGCCCCTTGATGTCCCTTTTTTGAGTATCTCAATGTCCCTTAATTGAGTTTATGGCCCTCGATGTCCCTGTCCCTATATTGAGCATCTCGATGTGCCTTAATTGAATTTATGTCTCTCGAATGTCCCTAAAATTGATGGTTTGAATGCAATTTCAATGTGAATGTGAATACTTATTCATAACTACAAATGTAAGTGGAGAACACAGTTGGAGCCTTTGATGTAAAATTGAACATATGTTCGTAAATTGAATAATGATCCTTGATGTCCCTATTAATGGTCTGAATGCAATTGCAATACGAAAGCTTAATCTTAATTATCCAACAATATGCTAAATTGGTGAATCTTGATTATTTAGACTTAAGAAGGCTGATTTAGAAAGTACAAAATTGTTTAATGGATAAAATAATTCGTAAGTGGAGGAGACCCTTGGCACCTTAGACTCAAAATTGAATATAAGTCCCTAAATTGAATATATGTACAAGTGTACAACGATGTCCCTAAATTAGATGTTCATAATTCTACCCTGTTTTGTTGTCTATTATGAAGTTTATGGGAATTAGTTACTTGAAAGTTGGAATTTAGTGCAGAGATTGTATTCAGTTTCAGGTCTGATGTAGGCAGAACCTGCCACTGGTTCGAGTTGGTGCTTTGCAGAATGCTACACCGGTTGAGCTTGGTGCAGGCTAAAGCTGATTCCAAAGCCGTGGATTACCGGTAAATTGTTTCTATTCTGCTCTGTTTTGTTGTCTATTATGAAGTTCATGGGAACAATGAATGTGAACACGTGATAGACTCTAGTTCTATAGTTGAAAATTGTGTTCATGAGTAGCATGAATGTTGGAATTTAGCGCAGAGATTGTGTTATGTGTCGGGTCTAATGCAGGCATAACATCAAATTGCTTCGGGTCTGATACGGGTTGGTGCTTGCAGAATGCTACAACGGCCGAGCCTGGTGCTGCATAGACATATTCAGCTGTTGTTAATTGCAAAAGTCCGTCTCCGAGGCGATTCTAATATAATGTTGATGCAACCTTTGTGCCGCATTCAAATAGAGTTGGGATTGGAATATGCACCTGTGACGAATTTGGTCAATTTGTACTTTCAAAGACAGAATGGATTGACCTTCTTTGTGGAGTGGATTATGGTGAACTCTTGGTGATTATATGTCCCTAAATTGATGGTTCAGTCCCTGTCGGCAATTTTTGTCCCCAAATTGAGTTTATGTACCTCAATGTCCCTAAATTGAATTTGTCTCTCAATGTCCCTAAAATTAATGGTCTGGATTCAATTTCAATGTGAATGCTTATTCACAACTTCAACTGTAAGTGTTTTAAAAAAAAAAAAAAACTTCAACCGTAAGTGGTGAAGAAATGTTTCTGAACGGTTCCGTAAATAATACGCAGTTTATCGATCACTATCATTATTTAGGGGTGTGCAAAATATCCGGTTAGAAGGCCCAAACCCATAACCGGATCCAAATTCATTTTAAAAAAATCCGAATTTTGGTATATGGTTATTAACCAAACCATCACCATGTGCGTGTGATCTCTGCAGTTGTGATTTGCAATGAACCCTAAATCTCAAATCTACAATAATCTTTCCAATTGAACTCTAATTGACAATATTCTCTTCCAATCGAACCACACTCATTCTTTCCAATTTATTTACCCTTATCTCGTTGGAATTGGAAGAAAAAAAATCTAGAAGAAGCAATGCATAGAATTAAAAAAAAAAAACAAATATCCCTTTTCAAATTTGTTTTTTGTAAAAAAAAAAAAAAACAAATATCCTTTTATTAAAATTAATTCGCGCACAAACCATCACCATATGCGTGTGATCTCTGCAATTGTGATTTGTGATGAACCCTAAATCCCAAATCTACAATAATCTCTCTAATTGAACTCTAATCGACAATATTCTCTTCCAATCGAACCACATTCATTCTCTCGAATTTGTATACATTATCTCGTTGGAATTGGAAAAAAAAAATCAAGAAGAAGGAATGCAAAGAATAAAAATAGAAAAGTGTATTTTTTTTATGATTTTTAATATGTTTTTCGTCTGCGTAAAAAAACAAGCAAAAAACATAAAAAGTAGAATTCTTTAACAAAGTCTAGAATATTTTTAGAAAAGTCTAGGGGGTGTTTGTTTCATGGATACTAAACATGTTCCTGGGAATCCAGCATTGGAAATAAAAATTACCATGTTTGTTATAAAGGAATTAAAAATTATTCCCAGGAAAAAATCTATACCCGGGAAAGGATTATACCCACGAAGCCTGGCTTTTTAATCCCCTCCAATATGGATGGGTAACGTTTATTCCAGGCGGTTGCCATCAAAATTTTATGAAAAACGTGTTATACCCCACTACTAGATAACTATAACCGTTTCATCTTTCTCTCTTATTTACGTTATCATCACTTTATCATAACAAATACCAAAAACTAATAACAATGGCAAATATATTTATAGTGGTAATCAATGGACCATAATCAATGGCAATATTGTGCTTCTGCTTCTATAAAAAAAAAAAAAAAAAAAAAGAGTATTACTAATGCTTGTTATAATTGACGGCAATATTAATAGTGATAGACATATACTATTAGTTGATAAAAATTGAACTAATTTCTCAATTTTAAGAATTATAACATGTACGTTTAAGAATATATTGCAATAGTAAAATATAATATGTATCTTTAGAAATTAAAATAAATTGCCTCAAAAAAATTTAAAATAAAAGATTCCTTGGAACATAATATACTAACCAAACACATTTTTTAAAAATTTATTCCATGGAAACTTATGCCAGGGAAAGTTATTCCTGGAATTAATTTTTTATACCGTGAAACAAACGCCCCCTAGAATATTTTAATAATCATTCACAAATAAAAAATAGAATTCTTTAACAAAACATGAATTAAATGTGAATTTTTTAAGCACAAAAAACATAAAAATTTATATTTAATTTATGCTTTTTTAAAAAATTCAAAATAATTTTGGGAGAGATTGTTATAATATTTTAAACATTCATAATTTTTTTTTTCTTTTCAAAAATATGAAATTTATACAAAAGTTGATTTAAAAGTAGAGACAAAAAACGTTAATTGAAAACTTATGAGGGATTAAAAGCATTGATTAAAAACTTTTGAGGGACTAAAAGTAGAAGAAAATCGTTAAAGGAACTAAAAACAAAACTTGGAATATTTATACAAACCCGAAACATATCCCTTTATAAAATTATAAGTTGTGTGTTTGTGATTAATCAAGAATGTTTTGGTGGTCAATTAAAATATGATATTGGATTGTGATCAAATTTTTATAACGTTCAATAGAAAATTATTTTTTCTACCCCAACATTTATCTCTTTACCCCTATATTTTTCATAATATTCCCATTTTATCCTTTGTTTAAAATATTATTTTTTACAATATTTTTTTTAAAATTGGTAAAAAAGTGTTCAAAATTTTTTTTATCGATACCGGAACACTTTTTAAAGTGTTCCAGTTTATATTTGTGCTAGAAAACATATTTTATTGATACCGGAACACTTTTAAAAGTGTTCCGGTTTGTATTTTTGCTTATATTTTAATGATACCGGAACACTTGTAAAAGTGTTCTGGTTTGTAATTTTGTCTATATTTGGTTGATATCGGAACACTTTTAAAAGTGTTCCGGTTTGTATTTGTGCTTTTATTGATACCGGAACAGTTTTCAAAGTGTTCCGGTTTGTATTTCTGTCTATATTTTATACCTACCGGAACACTTTTAAAAGTGTTCCGGTTTGTATTTGTGCTTTTATTGATATCGGAACAGTTTTCAAAGTGTTCCGGTTTGTATTTCTGTCTATATTTTATACATACCGGAACAATTTTAAAAGTGTTCCGGTTTGTATTTGTGTCTAGAAAACATGTTTTATTGATACCGGAACATTTTAGAAAGTGTTATGGTTTGTATTTATGCCCAAAACATATTTTGTTGATATGAGAACACTTTTAAAGTGTTCCGGTTTGTATTTGTGCCTAGAAAACATATTTTATTGACACCACAACACTTTCTATTTGTGCCCAAAACATATTTTTTTATACCGGAACACTTTGTAAATTGTTCTGGTTTGTAAAAAATCACAGAGGAGGCGACACCACGGCGATACATCGATGGCGAAAAATCGAAACACTACTTTCGCAAAGTATTATTATAAATTATGACAAACCGAAACAATATTTTCTCACCGCCGTTGATGGGTGTGCATGCACAGATCCCGAAAAGGTTAAAAAAATATCATAAACGACAACAATTTCATATTTTATTTGCAAATCGGAACACTTGTAAAATTAACATACCGGAAAAAAAATACCTTACCGGAATAATGTTTCAGGGGGTGTACAATTTTCTAAACATGTTGGGGTAAAAAGATAAATGTAAGGGTAGAAAAAAATGATAAAACGGAAAAATAATAAATAATAAAATATAAAAAGTAAGGTAAGGGTAAAATGAGAATATTCCAAATTATGTTGGGGTAAAGAGATAAATGTTGGGGTAGAAAAAAGAATTTTCAATAATTTAAATGCAAATTGATCCACTTTAAACAACGAATTGTATTTCAATTTGTACGGTAGCAAATGACAATATTTTTTAACTTAATTTTAATTTGCTTTTTAGGTTGCAAACTATCATCACTTGCTAGACGTTGGGTTTGAGTTAAAAATATATCACTTGCTATTCCAAAATGCCATGGGTTAACTTTGGTAATTTTATGGGGTGAGTGAGGAAATTTGGGGGCGAGAAAAGTAACTAAATAAAATATGTATGCGCCGGCCCAGTTATAATTCAGTTTAGGGTTGAAGCTACTACTGACGTTGTTGACTGTGGAATCAGTAACCGTCATCGGCGATGGCTTCTTCGTTCTGTAAATCAGCGGTGAGAGTAGCTTCAAGTTCCTTCGCTAATCGTTCTAGAACCTTCGCTCAGAAACCATCGATTCCGCTTCTGTTTTCTTCGCAAGCTCCTCGTGTTTCAAGGTAGAAGAACAACGCATTTCAACTTCAATTTTTTCAGTTATGCTTATGGAGTTGAATTTTGGTAATGTTATTAATGTGTTTGTTTTTGAAGGATTTTGTCCGTTGTTGGAAGCGTTGAATCTTTGATGCCTCTTCATACTGCCATTGCTGATGCTAGACTCACTTCTAATATCGCATCCAATTCCACTTGCTGGAGCTGGCTTTCTCAAGGTACTGCTTTTATTTAATCTCTTTTCGATTATTGTGATTCAATTGTTATTTTTTTCTGTTAATTTTTTTCATTCATTTACATAATTATGATTATTATTATTCTGTTTGATTAGTAAAAATTAATGAGTGTATGAGATGAGGTTCATGAACTTGAATTATATTATATTTCTATATAATTTAAAGATAAGAATTATTGCAGTTGTTTCAATAATCCATTTTCTTTGTTCTGGTATTATTATTGATGATTAAGTTGAATTCTCTGGAAAGATGCTTATAAGTTTGCTAAGCTAATTGTGTCTAAACTGGCTGGCGTGATTCAATAATATTTTGAGCTTTTTTCGATGATATTGTTTAGAAATGAGAAGCTTAGTTTTGATTTTATGATCTACGCACCAGATGAGTGTGAACTTCGATAATTAAGTATATATGATGTGTAATAGGATTGTGTGAAATTAATACATAGAGTTTAAACTTAGAAAACTTGCCACAATTCTGTTCTTCTTTGGCATTTCCGAGCATCTTCCTTTTCATTGTTTTATCCCTTTCCTTTAACTAAATTAAATATGAGAAAATCTGATGGATTGTTGAAATCCATTATTTAGGTTAGTATTGATAATTTCTAATTAGTTTTTCCTCCACAAAATCTATCTACTGTATCTTGGAACTCTATTATGGTCGGATGGGAACACTGGTTCATTGGCATTCCTACAGAGTGCTTTTGATACTATAAAATTTCGGATTACCGTATTTGTTATGAACATTAAAATAATTATTATAATATAATTTGATTCTAGTAAGTGATAGTGTTTGTGTTGCTGTGGTGTTTCAAAGTGCGTGTCTGTATAAATTGATTTCCAATAGTGAAAAGTTGATGTAAACTTACATGAATTGCTATGTACCTAAAGCCAACTTTGTCTCTATGAATCTCTCAATGGTATTGATACTTTGTTAAGAGAAATTTGGGAATTTACACAAATCTTTTCCAATAGAGTTGTTTTGGAATTTCATGTAAGCAATCTAGTTTTGTTGACAAATAATTTTAATTGTGTACTTAACATTCAACATTAGCATTTCCGTTACATTGCACTAAGATCGACTTGATGAAAGGATTATTCGTCATTTCGAGGACGAACTTGTATAAATGTGTACTTTCAAACACCAAAGCTACACAAGTTGTTACTTAGAGAACCAAATTGTATTTTACCTTAATTTAAAACCTATATGGGACACTTAGGAATAAAGAGTGGAATGTTTTCATTCTCAATATCCTACATTCCAATTATTTCTTGACGTTAATCGTTAATAGTCTAGGTTATGCTCATCCTGATATCTTCTTTTACTTTGTTGTATAGGACTTGAAAAAACATTGTGACAGGCCTGCTGGATCTATTCAAGATGAATGAGAGGAATGAAAAAGAGAAAAATGAAAAAACTGTTTTTCCTTGTTTGTTTCACTGTAGGATGAGAAAATAACTTCACAATTGAAATTTTGGTCACTGTAATGTGTGCCAACTGCAGAATTGTATTATTCAATTTCCTTATTTGTTTTAAAATATGACCAGCATGCTGATCATCACACTCAAATTTTCAGTCCCGATGTCTGTCTAATCTCGCTCTAACAAGTTAAATCTATTGTTAGATAGATTAACTTAAACTTAAGTTCCCTTTTGGTGTTTATATTTATGGTTAATGATAAGATTAACTTAAACTTAAGTTCCCTTTTGGTGTTTATATTTATGGTTAATGATAAGATTAACTTGAGTTTTATACACAATTCACCCAGATTTTACTTCCTCTTGCTGATTGTAATCCATATCTTTCGTTGGTGTGTCCTAGACTTTGCAGTTCCCCGGTGACAAAGACTAAAGAATTCAATCATTTCAATCCTTGTCGGGTTGTATTAGAGTTAGCGCTGGTTAACATCTTAATCATGGCCTATTTCCAATAAACTTTTGTTATTCTTAGTAATGTAAACCTCCATCAATTTTCAGAAGCTTGAGATATAAGGCATTACATTATTCTCAAATTTGATGAATCAGCAATCACCTCCCACTCCCAGTCTTGAGTTTTAGGAATGCTGATTAACTTTGTTTGTCCAAAAGTTACTATCAGGTATTCATTAAATAATATTACAATTTGACATCATTGTCGAAAGACAAAGTAGTATATACATTGTATATCACATTATGTTTTGTTATATGTTATTTGATGTCAAATATTATAAAATGAGACTAATAATGAAACAATAATACCTGTTTCATACTTTTACAACTACCTTTGCTTATTATTCTAGAGCCTTCTATGTTAAGTATGTAATCATATAAGCATTAATTATCGCGTGCATATAGAATAGTGAAGAAAGTGACGTCTCCACCAAATGGCAAATTCTGGGGTGTCTCTATTTTTCTTTCACTTGATAAGATGATAAGCAAAATTGAAATACCTTAAGCAAAGAGCTATAACCTTTGGATTACAAACGTTGAAATGGCAAGGTTCGTTGCTGTGGAAATGAATGATATGTCACCAATTGATATTTTCTTGATTTGGATGGTTTCAGAATTTTCTTTGAAAGATACAATAGTCATACCTTATGCGAGAAAACAAACTTGGATCACTTACCTTCTAGTTTAACGATTGTATCCTCTATTCCTTTGACTAGGATGTTCGTAAGATTGTTGTGCGGATCAAAATAACACATATTCTAGTAGAACTATAGAATATGGAAATGGATTAGTTAGGAGCGGTCAGTTCTGATGCGGTCAAGGTGCAGTAAATGCATTACAGTCCTCTGATTAAAATTAGATGGCTTGGATTGAAATTCAATATTAATTTTTAAAAACATTTAGAATTTTGGTGTTAAATCTAAGCTGAATACACACAATCAGAGATGTTGAGTGCACCCAATCCAGATCCATAGAATATAGATGTTTTTGGGAAACTAGAGTTTCATTTAGGCGCAATGTTCAAAGTTAATGAGCAATTGAGCATAGCCATGTTCATTTCACGGAAGATTTGTGAAAATTTGCACGAGGATTGTTGTGAAAATGCAGCTTGTTCCATCTTTCACTACTTTAGGAGAGGACTTCAAAGTTGAATACAAAGGGTGTCATCTAATGTACCGAGTAGGAGTGTAATTGGACCGGTTTGGATCGGTTTTGAGCAAATCCAATGTCCAAATCAATAAACTCTCGATTGTTTCGGTTTTTAGTGTTTTTTAAAAATGAATCCAAACCAAACTCGTCGGTTTGGTTCAGATACTTTAGTTTAATCGGTTTTACATCATATTTTTTCAGATGTATTCCATGCTATTATTTTTTTCCCGATATATTGTTTTCTTATAAGTTCATCAAATATATAATACAATTCATCAAATAAGTTGATCAAATACAAAATACAATTCTTTTATCATAATAATAAGTTCATTAAATACAAAATATAACCATATTGAACTCAAATACAAAATACAATTATTTTCTCATAAGTTCATCAAATACATAATACAACCATATTAAAATTAAATTCATAAGTTAATCAAATACAAAATACAACCATATTGAAATTAAGTTTATAAGTTCTTCGAATAATAAAGTATAACAAAACTAAAACTTCAAGTTTATTTCCACTTAAATCGTCAATGCTTCATGCACATCATGAGGCAGTGGCGGAGCCAGGACCCTGGTTCAGGGGGTGCAGGCAATTAAATTTTAATTAATAATAATATATCAAATAAATAATTTTTTTTTACTAAAATAATTGAAAGTGGTTTTAATTAAGGTATAACATAACTGATAAATAAATAACAAAGTATTATTCAAATTGTATAGCAAACTAATAAATTATACATTATTAAGGGCCCGTTTGGCCTAGCTTATTTTTAAGCTTATGTAAACAGCTTATGCAATTTTTATGTATTGTTATAAGTTTTTCAAGGCAGTTTATGATAAAATAATAGCTTATAAAAATTCAATTTTCACTAGTTTGAACTTATAAAATAGCATAAAATCTAATTTATATTGCATAAGCCGTTTGCATAAACTCAAAAATAAGATAGGACAAACGGCCCCTAAGATTATGGATAAATACAGGGTCTTGTTAACGTATGACCTAAAAACATATATTAAGTATCCTAAAATAAAAAAATTGTATTAAAAAATACAATATTTTATTTTTTTACTCATATGTAATTATTTTGGATAAATATATTTCAATATTGAATTATTTATTATGTGTTCTTAGAGCACATATTAGCATTTATCATAGCATATACAATATAATATACTCCCTTTATTAAACCTTATTCATGTGCTAGTCTAAGTATTGTAACGGTGCAATTGCAAGTATTGTAACAGTGCAAAGTGAAAAAGCAAGCAAAATGGGACAGGTGTTCTAACAGGGTGGTGCAAAGTAAAAAAGTGAGGGGGTTCAAATGGAAAAAAAATAGGATTATAGGTGCAAAAGTATAAGGTTCAGGGGGTGCACATGAACCCCCTCAAACATGAGTGGCTCCGCCACTGTCATGAGGTGAGACGAGAGCAGCGTTTGTTTGTGGCTGTGAGTGTTTCTATGTTAGGGTTTCTAACTTCTAAGTGAGACTTTTTTTTAAGATGTAGTTGGACTTGAGCCAGTTGTAGTTTTTGATAAATGTGGACTGCCTAAAAAATATTAGCATAAATTCTATATATTGGTTCGGTTTGTCCATTAGATCTGAAAACTAGAATCGAGAAGCGAACCAAACCACGGCGATTTTCAATTGGTTCGGTTTGATTTTTGATTCAAACCAGAAAAATCGATTTTTTTGGGTTTGGATTGGATCATCGGTTTAATTGGATTTTTCTGATCCGCTTACACCTCTAGTTTCGAGCACCTCTTTTATCTTTTAATCTCCTATACTATTCGATTTGTTAATTTTATCTATCTTTGATAGAGGAGAAAAATGTTATATTTGACAAGCTTATGCTTATAATATGTTGATAAAGGAGATGTGAAAAATAATATTCTAAATTTATCTTTATTTTTACTTATCATATACTATCTATTATTGTCGTTAAATTTACAAATTTGAAATAAAGTAACTGCATCTCATCATTTTTATGTATCCTTTTGTTGTAGAGTGTACGAAATATTGAACTATTTGAATAATAATAATTTTTTTATCAAAGAAGTTTTAGATACAACAACCTGTTAAAACCGACCCGTTATATCCATCACCCGTATGACCTGACACTCAAACAAATCGAAGATGTAAACAGTCAAAATTGAGTTCAAATTTAGAGGCCGCGATTTTTATCGTTTTGACAATTTTCGGCCTGAGTCCGACCGATGCTCACCCCTAATTGCACCGAGTTTGGAGTTCTCAATGAAATCATATGAATATTAAAATATATATTTTTGTTTTGAAAAATATATTTACACAATTTTTTTGGGATTTAAATTATTTTAATTAAAAAAATTTGACAATAAAGCTTATTATACTGAGCCAATTTGTACTGATACATTAAATCTTTAAATTAATAATTAAAGTGTTTTCGAAATAATTTTTTTTTCTTATCATTTAAAAAAGTATAATAACAAAATATTATTTAACAAATTGCTCAAATATTATTTATAAAAAATTTGTATAATACTTTATTTTGTTGTTGATAAAATTGGTATATTGCTTATATATAGTCCAATTGTTTTTCTTACGAAATGATTTTCTTTTAAATGCAATAATCTACAAATAACTTTTTGATTCCTAAAAAATATCATCAATTTATTAAATTAGAAGTTAAATTGTACCACTACATTTCATGACTTCAATTTACCAATGTATTATAGAATCTCTCTTATATTATACAGTATAATAAACTAGAAATTTAGGGATCGCCTTTCAAACTATAATAAATTCCAATTGTTAATTTGAAATAGAATTGTTCAAATTACATAATTATTTTCATATAGTAAAATAATATCATGGATTGTGGATTTAAATCGTGAGCTGTAGAGATTGTCATTTTTAATTATTTCTTTGGGCACAGGTCATCTTAAATTAATTAATTTTTAATATATTATCGATTAATTATTATTATGTAGTACTGTAATTAATTAAAATCGCATATGAATTATAATTATAATATGATTAATAAAAAGTCACACATATAGCACAGCTTTTTGTTTTGAATACCAACCTTGCAAGTATTCGATCTCATTACCAAAAGGAGAAAACCTGCTCACCTTAAAACGCAGCACATCCTTTTCAGTTTTCTCTATTCACCAATTTCACACTCTCTCTTCTTCCTCTTAATTAATAAATCTTTCTCTTTTTTTTCTCTCGTGGATAAGATCTCAAGAATATCATATACAAAAGGGACCCACATAACCCATAAATCAAACAATATCCACATCTTCTATACACCTCAACACATTGTTTCAAAATCAACAACAACCCATTAAGGATCATTATTCTCTTTTCATTGCAAGATTTGATTTTGAGGACTTGGGTTTGTTCTCTAAGCTTCAATAGATTCTGGGTGAGTCAAAAAGCTTTATTTTATTTGATTTATTATTATTTCCACAAAATTTGATTTTTAATTTTTGGGGTAAAAGTTAAAGCCACAAGATATTTTGTGTGGTGAGTGCGGTTTGCTTTTAAATAATGTGTTTTTAATTTTGTGTCGTTGAGTTGAATTTTTCATTCATCAATCGGTTAGTGACGGTTTTTTGTCGTGTTCCTAATTACGTTTGTTGTGTGTGTATGTGTCGTGTTTCGCCGGCTGTTTTTGTCTAAATCTATTGAATTGAAAGCAGATTCATTTGCTTTGCAAATTTCAATTTCTCTTTTCTCCGGTAAATTGATGTGATTTTTGATTTTTTTTTTTGGTAGTATATATATTGGATTAGCCACCGAATAGATGATGTTATTATGTTGGAGGAGTTTCTAGATTCATCTTCTTCTCTTCCTTCTTATCCTCTTTTTGTCTGTTTTTCAGGTCTGGTGACTGTTTCATTTTCACTCATAACTTCATTATTATTTTTTTCTTCTTAAATTCTATATTTTATCTTGAATTTTATTTTGGTTTATTGAATCCTATTCTTTTCTGTATTTTTTTAATTATTAATTTGACTAACTAAGGGTTAGTTTCTATCTCAAAAAGTATATTGTTTTGAGTAGAACTTAGCTTGTTTAATTGTAGCTGTGAGCTTTACTTAGTTTCTTAGTTTTTACTTATTTATGTGTTATTCTTTTACTTTGTTTCATTCATAGATCTATTTAAGCTCATGTGTTGTGTTTGTGAAGATTATTATCTTTTTTTGTTAGATTTGATTTAATTCTCTACATGTTTTTAGTTTTTCTTCTGTAAATTAAGCTGAATTGATTTTTGTTTCTGCAGTAGATTAGTGTTGGTACAAGTCATATTGGTTCAATTGAAATGAAGGAATTTGCATGAAGAGAAAAATTGAACAGTCTCGCGATGGAGAATTCTTATAAGGTTAATGGAAATGGACCAACTGAAAATGGATACTCTATTGCTAGGCACACGCACTCTTTTCAACCTTCCTTGAAGGGTTCATTACCTTGGTTAGACATAAGGGTATTTTATGTAAGAGTTAGCAAGTGTGAGCTTGATAATTCCGCTCCTGAGGTACTCACACTTAACCATGTTCCTTTGAATCCGGATACCCTTCTTGAAGTTAACGGCGTTCGTAGTAGTATATATTCTGATGGAATATCGACACTTCTCAAAAGGGATAGGGTAGATCGAAAATCGGAAGAAGTTACATTTGTAAGCACTGATAGCATAAGGATGAGTGGTAGTGTGAAGTTTGAGGTGTTTGATAAAGATAATCTGCTTCTTTTTGGTGCTTTAGAATTATGTAACAACAATGGTGGTGTTAGAGAATCAAATTCTAATGGACAAAGTTGGAGCATACACTGTGAGTCAAACATAATTCCAGGCACAAAGTTCTTTAAGGAGAAGCAATTGTTGTTGCTGCCGGACTCTACTCTTCCAACAATCGAGGTCTACATTGCAGGGTCGTTCTCTGGTACTCCAATCATTTTAACAAAGACCCTGCATCTTAGTTCTCAAAAAAGACATACAAGGAAGGGGGCGTTGAATGCAATTCCAGAGGATGAAACAAATGAAAATGGTAAAGATCCTTCTGTGTTTGCTTTACAGGTAATTCTTAGTGCTCTCGAATTACATTTTTTCACATGCTTCTTAAATTCTCCTATTTAGATGTCAGTTTCTCAGCCTAATTAACTCCATGCCTGTTTTTTCCCTGTTTGACTCAGTGCTGTCAAATAACGGCACTATAGCACTAATGACACTGCAGAATTTGAACAAATCGCTATTGTTCTGCGATACACTATTCAGTACAAAGTGTTGTTAAATAGAGGCACTGTAGCATTGTAGTTAAGTGGAATTTGATCAAACTATTATTTTTTGTGATATGTGTTTGACAACACAGTTGTGACTTTGTTTTAACTGGCTCAAATGCAATTTCATTGAATCATTTGAAGGTGAACACTCTGGTACACATCTTATTTGGACATGTACCGGTACATTGCTGAGATGGATAATTCTAATAAATCCACAAATAACGTTTAATATAAAAAATTTAATAAACACTCTTTGAAACTGTCCACCTCAACAAGTGTACCGGTACACATTTAAATAAATGTGTACCAAAGAATTTCCCTCATTTGAAACATGAGATGGTTTAACAAATATAAGCGTTTGTATCTGACCGATGTCGCAACATAGTAGGAGATGGAACATAGTAACACTAATATAACTTGCAAATTACCTTACCTCTTTTCTCAGGTTTTGTTTTCATTTTTTCCTTAACTTTCCTTGCACAACTCTGTAGTGTGTTTGAGAAATAGCTGTCCCCCCTCTTGAGCACACACAGGCTGTTAATTAACATCACTTGCTGCCCGAGTGTTGAAAATTTGATATCAGTTCCCTTGACAAGATGTAGAAAATTTATAACCAAACCAATTGGACTTTGAAGAAGATCTTCCCTACAAATTATAGATAACCATTCTTAATATTTTATATATGCCAATGCTGCAGGCCCCAGACTACATGTACGACAAACATGAAGATGAGGATTATCACAGCCTATACACAAGAACAGCATACGCTGATGGCGAAGATGGAGAACTTTCATGGTTTAATGCAGGTGTTAGGGTTGGAGTTGGTATTGGACTTAGTGTTTGTCTTGGAATCGGCATTGGAGTCGGCATACTCGTCAAATCGTACCAAGGTGCCACCGGCCAATTCAGAAGACGACTGTTCTAATTTACACAAGTTCTCCTTCTTCTTTTGTCTATCTCCCTCTTGATCCAAAGATAACTAACCTTAGTTTTGTCCATCTACATCTTGGTCCAAAGACAACATGTTTAATGTCTTGTCCATTGAGTGCAAAGAATATATATAAATATAATTTTGGCTTGTTTGCTGTATGTAATATAGTTTATTTTTTGTACCATTATATACCAGTTATAATGTTGAGTGAAGGATGAAGTTTTTGATTATTTTCCCCATTTATTAAGGTGGTAATAGCATGATTTAAGGGGGTTTAGTCTTGCTTTAATAAAACAGGATGAAATTGGTCTCCCAAAATGATTTTCTCAGTTTCTAAACCAACAATCACATTCACATGTAGTTGGTTTGGGTGGTAAGGGGCTCATACGCCTTAAGCAAGTGTTGTTAGGAGTTTGATCCCTAACTCTTGCTAACAAAGAAAGCCCAATTAAGAGGGGAGAATTTGCGCATTCCTAACAGACTCTTTGACAAAGATTAGTCACTGCTAAATAGTGGTGGATAATTCATATCTATAATATGGTTATATAAATGTGTAAACAGGGATTGTATCCTCTTGCTAGCACAACGGCTAGAACTCACGTTTTTGTCCTCTTGCTGCGATGGCTCTTGTTTCGCCTCCATCCACTGTGTCTCTGAAGCCGGATCACGTTTTTGTCCTCACTCCGACTCTATTGTATGTTCCTCCTTGTCCTGTTTTTTTTTAGTTTGGTTCTTGATTGTTGTTGGTTGCTGTTAATCTTGTTTCTGTTGCACGTGGTGTCCCTATGTAGCATCTGTTTCATTTTCGGCTAGCATAGATAATCATATAGGGTAGAATTATAAGTCGGGAGCAATTCTAGGACCTATACACTTCCATGTATGGTAGAAACTAGAAAATAAGTTTAATTTTGATCTTCTGATCATTAATTCATAATCCATATTTATAAAGGAAGGGTTCCAAAAAATGATTTGTTTCGGTTACTATGGCTTTTCTCATAAAAATGTAACAATTGTTATATCATCCTTTACCTTCACACGTTAAGAAAAAGGAAAAGAGGTTTTATCATCGATGTGAAGCGTTGGGATATATGGTTAATAGAAGAATAAAGGATAATGCCAAAAAATGGAATAGGATTTCTTGCCGTAACAATTCACAGCTTTCACACTGTTTTCAATATGAACAATATGAATTAAAGTTAAAAGTTGAGATAGTTTCATACTGATTTTGTTAAGATGCAATATGAACTAATCAATTTGAAATAAACGGTTGGAATTTAGTTTTGATCCTCCTATTTTATTAATTGCGCAATTTTGATCCTCTTATTTTGTTTTGTACAATTTTAGTCCTTTTTTTTTTGGTAATTTATTTTAGTCCTTTTATTTTGAAAAATTCAGATATTTGATCCCTTCTTCATTTAACCTTCAATTTTGATTATTTGACATATTTTTTTAAATAACATGACACATAAATACATGCTTATGTTTAGAAAGAACACAATAAAGAACAAGGAGCAGATACTCTTAAATTTAATTTTAATTTCTTAGTTTATGTTGTTTAATTTAAGAAATAATAAAAATATGATTTAAATAAAAAAAAAATTTAATTATGATGTGGGAATTCCATAAGCATGTATCATGTGTCATTTCATTTAAAGAATGTATCATGCCATCAAAATTGAAGGATAAATGAATAAAAGATCAAATGTCGTGCCATCAAAATAGGGGGACCAAAATTGCGCAAAGAAAATAAAGGGACTAAAATTGCTCATTTTTCAAAATAAGAACACCAAAATTAGGCAAAATAAAATAGAAGGATGAACATTGCGTATTTTAAAAAATAGGGAGACCAAAGTTGCATTTAAGCCTAAAATTAACCAATACAGAAAAAAGACACAAACTACACCTTAAAAAAGTGTAATTTTCATGGATCCCACAAGCAGAGAAGCTGAATGAGAAGCTAGGCACCAACTCCAAAAGATCGACTTACCTTCCAAACTTGCTCCCTATTTTTCTAACCAGCACAACTATTATCGTCCCTCAAAGAATGATGAAAAGACAAAAGTCAAGGATAATCAATAAACCTCTTAATAAGATCGACAATAAGTGCATAAGGACACATTCCTTAATCAATTTTAATGTCGATTGACAATAAGATTCATATTTAATATGTCGGTAATCATGACTCCAAGCCTTCTCAAGACCATGGAAGCAGTTCCGTTCCTGACATTTTATGGGCCTTAGGCCAAACATAAAAAAAACCCTCTTTCATTCAATATATATAGCATTAATACATAATAAATTTTACAAAATATAACAAAAATTACTTAAAAATTCATAAGTGATTTCTTCGAACATTTTGAGATGCAAAATCATTGATAAGCCCATCAACATCAATGTCCGCCAACATATCTTTTTCAATTGACAAAGTTGCCAAACCGTTCAATCTTTCTTGTGACATTAATGATCTCAAGTAGCATCAATGCACATAGACTTAGATTGCAACTTTTTACTGACCATATTAATAGCAAATAAAATGTCGTACCAAATAACCATACCAAGCAAAAATTTAAAACTTTCTAGTGCATTAATCAAACTCTCCGCTTAATTCTTTAATAATCCTACTAATTATACCTAAACATATTTTCTACCAATTGGGCTCCGTAATGATATTTTCTTTAATATTTCTACACATATTTCCTTGGCCTAATCATTTTTTTTTCTTTTCAGTATTATTAATTTTATTTTTTTGATATTAATAGGTAGGTATAAAAAAATTTGGGCCCCTTAAAATATTGGGCCTCAGGCCGTCGCACTTATTGCCTACCCTCAGGGTCGGCCCTGCATGAAAGATTGCTTTTAGTTTTGCGTTCATATTGGTAGTAATACAACAACTGCTTGAAAAACCCAATAATCAATTGACATTAGTGTCACAAATTAAACCTCTAAATCTGAAGCATCTTGAATTACAAAAAAAGCTACCATCAACATTTAATTTAACACACCAGTATTACATTGACAAAAAATAAAATACCACTATTACAGGTATAGTTGCCTTTCAAATATTTTTTTTTGGACACAAAATAGTGTGATAAATTTTTCATAAAAAATACGTATAGGGAACAATCTTCTTTTTTTTCACAAAAAAAGCATGTTGATTGGTTATGCGGATACGAACATCATCCTTTCAAAAATGTATATTTAGACATTTAAATTTGTCTAAAAGTTAGTTAACTTAATGATTACAAGTTAAGTTCCGAAAGCAGGGGTGTATGTTTTTTTTAGAAAAGCAGGGGTGTATGTTAGAACTTAGAAATTAGAATAACTTCCGAAAGTGGAGGGTGTATTTTCTTTTTTACGAAAATTGGAGGGTGTATCTTAGAAAACTATTACCTCCGCCCCTAATTATAAGATTCCATTGATAAAATTGTGAAGATTAACGGTTCGATTCCCGCAACTGCGATCGAGAGGGGCTGTAACCACTTGATATCAAAATTGACCCCCGAACCAGATTAAAGTGATGGTGAAAGCCATAAATTGTGAAGATTAAGAAGTGAGTTTTGACATTAAATTTGTTGACAATTGATATTATTTTTACAATTTTATCCTTCAAGAAAAAGATACACTTCAATTAGGGATATGTTTGTAAAAAAATAATATAACTTTAAATTTCACTAGGTTTAAAAAATAAATTCCGTCGACCGAGATCTAGCTAAAATGCATAAATGTCGCGGTTCAGAGCTTTATCTAATAGATATGGGGTGAGTAATGGCCTATTAATTAGAGGGGGTGGAAGAGGTAGTTCTCAATGGTGGAATGATATTAGAGATATAACTAACAATTACTCGGTAAAGGCAGCCTATAATTAATGGAGAATCAGTAATCATCTTTGGTTGAAAGTTTGGAATAAATCAATTCTGTCAAATATCTTGTGTTTCTGTGGAGGCTTTTTCAGAATAAAATAGATACAAAAATAATTTGGTTTGGAGAAGTGTCATTGGTTAAGGATCTCTTTTGTGTATTGGTAGGTGTGGGATCAAGGAATCGGTCTCATATTTTTTCTGAATGTCCCATTTTTGCTTGTATTTGGTACTATGTTTGTAATTTGATGGGTATGTGTTGCGTTGAGAAAGTTAGTATGATGTAGTTCACTTGCATTTAGTGCATGTGAAATTTGTTTCATTAAAATGTGTAAACTTGTATATTTTCTAACCCTCGATGCCCTTATTTTTTCACACTTTGTGTGAGAGTTTCACTACTAGAGTTTTAGAAACAAAGAAAATACAGGAAATCAATTGAACTATGAACATAAGGAAAGTTAATTCATTCATAAAAAAGGCTCTTAATTTCACATTGTGAACTTCATAAGTTTGAAACCTTTCTGGTGGAATGAACTATTCATAAGATGTCAAAAAGTTTAAGTTGGTAGAAAAGAAATGGATTTATCCACAAGATAACCAATGCTTGTATTTTCATTTTGACCTAAAACTTGCTAATCACCATTTCAACAACTGAAATACATGCAACTAAAATATTGCATTTCAAATAAGTTACTAGCCACATCGACAACCACCGACCATAGGACAAGGTCTAAGTATCTTGATTGCCATTCTTTCTAGAAGACAGTTATCTGTACAATGTTAAACTTCAACTTTCTGAATAAAGTATATACATTTGCACAATATTTGACAAGCCATCCATACAGCAAATCAGATATCTGATTGATCACAGAGAGAATCTAGTTTGAAAGGATGGGCTGCACGTCGGAACCAGGTGTTGAACGCCGTTACCAAGTGAGGACAATCTTCAACATTTCGGGTCGAAAAGCTAAGGCAGTGTGGTAATAATTCTTGAGCATCTGACATGGGCAATGTGGAGATTATTCGCAAAAATGTTTCTTCCAGCTCAAGATATAATGATTTGTTGCTGGCAGGTGAAACAGTGTCTTTGCATACAACCAAAACAGGAAGCCAATCTTCTACAAGTTTCCTTCTCACCTGAATTGAGTAGAGAAAAGTTTGTCTAAGCACTTCAACATTGTCTAAACATGGATACTCGGGTATTATAGAGCTGATGAATATGCAAATATTACAATATAACAAATAAAACAAAATATATGGTTGGACAAAATCGTAACAAATCAGAAAATCTTTATATTAGAAAATTTAACAAGAAACTGTGGAAAGGCATGCAACTAACATGATTAAGAATCACTATCAAATGAAAGAAAACATCAAAATTAGGCAAGTTACAAACATGTATGCCTTAGATTACAGCAGAAGCAAATGGAAAAGGGACTTGCGATACACTTTATATCAAAGGAAGTTTTATTGCTTTATGATCCCTCAAAAGTTAAAAAACCAAGCTATAGGCTATTTTGGAAGGTACCAAAGCAGTGGCGAGCTTGAGGGATCCGGGTTGCATGCAGTCATAACTGCATGCAGCCATGACATCAGGCAGATCTGGTCGTCCGATCATGATCGGACGTTTCAGATTAAAGGAAGCTTAATCAGACTGCATGACTGTTTTAAATCTATACCATCCGATCTTAATCGGACGGCCATATTTATCTTGAATGTATGACTGCATGCAATCTGGATCTGTGGTACAGTGTTAAGATTCAGGTGTTTTTGTTATCATGACTGCAGTTAAAATCGTATCTGCCAAAAAAAAACTTATGTTTATTTACATTAAAAAATACAATTGAAATACTAAAATAATTTTAAAAATAATGTTTTAAAACAGGTTTGATCCCGGGCCATTTTAGTTGGAAAGGCACGCTTAACCACTGCGCTTAACAACCGGGCCACTAAAAATATTTTTTAAGCAAATGGGGCGTAGATGGCTCTGCAACACACTAAGTAGATTAAAAGGGGAAAAAAGTACAAGAGACTGGGGGGCATAAAGCTTTACCTAGTAGAAACAAAAAACAACTAGCCTAGACAGGTAATACATAGTACAAAACAACCCTAAAGGGTACATTTTAGAAACCACAAATCCCAATCTGGAGTAAAAGTCCACACACTAGGTGCACAATCCAGCAAACCAGCGTGCAGGCTCAAAACCAGAATGCAAAAGAAAAGGGTACGTGAGCTCTTAAAAACACCAAATTCAAAACTTGAGAAAGGCAAAGAGATCTGACCGCCAACACTGGACCACTATTAATATTGTGCAATAGTATAGAACATTTGATTTATTTATATATAGAAAATATGAATGCTAACATATATTCTTCAAAAAAAATGAATGATAACATATATATATATACATACATATTAAGAAGAGGGGAAATGGGAGTTTGGGATGGTCATGGCTACCCCTGTACCTACTATATCACGCCAATACACCTAAAAAATTCAATATTTGTCTATGTTGCATTAATTTTCTATTTAAGTAGTCAAGCAAAAGATTCATAATAGAAATATAAGATTGAATTGTTTGAGTCGAAGAGAATTTCAAAAATAAGGTCTCACATAATCACACAATTGAAATTCGTGAAGCTTTGATGGTCTCTTAATCAAATATTGGGAAAAATGACAAAAGACTTCAAAATTGCATCAGTCAGATCAAAGTAACTTTTGAAGTTTCAAACCAAGAGGACTGGGATGTGAATAATTAACTATTTCTGAACAATTCAAACTAATAAACTTCTACCACATTGCAATCAGGAATTTAGAGGTGCTGAACTAAATCCTCATTGCAGGTTCTATGATCTAGAAGCAATTAGCTTCAAACATACGACATACAAAAGCTTCTGAACTATAATATCTATCATGTCATTAGCCTACGCAAAATCCCTGTTACGTCTATTGCCACTTAAAAATAACTTAAATGAGAAGCTTATCAAAATATTTCTTAAACTAGCATTCCACATTCTCCATGCATAGACACTAGATAGTAAGTTAGTAACACCGACACTTTAGATTGAACACGTGTCTGGCATTTGATACAAACGATACAACGTCACATATTGTTATATTGAATCATTCCTATTTTCTCGAAGTTTCTTGACCTAACATTCCACATCTGCAATTTCCGAGCAAAGACACACTAGATAGTAACACCAACACTTCAGATTGAACATGTGTCTGGTATTTGACACCGAAACTACACAACATCAACACATGTGATTACATTCAATCACTTCCATTTTCTACAGTGTGTCTACCCATCCGTGTCCGTGTTTGTGCTTAATATATACTAGAATAGCACACGATAGAAAAACAAAAAGGCAAGTAGATAGAGGGTACCTGCGTAGAAGCCAAAATAGTTCCAGCACAAACAGCATGAGCAAGCTTCGAAGTACAACGAAGAATAACAGCAGGAAGACCCGGAACAATATTCCTCCAAGCATCATCACCAAACGCCCTCTTCAAATCACCAGTGAAAGCTTCTTGTTCACTCCACTCGCGAACCGCGGCATCCGCTACCCTAAGCTCAATCATCCTTTCCACTAGCCAAAGAAGATGTTTCCCATTAGTAGAAGCCTTATGAAGATTCAATCTCTGAATAGCTTCCGTCTCATTATGATCACCTCTGAAAACAGGACTCGAATATTCCTCCAATGATTGCTTCACCGTTTTCAAACTCTTCCTAAACGCCTTCTCCAACACTCTCTTCGCCGTTTCCCTTGACGATACGTCTCTCAATATCTTCCCTACGAATGCTTTCACGAACGCTGTGTTACCGTAATTGTTCGTCGCAGATGAAATTAACCCTTGCAGCATTTTCTCACATGCGTCTTCTTCTACAGGTGAAACCCTAGCTACAAGCTCCTTTGATTCTTCCTCGCTTAGGAATGGAATTAGGTTTACGACTCTGTTTTCTTCTTCCTCCGTCCACGGTACTGCTTCAAGATAATTCACGCACCACCGGACACAGTCTTCGAAGAGCAATTCTAGCGCCACCGGAAGCAGATCGAGTGCAGTTGATGCGTTGTCCACCGCGTTTGGGAAATCGTTCGTGTAGAGGAGTTCAAGCACCGTGAGATGATTCTGGATCGAGCCTGGAGAAGGTGGAACACCGAGATTGAGGCGGAAGAGTTCGTTATCGGAGGTTTGATCTAGCGATGGTGGTTGAGGATGGACGTTACCGATCCATCGATCGGATAATAGTGCGGAGAAGTATTTAGACCGGCGGAGTATGTCCGAGTGGAGGTAAACATGGAGATCGGAGATTGACGCTGAATCGACGGAGACGGATGAAGGAGATTCCGGCGAGGAAATGACGTCGGTGAAGAGGCGCAGGACGACGTCTGCAGTGGACGCATCGTTGAATAAGAGAGAGGCGATGTCGCCGGTGGCGTTAGGAGAACAACGGTGGCGGTTATGAGTTATATCGAAGAATGAGGAGTTGGCAATTGCGGCGGTGGAGGAATGGCGGGTGGTGGTAGTGGTGCGCTGTCTCTTCCTGAGAACGCCGGCGGAGGGGATCATTTCTGGGAGAAAATTGAGGGAAATGAATGGAAATGGAATGAAAGGAATTGGAGAAGATTTTTCTGTTTTGGGAGAAGTGGATAATTGAAATATATCAACAGATATATCTGGAGATGTCACGGTTTATTTCTTGATTTAATTCATTAATTACTTTATTTTTATTTTTAAAAATTTTGTTAATATATATATAATTATATTATAGATTAAATACAGGAATTATAATGAGTAATTTCTTTAATTTGTTTATTTTCATTTTTTTTGACAAAAGTTTATTTTCACTTCTATAAATAGATTATATTGAGTTTTTAATACTAATTTTCAGTCAAAAACAAATTTCTTGTAATAATTTAATAATTATTATAAGCATATTTTACATTTTTACTTATCTTCACTTTATAATTGTGATATATTTAGTTAATTAATATATAAAGCAATGTGGATAAGGTCGAACTATATCTATATCTAAAGTATCTTTGTTTATCAATCAATCAATACTACTTCCAAGCAAACATATGTCGTGTGGCACTGTTGATTGCCAAATTTGGGAGTTTTGGCTTCTGCGCACTGTTCATCCACAAATATCCCGTTTCCTTTTGTTTTCCTTTTCTCTCGTTGCAGGCTTTTCCTTCCTGTTGGTGTTACTATTCGTGAGCTTTTTCTTCCATTCCCTTTTCACTTGGTGCAGAGAAAGGAGTTGCAATTTGTGTAGTTGCAGGCTTTCCCTCTCTCTCCCGTCCACTCAGTCAGGTTTTCTATTGGGTTTTCTTTGTCTTGTTTCCAATTTGTTTCTCATTTGTTTCCACTGTAAATGCTTGCTTCTGGTTCATTCCTTTTCTAATCCATTGTTTGTGCTCTCATTCTCTCTCTATTCTGATTTGTTTTTATTTTTTATCCCAGCCAGGTTTGGAAACCTTGTTCAAATGGTGCTGGTTGATGCCAAGGTTTGTATTGTTTTTACATATTTGATCTTTCGTTTATTCTTTCTTGCTTTTCATTAGATTTTGTATGTTTTGATTGTTTGGTCCTTCAATTAAAGGGTTCAATTTTGATTCTTTTTTTTCTTTTGCAGGGTTTGATTTTGTCCGTTTGTTTGTTTGATTTTGTCATTTCAAGGTTTGAACTTGTTTCTTGTTTTATTTGTTACTCTATTTTGTATATTGTTTCTTTTTCATCTAACAATGGAGTTATTTTGGGAACTCTATAGAGGTATGTTTGCATTTTCATTGATTTAAATCAAAATTGCATTCAATGTTTAGTTATCGTCTTTTTTTATTATGGTAGCTTCCATTTTTTTTTCATCTAGGATCAGTAGTCTAAGCTGACTCCATGTTAAAGTTAAATCTAGAGTAAATTTATGTACTTATGCTTAACTGATTTTGTTTGGTTTGTTTGTTTCTTGTGTAGAATTGCCTTCTCAAGGTTAATATCCACTGTGAAGGTTGTGAACAGAAAGTAAAGAAACTTCTTTTCCGCTGCTGATTCTGATAAGTTGCAAAACTTAGAAGAAGTTTTTTAAAACTAGCCAAAACACAATTCAACCCCCCTTCTTGTGTTTTCACACCTTCAATTGGCATCTAGAGCCCGGTTCTGTTATATCACTTTGCAGTGAGACAGTTGTTTGTTGTGTCAAAACACTATGTCTGGACCCAGTGAACCTAGCAAAGGAACTGCTATTCCCTTCAACTATGATGTTGATGATAAAAACAACACCAGTAAAACTCCTAAGTTCAGTGGTGATGGTTCTACCTTCTCTTGGTGGAAAGATAGAATCTACATTCATCTAGTTGGTATTGATGATGAACTTTTGGACTTAGTTGAAAGAGGAGTAACATTTCAAGGTTTGGATGAAAGAGGAAGATTAGATAATGATGCAAGACAAGCTTTCACTGATAAGGACAAGAAAGCGTACAAGAAGCACCACAAGGTCAAGGATATCTTGATAAGTTGCATATCTCATGAAGAGTACCTTAAGATCACAGATAAATCTACTGCCAAGAGTATCTATGATTCTTTGTGTTCATCTTATGATGGAAACAAACAGGTACAGGAGGCAAAAGCAACACTTTTGATCCAACAGTATGAACTTTTTAGAATGAAGGAAGATGAGAACATTGAATCTATATGTTCTCTAGATTCAAAGTTCTGGTTGCTGGTCTTCAAGTTTTGAAGAAAAGTTATACTACTTTTGATCATGTGAAGAAGATTCTCAGAAGCTTACCTGCTAAGTGGAGACCTAAGGTCACTGCTATTCAGGAGGCAAAGGATTTAGACACCCTGAGTCTGGAGGGTTTAATTAGTTCACTCATGAGTCATGAGATTGAGCTAGCCTCTGATGAACCTCAGAAGAGAACAAAGTCTTTGGCTCTGCCAGCTACTTCTGGACCTTCTAAGGCTCTGAAGGCTAAGGTTGTTGAATCTGAGATAGAAGAATCTTCTGCAGATGATCAAGAAGAGGGATCAGATGATGATGTATTTGCACTTCTGACCAGGAAGTTCCAGAAGTGGACAAGAAGAAAGCCAAGCTATTCTGGTAGAGGTTCTGGATCTAAAGGTTCTGGTTACAGAAGTTCTGGAAACAAAGATAAGAAGGATGATTCCAAGAATTGCTTTAACTGCAACAAGCCTGGACACTTCATTGCTGATTGTCCTAAATTGAGCACCAAAGGAAAGGGAAGAAAGAGCACTTTCAAGAACAAAGCTAAGAAGAGTCTTCTAGCCACATGGGAAGATCTTGACAAGCTGTCTGATGATGAAGCTGAAGATGCAGAAGCTAACTTGGCACTCATGGCCACAGCAGAGTCAGATGTTGAAAGTTATGTTGAGTCAGACTCAGAAGATATTGAGCAGGTTATTTCTAAACTATCTGATACTCAACTCTCTAAGGCTTTGAAAGATACTGTGATGAAGTACATGGAAAAATCAAATGAGCTAGAACTTTTTAAACAAAAGTTTGACATGCTCAATGATAAGGTCAATCATATTCAAGAAGACTATAAGAAGTCTTTAAAGACTATTCAAGTTCTTGAAATGGTTGCAGATCATGTAACAAACCCTATGATAAGCATGAGATTGTTCTTCAAGAGTTTGTTCATCACAATATTGACAAGCATAAATTAGCCTCTATGATTTATGGTGCTGGCAAATACACTGGACAAGGTTTGGGAAGTACTGTCAAAGGAAACTCAAATCAGTCTGTGTGCATAAGCAAAACACCTTCTGATCTTTATTATAATTTTGTTTCTAGTAATGGTACAGAAAATCCAAAAGTGTCAGATGCTCAAGTAAGCGTGGAGTCTTTGAAAACCTCTGCTCCCATTGCTTCAATATCCAAGTCTAGTAAAGGAGTACATAAGATCTTCAAGCCTAAGAGTATTCGGGGCATGGGATCAGGCTGTACAAACTTGAAAGGTTAAGCCTAAACCTGTTTTTCAAGGCTCACCTCACCTTGGATTCTCTGGAAGTTACAAGAGACAGAAGAAGGATAAAAGAACTAACTTTAGAGGACCCATCAGAATATGGGTACCAAAGTCTGAGATAATGTTTACTGCAGGTATGCACCCCAAGAAAAAGGCAAAGCTCATGGTATCTGGACAGTGGATGTTCGCAACACATGACAGGAGACAAGCACTTGTTCCACACCCTGAATCTGAGAGAGGGAGGAACTGTAGGATTTGGTGGGAACCAGAAAGGCAAAATCATTGGTATAGGTAAAGTAGGAAATTCTTCTCTTACTATTTCTGATGTTTGGTTGATGGACTACAACATAATCTACTTAGCATAAGTCAATTATGTGACAGTAATTATGATGTTGTGTTTAATAAGAATTCATGTACTGTAATTAACAATTCTGATAAATTCATTTTGTTTAAAGGTTGTAGAAAGGGCAATGTTTATAAAGTGAATTTATCTGATCTGGAAGATCAGAATGTGCTTTGTTTGTTGACTCTAAGTGATGAGAAATGAGTTTGACATAAAAGATTGGGTCATGCTAACTGGAGATTAATTTCCAAGCTTAGCAAAGACAATCTTGTGAGAGGCCTTCCTAAATTGACTTATCACTCAGATTCTCTTTGTGACTCTTGTCAGAAAGGGAAATTTGTCAAAAGCTCATTTAAACTTAAGAATATTGTTTCTACTTCTAGACCTTTAGAACTTCTGCACATTGATTTGTTTGGACCAGTTAGCACTGCTTCACTCAATGGAAAGAAGTATGGACTAGTCATTGTTGATGATTATAGTAGATGGACTTGGGTAAGATTTATGAAATCTAAAAGTGATACATATGAAGAGTTTAATGTCTTCTGTGCCCAAATTCAAAATGAAAAAGATCTAAAGATTTTAAAAGTTAGAAGTGATCATGGTGGTGAATTTGAAAATAAACCTTTTGAAAACTTTTGTGAAGAACATGGATTTTTCCATGAGTTCTCTTCTCCTAGAACTCCACAGCAAAATGGAGTTGTAGAAAGAAAGAACAGATCTTTACAAGAGATGGCTAGAACCATGATGCATGAACATTCTTTGGCAAAATTTTTCTGGGCAGAAGCAGTAAGCACTGCTTGTTATATTCAGAACATAATCTATATTAGACCTATTCTGAATAAAACAACATATGAACTTTTTAGAGGAAGGAAACCCAATATCTCTTATTTTCACCAATTTGGTTGTACATGTTACATTCTGAATACTAAAGTCCATCTTAAGAAATTTGACTCTAAAGCTAGTAAGGGTATCTTTATTGGATATTCTGAGCGCTCCAAGTCATACAGAGTGTTTAATCCTGAAACTTAATCAGTTGAAGAATCTATGCATGTAAGGTTTGATGATAAAGTGCCTGACCATGAAAAGTCAGAGCCTGCTATAGAAATTTCAGATTCTCAAGACTCAGAAGATGAAGGTTCTGGACCAGATTCCACTCCTGAACTTCTGGAAGCTCTAGAGAACAACCAAGTTCCAGAATCTGATGATCATCAAACAACACCAACTGAAGATCCTGATCTAGAAGAAACAACTATTCCAAGAAATACCTTCAAGTACAAATCTTCACACCCTGAAGAGCTTATCATTGGTAATAAGAACAGTCCTAGGAAGACAAGATCAAGTTTTAGGGATGAAGAATCCTTATTTGGTCTAGTCTCCTTGATTGAACCTAAAACCACTGATGAAGCATTATCTGATGATGCTTGGATAGTTGCTATGGAAGAAGAACTGAATCAATTTCAAAGGAATGATGTATGGGATCTGGTACCCAAACCTAAAGGCAAGAACATTATTGGAACAAAGTGGGTATACAGAAACAAGCCGAATGAATAAGGAGAAGTAACAAGAAACAAAGCCAGACTTGTTGCACAAGGATACAGTCAACAAGAAGGCATTGATTATACAGAGACTTATGCTCAAGTTGCAAGATTGGAAGCAATAAGATTACTTCTTTCTTATGCTGTCAACAACAACATTACACTTTATCAAATGGATGTTAAGAGTGCATTTCTGAATGGAGTTATTTCTGAAGAAGTATATGTCAAACAACCTCCAGGATTTGAAGATATTTCAAATCCAGATCATGTGTTCAGACTAAAGAAGTCACTCTATGGACTCAAACAAGCTCCCAGAGCTTGGTATGCGAGACTAAGTAACTTCTTGGTTGACAATGGTTTTGTAAAAGGTCAGGTTGACAATACATTATTCAAAAAGACCCTGAAGAAAGACATTCTGATCATTCAAATCTATGTTGATGACATCATTTTTGGATCAACTAATGCTGGACTGTGCAAGAACTTTTCTAAGATGATGCAAGAAGAATTTGAGATGAGCATGATGGGAGAATTGAAGTACTTTCTGGGAATTCAGATCAATCAAACAAAGAAAGGAAACTTCATTCATCAGTCAAAGTACATCAAAGATCTTTTGAAGAAGTATAATCTGAAGACTGCAAACCCATGAACACTCCAATGCATCCTACATCAAGTCTTAGCAAATGTGAGTCTAAAGGTAAGGTTGATAAGAAATTATACAGAGGAATGATTGAATCTCTTCTCTATCTAACAGCTTCTAGACCTGATATCTTATTCAGTGTATGTCTGTGTGCAAGATTTCAATCAGATCCTAGAGAATCTCATTTTACTGCTGTAAAGAGAATCTTTAGATATCTGAAGGCTACTTGTAACATTGGATTGCTGTATCAGAAATCTAATGATTACAAACTGATTGGATTCTGTGATGCTGACTATGCTGGTGACAAACTAGAAAGAAAATCCACCAGTGGAAGCTGTCAATTCATTGGTGACAATTTGATTTCTTGGGCCAGTAAAAGGCAAACCACCATAGCTATATCAACAGCAGAAGCAGAATACATTTCAGCAGCTAAGTGTTGTACACAACTACTTTGGATGAAATATCAATTGGAAGATTATCAAATAAGCAGTCACAGTATTCCTTTATATTGTGATAACACTGCTGCCATTCATCTCTCCAAAAATCCTATTCTACATTCAAGAGCTAAGCATATTGAGATTAAACATCATTTTATAAGAGACTATGTACAGAAGGGAGTTATTGATCTTAAGTTTATTGATACTGAAAATCAATGGGCTGATATCTTTACAAAACCCCTGGCTGTTGAAAGATTTGATTTTATCAAAAGGAATCTTAATATGATGGAAATCTGTGAATAAGCTGAACTCTAGTGAAGAATATTATTTTAGGAAGTTCTGGAAGTTTATCAGAAGTTAGGGGGAGTCAGGACCTTTGTATCCGAAGTTTAGACAAACCATCTTCTGGTATCTCTATCAGAAGTTAGGGGGAGTCAGAACTTATGAATCAGAAGTTTGACAAACCATCTTCTGGTATTTCTATCAGAAATTTACATGAATGGTTCTGGACGTGACGTGGCAGTAACTGTTGAGTTACCTCTTCAACTGCTGTTGCTAACGTGTCAGATATTTAATTAAGCTTCTAATACACGTGTCTGTTTGCTATTAGAGAAAGAAGTTGGTTAGTGATGATTGTGTTCTAATTCAATTTTGTGAATTGTTAAGTTACTCTTTTACCCCATTTCCTTTCAGTTAGTACGTTTTTGCGCGTTTATTTTCCTTTTAAACTCACTAACTGTTCACATTCACACATTTGCACACTCACTACCTACACTTTTATTTCTTCTAAAACTCAGAGAAATTTCTTTCTTCTCCCAAATTAGCAAACCCTAACCCAAAACTCAGAATCCATGGCATCCTCATCTAGCAAACATCGTCAACTTCAACAAGGAGAGCAATTTGTTGTTGTCCCTCCTATTGTTGACATTGAAGCCTCTACACCTGGTGTTCTTACAAAGGATAAAGTAAGTTTTTCAATTTCGGACTTATTCCTGCTTATTGAAAGACCGGTAGATTTCGAAGGAATTAGAGTGAATGGAGTAGATGGAATCAAGGAAGTATTTGAAGCACAAGGGTTACTAGTCTTCTTAGACATTCTCAATGGACCTATCTATCCAGAAATTGTGAAGGACTTCTGGATGAAGGCAGAAGTAATCTCCAAAGGTACATCTCCAGATGTGGAATATCTGGGTAAAGAGATTCGTTCAGAGGTTGGTGGAGTATGTGTTAGAATCAGACAAGAACACATAAATCAAGCAGCAAAGCTACCTTTAATTGGAATTGCTCCTCATCTTACTGAAGATTCTTGTCACATTATTCAGGAAGAGATTTACTGCAAGCACTCTACTTCCAAAAGCAACATTGATATGAAGCCGAACTACAAGATGATCTACAAAATCATGTGTGAATCACTTTTACCAAAAGCTGGTTCATCTGACCAAGTTTCTCAATATTATAAGACTATCTTATACTATTTGGGAAGGAAGGCTCATGTGAACTTTGCTAAAGTTATATTTGAACACATGTGTAAAGCCATCACTGACAGTCAAACAAAAGGCACCACAAATGCACAATATTGCAGATTTCTGTCTTTTATGTTTCATAGAAGTTACTTAATTCAATCATTAAAGCCTGTTTTCCATGGATACAGTTCTTTCATTGATGAATATCCTTCTGTGATTGATGGTGCTACTGTGAAGAGAGTGGTAAAGAATCCTGGTCCTTTGGTTACACCCTAGATTGTTTTTAAACCAAGGAAAGTGGAAACCGACAAGTATTTCTTTCTTACTCCTGTGTCTAAGGAAGAAGTTACTGTTATTACTGGAATCCATAAGAAACTTCTGGAAGGAGGAGAGTCTCAGAAGTTAGAAGATAGACTTGCTACTAGATATCTGTTGCCTGCTCAGGAAAGGAAAAGAAAAGTTGGTAAAAAGCCAGAAGCAACAGAGTCTAAGTCCAAGAGAGCAAGAGGATCCACTCCTAAGAAGAAGTCTGGTAGTACTTCTGGTGTGAGGAATACATCAGAAGCTGGAAAGAAAAAGATTGCTGAAGAAACCCCTGAGAACCCAGAGCCTGCTGTTCAAGAAGCAGAGACAAGTGTTGTGGCAAAGAAGCCATCTAGTACTTCTGGACCTGCTGCTGTTGCTGCTCCAGAAGTAGCTCAGAAAAATAAGTTTGTGACTAAGAGGAAGAGGAAGTTGAAAATGGTTGTTGAAGACGAGGAAGATGAAGAAGTTCAAGAGGCAATAAGGCAAGTTGCAGAGTATACTGCCTGGGAGGAAACTAGTTGGGATAGTGGTGTTGATGCTGTTCCTAATGCATTTCTGGACACTCCTATTCCTAAGGAAGATTTGGTGATGAAGTTGGCAAATCAAGGAATTTACAAAAAGATAAATCTTAAAGATATTCCTGATTATGTCATTAATGGTCCAAAGCATGCTAAAAACATCCCCTATACAGTTCCTGTTAAAAACTCTTTTTCAAAAATCCTTTCTGATTTGGAACCTAAATCCAACTGTATAGTAGAAGTTGCTGCTAGTGCTTCATTTGAAACACCAGTGGTTAGCTTTGTACCATCCCCTGAGTCAATGAGGAAGTTTTCTGAACATGTGTTATCACTGATTACAGAAACATGTGTTGCTACTCCTACTTCTGTGGAAAATGTTGAGCAAGTAGAATCAGAAGTTAATGCAGAGGTTGCAACTTCTGAAGCTATTCCTCAAAACAGTCCTCATGTGAAAACAATTTCAATTCTATCTCCTGTACATGAGTCTGTTCAACCTGTTTCACCAAGGTCAAATGATTCAGAGAAGACCCTTTCTGATCATATTTCTTCTCCTATAGCTGAAACAATTGCTGAAACTGCTATACAACAATTATCTTCTGATATTGCTGTATCCAGTATTCCTGCCCATTTTCAAAATTCACTACAGCAGTTAGCCTTGGAACTAGATAACCCCTCACCTCAGAAGTCTCAACCACCACCACTCACAAATGTCCAAAATAACTATCTCAGAACCTTTGAGGAAGTTATAACACCCCCTCCATAAGAACAACAGATTACCATCCATCCCACAGCTATCCTAGATAATCCTTCATCATCATCTGCCCCTACCCCTCAAAAAGCCATCACACCTGAAGATGTTAAGCGTGTGCTGATAGGCATTAATGACAAAATTCTGGACTTTCATCAAGATTTGCCTACCTTTGCTGTTGCACCTGATCTAGTTGATGAAGAGTGTAATGCTCTTTCTGAGATGTGCAAGCAAATGCTGTCTGACTACAGTTCTCAATACAAGAAGAACTTTGTCATGAACATTGCAAGGCAGAAGTTCACAGAAGCCAAGATTGAGGAGGCAAGAGTTAGAGAAGCCAAGAGAGTTTATGATGAGAAGATGAAATTGGTTATGGGAAATGCAGTAGATCAGTTTTCCACACTTTATGCTCAAGAGATGGAAAAGATTATTCAAGTGGACTCTGATTCTACAGATCTGATTGGTAAAGTTGATTCAGAGGATGTGTTCAAGAAACTGGAACTTATATCTGCTGAAGCTCTGAAGCAACTTCAAGACAAGATGCTCAACCCTTCTAACCAATCTCAACCCTAGGATTTCTGGCACTTTAATTTGTTCTATGTTTGTTTTTATCTCTTGTTCTGATACTTTGTTGAACTTATCGTTTATTATTTGTGTTTGAATGTTGGATATTGTTATTTTGTTCAATTACTGTTTTTATGTTATTTTTGATTTATTTTCTTTAATATTGTTCAGAAGATAGATCTAATTGCTGCATACACATAATTGCATTACAATAACTTTGCATTTTTCTAGATTTTTGCATTACAATAACTTTGTTCTAAGAACAAATTTTTGCATAAATCCAGATACATATAAAAACCTAAAAAGAATTTTTCACAAGAAGATGACTTGGGAGAGCTGAAAAGAGGATGCTGATCCAAACTTCAACCTTGGAGTCTGCAATCAAAACCTCTCAAGCTACAAATTTCCTGTTTTGGAAACTTGGAGCTTGCCTTCAGTAGATCCTGCTCATCCTCCTGCATAAGGAGAAATATTTGTTCTTCTAAGAACAGAAGATGGCTGAGAAACTTGCATCTGATTTTAGAGCCAAACTCTTCACCATCTTCATATGTTTCTTAGAAATCATATTCCATGTGGTTGCATCTCTCGTTGATGAGATCCTTCCCTGGTTCTCCTTTGAAAATTTCTTAAACCCATTTCTTTCAATCACTCTTCTATCCTCATCAGTATTTTCTCTCATTTTGTTGAAGAAATATCATGGAAGTGTTGAGTGAAATGACAAAGAGTTGGTGCTTTTGCATTAACTTCTTTGTGGTTTTTATCATCTTTGAATTTTTGACTTGACTAATTCTTTAGTCACGTGTATTATTTATTCTTGACTCTTTCTTTTTCTTTTTATTCTTTTTGTTTAATGACAAAAGGGGGAGTAAGAGTAAATTAATTTAAGAACACTAACTGAAGCCAAAATTAAAAATTTTAAATTCATTTAATTTCAGTTATTGAATATTATCAGTTATCATTTTTTTAAAGGAAATTTTTCTATTGAGATTAGAACTTTCTATACATGATACACGTAAGAGAAGATTGCACTTTTCTCTTAGGTAGATATGATTAAGGAAGAAAGCTTGCAAACCTATCTTCTGGAAGTCAAGTGTATAATGAAGTTCTGGATTCAATACTAAAATTTAAAACTATTTTAATCATTCATTACTGAATTCAGGGGGAGCTTGCAAAACTCATAAACCTGAAGGATGCACTCTATGATTAAAATAAACAACCATTGTAAATTAATACTTGGTTTGTCATCAATCAAAAATGGGGAGATTGTTGGAATAAAGTTGGTTCTAATATAACCCAAGTAGTTTTGATGATAACAATAGTATTAATATACAATAGGGAGTACTGATAATTTACTCTAGTGTGCAGGTATATAAGTTAAAATTTTATATACACTAGAAATTGAAAGTCTGGTTGCGCCCCCAGAAGTTGGGAAAGAGCAAGTTCTGAGAATGACACCAGAAGTTGTGGTCACCAGAAGTTGCCAAGTCAAAGTCAACCAGAAGTTGAACTCATCAGAAGCAGAACTCATATCTCAAGATTCTGATGACGATGAAACAGCAGAGTTTGCCAGAAGAACATTCTATTCTCAATAACGACTATCATCTGTTTGGCAAAAACTGAAGAGGCGGAAGAAATCTCTTTCAAGACCGTTATCCTCATGATAATGACGTTTGTACTATCTTTATTTTCCTGATATGGGCGAATATTCGAAATCAAGGCTCAGATTTTAATCTTTACTTGATTTGAATAAGCACATTTCAAAAGAAAATATTAGTACAGTACTACGTAGCTGTTTTCATCTTTGTCCGCTCAAATTCAAGACGCTCCAACATCATCTATAAAAGGAGGAAGAATTTGAAGACGTGACAACACACTTACGAAGAACAAAAGCGCTGTTATACTGCTGAATTTTCTAAGAGCATTTTTAGCTTAAGATACAACTTGAGATTATATCAAAATTCAAGACAAACAGTTTTCAACTTCTGACTAGTCAGTTGTTGAACCTTAGTTTTCTTTTCAAGAATTCTAAGAAAAGTCTTGTTATTAAAGTTGTATTATTTTGTTATGAGAACTCTGATATTGTTTATCAGTTGTTCAAACTTTGTATTTTCTATTTGTGTTAGAAGTCTCTTGCTTGTGAGCTTGAGCATTGGAAGTCTCTTGTATTGTGTTACTTGAGCAAAGGAAGTCTCTTGCAGTTGGCTTGAGCAATTGTAATCTTGTGTGATTATAGTGAAATCCCTTGGAAGTGCAAGGGGACTGGACTACTCTCGGTTTGTGAGAGGAACCAGTATAAATCTTGCGTGTTCATCTCTTCTCTCTCTCTGCTTTGTTTTATTCTCATCCTTGCTCTGTTTTGCTTTCACCATTGCCAGAAGTTGTTTGTGTTCTAAGCTTTTCCGCTGCTGATTCTGATAAGTTGCAAAACTTAGAAGAAGTTTTTTAAAACTAGCCAAAACACAATTCAACCCCCCTTTCTTATGTTTTCACACCTTCATACACAACATCATCAATTATCAATTATTCATCACACGCCTCATAATACACTTAATCACTCAAATTAAGGATCACCAATCAATGCCAATTACCAATTATCACATTTAATCATATATTCCTAATGCAACTAATGTCACAAATCTCATGTCATGTCAACCTAGACATAACTATATGCATGCGGTACCATTCACCACATATTAGGATAAACATATATCCCATTCACCTCATTTTCATATTCAAGTCATGAAAGACTCACCACAAATAGACTTATGAATGCATGAATGTACATATTCCATATATGATAACACTATAACAATCATCTCATAAAATATAGTACCACTCAGCCTTTATTCACCTCAATTCACCTCATCATATCATCATTATGGACATACATTCAAGCACATATCATACATCAAAAATTAAGTTATTACAACTCATTATCATCATCAACTCAACTCATTATACATCATCATCACAATTTATTATCATAAATCATCATCCTAATTCATTTAGAATTTAAACATAACACATTATTAATTAATCTCTATTCACCACATATTATTAATTAATCAACATGCTTTATTAACTAAGTCTCACACCTCATAAATCATCATTCATCATATACATTACATAAAGTTCATCTCATACTTCAAATTATTAATCCTTTAATTAATCATACAACCATAAGCACGATATTCACATATCCTCAAGATATAATCAAGCTAATCCTATAATATGCTATAAGATCATAATTATAACATGTTATAAGCATACTTCCCATCAATTAATCTTGCAAATAAAATTAAACCAGGCCTCCCTCGCTCAGCGAGCACCAGCGAATGACTAGCGAGAAGTTACAGATTGGTGCTCGCTACCAGCGAACTGACAGCGAGGAACAGTCGCTACCTCTCGCTACATCTCGCCCGGCGAGCATAAGCATTTTTGGGCAGCATGAAGAACAAATGAATGCTCGCTACAGCGACCATAGTGGTCGCCCAGCGAGCGAGCCCAGAAATGTACTCTGCTCTCGAGTTCAAACTCAAAATCATTAAAAATCCCACCTTTCAACATATAAATCCCTAAAGCTATCAACTTTAAGCATATATAACTCATATAAGCTTAAAAGTACAACTTTTAACATCATCTAACATCATTTCAAGCTAAAAGATATGATTTTTCATACTTTTTCTAAAAACTCATTTTTCAAATAAAAACGACAACAATCTCATGTAACATGTTATTTGATCATACAAATTCGTGCAAGAATCATACATAAACATGTTATCATACAACAACATTAAGATTGAACTTTAAACACCTTCCCAAGAATCTATTTTCTTCCCAAAAGCCAAAATGAGTGAAGAGAGTTTGGGTGTGGAGTCATAGACAAACTCCCCTCTCTTTGATCACCCAAAATTATATTATCTAAGCCTCTCACCTTGATTGAAGCTTTAAATCTCTAAGCTCTACACTTGCACTCCCTTCTACTTCTTCAAGCTTCAAGATTTCCCCTCCTTTGTTCATGCATTTCTTCACTTTTTCTCCATTGCTTTCCAATTCCGAACTGCCACATTCAGAGCATGATTTCTCCCTCCTTGGACTTTATTTCGACGATCCCAACGGTCAAAATTTGAGTTTGGGTGTTGTGAACCTCCCCTTAAAATTATTCAGCGATCCAACGGTTAACGAATTCGGAATCGAAGTTTTAGTGGAGCTGTTGCATGGAAAACGGGAATTGTTCTCTAGTCTCATTCTTTCTCTTTCTCCCTCTCTTTTCTCTTCTTCAAGACAAATGAAAACCCTTCTCATAACACACCCTTTTATAACCTTATCTCTAGGTCTCATCCAATTACCACAATACCCTTCATTAAACTCTCTCTCCAAGTCAAATAACCAAAAGTCCAAGAATTCTATTCCAACCAATTAACTCTTATGACTAAATAACATACATAATCATAACTTAACTAAATAATAATAATAATAATAATAATAATAATAATAATAATAATAATAATAATAATAATAATAATAATACAATTAAGCACAAATTAATAAACACACTTAATTAAATAAATATAATAATCACACATAAATAACCAATTAATAAAATTGGGATAACATTAAAGCATAGAGACTATTATGTTGATAGACTGATGATCATATCTCACGGATCATAGATAAGTAGTTATCAAGTCTTCACATAGATATGAATGTTAGGGGTAACATTTATTTCGGATTGACCCAACATGAGAATACTACATAGTATGTTATGAAATGTCATAAGATATTCTCATAGTGATAAGTGGTGTATTTCACCCTTCGACCTGAAACCACTATGGACCCTAGATGTGGAGTCTAGTACTTTATTGCTGATCAAACGTTGTCCGTAACATGATGATCATAAAGACAGTTGATGGGTGCTTCACAAAGCATGCTGAGGGACATGAGTGACTTAGATGGAATTTACCCTTCATACATAACAGGAGATATGTCTAAGGGCCCAATATTGAACTTAACAAGGGTGACATACTATGCCTTTTGTTCAATACAGACATAAGGGTAAAAGAGTAATTATACACAAGATATTTATCACGGAAAGGTTTGTCAGATCACGTGACATTCTTGTGACTTGGGTAGCAGTGATATGTTGCTAGATACTGCTCACTGTTTATAATATTAAGATTAATATTATTGCCAACGTCATAAGAACCTACAGGGTCACACACATAAGGACAGTCAAGAAGGGAGAAAATAAGTAAGACTTATTTTGTTGGGGTGCGATTAGTAATAAGTAAGACTTATGGATTAGTCATTGTTGATGATTTCAGTAGATAGACTTGGGTGAAATTCCTTCGTTCTAAGAGTGATGCATTTGAAGTGTTTAGTGACTTCTGCATACAAATACAAAGTGAAAAAGATCTTAGGATTTTGAAGGTTAGAAGTGATCATGGAGGAGAGTTCGAAAATGAGTCTTTCGAATCTTTCTGCTCAGAGCATGGAGTAATTCATGAATTCTCTTCTCCTAGAACACCACAGCAAAATAGTGTTGTAGAAAGAAAGAATAGATCTGTGCAAGAAATGGCTCGTACCATGATGCTTGAGTCTAACCTAGCTAAGTATTTGTGGGCAGAAGCAGTAAGCACTGCTTGCTATGTTCAGAATAGAATCTTTATAAGACCTATTCTGAACAAAACTGCTTATGAACTGTTCAAAGGAAGAAAACCCAATATTTCTTATTTTCATCAGTTTGGAAGTACATGTTATATTCTAGACAACAAAGTCTATCGAAAGAAATTTGATGCTAAATCTTATAAGGGTATCTTCATAGGATATTCTGAACGCTCAAAAGCATACAGATTGTATAATTCTGAAACTCATACAGTTGTAGAATCTATACATATGAGATTTGATGATAAAGAGCCTGACAATAAAATGTCAGAGCAAGCTGAAAATTCTACAGAATTTCAAATCCCATCAAAGTCATCTGAATGTGAAGATCTCTCCATTGTTGTATATCCTTCTGAGACTCAGAATGAAAAGATATCTGAAGATCTTGAATCTGAAGATCATTCAGAAGAAGAACTCACTCAGATGACAGCTCAACCTAGAAGTAAATTCAAATATAGATCATCTCATCCAGAGGAATTGATTGTTGGAAATAAAGATAGTCCAAGGAAAACCAGATCAACATTCAAAGAAAATGAATCTCTAGTTAGTCTAATTTCCTTAATTGAACCTACAAACATAGAAGAACCTTTATCTGATGATGGATGGATCATTACAATGCAAGAAGAGCTCAATCAATTTGAAAGAAATGATGTCTAGGATTTGGTACCCAAGCCCAAACATAAGAACATTATTGGAACAAAATGGGTATTCAGAAACAAAACAAATGAACAAGGAGAAGTTGTAAGAAACAAAGCTAGATTGGTTGCACAAGGCTATAGTCAGCAAGAAGGCATAGATTTCACTGAAACCTTTGCACCTGTAGCAAGACTTGAAGCAATTCGACTTCTTCTATCATATGCAGTAAATCATGACATCACTCTATTTCAGATGGATGTTAAAAGTGCATTTCTGAATGGAGTTATTTCTGAAGAAGTCTATGTTAAGCAACCTCCTGGTTTTGAAGATGTAAAGTGTCCTGACCATGTGTTCAAATTAAAGAAATCCCTATATGGTTTGAAGCAAGCTCCATGAGCTTGGTATGAAAGGTTAAGTATTTTTCTTCTAGAAATGGCTTTGAAAAAGGACATGTTGATAATACTCTTTTCAGAAAAATCTTAAAAGATGATATTTTAGTTGTTCAGATTTATGTGGATGATATTATTTTTGGTTCAACTAATGCTTCTCTATGCAAGAGTTTTTCTAAGCTTATGCAGGATGAATTTGAAATTAGTTTGATGGGTGAACTAACATTCTTTCTGGGAATCCAAATCAACCAAAGAAGAGAGGGAGTATATGTTCGTCAAACCAAATACACAAAGGATTTGTTGAAGAAATTTTGTCTTGAAGACTGCAAACCTATGTCTACTCCTATGCATCCATCTAGTAGTCTTCTGAAGGAAGAATCTGAAGGCAAAGTTGATCAGAAACTATACAGAGGTATGATTGGTTCTCTCCTTTACCTCACTGCTTCTAACCTAGTTCGCGTTCCGGCGCCGCGCGCCACATAACCGACACCGCGCGCCAACGGTAGAACGCACAGGGCGTTTTGAGTCGCTCTAGGCGCCGCGCGCCAACGACAGAATACGGCTAGGGTTCATTGATGAAGTGTTCATCAAAATTTAGGTTTCCGGGGAGCTGCCCTTGAGACCCCGCCAACTCTGCGTAAAGTGATCAATCATGGTATTTTATTAATTGGACTAATTTAATAATAATAATTATTTGTTTATTGTTATTGAATTACATGATGAATGGTTATGTCCTTAGTCCTTTTGTTTTATCATTTTGGGATTTTAAAATACGGCCTGCGTGTCGTGCCTTTCTTATATCTCTTGATGTAATTCTCTTCTCATCTCATTCCCTCGTATGTAAGGTGAGTATTCTTATATTAATGTAATGTAAGATTAGTAATAGGACAGGAAGGACATCCATGAAGACCTATCTTGGAGAAGTACAGGTTGTTCTTAGGATTAGTATAGGTTTTCTCATTGGCTTGAGAGAACATTTACGCTAGGGGTCATAATCATGTCACTTTATTTGTTTTATGTATGTTGATGCATGATATGATTGGAGTGACGATATTGTATGAAAGCCGTGGTGAGGTGAGATCTAATAAAATTAATAAAACCCTCAAAAGAAATCTATATTAAGTTTTATGCTTTCCAAAGAATAGCACCCTTCAAGATCAACATCGATTAATGTAGGTTTTTTCAACGTAAAGTGCATTGTCAATATTGATAAGTTGCGGTGAGATAACCAGTTTATCCGATTGCTATTCATTGGGTTTAACTTAACTAAAGAGATGACTTTAGAAGCAAATGTTGGGTTATTCCATATGATGGATTATAATAAGTGTTATTTACCCAACGAAAAGGATATGAGAGTTGTATGAGATACAATTGGAAAGAGTTTCCTACCTAAATAACTGCGTTTTGTGTAATCAGCCTAACGCTGACTTAAAACAAAGTAAAATATGGATCTCATTCCCACTAGAAAATCTTCTAACGGGGTTTTCCGAATCAAATGTCGAGGGTCATTTGTTTTGAGTAAAATAGTGGGAGCGCATATTTAATTGAAGTCCTAATTAAATATGTTTTAAAATTATTTAATACTTATATCTTCAATTTTATAAATGTAGATCACCATGACAAACAACAACAGTTCAATAGTTGACAAAGAAAAATTGTCTGGGACAAATTTTCTTGACTGGCATCGTAACTTGAGGATAGTCCTCATGCACGAGAAAAAGCTGTAAGCTATTGAGGAACCCCATCCTAACCCTGAGGATGAACCTGCTGCCAATGCACCTAAGGCTCAAAAGGATGCTTATCAGAAGCATCTTGATGATGCTATGGATGCAAAATGTCTCATGCTGGCTACCATGACCTCTGAGCTTCAGAAGCAACATGAGGAAATGAATGTGTTTGATATGATCGAACACTTGAAAACGCTCTACCAAGAGCAAGCCAGAATTGAGAGGTTTGAGGTTTCCAGAGCCCTGTTTCAGGCCAAGCTAGCTGAGGGATCTCATGTTAGTCTCCATGTGCTCAAATTGATGTGGTACGTGGGGAACCTGACAAGATTGGGATTTTCGCTCGGGAATGAGCTTGCAATTGATCTCATCCTGCAATCGTTGCCGGAAAGCTTTAATCAGTTTGTGCTGAATTTCACTATGTCCGACATGGAGAAAACTCTGCCACAACTGTTAAGCATGTTGAGACAGGCTGAACAGAACATGAAATCAAAAGGAAAGTCGAATCATGTTCTAATGATCGGTAATGGAAATCACAAAAGGGGCAACAAAGGGAAGGGCAGCAAAGGGAAGGGCAAGGAAGTTGCCAAACCCAAATCTGTCCCTCAAGCTTTGAAGCCTACTGGTGGCATTGCAAAGGAGGGTAGGTGCTTCCACAGTAACAAGACCGGACATTGGAAGAGGAACTGCCCAAAATACCTGGAAGATAAGAAGAATGGAATAGAGAGTTCCAATTCAGCAGGTGGTTTAATAATTTGACTTTACCTAGTGGTTTAATAATTCAGTTAGAGAACTGTTATTATGTACCTGCCATTAGCAGGAATATTATTTCCATTTCTTGTTTGGATAAACTTGGCTTTTCATTTATAATAAAGAACAATTGTTGCTCTTTAAAGAATATCTTTTATGCCAACTCACAAATGAGTAATGGATTATATATTCTTGACTTTGAAATGCCAATTTATAACATTGATACTAAAAGAATGAAACCTAATGAGTTAAATCCCACATACCTTTGGCACTGTCGTTTAGGCCATATAAATGAGAAACGCATTTCTAAACTCCATAAAGATGGGCTCTTGGATTCAATTGATTATGAATCATTTGAAACATGCAGATCTTGCTTATTGGAAAAAATGACAAAGGTCGCATTCACTGGTAAAGGTGATAGGGCAAGTGATCTATTGGCTCTCATACATACTGATGTATGTGGGCCACTTAACACACCTGCCAGAGGCGGTTTTCAGTACTTCATCACATTTACTGATGACTTCAGTAGATATGGATATGTGTATTTAATGAAGCATAAATCCGAATCCTTTGAAAAGTTCAGGGAATTTAAAAGTGAAGTACAAAACCAACTAGGAAAGAAAATCAAAACCCTTCGATCAGATCGAGGAGGTGAGTATTTAAGCCTAGAATTTGATGACCATCTAAAAGAGTGTGGGATCCTATCCCAACTCACTCCTCTTGGAACACTGTTGAGGATTTTAGGGTGTTGGCTTCATTTGGTAAAATAAGCCTGACTCCATGATGTGGAGCATGATGTGTGGCACATCAGGTTTCACATCTGGACGCCCTAGCTGGACGCGCCATTATTTATTTACACGCGATCTTTTGAAAAAGATTTGTTTTTCAAATTAAATCGTGCCAGCTTGCGCGCCAAGGAACAAGATAATCTTTCATGGTTCTGTTTTATTTTATTGGCCGACTTTGATCAAAAAGATTTGAAACAAACAATTAAAAGATTATGATCAAATAAATCTCAAGGAGAATTAACAAAGGCCAGCTGTCAACATTGAAGATCCAAGCCCATGAAACTTGTTCTATATAAAGGAAGACTGAAGACACTTTGAAGAACGAAGCCAAGAGTTGAAGAAATCGAGTCTTAGGTCTTAGTCTGTTTATTGTTATTTGTGAGCCTTCACTTGAATCATAATTTTGATACAAGTAAGGACTGAGTTTGATAGAGTTGTAATCTCTAGTGTTCTTTCTCCAAAGCTTTGAAGCAAGGAGTTAGAGTGTGCAACACTCAAAGCCTTTAGGTACGAGTGCATAGGTTTCTAGGAGTGTGTCTCCAAACTGAGTTTGTTATTAAATCCTTACTGGGTAAGGTTGAGGGGGAGTGAGCAGAGGTTCTCATATCTAGGAGTTCCTAGGTAGAATTAGCACGGGTAGTGATTAAGTGAGAAGTTGTAAACGGGGGAGTTTAGCTTTGAATTGATACTACCATAGTGGATTCATCCCTGGATTGGTATCCTCCAGATTAGGGCTTGTTTAAGCGCCGAACTGGGTTAACAAACTCACTGTGTTTTATTGTTTCCTGCACTTTAAATTGTTTACTTGTTCATCAAGTTCAGCATGTTCACGATGTTGACACATTAGGCTACACATCGTACGATTCCTAAAGTGTACACATCGTGCTACACATCTGACACTTGCCACCAGAATTTCAATTGGCATCAGAGCAGGCACCCTGCCTGTTTGAGGGTGAGCTCCAGGGAAGTTACTTTCTGGAAACATGGACAAGGATGGAACAACGGTCAACAAACCACCCCTCCTGGATGGAACTAATTATGACTACTGGAAGCCAAGGATGATTGCCTTCCTAAAGTCACTTGACAGCAGGACTTGGAAAGCTGTGCTCAAAGGCTGGGAGCATCCCAAAATTTTGGATGCTAATGGTGTTGACACTGGTGTACTCAAGCCAGAGGAAGATTGGTCAGCTGCAGAAGACACTGCATCACTTGGAAACTCCAAAGCTTTGAATGCTTTATTCAATGGAGTGGACAAGAACATGTTCAGATTGATCAAGCAGTGTACTTTTGCAAAGAATGCTTGGGAGATACTCAGAACCACTCATGAAGGTAATGCCAAGGTAAAAAGCTCAAGAATTCAACTTCTCAACACTAAGTTTGAAAACCTCAGAATGAAAGAAGAAGAATCAATTCATGACTTTCACATGAATTTGCTTGAGGTAGACAATTCCTTTGAGGCTCTAGGTGAGAAATTGTCTGAAGAAAAGCTTGTGAGAAAGATGCTTAGGTCTCTACCCAAGAGATTTAACATGAAAATCACTGCTATTGAAGAAGCTCAAGACATCCCAAGTATGAAACTTGAAGAACTTGTGAGCTCTCTTCAAACTTTTGAGATGAACTTAGGTGAGCAAACTGAGAAGAAAGGAAAAGGTATAGCCTTTGTATCTTGTGCTGGTGAAGAGGAAGAAGCTGATGAGTCAGATGATGATCTCTCAAATGACATAGCTATGCTAGGAAGACAATTCAACAAACTTCAAAGGAGGGTGGATAAAAGACCAAGGAGGAATGTGAGGAACATCCAGACTGACATCAGTAAACTAGGTAACACTTCCAAAACTGATGATAAGTCAACTCAGAACAAGGGTGTTCAATGTCATGAATGTGAAGGCTTTGGTCATATAAGAACTGAATGCGGCACATATCTGAAGAAGCAAAAGAAAGGCCTAACTGTATCATGGTCTGATGAAGACTCTGACACTGACTCAGAGAATGTTGCTGCTAATCATGTGAGTGCCATGACTGGTGTGTGTAGTACTGATGTTGATTATGATGATGAAGAACTCACCTTTAATGAACTAGCCTCAGTCTACAAAAAGCTATCCATCAAAAGTGAGGAACTGTGCAGAATCAATGAAGAACAGAAGGTGGTTATCAGTCAACTAGAGACAGAGAAGGCTCAACTGCAGAACCAAGTAGTCAGTCTTGAAAGTGAAGTCAAGTTACTGTCAACTGACTTGAAGAATATGACCAAGTCTGTAAAGATGCTCAATACTGGAACTGACATGCTTGATGAGATTTTGAAAGTGGGAAAGCATGCTGGTGACTCATCTGGTGTAGGATTTAAGAACAAACATCACAACAAGAATACAAATACTATGTTTGTTCCTGCTCAGAAGAAACCTGACCCTGGCAGAATGTGGACACATCACACCCCACATCAGAGACCTGCTGGCAAAGAGAAGTTTAATGCTTGGAGATGCCACTACTGTGGGAAGAATGGTCACATCAAGCCCTTCTGCTACAAACTCTATGGGTATCCCAAGAAAAGGCCTCAAGTCGAAGCCAAATCAGCAAGGGTCACTCCTAAGAAGATGTGGAAGCCAAAAGTTTCTGAAACTGCTCATATTGCTCACACTTCTCTCAGAGCATCTTCCAGTGAAGATTGGTATTTTGATAGTGGTTGTTCTAGGCATATGACTGGTGTTGAGAAATTTCTCACTAATATCAAGCCTCATACAACAAGTTTTGTAACCTTTGGTGATGGAGCAAAAGGTGAAATCAAGGGCAGTGGTAAACTCAGCAGCAAAAGCTTACCTGACCTAGATGATGTGTTACTTGTTAAAGGCTTGAAGGCTAATCTTATCAGCATAAGCCAATTGTGTGATCAAGGTCTCAAAGTCAACTTCACAAAGAATGAATGTCTTATTACTTCTGACAAAGGAGAATTGTTGATGAGAGGATCTAGGTCAAGAGACAACTGCTATCTATGGATTCCTGATGAAACTGCTCACTCTACTACATGTCTTATTAGTTAGGAAGAAGAAGTTAAGCTTTGGCACCAAAGACTTGGTCATTTGAATCTAAAAGGAATGAAGAAGATTATGTCCAAGGAAGCTATTAGAGGACTACCAAAGCTTAAGATTGTTGAAGGTAGTATCTGTGGTGAATGTCAAGTTGGAAAGCAGGCTCAGATGTCACACCCAATGTTGCAACATCAGGTGACATCCAGAGTTCTTGAACTGCTACATATGGACTTGATGGGACCAATGCAGGTAGAGAGTATTGGTGGCAAAAGATATGCCTTTGTGGTTGTAGATGATTTCTCAAGGTTCACTTGGGTTAGCTTCATCAGAGAGAAGTCTGACACTTTTGATGCATTCAAAGAACTATGCCTTAGACTACAAAGAGAGAAGGATAGTGGCATTGTTAGAATCAGAAGTGATCATGGGAAAGAGTTTGATAATTCAAGATTCTCTGAGTTTTGTGCTGATGAAGGAATTGGGCATGAGTTCTCCTCACCAATCACACCCCAACAAAATGGTGTAGTTGAAAGGAAGAACAGAACTTTGCAAGAGGCTGCAAGAGTTATGCTACATGCCAAGAAGCTACCTTACTATTTCTGGGCAGAGGCCATGAGTACTGCATGCTATGTACACAACAGGGTGACTCTGAGAAAAGGTACTTCAACCACACTGTATGAGATATGGAAAGGAAGAAAACCAACTGTCAAACACTTCCATGTCTTTGGTAGCAAGTGCTATATCTTAGCTGACGGAGAGCAAAGGAGGAAGATGGATCCCAAGAGTGATGAAGGAATCTTTCTAGGCTATTCCATAACCAGCAGAGCCTATAGAGTCTTCAACAACAGAACAAGAACTATGATGGAATCCATCAATGTTGTCATAGATGACTGTTCAGACAATGTGCCTGATGTTGATCCTGATGTGGACACATCTCACCCCCTGCCTGAAGACTCTGAAGTTATAGAGATTCCTGAGAAGACTGATCAGCAAGAAGATGTGACTCCAGTGAACAAGGGTCCCTCTGTTAGAGTTCAAAAGAATCATCCAAAAGAACTCATAATAGGGAATCCTGAGTCAGGGGTTATGACAAGATCAAGAGAGGTTGTATCCAATGCTTGTTTTGTGTCAAAGGTAGAACCAAAGAATGTGAAAGAAGCCTTGACAGATGAGTTCTGGATTGAAGCTATGCAAGAGGAGCTGAACCAGTTCAAGAGGAATGAAGTGTGGGATTTAGTTCCTAGACCTGAAGGAGTCAACCTCATTGGTACTAAATGGGTTTATAGGAATAAATCTGATGAAAGTGGTGTTGTGACTAGAAACAAGGCTAGGCTTGTGGCTCAAGGTTACTCTCAGATTGAAGGAGTAGACTTTGATGAAACATTTGCTCCTGTGGCACGTCTTGAGTCCATAAGGTTACTTTTGGGAGTAGCATGTATCTTGAAATTCAAGCTATTCCAGATGGATGTGAAGAGTGCTTTCCTCAATGGCTACTTAAATGAGGAAGTTTATGTGGAGCAGCCCAAGGGATTTGTTGATCCAAATTATCCAGATCATGTCTACAGATTGAAGAAGGCATTATATGGATTAAAGCAAGCTCCTAGGGCATGGTATGAGAGGCTAACCAAATTTCTTGTGCAGCAAGGTTATAGAAAAGGAGAATCAGATAAAACCTTGTTTGTCAGAGAAGAAAAAGGCAAGTTCATGATTGCACAAATCTATGTAGATGACATTGTGTTTGGAGGAATGTCTGATCCAATGGTCAAGATGTTTGTGAATCAGATGCAGTCTGAATTTGAGATGAGCCTTGTAGGTGAACTTACCTACTTTCTTGGTCTGCAAGTCAAACAGATGGAAGATACAATTTTCATCTCTCAAAGCAAGTATGCCAAGAATATTGTGAAGAAGTTTGGAATGGAGAATGCAAATCACAAAAGAACTCCTGCAGCAACCCATCTCAAACTTTCTAAAGATGAGCATGGTGTCAGTGTTGATCAAAGTCTATACAGAAGCATGATTGGCAGTCTACTCTATCTCACTGCAAGTAGACCTGACATTAGCTTTGCTGTTGGTGTGTGTGCAAGGTACCAAGCTGAGCCTAAGATGAGTCATCTGAATCAAGTCAAAAGGATTCTTAAGTACGTTAGTGGTATAAGTGATTATGGAATTCTCTACTCTCATGGTGAAGACACAAGATTGTTGGGTTATTGTGATGCTGACTGGGTAGGTAGTGCTGATGATAGGAAGAGCACTTCTGGTGGATGTTTCTTTTTGGGAAGCAACCTTATATCATGGTTCAGCAAGAAAAAAAATTGTGTTTCTCTTTCTACAGCTAAGGTTGAGTATATTGCAGCAGGAAGTAGTTGCTCTCAGCTACTTTGGATGAAGCAGATGTTGGGTGAGTACAATGTGCAGCAAGATGTGCTCACATTATAATGTGACAATCTAAGTGCTATAAATATTTCCAAAAATCCTATCCAACATAGTAGGACAAAGCACATTGATATACGTCACCATTTTATTAGAGATCTTGTTGAAGACAACATTGTGACTCTAGAGCACGTTGCCACAGAGAATCAACTGGCAGATATTTTCACAAAGGCTTTAGATGCAAATAGGTTTGAGGTGTTAAGGGGCAAACTTGGTATTTGCCTCTTTGAGGATCAATAGCCATAATAGCTATTTAGGCGTGCAACGGTTACCTACCTTTCCCTCCATCCACAGTTGCACGCAATCCAAAGGCAATCATTACAAAGATATTTCCAACGGCTATTTCGCGATCAAAACTCCAAGAAATCCGTTTATTCAAGATTTTCTCTTATTGCCTACCACATTGATCACTACATTCATCTCTCTAACACTCAAACGACCAAGAACTTGTCTTGATCTCTCTCTCAATACCTCTGTTCATCTTTCTGCAATTTTCTTTGAAATCTTCATACCAAATCATCATCATCATCATCATGTCTACTGCAACCAAAACATCTCCTTCCACAAAAACAAACACTCCTCCATCATCACCAAAACCTAATTCCCCACATCAAGAAGATATTCAAGGTGACATGATCGTCGATGCCACTCCTGTCTCAATGATCAAACCATCCGGATCAAAGAAGAAGAAGTCTAAACGATCAAGAAGGGAATCAACCCCCATTGCTGCAGAGGAAGATGTTGTTCCTTCTCCTTCCACAGAAAAACCAAAGAAGAAGAAGAAGAAAAGCAAGAAGCCAAAGACTGGCTCACCCAAGAGGGTTCACACCATGGAAAGCCTGCACATTGATCCCCTTCCTGCTAAATCTGGTGATGCTGATGCTGAAGCATCTGTGGGTATAGGTTCTTCAAACCCTAACCCTGAGAAGGCTGCTGTGAAGATCTCTGAGGGTCAAAGACACCCCTTGACTCAGAAGATCATTGATTCTGTGCTCCAGGCCCTGCAAGAGCCTAATGTTGTGGCAGATGTTGGCACATCATTGCCACAAGGTGAAGAAGAGTCTCCTGCTGCTGAAAAAGAGACTATTGTTGCTGAAGAACCTGCTGATGTTCCTGATTCTCCAGAACAGGAAATTGGTGAAGAAGATCAACCTGCTGAGGTTGAAGAACCTGAAGGTGATACCCAGTCTGACAAGGGTAAAGAAGCCAAAGGTTCTGAAGATGTGGAAGACTCCAATCCTTCTGACAAGGATGTTGATGGAGATACAATTGTTGTGGATGTAGAAGGCTACAATTCTGACATCCCTTTAAAGAAGATTGCTGAAGATAGCATAGCTAGAAGGACTAGAAGTGGAAAAGGTCCTGCTACTGTTAGTGAATCTCCTACTGTTGCCAAGGAGAAGAAGAAGCCTGTCAAGAGGCAAGTTCTGTATGGTCCCAAGAAGGGATTTAGTAAAGCTGTGGTTCCACCTGCAAAGAAGAAGACTCAGAAAAGAAAAGAGCCACCTACAAGTGACTCAGAATACGATGTGGAGCAGGATGTAGCTCACATCAGTGAGTCTGAGGAAGAATCTGCTGAGGAGCAGAATGTGGAGCTTGATGTAGTCCACATTGAGTCTGTTGTGAAGAAGAGCTATGGGAAGAAGAAAATTCCTCAGGGAATTCCTGACATCCCAGTTGATTTGATTTCCTTCCACAACCCTGCACATGCTGGTAAATGGAAGTACATTGCTCACAGAAGGTTAGCTCTGGAGAGGGAGCTAAGTGTTGAAGCCTTGCAGTGCAAGGAGGTTATGAGGTTGATCAAGCGTGCTGGCTTGATGAAGACTGTTACTGGGCTGAGTGACTGCTATGAGAAGGTAGTCAAAGAATTTTTGGTGAATATCCCTGCTGGCTGTGATAATCCTTTGGACAAGGAGTATCAGACAGTCTTTGTAAGAGGAAAGGAAATCCACTTCTCTCCCACTATTATCAACAAGTATTTGGGCAGAAATGAGGAGCCCTTTGCTGAGATGGAGGCCAATGAAAACTACATAATCAAGGTCATCACAGCTGGAAAGGTCAAGACTTGGCCTAAGAAGGGAAAGTTGCAAGCAAGCAAGCTCACTCCAATCTACAACATCCTGGGATTGCTGCTGCTAACTGGGTACCTACCACACACAACTGTGATGTGGCTACAGGTTTGGCTAGGTTCATCTATACTGTAGGTAACAAAATTAACTTTGATTTTGGTACTTATATTTTTGATCAGACTATCAAACATGCCAAAACCCTAGCTGTCAAACTACCCATTGCATTTCCTTCCCTGCTGTGTGGAATCATATTGAGCCAGAGACCTGGTGTTCTGGGCAAAGATGATTTGTCTTGCAGAAGAGAGTCTGCTATTTCTTTTAGTCTCAAGCAGTCTGATGTGACTCCTGATGTGGGCACATCCAGCTCAAACAATGCTATGTCTAGGACAGACATGATTGCTGCTTTAAAGGAGACTTGCAAGGCTCTGGATGAGAAGAAGGCCAAGCTGGAAGCAGTCATTGCTGGACTGGAGCTTGAGGATGAGCAAACAATGGCTGAGGATGAGGAATTGGAGGAGGAGGAGCCCAATGACTCTGAAGCTGAGGAAACTGATGGGAGCCAGGATATTTGAATTTCTGTAATTCATTAATATTTCCCTGTACTCAGTATTTCCTTTGTTTTTGCTTGTATGTTGTGGCTATGCCCTGGATTTCTGATGCACCTTTGTGTGCCTGTTCTGTACTTGCTGCACTATTAATGGCTTGAGTGCCTTTTTCTGTTCATGCACCATCATCTCTACATCTCATGCTATCTGCATTCTATGGTGTTTTACTTACTCTCTATGTGTTTGACTATATTTGTCAAAATTCTGGCTAAAAAGGGGGAGTAAAATTTAAAATGAACAATTCTTTGAAGTCTTAGCTACAGCAAATTGTGATGTGTGGCACATCTGACTACACATCTGGCATACATGCTTATTTTTCTTCAAAAGTTTTCTCAACAACTTTTTGAAGAATTAGTTTTCTAAAGCATGTTTTTCTGAAGACTTAATCTGTACGTTTTCAACTGGGTGATGCATTCTTAAGAAGTCCAATTGAAGATGTTATCTAATTTCTACATGGTGATGCATTCTTAAGAAGCCTGTAGAAGTTGTTTTGTGTGATGTTTGACACATCTGTGAGTTTTAACTTGGTCATGCATTCTTAAGAAGCCAAGTTTAAAACTTCTCTATATCTCTCTAGGTCATGCATTCTGAAGAAGCCTATAGGGAATATGAGATTTAGGGGGAGTACTTGGAAAATGCTCTAGTTCAAGGGGAGTAAACTACTACTGGGTTTGCTACCCTCCCTTATGTGTGCATGGAATCTCATGCTTGTATGTGTCTGAGAATTTATTTTTCTCAGTCTTTGGGAAGTTACTTTCCTATCTTGTGAGAGTTTATTTCTCTCTTTATTTGTGAGGCTCTGATCCGCTGCTGCATGCCTCTGATGTGCCTACACATCTCTCCAAGTTTTGTTGGGTGACTCAAAGATTATTTTAGCCCAAAATTTGCCAAAGGGGGAGATTGTTGAGGATTTTAGGGTGTTGGCTTCATTTGGTAAAATAAGCCTGACTCCATGATGTGGAGCATGATGTGTGGCACATCAGGTTTCACATCTGGACGCCCTAGCTGGACGCGCCTTTATTTATTTACACGCGATCTTTTGAACAAGATTTGTTTTTCAAATTAAATCGTGCCAGCTTGCGCGCCAAGGAACAAGATAATCTTTCATGGTTCTGTTTTATTTTATTGGCCGACTTTGATCAAAAAGATTTGAAACAAACAATTAAAAGATTATGATCAAATAAATCTCAAGGAGAATTAACAAAGGCCAGCTGTCAACATTGAAGATCCAAGCCCATGAAACTTGTTCTATATAAAGGAAGACTGAAGACACTTTGAAGAACGAAGCCAAGAGTTGAAGAAATCGAGTCTTAGGTCTTAGTCTGTTTATTGTTATTTGTGAGCCTTCACTTGAATCATAATTTTGATACAAGTAAGGACTGAGTTTGATAGAGTTGTAATCTCTAGTGTTCTTTCTCCAAAGCTTTGAAGCAAGGAGTTAGAGTGTGCAACACTCAAAGCCTTTAGGTACGAGTGCATAGGTTTCTAGGAGTGTGTCTCCAAACTGAGTTTGTTATTAAATCCTTACTGGGTAAGGTTGAGGGGGAGTGAGCAGAGGTTCTCATATCTAGGAGTTCCTAGGTAGAATTAGCACGGGTAGTGATTAAGTGAGAAGTTGTAAACGGGGGAGTTTAGCTTTGAATTGATACTACCATAGTGGATTCATCCCTGGATTGGTATCCTCCAGATTAGGGCTTGTTTAAGCGCCGAACTGGGTTAACAAACTCACTGTGTTTTATTGTTTCCTGCACTTTAAATTGTTTACTTGTTCATCAAGTTCAGCATGTTCACGTTGTTGACACATTAGGCTACACATCGTACGATTCCTAAAGTGTACACATCGTGCTACACATCTGACACTTGCCACCAGAATTTCAATTGGCATCAGAGCAGGCACCCTGCCTGTTTGAGGGTGAGCTCCAGGGAAGTTACTTTCTGGAAACATGGACAAGGATGGAACAACGGTCAACAAACCACCCCTCCTGGATGGAACTAATTATGACTATTGGAAGCCAAGGATGATTGCCTTCCTAAAGTCACTTGACAGCAGGACTTGGAAAGCTGTGCTCAAAGGCTGGGAGCATCCCAAAATTTTGGATGCTAATGGTGTTGACACTGGTGTACTCAAGCCAGAGGAAGATTGGTCAGCTGCAGAAGACACTGCATCACTTGGAAACTCCAAAGCTTTGAATGCTTTATTCAATGGAGTGGTCAAGAACATGTTCAGATTGATCAAGCAGTGTACTGTTGCAAAGAATGCTTGGGAGATACTCAGAACCACTCATGAAGGTAATGCCAAGGTAAAAAGCTCAAGAATTCAACTTCTCAACACTAAGTTTGAAAACCTCAGAATGAAAGAAGAAGAATCAATTCATGACTTTCACATGAATTTGCTTGAGGTAGACAATTCCTTTGAGGCTCTAGGTGAGAAATTGTCTGAAGAAAAGCTTGTGAGAAAGATGCTTAGGTCTCTACCCAAGAGATTTAACATGAAAATCACTGCTATTGAAGAAGCTCAAGACATCCCAAGTATGAAACTTGAAGAACTTGTGAGCTCTCTTCAAACTTTTGAGATGAACTTAGGTGAGCAAACTGAGAAGAAAGGAAAAGGTATAGCCTTTGTATCTTGTGCTGGTGAAGAGGAAGAAGCTGATGAGTCAGATGATGATCTCTCAAATGACATAGCTATGCTAGGAAGACAATTCAACAAACTTCAAAGGAGGGTGGATAAAAGACCAAGGAGGAATGTGAGGAACATCCAGACTGACATCAGTAAACTAGGTAACACTTCCAAAACTGATGATAAGTCAACTCAGAACAAGGGTGTTCAATGTCATGAATGTGAAGGCTTTGGTCATATAAGAACTGAATGCGGCACATATCTGAAAAAGCAAAAGAAAGGCCTAACTGTATCATGGTCTGATGAAGACTCTGACACTGACTCAGATAATGTTGCTGCTAATCATGTGAGTGCCATGACTGGTGTGTGTAGTACTGATGTTGATTATGATGATGAAGAACTCACCTTTAATGAACTAGCCTCAGTCTACAAAAAGCTATCCATCAAAAGTGAGGAACTGTGCAGAATCAATGAAGAACAGAAGGTGGTTATCAGTCAACTAGAGACAGAGAAGGCTCAACTGCAGAACCAAGTAGTCAGTCTTGAAAGTGAAGTCAAGTTACTGTCAACTGACTTGAAGAATATGACCAAGTCTGTAAAGATGCTCAATACTGGAACTGACATGCTTGATGAGATTTTGAAAGTGGGAAAGCATGCTGGTGACTCATCTGGTGTAGGATTTAAGAACAAACATCACAACAAGAATACAAATACTATGTTTGTTCCTGCTCAGAAGAAACCTGACCCTGGCAGAATGTGGACACATCACACCCCACATCAGAGACCTGCTGGCAAAGAGAAGTTTAATGCTTGGAGATGCCACTACTGTGGGAAGAATGGTCACATCAAGCCCTTCTGCTACAAACTCTATGGGTATCCCAAGAAAAGGCCTCAGGTCGAAGCCAAATCAGCAAGGGTCACTCCTAAGAAGATGTGGAAGCCAAAAGTTTCTAAAACTGCTCATATTGCTCACACTTCTCTCAGAGCATCTTCCAGTGAAGATTGGTATTTTGATAGTGGTTGTTCTAGGCATATGACTGGTGTTGAGAAATTTCTCACTAATATCAAGCCTCATACAACAAGCTTTGTAACCTTTGGTGATGGAGCAAAAGGTGAAATCAAGGGCAGTGGTAAACTCAGCAGCAAAAGCTTACCTGACCTAGATGATGTGTTACTTGTTAAAGGCTTGAAGGCTAATCTTATCAGCATAAGCCAATTGTGTGATCAAGGTCTCAAAGTCAACTTCACAAAGAATGAATGTCTTATTACTTCTGACAAAGGAGAATTGTTGATGAGAGGATCTAGGTCAAGAGACAACTGCTATCTATGGATTCCTGATGAAACTGCTCACTCTACTACATGTCTTATTAGTCAGGAAGAAGAAGTTAAGCTTTGGCACCAAAGACTTGGTCATTTGAATCTAAAAGGAATGAAGAAGATTATGTCCAAGGAAGCTATTAGAGGACTACCAAAGCTTAAGATTGTTGAAGGTAGTATCTGTGGTGAATGTCAAGTTGGAAAGCAGGCTCAGATGTCACACCCAATGTTGCAACATCAGGTGACATCCAGAGTTCTTGAACTGCTACATATGGACTTGATGGGACCAATGCAGGTAGAGAGTATTGGTGGCAAAAGATATGCCTTTGTGGTTGTAGATGATTTCTCAAGGTTCACTTGGGTTAGCTTCATCAGAGAGAAGTCTGACACTTTTGATGCATTCAAAGAACTATGCCTTAGACTACAAAGAGAGAAGGATAGTGGCATTGTTAGAATCAGAAGTGATCATGGGAAAGAGTTTGATAATTCAAGATTCTCTGAGTTTTGTGCTGATGAAGGAATTGGGCATGAGTTCTCCTCACCAATCACACCCCAACAAAATGGTGTAGTTGAAAGGAAGAACAGAACTTTGCAAGAGGCTGCAAGAGTTATGCTACATGCCAAGAAGCTACCTTACTATTTCTGGGCAGAGGCCATGAGTACTGCATGCTATGTACACAACAGGGTGACTCTGAGAAAAGGTACTTCAACCACACTGTATGAGATATGGAAAGGAAGAAAACCAACTGTCAAACACTTCCATGTCTTTGGTAGCAAGTGCTATATCTTAGCTGACGGAGAGCAAAGGAGGAAGATGGATCCCAAGAGTGATGAAGGAATCTTTCTAGGCTATTCCATAACCAGCAGAGCCTATAGAGTCTTCAACAACAGAACAAGAACTATGATGGAATCCATCAATGTTGTCATAGATGACTGTTCAGACAATGTGCCTGATGTTGATCCTGATGTGGACACATCTCACCCCCTGCCTGAAGACTCTGAAGTTATAGAGATTCCTGAGAAGACTGATCAGCAAGAAGATGTGACTCCAGTGAACAAGGGTCCCTCTGTTAGAGTTCAAAAGAATCATCCAAAAGAACTCATAATAGGGAATCCTGAGTCAGGGGTTATGACAAGATCAAGAGAGGTTGTATCCAATGCTTGTTTTGTGTCAAAGGTAGAACCAAAGAATGTGAAAGAAGCCTTGACAGATGAGTTCTGGATTGAAGCTATGCAAGAGGAGCTGAACCAGTTCAAGAGGAATGAAGTGTGGGATTTAGTTCCTAGACCTGAAGGAGTCAACCTCATTGGTACTAAATGGGTTTATAGGAATAAATCTGATGAAAGTGGTGTTGTGACTAGAAACAAGGCTAGGCTTGTGGCTCAAGGTTACTCTCAGATTGAAGGAGTAGACTTTGATGAAACATTTGCTCCTGTGGCACGTCTTGAGTCCATAAGGTTACTTTTGGGAGTAGCATGTATCTTGAAATTCAAGCTATTCCAGATGGATGTGAAGAGTGCTTTCCTCAATGGCTACTTAAATGAGGAAGTTTATGTGGAGCAGCCCAAGGGATTTGTTGATCCAAATTATCCAGATCATGTCTACAGATTGAAGAAGGCATTATATGGATTAAAGCAAGCTCCTAGGGCATGGTATGAGAGGCTAACCAAATTTCTTGTGCAGCAAGGTTATAGAAAAGGAGAATCAGATAAAACCTTGTTTGTCAGAGAAGAAAAAGGCAAGTTCATGATTGCACAAATCTATGTAGATGACATTGTGTTTGGAGGAATGTCTGATCCAATGGTCAAGATGTTTGTGAATCAGATGCAGTCTGAATTTGAGATGAGCCTTGTAGGTGAACTTACCTACTTTCTTGGTCTGCAAGTCAAACAGATGGAAGATACAATTTTCATCTCTCAAAGCAAGTATGCCAAGAATATTGTGAAGAAGTTTGGAATGGAGAATGCAAATCACAAAAGAACTCCTGCAGCAACCCATCTCAAACTTTCTAAAGATGAGCATGGTGTCAGTGTTGATCAAAGTCTATACAGAAGCATGATTGGCAGTCTACTATATCTCACTGCAAGTAGACCTGACATTAGCTTTGCTGTTGGTGTGTGTGCAAGGTACCAAGCTGAGCCTAAGATGAGTCATCTGAATCAAGTCAAAAGGATTCTTAAGTACGTTAGTGGTACAAGTGATTATGGAATTCTCTACTCTCATGGTGAAGACACAAGATTGTTGGGTTATTGTGATGCTGACTGGGTAGGTAGTGCTGATGATAGGAAGAGCACTTCTGGTGGATGTTTCTTTTTGGGAAGCAACCTTATATCATGGTTCAGCAAGAAAAAAAATTGTGTTTCTCTTTCTACAGCTGAGGTTGAGTATATTGCAGCAGGAAGTAGTTGCTCTCAGCTACTTTGGATGAAGCAGATGTTGGGTGAGTACAATGTGCAGCAAGATGTGCTCACATTATAATGTGACAATCTAAGTGCTATAAATATTTCCAAAAATCCTATCCAACATAGTAGGACAAAGCACATTGATATACGTCACCATTTTATTAGAGATCTTGTTGAAGACAACATTGTGACTCTAGAGCACGTTGCCACAGAGAATCAACTGGCAGATATTTTCACAAAGGCTTTAGATGCAAATAGGTTTGAGGTGTTAAGGGGCAAACTTGGTATTTGCCTCTTTGAGGATCAATAGCCATAATAGCTATTTAGGCGTGCAACGGTTACCTACCTTTCCCTCCATCCACAGTTGCACGCAATCCAAAGGCAATCATTACAAAGATATTTCCAACGGCTATTTCGCGATCAAAACTCCAAGAAATCCGTTTATTCAAGATTTTCTCTTATTGCCTACCACATTGATCACTACATTCATCTCTCTAACACTCAAACGACCAAGAACTTGTCTTGATCTCTCTCTCAATACCTCTGTTCATCTTTCTGCAATTTTCTTTGAAATCTTCATACCAAATCATCATCGTCATCATCATGTCTACTGCAACCAAAACATCTCCTTCCACAAAAACAAACACTCCTCCATCATCACCAAAACCTAATTCCCCACATCAAGAAGATATTCAAGGTGACATGATCGTCGATGCCACTCCTGTCTCAATGATCAAACCATCTGGATCAAAGAAGAAGAAGTCTAAACGATCAAGAAGGGAATCAACCCCCATTGCTGCAGAGGAAGATGTTGTTCCTTCTCCTTCCACAGAAAAACCAAAGAAGAAGAAGAAGAAAAGCAAGAAGCCAAAGACTGGCTCACCCAAGAGGGTTCACACCATGGAAAGCCTGCACATTGATCCCCTTCCTGCTAAATCTGGTGATGCTGATGCTGAAGCATCTGTGGGTATAGGTTCTTCAAACCCTAACCCTGAGAAGGCTGCTGTGAAGATCTCTGAGGGTCAAAGACACCCCTTGACTCAGAAGATCATTGATTCTGTGCTCCAGGCCCTGCAAGAGCCTAATGTTGTGGCAGATGTTGGCACATCATTGCCACAAGGTGAAGAAGAGTCTCCTGCTGCTGAAAAAGAGACTATTGTTGCTGAAGAACCTGCTGATGTTCCTGATTCTCCAGAACAGGAAATTGGTGAAGAAGATCAACCTGCTGAGGTTGAAGAACCTGAAGATGATACCCAGTCTGACAAGGGTAAAGAAGCCAAAGGTTCTGAAGATGTGGAAGACTCTAATCCTTCTGACAAGGATGTTGATGGAGATACAATTGTTGTGGATGTAGAAGGCTACAATTCTGACATCCCTTTAAAGAAGATTGCTGAAGATAGCATAGCTAGAAGGACTAGAAGTGGAAAAGGTCCTGCTACTGTTAGTGAATCTCCTACTGTTGCCAAGGAGAAGAAGAAGCCTGTCAAGAGGCAAGTTCTGTATGGTCCCAAGAAGGGATTTAGTAAAGCTGTGGTTCCACCTGCAAAGAAGAAGACTCAGAAAAGAAAAGAGCCACCTACAAGTGACTCAGAATACGATGTGGAGCAGGATGTAGCTCACATCAGTGAGTCTGAGGAAGAATCTGCTGAGGAGCAGAATGTGGAGCTTGATGTAGTCCACATTGAGTCTGTTGTGAAGAAGAGCTATGGGAAGAAGAAAATTCCTCAGGGAATTCCTGACATCCCAGTTGATTTGATTTCCTTCCACAACCCTGCACATGCTGGTAAATGGAAGTACATTGCTCACAGAAGGTTAGCTCTGGAGAGGGAGCTAAGTGTTGAAGCCTTGCAGTGCAAGGAGGTTATGAGGTTGATCAAGCGTGCTGGCTTGATGAAGACTGTTACTGGGCTGAGTGACTGCTATGAGAAGGTAGTCAAAGAATTTTTGGTGAATATCCCTGCTGGCTGTGATAATCCTTTGGACAAGGAGTATCAGACAGTCTTTGTAAGAGGAAAGGAAATCCACTTCTCTCCCACTATTATCAACAAGTATTTGGGCAGAAATGAGGAGCCCTTTGCTGAGATGGAGGCCAATGAAAACTACATAATCAAGGTCATCACAGCTGGAAAGGTCAAGACTTGGCCTAAGAAGGGAAAGTTGCAAGCAAGCAAGCTCACTCCAATCTACAACATCCTGGGATTGCTGCTGCTAACTGGGTACCTACCGCACACAACTGTGATGTGGCTACAGGTTTGGCTAGGTTCATCTATACTGTAGGTAACAAAATTAACTTTGATTTTGGTACTTATATTTTTGATCAGACTATCAAACATGCCAAAACCCTAGCTGTCAAACTACCCATTGCATTTCCTTCCCTGCTGTGTGGAATCATATTGAGCCAGAGACCTGATGTTCTGGGCAAAGATGATTTGTCTTGCAGAAGAGAGTCTGCTATTTCTTTTAGTCTCAAGCAGTCTGATGTGACTCCTGATGTGGGCACATCCAGCTCAAACAATGCTATGTCTAGGACAGACATGATTGCTGCTTTAAAGGAGACTTGCAAGGCTCTGGATGAGAAGAAGGCCAAGCTGGAAGCAGTCATTGCTGGACTGGAGCTTGAGGATGAGCAAACAATGGCTGAGGATGACGAATTGGAGGAGGAGGAGCCCAATGACTCTGAAGCTGAGGAAACTGATGGGAGCCAGGATACTTGAATTTCTGTAATTCATTAATATTTCCCTGTACTCAGTATTTCCTTTGTTTTTGCTTGTATGTTGTGGCTATGCCCTGGATTTCTGATGCACCTTTGTGTGCCTGTTCTGTACTTGCTGCACTATTAATGGCCTGAGTGCCTTTTTCTGTTCATGCACCATCATCTCTACATCTCATGCTATCTGCATTCTATGGTGTTTTACTTACTCTCTATGTGTTTGACTATATTTGTCAAAATTCTGGCTAAAAAGGGGGAGTAAAATTTAAAATGAACAATTCTTTGAAGTCTTAGCTGCAGCAAATTGTGATGTGTGGCACATCTGACTACACATCTGGCATACATGCTTATTTTTCTTCAAAAGTTTTCTCAACAACTTTTTGAAGAATTAGTTTTCTAAAGCATGTTTTTCTGAAGACTTAATCTGTACGTTTTCAACTGGGTGATGCATTCTTAAGAAGTCCAATTGAAGATGTTATCTAATTTCTACATGGTGATGCATTCTTAAGAAGCCTGTAGAAGTTGTTTTGTGTGATGTTTGACACATCTGTGAGTTTTAACTTGGTCATGCATTCTTAAGAAGCCAAGTTTAAAACTTCTCTATATCTCTCTAGGTCATGCATTCTGAAGAAGCCTATAGGGAATATGAGATTTAGGGGGAGTACTTGGAAAATGCTCTAGTTCAAGGGGAGTAAACTACTACTGGGTTTGCTACCCTCCCTTATGTGTGCATGGAATCTCATGCTTGTATGTGTCTGAGAATTTATTTTTCTCAGTCTTTGGGAAGTTACTTTCCTATCTTGTGAGAGTTTATTTCTCTCTTTATTTGTGAGGCTCTGATCCGCTGCTACATGCCTCTGATGTGCCTACACATCTCTCCAAGTTTTGTTGGGTGACTCAAAGATTATTTTAGCCCAAAATTTGCCAAAGGGGGAGATTGTTGAGGATTTTAGGGTGTTGGCTTCATTTGGTAAAATAAGCCTGACTCCATGATGTGGAGCATGATGTGTGGCACATCAGGTTTCACATCTGGACGCCCTAGCTGGACGCGCCTTTATTTATTTACACGCGATCTTTTGAAAAAGATTTGTTTTTCAAATTAAATCGTGCCAGCTTGCGCGCCAAGGAACAAGATAATCTTTCATGGTTCTGTTTTATTTTATTGGCCGACTTTGATCAAAAAGATTTGAAACAAACAATTAAAAGATTATGATCAAATAAATCTCAAGGAGAATTAACAAAGGCCAGCTGTCAACATTGAAGATCCAAGCCCATGAAACTTGTTCTATATAAAGGAAGACTGAAGACACTTTGAAGAACGAAGCCAAGAGTTGAAGAAATCGAGTCTTAGGTCTTAGTCTGTTTATTGTTATTTGTGAGCCTTCACTTGAATCATAATTTTGATACAAGTAAGGACTGAGTTTGATAGAGTTGTAATCTCTAGTGTTCTTTCTCCAAAGCTTTGAAGCAAGGAGTTAGAGTGTGCAACACTCAAAGCCTTTAGGTACAAGTGCATAGGTTTCTAGGAGTGTGTCTCCAAACTGAGTTTGTTATTAAATCCTTACTGGGTAAGGTTGAGGGGGAGTGAGCAGAGGTTCTCATATCTAGGAGTTCCTAGGTAGAATTAGCACGGGTAGTGATTAAGTGAGAAGTTGTAAACGGGGGAGTTTAGCTTTGAATTGATACTACCATAGTGGATTCATCCCTGGATTGGTATCCTCCAGATTAGGGCTTGTTTAAGCGCCGAACTGGGTTAACAAACTCACTGTGTTTTATTGTTTCCTGCACTTTAAATTGTTTACTTGTTCATCAAGTTCAGCATGTTCACGATGTTGACACATTAGGCTACACATCGTACGATTCCTAAAGTGTACACATCGTGCTACACATCTGACACTTGCCACCAGAATTTCAAACACAACAATGGAATGGTGTATCTGAGAGAAGAAACCGAACCCTGTTAGACATGGTACGGTCTATGATGAGTCACGCTGATCTTCCAAACTCCTTTTGGGGACATGCTCTAATAACAGCAGCTTATACACTTAACCACGTTCCTTCTAAATAGGTTGAAAAGACACCATATGAGATATGGAGTGGTAAGAAACCACATATGTCTTACTTAAAGATTTAGGGTTGTGAAGTTTATGTAAAACGTCAAATTTCTACTAAACTTGAACCTAAATCTGACAAGTGCTTCTTTGTGGGATACCCCAAAGAGACGAAAGGATATCACTTCTACAATCCTTCTGAGGGCAAAGTGTTTATAGCTTGGACATGAGTATTCCTTGAAAAGGACTTTGTTTCCAAAGGAATCAGTGGGAGGAAAATAGATCTTGAAGAAATTCATGATCCACAAAGTAATGACACACCAATGGAGGAACAAGAACAGGACGCACAAGTTGTTGTGACAGAGAATCCTGCTCAAGTAACACAAGAACCCCGTAAGTCTAACGGGATACGTCAAGAACCTGAAAGATATAAATATCTCATATCAGAGCAAGGTGACGTATTGCTCATGGATCAAGATGAGCCTGTGACTTACCAAGAGGCCATTACTGGCCCTGAGTCTGAGAAGTGGCTTGAAGCCATGCAATCTGAAATGGATTCCATGTACACAAACCAAGTTTGGAACTTGGTGGAAGCTCCTGATGGGATCAAACCCATAGGATGCAAGTGGGTCTTCGAGAAGAAGACTGACATGGATGGAAAAGTGCAGAGCTATAAAGCGCGATTGGTTGCTAAAGGTTTCAAACAAATCCATGGAGTAGATTATGATGAAACCTTTTCACCAGTTGCGATGGTTAAATCCATTCAGATCTTACTTGCCATCGCTGCATACTATGATTATGAAATCTGGCAGATGGATGTAAAAACTATCTTCCTTAATGGGAGTCTCCTTGAGGATGTATACATGATACAACCTGAAGGTTTTTGCATTCAAGGTGAAGCCAAAAAGATATGCAAATTACAGCGATCAATCTACGGATTGAAGCAAGCTTCCAAAAGTTGGAATCTTCGTTTTGATGAAACTGTGAAATAGTTTGGATTCATTATGAATGAAGATGAACCTTGTGTTTACAAGAAGGTTAGTGGGAGCATAGTTGTGTTCCTAGTGTTATATGTAGATGACATATTACTTATAGGAAACGACATCCCTACCTTGCAACAAGCTAAAACTTGGTTAGGGAATTGCTTTTCTATGAAAGATCTAGGTGAAGCAGCCTATATATTAGGAATAAGAATCTATAGAGATAGATCACGAAAACTGCTTGGCCTAAGTCAGAGTACATACATAGATAAAGTGTTGAGACGCTTTAATATGCATGATTCCAAGAAGGGATTCATTCCTATGCAACATGGCTTGTGTCTTTCGAAAACACAATCCCCTTCGTCTAAGGAAGAAAGGGATCACATGAATAAGATCCCTTATGCATCGGCTATAGGATCTATCATGTATGCCATGATATGTACTCGTCCAGACGTTTCATTTGCCTTAAGCGCAACGAGTCGGTATCAGTCTGATCCTGGTGAGGCTCATTGGGTGGCTGTCAAGAACATCCTTAAGTACTTGAGAAGGACTAAGGATTCATTACTATTGTATGGAGGTCAAGAAGAGCTGAGTGTAATTGGTTACACTGATGTTAGCTTCCAGACAGATAGGGATGACTTTAGATCGCAGCCTGGCTATGTGTTTTGCATAAATGGTGGCGCTGTGAGCTGGAAAAGTTCAAAGCAAGATACAGTTGCTGATTCTACAATCGAAGCTGAGTACATTGTTGCATCAAATGCAGCAAAGGAAGCTGTTTGGATAAAGAAGTTTGATGACTTCACGTCATTACTATGTTCTAACCACATTTCAAGGCATGTTTAAGTAGTATTTTAAATGTTTTTATACAAGAGAAAAAGAGAAAAAGAATCGTTACAAGATTTGCTTGAAGCACAAGAAGAAGAAGAAAGTTGAAGAAAATCAGCACAATTTGCATCATGACGTATGCCTGGTATTTTGACCATATCTAGAGTTTCGTAACTCGGAATGATGCGGGGTTTGCGGCAAATGAAAGCTAAGATCAAGAGCTACAACTTTCATGAAGGAAAAAAAATCATTTGCCTCTGCCTGTGGCGCCAGGAGCGGCACACAGCGCGGGCTCGTAAACCTAGGCCTATAAATTTAGATTTTCTCTCATTCTAGGACAGTTCGTGACGGCGAGAAAAAGGCAACTTTTGGAGAGCAAGTCCAGAGCAAGTGTTCCTTATTCTGTAATGAATTCTTTTACTCTATTTATTGTTTATGCATTAATCATGTGTAACTAAACTTCATTGATTTGGTCCATGGGGATTCCAATTGCTATTGTTCTTGAACCATGTGGTTTCATATGATGTTTTAATGAATTACGAAGTTAGTTTCAGTGAATTATTCCTTGTTCTTAATGCTTTACATTCTTTGGCCAATTGTGTGATGATTCTAATTGTTTGTTTGCTAAGAGATTAGAAATAAATTAATCGACATAGGAATAATTATTCAATTAACCTTCGCTTAAGAGATTTTGGTTTGTTAATTGAGAATTCTTAGATTAACGTGCGAAAACCTCAATTGATCATAAGTCACCTAAGAGATTAGGGGTGTGTGATCAAGGGAGAGGGTTATGTACCAAGAGATTGGGCATAACTATTTTGTTAATCGAATCGTGGAACTATACTTGTAATTCGTTACTGCGCGTGTACCACCAAGACAATAGTAATTGGATGAACCGAACGACCTAATCGCTTTCTCATCTTTAAGTCAAAACCCAATTTCTTGCCGTTATATGTTTTTAAAACTAAGTTTGAAAAACTCCCCCTTTTAATTTAATTGCAACTTTACTCTCGTGTGACTTCAATTGTTTGTGTTTGATTCTAAACAATCTCTGCGGAACGATAAAAATTAATACTTACTTTGGCACTTCGTCAAAGTTCATTACTGGACTTGGCATGTTGCCTAGCATTGTGGATCCCATTGATCTCTTTTGTGATAACAATGGTGCAATCGCACAAGCTAAGGAGCCTAGATCTCACCAAAAGTCCAAACACATACTCAAGCGCTATAATCTTATTCGAGAAATAATTGATAGAGGAGATGTGAAGATATGCAGAGTACCAACACTCGACAATACTGCTGACCCGCTTACAAAGCCTCTTACTCAGCCGAAGCATGAGGGCCATACTAGGTGCATGGGCATTAGAGATATGACTGATTGGCTCTAGTGCTAGTGGGAGATTGTTGGTGTAAGCCCTAGAGGCCAATTATTTATAATTGTTTGGAACTTGTATTGAATAATTTATTTATTAAATAAAGGTTTTTTCTTTAAGGTTAATAGGCTTATACCCCCCCTGCAATGTTGGCGAGTTTTGTGATACCCCCCTATAATTTTTTTTTCCGTAGATTCCCTCTTGCAATGTCAAGATTCCACGCGTTACCCCCTGCCTGTACACCATGGCTGGTGACTGGGCATAATCTCCTACGTGGCATGTACACGTGGATATAAATATAATATTTTATTATTTTTTAATTAATTTTTGCCACGTAGGAAATTCCACGTAATATTTTTTTTATTTTTTTATCAAAAAAACTGAAAAATTAAAAATCTAATATTATTTATATTATAGTATTTATTTAATGACATATTGATATATATAAACTAAAAATTATATATAAAATAAAAACATAATGAATCAAATACAAATAAAAAATTGTAAAAAAAAAATGAACAATTATATATAAAATAAAAAATGATGAAATCAAATAAAAAAATTAACAATTATATATAAAAAAAAATAATGAAATCAAATAAATAAAATTATAAAAAAAAAATTAACAATTATATATAAAAAAAAATGAAATCAAATAAATAAAATTGTAAAACAAATTAACAATTATATATAAAATAAAAACATAATGAAATCAAATACAAATAAAAAAAATTGTAAAAAAAAAAAAAATAACAATTATATATAAAATAAAAAAGAATGAAATCAAATAAAAAAAAAGTCATATTTAGCCATAAAAAAAGTTGTAACAACATTAAATTTCAACAACACAAATTTTTTCGAATGAAACAACATAGATTATTCCATAAAATTTCAACATGCAAAGCAAAAGAAAATCAAGAAATCCAGAAATAACAAAAATACTTATCTGTTAAAACGACAGGAACAAATCTCTTTGTAAAAAAAATCCAAAAATCTCAAAATCATATTTAGCCACGGTAAAATTTATCTCATTAAGCACAAAGTTATGTATTATTTTAATTTTTTGTCACTAATTAATTAATTTGAGTGTTAATAAATGGCTTTAAATGTTGTTAAATTAATTTTTCTTGATTATTATTTATTATGAACCCTTAATTTTTTATTAAAAACATTACTCTCTGCCCTTTGCTTATTTTCACTATTGTCACATGATTTTCTTGTTTGTTTTATTTTATTTTTGTTAATTAAATGCAAGATTTACATGTTATGATTTTTAGGTAACCCTACTTGACATTCTTACTTGTTAATATTGCTTAAATTCACTCTATGCTTTAAGAATATGCTTGAACCATGTCTCCATGTTAGCTCTAGGTTTATTGGTTATGATATGTTTAGTCCTAAGTGTTTTGATTAAATTGCGAGTTATACTTTATCTAATTAAATTCATAAATATGCTTGTATGTTAGATTAAAATGCTTGATGATTTTTATGTTAATTCTCATGACATGATAGTTTATTATTCTTGATTGTCTTTATAGTTCTTGATTATCTCTATCTCACATATGCCTTATATGCTATTTTATCATGTTCATATCGCTTGTTTCGCGCTTTACATTCATTATTCGTTATATGTTTATATTCATCACATGCTTTATATTTGTCATGCTTTATATTCATATTTTGCATCTATATTATGTTGTGTATGCTTTATATTTACTTTTCATTATTATAATTAGTCATTATTATTATCATTTAATTCCCCTTTGCATGTTTCCCCCCTGGTTGTATAATTTAATGCACGTAATTGGCGCAATTTATATTTGTTCATCATTATTATTATCGTTTAATTCCCCTTTGCATGTTCCCACTGGTTGTATATTTTAATGCACGTAATTGGCGCAATTTATAGTTGTTCGTTATTTACTATAATTTGAATCCCCTTTGCATGTTCCCCCCCCGGTTGTATTGTGTGGTTAAAGCTCTTTTTGCATTTATTCTTATTCGTTTGCATGATTAATATAATAATCCGAAGAGAGGGCGTCGCCTCGACTTGTATGTCGTTGCGGAGTGTCTTTGCGCAATTTGACGCTTTAGGATATTTATGTCAAAACGATAGAACCTTCGCTTGAACCATTACCCTTTTAGCCAAAATAGAGGTCAACACCTCTTTTCAAAAATACCCAAAACATGTCATTTATTAAAACATTTTCAAAACACTTGGATTTTAAACCAAGTTATTCAATCAATCAAACAAATCATTTTTTTTAGGAAAAACACTTGGTTTTTCAAACCAAGTCGCATTTTCAAATCCAATCAATTTTCTTTTTTAGATTAAAACCTTGGATTTCAAACCAAGAGTATTTTGACATTTAAAAAACCATTTTCCAAACAATCACTCTATTTCCCTAAATCTTGTACACTTTTGCAAACCAATAAAATCAAGCGCGTAGATTAGATAAATACAAGAGGTTCCTATAGGATACTATAGATACCTAGGGTGCTAATACCTTCCCTTCGTATAACCAACCCCCTTACCTCGATCTCTTTTAAATTAGGGTATTTAACGGACTTTCTCTCTTCTTCGGAAAAATCAAAGCTCGGTGGTGTAATTAAAATTTTGAGATTCAATGCTTCTCAATAGCTTGATATCCAAAAATCACCGCGACAGAAATGGCGACTTCACTGGGGATCCCCCGAGCGGGTTGAGCCTATCTTGTATTCTTTTTTCTTTGCCCTTGTATGTCTGTTTGTTTGTTATATATATATATATATATATATATATATATATATATATATATATATATATATATATATGCATGTTTTATGTGCTTTATTTGGGAAAATTGTTTGAGTGAGATAAGTCCTAACCCGGACTTAAGAGAAACAATAAGATAGGGAAGTGGTATAATCAGAGCGACATGTCCGGAGTATATTTCGGACCATGGCACACATATGATATAATCACAACTTAGTTGAGGAAGCTTGGGGGTAATAATGTTGACATGAGCAATCGTGTTCGGCGTTCTATTCCCGAGGGACCGACGACGCTATGGACCTTTAGAGTTACCTTTAACCCATCTTGGCTTTTAGGATGTAGTGCGGTGGCTAATTAAGAGTTCATCTTAACTTGGTCGATACGCGATACTACACTCAAACGAGATCGTTTTGCGGATATTGTTGGGCCGAGAGTTAATCTCGTGAGCCGATAATATCTACGAGACGGTTGACAACTTTGGGAACTTCGTAGAATCCGAAATGCAGGTACAAATAAACCTTAGTACTCACCATGTGGGAGGGGGTTCTTACCTTTGACTCCAACATTTTACCTTAACCCCACCATGTTTGCACATAATCATGCATACATGCACTCATTCATATAACTCTTTTCTCATCCGATATCGAAGGACTTAAATTAAATTCATTTTAAACATTATAGATATGGAAATCGTGAGGAGAAAGACTAAGGATTATGGTTTTAAAGGTTGGGACTTGTCAAAGTTAAGGGAATTAGGGGCATTAGTGACTTCATCCGAAGATTTTCGCAAGAGCTATGGAAGGTTGCTTTGTCTCCTTAATGTGAAGGTTGAGAAAGGATGTTTGGAGACCTTGGTTCAATTTTATGACCCGATCTACCACTGCTTCACATTTCCAGATTACCAACTTGTCCCCACTCTCGAAGAATACTCATACTTGGTTGGACTACCAATTCTTGATCAAGGTTTCAGTGGCCTTAAACCTACCCCCAGGCTCCTACACATTGCAAATGCCCTACATCTCCAAGTCTCCCTTGTCCAAGCAAACATAACAACCAAAAAAGACCCCATAACCCAAAAAGCTCTCATAGGCCTACCCACTAAATTCTTATACCAGCAAGCCTTGACTTTTGCTGATGCGGGAAGTAACGACGTTTTCCACGCTATCCTAGCCTTACTCATATACGGCCTCTTACTTTTCCCAAACAATGAAAACTTCATTGATGTCCGTGCCATCCAAATCTTCCTCACCAAGAACCCAGTCCCAACATTATTAGCCAACACATATCATTCCATCCATGATCGCACTTCAGCTAAACGTGGTACCATTATCTGTTGTACTCCTCTGCTTTACAAGTGGTTTGTTTCTCATTTACCTCAGACACGCTCTCGCCTAGCCAATCCTGATAATCTCCCTTGGTCCCAGAAAATCATGTCTCTCACCCCGTCAGATATAGTTTGGTATAACCCGGCGTACGACACTGGAAAGTTCATCTTCAGTTGTGGCGAATATCCTAATGTGCCCCTTATTGGCATGTATGGAGGAATTACCTACAACCCGGTACTTGCTAAAAGACAGTTTGAATATCCGATGAAGACAAAACCAGTGGGCCTTCAATTGACTAGTGAATTCTATTCCAACCATGAAGATCATTCAAACAAGAGAGGGAGGTTCTTGCGAGCCTGGCGTGCCATTAGGAGGCTTAGTAGAATCCACCTAGGAAACAAGTCAGATTTGATTGACGAGTCTTATACTCAATGGGTCATTGAGAGGGCCGCTGTGTTTGGAATGCCTTACCATATGACGAGGCTTGTGTCCTCAACCATACCATCCTCATCCTTACCTGCACCACCTGCCACAAAAGCCAAATTCCAAGAAAGCCTGGCCGAGGTAACCGAAGAAAGGAATGCTTGGAAGAGAAAGTATGAAGAATTGGAGCTTAGGCATGAAGCATTGAAAGGGGAATTAGAGATACAAAAGCATGAGCTTTTGGCCCAAAGTCAGATAATTGTTCAGAAGACCATCCAACTTCAAGAAAAGGATGCTGCACTTAGAAGGGACCCGAAGAGGATGAGGTATAACATGGACTTGTTCTCTGGTCCAGATTCAGACTAGGATGATCCGTCTGTTGCAAGAATTTAAGTTTGTTTATTTATTGTATTTTCTTTTAGTTTAAAAAAAAAACAAAACAAAAATGTTTTTATTCATTGTATCTTCATTTTCATCTTTGTAATGTTGTAGTTATCAAATGAAGTGGGTGTTTTCTACGATGTTTACATTTAATTTAGTATAAGTCTTTCGATATGAAAAACTTTGCATAATTTAGCATAAAAACATATCATGCATCATATTGCATACATAAGTTTCCAAAATAGAGTCTCATATTCTTCTCCCTCTATTCTGTCTCAGTTAAGATGGCTAGCAAACCCTGTTCAAAGTTAATTCGTGAATACAACACTCGTGCGAACTAGAAAAGGAAGATGGACGAAGTGGAACAAGTGAATGCTGAACTCCGCGAGAGGGTAGCAACACTCGAGGAGGATTTTGGAAGATTGAATGTCCTGGTAAGCTCGTTGGTGGATGTGCAGAATCAGCCACCACTGCTAGAAGCTTTAGAAGAACTCAGGAAGGGTCAAGAATCATTGAAGGAAGAGGTTAACTGGTTAAAAACACAGATGAGTCTGGTCACACGAGTCGTACTAGGAAAAGGAGATGACTCTTCACCGAAATTGTCACAGGCCTCCACAGTTCCTCAACCATGGACGATTTACTCACAATCTTACCAACAAATGCCTCCGCAGCAACAATACCCGCAACAATCCTACCCACAGCAGAAAAAACCACAAAAGTTTCGAAAAATTGCCAACCGATTGGTTCGTATTCAAGAGAAGTCACCATTTGACCCTATACCTATGAAATATGCTGATTTTGCTCGCTGGCAACCTTGTTCAAGCTAGACCATCTCTTCGAGTACCTGCAGAATTACCATGGTGGTACAAGCCTAATCTCTCTTGTGCTTTCCATCAAGGGTCACCCGGACACAGTACCGAGCATTGTTGGCTTTGAAGTCAGAAGTCCAAAGATTAATTCGGGACAATATACTCACCTTTAAAGATGGAAACCCCAATGTTCAAACTAACCCTCTACCAAATCATAATCCCTCTGTCCATTTGATCCAACCTTGCCTATGTAACACCCCGTTTTCATAACGCAAAAAAGGGCATTATTTTTTTTTTTTTAACAAACACTCAGAGTGCGCAAAACATTTTTAATTGAGCCGACATTAAATATTACAAACGAACCATATATATATATCACACCATATATATATTGTATTCGAAAATGCTAAGTGTAAACCTGAATAATTACAATCCATAAGTCTATGTGCTTACAAGCACTAACTAACCAAAAGAAGTTAGAATGTCCTATGCTAATCAAAAAGCACAGTGCACAAACACACCGGCGCATAGTCTAACTAAAACTACCACTCCAACTCCAACACGAGCTCACGGAGGCTCTGAGCAACCACCGCCCTCAAGGCCTACTGATCCATCTGGGGTGGGAAAATCCCGCAAATAAAAGAAAGGGTCACCACAAAATAAAAGTAGATATATATATATATATATATATATATATATATATATATATATATATATATATATAACCGGTGCGAAAGATTGTACACGTAACAAAATTTCCACAAAACACAAGAGAAAGCTCTTAAAACATTCAACAATTCCCACCAACGGGCTTATATGTATAATGCACAACAAGCCTAATGCAGACTTCTACAATGGGTGTGGTACTACCAGAGCTACCACATGCAAATGAATTTCGGAATTACTAATCATAACCAATAAAACCGCAAAGGGTTAAGGTGGATCCACTCACGCAATCACACTCCGTGGTCCACTCACGCAACCACTTATTGTACTCAATAAGATCCCATAGGATTTTGGGTGGGTCCACTCACGCAACCAACACCCCGTAGTCCACTCACGCAACTACGCACAATGAATGCATGAGCATACGATTCCCTATATATGCTAATGCCACACATACATACCTCTCAAGCATATGTAACTAAATCATAGCAATTCATACATATATTTTCAAAATCATATGTAAATTGCACAAGTAATGTAAACACGTTCCCATCAACGAGCATACATAACACAAACATGTCAAACACACAAACAATTGCGTCGCAGCGAATTCCAAGCATGTCAAACCGTTTTAAAAGACAGAAATAAAGTGGAGCCCTTACCTCGGCAAAAACTCACACAAGCAAATGATCACACAACAGTTACTCGCTTCCTAAAACAAGCAGAGTACACAATCAAAACCATTTCCAATCAATCCCTATTGAAATGGACTCCAAAACCCCAAAAAACCTAAAGATTTCTAAGGAAAATCCACTCTTTCGGATACCATACCAAAAACTACCATATTGATCAATCTCCATGAGTCATTTGTACTATTTTTAGAACCCAAAACCATTTTTAAAACAACTCAAAAACCCTTAGAATTTTTTTCGCAAAAGTTAGTATTCTCGTTTCTTAAATAGATATTTTTTGATAAGTCAAAAACCCAATTTTCTTTGATAGAAGCTCTTACCTACTAATATAAGATATTATAGAAGCGATAAAATAATTTTCCGAACATCGGAACAGTGATTTTCCGAACCCAAAACAGTGGCAAAAATCACTATTTGGTCGCCCGGCTAGCAAATTATTATTATTCCTACTTAAAGTACTCTTCGATAGCTAACCACAGGAACAAACGGCGTCAAAATCGGCTTAGAAACGAGCCCGGAATCATCAAAACAAGTAAGGGTGATTTTTTTCGCATTTTTGACTCAAATGGCCATAACTCACTCAATTTTTATCCGATCGAGACGCGTCATACGCCGAAATCTTCGTCTCGAAAAGACGGATCAAATGGTCAAGTTTCCAGTTCACAAAAACAATTTAAAAAAGACCAGAATACCCTTGGAAACACGACCAGAATTTGAATCATTCAAAAACCATTGTTTTTAAAAAATAAACATAGTTTAGATACTCCAATCATCACTAGTTTTTCTCCATTTGATCAAACACACACTAAATCATTGTTGTGAACAACCAAAACACTTTCAAAAACACAACCCACAATCAAAATAGTTTTCCAAAAATTCTCAAGAACACTCACAAAATAATTCTCTTGTTTCTCAAAATAAACTCATTTTCCATATATCCATTTCATTCAAAAGCTCAAAAATAACATCATTTTCACAATCAACAAACAACAACTCATGTTCTTGATCAATACCTCTCATAAGAACAAAACTCACACTATAGTGATTTTCAGAAGTTCATGGAAATTGAAATTGACAAGCCTAACACACTTGTTATACTCTCATGAACAATTCCTAAACATTCATAACCAAACATACAAGTTTCTACAAAAAATCCTCATATGAACCTAAACTCAAAATTCCCATAACTCTATGGATTCAAGCTAAAACAAGATAAAGAAGGAGCTAATTACCTCAGTTTATGATTCTACACAAAACTCCTTTGAACTTCCAAGCTTGAAATGAGCTAATTTGGTGAGGACATGAATTTGGAATGGAAAATGGGTATGGAATGAAAATGAACACAAAGGAAGGAAATGGAAAGAAATGGAACACGGGAGAAATGAATGAGAAAGAAAAGAAGTAAGACTTCTCATTGGTGATTGTCATCCTCTATGGCAACTCCACCCCATACCATACAACTCCAAGCCTAAAATGCCTCGTGACCATTAGATCAAATAGTACCACTTCCTAGACTAAATCTTAGCCCTTGGATCAACATACTAATATCTAGATATTTACCACTCACTCGCTCAGTTCTCGCGCGTCGCGTCGAAGTAAACTCGAAAAATTAGAAACTCCACGGAATAAACATCCGTATTAAACTACATCCAAAAATTATCGCCGAATCTTTTTCCTCGACTGGATTTTTAACAGTTGTACAATTCCTATTCGTTTATCCAAAAACAATAGAAACTCAAAACTTGATATTCTGACTTCACAGAAAATCTTCTCATATATAATCAGGATTTACAAGCATAACACAAGCTCGGTTCGGTACAAATCCTATTAATATACAAAACTAAATACAACAAAACCTCTAGAACGTATAATAATTATACAGTGAAATCTTGGGTCTTACAGCCTAGCTGCAAATGCCATCCTCAATGTGCGAAGTATCAAGACTCCTTTGGTTCCTATCCATAGAAAAATGTGTGAAGTGAAGATGTTCAATCATGATCACTCAACTTGTGAAGTGTGTCTGTCAGATCCTTATGGGTGTTCCAAAGTTCAAAAAGACATCCAAGGTCTGATGGATAAAGGAGAGTTACTGGTAACAAAGAAAAGTGAAGATGTCTGTGGTATAACACCAGAATTTAGTACTGTTGACCATTTGGAAATGATTTACAACAGTGGCGAATCCAATATCCCCCGGCTTACAATTCGTATGCCAGGACCTGTGCCTTATACCTCTGAGAAAGCCATACCCTACAGATACCAAGCTACTATGATACAAAATGGTGTAGAGACACCTATTCCTCCTTTGACCTCTGTGAGCAACGTTACGGACAGTAGTAGAATCCTGAGAAGTGGACGTGTCATCCAAGGGGCAGTCCCTCAGAAGCCAAATGTCCCCACTGTTGAGAAAGTACCGGTCTGTGTTCCTAGTAAACCATTTGAAAGAGAATACGAAGATTCAGATGAGGTGATGAAGTTGATCAAAAGAAGTGAGTATAAGATAGTGGATCAGTTGTTGCAAACTCCGTCCAAGATTTCTATGTTGTCTCTATTGATGAATTCTGATGCCCATAGAGAAGCATTGATGAAGGTGTTAGATCAAGCTTATGTGGAGAAAGATGTGACTTTAGACCAGTTTGGAGGTATAGTGGGAAATGTGACTGCTTGTAATAATCTGAGTTTTAGTGATGAAGAGCTCCCTGAGAAAGGACGGAATCATAATTTGGCATTACATGTGTTAGTTACTTGCAAGTCAGATGCTTTATCTAATGTGTTGGTGGATACTGGGTCGTCTCTAAATGTAATGGCCATGACTACTTTAGACAAACTTTCATACAAAGATGCTTATATGAGACCGAGTACAATGATTGTGAAGGCGTTTGATGGGTCAAGGAAGTCAGTGATTGGTGAGGTGGATTTACCTATTTCAGTTGGTTCGCATGAGTTTCAAGTTACTTTTCAAGTAATGAATATTCAAGCTGCATACAGTTGCCTATTAGGACGTCCATGGATTCACGAGGCCGGTGCCGTGACATCCACTTTACATCAAAGATTGAAGTACGTGCGAGAAGGGAAGCTGGTGATTGTGAATGGAGAGGAGGCTTTACTTATCAGTCATTTGTCAAATTTCTCATGTATTGGTGCGGATGAATTAGACGGTACTTCATTCCAGGGACTCTCCATTGAGGAGAAAGGTCCGAACAAAGCTGAGACATCCATGGCATCTCTGAAAGATGCTCAAAGAGTTGTGCGAGAAGGCAAGACTTCTGGTTGGGGAAAGGTGTTGCAATTGTCAGAGAACAAGAATAGGTCAGGTTTGGGCTTTACTCCGTCTACCAGAATGGGAAAGAGGGAACCGTTTGAAGATGTTTTCCGCAGCGCTGGTTTCATCAATACTCCTTCAGAGATTAATGCTGTTATTGGAGATGAAGACGAAGAAGGACCACCGTCTTTTGTGACCCCAGGAGGAATATGCCACAATTGGATTGCTGTTGATGTCCCTTCTGTCATTCCTCTGTCTAAGTAATATATTTGTCTTTTTTATGTTTTCAAAAAGAAAAAATCGTCTTGTCTCGCCCCAAGCAAGAGTGAGACTGTGTTGGGCTTTGTTTAATGCTTCAAGTATGTTAATGAAAATCGTCGTTTTTATCATGACTTTTTATATTTTCTTTATATCCTTTTATTCTAGAAAATGGTAACACAAAAAACCAAAATATATATATATATATATATTTTATTTTTTACCTTCTATTTTTCTTACTTTTATCAAATAAAAAGTTCTGCATTCTTATTTATTAAAAAAATAATCATCAATCATATGCAGAATTAACATCAATGAGCCCGTTGAGTACAATGATTCTAGGCCCTCTATCAATTTTGAATTTCCCGTCTATGAGGCTATGGAAGAGGAGGATGAAGAGATTCCTGATGAGATCAAGCGGTTATTGGATCGGGAGAATGTGGCCATTCAGCCTCACCAAGAAGCTACAAAATTGATTAATTTGGGTACTGAGGAAGAGAAAAGAGAAATCAAGATAGGGGTCTGTTTAGAGGAATCTGTCAAAGCAAGGGTGGTAGGTTTGCTCAGAGAATATGTTGATATCTTCGCATGGTCGTATCAAGACATGCCCGGTCTGGATCCTGAGATTGTGGAACACCGTATGCCTTTGAAGCCAGAATGTCCTCCAGTGAAACAAAGGTTGAGAAGATCTCACCCCTGGTATGGCTCTCAAGATTAAGGAAGAGGTTCAGAAACAGATTAATGCAGGTTTCCTTATTACTTCAGAGTATTCTCAATGGTTGGCCAACATAGTACCAGTCCCTAAGAAAGATGGTAAAGTCAGGATGTGTGTTGATTACAGAGATTTGAATAGAGCTAGTCCGAATGATGATTTCCCTTTACCGCACATTGATGTATTGGTTGACAACACTGCCAAATCTAAGGTTTTCTCCTTCATGGATGGTTTCTCGGGGTACAATCAAATTAAGATGGCTGTTGAAGACAGAGAGAAAACTTCATTCATCACGCCTTGGGGTACTTTCTGCTACCAAGTAATGCCTTTTGGTTTGACAAACGCAGGTGCTACTTACCAAAGGGGCATGACTACTATGTTCCATGACATGATGCATAAAGAGGTTGAAGTATATGTGGATGATATGATTGTCAAGTCAGGTACTGAAGAAGAACATGTGGAATATTTGTTGAAGATGTTTCAGAGGTTGAGGAAGTACCAACTCCGGCTGAATCCTAATAAATGTACTTTTGGTGTTAGGTCCGGAAAGCTCTTGGGTTTCATTGTCAGTTAAAAAGGTATCGAGGTTGTTCCTGATAAAGTCCGAGCCATTAGAGAAATGTCAGCTCCCCAAACAGAAAAGAAAGTTAGAGGTTTCCTTGGTCGACTGAATTATATTTCTAGATTCATTTCCCATATGACTGCCACATGTGGGCCAATTTTCAAGCTACTCCGCAAGGACCAAGAGATTGTTTGGACAGAGGACTGTCAGAGAGCCTTTGACAGTATCAAGAAGTATTTGATGGAACCACCAATTCTTATCCCTCCGGTTGAGGGGAGGCCACTTATTATGTATCTGACTATGTTAGAAGACTCTATGGGTTGCGTGCTTGGGCAACAGGATGAGACCGGTAGAAAGGAGCATGCAATTTATTATCTGAGCAAAAAGTTTACCGATTGTGAGTCTAGATATTCCATGCTTGAGAAGACTTGTTGTGCTTTAGCTTGGGCTGCCAAGCGTCTGCGTCATTACTTAATTAATCACACTACTTGGTTGATATCCAAAATGGATCCAATCAAGTACATTTTTGAGAAGGCTGCTTTGACTGGGAGAATTGCTCGTTGGCAGATGTTATTGTCCGAATATGATATTGAATACCGCGCTCAGAAGGCAATCAAAGGCAGTGTCCTAGCTGACCATTTGGCTCACCAACCAATTGAGGATTACCAACCAATCAAGTTTGATTTTCCAGATGAAGAGATTATGTATTTGAAGATGAAGGATTGTGATGAACCACTGTTTGGGGAAGGTCCAGATCCTGAATCCAAGTGGGGACTGATATTCGACGGGGCTGTGAACGTCTATGGTAGTGGAATTGGGGCAATTATTGTTACTCCTAAGGGTTCTCATATCCCTTTCACCGCCAGATTGCAGTTTGATTATACCAACAACATTGCTGAATATGAAGCTTGTATCATGGGTATTGAAGAATCAATTGATTTGAAGATCAAAAACATTGACATCTATAGAGATTCGGCTCTTGTAGTTAATCAGATTAAAGGAGAATGGGAGACTCGCCACACTGGCCTGATCCCTTATAGAGATTACGCAAGGAGATTGTTGACTTTCTTCAACAAGGTGGAGTTGCATCATATTCCTCGTGATGAGAACTAAATGGCAGATGCTTTAGCTACTTTATCTTCAATGCACCAAGTTAATCACCAGAATGAAGTACCAATCATCAGTATTCGTTGTCTTGAAAGGCCGGCATATGTGTTCGCAGCAGAAGAAGTGGTTGATGATAAGCCATTGTTTCATGATATCAAAGTGTTCCTTCAAAGTCAAGAGTATCCTCCTAGGGCATCTAACAAAGACAAGAAGACTCTGAGGAGATTATCTAGCATTTTCTTTCTGAATGGGGATGTGTTGTACAAGAGAAATTTTGACATGGTTTTGCTTCGGTGTGTGGATAAGAATGAGGCTGATTCTTTGATGCATGAAATACATGAAGGGTCATTTGGGACTCATCCTAATGGGCATACAATGGCTAAGAAGATGTTGAGAGCGGGATATTACTGGTTGACGATGGAGTCTGATTGCCATAAGCATGCCCGAAAGTGTCATAAGTGTCAGATCTACGCGGATAAAATCCATATGCCACCAACTTCCCTGAATGTTATTTCTTCTCCTTGGCCCTTTTCTATGTGGGGCATTGATATGATTGGTCGGATTGAACCAAAAGCTTCCAATGGACATCGTTTTATTCTAGTGGCTATTGATTATTTCACCAAATGGGTCGAAGTGGCATCTTACGCCAATGTTACTAAGCAAGTGGTGGTTCGTTTCATCAAGAATAACATTATTTGTCGCTATGGTGTTCCTAGCAAGATTATCATTGATAATGGGTCGAATTTGAACAACAAGATGATGAAAGATTTGTGTGATGAGTTCAAGATTGAGCATCACAATTCCTCTCCTTACCGGCCTCAAATGAATGGTGCAGTTGAAGCTGCAAATAAGAACATTAAGAAGATTGTGCAGAAAATGGTGGTTACTTATAAAGACTGGCATGAAATGTTACCTTTTGCTTTACATGGGTATCGTACTTCAGTGCGTACTTCAACAGGGGCAACCACTTTCTCCTTGGTATATGGTATGGAAGCAGTACTACCGGTAGAGGTTGAGATCCCGTCAATGAGAGTCCTGATGGAAGCCAAATTGACTGAGGTTGAATGGTGCCGAAACAGATATGAACAGCTGAATTTGATTGAAGAGAAACGTATGGCGGCTTTGTGTCATGGTCAGTTGTACCAGAGAAGAATGAAGCAAGCTTTTGACAGGAAAGTTCGACCCCGTGAATTTCATGAAGGTGCCCTTGTGCTTAGAAAGATTTTGTCCTTCCAACCTGATGCCAGGGGCAAGTGGACGCCCAATTATGAAGGACCGTATGTTGTCAAGAGAGCTTTCTCAGGTGGTGCTATGACCCTCGCAACTATGGATGGTTATGAGCTCCCTCGTCCTGTGAATGCCGATGCAGTCAAGAAATACTTTGTCTAAAAATAAAAGAACAGCTCGCTAAGTTGAAAACTTGAAAGGGCGGCTTAGGCAAAAATGAGCGTCTCGGTGGGCTGAAAACCCGAAAGGGCGCTCCAGGCAAAAATTAGAGACATAAACAGAAATAATTATCCTGATAGGTCGAAAACCCGAAAGGGCGGCCTATGCAAAAATTAAGGAAATAAGACAAGTAACTGCATCGGACCAGGCATCGCTTATCTTGGAGCGCTTCAGTCGGCAATGATTTTATTTCATTTATAATCTTTTAGGTTGGAACTCAAAGTTGATGAGGAAAATAGTAATCATTGTACTCGATGTATCTTCCCCATATAATTACCATTTTCTAAATTTTATAATGATCTATGGGATTGCGCTTTCCGCCAGTTTCCATTCTTTTACTCAAACTTGAGCCTGTGCTTTTATTTAAATTTCTCATTTTTATTCGTAATTTTAATTTTCTTATCTTTATTCAATTTTAAGATACTTGAAGCAAGAAACTCAAAAATTATGTCAAACCTTTTTAATTGTGTTTTTTTTTCTTTTGAAAATATAAAATGACAAACATATCTCTTAAACAGTACCCCAAATGTGAACATATTTCAAGAAGCAGATACAGCCATTGCTAAAAAAAAAAAAAAGAAAGAAAAAAAAGGAAAAAGAAGAAAAGAAAATAGCTCGCTAAGTTGAAAACCTGAAAAGGCGGCTTAGGCAAAAATGAGCGTCCCGGTGGATTGAAAACCTGAAAGGGCGATCCAGGCAAAAATTAGGGACACAAAAAAAAAAAAAAAAAGAAAGAAGAAAAGAGGAAGAGGAAAGTGAAAAAGTAATGGCTGATAGTGAATGTTTTAGTTCGGAATGTGAGATGGCGACTTCCACCAAACTCTTCACTCGTAAGATTTACCCCAAGAATTAGTTGAAGAATGATGTATTATCCTTGGTTTGCCTTGCAAATTCTAATTCCATTTCCATATATGGATACTATCTCAGCAGAAATTTGACGGAACATGGCACGGATATGCCAGTCTAGTCATTTCCACTATCCCTTTGTCTATCATAAGTCCTGTCAATCTTGCCATACAAATAAAGTTTCAAACATACATTTACATCCATACATTCATGCATACATGAGTGCTCATATTCACATGCAACATATAAAACACCCATCATCAAACATATTTTAAGTAGCAAATGCTACGAACAATCATTCAATTCCTTAGAAGGGTTATTCCCAATAACATTTGGTCAATTCAGTTCATCCTTTTATAACATGTCTTGCTCTCCTACAATGTCAGTTGACAGTTCATTCCCTTGATTATGTCCCTACCATATCCCAATGATTGGTAAACATTTTATCATTTCTGTCCGTTTACAGGACTTTATTGCTCATGTCCGTCGCAGGACTTTATCCCTTTCCTTGTTAAGTCTTGCTTGCCTATGTAGACAGCAGACAATTTAACACCTTGTTGTGTCCTTACTATCCTGCAGTGTTAGTAGACATACCGTCTTTACTTCTGTCCGCTTACAGGACTTTATCGTTTTCTGTCTCCGTCTCTGTCCGTTTACAGGACTTTATTACTTATGTCTGTTCACAAGACTTTACCGTTTTTGTCCGTTCACAGGACTTTACCGCTTCTGTCCATTCACAGGACTTTACCGCTTCTGTCTGCTTACAAGACTTTATCGCTTTTGTCATCATTATTCATATTCCCCAGAAATCCGTCTCTTTCTCGTCAGATAATTCTCATAATCTTGCATTTTCAAGCATTTACAAGTATAACATTCATAACATTACATCATAGCATTTTCCGTCTTGTCGGTCAAAAAATGGCGTACTTTGTATTTAAGTCTCTTCTACCGTCCATTCAAAACAACAAAAACATCGAAACTATCTTTTTCTTTTTCAATTTCCGGTAGAAGAAACTTAAATAGGGGCATCTATCATACCCCATTTTTTGACCTTCTTACCCCTTGTATATTTTTTTATCATTATTAGAATATCATGTTTTCTTATTATTATTATTTTATTATCATTAATCAAAAAATGTCAAAAATAGTATTTTGTTCCGTTTACGCTGCTTAACTGTTTCATTTTTAGATAATTAATCATATGACTTTTTGAATTTGTTCCTTCACCATATGTACTCTTATATCAATATTTGCACATAAATAATTTTTTATTCCCATTTTACCCTTTTCAAAAATTACAAAGAAATAGGTTACTTCTTTTGCAAGTAACCTCATTTTTCCCTTTTCTTTAGGATTTTGGTTCACAATCTTATTTTCATTCCTTTTATATTTTATAAATATGTCAAAAATATATTAATTACATTTTTATTTTATTTTATATTATTTTATTCATATTATTATTACATTTAAATTCAAAAAAAATTGATTTCTTCCACCACAAGTAACCTTTTTCATTCAAATTTTCTTCAATTACCTTCAATTTAATCCATGCATCTTATAAACCCTAAAAAAGGACATTTTTGCCCTTGCTCATGAATATTTTATATTTTCACACATTTATTTATTTACAATAATTGTTTTAAATTGTTTTAAAATTATTTTTCATCACAAATTAAATCCCAAAAATTTCCTTGGCCCTTATCCATCCATTTGATCTCAGAATATACCCTTTCAACACAATGCATCAGATCAAAACAAGTGTACCCTTGATTGATAAAAAAAAAAAACAAAAATATCCATTTTGCAAAAACTCAAAAATACCCCTTTCAATCTCATCAATTCACTCTTATCTTGACCTAAACTTTCCCTATAAATAACAAAGCTCATTTCTAAGCTAAAGGTTGGAAGAATTGGAGAAGCATTCATCAAGGGCGAGCTCATTTTTTCTCACTTTTTCAAAATTCCAAAAGCACTAAATCATCATCATCTCTTGCAATTAACACGTCTATTACCTTCTATAAGCCTCCAGAACTAAAAACCAAGCACGAATTTGAAGCTTCAGGGTCAGTTTGCAGCTCGTTTTGAAGAGGAAAGTTCGTGAAAAGTTCAAGATCCTATCACGTGTTTCTAGTAGCTTTCTTCAACCTTTTTAATTCGTTTCATCTAGTTATGATATGTAGAAATTATCTGGGTTGTTGTTTTGCTTTGATTCTTGCTAAACTGTGAGTTTGAGTTTTGATTTAAATTTCTTTTCTCGTTCGTTTTTGCTGTTACAGACATTATCTTGAAAAACTAATTGCATATTTGAGATCCTTGTGAAAAAACGAGCAAAACCATATAGATTTTTATTAATTTATGGGTTGTTTTTACAACTCCGGTGCCGGAAACGGCGCCGGCGATGGTGAGGGGTGAACGGAGACGATGATCCATCGCGAGTCTCCGTCCTCACCAAGTTTAAAACGTGTTCGTTGGATTGATCGTGCGATGTGTATGCTTCTTTGATCGCAACCGTCAGATCTCATTAAATGAGGATGTAACATCCCCAATTTCCGAATTTGCCTAATTAATTTAATTAGAAATTATTCGTCTAAATTAAAAATTAATTAAAGGTGACTACATGATTAAATTCATGGGAAATTAGGAATTTTATGTGTAGGATTTAGTAATTCTAATTAAAACTAAAGCTACATGATTACTACCTTAATCATGCTTATGAAAATTTAATTAGAATTCAAATTCCTCCCTCATGTGACTCAATTCCCTTTGGCTCTACACCTCATTTCTAAACTATGAGTCATAGTTCCACCTGAAACCATTGCCCATGACTCATAACTCTCCTAGCTTGCATGCAAAATGAATTCTTTTTCTTCACACCTCACTTCAGCCAAGAGCAAGCTGAGCAAGAGCTCTCCTCTCTCCCTCTCCCACGTGAAGCATCAACAACCACACCCTTCCAAAGTTTTCAATTCTCCTTAACACTCAACTTTGGCAATTACCTTCACATGAAACACTAGCCAACAACAACATAAGTTCAGAGATTCCTAACCTGATATACAAACATAGAGCCAGTTCTGGGTGCCTGATTTCTCCACAATTCTAAAGTATCACAAGATGAATAACAACAACTAACATCTCTTCACCTCTTTGCCAACCACTAGAAAAATATGCATGTTCAAACCTGAGCCTCTACTGGCTGTACTCACCTCAGAAAACCCCTTATAAATACCTCCTAGCCTCAGTTGATTTACTCATCAAACACTCAAAATTCCTAGCTCCAAATTAGAGGGTTCAAAGTGTCAAGTATCCAAAGTTTGGTCTGGAGTTCGTGGGGCTTACTGGGAGTGCAGTAGCTGTGTAGAGCTTAATTGAAGGTTAAAGCTCCAAGCACCAGGTGGGTTCTTTAGGCTAGTTTAGTTAGAATTCCCCAAATATGAAATTTGCATGTCAACTTAGGAAATTTAGGATTTAATTGTGTGAGGAGGATTAGCTCCCAAATCCTTTTCTATTCTGTTCCATATTGATTATATTATGTTTCTGCACTTCCTCAGAATTTGATTGTAGGTGTTTCTCTTGAAAAATGTTGAAATTCGTAAAACAGGGGTCTTTCTGACTTAACTCGCCATAGCGAGTTGCTAGCGAGCATTCATGGCGAGCTCAAGGTTCTGGGCTGAAGAACTTCGCCATGGCGAGCTCTAGCTCGCCTAGCGAGTTGTTTAGGCCAGTACCTGTAAGTTCGCCATGGCGAGCTTGTTAACTCGCCGTAGCGAGCTAACCCAGAATTTCCTCACTTTTTCTATTTTTAAAATGAATGATCACTCGTTTTATGTCACTACCTGAGGAAGATAATTTGCAGATATATAATGTACTTAATATCGTACGGGAAGTCAGGCACAATTCTGAAAATTAGGGATAACTTAGAAATTAAGTTGTATGCCCCCGGGAAAGAAATTATATTGGTAGAATGTTAATCATTTAGAATCAGTCGATCATGTGCGGTTTAGTATGCTGCTTATGGGCTTCCAATGGAATAACCCATTAGGAAAATGATTGTGAGCTTAATGTCGTGGTCGAATCGGTTAGCGGATATGGCGGGCCTTCGAGACATGCTCACCTCGAAGTGTCTTAGCGGAATAAAATCAACAAGATACTTTTGTGTGTTACACTTTTATTAATTATGATTATGATATTTATTATGATAGATTATCAATTATGGACTGATTAGGTACCCCGGCTTAGTAGCCATTAGGAGGGTAGTAGGACCCACTGAGACTTAGTAGTCTCACCCCACTCCATTAATTTTTTTCAGGCAAACAGGTGGAATAGGTAAGCTTTGGTCTTGGAGTTGCTGCTGCTGTTTGGAGGATTTGCATCTTAGTTTTCTTGCTTCCTTATTGTCTAATCGTGTTGTTATTGTTTCCGCTGTTCATTTTTCCGAACTCTTGATGTATTTGGCACCTGCGTGTGCAATAATTTGTTGTAATAATAATGAATTCTGTTATCGATCATAATATTCCAAGATTATTCTAGATTTATCTTTGGGGTGTTATAGAGGATCTGACGGTGGTAAGACGATAGAACTACAATACGCGTCCACACTGGATCCATGCCTGTTGCTCTGCACGCGTGTTCCTTAGATTTTTCCAGTTTTAATCACGGCCTTTGGTTTGATCCAATGGCGCGCGCGTGAGCATGATCGTATCCGTTTGATCCTCTATGACGAGGATGACGAGGATCAGACGGCTGTAAAGCGTGATCACGCATGTGTGCGTCACACACAATCCAGGTCCACATGTTTCAGATTTTTTTTTTAATTTTTTTTTCGCGTGGGCTTTGGGCTTTCTGGGTTTTTTGCTTCTTTGTACCCCCTTTTATTTTTGACCTGCTATTCACACCTCCCCTTCATTTAATTTTATTTTTTAATTTCTGAGATGATTATTATTATTTTAATTATACTAGTATCCAGACCCGTGCCAAGCACGGGTAAAAATGCGTTTGTAGATATATTTTATTACTTTAAACTAAAAAATTAAAATGTTAATTGCTAATGGAAGATATTAATGACAACTACATAAATATTTTACTATCTTATATAATCTAATAATTAAAATAACATTATGTTATAAAAACTAACCGTAAGATTTATTTATAGTGTTATAGATTTTCTTAGATAAGATTTCTATAGTTCTTATTCTCCATTAAAAGAATTATAAAATTAGTGGAAAATAATTTCTTTATGAGACATGTGGAAGAGACTTTAAGGTTTCGTAAAAAAACTTTGAGGTGAATATGAATTACAAAAAAAAGTATGTGTATCAATATATTTGTAAAAATATAGACTGCAACATAAATAACAAAAAAAATAAAAAATTGATACAACAGGTTCCCGTAAAAAAAAAAAATGATTCCCGTGATAATATTTAAGCAGAAATACTACAGGTTCCTGTTGAAAATTATAAAATAAATATTTCTTCGTATTATAAAATTAAGTCATATGTGTTAACGCATAAGTAAAAATATATGATCCCGTATAAATTACAATAAAAAATAGGCTCCCTTATTGATGTATGAGTTGAAATATAGTTCACGTAGAAATATAAAAAAAAAAATAAAAAAAAAAAGGTTTTTGTATCAATATATGAGCAGGAACATAAACTATAGTAATATAAATTACAAAAATAAAATAGATCTCGTATTAATATATGAAAATAAATATATGTTTATGTAGTAATTAAAAAACATAGTCCTCATATTAATGTGAGTAAAAATATAGATTCCGTAAAGTTCTCGTATAAATTACAAAAAAAAATAGTCTTTTGTATTAATATGTGAGTCAAAATATAAGTACCCATAGACATTTTTAATAAAAAATATAGATCTCTCTATTGATGTATGAGTAGAAATATAGATCTCGTAGAAATTAAAAAAAATAGGTTTGCATATTAATATGAATAGAAATATAAACTACAATATAACTTACAAAAATAAAATAGATCTTGTATTAATGTATGAATAAAAATATAAGTTCTCGTTTAAATAAAAAATAATTGTCGTATGAGTAAATTATAGATTCTATCAAAACTATCCAAAATAAATAAAAGTCTGTATTAATACATGGGTACAAATGTATATGTCCCCGTAGAAATTGCAAAAAAAAAAGGCATCCATATATATATATATATATATGTAAAAATTACAAAAAAATAAAATAGCTTCGTATTTATGTGAGTAAAAATATAAATTCTTGCATAAATCTGTATTAATACAGTGACTCTCTTTCCCTTCACCTGGTTTTTCCCTTCGAATTTTACAGGTAAGGTTTTTAATGAGGCAGTTGAATCTTGTTAAGCTCCCACTTGGGTATTGGTCTAGTCCCCCCAAGTTGTCCTTGTATTTGATCCCTTTTTATATATCTATTTGAGTTAGCTTGTTTGTTAAGTTGTGGAAGGGGTGCCAACCTAGTTAGGATGCTTTCCTCTTCTTAATGAAGCTCTCTCTTTGTTTTAAAAAAAAAAGTATTAATATAGTGACCAAACATAACAAACAATGATTTTATGAGATAACTGAAATATGAATCAAAAGCACACTGCATATTTTTTGTGTTATTTGTATTTTTTCACATGACAGAATACAACATAAATTTTTTAAATGAGTACAAAATATTTAAATAAATCTACAATCGTGATCATTAGTTATGAAATTCAAAGTAATAGCGACGGACTTACATCGTATAGAAAAAAAAAATATAAAATATATACACATAACATGTACACATAAGGAATTTCAATTATATCTACAAATATTGTCTATTTTAGAGTACACCAAACAATATAATATAGATAGAGTTTTTTTTACTAAAATATAGGGAGATTTGAACTCATATTTTTATAATCACTTTTTCGACTATAATTTACATAACTTATTATATTTCTCTAAAATAGATCTACATAAAAAAATAAAATCTTTATATAAAAGTTCCTCTATAAACAAATATACATTAATTTTTTAAAAAAAAATCTATAAGCTTCCTATTTATTGAGCACCTGAATTTTTTATATTTTTTTTTAAAAAAAAATATGAGTGTGTAGCTTGGTGTTAAATGAGTAAATACCCACAATTGTGTGGGTGTTCTAATAATTTAAAAAATCCTACTATATTTGCAAAAATATTTTCATTATAAAATTAATTAAATTAAATTTATAATCATTGAAAAAAAGAAAATGCTACTACTTATCACGATAAAATGAGTCACAAAGATATCACGAAAAAATAAAAATAAATATTTGCAATCGATATTGGCCAAAAAATAAGAAAAAACTCTGCAACCGTTTCATGATTAGACTTTCACCGCTTCACACTTTCACAAATCTTTCACAAATAGCTATGATTAGATTTATTTGATTCTAATCAATCTATTGTGTTAATTATTGAGATTTATTTTATTCTAATCACTCTATTGTGTTGTAATGTTGTTTTTGTTCATGATGAACCTTTGACAAAGGATGATATTTGATAAGATTCTACAAATGCTATGTGAAGAAAATAAAATGTCAAACACCAAGTTAAGTTGGAGAACAGTGTGGCTATGAGAGTGAGTTGGTTAATGCTAAATATGGATAAAGGCGATACAATTTGTTACATTTTTATTCAACCCTCATGTTTTATGGGCAAGAATGAATTTTATTGGTTAAAGGCTAATTGTAAGCCATTTGTGACTATTGTTATAAATAGCATCGCCGTTGAAAAAATTGAGTAAAATTAAAAAATTCAATTTAATCTCATACTAATAAGTTATAATCAAAATTAACTAATTAAGGTTTCCATGTTAAGAAAATTTTCGATTTCCATGTAAATATAAATATAAATGTCATTAATTAATGGTATATAATTCACTTCCTTTTATATAATAGGTAATTAGGTATATATTTTATTCCTGTAAAAAAATGTATTTTTTAATTTTTATGGAAAACAGACTCCTAAAGATTCATGGGATCGAACAAATTCTTAACTTTTTTTGGTGCATCAAATATGGATGCAATTAGAATAGCACATCAAATGTTATAAAAAATGGGAGACACTGAAAACATCTAATTACAATAAGAGATGCATGGATCGTGCTGCATATAACATTTTAGATTAAGTAAAATAATAAAATATAAATACATAATTAAATATTATCATATGATCAACAAAAATAAATAAACTTCACGTTACAATCTCACTGGTTTTGATAAGACATCTGTCTGTCTAGATCTTGGTTAGTGATCCAAACCTAAGTAATATTTGTTCCTTAAATCAATAAATATAGAGAAAATAGAAAATGAAGATATTATGTATCCAAAAAGAAAAAGAAAGATGGTTTAGGACTATTCTAAAACATTTTTTTTGAAGCAAAGTATTCTAAAACATAAACCTAGCAAATATTAGCTAGGTAAATGGGCTCTGAAAAATCAATATCTCAAACATTAGAATAAATAATTTACATTAAAAGATATATACTAATTAAAAAAAATTTGTGAGAAAAAAATTTGTAAAGACTTTTTATTTTGAACATAAAAAGGATAAAGTAATTATAAAGATAATACACATACATATACAAACCTTCAAAGACCTAGCATGGAATAACACCTATGAAAATAAAATTTGAGATGTTAATTTACATACATATACAAACCTTGAAAGACCCAATATACATTTTTTTTATGCAAATTATTCTAAAATATAAAGTTAGCAAATATAGCTAGGTAAATGAGCTTTGCAAAATCAACATCTCAAACATTAGAATAAAGTAATTATAGAGAAATACATATACACATACAAATTAAAACATATAAAAAAAAAAAAAAAAAAACTTTTTTTACTTCATATGAAAACAAAATGACTTAGATGGGATGAAGATTGATACAACTACTCTCTATATGAATCTTCATGCAATTAGTAGAAAATAATTTAAAATGGTGTATAAATTATCATTTTAAAATATGCATTAACTATTTTCTTTTAAATGATTGTATTGGTCAAATATGCATTAAATATATTATTTATTTGGTGATTGCCTATTTATGTTGCCTATGTGAATTTATGGTGAAAATCATATGAGAAGAGGAGCAATATAAGCATGCCATGTGTACAAAAGTCTTTGAAAAAAAGCTCTCAAATTATATATATAGAGATTTTAGGTCATTATTAACTGATATATCATGAAATAAATTTTTAATTTATTTATTTGCTATTTTTCTCACATTATTTAAATGTTATCACTTAAATTAGGTATTAATTAATTAATGTTTGCTAAATTATTTTGCTTCTTAATCAATGATGTAAGATGCATGATATATGTATGTTTGAGCAATTTTATCTCATTAAGCACAAAGTTATGTATTATTTTAATTTTTTGTCACTAATTAATTAATTTGAGTGTTAATAAATGGCTTTAAATGTTGTTAAATTAATTTTTCTTGATTATGAACCCTTAATTTTTTTATTAAAAACATTACTCTCTGCCCTTTGCTTATTTTCACTATTGTCACATGATTTTCTTGTTTGTTTTATTTTATTTTTGTTAATTAAATGCAAGATTTATATGTTATGATTTTTTGGTAACCCTACTTGACATTCTTACTTGTTAATATTGCTTAAATTCACTCTATGCTTTAAGAATATGCTTGAACCATGTCTCCATGTTAGCTCTAGGTTTATTGGTTATGATATGTTTAGTCCTAAGTGTTTTGATCAAATTGCGAGTTATACTTTATCTAATTAAATTCATAAATATGCTTGTATGTTAGATTAAAATGCTTGATGATTTTTATGTTAATTCTCATGACATGATAGTTTATTATTCTTGATTGTCTTTATAGTCCTTGATTATCTTTATCTCACATATGTATTATATGCTACTTTATCATGTTCATATCGCTTGTTTCGCGATTTACATTCATTATTCGTTATATGTTTATATTCATCACATGCTTTATATTTGTCATGCTTTATATTAATATTTTGCATCTATATTATGTTGTGTATGCTTTATATTTACTTTTCATTATTATAATTAGTCATTATTATCATTTAATTCCCCTTTGCATGTTTCCCCCCTGGTTGTATAATTTAATGCGCGTAATTGGCGCAATTTATATTTGTTCATCATTATTATTATCGTTTAATTCCCCTTTGCATGTTTCCCCCTGGTTGTATATTTTAATGCGCGTAATTGGCGCAATTTATATTTGTTCATCATTATTATTATCGTTTAATTCCCCTTAGCATGTTCCCCCCCCCCCCCCCCCCGGTTGTATTGTGTGGTTAAAGCTCTTTTTGCATTTATTTTTATTCGTTTGCATGATTAGTATAATAATCCGAAGAGAGGGCGTCGCCTCGACTTGTATGTCGTTGCGGAGTGTCTTTGCGCAATTTGACGCTTTAGGATATTTATGTCAAAACGATAGAACCTTCGCTTGAACCATTACCCTTTTAGCCAAAATTGAGGTCAACACCTCTTTTCAAAAATACCTAAAACATGTCATTTATTAAAACATTTTCAAAACACTTGGATTTTAAACCAAGTTATTCAATCAATCAAACAAATCATTTTTTTAGGAAAAACACTTGGTTTTTCAAACCAAGTCGCATTTTCAAATCCAATCAATTTTTTTTTTTAGATTAAAACCTTGGATTTCAAACCAAGAGTATTTTGACATTTAAAAAACCATTTTCCAAACAATCACTCTATTTCCCTAAATCTTGTACACTTTTGCAAACAAATAAAATCAAGCGCGTAGATTAGATAATACAAGAGGTTCCTATAGGATACTATAGATACCCTAGGGTGCTAATACCTTCCCTTCGTATAACCAACCCCCTTACCTCGATCTCTTTTAATTAGGGTATTTAACGGACTTTCTCCCTTCTTCGGAAAAATCAAAGCTCGGTGGTGTAATTAAAATTTTGAGATTCAATGCTTCTCAATAGCTTGATATCCAAAAATCACCGCGACAAAGTGTTTATTAGTTCATTAATTTCGTTTTCTCTCTTTGCAAGCCGGCCCTAATTTCTTTTTCTTTTGGAGTCATCTTCTTCTTTCACCGGTGAGGGGTGATTTTAGGTCATTTTGGCCTAAAATCAACCCATTTGCATCTTTTTTTCTCGTTTTTAATCCAAATAAGTGATTTTCACATAGATTGAGTCTTTTAGTTTTTGCTTTTGTTGTGATTTAGTCGTCTTAGTGCGATATTGTGTTGTTCGTTGTCATTGGTACAACGTTTGATTTCCCGTCTTGTTGCGGTGTTCGTTTATTTCATATTGAAAGATCAACTTCAATCAATTGCAGATTCAATCAATGATTTGAGCATCATCATTGCAGATCCGGAAGCATGGACATTCTGGTGACTTTAATATTATCATATTATTTGTAGGCATTTTGCCGTTGTATGCTATTAACTTGGATGTTGCGAGTTTGTTCGTAAATTCATCCTTTATGTTTTTAGCGGTATTGAATTTGTATTTGCATATGATGTACTCTTTGAATTATTGGAATGAATGAATATCGTTGTTTTTTTGTTTTGTCAAAAAAAAATAAGTATTTTTAAATATAAATATAATTATTTATTTAAATATGTTCATGAGAAATAGACTTTTAAACAGACTAATAGACCACATTAGACTTTCAAAAGGTCAAGCTCAAGCCTAAAAGATAAGCCATAATAGGCCACATGTCTAGCTCAAACCTGCGATTTTTCTACAGGTAAGACTTAGGCTTGGCAAAGCCTAGCTCGGCCTAGCCTATTCACACCTCTACTTAGGACACATGTTAAGAATACAAATGTAGCAATATTTTCTTTTTATTTTTTGGCTTTCACCACCAGTTTAATCTGATTTTAGTGTCAGTTCTGGCATAAAGTGGTTCCAGCCTCCTCCCGATCGTAGTTGAAGGAGATTGAACCGTGGTCCTTCCTATCAAATTGTAGATATGATTTCTTGTTACTTGTGCATTATAATTTTTTAACATTAAATTTTTTTATAATATTAAATACAAATTTTTATTCTTAAATTTCTTAACATGTGCCCTTAAGTGACCCATATTTTAATTGATAATGATATAACGGATAGTTGAATCTCATGTGTTAAAGTCCACATGTTGTCAATTCCTAATTAAGTTGTTAATGGCTATAAATATGATTTCGTGATATTCTAAATGTGGTCTCTATGTACCAGGGACGAATCCAGAAATTTTAATCGGTGGGGGCATAGTTGTTTGTTATTAATCACTACTATTTATTGTAAAAATAAAATGACTTATCTACAAGGACGAAGATAAGGTCTGGCCAGTATATGCAATTGTCTTGACTCGTCCCAAAATTTTTGGTATTTTAATAGTTAGTTTATGGCAAAATTGAAATTTGTATGAGTTAATTTAGGACAAAACTAATATTTTTTAGTTCAAAACTGAGATTTTATCCAAACTTTTAAATTTTCGAGCACACCACAACTTCTCTATATATAGTTGAAAGTGTTTCAGTTATTGAGGTAGGATCATAAATTTTTATTCATCAATATTTAACAATTCTTCATAATACTATTAACTTGTGTAAGTTTCCATTAGTATGTGTAAGTGTGTGGGGACAACACAACATTTTAAGTAGGGGCAAAACACTAAATCATTCAATTATTAGTTAAAAAATAATTAATCTTGTGGGGTCAGCTGCCCCCAATCCACATGGTGTGGATCCGTCCCTGCTATGTACCATAAATTCCTTAATCTATCACCACCAAAAAAAAAAGTCACCACCAAAAAAAATATTCCTTAATCTATATAATAATAATTTGAGAAAAGAAAATACTTATATTTCATAAATTTCCCCTTCTTTAAAAATTTAGCAGATCATTAAACTACAAGTTCTCAATAACAAATGTTAGAATTATTATAAAAAAAATTATATTTGTCGTATTTACACATGATAGCAATCTGACACTACGAGTAATTTTGTGATGGGATTAATTTTGCACTTTGCAATATTTGACTTACTACAATATGCTTTATTAATATTTCTTTTTACATTATCTAGTAATATTAATTATTACTAGTGTCCAGACCCGTGCCAAACACGGGTAAAAATGCGTTTGTAGAATTTTGTTTTATAAATTTATTGACTTATAGAAAATATAATTTATTTTAGACTGAAAACTTAACTTTTGATATTGCTTATGAAAAATTATCTATATAAAAAATAAATTTGTAGATTTATTGTCTTAGAAAAATTTTATTTTAATATAATTTACTTTAGTCTGCAAACTTAATTTTTTTTATTGCTTATAGATAATGATTTATATAACAAAATAAATATTTACGATCTTATATAATTTAAATAATTAAAATGACACTTTGTGATAAAAACTAATCAATATTCATCGAAAATCGAAAACTATAAATACTATATCAAAAAGTTGTTTTAGGGATTTGTTATTTTTAATACGGTAGGTGATATCCCCTAGTGTCAAAAAAAAAGAAGATGATATCCCCTACAATTTTCTATCTAGCAAATTTTACAATTATATACCTAGATGCTTGACATGTGTCAAAAAAAAAATCAATGGATGGAACACTGATATTATGTTATTGGAATCAAATCCAATAACATCTTGTCTTCCTCATTTCACAATCAAATCCAATAACCTCTTTCTGATTCGACACGTCAGCATTTTCCGGTAAAACATATTTATTCTCGTCAAGAAATTTCAACACGGATTCTCCGTCTTCATATTGCGACGGGTACCGATACTCCGGTGTGGGACGGTAATTGACAGACACAACATCAGCGTTGATTTCCGGCAGAATCTACGACAAACAACATCGTAAGCAACAGAATCAGGTGAGAGATAAGTAAATCCACCGCCATGGAAGAAAAATATGACCAGGAGATAGGCGTTTTCGAATGAAACGTTGATTTTTAATACTATTATTGGAAAAATCAATTGGCTTCGAACTAAGGCAAATAATATAATGGATGTGGGATTTCACTCAGAGAACTTGGACATGTAGACAGGGGCGGCTCCTATGCAAGTGCAAGATGTGCTACTGCATAGGGTCTTCCTTTTTTAAGGGCCTCATATTAATTTATGGATAGTATGTGAATGTAGTCAACTTATTCTTTGAAACACCCTTTTGTTTTAATATGCTATAGTGCCTAGTAGTGCATGAAATTTTATTTTTATTCCATACAATTCATTTTTGTCTAATAATTAAGTTAATATTTTCATTTAAAATTTTGAAATGTCAGCATCATTAGTAGTTTTGTTAATTTCACTCTTTTGTTATTCATTTACATGAGTTAAGGCTAGTAAGAAAAATAAAAGTAACATCAAAAAAAGAATGACATATTTGGTATTATATATATATATATATATATATATATATATATATATATATATTTTAAGTTAGTTATTAATGTTTAATTGTTAGGGATCAAATTGCAACATAAAATAAATTTAAAATTAACTTGAAATTTTTTAAACTTAAGAGACATAATTAAAATTTAAAATAAACGTATGGATAAAAAATACAATTAAGTTTAAAAAATAATAATAGCTCATCACCTCGGAATCACGTTCATGTTATTGATTGTAATATGACATGTTTTTTTTATGTTAGTTATAACGATAACTATTTGTATGTTATTAACAATTTAAATAGATAATAACTTTTTATTTTATTTTTATATTAGGGTCTAATCTTAATATTTGAACAGGGCCTCTAAATACTTAGGGACGCCCCTGCATGTAGATAAAGTTGAGATGTTGAAGGGCATTGAAGAAATGAAGGATGGGCTTCGCACTATCCTGGTATGTTCTCTGCGTTGCATATATTTCTTCTATTGTATGTATTTCTTCACTACCGTCGTCATTGTTAGATTAGAAACATTGAAAATCACATATAGGTCTCAAGCTTCTCATGAGTAATTTCTGGATACATTTTTACAACCTTGGTAGTTCTTTTGAAAATTTCACACACAAATTCATGGTCTGAAAACACTTAAATCTATATCATATATAAAAAAGAAATTACCCAATAACATACTTTTGTGACAATATTATCATAAAATATTCTTAGCTCAATTTATAATAATCTGAAATGTAGTTTGTTGAATCTAAATGATATTATTAAGACCATCTCCAATGGTGGTACTTATTTTTTTAAGTACCGATACCTAATAGGTACTGCCATTGGAGCAAAACATAAAATAGTACTTAATAGGTACTGCTTCTTAAATAAGCATTGGTACCTAACTTACTTTTATGAAATCCACTTTTAATGATCTAATGTTATTGGTAAGATGTGTTATTAATGGGACCCATTTAAAAAATTTTAAGAAGTGTTGGGTTGGAGAGATTAAGTACTTATTAGGTACTATTATTAAAAAATAATAAATAAATGATGTGTACACGTGGGGCCCGGTTAAGTACTAAAAAATGAGTAGCTCCATTGTGGATGCTCTAAGGTGATATGAAAGTACATAAGATATATAGAATTCCAAAGAAACAACACAATCCTAAATTAAAGGTTTTGAAAAACCAAAAATCCTCCACACGGATTCACACGGAGATACATACCAACACTCATAATATTGTTTTATTTCATCCACTTCTTTTGATTTGCGACCTGCATTTGATAACTCGAGTGTTGCCCTATCAGGACCCTTGTTGAGATACTTGAAGAGGTATTTTATTGAATTTGATTTGCTACAGTATTCAACATTGACATGTCCTGAATATCGAACCAAAATATATGGATTATACGGGACAACAAAACGGTTATCCAATTTTGCACCCTTCTTTTCAATTGTCACTCTAGTATTTCTACGTTTATAGCAGGGATATCCATCCTGATCAAGTGTAGTAGATGTGCGAAATTTTTTTGGGTAAATTTTGGTACACTTTCCTGCAGAGTTCATGCAGGGTGATCCTTTAAAAGACCCACCACATGGACCATGTATCATGAACTTTGAAATAGCCTCGGACAACCGTGGATATTGGGCAGGATCTGGTAACTCTGCAGAAATAATTTCGTCGATGTGATTCCCGGTTCTGAGTTTATTTTGACCATTCGACCAAATAAGAATATGTGCATGTGACAGATCTCTCTTTTGAAACTCAATTGTATGGAAAATTCTAACATGGACCACTTCTTCAAGTGGTCCATTTCTTCAAGTGGTCCATGGTGGACCATTCATGAAAAACCCTATAACAAAAACGAATTTTACAAAATCCACCGTTGGATTGAAAGTTTATATCATATAGATCATCTATAGAAAATTTTAGAAAAATTGAAAATCATTTGATATGTTATTGAGATCCATCAAGATTAACGGTTTATTAAATACTGTAAATCTTGATAAATCCCAATAAAATATCAAATGATTTTCAATTTTTTTAAATTTTTTTATGGATGCTCTATATGATATAAACTTTCAATCTACCAATAAATTTTATAAAATTTGTATTTGGTAGATCACTTGTCCACGGTGGACCACCTTCACACCACTTGTGAAGGTGGTCCACTGTAGCATTAGCCCAATTGTATACATTCCTACGATGAAATATCATATTTATATTTGATTTAAAGAAATATAAAAATAATTAATAAAAATTCAATACTATAATAATTTTTGCATACCTGCATCTACAGGCCCAAAAAATTGCTCTTTCTTGAAGTCATCCATCAATTAACCTATCCAAACTCGTGCCAAGCACCAATAAACATGCATTTGTAGATTTATTTATTTATAAATGCATTTGTATATTTTACTTTAAACTGTAAAATTAAAATTTTAATTACTAATGGAAGATAGTTAATGACAACTACATAAATATTTGCAGTCTTCTATAGTTTAATAATTAAAATAACACTGTGATAAAAATTAACTGTAAAATTTATGTATAGTGTCATAGATTTTCTTAGGAAGATTCCTATAGTTGGTATTTTTTATCAAATTAAAAATGTATCATAGTTGTTGTTTCTATTATTCTCCACTAAAAGATTATAAAATTGATGGAAAATAATTTCTTTGTGCGATATATATGGGAAATACTTTGAGGTTGCGTAAAAAGACTTTGAGGTGGATATGCATTACAAAAAAATGTTTGTGTATGAATATGTGAGTAGAAATATAGGCTACAATATAAATAATAAAAAAAAAATTGATTCTCGTATTGATACTTAACCACAAAGATAGATTCTTGATGAAATTTTTAAAAATATCCTCCCTTATAATATATGACTAAAAATATAGATTCCATAAAAATTATAAAATAAATAGGTCTTTGTATTAATATATGAGTAAAAATTTAGATTTAAGTAGAAATTGTAAAAAAAAAAAATCATTAACAATAATGCATAAGTATATCTTCCTATAGAAATTACAATACAAAATAGGCCCCAATATTGATGTATGAGTTGAAATATAGGTCATGTAAAAACTTTAAAAAAATAGACTGTCGTATTAATATGTGAGTAGAAAAATAAACTACATAATAAATTACAAATATAAAGTAGATCCCGTATTAATACATGAAAAGAAATATAAGTTTATGCATTGTTTTACCAAATTAAAAATGTATAATAGTTTTTGTTTCTATTATTCTCCACTAAAAGATTCATAAAGTTTATGAAAAATAATTTCTCTATGAGATATATCGAAGATACATCGAGGTTTCGTAAAAAGGCTTTGAGGTGTATATATGAGTAGAAATGTAGGTTACAACAAATTGTTTAAGCCGAAATACATGTTCATGTTGAAATTAAAAAAAATTAGTCTCCCTATTTATAAAATAATAGATTTCATAAAATTTATAAAATAATAGATATTTGTATTAATATATAAGTAATAATAGAAATTTAAGTATAAATTATATATAATAAAAAAGTCATCCATATTAATGTATAAGTAGAAATATATATTCCCGTTGAAATTACAATAAAAAAATAGAGGTACGTATTGATGTATGAGTTGAAATAAAAAAAAAAACTTTAAAAAATAGACTTTCATATTAATATATGAGTAGAAATATAAACTATAGTATAAATTACAAAAATAAAATAGATCTCGTATTGATACATAAAAAGAAATATAAATTTATGCACTGTTTTATCAAATTAAAAATGTATCATAGTTGTTGTTTATATTATTCTCCACTAAAAGAATTATAAAGTTTATGGAGAATAGTTTCTCTATGAGATATATCGAAGAGAGTTTGAGGTTTCGTAAAAAGGCTTTGAGGTGGATGTATGAGTTGAAATGTAGGCTACAATATAAATAACAAAAAAATATTCGTATTATAAAAAAAAATATTATAAAATAATATATCTTTGTATTAATATGAGGAAAAATATAGATCTATGTAGAAATTAAAAAAAAAAAGTCATCCGTATTAATGCATAAGTAGAAATATATGTTCGCATATAAATTACAATAAAAAAATCAAGGTCCAATGTATTGATGTATGAGTTAAAATATAGGCCAAATAAAATTTTTAAAAAAGTAGGGTTTCAAATTAATATATTAGTAGTAATACAAACTATAATATAAATTACAAAAATAAATTACAAAAGTAAAATAGATTATGTATTAATATATGAAAAAAAATATAAGTTTATGTAGGAATTAAATTTTTTTTGCATGTACTCGTATTGATATGAGTAAAAATATAGATTTCTTATAAATTAAAAAAAATATATAGATCTTCATATTAATATTTATTAATAGAAATATAAGTTCTCGCAGAAATTACAAACACTACAACAAATTTGCCATATACCCACGAACATATTTAGTGACGGTCCAAAATTTTGTGGGTATTGTATAAGTGATCCGTGGGTATAGTCCTCGTGCAACTTCAATAGAAAATTACCATAAAAATAAAATTTAAATGTTATAAAGGGAATATGTACACTAGAATTTTCATCTGTATTCAAAATCCCATGTTGTTGCTTGTTACTCAGTGGCCATTGTTGTTTCTCCAAAAACCCTAAATCCCTACTCTCTGTTTCAGACTCTCAAATTCCCCACTCGTGAACCCTCTTTCAATGAACAGAGCCACAACTTCTTCTTCTGTAAGTCCTTTGCGCGATTAACTTCCTTCCGCGACTCCAATCTCATGCACGAGCAACTTATTTTGGTTTTCGAGGCTTCTCCGTCGCACATTCGTACTCCTTTTCTTTGGTGTTGTCTCCGGCCAACACAATTAATGAGGGAAGGGAAATACTTGATGATTCTTTTTGTCTCCACGCATCGCACGGTTTCGGCCAACCTCAACTTCTTCTTTTGTAAGTCTCTTCTTTCAACATCATTGAGATCTTCCTAAATTGTGCCAAAACCATAACCTACCAAATTAAATTGCTACTCTGTTCTTGGCTTAATCAGAAGTTTAATTGATGTTAATTTGTCTGATTATTACCCGCATGTTTGTCATATTTGGATGGTTTTTGTGTATGGTTTCTGTTTGTTGGTAATTGTTTATAGTTACACTTTCTGGATTTTGGTTTTGGATTTGCTATTTTTTGGTTAATTACTTACGAATTATATTGGTTACTAGTTAGTATGTAGAGAATATGGATTTTATTTAAATGTGAAAGATATGTGAAGGATATGGTTTTTAGTGGTTAGTTAGTATGTATAGGATATGTTTACTATTTAGTAAGGATTTGGGGTTATGAGTTTTACCCTCTAAATTATGCTTGTCCAAATTACTCACCTGAATAGGCTATTTAATTTCTAACTAATATAGTTTCACATAATTAGTATAACTATATCTGTGATTCACAGACTTGCCTTCAAAGTGAGTTGCCTACAAGGTATAAGGAATGAAAAATTAAGTTCATGGTGCTTTTCAAGGTATGATATGATTGTCTTCTGTGCAATGTTTTTGTTTTGGTGGTTGTCTTCTTATTTGAAATGTTAATCATTATGGCACTAGGAAAGTTAATTACAATTACAAAGGTTGTTTGTGTTTTATACTTACGCTTATTGTCAAATGATTGTCAATTATGTGCAACTCAAGATTAAAGCGAATAATCTTTTAACTGCTATACATTCAACAACCCTCAAACATGATATGGTTTGGCAAAATTGATACAAAGCTATGTTTGTGACTGTGACACTAAGATAAGGTGATTATTATTTTCCTGTGTTAAATCATAATGATTTTATCATTCTAGTTTAGTTATTGTGATTGTTATGCTAATGGAAACTATTTCTTTTGATGTCTAGTGAGTACATGACATGCTTTGTGTGCCAATACTATTTCCTTTGCTTCACATTTGGTGGACGTCTTCTTTTGTAATTGTAGAAATAGCTTGAATACATGGTACAGGTTACTCTATTACACAGTGACTCAAGTTCTCTTGAATAATGTTTGAGGTTTATTGAATCTAATTTCTGTTTACAGGTGTTTGGCATGCTTTAATAGATGATTTTGTCCGAGTATGTACATGTTTGGTTTCTTTATGGCCTAACAGGGCATCTTGAGTTCTTGTAAGTATTTTGAGGATAAAATTACCATTGTTGAATTAAGTGAACATTTTATTTTATATAGAGGCCGATGGAATTGAATTGATAGATACATTAGTTGTCTAAGATGCCAAATGATGGATTAATTTATATTTTATTGGTTATAATTTATGAATCAAAGTAAGATGCCAAATGATGGATTAATTAATATTTTATTGGTTATGCTTTATGAATCAAAGCTCTTCCAAGTACTTTACAAAGCATCTGGATGAGGAACTCTATGCACTTCCAAGTACTTTAAACAGTTGTTGCGTTTGAAGCTTTATGCACTCCGGGAAGCTTTATACTTCAATCGCGCCACTCCGAGAAACTTTGATCCAATGATATTGATTTTTGAAATGTAATTGACTAGATTCTATGAGATGTTTGTGTAAATGTAATTGACTAGAATTGAGGACTTAGATCTGACCTTTTTCATGTAAACAGTCTCAGAAATCTGCAGAACTACCACTTGATTTGTCTGTCAGTTCCATAATTAGCAGTCCTAACAAATCTTGTAACGAGACAGCCATGTCTATATCCCAGGTAAGCTCACTTTTGGTACTTTTTACTTTGTTCCATTATGCTAAATTTTTAGTTCTGTCATGCCGACAAACTACTATTTTCTATGTTAATCATTTGCAAGCATCTTTTAAATTGCGGTTGCGATAATGCTGCGAACATTTATATTATGTTAAAATGCGGACAAATGCAGTCGCTGCAGCCTCAATTACGGTTGCTATTGTGATGTTGGCGCAGAGACCTCATTAATCATTATACTGCAGCCAATTTAAAACTTGCAAGTATTTGCATAAGCTTTTGAATAGAGTCTTGTTTTGATACACCTATAAAATCGTATGCTTGAATTAGTGAATTTAGGTTCTATATATATTTCTTATTCTTCTAGTCTAATTAAACTGTTATGCATGAATTTAGGTACAAGACGTTGCAGATTGCTTGGGTGCTGACTGTGTGCCACGCTACGTTGAGACAAAGAAAATGGGGTACCTTGATATTGAAACTGCCTTTAAACAATCTAAAATGGCAAGTAACTTACAGTTTATATGTGTTTTTATATGACTGGAAGCATGATTTGTCACTCATAAATTATTTGATTTTATGAATGAAATTGAAGTCTACTAATTAATTATTTCATGTACTGCAATGATCTTGACCAAGTAATGATCATAAGAATTTGCTTAATACCAGTTGAAGATATAGTATGTATAAAAAAAAAAAAAAAAAAAACTCAATAGTATTGAAATGTAGAGGGAAAAATATGGCCATGTTAATGTACTAAGAAGCATAGTTATCAGACTCTCTTACGATACATATGAGTTGTATCTCGATTCGACACAAAACAGACCTCAAGCAATATGAATCTTTAGTGTGTATCTATGATGAATCACGATTGCTAATGCCATCTTGAATCACGATTGCTAATGCCATCTTGAATCACTACTTAAACTTAGTGTAATTAATTAGCCCTTTTTTGTCGACATTGTATATCTAGCCAATTTTTTTTATCATTTGATTATGACTTGAATCTTAACTTTTTCTAGATTAGCCGATATATAATAGCTTATAGATTTGCAATGTCGCTTCTTTTTACTTAAAAAATATCATATTTCTACTGCTAACTAATAGCTTAAGCTTATAGCTTGGTGAACAGTTTGTGTGCATCGTCACTATTTTCTGTCTAAATATTTCTCATCTATTGCAGGATGTATCCAGTTTACCGCCATTTCAGCCTGGATGGTTAAATAAAATTGACGATGAATTGAGAACAACATTATGGGATCAATCTGGAAATGCCTGGAAATCCCTATTGGACGAAATATCCGATGAATCTAAATCAGGAGAAGTTATAGTTGCAGTTTCTCATCCTGCGATTCACATAGGACTAATAACACACTGTCTTAATTTAACGAAGGAATGGCTGGGATCATTTCATCTTGACGCAGGAAGCATTAGCGTGCTTGATTACTGCTTCTGACGGTAATATGATAAAATACAATTTTATTTCCCAAAAGACATATCTAGATTTTTAGTTGCACTTTCATCCTGACCTCTGATTTTGTGGCAGCCATAGTGTTCTTGATGAGGCTAAGAGTTCATTGCATGATGCCTTGTGTGTGCTATCTCAGACTATCAATAATAGCAAGTTGTTGCTTGGAGGTGAGTGGCCTGAAATGGTAATGGCAAAGGAAATTGATGCATTGGCCAGGAAAAAAGTCTCGTGCAATGGAGGCATTTTCTCGGCCTCCCTTGGCTATCCAACATCCACTGTGGATACTGTTGGTTTGGATAGTGTGTCTCTTTCACTACTAGAAAGTAAGTTAAGTTTACAATCTTGCACATAACTCATGCTGTGAGGAAAATGTCCAAAACTTTAGCAACACATCAATCACAAAATTTGTATTTTCCTGTTTTTGATTATTAGCTAGTTAATTGACATGTTAGGGGCGTGTTTTTATTTGTGATTCTCTTTTATACAGGAAGAGAAACACAGTGGCTCGCTTCTACTGACAATATCTCGATTGGATAGTATTCCAACAAAGATGGCATCGTAGAGTTCCCTGCAACATACATTGTGAAGGGACTTTGTCCCAGGTGTTGTCTCCCAAAAGTCATTCTTCGTTGCATGCAAGTAAGTCAAGAGATGACATTAATATATATTTATCTTTGTGGGCAAAATTGCTAAAAGGAATTCTTGATCGAAAAATTCAATTTCAGAACATCTAACCTTTCAAGAGTAGTTGGTTAATCAGATTTTACTCAATAACCACTTCGTGGTCATCATTGATTAGTTGAGTGGTTGATTGTTTCTAAACAGAATGTGTTAGAATAAATTTCGACCCGAAATTATTCCCTTTTATGAAATTTCCACTGATTTGTTTTATGCAATTTTCGCCTAATCTACAGGTCTCTGTTTCTCTCATGGATCAGTCACTTATCTTGCTTAGCCTTCCCATAACCATAAAAGAATGGAGGCAACATGAAGATGTTTTTTTGAAAGAGTCAAATTATACTCGGAAGACAAGTCATATAGGGTGTTTTTGTTGGCTTAGATATAGGATTTGCGTACATTTAGGATTGAGATTGTTATGAATTTATGTTATATTTTTAATTATTTTGAAGTTGACATTCTTGTAGACTTGGTGTTAGTTTTTTAATATAATAATTAAAATTTTATTTTATTTCATAAATATATTTACTATATGTTGCAACAACTTGAAAAGTTATATGAACAGGAAATTATGATATTTATAAAATGTATACAAAATGAAAATGGGTCTATATAAAAAATATTGTCAAACCTATACCAACAGAAGAATGCTGTGAGTAACCTAATTTCTTAGGTTTCACAAGCCGTAGCTATAGCTCTAAGGCTTTGACCAACGGTTGAAAATGCCGTAGCTATAGGCTATTGTGACGTCAGATTTCCGTTGGTATAGCAAAATAAAGATGACGGAACAAAATTTCCGTTGGTATAGGTTTTAGCGCCTATACCCACAGATTTTATACTTTTACCTACAGATGTTCTCCGTCACTATATGTCAAATTTCTTGTAGTGAAACAAACAAAAAATAGTCATTTTTATTCATGTGAGTAGAAATGTACCGGGGTGTACATGGATTGGGCAAATCCAATTGACCCACTCAAACCCACCTAATCCAACCTAAAAAATTGGGTTGGGTCGGGTTATTGGGTTTGTATGGATTTCAAAACGAAAAATCCATAAATAAAATCGGGTTTCGGGCAAAACCCAACCCATACTCAAAAAACCCACTGACCCACTGAATCGGTAGTACTATGATTTTTTAAAATAATTTTCATATTAATATAAAATATTTTCCATCATTAAAAGAGAAAAACCTTTAGTTCAATACTCAAATTTCCAAAATAAGTTGTATGCCTGTTTATTTCAAACGGCAAACGCATTACTCTTCTGTACATCACAATTTTAATGCATTCTCTGATCATCCCGTCTTCACTTTTCCACTTCTTTTTGTCACATTTAAAAGTAACAATATGGTGATGTAGTATCATTTTATGATGCTAAAAAAGTTGTGAAAATATGTTACACTATTTTTTAAGAAAATAAAAAAGATGAGTCATTTTTATAAAAAAAAAAAGTACGATTATTCGTCATTTAGTCTTTTAATATTAAAAAATAAATATAAATATTGAAAATTTGGGTAACCCACACAACCCACCCAACCTAAAAATAAGTGGGTTTATCCAACCCGGCCCAATATTAAAGTGGGTGGTTATTTTGCTCAACCCAATTCGGAGTACCCTATATGGTTCGGGTTTTGGTTTTACCTAAACCCAACCCAAAACGGCCCATGTACACCCCTAGAAATGTATGTACCAATAGACATTTTTAATATAAATAGGCCTCATTAATGAAATATAGATATCGTGGAAAAAAAAAGGGATGATTTCATACAAAAATATATAATTCACATGAAACGATATTTTTCAATATATGCTAAGTATTGCGTATTCCATAACTATGTGTCCAAGGGATACTATTTTTTTATAAAAAAATAAAAGAAAAAAAAATGGATCATATTGGTGTTGAGAATATATATGTAACAATTAAAATTAATTATATATTGATGATATTTTTCAAATAATTACAAATCTTAAAACAATTACAATTTTTGTCATCTAAAATAAAATACAATTACAATCGACAATTATGAAAATATATGAAATTCCAATACACCAAAATAACAAAAGTAATAGCCCAAACAAACATACAATACTAAAAAAAATGACAATAAAATATCAAAATTTTATAAATAAAGACTCAGTATTATAACATTAGTTGATACTCTTTATGAAAATTTATGTAAGGAATAATATTAATCTTCTATATGGACCTGCAAATAAAAAATTATAGCTCAAAATTAGTACGTTTATGATTTATCATAAAAATATCATTTAATACAAAGTTTATATAACAAAAAAATGTATATAACATATTCAAATCTTCATGATGTTTTTTGAATCATTATTATTTTTGTTGATCTGGTAGAGAAGTAGCAAAATCACTATTATTTTTTGATCTGCAAATGTAGTAGAAAAATGTAAATTATATATGATAGGCAACAAAAATAAAACAATGAAGATTGGTGAAAGTGAATGCGAAGAAAAAAATGGAAAGCAAAGAGACATACCTATGAAATGTGATGAAAATCAACCTAAAAAATGTCTCCTAAATAATACTTACAACATTGTAAAAAAAATAATAATACTTACAATAGGTCAATGATATAATTGTCTGAATTAGAATAAAATCATTTTATTGATTACGTATTAATTACATTCCAAAATAAAAGTTCTACGAAGTCAACAAAGAGAAGAATTATGAATTCTTTTCAAATTTCAAATAAAACATTATATATATATATATATATATATATATATATAAATTACATTCAAAAGCTAGAGTAAAAAAAAAGAGTAGTAAAAGATAAAGATAGGAAAAAATAAACTCAAATGATCTTAATTTCTTTAACGATTCTTGTTATGTAACATTGAAAACTTTGACATTGTAAAAAACACGCTTTAAAAATGTTCTTGAAATTGAAAAAATTACTTTTGCAACAACAAATAGAGAGCAAAACTACATCCCACAAAACTAAAACACAAAAGCTAAAGTGAATATAAATAATTTCCTCAAAAAAACACATATTACCAAAACGGAAGTCTCACATGGCATGCCATGAATAGATCAAAATCTGCAATTTCATGAGCAAACCATAATATATGAAATTATTACTATCATAATTATAATAAAAGAAAAAGAATGAAAAAATAAATTAAATCAAGTTGAGCGAAAAAAAAGTTAGAGACTGAAATTGAGATTTTCGTTTACCTTTACTATGATTTTCATTTACATTCATCAATTGTATATATATATAAGTTGTGATTTGAGTTGGGTGTGTAGCACAAGCTTGTAAATTTAATTTGATTTTCGAAATTTTCATAATTCTAGGGATTGGTTTGACCACAATAAATGTCAATTCCTTTAAAATGTAATATTTTCATTTAATTTATTTATTTGAAATTCAAAATTTATTGGGATTGAATTGTGAGGAGAATCATATTTGACCAACATTTTAAATGTTTTTTTTTTCAAATTTGAAAATTCATTTGTTGCTAAAACAATATGGGAGGAGAAGGAATGTGGAATTGCCATTAAAGGCAATAATAAAGCATAAACCTAAGGAATATTCTTTGATTTTTCGGATACTACTATTTTTTATTTTTTTTCGGACCCTGATTAGAGATTATTTGACCATTATTGCTCATCCTTGACCAATCAATTGATTAGAGAATATCTTTTGTTAGTAATAAAATAAAAAAATCTTTTGTTATAAATGACTTTTGTAACTATTATTTTGTTATAAATTTATTTATTTAATATTTTTTCATTATGACAATTTAGAATGATCAATTTTGTTACTAACTTTTTTTGAACATTAATTTTTTTTTTTTTTTTTCGGTTTTCACCACCAGTTGAATCTGGTTCGGGGGTCAGTTCTGGCATCAAGTGGTTCCAGCCCCCTCCCGATCGCAGTTGCGGGGGATCGAACCGTGGTCCTCCCTACCAAGTTCAGCGCCAATCACCACTATAGACATATACGAAATTTATTTTTAATTTAAATTAATAAAATTTTCCTATTAAGCATGTTTCAACATCAATCAAAATTTTGGTTTCAAAAAAAAAAAAACATCAATCAAAATTTTAGTTAATTTATTTTTTAAATTAGAAAAACAATTTGTAAAGTCTGTACCAAAATATAATTTGAAGCTTATTGCTTAATTCATTAATTATGGCATGGGTCAAACATGAAAAATCTTGAGGAATCTTAACCGAAAAATCATATAGTGTTTAGTTCATTAATTATGACATTATGACATGGGTCAAACATAAAAACCTTGAGAAATAGTGCCAAAAAAAAAACCGAAAAATCATATAGTATTAAATTCATTAATGGCCAAAACAATATAGGAGAAAAATGACTTAGAGGCCGTCACGTGTACACTTAAACTTGAAAAAAGGTTCACATTTTATATATGAGTGCTGCTATATGCAGCGAATATATTTAAAGCGAATTTCACGAAGCAGCACATGCATCTTTTTATTGTATTTGGTATCATTATTGTATTATTTTTTTAAAGAACCTACAATCCATTTTTAACATATGTTTTAACGAGTATACCGTAAAAAAAACACTATTTAGAATGAATTTTATTTTGCTTAATTAGTATTTTGGTACTTTAAGAAAAAAAATTATTTTAAATGGACCCATAAAAATAGGGGCATTCGTGGTGCAGTTTGGAGCATAAAAATTATTCTAACTGCGAGATAAAAATGCGATTCAGTTTGATTCAGTTAGTTTTTAAAAAGTCATTCAAACCGAACAAAATTAATGCGGTTTGGATTGGTTCGGTTGGTGCGATTTACACAATAACATTTCACTACCAAACAATTTTAAACATCCAAAAAAAGAATTTGAAGTTCCAAAATAATATCACAGTACCGATAAAAGTTGTTCATCTAAAATAATATTACAACACCAAAGTAACATTACAATACAAAAAATAAGAACAATTTGAAGTTTCATTAATTTGGTGGACTGATTTGGTAATTGGGCTATGTATATTGGAATATAATAGAAACTTAATACGATTTTAACGGTATTGGAATATAATAGAAACTTAATCCGGTTTTAGCGGTTAACCGCGGTTCGCGGTTCAATAAAAAGTCATCCGAATACATCCAAACCAAATACGGTTTTCGGTTTGGATTGATTCGGTTTATGGTTCTACTTTTGGATTGATTCAGATATAATCACCCCCTATATAAAAATATATTTGTTTTTTTTTTTGTCAAATAGTTTAGTGTTTAGAATTTTATCATTTTAGGGGAAATAAGTGATAGTAATTAGTAACAGAATTTGAACCTCAGTCCCTGCAATAACATGCAACATCTATGCCAACTAAGCTATATTCACTAGTAAAAAATGTTAATCAAGCCATTTTATTATGATTTATATAGTATCAGTATCCAAATAATACTTTAGCTAGCAGCTACAGAGTAATAAAGAGTAATAAAAAATGTTAATTAAACCATGCAGTGTAGCTTATGCAAAGAAAAAACAAAATAAATGGTATCCTGGAGTTATTAAGCATTCGTGAAGGATTCGGAGACTTTCTTCGCTATATGTAGCATATTCCTTTATATATATAGAGATTTCTATATATGACAATATCACTCTATATCATAAACAAGTATTTGGATCCTCTCCAATTTTCTCTCCAATGTTTTCTCTCATTTTCTTAATCCAATGGTTGCTAAATTATAAAGAATAAAATAATACTTAACAGGAGAGAGAAAATAAACAAATGAATGGTTAGGATCACATTGGAGATAAAACATTGGAGAGGATCCAAATCCCATAAACAATAATGACAGAAACGACGACCTGTGTATACGTACAAGTATTCTGTTTAAGCATTGGTGAGTCATGATAATGAAAATATGAATTCCAAATTAAGAAGCAGGTAAAATATTTTATTTTTTGAATTTAGAAAAGAGAAATTTTTATTAATCAAAGTGAGACAAATGATCTTTTACAACTCTTACAGAAGGGATTTAAGCTAAATAACTTGAGATTACAAGGTTAAACTCTTACTAATGAGCTAACATCTCAAGCGTACATAACTTATTATTTAGTATTATTTTGGAGATTTAATTCATACTACAGATCTTCCAGTTCCATTGTCGTTAGTCACAAAGATAATTTCAAAAGGTTCACTACCATCAACAGCCAGGACGAGACGCCTTCCCTTCTCATCATTAAACCTTCCAATATCAAAACAAAGACCAGGTGGTGCACTGATTCGGAAACAGAACACAATCTTGTATCCAAAACCATGTCTCGCAATTTTAAAGTTACCTTCTATGATCCTCTTACCTTTATTGTCTTCAATACCACCAATACCGACATATGGTAGAGGGAAAGCATCGTCTTGAACCACCACCCACTTGGAGGATTCAGCACACTCTGGCTTCTCTACAAATTCAATACCTCCCAGTAGTTCGTCTGTAGTTATCAAATCAATGAAAATATCACCTGGGTTGGTAAATTTTACTTGCAGACCAGTTGCAATCTGAGAATAATCTTGAAGTACAGTAAGTGGACATGCTGAATTTCCTGTTTTACCAAGCTGGAGTCCACCACCTGCAGCTCCAAAGAAACGTGTTGAATAAAAGATGGGGTCTCCATTTATGTCTACCAGTTGTTCATTAGAACTGAAAGCTAATGGAAAGAGGAAAAGGAGTAAAGAAATGGTGGTAAGCATTGTAGGCTTCATGGTTGTTAAGCAATGAATGTGTGTATTTGTTTTGTAATCACTTCATGTCTCAAATCTCTATTTATAGACTTGATTTAAGGGTACTTTGGGTAGTATACTAATATTGAGTAATTATAATATTGACACATGGTCTGTATGTATAATTAAGAAATTGTTTCCCGTAAAAATTAAAAAATTGTTCATGTCTATCTAAATTTTGATATATTAATACTATTGTAGAGCACATGCAAGTAAATAGTAATATTAATACAATATAATTAGTTAATAGATTAGGGTCCACATTGGAATTTAGATTAACTGTACTTGTTGGAAGCCTGCAGTCATTGAAGTCACATAATTTTGACCATTCAAATGATCCAGCACTTTATAAAAGGATACGTCATCTATTTCAGAAATTAATTACTACGTACATTGTGGTTTATTCGATGAGAAATTCTAGTACGTTTGATATTTAAATAAAAGGAAAAAGAAAAAACAATTTAGAAGAGTTATTTCAAATAAAAAAGTTGACCCTAAACCAAACCTTTTTAGTGGACGAAGAAAAGAGAAAAGTGTTAAAATCTGAATTTAGATTCACTAAATTCATTTTCTCCATAAAGTGACTGCAGTAGAAAAATCTCCGCATTAAAAATATCTACTATTCATTTTCTCCCACAACCAATATGCATGTAGTTCTCACAATTAATTTATAATCAATTAATAAAATTTGTTTTTATTGGTTGAAGGATAAATTCCCCTAAATTATCAAAGAATAAATTTTTTAAAAAAATCTTAATTTAATGACACTACAAGAAATATGATTTTTGGCAACAACTTTTTTCATTAAAAGTTGTTACAAGTCGCTGACAAAACAACCAAAGGTAATTTTGCCAGCGACTTGTAACAAAAAAATCCGTTACGAAAAATCATATTTCTTGTAATCTAATATAGCGATACATTAATTTTTCTTATTATATGTATCATAGAATTTCATTCCCTTAGGCTTTGTTTGTGAGTTGAGTTTTGGAGGGGAAAACTTATTTTTCTCTTCTAAATTTTAAGTCTACATACTATTTTAAAATAATAATTGAAAGAAGAAAGATAAGTTATCACATAATATTTCAATCACACTTAAATTATTTTTAAAAGCATTTTATAATGTTTTTAAAATATAAAAGAAAAATAAACATTTCCCTCCTCTCCGCTCCAAAACTCAACTCACAAACAAAGCCTAGTGGTATTAACAAAAACACATGCAATGCAACCTAATAACATGTATATATTTTTATTTTATTTTTTTAAAAAAAAAGGTTAATAGGCTAATACCCCCTGCAATGTTAGCGAGTTTTGTGATACCCCCCTATAAATTAGTTTTTCGTAGATTCCCCCTTGCAATGTTAAGATTCCAGGTGTTACCCCCCTGACTGCACACCGTGGATGATGACTGGACGGAATCTGCTACGTGGCATGCACACGTGAATATAAATATAATATTTTATTATTTTTAAATTAATTTTTGCCACGTGGAAATTCCATGTAATATTACTTAATTTTTAAAAAAAAAAAACAGAAAAATTAAAAATCTTAATATTATTTATATTAAAAATGTAAATAGTTTTTATAAATTATTTTTTAATTATTAACTCTAATATATTACATATTTTTATTTAAAAAAATAAAAATAAAAGTTGTTTTTAAGAATTCAGAAGAAGAGGAATAAATTCATCATCTCCCTCACAACTTGCAGCATGAAATAAAAGTTATTTTTTGAATTGTGTTGGAAGGATGTTGTTGAAATTTGATAGAATGATCTTGTGAATCTTGTGATTTTTTTTTTCTTTCTAGGAATGGGTTTGGGCAAGATGAATGTTGTTAAGATGAAGATATCTTCATCAATTTTGAAGAGGGATTAAATTGGTAAAGAAATTTCTGGATTTGTGGGTTGGTAATAGAAGTTTTGGGTTGTTGTTCTAAATCCAGAAATTTCTGGATTTAGAAAATTCTGGATTTGTTAATGATATTATTGATGTTATTGGTGATGGTGATGGTGATGGTGTTGTTGTTTTTTATGCTGTTGTTCTTGATGATGATGTTCTTGTTGATGATGTTCTTCATGTTCATATTATTAGCTGCAAATTTTTAATTTTTTTCCTTCAAATTAATAAAAAATGAATAAAAAAAAACCACCTAAACAATAATTACATTTTACAAATCTTTTAATTATTTTTGTTAATTTTTTAAATAATAATTACACGTCATCACCTAAACAATATATTATATTGATATATTTTGTTTTTAATTTTAATTTTATAAAATAATAATAAGTTAAATAATTAAAAAAATGTGATATAAATAAGTTAAAATAATAATAAGTTAAATTATTAGCTGCAGATTTTTAATTTTAAAAAATATTAATTTTTTTAATTTCTAATAAGTTAAAACTTGACATTTTAATTTTTTTAAAAAAATATTAATTAATATTACGTGGAATTTCCACGTGGCAAAATTTTATTATAAATTAATAAAATATTATATTTATATCCACGTGTGCATGCCACGTAGCAGATTTCGTCCAGTCATTATCCACGGTGTGCAGTCAGGGGGGTAACACCTGGAATCTTAACATTGCAAGGGGAAATCTACGAAAAAAAATTTTATAGGGGGGTATCACAAAACTCGCTAACATTGCAGGGGGGGTATTAGCCTATTAACCCTAAAAAAAACTGTTCATAAATTTTAGCTCAATTGAAAAAAATGCCGAAATTGTTAGTATCGTCCGGATGTCATAACTGATTTTCGAATCCCAATTCCTCCACTTTATAGATGTGAGTTTTTAATGATTTGTCATTTTGTGTATCTACAAAAATTTAAAAATAAATAAATATAAATCTGAAGTCGTGCTCCGCATGGAAGAATTAAATATTCCTTACAATTATCGAAATTAAAAAGAATTAATTATTCCTTACATATAAAATATATTTTCTATTTAAAAATGGTAAGGTGCCCTTTTTTGACCGAATTAATTAAAAATTATATGATGCTCTCCTTGAAAATGACGAGTTTATAATAAAAATTGCATATAAAAAAACAAAATGAAATCTAAACATAAATATATTGAAATTTAAAATAGAAATTAAACAATACTAATAAATTAAGTTAGAGTTATGGGTTGATTATGTGGTTCTGATGTTTCCATGATTATGTGGTTTTCTTTCTTACTTACTCTCTTCATTATATTCATACCATATGCACCCCCTCTTCTACAGTAGGCTCTGATACCACACTGTCCGGGAGCCTCCCATATTATGAAATTAATAGTCTTAATTGAATCATCAAGCGAGACAACAATCAACCAACCATAGGTATATGAAAACCTCAAGCACAGACTATCAATTAAAACTATCATCTCATAATAGAGAGGACCGTAGCATGGATCAATAGTCAGATGTCTTCTGATACACAAGATCCTCATTTTAGAGGCGAGTGTAGAGCATACTAGCATCTCTATGGGAGAACTTATGATATGAACATAATAACTAGAGCTTTCAGAAATAAAAGAGAAATTTAGAAGAACATATTTTCCATAGAACACACTATGAGTTTATTTTCATTCAACTTGTGAAATATGTTACAATCCTCCTCCTTTTATAGCCAAAGAGGTATATTAAAGACAAATCAACCACTATTCCCACTTATGCCACTAAGGACATTATGGAAGACATACTTATGACACTTTTGACCAAAATGTCACATTATTTTTACACCTAACACTAAATACAAACATATAACTATTTATACATACAACTATTAGGCAAGTCACGTTTTTGCCTCATATGCCACCTTATTAATGGCTTATTGGACTCTTATATATTATTTTAGTGTTTCAAGATAGGCTCGTGACTTGGCAACAGGTTCTGGTCTGACAGATATTCCTCTGGAAAATAAGGAATTTAGTTCTGGGATCTGTCTGATATGGCCTGTGTAACATGAAAACTGTCTTAAGTTTGCTAATGGCTCCTGGTGTCATTCTTCTTTCCCTTACCTCATTTAGGACCGAACCCAGTTGATTCCTCCACCATTCTGGAGGAGAATACCATTCAAGTACAGTCCAAATTAAAGACTTGTGATTTTTTGCATCCATGAGGTGTTGATCCATTGCTTCAGTTGGAATTAAGACGGGCATTACATACAAACAAGTGGCACACCAAATATACCATAAATGATCTTCAGTAAATTTAGACTTTGGATTTATCAAAAATGGTAAATAAAAGGGTGTATCTGGGAGGAAAGGGGAACGATCTGGAATTTTTTTTATGATTTTTGCCATATAATAAAAAAGGTTGTTTCTGGCATACTCTTTGAGTTGGGAAGGCGAGCATGCAGAATTTATTCCTGGAGGCAGGGTCTTAGAAATAAAAGCATGGACTGGTAATGGTTTGACCATGAAGATTAGAGGAAAGGTATGGGTATTGGTAATGATTTGGACAGGCTTCATTGGTCTGGAAAGTAAATCAGGGATTAAGTTTTGATTTCCTTTGATATGTTTTACAGTAAAATCATACCTAGAGAACCAATCTTTGAGTCGGAGGGTTTGAGGGTCTGATGGCATCTTATTTTTGAATTCAAGGATTCTTGGAAAAGATGAATTATCCATTTGGACTTCAAAATGATAACCCCTCAGGTGAAAATCAAATTTTTGAATTCCCAATTTGACGGCTAGTGCTTCTTTATAAGTGGTGTGATAATGCTTCTCAGCTTCTTTGAATTGTCCACTGGCATGACCACAATAATGTTTTACACCATTAATTTCTTCTATTAGAACTGCTCCCCAATAATGATCACTAGCATCAGTCTGTAGAATTCTTTTCCCATCTCCTGGAATTTTTAAGGCGGGTGGAGTTTGTGCGATCTTTTTCAAGACCTTTACTGCTTCTGTTTGTTTTGTCCCCCATGATGGAGGATTTTTCCTGAGTAACTGTGACAATGGGCTGGTGTATTTAGCAAGCTTTGGTATGAAATCCCTGATATAATTGATAATACCAAGAAATTGTTGAATTTGTTTGACTGTGAGATTTTCATCAAGAAAATTTAATAACTCTTGAGCAATATGAGGTTGGGGTTGGTATTTTCCTTGTGAGAAATGCATTCCTAAAAAGTCAATTTCTGTTCGGGCTATCTGGCTTTTCTTTTCTGAAAGCATCATTCCATACTTCTGGGCTATATGGAAGAATTGGTCCAGTAGCTGTTTATGGGCCTTTTCATCTATTGAGAATAATAGCACATCATCTATGTAGATGAGAATACTATCAAGAATGGGTTCAAAAATTCTGGTCATGGCCTTTTGGAATAGTGATGGAGCTACCTTAAGCCCAAACGGTAAGACTGTCCACTGGTATTGCGCGTTGGGAATGCAAAACGCTGTTTTGTAACGGTCTTTGGGATCAATTCCCAACTGCCAAAATCCTGACTTCATATCAAACTTGGAATAAATCTGGGCATCTTTGATGAAAATGCACAATGAAGAGGCCTTTGGAATAGGAAATTTATCATCTTTGAGAAAATGATTTAGAGGTTTATAATCAATTACTAACCTCTTTTTCCCTCTTATTTTTTCAGACCTTTTCTCTACATAAAAAGCTTGACAAGGCCACTCAGATTTAGTGGGTTCTGTTCTGGATACACCAAATAGTCCCACATCGCTTGGAACTCGAGGCTAATGGTAGTTTATATACAACATGCCACACTCCTCTAACCAACCGAGGCGCCTTTTCTACAAAGGACAAAACCGTGACGGGTTAACCCCAAAGCGGACAATCTCTCGGAGATGTGGACTTAAGGTCAGATCTGAACAGTGGCGCCGTCTGTGGGAACGATAAAATTCGTTCTCGAACCCAGCCCCTTAGCCTCGACTGGGGGGCATCTGTTTTGGATACACCAAATAGTCCCACATCGCTTAGAACTCGAGGCTAATGGTAGTTTATATACAACATGCCATACTCCTCTAACCAACCGAGGCGCCTTTTCTACAAAGGACAAAACCGTGACGGGTTAACCCCAAAGCGGACAATCTCTCGGAGATGTGGACTTAAGGTCAGATCTGAACAGTGGCGCCGTCTGTGGGAACGATAAAATTCGTTCTCGAACCCAGCCCCTTAGCCTCGACTGGGGGGCATCTGTTTTGGATACACCAAATAGTCCCACATCGCTTGGAACTCGAGGCTAATGGTAATTTATATACAACATGCCATACTCCTCTAACCAACCGAGGCGCCTTTTCTACAAAGGACAAAACCGTGACGGGTTAACCCCAAAGCGGACAATCTCTCGGAGATGTGGACTTAAGGTCAGATCTGAACAGTGGCGCCGTTTGTGGGAACGATAAAATTCATTCTCGAACCCAGCCCCTTAGCCTCGACTGGGGGGCATCTGTTCTAGATACACCAAATAGTCCCACATCGCTTGGAACTCGAGGCTAATGGTAGTTTATATACAACATGCCACACTCCTCTAACCAACCAAGGCACCTTTTCTACAAAGGACAAAACCGTGACGGGTTAACCCCAAAGCGGACAATCTCTCGGAGATGTGGACTTAAGGTCAGATCTGAACAGGTTCTATGAGTCCTTGTTGGAGCAACTGATTGCACTCTTCTCTGGCTAACGCAAAATCTGACGGACTCATTCCTGGATGAGTAGCTTTTGTTGGGTTTATATCTTCATTGAGTTTGAAAGGAAGTTGGACAAAAAAATCTTCATTTTTCCACAGGGGTTTTGGATGGAGGAATTTCTCGTGACTGTCTGCACAAAGTTTTAACAGGTTGGCCTTAATCTCTTCATATCCTGTAGGAACTTCTGAGAGAGAATAAAGCTTTAGTACTTCAGAATACGGTTTAAATTCTCTTTTGAATTTTATTCCCGTGGAAAGAATATGAAGCCTATTTGCAGCTGAGTACACATCCATCCCTACAATAATATCCTTATTTGGAAGATTACTGCCAATGACTTTTGTCCAGACTATGCATTCAGGGAAGAATCTGATTCCTATTTTATCTCTTGTCATCAAATCTGTCCTGAACACCTTTCCATCGGCTGCCACAAAATATGCAGCATGTTTCACCCATGCATCTGAAGGGAGTATGGTTGGGTTCATCATTGTAATCTGAGCACCAGTATCCATGTAAGCTATGACTTTCTTGGGATGAGAAAATTTTGACGCAAGGACATGAGCTTCAACACAAGGGAGAGGAGGAGTAGGTAGGGTACTTCCTATTTCTTTGAAAGAGTAAATAGGGAAGTTGTAACGCCCCAACTAAAAATATCTAGAATATTTAGTCGGAACATTAATAACTGGAATCCGAGTACATTATTTAAAAATAATTATAGATGAAAAATACATTATCATTATGATAATAATGAATATTCGATACAGACAGCGAAAACGAAACTACAGAAAAATAACAAGCTAAATAAACAAGGATGAAGACTAAGTCTTCAAAGCTGACAATCCAAGCATAGCTCCAATCGTCAGGTCCGACCTGGTCCCTGCTTCGAAATAACCTGCCTTACCTATATCGAAAAGGGAGTGGGGTGAGACAGTCACTTCGTCCCAGTGAATTCTACTACCCTCCTAGGCTATAAAGCCGGGGCTCCTAATCAGTCATATCATAATCTAATTCATAACATAATTATCATAAGCAATATAATTAAAGGTGTAACACAAAGTTAGTCTTGTTGATTTTAAACCGCAAGCACTCTGAGATGAGCATGTCACAAAGGTGTAACAGAAAGCGTTCCAGCGTGCAGCTCACAAAGTTTTCTAATGGAACATCTAAAACGAAGTCCACCATAATATCATAATCGCACATAATTCGACTGATTCTAATTGATTACATGCTACCATAATTTCCCAAGCCCGGGGAGCATACATCATTTCTAGATTCCCTAAGTTAAGCCCTAATGATTATCTGTGATTAACATTATGTTTAACATTATATTATTTAGATTACTGCAAATTATCTGAGACAATGAGGATATAAAATGAGTATGAGGTTTTTAGAAAATAATTGAAAAGTTAGTGACTTTCTGCACTTAGCTCGCTACAGCGAGCAAGCCAGCTCGCCATGGCGAGATTATAGGTCCTGGCCTAAATCAACTCGCTAGGCGAGCAGGAGCTCGCCATGGCGAGTTTCATCAGCCCAGAAACCCAGCTCGCCATGCATGCTCGCTTTATACTCGCTATGGCGAGTTCATGCAGAGAGACCCCTGTTTTACGAAATTCATCAATTTTAAAAAAGAAATACCTACAATCCTCATATGTAACAGTGCAGGAATGTAAAACATATAATATAGGACAGAACGGAGGGAAATTTGGGAGTTAATTTCCCTCACACAACAAAGTCCCTAATTCCTAGGTTAACATGCATATTTCATAATTTTGGGAATCTAAACTACACTAGCCTAAGAACCCACCTGGAATTGAAGCTTTAGACTTGATTCCTTGGGCTTTACAACTGCTACAAGGCCCCAGCTGCTCCCACGACCCCAAACTGGACAGAATTGGATTTTGATGAAATAAGAGCTTCTAGTTTTGCTCTAGGATCTGAAGTGATGTTGATGAGTGATTTGAGCTGAGGATAGGAGGTTTAAATAGAGGAATTTCTGTTGAATATACAGTACAGAACTTGCTTCCATGCTTAATTGCATGTCACCCTATTAGTTGGAAGAAGAATGTGAAGGAGTTGTTGTTGTTTTAAATGATAGAAGTTGATGAGAAAAGAAGAGTTACTGAGTTTGCTCTTCTATTGCATGCATGAGGTGTGGTTCTCAGAATTTAGGAAGGTGTTTGGTGTATTGTTGTGGCAATGGCAATGTATATGCATAAAAGGAGAATGACAACTTTTGGAAGTTTGGTTGTTAGGGGTGGAGCTCGTGTGAGAGGAGAGAAAAGAGAGCTTAGAGGTTTTGATTTTCTGAAGTTGTGGTGAGAGTGAGTTAAGTGTGTTGATTGCTCACCATTATACCTTGCATGCCTTTCAATTGGTTGTATAGTTGATGAGGTGTATGTCATGAGTGGTGGTAGTTTGATGAGGTGTTGATCATAGCGAAAAGAGTGAGTGAGTCATAGAATGTGAGGTGTTAATTGCATGTAGTAGTGTAGGTGGAAGGTGAGGTGTTAGCTTGAGGTGTTGTGTGAAAGTGAGTGGAAATATGAGTCACAAGAGAGGAGTGCTACTATGAGAGGGAGAGATTGAAGAGTGGAGGGAAAATTTGATTTCTTAGGATTAATTAAATTACAAGTCTATGAAATATTGTGTTAGTGTGTTGTTTATGTTCAATTAGAAATTCTAATTTTCACACATAACACACCTAATTCTCAAGACTTAATTTAATTAATTCACCCCTAATTAATTTCAATTTATTAGACAAGATTCTAATTAAAATTAATTAGGTAATTGAAAGAGTGGGATGTTACAATCTACCCCCCTTAAAGAATTTCGTCCTCGAAATTAAGAAATTTATCTTTAGAAGAAATAGGGATAACTTTTCCCATGACAGATTCTCATTCCGAAGTGAGTTAGTCGTTATGAGGCTGAGGCCATTCGACCTGGATCATTGGAATTCTCTTGTTTTCGAAGGGTCTTAACTTCACCATCAACTATATGAACTGGATTTGGCTAAAAAGCTAAGGCTGACTGAAGATTAATCTCCAGAGGATGATAAAGATCGGGAGTGAATTTCCGAAGTTGAGACACATGAAACACGTCGTGCAACCCTGACATGGATAGAAATAGAATTAACTGATAGGTTACAGGACCGACGCGTTGAAGGATCTGATAAGGTCTTATATACTTCAAATATAATTTCTTCGTTTGGAAACACCTCGTACTTCCAACTTTGGTGTTATTCTCAAGAACTCTTGATTACCTTTATTCCTTGGAATAAAACTTTCCTCTGTCAAGGGTTATTCGTCCAATTTGATCGTCTTATTATATTTTCGTCTAATCTCGTGTTGTGCACTCTGATCCGACTACTCATAGTCATCTCCTTTTCGTCTGCGTCCACATGACCTTACTCCAAATTCACAGTGACGCACCATTTCTTCTTTTCTAATTTACTTCCACCATTACTACGTTTCTCATTGGATAACCTCACAAAGTAACACTTGTTTTACTTTGTGAAGGCAAGTATGTGACGGTGTTTCTCACTACTCTACTGCAGTCCAATATGTTCGCGACATCTTAGCAATACCGTACTCAATATTATCTCGCACTACACTTCCACAGGTCGGTATCTGGCCTGGTTGTTGCTATATGAATAGCCGAATGGAATAAATTTAAGTGTTGATGTCACTAATCCAAAATTCTCTCTTTAGGGTTTCCTCAATTCCGAACGCTATAGTTCATGACACGTCACACGTACCACTGTCCCGTTCATGTTGTTTAAAATACCCCAGGATAGATCGAAATATAAAACGAGTGAAGAACGCTTAAGCACTATAGATCCTTTCGCCAATGAGTTAGACTCATCTGCAACCGAGTCCATAGTACTACAGAATTTTTTTCCACCTACTATTTCAATCCATCCTAGCACAACACTGTGATCGAGTAGTACAATTACATGTCAAGAACTGAGGTTCGAATTCTTCCTTCAATGATATGGTTAGGTTGGCTGGATAATTCACTGATAGGTTAAAATGAAAGAATCTGGCTAAAGTAATTGGATTCTAATGATGGCTGACTGGATATAGAAGATTTACACACTCAACACAGAGAATGGCTTTAAATCCCTTACTCACCATAGTCGATGTGTCAGGGTATGAATTGGATTCGAAATAAGGAAACTCTTATACTCTACATGAGGAATTTGATTGATGATGATCTGAGTTTATCGTTGATAATGTTCAGAGAAACTGAATCAGTTGATACAGAATGAAATGGTCCAAACTCAATTTCAGAGAATAGTTCTGATGAGATATCTAGATACTAATACTTCTACTAGCTCCTATTTCTATGTAATTGGAAAGATCTGAAACTTAATTGGAATTTAGCTGATAAGACTCCGAAGGTATACCCAATACACTGGAATGATGATGGGTCATTTAGGTGCACAAAGACCTATACGACTAACGGATACTGACACTGAACTAAATAGTTCGACAGCTAATTGACTAATAATACTGATTAAAAGATCGACACGATGAGTGAGAGCTTGAACTGAATTTACACGTGTCATCTCCAGATAAACTGGATTCCACGAATTATATTTAGTTACTAACAACGTAACTGAAAGGTCGGAAAGATTGAACAGGATTACTGATAAGTGACATCCTACAGTTGTCAGTTTGACTGATCGATATCGAGGAATTTGGAAAGTTTACCTTCCAAATATTCTAGTGATATTTACGACTAACAGCTGATAGGGCACGAGAAGGAATTATCTGTCTGAGACACAATCAGACAAGTTAGGGAGTGAACCCGTTCCATGCTCCTATGTCCAATGGACACCCAATCCATCATAGTTTGGTCTGACGAACTTATCTTATCAAAAGTCCGAAAGAATGATCATGAATTTGGAATTTGAATTCTATTGGTTCTGGCTCAAATCAGGGTACTGATAGGCACTCTTAATGGAAATCTGGCTGACTCTAACAGATTCCTGACTCGAAGGTCTGAATAAATGAAAATGCTAAATGGCTGATAAGGAATAAATCCAACTTAGTTATTTCACTTCGGGACAATTTAACATAGATGCTCAAGGGTTGGTCAAGGTGGCTGAAGGCGTTAATGGTAACTTCTGACTTGCTACTCTGATCAAGGCTTGAATGCTAGTGATGAGGCACTAAGATTGATTTCAAAGAGACAGACTGCTCTACTGCAATGAGCTCCTATCAATAATGCACTAGATAATAAGGTAATGGCTGACGCCTAAGGAAATTAATACTACGGGTGGTTCAACTTAATTTCTTTCACAAGGTATCTACCTAAGCCGCGTCACGAAGTTGCTAATGTTGGAGATGCATGATAGTGTTAAGTAAACTACCGGTAACTAAGTATGGTCGAGAACGTTTCTACTTGTCATTTCGGATGAGGTTACGCTCCAAGTGATTTGGTAGGATCTCTGGTATAGTACTTAGGCTGAGACTAAATTACTAGACCTATAATAATTTCCTAAGTGGCAACATGACAGACCGAAAGGTAAGAAGGTGTTGAATCGAAGGTAGTCTAATTCAACTATTTCCTATATGCTTGGTTGAGTATTTAATGGCACCAAGTTATTAGTTCAAGATAATGGACAACTACACCTAACAAGTCCATATGGATACTAGGTTTATAAGGTGAAATTCCTAAATGGTACATCTAATACTGCTCAACCTCTAGTGATAAGGTACAACTATTGGGTGTTACTTACAAGGGTTAATTCGGTTAATTCTTGTCTCTACTGCTCACAAATGATGCCTTATGAATTAAGTCAGGTACCTACATGGTGTTGAAAAATAATTCCTACTTGTTACTCTAGTCAAGTTGGTCTCTAATGGTTTGCTGAGTTAATCGACCTAAGCTGGTATCGAAAAGAAATCCTATTTGTTATGTTAAACTGATCCTGACTTCTAACGGTATGGTATGAATACGAATTACGATGTTGAAAACTAGATTACTCGTAGGGAGGCATTAAGAGTCGGTTTTCTATAGGAAAATCTATTGAGAAGTTCTCAAATAAGGGTTGTTATGAGTGAATATTACAACTTGGTTTCTCTAGTATGGTATTGGACAGATCTAACAGCACTGGTAAATCTCGCGGCTGAAAGGTAAGACTAGGTATTCAGGAAGAGTCTTGATTTACTGAGTGTTGAATCTTAATTAGCTCACATGTTTCTTATAAACATGTTCACCGGGAGGTAAGGTTATTCTCAGGTTCGGAATGGTTTGCCTGACACACAGTGTCAGTTGGATACTGTTATAACCTACCCACTTACTCCTTCAGTCCTATCTATTTCAGCCCTAACATCCGGTTAGAGGAAATTCTCGCCAACGATTGCTTCAGAACTGCATCTCCACTACGATCTTCTTACTTAACCACCGTGGTCCACTTCGGTTCTCAACCGTAATACCCTGCCTACCATGCACAATACTGAGTTGATCAGACTCAGCACGCGATGGTTTCAGCGTACACAGTCCAGACTCCAAAGGGTCCGCACTACTGAGGAAAGGATTGAAATGACTCATGGCAAGGTCCGATACTGGATCGACCTGCTCTGATACCAATTGTAACGCCCCAACTAAAAATATCTAGAATATTTAGTCGGAACATTAATAACTGGAATCCGAGTACATTATTTAAAAATAATTATAGATGAAAAATACATTATCATTATGATAATAATGAATATTCGATACAGACAGCGAAAACGAAACTACAGAAAAATAACAAGCTAAATAAACAAGGATGAAGACTAAGTCTTCAAAGCTGACAATCCAAGCATAGCTCCAATCGTCAGGTTCGACCTGGTCCCTGCTCCGAAATAACCTGCCTTACCTATATCGAAAAGGGAGTGGGGTGAGACAGTCACTTCGTCCCAGTGAATTCTACTACCCTCCTAGGCTATACATCCGGGGCTCCTAATCAGTCATATCATAATCTAATTCATAACATAATTATCATAAGCAATATAATTAAAGGTGTAACACAGAGTTAGTCTTGTTGATTTTAAACCGCAAGCACTCTGAGGTGAGCATGTCTCAGAGGCCTGCCTTGTCCGCGAATAGAAATCGTTCCGGCGTGCAGCTCACAAAGTTTTCTAATGGAACATCTAAAACGAAGTCCACCATAATATCATAATCGCACATAATTCGACTGATTCTAATTGATTACATGCTACCATAATTTTCCAAGCCTGGGGAGCATACATCATTTCTAGATTCCCTAAGTTAAGCCCTAATGATTATCTGTGATTAACATTCTGTTTAACATTATATTATTTAGATTACTGCAAATTATCTGAGACAATGAGGATATAAAACGAGTATGAGGTTTTTAGAAAATAATTGAAAAGTTAGTGACTTTCTGCACTTAGCTCGCTACAGCGAGCAAGCCAGCTCGCCATGGCGAGATTATAGGTCCTGGCCTAAATCAACTCGCTAGGCGAGCAGGAGCTCGCCATGGCGAGTTTCATCAGCCCAGAAACCCAGCTCGCCATGCATGCTCGCTTTATACTCGCTATGGCGAGTTCATGCAGAGAGACCCCTGTTTTACGAAATTCATCAATTTTAAAAGAGAAATACCTACAATCCTCATATGTAACAGTGCAGGAATGTAAAACATATAATATAGGACAGAACGGAGGGAAATTTGGGAGTTAATTTCCCTCACACAACAAAGTCCCTAATTCCTAGGTTAACATGCATATTTCATAATTTTGGGAATCTAAACTACACTAGCCTAAGAACCCACCTGGAATTGAAGCTTTAGACTTGATTCCTTGGGCTTTACAACTGCTACAAGGCCCCAGCTGCTCCCACGACCCCAAACTAGACATAATTGGATTTTGATGAAATAAGAGCTTCTAGTTTTGCTCTAGGATCTGAAGTGATGTTGATGAGTGATTTGAGCTGAGGATAGGAGGTTTAAATAGAGGAATTTCTGTTGAATATACAGTACAAAACTTGCTTCCATGCTTAATTGCATGTTACCCTATTGGTTGGAAGAAGAATGTGAAGGAGTTGTTGTTGTTGTTGTTTTAAATGATAGAAGTTGATGAGAAAAGAAGAGTTACTGAGTTTGCTCTTCTATTGCATGCATGAGGTGTGGTTCTCATAATTTAGGAAGGTGTTTGGTGTATTATTGTGGCAATGGCAATGTATATGCATAAAAGGAGAATGACAACTTTTGGAAGATTGGTTGTTTGGGGTGGAGCTCGTGTGAGAGGAGAGAAAAGAGAGCTTAGAGGTTTTGATTTTCTGAAGTTGTGGTGAGAGTGAGTTAAGTGTGTTGATTGCTCACCATTATACCTTGCATGCCTTTCAATTGGTTGCATAGTTGATGAGGTGTATGTCATGAGTGGTGGTAGTTTGATGAGGTGTTGATCATAGAGAAAAGAATGAGTGAGTCATAGAATGTGAGGTGTTAATTGCATGTAGTAGTGTAGGTCGAAGGTGAGGTGTTAGCTTGAGGTGTTGTGTGAAAGTGAGTGGAAATATGAGTCACAAGAGAGGAGTGCTACTATGAGAGGGAGAGATTGAAGAGTGGAGGGAAAATTTGATTTCTTAGGATTAATTAAATTACAAGTCTATGAAATATTGTGTTAGTGTGTTGTTTATGTTCAATTAGAAATTCTAATTTTCACACATAACACACCTAATTCTCAAGACTTAATTTAATTAATTCACCCCTAATTAATTTCAATTTATTAGATAAGATTCTAATTAAAATTAATTAGGTAATTGAAAGAGTGGGATGTTACAGAAGTATTCATCATCTTCTGTTTCACCAGGAGATCCTTCATTGGACGAGGAGTCTTGAAGGGCAAAGACTGTTTCTTCATCGGCAGCGCTTTGTTCAGAATTCAAAGATTCTAGGTCTCCTTCTAGAAGTTGGAGAGAGTTGATCAACTTTGAGGCTTTGTTGGTTTTATTTGAGCAATTTTTGGAAAAATGTCCTTTTTCTCCACAAACAAAACATCTCTGACTTCTCCCTTTTCCTCTAAATGTTTTCTTCTTAAAAAATTTAAAGTCTTTCTTTCTTCTCCTTTTATTAAGGTTTCTGAACGGCTTGGTATACTTTTGGCGGTGATTTCTCTTTTTTGTTGAACAAGAACATCGGTTACATTTGCACTTGATCTCCAGGTAAGGCTTTTGGCATGCCTTGGTGAACTTGGATTTTTGTTCCACTATTTCTGAGAAATGTTGATGTAGTCTGCACAACTTTTCAAGTGCTTCTAAGGTCATCTGATGGATTTGGCCAAGACTCATGAATTTGATATCTTTCTGTGCTGTGGCTATCATCTTATGGATCTCTGGCTGAAGTTCTTGTGGTAATGATGAGACATAAGTATTTTTGAGACTAGGGTCATTAAACCCGTTGAGAACATAGTATCTCTGGGACATTCTTTGGTAATGTTTCTAAAGGTCTCTAACCTTAAGAGAACAACATTTCATCTCAAAGAATTCTTGTTTGCTTTTCCTGTCAAAAAACTCCATGTCACCAATGAATTCGCTGTGAAGAACGCCAAGAACGACAGCAGCATTCTCTAGTCTATGTAATTCATCTTGTTTGAATGTACCAAGATTATGATACCATTCCTTCAAAGTGCCTGTCATTCTGCAGCAAAATGATTTTGTAAGAATTTGCGCCTGTCTTCATTAGCTGGGTATCAAGCCATGCACCAAATTCGAGAAGTCTTTTCCTCCAGAGATTGGGTGGTATATCATCAAGTGTGAACCAAGGGCCACTACTTACTTTAGCCCTTTCCGCTACTTGAGTCTCTTTAAGTGATTCTTCGTAAAAGGATCCTTCCTCTTTTACATTCACCATGAAAGATCTAGAGATATTCATGTAATTACTTCCAGATTCTCTTTCTGATGAGGAGAATTCCGAAGTATCACTGGTGGATGCATTATGAAAAGAATAATTTTCTTTGGAGGAAGAATTTTCACTGCTTCTTGTAGAGGATTCCGAGGAGCCACTTTCTTGGGAGAACTTCTAGTTTTCTATTATCGCCATGGCTTGGAAACCTTTGTCTGGGATTTCCTCCTTTTGAAATTTTGGAGGAGGTGTTTCAACAACATCTTGAGAATCAGAGGATGATACACTTAAATAGGTAGTTTTCTCTTTTGACTTATAGGATGAAGTGGTAGTTTTGGCAGATTTTGGTCTATAGGCTGTGGGTATGTATTTTACATAGTCAGGTGGTGATGAGGCATATGATGGGTGGAAAGGCGATGGTCTTTCTGGTTGTGTAAAATAAGTAGGAAAAGCAGGAGGATTGAAGAGGGGATCTTCAATTGGTTTTGGTTTGGTATCTTTGGAAGCTTTCAAGAAATCATCAATTTCTTTTACTTGGCCTTGTAATCTTCTGATTTGTCTTTCCTTTTGGTCAAAATTTTTGCCAAAAGTTCTTTCTTCTAACATCTTCCTTAGATCATGATCTAGCTGAGCAACTTGGGCTTTAAGGCTTCGATAGTGTTTTTGCATTTTTTGGGACAAAATTTTGAGATTTTCATCTGTTTCGTCCATCTTCTCAGTAATTTTATCCATCCTTTTGTCAAGATTCTGGAGGAAGTCATTCTGAGCCACCAAATTTTCGGACTGCCAATTTAATACTTCTTCAGCTTGGGTTAAAGGTTTAAGTTTCCCATCAGGCTGTACTTCATTTGGTTGTATGAATGGTTTGGATGATCGGTTTGTGATAGGGTCAATTTTTCTTTCTAAAGCTGGGAATTGGCGGTCGTATTCTGGGGTTGAGGCTGAGAACATGAAGCAAGGGATAGGTTCAGTATTTTTTGGGAAATTTATTGGCTTATAATGGTCTCTGGGAGACCATGTAACAAGATCAGGATCATTAGGTGGCAAAAGGTTTTCTTTTGTGAGAATCTTAAGAGCTTCTTCATAAAAAGGAAGAGGAAGAACTTTCTTATGAATTCCTACCCATGGACCATTGTCAGGATCAGACCTCCTTTGGGGTGGAGGAGACGGTTTACATGCTCCCTTCTTCTTTCTTTTAGGAAGAATGATATCTCTATTGATATCATGATCATGCATCCAACAATCACACCCAGGGTCACACATCTTGGGATCCACGTCCCAGATAAAATGACCACATATCTTGTCAGTATAGATGGATTCTCCTTTTGCTGTGACAGCATGAATTGGACACCAATCTTCTTGGAGGATCGGTTGGATCATCATGGTTTGGAAGATAGGAGTTGAGCTTGATCCTTCATCTGGATTTTTGAAAATAGTTCTGACTGCTCCATCGACAGATCTTCGTCCTTCGTCTGGTTTTTTGAAAATTGTTTTCGCTGATCTATCAACAGATCTCCTGAAGGAAGCTTCTTGTAATTGTATTGGCCTTCTATCCTGATGAATTTTTTCATAGTTCGTGATCCATTCTAGAGGAATTAGTTGAGTTAATTCCTCCCTTGAGATTCTTCTTGGAATTTGGACAATGGAGGGTATGTCTTCTTCTTTGTTGGTAACAACTAACAAAGAGTCAGAAGAACACCCAGAAAGAGGCAAATCTATCGAGTGATTTTGGAGGCGATAGATTATCTGGTGATGCAAAGTGGCAGATAAGGCTTCTGGGACTTGGTCAGATCCAGTGATTTGTACTTGGACTTTCAATCTTGTAGATAAAGTGCTATCATTGAGGTTTACGTTGTAATTTGGGAAGATGGTAAGCACGACACTGCCAGCATGGAGTGAGGTTAATACAGTCCCAATCACAGCGTTTTCATAATGAAGATAGCTTGAATCTAGAAGTGCTATCTTGCAGAAAACAGGCATATTTTTCCTTCCATGAAGAGAAAGGATTAGTCTCACAGCTCCAAAGTGTAAGGCCGTGTATCCTTCCGATTTCCATTGATTTATGAGACTCTGAGGAATCTCTAAATCAACATATTGTTCTTGATTTGTTACTTTAAGGCTGCACTGGTCAAGTCGAGACGACTGAACATACTCCTTCATGTGAGGTCGGTTGGTCGAGATCAGATTTCTTATTGATTGGGTAAATGATCTTTGTCTTTTGAAGATGTTATAAGGGCTTAATAGGGGAGGTATGGTTTCCGCAATCTAGACATCATCTGGAACATAGGAGTACTCTTCAAAGTTTTCTATTTTATGGGTGTCGGTCTTTTTACAAGATCTGGGAAGAGATAAAGAGGAAGTTAAAGTTATGGGTTGATTATGTGGTTCTGATGTTTCCATGATTATGTGGTTTTCTTTCTTACTTACTCTCTTCATTATATTCATACCATATGCACCCCCTCTTCTACAGTAGGCTCTGATACCACACTGTCCGGGAGCCTCCCATATTATGAAATTAATAGTCTTAATTGAATCATCAAGCGAGACAACAAAATGAAACTAAACAATACTAAACAAATGAAACTAAACAATACTAATAAATAGATATGCGATTTAAATTTTCATAATAAAAATTGCATATAAAAAAAAAAATGAAATCTAAACATAAATATATTGAAATTTAAAATAGAGAGTACAAATGAAACTAAACAATACTAATAAATTAATAAAAATAGAGGATACCATAAAATTGAAATCATATAGAATCAAAATAATTTGATTTAGAAATTGTAGTACAAAATTAATTACAAATAAAATCATTTAGTGATGTGTTATATTCAATACATAGCAAATAACTAATTCAAAATTCAAATTTCGGTGAGAGAAATGTGTTATTTTCAATACATAGCAAATGACTATTTCAAAATTCAAATTTAGGTGAGATAAATTAGATGAGAGTATTAATTAATAGTGGTTTAGGAGGGAAAAATTAGGGTTAAGTTAAGAACTTAATTAGGGTTTTAGTAGGTGCTAAACATAACTTTTATTATAATTAAGATAAGATTAAGATAAGATTAAGATTAAGATTAAGATAAGATTAAGATAAGATTAAGATTAAGATAAGATATATCATATATCATGTGATCGACCTTCGTTTAAGTATACATTATTTGATATAATATTGGTTTTTATAAGGTCTTGCTATGTGCCTAACTAATTAAGGAAATACAAAGAGAAAAAAATGCATTGAGAAAATCAAATTTAAAATTTTAAGGTGTTTAATTATACAACTTTTAAGAATTTTTCTTAAACGTGCTTACTCTTAACTAGTGTATTTGATATACTAGTTAATATTTGCTTAATTTAAAAGCATATCACAATTGTAGTCTGATACGGTCGAGAACACTGCCACAACGCAATATTCCAGCCGCATCATATAAATCCAGCTATGACAGTATGTAGTATAGTAGAGGATGAAGCTTGGGTTTTGTTATCAAGGACTTAATTGGTCAATATGCTAGGATATCACAAAATGATCATGGATATAGACTGCTAGCTGATTGTGGATGATGTCCACAGTCACAATATATAATCAAAGAGTGGTTCCATGGTAAATTGTAATATGGGCCATTTCTTCATGAAGTGCTTTATGGTGGGTCAATATTTAAAAAATATTTAAGATATAATTCATGGTACTTAATAAAAGACTTTAGATATGTAGTACTTAATTAGGATAGTAAAAGACTTTAGATATGGTATTTATGGACGGTTGACAATAATGATTTGAAATTTGCTATTGAGGCCTCCATGTTGCTCCAAAGTCCCCTTAAAATCCCAAAATACCCCTGAGGACATAATCAAAATTTTCGTTGTCTAGGCAACGAAATCCAAATATATTGTTGCCTGCAGGACGAAGGCGCGTTCCTGGCCTAATTTACTCGTAATTCATTGTCTAGGCAACGAAATAACGAAACACCTAGTTTCGTTGTCTATCTCACGAACACGCGTGGTTTCGTTGGATAGGCAACGAAAACGCTGCATATCTGAAACGATGTAACGATTCTTGGGTGTTTTTTAGGGCGATTAAAGCATCCAACCATTCAAGTACAACCGATTTCGATTAAAGGAGGCTGTGAGGATCATTGTTTGAGCAAGCAAGCATCCACTCATTCAATTGTCACTTAGGCAACGAAAATCCAAGTAAGAATCCCAAAATTTAGTTTTTTTAATCAATTAAAGTTGTTTAACTTGTTTGATTAACAGTCAATTGCATGCTACAAAATTAATTTATAATTTAGGGATTTTGATTTGGGATTTAGGGTTTATGTGTTAGATTGGGGATTTAGGGTTTGTGATAAATTTAAATTCATTGTTGATTATATTAAGTTAATGTTTTGTTGATAAATTTAAATTCATTGTTGATTAAGTTAGATGTTGCTTAGAATTTGTATTGATCATAATTGATGATGTTGAGTTTTGCTTGATGTTGATACGATTAGAATTAGGGTATAACAATGATAATGTTGTTAATTGATCATGATTGATGATGATAAAAATTAGATTAAATTTATAGTTTTAGTTGATGATTAAATCTGATGTTTTGAATTTAGCTGATGATGATGATATAATAATGTTGCAGGAAAAATGGATGAAGTTACTCGTAAAAGAGCGGGTAGGGATAGTGTTGCCCATAGCTCGGCCCATAGGGACAAAGAGCGTGAGCGTGCCCTAGCACAGCCAAGCAAACCAAAACGGACGGGTCGTAGAATGAAGGAAGTTTCTTCCACTGCGGAAAATCATCCCGATCTGGTGCCCGATCATGAGACTACGTTAGAGACGGAGCACGAGGTGGATGTTGAGGAGGATGATTATGATGAGGCGGAGGTTGAGGAGAATGATATGGAGGAGGGAGAGGAGGAGCAGGAAGATGAGGATGAGGATGTTGATGGTGGAGATCATGAGGAGCAGGAGGATGAGGAACGAATGCCGTCTCCTCCCAAGAAGCCTACCAGGAGGACAGAGCGTAGAAAAATGTCGGTAATGACTAAGGGATATAGGGTGCCACCAATTGAGCACCGGAGGGGGGATACCCAGGTGGCCCAACTGATCTGACAGTTTTGCCTGAATTTGGCAAGCATATTGCCAACTTTTTGTGGTTGGGACAGGTAATTTTTCAACAACTTACTATATGCGTTCTTTTTTTTTAAAATATGTGTTGTGTGTGTTGATTATGATACATGCGTTAATATATGCTTTATTGTTTAACTTAATTTTTAATTCGTTAAATTAAATTTTTATGTATGCCTTAATTCGTTAACATTAATTTGCGTTATTTTTTATATATGCAGTATCCGTTCCGATATTTGAGGTGCATGAACAACGGCAAAAAAATTAATGACTTCCAGGTGCCCGGAGAACACTTGCGTTAGTTTTGGAATCCGGTAAATGCAAGTGGATTGACACCCCTGCTGAAGACAAACTACAACAACATCGATTGGGGTGTACTGACTGCATTCTCAGAGAGGTGGCAACCAGATACCGGCACCTTCCATATACCGGTCGGGGAGGTGACCATCACTTTGGACGATGTTGCGTCCTTGCTGCACATTCCGATTCGTGGTAAGATGCTTAACCACGAATCCACTGCATGCACGAAGGCTGAAGGAGCGGATATGTGTGAGGAGTACCTCAACTTCGGGAAGGCGGATTGCATGGATGAGTTTTTTAAGATGAAGGGAGCGCATATTGGATTTCCCAAGCTTTTGCAGTTATACTTCGACAACCTCAACCTTGCTCAGAAGGCAGAGAGTGATAAGGACCCGGAGGACACCGTGCTGTACTATAGGGAATGCACGGTCAGAAGCTTTTTGCTGTACTTGCTTGGTGGGACACTGTTCACCAACAAAAGTACGCGATATGTGGATGTGATTTTTCTCACATACTTGCAAGACCTGGATGTGCTGCACACATGGAATTGGGGTGCCTCAGGACTCGCTTATCTGTTCAACTATTTGAATAAGCAAACCAGGCAGAAGAGTGGAAACAACGTCGGTTACAATTGCCTTTTGCAGGTAAATATTTAAATTAATATTTTAGTTCTTGTTTTCATTTAATTTACTATTTTTGCGTAATAAATTAATATGGTTGTCATCGTTTTATTTATTTATTTTCCGTTATAATTCATTATCGCTGATAATATGTTTTTGATTGAATGTGTTTTTTTTGCGCAGGCTTGGGTTCATGCTCATTTCCCTAGATTTGGGACATATACTTTGAACAGAAAATTTGAGCCACATTTTCCCTTGGCTGCAAAATTTCAACCGTTGAAAGGGGGTGTGCAACCGGATGAAACAAGGTTGGCGTTGGATTGGATGGCGCACGACGACATCGTGTGGCAACCATATGCGGCTCGTCGCCATGTCAAGCCGCTTGAAGATGCAAGTTGGTATTCTGGCTGGATTATGTGTGGACAGTCAATGATTTCCCCGCATTTGCCTGAACGTGTCCTCCGGCAATATGGACATGTTCAGTCAATACCGAGAGCTCCGTACACAACTGCAAAGGCGAAAATGAACAGATTCACAATTGATCACGCCTTTCAGAATATGTTGACTGAGAATTATGTGACGGAGGAAATGCGGGGTCCAAGATCCACACATGATTTTGAAGCCGACCCTGGATATATTGCATGGTTCTTCAAAGTCTCGCATCCAAAGATTAATGCACCATGCCAGGGCAGTCCTCCACGGCCAGCAAATCTTGAAGTGTTGATTGAGGAGGACAACAAGGATGGAAAGATGGATGTGTTTGAAATTTGTCGGAAAGTGCGGACGGAGGTGATGGAAAAGGTTGAGGATGAAATGTCTTTGGAGGAGGCCAAAGCATTATTGAAAAAAGTGTGTGATGATTTGGAGCCAATCGCGAGTTACTCGGTGCGGCGCAAGAGGAAGAAAGACGGTGTAGGAAGGAGGCGAAAGAAGAAGAAAAACAATGATGTCGGACCAAGCTCTCAAGCCTAGAGTCTCGTTGTTGTTTATTTTGTTTTAGTTGATTTGGTGTTGTTTGTTCGTACTTATAGTTTTCGAACTTGATTTTGTAATAATTGTACTTTTAATTTTAATCGACAATTTGGTGTTGTTTGTTCGTACTTATTGTTCGTATTAATCGACAATATAAATGTGTTTCATAATTTTAATTTGTACTTTTAATTTTTCGTAACTAAGTTGAGAAACGTATATTCAAATTATATGAACAGGTCTGTTAAAAATGAAAATGGACAGGTTTGCGTGGTTTCGAAAACCATGTGGATACACAATAATAAGCCACTGCAACTGGTTCTGTGAACAATGGTTTCGTTGTCTAGGCAACGAAATTTGGGACGTATTTCCCAGACTTTCGTTGTCTAGGCAACGAAAATTGGATGCACTTTTCCAAATTTTCGTTGTCTAGACAACGAAAACTGGAAGCCGTTTTCCAGATTTTCGTTGTCATTACAACGAAATATGGTCACAGAGTTTCCAAATTTTCCAGATTTTCCTTGTCACTGAGTTTTCCAGATTTTGATACTGTTATTTTTTTTATTTTAGTGGATAGTTGATTTTGTTATTTACAATAAGTTAATGTTAATTTATTTTAATTTAACAACTTCAAAATGAAAATTAAAAATAACATTAACAATGCAAAATACAATTAACAAAAACAATTTCATTTATTTTTTGTTACAATCATTACAAATGAATACATCAGGCAGAAATAATACATTTATCCCTCGTAATCCCGGGGGAAAAAGAAATCTGCCCCTAGCAACAGAAAAATATGGGCAGAAAAATACAACTGCGCGAAAGCGCAAGAAAACCAACCTAGTAAAAACCAGGAAAAACATGAATGTCGGGGCAAGAGAAACTCGCTCCGGGGAAAGAGTAAAGCCGGCCTAGCGGAATATCCCTTCGGGTCATGTCAGGCAGAAATAATACATTATTTCGCCCACTGAATTTTGCGCAATATCCCTTCGGATCATCTGCCGAGGACTAGTCTCAAACTATAGGACAGTCTCATTTGTGCAGTAGTAACTGTTGGAACAAAGTTGGTTCTAATATAGCCCAAGTAGTTTTGATGATAACAATAGTATTAATATACAATAGGGAATACTGATAATTTACTCTAGTGTGCAGGTATATAAGTTAAAATTTTATATACACTAGAAATTGAAGTTCTGGTTGCTATGCTAAAAAGCGTCCCCAGAAGTTTGGAAAATGCAAGTTCTGAAGACGACACCAGAAGTTGAAGTCATCAGAAGTTGCAAGTCAAAGTCAACCAGAAGCTAAACTCATCAGAAGCAAAATTCATATCTAAAGATTCTGATGACGATGAAACAGCAGAGAACGCCAGAAGAACATTCTATTCTCATTAACCAACTATCATCCTTTTGGCAAAATCTGAAGAGGCGGAAGAAATCTCTTTCAAGACCGTTATCCTCATGATAATGACGTTTGTACTATTGTACTATCTTTGTTTTCCTGATATGGGCGAATATTCGAAATCAAGGCTCAGATTTTGATATTTACCTGATTTGAATAAGCACATTTCAAAAGAAAACATTAGTACAGTACTACGTAGCTGTTTTCATCTTTGTTCGCTCAAATTCAAGACGCTCCAACATCATCTATAAAAGGAGGAAGAATTTGAAGACGTGAAAACATACTTACGAAGAACAAAAGAGCTGTTATTCTGCTAAATTTTCTAAGAGCATTTTTAACTTCGATACAACTTGAGATTATATCAAAATTCAAGACAAACAGTTTTCAACTTCTGACTAGTCAGTTGTTGAACCTTAGTTTTCTTTTTAAGAATTCTAAGAACAGTCTTGTTATTAAAGTTGTATTATTTTGTTCTCAGAACTCTGATATTGTTTATCAGTTGTTCAAACTTTGTATTTTCTATTTGTGTTAGGAAGTCTCTTGCTTGTGAGCTTGAGCATTTGGAAGTCTCTTGTACTGTGTTACTTGAGCAAAGGAAGTCTCTTGCTGTTGGCTTGAGCATTTGTAATCTTGTGTGATTATAGTGAAATCCCTTGGAAGTGCAAGGGGACTGGACTACTCTCGGTTTGTGAGAGGAACCAGTATAAATCTCTTCTGTTCATCTCTTCTCTCTGTTTTTATTCATTCCTGCTCTGTTTTGCTTTCGCCATCACCAGAAGTTGTTTGTGTTCAAAGTTCTTCCGCTGCTAAATCTGATAAGTTGAAAAACTTAGAAGAAGTTTTTAAAACTAGTCAAAACACAATTCAACCCCCCTTCTTGTGTTTTCACACCTTCAATTGGCATCTAGAGCCCGGTTTTGTTATATCACTTTGCAGTGAGACAGTTGTTTGTTGTGTCAAAACACTATGTCTGGTGAACAAAGCAAGAAAACTGAAGGAACTGCTATTCCCTTCAACTATGATGTTGATGATAAAAACAACAACAGCCAAGCTCCTAAGTTCAATGGTGATGGTTCTACCTTCTCCTGGTGGAAAGATAGAATCTACAGTCACCTAGTTGGTATTGATGATGAACTTTGGGACTTAGTTGAAAGAGGAGTAACATTTCAAGGTTTGGATGAAAGAGGAAGATTAGATTATGATGCAAGACAAGCTTTCACTGACAAGGACAAGAAAGCGTACAAGAAGCACCACAAGGTCAAGGATATCCTGATAAGCTGCATATCTCATGAAGAGTACCTTAAGATCACAGATAAATCTACTGCTAAGAGTATCTATGATTCTTTGTGTTCATCTTATGATGGAAACAAACAGGTGCAGGAGGCAAAAGCAACACTTTTGATCCAACAGTATGAACTTTTTAGAATGAAAGAAGATGAGAACATTGAATCTATGTTTTCTAGATTCAAAGTTCTGGTTGCTGGTCTTCAAGTTCTGAAGAAAAGTTATACTACTTCTGATCATGTGAAGAAGATTCTTAGAAGCTTACCTGCTATGTGGAGACCTAAGGTCACTGCCATTCAGGAGGCAAAGGATTTAGACACCCTAAGTCTAGAGGGTTTAATTAGTTCACTCATGAGTCATGAGATTGAACTAGCCTCTGATGAACCCCAGAAGAGAACGAAGTCTTTGGCTCTGCCAGCTACTTCTGGACCTTCTAAGGCTCTAAAGGCTATGGTTGTTGAATCTGAGACAGAAGAATCTTCTGCAGATGATCAAGAAGAGGGATCAGATGATGATGTATTTGCACTTCTGACCAGGAAGTTCCAGAAGTGGACAAAAAGAAAACCAAGATACTCTGGTAGAGGTTCTGGATCCAAAGGTTCTAGTTACAGAAGTTCTGGAAACAAAGATAAGAAGGATGATTCTAAGAATTGCTTTAATTGCAACAAGCCTGGACACTTCATTGCTGACTGTCCTGACTTGAGCACCAAAGGAAAAGGAAGAAAGAGCACTTTAGAGAACAAAGCTAAGAAAAGTCTTCTAGCTACATGGGAAAATCTTGACAAGCTGTCAGATGATGAAGCTGAAGATGTAGAAGCTAACTTGACACTTATGGCCACAGCAGAGTCAGATGTTGAAAGTGATGTTGAGTCAGACTCAGAAGATATTGAACAGGTTATTTCTAAACTATCTGATACTCAACTCTCTAAGACTTTGAAAGATACTGTGATGAAGTACATGGAAAAATCAGATGAGCTAGAACTTTTTAAACAAAAGTTTGACATGCTCAATGATAAAGTCAATCATATTCAAGAAGACTATAAGAAGTCCTTAAAGACTATTCAAGTTCTTGAAAATGGTTGCATAACATGTAACAAACCCTATGATAAGCATGAGATTGCTCTTCAAGAGTTTGTTCATCACAATATTGACAAGCATAAATTACCCTCTATGATTTATGGTGCTGGCAAATACATTGGACAGGGTTTGGGGAGTACTATCAAAGGAAACTCAAATCAGTCTGTGTGCATAAGCAAAACACCTTCTGATCTTTATTCTAATTTTGTTTCTAGTAATGGTACAGAAAATCCAAAAGTATCAAATGCTCAAGTAAGCGTGGAGTCTTTGAAAACCTCTGCTCCCATTGCTTCAGTATCCAAGTCTTATAAAGGAGTACAGAAGATCTTCAAGCCTAAGAGTATTCGGGGCATGGGATCAAGCTGTACAAACTTGAAAGCTGGTTTGCTGACACATTCTGGATCAAGGTCCAAAGGAAAGGTTAAGCCTAAATCTGTTTTTCAAGGCTCACCTCACTATGGACCCTTTGGAAGTTACAAGAGACAGAAGAAGGATAAAAGAACTAACTTTAGAGGACCCAGCAGAATATGGGTACCAAAGTCTGAGATAATGTTTACTGCAGGTATGCACCCCAAGAAAAAGGCAAAGCTCATGGTATCTGGACAGTGGATGTTCACGACACATGACAGGAGACAAGCACTTGTTCCACACCCTGAATCTGAGAAAGGGAGGAACTCTAGGATTTGGTGGGAACCAGAAAGGCAAAATCATTGGTATAGGTAAAGTAGATAATTCTTCTCTTACTATTTCTGATGTTTGGTTGGTTGATGGACTACAACATAATCTACTTAGCATAAGTCAATTATGTGACAGTAATTACGATGTTGTGTTTAATAAGAATTCATGTACTATAATTAACAATTCTGATAAATCCATCTTGTTTAAAGGTTGTAGAAAGGGCAATGTTTATAAAGTTAATTTATCTGATCTGGAAGATCAGAATGTGCTTTGTTTGTTGACTCTAAGTGATGAGAAATGGGTTTGGCATAAAAGATTGGGTCATGCTAACTGGAGATTAATCTCCAAACTTAGCAAAGACAATCTTGTGAGAGGCCTTCCCAAATTGACTTATCACTCAGATTCTCTTTGTGACTCTTGTCAAAAAGGGAAATTTGTCAAAAGCTCATTTAAACTTAAAAACATTGTTTCTACCTCTAGACCTTTAGAACTTCTGCACATTGACTTGTTTGGGCCAGTTAGCACTGCTTCACTCAATGGAAAGAAGTATGGACTAGTCATTGTTGATGATTATAGTAGATGGACTTGGGTAAGATTTCTGAAATCTAAAAATGATACATATGAAGAGTTTAGTGTCTTCTGTGCCCAAATTCAAAATGAAAAAGATTTAAGGATTTTAAAAGTTAGAAGTGATCATGGTGGAGAATTTGAAAATGAACCTTTTGAAAACTTTTCTGAAGAACATGGAATTTTCCATGAGTTCTCTTCTCCTAGAACTCCACAGCAAAATGGAGTTGTAGAAAGAAAGAACAGATCTTTACAAGAGATGGCTAGAACCATGATGCATGAACATTCTTTAGCAAAATTTTTCTGGGCAGAAGCAGTGAACACTGCTTGTTATATTCAGAACATAATCTATATTAGACCCATTCTGAATAAAACAACATATGAACTTTTTAGAGGAAGGAAACCTAACATTTCTTATTTTCAATAATTTGGTTGTACATGTTACATTCTGAATACTAAAGTCCATCCAAAGAAATTTGACTCTAAAGCTAGTAAGGGTATCTTTATTGAATATTCTGAGCGCTCCAAGTCATACAGAGTGTATAATTCCGAAACTCAATCAGCTGAAGAATCTATGCATGTAAGGTTTCATGATAAAGTGCCTGATCATGAAAAGTCAGAGCCTACTATAGAAATTTCAGATTCTCAAGACTCAGAAGATGAAGGTTGTGAACCCAATCCCACTCCTGAACTTTTGGAAGCACCAGAGAACAATCAAGTTCCAGAATCTGATGATCATCAAACAACACCAACTGAAGATCCTGATCAAGAAGAAACAACTATTCCAAAGAATACCTTCAAGTATAAGTCATCACATCCTGAAGAGCTTATCATTGGTAATAAGAACAGTCCTAGGAAAACAAGATCAAGCTTTAGGGATGAAGAATCCTTATTTGGTCTAGTTTCCTTGATTGAACCTAAAACCACTGATGAAGCATTATCTGATGATGCTTGGATAGTTGCTATGGAAGAAGAACTGAATCAATTTTAAAGGAATGATGTATGGGATCTGGTACCCAAACCAAAAGGCAAGAACATTATTGGAACAAAGTGGGTATACAGAAACAAGCTGAATGAACAAGGAGAAGTAACAAGCAACAAAGCTAGACTTGTTGCACAAGGATACAGTCAACAAGAAGGCATTAATTATACAGAGACTTATGCTCCAGTTGCAAGATTGAAAGCTATAAGATTACTTCTTTCTTATGCTGTCAACAACAACATTACACTTTATCAAATGGATGTTAAGAGTGCATTTCTGAATGGTGTTATCTCTGAAGAAGTATATGTCAAACAACCTCCAGGATTTGAAGATATTTCAAATCCAGATCATGTGTTCAGACTAAAGAAGTCACTCTATGGACTCAAACAAGCTCCTAGAGCTTGGTATGAGAGACTAAGTAACTTCTTGGTTGACAATGGTTTTGTTAAAGGTCAAGTTGATAATACATTATTCAAGAAGACCCTGAAGAAAGACATTCTAATCATTCAAATCTATGTTGATGACATCATATTTGGATCAACAAATGCTGGACTGTGCAAGAACTTTTCTAAGATGATGCAAGATGAATTTGAGATGAGCATGATGGGAGAATTGAAGTACTTTCTGGGAATTCAGATCAATCAAACAAAGAAAGAAAACTTCATTCATCAGTCAAAGTATATCAAAGATCTTCTGAAGAAGTACAATCTAGAAGACTGCAAACCCATGAACACTCCAATGCATCCTACATCAAGTCTTAGCAAAGGTGAGTCTGAAGGTAAGGTTGATCAGAAGTTATATAGAGGAATGATTGGATCTCTTCTCTATCTAACAGCTTCTAGACCTGATATCTTATTCAGTGTATGTCTGTGTGCAAGATTTCAATCAGATCCTAGAGAATCTCATTTTACTGCTGTAAAGAGAATCTTTAGATATCTGAAGGCTACTTGTAACATTGGATTGCTGTATCAGAAATCTAATGATTACAAACTGATTGGATTCTGTGATGCTGACTATGCTGGTGACAAACTAGAAAGAAAATCCACCAGTGGAAGCTGTCAATTCATTGGTGAGAATTTGATTTCTTGGGCCAGTAAAAGGCAAACCACCATAGCTATGTCAACAGCAGAAGCAGAATACATTTCAGCAGCTAAGTGTTGTACACAACTACTTTGGATGAAATATCAATTGGAAGATTATCAAATAAGCAGTCACAATATTCCTTTATATTGTGATAACACTGTTGCCATTCATCTTTCTAAAAATCCTATTCTACACTCAAGAGCTAAGCATATTGAGATTAAACATCATTTTATAAGAGACTATGTACAGAAGGGTGTAATTGATCTCAAGTTTATTGATATTGAAAATCAATGGGCTGATATCTTTACAAAACCCTTGGCTGTTGAAAGATTTGATTTTATCAAAAGGAATCTTAATATGATGGAAATCTGTGAATAAGCTGAACTCTAGTGAAGAATATTATTTTAGGAAGTTCTGGAAGTTTATCAGAAGTTAGGGGGAGTCAGATCTTTGTATCAGAAGTTAAGACAAACCATCTTCTGGTATCTCTATCAGAAGTTAGGGGGAGTCAGAACTTGTGTATCAGAAGTTTGACAATCCATCTTCTGATATCTCTATCAGAAGTTTTATATGAGTGGTTCTGAACGTGACGTGGCAGTAACTGTTGAGTTACCTCTTCAACTGCTGTTGCTAACGTGTCAGATATTTAATTAAGCTTCTAATACACGTGTCTGTTTGCTATTAGAGAAAGAAGTTGGTTAGTGATGATTGTGTTCTAATTCAATTTGTGAATTGTTAAGTTACTCTATTACCCCTGTCCTTTCAGTTAGTACGTTTTTGCGCGGTTTTGCTTTTTCCTTTTAAATACACTAACTGTTCACATTCACACATTTGCACACTCACTACCTACACTTTTATTTCTTCTAAAACTCAGAAATTTCTTTCTTCTCCCCAAATTAGCAAACCCTAACCCTAAACTCAGAATCTATGGCATCTTCATCTACCAAACGCAATCAATCTCGAGGAGAGAAGTATGTTAATGTACCTTCTATTGCTGATGTTAAAGCTTCTACTCCTGGTGTTCTTACAACGGATAAAGTAGGTTTTCCTATTTCTGAATTATTTCTTCATATTGAAAGACCAATTGATTTTGAAGGAATAAGAGTAAATGGAGTTGAAGGAATCAAAGAAGTTTTTGAAGCGCAAAGATTTTTAACCTTCTTAGACAGTTTAAATGGACCTGTCTATCCAGAGATTGTGAAGGACTTCTGGATGAAGGCAGAAGTGATTCATAGCAATACAAGACCTAATGAAGAATATCTGGGTAAAGAGATTCGCTCAGAGGTTGGTGGAGTCTGTATTAGGATCAGACAGGAACATATTAGGCAAGCAGCGCAGTTACCTTTGTCTGGTATTGTTCCTTATCCTACTGAAGATTCATGTCAATATATTCAAGAAGAGATTTACGGCAAAAACTCATCTTCCAAGAGCAACATTGATATGAAGTCGTACTACAAGATGATTTACAAGATCATGTGTGACTCTCTGTTACCAATGGTTAGTTCATCTGACCAAGTTTCTCAATATTATAAAACAATTTTATATTATTTAGGAACAAAGGCTGAGGTGAATTTTGCCAAAGTAACTTTGATCACATGTGTAAAGTTATCTCTGACAGTCAATCAAAGGGTACCACAAATGCACATTACTACAGATTTCTATCCTTCATGTTTCACAGAAGTTACTTGATTCAATCATTGAAGCCCGTTTTTCCTGGATATGGATCCTTCATTGATGTATATCCCTCTGTGATAAATGGTTTTACTGTAAAGAAAGTTGTGAAGAATCAAGGACCTTTGATTACACCTCAAGTTCAGTATAAACCAAAGAAGGAGGAAACTGACAAGTACTTCTTTCTTGCTTCTGTATCCAAGGAAGAAGTTACTCTCATTGCTGGTATGCATAAGAAACTTCTGGAAGGAGGAGATGATCAGAAGTTAGAAGATAGACTTGCTACTAGATATATATTTCCTGCTCAACAAAAGAAAAGGAAGGCTGGTAAGAAGCCAGAAGCAACAGAATCTAAGTCCAAGAGAGCAAGAAGTTCTACCCCTCAGAAGAAGTCTGGAAATACTTCTGGTGTTAGGAACACATCAGAAGTTGCTAAGAAAAAGATTGCTGTAGAAGAGACCCCTGTGAACCTAGAGCCTGTTGTTCAAGCAGAGGCAGAGTTAGAAACAAACAAGGAAGCTAGTGCTTCTGGACATGCTGTTGTTGCTGCTCCAGAAGTTACTAAGAAGATCAGAACTAATATCAAGAGGAAGAGAAAGCCAAGGTTGATTCTTGAAGATGATGAGAATGAAGAAACTCAGGAAGTCATAAAGCAAGTAGAGTTGTATAAGGCTTGGGAGGAAACTAATTGGGAAAGTGGAGTTGATGCTGAGCCCAATGCATTTCTTGATACTCATATTCCTAAAGGTGAGTTGGTGCAGAGGTTGGCAAATCAAGGTATTTATAAAAAGATCAATATTAAAGATATTCCTGATTATGTCATTAATGATCCAAAGCATGCTAAAAACATCCCTTATACAGTTCCTGTTCAAAACTCTTTTTCGAAAATCCTTTCTGATTTAGAACCTAAATCCAACTGTATAGTAGAAGTTTCTGCTAGTGCTTCTCTTGAAACACCAGTAGTTAGCTTTGTACCATCCCCTGAGTCTATGAGGAAATTCTCTAAACATGTGTTATCCCATGATTCAGAAAAGACTCTTTCTGATCATCACTCTTCTCCTGTTGAAGCCATTGTTGAAACCGGCATTCCTGCCCATGTTCAAAATAAACTACAACAGTTAGAGTTGGAACTAGATAACCCTTCTCCTCAGAAATCTCAAACACCACACCTCACAAATGATCAAAATAACTATCTTAAATCTTTTGAAGAAGTTATTACACCCCCTCCATCAGAACAAGAAATCATCATCCATCCCTCAGTTATCCTAAATAAACCTTCATCATCATCTGTTCCTAAACCTCAAAATACCATCACACCAGAAGATGTTAAACGTGTGCTGATTGGCATTAATGACAGAATTCTGGAATTTCATCAAGATTTGCCTACCTTTGCTGTTGCACCTGATCAAGTGGACGAAGAGTGTAATGCTCTTTCAGATATGTGCAAGCAAATGCTGAGTGGTTATAGCTCTCAATACAAAAGGAGCTTTATCATGAACATTGCTAGGCAGAAGTTCACTGAATTCAAAGTTGAGGAGGCCAGAATTAGAGAAGCCAAGAGGATCTATGATGAGAAGATGAAGTTGGTTATGACAAAGGCTGTAGATCAGTTTTCCACTTTGTATGCTCAAGAGATGGAAAAGATTATTCAAGTGGACTCTGATTCTGCAAATCTGGTTGGCAAAGTTGATTCAGAAGATGTGTTCAAGAGGCTGCAACTTATTTCAGATGAAGCTCTGAAACAACTTCAAGCCAAGATGCTCAACCCTTCTAACCCTTCACAACCCTAGGATTTCTATTGTTTTTGTTGTTCTGTTTTATTTTGTTCTGTTTATACTATGTTGTTTGGATCTTTTAATTATTGTTGAATATTGTTTTTATGTTATTGTGGTTGTGTTATATTGGTTTATTTTTCTTTATTCTGTTCAGAAGATAGATCTTATTTGCTACATAAACATAATTGCATAAACACAATTGCATTCAATTTATTTTTTTCATATAAAATTGCATTACAATATTTTTGCATTTCATTATTGCTTTTCTCTCTAAATTTTTTGACTTGACTAATTCTTTAGTCACGTGTTTCATTTATTCTTGACTCTTTCTTTTTCTTTTTATTCTTTTTGTTTAATGACAAAAGGGGGAGTAAGAGTAAATTAATTTACGAACACTAACTGAAGCCAAATTAATAATTTTTAATTTCATTGAATTTCAGTTATTGAATATTATCAGTTATCATTTTTAGAAGGAAATTTTTTTATTGAGATTAGAACTTTCTATACATGATTCACGTAAGAGAAGATTGCACTTTTCTCTTAGGTAGATCTGATCAAAGAAGAAAGCTTGCAAACCTATCTTCTGGAAGTCAAGTGTATATTGAAGTTCTGGATTCAATATTAAAATTTTAAAACTATTTTAATCATTCATTACTGAATTCAGGGGGAGCTTGTAAAACTCATAAACCTGAATGAAGCAATCCTGTGATTAAAATAACAACCATTGTAAATTAATACTTGGTTTGTCATCAATCAAAAAGGGGGAGATTGTTGGAACAAAGTTGGTTCTAATATAACCCAAGTAGTTTTGATGATAACAATAGTATTAATATACAATAGGGAATACTGATAATTTACTCTAGTGTGCAGGTATATAAGTTAAAATTTTATATACACTAGAAATTGAAGTTCTGGTTGCTATGCTAAAAAGCGTCCCCAGAAGTTGGGAAAATGCAAGTTCTGAAGACGACACCAGAAGTTGCAAGTCAAAGTCAACCAGAAGCTAAACTCATCAGAAGCAAAATTCATATCTAAAGATTCTGATGACGATGAAACAGCAGAGGACGCCAGAAGAACATTCTATTCTCATTAACGACTATCATCCTTTTGGCAAAATCTAAAGAGGCGGAAGAAATCTCTTTCAAGACCGTTATCCTCATGATAATGACGGTTGTACTATTGTAATATCTTTGTTTTCCTGATATGGGCGAATATTCGAAATCAAGGCTCAGATTTTGATCTTTACCTGATTTGAATAAGCACATTTCAAAAGAAAACATTAGTACAGTACTACGTAGCTGTTTTCATCTTTGTTCGCTCAAATTCAAGACGCTCCAACATCATCTATAAAAGGAGGAAGAATTTGAAGACGTGAAAACATACTTACGAAGAACAAAAGAGCTGTTATTCTGCTAAATTTTCTAAGAGCATTTTTAACTTAGATACAACTTGAGATTATATCAAAATTCAAGACAAACAGTTTTCAACTTCTGACTAGTCAGTTGTTGAACCTTAGTTTTCTTTTTAAGAATTCTAAGAACAGTCTTGTTATTAAAGTTGTATTATTTTGTTCTCAGAACTCTGATATTGTTTATCAGTTGTTCAAACTTTGTATTTTCTATTTGTGTTAGGAAGTCTCTTGCTTGTGAGCTTGAGCATTTGGAAGTCTCTTGTACTGTGTTACTTGAGCAAAGGAAGTCTCTTGCTGTTGGCTTGAGCATTTGTAATCTTGTGTGATTATAGTGAAATCCCTTGGAAGTGCAAGGGGACTGGACTACTCTCGGTTTGTGAGAGGAACCAGTATAAATCTCTTCTGTTCATCTCTTCTCTCTGTTTTTATTCATTCCTGCTCTGTTTTGCTTTCGCCATCACCAGAAGTTATTTGTGTTCAAAGTTATTCCGCTGCTAAATCTGATAAGTTGAAAAACTTAGAAGAAGTTTTTAAAACTAGTCAAAACACAATTCAACCCCCCTTCTTGTGTTTTCACACCTTCAGTAACCACAAGCCAAGCAAGACTCATTTGGACTAACCATAATGTTCCTAGTGAGGACACAAAATCCCTCGTGGACTAACATAATGTTCCCAACCATTGTGCCTTAACAACGCCGGTGGGAGCATTATGGTTAGTACACGACGGACCATGCGCCCGATAGAAACCAACTAAAATTAATAAAACTACGAAACTATAAAAGGCAAAAAATTAAAACTTATGAGCAAAAGAGGAAAAGAAGTGAATGGTAAAAAAAATATGGCACATTAGGTGCCTATTTATAGAATTTTTGCTCAATTCTGATTGGCTGGTGCACTATCACAGCCACACACGTGGCTAATCACAGCTGGCCACGTGTCAAGAAATTTTGACTGCATGGGGAGCTGTTTTTGACTGTTGACACAACTTCGTTGTCTAGGCAACGAAATTCAGTATATTTGCCATTTCGTTGCCTATACAACGAAAGTCAGCGTGTTCGTGAGTTAGGCAACGAAAGGCAGCGTGTTCGTGAGGTAGGCAACGAAACCAACTTAATCTGGCCCAAATCCTGATGGCGCGCAGGCATTGCTCACTTTCGTCAGTTTGTCACCAATAGTCATTTTTTTTCGTTGTCTATGCAACGAAAATTATGTCCAGGGGCATTTTGGTCATTTTGGGGGGCCTGGGAGCAAACGTGGGGGGCCTCAATAGCAATTTTCTAATGATTGGATGAATGACTTATGATATATTTGAATGAGAGTATATCGACATAAGAAATGATATTGAAAATGTTTGTGCTAAGGAATAAAAAGGTTGGTCAAGAGATGGCTTGGAAACAAGGTAGTTTTGTTGGAATTTGACGCGAGGATTTGGGATACACGAGAAAAAGGAATTTGACGGTTAGCTAGAGATTGTAAGTTTTGGCATGTGTCGAAAAAATTAGGAATTTTGGTTATCAATCAAATGTCGAGATTGTGTCACCGAGTGAGTAGTTTGAATGAGATTTAGAAATGAATATGCGATTAGGCAACACCAAAAGATTAAAGAGAGGATTAAAGACTTATGGAAAACCGATAAGTTATGAAGTTTTAAAATGGAGGTATCTTTCGAAATGAAAATGGTTGGTTTATTCTTGTTGTGGTAGCATTGTGGGAACTATGGAATAATACTCAATGGAGGTTTCGTGCTTAAGAAACCATTATTGTAGTTTGGTATAGACGGTTGATGTCACCATCATGATTATTGGTTGTTTATCGACAAATTGAGGAACTAGCCGTCCTTGATCTCTTGTCGATAGTAGACGAAATCGTGTTTATTGGATGAGACTAATTTCATCAGACTTTAGTAGCGTCTAGGGTTTTGGATGTTTTGTTGGAGTACCAGATGAAGTGGTCTTATTCGGGTTGTTTAGTCGGACAATTTTCAAGGGAGAAAATTCTTTTATGTGGAGGAGAGGTGTAACGACCCAGATTTAAATATTATGAATTAATTGATTATTTGTATTTATTTTATTTGTGATGGTTTAATTTATTTAATTGATTATGTGTTAATTTATTAGTTTATGTGTCTTGGATAGAATAATTGATTAAGAGTAAACAAAAATTGCTCTTTAGGCCCCTCTGTTGCTCTCCAGGCCCCCCGTTATGACCAAAATGTCCTTAGGAATGCTTTTGGAATACACGATCCGAAATTAGGTAGTTTTGGAATGCAACTTCAAAAAAAGAAACATGTTAAAAAATAGCCTAAAAAAAGCCTAAAAAAAGGCTAAAAAAAAGAGAAAAAAAAAACGGAAAGGAAACCAATAACGCAATATCAAACTCAGTAACACAAGAATCTCCTTCATCCCTATCAAGAAACATATTATCTCTTTTCCTTGATTCTCCTTTTATTTCCTGCTATTACCTCTGTGTGGTTGATAGAATATGAATCATTTTTATGTTAATTACAAGAATAATTATATTTTATTCTATTTGCAATCAATAAGAATAATTAACTTTTGGATTCTTATTGATTCAGAAAAATGATTTGGTTATTTTGGAAGGAAAAAAGTTTACGAAAATGATTTAACAATTCCTTTGTTAGTGAAGAAAATATTGAGTTTCACCATTGACTAGCTATAGAGTACTCTGTTTCTTCTATTCGGAAAATGTGCAAATTTGAAGAAAAAAAATTATGAAGGAAAAGCTTTGATAGAAGCACTTCAAGTTGGTGCTTTTCAGAAGCTATTATTGGTATTACAAGTTGGTTGTAGTGATGGTTGTTACAACAATCAAGTACCAACTTGAAGTTCGAGAAAGCAAAATGAAGTTTCAGGAAGCAAAACTGCAAAACAAGTTTTTTAAGTTTTCGGAATTTAAGATCCCAAGATAAGACTTTTCGGAAATTACAGTCTGAAGCTGTATTAGCATTCCCCTGCATATATCGCTTTTGGAATTTACAATTTGAAGATAAGAATCTTCTAAGTCTTTTAAGCTGACAATCCAAGCACCGCTCCGATCGTCAATTCCATCCTGGTCCCTGCTTTGAAATAACCTGTCTTATCTATATCGAAAAAGGAGTGGGGTGAGACAGTCACTTCGTCCCAGTGAGTTCTACTACCCTCCTAAAGGCTATAAAGTCGGGGCACCTAATCAGTCGTATCAAATTTTATATCATATTGTCATAAAGCATAAATAAATAAAGGTGTAACACTGATTAGTCTTGTTGATTTTAAACCGCAAGCACTCTAAGGTGAGCATGTCTCAGAGGCCTGCCTTGTCCGCGAACAGAAAGCGTTCCGGCGTGAAGCTCACAAAGTCTTACTGGTGGAACATCTAAAACGAAGTCCACAAAGCGATATTAATAATCGCGCATAACTGACTGATGCTAAGTTAATCCGTACTACCATAATTATCCCAAACCCGGGGAGCATACAAAATTCTAATTCCCTACGTTATTCCCTAAGATTCCAATTGTGTTTGACTTCCTGTACCACATTATATTAATTATGTAGTCTGCAAAATATCAGAATTATCCGAGGATATAAAACGAGTGTTGAATTTTGAAAGTTGAAAATAAAAGGTCAATCTGCTCATTGCTCGCTACAGCGAGTCACCAACTCGCCATGGCGAACTAACAAGGTCTGGCCTAAATCAACTCGCTAGGCGAGCAAATGCTCGCCATGGAGAGTTTCATCAGCCCAGAAGTTGTTCACTCGCCATGAAGACTCGCCAGTAGCTAGCTATGGCGAGCTAGTGCAAAAAGTACTCTGTTTTGCGATTTTTAAAGATTTTTCAAAGGAACAACCTACAATCCTCAAATAAAACAGTGCAAACACATAATAGATATAATATATGACAGAATAGAAGAGAACTTGGGGTTTAATTCTCCTCACACAATTAATCCCTAATTTCCTAAGTGAACATGCAAATTTCATATTTTGGGAATCTAAACTAACTAAACTAAGAACCCACCTGTTAATCAAGCTTTAACCTTTATTCTTGACTCTACAGCAGCTACAGAACTCCCAGCTAAAACCCACGACCAAGTCTTGGCAGAAATTGAAATTTGGTAGGATGTTGAACTCTAACTTTTGTTCTAAGATGAGGAGCTGTTTGAACCAGTTGATATTAGAGGTGTTTAATCACGTTTTGGTTATTTGAAAATAGACAGGGTTTGTTTCCTGTTGCATGCATGCATCTCATGTGTATGGAAAAAGAGAATTTGGCGTTGTTGTTGAGTTACTTTGATGAGCTTGGGAAGTGGAGAATGATGGCTTGTTAAATTCTTTGCCAATACTGATTGCATGTATTGAAATCTCAGAAGAAGATTGTATTTGGTGTAAGGTTTTGAAATGATATTCACATGAATTTTGGGAAAGAATTGTCTTGGGAGCTTGTTGTTATTTGCGTGAGAGGTTGAGAGAATGAGAGAAATGGGGTGCTTTTGATTTCTGCAGCTAAGAGGTAATGAATTTACTTTGCATGCTTCTCTTAATAAAGAAAATGTGAAGAGTGTGAGGTGTCTCTAAGAGAGGGAGTAATCCATTGAGTGGGAAGTGAGTCATTGGTGTGAGTCATGAGTTGATGTGTTGTTAGGAGAAAGGGTATTAGCTTGAGTGGAAAATGAGTCATGAGCAAGAGAGTTTGAGAGGGATAATTGAGTACCTTGCGTTAATTAAAATCATATTGTGAGATTAAGGTGTTAGTGTATAATTTAGGTTCAATTAGAACTCACAAAATTTACACGTTTTCATTTAATCCTCAAAACTTATTTAATTAATCACCACTAACTAATTCTAATTAATTAGACAAGGCTCTAATTAAAATTAATTAGGTGGATAAAATTGCGGGATGCTACAGAATGAATGGAAGGGATTGAATGAATGGTAGTCGTTGTAGGATTGAAAGGGGAAAGGGAACAAAGAGACACAAACAAGAGAAAGGGATAATAGTTAGAAGAAAAAAGCGATGATGACAGATTCTGAGTTTTCAACGGGGTTATGAAACAATGCTCGGCCGGAATATGAGTTCCAAAATAAAATTCATTTCGAATCATAGGATCCAAATTACTCTGGGTCAAAATTAAGGGCATTTTGGGATTTTAGGGGGGCTTGAAAGCAATAAGGAGGGTCTAAAGAGCAATTTTCAGAATAGAATCAGAAAAATAATAGGTTTTATGAGTATTGGGCCTAGACTAGAAGTGGCGTAGAGTAGTTATTGAAATTAATAGCGTATTGGTAATATCTTAAATGAATTAATGTTTAAATGAGTTAAGTGAGAAGAAGAGTATGGTTAAAAGAGAAAGTGTGTGAAAATTGAGAAGTTAAAGTAATTAAAAGTTTAAAAAAAAAATAAGAAGGTAAATTTGTAGTGAATGAATTGTAGACCTAATCATAAATTTGTGGGGGCTTAAAAATAATATTAATATTATTGTTAAGGTAAAATTATCAACTTTGGTGGGGGCTTGAGCCCCCAATGTATCCTACTTGCATTTGCCCCTGCTGACGAGGGCACTTTACCAGGCAGACACAAAGGCTGATGACACATCAGGACCAGGTTCAGAATTCATGTTGAATCATATATGAGAAAATTCATGCTATCTTGTCCAGGATCATCTTGCCCAACATCTTATGCCTTCATACCGTCAACAGTACCCTCAGCAGCAGGATCTGATGGGGCACTTTACCAAGCAGACACAAAGGCTGATGGCACATCAGGACCAGGTTCGAAATGCCTCGAATTGTGAGGAGATTGATGATTTTATAGCCGACATAGAGGCAGGGCTGTCAGGAGATGGCGACCAGTAGTTTGGAGCATTGGCGTTGTTCCCTTTATTTATTTTTGTCTTTATCATTATGTACTTTTATTTTATGTACTTTTACATTCCAAACTATGTCATTCAGTAATAACCAACCCTTTATGCTTATTGAAAAAATTAAATAATTGTTTGTTGTTTATTATCTAGATAAATTTCCATGATCCGAGTTTCACACATTTATACAAAGAACACCGAAGGTGATTGCTCGGAAAGCTCGGAAGTTCGAGAGACAACGAGGCGAGTGACAAAGGTAATGTTCGCAAGACAAATGTTCAACCTTCAGATACTTAAGCTAGTGAGAATTTGAGCCAAATATTTCCAAACGGTATTACCACTTTCTTTCGATGTACTATGAGAGTATCTTGTACTTGTTTATTTTCTAGAACTTGCTTTAATTCTTTGTTGACTGCTTGGTTTAACTTATACACATTGAGACAATTGTTAGTTATAACCCGGAGTCTTTTCCAAGCCACCCTTTTTAATATTATTATCCTTTGCTAGCCAATTTGAAACGTAAAAAAATAATATCTCTTTTCTTTCGGTGACAAACCACATTACAAGCCTATAGACCAGAAAAACAAATATTTTACCCTCTTTGGAGTTAGATAGAAATTAGTTCTCTTGTCTTGGCAACCACATACGTTTGAGGTTGCTCATGGAACGAGCAACATCTTAAGTTTGGGGGTGGGTATACAAGAGAACTATCACAAAATGAAAAGGCAAAAAATGAAAAAGAGACGGTATAACATCAAAAAAAAAAACCCCAATAAAGAGTCTCTTTAAAAAATGATTGAAAAAATGAAAAAGAAAGAGTTAAAGAGCAAAATAGTGATAGAAAAGAATCATACAAAGACACGTCCGATTCTTATTATCTTGTGCCAAGATTAAAAAGGTATCATAGGTAAAAGGTTGCATACACAAAAAGTAAGAGTAGTCGTACTTAACTCCAAAATTTAACCTACTTTCCCACCTTTACCTAAGTCAAGTTATAACCCTTAAAGACCTCCAAAATGTGTATTTGGTTAAACTTTGATCAGTCGCTTAGAATTCTTGCAAGCATGTGGTAAAATGGCAGGTTTCACAATGATTGAGATATAACCCTTTAAATTTCGAGCGAAAATGTGAGAGAGTGAAAAGGTTTCTACATGAACTCTTGCGAACATTTGTCTGACTTGCTATTATTGACGTCTTTTGGGCCAAGTGTTGACTGAGCATGATCGCTAAGGTGAAGATCAGCAGTTCCATCGCTGACAAATACAAAAGGCTGTGAAATTCATATCATCTAAGTTTATTTCTTAAGTTTTGGGTTGTGATGAAAGAAATTTATATAGTATTTTTAGTATTTATTTATTAGTAGTTTAGGACTTTGAAGAGCAATTACAAGACAAAAATCTGAAGAAATAGAGTTACTTGCAGAAGAAGACAAAAAAAGAATAAAAAACCAAAAAAGAGAGCAAAAATGGAAAAATAAGGCGTGCCATCGTACCACGATTGAACCCCATCGTGGCACGATGGATAGAGATGAAAAAATAAAGATTGCGCTAAAAAATATGCAACAAACCACCTTCATCATCGTGGTACGATAGTTCAATTAGGCCAAGCCCAAAAAACTATAAATAGAACTCTCATCCTCCACAATTATTCATTCAGAAAAATACAATTTAGTCTAATGAAAAGTATTCAAGTATATTAGGATCAATAAGGAGGAGCAACGAGGGCAAATGAGCTCTCTATGTGAAGAACTTTCCCCCACCACGGGAAATGTAACTTCCTCAGCAAGGCATCTACGCCATTGGTATGCATAGTTTTTAGTCTTGTAATTTAAATTATGTAAATTAGTAGCTAGAAACATTTAGGTTTAGGTGGAAAAGATGAACTCCCCTATGAATGCTTGAGAATATGTAATTGGTAGATAAATTTATAATATTTATTATTCAGAATATATGTTTTCTATTGTTTATGCATTAACGACGTAATTCCGACTTTTTGTCGTTGATCGGGGAATGCTTCTAGTCACGAATCTGACTGCTATTCTAGAACTAATAAATAATAGTGCTAGCCGCATAGATACGATAACTCGAACATTCTAGGCTAGTGGCTTGATATAATTTTCATGTAGTGTTTATTCTTTGGTTGTAAGTTTTGACAACAGTCGTGGTTTTTCTCCGGTTTTGGAGTTTTTCACGTTATATTCTTGTGTTATTGATTGCGCTCCTGTTTTTTTTTCTTCTTTAGCTTTGTTATTTCTTAACATTTAGATTTACCAATTTGAAACAAAATAACTACATCTCACTATCTTTGTTGTTTATTTAGTTCTTCGATCATTTTTTGCCTTGTGTATGATGTATTGAACTATTTAAAAAAATATAAATTTTTGGATGATTAAAATTTTAGATATAGCAACAAAGTTTCAATCTATCTCGTTTAACAACCAACACGTTCTACCTCTCACCCGTGAAACCCGCACCCGATCAAACCGAAGAGTAGATGATCGGAATTGGGCCCAAATTAAGTGGTTATGATTTTAATGGATTTGGTAATTTTCGTCCCAAGACGATCAAAATCGACTGATACTCAGACCTACTTCTAAGTGATCTCTACTTACTATAAATTCCTTAATTGTAAAGTTAAATTAGTAGTGAATTCTATCTAAGCATTCATGAATCATAATAAGGAAAATATGAATTCCAAATTAATAAGTAGGTAAATTTTTATTTTTATTTTTGGGTACAAAGTAGGTAAAATATTTTATCTTCTGATTTAAGAAGAGAAAATATTTCATTAATCAAAGTGATACTAATGATCCTTATACAACCGTTCTCAAAGGAATTTAAAGTTGACTAACTTGAGGTTATGAGGTTCAACTCTTACTGGTGAGCTAACATCTCAAGTGTACTAACTTATTATATTATTTTGGAGATTTTATTCAAACTACAGATCTTCTAGTTCAATTGTGGGTAATCACAAAGACAATTTCAAAAGGATCATTTTCAGTGAGGATGAGACGCCTTCCATTCTCATCATCATGCCTTCCAATATCAAAACAAAGACCAGGTGGTGCACTGATTCGAGGACAGAAAACAATCTTGTATCCAAAACCATGTTTCATAATTGTAAAGCTACCATTTATGATCCTCTTACCTTTATTGTCTTCAATACCACCAATACCGACATATGCTTGAGGGAAATCATCGTCTCGAACCACCACCCACTTGGAGGATTCAGCACAGTCTGGCTTCTCTACAAATTCAATACCTTTAAGTGGTCTGTTTGTAGTTATCAAATCAATGAAAATTTCACCTGGTTTGGTAAATTTTACTTTCTGACCATTGATAACCTCAGAATAATCTTGAAGAACAGTAAGTGGACATGTTGAATTTCCTGTTTTATCAAGCCTGAGTCCACCACCTGTAGGTCCAAAGATGGATGGAATAATATAGAAATGAGTAGAAAAAAAGATGGCGTCTCCATTTATGTCTACCAGTTGTTCATCAGAACAAAACGCTAATGGAAAGAGGAAAAGGAGTAAAGAAATGGTGGTAAGCATTGTGGGCTTCATGGTTGTTAATTAAGCAATGTGTGTATTTGTTTTGTTTTATAATCAGTTCATATGTCTCAAATCTTTATTTATAGACTTGGGTAGCTAGCTTGGGCAGTATACTAATATTGACTAATTCTAATACGGATACATACTCTGTATGTATAATTAAGAAATCGTTCATGTTTATCTAAATTTTTATATATTAATAGTTTAATACTATAGAGTACATGCAAGTAGTATAATACAATACAATATTTATTGATTAATAGACTAGATTCCAAGTTAAGAAGTACAATATTTTGGAACACTGACTTTACTATGCGATTTTCCTCTGACCTCAATGTTAACAAGAACCCTTACAGTGTGGCCAAAAATTTGATCCATAATAATTGTATAAAAATCAATTGGAGTCTATGTGTACACAAACAAATTCGAAAATCTCTATTATATACATAGCGAGATTTTCACGGAGCTCTCTCGTGCATTCTCAAAGAAAAATTATTTAAGTGAGATTCAATTAGAGTTTTTTAGAAAATTGTTTAGCTGACATTCAATTAGAGCTTCTCTATTATTTTTGTATTTTTTTTTTTAAAAAAAAAACTCATTATTAAAAACAAATTGTTGAATATATACAACTAAATTAGAGACTTTCTATTTTTATTTTATTTTTGGATATATACAACTAAATTTAGATCTCCTCTATTTTTTTATTTTGTATCTTTTTTTATTTTGTATTTGTTTTTTTTTTCATTCAATTAGAATTTCTCTAATTTTTTTTATTGTAGAAACTCTAATATTATTTTTTTTGTAAAATTTCTAATATTATATATTTTTTATAATTCAAATATTATATTTTTAATGAAGACAAACTTATTTAATTCGCGATTAAATATTATATATTTTCTATACAAAAACTATGTGAATACTTCGTCTAAATTTTGTTTGGACATGTATCTATTATCCAATCATTAAATTACATGTTTTATTTCTATATTAATTTGTTTTAAAATAAATTCAAATCATATTTTATATTTTTTTATGGGGATCACTCATTCAAAATTTTATCTAGCACGATAAAAGGTGATCCCCGTGATGAAAAGTGTCTATAGATGGTAGTGAGAGCTGAGCTCGAGAATTTTAGTATAAATTGATGAAGAAAAAATAAAATCATATTTCATATCCTTATATAATTAGTCGCACCTTACCGAAAAGGAAAAAAATAATTAGATCGCACATATTTGTAACCTAAAGATCATAAAATGAAAATTGTTTCTCTGTGATATGGTGACATTTTTTATTTTTTTTTAGAATATGAATGAGATCAAAGAATTTTGATATTTATTAAAAGCTTAATATAGAATTAACAACTATTATTTTGTTGATGAGTCTCTATAAAGTCATATAATGGGGATGATATCTTTATAAAACTTAAAATAAATCTCTAAAATAAAGTAACTTCTTAATAAACAATCAAGATTTATAATTTTTTGGATTATAAAGAAATATTAATTATAATGTTATTGTCTAAATTATAACTTTAATTGTTTATATAATCAATTAGAATTTTAAATTTTTTACAATTCAAATATTTAAATTTCCATAAACATTCATTCGAACCTTTTTAGAGATGTTAATTTATCCATGTGAGTGGAGATCTTACATTTTCCCATTTGACGCTGATGTGTGGAGATTGTTTCTTTTGACAAAAAAAGTTTGAGAATAGAAGCGAGATTAAAATAGTTTGATATTCATTAAAAAATAATATATAATCAACAACTATTTTTGTTGTTGATGGAGCCTATAGATATCTGAAACGGAGACGGAGGAGAGATATAAATAGAAAGAGAATCTCTCAGTGCTATAGAATGAGAAACAAGATGCGCGTCTCATCGCACCATTAAAAAAGTTTGAGAGGATATCTTAGTGGCGTAGAATGGAAAACGGGGAGCACTTACCATCGCACTATTAAAAAAATTTGAGAATCGAGAGAGAGAGAGAGAGAGAGAGAGAGAGAGAGAGAGAGAGAGAGAGAGAGAGAGAGAGAGCCTTTTAGTGGTGTAGAATGAGAAACATGGTGCACTTTTCACCGCACTTTTATCGGATGTCCCCAAATTGGAACGATACAGAAATCCTGACTAATTAATATTTGTATTCTAACTGCGGGAGTTATCCTCATTTTATGTTCAACGCACTCTCATTAGAATTACTTCAAACTGATGAAATCCTTGGGAAACCAAAAATATATCGGAATCTTTTATATAATTTCAATTTTAAACTTTCCATAAACCTTCGTTCAACATTTTTAAGGATGTTAATTTATCAATGTAAGTACACCGGGGAATTGATTGAACATATACTTGAATCCCAATGAACATAGTTCGATTCTCACGTAAGTAAAAAACTCTATAGAGAGGGGAGTGGAGAAGATCGTGAGGTACAGTGTCGGACTGCGCACTATATAAGAGAAGAAATCCGGAATGTTACACATGGTATATTTTAATTTTATGGAAACTCATGCTCCCAAAAAATCTCCAAAGACATGAAAAATCAGAACATACTTTCATTTGAAAATATAATCAACAGTCAAAGTAGATTGACATATATTTATTTGAAATATAATAGAATTTATAATTATTTTATATTTATAGTCTTAGGGATGAAAACGGAAGAAAGAATCTCATAATAGTGTAGAACGGAAAGCAAATGAATAGTCTTTATCACGCTCTACCATGTAACATTCTAAAACATGTATGATGCAAAAATTATCTTTAATTCATCGTAGAATTTAAAAACAAATTTCTCAAATAATATTTTAAAATAAATATCTCAATAATATTAAAAAAGAAAATAATCTCATGAATTTCACCCGTTAAGATACTAGTAATTTTAGATTTGCAATCTAGAGGAAGCTCGCTTAATAATCATTTATTTTTAGTCAAGTGAAATGTTGAACGCCACATTCGAATTAAAATTGAAGACAACCTTAGAATTGTAAAATTCATTTCCAATTTTCTTATTTTATTTTATTAATTGTAAATATAGTTTTAATAACATTTATGACATTGTAATTTTGAGGCTGAGTAAATAAATCAATTGGTTTCAGCAGACAGCAAGTACGTTAAAAGAGTTAAGAAGTAAAAAATAAAGTTTAAGTAAAGTTTCTTTATTTTTTGTAAACGATAAAAGTTAGTAATAATTGTTTGAATAATACTAACATTAATAATTATTACTTTTGTTTAAAAATAAATAAATAAATGGAATTGTAATGTTGCTTTGGAAAAGTTTCGGAGCTTCATTTATGGGATAAAGCTGGCTAGAAGTTTATAATTCAAACATGCCATTTTTAAAATTGATTTTCTATAATACTAGTCTTTTTTAGGTATTTCTATAATAGTCTAAATTCTATATTTTCTCTATAAGCTCTTTGAAGTCCTTCAATTTCTCAACATATATGTTTGAAGGTGAGGTATATTCTAGTCATTTATAATTTAGAGGTATATTTATCCATTAATTAATAAGAACAAACCATATAAATAGAAATTACATGTGGTACATAAAAGTTGGTTATAAGTTAGTTGTGGATACCACATGTAAATTTACTTATGTATTTATTCTCATTGAGTAATGAATAAAAGCCTCCAAATTATGAAGAAGTAATTTAGAAAAAACCTTAAAAAAAAAAAAAACATTTTAGCTTACTTATGTGTTTGAAGCATTTTGTTTTAGCTTGCTCTTTGAGAAGCAAATTCACGCGTTGATGGTTTAGGGTGCATTTGTTTTGGAACTTTTTAAGAAAAAGTATATTTTTTTTAAAAAAAAAATTCATTTTATAATTTTGATATTGTTTGTTATAGGTTTTTTTAAAAATTATTTTTTGAAAAAAATCATTTTTAGAGCTCGTTTGATCTAGCTTATTTTTGAGCTTATGAAAACAGTTTCTCTAATATAAATTAGATTTTATACTATTTTATAAATTTTCAAACTATTGAAAATTGAATTTTTATAAATTATTTTATAATAAACTATTTTGACAAACTTATAATAATACATAAAAATTGCATAAACCGTTTATATAAGCTCAAAAATAAGCTAGGCCAAACGAGCCCTTAATCTCAAAATGAAAAGTTATTTCTAATAGTTTTTTGGCTTAAATACACTTTTGGTCCCCCTATTTTAAAAATTTTGAACTTTAGATTTTTCGGCCGATTTTAGATTTTTCGGCCGATTTCAGGTTTTTCGGCCGATTTTAGGTTTTTTTGCCGATTTTAGATTTTTCGGTCGATTTCAAGTTTTTCAGCCGATTTTAGATTTTTCGGCCAATTTTAGATTTTTCAGGTTTTTCGACCGATTTTAGATTTTTCAGGTTTTTCGGCCGATTTTCAGTTTTTTAGGTTTTTCAGCCAATTTAGATTTTTCGGTCGATTTCAGGTTTTTCGGCCGATTTTAGATTTTTCGGCCGATTTTAGGTTTTTCGACCGCTTTTAGATTATTTAGGGTTTTTCGGCCGATTTTATATTTTTAGGTTTTTCGGCCAATTTTAGATTTTTCGGTCGATTTTAGATTTTTCGGCCGATTTTAGGTTTTTCCGATTTTTCGGCCGATTTTCGATTTTTTAGGTTTTTCGGCTAATTTTAGATTTTTCGGCCGATTTTAGGTTTTTCGACCGATTTTTAATTTTTTAAGTTTTTTGCCCGATTTTAGGTTTTTCGGCTGATTTTAGTTTTTTATGCTGATTTTAGATTTTTGATCAATTAGTAATTTTTAAAAGTATATAGAGAAGATGAATTTCAAATTCTTAGTTTTTAGGTATCATTTGAAATTCCCTAAATTTAGTTTAAACAAAATCCTCTACAAATTCCCTTCATTTTTAAAATTCTCCAAATTAATTATCCAAACAAGAAAATTTGGATTAAAGTATTTGAATTCCCTCAAAAAATTACATTACCTCAAAACATTCCCTCATCCGAACACACTCTAAGATTTTCATATCAAGTATTTCTTCTTTCATATTAAAATATAAGTCATTGTAAAAAAAATTATCAAATTATAAATTGTTTTACATTATCAATGAAATATTTAATACTTTTTTTTTTCTATTATATCGTTAACTTGTTATTTCTTTTTCTTTTTTTAATTCTATTATTTATTTTTTATATACGATTAATGAATGTCAATTTCATAAATTAACTCATAATATCTCTTTTCCATAAAATATTAATTACATTTCTTAATTTGTCTAATATGGTCAAAACGACTTATATTGCGGTACGAAGCGAGTATGTATTAAAGTATGGGTCATGTTAACTTGTGCTCTAAGAGCACATGATAATGTATCTTTATATGGAAATTTTGCATTTAATAAGCTAAGAAATTTAATATGGTATTTAAGTCATAAAATTATTACATTTATTGGTCTAGTCTTTTTAGTTGGACTCTTCTTAAGTGCTAAGTCCTAACAATTGGTTCTTTATTGATAACCTAACCCCAAAAAGTCTAACAATGGGAGAACCTCATGCGACCATCTCCAATGATTAGTATCCATTTTTTAAGAATCAGTACCTAATAGGTACTTATATTGGAGCAAAATGCAAATTAGTACCTAATAGGTATTGGTGCTACAATAAGCAATGGTACCTATATTGCTTTTATGGGACCTATTTACAAAGATGTTTAATTATTGGTAAAGTGTGTTATTTATAGGACCTATTTAAAATTTTTTAAGAGGTATTTGGTTGGAGTGATGTGTACATGTAGGGTCGATTTAAGTACTAAAATATGGCAGGTTCCATTGTGGATGCTCCGACTTTCTTTTTTAATGAAGGAGAACATCATGATTTTTTTTTTTGAATGAAGGAGAACTTCATGACTTAAGTACCACACTAAATACTTTGATATATTTGATGTGATACTCCTAACATTGTCACACCCTCTAAAAGACAAAGTCCACGATGAAGTAACAATATTTGTCACAAGAAAGGGGGGGTTTGAATTGTGACCTTTTAAAATTTTGCTGCAACACTAAAAGATATTAGATAAAATAGTTAATAAAATCACACAGTTAGGAGACCACTGAGAGAACGTTCTCTTAGTACGTTAAGTTGTGAGTGGAGTGTGTGATTTGTGTTTAATTAAAATAAAGACAAATAAAAGAGAGAATCAAACACCAAGGATTTTATCCTGGTTCACCCTCAAATAACAAGGGCTAGTCCAGTCCCCACTTGCGTGAGATTATCCAATAATAATCTAGACCAAGATTACAATCAAACTTCAAACCCTTAACCCAATCCAAGGTTAAGAAACCAATCAGTAAACACCTACTGATTTTAATCTTCACTACTCAATCAATTCTTCCTAATTGACTTGAGTTTACAACTTACAAAAGATGTGAATATGAAATGGATCTTTCAAGCTTATACCAACCTAAACTAGTTAGTATAGCTAAATAAAGTTACACTCAAAATACTCAAAAGATATTTAGATCCTATGTTCTATTTGAGCTTTGAAGTATGAGTGAAAAGAAGAGCTTAGATTGCTTTGTAATTGCAAGTGATAAGATTGTGATTGCTTGTAAAACTCTTGCTCTTCAATGTTGCCTTCTCATGCTATATATAGATAAAGAAGTCATTTGGATATTTGAACTTCAAATATGACAGTTGAGAGTGCCAAGATAGCCGTTGTGAGTGAGGCAAAAAAGTCCAGTCAGATATTGTACTTTCAAGTAGTTCTGGAGACCATTCTCCTGATGGTCTCTATAAGGTACAACTGAGAAGATGTCAAATTTATCCGTTCTTGACAACTGTAATGGGTTGTATTTGATCATATATCCGTTGATAAGTAATAGCCCACATGTAGAAATAGATAGCTACTAGTTTGGATAAGAATGAAGCTTGTATGAACAAAATCTGGGAGACCATTCTCCTGGATGTTGGAGACCATAGGTATTTCATGAGAGAGTAGCGCCTATTTGTTTAAACAAGTTGCTGCAAGCTGTGAGACAGTTGTAACACAGCAAAAACCTAGTAGAGAGGTAACTATTCATGTGTCCTTGCAAGGACGTGTGAATAGTGGCTTGATGGTACTTGTTTCTTCTTGTATTGCCAAGTGTTTGTACTATGATATGATTCAAATATTCTTCTCAAACTAGTACAGCATGTTGTCTATCTCTTATTGGTCTAGATTAAATCTTCAATGATGCTTTTGGAGAACATAAACCCTTTTCAATTATTTGAGACATTGATGTTCTTAACTTTACTCCATGAAGAAGGTTCATTACTCAAAAAATGATTCCTTGCCTTCAATGACTTATTCCAAGCGGTTGTGATACTTTAAATAACTCATATGAAAAGTTCTTTGTTGTCTTGTATCACGTTGACTTAATTTAAGTGTTTATTCAATGCAGCGTGTGTCCAGGAGACCGTTCTGAGATCATTCTCCAGGACAGAATTTGAGATTCTTTTTAACTTGTGAATAAAAGATAGTGATTTTCATTCCTTATATATGTCTTATATAAAATCACTCAAGAGCACTTATTAGATCACAAGATGATCAGAATCTAATTAAAATTTAATTAAGATTATTTGTCATCTTTAAAACATCAAAATAGATTTTGTGTCAACAATCTCCCCCTTTTTGATGATGACAAAAACTTAATTAGATTTTAGATTGTGATTCTAATTAAATAAAAATGAGTAATAATACTTCATGATTTAATCAAAGAACTCCCCCTCAATTTTAGCATTCTATATCAAAACATGATTTTGTGCATATGTAAATTGAGTAAGAAATAAAAGCATAGTTGTTGAATTGAAATGATAGTATCAGAGTTTGATTAATTCAAGGTTTTTAATTTATTGTATTAAGAGAAGATGAGTAAGTTCTAAGCATGCATTTTAATCTACTCATACATAACAAGTTTAAAAATACTTAAACATAGTTCTTCATTCATTCAAGGAGTTCAGAATTAAACTACAACATAGTAGAAGAAGTTTTATGAAACTTCTAATCCTATCTTCAAAAGTTCTGAACTAAACAGCAATAAAACCAACAGCAATAAAAACAGGCAATAAACATTTAATTTTTTGAAAACAAAAACATAAAATTTGATTTCTTCTTCCCTCCTCCTCCCCCTAAAATCTTCAGAATCTCTCCCCCTTTTGTCATCAGCAAAAAGGCACCTGGGGAGGTATCTCAACTCAACTACTGTGGGATAGTAGGAGAGGAGTCATCTGAGCTTATGGAGGCATCAAACTTTGGCAATTCCTGAGCTGGTGGAGCAGGATTAAATGGTGGTGGATTGACACGCATAACAGGACAAAATTCTTCAACTAGCCAAGTTCTGAAAACTTCATGTTCCTTCAGCATATAAGTCATCATGGTATTTTGAATACTCATGGTTTCAAACAGCTTGGCCATATCCTTCCTAGTCCTAGAGATATCTTTCTCAAATTTGGATCTCTTAGGTGGCCTTATGTCATGAAGAGATATGTTGTCAAAGCAGTGAGAGGCAACATGATCATTGACAGGAGGATTGGTGCAAAAGGAATTGAGAGATGCAAAATTCTGAGGGAATGAAGGTAATGATGTCCCTGCATCTGTGAAGATTGGCTGTGGCATTTGAGGAAAACTGGGAAGAGGGGTTCTGATTAAAGATCTTAAAAACTCAGAGCTTTGAAATGATTCAAAAGCAGATTGTGGTGAAATTGTTAGATTAGGAAACATGGTGGTGTTAACAGGATTATTTATGGTTGACAAATTGTCAAGTAACACAGTGGTGAACTTATTGACAGAGCTATCTATGGTGGAACCTAAAACATGATCAAATTCTAAGGAAACAGAAGGATTTTGAGGAGGAACTTGGTTACCTTCTTCAAGAATTTCTTTGCCTTTTGCAGTTGTTGCAGAGGCAGGGAGAATGGTCTTTGAATGGTCTCTAGTTGTGGTTACAACCTCAACTAGAAGCTCTAGGTTGTCCATAAAGGCTTCTTGATCCTCAAAAACTTCTCTTTTCCTTTTAGTTCCTTGTTCATTAATAGTGTGATCTTCAAAATCAACTGGATGTTTCATCCTTCCAACATTTTTCAAAGAGAAGGTAGTTGATGAGTTCAGACCTTGTTCACCTCCAAAATCAACCTTGAAGTGTTGAAACACTTTTGTCAGAAACATCCCATAGGGTAGAGTGACTTTCCTAGATCCATTTTCAATGGTGTAGATCATGTGTTGGATAAGGACATAGGGTAGGTTTAGCTTGATCCCTTTTGACATGTGATAGATCATCATCATGTCATTTTCGGTTACCTTGTCCTTGCTACCTTTTCTGGGGAATATGGAGTGAAGACACATATTGTGAAGCATCTTGAATTCATGTTTGAGGTTAGAGGAGTATGGTGGTTTTGAAAAGTCAGTGTTGGGTTCAAACAGGTCACTCATGAGGTTCTTCTTCTCTATGTCTATCAGACCAAACCATGAAGATCCATAGATCTTGTTTCCTTCAGTGGGAAGGTTGAGGAGTTCTCCAAGTAGCTCTTCTGTGATTCTAATCTTTTTCCCTTTGATTTCAGAGATGACTTGGTTTCTTTCTGAGGAAATTGAGGCATTGAAGTAGAAGGCTTTGATTAAGGAGGGATAGTGAGTTTCTCTCATGGTAAAAAGATGAGTCCAACCAAGAGGATTTGTGTATTTGGTCAAGTCATGATTGGTGTTTATGAGTTCATCAAAGTTATAAACTCGGAAGAACAGGTTTATTTTTAGCAAATTTCTCAAAACTTTCCAAATGAGTTTAAAGAATCAGAGGGGTGGATTTTTTGAGTTGTTTGATAGGAATATCATCACTGTCAGGTGTTTTAGGTTTCTTGGAGGACATTGGCTTAGGTTTTGAGACAGAGCTTTTTCTGGAGTAAGTGGAGATTGGAGCAGATTTTGGTGAATCTGAGGAATCTCCTTCATCAGAAATTTCATAAACATTGGTGTCAATGGCAAATTTTCTTCCTCCACCAGAGGCAATCCTATTTGATCTACGAATTTTTTAAGAATCAAAAGTTTTGACCTTTTTTGCTTTATGAGAAATAGAGGAGTTTTAGTAACTGTTTTGGCTTGGGAAGGTGGTGGTGTGACAGTTATATTTTCTGGAGTGATTGTGGTGTTAATGTTGATTTGGGAACATTGAATGGGTTCAACATTGTGAGAAACGGTTACAGTTGTGATAGGAACAGTACTAACAGGGATTGGGATTGTTCCAATGTAGATTTGGCTAATCTCAAGGGTTTTGACTGGAGTTTGATTTGCATGTTCAGGAAGTTGAACATTTAGAGCACGAGGTTGGGTTTCAAAATCATTGTAATGATCTGAGAGAGACTTGTAGGAAGAGTTGGAAGAGGTTTGTTTACCTGAGGAGTTTAGAGGTGAAGTAGCAGAGGGTGGTGAAGAGAAACGAGTGGATGATGAGGATGATGAGGTTTCCCTTCTGTATTTGTTTTCCGGCATTTTTGTTCTTGCCATTTTTGTGAGAGAAGAGGAGAAGAACGAGGGTTTGAATATGAACAGTGAAAGAGGAAAGTTATTTTGTGAATAGTGAGAGAGTTTGAAGTTTTTACGGAGAGAGAGATATTGGGTGAAGTGAAGAGAAAATTGTGTTTTTGTCTTGAGTAAATAAAGAAAGAAGATTTGAGAGAGTGTATGGAGAATAGGAAAGGTTTGGGATAGGTTAGGTGTAGGTTAGTGCTCATAGTACTATCAAGTTGTACTTTGGGAAGAGCATTAGAAATAATTGTAATAATGAGGTGAGAAGGAGTTGTGCCAGCGTGAAAAAAATTTAAGGGAGAGGAAGAGTTCTGAATTTTGATAATTTTTTATTAAAAGAAATAATAAGATAATATATTTTAATTAAATAAGGAGGTTATGCTCGTTAGTGAGAGATCGTTCTTTCAACGGTCTCCAAGCTTTTTAGATTTTGATCAACAATGGTCAGTTGGGATTTTTAATAATTTTTAAGTTTTCTTTAATGAAGTTAAATCTATCTTCAACTAAAGGTTTTGTAAAAATATCAGCTAATTGATACTCAGTATCCACAAACACTAATTCAACATCTTTTTTGCAAACATGATCACAAATGAAATGATGCTTAATTTCAATATGTTTTGATCTAGAATGTTGAATGGGGTTTTTTGACAAATTTATAGCACTAGTATTATCACAGAGAATTTGAATGTTTGTGTACCTTAATGAAAAGTCTTCAAGTTGGTTTTTGATCCATATCACTTGAGAACAACAATTTGCAGCTGATACATATTCTACTTCAGTTGTTGATAGTGCTATGGTGTTTTGCTTTCTACAGCACCAACTAACAAGAGCTTCACCAAGAAATTGACATGCTCCACTTGTGCTTTTTCTTTCTAATTTATCTCCAGCATAGTCAGCATCACAGTATGCTTTCAAATCAAAATTTAATCCCTTTTTGTACCAAAGACCAACATCAGGGGTTCCCACCAAGTATCTGAATATTCTTTTGACTGCAGTGAGGTGTGATTCTCTTGGGGAAGTTTGAAATCTAGCACATAGACCAACTGAGAAGACAATGTCAGGTCTGCTAGCAGTTAAATATAGAAGTGATCCAATCATCCCTCTATACTCCTTTTCAGATACCTGTTTGCCATTTTCATCTTTGTCCAAACTAATTGAAGGATGCATGGGAGTAGTCATGATTTTTGCTTCATTCATCTTATATTTTTTAAGGAGATCTTTAACATATTTTTCTTGACTAATGAAGATTCCATTCTCTTGTTGCTTGATTTGCAAGCCAAGAAAGAATCTGAGTTCTCCCATCATACTCATTTCAAATTCACTTTGCATAAGGCTTGAGAATTCCTCACACATTTTTTCATTTGTAGCACCAAATATAATATCATCAACATATACTTGAACTATTAGTAGATCTTCATTATTAGTTTTTCTAAAAAGAGTGGTATCAATTTTTCCTCTAGAAAAACCATTTTCAAGCAAAAATGTGCTCAATCTTTCATACCAAGCTCTAGGGGCTTGCTTAAGTCCATGGAGAGCTTTGGTTAGTTTAAAAACATGATTTGGTTTTTGTTCATCCTTAAAACCAGGAGGTTGATGTACATAAACTTCCTCATTTAGGAAACCATTTAAAAATGCACTTTTGACATCCATTTGAAAAAGTTTAAAACATTTATGAGATGCATATGCAAGTAAAATTCTAATTGCTTCTAACCTTGCTACAGGTGCAAAAGTTTCATCATTGTCTATACCTTCTTGTTGATTGTAGCCTTGTGCAACAAGTCTTGCCTTGTTTCTTATCACCTTACCATCTTCATCAAGTTTATTTCTAAAAACCCATCTGGTACCAATAATGGAATGATCTTGTGGATATGGCACCAGTTTCCAGACTTCATTTTTCTCAAATTGTAGCAATTCTTCTTTCATGGCATCAATCCATGATTCATCTATGATTGCTTCATCAATTGTCTTTGGTTCAATTTGAGAAATCATTGCTAGATTATTTTCTGTAGCTTGAAAGGATCTTCTTGTTCTTACACCATCTGTGGTATCTCCTATAATTTGTTCTTGAGGATGATATCCTACTGTCCTCCAAGTTTTAGGAGGTTCTTGAGAAGGAGTTGAGATATCTTCAGTTTGATCTTTTACAGGAGGTTGTTCTTCTTCTTCATCAATTATAGTTTGACTAGGTAGATCCTCAAATTCATCAAATTTAACATGCATACTTTCTTCTAAGGATTTTGATGTTAAATTGTAAACTCTATATGCTTTAGAGGTTAGAGAATATCCTAAGAATATACTCTTATCTGATCTAGCATCAAATTTTCCTAAGTTTTCTTTGGTGTTCAAAATGTAGCAGTAACATCCAAAGATATGAAAATAAGATATGTTTGGTTTTTTATCATTAAGTAGTTCATAAGGAGTTTTATTCAAAAAATTTCTTATAGTGCATCTATTTAAAATGTAGCATGCAGTATTGATTGCCTCAGCCCAAAAATATTTCTCAACATTTGATTCATCAATCATTGTTCTGGCCATTTCCTGTAGGGTTCTATTTTTCCTCTCAACAACTCCATTTTGTTGAGGAGTTCTTGGACAAGAGAAATTATGAGAAATGCCACTTTCATTAAAGAAGGATTCAAATTGATAATTTTCAAATTCCCCACCATGATCACTTCTCACAGATATGATGTTTGTTTCTTTTTCATTTTGAATCCTCTTACAGAAAGTTTTAAATGATTCAAAAGATTCATCTTTGTGTTTTAGAAAAAGAACCCAGGTGAATCTTGAGTAATCATCTACAATGACAAAACCATAATTTTTCCCTCCTAGACTAGCAGTTTTGACAGGTCCAAATAGATCAATGTGAAGTAGTTCAAGAGGTTTCTTTGTTGAGATGAAATCTTTAGGTTTAAAATTGCTTTTGGTCTGTTTACTCTTGGTACAACTTTCACATAATTTATCTTTGTCAAAACTTATCCTTGGTAATCCTCTAACTAGATCAAGTTGAGAAAGTTTTGTCATTGTTCTCATGCTTATATGTCCTGCTCTTTTGTGCCAGATCCATTTGTCTTTTTCAAGAGACACAAAGCATGATTCAGCAGGCAATTCATCTAAGTATAGAACATACACATTTTTCTTTCTTGATCCATAAAAGTGTATTTTACCAGAAGATGTTTGTTTTATTTCACAAGTTTGAGTTTTGAAAATAACTTCAAGACCATTGTCACAAAGTTGACTAATGCTGATCAAGTTATGTTCAAGACCCTCAACATAATGAACATTTTCAATTTTAGCTGAGTTAATCTTACCAATAATTCATTTACCTTTGATGCTAGCTTTTTCATTGTTTCCAAAAGTGACTGAACCTCCTTCTTTCTTTTCAAATGAGAGAAAGCTATGTCTGTCTCCAGTCATATGCCTTGAGCAACCACTGTCCAAGTACCAAGGCTTTCTCTTGATTGTTAGAAGACATTCCTGCATTTAAGGTTAGTAAGTTTTTTGGTACCCATACTGACTTGGGTCCTTGAGAGTTAGTGTTTCTAGACATTTGTCTGTTTATGTTCCTTGGGACCGTTCAGAGAATGGTCTCTTCTGTGATAAAGTTTTTTTCTTTTGAAACAAAAATATTTAACATGACCATGCTTATGACAGAAGGAGCAAAATAATTTCTTAGTTTGTTTTTCTTTAATAGGCAATAAGTTTTCATATAACTTTTGTTTTTGATGAGTTTTGAAACCTATACCAGATTTGTCAAAAATTCCCTTTTGTGAGCCCATAATGTTTTCAAATGTTTTAGTAGAGGTTACAAATTTGTTTAGATCTTTTTCTAATATGATTACATTTTGTTTTAGACTTGTATTTTCTTTTTGTGGACTATTATCTATAATTTTCTCAGATCTTTCAGATTGTAAAAGTTTTTGTTTTAAAGTTTCAATTTCCTTTTTATACAGATCTCTCTCTTGAGTTATTTTAGTGATCTCATTTTTAAGCTTATTGTTTTCTTCAGTGGTAACTTGACAGTCATATAAGAGATTATCAAAAAGATGTTCAGTTTTTATACAAGAAGAGCAGGGTTCTAGTGTTACCTCTTCTTTATCTGATTTTGACATCAGACAAACATTTGCTTCTTCTTCTTGTGCTTCTGATGAGTCTTCTAGATCATCCCATGTTGCCATCATTGACTTCTTGAAAGGTGGTTTGTTTTGTTTTAGCTTTGGGCAGTCATTTTTGAAGTGTCCAAGTTGATTGCAACCATAACATCTTATCTGGCTCATATCAACTTCAGATTTTGAGGTATTCCTTCTTGCTGGGAATCATCTTTTGAATTGATTTCTTCTCATCATCAGTTGTTGTATTCTTCTTGTTAGAAAGGTTAGTTCTTCTTCATTATCATCTTAAAGCATATCATCATCTTGAACTTCTTCTTTCTTTGATTGCTCTTTAACTTGAGATTCAAGAGCAATCATCTTCTTCTTTTGAGGTCTTTCTTCCTGTAGTATGGCTTCATGAGCCTTAAGAGATCCAATGAAATCTTCTAATTTCATTTCAGCAAGATTTTTGGATTCTGTGATAGCAGTAACAATATGTCTCCAATGTTTTGGAAGACATCTCAGTATTTTTCTAATTCTCTCATGTGAATTGTATTTCTTTCCAAGAGAGTTTAGTTCATTTATGATGATTGTGAATCTTCCATACATTTGATCCACAGTTTCATCTTCCTGCATTTCAAATAGTTCAAATCTTCTTATGCCAATATCTATTCTTGTTTCTTTTATACGACTGGTTCCTTCATGATGAGTTTGAAGAGTGTTCCACATCTCTTGAGCAGTTTTTCATTCCATAATCCTGCCATATTCTTCCCTGCACAAAGCACATTTAATAAATAATTTAGCTTTAGTATTTAGAAGTACCCTATCAGCTTCAGCAGTGAGCCATTCAGCTTGAGGCTTTGGAGTGTTTATGTCTTTGATGCATGGCACATATTCTCCATCTTCTATGACAGACCACATGTGATTGTCTTGAGATCTTAGGAACAATTCCATTTTGTCTTTCCAGTAATAATAGTCATCTCCTTCAAAAAGAGGTGGCCTATTTGAGGATCCTCCTTCATAAATGAATTTTGGAGCTTTTGCCATTACTTCCTTCCTGAATCTTTTCCTCTAGCACTTGTTAGATGCTCAACCTTGAGAGGCAGAGCTCTGATGCCAATTGAAGTAACAATATTTGTCACAAGAAAGGGGGGTTTGAATTGTGACCTTTTAAAATTTTGCTGCAACACTAAAAGATGTTAGATAAAATAGTTAATAAAATCACACAGTTAGGAGACCACTGAGAGAACGTTCTCTTAGTACGTTAAGTTGTGAGTGGAGTGTGTGATTTGTGTTTAATTAAAATAAAGACAAATAAAATCCTGGTTCACCCTCAAATAACAAGGGCTAGTCCAGTCTCCACTTGCGTGAGATTATCCAATAATAATCTAGACCAAGATTACAATCAAACTTCAAACCCTTAACCCAATCCAAGGTTAAGAAACCAATCAGTAAACACCTACTGATTTTAATCTTCACTACTCAATCAATTCTTCCTAATTGACTTGAGTTTACAACTTACAAAAGATGTGAATATGAAATGGATCTTTCAAGCTTATACCAACCTAAACTAGTTAGTATAGCTAAATAAAGTTACACTCAAAATACTCAAAAGATATTTAGATCTTATGTTCTATTTGAGCTTTGAAGTATTGTCGCGGTGATTTTTGGATATCAAGCTATTGATTAGCGTTGAATCACAGTTTTTTATATTCACCACCGATCTTTTATTTTTCCAAGGAAAAGGGAAAAAGTTCGAAATAACCCTAATTATTAAGAGATTAAAGGTTCGGGGGTTAGTTACGTAAAGGGAAGGTATTAGCACCCTAAACGTCTATAGTACTCTATAGGAACCTCTTGTTTTATTTTACTTTTGTGCTAAAATTAATTTGCTTATTATAAAATATGTACATAAATAAAAGTTTAAAGTGATAATTGAAAAAAATAAAAAAAAAATAAAAAAAAAAAAGAGAAAAAATATTTTTGTTATTTTTATTGACTTGGGAAGACATATAGTCTTTTGCATTACGTACCCGAGGGATCAAAATCACCGTAGTTCGGGGTAAAAATTGAAAAGTGTTTGTTTGATGTTTTTTAATTTTGAAAATATTTTAAAATAAAAAGCCAAGTGGCAAAAAGAGTTTTTTGAATGTGTTTTTTTATTTTTGATAAAAAAGAGTTTGATATATTTACATGAATTAAATATTTATTATGAAAAGGGTTTTGATAAATTCTCTAGGCGAGAGTCGAGGTTTTTTAATAAAAGAGATTCTTTTTTTGAAAATGATTTTTGAGATATTTGAATGTTTTTTGGTTTTTGACTAATTAATTAAAATAAACTAAATACGACAAACTAAACTAGGCATGGTTAAATAAAACTAACGCGAGAGTTTTCATAACGATGTTGAATCGAAATGAAACTCCTCTTTTCCTTGGAATTTCTACGCTAATATTTGTTGTGTTTTCGTTTTTGACATAAAACAATAAATAAATAAAAATGCATGCTATGCGGACTTCTCATTTATATTTACAATGATTCCTAAATACATTTTAAATCATGATAATTAAATAAAGCAATTAAAATAAACAAAAAGCAATGTATAGTAAAAATGCAAGAAGAAAAATAAATAAGACAAAAAGGGTAAAAAGAGTAAAATAGGGGTGCACTAGCAAAACATGGACCAAAACCCAAGTCCAATACCTGCAAAAAAGAGATTAGTTTCACAAAAACAAAGACAGTGAATCTGGTCCGTCTGATCAAGATCAAACGTTCCTAATTTAATCACAGGATGGGAATATCTGAGCCGTCCGATGTAGGATCAAAGGCAAGATTGATGAGGGAGCGTGATATTACGATGGGCGTTCCAACACAGGATCCCTAGGCATTATATGTTTGTTATACGATCCACACTTTCATTTACACAAGAATTTTCTCTCTCTTCTCCTAATTCTCTCTCTCGGTTCTTTCCCTTTCTCTCTCCATATTCATCAAAATCAAGAACACATGGATGTGTTCTTCATGGGAACCCAGAAACCGGTTGAATTCCGGTGGTGGTGCGGCGGCGCCACCACCGGAAAAAAATTCCTTTTTTGGAAAAAAAAAACTATTTTTCCGAATCCTCTTTCGATCTAGAGTTCAAAAATCAACTTAGTTTTTGCAAATAACACTTAAAAAGCTCTAGATCGAATTTTGAAATTTTCGGAGCAAATAATAAAAAAACTACCTTTTTTCTCTGAGTTTCGGAATTGATTCCGTTTTTGGCTTGTGAATGGTTTTGAAAAGCTTTTGGTTTTTTTTTTATGGGTTTGGTGATTGATTTCTGGTTCTGAAGAAGATGATAATTTAGTGATTGGGGGTGATTTGATGATGTTGATTCTGAGAGGAATGGGTTTGTACACTTTTGTTTGATGAAATTTTGTGTGATGAGAAAAAATGGCTCTCTGTGGAATTGTGTTGGGGTTACTGAATTGGCTCCTGGAGAAAATATGTGCGTGGTTCTTGCACTTTGTGAAATGGCTCCCCCTTTCACTGAGAAATTCGTTCTCTTATATGCTGCTTTGCAAGTTTCTCAATCCAGAAAAAATCGAAATTGCATTGATGAGCCAATTAATTTTCTGATTTTGCCTTGACTGGATGATTGAGGAGCGTATGACCGGATTCTGACTTGGACTTGATAAACTTGAACAAACAAAAAAAAAAAAAAATAAAAGATAACAATAATAATAATAAATATTAAAAAAGGAAAATATAAGAATGGGGCGTTGCCCCCCTTTAATTAAAAATAATAGAAGAAAAGAAAAGATAAAATCTAATATTAAAATAGAAGAAAAAATGATAAAATAAAATGGACCAAAAAAAACTAAAAATGAGGTATTTTAAAATACCTCTGCCGAAATTTCGTCAGAAACGACGAAAATATTTTGACTTATTTAGACGATTAAAAAAGAAAAATGGTCAAAAAATGGGGTGTGACAAGTATGAGTGAAAAGAAGAGCTTAGATTGCTTTGTAATTGCAAGTGATAAGATTGTGATTGCTTGTAAAACTCTTGCTCTTCAATATTGCATTCTCATGCTATATATAGATAAAGAAGTCCTTTGAATATTTGAACTTCAAATATGACAGTTGAGAGTGCCAAGATAGCCGTTGTAAGTGAGGCAAAAAAGTCCAGTCAGATATTGTACTTTCAAGTAGTTATGGAGACCATTCTCCTGATGGTCTCTATAAGGTACAACTGAAAAGATGTCAGATTTATCCGTTCTTGACAACTGTAATGGGTTGTATCTGATCATATATCCGTTGATAACTAATAGCCCACATGTAGAAATAGATAGCTACTAGTTTGGATAAGAATGAAGCTTGTATGAACAAAATCTGGGAGACCATTCTCCTGGATGTTGGAGACCATAGGTATTTCATGAGAGAGTAGCGCCTATTTGTTTAAACAAGTTGCTGCAAGCTGTGTGAGACAGTTGTAACACAGCAAAAACCTAGTAGAGAGGTAACTATTCATGTGTCCTTGCAAGGACGTGTGAATAGTGGTTTGATGGCACTTGTTTCTTCTTGTATTGCCAAGTGTTTTGTACTATGATATGATTCAAATATTATTCTCAAATTGGTACAGCATGTTGTCTATCTTTTATTGGTCTAGATTAAATCTTCAATGATGCTTTTGGAGAACATAAACCCTTTTCAATTATTTGAGACATTGATGTTCTTAACTTTACTCCATGAAGAAGGTTCATTACTCAAAAAATGATTCCTTGCCTTAAATGACTTATTCCAAACTGTTGTGATACTTTAAATAACTCATATGAAAAGTTCTTTGTTGTCTTGTATCACGTTGACTTAATTTAAGTGTTTATTCAATGCAGCGTGTGTCCAGGAGACCGTTTTGAGATCATTCTCCAGGACAGAATTTGAGATTCTTTTTAACTTGTGAATAAAAGATAGTGATTTTTATTCCTTATATCTAGTGGTGAAAGCGGATCAGAAAAATCCAATTGACGATGATCCAATCCAAACCGAAAAAAAACCAATTTTTTTGGTTCGGTTCTCGGTTCCGTTTTCAAATCCATTGGATTGAACCGAACCAAACCGATACCTATAATAGAATAAATTTTAGCCCATATGTGATAAGCCTATGTCAACATTTAACCGGCCCAACCTTAATATTTGTTAGGATCCTGAATTCAAAAACACGCAACAACCTTAACATTGAATCCAAAAACACATTGTGAACAAACAAACATGCTTTTGATTTAGTTTTGATTTTAGGTTTTCAAAACATGTTTTCAAATAATTTTGAGTTTTGAATTTTTTTCACGGTTGATTAAAATAGCAACCAAACATGCCCTGATTTAGTTTTGATTTTGGGTTTTCAAGTTATATAAACATAATGTCAACAACAAGTATTGTGTTTTTAAATTTTTAAAAAGAGAACACGGTTTTTGCTTGTTTATGTAGGTTTCTTAATCTGACGTGCCTTAAATTTAAGCTTATAACCATGTGAATTTAAGTTTTTGTAAATTTAAGTTTTAATCTTTTTAACTATGTGAATATAAGTTTTTATAAATATAAGGTTTTGAAAATTTTGAGTTTCAAACGCATCAAACTCAATAATGTTAAACATGAGAAAGTGTGTTAAGTGATTCACATTGTCAAATAACCGATTACTCCAAAAGTTTAAGTTGTTATGATAGAGTCACATCAATGATTTTATATTATTTCCTAATATGAGTTTGAATTAAGTTTCTAGATTGTATTTTGTAGTCTGTTTGAAAACTTTGAGTTTCAATATGATGTTATTGTTATGAACTGCGATTCATTTTTTTATTGTGTGTGATGATATTTGATTACATATCGTCGAAAAAATAATAGTAGATAGTAGGAAAAATATTGCAAAACAAAGCATTACAAAACCGACTAAAGTATCCGAACCAAACCGAACCAAACCGATTAGTTTGGTTCGATTTTATTTTTTAGAAACAGGACAAACCGATCCAAACCGAACCAATTGAGTACACATTGGTTCGGACTTTGGATTCATCAAAAACCGATCCAAACTGGTCCAATTACACCCCTACTTATATCTGTCTTATATAAAATCACTCAAGAGCACTTGTTAGATCACAAGATGATCATAATCTAATTAAAATTTAATTAAGATTATTTGTCATCTTTAAAACATCAAAATAGATTTTGTCTCAACACACGACGACTTTCACTTTGTCCGATGGTTTTATTTCGGCGGTTTCACTCAACTATCAATATTCGGTAGAGCACCATAATTCAGCTTATAATTATCAGTTTATGTGACTCAACTTTCAATGAAAGCACAAATTGTTACGACTTAAGCATGTGAAAATTACAACAGAAAAAACTAGTCCAATATAGATAAAAAAAACCTTATAACCTAAATACCACATACTTTGATATACTCAATGTGAAACTCCTAACCGTTAAACATTAAATACATATATTTTTTTCATCCAATCATCAATCTATCAAGTGGCACCAGAGACTATTTTAGTAGTATGTATCGTAATACCAAACATAAAGAAAGTAGTATATTATAGTTTTTATTTTTCAAGAGTGTGTTTTTTTTTACAAGAACTACTTCTCGTGAGTTTGAAAGTTCTAATTTTAACAGAGTGTATTTTTTTATTAACAAAGTTATTATAGTAATGATGAGATGCATTAGATATTAATTTCAAATGACCATAATAAGCCATGCAATAATACAAACAATATCCCAATTACATTACCCAACATCGCACGCCGTTACACAGCCTCCTCCACAATGACACTTTTCATCATTTCCCTCCCTTAGAAATCAGCCCCTTTCCCTCCCATACCAATTCATAGCATCATTAGCACACATCACTCACCAAGTAAGCGAGTGAGAGTGGCAATTCCGTAATATTATCTCGGTCCCACTCCAAACTACAAACAGAGACAACACACCAACCAACAACAACAAAAACAGCCAAGTCTCCTTTCGTTTGTAAAATGTTTTCTACTTTCCTCTGTTTTCGTTTCTCACTTGTTTATTCTATCCGTTGAAACACCACTTCCACTCTTCTCTTTTCTCCTCACCTTTTCAATGCTTAAAACTACAATCAATTTTCACATATCTTACAAAACCTTAGTTCCAATTTCCAAACAACCATTCTTGTTCGGTTCCTCACACAACAATGTCGTCGGAATCCACAGCCACATCAACTTCTCTCATGAGTCTGAAAGTTCTAATTCTAGCAGGAATTTTCCTCATCATCGTTATAATAATCGTGCTTTTGATCTTCCTCTGTTTTCGGAGCAACCGAAGCAGCAACAAACGGAAGCTGCATAGCTCCGGCACAACTCCTCTGGTTTCTAAGGAAATCGCGGTGGTTAAAGAAATTGATCTCACGCGCTCCACTGAACAAACGCGGATTCAGATTCTTGATGAGATGAAGGAGGCGGAGATTAAGGTTGAAATCGGAGAAGTTAGGAAAAGTGACGCGTCAGGTGGTGGGGTCCACATGGAGGAGGATCCAAATATAGGGTGGGGTCGGTGGTATAGTTTGAAGGAAGTGGAAATAGCGACACGTGGATTTGCGGAAGGGAATGTGATTGGTGAAGGAGGGTATGGTGTTGTGTATAGAGGTGTTTTGCAAGATTCTGTCGTGGCAGTGAAGAATCTTCACAACAACAAGTATGTTACTATGTTCTTCATGTTTTATTACTAAGTCAACAAAATTTATTGTATATGTTTCATAATATAGTCCAGATACATGTGACTCAATTGTCTCCTATAAAACATCTTGCTGCACTTGTTCTGTTTCTTCACTTGTTTAATTTGTTTGTGACTTTTATGTGAAAAGAGCTGCAGTTTTCAAAAGTATATCTGAAACTTATATATTCTGTAAATGAAAAATTGGAAATGATTTTGGAGAAATGTGGATTGTGCTTGCTTTGATAGGCGTATTAAGAAAAAGTTTAGCATTTTCCAAAAGTTTATGTAGTTTGTTTCAATTCTTCCTTGGTTATTTTTATTTTGGGGTGTGTAGCAAATTAGTAGTCATTCAAATTGTGGCCACCTATCAAAATAGTAACTAAATGTTATAAATTTACAAATACATCTATGGAATCGTATCGTGTTAGACAAACTGATTCATTCATCTATTAACTTGTATCGTTAGAGGCTATGACATGCCACATAAAATGAGCATGTTGTCTTTTCTATGAATCTCACTTCAATGTTGTGCCGTAAATTTGACTGAAGCGTTACAATTTTAAAGATGCATTTACAAATCGAAAAAGTTTGGAGATTAAGGATACTCACAATTTCGATGATCAATTTACCTATTTATTCTTCTATTTTGACCTAGGCAGTATTGCTTTTTTCTTTACCTTTACTTTGGGTTGAGCCCTCCTCATGTGCTTAAAAATCCTAACATAATGCAACTCAGCACTTTAAAACTGTTCTGTCCCATGCCTATCCTATTGAAAATTCATGTGGGTTACTGTACCATGATTCTAGGGGTCAAGCAGAGAAGGAGTTTAAGGTGGAGGTTGAAGCCATTGGCAAAGTAAGGCATAAGAATTTAGTTCGTTTAGTAGGATATTGTGCAGAAGGTGCTCGAAGGTACTATTCTATTTACAAGGCTGTTATTCTTTTGACTACATGATGAAAATTTGGAATTCCTCTAAATTCTTTCATTGATGCTTTTACTGATAATTCAGGATGCTTGTTTATGAATATGTTGAGAACGGAAACTTGGAGCAATGGCTGCATGGTAATGTAGGACCAGTTAGCCCCTTGACATGGGATATTCGAATGAAGATTGCCATTGGAACTGCGAAAGGGTGCGTAATTTAATGTTTATTGAATTTTTATGTCAAGGATCACTTGATTTCCTTTAAATGGATTATGTAATGTTTGTCAAGTGTAATATATATGTGCCATACTTTCTCTAACCAAAGTTACCATGATCCATGATGATTGTTCGATTTATTTAATGATCATGAAAATTTTAATGCTTCTACATTATATATGAAACAGGCTAAGCTATTTGCATGAAGGCTTAGAACCCAAAGTTGTGCACCGAGATATAAAATCAAGTAACATCCTTTTGGACAAAAACTGGAATGCCAAAGTTTCGGATTTTGGACTTGCCAAGCTCTTAGGATCTGAGAAAACCCATGTAACCACACGTGTAATGGGAACATTTGGGTAATTAGTTCTTTCTGAAGAATCTGAGTTTATTTTCAACTTCTATTCTTATAAAAAAGTGGATGTGATAATTATTGTTAGCACTAAATTTCTGCAGATATGTTTCGCCTGAGTATGCAAGCACAGGTATGCTTAATGAGCGTAGCGATGTTTATAGTTTTGGAGTTCTACTCATGGAAATAATCACAGGAAGAAGCCCTATTGATTATTCAAAACCACCCGGAGAGGTGATTTTAGTTTTGTCCAAATTTTTTTCATTTTTGCATTCCATTCCATGAACACATCGGAGTGATGTCTTACTTGCATATTTGTTTGATTCGTTTCAGATGAATTTGGTTGATTGGTTTAAAGCAAAGGTAGCAAGTCGTTGCAGTGAGGAACTAGTTGATCCTTTGATTGAGATTCCACCTTCTCCTAGATCTCTGAAGCGGGTTTTACTGATTTGCCTACGCTGTATAGACTTGGATGTTATCAAGCGACCGAAGATGGGTCAAATTGTTCATATGCTTGAATCAGATGATTTCCCCTTTCGCTCTGTAAGTACTAAGCTCTCTCATGGTAGAGTATGATCTAAATGAGTTTTGTTCATATATAATGATTATTAGATTTAGAAGTTCTATTTGTGGACCAAAACTCATTTAGACAATGCTATATATAAACATATTTATTAAGCATCGTTTAAATGACCCTTCGGTTTCCATGAATGACCAAGTTTATCTTGTTTAACAGGAGCTACGTACAATTAGGGACAAAGATGCTGCGCCTTCTCAAGCAGATGTTTCCATCAAAGTTCCATATCAAAGAAAGCTTGCAGAACCTGCGGAAAAATCAACACATAGATGATTGGTCTGTAATTGGTTGTGCAACTAAGGTTGTCAAATTTATTTGTTCTTATGATTTTCATTATATTGTGAACAAGGCGTGAGTTATTGTGCATATCGTATTTGTTGTAGTTACTTCCTCTAAGGTCATTACACCATTTGTTGTATTGCTTTATTTTGGGAACCAAGAAGAGAGAGGAGGTTTGTAAATATGTATCTCTATTCTATATCAGTTTTATTTGTGTGCATCTTGAGTCTTGACAGTATTTCTATAAAATTACATAATCCATCTGACATCATTCGATTGAAAACCGAAAAAGTGAGTGCAAAACACAAGATCTCAAGAGAAAATGATGATCAAATACAATTGGAGAAAGACTGCTCCAATATATATAATGCTAAAGTTGTAAGTCAATAGGACCCTCCGCTTTCGGCTTTCTTACACATTCATTACCTATTAGAATTCATAATCATCATGTAACTGCTTCTGTTATCATCCTCCATTATTACCCGAGTTCCATTGACAGAATATGCAATTAAAATGCAACAAGTTGCAATCTCAACATTCAGCAATGAGCTCTGATACATTTGGTGTTGAACCCAAAAATATGAATCATGGTTTTCTTTTATCATGAGTCATGACTTCCCTGCTACTACAATGGCCTGCTTCACTGAATTATGCAGTAAAAGTCTTGGAAGCACTTGTTGCATCTTAAACGTACATAATCCATTAACTTTAATTATCCCTTGTGAATAAAAATGTGACTGTTATATAACTATGAATATGCATGCTTAAGTGGAAGAAAATAGAATATATTGATATTCAATTTAACTACCACCAAATTAATATCAAACCATTTAAATTTTGGGAGTGCAATAACAAAATCAATGCTGAAATCACTGTTTTATAGTTAAGGTTTATAGCCACCCCTCATTAGAAATTACATGAACTATAAATACTTAAATGTACTTAGCTTCTTGACCTTTCTTTCAATAACCATATGAGCTGACATCAATAGAGAATTCAACACATGATCTAGCAGTCAAATATGTGCTTCTAATCATTATTATATACCAAAATATCGTCAAATAGAAGTAACAAGTACTTGCTCAAGGAATTCTTAATTAAAGTATGCATAGTAGTTAGGGGTTTCATTCATCTGAAAGGTAACAAAGTACTCAATACTCATATGTGTTGATATACAGATTTTCAATTGAACATAGAAAATTAGAAACTTCTAATCATTACAAAATTCTTCTATCACTAATATGAGATACAATTAAACTATATTTCCTCCGTACCAAAATATAAGTAAAAAATGATCAACAAAAGTTAATAAATCTGATGTAAAATTTAATTTAGATACATTAACTTTTATTGACCCATTTTGGCTTATATTTTAAAACGGAGGGAATATCAATATAGGCTTCTTTTTTTTCTTCACCACCAGTTGTATCGATATAGAATTTAATCTATCACTATTACTCTAACTTAATTTAAGCCTTAAACTATATAAGTATAATAAAAGTATCTAAATTATACTATGAAATACGCAATTTAATCTTTGCTATTTAGATTGAGATTGATAATAATCAACAACTTAATTAATACATTGATAAATATCAAATCATATAATTTATGGACTGCTATGTTTATATAGTTTAAAAACAAATTAAATTGGTGAGACCTAAATTGTCTTTGGGTGAAATTTATTTATCCAACATCCAAAAACAATTAATCACTTGAATAAATTTATGAATAATACTATAAATTACAGTATTTCTCAAATTTAATATTTTATGCTACGAATGAGTACATCATATTATCCATTTAAAAATGTGCAATAAATATGTGTTTATGAGAAGCCCAGTTACGTAATTACCTATCCATTACTACATGCGCATAACATGACACGTGGCTCCTCCAAAAACCCAACCCCGCGCAAGACACAAAAGATAATAAAGTGCTTTTCCTTCCTTGTTTTTTAAAGCAACAATAATTCCCTTTCCCCATCACTTCATTTTTAATTTCCTAAAAAAAAAAAAACAAATAAAAAATTAACGGCTTCAAAATCTGAACCGGTACCAGATCCGTGTCATTTCATTTCCTCCTCTAATTCATCATGGATGAGAATCTCATTCAGCGATTGGAATCGGCGGTGTCGCGTTTAGAAGCGATATCCACCGGATTCCATCCCTCCACTTCGCCGTCTGACGGTTCCGATGCGGCACTCGATCCATCCATTGTTGCTTACGGCGATCTGATTGATCAATTTCTCGGTAGGGTTTCCAGTGCTGCTGAGATTATTGGTGGACAGGTTTTGGAGGTTACTAATAGGGTGAAGGATGCTTTTGCTGTTCAGAAAGAGCTTTTGATTAAGCTTAAAACTACTCAGGTTGATTTGGTTTTGTTTATTCTGGTGTTGGATTGATTGATTTTTAATTTCGTGTGTCACATTGTGAAGAAATTGGTTCATTCCATGTGATAATGTTGCATTGGGATGTTGATTTTTTGTTGTTGTTGATAATATTTAATTTTAGCCTAATGATGATGGAATTGAATCTATTAATCAGTGAGCTGAATGTGATTGATTGCATGGTTGGCCTTTTTATTTTTTTATAATTTTCTGGGAGTTATATTGGTTCAAATATCTCTTATCGTGTTTATGGATTGAATGACTTATTTAAGCTTATATATTGACATAAGCACGTTTGAAACTGAGAGAACTTATGAAAACAGCTTATGACATTTTCATAAGTTGTTTTTAGTTTATTTCCATACGATTTGCATAATATCTTATGAAAACAAAACAGCTGATAAGATAAAAATTTGATTTTATCTTTTATTATAAAAATAGCTTATACATAAGCGCTTCTGCTATAAGTTGCAAAATAAGTTGTTTATCCAAATAGGCCCTAAATGGACTTTTGGCATGTTTTACTTGTCATTTTTCAAGGATGGAAGTTGGATTTTTGGATGTAACATGATTTGGGGGAAGTCAAATAGATGAATAAAAGAGGAACCAAAGACAAAATATATTTAGTTGTTAGAAAGAATGCAGAATGGACTAATGTACCATAGGTTTTTGATGCAGTTGAGGATTTGGGGTTGCAATCTTTTTGGAAGTTATCCTTTTCTTCTTTCATAATTGTGTAATTTTGCTGTTAAATTTGTGTGTCTCTGAATGCATGTACTACGTTCTTTCAATTTCATTTGGGTTCATTTGTAGGGGGAGAAAAATACGGATAGTGGAAAAATATATGTTGCTTTGATTTTGAAATTGGGTTTGTGTCTTTGTGAGGTGAGGCCATTGTAGATAAATCAGTGATGAAGTGTTAAAAAGTATAATATTACGGATATTTGTATGATTCTAGTGGGTGGAACTGCTAGAATTTATTTTCTACCAGAAATAAAGAAATACGAAATCCTTCTCAGCTGGGAGAATCAACTCTACAGCATCGGAAAATTAGCCAAAGATATTTAGTTTACTACAAATTTTTTTCCCAAATGGCTAGTGCATTTTTTGAAAAAAGAATGTAGTGTTGTGCAGGTAGCTATACTACAGTACTAGGATTACTATATAAGAAATACATGTCTGTTTATGGCCAAGAGAAGTTGAATTTAGTTAGGAGAAAAGAAAGCACATATAATTGCTTCTACTTTAAATTTTTATGTTTCTTTGGAGTATATGTCCTCTCACATGATCATTCCTTGTGCAGAAACCTGACCCTGTCGGGCTTGCTGAATTTCTGAAACCATTGAATGAAGTGATCACAAAAGCTGCCGCATTGACAGAAGGAAGGAGATCTGATTTTTTTAATCACTTGAAGGCTGCTGTTGACAGTCTTTCTGCTCTAGCATGGATTGCATTTACTGGGAAGGGTTGTGGTAGGTGCTTGTTGATTCTTTTCTAGGATGAATCTTTATCTTTTGGTGTCTTATGACTTTTTTTTTTTTTCAAGGTATGAGTATGCCCGTTGCACATGTGGAAGAAAGTTGGCAAATGGCCGAGTTTTATAGCAACAAGGTACTCTTGATGGATGCTACCTGCTTGTTGATTTGTATTGGATAACTTTCATGATGGTCCTTTCTCTGTAGGATGAAAATATGGTGTTCTGTCCAATTGATTTCCTTGACATTTTTATTAATATAAAAGTGTTGTTATATATTTTGCATCAATAATAGTTTCAAATTACTTCGAAATGCATGTCTATCCCCTGCTTGAGTTACATCAGCTTAATGGATGAAAAAAGACATGGATGAGGATCAATAGCCTTAATATTTATATGCTTAGTCTCAATAATTGTGATTTTGAAAACTTGATTTGCAATATGCTTAAGCTAACTTTTTTAAGTACTGAATGCTGTGTCCTGATCTTGCACTAGCTTCCTAGACTTTTCCTTGCATTTTCTTGTCTCACATAGCCTGGTATTTCAGGAGTAAAGGATAATGATATTTCCTTACTTTTATTGTGATGATCAGGTACTTGTAGAGTACAGAAACAAAGACCCAAATCATGTTGAGTGGGTCAAAGCTCTGAAAGAGTTGTATATACCTGGATTGAGGGATTATGTGAAGAGCTTTCATCCATTAGGCCCTGTATGGAGTCAAACAGGAAAAGTAATTGCTCCATCAAAAGCTAATGCTTCTGGTGCACCTTCTGCCCCTCCTCCTCCGCCTGCATCTCTCTTTAGTTCTGAGTCATCTCAGGCTTCATCTTCTAAGCCAAAAGTGGGGATGTCTGCTGTTTTTCAAGAGATTGGCACAAGAGATGTCACAGCAGGTAGGTTATTCTTACTCGGTTACTCTTATATTCTTGATTGAATATGCATAATTTATATAATTATAAACATTACCTAACAGGTCTGAGAAAGGTTACGGATGATATGAAGACTAAGAATCGTACAGATAGATCTGGAATTGTTGGCAGTAGTGTAAAAGAAAGTCAAGCTAGTGCACGTGCAGTTTCTAAAGTAGGACCTCCGAAGTTAGAACTTCAAATGGGCCGCAAGTAGGTTTATACATGCGTTTGTGCTTTAGTTGCTATGATGTATATTAAATTCAATGTCAACAATTTCAATATTCTGTATCCTTAACCTAATTATTCCCTGCTACTGTAGGTGGGTTGTTGAGAATCAAATTGAGCAGAAAAGCTTGATCATTGAAGATTGTGATTCAAAGCAGTCTGTATATGTTTATGGATGTAAAAACTCTGTGTTGCAGATTCAAGGTAGTCATAATTATATTACGTGCTTCTTTCTGTATTTGCTATCCAACTTATCACTTGGTGAAAAAAAGCCACAAATGACCAAATCACTTCACTTCTAAACAATTTTTGCAGGCAAGGTCAACAATATAACTATTGACAATTGCAAAAAGACGGGAGTTGTATTTAAGGTTCGTGAGACGTGATACTTGAGATTTGATAATATTATATAATGAAATCATTTCTTGTAGATGAAAATGCCAATTCATTCTTTTGGTTTTATAATGTAGGATGTTGTTGCAGCTTTTGAGATTGTAAACAGTAATGGGGTTGAGGTTCAATGCCAGGTACCCTGACACCTTCCTCTTGTTTTTTGATTCACAACAATTTATGGCGGTACTGTGTACTGTCTTGCTAATGTTACAATTGATGAGGTGAAAAAGATAAGGATTTAATAATAAATTCAAACTCGATACATCAAATATGATTTACATGAACTTATGCTTGCTTTCACAAATAATAGGGTTCGGCTCCTACAATTTCGGTGGACAACACTTCTGGCTGTCAGATATATCTGAGCAAAGACTCTTTAGAAACATCCATATCTACAGCAAAGTCAAGTGAGATCAATGTATTAGTTCCTAACGCTGAGTCTGATGGTGATTGGGTATGTTTTCACTTTCCATTTCCATATTTTTAATACTGCAAGGTTTGGTTTTACTGTTTTGAATCCTGCAATCTACTAATCCCAAGTTTGGCTCATCCTCTAAACATGAATGCTTTCGATTTCAATAGAGCCTTGCCTCTTTTCCCCCTAATTTCTTGGAGGAAAATTTGATGCCTTAACCATTGAATACTGTGATGCAACTTTGAAGTCTTGCTTCCCAGCTCAATCTGTTAATGCTTTTTCTTAATGCAATTTTGAAGTCTTGTTTCCCACCTCAATCTGTACCATGTGCAATATGAATTTTCTTATCTGTCATACTATGTCTCATATAGTAGTTGTTGGAATCCATCTATTTACAATCTTATTTAGATGATTTAAAATTACACGCGGCTTACTAGCTCAATTCTGGTTAGAAATTAGTGAAATAGGGAATTTAAGCAAATTCCACATTTCAACCTAATCTTATGTTTCAGGTGGAGCATTCTTTACCACAACAGTACATTCATGTATTCAAGGAAGGCCGATTTGAAACAACTCCAGCTTCTCACTCTGGAGGTTAAAATGATTGGCAATTGAGAGTTTCTTATTATTTTACATCATCTTTCCTTGGATTGTTGTGAGAGTGGCTTCAATTTCTTGTTTATCTGATTCATTTACAAATACATTCCTATTTATTTGTTTATCACTTTCTTGCTGGGCTGCCTGTGCTTGTTATTTTTCCGATGGCTTGCGGAACCATTGGAAACATCCATATTTTCTTTTGGGTGTGTGTGTGTGTGAGAGTTTGAATCTGCTTGAGCTTTTTTCTTTTGTTCGATGCATTATGCAATTGAACTAATAGGTTCCAGAATACCCTTACATTTGTCTTGATATCTTGGTTTGATTCTCAAAGTTTTGCATATTTTTGAGGAATGAACAATGATGTACTTGATGCATTCTGAAAATCGTTTGTGCATCTGTTTGAATATATTTACTCCCCACTGTCCTATTTTATATATTTTTTACAATATAAATGTTTCATTTTCTAATATATCTCTGACTATATATTACTATTACTATAAATGTTTTACTATTTTGTTCGTCGTTTCAATGCGACATTCTTCAATTTTTGGTCTTGTCATGATGTTCTCAAATTCACCCTTTTTGTTTTTAATAACAATATTATCCGTCAAAAAAGAACATTGTAATTTAGTGTTATTAAATACCGATAATATGTAAATAAACCATTTATAATAAAATTTCTAAAAGAAACAAAGGAATCTTTGTCATGCATTCTCAAACTCAATAAAAATTGCGTAGGTGATATTTAATTAGGGCTTCATAAAAAAATTTAAGTGATATTCAATTAAAGCTTTTTTATTTATTTTTTATATCTTTTTTTGTATCTTCTTTAACTAATTATTAAAAATAAATTTGTTGGATATATACAATTAAATTTAGAGACTCTTTATTTTGTAGTATCATTATTCTTTTTTTATAATTTATTTTGTATTTGTTTTTTGTCATTCAATTAGAGTTTCTCTGATAATTTATTATCGTAGAAACTCTAATATTATTTTTTTGTATAATTTCTAATATTATATAATTTTTTATAATTCAAATATTATATTTTTAAAAAAGACACTTATATAATCCATGATTAAATATTATTTATTTTATATATAAAAGCTATTTGAACACTTCAGCTAAAATTTTCTTAGACACGTATCTATTATCCAATTATTTAATTACATGTTATATTTTATGTTGATTTGTTTTAAAATAAATTTAAATCATATTTTATAATTTTTTTTATTGGACCACTCATTCAAAATTTTATCTAGCACGATAAAGTGTCTGTTGATGGTAGTGAGAACTAAATTTGAGAATTCTAGTATAAACTGAAGGAAAATTAAAATCATATTTTTTATTCTTATATAATTAGACAAATTTTTTTTTCAAATATGAACGAGATCAAAATATTTTGATATTTATTAACAGCACAATATAAAATTAACAACTATTATTTTGTTGATGAGTCTCTATAGAGTAATCTCTAAAATAAAGTAACTTTTGAACAAACAATCAAGATTTATAATTTTTTGGATTATAAAGATATATTAATTAAAATGACATTGTCTAAATTATAACTTTAATTGATTATAATTTGGGTGATGTTAACATGTGCCCTAAGGGCACATGATAAGCTACCTAAAGATAGAAATGTGCATTTAATGATATAGAGAATTTAATGTTTAGACAATTGAATAATACACAAGTTGTAATAAATTTTTTCCATATTAGTGTTCTTAACATGTGCCCTTAAGGGCACAAGTTAACATTCCCCTTATAATTTATGAGAATTTTTAATTTTTTAACAATTCAAATATATAAATTTTCATAAACATTCATTCAAACATTTTTAGAGACGTTAATTTATCCATGTGAGTGAAGATCCTTATATTTCTCATTTGACGCTGATGTGTGAAGATTGTTTCTTTGTGGTACGATGATAAAAAAAACAGTTTGAGAATATGAGCAAGATTAAAGTAGTTTAATATTCATTAAAACATAATATAGAATCAACAATTATATTTTTGTTGATGGAGCCTCTATAGATACCTAAAACGGAGACGAACAAAAGATATAAATAAAGAGAGAATCTCTCAGTGGTGTAGAATGGAAAACTGAGTGCACTTTCCATCATACTATTAAAAAAGGGTTGAGAGAGAAAGAGAGGGAGAGTGAGAATCTTTTAATGTTGTCGAATGGGAAACATGAAGCACTTTTCACCGCATTATTAAATTAATCTTTAACTAATTAATATTTGTATTCTGATTGCGAGAATTATCCTTATTATTATGAAATCCATGGGAAACCAAAAATATATGGCTTAATTCAACATTTGATCCCGTATGTTTATTTTAAGTTTCAACTTGATTCCTTATGTTTATTTGATCCTGTATGTTTATTCTAGCAAGTGTTTTAAAGTTTGTTTGAAAAAAATAGATGTGTTTGGTAAAAAAAAATCAATAGCTACTTTTTTTTTTCTAAAAGTAAGACTCGTTTGGCCTAGCTTATTTTAGAGCTTATGCAAACGGCTTATGCAATATAAATTATATTTTATGCTAATTTTTAAGTTTAAATTAGTGAAAATTGAATTTTTAGAAGCTATTTTATCATAAACTACCTTGAAAAATTTATAATAATACATAAAAATTGCATAAGCCATTTGCATAAGCTCAAAAATAAGCTAGGCCAAACGGGCCCTAAGTTTCAATCTCTTCTCTTAAAAGCTCTTTTTATTCAATTTTGTACATCGAAAAAAAGTTATTTTTTATAACAAATAACTTTATTAAAAATGTGTTTGACCCAACTTTTCATTTTAAAGAGAATAAAAAGCTAAAAAAAATGGGCCAATCGGGCCCCAAAAACCCCTTGGGAAGCTGATCGCAACAGCGTCAGCCTGCCACCAGAGGAAGGGACAAAAAAGGAATTACATCAAAGCAATGAAAAGGCAAGGAAAGACTAAATCTATGTTTGGCCAGAGTATTTGCTGCTTGATTTACTTCTTTGAATATGTAGCGCCAACGAATCTCCCCATTAATCCGAGATAGCGATGAAATACATGTTTGATTCTTAATAAATAAATAAAATACATGATGTGATTTTAACTCACTCGACTAAGAGAACAAGCAATGCACAAACTGTTCTTTCCCTTCTGATTCATTACAATCAAATGCGAAGCAAAGATTACATCTTTGAGGCACTTGTTATAAATTTCAATGTTTGTTATTTTCATCCTCATACCCAGCTGCCCTTCCTCTCCTTCCTATGACAAATGGTTGTGGGGTGGTGTTCTCATCAGGCATATTCAGACCTTGATAAGTTCGATTTACGAAAAATTCTGCTCCTGACTTAGCATCCCCTTTGATTAGAGTATTGCAGTTGTCCCGTAACTGCAATGCCTTCTCTGTTGTATTGGCTAAAGCAAGATCTTCTCTTTCTTCCTCGACATTTTCTGCTGAGATACAAGAAAACAAATTTAGTTACCTCATGAAACAGACCAATCTTATGCTGTTTATTAGATGTTCTGATATTGTGGAATTAGAATTGAATTGAATGTATTCCGCAAGTGCAACTTATATGGTAAACATTGTGTGGACATTTGATGTGTTGGGGGGCAGGTTCAGATTGACAATACTCCTTTTTTCCGCATTTAATATGTTCGACATATCCAGCCTACTTGAAGTATCATTTTGTTGCTAACATAAGAAGCAAGGAATATAAACTACCTTGACTTTCAAAATCTTCGACATATCCACCCTGTATGAATGAAAACCGTGCTTCTTCCTGGTTTCCGACCTGTACTTGAGGAAGATCAATTAGATCTCCAAATCCCATTACATAGGCTCCTGTCCACTGGCTTCCTCTGGAAATCGATTAAGACAATAGCATCAGAAATTGAGAAATGTATATCATAATTCAAAAGCCTAGAAAAAGTAAGATATGTATTCACATGAACTCGGGTATGGATGTCAATAAAGGTGGAATGTACTAAATCTATCAGAAAAACATGTAGAGAGCAGAAAAATTAACTTTTTTATTTAAAGATATTTGGTTTTATGAAATCTACAAAACTTTAATATCATTGTAGAATAAAGCATGCAGAAGGCAAGACAATGCGTGATTGGTGAATCTAAAGGAAGAAGATTAAGAAACAAATGGTTTTCTACAAAGAATATGAAAGATAAGGAATTTTAATTTTCAACCATTACTGTTCAGAACGGAAACGGCAACCAGATTCGAAGTTTCCACGAAACAGATTTTGACATGTAGGAGTTAACAAGAAAAATTTGCATCTTAGCAGTTCATACAAAGTAAATCAAATAATTTCCAAGCTTACTTCCCGGCAACAAAGAGATAGAATATTTTGATTATTTCCCCTTTTTATAGTTGCAGTTATATCCAAAAACCGTTTATATCCGATTACAACATGTATAAATTTAACAAATTCAAAATAGAGGTCACATGAAAATCTTTGGAATCATTACGAAAGACACTATAAAATAGGTAGGAATCACTGTGACATGGTACCTGTTGAAAGCAATTGTTGCTTCAAAGGGAGTAATAACTGGAGCTAGATACTCTTTGCTATCCAGTAAAGCAGTTTGGGCACAAGAGACATATAGGAATACATCACACTGATGAAAAACAAATTGTTAGTAAACTTTCAGACGAATTAGCAAGTTGAAGTATGTACTAAAATTGAATCAAACTTCACCTCAGGAAAGTTAGCAAGTTTAGCTGGGTTTGGTTTTCCCATAACCAAAGTATAGGCTTTCTTGCCTGCCGCGGTAATAAGCTCCATCATCTGATTAATTATGTGTAGATAACCAGCTGCATCAAAATCCAGTATGTTAAATTAACCCTATTTATGTATCAAATGGACAATACAAATAAATTATTTACTGACAAATCATAACAACAGGCTACGAGATCATTTGCACATTTATCATGAATCAATTACATGAATGGTTTTTAATATATAAAACACATCCCCTCATGCAAGAGCCCTTTCAACTTGAAGCATGGCTAACAAAACATACCAACTCCGAGAGTTCCAACCAAAATCCCGACAATATTAGCATCCTTAGCCCTCTCCACCAGGTAATATCTGCACAGTTCACAACTGAACTTAGTAAATTTCAAAGACATAAGATGGTTAACAAAAGGATAGTATGTTCATATAGGATACATACATACCTACGTTTAAGAATCCTCCTCTGTTGAGACAAGTCCGTCACCATTTGATTTTTAGTTGCATCATACCTGACTAAAACCAACAACACCATTATTAAAACAATATCTAAAAAGAACCTATATCGGAAAAGAAGTAAAGGCGCATTGACACTAAATACATAATGTGAATAAAAAAGTTATTTCAAACAATGTAATAATATCCAGGAGAATGTCTTCCAAAATAAACCCTTTAGATAGAGATACAAGACTAAAAAGATGATATAAGGTTGAATAATTGATACAGTCATTTCATTCAAGATATGTAATGTCCTCATATCATATCATGATAAAAGATACCGCATTGTAAAGCAAAAGAATGGAAGTCAAATTATAAGGTTGAGTAATTGTTATAATCATTTCATGCAAACATGTAAAGAGAATAGTGACAATAAATACATGTTAGGGAAAGTTTCAGCAAAGATAGGAGTAAATTATTAACCTGTTTCACACGCATTGAATGTGAGCACAACATTTGCAAAAGCAGAATTATCTTGTCCAATCCAAAAGAGCGAGTAGTCTTCCATGCTTTGTCCCTCAGGTAATTTCCAAGTCAAACCTCCAATGTTATATGTAGTCCCACTTGCCTCATCAGAACTGGAATTATTACCACAACCACAAGCTTCTTCTTCGATACCATTTAACTTTTTAATATCTTTTGATGGAAACATATATGGAGATGGAACATCGGCAAAGTGAACTTCTGGCTTGAGGTCAGATTTGCAATAAGTTGATGATTCTAACAGTGCTTTTCTAATTTGTTGTATTGAATGTGCATATTCCAACCCAAACAGGACCTACAATTGGAGAACAAATGGTCCAAAAAACATACAAAGTAAGAAAATTTTATTGATAAACTACCCTTAAACTTGTCTAGCCTAAGCTTGCAGAAAAACAAAAAATAATACATATTGCATGCACAAAAGAGTAACTGAGCTTTGTAGAGATGTGAAATTTTCCCTTAATAAATTACATGATAATTCCAGCTATTTTATTTCTATACCATGATAGGCTTGCTATTTGTCAGCGCATATTGTGACATACTTTCAACACAATCAGCTATGCCAATGAAAGCCTTCCCAAAAACAAAAAATGCTGGTAGAGTTGTTGTCCTGTAGAGAGAAAAGAGGGCGTCAGTGGAAGCACGTGAAGTACAAACTCAGCGCATAAACAACATAAAGAATTAAAAGCAATAAATTATAACCACAGAAACTGTAAGGAATTTTGAAAATGAATTGAATCCAAAAGAAGCTTTGTAAATCATGCATTTTCACCATTACAAAATAGATGATGTAATACATGCTATAGCAACAAAAAAAATTCCCACCAAATCATAAACAAATAGTGATGATTATTTCAAGTATATCTCCACACTTCATAACAAGATATGAGAAAAGAAAGATAGATGTGCCCAAATGAAGACTAAAAAAATATGGTGCTCACGGGCTAAAACATGTATGTCCATAATGTATGACACAGTCAGCATTAATGTGTGACGCTCCAACTTCATCAACACAGCAACTGCCATAGGCCGTATCAGCCATGACATACAATCCAATGTTTGTCTCCTCCCCACTTCCTGTAATATCAGATTCTTTCAATGATTGAAGTCTCTTGCGCAGAACAGCGACCACTCTTGTTGAATCCTTTAGGAGATCATCTGGAAACTGAAACTCGCAAAGGAAAATCATTGCAACCAATATAAAGTAACTTCACTTGTTTTGCAAGGAAAATTGATGCATAAAAACCTACAGAATTCAAATTGCATTTGGGGTTTAGGGTAGTGTTGTTGATAAAGACAAAATTTTCCAAGTACTGTATACATCACCTTAAAATTTTACTATTCCTTGTCAATTTTATCTTTTGTAAGTAACTAAACACAAGTCTAGTATCTCATGTATTAAAAGGTTTGAAAGGTTTTGACTTGAGGCTTATTTATTTAAGTTTATCTACTGACATAACCATTTGTAAGATTGTTTGGGAGAGTTTATGGAAACAGTTTATGACAGGCTCATAAACTATTTTCAGCTTATTTCTATAAGCTCTACTTCAGGTTAACTTATGAAAACAACTTATGGCTTATATGAAAACAATTTAATTTAATTTTATCTTTTGCTACAAAAATAGTTTATGGGCCCATTTGAATTGTCTTATCTTTAAGCTAATGCAAAACAGCTTATGCAAATAAATAAGCTTTTATATATTATTCATAAGCTTGTCAAGGTAGTTTATGAAAAGTTAGCTTATGAAGATACAAAAACTTATACACAAGCACTTATCAATCTATTCATCCAAACAGGGAGTAAGCCTATAGTGAAAGAACTTAAAATAAGAGGAAAGGGGACTTACTTGTAAAGCAACTCTGGTGAAATTGTGAGTGCGAATGAAGTCGGAAGTGGCGGCAATATCGTAATTTGATTCAAAATCCATTGCCAAAGGAGAAGAAGATCAATGAAGAAAAGGAAAACTTGTTTCCGGCGATAAATTGAATGTGTTTACCTTTATGTTGTGTGTGTTTGTGCCTCTTCTCTCTCTCTCTCTCTCTCTCACAAACAAAGGAGAGTATTTATATGTTAATAGTTTTTCCAAAAAATACTTTTCTGAACCAGAGAAGTTGGTGGTTGTATAATCTAAAAATGTCTCTGATCAAGATGGCGGAGGTAAGGACATGGAAGAGCAGAGAGTCTGGGAGTTGCGGCGGCGGCTTTGAGCGAGCAAGGAGAATTTCGTTAAAATGTCTCAATTTTATTTTTTAATATTATTTATAGGTTTATTTTAATATATTATTTGAACAATTTAGATTAAAAAAATAAGATAAAATTAAGATAGATTTTGCATGATATATATTAAACAAACTTAAAAGATAGAGTGAGATGAAAAATATTATTATTTCGCTTCTCATTCTACAATATTAAAAGATAAATTATTTATCTCATCTTCATCCCCAGAACTATATAATGACCATTTAAATATAAAATAATTATAAATTTCCTTCTCAAATGAAAATTTAATTAGACTAGGTGCATTTTTAATAGTGGGGTAGAAAGTGTTCTGCGCTTCTCATTCTACACCCGTGAGAAATTTTATCTCTCTCACTATTTATACATTTGTCCCACAGGATAATTTTCATTTTTAATAATATTTATTTGCTTATGTTATTTCTTTTCTTTTGAAGGTTGTATATGTCATTTTTCATTTTATATTATTTTGAATGTTTTCTATATTTTTCTTTCAATTATTTATGATATTGATTTTATTTAATTTACTTGAATATCAAAATATGATATATGTTTAAGGATGTTACATGGGCATAGTGGGGTGAGAAGTACTCTCTCATTCTCCGTTCAACAACACTGCGAGATTCTATCTCTCACGTCTCTACTCTATAGAGACTCCATCAACAAAAAGTAATTGTGAATTTTATATTATTTTTCAAATGAATATTATCATGCTTTGACCATGTTCCTATTCTCAATTTTTTTTTTGTCATTGTACCAGAAAGAAACAATTTTCACGTAATGGAAAAATCTATGTATGAATCTCCACTCACATTGATAAATTAGGATTCCGAAAAAGGATTGAACGAAGATTTAGATAAATCTTAAAAGTGGAATTATAAAAAATATCCATTGAATATAAAAAATTAAAATTATATTAATTTATTTTAGATTTCAATTCCCATAAATTTTTTTCAGTTGGATGTAATATGGTGAAAGTGCGATAAACACAAAATATGAAAAAAATTCATGTAGTCGAAATTCAAATTTTAATATGTAATCTGTTTTTGTATCTTTTATAACTCATTATTAAAAAAAAGTTGTTGGACAACTAAATTAGAGTTCCTCTTTTTTGTTTAGTGTTCTTTGATACTTTTTTTGTCATTCAATTAAAACTTCTCTAATATATATTTTTTATTGTAAATACTTTTTTTGTCTATCAATTTGAATGTAAGAGTATCATTTTTTAAGAAAAAAGAACTAATTAATCATTTTATTTGAAATAAGGATTTAATAACATTATTATCCGTCAAAAAAGAACACTGTAATTTAGTAAGTGTTATTAAATACTGATAATATGTAAATAAATAATTTATAATAAAATTTCTAAAAGAAACAAAGGAATAAAAGACAAATTAGAAGAGCAAACACTGAAACTAAATAAGAAAAAACAACTAAAGATGTTGAAGATTTGGTTGGTGTTACAGCTGTTGGACTTGATATTGGCCGTGTCAATAGAGAATTTGGAGCATAACTTGAATCTAACTTTGATTTAGGATTTGAAGGAGATTGTGCAGGACTTTTGCTATTAGGAACTTCAGTTGGAACCAAATTATCTGCCATATAAAAAATTAAATTAGACTTGAATCAAAGGAAACAAAAGTTGTTATATCTAATTAAGCAAGTTAAATCATCAGTAAAAAAAACATATAATCAAGAAATAGACTAAAAAAAACAATTAAAAAATATAAACAAAATTCACTTACTAGGAGCGGAGGATGGAGAAGCACTAGCAAGAACTACATTATAAACAAATGAAAAAACAGATTTAGCAAGTATCGAACAACATATAAAAAATTATAAACATGTAAATTTAAAATTGAACATAATATTGTATAATAACTTACTTTCGTCAACACATGGTGATGGTACTCCACAAATACTAGGTATTGTGAAAGCCTTTTTAACATAAAATGGCAATTTGTTATCGATTACCATTGGATCACAAATGCAATTATAATAAAAAGTTACATAAAATTCAACGGCCGAACAACAAGAATTATCCGGTTTTGAGGCATCTCCAGAATAATATGATTGACATTCTTCGGGTCTAGTTATTAATGATAAGCAATCTGCATATGATATAGATCTAGACTTTGATGCATTTAATAATGGCATCGTCAGAGTTTGACAATTGAAAATTAATGCAAATAAAATCATAAACATCATGACAAAGTTACCCATCTTCCTTCCTTTACTAAAATTGCTCACTGAATAATAGTTTTTTTTTTTTATGAAATAGGTGCTATATATAGAGTTCTTAAGTAGTGATTAATTAAAACAAACTAAATTATCTTTTTTTAAATAAAAAAAAACAAACAAAATTATATTGTTGATAAAAAAACAAAAAAAAAATATACAAACTAGATTATAGATATCATTGAAATCTAAATTAACTAGCATAAATTTTGAAATAAACATTATATCTCTTTAGAAATTAAGAGATATACTTCACCCATTTAAATTTTATCTTTTTTATTTTAAAGAAATCAATTGAACCCTTTGTAAACCGTTCAAATTTTAAATTTTGATCTTTCTATATAAATTTTTTGAATGACATGCATTTTAAACTACTTTTTTACAATACATGTATTTTAATTTGGTTATTTCGGTTTTTATAATATGCATTTTTTATGAGATGATATTCATATTATTTAAACTTATCCAAATTTCAGTTTTTTTTTTTTTAATAATCTTATGATTTTTTAAGATAAAGATGTTCGATAATTTAGAATAATGTCGGGATTTCGTGGGTAAGTAAAATCTGATAAAAAATTGAACCTCGGCCGGGTTCTTCCAAACGATTCGTTTTAAGACGAACTCATTAATCACTTGAGTTCAATAACTTAATTCATGTTGTATTTTATAAATTAGTAACATGTTTATTTAAATAAGTTTCTTTATAAGAATTTACTTGAACAAGATTGTGTTTGTTACAGTATTTAGTGTCTTTTTTTTTTTATTAATAAAAGTAGTTTGTTAGTTCCCTTATAAAATTACTAACGTCTTGAGAGTCCTTTTTTTTGTTTTATTATATTTCTGTGTCCGTTATTGTAAATAGTGATTTATTTTAAATTGGGTACTATATATATATAGACGCAGTTATCGAGTTCCAATAAAAATATGTTTGTTAATTAATTGATAACTACTAAATCTCCTTTTTAGTTGTGCTTAGTTATTAAGAAAGAAAAGAAAATTGAAAACCAACAAATACAAATATTTTACGTAACAAATACAGGGTTTGGTTATCCTACATAAGCCAAACTTATGTACGCTGCATAAGCAGCCGAAGCCATAACGCAAGCCCAACATAATTACGTCGTACACCCCAGCCCATTCATTCATACACCCCCATCTCATCTTCAATCTTACACGCTCCAATCTTCATCGTTCATCACCATCGCCGTTCATCACCATCGCAGAAATCATCATCACCGTCGCTGATTCCGTCCTTCATCGCCATCACAAAGCTCTTCACCATCGTCCATTTTTCTTTTCAAGAAAAGGATCAAAACCAGCTCACAATATCAAATTGATAGTGAATCTCTTGGAAGCATTCTGTCCTTCAACCACCTAAGAGTAACTAGGAACCAAGGTAAGCAATTTAACCATTTGTTATGTGTTATTCACTCTTCTCACAAACCCACCCCTAATCTTCAATTTTAGATTTGTGTTTGAATTGAATGTGAGTTTCTATTATGTTGGATTTATAGTTACAGTAATAGAATCTTGGTGTTATGTGAATGAATTGCATGTAAAAGGATTTAAGGATTTTAATACTAACTTCATCAATTTAACCCTTTGTTATGTGTTATTCACTTTTCTCACAAACCCACCCCTAATCTTCAATTTTCTATTTGTGTTTGAATTGCATGTGAGTTTCTATAATTGAAACAATTTCTAGGTAAGAAAGAGGGCTAGAAAACAAAGAATAGATTCAATTTGAGACTGGAAATGGTTTTTTCATATGTAATTTAGTTTTTTTTCATATCTAATTTGTTTATGTTGTTAGTTGGAAATGGTTTTGTTGTTGAGTTTGGAAAGTAATTGAATCTGTATAACCCTAATTGAATTGAAAAAAATCAACTGAAAAAATAATTTAAAAATTCTATATGTTAGACGGAAATGGTTTTGTTGATTTGGTTCACTGTATGTGTATTCTGAAACCATTTAGCTGGTAGAATGGTTTCAAAGAGTTGTACTCTGAAACCATTTTGCTGGTAGAATGGTTTTAGATGGTTAATGCTTAATTGTTGCTTCCTAAACCATTTAGCTTGTAGAATGGTTTCAAATAGTTGTACTCTGAAACCATTTTGCTGGTAGAATGGTTTCAGATAGTTGATGCTTAATTGTTGTTTCCTAAACCATTTATTTTACATATATGCAGGTGAGATTAAGAAGACTAGTCGTAGAACAGCTTCATCAATGAATTGGCCAAAGGGAGCTAAAGTTCAGGAAGTAGCAAAGATTATGGATCTCAGAATTGCTTAGAATCTCAATTCCAATTTCAATTCAATCCAAATTCATTCTCACTGTTACAACTTGTTTCTGGAACTCGAACAACACATTTAAATTGATGCAAGACTTGGATAAATTTATGCAAGATCAAGAAAGTTTGAGGGGTTCTCTGTTGCAATGGTTCTCTATTACAAAATACACCATTAGTATTGTTAAATGGTTTCAAGATGTTATATACTAAAACCATTAATATTGTTAAATGGTTTCAAGAATAATGATAGTCTATGTAAATAATATTTATACTTCTGTAAGGTGTTTGTTTATCTATGAGTTCAAGTGACACAATTGATATAAATTTAGAGTTAGTTTCTCTTTAAGACTCTTCGTTTTTTAATCCAATTGACCATTACCATTACTTCTCAGCTTTCAGGGCTTATTTGAAGTATAATTAAATGGTTTAATTATAACAAAACCATTTAGCTGGTATAATGGTTTCAGAGGGTTGTACTCTGAAACCATTTTGCTGGTAGAATGGTTTCAGATAGTTGATGCTTAATTGTTGCTTCATAAACCATTTAGAGGTATGTATAATGTATGGATCACATTATTAGAGAAAAAATATTCAAAATGATACTAGTTTCCTCTCTTTATTTTACATATATGCAGGTGAGATTAAGAAGACTGGTCAAAGAAAAGCTTCATCAATACTAAAGCTCAAGCTCAGGAAGTAACAAAGATTATGGATCTCAGAATTGGAATTTGTTCAGCAATATTCACAAATTTCAACAATTCCAAAGGATAATATGTGTAGAAGGAAACAATATTATACTATAAGAAAATGCTTAAGAAGATAGTTGTTAGGATTGTGATTTGAAGAGTGCATGATAGTTGTTAGAATTGTGATTTTAGTAGTAGTTTCTCTATCGTGTTTGTTATTTTGTTAGCTTCTACCATGCAAGTGTTGATTTGGTGGTTTAAATTATGAATTATGAAGGTCATAATTATAAGAACTACTTATTTTCAACTACTTGAATGTTTGATGAACTATTAGAAGACGTGTTTATGGCGAAAATCGTTAATTATTGAATCTCATGTACCGTCTTTTCTTTTCAAATGAATAGACAGAAAATAAATATTCATATTTAATTTAACATAAATATTATAACTGAAACTATTAGTGTGGCTTAATGGTTTCAATAGTTTTGTATCTGAAACCAAAATAGTCATCTTATGGTTTTCAATAAAATATTCATATTTAATTTAAAATAAATATTATAACCGAAACCATAAATGTGACTTAATGGTTTCACTAGTTTTGTATGTGAAACCAAAGTAGTCCTTTTATGGTTTCCAATAAAACATTCATATTCAATTTAACTTGAATATTATAACTGAAACCATAAGTGTGGCTTAATGATTTCACTGGTTTTATATCTGAAACCAAAGTAGTCCTCTTATGGTTTCCAATAAAATATTCATATTTTATTCAAAATAAATATTATAACTGAAACCATAAGTATAACTTAATGGTTTCACTAGTGTTGTATGTGAAACCAAAGTAGATCTCTTATGGTTTCCAAAATTTTTTTCATGTTTTATTCAAAATAATTGTGCAAACCATAAGAACAAAATTATAATTATAGGTTATTTTCATATTCAGTTCAACTTAAAGACCAATAGTAGTTACTAGTTAGCACAGAAATGAGGATTGTAACATCCATTTTCAATCATTGATTTAGAAAAGAATCGACAATTACAAAAAAGAATCTTTTACATCATAATCTCATTATCATATTCTTCATTTTCTCTTCCTATTCCCCGTTACAATTTGTGTTCTATAAAAATATTATTCTTCTTTACTCTTAATAAAACTAAAGAATACAACAAACTAAGGCCTGCAAACTAAAGAATGCTACTATACCAAAACATTAAGTTTAACCAAAGCTAAACAAACTGAGGCCTACAAACAGAAGCACAAAACTAAATAGCACCAGTTCCTCAACACGGAGATCTCTGAAACCACACCTGCACAGTCACAAACACAAAGTGGTTTAGGATGCAACAATTAACTATCAATTCTCCGAAACCATTCTACCAGCAAAATGGTTTTGAAGTACAACTCTCTGAAACCATTCTTCCAGCAAAATGGTTTAGGTATGATTTTTAACTTAGCAAGAAAGATTTGTAACAAACTCAGTGGATGAGTGTTAATTATGTGCTAAACCTTTAACATTGTAACCTCAACAAAAGAAACAGAAAACTTTTAAACAGATGTACCAACATATATTCCAACAAATTCATATAATAAGCTCAAGTATATGTTAGATTCAAAATAGCTACAAGGTGCACCAGAAAATGTAAACTTGTAAAGATAACAAAAAAGATACTAACATTATGGTGCAGGTAAGTAACATCCATATGTTTCATCTCTGAAAGTATAAGCAGAAGGTTTTAATACTTACATAGAAGGTATACGTACTCTGAATTCTTAGAGACATTAAAACAAACACCTCTTATGGAATGAATTTTCATCAACATGATCCTCTAAATTAAGCAATAATCCAAAATACCTATACCAAAGAAAATTACAACTAAAGCTATACAACTTAAGCTAAATTGAACATTTGAACTAAATTTATTTTTGAAGAGGTTTGAACTAAATTCAATCATAATTGATGGGGTAACAAATCGATTATGTTCATAATTCAAAAATAAATTCAATCATCCTTTAAGAAACAAGAAAACAGATGATTACCTCTTCAAAAATGCAGTACGCCGCCGTTGAATGTGGCCGGAGAAAACGTCGCCGTGCAATTGGCCGGAAAAATTACAAAATCACGATGAAGCACGATCAGAACGATGAGCTTCTGATAACGATGAACAACGAGAGACTGAGGTTGGGAGAGAAAACGTCGCCGTGCAATTGGCCGGAAATATCACGAATTCACAATGGGAACGATGAGCTTGCTTCCTGAGAAATGATTCTGAGAATGATGAAAGAGAAACTGAAATTGAGGGATTGCCTAAGATTATTACACGTGTCTTACTAATCTGATGGCTGTGCTTCACTTATGCACCATGCATAAGGAAATCCTTATGCATAATAACTTTAGCCCTCTTTATATATTGAAACATATATGTTTGTTAATTTTTTTTTTTTATAAAAATATGTTTGCTATGTTTGTTAATTTTTTTTAATAAGAATATGTTTGTTAATTGATAACTACTAATTTTTTTTTATTATGCTTATTTATTAAGAAAGAAAATAAAATTGAAAATCAACTTATGTGTAGAAGTTATTTTTTAACAAATACAAATATTTGAATAAAGTGGAGGGTAAAAGTGACAATAAAAAAAATCTACACCAAAAGTGGTATTCTCTTTAGAGGACCGTTAAATGTTACGAGAGGTTTCACACAAGAATTGCAAGAAAACAACATAACTTTTTTTATAAAAAAAAAAAAAAAAAACTATAACTCCCTATTTTATTGAAAATAATGGGTAGTGGTGGATATAAACAAGGGTGGAGATGTATTCTTACTATTCTTCTCTTTCAAATTTCTTAACAAAAAGCATTTTCCTTCTCTTTATAGATTAATAAAGTAATTTATAGATTAGTAAGTGTGGCTAATGTTAGTATATGTAAGATAGATTAAATAGAAGCATAGATATATATATATATATATATATATATATTAGTATAGATGATGATATATTGATGATGATGATAAATACTTAATCTTTTTTTTTTTGTGGTTAGTTATTAAGAAAAAAATCTTTTTTTATTTGCTAAAAAAAACTGAAAACAAAATTTTGTGTCAAAGTTAGTATTTTTCAACATATACAAATTTTTCCTTTAAAATATATATGGGTCGGGATCAAATGACACCAACTAGTTTGACACCAAATGTTACACCGCTCAATAACGCTTTAACGAAATCAAATTTTATAAAATCCACCGTTGGATTGGAAGATTATATCATATAGATCATTCATGTTAAATTTTATAAAAATCTAAAACTATTTAATATGTTATTAAGACTCGTCAAGATTAACGATAACGATATTCAATAAAAACGCATGAACCGTTAATCTTGACGAGTCTCAATAACATATTAAACGGTTTTAGATTTTTCTAAAATTTAACATGAATGATCTATATGATTCGTTAATCTTGACGAGTCTCAATAACATATTAAATAGTTTTAGATTTTTATAAAATTTAACATGAATGATCTATATGATATAATCTTCCAATCCAATGGTGGATTTTGTAAAATTTGATTTCGTTAAAGCGTTATTTGGCGGTGTAACATTTGGTGTCAAACTAGTTGGTGTCATTTGATCCTGACCCAATATATATACACACACAAATATTTGAATAGAGTAAAGGGCAAAAGTGATAATAAGAAAAGTCTACACCAAAAAGGATATTCTATTTATATATTGGTATAGATTAAATACCGATAATTAGGGGTGGACATTAAAACCAAAAAACTAAATCAAACTTGTAAATTAAACCAAACCAATTAAAACTAAACCTTTTTTTTAAAAAAACCAAATCAAACGGTTTATGTGATAACAATTCAGTTCACCAGATTTTTTTAATAAAAACTAATTGAAAACAAAATCCTAAAATCAACTATAAATCCTAAAGTCAGCCGAAAAACTTAAAATCGGTAAAAAAATCCTAAAATCGAAAATAAACCAAAAAATCGGTCAAAAATCCAAAAAATCGGTCAAAAAACCTAAAATCGGCCAAAAACAATAAAATCAACTATAAATCCTAAAATAGGCCGACAACACAAAAAATCGGCTGAAAAACCTAAAATCAACTATAAAATCTAATATCGGTCGAAAATCCAAAAAATGGTCGAAAACCTTAAAATCGGCCAAAAACCCTAAAATCAACTGTAACACCAAATATCGGCCGAAAATCCAAAAAATCGATCGAAAAACCTAAAATCGGCCAAAAACCCTAAAATCAACTATAAATCCTAAGATCGGCCGAAAAAACTAAAATCGGCCAAAAATCCTAAAATCGACTATAAACCCTAAAATCGGACGAAAATAAAAAATCGACCGAAAAACCTAAAATCGGCAAAAAACCCTAAAATCAACTATAAACCCTAAAATCGGCCGACAAAACAAAAAATCGGCCGAAAAACCTAAAATCAGCCGAAAATCCAAATAATCGGCTGAAAAACCTAAAATTGACCGAAAATCATAAAAATCGACTTTAAAACCTAAAATCGGCCGATAATCCAAAAAATCAGTCGAAAAACCTAAAATCGACCAAAAACCCTGAAATCAACTATAAACCCTAAAATCGGCTGGAAATAAAAAAACGGCCGAATAACCTAAAATCGGCAAAAAAAAACCCCTAAAAACCCTACATTGCTTCCTTCATCTCCCCTTTACGGTACATGTACGGGATCTTGATTTATTTATTTTTAAAACCCTAAAATCGGCTGGAAATAAAAAACGGCCGAATAACCTAAAATCGGCAAAAAAACCCCTAAAAACCCTACATTGCTTCCTTCATCTACCCTTTACGGTACACGTACGGGATCTTGATTTATTTATTTTTAACTAGCATCCTGGCGGGCACTCACGTCCGTCTTTCTTGTTTTGTTATCGTTCTGTGTCTGTTATTGTAAATAGTGGTTTATTTTAAATTGAGTACCTTATATATATAGATGTGGTTAGTTAGAAACAAAGCCAGGTTTGATAACAAATTCATAAATGTCTCTTCAACTATCTCTTTGATCAAATCAAATACTTACTTGTCTGGTAATAACTCTTCAAAGATTGCTTCTTGCTCTTTAAGAGATTTCTCTGTTCTTAAGCACTTTAACATCAATATTCATCCTCCCAAAACATCTACTGTTAAAGAGATAGTTTGACATCCTCCTCTTGTCTCTTGGATTAAGTGTAATGTGGATGGTGCATCAAGAGGGAACCCTAGGCAAGCCTCTTGTGGTGGAATTTTTAGGAACAACCTCTCAGACTTTATGCTTGCTTTTTCTGAACCTCTTGGCTTCTTCTCATCTTTTCATGCAGAGATTCATGGTGCTTTGAGAGCTATTGAAATAGCTCATCAAATGGAATGGAAGAACTTATGGTTAGAGTCAGATTCAATGTTAGTTGTTTCAGTGTTCTCAAAACCCGACAGTGTTATTCCTTGGTTCTTAAGAAATAGGTGGCTTAATGCTCAAGCTTTAATCAAGAACATGCAGTTTTTGGTATCTCACATTTGTAGGGAAGGGAATCAAGTTGCTGACGATCTTGCCAACCATGGCTTTAATTTGAATTCTATTATGTATTACCATGATCTCCCTCTGTTTGTTAAGGATAGCTTCATGAAAAACAAGTTGGGCTTTGCCAACTTTAGGGTAGTTTATGTTTGATGGAGTTTTGGTTTGGTCCCCTCCTCTTTTGTATCTTTCTCATGTTTTAATATATTTTGGGATGTTAGCTCTTTGCTAGCATCTCCTTTTGCTTAATATATATATATATATATATATATATATATATATATATATATATATATATATATATATAGATGTGGTAATACAGTTAGGGGTGTGCATGGTCGGTTATTTTATCAAACCATATCCAAACCAAAACCATATATATGGATTTGGATACATGACCATAACCATTATTTTTTATAAACCGGTTATATAACCAGTTATAAATTTGGATACGGATACATAACCATATATTTTTATAAAACCGGTTTAAAAGCGGATAATTTTTAAATCCAGTTTTTAACTGGTTAGTTTTAAAACTGGATTAATAAACGGTTAATTTGATCTGATTTTTTTTTTACACAGACAAAAAACATATTAAAAATCGTAAAAAAAAAAATACACTTTTCTTTTTTTATTTTTTGCATTCATTCTTCTAGATTTCTTTTTTCCAATTCCAATGAGATAAGAGTATACAAATTGGAGAGAATGAGTGTGGTTCGATTGGAAGAGAATATTGTCGATTATAGTTCAATTGGAGATATTATTGTAGATTTGGAATTTATGGTTCATCGCAAATCACAATTGTAGAAATCAAACGCACATGGTGATGGTTTGTGTGTGAAATAATTTAAATAAAAGGATATTTGTTTGTTTTTTTATTCTTTGCATTCCTTCTTCTAGATTTCTTTTTTTCAATTCCAATGAGATAAGGGTATACAAATTGGAGAGAATGAGTGTGGTTCGATTGGAAGAGAATATTGTCGATTAGAGTTCAATTGGAGAGATTATTGTAGATTTGGAATTTAGGATTCATCACAAATCACAATTGCAGAGATCACACGCACATGGTGGTGGTTTGTGTGTGAATTAATTTTAATAAAAGGATATTTTGTTTGTTTTTTTTATTCTTTGCATTCCTTCTTCTAGATTTCTTTTTTTCTAATTCCAATGAGATAAAGGTATACAAATTGGAGAGAATGAGTGTGGTTCGATTGGAAGAGAATATTGTCGATTAGAGTTCAATTGGAGAGATTATTGTAGATTTGAGATTTTAGGGTTCATCGCAAATTACAATTGCAGAGATCACACGCACATGGTGATGGTTTGTTCGTGAATTAATTTTAATAAAAGGATATTTGTTTGTTTGTTTTTTTGACAAAAACAAATTTAAAAAGGATATTTGTTTGTTTTTTTTTACAGAAACAAATTTGAAAAGGATATAATAACCAATTTAAACCAAATCCAAAAATTTAATTTGGATGGATAACCGACCAGATGAAAATGGTTTGGTTAATAAACATATACCAAAATCCGGATTTTTTAAAATGGATTTGGATCCGGTTATGGGGTTGAGCCTTCTAACCGGATATTTTGCACACCCCTAAATACAGATCCAATAAAAAATATGTTTGTTAATTTTTTTTATAAGAATATGTTTGTTAATAAATTGATAACTACTAAATCTCTTTTTTAGTTGTGCTTAATTTTTAAAAAAGAAAACTGAAAATAAACTTTTGTGTGAAAATAATTTTTCAACAAATACAAATATTTGAAAAAAGTGAAGGGTAAAACTGACAATAAAATAAGTCAACACCAAAAGGGGTATTATCTTTTTATATTGGTTTAGAAAGAAAATAAAATTTTATTTTTTGACTAAGAAAAAAAAACTGAAACCAACTTTTTGGTGGAAGTTTTTTTTTTTCTTTCAATACACATATATAAGTTACCTTTTTTTTTTGTTGTGCTTAATTATAATTAAGAAAAAAAAGAAAATTTTATTTTTTGACTAAAAAAAACAACTGAAACTAACTTTTACGTGGAAGTTATTTTTCAACAAACATATACAAATTAGCTTCTTTTTTTATTGTGCTTAGTTACTTAAAAAAAAGGAAATTTTATTTTTTGACTAAGAATTAAAACAACTAAAAACTAACTTTTGTGTGGAAGATATTTTTTAACAAACATATATATACAAATATTTGAATAGAGTGAAGGGAAAAAATAACAATAAAAAAAGTCTACACGAAAGGGGTTATTATCTTTGTATATTGATAAAATATGTTTGTTAATTATTTTTTTTTATAAGAATATGTTTGTTTCTTATCAAAAATATGTTTGTTAATTTATTTTTTTGATAAGAATATGTTTGTTAATTATTTTTTTATAAGAATATGTTTGTTAATAAAGTGATTACTACTAAACCTCTTTTTTAGTTGTGCTTAATTTTTAAAAAAGAAAAGAAAATTGAAAATCAATTTATGCGTGGAAGTTATTTTTCAACAAATACAAATATTTGAATAAAATGAATGGTAAAAGTGACAATAAAAAAAATTAACATCAAAATGGGCATTCTCTTTATAGATTAGTAAAGTAATTTAAGTAATTTATAAATTAGTATAAGTATTAGTGTTAGTAAGATAGATTACATAGAAGTATAGATATAGATTAGTATAGATGATGATATATTGATGATGATGATAACCATTTAACCTTCTTTTTTATTGTATTTAGTTATTAAGAAGGAAAAAAAAAATTATTCACTAAAAAAGTGAAAACAAACTTTTGTGTGAAAGTTAGTATTTTTTAACATATACAAATATTTCCTTTAAAAAAAAATAAAAATACATATATACAAATATTTGAATACCGCGAAGGACAAAAATGATAATAAAAAATGTTGCACCAAAATAGATTATTCTCTTTATATATCGGTATAGATTAGAGCTGTAAAAATGGGTCGGGCTATCGGGCCGGCCCATTAGCCCTATAGTTTTACACGGGTCGGACTTTTAAAAAAAGTTGATCGGGCCTTATCGGGCCGGCCCCTCGGGCCTATATTTTAATGGGTTGTTATGGGCCGGCCCCACGGGCTTTTGGGCCGGCCCCTTAAAGAGTTAAAAAAAATATTTAAAAAAAAAATTCTAAAAATAATTTTAGCTAAAAATAAAGAGTTTTAGTTATCATTAAATCTTTAGATAATTAAGTAACAAAAGATGAGATTTGTTAGTTAGGAGATAATTATTAAACCAATTTTTTTTTTTTAAGATTAAACCAAGTTTGTTATGATTATCTTTATTTGAAGAAAACTAATAACATCTTAATTAATCATTATAAATAGAAAAGTATAAGAAAAATTAATCAAATTATAATTAGTCACGAAATAAAATTAACATAATATAACAACCTTCGAGTACTAGAGGTAATGTATTAATACTTTGTGGTTTAGTTCATTCATATAGGTACAATGTAGTGATTAAGTTGCTTTTAATTTATTAGCATATATGTATATTAATATTATGAGTTGCACCAATACTTGTTACTAGTTCACTATTTATTTAGGTATATATGTGTTGTTATGTTTGTTTTAAATTCTGCTCATATAAGAATTTCAAGTATGTTGTTGATATATTACAAGTATGTGAGTTGCCCATATATGAGTTATGACCAAGAGGATGAAGGAGAAGTTTGACAAGTATTGGAGTGAATATTCGATTACTCTTTCACTTGGAAATGTTCTTGATCCAACATCAAAGTTGGACTTTTTGAAGTTTTGCTTTAAGAAACTTTACCCAAATAATTATGAAGACAAGATTAAAAAGGTGAAGGATGGTTTGCATGATCTCTTTGATGCATATAAAAAAGACACGGTTCCAGCAAGCTCATCTTTAGATAGTTCATCAAGAAACACTCAATCTCAATCAGTTGATCAACCATTGAAGAAGACGTCGTTTTTGAAGGTAAGGTTTATAAATTGTTACAAATCCTTATGAAAGTACTTATTTCTATTGTTGTAAGTCAAATAATAAAAGTTTAAATAATAGTAAATGTGATAATTCTATAATTAAAGTCTAAATAGTAATAAATGTGTCAAATAATTATTGTACTGCTGTCATTGATATATTAATATATTCCCCTTAGAAAAGTTAAAATAAGTTAATATAAGTTAACTCTACTATTGTACTTATTTCTACTATTGTTGTCAAATAATTGTTGTGTTGCCCTCTTAGTACTGCTTACATTTTTTTTGTTTACATGAATGGGGCTGATTATATTCCATTCAAGCTTAATTTGAATAGTTTTTGTATGTCTAATTCTAGGAATACCGTCAAGAAAAGATACAAAAGATCTCAAATGATGGTAAGTCTGAACTTAAAATATACTTGGATGAAAAGTGTCTTATGGATGATGATGTGGATATTCTTCAATATTGGAAGTTAAATAGTGTTCGATTTCCTCAACTTGCAATAATGGCGTGACATTTTAAGCATTTCAATCACAACAGTGGCTTCTGAATCTTCTTTTAGTATTGGAGGTCGTATCTTAAATAAGTATAGGAATTGCTTACTCCCTAAAACTGTGCAAGCTCTCATTTGTACACGTAATTGGTTGCATGATTTTAAAGAAATTGGACCTTCTGGTAAGTTTAATTAATAACCCTTTTGTATTATTTGCAATTTGTATTTGCTTCTTAGTTGTTGAATTATCAAGTTATCGTGTATTATGAATTGCAGATATACCCGAAGTAGAAGAGATACAATTATATGAAAAATCAAGTATTCAAGAAGAGACTTAGGCCGAGAAGTTACTTAATTTATAATTTACTTTATGTATTTTGAATTGTTAGGTTAAAAGTTTAGTTTGTGATGTAAGCATGAAATTTATTAGCTTTGAAGGTGCACTTTATGAATCATCATCCACATATATGTGACTTTTGCGTGAATATTTTGTAGTATTTATTATCTCGTGAAATCATGACATCCACTTTTTTATGGTTATTAATTTGTGTGTGATACATATGTAATTTTATTGTCCATTGAATTTATTTTGTAAAAAAAATTTGTAAAAAAAAATATGAAAGTTTGTCGGGTCGGGCCATGTAGGCCTTTGTTTATCGGGCTGGGCTTAATGGGCCGAGCCATGAGGCTTAATGGACCGGCCCACTAAAGCCCTTTTATATGTTATGGCCCCGGGGCTGGGCCAACCCCTTTTGACAGCTCTAGTATAGATAACCAAATAAATATTTGATTTGAAATAATTGTTGACAAAAAGCAAGGTTAATTTGTTTATTTTTTTATACTAGTTTTGAGACTCGTGCGATATTTTTATTCGATATTTAAGTTTGTTATTATATTATTTTAAAAATTTGTTTAAAATAAAATATTTAAGAATTTGTCCTAGAAATGTTGTTAAATTTGGAAAACTAAATCTTTTTTATTTTTTTTGGAACATAATATATTAAAGGCTTAAATATGTTTTTGGTCCTTGCAATATACACTTGTTTTGAAAAGAACCCCTGTAAAAAAAAAAATTTTGATTTTAGTCCTTGCAAAATCTGAAAACTTTGAAAAGAGCCCCTGAGTGGAAATTCTGGATGCCATGTCACTTGGATTGTGACGTGGCACATTCTGACTAGGATAATTTGCTGATGTGGCATATTTTTTAGACACGTGGCATTCCAACTCTTTTTTTTTTTTTTAAAAACAATTACCTTTTTCTTTTTATTTTTCAGAAAAACAAATACACAAATTAAAATTTAAAAAAGTAAATAAATAAAAAATTAGACAAAAATATATATATATAAAACAATAATAAAATTGTGGATCTTATCTTCATCATTCAACAACACAGCAAATCACTTTTTAATAAAACAAAAAAAAAATCAGAAAATTAAATTGCAAACATACAAAAAATCAAAACTCATCTTCATCTTCCCAAATTCAACCTCATCTTCATCTTCCAAAAATTGAGAAAACTTATTTTAATTTTTCTAGTGGGTTTTTGCTCTCTCTACAAAGCCTTTTCTCTAACCTCTCTCTACAAGCCTTCATTTTCTTCCTCCCTAAATCCAAACACCACCGCCAATCAAGATGTAGCAATAGCATGGTGGTGATGCGCATGAGCTGCTTCACAGTGTCATCATCTTCTCATCCCTCGTTGGGGCGGTTTCGTTAAACAAACACATCAGTTCCTTCTTCGATCTGAATCTGGAGTTTGAGGTTTGAGTTTCGGTTCCTCAGGTAGTGGCGGCGGCGCCGCGCTATCTTGTTTGGTTTCTTCAACCGGTTCAGATTCTTCTCCTGTTCTGGTCCGTTTTATGTTCGATTCCTCAAACGGCGGTGGTCGTCGGTGCTACCGTCGTCGTTATTCCTCACCCCTTGGTTTTTTTTTTTCACTTTATTTTTGTTTGTAGCTCTGTTAATTTTTTCTTTGTAGTGAGAGTTGGAAGATGATGTTGAAAGAGTTTAATGATATGTAAATGACTAATTGTAGATCCAAATATGAGAATAGAAGAAATTTGAAGATATTGGATTTTACTGGATGAATTTGTTATGAACTTGTGGGATGAATTTGATGGAAGGAAAATGTTTCAGATTTCCCCCTTTCTATTTTCTTTGGTTACAAGAGATAAAAAGAAAAAGGAAAAAACCAAACAGACTAGGGATTACACCCTCAACACAGGCACCCCCTCAGCATCATCCTTAAGCAAACTAACTAGCTCAATGGGCGGTTCTGAAATCATTACTAGGGGAGAATTTGAGACAGCTCCCATCTTGGCTAACTGATCAGCACACCGATTACCCTCACGAAGAGTATGTTCAATCGAAATATTCCAATGTCTACATCTCAACTGTCTGACCCGTAGTAACTCATTAGCAAAACAATGATAAGGTAGAACACCCTCAGTAATCATTTTGACAGCTTGCAGGGAGTCTGAGTAGCATACAACATTCCTACATCCTTTGCTCCAACAACATTCCTACTGTCTGCAATCGTACGATTTGGAGCAGAAGAGCTTTATAAGGAAGAAAGAAAGAAACGACTCTTAAGTATGAATATAGATGAGATTCTTGAAAGAGCAGAGAAGGTTGAAGAGAAGATAGATGAAGAAGAACAAGAAGATGAGTTATTAAGTGCATTTAAGGTAAGATATATGAACTTCTTGTTTAAATTATTTTCGCAATGCCTTTTTCATTTTGGTAAGGGGAATGGTATATTTCGACAGGATGAGGAATTACTAAGTTGTTTCTCCTTTTCTATGTGCAGGTTGCCAACTTTTGCAATGATGAAGATGATGCTAGTATCTGGAGTCGTTGGATAAAGCCTGATGCTGCATTTCAATCAGAGGTTTGATCTTGTTCTTTTATTGATATATTCTGGAGTCGTTGGATAAGAGACTTAACATGAACTCTAAAAATGTGATATATTCTGTTATGAAGTTTGTTTTTTTAGTTATGTGTGAATATAGAAAACATTAATTAAAAGGCAACCATAAAACATGTTTCTTTTGTTTTCGCAAGTGTTTCTCTTCATATCCTTTTCTTTGGTGTATTACAGTCATGAACTACGGACACCGATGGCAGCAGTAATCAAATTACTTGACATTATTTTGTCTGATGATTGTCTCACATACGAACAATATGCATCCGTTACTCAAATAAGAGAATGTTCAACCACATTGCTCCGTTTACTTAATAACGTATTGGATCTAAGTAAGGTGAGATATAAGCTAAGCTTTTCTATCAAAGGACTTTTAGTCTCGTGCTTATAGCCATTATTGAAATGAATGAATACTGATGTAGTAAAACTACACTCATTCGAAAAATGACTTCTAATATTTTATAACAAATAGGAGGAATCTGGAAAACTTATAGCCGGTCACATTATTCTGAAAGGATGGTGTGAAAATTCAAATTCTTATGGTGATAACAATAGTTTTATTGTGGAGCAGAAGAAATTGGTGTGTTCCGAGAAGACCATAACAAAGCAGCATGAAAACCATGCTAAGAAGACTCCTAATAATGGTAACAAAATGATACTTTGGTTTGAAGTCGATGACACGGGATGTGGTATGAGTCAAAATAACTAGTCTAGAACATTGAAAACTGTCCCTTTTGTTGTAAAATAAAAAATTAGTTTAAGATAAATCATAATGATTTGCTTCCCATGTTTTCGAAACTAGTCTAGAAAACCTGCAGTGAATATAAATTCATATCAACTGTGCAAGCTGGCCTATCAACTACTAGACTGTAAGTAATTTAAATATTTAACAAAAACTATACAATTTTGTGAGTACCTTTGAGCAAATGAATCAGCATTCAATTCTTCTCTGCATTTATTTGTTGAAAATCCTTTTGAATGCCACTGGCTGAAGATACAAGTTCTTAAACATTTTCTCATTTCAGGCATGGAGGCACTGGTCTTGGTCTTTGCATTGTCAGATCCTTGGTGAGTAGGCCCTTAGGGTCCTTTTAATTTGCAAAAGAATAAATATTTGACAGAACAATACATGACAAACATTTAACTAACTAGATAACTTTTTGTCTTATATATTAGTTGGTGGACAATGAACAACAAAAACAAAATAATATAAAATTTGTTATGATATGATGTCCTTTCAAACCATGTAAAACATAAACATGTATTGACATATATAATGTAAATAGATGAAGCTTATAAGTTATATCAGTTGCATGTTAACATGAGCAAGAAAATCATGAATTTATTTTAGCATAGTAGGCATAGTAGTCCTTTTTCTTCCTAAAATAACATGAATCTGATAAGTTGTAAATAATTTCATTTTATCTCCTCATGACAGGTTAATAAAGATGGGTGTATGTCTAAACTTTCTAGCAATTGACAGAAAATCTGCAAAGTACAACTTTAATATAAATTTGGGGACAACATCAGCACCCCAAAATTGAGGTTTAAAGCAGATGGGATTGGAACAAGTGATGAAAATTAATACAAGACGATTAGGAAGAACCTCTTCTATAAGTTTGAAAAAGACGATGACAATAATTTTTATTTAAACTACCATCCATCAAATATAATGGGATATGAAAGTTTTGACTCTAATTTTGTTATTTCTAAAGTAAGTATTAACTAATTAACTAATTTTTTTAAAAAAACCTAATACAACTTAATATCAATTTATTAATTAATTTCATATGTATTTCATAACAGTGGATTCCAATCATTTTTAGACGTACACGAAAAACGAGTTTGAATCAAATATTTGCATACACAGTCGCATATATATTTATGCGGGATGATGAGAAACTTAATGGGATGATGAGCAACTTAATGGGTATATATATGTGCGGCTCTGTATACAGACATTTGATTCAAACTCATTTTTTGTGTAGGTCTAAAAATGATTGGAATCCACTGTTATGAAATATATATGAAATTAGTTAATAAATTGATATTATATTGTTTTAGGTTTTATTTAAAAAATTAGTTAATACTTACCTTAGGAATAACAAAATTAGAGTAAAAACTTTCATATCACATTATACTTGATGGATGATAGTTCAAATAGAAATCATTTTCATCGTCTTCTTCAAGCTTACAAAAGAGGTTTTTCCTAATAATCTTGTATTTATTTTCATCACTTGTTCCAATCCCATCTGTTTTAAACCTCAATTTTAGGGTGTTGATGTTGTCCCCAAATTTATATTAAACTTTTCACTTTGCGGATTTTCTGTCGGTTGCTGGAATTCTTTTAGACACACGTTTACGCTTCACTTTTGGTGTTGATGCTGTGGAATCGTAATCTTTGTGTCAACGTTGTCATTGGATCCATGGCTTGTAGTTTGGTGACTGCACAAACCATTTATTAAATCAGTTTAGTAAACGGTACCAACATAGTAAATTATTGTAAACAATCACACACACACATTCACCCAGTTTAGTAAATGGTACCAATATTATATTTAGTTTATGATAAATCACACACACATTCACATAAAATGATAAATGAGTTTAATAAATCTTTTAGACACATTCATATGTAATATTTTAGTCAAAAAAAATCCATAGGTAATATATAACTTTACAGTTTAATATACAAGTAGTACTAGTATATAAGCACGTCATTAAAACAATCAATTTCTCTCCTATGTTTCTTTGCTTCTTCTATTTTATTTGGTTTCATTTTATTACTTGTTTAAATAGCAATTATATAATTCTAGTTGATTAATATATATATATATATATTGAAAATTTTATTTTATTTTCTTAATTTTAGAAAATAAAAGAATCACAAAAATAATTATAACATTAACAATTATGATATAATGAATGAAAATCCTGAGATAATTACCTGGATGATGATATATAATGATCTCTTTTTTTAAATTCTTTTTACTGTTTTTATTGATTGAGATGCTGGTGCGTTTATGTTGTCTAGGTACGTAGCAGTATTGACACTATAAAAGGTTTTGTTTGTAACATTCAAAACTAGGATATGCATATCCAAGAAGTAAACTGAAAATTCAAAAACAATAACATGTTATGTTATTTATACAATTTATACTAATTAATCTCTTGAAATAAGCATAGAACAATTACAAAATTGAAACAAGTTAAAAAAAAAAAGTTATAGGAGTACTTACATAAGACATCGAGTAATAAAATCGCCTAACATGTTAAACACCTAGTAGTAACTGCCAAGAGAATGCACGAACCTTACTAGGAGCAACACATCTCCACAAGTTTTTTAACACAAAATCCTGAAGAGACTCTCTATCTCGGTTATTATTAAACTTTTTAGCCAACAGAACGTAAGTTGATTTCACAGTGAGACCCTCCGTCTCCCCCAACCACTGCCAACTATCCTCTTGATCTGACAGAATAAATCGATCGATTAGCTCAACAAATTCAGTTTGAAGTTGTTCGTCCCACTTGAAAAAATTCCGCCTCCAAGACAGCCCCCATCTCCAATTATCATGAACCCATATTCCCATAGCACTCATAGTCACGTCCTTTTGATTCTAAATACCAAACAACATAGGAAACCTTTGCCTAAGCGATTGATCTCCTATCCAAATATCATCTGTCATAAACATATGTAAATATACTAGCCAATTTTTGAGACAGCGAGATTGACAGGATAGTTAAAAGGTGAAATGGCTAAAATCACTCCCATAGGGATCTGAAAATCAATTACAACTTTCTTAGGCCACATTATCAACCAAGCAAAACAAAATAAAGAGATAACACATGCCAATTCACCATGATCATTTAATTTACTTATCACTAAATATTACTGTTATAACTGAATTTGCCAATTTATTGACTTTATAAAGTATAATGTCCTATTGATTTTCCAGTTCTAAAATGATTAAGGTATATAGTAATAATTGAATTGAAAATTAAAAAGTAGCATATGCATATGTAGTGAAAATAGACCTTAGATGTGTGACAATATTTGGTCCTTTAGTAGCATATGCATATTTGGTCCTTCACTCCTTCTTCAGCACAGTAAGAAACCAAATCACCAAATCTTACAACCTACATGGAAAAATTACAAATATTTCCAATTATCTTCATGATTTCTCAATATTATTATAGTCCTAAACAATTAACACAACACTGTCATACATAATATGCACCTCTATAACTGCACTTTTTGTTGGCTATGCTATTTCTTTGACTAAGCATTCTGCAATTGCAGCTTTGTGTTCTTTGAGGATTGCAGCTGCCTAATTCAGCTCTCTTCCAAAGTGGAGCTTTTGCCCTTGACTTTATATGTAATCAAAAGCCACTAATGGCATGAACTTTTGTTTTATAATACAATCATGCGCATGAATTCTTCAAAATATGGAATCATAGTCACTGATGGCATGAACCATTAAGCAGTAAAGTGAACAACAATCTAAGATCCATTCAACAAAATACAAAAGCTGTAAGTATATATTTGTAGTTCTATACTCTATCAATGCATGATTCCATCCTAAAAGAAGAACAACAACTTACAACACAACAAACAAGCCAATTTGAATCAAAACTAAATAACCCCCATATTAAAAATATTCATTTTCATACTCTTTGGGAAGAATTAAAAGATCAAGCATTTTCATACTTTATTCAATCAATCAAAGAAACAAATAAAAAATTTCCAAAAACATAAAACCTAGAAAAATTATAGAAATTTATCTCAATTCATATCAAAATTTCATCACCTGAAATTGAAAACAAGGGGTGAGCAATTTCCGTCACCTGAATTTGAAAACCCTGAAATTGAAAACAAGGGGTCGATCGAGCAAGAAGAGAAGTGGAACCTGCAATGAGGAGAAGTTACGGTGGCAATGAGGAGAAGCTTCAGCGGCGATGAGAGGAGCTACAGAGAGAGATTTGGAACGGTGGAACCTCTGGAAATTTATTTTGTTATGGCGATTGAGAAAAAAACAAGATAAGTGAGGGAATGAAAATTTTTGCGCTTATGAAAGTTGATTGAACATGCCGCGTCAGTTACAAACAGTCGGTATAACGGTAAAGCGGAGGCGTTACTGTTCACCCATCGCGGAATGCCCGTTGCTATATCTCGTTTTTCTTGTAGTGATATGTGTTGTGATGGGAGAAATTCTTATCTGAGTCCTCACCTACGCATTAATTATTAGGCACGGGCAATTAAATAATGACAACTCATTAAAATATAAAATAATTATAAATAATTAATAGTGTAAGAATGAAACCAAATCTAAACCAAATATAGAAAGAGAAAAAGAAAAAAAAAGTATGTAGTTATTAATTATATTTCCCTCCTAGTTTGTGTTGTTCATCACATAAAAATAAGAAGAAACTAATATAAAATATCATAAGTTAATTTAAAAAAATAAAATTATTTCAAACATTTATATGTCTTTACAAACACAAAGAAAACTATGTCCTCGAAGAGCAAATCCACATAAACCACCACTAGTCTCACAACTAGTACATACACCACCACTACTATCACAACTATTTCTCATAAATCTTTCACAAACAATCTCGCCGGTTCTTATATTAGTATGTAAGCTCAAATAAGCCAGTACAAACAAGCACTATACAGAGTAAAAAAACTAACAGATAAAAAGAGCTAAAGACACCGTAAAGGAAGAAGTAGAAAACGTGCTTAAAGGAAAACTGATCCTGTTTACTAACCAAAAAAATTTCACTTTTCATTTTCTAATAAAATTTGTGTTCAATTTAAATTACTACACAAGGACATGAAAGAATATATGTATGGTTTTTTTCTATATAAATAGAAATATTATTCATAGTCAAAATTCAGCATCATAGTAAAATATTTTACGTATCTTTTATAAAGGGTTGCAAAAAATCAAAACCTAAATTCAAATTGAAGCACCACGGATCAAACAAAATAAATAAAAAAAAATCAAAACAAAATGTGCATCCTATCATGAAACTACGATTTATAAAAATAAAAAATAAGAAAAAAAAGATGAAGATTTAACTAAAGAAGAAAATTATGAATATGTACAAACCGAAGAAAATACCACCATTTAAATACATAAAAACATAGTAACACTAATATATTCCCTCTAAATACATCCGGTAAAAAAAAACCATTTAAATACATAAAAACATAGTAAAACTAATTTATTAAAAAAAGAAGAAGAAGAGAAACAATAAGACAATATAAGTATTGAACTTACCTATGAACCTTGTTTTGGTGGTGACGACACTTTACGGTGCATACCCTGTCTTTTCCTTGTTTTAGTTGTGAAGGCGGACACTAAGTAAAAATTTAGAGGGAATATAACTGTTCATAACAAATTAGTGCATGAGTTTTTTTATTTCCTTATTTTCCAGATTTTGTCTTGATTTGGTTTCATTATTACACTATTAATTATTTATAATTATTTTATATTTTAATGAGTTGTCATTATTTGATTGGCCGTGTCTAATAATTAATGCTTAGGTGAGGACTCACCTAAGAATTTCTCGATGGGAGGAAAGAAGGTTGAGGTTGTGATGTATTTTTTTTCTTCTACACTATGTTTTCTCTTGTGGAGGAAAGAAGGTTGAGGTTGTGATGTATTTTTTTTCTTCTACACTATGTTTTTTATTTTAGATATACACATTAATTTTGATTGTTATAAATTTAGGCTGAAATTGAGTTGATGAAGGAATGAAGGAGAATTAATGCATACATAGGCCGAAATTTAGGATGAAGGAATCAATTTATTTCAGAATTATTTTGTCGCATGTATGATTTGAATTTTTTACGAACAAAATCAATTTAAAGTCAAATCAAATTGTATTGCATTTCAAAAAATAATAGCCCATTATTTTAAAATGACATAGATCCTAAAAATTAGTAACGCAATTACAACAATTTAAAAATGGGTAAATAGGTTTTTATCCCTGCAAAATACGCGAATTTTACGTTTGCTCCCTGTAAGTTTTTTTTTTTGTAGAAATATCCCTTTGTAATGTTCAAAAAAAAATTTAGTTGTGTATTTTACCCTCTGCCGATTTTTTTCCCCCCAACATAGGGGGTAAAATACACTACCAAAAAAAATTTTGAACATTGCAATGGGGTATTCCTAAAAAAAAAATTTGCATGGGGCAAACGCAAAATTTGCCTATTTTGCAGGGAGATAAAGACCTATTTATCCTTTTAAAATTTACGCTACACTCTTGCTCTTTTTAAAATTTTAAATGACAATTACAACAATTTTTAAATGACACAGATCCTGAATCAAATATAAAATTTAAAAATATACAATTTCTAAATATAATATTGAATTTTGTTTTTATATCCAATTATTAAATATAAATTTTAATTATTTAAAATCTTAAACCGGATTACACATTTAGTCAAATTTTAGGATTCTTAGCACTTAAAAACTTAAATCGGATTATACATGTATGTCAAATTCTAGGGTTCTTACTATGTAACTTAACCCGGACTACATGTCTTGGTCCAATATAAAGGTTCTTGCTCTTTTTAAAATTTAATTTTTAAATACAATTTTTAAATATAACAATTAATTTCTAAATATAATATTGAATTTTATAGTATATATATCCAATTATTAATTATAAATTTTAATTATTTAAAATCTTAAATCACATTATATGTATAAGTCAAATTCTATGGTTTTTATTACATAAATTAACCCGACGTACATGTCTGGGACCAATACGAAGGTTCTTTCTCCGTAAAGTTAATTATTTAAATTCTTAAACAAGAGTACATGTGGAAGTCAAATTCTAGAGTTCTTACTTCTTAGTGCCTAACTTTATGTGAAGACTTATATTTCTACTTATATATTAATACACATGCATACTTTTTTATAGTTTTTAACCTATTATCATAAAGTAATCTTGAATTTTTTTTCTACCCCTACATTTATCTTTTTACCCCAACAATTATAATTGAATGGACAAATATGCCCTCATATATAAGGTAAAGGCTTAAATATGCTTTTGGTCCCTACAATTATGTCTCGTTTTGAAAAGAGTCCTTGTAAAAAAATAAATTTGATTTTAGTCCCTGTAATATCTCAAAACTTATAAAATAGTCACTTAGATCTCAATTCTAAACTACATTATCACCATTCAATTTGATTTATAGTTTTGTAAATTTAATATTTGAATTATTTATTAATTTTTGAAATTTTTTTCGACACTGTAACTCCTTGCTGGATGTTCGACTACCATTAGCACATTTATTGTATGTTTGGTTTACTCCAAAATTGATTTTGGATATGTAGGATTGATTCTAATTTGTTTGGTTTCTCAAAAGTAGAATTGATTCTGCCTCCATAATTGATTCTACTTTAAGCTAGAAAGCGTAGCTTCTGATTCTAGAATTGATTTTTACATGCAAATTTTTCATTAAACTTACTTTTGCTTGAATTATTCAAACATAAACTATTTTAACTTAAAATTAATTTTGGTCAGAATCAATTTTATCAAAATCAATTTTTACCACCGCAAAACCAAACACACATTTAGGGTCTTTGCTTGTATTAGGAGATGGGGTATTGTCTGGTTGCTGTGTAACATGTTTGGATTTGGTCTTATGTGAGAATACTTTCTTGCTCCTCTTTTGGTTTTTAACAAACCGGAACAAAGTTTGTAGTTTATGGTTTTGGCACATTTTAGTGTACCGAAAAATCTATGCGAAGTATTCACGTGTGTTTAGTTTGGCGGTGACCATAATTGAGTTTAACAGAATTAAGTTTAGTATAATTGATTTTGGTTAAAAGTAAGTTGAACAGAATTGATTTATGTTTGGATATATTAATATAAAAGTGATTCTTAACATTTTATAATGTTTGGATAATTTTAATCAAAATTGATTTTAGATGTACAATTACTAAAATGGGTTTACACATTATATTTAAAATCATATTTCATTTAATTTTTTATATAATTATTTAAAATTTGTATTGTATTACAAACAAAAAAAAACTATATTGTATTATTAAATTTAATTATTTATATTTTTTTTAACGTGTTATATGTTCTTTTAGATTTTAAAAAAATACATATTGTATTATAATTTTTTTAATTAAGAAGGTCAAACCATTTCTTATGCAAAGACAAAAGCATTGTAGCCCATCTCTTCTTTGGTTTTTTGACCAGCAATATAAATTTTTTAAAAAATAAATAAAAACTAGTAAGATAAAGCAAAATGGGCCAGCCGGGTCAAAGTTGAGCCCAACTGCTTGATTTCTTTCTTCAACCTAGAACAAATGTACTATGGCACTGTAGCAGCCGCAACAAACATAAAAACTAGTAGAAAACTAGTGAAACGGTAATGGAGAAAGTTGATGGTCTTCAGGTGGTACATGTTAGAATTTTTCTGGAAATTAGGCTAATGCTATGGTGAACCACCTTTACAAGTGGTCCGTCGTCATCAAGTGATTTACCGAATACGAATTTTACAAAATTTATTGGTAGATTAAAAGTTTATATCATATTGAGCATCCATAAAAAATTTTAGAAAAATTGAAAATCATTTGATATTTTATTGGGATTTATCAAGATTTACAGTATTTAATAAACTGTTAATCTTGATGGGTCTCAAATAACATATCAAATTATTTTCAATTTTTCTAAAATTTTCTATAGATAATCTATATGATATAAACTTTAAATCCAACGGTGAATTTTGTAAAATTCGTATTCGTTATATGATTTTTTATGAATGGTCCACTATGGACCACTTCTTCAAGTGGTCCATGTTAGAATTTTCCTATTAAATATGCCCCACACACCATTAAATTCCAAAATCGATTCTCTTCAACGTAAAAGCTAGTAATAATGCTCCCATGAGAATTGATTTTGGACCTCTTGAATTGATTCAGGTTGATAAAACCAAACATGATTTTTTTTCACTTTTCACGATGAAGGCAATTTAAACGCGCGTTTGGGTTAGAAAACGTGAAACCAAACAGACACTAAGCGTGTGTTTGGTTTGGCGGTGACCATAATTGAGTTTGACAGAATTAAGTTTGGTAGAATTGATTTTGGTTAAAAGTAAGTTGAACAAAATTGATTTATGTTTGGATACATTAATGTAAAAGTGATTCTTAACCGGAACAGATTGATATGAGTTTGCCAGTATGAATATGGTATGAATATTCATATCGGAACACTTGCATGAAAGTATATTGGTATGAATATTCATACAACAAACTCATACCAAATTTTTCCGATAACAATTTCAAACCAGCACACTTTAAAAAAGTGTTCCGATATATATTTCACCACTTACTCTCTCTCGCTCTCTTTTTCTCCATATTCACACCGGAACACTTTCTCTGAATAGTTTAGAAAATAATATATATATATATATTTTTACAATTTTACCTTATATATGAGGGTATATTCGTCCATTCAATTAAAATTGTTGGGGTAAAGAGATAAATGTAGTGGTAGAAAAAAAAAATTCTGTAATCTTACTTGATCCTAAGTAGATATAATGAGCTTCGGTACAATAAATAGTACAATTATAACTATCAAACTTTTGGGACAACAATCTCACAATGACGAATAATTTTATAATCTTAAACAAAAATATAAATGTGCGATAAAAATACATGGGACATATATTTATCAACGACGTCTAAAATAACTACAAGTTTGCACGATATAGGAGGAACCCATATTACTACTCCCGCTATTTTAAATGATAGAAAAATAATTTTCAATCATATTATCACAAGTAATTTTACCTTATTTTATAGTTTTTTTTTTTGAACAATCCAAAATGAAATATATAATAAAAACAATCGCCCTAGCACAAGGTGTGCCAAGGTCGACTACCAAGGTTTACAACTAGTCACAAAAGATACAAAGAAGCTACATAGGGATAACCCAAAAAGCAGATCAAACAAGCCCCAGACAAAGCATAGGACAAGACTGAAGGAAAATAGCGTTATTTTAAGCAGCGGAATTCAAAAATTTTCCTTAGTTTGATCCTTACGAATGAGCATGATATGTGTTTTAGGGTTTTTACCTCTTGAAGGGAAGAACCTTTGAATCACGATCTCTTGTAGGGAAGAACCTTTGAATCACGAACAAGATGATCACGAGCGTTGATGAAGATCACCGACGCCTCTAACTAGTCCACACGAACCGTCGTCTTCAATAGAGTGCTAGCCCTTTATATTTGAAGACTATGCAAGAATATTGAGAGAGAGGATTATTTTAGCGTTTTCAACTCTAAAATATTCTTGTGCCCTTTTTGGTGTGTATTGAGCAATGACAAGAGGTCTCTATTTATAGATATCTCTTGTCTTGTGCATCAAGACAACTCTTGTCTTGTGCACCAAGACATATCTTATTGGGCAAAGCCCAACAAGAAACAAAAGCTAGGGCGCGCGCCCCCCATGAGTGGTAGTCCTCATGTGCGCGCCCTCCCACCATAACCTGTGGTGTTCTTGCTCGTTTAAATTTCCATGATACCCTTATCACATTGCACATACACCGTACCTTACGGTGTTCCTTTAATTATCTCAATATCAGACTGTCCTTATGTGTGTGACCCTTGTAGGTTTCCATAACGTTGGCAATTATATTAAATCATTTATTTAATATAATAAACAATGAGCGGTATCTAGCAACACATTATTGCTACCCAAGTTATGAGAAATTAACATGTGATCAAAACATAACCTTTAGTGATAATATATGCGTGTATAATTTCCCCTTTGCCCTTTATGTCTATATTGAACACAAAACATACTTGGTGTCATGTTTGTCCAGTTCAATATTGGGCCTATGACATTTATCCTGTTATGCAGGATTGGCAAATTCCATCTAGGTCACTACTGTCCCTCAGCATGCTTTGTGAAGTACCCATCAACTGCCTTTATGGTTATCCTGTTACGGACAACGTTAGATCAGCAACAAAGTACTTGACTCTGCATCTAGGGTACAAAGTGGTTTCAGGTCTAAGGGCGGTTTACACCATTATCACCATGAGAGTAACTTATGACACTTTGCATAACTTTGCATGTAGTACTCTCATAGCGGGTCAATCCGGTATAAATATTACTCATAATATTTCTTATACCTATGTCAAGACCTGATAACTCCTTATCTATGGAGCCCGGATACGTGACACGATACCGATACGACACGATACCGATACGGCGATATGGGAAATTTTTTAAAATTCCCGATACGATACGGTCGCGATACGTTGTTTAAAAATAAACTTAAAATTAAATATACAAATACACAATATATAAACATAACAAAAATCGAGAAAGATAATAAATTAAAATTCAAATTATTCAAACTTAGTAAACAAGTGACAATTACATATCTCAAGTTAATTAAGTACTACCTAAAAAGGATAATTATTACTATCCAAAAAATAAAATATCATCGGTACCATCCAAAAAACACATGATTGTCAATCCATAAAGAACATCATACTCTAACATTCACTATTTAAGAGGAAACATAAATTGTATCAGTCTCATCTCCTCCATTTCTATCATTAAAAAAACATTATTTTTCCGATACTTCTCTGATACGTGTATCGGAAAAGTATCCGACACGTATCGGTAATTATTTTTTTTAAAAAATAATTTTAATTGTTTGATACTCTCCGATATGAGTATCGGTATCAGACACGTATCGGACATGATACTTTGCCATTTTTGAAGTATCGGAGCTTCATAGCTCCTTATCCCATGATCCATGAGATGCGATCATCAGTCTATCTTCATAATAGTTTTTATGCTTTAAGGTTATCCCTTTTTCACCTTAAAGCTTGACTATGGATACTTTAAGAATAGCGTCTTTATGTTTAATGTAATCTCATGATTAAGTCACACTTAATATTAAACGGACTTTCTATTCTAGGGACTTCATTATTTTGAATGTTACAAACATAATAAAGAAAGCGCCTTTGATTATTAATAAAAGAAACAATATATTATTAATAATTAATTCGATACAAGTACTAAAGTCATTGGCCTCTAGGGCTTACACCAACAATCTCCCACTAGCACTAGAGCCAATCTGGCATTACTTTAATACCCATAGACCTAGTATGTCCATCATGCTTCAACTGCGCAAGAGGCTTTGTTAGCGGGTCAGCAATATTGTCAAGTGTAGGTACTTTGCATATTTTCACATCTCCTCTATCTATTATCTCTCGAATAAGATGAAATCGCCTAAGTATGTGTTTGGATCGTTGGTGAGATCTAGGTTCCTTTGCTTGTGCAATTGCACCATTGTTGTCATAATACAGACTAATGGGATCAACAATGCTAGGGACCACTTCAAGCTCAGTTATGAACTTCTTAATCCAAACATCTTCCTTTGCAGCACTTGAGGTAGCAATATACTTAGCTTCGGTTGTAGAATCAGCAACTGTCTCTAGCTTTGAACTCTTCCAGCTTACAGCGCCGCCATTTAGGCAAAACACAAAAACCAGATTGCGATCTAAAATCATCCTTGTCGGTTTGGAAACTAGCATCGGTGTACCCTACAACCGCAAGTTCTTCCTCACCTCCATATACCAAGAATGTTTCCTTAGTTCTTCTCAAGTACTTAAGGATATTCTTGACAGCTATCCAATGAGCTTCACCGGGATCAGATTGGTACCTACTCGTTGTGCTTAAAGCATACGAGACATCTGGTTGAGTACATAACATGGCATACATAATAGATCCGATTGCTGATGCATACAGAATCTCATTCATGCGTTCCCTTTCTTCTTTAGATGAAGGGGATTGTGTCTTCGAAAGACATATTCCATGTTGCATTGGTATGAATCCCTTCTTGGAATCATGCATGCTAAAGCGTCTTAACACTTTATCTATATATGTACTCTGACTTAGGCCAAGCAGTTTTCGTGATCTATCTCTATAGATTCTTATTCCTAATATATAGGCTGATTCACCAAGATCTTTCATAGAAAAGCATTTCCCTAACCAAGCCTTTACTTGTTGTAAGGTAGGGACATCGTTTCCTATTAGTAATATGTCATCTACATATAACACTAGGAAAACGATCATGCTCCCACTAACCTTCTTGTAGACACATGGCTCATCTTCATTTTTAACGAATCCATATTTTGTTACAGTTTCATCAAAACGAAGATTCCAGCTTCTGGAAGCTTGCTTCAATCCATAGATTGATCGCTGTAACTTGCATATCTTATGACCTTCATTTGGTATGTCAAATCCTTCAGGTTGTGTCATGTACACATCCTCAAGGAGATTTCCATTAAGGAAAGCAGTTTTGACATCCATTTGCCATATTTCATAATCGTGATATGCAGCGATAGCAAGTAAAATCCGAACAGATTTAAGCATTGCAACTGGTGAAAAGGTTCCATCATAGTCAACGCCATGAATTTGTTTATATCCTTTAGCAACCAGTCTTGCTTTGTAGGTATGTACTTTACCATCCATGTCAGTCTTCTTTTTGAAGACCCACTTGCATCCTATAGGACGAATTCCTATAGGAGGCTCTACCAAGTTCCAAACTTGGTTTGTGTACATGGAATCCATTTCAGATTTCATGGCTTCTAGCCACTTCTCAGATTCAGGACCAGTTATGGCCTCTTGGTAGGTTACAAGCTCATCTTGATCCATGAGTAATACGTCCCCTTGTTCAGTTATGAGATACCCATATCTTTCAGGTTCGTGACGTATCCTGGTTGTCCTACGTTGGACTTGTTCTACTTGAGCAGGTTGTTCTTCCACAACATCTTGTGGTTGCTGCTCATGTTCCTCCATGGTTTGCCCAATATTTGGTGGTTCTTGAGTTTCTTCAAGTTCCACATTTCTCCCACTGATTCCTTTGGAAATAAATTCTTTTTTCAAGAAGACTTCAGTTCGAGCAACAAACACTTTGCCCTCTGAGGGATTATAAAAATAGTATCCTCTTGTTTCTTTAGGATATCCTACAAATAGGCATTTGTCAGATTTGGGTTCAAGTTTAGTTGTAATTTATCGCTTTACATAGACTTCACAACCCCAAATCTTCATGAAAGACAGATGTGGTTTCTTTCCAATCCATATCTCATATGGTGTCTTTTCAACCTTTTTGGATGGAACGTGGTTAAGTGTATAAGCTGCTGTTAATAGGGCATGTCCCCAAAAGGAGTTTGGAAGATCCGCATGACTCATCATGGATCGCACCATGTCTAACAAGGTTCGATTTCTTCTCTCAGATACACCATTCCATTGTGGTGTTCCGGGAGGAGTTAGTTGTGATACTATACCACATTCTTTAAGATGGTCATTAAATTCTTGGCTTAAATATTCACCGCCTCGATCTGATCAAAGAGTTTTAATATTCTTACCTAATTGGTTTTGCACTTCATTCTTAAATTCTTTGAACTTTTCAAAGGATTCAGATTTGTGTTTCATTAGATACACATACCCATATCTACTAAAATCATCTGTAAATGTTATGAAGTATGAAAAACCACCTCTAGCAGGTATGTTCAATGGTCCACACACATCAGTATGTATGAGTGCCAAAAGATCATTAGCCCTTTCACCTTTTCCTGTGAATGGGGTTTTCGTCATCTTTCCAATTAAACAAGATCTACATGTATCATATGATTCATAATCAAAAGAATCCAAAAGTCCATCTTTGTGGAGTTTGGAGATGCGTCTCTCATTTATATGGCCTAAACGACAATGCCAAAGGTAACTTGGATTCAACTCATTAGGTTTCATCCTTTTAGTATTAATGTTATAGACTGGTGTTTCAAGATCAAGGACATATAGTCCATTATACATTTGAGCACTAGCATAGAATATATCATTTAAATAAATAGAGCAACAAGTGTTCTTTATTATAAATGAAAAACCAAACTTGTCCAAACAAGAAACGGAAATAATATTCCTGCTAATGGCAGGTACATAATAGCAGTTCTTTAACTGAATTATTAAACCACTAGGTAAAGCTAAATTATAAGTCCCTACAGCTAAAGCAGCAACTCTTGCTCCATTGCCAACTCGTAGGTCCACTTCACCTTTTGCCAATTCTCTACTCTCCTTTAGATCCTGCACATTGGTACAAATGTGAGAACCACATCCAGTATCTAATACCCATGATGTGGAAGTAGATAAATTAATTTCTATAACAAAAATACCTGAAGTTGTAGGAGCTACTCCTTTCTTCTTATCTTCCAGGTACTTTGGGCAATTCCTCTTCCAATGTCCGGTCTTACCGCAATAGAAACAATTGCCTTCTTTTGCTATGCCTCCATTAGGTTTTAAAGCAGGGGCAGTTTGTTTTCGTTTGGCAACTCCCTTGCATTTCCACTTACCACCTTGCTTATTGGGCTTCTTGTGATGCTTATTTCCATTACTAACCATTAGAATGGATTTCCCTTTAGTCTTCAGATTTTGCTCGGCAGTTCTCAACATGCTTAGCAATTCAGGAAGAGTCTTATCCAAATCATTCATATTGAAGTTTAGGATAAACTGACTGAAACTATCCGGCAACGATTGCAGAATGAGATCAGTTGCAAGTTCTTTCTCAAGAGGGAATCCTAGCCTTTCAAGGTTTCCCACATACTCAATCATCTTGAGCACATGAGGACCTACCGGAGATCCCTCACTTAACATGCATTGAAAAAGGGATTTTGAAACTTCGAACCTCTCATGACGGGCTTGCTCCGCATATAGAGTTTTCAAGTGTTCGATCATTTCAACAGCATTCATGTTTTCATGTTGCTTTTGTAGCTCAGAATTCATGGTAGCCAACATGAGGCAAGCAGCCTCATTAGCATCTTCAACATGCTTCTTGTAAGCATCCTTTTCAGCCATAGGAGCATTATTAGCAGGCTTGTAACGCCCCAACTAAATTATCTAGAATATTTAGTCGGAACGTTAATAAATGAAATCTGAGTACATTAAAATGACAAAGAAATTAGCTGAATAATAAATTATCATTAAGATAATTCCCGAATGTTCAATACAATCAGCGGAAGGAAACTAAAACGGAAAACAAGCTAATTAAAAACAAGGAAGAAGAATAAAATCTTCTAAGCTGACAATCCAAGCTCGGCTCCAATCGTCAGATCCAACCTGGTCCCTGCTCCGAAATAACCTGTCTTACCTATATCGAAAAGGGAGTGGGGTGAGACAGTCACTTCGTCCCAGTGAGTCCTACTACCCTCCTAAAGGCTATTAAGCCGGGGCACCTAATCAGTCCATATAATATTCTAACATGTCATAACATAATAATAAACATAACTAAAGGTGTATCACAGAGAACGTCTTATTAATTTTATTCCGCTAAGACACTTCGAGGTGAGCATGTCTCGAAGGCCCGCCATATCCGCTGATCGATTCGACCACGGCATTAAGCTCACAATCATTTTCCCTAATGGGTTGTTCCATTGGAAGCCCATAAAGCAGCATACTAAACCGCGCATGATTGACTGATACTAAATTAAGTTGCATACTACCATCATTAACCCAAGCCCGGGGAACATACATTGCTCTAAAGTCTTAAGTTATTTCCCTAAATTCCTAAATTGTGTTGACCTCCTGTTGAACATTAATTAAATTATATATCTGCAAGTTATCTACCTCAGTGATGATATAAAACGAGTGCCTTTAAAAATAGTCTTAGAAATAAAATAATATAAGCATTTCTGCACTTAGCTCGCTACGGCGATTTAACTAGCTCGCCATGGCGAACTGCAGGTCCTGGCCTAAATCAACTCGCTAGGCGAGTTTCATTAGCCCAAAACTTGGTGCTCGCCATGAATACTCGCTAGCAATTCGCTATGGCGAGTTCATGCAGAAAGTGCCCTATTTTACAAAAATCACCAATTTGAAGGGTTACACCTACAATCAAATTCTGAGGTAGTGCAGATACATGAAATAATTAATACAGAACAGAATGTAAGGGAATTTGGGAGTTAATTCCCTTCACACAATTAATTTCCTAATTCCTAGTTAACATGCAATTATTTGATTTGGGGAAAAAATCATCTAAACTACTTAAGCACCCACCTGATAAAGGAAGCTTTAATATGCTCCTTGGGCTCTATACAACTACAGCAATCCTCAAAAATACCCGCGAACCCAGGAATCAGCACGAACAGAGAGATATGCGTAGCAGTTGCTGCTGAACTCGTCTAAACGAGTGCTCCAGCTCGCCATGGCGAGTTGGACAGAAGGGAATACGAGTTTTTGCCATTTTTCCCGATTTTCCACTTTTCCTTAGTAGCTATGGCATACCCAGTGTTGCAGAAGTTCGTGTTTGAAGGTAGGTACACATGCAGAAAAGGATTTACAAGAATGGGTTGGATTATTGAGAGGTTCTAATTGAAATAAAAGGGTTTATGTGCTTGTTGTGGTTTTGCTAGCTTGATGAGCTTGTAGGAATGAAGAGGAAAGCTTAAGGTGAAGTCTTAGTGCTGGTTTCAGAGGAGAGGGAACCTCTGATTTACATTTGTGGTCTAGAGAGATGTTGATGAGAAGGATAGCAAATACATGCAATGAGGAGAGGTTTGAGATTTTAATGTTATGTTGTTGTTGATTGAGTTTGAGAGAGGAGAGAATAATGAGAGAGTTTGATTGCTTCAGTTTTGTGTGGCTGAAGCTTGTGAGAAGGAAATGAGCCTCTATACTCTTGCATGCATTTATATAATAAGTGATGAATGGATTGGAAAGAAGTGATGAGGTGTTGGCTTGGTAGAGAGGACAAGAGTGAGTCATGGGAGAGAGAGAGAGACACGAGTGAGTGGAGAGAATGGGAGGGAAACTGTTTCTTGAGTTAATTAAATCACAAGTCCAAGAGGTACTATGTTAGTGTGTTGTTTATGTTCAATTAGAAATTCTAATTTTTACACATAACACACCTAATTCCCAAGTCTTAATTTAATTAAATCATCTCCAATTAATTCTAATTCATTGGGCACAACTCTAATTAAAATTAATTAGGTAATTTGAAAGAGCGGGATGTTACAAGGCTCCTCCTCAGGAACAGGTTCCTCTAAGGCATACAACTTATTATCATACTTGAGGACAATCCTCAGATTACGGTGCCAATCAAGAAAATTTGAACCATTCAATTTCTCTTTGTCAAGGATTGATCGCAAAATGTTGTTTGATGTGTTTGATGACATGGTTATCTACATAAAGAAGTGAAAATATAAGTATCATTTTATTTAATTAGGTCTTTAATTAAATATGCTCCCACTATTTTACTCAAAACAAATGACACTCATCATTTGATTCGGAAAATCCCGTTGGAATCCTAACCCAAGTGGTTTCAAGATCCATATTTCACTTTGTCTTAAGTCCGCGGTGGGCGGATTACACAAGACTTAGTTATTTAGGTAGGAACTCCTTCCAATTGTATCTCATACAATTCTTGAATATATCAATTGGGTGAATAACTGCTTATTCTAATTCATCTTATGAATTATTCCCAACCATTGCTTCTTAAACTCACATAATCTCATTATATTTCTTAAGTTAAGTTTGACCCTTACTTTAGAAGTTGGATATTACAATTATCCCATCGCACCTTATCAATATAGAATATGCACTTCGCGGTGGGCGAACCTACATAGTTCGATACTAGTCTTGATGAGTTATAAAGCTTGGAAAGCGTAAACTTAATATTCACATATTTTATTATTAAAGAGAATGCACTCCGCGGTGGGCGAACCTACATTTTCTTTATTAATCTCTTTATGTGTCTCTTGAGGGATATTTAATTAGTTTGATCTCACCGGCTTGTTTAACATATTAAACGCTCTCACATGCATCAACATGCATACATACAATAATATATAATGATATGATTATGGCCTCCTAACCCAAGTGTTCTCTCAAGCCAATGAGAGAACCCTAAACTAGCCTAACGATGATCTACTTCTCCAAGCATCATCTTCACGACTGTCCTCCTTTGTTTCTCTTGTAATTCTATTATAATGTTACATCAAAGAATACTCGTTTTACATACGAGGGAGTAAGATGAGAAGAAAATTTTACATCAAGAGATTAAGAGATAAGGCACGACACGCAGGCCGTATTTAAATCCCAAAATAAAACAAAAGTAAACTAAGGCCATAACCAATCATCACAAGAGCATAATAATAAACACATATTTTATTATTATAATCAGTTTAAGTCCTGTAGATAAGTTAAAATTAAAATTTTAGCGAACGATCAAGATTCAGCTGTTTTTTGTTTTTAATTGCGCCCAGCGCAGCATGCCCCGCGCAGGACTTACAGTGTTGAATCCTGTTCTGACTCGGCTATTGCGCCCAGCGCAATATACCCTGCGCCCAGCGCAGGTACGCAGCAAGTCCTTGTTTTTCGCTTTTGACGGCACAACCCTTGTGTTGTCGTGAACCCGAATGCAATAATTTCATGCCGTCAAAACTTATCATGACCGAAATTCAATATGATTGATAAACATGTCATTGCTTCACCATACTAACGTCGGATTCCAAAGCAAGTGAACATGAATCACATCAACATCGAATAACTTTCATAATATGTTTTAATGAACGAAATTATGAACGATGTATCACATACACCGCTTTGCATTGCGATCACTTATATCACATATAAGCATTGATCATTCTTATTTGTGTAAACTTAGGACAATTAACATATCGCTTGCTTCACCATACAAAAGTCGGATTCCAAAGCCGTTTCAATGTTAATCATCCAAATCATACACAAAAGGATACCAAATTTTAATTACTCGATTTTAATCTTTCTTTAGTGTTTTAATCGAATTAAAACAAAGAACAGGAAATAAACAAACATCAAATCATGGTTTCGTAAGTGGCTCTGATACCACTTAAGGAAAATAGCGTTATTTTAAGCAGCGGAATTCAAAAAATTTCCTTAGTTTGATCCTTACGAATGAGCATGATATGTGTTTTAGGGTTTTTACCTCTTGAAGGGAAGAACCTTTGAATCACGATCTCTTGTAGGGAAGAACCTTTGAATCACAAACAAGATGATCACGAGCGTTGATGAAGATCACTGACGCCTCTAACTAGTCCACACGAACCGTCGCCTTCAATAGAGTGTTAGCCCTTTATATTTGAAGACTATGCAAGAATATTGAGAGAGAGGATTATTTTAGCGTTTTCAACTCTAAAATATTCTTGTGCCCTTTTTGGTGTGTATTGAGCAATGACAAGAGGTCTCTATTTATAGATATCTCTTGTCTTGTGCATCAAGACAACTCTTGTCTTGTGCACCAAGACATCTCTTATTGGGCAAAGCCCAACAAGAAACAAAATCTAGGGCGCGCGCCCCCCATGAGTGGTAGTACTCATGTGCGCGCCCTCTCACCATAACCTGTGGTGTTCTTGCTCGTTTAAATTTCCGTGATACCCTTATCACATTGCACATACACCGTACCTTACGGTGTCCCTTTAATTATCTCAATATCAGACTGTCCTTATGTGTGTGACCCTTGTAGGTTTCCATAACGTTGGCAATTATATTAAATCCTTTATTTAATATAATAAACAGTGAGCGGTATCTAGCAACACATCATTGCTACCCAAGTTATGAGAAATTAACATGTGATTAAAACATAACCTTTAGTGATAATATATGCGTGTATAATTTCCCCTTTGCCCTTTATGTCTATATTGAACACAAAGCATACTTGGTGTCATCTTTGTCCAGTTCAATATTGGGCCCATGACATTTATCCTGTTATGCAGGATTGGCAAATTCCATCTAGGTCACTACTGTCCCTCAGTATGCTTTGTGAAGTATCCATCAACTGCCTTTATTGTTATCCTGTTACGGACAACGTTAGATCAACAACAAAGTACTTGACTATGCATCTAGGGTACAAAGTGGTTTCAGGTCTAAGGGCGGTTTACACCATTATCACCATGAGAGTAACTTATGACACTTTGCATAACTTTGCATGTAGTACTCTCATAGCGGGTCAATCCGGTATAAATATTACTCCTAATATTTCTTATACCTATGTCAAGACTTGATAACTCCTTATCCCATGATCCATGAGATGCGATCATCAGTCTATCTTCATAATAGTCTTTATGCTTTAAGGTTATCCCTTTTTCACCTTAAAGCTTGACTATGGATACTTTAAGAATAACGTCTTTATGTTTAATGTAATCTCATGATTAAGTCACACTTAATATTAAACGGACTTTCTATTCTAGGGACTTCATTATTTTGAACGTTACAAACATAATAAAGAAAGCGCCTTTGATTATTAATAAAAGAAACAATATATTATTAATAATTAATTCGATACAAGTACTAAAGTCATTGGCCTCTAGGGCTTACACCAACAAAGACCACCAGCTATGGCAGTTAGAAGCTAAAGTAACACTCGTCGCCTTCAACCACCTAAAGGAAAAGAGCTTGATCTTATCTAACATCTGAGGAGTAGTGCAAGCTGAGCCGCGAAACAACCTGCGATTTCTCTCCGTCCACACAACCCACACGCACGCAAGCCAAATAAGCTGCAAAAATGAGCGACGTGCCCGAGAACCACCGGCTGAGTATGTGAACTGCATGAAATGATCACGTAAGGAAGTGAACTCCACCACCACCGGGATGCCAATCCACGAACACACTAACGCCCAGAGAGAACCAAAGGTAGCACAAGAGAGAAATAAGTTATAAGCTGACTCCGCCTCGCCGCAATCCAAAACACACAGGTGAGCTGTAGAAGATAAGATGCCTCGAGTGACCAAATTGACTTTAGTGGGCAACCTGTCATGCAATAAACGCCACGCAAAGATGGAGACCTTCAGCGGGACCTGAGGGTGCCAAATGAGATTCCCTACGTCATCCATAGGAGCCGAAACCTGTGAGGTCAAAAGATGATATGCGCCTCGAACAGTATAGCCTATATCAGGATCCGGCTGCCACTGCCACCTATCTGGGAGTTGGTCCTGCAATGAAATGGTAAGTAATAACAACTGACACTCCCTCAACTCCTCCTCCTCCCATCCCCTCAACCGCCTATGCCACCTCCAGGCCTCCCCGACTGCTCCCCACCATAACTCGGACATCTCAGCGACCGTACACCGTTTGGTCTCCGCTAGATCAAACAAACGACCAAAACGCTCACACAAGGGAATCCCATCCATCCAGGGATCAGTCCAAAAAAGAGTATCAGACCCATCCCCCACCCTCCTCGACACATGCTCCGCAAACCACCTGTCCCCGGTATCTCCTCCCTCCCTAACACGAGCTATCTCCCTCCCTAACGCGACCCATGCGTACGCATGGGTATTATGCTAATATTCAATTCAAATTCTAGGATTCTTAGTACCTAATTTTCCATGTACATAAAACTGACATCTGGTCTCATAATTTATATTAATAGATTAATTAATTAACAAAAAATATATTAGAAAATTTCAGAAGCAAAAAAAAAAGAAATTAAATAGAAAATTCTATATGTTTCAATATAAAATAGAACTATTTGACCCATCTTTTATGCAGCGATTCACAATTGATTATAGTGTAACGTAAAATTGGTAACTTCTTATTGTTAATAGAAAAATGTTATTTAGTAAGAAAATATATGGAGAAGAATTGCAACAATAAATTTTCACCATTGCTTATATCAACTACCCCCCATGATTTCCACTAAAAGAGGAGATTAAAATTACATCATCCTATAAGATAATGCTATGTGTTATTCTTGCATTTCTTCTCTAAAATAATTCTTACTAAATAGCAATGTACTTGTTAATATAATATTAATTGTATTGAATATTCCTATCAAAAAAATTTAATTGGGTATTAATTATGTAACACCCCGACTTTAATTAATAATAGAATATTAATTAAGGGACAATTATTGGAGTCTAATTGGAAATGTTTTTATTTAATAGAAATGGTGGGAGAATGGGAGGGGGCTGAAGCCACTTGATGCCAGAACTGACCCACAAACCAGATTTAACTGGTGGTAAAAAAAAAAAAAAAAAGAAATGGTGGGAGAATGGCAAGCTAATAATAACTAGATATAACATGTATGGTTATTTGTGGTATTGGAACCAAGTAGGATCTACACTTTTATTAAAAACCACTACCCACATTCACTCATCCTGTGACAAGAAGAAACAGAACCTCTGCTCTCTCTCTCACGCCTCACACCTCATCTCGCAAAATCAACTCCTCACCTTCAAACAATCATAGAACCAATATTTGCTTATGTTCCATCCAAGCCTCAGCCCTTATAAGCTATTGAAAATGAAGTAAGCTATCAATTTATCTTCCTCCTAAGAGAATGGCGTGAACCTTTTCCATATCCAAGATAATGATTTTCTACCTAGTTCATTAATCAAGCTTTGCATGTGCCTTTATCCTTAAACCCATCATTAGAGAAACACTATATGCCAAGGATTCAAGCTTCAACCTTCCTTTCCTCTATCTTTTGGTCGAACACCCTTTTCGGTTAAGTGAAAATCAAGTTCTGAAGCATAGACTTGCATGTATCAATTAGAGTCTCAATCCTTCATCTCATGTTATTAATAAGCTAAGGTAAGAGTTTTCATCATTTCTCTAATCTGCCCTTTCCTCTTAAGCAACCTCTTTCTCTAAATTCATCACATGTACTGATTGTTCTTCATTATTTGGGACTGCATGTGAGTTCTGTGGTGTTCTAGATGATTATAAGAAAAGATTGAAGTGAGATTAATGATAATAGAGTAAAGTTTTGATTAAATCCGTATTCCTGGATATACTAATAGAATTCGGTATGAAACTTTTGTATTTCCTTGAATTGCTTTTCTGAACCAATTACACGTACATAAATAGTTACAAGAGAAACCAATTAGATCCTAAAATCATGCTAAACTGATATGTAGAAATAATACATATTATGGTATTAAACAGAATCAAGTAATCATGGGATTGTGATTGAAATGCTGACTCAGGATATCAATTAGCATTAATTAGTATATAAATATTTTCTTCTATTACTCCCCCTCAAGTTGGAGAGTGAGGATTGTGAACTCCCAACTTGCTTTTCAAGTCATGAAACATTTTCCCTCCTAAAGACTTGGTGAAGAGGTCAGCTTGTTGCTGTTTTGTTGGTATATATGCAGTGGAAATGGCCTTGGGCTGTATGTGTTCTCGAATGAAATGACAATCCACTTCTATGTGTTTTGTTCTTTCATGATAAACTGGATTGACAGCTAGATGTAATGCAGCTTGATTATCACAGTGAAGTAATGTAGGTGAATCACATTGAACTTGTAAACAAGCTAGCAAATTACGTAACCAAATGATCTCACTTGTAGCATGTGCCATTGCACGATATTCGGCCTCACTAGAAGAACGAGATACAGTGACTTGTTTTTTGTTTTCCAAGAGATAGGAGCTTCTCCGAGCTTCATTAAGTATCCTGAGGTTGACCGTCTTGTAAGTGGGCAAGATGCCCAATCTGAATCGCAAAAACCAACAAGTTCCAAGTTATTCTCTTTTGGCAATATGATCCATTGTCCTGGTGAAGATTTTAAATATCGAAGAACTCGCATGACTGCTTTCCAATGCGCTTGTAAAGGTTCCTGCATGAACTGACTAAGTATATGGACCGAATAAGTTATTTCGGGTCGAGTGATTGTCAAATAAATAAGTTTCCCCACTAGTCTTCTGTACTTTGATGGATCAGAAAAGGAAGGTCCTGTAGCTAGTGCCAATCTTTGATTTTGCTCCATTGGAAAATTTGAAGGTTTGCAAGCAAGCATCCCACATTCATCTAGGATGTCCAAGGTGTATTTTTGCTGACACATGAACATTCCAGATGATCCGCGAGCTAATTCCAGACCTAAAAAATACTTGAGTACGCCAAGGTCTTTCATGTGGAAACAATTACTCAAGTATTCTTTAAATTTGGCACAGGAAAATGAGTCGTTCCCAGTAATGACTAGATCATCAACGTACACTAAAATGGCAAGAAAAATTGAACCATCTACATAGGTGAAGAGACTGTGATCTGCTTGACATTCCTTGAAACCGTATGACAAAAGGGCTTGGGAGAGATTGAAATACCAGTTTCGCGAGGCTTGTTTCAAACCATATAAAGATTTCTTTAAACAGCAAACTAGCCCCTCCTTCAATGCTTTGTAGCCTTGTGGGATATTCATGTATACCTCCTCATCCAGTTTTCCATGTAGGAAAGCATTACTTACATCCATTTGATGAAGTTCCCACCCTCTTGCTACTGCAACTGTGAGTAAGCAACGAATGGTAGTCATCTTTGCGACTGGTGCAAAGGTTTCACCATAGTCCTCACCTTCTACTTGTGTGAAACCCTTTGCTACTAAGCGTGCCTTGTACTTCTCTATTTCCCCATTGGCTTTGTACTTGATTTTGTATACCCATTTGCATCCAACAGCCTTTCTTCCCTTCGGCAAGGTAGTCAACTCCCAAGTCTCATTTTCTTCCAAAGCTTTAAGTTCTTTGGCCATGGCCTCTCTCCATTCATGGTGCTTCATAGCTTGAGAATATGATGTTGGCTCTTCATTAGTAGTTAATGCTGCAAGGTAAGCTAGATGCTTTTGTGAATAATGATTAAAACTATTAAAATTAGAGATGGAGTATACCTTACCTAAAGAGGAGATGGAATTCGATGTCTTGCATGAAGGGTTTATGTTTGCTGCATGACAGTAATGATCCTTAAGACAGACAGATGGTTGTCGTGTTCTAGGGGGAAGTTCGGTCTCCTCAAGGACATTTTCAGTCTCCCCCTCACTTTGTACTTCTTCTTCTCCACTTGAAATCTCTATGATATTTTCAGTCACCCCTTCACTTTGCACTTCTGCTCTTTCTCCACTAGATTCCTTTGTGCCCTCATCAGTGACATCATGGATAGGTGTCCTCTCAATCTCTACTATGTGATCATGTAGCATTGTCTCTTCCTCATCATCTTGTTGTGGTGCTACATTAAACCTTTGCTCATTCTGGACTTCACATATACTCTCATTTGGTGAGGCATAAGGAAAAATATGCTCATAAAATATGACATCACGTGAGACTGTGAATTCATGTGTTTCAAGGTTGAAAACCTTCCAACCCTTTTGACCTTGTGGATACCCAACAAATAAACATTTTTCTGATCTGGGAGCAAACTTATCCAACTTCTTTGAACTTTTCACATAGCATAAACAACCCATCACTCTAAGATGTGCATAATTTGGTGCCTTCCCATATAACATTTGATAGGGAGTTACTCCCTTATTAGCAATAATAGGTGTTCTATTGATTAAATGGGTTGCAGCAAGTATGCATTCCCCCCAAAAATGAATTGGAAGGTTAGCTTCAAATCTCAAGGCTCTTGCTACATTCAGTATGTGTCTGTGCTTACGTTCAACGCGACCATTTTGTTGAGGCATTGCAACGCAAGATGTCTCTTGTAGGATACCTTCTTGTAGAAGAAACCTTTGAAACGCAGAATTGACGAATTCTGTGCCATTGTCGCTTCTAATACGTTTCAAATTGACATTAAATTGCCTTTTAACCATATTGCAAAAATTGATTAGATTTGGCACTGTTTCTGTTTTGTCTTTCATTAAATAAACCCATGTACATCGTGTGTAATCATCCACGATGGTTAAAAAATAGTGTGCACCATTGTGTGATGCTGTGTAATACTTTCCCCAAACATCACAGTGAATGAGATTAAAAGGAGCCTCAACTTTATTATTACTAAAGGGAAAATGAGATCTACATTGTTTAGACTTATGACATATGTCACAACAGTCAAACTTATTCAAATTGAAATCACAATTTAGAAAACTAGATAAATGTTGGAGAGCTTGAGTTGAAGGGTGCCCCAATCTTGAGTGCCAAAGCTTGTCTGTGTTCTCTTGAGCAGCAGCAAATGAATGTCCTTGTATTGATCCTTTTAACACATAAACCCCATCATGTAGATCACCTAATCCAATCTTCCTCTTCGAGGCTAGGTCCTGCATCACACAATAGTTTTTATCATAAGTCACAGTGCAATCTAAGTCTCGTGTTAATTTATGGATCGAGATGAGATTACAATTAAAATCTGGAATAAATAAAACATCTTTCAAAGTTATATATTTATCAAGGGTTATATTTCCCATTGATTCAACTAGCACTGCACTCCCTGTTGGTGTTATTATAGAAAAAGGTTTCTCAATTCTACGAAGTTTGCTAAAGAGAGATAACAAGGGAGTCATGTGGTGTGAGGCACAACTATCTAGCACCCATCTTATCTCTCTGCAATTACCAGCCATGTTGGAAGCCTCTTTGTACATTCCATGCAAAGCATGATCTCTGGAAGATGCTTCTGCACTTTCTTTCCTTGTTCCTTCCTCTGAATGAGCCATGTGTGCAACAAACTGCTCTCCTTGTTTGCCTCGACCGTACTGAGTTCTAGTTCGGCGTGTCTCCCAATTGGCTGGATAACCATTTATTTCAAAACATCCAGCCTTAATATGGCCCCCTTTTCCGCGGTGATCGCACTTGAGCCCATCTCTACGTTTATTTCCCTTTGAGGAGTAAAAGGCTGCTCCGGACTCAACCTTTACTTCTCTCTCCTTTTCAGCCGCAAGTCTTGACTCTTCTCTTTGAATGTGATTGAAAACACGCCGAAGAGAGGGCATTGGTTCCGAGTTGAGAATGGTTGCCTTGACATGTGCATATTCCTCATTGTCAAAGCCTCCAAGAAATAAGTGAACTCGGCGATCTTCCTCTCTTTGGATCAAAAGCTTTGAGGTTCCACAACTACATTCTGGCAAAGGTTGAAGTTCATCCAGTTCATCAAGAATACTTTTGAACTGGGTATAAAATTCAGTGATAGTGACATCTGATTGTTTCTGCATCAGACATAGAGTTCGCCATAACTGGTGGATACGTGGTGCGTTTTTTTGTGCAAAACGCTCCTCTAAGTCAAGCCACACATCCTTAGCTGTTGACGCATGTGAAATACTCCCATGTAGACTGGGATCTGTTGAATTGATGATCCAAGCCATCACCATGGAATCTGCCTTTTCCCATAGGTAGTAATCTTCATCATGTGATGCTGGTTTTTTGATCGTGTCGTCAATAAAACCAAGTTTTGTCTTCGCACGTAGGGCTGCTCTCATTGAACGAGACCACGTCCGGTAATTGTTGCCTTTGAGTAACGCAGTAACAAGAGGAGTTCCTGGATTATCCGAAGAACTCAAATGATATGCAGGATTGGGAGTGACCTTTGTTTCCTTTACATTGGAAACATGATCCTCCTTATTTTGGCCAGCAGCGGAATTCTGTTTTTTGTCGGCATCGGAATTGACCAGCTCTGGTGCCATAACAGAATTCAGTATGAAACTTTTGTATTTCCTTGAATTGCTTTTCTGAACCAATTACACGTACATAAATAGTTACAAGAGAAACCAATTAGATCCTAAAATCATGCTAAACTGATATGTACAAATAATACATATTATGGTATTAAACAGAATCAAGTAATCATGGGATTGTGATTGAAATGCTGACTCAGGATATCAACTAGCATTAATTAGTATATAAATATTTTCTTCTATTATATACCCTCAGTAAAATGGTAAGAAATCACTCCTCACAACTTCGATTCAAACGATTCTTATTGGTATGGTTAGCTAACTCGAATACGGTCATTTTGGCACCAGTTTCATGAATTTTCATCGAGAAATGAATTCTGGGCGAATTTTTGAAGTTGACTGTTCAACCCAGGAATTTTTAGAAAATCGTGTTTGAACAGGGCTCCAGTCAAAAGGTAATTTCTCCTTCTCTGTAGCTCTGATTTTGATTCCGCTTGTTGGTATGGAAATCTAACTTAATTCCGGTCGTTTGGAGACCAATTTTGTAAATTTTAGTGGAGAAACGAAGGCTGGGTGAATTTTTGAAGATGGAGGTCTGATGCAGAGTTGTGCTAGAAATTCTTCATTTTTCCGAATTTCAAATTATATCGAGGGATGTTTGTGGGATAGCTGTGGATTCTGTAGCTGTGTAGAGCCCAAGTAGAACAAGCTAAAGCTTCATTATCAGGTGGGTTCTTAGGCTAGGTAGTTAGTTATCTCAAAATTCAAACATGCATGCAAACATAGGATTTTTAGGGAAATTATGTGTGAGAAGAAATAACTCCCAATTTCTTCTCCAAGCTGTCGTATTTTATGTCTATGATATTGTTACAAATGTTTAGTTTGAGGATTGTAGGTGTTTAATTCGAAAAAAATGTGATTTTCGGCAAAACAGGGGCTGTTACGTAGTTCTCGCCCGGCGAGCAGCCGGCGAGCCTTCTAGCGAGGGAACAATTTCTGGGCAGAGTTTGAATGGCCCGGCGAGCCTTTGCTGGCTCGGCGAGCCTTTGTTAGCCCGCCGAGCTTCTGCTAGCCCGGCGAACATTGGCTGGCCCGGCGAGTAATAGCTCGCTTGGCGAGCATACTCAGAACATACCTTGATTCTTGCTTGGATTCGTTGGAGTGCTCATTGGGCAAGAGAAGTGTGAATGACCCTAATTTTCACTGTTTTCTTAAAAACTATACACTCGTTTTATATCATCGAATTGAATTGATATTTTTGTAACAATGAAATTAATGAGAAAGGATCCTCTCAATTTGAAAAAAAATAATTGAGGAAATAAAGTGGGATTTTAAACCATTGGATTATAAATATAAAGTAATATTTAAATTGAAAAGAAATGAGGAAAAGTTGATTGATGGTTGAGATGTGAAAATTGAGAAAAATTGAGGGAAAATAAATTGAGAGAATCCATTCTCGAAATTAATATAAAGTGCGAGTAGTTTGTTATCACGGTGCAATCCTAGGGTATAACTTAGGATATTAGAATTATTGTATGCTCCCTGGGTTTGGGAAATTATGGTAGTATGAATTAAATTAGTATCAGTCAATTATGTGCGATTTGTGATGTCGCTTTATGGACTTCTGTCGGAAGCATCCATCAGGAAATATTTTTGTGAGCTGTATGCCGGAACGCGTCGTGTTCGTCGGACAAGGCAGGCCTCTGAGATATGCTCACCTTAAAGTGTCCTTGCGGTTAAAATCAATAAGACTTGTTATTTGTGTTACACCTTTATTTATTATGTTTTATGATATTATGTTATGAATATGTTATGACTGATTAGGTGCCCCGGCGTAGTTGCCATTAGGAGGGTAGTATGACCCACTGAGACTTAGTAGTCTCACCCCACTCAATTCAATTTTTTTTAGGTAGACAGGTTACTTCGGAGCAGGGACCAGGATGGACCTGACGATTGGAGCCGAGCTTGGATTGTCAGCTTAGAAGACTTTGTCTTCTTCCTTGTTTTTATTTAATCTGTTGTTCTTTTGTCATTCTTTTCCCGCTGTCTGTATCGAATAATCATATTGTTATTCTAATGATAATGTGTTTTTCAGTTAATTCCATGTAATTTAATGTACTTAGATTTCAATTATGTATGCTTCGACTAAATATTCTAGACAATTTAGTTGGGGTGTTATAAATTAACCTTCCATTTTTTTTAAAAAGTCCTCCTTATTTTTTTTTTGGTTCATTTCAGTTCATTAAAAAAATTCCTCTTTATTTTATTTTGTTCATATTTGTATCAATTCCTTTTTGTTCTCTTCTCTTAATATAAATAAGTGATTTTCACATTGATTAAGTTTTTCTTTAGTGTTTTTTGTGTAATTTCGTCATCTAAGTGCGGCGTTGTGTGGGTCGTCGTCTTGTGCGACGTTATTTGATTTCCCTTATTGTTGCGGTGTTCATTTGATTCTTCTCGAAAGATTATCTTCAGCCAATTACAAATTCAATTGATGATTTGGGCATCAACATTGCAGATCCGGAAGCATGGATATTCCGGTGATTTTAATTTTATCATATTATTTGTAGTAGACATTTTGCCGTTGTATGATATTAACTCAGATGCTGTGAGTTTGTTCGCAGATTCATCCTTTACGTTTTTAGCGAATAAATGAATATCATTTTGTTTGTGTCAAAAAAAAAAACTTAATTTAAATTCTAATGTAAAAATTGTTCAACTACCAAATTCCTTACAATGATTTTCCATCACCTATTTATAGTCTATAGAGTAAGATGAGCCCTATTGTCGCCGTCAACCACCCTTTTTCCCTTGTGAATGGGGATCTAGTGTCGTTATTCTTCCTCCACCGTGTCGGCATGGTGGTCATGGGTGGTTTTTCTTCCTCCATCGTGTCGTCAAGGTGGTTGTGGGTGGATTTTCTTCCTCAGGCGTGTTTTCGGTACATGAGGGGCGGTCTTTCCCTTTCGCAGGCGCCCTTGTTTAGCTTTCCCGCCAAATTTCATATTTCAAAACACTTTGGATCATTTATTTGGATTGTTTTGTATTGGGCCTACAGAAAAGAGAATCTCGTCCGGTACATGAATAAACCAAAATTCATTAATGTTATAGCGGATAAAAAGATAGAGTCTTAAGGCAACATATTTTTTAGATGAGCCAACATATTTAATAAGGGTTAAAATGACAAAATTTAGACATTATGGGTCTGTTTGATAAGCCAAAAAAGTTAGCTCATGTCTTATATTATAGCTTATAAATTAAAAGATCTGTTTGGTAACGGTCATTTAAAAAAGAGTTTATAGCTTATTTTACTGACTTATAGTTTATTTTTCAGAAACTATTTAAAGTAGCTTATGAGCTTATAGCTTATCATTTTTTTTTTCCATTTTTACCCTTATTATTTTAATCAAGACTCAATTTTACCCTTGGAATACAAACCATCTTGCAGTGAGGTAAAATAAAACTTGCAAACTTTGCATGTAGTAAAAACCTATTTATCATAATTTTATTATAAATTAAGAATGTACATATACATAACCTCAAAAAAAAAAAAAGGTACATATACATAAAACTATCAAAATGAGCTAGCCCAAATAGGCCGGCCTAAATAGTCAGAATTTTTTTTGAGCTTGGACCTTAAAATTTGAGCCTGTATATTTTCTAAACTTTTTTAGCTCGATCTATTTAACTCCGCTTAAAATATGGGCTATCTCGAATTGGCTGCGGGTAGCCCGAATAAATTATAATAAAAAAAAAAATATATATTAATTAGTATGTTACATTTTAAGTGTTAATTTTTTTATTATTTGGGACAACTCAATCTAATATGATTTTTCTTAAACAATCTAATATGTGAACTTAAATCTAATATGTTGTAGATTTGTTTTTCTATGTGAATTAGTATTTCTAAGATCTCTTCTATGAAGCATGGGTACTCCATTTTAGGAAGAGTACCGATACCGGATGTTGAGGCAAAATCCCAATTTGATGTTTTAAAGATAACAAACATCTTGATTATATTTTAATGTAATTTTGATCTTTTTGTTATCTAACAAGTGATTGTGAGTGTTTTAATAAGACATGATTAATTGAGCAAATTATATCAAGATTATTCATTTATTTTGAATAAGAACACGATTGGGAGAACGATCTCAGAACGTTCTCAGGATCTCACGCTCATATTAATCAAGAACAAGAGCTTCAAAGACTAATCACTTTCTTATTTAAAGTGAACATTGTACAAAGACAAAGAAGCAGTTTTCATGGTAGTAACTCACAAGATCACAACAGTTCACATATCAAATAAGGCAAGAAATTTTTATGAAGAAATGTGAAGCTTTCCTCTTTGGCCAATGTTGAGGAATAAGCATGTGCAAGTGGATTTAATTCAAGAGACAAGATCACAAGCTGTCCATTTTGATCATAGACAGATTTTTCATGCACCAATCAGATTTGCACAACAAATTTGGAACTATGAGTAGAGATGTACTTTATGAAGATATTTAATGAACATTCTCCCATGTAAACTCTCTCTCTCCAAAAACTTTTGAGACACCAAGTACAAGTGAATACTTTTGAGTGTACTTTAAAGCTACACGTCTGATCTGTAGGTGCTGGCATCTCAATGTGTGAGAGTTTTTCCTTGAAGAACAAGTTCATCATGAACCCAGATTGGAGAACGTTCTCAGAACGTTCTCGGAGAATGTTGTTCTTAACATTTTAATATTCAATCTCCTTGAAAGTTGTGCATCACATGCCTAAAAGAACATCAACGAATTTTCTTACTGAAGAAGCTCATTTGAATCAATCACAGCTCACTGCCAGCTCATCTACCACGCTCCTTTGAGATTCAAAGACAAGGCTCAGATTCAAGAACATTCTCAGAACGTTCTCTGAAGCCCAGCAACTTTTGAACTTAATGAGGTGTCATCTTATTGAAGAAGTTTCAAGCATATATCCGTTGCAAACGGCTATACTTTGTCACCAAGCAAAGAAATGACATATCTCAGCTATAAATAGAGCCTCTTGGTGACCTTGAAGAGCAAGAGCTTTTACTACAACTTTTACGAACTTGTCATCATCATACAAGCTATTCTCTTAAGCTCTTCTTTGATCTCTTTCACTCCTTCTCTGTAATTCTATACTAGGTTTAGTATAAATTCATTTGAGTGAATTGAGAGTTTTACTTCTCTAAGCTTCTCACTTGGTGAGTTTGTTTAAAGCTTAGAAACTTTATCATCATACTTTGTAAAAGATTTACTCAAGTCAATAGGGCTGTATTGTTTGAGTGTTTTGGAATACCCTTACTAGTCTGGAGGACTGGGGTATCTTTAAGCTTGTAGGGCTTAAAGGGATCTTGGATCTTGGTTGAAGATTGCAAGAAGAAAGATTGTATTTTTGGGATCGTTAGCGTCTCATAGTGGATAAACTCACAAGGAGCGTGAGGACTGGACGTAACTCATAAGTTAAGGGGTGAACCAGTATAAATTGTTGTGTGTTTCTCTCTTCCCTTATCTCTTTATATTTATGCAATCACAACACACACAATATAATTTATTTGCTTGTTTAATTATTCTGAGATTGATCTGAGAACGTTCTCTGCCTTGTTAGACTACTAGGCTTATCACTTAGAAGGGGGGGGGGGGGGGGGGGGGTTGAATAAGTGATCCTTGAAACAATGAGGTTTTTTTTAAAAAAATAATGTTTCAATTTAATCAAGCGAGCGGAAGAGCCACCGGATCGGTAGTCTACGCACCGATTGACCAAAGGAAAGGTAGTATTAAGCCTTGAACGATTTTGTGAAAAGATACGAAAATGTTCGAGTTCAAAATAAATTGAAATTAAACAATTTTAAATTCAGTCCCAAGCAAGTTACAAATCAATATTCAAATCAATCACAATCAAGCAAGAATTAATTGAATTTTTTGTGAACCAATACGAACACCAAAAATTCAATCGATTAACAAATTAACGAAATTATGAAATTCAAAAGAGAGAGAGAGAGAGAGAGAGAGAGAGAGAGAGAGAGAGAGAGAGAGAGAGAGAGAGAGAGAGAGAGAGAGAGAGACACGGTGTGATTAGGGAGTTCCCCGGATTGCGCGTCGTCCACGCGTTTGTCCGAGTATGTCTCCCCCCAAATAACCAAATGGGTTATTTGAGAGTTTATAGATCAAAAACTTGATGAACAAAAAGAGTGCACAGTTTACAATTGAATCTTATAATCCTATAACAACACAAAATGTAAACTAATGCGAATAACCTCGACACACAACGAAACTTCGCCCTCTGATTCCAACGATCCACCTTGTGCCAAACCGCACCTGATCGTCCAGCTGAGTCTATAACACCCCATAGATAAATCTAGAATAATCAAGGAGTATTATTATTGATAACTGAAATTCATTATTATTACAACAAGGTTCTTTGCACACACAGGTGCCAAATACATCAAGAGTACAAAAATTAACAGCGGAAACATTAAGACACGATAAGAAAATGAGAAAGCATGAAAACTAAATGCAATCCTCCAAGTGCAGCAGCGACTCCAATACCAACGCTTACCTATTCAACCTGTTTTCCTGTTTCAAATAGGGAGTGGGGTGAGACAGTCACTTCGTCCCAGTGAATTCTACTACCCTCCTAGGCTATAAAGCCGGGGCTCCTAATCAGTCATATCATAATCTAAATCCATAACATAATTATCATAAGCAATAATATAAAGGTGTAACACAAAGTTTATCTTGTTCATTTTAAACCGCAAACCCTCTAAGGTGAGCACGTCTCAGGGGTTCGCCTTATCCGCGAGCAGAAAGTGCTCCGGCATAAAGCTCACATAAATTTTTCTAATGGAACATCTAAAACGAAGTCCATACTGATAACATAATCATATAATTAATTCGACTGATCACTAAATTATTTACATGCTACCAATAATTCCCAAACCCGGGGCACATGCCATATTCTAAATTCCCTTAAGTTATTTCCCTATGAATTCAACTGTAATTAACCTTCTGTTCGACATCAATCAATATACATTTCTGCAAATCACAATCTTTAATGAGGATATAAAACGAGTGTTGCATTTATATTTGAAAACAAGAAACTAAGTCATTTCTGGGTTTGCTCGCTACGACGAGTCACCAAACTCGCCATGGCGAACTAGCAGGTACTGGCCTAAACAACTCGCTAGGCGAGCAGATGCTCGCCATGGCGAAGTTCTTCAGCCCAGAACCTGGAGCTCGCCATGAAGGCTCGCTAGCAACTCACTATGGCGAGTTCACACAGAAGTGCCTCTGTTTTGCGAAAATCTTTGAATTTTATAAACCACACCTACAATCCTCATTCAAGACAGTGCAGAAACACATTTTAAATGATATAAAACAGAATAGCATGAATTTTGGGAGCTAAATTCATAAACACAGTTATTTCCTATAAATTCCTATGTTTGCATGCATTTCATAAATTTAGGAAAACTAGCTAAACTAGCCTAAGAACCCACCTGGTAATTGAAGCTTTAACCCTTGTTCTAAGCTCTACTAACAGCTACTGAACCTCCTAGCCAACCCACGAGCTCTGGACTGAAATGGAACTTGGATGAGCTTGGAACCTCTAAGACACTCTATGATTTGGGATGTGTTTGATGAACGATTCAGCTGAAATATAGGTTATTTATAGTGAGATTTTCTGATTCTAAACAGTAGAGAAGTTGTTTGATTCACGAATTTGCATGTTGGCCATTGGTTGGTTTTGAGGTGAGTTAAGGGTTGTTGTTGTTTTGTAACATGTGAGGCCTGAATGGTATAGCTCAGATGAATTCCTCTGTTCTGAAGAGTTGCAGATAAAGAATCTCCACTGTATTGAGGATGGAAGTATTTGCATGTGATGGATGATTCCAAACTTTAGTGTTAGTGGAAAATTGGAGATTTTGGCTTGAAATGTGATGTTTGCATGCGTGAGAGAAGAGAGAATTGAGAGGTTTTAGCTTCAGCATTTTCTTTACTGAAGTGGAGAAAGTCTTCTATGGGCACAAACATAAATGAATAGTGTTTAGGCACACATACATAAAACATCACATCATTTACTTTTTCAAAAAATATTTGAAATTAAACTATTTAATCTTTTCTCTCTCTTCACTCATGTGAGTGTGCCTAAACACTATACATTTATATTTGTGCCTATATTAGAATTCCTCCCTGAAGTGATAGTGAGTGAGTGAATACATTGCATGCAAGGGGTTTGGTAAGACAATGCAAGGTGAGTTGGCTACTTAGTGGAAGTGTGAGTCATTGGAGGGAGGTAATCTTTGAATTCAAGTGTTAATTAATCTCATAACAAGAGTGAAGCCTTGATAGTGTAGTTTATTTGAATTAACAATTCTCAATCTTACACCTAGGACACTTAGTTTCCCCCAAAGATTAATTAATTAATCACCTATAATTAATTTTAGATAATTAGACAAACTCTAATTAAATTACTTTAGGCAATTTAGAAATTGGGGATGTTACAGAGTCCTTCGTTTCTTGTTGTCGAATCCTTCAAGACACGCACGATCTTGAATCACTTGAGAGAAACAATAGAACCTTCGTCACACAATTCAACCCGACTACGATTCTGATTCACCGCGAACCGTATCGAACGTTATCACACAAGAACACAATCTTTATTGAATTGATCCCATACTCAAAATTCAATTTGATTGCAATCCTTGATGAAGATGATGAATTTGTGATGAATCAAACCTTTGATGCAAATTCTCACTCAATTTGTATCCAAAGCGTTTTCTGAACTTTCTCACTAGTTTCCTCTCTGTTTACAATGACACACCACATTGCAATTTAAAGAGAAAATAGAATTGAGCAAATTTGGGCAAAATTTAACATACGTGTATCGATACAAATGATGGTTTGTATCGATACAAAACCCTTTGACCATCGTTCAAATTGAAAATTTTGACCTATGTATCGATACAAACACGTATGTGTATCGATACATATATCAGTTTCTTGAAATCTTGACTGATATGTATCAAATCATGCAAGCATGATTCGATACATCAAGCACTTACAGGTTTTCTGAGAAGCAGGGGTGTGTATCGATACATGCAAGCATGATTCGATACACAGATGACCTTCTGCCTTTGAGTGACCACTTTTGTATCGATACAAGTGATATATGTATCGATACAAATTGCACAAAGTCAGTCTGAAGTAATTTCAGGACATTTGTATCGATACATAATACCTAAAAGTCAGTTTTTCAAAGTTTTAAAAAGGTTTCTCGCTGTCAGGTCATTTGTAATGTTGCCAAAATATGTTCTACTCTATTTTCATGTGTTTTGACAATTATTAAAACATGAGGATGAACTGGTGCACTTACATTCTCCCCCTTTTTGATAATTGTCAAAACTATGCATAAGCTAACTAAGCCTATACCTAATATGCAAATAAAATAGCAATATGTATACAGACTCAATTAAACACCAAGGCTGACAATAAGCACGCTCCCCCTGAGTTGATGCCATAATGCGATTGTCATAGTAGATAATATTCAAGACACTTTAGCTTTTTATCCTTAGCTTATGCATCCAAATCTCTCCCCCTTTGACAATATCAAAAAGAAGAAGAGAGTCTATTAGAAGTATCAAGTTCAATCAATTTTGACCCAAGTCATATCGTGCACTTACATTTGTCGAAATGCACATATATGATAAAAGTTATTAACCAATATAAATACATACAAAGATATGCCAAAATATATCAATGACGAATACCAAATATCATGACAAACATGGAATGTAGAACAACAAACCAAAACCAACGCATGAATATCGTAACACATCGACATTTTTAACCAAGTAACATATCCAAATATGGGACGAAATAAACAAACCAATGCACCAAGTGCATAATATCCTGTTGCCATATCAAATTGTAACGATGTTCATGAAGAAATGAAATACATTGATAGCATTTATGCAACATGTTAGATTATAGAATCATTAATTGATCAACATTTCACAAATTGCCATTTAACACATATGGACTTCAAGAATTATTACTTATCTTAAAGCAAAATTTTTGGAAATGAGCAAACATATGAAAGTATTGAGTTGAACTAAAACGTTATGTTGATAATTGAAAAGAATTCACATAGGCAACAAAAAAAAATGACACGAGAAGAGGAGATAGAGATGATACGATTTAACCTTGTACCGTAAAGTGTTGATGCACTTTCCTTTGTATGACACTCCAAGTTACCAAGAAGTATGACATATATATAAAGTGCATTCTTAATGGATGTCATGCTAAGTTAGAGATGTCAAGGATCTCTAATTCCCCGCGAATGTAGATAAAAGGATCCGTTGCAAGTGGCTTTGTAAAGATGTCCGCAAGTTGGTTTTTCGATTCCACATGCTCAAAGACAACATCCCCTTTTTCTACATGATCTCGAAGAAAGTGATGCCTAATCTCTATATGTTTAGTCCTTGAATGCAACACGGGGTTCTTTGTGAGGTTTATGGCGCTAGTGTTGTCACACAAGATTGGAATACGTTGTAGTTTTAAATCGTAGTCGAGAAGTTGTTGTTTTAACCAAAGTATTTGTGAACAACAACTTCCGGCCGCAACGTATTCCGCATCGGCAGTTGATAAAGCAACGGATACTTGTTTCTTGCTATGCCAACTTACCAAGCTATTACAAAATAGGTGACATGTTCCACTAGTACTCTTCCTATCCAACTTGCAACCGGCAAAGTCGGAATCGGAGTAACCTACCAAAGAACAATCATTCCCCTTAGAGTACCATAAGCCAAAGTTTGATGTTCCTTTCAAGTATTTTAAAATCCTTTTTACGGCTTTTAGGTGTGATTCTTTGGGACATGATTGATAACGTGCACACATACAAACACTAAACATAATATCCGGCCTAGATGCCGTTAGGTAGAGTAAGGATCCGATTATACCTCTATATTATGTGATCTCCACATCTTTACCCTCTTCATCTTTGCTTAAAGCACATGTAGATGCCATGGGAGTTTCCATATGTTTTGAATCCGTCATCCCAAACTTCTTGAGCAACTCAAGGCAATATTTAGTTTGATAGATGAAAGTCCCTTCTTCTAGTTGCTTGATTTGTAGTCCCAAGAAGTAGGTTAGTTCACCCATCATGCTCATTTCAAATTCACCTTGCATAAGACTCGAAAAGCTCTTGACAAGAGATGGGTTAGTGGAACCAAAAATAATATCATCAACATAGATTTGAACTAATAAGACGTCATTTTCCTTACGTTTAATGAAGAGTGTAGTGTCAACCTTCCCTCTTGAATATCCGTTTTTAATTAAAAACTTGCTAAGTCTATCATACCAAGCTCTTGGAGCTTGCTTAAGTCCATATAAAGCTCTTTTCAATTTGAAAACATAGTCCGGATGTTCATGATTTTCAAAACCGGGTGGTTGTTTAACATACACTTCTTCATTTATGTATCCATTTAGGAAGGCACTCTTAACGTCCATTTGGTATAACTTGAAGTTCATATTGCACGCATATGCTAATAAAAGTCTAACGGCCTCGAGGCGAGCAACCGGAGCATACGTCTCCTCATAATCAATGCCCTCCTCTTGGTTGTAGCCTTGAGCTACCAACTGTGCCTTATTCCTAACAATAACACCGTTTTCATCGAGTTTATTTCTAAAAACCCAACGTGTCCCAATCACTTGATGACTTGGAGAAGGTGGTACTAAATCCCACACATCATTTCTTTTAAACTGATTTAGTTCTTCTTGCATTGCAAGAATCCAATGTTCATCAAGTAATGCGGTTTTTGAGTTTTTAGGTTCAACTTGTGAAACAAAAGCATAATGAGAGCAGAAGTTACTTATTTGAGATCGAGTAGCCACTCCCTTTGCGATGTCACCTAAGACTTTGTCAATGGGATGGTTCTTTAGAGTACGCCATTCCTTTGCAAGACCGGCTCCTCTTTCCTTGTGATGATTCTTTGATGAAGAAGATCCTCCATCATCGTTATCTTCTTTAGGTGGTCACGGCTTATCGTCCTTTTCTTTCGGAGCTTCCGTTGACGGTTGATCACTCCCAACAACTTCTTTATCCTTTAAAATGTCCGTTGTGTCGACACCTGCACCAATAGAATTACCTTCCCCGTTTTCTTTCGGAAAAGTCTCATCAAAGTTTACATGAACCGATTCTTCAATAATTTGTAACCTCTTATTGTATACTCTATATGCTTTGCTAGATAATGAGTAACCTAAGAAAATGCCTTCATCCGCTTTTGGATCAAATTTGCCAAGATTCTCCTTTCCATTATTTAAAATGAAGCATTTGCATCCAAAAGAGCGCAAGTGACTAAGATTAGGTTTTCTACCTTTAAGTATTTCATAGGGAGTTTTGTCCAAAATAGGTCGAATAATCGCCCTGTTTAGAACATAACTTGCGGTGCTTATCGCATCGGTCCAAAAATACTTAGTAAGACCACTTAACATAGTCCTAGCTAGCTCTTCTAGAATACGATTTTTCCTCTTCACTACTCCATTTTGTTGTGGTGTACGTGGAGCCGAAAAATTGTGCTCAATGCCATGTTTAGAGCAAAACTTCTCAAATTTATGGTTTTCAAATTCACCTCCATGATCACTCCTAATAGAAATGATCTTAAGGTCTAGTTTATTTTGAATCATCTTAGCAAATTGTTTGAAAGCGGGCAAGGTATCGCTTTTACTAGATAAGAATAATGTCCAACAAAATCTTGAGTAATCGTCTACAATCACAAGTCCATAGTAATTACCACCAATACTTTTGGTCCTTGATGGTCCAAAAAGATCCATATGGATTAACTCTAAAGGCTTAGTAGTTGAAATGAACTTTTTAGATTTGAAAGAAGCCTTAGTTTGTTTACCCATTTGGCATGCGTCACACAAGTGATCTTTTGAAAATCGTATTTTAGGTAGACCGACTACAAGATCTTTAGAAACTATCTTATTTAGTAAATCGAAATTAAGATGTGCCATCCTTCTATGCCACAACCAAGACTCATCATTCTTGGTTATGAGACACTTAGGACCACTTAGGCAATTATCATCTAGGTCTAGCATGTATACATTTCCATGCCTAATAGCCTTAAGAACCACATTCTTGTCTTTGTTACTTTCGATTGTGCAAAAGGTTGGTTTGAAATTGATTATGAACCCTTTATCACAAAGCTTAGCAACACTCAACAAGTTGTGCTTAAGATTATCCACAAGTACAACATTAGATATGGTTATAGTAGAGGGATTACCAATAGTACCTACACAAAGAATAGTGCCCTTATTGTTGTCTCCATAGGTGACATAGCCTTTCTCCTTTGCTTTAAACTCAATAAAAAGCGAGGCATCACCCGTCATGTGCCTTGAACATCCACTATCTAGAAACCATCTTCTTTCTAGATTATCAAGGCTGTTGAGGATTTTAGGGTGTTGGCTTCATTTGGTAAAATAAGCCTGATTCCATGATGTGGAGCATGATGTGTGGCACATCAGGTTTCACATCTGGACGCCCTAGCTGGACGCGCTTTTATTAATTTACACGCGATCTTTTGAAAAGATTTGTTTTTCAAATTAAATCGTGCCAGCTTGCGCGCCAAGGAACAAGATAATCTTTCATGGTTCTGTTTTATTTTATTGGCCGACTTTGATCAAAAAGATTTGAAACAAACAATTAAAAGATTACGATCAAATAAATCTTAAGGAGAATTAACAAAGGCCAGCTGTCAACATTGAAGATCCAAGCCCATGAAACTTGTTCTATATAAAGGAAGACTGAAGACACTTTGAAGTAACGAAGCCAAGAGTTGAAGAAATCGAGTCTTAGGTTTTAGTCTGTTTATTGTTCTTTGTGAGCCTTCACTTGAATCATAATTTTGATACAAGTAAGGACTGAGTTTGATAGAGTTGTAAACTCTAGTGTTCTTTCTCCAAAGCTTTGAAGCAAGGAGTTAGAGTGTGCAACACTTAAAGCCTTTAGGTACGAGTGCACAGTTTTCTAGGAGTGTGTCTCCAAACTGAGTTTGTTATTAAATCCTTACTGGGTAAGGTTGAGGGGGAGTGAGCAGAGGTTCTCATATCTAGGAGTTCCTAGGTAGAATTAGCACGGGTAGTGATTAAGTGAGAAGTTGTAAACGGGGGAGTTTAGCTTTGAATTGATACTACCATAGTGGATTCATCCCTGGATTGGTATCCTCCAGATTAGGGCTTGTTTAAACGCCGAACTGGGTTAACAAACTCACTGTGTTTTATTGTTTCCTGCACTTTAAATTATTTACTTGTTCATCAAGTTCAGCATGTTCACGATGTTGACACATTAGGCTACACATCGTACGATTCCTAAAGTGTACACATCGTGCTACACATCTGACACTTGCCACCAGAATTTCAATTGGCATCAGAGCAGGCACCCTGCCTGTTTGAGGGTGAGCTCCAGGGAAGTTACTTTCTGGAAACATGGACAAGGATGGAACAACGGTCAACAAACCACCCCTCCTAGATGGAACTAACTATGACTACTAGAAGCCAAGGATGATTGCCTTCCTAAAGTCACTTGACAGCAGAACTTGGAAAGCTGTGCTCAAAGGTTGGGAGCATCCCAAAATTTTGGATGCTAATGGTGTTGACACTGGTGTACTCAAGCCAGAGGAAGATTGGTCAGCTGCAGAGGACACTGCATCACTTGGAAACTCCAAAGCTTTGAATGCTTTATTCAATGGAGTGGACAAGAACATGTTCAGATTGATCAAGCAGTGTACTGTTGCAAAGAATGCTTGGGAGATACTCAGAACCACTCATGAAGGCAATGCCAAGGTAAAAAGCTCAAGAATCCAACTTCTCAACACTAAGTTTGAAAACCTCAGGATGAAAGAAGAAGAATCAATTCATGAATTTCACATGAATTTGCTTGAGGTGGACAATTCCTTTGAGGCTCTAGGTGAGAAATTGTCTGAAGAAAAGCTTGTGAGAAAGATGCTTAGATCCCTACCCAAGAGATTTAACATGAAAATCACAGCTATTGAAGAAGCTCAAGACATCCCAAATATGAAACTTGAAGAACTTGTGAGCTCTCTCCAAACTTTTGAGATGAACTTTGGTGAGCAAACTGAAAAGAAAGGAAAAGGTATAGCCTTTGTATCTTGTGCTGGTGAAGAGGAAGAAGCTGATGAATCAGATGATGATCTCTCAAATGACATAGCTATGCTAGGAAGACAATTCAACAAGCTTCAAAGAAGGGTGGATAAAAGACCAAGGAGGAATGTGAGGAACATCCAGACTGACATCAGTAAACTAGGTAACACTTCAACAAAAACCAAAACTGATGATAAGTCAACTCAGAACAAGGGTGTTCAATGTCATGAATGTGAAGGCTTTGGTCATATAAGAACTGAGTGCGGCACATATCTGAAGAAGCAGAAGAAAGGCCTAACTGTATCATGGTCTGATGAAGACTCTGACACTGACTCAGAGAATGTTGCTGCTAATCATGTGAGTGCCATGACTGGTGTGTGTAGTACTGATGTTGATTCTGATGATGAAGAACTCACCTTTAATGAACTAGCCTCAGTCTACAAAAAGCTATCCAACAAAAGTAAGGAACTGTGCAGAATCAATGAAGAACAGAAGGTGGTTATCAGTCAGCTAGAGACAGAGAAGGCTCAACTGCAGAACCAAGTAGCTAGTCTTGAAAGTGAAGTCAAGTTACTGTCAACTAACTTGAAGAATATGACCAAGTCTGTAAAGATGCTCAATACTGGAACTGACATGCTTGATGAGATTTTGAAAGTGGGAAAGCATGCTGGTGACTCATCTGGTGTAGGATTTAAGAACAAACATCACAACAAGAATACAAATACTATGTTTGTTCCTGCTCAGAAGAAACCTGACCCTGGCAGAATGTGGACACATCACACCCCACATCAGAGACCTGCTGGCAAAGAGAAGTTTAATGCTTGAAGATGCCACTACTGTGGGAAGAATGGTCACATCAAGCCCTTCTGCTACAAACTCTATGGGTATCCCAAGAAAAGGCCTCAGGTCCAAGCCAAATCAGCAAGGGTCACTCCTAAGAAGATATGGAAGCCAAAAGTTTCTGAAACTGCTCATATTGCTCACACTTCTCTCAGAGCATCTTCCAATGAAGATTAGTATTTTGATAGTGGTTGTTCTAGGCATATGACTGGTGTTGAGAAATTTCTCACTAATATCAAGCCTCATACAACAAGCTTTGTAACCTTTGGTGATGGAGCAAAAGGTGAAATCAAGGGCAGTGGTAAACTCAGCAGCAAAAGCTTACCTGACCTAGATGATGTGTTACTTGTTAAAGGCTTGAAGGCTAATCTTATCAGCATAAGACAATTGTGTGATCAAGGTCTCAAAGTCAACTTCACAAAGAATGAATGTCTTATTACTTCTGACAAAGGAGAATTATTGATGAGAGGATCTAGGTCAAGAGACAACTGCTATCTATGGATTCCTGATGAAACTGCTTGCTCTACTACATGTCTTATTAGTCAGGAAGAAGAAGTTAAGCTTTGGCACCAAAGACTTGGTCATTTGAATCTAAAAGGAATGAAGAAGATTATGTCCAAGGAAGCTATTAGAGGACTACCAAAGCTTAAGATTGTTGAAGGCAGTATCTGTGGTGAATGTCAAGTTGGAAAGCAGGCTCAGATGTCACATCCAATGTTGCAACATCAGGTGACATCCAGAGTTCTTGAACTGCTACATATGGACTTGATGGGACCAATGCAGGTAGAGAGTATTGGTGGCAAAAGATATGCCTTTGTGGTTGTAGATGATTTCTCAAGGTTCACTTGGGTTAGCTTCATCAGAGAGAAGTCTGACACTTTTGATGCATTCAAAGAACTATGCCTTAGACTACAAAGAGAGAAGGATAGTGGCATTGTTAGAATCAGAAGTGATCATGGGAAAGAGTTTGAAAATTCAAGATTCTCTGAGTTTTGTGCTGATGAAGGAATTGGGCATGAGTTCTCCTCACCAATCACACCCCAACAAAATGGTGTAGTTGAGAGGAAGAACAGAACCTTGCAAGAGGCTGCAAGAGTTATGCTACATGCCAAGAAGCTACCTTACTATTTTTGGGCAGAGGCCATGAGTACTGCATGCTATGTACACAACAGGGTGACTCTGAGAAAAGGTACTTCAACCACACTGTATGAGATATGGAAAGGAAGAAAACCAACTGTCAAACACTTCTATGTCTTTGGTAGCAAGTGCTATATCTTAGCTGACAGAGAGCAAAGGAGGAAGATGGATCCCAAGAGTGATGAAGGAATCTTTCTAGGCTATTCCATAACCAGCAGAGCCTATAGAGTCTTCAACAACAGAACAAGAACTATGATGGAATCCATCAATGTTGTCATAGATGACTGTTCAGACAATGTACCTGATGTTGATCCTGATGTGGACACATCTCACCCCCTGCCTGAAGACTCTGAAGTTATAGAGATTCCTGACAAGGCTGATCAGCAAGAAGATGTGACTCCAGTGAACAAGGGTCCCTCTGTTAGAGTTCAAAAGAATCATCCAAAAGAACTCATAATAGGGAATCCTGAGTCAGGGGTTATGACAAGGTCAAGAGAGGTTGTATCCAATGCTTGTTTTGTGTCAAAGGTAGAACCAAAGAATGTGAAAGAAGCCTTGACAGATGAGTTTTGGATTGAAGCTATGCAAGAGGAGCTGAACCAGTTCAAGAGGAATGAAGTGTGGGATTTAGTTCCTAGAACTGAAGGAGTCAACATCATTGGTACTAAATGGGTTTATAGGAATAAATCTGATGAAAGTGGTGTTGTGTCTAGAAACAAGGCTAGGCTTGTGGCTCAAGGTTACTCTCAGATTGAAGGAGTAGACTTTGATGAAACATTTGCTCCTGTGGCACGTCTCGAGTCCATAAGGTTACTTTTGGGAGTAGCATGTATCTTGAAATTCAAGCTATTCCAGATGGATGTGAAGAGTGCTTTCCTCAATGGCTACTTGAATGAGGAAGTTTATGTGGAGCAGCCCAAGGGATTTGTTGATCCAAATTATCCAGATCATGTCTACAGATTGAAGAAGGCATTATATGGATTAAAGCAAGCTCCTAGGGCATGGTATGAGAGGCTAACCAAATTTCTTGTGCAGCAAGGTTATAGAAAAGGAGAAACAGACAAAACCTTGTTTGTCAGAGAAGAAAAGGGCAAGTTCATGATTGCATAAATCTATGTAGATGACATTGTGTTTGGAGGAATGTCTGATCCAATGGTCAAGATGTTTGTGAATCAGATGCAGTCTGAATTTGAGATGAGCCTTGTAGGTGAACTTACCTACTTTCTTGGTCTGCAAGTCAAACAGATGGAAGAGACAATTTTCATCTCTCAAAGCAAGTATGCCAAGAACATTGTGAAGAAATTTGGAATGGAGAATGCAAATCACAAAAGAACTCCTGCAGCAACCCATCTCAAACTTTCTAAAGATGAGCATGGTGTCAGTGTTGATCAAAGTCTATACAGAAGCATGATTGGCAGTCTACTTTATCTCACTGCAAGTAGACCTGACATTAGCTTTGCTGTTGGTGTGTGTGCAAGGTACCAAGCTGAGCCTAAGATGAGTCATCTAAATCAAGTCAAAAGGATTCTCAAGTATGTCAGTGGTACAAATGATTATGGAATTCTCTACTCTCATGGTGAAGATACAAGATTGTTAGGTTATTGTGATGCTGACTGGGCAGGAAGTGCAGATGATAGGAAGAGCACTTCTGGTGGATGTTTCTTTTTGGGAAGCAACCTTATATCATGGTTCAGCAAGAAACAAAATTGTGTTTCTCTTTCTACAGCTGAGGCTGAGTATATTGCAGCAGGAAGTAGTTGCTCTCAGCTACTTTGGATGAAGCAGATGTTGGGTGAGTACAATGTGCAGCAAGATGTGCTCACATTATACTGTGACAATCTAAGTGCTATAAATATTTCCAAAAATCCTATCCAACATAGTAGGACAAAGCACATTGATATACGTCACCATTTTATTAGAGATCTTGTTGAAGACAATATTGTGACTCTAGAGCATGTTGCCACAGAGAATCAACTGGCAGATATTTTCACTAAGGCTTTAGATGCAAATAGGTTTGAGGTGTTAAGGGGCAAACTTGGTATTTGCCTCTTTGAGGATCAATAGCCATAATAGCTATTTAGGCGTGCAACGGTTACCTGTTTTTTTCCCTCCATCCATAGTTGCACGCAATCCAAAGGCAATCATTACAAAATATTTCCAACGGCTATTTCGCGATCAAAACTCCAAGAAATCCGTTTACTCAAGATTTTTCTCTTATTGCCTACCACATTGATCACCACATTCGTTTCTCAACCACTCAAACGACCAAAAACTTTCTTGATCTCTCCCAAACCCTTTGTTCATCTCTCTGCTATTTTCTTTGAAAATCTTCATACCAAATCACCATCATCATCATCATGTCTACTGCAACCAAAACATTTCCTTCAACCAAATTCACGACTCCTCCATCATCACCAAAACCTAATCCTGAAGAAGTTCAAAGTGACATGATCGTTAATGCCACTCCTGTTTCTATGATCAAGCCATCTGGATCAAAGAAGAATAAGTCAAAACGATCAAGAAGGGAATCAACCCCCATTGCTGCAGAGGAAGATGTGGTTCCTTCTCCTTCCACAGAAAAATCCAAGAAGAAGAAGAAGAAGAAAAGCAAGAAGCCAAAGATTGGCTCACCAAAGAGGGTTCACACCATGGAAAGTCTGCATGTTGAACCTCTTCCTGCAAAATCTGGTGATGCAAATGCTGAAGCATCTATGGGTGTAGGTTCTTCAAACCCTAACCCTGAGAAGGCTGCTGTGAAGATCCCTGAGAGTCAAAGACATCCCTTGACTCAGAAGATCATTGATTCTGTGCTCCAGGCCCTGCAAGAACCTAATGTTGCGGCAGATGTTGGCACATCATTGCCACAAGGTGAAGAAGAGTCTCCTGCTAAAGAAGAGACTGCTGCTGTTGAAGAACCTGCTGTCATTCCTGATTCTCCTGAACAGGAATTTGTTGAAGAAGATCAACCTGCTGAGGTTGAGGAACCTGAAGATAATACCCAGTCTGACAAGGGTAAAGAAACTGTTGAAGGTTCAGATCATGAAAACTCCAATCCTTGTGACAAGGATGCTGATGGAGATACAGTTGTTGTGGATGTAGAAGGCTACAATTCTGACATCCCCTTGAAGAAGCTTGCTGAGGACAGTATTGCTAGAAGGACCAGAAGTGGAAAGGGTCCTGCTATAGTTGAAAGTTCTCCTGCTGCTACCAAGGAGAAGAAGAAGCCTGTTAAGAGGCAAGTCATGTATGGTCCCAAGAAGGGATTTAGTAAAGCTGTGGTTCCACCTGCAAAGAAGAAGACTCAGAAAAGAAAAGAGCCACCTACAAGTGACTCAGAGTACGATGTGGAGCAGGATGTAGCTCACATCAGTGAGTCTGAGGAAGAATCTGCTGAGGAGCAGAATGTGGAGCTTGACGTAGTCCACATTGAGTCTGCTGTGAAGAAGAGCTATGGAAAGAAGAAAATCCCTCGGAATTCCTGACATCCCAGTTGATCTGGTTTCCTTCCACAACCCTGCACATGCTGGAAAGTGGAAATACATTGCTCACAGAAGGTTAGCTCTGGAAAGGGAGCTCAGTGCTGAAGCCTTGCAGTGCAAGGAAGTTATGAGGTTGATCAAGCGTGCTGGCTTGATGAAGACTGTTACTGGACTGGGTGACTGCTATGAGAAGGTAGTCAAAGAGTTTTTGGTAAACATCCCTGTTGGTTGTGACAATCCTTTGGACAAGGAATACCAAACTGTTTTTGTGAGAGGTAATGAAATTCACTTCTCTCCCACTGTTATCAACAAGTATCTGGGCAGAAGTGAGGAGCCCTTTGCTGAGATGGAGGCAAATGACAACTACATAATCAAGGCCATCACAGCTGGAAAGGTCAAGACTTGGCCTAAGAAAGGGAAACTGCAAGCAAGCAAGCTCACACCAATCTACAACATCCTGAACAGGATTGCTGCTGCTAACTGGGTGCCTACCACACACAACTGTGATGTGGCTACAGGTTTGGCTAGGTTCATATATACTATTGGTAGCAAATCTAATTTTGATTTTGGTACCTATATTTTTGATCAGACTATCAAACATGCTAAAACCCTAGCTGTCAAACTACCCATTGCATTTCCTTCCCTACTGTGTGGAATCATATTGAGCCAGAGACCTGATGTTCTGGGCAAGGATGATTTGTCTTGCAGAAGAGAGTCTGCTATCTCTTTTAGTCTCAAGCAGTCTGATGTGACTCCTGATGTGGGCACATCCAGCTCAAACAATGCTATGTCTAGGACAGACATGATTACTGCTTTAAAGGAGACTTGCAAGGCTCTGGATGAGAAGAAGGCCAAGCTGGAGGCAGTCATTGCTGGACTGGAGCTTGAGGATGAGCAAACAATGGCTGAGGATGAGGAATTGGAGGAGGAGGAGCCCAATGACTCTGAAGCTGAGGAAACTGATGGGAGCCAGGATATTTGAATCTTTGTAATTCATTAATATTTCCCTGTACTCAGTATTTCCTTGTTTTTGCTTGTATTTTGTGGGCTATGCCCTGGATTTCTGATGCACCTTTGCGTGCCTGTTCTGTACTTGCTGCACTATTAATGGCCTGAGTGCTTTTTTCTGTTCATGCACCATCATCTCTACATCTCATGCTATCTGCATTCTATGGTGTTTTACTTACTCTCAGTATGTTTGTCATAATTTATGGCTAAAAAGGGGGAGTAAAAAGTAAAAATGAACAATTCTTTGAAGTCTTAAAACTGCAGCAAATTGTGATGTGTGGCACATCTGACTACACATCTGGCATACATGCTTATTTTTCTTCAAAAGTTTTCTCAACAACTTTTTGAAGAATTAATTTTCTAAAGCATGTTTTTCTGAAGACTTTATCTGTACATTTTCAACTGGGTGATGCATTCTTAAGAAGTCCAATTGAAGATGTTATCTAATTTCTACATGGTGATGCATTCTTAAGAAGCCTGTAGAAGTTGTTTTGTGTGATGTTTGACACATCTGTGAGTTTTAACTTGGTCATGCATTCTTAAGAAGCCAAGTTTAAAACTTCTCTATTTCTCTCTAGGTCATGCATTCTAAAGAAGCCTATAGGGGATATGAGATTTAGGGGGAGTACATGGAAAGTGCTCTAGTTCAAAGGGGAGTAGACTATTACTGGGTTTGCTACCCTCCCTTATGTGTGCATGGAATCTCATGCTTGTATGTGTCTGAGAATTATTTCTCAGTCTTTGGAAATTTATTTTCCTATCTTGTGAGAGTTTATTTCTCTCTTTGTTTGTGAGGCTCTGATCCGCTGCTGCATGCCTCTGATGTGCCTGCACATCTCTCCAAGTTTAGTTGGGTGACTCAAAGATTATTTTAGCCCAAAATTTGCCAAAGGGGGAGATTGTTGAGGATTTTAGGGTGTTGGCTTCATTTGGTAAAATAAGCCTGATTCCATGATGTGGAGCATGATGTGTGGCACATCAGGTTTCACATCTGGACGCCCTAGCTGGACGCGCTTTTATTAATTTACACGCGATCTTTTGAAAAGATTTGTTTTTCAAATTAAATCGTGCCAGCTTGCGCGCCAAGGAACAAGATAATCTTTCATGGTTCTGTTTTATTTTATTGGCCGACTTTGATCAAAAAGATTTGAAACAAACAATTAAAAGATTACGATCAAATAAATCTCAAGGAGAATTAACAAAGGCCAGCTGTCAACATTGAAGATCCAAGCCCATGAAACTTGTTCTATATAAAGGAAGACTGAAGACACTTTGAAGTAACGAAGCCAAGAGTTGAAGAAATCGAGTCTTAGGTTTTAGTCTGTTTATTGTTCTTTGTGAGCCTTCACTTGAATCATAATTTTGATACAAGTAAGGACTGAGTTTGATAGAGTTGTAAACTCTAGTGTTCTTTCTCCAAAGCTTTGAAGCAAGGAGTTAGAGTGTGCAACACTCAAAGCCTTTAGGTACGAGTGCACAGTTTTCTAGGAGTGTGTCTCCAAACTGAGTTTGTTATTAAATCCTTACTGGGTAAGGTTGAGGGGGAGTGAGCAGAGGTTCTCATATCTAGGAGTTCCTAGGTAGAATTAGCACGGGTAGTGATTAAGTGAGAAGTTGTAAACGGGGGAGTTTAGCTTTGAATTGATACTACCATAGTGGATTCATCCCTGGATTGGTATCCTCCAGATTAGGGCTTGTTTAAGCGCCGAACTGGGTTAACAAACTCACTGTGTTTTATTGTTTCCTGCACTTTAAATTATTTACTTGTTCATCAAGTTCAGCATGTTCACGATGTTGACACATTAGGCTACACATCGTACGATTCCTAAAGTGTACACATCGTGCTACACATCTGACACTTGCCACCAGAATTTCAAAGGCACTTTTCCCACAACATTTAGACATAAGAAGGAGGTACCCAATTTTCATTGGGTCCTAATTGGTGAGGTAAATAAGCTTTGTTGAGTTTTGGCATCCATTGCAATACGCCCTTAGGTACCAACAATTTCCTAGCTTTACATTTTGCAATGGTATCACCTTCACAACAACAATAGTGACAAGTGATATGTGAGTCACTCTTCTTTTGATCCATTTTGAAATGTTTAGACTTTTTGTTTTTGACTTTCAAAGTGTTTTGAACATATTTTGGATCAACTTCATGAGAGACTCTAGGTTTTGATGAATTTTTCACTTTGTCCTTGATAGTCTTAATGTTTATAATTTCTTTTAATCGTTTGAAAGCTTTCCTAGTTTCACTACATAGATCCTCAAACGCACGTTGCAAATCATGATATTCTAACGAGGTATATGAGCTAGAGGGATTTTGGTTTACTTTTTTGGGAGCTTTAACCTTCTTTTTGTGATGATGAGTTGTGAGGCATACCTTAGCCACTTCACCTTCATCACTTGAACTATAGCTTGATGATGAATGAGATGAAGAGCTACTAATCTCCCATGCAACATAAGCTTTCTTTCCTTTGCTCCTCTTTTTGTTTGAAGATGTCTCCTTCTCTTTTCTCTTGAGGACAATCCGGTTTGTAGTGACCAACTTGGCCACACTCATAGCATATGCCTTTCTTGGAGTACCTAGCATCTTCATTCTTCCGGCGGTAACCACTATCTTTCCGAAACTTCTTAAGATTGTCATCGGAATGTCTTATCCCATTCTTTCTCACATATCTATTGTAGCGTCTAACGAAGAGTCCTATTTCCTCATCATCGGAATCATCTTCGCTTGAGCTACTTTCCACATGCTCAACCTTTTTGGACTTTGACTTTGAGGCTTTTAGAGCAATTGACCTCTTGTCCTTTTCTTTTTCTTTTTCATGGTGTTTTTCCTTTTTCTCACCTTTCTCATGCTTGTCCAACAAACTAAGCACTTGTTCATGTTCCGTTAGCTTACCAAACAATGTTGTGAGGCTCAAGGTAGTAAGATCATTCGCCTCTTTGATTGCGATGACCTTAGGTTGCCATGACCTATTAAGACACCTCAAAATTTTGTTAGTAGCATCTTGATTAGTGATTGGTTTGCCTAGACCATGTAACTTGTTGGTGATTTTAACAAATCGTTGTTGCATATCCGCGATGGTTTCACCATCTTGCATATGGAACAACTCAAACTCTTGAGTTAAAGTGTTTATTTTCGAAATTTTGACCTCATTAGTTCCCTCAAAGTGAGTAACTAATGTATCCCACATTTCCTTAGTCGTAGAACAATGCGACACATGATAAAATTGTTCAATCTCAAGGGATGAAATAAGTATGTTTTGTGCCTTTGCATCGTAATTGACCTTTTTCTTTTCATCATCTGTCCATTGTGCCATAGGCTTATTTATGACAACACCATTGGGGTCGGTCATTGTTGGAACAAATGGACCGTCCTCAATAGCATTCCACACTTCACCATCAAAAGAATTGATGTGAATGCGCATACTACTTTTCCAATAGTCAAAATGATCTCCATTGAATATAGGAGCCCTATTATACGCCCCTTTCGGTGCGAAAGCCATGTTTTCTAATAATTGGCACAATCCACCGAATTTTGTAAACAAAATTGAACCGGGATCGTGATACCACTTGTTAGACTACTAGGCTTATCACTTAGAAGGGGGGTTGAATAAGTGATCCTTGAAACAATGAGGTTTTTAAAAAAAAATAATGTTTCAATTTAATCAAGCGAGCGGAAGAGCCACCGGATCGGTAGTCTACGCACCGATTGACCAAAGGAAAGGTAGTATTAAGCCTTGAACGATTTTGTGAAAAGATACGAAAATGTTCGAGTTCAAAATAAATTGAAATTAAACAATTTTAAATTCAGTCCCAAGCAAGTTACAAATCAATATTCAAATCAATCACAATCAAGCAAGAATCAATTGAATTTTTTGTGAACCAATATGAACACCAAAAATTCAATCGATTAACAAATTAACGAAATTATGAAATTCAAAAGAGAGAGAGAGAGACACACGATGTGATTAGGGAGTTCCCCGGATTGCGCGTCGTCCACGCGTTTGTCCGAGTACGTCTCCCCCCAAATAACCAAACGGGTTATTTTAGAGTTTATAGATCAAAAACTTGATGAACAAAAAGAGTGCACAGTTTACAATTGAATTTTATAATCCTATAACGACACAAAATGTAAACTAATGTGAATAACCTCGACACACAACGAAACTTCGCCCTCTGATTCCAACGATCCACCTTGTGCCAAACCGCACCCGATCGTCCAGCTGAGTCCTTCGTTTCTTGTTGTCGAATCCTTCAAGACACGCACGATCTTGAATCACTTGAGAGAAACACTAGAACCTTCATCACACAATTCAACCCGACTACGATTCTGATTCACCGCGAACCATATCGAACGTTATCACACAAGAACACAATCTTTATTGAATTGATCCCATACTCAAAATTCAATTTGATTGCAATCCTTGATGAAGATGATGAATTTGTGATGAATCAAACCTTTGATGCAAATTCTCACTCAATTTGTATCTAAAGCGTTTTCTGAACTTTCTCACTAGTTTCCTCTCTGTTTACAATGACACACCACATTGCTATTTAAAGAGAAAATAGAATTGAGCCAATTTGGGCAAAATTTAACATACGTGTATCGATACAAATGATGGTTTGTATCGATACAAAACCCTTTGACCAGCGTTCAAATTGAAAATTTTGACCTATGTATCGATACAAACACGTATGTGTATCGATACATATATCAGTTTCTTGAAATCTTGACTGATATGTATCAAATCATGCAAGCATGATTCGATACATCAAGCACTTACAGGTTTTCTGATAAGCAGGGGTGTGTATCGATACATGCAAGCATGATTCGATACACAGATGACCTTCTGCCTTTGAGTGACCACTTTTGTATCGATACAAGTGATATATGTATCGATACAAATTGCACAAAGTCAGTCTGAAGTAATTTCAGGACATTTGTATCGATACATATGTTTATGTATCGATACATAATACCTAAAAATCAGTTTTTCAAAGTTTTAAAAAAGTTTCTCGCTGTCAGATCATTTGTAATGTTGCCAAAATATGTTCTACTCTATTTTCATGTGTTTTGACAATTATTAAAACATGAGGATGAACTGGTGCACTTACATGTCTTACCACTTATAACTAACAAACGTTCTCAGAATATTCTAACACTTTATTTTGTCAAAGTGTTTGTCCATTAAATTTTAATAGGTCATTTTTAAAGGTTCACAATTCAAACCCCCCCTTTCCTGTGAAAAAATTTTGCTACTTCACCGGATACGTACCGGGTACTGGTACGTCTTGGGTACGCACCGATGGTGTACCTATTTTATTTTTTATTTTTTTTTACATCGGGTACTCGCGTGGTACTTCTGTGGTACGCGCGTGGTACACGAATTCAAAAAAATAAAAAATTATTTATTAATTTTTTTATCTGTTTTTTATTTATAGGAAGATTTATGTTTTTATTTGTTTATAATATAAAAAGTAATAGCTATCGCTAAAAAACAATAACAAAGTAGTAGCTGGATTTATTCACTCATTCGTTGAAAAGGAATAGATTCAATCTAAAGAAAGTTGATGATTTAATTTTTATTCATACAAATCTTCATCTATTCGAAAAAGAGAAATAGTAATACTTATAATGAAAGAGCAACAAATATGCGATATTGGTAGAGATAAATGATATTTATTTGATGTAGCTGGTATTCTTGAAGTTGCTAGTCTTTCTCTCGAAGAATTTGAACTAAATGCCGCTCTTTTTAATGATGATGGAGAGGGAAACAATTTGACTCTTTTTAATTAATTTGATATTTTGATGTTTTTGAATAATTTGAATTACTTATATAGTATTTTTTTATGTTTAATTATTTATTTTAACAATATAAATTTTTTTATTTAATTATATTAAAAAAAGGATTAAATATGTTTTTGGTCCCTGCAATTATACCTTATTTTGAAAAGAGCCCCTGTAAAAAAATAAATTTGATTTTAGTCCCTGCAATATCTCAAAACTTTTAAAATAGCCCTTGACTGGATTTCTTGATGATATTGTAGGGACTAAAATCAAAATTTTTTTTACAGGCACTAAAATCAATTTTTTTATTTTTTACAGGGATTTTTTTCAAAACAAGGCATAATTACAGGGACCAAAAACATATTTAAAAATTGACCACGTCAGCTCTAAATCTAGTCAGGGGCTATATTTTAAAAGTTTTTAGATATTGCAAGGACTAAAATTAAATTTATTTTTTTACAGAGGCTCTTTTCAAAACGAGGTATAATTGCAGGGACCAAAAACATATTTAAGCCTAAAAAAAATTATACGGACGTACCCGTACCTTAATTTTTCTAAAAATGTCATACCTCGTACCGGTACCGTACCCGCACCTAGGCATCATAGTTTCTCTTGTATTGAATTTATATGTGAACTTAAATATGAATAATTCCATTTCTTTAGTTTACTATGATTATTTTTTGTAATTTAAATAGTTTATGGAATGAAGAAAAAAAACAACATTAGTAATATCTATTTTTTTATCAAGTAGCATAGTGACTAGAAATTCCACCTTTAAGGTGGATAAGTGGGATGACCGGGGTTCGAACCCCGACCCATGCATATATAATGCAATGTCCTATCAATTGAGCTAAGCTTATGGGACAATAATTAATATCTATTTTAATTGAGCACTTATCTATTTTAATTGTCCCGAAAGCTTGACTCTTAGTTTCGGGCCCTATTTTTGGAGCCCATATTTCATCCAGGCTTTTTTAGCCCGACCCAATGAAGTCCAAAGTATGTCCGTCCGTTTTGACATTTCTACATATACACTTTGACGTGAAAGATATATTACATTAAAATAAAAATAAATTTAAAATTAAATTAAATTTAGCATTCACAAATTAATTTAATAATAAAATATAAGAGATATATTAATTAATAAATTTAAATTACTATCTTAATTAAAAATGTCCTTTTGTGTGCCTTTTTATATTTATTAGCTAATTGAACCGTTAATTTTACCAAATACTTCAATTAGCTTATTAGCTATAAGCTAACAGCCGGCAGTCATAAGCAATCAACTAGTTTATAAGTCATTCGCTATTTTTACCAAACAAATCCTATAAAATAATGTTATAGTCCATAAATTATATTTCAAAAGATAAAAATTTCAAGGTTTTAATGTTGAACGTCATAATCCAAATTCAAACCTCATTCCGCTATTTTATGTGTCATTTTTTAATAATTTATAATTTCATCTATAAAAAAAATATTACACGGTAAAGATAAATTTACGAAGGGTTTTGAACATTATTTTACCCAATTTAAAGTTTAAACTATGTAATTTTTAATCCATCATGATGCTTCAAATTTCCAAGTTCCTTATATTAACATGTACTTCAAAGTTAGTTTAAAAAAAAAAAACATGTACTTCAAAGTTTGAACAACTCAACTCAAGCTTTACTTGGTGAAAGCTAATCTTTTGAAGCCATGGCTACAACTTCCAACTTCTCATTCCTTCTTTTCCTTACCCTCTTTGCCACTGCCCTCTACTTTGCTGGTTTGTTCTTTTAATTCTTTCTTAGTTCTTTGTTACATTACTCTTACCTTTTAGATTAACTTTTTTTTCTTTCAATTTTTCAAAAAAAACGTTTTGCAAAAGAAACTTTCTTTCATTTTCCGGTAAAGTTAAAGAAACATCTGTTAGGCATAGTTCAATGAAAAAACAACATTACTTTCTGATAACTTTCTCTCTGTAATTTAACACCAAAGTGAAAGATTGTTCCTTTCTCAATGACCCTTCATTCAATTTTTTATTTTGATTCCATTTTTTAATTGTTTTACACTTTTCGAATTGATTTAGCTTAATGGGACTTTTTATCTTCATGTTTCAGATTCGCAATCTTTCATCGGAGTAAACTACGGTCAAGTCGCCGACAACCTTCCACCACCGGACGCCACGGCCAACCTACTAAAATCAACCTCCATCGGAAAAGTCCGTCTTTATGGTGCCGATCCAGAGATCATCAAAGCTTTAGCAAAATCCGGCATCGGAATAACCATCGGAGCCGCCAACGGCGATATTCCGAGTTTAGCATCAAATCCAAACTCAGCGACTCAGTGGGTTAACTCAAACGTTTTACCATACTACCCTGCAAGCAACATAACTCTGATCACCGTTGGAAATGAAGTCATGACCTCCGGCGACAATATGCTCATATCACAGCTAGTCCCAGCGATTCAAAATGTCCAAAATGCCCTCAACTCGGTTTCACTCGGTGGCAAGATCAAGGTGTCCTCAGTTCATGCTATGTCCGTGTTGACTCAGTCGGATCCTCCATCTTCCGGGTCGTTCGACCCGAATCTTAAGAACACGCTGAAACAGTTGCTTGAGTTTCAGAAGGAGAACAAAGCTCCATTCACTATTAACCCGTACCCGTTTTTTGCTTACCAGAGTGATCCGAGATCCGAAACACTTGCATTTTGTTTGTTTCAGCCTAATTCGGGTCGGGTTGATTCGGGTAACGGTAAACTTTACACGAACATGTTCGATGCTCAGGTCAGTTGCCAATTTCCTTTTTTTGTTTTTTAATTTTATAGCAAAATGTTGACTTTTCAGTCAACCGACAATGGTAAACGTAAAGCTTAGCATGCCAAGTGTCTAAAAATGTTCACCTTGAGAGTTTGATCTAAGATTGAGATTTAAAAAAAAAGAAAAAAAGATTGAGATTAAAAGGGATTGGTTGTTTAAAATTTTTAAAAGAAAATCATTTTTAGTGTTTTTCTAAAAAAATCATTTTGATATAAATTGTTTAAAAAATAAGTTTTATTTAAAAGCTACTGTAATTAAAATGATTTTTCATAGTCAGAAAATTAACACACAAACATAATTAAAATATAAAAGCTGTTTCTAAGTAATTTCTACCGACCTAACTTGTTTGTTCAATTTTGAAACTATAGTGAATATGAAATACTTGATTAATGATAAGGTCAAGCGTAATTTGATTATTCTATGATTGTAAATTATTATTTTTGAACCTGAACTTGGAGAGCAAGTTCTTCCTTTTTACAAAGATGCTACTTTTGTAACGGGTTTCTATTATTGTCCTTGCTTTTGGTGTGCTACAGCAGAGAGGTTAAAAGTCACGGTCACGCATCTTCTTTTGTTTAATCATCTACAATTTTAGTGTAGGAAGTTGATATTCTTGGACTAGGTTATTCAGCTATTTAACAGCACCAATGTACTCCATGACTAGGACGGCTTGCAACTTTTTTCATATATAATAATAAGAGCTATTTGGATTTTATTTGGGCTTAATATATTTTTCGGTTATGTATGTTCGTGAATTTTTTATTTTAATCTATGTGTTTTATTTTGTTGCAAATAAGTTTCTGAATGTATAATTATTTTTTATTTTAGTCCCTAAACTCAAAATTCGCAGGAAAATCTGCAGTTTTTGTGGAAATTTTCTGCGGATTTTGATTTTAGGGACTAAAACAAAAAAATATTGTACATTTAGGGACTTATTTGCAACAAAACAAGATACAGGGACTAAAACCAAAAATTCACAAACATATAGGAACCGAATTTGGATCCTCTCCAATTTTTTCTCCAATGTGATCCTAACTATTCATTTGTTTGTTTTCTCTCTCTTCTTAAGCATTATTTAATTATTTATAATTTAACAACCATTGTATTACGAAAAGGAGAGAAAACATTGTAGAGAAAATTGGAAAGGATCCAAATCCCTTCCAAAAGATCTATTAAACCTTTTATTTGATTAAGGTTTAAATAGGATCGCCTCAGTCTCTTATGCTAAACTAATATCTAATGTGAATAAATGAAAAAAAAATTAAATTTAAACTCGATAATTTTATATCTAATATGATGTTTTTAAATGTTGAAGTGACTAAGGCCCTGTTTGGATTAGCTTATTTTTGAGATTATACAAACAGCTTATACAATTTTTAGCTATTATTATCAGTTTGTCAATGTAGTTTATGATAAAATAACTTATAAAAATACAATTTTCACCAGTTTGAACTTATAAAATCGCATAAAACCTAATTTATATTGCATAAACTGTTTGCATAAGCTCAAAAATAAGCTAATTCAAATAGGGCCTAATTCTAATAGTAAGTTATTATTTTTTCTTTTTTACCAGAATAGTAAGTTATTCTAGAATTGTTTGTTTTTAACCAACATTGAAAAATATATATATTAATATAAAATAACTACACATGAATAAATGGTAGACGTGTAACAAGTTGTGCCGCTAAATCTTTTTGAATAGTAAAACCTAATCTTTAAAAAATTACTTTCATAAACATAAACAATACAACATGCATTATGCATGATATTTTGAACTTTTTTTTTAAAGATTAAGGCTCTGTTTGGCAAAATTAGCGGTTGGCTAATAAGTTAGCTAATGGCTGATAGCTTATAGCTTATGGCTGATAGCTGATGGCTGATGACTGATGGCTGATAAGTTAATTGAAGTGTTTGGTAAAATTAGCGGTTCAATTAGCTGATAAATGTAAAATGACATAAAAGGGTATTGTTAATTCAAAATAAAATTTATGTCAAATTAATATTTAATATACTTGAAATTTAAAAATTAAATGTATTAATATAATATATATTTTTTATATTACTAAACTAATTGTTATTGGTTGAAATTTTAATTTCAAAAAATTATGGTTTTTCTTATTGACTTTTTTATTAAAAAAGTATGGTATTTTTTTTTTGACAAGATTAAAAAAGTATGGTTTATTATTATATTTTGGTCCAAAACAATAATTATTAGGCTATTTTATAAAACTGAGCAACGTTATTTTTTTATTTTATATAAAGCAACGTTATTTTTTTATAGTGAGTATCATACATAAGGTTTTTTTTGGGTAGTGCATACATAAGGTTTATATTCACGTATAAATTGTCATAAGGTAATAATAAATGATCATGCATGGTTTATTAAAAAAAAGTATGGTTTATATTTATTAAAAAAACTATGGTTTATCAGGTAGTCAAAAAAAATGTATGGTTTATTTTAAAGTGAAATAAAAAAAAAAGGTAAGAGTGAACATTAGCTAAAATAATAAGGGGTAAAAATGGAAGAAAAAATAATAAGCTATAAGCTCATAAGCTACTTGAAATAGCGTCTGGAAAATAAGGTATAAGTCAGTAAAATAAGCTATAAGCTCATACAGAAAAGTCTGTTACCAAATAGGTCTTTTAACTTATAAGCTATAAGACATAAGTTATAAGCTAGCTTTTTTGGCTAGCCAAACAGACCCTAAGTGCCTCTAGTGTTATTATTATTTTTTTTTTTTCGGTTTTCACCACCAGTTGAATCTGATTTGGGGGTCAGTTCTGGCATCAAGTGGTTCCAGCCCCCTCCCGATCGCAGTTGCGGGGGATCGAACTTTAGTCCTCCCTACCAAGTTCAGCGCCAATCACCACTGAACCAACTAACGATTGGTTATTATTTAGAAGTTGTGCATATGTTGAAATTTTAACAATGTATAGTTACATAGGTCTTCCTATTTTCCTACAATAGAAAGTATGGTTGCATTGCATTGCATGTTGTGACAGCCTGGCTAGTTGCTAAATCACATGGCCTAGCCTTGATTAATTATTGTATTTGTAGGACATGGAATAAAGTAAAAAATGAACGATAGTCAATTTTTCAAATAATTATTTTTTGTTAATATGAAGAAAATATTATTGTTTCTAAGGGGCTCCAACGGTCTAGTCTTGCTGCATTTCCCATTTGATTTTGGCGTATTTGCTGACTCTTATCTAACCTAATCATTTGTCTAGCACACAATAGCCTCAAGTTTTCAATAAATAAAACTTATGTTTTTTTTTTTTGAAGAGAAAAAAAATACTTTGCATAAGTATTAGAAAAGGTGAAACTATGAATTAATTTGCATAAGTATTCTTTATTAATTGCATGAAAAAATTTGGAATAAATGATTGAAAAAAAAGAGTAATTAGTAGTAAATAATACACTCTCCATCCTTTTTTCTTATTTTTGTATATATTTTTTTTTGTTAGAACTCCATCCTTTTTTTATAATTAAAGCTAAAGGGAGTATAGTAAATAATTTTTTTTTAATTAATATAGAATAATGAAAATAAAGCGAGTTTGATAAAAAAAAAAAGGAAATATAAAAAGGAAATATTAAAATTTTATTGATGTGTTGTCTCATGTCATGCATTAAATTATTTGTAACATAATTCCTAACCGATTAATTATTTTTACAATTTGGATTTGAGCAGGTTGATGCTGTACATTCAGCTTTGAGTGGAATGGGATTCGAAGACATAGAAATTGTGGTAGCTGAGACAGGATGGCCCACACGTGGGGACACCAATGAAATAGGACCAAGTGTTGAAAATGCCAAAGCATATAATGGAAATCTTATTACACATCTTAGATCATTGGTTGGTACACCTTTGATGCCTGGAAAATCTATTGACACATACATTTTTGCTCTCTATGATGAAGATTTAAAACCTGGTCCTGGTTCTGAACGTGCTTTTGGTCTTTACAAAACTGATCTTAATGTTGCATATGATGTTGGCTTAGATAAGTCTTCCCAAAAGGTAAACAAATCAAAATCACTATTCTTTAATTAGGATTCCTGCATTGTGTTGATCTAGACTAAAGTTTATGTGATTGACAAATTTAAAATTCAGATACTATTTTAAAAAGGTTTATTAGTTTAAGGTATTTAGTTGACAATGTGTTACGATTTCATGGTGCAGGTTTTGTTTAATTTTTAATGAAACAAAATTGATTCGTAAAAGTAATTTTGATATATTTAGATGTTTGAGTGTAGTTGATTTGTCTATACATGATTCTAATTTGAAATTAGAATTTGGAGCTTTTGGCTCTAAAATTAATTTTTTTTAATCTTAAATTTATTGGTGAACCTACTTTTACAAACAAATTCTATAATGCACTAGTTGGTAAGATATATAGCATTCGATCATGTGCACGATTTTTTTCATCGTTTGATTAATAAGTCTTATCATATCTAATTTAACTTAATGGTGAAAACAAATTTATGCATATATAACATCTATTCCACATGTGCCCTAGCCACCTTTAAATGGAACATAAATAAATTATCATTATCAATAGTGTTTATTTTTTTAAGCATCGGTATCTAATAGTTATCCTTATTCCCATTGAAACAAAATACAAATGAATACTTAATAGATATTGATTCTACAATAAACAATAATACCTATTCTATTTTCCGAGATTCATTTATAATTGTGTAGAGTTATTGATGAGATCTATTTAGTACTTTTTAAGAGGTGTTGCGTTGGATGAATTTAGTGTTTATTAAGTACTGTTATTAAAAAATTATAAATGAATGATGTGTCCACGTGAGACCAAATTAAGTACTACGTTGGAGATACTCAAAATACATTATAATAACATGTGTCCTGTCGTTCCTTTGCCTCTATACACAGACTCCTCCATCAACCAGTCCAAAGGCTCCTATTACTCCATCACCTAAAACAACAACACAATGGTGTATTCCAAAATTAGGAATCTCTGATGCTGAACTGCAGGTAAATCTTGACTATGTTTGTAGTAGACAAGGCATAGATTGTGGACCAATTCAACAAGGAGGTGTTTGTTATGATCCTAATACAATAGCATCTCATGCTGCTTTTGCTATGAATCTTTATTACCAAAAGTTTGGTAGAAATCCTTGGAATTGTGATTTCTCTCAAACTGCAACTCTTACATCTCAAAATCCAAGTAAATTTCCTTAACACCCTTTTTCTTTTTCATATGTTTATGTCTAATGAATACTATATAATTAATTAATGAGCTATGTAACATGACTTTTGCTACTCTCTTTGTAGGTTACAATGCTTGCGTTTATCCAAGTGGAAGTACATAAATATGCAGAGGCTTAAGCCTGGGACAATTATATATATATATGGCTAATGCTACGGTGGTCCACCGTGGACAAGTGATCTACCAAATATAAATTTTACAAAATTTGTTGGTAGATTGAAAGTTTATATCATATAGAGCATTCATAAAAAAATTTAAAAAAATTGAAAATCATTTGATATTTTATTGGGATTTATCAAGATTTACAGTATTTAATAAACCGTTAATCTTGATGGATCTCAATAATATATCAAATGATTTTCAATTTTTTCTAAAATTTTCTATATATGATCTATATGATATAAACTTTCAATCTAACAGTGGATTTTGTAAAATTCGTATTCGTTATAGGGTTTTTCATGAATAGTCCATCATGAACCAATTGAAGAAGTGGTCCATGTTAGAATTTTCCATATATATAAATTAATTGAGGGATCAAGATTCTGTGATGTAACTTAACCAAATAGTTTCATATAATTTTTTATATTAGCCATTAATATTATATTGCACAATCCAAATTAAACATACATCTTATTCATCGAGTAAATCGGACTGTCTATAACTATTTCCTAAATTAAGTATGGAACAAGGCTTGACCTTTACTCTTGTTTATTTGGTGTCCTTTTATTTTATATACACCTTTAATCGTAAAAAGGGATATTAATTCATGGTCATTTCTGTAGGTATGACATATCTCTTATATTATGTTTGGTTGTGACAAGAACCTTGGTACGAGGAAAATAGGAAAGAAATAGAAGAGAAATATCAAAGATATATGTCTCTTTATTTTCTCAATTTTTTAGTGGGGGTGTCCCTACTTTGGTGCGGCGAATTCGTAGGCTTATGTCTTATAATTGGCATGTCCATTTTCGTCATACTTGGAGAAAAGACAATCGATATGTTGATTGGCTTGTTAACTATAGTATATCTTTAGAGTCTCTTGTTTGTTCCAATGTGGAGACTCCATCTAGCGAGCTCCGATAGCTTCTTTTTGATGATTTATTTGCGGCTTGCATATACTTAGAAATATTCGCATAGTTTCGTAGTAGTTTCTCTTTTTTCCTGTTTTTGGGCTTCGACCCTCTTTTGTACCCAAAAAAAAATAAAAAATAAAAAGAGATAAATGTTCATTTTTTTAAAAGTAACAAATAATCTTAAATTTAATGTGTTATAAATTGGGCCGAAAATCGAACCGACGAGCAAAGGCGGAGTCAAGGGTGGTTTAGTTGGGTCCTGACCCACTTGACATTCATTTTCAGCCATTAATCATTTTCAATCTAATTGTCTATATCTTTAAAGGGTCTTGTTAATGAGTGTCTCCGGTGCATTCTTTAAGCAATTCATTTAAAGAAATTTTTTATTCAAAAAGTTAAATACTACATTTTTCAATGCGTTGACTTTACAAATTTTTATAAAAAAAATATAAACACTTATTATTTAAGGTCTTAAAGAGTGTCTGGGAGCACTCGTTGGCATTTTCCATCTTAAAATAGTTCATTAACAATAATCTTATTATGTGAAAAATAAAATATTGTGGTATTCAATTTAAACACTACTATTTCACTTCTTAAATTGTGTGACAAGAAAGAAGAACCAAGAAACGAGTTTAGCTCAGTTAGTAGGAATGTCATATTATATATGCATGTGCAATGGTTTAAACTTCCGACATTCTACTTATTCATCTTAAGAGTGGAACATTTAGCCAATAAAATACTTGACAAAAATAATAATATATCATTTATGTAACCAAGAAACAAAATTTATCATTTCTGAGATAAGGAAACAAATTGTTGGAATTAATCCATCGTCGCCTTAGAAATTTGATGGGCTCAACATCCCAACCCATGGGGCTTAGGCTCAGCCCCTTTAAAGAACCCTATACTATAAGTAGGGGTGTTCGCGGTGCGGTTTGGTTCAGTTTTGAGCATAAAAATCATCCTTAACCGCAAGATAAAATTGCATGCGGTGTTGGAACAAAGTTGGTTCTAATATAACCTAAGTAAGTTTTGATGATAACAATAGTATAAATATACAATAGGGTATACTGATAATTTACTCTAAGTGTACATGTATATAAGTTAAAATTTTATGTACACTAATGAGTTTGAGAGAAGTTCTGATATGCGCTAAAAGCTACTCCAGAAGTTGACTTGAGCAAATTCTGAAGGATAACACCAGAAGCTACAAATCAAAGTTAATCAGAAGCTCTCCTCATCAGAACCTGTGTTGGAAACACGAGATTCTGATCATCCTGAAGATAGCAGAATTTGTCAGAATAATATTCAAAAGAACGTTTTATGCTTAACGACTATCATCATTTTGACAAATTCAAATTGGAAGAAGAAATCATCATACAAGACCGTTATCCTCAGTGATAATGACGTTTGTACTATTGTACTACCTTCTATTACCTGATATGGGCGAATATTCGAAATCAAGGATGGAAAAGACGTATATTACTTGATATGGATAAACACATCTGAAGAAGAAGAATAGTACATCTCCAATCAGCTATTTTCATCACAACAATTCAAATTTATACGCTCCACTACTACCTATAAAAGGTAGAAGAATTTGAAGATACAAAGTGTAACAAACCAACGAACAAAAGCGCTGTTACTCTGCTAAAATCTACAGAGCATTATAACACATTGAGAAATACAACTTCAACTCAATTCAAAACTCAAGACAAACAATTTCAGCTTCTGATCATCTCAGTAGTTGAACCTTAGTATTCTTTTATTAGGATTCTAAGAAAAGTCTTGTTGTAAGTTGTATTTATTTGTTTGGAACTCTGATATAATTATCAGAAGTTCAAGAATTGTTTTTTGTTTCTTTGTAAACTTTGAGAAGTCTCTTGCTTGTGTGCTTGAGCATTGGAAGTCTCTTGTAAGTTGTTACTTGAGCATTGGAAGTCTCTTGCTGTGTGCTTGAGCAAATTGTAATCTTGTGTGATTATAGTGAACTCCCTTGGAAGTGCAAGGGGACTGGAGTACTCTTGATTTGTGAGGGGAACCAGTATAAAAAACTCTATGTCTCTCTCTCTCTCTCTCTCTCTCTCTCTCTCTCTCTCTCTCTCTCTCTCTCTCTCTCTCTCTCTCTCTCTCTCTCTCTCTCTCTCTCTCTCTCTCTTATCCTTTCATAAGTCTTTAGAAGGTATTGTGTTTATTTTCCGCTGCTAATTCTGATAAGTTGCAAAACTTAGAATAAGTTTTCAAAAACTCTCAAAACACAATTCAACCCCCCTTCTTGTGTTTTTCACACCTTCATGCGGTTCAGTTTGGTTCGGTTGATTTTTAAAAAGTCGTTCAAACCAAACCAAATCAATGCGGTTATGGTTGGTTCGGTTTTCGCGGTTTATCACGATATAAAAAATATGACAATATTACTAACGTGTTACAAAATAAACATCGGAAATTTTAATTTATTTTATTGTTTACATGATATAATATGCATATACATAAATTGTATACAGATAAGAACTTATTTTTAATACTAATAGTATAATTCTGAATTGCATGAAATTATATGTTTAACAACCTTTATGAACTCAATTTCGGTTTGGCTTGCTAAGGGTGAATAGGTAATAAGTTGATTGCTACTTGTTGATATAGTTAAGTTAACTTTTGCGGTTTGGTTTGGTTAGGTTCGATTTTCTAAAATGAAAACCGCAAACCAAACCAAACTGTGCAGTTTAGAAGAAAAATGATCCGTGCGGTTTTAACTAAATGCGGTTTTTTGCTGTTTTCAATTTGGATTGGTTCGGTTTGCGTTTTTACTTTTGGATTGGTTCGGATACGATCACCCCTAACTATAAGTTTGTTAAGTTGCGCCTTAAGTAAAATCAATTGTTTTTGGTGTAGTGGTAAGCGTTTGATCCTATAAATGGTATCAGAGCAATGTCATGGGTTCGAATCCCCCGGCTGACACCAGGAGAGATTTTTAAAATTAATCTAGCGCCACTCTTAAAATTCGATGGGTTTAACATCCCAACCCAAAGCGCTTAGGCGCAGCCCCTTGAAAAACTCCATTTAAAATTTTCAAAGCCGTTTTGACATAAAATGGCAAATAATTATCAATATTGTAGTGAGATCACAAATGCAATTAGAATAAAAAGTTAAATAAAATCAATTGCTGAACAACATGAATTATTCGGTTTTAATTCATCTATAATATAATACGGTTGAAATTCTTGGTACAGTTATCAATGATATTCAATCTGCATATTGTATGAATTAAGACTTCGATATTGTATGATATTCTTGATACAGTTTGTAATTCATCTCCAAAATAATATTGTCGTTGACATTGTATGTGGTATAGACTTAGAATTCCGTACATCTAATAGTGTCAAAGTATGGCATTTGGTAATCACTACAAGTAAAATACTTAACATATTGAAAAAATTCCACATCTTCTTCTGCTAGAATACATATTGTTAGAGGGTATATATATATATATATGAAATACATAAGCATAGAATGTATTTTATCATACATATATAAAATTTATTAAAATAAATAATTTAAGGATAACAAAAAATTCATACATAGGGAAGACCAACCAGTTCATATAAGACTCTTGTTGTTTCCATGAAATGCAGAAACTCTTTTTTTTTTTTCTTTCTGAACCTCTAGTCTTACACTCCTAACTATCACTCCTCAAACGGCTGAGGTTAAGCATGATATGTGGTGTACAAGTACAATCTATGAAGATATGTTACCGATAGGTGAAATTTAAAATAAATCTCTATTTGTTACTGTCGCGATATGTTATTTAAAAATTAAATTTAAAATTAAATATATAAATGCACGATATATAAACGTGACTAAAATCAATAATATTAATAATGATAATTTTTTTGAAAGATAAAAAATTATTATTATAAACGTCAATAGTTTATTGTAAGAAGTACAAACAAGCCAATAAATTTGCACAAGAGCAAAATAGTTTGAGGCACAACATACAATGATCAAAATAAATATTTAACCGATATTTTTCCGATACGAGTATTGGGACGTATCCGACGCGTATCATATATTATTTTTTTATTTAAAAATAAAGATTTAACCGATATTCGTCCAATATACCGATACTTTTCCGATACGAGTATCGGAACGTATCGGACGAGTATCGATATCAAGTACGTATCGGACACGATACTTCATACAATTTTTAAAGTATCGGAGCTTCATAAGGTACAATCATGTAGAGTCTTTTTTATTAAGAGTAATGTTTCCTCTAATGGTAAGTTTGTTTCCTTTATAAAAAAAACATGATGCTAACTTTACTGTGAAAATAGAAATTTCCCATTTAAAAAAAATTAAACTTTACTGTGAAAATGTTCACGTTACTATAACAAACAATAGTTTGTACACGTCATTGTTTCCCTTAAAAATTAATAACAACAAAGAGGAAAAAAATAAAAGAGAGAAACGTTATTGTTTGTTGCCATATATCATTACAAATTGAATTGTTGGACAAATTTATTGTCAACTTCCATTGTCGTCCAGCGGTTAGGATATCTGGCTTTCACCCAGGAGACCCGGGTTCGATTCCCGGCAATGGAACTTTTTACAAACATAATCTAAAATTTCTCTAATATATTAGCTGATTTATTGTCACCCTTGTATAATTCGTTAAACACCAAACTCACAAAAAAGATCCCATTTCGTAAATAAACACTTAATGTCACTTTTTTTAAAAATGGGTCTCACTAAACAAAAAATTAGATTAACATATTTAGCACTTTTTTTTTATAAATTTCACTTAATAATAAAAATATATTGAATGTGTATTAAAGAAAATTTTAAGTTTTATTCTAGTTTTGATTGTTTGTCGGAGAAGATGTGATCATTCCTAAATTTGGGCTTAAAATAAATATTTTGAGACATGAGTTTAATCCTCTCAAGCACCTCTTCAACTTTGAATTGTTTATTGGAGAAGATCTTATCATTCCTAGACTTTCAGAGCACCCAAATAATCGCATATCAAATCATCAACAACCTTAACACAATTGATAGAAAACTATCAAAATGAGTTTGTATATTACTCCATTCGTCCCTTATTATAAGCCCCCTTCAAAATTTGCACGCATATTAAGAAAAACTGGTAGCGTAATTAATGTGTTCTTTTTGGGTATTACAATTACTCAATTGTCCTTGGTAAAAAGATGTGTTTGTAGTTGACTTTTCGTATTTCAATGCAAAGTAGGGTTATGTTTGGGAAAGTAATAATAAATGCGTCTAGGAAATTGAAATAAAGCTTATATTTAGAGACGGAGGGAGTATCAGGAAGCACCTCCGACACCCCAAACCAATTGCATATACCCCATCAAATGTTCCAAGCGAAAGGCAAAGCACAAAGATAGTTTTAAGATTATAGCCGCCCCCCCCCCCCCCCCCCCCCCCCCCGCAAGAGGGGGATCCCACCATGAAAGATCACACCTCGCGAAGCTAAGAGGGGGATCCACCATGAAAGATCACACCTCACGAAACTAAATTTATCCTAGTAGGAAGCCTCAGAAGAAACCCATTGAAACCACATTGTGCATAAGAGAACCCAAATCTTCGACAACTAGAAGGAAAAGAAACGGAGCTAATGGATCTCTTTGTTTGTGCCCCATTCACCTCCTCCGTTGGACACTCATTGATTCACCTTAAGCTACTCTCAAATTCACCCCGAATAAGCTACTCTTGGAGAAGTTCACCTTAAGACCCAACATTAATCCAAACCAACACAAGATGGCTTTCATCGACCAAAGATTCTCCACAAACGCATCACCAAGAAATTTCTCCCAACATTCACCCCGAATAAGCTACTCATCGAGAAGTTAACCTTAAGACTCGACATTAATTCAAACCAACACAATATGGCTTTCATCGACCAAAGATTCCCCACGCACGCCTCACCAATAAAAATGTGTGCAATCCGCATATTGCAAATGAGAACCAACGTCGTGGAATTAACTTTCAAGCCTTGGAAGAAACCCGTTGAAACTGCCTGGTGCATAAGAGAACCCAAACCTTCGACAACTAGAAGGAAAAGGAATGGAGTTAAAGGATCTCCTTATTTGAATCCCCTATTAATATTCACCTCCTTCGTTGGACACCCATTGACCAAAATCGATAATTTACCATTGCACACACACATTTTAATGCAAGCCTGTCATTTCTCACAAAAGTCAAAATGCAACAACATATAATCGAAAAATTTTAAACTTACCGAATCATAAGCCTTTTCAAAGTCAAATTTGAAAATCAAACACTCTTTCTTATTTTACCACCACCACACCATCCACAAAATCCGTCCCTTGATAAAAACGGATTGATTTTTTGAGATGAGAGAATCCATAATCGTACCCAACAACTTTGAAAGCACCTTAGTCAAGAGCTTGTACAAACTACCTAGGAGAGAGAGAGATTGGCCTAAATTCCCTAAGCTCGTGTGGATTTAGAACCTTTGAAATCAAGGTAATGAAGTACCAAAAAAAACTTGAAGGCAACCTATTATTATCGTGGAATTTCTCAAAGAACCTCGTAACCTCTCTCTTGAGAAGCCACCAAAACTTGTTGAAAAATTTAAAATTGAAACCGTTGGAGCCGGAACTTTTACTTGTAAAAAAAGTTAAATACAAAAAAAAAAAATCCTAACTAATAAAAAAACAACTAATGTCACTTTTTTCATATATTGAAAAATGGGTCTCATTAAACAAAAAAATTGTTTCAAATATTTAGAATTATTCTTAAAAGGCTTAAATATATTTTTGGTCTCTGCAATTATGCCTCGTTTTGAAAAGAGCTCCTGTAAAAAAATAAATTTGATTTTAGTCTCTGCAATATCTCAAAACTTTTAAAATAGCCCCTGACTGTATTTAGAGCTGACGTGGCTAATTTTTAAATATGTTTTTGGCCCCCTGCAATTATGCCTTATTTTGAAAAGAGTCACTGTAAAAAAATAAAAAATTGATTTTAGTCCTGTAAAAAAATAAACAATTCATTTTAGTCCCTGCAATATCATCAAGAAATTCAGTCAGGGGCTATTTTAAAAGTTTTGAGATATTGCAGGGACTAAAATCAAATTTATTTTTTTACATGGGCTCTTTTCAAAACAAGGTATAATTGCAGTGATCAAAAGCATATTTAAGCCTTCTTAAAATTTCACTTGATAATAATAAAAATAAATAGAGTACGTGTATATTGGAGAAAAATTAAAGTTTTATTCTAGTTTTGAAATATTTATTTTTAGTAGATATACGAAATAGCAGAGTCATTATAAATTCACACAAAAGTGAGGGAGTTAGGTTCAAACCCCGGTCATGACGTCCAGCCTAAAATTTATGGCATTTTTTTCAGTTGAGCTAGAACTTATGGACAATTTTAAAATAAATTTTTTAATCAATATGATTCAATAAATATTAATTCTATGTCTAAATGATTTTTGACTAAATTAAAGTAGCAAGTTTTTATAAAAACCATGCATTTAACATGTTAGAAATTAAAATGCAAAGTATTCTTAAGACATTCGTTAGCAAGACATTTTATTTTGGCTTAAATGCAGTTTTGGTCCCCTTATTTTCAATTTTGTGAAGTTTTAGTCCCCTTATTTTAAAAATCAATTTTTTAGTCCCCTTATTTTAGTTTTTTTCTCACTTTTGGTACCCATCCTATTTTAAGGTCAATTTTGATGATGTGGACAACTCACTTATGATGTGTCAACGCCAAATAGGCACAACAATTTACATGTGGTGTAATTTTGTTTATTTTTTAATAAATTATATTAAAAAAATATTTTTAGTAATAGTAAGGATTTTTTTTAATATGAGGATTCTTTTTTTATTGTTAAAAACAAACATTCCATTAAAAAAGCAAATAAACCTTGTGTCAAAAAAAGATAAAAACGTTAAACTAAAAAAAAAAAACCGTAATCCCCTTTTCCCCTTCCTTTCAATACTCTAAACCCAGAAAACTCACAAGCCGCCATTTTTTTCTTCTTGTTCATGCTACTTCATGTTCATAAATCCAGAAAATTCATCTCTTTCTTCTACCTCCTCACCTGTTTTTTTCAACAATTAAAATCCAAATTCAAGATAAAGTGAATAAAATCAAAACCCACACTCACACTAACCCTCCTTTTTTCCACCTCCAACACTACCGGCGACTGAGGCGTCGACGACAACAGTCTTTCACTTCTGACGAAGAGTCAGCGACGTAGCCTCTTATACAGTATTATTATTCAAATCTGCACACGCCTCTTCTGCCTAGCAACACCAGATCTATAAGCGTCACTAGCAACACAAATTGGATCTTGGAAATTTTTTGTTCTTTTTTCTTGGATAATTGATTTTTGTTTTTTGATATGTTGTTGGATTGTTGTTGTGTTTGTGGTTTGTTGTTGTTATTGGTTAACCACTCTCATGGCAAAGGTGCAGTGCAACGATGGTGATGTTAAATGGTAGAAGTGCCTTTAATGTGATTTTTTTTTTGTTGATTATTCAACAAATATTTTTTTTTGATTTGTTGATGAATTTTAATTGTTATTATAAATTAACGATTTTATCTCTTGATGGATTTTAATTCTTTGGTTGTTCACATGATTCAAAGTTGTGTCTCTTGGATATTGCAAATCAAACTGAATAATTTGATGTTAGATTTTTTATGTTGTTTTGATTGTGAAGATGTTTATGGGTAGAGATGTTGGAGAATAGGAGTTTATGAGTAAAGGTGATGGAGAAGATGAATGAATTAGGTATTTGAAAATTATCATTAGATTTTTATTATTTTATTTTATAAATAAAAATGTTTTTAATATAATTTATTAAAATTACAATAGGAAATAATGTCATGTGTAAATTGCTGGGCCCAAATGGCATCTGCCATGTCATAAATGACTTGTCCATGTCATCAAAATTGACTCTAATGTGGGGTGGGGGACCAAAAGTGAGGAAAAAACTAAAATAGGGGGCTAAAAAACAGATTTTTAAAATAGGGGGACTAAAAATTCACAAAATTAAAAATAGGGGGATCAAAACTGCATTTAAGCCTTTTATTTTTTAAGACGTTTAGTTATATAAATTGTAATGTGTCAAATATCCTGAACATGTAAATTAACTTTAACTCTATCTTTTCTCCTCAAATTTGTGGTAAAATATATTTTCAAGATAAGTTCGGTGGAAAAAGCTTTCACGGGCAGCAACATTACTGAACAAACCAGCGGAAATTGAACGAATACACACGCCCAACTACGAGATGTATATATTTTGGACTTACACATTTGCTACTAAACAAATATCCAATTCATTGATAAAACAAATATTATGGAAAATTCTCAAAATTCATATTACATTTGCTACAAAGAAATGAAGTATAGTTATGACTATGGAAGTTTACTCTAAAAAACCCGACATGATACTTCTGGGTATTGCTCCTGGTCTAACAAGCATGCAATGAGTAACAAATAAATTGCATATACCAAGCCAAAACATACAGTTTTGCAATTCTTTACACAAGCCTATCTATGTGGCTGTTTAGCTCCAATCACCATAACATAAACTTGGGCCACGTTGAATCAACATATCTTGACTTGAGTGAACTAGCCGCTAGCCACAATCTCATGGATGGCATCGCTGACATTTACATCATCGGATCTGACGGCCAGTTTCATTGCAACGTCCTTTGCACCATCAAGTCCAAAAGACAACCGCACAAGTACCTTCACACCCCCTATGAAGACACCCGACAATAAGCATGTGTGTGACCTTGCATTGGGCGGGACTGTTTCTGTGCCCTGCAAGTAGTGAACAATAAAATAAACAGTTAAGTTATTGCCTTCCTAGAAGATTGGCAGAATTACTAATGAACAGGCATTGATTGATACAAGATGCTCTTCTGGCAAGCATCTAACGAGGAGAACATCACCTCATGTTGCAGTAATAAGTGCAAAACACTCGTAATCAGTTTAATAAAATTGGCCTCATAAGAAACATCTACAAAGTGACAACTGACATCATTGGCTTACCTCACAAGGTTGCATGCCCAGAATATTGATGACGGTATTTACAGCTTCAGCCAAGCTTTCCCTTGTGCCAAGACCATATTCATCCACTCGTTCAGTATCAGGGTCCATGGTTTCCCATGCGTTCCTGAAATTAGACACCCCCACTTTCAATATGTAATCTGCTGCAACAACCTCCAGATCCTCCAGTTGGTATTCATCTTCAACGCCATCATCTTCAGCCTCACCAGAGGTCGGGTCAACCTGGTCAATATGAAATATATAAGTAACAAGCAAATTTCAACAAAAAAAAATAAAATTATAGGTTTAGTTTTGCACAAATTTTCCGTTGCAAAAACAAAGCAAGGTTTAGCTTCATGGTTCATATTTAAACACACTCAATAAATTTCAAATATAGGGAAAAAGTACCTCTTTAACAATAAATTTCAGAATGTTAGAAAACTTTCCAGTTGTTGGCAATCCCTCAGGCTTCTCAAATGCCACAAAAGTCTGCCCAGGTGAGTCATAAGGAAGAGATCTTAGGGGCTTGGAGATGACCTGAGAAAATTCTTCTGCTTCTGAGGCATCCACAATTACAATAACCTAGAATAGGGAGAAAAATTACACAGATGGCTTGAAGTTGCATAATAGTATGTAAATGTACATCATTTTTATTAATCATTACATCTTCCAGTAGTTGTTCAGGTATCGTATTTGTGCAGTTGTACTGAAACACAACATGCGTATCAAAAATGTGTTTAACAACATTAACTGCATATTCTGTCTCTGCTTCAGTAAGCTCCACAGGTGCTGAGGACTGGTAAGAAATATAATATATATCAGAATATATATGATCACATTGGATATAGAAAGAATAATATATAGAATTTTGTACGACGATTTAGGGAAAGAACCTTAAAAAGCTTCCCAAAGTTTGCAAACTCAGGAATTGACAGAAGTTGCCTTTCATATGAATCTACAGTGGATGGGGGACCACTAGGAGGAGCACCCAAACCAGTTTGCTTTTTACCAGGGGCCTTCTTCTCTGTAATAGGCTGAGATTTGACCTCCCTGGGCACCAAATTAATGTCAAAAGCCTCTTCCGAAGGCTCCTGCAGTCACATAAAAACATGAGATATGTCCTAAAGCAACTAATTGAAAGAAACAACAATATAAGCCTTACATATTTTTTCAAACTAGTCTCCAGATTGACGAGTGGGATATCAAGTGAGCCGAAGAGGAAGTCCCTCACATCTTTATCAATCTCAATATCACCTCCAAGGGTGTTCAGATAAAGGGTGGCTCTATCGCGAACCTGCAAAGAAATCATAATCATCCAAATATAAATTGAAGAAAATAATAGTTGACACACTTCCTTGAAAATTGTATGACTTCAGCAACCACATAATTTAGAGATGCAATGTAAGAAATGATATAGAAGTTGACCTCATCATCACTGTCAAAAAGACATCGCCTTAGCAGAACAAATATGCGGGGCTGAAAAGAATAATAGAGATTTTTGATTAAGTTAATAACAGATATTAACCTAAATAAAATAAATATTCTAGAGAAAATGATTAATAAATAAAGGCAACACCTTTAATCCATCAACAGAAGCACCAAATTTGGCCAGTGTGCTCACAGCACTGGCCCTAACAGTTGCATTCTCAAGATGTACTCTGTTATAAATATACCGAATATATTTGCTGGGGTCCACTGTTTTTGGTCCTTCAATTCCAAGGAAGTGGAGTATCTAAGGTACAAGGATAAGCAATTAACAAAAGGTAAAATTCCAATAGCACACAAAGTAAACAACAAAGCACAACCAAAATTACCACCTGTGTAGACAGGTAAGTGAATTCACAGTCTTCAATGAACTCACAAAGATGAAGCAACCCACTTTCCTTAGCATCAGGGATATCTCTAATAAGAATCACTATTGAATCAACAATTGCTTTCTTGTAGTCGAAACCACCTTCTTCCCTAAGAATGTTACTCAGGAAATTCATCCTGAAAATAATAACATAATATAAACCAGTAATTTAGACCATTTATCACGGAAAAATATTCAAATGAAAGATGTAACATCTGGCTGAAAGAAACACATAGAATGATACATATACTCACAGAGATCTATATTTTAAAGGAAACTTCAAACACAATGATCTTATTGCTTCAACGACAACAATTTTGAACTCATCAGCAATATCAGACATGAAATTTGTAATCTGCTTCATGAGGCGATCCACACTTGATTCATTTCCTGTCTTCAAAAGAGTAGTAATAGCAAGTGTAGCAATGCTTCTGTTCTGGTCAGAGATTAAACTTTCCATATCAATGTTGCAGTTGGTGACTGCCATTGGATGTGTCATTGCTACCTGCAAAGTTCAAAGCCACACTCAAAATTGATAATAAAAACTATGATCAAGTTAGACCAAGAAAAATCTTATAACATTAGCTACAATACAATATTAGGTATGTTTTTCATCAATTTTGCCAAAATCATGGCAGACCAGAAAAGCAAAATGTGTCTCCAGAAGGGAGAGAATCGACTTATATCATTTCTCAAATTCTAAATAATATTTCTACTGAAGTTTATGTGATTGAAGAAGTTCAACCTTGTTCAAGGTGCGGACAGCAGCGAATCTCAAAACTGGCTTGGAAGAACTTAGGAAGAGCTGAAGAACAGTAATTGCTGGAGTTAATTCCCGGGTAGTTACCCCATTAAGGTCTGTAATTGCCTTAGCAGCTTCAAAAATCACCATTTCTGACTTGTGACGAAGGCAACTTTCAAGGAAATCATAGAAGGGGCGGTCTCCTGATTGTGTAGTATTTCCTGACTCACGAATAACCTGCAGATATTATGCTACATAAATATTATTCAAATAAATAACCCTCCCAGGGAAACTATATAAGAAAAGGAAAACACACCTGACTTGTATAACGGATCAAGAGACACTGGGCCAAAGGTGAGCGAACACTTCCTCTTGTCAAGCTGGTAACCAGCTTGCTAACTGCTAGTCGATCATTCTGCCGTATCTGCAATGTTCACGTCACCGTGTGTCAACAAATATGTTTATAACTTATTTGTTTGGTATGCCAATAAAAGAAGGGTGTTTGAAAAGTATAATCAATATGTCATACTACTTTAAGAGTGATATAAATTGATTAGATAGAATTTCAATCATAGTGATGTTCAAAGTAATTTCAGAAGACAGTCGCACAGAAAAAATGGAGACAGGTTTATACATATTTACCACAAGAGTTCCAAATAATATACAAACTTTGCCAAAGTTGGGAACACAGAAATGTTCAAGATAATCAGTATCTAAAACTATTCCTAGTGCTATATGATGCAGCCAGTTATCGATTGCAGCTGTAGTTGAAGCTAAAATAAGAGTATGAATAGGACTATAGGAGTATGCTAAATAAATTAGTCACAGTAGATGGCATAATGTCATAGATGGACTAGAAAACAAACAATCAAATATCCACTTCTTCAAGAGTATAACAAGGAGTGTTGCTTTCTTTTATTGTGGTAAACTCATTTCCTTGAGAAGCTTATAGAAAAGTGAGACAAATTATTTGATTAGTTGTAATTCAATGGATGATTTTGACATGAAGCATGAACCAATTATTAAGAAAATCCAAGTTGTCCACTGAAGGAATTTAATGGTTTTCATATTTAACACCCCCTTGTACTAAATTTGAATTTTTATTTAGAAATATGGAGGTAACAAGGATTTAACTCTAAACCACTTGATCATAAAGCTTCAATGTTATGTCATGCTGAATATCTAACAGGTTTAAAAGGAAATAATGAAACACTAGCTCATGCTGAATATTCAACGAACTTCAACTGTGATAAATCGAAAAATTGAGTGTACAAGAAATTGATCAAGTTACATATCCCGGAAACAGATGAATGATATTGCAGCACTAACGACCGAGTTTACGGTTATTCACACAGCATACCTGATGTAGCAAAGCCAGTGCATGAAATTGTACAAGAGCTGCCCTTGATTGCACAGCTTCCTGAACCTCATTGCTCCACCTTTTTACAATCTCAGGATTTGTCTGAAAATGGGGGATATGGAATAAGCCAACTGATGTATATGAAATATACAGATACAGATATAAGGAATTACAAACAGATATTAACAATACCTGGAGTAGATGAATACCACTAACTAGGGCCGCACTTGCAACAACTGGATTTTTGTCTACAATTGCTTGTTTCAAATACCGCTCAATTTGGGTAAGGAGAGTCCCATCTGTGATGCGACAAAGCACACGAATGGCATTTGCTCTATACATATCAGTCTTACTATTCATGTCCTTCATGAGAGAGCTTGTGACAATAATAACCTTTTAAAAAATAAAAGAGATACAACAGTCAGAATTTAATTTAGTAAAACAAAACCTGTTTAAGTGAATCTGACAAGTAATATAAATCATATGAGAATTTGTAACCTCATCTGCAGAGGGGGAGAGCTCCTTTATTATCAGGTAGACCATTCTCCTCAACCCAAGATCTCGAGACTGGAAAAGCTTGGTAACAGAAAAGAAAACTTCTGTGGCTTCAACCTATAAAATGCAGCATGAAAAAATTACTTAAAAAGTATTCATATCGACTCTAACATAATCCTTCAAATCAAAGTACAGCTATAAATAAGATACAATCTTTAATTAATAAGAAATAAAAGGAAAACATCCGGACCTTTGTAAATGTCTCTCCCTGATTCAGTAGGTATAAAAGTTTTGTGATAACCTAAAAAAGGATAACAAACGCACACACCGTCAAAAATCAACCACCGATTAAGACAGCGGAATCATAATCATAAATCATAAATAAGCAAATAAAAGAACCTGTGAACATCTCCTAGCATCTAGTTGTGGGTCATTAAAAACCCTGGCCTCTTGAAGAACAGCCCCCTTTTCAATTCCCATGAACGGGGAATAATCAGCTATTAAACAAAACAAACAAACAAAAAAAAGAATTAATCACCAAATATGAACATTATAATATACACATCACAATAAACCAACTTGAGTAATAACCAAAGTGTGAAAATAAGCTACAAAATATCCAAATGACTAAATCGTCTATTAATCAACTCGTCATCATAAACTTGTTCAAATTCCCATAAACAATTGCACGTTAACAATGAACTGCATTTCAAAGTACACGATTAGATCAATTCAAATTTCCACAAAGCAAAAACAAATCGAAATCATATAAAACGATTCAAAAACGCACTAATCCAATTCAAGTATTGTGATCTACGCAAACCCTACAGCATTTCCAATTAGAAACAGAAATTAAACATTGGATCTAGAAAAAGAGCACAGAAGAGAGTAGATCGAATTGCGAAAGAGAAAAGCGGATGGAAACGAGTGAAAAATGAATTACCTTCGTCGTCACGGTCATCGTCTTTCTTGACAAGCGGCTGAGCCATCGCCGGAGTGGGTGAATCTATGAGATCTGGAAATTACGCAATGTTTTTGTATAGGTGCCTCTGCGAGTGCACCACTGAAGTTTAGAATTGAACAGAAGGAAAAGAAGAAGAATGAAGAGAAATATGCCTCGGCAAAAATAATAATCACGAAATAAGAGGACTTTTTGGGTTAAGTTTTAATTTTAATAAATTGTAATTTCTTCTTATGTACCAAAAAAAAAGAAAATTGTAATTTCTCATTTTTTTTAACAATTACAATAAAATTTATTATTTTTAGAAAAGGACGAAACTTACATGCATGATATAGGGTCCGTTTGGTCTAACTTATTTTTGAGCTTAGACAATTTTTATGTATTATTATAAGTTTGTCAATGTAGATTATAATAAAATAGCTTATAAAAATTCAATTTTTACTAATTTAAACTTATAAAATAGCATAAAACTTAATTTATATTGCATAAGTTGTTTGTATAATCTCAAAAATAAGTTAGGCCAAACGGAATTATAGATGTATTTTTTACTTTTCCTCTCGCAAAGAGACAGTTTTTTAATTGAAAAACAGTTTTCTTTTATTTATTTTTAATTAAAAAACACAAAAAAAACAAAAAAAAACCACCTCTTTGTGAGGGAAAAAGTAAGAAATGTACCTATAGCAATGCACGTAAGTTTTGTCCTTTAGAAGAAAAAAAAAAGAATGTTCACAATCCCTTGTTTGTAAAAAAGTTTGATTAGTAAAAATTGAACTCATCTATTTTTTTTTATAATGACTCGATTATCTATCAATCAGCTTAATACATATTGCATATTGGTCTCGAGACAAACGGTAACTTAAAGAAGATAAATGTGAATATAATGAGACATTGTCTATTACCAACAAAGGGTAACTTAAAGAAGACAATGACCAGATACTGCTTACTAACATACAGATGATAGCTTAAAGAAAGCAAATATGAAAAAATAAGATATTATCTACTATCCAACAAAGTGATAACTTAAAGAAGACAATGACTAGATACTGTCTACTAACATACAGATGGTGATTTGAATGTTATAAAATTTGTAACAGTGCCTTGGAAAATTGTTTGTTCTCTTATTGATGAAGGTGGTTTAGGAATCAGATCTTTGTCTATTCTAAATCAAGCTACTAATTTGAAATTGTTTAGTGAGCTAATGAACTCTGAATATCATTGGGCCACCTTTCTCAGAAGTAGGGTTGTTCGGGTTAGTGGTTTCATTAATTATCACATTTACTCTTCCATTTGGAGTGGTCTAAAAATTCAATCTCAATTGTTCATGGATAACACCATATGGCAGATTGGAAATGGTACTAGAATAAATGTCTGGAATCATGACTGGTGTGAATCTCCTCTCAGCAGAATTTATAATTTCCCTCAAAATTGTTCAATCAAACCTTCTTTCTTTCTACTGTTTCTGACTTTATAGTCAATCAACAGCGGCATATTCCTTGGCAAGTGCAGCAGTGCTTCACAAATATTTTGTCTCATATCAACAAAATTTCAATTCCCTTTGAGCAAAAGGATGACCAATTACTCTGGAAGCATTCAAATAATGGTAGTCTTAGTCTTAAGGATGCATATCTCTTTACGTCTGCTTCTAGCCAGATGCTGGGATGGTCTAAGCATATTTGGAACAATGCAATTCGCCTTCCAAATCTTTTATGATATGGAGGCTTTTTCACAATAGGCTGGCTACTGACGATAATTTAGCTATCCATGGTTTTCTCCTTCCTTCCATGTGTAGTTTGTGTTGTAAGCATATGGAATCTACTAACCACTTATTTCTTCAATGTCCCTTTGCCCTCTCTCTCTGGAACTGGTTCTCCTCTGTTATCAATGTAAACATTAACCTCAATTATATAGCTAAGGTGGTAAACATAGCCAACAGAGGCTGGAGCCCCCAATGTCGAATTGTTATCATTGTTTCTATTTTTAATAATATTTGGCTCCGCCGTAACTCAGCGAGATTCAAAAATAGTAAGCCTTCTCTGAATGCAACTTTAGCTTTGATTATCTACAACACCTTTTTAACAGGTAACATTACTACTCTTGCAAGTGGCTCCTCCATGCTAGATTTTACTATTCTTGAATTTTTCAAATCAATATCCATCATCCCAAAGCTCCTAATATTGTTGAAGTGATTTGGACTCCTCCATTGTCTGGTTGGGTAAAGTGCAATATTGATGGTTCTTCCCTTGGTAACCCTGGTCCTGCTGCAAGTGTTGGAATTTTTATAAATCACAATGGTGTTAGCCTTGGCTGTTTTGCTCCTAATATAGGTATTGCCTCTGCCTTCTTTGCTGAGTTTTTGGCAATCATTCTAGCAATTGAATGTGCCTATGTTAGAAATTGGAAGCAACTCTGGATTGAGAGTGACTCAAAGCTTGCTATCTTAGCTTACAAAAATCAGAATATAATTCCTTGGCAACTTCCAAATAGATGGACTAATTGTCTGTTGAAGATCATTGAAATGGATGTTATAGTGTTTCATGTGTATAGAGAAGGCAATTCAGTTGCTGATAAACATTGTAAATTAGGTTTGAATGTAAATGCTTTCACTTGGTGGAGTTCTTCCCCCTCTAGTATTAGATTGGATCTTGCTAGAAATAGAATTGGCCTTCATTTCTATATATTTTGCTAGTTTTTGTTGAGGATCAGGTTTGGCCCCCTCATTTTTTGTACTCCACTTTTCTTTATAATATTTATTGGTTTAAAAAAAAATCATTGGTCTTGAACTTATTAGTATTAAGAAAAACATCAAAGATTGAAAAGTATAAAAGTGTTTATAATCATTTACAGACGAGATCGTTGTATCAGTATCGAGATTTATATTTGGGTCCTGTGAATATGAATTAAATTCTTACCAAATGATACTTTTTTTTTCGAGAAGATACCAAATGATACATGTTTTTAAGTGTTCTAGTCTTCATGGAATTGTGGCTTTTAAAGTTTGATATTTATTACATCGTAGATACACAAACCGGCCCTAATTTTGTAGAGAGATAAGTTATCCCTTCTCTCTAAGTTTTTTTATCTTCTTTTATCGAAGGGGGTGATTTTGAGTCTTTTTTTTTATCCGAAATAGCCCCTCTGCATCTTTTTTCATTTGCTTTTAATCTAAATAAGTGATTTTCTCATAGATTAAATATGTCTTTTGTGTTTTTTCTTTTTGTGTGTGATTTCGTCGTCTCATTGCGACGTTGTTTGATATCCCGTTTTGGTGCGGTGTTTGTTTGTTGTTCCGTCTTGTTGCGGTGTTCGTTTGATTAAATCGGCAGATCAATTTCAGTCAACTACTAATTCTGATTAAGTTCGCCAACAATGTAGATCCAGAGATATAGGTATTCCAATTACTTTAATTTTATCACATTATTTGTAGGCATGAGTATGCCGTTTTATGCTATTAACTTGGTGATGTGAATTTGTTTGCAGATTCATCCTTTTCGTTTTCAGCGGTATTGATTTTGTATTTAAATCTGATTTACTCTACCAATTTGAATTAATGAATATATTTTATTTTAGTAAAAAAAATTGATATTTATTAAAAAAGTTATACAATTTTAATCCGAATGACTACAATTAAACAAAATTCTCCTAGGAATTAGACTTGGAAAATAGTAAATTTTGTAAAATAAAAAACATATTTAACATTTTATTTTTACAAAACAACTATTTTACATACATACATGATAAGTTCAATATTTTAACTCCATTTCCATGTCATCATAATGTATTTTTAGGCTAATGCTACGGTAAACCACTTTTATAATTGATCCACCATGGACTAATGCTTAAAATTAAAAAAAAACTTTAACGATTGTTGATAATACTATTTAAAAGTAAAAAAAAGTCATGACTATTCTCGTCTTTACAGTTAAAAAATGACATTATTAACATCAATTCAATATGAGTTACATATTTATTATATGTTGTTTTAATCAAACCAGTGTGAATAAAGTCATTATTTCAACCGTGAAATATGTAGTTCTTCTGAGATTTGCTGCATCATAAGGCTAAAACAACTTGGTCAGAGTGACTTAACTGAAGCACCAATGCTGAAGTAATTAAGTCTAAACCACTTGTGCATATTGAAGATGTCCTAGACATCTTGTCACTAGGTTCAGAGCATGCTTAGGCAGCATGTCAAATAAGATGTCCCAAGACAGGTGGGTAGGACATCTTGACCCAGTTCAGCTTAAAAGATAATGTTTATCCATTAAGCACGCGTGTTTGCTTTAATTTGAATAAAACGCGAATCTTTTAGTAACAAGCTGAGATTAGGATTAATGATGAAGTTTGTTGTTAATCCTATGTGTTAGATACGATTGGATTCGTATTTAATTAGTGGATAGAGATTAATTCTTTATCTTTGTGGAGTTTGTTTTAAAACAAGTTTGTTTTAAAACTAATTCTTATTTGAGTGCATCTGAAAGACTGAAGATTATCAGAAGAATTGCACGCCTATATAAAGGACTCAACATAGAGCTTAAAACTCAACCCACAATAACTGAAGATTGTGAGTCCAAAGTTTTGTACCCACTGTGCAAAACACTTAGTAGCTCTCAGTATCGTTCTTGGTACTTTGAAGCTTTGAGTCGTTGAATGTTGTCATTCAACCTTGTTTTTTAAACTGAGAAGTTTAAAGTAGTTTCGTCACTTGGGATTAGTGATTAGAGGGAGTTGGGTAGGTTCTCATATTCAGGGGGAGTTAGCCCTTGAGTAGAAGATTACTAGGATTAAGAAAAGGCATACATGCCAAAAAGTGTTTGGTAGTGTTGTAAGACTAAGTATTGATTCGGAGTAGTAGTGTTCACTTCCTGGATTGGTATCCTCCAAAGTAGGGCTGTTTAGCGTTGAACTGGGTTAACAAATTACTGGTGTTATTTATTGCTTTTATTTACTTCAGTACTGCAATAAATCGTGATCCTCATAACCAGTTGTCTAGGACATATGGACTGCAGACACATTGTCCTAGACATTGTGTACGACATCTGTCCTGCCAGAGAACAGAATTTCAATTGGCATCAGAGCAGGCACCCTAACCTGCTGGGTGAGCTCCAAGGAGATATATTTTGTTCAAGATGGACAGAAATGGAGGACAACTGTCCCAGACAAGATGTCCAACAACAAGACACAAGGCATCTCAAAAGAAGAAACAAACTCTGAAGAAGAAACAGAGGTACAGTGCTACGAATGTGAAGGCATTGGGCATATCAGAATACAGTGTCCCAACTTTCTTAGAAAACAGAAAAAGGGGCTGGCTGCAATTCTCTCTGACTCTGAAGATGAAAGTGAAGATGAAGACATAAACAATGCATTCTCAGGGATATGTGAAACAAGCAGCAATGATAGCTTCAAAAGCTTCACAGACACTGAAGGCAATGATAACAATGAAGAACCTCTCCACCCTTCAAGATACACTGCTAAAATATTAGAGCAAGATGAAATCATTGAAAGGCTTATTAGGGAGCATAACGAACAAGCAGCTCTGAGGAGAGAACGCGACTTCTTAAAGTCTAAACTCAAGAGCATGACTGAATCTTTGAGTTGTCTAGACTATGACTCTGACTCAGAGGATGAACTCTTTGAATTTGAAAAAATAGCTGAAGACATGATTGGATTAGGATTCGATCATCCCTTCAGAAAAGCTGAATCTGCTCTAGAAAAAGGTAACTCCTCCTCTACAGAAACCTAAGGACCAGATGTCAAGCCAAATGTCTCAACATCCTGCTCAACACAACGACAGGGTCATAGACAACATATCTCAGCACTATGCTCAAACCAAGAAAGAGATGTCATACCAAATGTCTCAACATCCTGTTCAACATTCAGACAGGATCATAGACCACACATCTCAGCATTGTGTTCAGACCAAGAAAGAGATGCAAGCCAAATGTCTCAACATCCTGTTCAACACACAGACAGGATCATAGATCACACATCTCAGTACTATGTTCAGACCAAGAAGGAGATGTCAAGTCAAAAGTCTCAACATCCTGTTAAACACAAAGACAGGATCATAGACTACAAGTCTCAGCAGTCTGTCCAAACAAAAAGGAAGATGTCAAGCCACATGTCTCAACACCCTGTTCAACACAAAAGGAATGGGAACATAGGTCAACTTCACAAACAGCAGAAGAAGCACATACCAAGACCACATCTTAAAAAGCTATACTCCCAAAATAAAAGAGCTTTCAATAGATGTGATCACTGTGGTAGGTCTGGACATGTTATGAAGGAATGCTTCAAAATTCATGGCTATCCTCAAAGATCAAGATCACCAAGGAAGGATGAAAAGAAGATTCTTGCTCAACAAGTAAAGTGCCAGGAGACTCAAGTCAAGAAAGTATGGAGGCCAAAAGAAGATTCAAAACTAAAGGCTCATACTTATATCAGGCTATCCTCATATGAAGACTGGTACTTTGACAGTGGATGCTCCAAACACATGACTGAAGATAGGAAATATCTTAAGGAATTAAGATCTTACTCCAAAGGAAGTGTTACTTTTGGTGATGGTGCTAAAGGTAGAATCAAAGGTGTAGGCAAGCTAAGAGATCCCAGCTCACCATACCTAGATAAGGTTCTACTAGTTGAAGGACTCACTATAAACTTGATAAACATTAGTCAACTATGTGAACAAGGACTAGATGTGTACTTTAACAACTCTGAGTGCATTATTGCTAATAATCAGAAGGTAGTGATGAAAGGTGTCAAGGCAAAGGACAAATGCTATAAGTGGACTCCTCCCAACAATAGTCCAAAAATAGCTTGCTTAACAGTCAAGGAAGAGAATGACCAGATGTTCTACCAGATGTCCCAACATCTGTACACTCGTCAGGAAGTTGAATCACTTCAACCTGAACGTGGGAAAGGAACTCTAGAGTTCCACACGTCCAAAAGCGTGTAGAACATTAAGTGACAGGGTGGCGTGTAGAAAATTATAACGTTAATCATCATTACTTCTGCACAATAAACAAGGTAACTTACTACCTAGTTCCGTCGATAAAAAGCCACCTAGATCATCACTTGTGCTATCACACACGCTTCAACATCTGGTACGACATCCTTCAAAAAACCTCTCAAGAGAAATCTTCTTCAACGAAACTCTGAACAACATGAGTCAAGAAATCACAATGAACTCAAACAACCAAGCAATCAACAAAGGCGAAGGACCTAGTGATCCAGCTAGGGTTTCAAACTCAATCATCAATCAACAAGAGGTTGATCTTGACAAGTTGGTTATTCCCAGAGGAAGAAGAACGACAGCAAGGAAGAGGAGAAGCAACACATTGGTCGGGCTTTTCACTAATCCAACATTCAGTGAAGAACCCAAACAAGCGTCTCAGCTAAAAGCTCAATCGTCACCAAAGAGGGCTGAAGAACAAAATCCTGAAGAAACTCTGAAAGACTCCACTCAGAAAATGAATCTTGAGCCTCAAACAGAGGTTGAAAAGAATGATGGAGAAGATGTCACGACATCTGACCTCAACAATGTCGAAACAAATGTCTCAACACCAAGAGGCACGACATCTGAAGAACATCCAATGGAAGATGATCCAAAGGATGCACAAGAGACAACTCTCTCTGAAGAGGAAGAAAAAAAAAATCTCTGAAACCCTAGAAGTCATAGAGATTGGAGAAGAAACGGAGAGCGAAGAGATAGCTCCCAGAAGATCTCAATCTATTGCTGATAGAGTAAGAAGGAATAGGGGAAAGAAGGTTGAAATTCCCAAGTCTTTCTTAGAAGAAAAGTCTCAGAAGAAGAAGAGGAAACCAGAGTCCTCAAGCGAGTTCGAGCCTGATGTCGAAGACGATGTCCCAGACATCATGTCAAAGAAAAGAAAAACTACATCCTCAACATCATTCCACACTGAGGAGAATGAACAGAGGTGGAAGATAGTAAGCCAGAGGAGAATGGCTACTGAAAGGGAACTAAGCACTGAAGCACTCTCTTACAAGGAGATCACTACACTCCTTGAAGAAGCCAAACTCATGAAGACTGTGCTAGGAGTTGGCAAGTGCTATGAAAGGATGGTTAGGGAATTTGTGGTGAATCTCACTGAAGAATGCGCTGAAGAGGGAGGTGATAACTATCAGAAGCTTCAGCTAGGAGAAAAGAACATTGATTTCTCTCCAACAGCAATCAACAAATAATAAATACAATGTTTGAACAACTAATAAACAATATCAGAGTTCTTAGAACAAAATAATACAACTTTGAAAACAAGACTTATCTTAGAATTCTTAAAAAGAAAACTAAGGTTCAACAACTGACTAGTCAGAAGTTGAAAACTAATTGTCTTGAATTTTGATATAAGCTCAAGTTGTATCTAAGTTAAAAATGCTCTTTGAAATTCAGCAGTATAACAGCGCTTTTGTTCTTCGTAAGTGTGTTGTTTTTGTCTTCAAATTCCTCCTCCTTTTATAGATGATGTTGGAGCGTCTTGAATTTGAGCGGACAAAGATGAAAACAGCTACGTAGTACTGTACTATTATTTTCATTTGAAATGTGCTTATTCAAATCAAGTAAAGATTAAAATCTGAGCTTTGATTTCGAATATTCGCCCATATCAGGAAAATAAAGATAGTACAATAGTAGAAACGTCATTATCATGAGGATAACGGTCTTGTAAGAGATTTCTTCTGCCTCTTCAGAATTTGCCATATAGATGATAGTCGTTAGAGAGAATAGAATGTTCTTTTGGCAAATCTTGCTGTTTCATTGTCATCAGAATCTTGAGATATGAGTTATGCTTCTGATGAATTCAACTTCTGGTTGACTTTGACTTGGCAACTTCTGGTGACCACAACTTCTGGTGTCATTCTCCAGAACTTGCATTTCCCAACTTCTGGGAGCGCTTCTTAGCATAGCAACCAGAACTTCAATTTCTAGTGTATATAAAATTTTAACTTATATACCAGCACACTAGAGTAAATTATCAGTACTCCCTATTGTATATTAATACTATTGTTATCATCAAAACTACTCGGGTTATATTAGAACCAACTTTGTTCCAACAATCTCCCCCTTTTTGATTGATGACAAACCAAGTATTAATTTACAATGATTGTTATTTTAATCATAGAGTGCATCCTTCAGGTTTATGAGTTTTGCAAGCTCCCCCTGAATTCAGTAATGAATGATTAAAATAGTTTTAAAATTTTAACATTGAATCCAAAACTTCATTATACACTTGACTTCCAGAAGATAGGTTTGCAAGCTTTCTTCCTTGGTCAGATCTACCTAAGAGAAAAGTGCAATCTTCTCTTATGTGTATCATGTATATATAGAAAGTTCTAATCTCAATAGAAAAATTTTCCTTTCAAAATTATAACTGATAATATTCAATAACTGAAAATAAATGAATAAATTTTAATTTTGGCTTCAGTTAGTGTTCTTAAATTAATTTACTCTTACTCCCCCTTTTGTCATTAAACAAAAAGAATAAAATAAAAAGTCAAAATAAATAAAAACATGTGACTAAAGAATTAGTCAAGTAAAAAATTCAAAGAAGATAAAAACCACAAAGAATTTAATGCAAAAACGAAAAACGAGGTAACTCCTAACCACCAGAGTTACTATAAAAACGCACCATACTCTTTGTCATTTCACTCAACACTTCCATGATATTTCTTCAACAAAATGAGAGAAAATATTGATGAGGATAGAAGAGTGATTGAAAGAAATAGGTTTAAGAAATTTTCAGAGGAGAAACATGGTAAAATCTCATCAACAAGAGATGCAACCACATGGAATATGATTTCTAAGAAACATATGAAGATGGTGAAGAGTTTGATCCAAAAATCAGATGCAAGTTTCTCAACCATCTTCTGTTCTTAAAAGAACAAAGATTTCTCCATATGCAGGAGGATGAGCAGGTCGAACTGAAGGCAAGCTCCAAGTTTCCAAAACAGGAAATTTGTAGCTTGAGAGGTTTAGATTCCAGGCTCCAAGGATGAAGTTTGGATCAACACCCTTTTTTCAGCTCTCCCAATTCATCTTCTTGTAAAAAAAATTTCTTTTTAGGTTTTCATATGTATCTGGATTTTTCATATGCAAAAATTTGTTCTTAGAACAAAGTTATTGTAATGCAAAAATCTAGAAAAATGCAAAGTTATTGTAATGCAATTTTATATGAATAAAACAAATTTATTTGAATGCAATTATGTGTATGCAGCAGTTATATATCTAGCTTCTGAACAATATAAATAAAACCAGAATAATTAACCACAATAATATTCAACATCCAAACAAATAAAAATTAAACAAGTTCAACAAAACATAAAAACATATAGTAATAAAAACACAAAAACAATGTGCCAGAATCCTAGGGTTGAGATTGGTTAGAAGGGTTGAGCAGTTTCTCTTGTAATTGCTTCAGAGCTTTTGCAGAGATTTGTTCCAATTTCTTGATAACAGCTTCTGAATCAAATTTACCAATAAGACCTGTAGACTCAGTATCCACTTGAAGAATCTTTTCCGTTTCCTGAGCATAAAGAGTGGATAACTGATCTTCTGCTTCTGCCATAACCAACTTCATCTTCTCATCATAAAACCTCTGAGCTTCTTTCACTTTTGCCTCCTCAATCTTGGCTTCAGTAAACTTCCTCCTAGCAATGTTCATGACATAGTCCTTCTTGTATTGAGAACTATAGTCACTAAGCATTTGCTTGCACATCTCAGACAGAGCATTACACTCTTCATCAACTTGATCAGGTGCAACAGAAAGTATAGGCAAATCTTGATGAAATCCCTTGATTTTATTATTAATGACCATCAGCACATGCTTAACATCTTCAGGAGTGATGACCTTTTGAGGGGTTGGAGCAGAAGATGATGATGGAATGTCTAGGACAACTGTGGGAAGGATTGTGATTTGTTGATCTGATGGTGGTGTAATAACTTGCTCAAAGGATTTAAGAAAGTTATTTTGGACATTGGTGAGTGGTGGTTGTGATTTCTGAGGTGAGGGGTGCTCTAAATCCAAGGCTATCTTCTGTAGATTTGCTTGAACATGGGTAGGAATACTGGAAACAACATCAGAAGATGATTGATGTAGAGCAGCTTCAACAAAAGGTTCTACTACAGTAGAACTAGGGTTGTGATCAGAAAGAGTCTTTTCTGAATCAGCAGACCTTGGTGAAACAGGGTGAATAGACTCATGTACAGGAGATAGAATAGTAATGGTTTCCACATGAGGGCTATTTTGAGGAATAGCATCAGAAGTTGCAACCTCTGCATTAACTTCTGAGGCTACTTGCTCAATATTCTCCACTGGGGTAGGAGTAGCAACACCTGTTTCTGAAATTAGTGACAACACATGTTCAGAAAATCTCCTCATTGACTCAGGGGATGGTACAAAGCTAACTACTGGTGTTTCAATTGAATCACTAGCAGTAACTTCTACTATACAGTTGGTTTTAGGTTCCAAATCAGAAAGGATTTTTGAAAGAGTTTTTGACATGAACTGTATAGGGGATGTTTTTAGCATGCTTTGGACCATTAATGACATAATCAGGAATATCTTTAAGATTAATCTTTTTGTAAATACCTTGATTTGCCAACTTCATCACCAACTCTTCCTTAGGAATATGAGTGTCCAGAAATGCATTAGGGTCAGCATCTACACCACTATCCCAGCTAGTTTCTTCCCAAGCAGTATATTCTGCAACTTGCCTTAAAGCATCTTGTGTTTCCAAATCCTCTTGATCTTCAACAGCCAGTTTCAATTGCCTCTTCCTTTTAATCACTGATTTCTTCTTCTTAGGTACTTCTGGGGCAGCAGTAGCAGTGCCAGAAGTACTAGGTGGCCTTCTTGAAACTTCACTTGCCTCTGCTTCTTGAACAGCAGGCTCTGGGTTCATAGGAGTTTCTTCAACAATCTTCTTTCCAACTTCTGATGTATCCTTTACACCAGAAGTACTCACAGACTTCTTAGGAGTGGATCCTTTTGCTTTCTTGGATCTAGACTCTGTTGCTTCTGGCCTTTCACCAGCCTTCCTCTTCTTTTCTTGAACAGGCAACAGATATATTGTAGCAAGTCTGTCATCCAACTTCTGAGATTCTCCTTCCTCCAGAAGTTTCTTATGAATTCCAGCAACAACTCCAACTTCTTCCTTAGACACAGTAGTAAGAAAGAAATACTTATTATCTTCAAGCTTCTTTGGTTTAAAAGTGGCTTGAGGGATAACCAAAGGACCAGGGTTCCTAACAACTCTCTTCACTGTAGCACCATCTATCACAGAAGGATATGCATCAATAAAAGAACTGTATCCAGGGAAGACATGCTTTAATGATTGCAATAAGTAACTTCTGTGAAACATAAAGGACAAAAATCTGCTATATTGCACATTTGTGATGCCTTTAGTTTTACTATCATTGATGGCTCTACACATGTGATCAAAAATAACCTTAGCAAAATTCACAGGAGCCTTTCTTCCCAAATAGTATAAGATGCTCTTATAGTATTGAGAAACTTGGTCAGATGAACCAGCTTTTGGTAAAATGGATTCACACAGAATTTTGTAGATCATTTTGTAGTAAGGTTTCATATCCCTGTTGCTCTTTGAAGTGGAGTGCTTGCAGTAAATCTCTTCCTGAATAATGTGACTTGATTCTTCAGTAGGTTGAGGAGCAACTCCAGAAAAAGGTAGCCTTGCTGTTTGCCTAATATGCTCTTGTTTGATTCTAATACAGACTCCACCAACCTCTGAACGAATCTCTTTACCCAGAAATTCCAACTCTTTCCTTTGATCAGCGTTTCCTCCATCATCTTGAGGCGCTTCATCACTTTCTATTTGAGATATACCTTTAGAAATCACTTCTGCCTTCATCCTGAAGTCCTTTACAATTTCTGGATAGAAAGGTCCATTAAGAATGTCCAAGAATATGAGTAACCCTTGTGCTTGAAACACTTCTTTGATTCCGTCTACTCTAGTTACTCTTATTCCTTCGAAATCCACCGCTTTTTCGATAAGCAAGAATAAGTCAGAAATGGGAAAACCCACTTTATCTTTTGTAAGAACTCCAGGTGTTGAGGCTTCAATGTCAGCAATAGGAGGGACATTAAGAAATTGTTCTCCTTGTTGTTGTTGTCGTTGTTTACCAGATGAAGACGACATGATTCTGAGTTTTAGGGTTAGGGTTTGCTAATTTGGGAGAAGAAAGAAATTTCTCTGAGTTTTAGAAGAAATGAAAGTGTAGGTAGTGAGTGTGCAAGTGTGTGAATGTGAACAGTTAGTGAGTTTAAAAGGAAATAAACGCGCAAAAACGTACTAACTGAAAGGACAGGGGTATAAGAGTAACTTAACAATTCACAAAATTGAATTAGAACACAATCATCACTCACCAACTTCTTTCTCTAATAGCAAGCAGACACGTGTATTAGAAGCTTAATTAAATATCGGACACGTTAGCAACAGTAGTTGAAGAGGTAACTCAACAGTTACTGCCACGTCACGTTTAGAACCACTCATGCAAACTTCTGATAGAAATATCAGAAGATGGTTTATCCAAACTTCTGATGCATAAGTTCTGACTCCCCTTAACTTCTGATAGAGATACCAGAAGATGGTTTGTCTAAACTTCTGATACAAAGGTCCTGACTCCCCCTAACTTCTGATAAACTTCCAGAACTTCCAAAAAATAATATTCTTCACCAGAGTTTCAGCTTATTCACAGATTTCCATCATATTAAGATTCTTTTTGATAAAATCAAATCTTTCAACAGCCAGGGGTTTTGTAAAGGTATCAGCCCATTGATTTTCTGTATCAATAAACTTGAGATCAATAACACCCTTCTGTACATAGTCTCTTATAAAATGATGTTTAATCTCAATATGCTTAGCTCTTGAGTGTAGAATAGGATTTTTGGAAAGATGAATGGCAGCAGTTTTATCACAATATAAAGTAATACTGTGACTGCTTATTTGATAATCTTCCAATTGATACTTCATCCAAAGCAGTTGTGTAAAACAATTAGCTGCTGAAATGTATTTTGCTTCTGCTGTTGACATAGCTATGGTGGTTTGCCTTTTACTAGCCCAAGAAATCAAATTCTCACCAGTGAATTGACAATTTCCACTAGTTGATTTTCTTTCAAGTTTATCACCAGCATAGTCAGCATCACAAAATCCAATCAGTTTGTAATCATTAGATTTCGGACACAGTAATTGTAACGCCCCAACTAAAATGTCTAGAATATTTAGTCAGAACATTAATAACTGGAAATCTGAGTACATTAAATTGTAAGGAATTAACTGAATAATATATTATCATTAAGATAATAAGTGAATATTTGATACAGACAGCGGAAAAGAAACTACAATAAGATAACAAGCTAAATGAAAACAAGGAAGAAGACTAAGTCTTCTAAGCTGACAATCCAAGCTCGGCTCCAATCGTCAGATCCATCCTGGTCCCTGCTCCGAGATAACCTGTCTAACTAAAAAAATTGAATGGAGTGGGGTGAGACTAATAAGTCTCAGTGGGTCCTACTACCCTTCTAATGGCGACTACGCCGGGTACCTAATCAGTCCAATAATATTCTAACAAATCATAACATAATCATAAACATATTTAAGGTGTATCACAGAGAACGTCTTATTAATTTTATTCCGCTAAGACACTTCGAGGTGAGTATAACACCCCATAGATAAATCTAGAATAATCATGGAATATTATTTAAGGTACTGAATTCATTATTATTACAACAGAAGTTTATTGCACACACAAGTGCCAAATACACGAAAGTACAGATAAATAACAGCGGAAACAAAACAACACGACTAGAAAGTGAAGAAAGCAAGAAAGTCTAAAATGCGATCCTCCAAACAGCAGCAACTTCTCCACAACACAGCTTACCTAATCCACCTGTTTTCCTGTTTCAAATAGGGAGTGGGGTGAGACAGTCACTTCGTCCCAGTGAATTCTACTACCCTCCTAGGCTATAAAGCCGGGGCTCCTAATCAGTCATATCATAATCTATATCCATAGCATAATTATCATAGGCAATAATATAAAGGTGTAACACAAAGTTTATCTTGTTCATTTTAAACCGCAAACCCTCTAAGGTGAGCACGTCTCAGGGGTTTGCCTTATCCGCGAACAGAAAGCGTTCCGGCATAAAGCTCACATGAATTTCTAATGGAACATCTAAAACGAAGTCCAACTGATATCATAAACATGTTTTTATTTGACTGATCACTAGGTTCATAACATACTACCAATAATTCCCAATCCCGGGCGCATACAAAATTCTAATTCCTTGGGTTAATGCCCTAAGTGTTCCACTGTATTTGACCTCCTGTTTAACATCAAATTATATACGCTTCTGCAAAATATCAATCTCTAACGAGGATATAAAACGAGTGTTCCATTTAACTTTGAAAATAAGGAAAATGAGTCATTTCTGGGTTTACTCGCTACAGCGAGTCACCAAGCTCGCCATGGCAAACTTACAGGTACTGGCCTAAACAACTCGCTAGGCGAGCAGATGCTCGCCATGGCGAAGTTCTTCAGCCCAGAACCTGGAGCTCGCCATGAAGGCTCGCTAGCAACTTGCTATGGCGAGTTCATGCAGAATTGCCTCTGTTTTGCGAAAATCATTAAATTTTATAATTAACACCTACAATCCTCATACAAGACAGTGCAGTAACATATATTAATTGATATAGAACAGGATAGCATGAAATTTGGGAGTTAATTTCACACCTACAGTTATTCATATGAATTCCTAAATTTGCATGCATTTTAATAAATTGGGAAAAAACTAGCTAAACTAGCCTAAGAACCCACCTGTAGTTTGAAGCTTTACTTGCTCCTGGGCTCTTCTAAGACAGCTACTGCAACCCTAGCCAACTCCCACGAACACAGAACCAGAACTTGGAATTTGAGGAAATAAGGACTCTTAGCCTGCTCTATAATTGAGGCTTGATTGTTGAATGATTTGAGCTGAGGAAGAGAGGTATTTATAGTGGAACCCTCAGAGTAGAAACAGTACACGAATTTGTCTAAGTTTATCTTGCATGTCTTCCTATTGGTTGAAATATTGGTGATGAGCAAGGGTTTGTTGCTTAGCAACATGTGAACTTGGTTTGAAGATAATTAAGAAATGATGTGGTGTTCTGAATTTGCAGTAGGGAATCTCTGAGAAGGAATAGTGTTAGGATTGATGCATGTGATAGAGAACCAACTCTTGTGAAGTGGTGAATTGAAGATTTTGGAGTTATATGTGTTGTTGTTGTTGTTTATCGTGTGAGAGGGAAGAGAGCACTAGGCTTCAGCTGCTTGCTGAAGTTGTGAGGAATGAAAAGGAATTAGTTTGCATGCAACAAGAGTGGAGGAGGGTTATGAGTGGAGATGTGAGGTGAGTGGAACCATGAGTCATAGGAGGGAGAAGAGAATTTTGAATTTCTTGGCTTAATTAACTCAAATTCATGGGATTAGTGTGTTAATGTGTAGCTTAAATTCAAAAGGAATTATTTTACCTCACACACTTTACACCTAAATCCTATGACTTAATAAATCAACCACCTCTAATTAATTTCAATTTTAATAGATTTATTCTAATTAAAATTAATTAGGAAATTTAGAAATTGGGGGTGTTACAGTGAGCATATCTCGAAAGCCCGCCTTGTCCGTCGACCGATTCGATCACGGCATTAAGCTCACAATCATTTTCCTAATGAGTTGTTCCATTGGAAGCCCATAAGCAGCATAATAGGCCGCACATGATTGACTGATACTAAATTGTTGAGTTACATACTACCATGATATCCCAAAACCCGGGGAGCATACAATTCTAAATTCCCTAAGTCAAGCCCTAAGATTGCATCGTGATTACAAACTGTATGCATTTCATATTAATTCTATTATTGCAATAAATATCAATTTAACTCGAGGATCTAAAACGAGTGTATAGTTTTTAGAAAATATTAAAAATTGGGGTCATTCTGGCCTAACTCGCTACAACGAGTAATCCAGCTCGCCATGGCGAGTAATCATATTCTGGGCCGAGTCAAGCTCGTCGGGCCAACAAGTGCTCGCCGAGCGAGCAGAAGCTCGCCAGGCTAGCCTTTGCTCGTCGGGCCACTCATCAGCTGCCCAGAATATGAGCACTCGCTAGAAGGCTCGCCAGGAGCTCGTCGGGCGAGTTCTGCGTAAACTGCCCCTGTTTTGCAAATTTTCACATTTTTCACAAAAACCACCTACAATCCTCAAATTAAACCTATGCAATACTATTATAGATATAATATACGACAGTTTGGAGGAGAAATTGGGAGTTATTTCTCCTCACACATTATTTCCCTAATTTTCCTAATATTAACATGCAAAGTGAAATTCATGGGGAACTAAACTACCTAGCCTAAGAACCCACCTGTTTTAGAGCTTTAATCCTTGCTTCTTGGGATCCACAACAGCTAAAAATCACCCAGATAACCCCACGACCCAGCTTAGACAAATTTTGAATTTTGAATTTTGAAAGAATAGTGAACTTTGAAACTCTTAGGATAGAGATGTGTTTTCATTCTTGAATTTTCTGAGGCTAGTGGTTTATGTAAAGGTTTGATTACCGAGGAACACAGTGGGTGTTCTGCTCCGAGTTTCATTTGCATGTAAGGTTATTGGTTAGGAGGTATGTGATGTGAAGAGAGTTGTGGTTTTATGTGTTGGAACAAAGTTGGTTCTAATATAACCCAAATAGTTTTGATGATAACAATAGTATTAATATACAATAGGGAATACTGATAATTTACTCTAGTGTGCAGGTATACAAGTTAAAATTTTATTTACACTAGAAATTGAAGTTCTGGTTGCCATGCTAAAAAGTGTTCCAAGAAGTTGGGAAAAATGCAAGTTCTGAAGACGACACCAGAAGTTGAAGTCATCAGAAGTTGCAAGTCAAAGTCAAGCAGAAGCTAACTCATCAGAAGCAAAATTCATATCTAAAGATTCTGATGACGATGAAACAGCAGAGGAAGCCAGAAGAACATTCTATTCTCATTAACGACTATCATCTATTTGGCAAAAACTGAAGAGGCAGAAGAAATCTCTTTCAAGACCGTTATCCTCATGATAATGACGTTTGTACTATTGTACTATCTTTGTTTTCCTGATATGGGCGAATATTCGAAATCAAGGCTCATATTTTGATCTTTACCTGATTTGAATAAGCATATTTCAAATGAAAACATTAGTACAGTATTACGTAGCTGTTTTCATCTTTGTCCGCTCAAATTCAAGACGCTCCAACATCATCTATAAAAGGAGGAAGAATTTGAAGACATGACAATACACTTGCGAAGAACAAAAGAGCTGTTATTCTGCTAAATTTCCAAGAGCATTTTTAACTTAGATACAACTTGAGATTATATCAAAATTCAAGACAAACAGTTTTCAACTTCTGACTAGTCAGTTGTTGAACCTTAGTTTTCTTTTTAAGAATTCTAAGAATAGACTTGTTATTTAAGTTGTATTATTTTGTTCTCAGAACTCTGATATTGTTTATCAGTTGTTCAAACTTTGTATTTTCCATTTGTGATAGGAAGTCTCTTGCTTGTGAGCTTGAGCATTTGGAAGTCTCTTGTACTGTGTTACTTGAACAAAGGAAGTCTCTTGCTGTTGGCTTGAGCAATTGTAATCTTGTGTGATTATAGTGAAATCCCTTGGAAGTGCAAGGGGACTGGACTACTCTCGATTTGTGAGAGGAACCAGTATAAATCTCTTGTGTTCATCTCTTCTCTCTTCTCTCTGTTTTATTCATTCCTACTCTGTTTTGCTTTCACTATCACCAGAAGTTGGTTGTGTTCAGTTATTCTGCTGCTAAATCTGATAAGTTGAAAAACTTAGAAGAAGTTTTTTTTTAAAACTATCTAAAACACAATTCAACCACCCTTCTTGTGTTTTCACACCTTCAATTGACATCTAGAGCCCGGTTCTATTATATCACTTTGCAGTGAGACAGTTGTTTGTTGTGTCAAAACACTATGTCTGGTGATCCTAGCAAAAAGCCTGAAGGAACTGCTATTCCCTTCAACTATGATATTGATGATAAAAACAACAACAGCAAAGCTCCTAAGTTCAATGGTGATGGTTCTACCTTCTTCTGGTGGAAAGATAGAATCTACAGTCACCTAGTTGGTATTGATGATGAACTTTGGGACTTAGTTGAAAGAGGAGTAACATTTCAAGGTTTGGATGAAAGAGGAAGATTAGATTATGATGCAAGACAAGCTTTCACTGACAAGGACAAGAAAGCGTACAAGAAGCACCACAAGGTCAAGAATATCTTGATAAGCTGCATATCTCATGAAGAGTACCTTAAGATCACAGATAAATCTACTGCTAAGAGTATCTATGATTCTTGGTGTTCATCTTATGATGGAAACAAACAGGTGCAGGAGGCAAAAGCAACACTTTTGATCCAACAGTATGAACTTTTTAGAATGAAGGAAGATGAGAACATTGAATCTATGTTTTTTAGATTCAAAGTTCTGGTTGCTGGTCTTCAAGTTCTGAAGAAAAGTTATACTACTTCTGATCATGTGAAGAAGATTCTTAGAAGCTTACCTGCTAAGTGGAGACCTAAGGTCACTGCTATTCAGGAGGCAAAGGATTTAGACACCCTAAGTCTAGAGGGTTTAATTAGTTCACTCATGAGTCATGAGATTGAACTAGCCTCTGATGAACCCCAGAAGAGAACGAAGTCTTTGGCTCTGCCAGCTACTTCTGGACCTTCTAAGGCTTTAAAGGCTAAGGTTGTTGAATCTGAGACAGAAGAATCTTCTGCAGATGATCAATATGAGGGATCAGATGATGATGTATTTGCACTTCTGACCAGGAAGTTCCAGAAGTGGACATAAAGAAAACCAAGATACTCTGGTAGAAGTTCTAGATCCAAAGGTTCTGGTTACAGAAGTTCTGGAAACAAAGATAAGAAGGATGATTCTAAGAATTGCTTTAACTGCAACAAGCCTGGACACTTCATTGCTGATTGTCCTGACTTGAGCACCAAAGGAAAAGGAAGAAAGAGCACTTTCAAGAACAAAGCTAAGAAGAGTCTTCTAGCTACATGGGAAGATCTTGACAAGCTGTCTGATGATGAAGCTGAAGATGCAGAAGCTAACTTGGCACTTATGGCCACAGCAGAGTCAGATGTTGAAAGTGATGTTGAGTCAGACTCAGAAGATATTGAACAGGTTATTTCTAAACTATCTGATACTCAACTCTCTAAGGCTTTGAAAGATACTGCGATAAAGTACATGGAAAAATCAGATGAGCTAGAACTTTTTAAACAAAAGTTTGACATGCTCAATGATAAGATCAATCATATTCAAGAAGACTATAAGAAGTCCTTAAAGACTATTCAAGTTCTTGAAAATGGTTGCAGAACATGTAACAAACCCTATGATAAGCATGAGATTGCTCTTCAAGAGTTTGTTCATCACAATATTGACAAGCATAAATTAGCCTCTATGATTTATGGTGTTGGCAAATACACTGGACAGGGTTTGGGGAGTACTGTCAAAGGAAACTCAAATCAGTCTTTGTGCATAAGCAAAACACCTTCTGATCTTTATTCTAATTTTGTTTCTAGTAATGGTACAGAAAATCCAAAAGTGTCAGATGCTCAAGCAAGCGTGGAGTCTTTGAAAACCTCTGCTCTCATTGCTTCAGTATCCAAGTCTTATAAAGGAGTACAGAAGATCTTCAAGCCTAAGAGTATTCGGGGCATGTGATCAGGCTGTACAAACTTGAAAGCTGGTTTGCTGATACATTCTGGATCAAGGTCCAAAGGAAAGGTTAAGCCTAAACCTGTTTTTCAAGGCTCACCTCACTATGGATCCTCTGGAAGTTATAAGAGACAGAAGAAGGATAAAAGAACTAACTTTAGAGGACCCATCAGAATATGGGTACCAAAGTCTGAGATAATGTTTACTGCAGGTATACATCCCAAGAAGAAGGCAAAGCTCATGGTATATGGATAGTGGATGTTCACGACACATGATAGGAGACAAGCACTTGTTCCACACCCTGAATCTGAGAGAGGGAGGAACTGTAGGATTTGGTGGGAACCAGAAAGGCAAAATCATTGGTATAGGTAAAGTAGGTAATTCTTCTCTTACTATTTCAAATGTTTGGTTGGTTGATGGACTACAACATAATCTACTTAGCATAAGTCAATTATGTGACAGTAATTATGATGTTGTGTTTAATAAGAATTCATGTACTGTAATTAACAATTCTGATAAATCCATCTTGTTTAAAGGTTGTAGAAAGGGCAATGTTTATAAAGTTAATTTATTTGATCTGGAAGATCAGAATGTGCTCTGTTTGTTAACTCTAAGTGATGAGAAATGGGTTTGGCATAAGAGATTGGGTCATGCTAACTAGAGATTAATCTCCAAACTTAGCAAAGACAATCTTGTGAGAGGCCTTCCTAAATTGACTTATCACTCAGATTCTCTTTGTGACTCTTGTCAAAAAGGGAAATTTGTCAAAAGCTCATGTAAACTTAAAAACATTGTTTCTACCTCTAGACCTTTAGAACTTCTGTACATTGACTTGTTTGGACCAGTTAGCACTGCTTCACTCAATGGAAAGAAATATGGACTAGTCATTGTTGATGATTATAGTAGATGGACTTGGGTAAGATTTCTGAAATCTAAAAATGATACATATGAAGATTTTAGTGTCTTCTGTGCCCAAATTCAAAATGAAAAAGATTTAAGGATTTTAAAAGTTAGAAGTGATCATCGTGGAGAATTTGAAAATGAACCTTTTGAAAACTTTTGTGAAGAACATGGAATTTTCCATGAGTTCTCTTCTCCTAGAACTCCACAGCAAAATGGAGTTGTAGAAAGAAAGAACAGATCTTTACAAGAGATGGCCAGAACCATGATGCATGAACATTCTTTAGCAAAATTTTTCTGGGCAGAAGCAGTAAACACTGCTTGTTATATTCAGAACAAAATCTATATTAGACCCATTCTGAATAAAACATCATATGAACTTTTTAGAGGAAGGAAACCTAACATTTCTTATTTTCACCAATTTGGTTATACATGTTACATTCTGAATACTAAAGTCCATATAAAGAAATTTGACTCTAAAGCTAGTAAGGGTATCTTTATTGGATATTCTGAGCGCTCCAAGTCATACAGAGTGTATAATTCTGAAACTCAATCAGTTGAAGAATCTATGCATGTAAGGTTTGATGATAAAGTGCCTGATAATGAAAAGTCAGAGCCTACTATAGAAATTTCAGATTCTCAAGACTCAGAAGATGAAGGTTGTGAACCTAATCCCACTCCTGAACTTCTGGAAGCACCAGAGAACAATCAAGTTCCAGAATCTGATGATAATCAAACAACACCAACTGAAGATCCTGAAGAGTACCTTCAAGTATAAGTCATCATATCATGAAGAGCTTATCATTGGTAATAAGAACAGTCCAAGGAAAACAAGATCAAGCTTTAGGGATGAAGAATCCTTATTTTGTCTAGTTTCCTTGATTGAACCTAAAACCACTGATGAAGCATTATCTGATGATGCTTGGATAGTTGCTATGGAAGAAGAACTGAATCAATTTCAAAGGAATAATGTATGGGATCTGGTACCCAAACCAAAAGGCAAGAACATTATTGGAACAAAGTGGGTATACAGAAACAAGCTGAATGAATAAGGAGAAGTAACAAGAAACAAAGCTAGACTTGTTGCACAAGGATACAGTCAACAAGAAAGCATTAATTATACAGAGACTTATGCTCCAGTTGCAAGATTGAAAGCTATAAGATTACTTCTTTCTTATGCTGTCAACAACAACATTACACTTTATCAAATGGATGTTAAGAGTGCATTTCTGAATGGTGTTATCTCTGAAGAAGTATATGTCAAACAACCTCCAGGATTTGAAGATATTTCAAATCCAGATCATGTGTTCAGACTAAAGAAGTCACTCTATGGACTCAAATAAGCTCCTAGAGCTTGGTATGAGAGACTAAGTAACTTCTTGGTTGACAATGGTTTTGTTAAAGGTCAAGTTGATAATACATTATTCAAGAAGACCCTGAAGAAAGACATTCTAATCATTCAAATCTATGTTGATGACATCATATTTGGATCAACAAATGCTGGATTGTGCAAGAACTTTTCTAAGATGATGCAAGATGAATTTGAGATGAGCATGATGGGAGAATTGAAGTACTTTCTGGAAATTCAGATCAATCAAACAAATAAAGGAAACTTCATTCATCAGTCAAAGTATATCAAAGATCTTCTGAAGAAGTACAATCTAGAAGACTGCAAACCCATGAACACTCCAATGCATCCTACATCAAGTCTTAGCAAAGGTGAGTCTGAAGGTAAGGTTGATCAGAAGTTATATAAAGGAATGATTGGATCTCTTCTCTATCTAACAGCTTCTTGACCTAATATCTTATTCAGTGTATATCTGTGTGCAAGATTTCAATTAGATCCTAGAGAATCTCATTTTACTGCTGTAAAGAGAATCTTTAGATATCTAAAGGCTACTTGTAACATTGGATTGCTGTATCAGAAATCTAATGATTACAAACTGATTGGATTCTGTGATGCTGACTATGCTGGTGACAAACTAGAAAGAAAATCCACCAGTGGAAGTTGTCAATTCATTGGTGAGAATTTGATTTCTTGGGCCAGTAAAAGGCAAACCACCATAGCTATGTCAACAGCAGAAGCAGAATACATTTCAGCAGCTAAGTGTTGTACACAACTACTTTGGATGAAATATCAATTGGAAGTCACAATATTCCTTTATATTGTGATAACACTGCTGCCATTCATCTTTCTAAAAATCCTATTCTACACTCAAGAGCTAAGCATATTGAGATTAAACATCATTTTATAAGAGACTATGTACAGAAGGGTGTAATTGATCTCAAGTTTATTGATACTGAAAATCAATGGGCTGATATCTTTACAAAACCCTTGGCTGTTGAAAGATTTGATTTTATCAAAAGGAATCTTAATATGATGGAAATCTGTAAATAAGCTGAACTCTAGTGAAGGATATTATTTTGGAAAGTTCTGGAAGTTTATCAGAAGCTAGGGGGAGTCAGATCTTTGTATCAGAAGTTTAGACAAACCATCTTCTGGTATCTCTATCAGAAGTTAGGGGGAGTCAAAACTTGTGTATCAGAAGTTTGACAATCCATCTTCTGGTATTTCTATCAGAAGTTTATATGAGTGGTTCTGAACGTGACGTGTCAGTAACTGTTGAGTTACCTCTTCAACTGCTGTTGCTAACGTGTCAGATATTTAATTAAGCTTCTAATACACGTGTCTGTTTCCTATTAGAGAAAGAAGTTGGTTGGTGATGATTGTGTTCTAATTAAATTTGTGAATTGTTAAGTTACTCTATTACCCCTGTCCTTTCAGTTAGTACGTTTTTGCGCGTTTTTTTTTTAAATACACTAACTGTTCACATTCACACATTTGCACACTCACCACCTACACTTTTATTTTCTTCTAAAACTCAGAGAAAATTCTTTCTTCTCCCCAAATTAGCAAACCCTAACCCTAAACTCAGAATCCATGGCATCTTCATCTACCAAACGCAATCGAGGAGATAAACATGTTAATGTACCTTCTATTGCTGATGTTAAAGCCTCTACTCCTGGTGTTCTTACAACGGATAAAGTAGGTTTTCCTATTTCGGACTTATTTCTTCACATTGAATGACCAGTTGATTTTGAAGGAATAAGAGTAAACGGTGTTGAAGGAATCAAAGAAGCGTTTGAAGCGCAAAAGTTGTTAACCTTCTTAGACAGTTTAAATGGACCTGTCTATCCAGAGATTGTGAAGGACTTCTGGATGAAGGCAGAAGTGATTCTCAGTAATACAAGACCTAATGAAGAGTATCTGGGTAAAGAGATTCGCTCAGAGGTTGGTGGAGTTTGTATTAGGATCAGACATGAACATATTAGGCAAGCAGCGCAGTTACCATTTTCTGGTATTATTCCTTACCCTACTGAAGATTGCTGTCATTACATTCAAGAAGAGATTTACGGCAAAAACTCAACTTCTAAGAGCAACATTGATATGAAGCCGTACTACAAGATGATTTACAAGATCATGTGTGACTCTCTGTTACCAAAGGTTGGTTCATCTAACCAAGTTTCTCAACACTATAAAACAATTTTATATTATTTGGGAACAAAGGCTGAGGTGGATTTTGCCAAGGTTATCATTGAGCACATGTGTAAAGCTATCTCTGACAGTCAAACCAAGGGTACAACAAATGCACATTACTGCAGATTTCTATCCTTCATGTTTCACAGAAGTTACCTGCTTCAATCTTTAAAGCCCGTTTTTCCTGGATATGGATCCTTCATTGATGCTTATCCCTCTGTGATAAATGGTTTTACTGTGAAGAAAGTTTTGAAGAATCAAGGACCCTTGATTATACCTCAAGTTCAGTATAAACCAAAGAAGGAGGAAGGTGACAAGTACTTCTATCTTACTTCTGTATCTAAAGAAGAAGTTACTCTCATTGCTGGTATGCATAAGAAACTTCTAGAAGAAGGAGATGATAAGAAGTTAGAAGATAGACTTGCTACTAGATATCTGTTGCCTGCTCAACAAAAGAAAAGGAAGGCTGGTAAGAAGCCAGAAGCAACAGAATCTAAGTCCAAGAGAGCAAGAAGTTCCACCCCTCAGAAGAAATCTGGAAATACTTCTGATGTTAGGAACACATCAGAAGTTGCTAAGAAAAAGATTGCTATAGAAGAGACCCCTGTGAACCCAGAGCCTGTTGTTCAAGCAGAGGCAGAGTTAGAAACAAACAAGGAAGCTAGTGCTTCTGGACATGCTGCTGTTGCTGCTCCAGAAGTTACTAAGAAGACAAGAACTAATATCAAGAGGAAGAGGAAGCCAAGGTTGATTCTTGAAGATGATGAGAATGAAGAAGCTCAGGAAGCCAAAAAACAAGTGGAGTTGTATAAGGCTTGGGAGGAAACTAGTTGGGAAAATGGAGTTGATGCTGAGCCTAATGAATTTCTTGATACTCCTATTCCTAAGAGTGAGCTGGTGCAGAAGTTGACAAATCAAGGTATTTATAAAAAGATCAATATTAAAGATATTCCTGATTATGTCATTAATGGTCCAAAGCATGCTAAAAACATCCCCTATACAGTTCCTGTTCAAAACTCTTTTTCTAAAATCCTTTCTGATTTAGAACCTAAATCCAACTGTATAGTAGAAGTTTCTGCTAGTGCTTCTCTTGAAACACCAGTAGTTAGCTTTGTATCATCCCCTGAGTCTATGAGGAAATTCTCTAAACATATGTTATCCCTGGTTACAGAAACAGGTGCTCCTACTCCTACTTCTGTTGAGAATGTTGAGAAGGTAGCATCAGAAGTTAATGCAGAGGTTGCAACTTCTGAAGCTATCCCTCAAGAAAGCACTCATGTGGATTCTATCACTGTTCTATCTCCAGTACATGAGTCTGCTCAACCTGTTTCACCTAGATCCCATGATTCAGAAAAGACTTTCTCTGATCATCACTCTTCTCTTGTTGAAGCCATTGTTGAAACTGGCATTCCTGCCCATGTTCAAAATAAACTTCAACAATTAGATGGAACTAGATAACCCATCTCCTCAGAAATCTCAAACACCACAACTCACAAATGACCAAAATAATTATCTTAAGTCTTTTGAAGAAGTTATTACACCCCCTCCATTAGAACAAGAAATCACCATCCATCCCTCAGTTATCCTAAATAAACCTTCATCATTATCTGTCCCTAAACCTCAAAAAGCCATCACACCAGAAGATGTTAAACGTGTGCTGATTGGCATTAATGACAGAGTTCTGGAATTTCAACGAGATTTGCTGTAACATCCCCAAATTCTAAATCACCTAATTGATTTTAATTAGAGGCGATCTATTAAATTAGAATTAATTAGAAGTGATTGATTAATTAAATTCTAGGAGTTAAGTGTGAATTATGTGAGATTAGGTAATTTCATATGAACTTAACTACACATTAGAACACTAATCTCATATACTAGATTTAATTAACACACTTAGAATTCAAATTTCCCTCCTTGATGACTCAATTCTCCACTAACCTCAAGTTATCACTACAAGCCAACACCTCATGACATGAGTGAGTCATGGTTCCACTCAATTAACCCATTCTTAGTTCACATGCAAGCTATCATTTCCTAATTTTCTCTACTTCAGAAAAATCAGAGTCAAGCCCTCCTCTCAATTCTCTCTTCTCACGCCCAACAACAACATCCAACAACACTCCAAAAACTCCAATTATCCTTAAACACTCAAGTTTGTTGCCTTCTATCACAAGCCCTTACTACCAACTACAGAGATTCCCACTGCTACATCACACCAAGAATCTCTGAATCACTATCAAATTACAAGCATCATATGGGATAAAACAACAACCCATATCACTTCACCTCTTTTCCTTCCAATAGCCTTGCATGCAACCAAAACTCAAGCCAAAACCTATAATGTGTATTCACCAGAAGAACTACTATAAATAGTCCTTCAATCCAGCTGAGTGATTCATCAATCCAATTCCAAATTCCATAGAGCAAGCTTAAGGGTTCAAGTTGTTCAAAGTTCCAATTCTGGTCCAGTCGATTCGTGGGTCTTTAGGAGGTTGCAGTAGCTGTTGTAGAGCTTAGAATAAAGGTTAAAGCTCAATTACCAGGTGGGTTCTTAGGCTAGTTTAGCTAGTTTTCCTAAAATTTATGAAATGCATGCAAACATAGGAATTTATAGGAAATAACTGTGTGTATGAATTTAGCTCCCAAAATTCATGCTATTCTGTTTTATATCATTTAAAATGTGTTTCTGCACTGTCTTGAATGAGGATTGTAGGTGTGGTTTATAAAATTCAAAGGTTTTCGCAAAACAGAGGCACTTCTGTGTGAACTCGCCATAGCGAGTTGCTAGCGAGCCTTCATGGCGAGCTCCAGGTTCTGGGCTGAAGAACTTCGCCATGGCGAGCATCTGCTCGCCTAGCGAGTTGTTTAGGCCAGTACCTGCTAGTTCGCCATGGCGAGCTTGGTGACTCGCCGTAGCGAGCAAGCCCAGAAATGACTCCTTTTTCTTATTTTCAAAGATAAATGGAACACTCGTTTTATGTCCTCGTTAAAGATTGATATTCCTCAGAAACGTATATAAATTGATGTTAAACAGAAGGTCAATTACAGTTGAATCTTTTAGGGTAATAACATAAGGAAATTTAGTACGTTGTATGCACCACGGGTTTGGGAATTATTGGTAGCATGTTAATAATTTAGTGATCAGTCGAATTAATTATATAATTATATTATCAGTATTGACTTCGTTTTAGATGTTCCATTAGAAAAATTTATGTGAGCTTTATGCCGGAGCGCTTTCTGCTCGCGGATAAGGCGAACCCCTGAGACATGCTCACCTTCGAGGGTTTGCGGTTTAAAATGAACAAGATAAACTTTGTGTTACACCTTTATATTATTGCTTATGATAATTATGTTATGGTTTTAGATTATGATATGACGGATTAGGAGCCCCGGCTTTATAGCCTAGGAGGGTAGTAGAATTCACTGGGACGAAGTGACTGTCTCACCCCACTCCCTATTTGAAACAGGAAAACAGGTTGAATAGGTAAGCGTTGGTCTTGGAGTCGCTGCTGCACTTGGAGGATTGCATTTAGTTTTCGTGCTTTCTCATTTTCTTATCGTGTTTTAATGTTTCCGCTGTTAATTTTTGCACTCTTGATGTATTTGGCACCTGTGTGTGCAAAGAACTTTGTTGTAATAATAATGAATTTCAGTTATCAATAATAATACTCCTTGATTATTCTAGATTTATCTATGGGGTGTTATAATTGGTATCAGAGCAGGTCGATTCAGATCTTGCGTGAGTTCATTAGTATTACCATTCCAATCCCAGTAGTTGTCTAGTTTCCCTACATACGTTCTAGGTGTCATGTCACTTTAGGCCTAGCTAACTTGATTTGATATTGGCAGTTAGAGCGAAATGTCTGGACCGAGACGAGGACCTGGAAGGCCACCAAGAAGGCATAATAGTGATGAGGAACCAGAAGTGTTCGGAGATGCTAACGCCAACATGTGGGCAGAGATGATGCATCAGCATCAGCAGTTTCAAGCCCAACAAGCGCAACAGCATCAGGAGTTTATGGCCATGTTTCAGCAGCACATGAATGCTCCCCCTCCTCAGAACTAGGGGTCGAGCGCTGCCTTCCGAGAGTTTTGTAGGATGAGCCCTCCAGAATTCTATGGTGAATATAATCCCGCTAAAGCCAGGGAATGGTTGCAAAGGATGACTGGCATTCTGGACTCCATGACTTGCTCAGAGACAGATAAAGTAACCTTCGTCTCCCGCTTCTTCAGGGGTGACGCTTGCAATTGGTGGGAAAGTACCAAGCAGTACATGGAAGCCAGCCATACAGAGATTAACTGGCAAAACTTCAGGCGTTTGTTCATTGGTCATTACATTCCTGAGAGCTACCAATTCCAGATGGAACGGGAGTTAACTGAGTTGAAGCAAGGTAGTCTGACGGTAGCTGAATATACCATGAAGTTCAACGAGTTGGTCCGGTATGTTGTTGATGGTGACGATGCCCCTACCGAAGCCTGGAAAATGAAGAAATACAGGATAGGGCTTCGAGCGGATATAGCTCACGACGTGGCAATGCAACAGATCACTAGCTTTGGTGATCTAGTGCAGAAGAGCTATCACGCCGAAGCTGGTCTCAGTAACATCCACAAGGAGAAGAATGAGGTGAATCAGAAGAAGAAGGGTTTTTTTGGTAAGTTTGGTTTGAACTTGAAGTCTGAGGGTAACTCCAGCATGGGCAAGCAGAGTCACTCTCAACGCTCGCCGAAGAACTGTTCAGACTGTGGTTATCCTCACAGCGGCGAATGCATGAAAGGAAAGAATATGTGCTATTACTGCAAGCAACCTGGTCACTTCAGGAACGAGTGCCCGAAATTGAAAAAGCACGGAGAAGCCAGTGGATCTGCAAAGAACAAAGGTCGGGTATATTCTTTAGACTGCAATGAAATAAGATCTAATAATGCTTTGATTATGGATGTATGTTTGTTAGGACAGTCTAAGGTCTTAGTACTCTTTGATTGTGGAGCCACCAACTCTTTTATAGCCGTAGACTGTGTCATGCGGCTAGGAATTCTTTCTGTACCTCTCGTACCCCCAATGTCTGTCGCTGTCGCTACTGGCGGCAGAGTTACTTCAAAGAAAGTCTATCAAAATTGTCCCATCTTAGTTGGAAGTAAAGTCTACCACATTGATTTAATATGTCTACCTCTAAAGGACTTTGATGTCGTTCTTGGCATGGATTGGCTCTCAGCCAATACCGTGTACATCGGTTGTGCGGAAAAGAATTTGTTCATTCCTTCAGAAACCTCTGCAGAAAGTAGAGCCCTGTCTGCTTTGTTGCAAAATACTCACCAGATGATTCAGTATTTAGGTGCCAGCAGCAAGTGTTTCAGTGTCTTGTTCACTATTGATCATGAGTCTAGTTTGAGTCCTAGCGATATCCCTATAGTTAGCGAGTATTTAGATGTTTTCCCGGATGATATCATGAGTCTCCCTCCCGAGCGTGAAATAGAGTTCTCTATAGATCTTGTTCCGGGTTCACAGCCCATTTCAGTTGCACCTTATAGAATGTCTCCATTAGAACTTCATGAGCTTAAAACTCAACTTGAGGAACTACTCCAGAAGCATTTCATTCGTCCAAGTGTCTCTCCTTGGGGAGCGCCCGTGTTGCTTGTGAAAAAGAAGGACGGTACTATGCGCTTATGTATTGATTACCGCCAACTCAATAAAGTGACAATCAAAAACAAGTATCCGCTACCTCAGATCGATGATCTCTTAGATCAACTCAGAGGTGCCACTGTGTTTTCAAAGATTGACCTTCGTTCCGGTTATCATCAAATCATAATCAAATCCTCAGACGTGTCTAAGATGGCATTCAGGACGCGTTATGGGCATTACGAATTCCTAGTTATGCCTTTTGGATTGACTAATGCTCCTGCTGTGTTTATGGATTACATGAACAGGATTTTCCAACCCTACCTCGACAAATTTGTTGTCATCTTCATAGATGATATTTTAATTTATTCTCGCAATCAAGAAGATCATGCTGAACATATCAGGATTGTTTTGGAAGTTCTGAGAGAGAAGAAGTTATATGCCAAATTCAGTAAGTGCGAATTCTGGCTCTCATAAATTAAATTTCTGGGACATGTCATTTCCCAAGGCGGTGTGTCTGTTGACCCATCCAAGGTAGAAGCAGTTCTTAACTGAGAAAGACCCAACAATGTATCAGAAGTCAGAAGTTTTCTGGGATTAGCAGGTTATTATCGGAGATTCATTCTTGGATTTTCGGAAATCACCTTACCTCTGACCCGATTGACCAGGAAAGGTACTCTTTTTGTTTGGGATGCCGATTGTGAAGTAAGTTTCAGAACCCTGAAAGAAAAATTGACCAGTGCTCCAGTGTTGGTCATACCTGATCCTAATCGGAAGTACGTGGGGTATTGCGATGCATCACATAAAGGTCTCGGTTGTGTTCTAATGCAAGTTGGAGCTGTGGTAGCATATGCCTCGCGGCAATTGAAACCACACGAGCAAAATTATCCAACCCATGATCTGGAATTAGCAGCAATTATTTTCGCTCTAAAGATTTGGAGGCATCACTTGTATGGTGTCCAATTTGATATTTTCAGCGACCATAAGAGTCTGAAATACCTGTTTGATCAGAAAGACCTGAATATGAGGCAGCGTATGTGGATGGAATATCTGAAGGATTTCGATTTCAACCTCAACTACCATCCTGGCAAAGCGAATGTGGTGGCAGACGCTTTGAGCAGGAAGGCCTTGTATGCTTCAGAACTCTTAATGCAACAATGTGGATTGTATGAGAAGTTTAGAGACTTGAATCTGAATGTGGTGTACAGAAAGAGCGGCATTAGGATCAACCGTATGGAGTTGTCATGCGATCTGCGCTCGAGGATAGTGCAGGCACAACGAAGCGATATGGACCTTCAAAGGAGATTGAATAACCCAGAGTTCTCAATTGCATCAGATGGTGCTATGTTGTATGAAGGGAGATTGTGTGTACCAAATGACGATGAACTGAAAAGGTTGATTCTTGACGAGGCACACAAAAGTGGATTCTCGATTCATCCAAGATCCACCAAAATGTACCACGACTTAAAGCAGAATTACTGGTGGCCGAACATGAAGGCCGAAATCGCAGATTTCGTGTCTAGATGTTTGGTTTGTCAACAAGTGAAGATTGAACACCAGAGACCTGGAGGTCAGTTGCAACCACTTGAAATTCCAGAGTGGAAGTGGGAACACATCACTATGGATTTTGTAAGTGGGTTACCCCGAAACCAGAAGGGACAAGATTCAATTTGGGTAATTGTGGATAGATTGACCAAGTCGGCTCACTTCATTCCTGTGAAATCTACCTATAAGGCCACGCAGTATGCAGCTATTTTTATAAAACATATTGTGAGGTTGCATGGTATACCCCTCAGCATTGTTTCAGATCGTGATCCAATCTTTACTTCTAGATTTTGGAAAGCCTTCCAGCATGCGATGGGTACTCGATTGAGAATGAGTACGTCGCATCATCCTCAGACAGATGGACAGTCTGAAAGAACTATTCAAACTCTTGAAGATATGCTTCGTGCATGTGTTTTGGAAGATGGCGGTAGTTGGAGCAACTACTTGAACTTGATTGAATTCTCTTATAATAACAGTTACCATTCCAGTATCGGGATGGCACCGTTTGAAGCTCTGTACGGGAGAAAGTGTAGAACTCCTTTGTGTTGGACGGAAGTCGGTGATCGCGGATTGTTGGGACTAGACCTTATACAAGAGACAACTTTAAAGGTTAAGTCAATCCGTGAAAAGATGAAAGTTGCGCAGAGTCGGCAAAAGAGTTATGCCGACAGAAGAAGGAGACCGTTGGAATTTGAGGAAGGAGATCATGTGTTCTTGAAGGTTACTCCGAAGTTGGGTTTGCGAGGTGTGTTTAGAACCAAGCAACTCTGTCCAAGATATATTGGACCCTATCAAATCCTTCGACGCGTTGGTTCAGTAGCCTATCAGTTAGCTCTTCCACCTTCTATGTCAGGGCTACACGACGTGTTCCATGTCTCTCAGCTTCGCAAGTATATTCCAGATCCCTATCAGCCAATAGCAATCGAGCAGATAGATCTTCAGCCGGACTTGACTTACCAACCTAATCCTATTCGAATTGTTGATCGTGATGTCAAAACTCTTCGGAATAAGAGAATTCCCATTGTCAAAGTTGAATGGGCGCAGTCTCCGGACGTCGAGTATACATGGGAATTGGAATCAGACATGATGAACAGCTATCCTCACCTATTCTAAAGGTAAATTTCTGAATTTCGAGGACGAAATTTCTTTAAGGGGGGTAGATTGTAACATCCCCAAATTCTAAATCACCTAATTAATTTTAATTAGAGGCGATCTATTAAATTAGAATTAATTAGAAGTGATTGATTAATTAAATTCTAGGAGTTAAGTGTGAATTATGTGAGATTAGGTAATTTCATATGAACTTAACTACACATTAGAACACTAATCACATAGACTAGATTTAATTAACACACTTAGAATTCAAATTTCCCTCCTTGATGACTCAATTCTCCACTAACCTCAAGTTATCACTACAAGCCAACACCTCATGACATGAGTGAGTCATGGTTCCACTCAATTAACCCACTCTTAGTTCACATGCAAGCTATCATTTCCTAATTTTCTCTACTTCAGAAAAATCAGAGTCAAGCCCTCCTCTCAATTCTCTCTTCTCACGCCCAACAACAACATCCAACAACACTCCAAAAACTCCAATTATCCTTAAACACTCAAGTTTGTTGCCTTCTATCACAAGCCCTTACTACCAACTACAGAGATTCCCACTGCTACATCACACCAAGAATCTCTGAATCACTATCAAATTACAAGCATCACATGGGATAAAACAACAACCCATATCATTTCACCTCTTTTCCTTCCAATAGCCTTGCATGCAACCAAAACTCAGGCCAAAACCTATACTGTGTATTCACCAGAAGAACTACTATAAATAGTCCTTCAATCCAGCTGAGTGATTCATCAATCCAATTCCAAATTCCATAGAGCAAGCTTAAGGGTTCAAGTTGTTCAAAGTTCCAATTCTGGTCCAGTCGATTCGTGGGTCTTTATGAGGTTGCAGTAGCTGTTGTAGAGCTTAGAATAAAGGTTAAAGCTCAATTACCAGGTGGGTTCTTAGGCTAGTTTAGCTAGTTTTCCTAAAATTTATGAAATGCATGCAAACATAGGAATTTATAGGAAATAACAGTGTGTATGAATTTAGCTCCCAAAATTCATGCTATTCTGTTTTATATCATTTAAAATGTGTTTCTGCACTGTCTTGAATGAGGATTGTAGGTGTGGTTTATAAAATTCAAAGGTTTTCGCAAAACAGAGGCACTTCTGTGTGAACTCGCCATAGCGAGTTGCTAGCGAGCCTTCATGGCGAGCTCCAGGTTCTGGGCTGAAGAAATTCGCCATGGCGAGCATCTGCTCGCCTAGCGAGTTGTTTAGGCCAGTACCTGCTAGTTCGCCATGGCGAGCTTGGTGACTCGCCGTAGCGAGCAAGCCCAGAAATGACTCCTTTTTCTTATTTTCAAAGATAAATGGAACACTCGTTTTATGTCCTCGTTAAAGATTGATATTCTGCAGAAACGTATATAAATTGATATTAAACAGAAGGTCAATTACAGTTGAATCTTTTAGGGTAATAACATAAGGAAATTTAGTACGTTGTATGCACCCCAGGTTTGGGAATTATTGGTAGCATGTTAATAATTTAGTGATCAGTCGAATTAATTATATGATTATATTATCAGTATGGACTTCGTTTTAGATGTTCCATTAGAAAAATTTATGTGAGCTTTATGCCGGAGCGCTTTCTGCTCGCGGATAAGGCGAACCCCTGAGACGTGCTCACCTTAGAGGGTTTGCGGTTTAAAATGAACAAGATAAACTTTGTGTTACACCTTTATATTATTGCTTATGATAATTATGTTATGGTTTTAGATTATGATATGACTGATTAGGAGCCCCGGCTTTATAGCCTAGGAGGGTAGTAGAATTCACTGGGACGAAGTGACTGTCTCACCCCACTCCCTATTTGAAACAGGAAAACAAGTTGAATAGGTAAGCGTTGGTCTTGGAGTCGCTGCTGCACTTGGAGGATTGCATTTAGTTTTCATGCTTTCTCATTTTCTTATCGTGTTTTAATGTTTCCGCTGTTAATTTTTGCACTCTTGATGTATTTGGCACCTGTGTGTGCAAAGAACTTTGTTGTAATAATAATGAATTTCAGTTATCAATAATAATACTCCTTGATTATTCTAGATTTATCTATGGGGTGTTATATTTGCCTACCTTTGCTGTTGCACCTGATCAAGTGGATGAAGAGTGTAATGCTCTTTCAGATATGTGCAAGCAAATGATGAGTGATTATAGTTCTCAATACAAAAGGAACTTTATCATGAACATTGCTAGGCAGAAGTTCACTGAATTCAAAGTTGAGGAGGCCAAAATTAGAAAAGCCAAGAGGATCTATGATGAGAAGATGAAGTTGGTTATGACAAAGGCTGTAGATCAGTTGTCCACTTTGTATGCTCAAGAGATGGAAAAGATTATTCAAGTGGACTCTGATTCTGCAAATCTGGTTGGCAGAGTTGACTCAGAAGCTGTGTTCAAGAGGCTGCAACTTATTTCAGAAGAAGCTCTGAAACAACTTCAAGCCAAGATGCTCAACCCTTCTAACCCTTCACAACCCTAGGATTTCTATTTCTATTTTGTTTATGTTCTGTTTTATCATGTTCTGTTTTAAACTATGTTGTTTGGATCTTTTAATTATTGTTGAATATTGTTTTTTGTTATTATGGTTGTGTTATATTGGTTTATTTTCTTTATTCTGTTCAGAAGATAGATCTTATTTGCTGCATAAACATAATTGCATAAACACAAATTGCATTCAAATTTTTTTATTCATAAAAAAACTGCATTACAATATTTTTGCATTTCATCATTGCTTTTCTTTCTAAATTTTTGCATTTCATCATTGCTCTAAGAGCAACCTTTTGCATAAATCTAGAAACCTACCTAAACCTAAAAGGAAATTTTTACAAGAAGATGAGTTAGGAGAGCTGAGACGAGGATGTTGACCCAAACTTCAACCTTGAGTTCTGTAACCTAAACCTCTCGAGCTACAAATTTACTGTTGAAAATTTCTTAAACCTATTTCTTTCAATCACTCTTTTATCCTCACAAATATTTTCTCTCATTTTGTTGAAGAAATATCATGGAAGTGTTGAGTGAAATGACAAAGAGTTGGTGCGCTTTTATAGCCATTTTGGTTGGTAGGAGTTACCTCGTTTTTCATTTTTGCATTAACTATTTTTTTTTTGTGTGGTTTTTATCATCTTTGATTTTTTGACTTGACTAATTCTTTAGTCACGTGTTTCATTTATTCTTAACTTTTTCTTTTTATTCTTTTTGTTTAATGACAAAAGGGGGAGTAAGAGTAAATTAATTTACGAACACTAACTGAAGCCAAATTAATAATTTTTAATTTCATTGAATTTCAGTTATTGAATATTATCAGTTATCATTTTTTTTGGAAGAAAATTTTTCTATTGAAATTAGAACTTTCTATACATGATACACGTAAGTGAATATTGCACTTTTCTCTTAGGTAGATCTGATCAAAGAAGAAATCTTGCAAACCTATCTTCTAGAAGTCAAGTGTATACTGAAGTTCTGGATTCAATATTAAAATTTTAAAACTATTTTAATCATTCATTACTGAATTCAGGGGGAGCTTGCAAAACTCATAAACCTGAAGGATGCAATCCTGTGATTAAAATAACAACCATTGTAAATTAATACTTGGTTTGTCATCAATCAAAAAGGGGGAGATTGTTGGAACAAAGTTGGTTCTAATATAACCCAAGTAGTTTTGATCATAACAATAGTATTAATATACAATAGGGAATACTGATAATTTACTCTAGTGTGTAGGTATACAAGTTAAAATTTTATTTACACTAGAAATTGAAGTTCTGGTTGCCATGCTAAAAAGCGTTCCCAGAAGTTGGGAAAAATGCAAGTTCTGAAGACGACACCAGAAGTTGAAGTCATCAGAAGTTGCAAGTCAAAGTCAACCAGAAGCTAACTCATCAGAAGCAAAATTCATATCTAAAGATTCTGATGATGATGAAACAGCAGATGAAGCCAGAAGAACATTCTATTCTCATTAACGACTATCATCTATTTGCCAAAAACTGAAGAGGCAGAAGAAATCTCTTTCAAGACCGTTATCCTCATGATAATGACGTTTGTACTATTTTACTATCTTTGTTTTCCTGATATGGGCGAATATTCGAAATCAAGGCTCAGATTTTGATCTTTACCTGATTTGAATAAGCATATTTCAAATGAAAACATTAGTACAGTACTACGTAGATGTTTTCATCTTTGTCCGCTCAAATTCAAGACGCTCCAACATCATCTATAAAAGGAGGAAGAATTTGAAGACGTGACAATACACTTACGAAGAACAAAAGAGCTGTTATTCTGCTAAATTTCCAAGAGCATTTTTAACTTAGATACAACTTGAGATTATATCAAAATTCAAGACAAACAGTTTTCAACTTCTGACTAGTCAGTTGTTGAACCTTAGTTTTCTTTTTAAGAATTCTAAGAATAGTCTTGTTATTTAAGTTGTATTATTTTGTTCTCAGAACTCTGGTATTGTTTATCAGTTGTTCAAACTTTGTATTTTCCATTTGTGTTAGGAAGTCTCTTGTACTGTGTTACTTGAGCAAAGGAAGTCTCTTGCTGTTGGCTTGAGCAATTGTAATCTTGTGTGATTATAGTGAAATCCCTTGGAAGTGCAAGGGGACTGGACTACTCTCGATTTGTGAGAGGAACCAGTATAAATCTCTTGTGTTCATCTCTTCTCTCTGTTTTATTCATTCCTACTCTGTTTTGCTTTCACTATCACCAGAAGTTGGTTGTGTTTAGTTATTCCGCTGCTAAATCTGATAAGTTGAAAAACTTAGAAGAAGTTTTTTTTAAAACTACCCAAAACACAATTCAACCCCCCTTCTTGTGTTTTCACACCTTCATTATGAATTTCGTGAAGGGAAGAAAAGAGAAGGTGGGGAGAGCTTCAGTTCCTGAAGTGTGGAAAATGAGAGAGTAGAATTGGTTTGCATGTAGCTTCTATTTTGAAAAATAAAGTAATGAAGTGTGATGTAAAGAGAAATGAGTTGCAGGCTTAATGGTTAGTCACTTGTTTGCATGCACTTTTAGTGGGTAGTGTTTAGGTGAGGTGTTGATTAAAGAGAGAGATGAGTCATAAGAGTGAAATGAGGTGTTGATACTAGAAGGCAATGAGGTGTTGGCATAGTGTGAGGAGACAAAAGTGAGGTGTTGAGTTGCGGTGGAGTGAAAGAGATGACTCACGAGAGAGAGAGGAAGGATTGGGAGGGAAGATTTGATTCTTAGTATTAATTAATTCTCAAGTGTGAGATTATAATGTTAATGTGTAGTTTGAGTTCAATTAGAATTTCTAATTTCTACACATCATACACCTAATTTCTCAAAACTTAATTAATTAATTACCTCTAATCAATCTTGGAATTTTTGGACGAACTCTAATTAAATTTAATTGGACGGATAAAATTGTGGGATGTTACAGTAATCCAATGTTACAAGTAGCTTTCAGATATCTAAAGATTCTCTTTACAACAGTAAAATGAGATTCTCTAGGATCTGACTGAAATCTTTCACACAAACATACACTGAATAAAATATCAGGCCTATAAGCTGTTAGATAGAGAAGAGATCCAATCATACCTCTATATAACTTCTGATCAACTTTACCTTCAGACTCACCTTTGCTAAGACATGATGTAGGATGCATTGGAGTGTTCATGGGTTTGCAGTCTTCTAAATTGTATTTCTTCAGAAGATCTTTGATATACTTTGATTGATGAATGAAGTTTCCTTTCATTGTTTGATTGATCTGAATTCCCAGAAAGTACTTCAATTCTCCCATCATGCTCATCTCAAATTCATCTTGCATCATCTTAGAAAAGTTCTTGCAAAGTGTAGGTTGATCCAAAAATGATGTCATCAACATATATTTGAATGATCAAAATGTCTCTCTTCATAGTCTTTCTGAATAATGTATTATCAACTTGACCTTTTTCAAAACCATTGTCAACCAAGAAGTTACTTAGTCTATCATACCAAGCTCTGAGAGCTTGTTTGAGTCCATAAAGTGACTTCTTTAGTCTAAACACTTGATCTGGATTTGAAATGTCTTCAAATCCTGGAGGTTGTTTGACATATACTTATTCAGAAATTACTCCATTCAGAAATGCACTCTTAACATCCATTTGATAAAGTGTAATGTTGTTGTTGACAGCATAAGAAAGAAGTAATCTTATTGCTTCCAATCTTGCAACTGGAGCATAAGTCTCTGTATAATCAATGCCTTCTTGTTGATTGTATCCTTGTGCAACAAGTCTAGCTTTATTTCTTGTTACTTTTCCTTGTTCATTCAGCTTATTTCTGTATACCCACTTTGTTACAATAATGTTCTTGTCTTTGGGTTTGGGTACCAGATCCCATACATCATTTCTCTGAAATTGATTCAGTTCTTCTTCCATTGCAACTATCCAGGCATCATCAGATAAGGCTTCATCAGTGGTTTTAGGTTCAATCAAGGAAACTAGACCAAATAAGGATTCTTCATCCCTAAAACTTGATCTTGTCTTCCTAGGACTGTTCTTGTTTCCAATGATAAACTCTTCAGGATGTGATGACTTGTACTTGAAGGTATTTCTTGGAATAGTTGTTTCTTCTAGATCAGGATCTTCAGTTGGTGTTGTTTAATGATCATCAGATTCTGGAACTTGGTTGTTCTCTGGAGCTTCCAGAAGTTCAGGAGTGGAATCAGGTCCAGAACCTTCATCTTCTGAGTCTTGAGAATCTGAAATTTCTATAGCAGGCTCTGACTTTTCATGGTCAGGCACTTTGTCATCAAACCTTACATGCATAGATTCTTCAACTGATTGAGTTTCAGAATTATACACTCTGTATGACTTGGAGCGCTCAGAATATCCAATAAAGATACCCTTACTAGCTTTAGAGTCAAATTTCTTTAGATGGACTTTAGTATTCAGAATGTAACATGTATAACCAAATTGGTGAAAATAAGAAATGTTAGGTTTCCTTCCTCTAAAAATGTTAGGCAGCATGTCGAACAAGATGTCCCAAGACAGGTGGGTAGGACATCTTGACCCAGTTCAGCTTAAAAGATAATGTTTATCCATTAAGCACGCGTGTTTGTTTTAATTTGGATAAAACGCGAATCTTTTAGTAACAAGCTGAGATTAGGATTAATGATAAAGTTTGTTATTAATACTATGTGTTAGATACGATTGGATTCGTATTTAATTGGTGGATAGAGATTAAATCTTTATCTTTGTGGAGTTTGTTTTTGAAACAAGTTTGTTTTAAAACTAACTCTTATTTGAGTGCATCTGAAAGACTGAAGAATTATCTGAAGAATTGCACGCCTATATAAAGGACTCAACATAGAGCTTAAAACTCAACCCACAATAACTGAAGATTGTGAGTCCAAAGTTTTGTACCCACTGTGCAAAACACTTAGTAGCTCTTAGTATCGTTCTTGGTACTTTGATGCTTGTGTCGTTGAATGTTGCCATTCAACTGTGTCTTTTAAACTGTTAAGTTTAAATTTGTTTCGTCACTTGGGATTAGTGATTAGAGGGAGTTGGGTAGGTTCTCATATTCAGGGGGAGTTAGCCCTTGAGTAGAAGATTACTAGGATTAAGAAAAGGCGTACATGCCAAAAGGTGTTTGGTAGTGTTGTAAGGCTAAGTATTGATTCAGATTAGTAGTGTTCACTTCCTGGATTGGTATTCTCCAGAGTAGGGCTTGTTATAAGTGCCGAACTGGGTTAACAAATTACTGGTGTTGTTTATTGCTTTCGTTTATCTTCAGTACTGCAATAACGTGTGATTGTCATAACCAGTTGTCGAACCAGTTGTCTAGGACATCTGGAATACTGACACATTGTCCTAGACATTGTGTAAGACATTTGTCCTGCCACAGAACAAAATTTCAATTGGTATCAGAGCAGGCACCCTAACCTGCTGGGTGAGCTCCAGGGAGATATATTTTGTTCAAGATGGACAAGAGAGGATCAATCAACAGACCACCAGTCTTGGATAGATCAAATTATGATTATTGGAAAGCAAGAATGGTTGCCTTTCTCAAATCCATGGATCAAAATGCATGGAGGGCAATTATCACTGGGTGGAATCATCCAATAATCACAGCAGAAGATGGCTCCACAAGTCTAAAAGGAATGTCAGATTGGAGTCCAGAAGAAGAAACTGAGGCAAGTGGCAACTCTAAAGCACTCAATGCTATATTCAATGGTGTTGATGAAAACATGTTCAAGTTGATCAACACATGTACTGAAGCCAAGCAAGCCTGGGAAATTCTTCAAACTGCAAGTGAAGAAACCTCCAAAGTTAGAATGTCAAAGCTGCAACTTCTCACCACAAAATTTGAGAACTTGAGAATGGAGGATGAAGAAACTATATCTGAGTTCAACACTAGAATACGAGATATAGCAAATTCAACCTTTGCTCTAGGTGAGAAGATACTTGAAGAAAAGTTTGCCAGAAAAATCCTCAGATCACTGCCTAAGAGATTTAATATGAAGGTGACTGCAATCGAAGAATCTCAAGACTTGAGCACAATGAAGGTTGATGAACTCATTGGCTCATTACAAACCTTTGAGATGTCTCTGGATAACAAACCAGAGAGGAAGATGAAGAACTTGGCATTTAAATCTGAGGAAGGCCAAGATGATGATGATGAGCTATCACAGGCTTTAGCTTACATTACAAAGGACTTCAACAGAGTCGTAAGTACGCTTCAAGAGGTCCTACATCAAGTCACAGGGCAAGACCAAGGAGGAGAATACTTCTGAGCAAAACAAAGAAGTAAGATGTTTTGAATGTGAAGGATTTGGACACATCAGACCAGAATGTCCAAACTTTCTCAGGAAACAGAAAAAGGGAATGGCAGCTACCTTATCTGATTCTGAGGAAGAGAAAGAAGAAGAACCAACAAATAAAGCCTTCATTGGAACATTTGATACTAGCAGCAACACGAGCAATGAAGATCTCCTACAAGAAGAATTGGATGAGAAATACAACAATCTCACCATTAAATGGTAACAATCTTGTGAACTTATCAGAAAACAAGATGAGGAGATGGAGAACATAACTCAAGAGAAGGAAGCACTAGAAGTCTCTACAACAAGCTTGAGGGAACAAGTCACATTACTTGCTCAAGAAAAGGAGGCATTAGAAGCATCAACAGCTGCTTTAAAAGAACAAGTTACATTGTCAAACTCAAAACTCACTGAGATGACAAAATCTGTGAGAATGTTAAACAAAGGAACTGACATGCTTGAAGAAGTTCTTGAACTTGGTAGAAGTCCAAGTGACAAGAAGGGATTAGGGTATGACAACTACAACAAGGGTCCTGAGAAGAAAATTTCCTCAAAGAATAGACCTCAGGACCAAATGTCAAACCACAAGTCACAACATCCCTCTCAGCACAAGCATAAGAAGACAGGATCCAAACCTCAACAACCTGCTGAACAAAGGAAATAGGTGACAAAGACACATCATCTGACTCAACACAAGCAGAAAAGGTTTGAACAAAGGCCTCAGCCTCCAGCTCAACAAAGGAAGCACATGTCGGACCACATGTCCCAACATCATGCTCAACATGTGTCCCCCCAATACAAAGAGTACAAGGGACCACATAAAAGATGTAAACACTGTGGTAAAGCTGGGCATCTAATTTCAGAATGCTTCTACCTCCATGGCTACCCTCAGAAGCCTAATTCACCTAATCATAACAAAAAGAAGATCCTACCTCCAAGGGTGAAACACAAGGAAGTTCTGACTAAAGTATGTAAGCCAACACCACCTCAAAAGGCTCATACTCCTATTAGAATATCCCCACATAAAAATTGGTATTTTGATAGTGGATGTTCTAAACACATGACTGGAGATGAGAGATACCTTAGAGAATTAAGGTCTCATTCAAAAGGAAGTGTTACTTTTGGTAATGGAGTTAAAGGTAGAGTCATAGGCATTGGAAAACTATCTGGTCCACACACTACATGCCTGGATGATGTTCTACTAGTAGAAGGTCTCACTGCAAACTTGATTAGCATTAGTCAACTATGTGAACAAGGACTAAAAGTGCACTTTAACAATCATGAATGCACCATTGCTAATGATCAAGAAGTAGTGATGAAATGGATAAAGTCAAGTGATAAGTGCTATATTTGGACACCTCACAACAATGGTCCAGAAATAGCTTGCTTGTCTGCCAAGGAAGATGTTGACACTATGTCCTACCAGATGTCCCAACATCTGTACACTGGACAAGAAGCTGAAGAGATTTTGGTTGGGAGCGTTAGTGTGCCTCTGGGTATTCACACGCTCAAAAACGTGTCATAGACATTATAGAGTTAATGTGCAGAGTAAAGAAACATTAAAAATCTGCACGTAAAAAGAGGTAGCCTTAAGTTCTCCATCAATCTATAAAAGGCTACTAAGACCTCATATGTGACACTACCAAAAGTCTCAACATTTTGTCAGACATCTCTTCCAAACTCAGAAATTCTTTCTTCCAAAAAAAAAAAAACACTCTTCAACAATGTCTCAACAATCATCCAAGAACAACAACTCAAATCAAGATGATTCAAAGACAACTACAAACGAGGCATCCTCTCAAATGCCTAGGGTTGAAGACTTATGCGTTGATCAAGAAGGGGTTATCACCAACGTTGTACCACTCTGCATGATCCCTCCAACAAAAGGCGAAATCAAGAAGAAGAAGACGAAGGGTTCAAAGAAGAAGAAAAACCCTAAAAAGACGAGAACTCATGCAACAGGGAATGACACAACTCAGGAACAAGATTCTAAAATTCCTGAAAGCCAGCCTTCTGAGAATCAAGAACCATAAAAGATTTCAGAATAACCAAATGTCAAACCATCTGATGAAGCATCAACTGATGAACATCAGGTCAATGTTGCTGAGCAGAACTCTCCACCAGCTAATGAAGATCCCCCTGCAGAAACTATCAACATTCCATCAGAATCTCATGAAGAGGATCCTAACTTGGATCAACCCATGCCTTCAGAAGAGGCTCCAACACCTGATGTTGAACCACATGTTCCAACATCTGGTCATGATTAAGGTCCTGAACAAGAAGTTCAAGATCAAGTAATGGAAGAAGAAGAAGATGAAGATGAGGTCCCCCTGTCCAAGATTCTTCAAGGGATGAAGAAAGATAGTCAGCCTCAACAAGTTCTTGAAGAGGAAAGTTCTGATGACAGTGAAGGAATACGTATTAGCATACCAGTCAAAGGAAAGGATAAAACGTATAGGTCCAAGCAAGTGGAGACTCCTATCACTAAGAAGAAAGGAAAGAGGAAAGCTGAGAAGAAAGGCACTGGAGAAAAGTCTTCAAAGAAGAAGAAAGAGGTCGTTGCTGTAAGCGACTCTAAGTCGGATGTCGAGCCTAATGTCCTAGACATCACGACCTCAGGAAGAAAAAGGATTGGAGGAAGAAGAATTCCTGCAAACATCCCTCCAGCTCCAATGGACATAGTTTCTTTCCACTCTGAGGAAAGTGGTCAAAAGTGGAGGTACGTATATCAACGAAGGATTGCTCAAGAAAGAGAGTTTCATCAAGATGCTCTAGAGTGCAACAAAATCATGGAGCTTTTGAAGAAAGCTGAGTTAATGAAGACTGTCAAGGACCTGGGAGATTGCTATAAGATGCTTGTGAAGGAGTTCATAGTGAACATCACAAGTGCCTGTAGTGAAGGAAGTGAGGAGTTTAGGACAGTTCGAGTAAGAAGAAGAGATGCGAAGTTCTCCCCCACCACCATCAATGAGTACCTTGGGAGAACCACTTCAACTGAGACTGATGAAGCTGACTTAGTCAATGAGGTGACTAAGGAGATTACAGGAGGTCAAGTAAAATAATGGCCTAAGAAGGGATTGCTATCAACAGGGACTCTTAGTGTCAAGTATGCTATTCTAAATAGGATTGGAGCAGCAAACTGGGCACCAACCAACCATGGGTCCGGGATCACTCCAATGCTGGCAAAGATGATCTATCTAATTGGGACCAAGAAGAATATCAACTTTGGTGATCACGTATTCAACAAAACAATGAAGCATGCAGAGACATATGCAGTGAAGCCGCCTATTGCCTTTCCAAGTCTGATAACCAGAATGATTCTCAGACAATTTCCAACAATCTTGCACCCTGATGAAGTTCCAACCAAGAAGCCCCAAATCCTGAGCTTTGACTACAAGCTCTTTGCTAGTACACATGTCCTAGACATTGTGTTCCTAAAGATGAAGGAGTTTGCTGAAGCATCAAGCTCTATGCCTAGAGCAAACAAGAACGATGTCCTGACTGAACTAAGGCAAATTTCAAAGACTCTGGAAGAGACAATTAGGGTCAGCACGGCAAGGAAGACCCATGTGGACAATCTGATCAAGTCCATCATGGAGAAGGGTGAAGGTGAAGAAGAAATTGGAGCTGCTCATGCTGAGGATGAGCAAGAAGAACAGCAACTGGGTAATTTAGGAAAATAAGTACTTTTGTATTTTTCCTTTTTGTTCTGTTCTACCTCTGTACTCTTGTGGTCTACCAAATGTCCTAGACATTGGAGACTTTGACATCTGGCACTATGTGTGCAATTTTTGTAAGTTGTATCACTCTTATTAATCAATGCAATTTTTCCATTAAAAACCTTTGACAAATTATGGTAAAAAGGGGGAGAAATAATTGATAATAGAACAGCTTTTTGGCAAGTAGAATTACTCTCTTGCTTTACGAATGAAAATAGCAAGCTTTAAAAAATTAAAAACAAAAAAGCTATGCTAAAATAAGTGTGTCCAGAGCAAAATTTAAATGCTCAATATGAACCTCTAAGAAGTCTAGTGAGTCTTGATCACTCTGATTAAGTACTTTCCGCTGCAACTCAAGACTTTGGTTCACTAAGTCTCTAGGTATCTCATCCCTGGACTTAGAAAATTCATTGTAATGGATCATATGAAGACAAGACTAAGACTGTCTCATACTAGAAAAGGTTCATCACACATTCAAGATTGAAGAAGTCCTGAATATTGAAGACACACAAGATTCTGAAGATCATAGACATTGAAGACCTGAAGATTTCAGAATTGAAGATTGCATCAACAGAGATCAATTTGAAAATTGAAGAATTTGAAGACTGAAGACTGAAGAGTGCACATTCAACAAAGTGGTTAGTGGTTGTTTTAGCCATAATTTGCCAAAAGGGGAGATTGTAGTTCTCCTGAGATTGGCTGCATCATAAGGCTAAAACAACTTGGTCAGAGTGACTTAACTGAAGCACCAATGCTGAAGTAATTAAGTCTAAACCACTTGTGCATATTGAAGATGTGCAGATGCAACATGTTGAACAAGATGTCCTAGACATCTTGTCACTGGGTTCAGAGCATGCATAGGCAGCATGTTGAACAAGATGTCCCAAGACATGTGGGTAGAACATCTTGACCCAGTTCAGCTTAAAAGATAATGCTTATCCATTAAGCACGCGTGTTTGTTTTAATTTGGATAAAACGCGAATCTTTTAGTAACAAGCTGAGATTAGGATTAATGATAAAGTTTGTTATTAATCCTATGTGTTAGATACGATTGGATTCGTATTTAATTGGTGGATAGAGATTAAATCTTTATCTTTGTGGAGTTTGTTTTTGAAACAAGTTTGTTTTAAAACTAAATCTTATTTGAGTGCATCTGAAAGACTGAAGAATTATCTGAAGAATTGCACGCCTATATAAAGGACTCAACATAGAGCTTAAAACTCAACCCACAATAACTGAAGATTGTGAGTCCAAAGTTTTGTACCCACTGTGCAAAACACTTAGTAGCTCTTAGTATCATTCTTGGTACTTCGATGCTTGTGTCGTTGAATGTTGCCATTCAACTGTGTCTTTTAAACTGTTAAGTTTAAAGTTGTTTCGTCACTTGGGATTAGTGATTATAGGGAGTTGGGTAGGTTCTCATATTCAGGGGGAGTTAGCCCTTGAGTAGAAGATTACTAGGATTAAGAAAAGGCGTACATGCCAAAAGGTGTTTGGTAGTGTTGTAAGGCTAAGTATTGATTCGGATTAGTAGTGTTCAATTCCTGGATTGGTATCCTCCAGAGCAGGGCTTGTTATAAGTGCCGAACTGGGTTAACAAATTATTGGTGTTGTTTATTGCTTTCGTTTATCTTCAGTACTGCAATAACGTGTGATCCTCATAACCAGTTGTCGAACCAGTTGTCTAGGACATCTGGAATACTGACACATTGTCCTAGACATTGTGTAAGACATCTGTCCAGCCATAGAACAGAATTTCATCAACAATGACTAGTCCATACTTCTTTCCATTGAGTGAAGCAGTGCTAACTAGTCCAAACAAATCAATGTGCAGAAGTTCTAAAGGTCTAGAAGTAGAATCAATGTTCTTAAGTTTAAATGAGCTTTTGACATACTTCCCTTTCTGACAAGAGTCACAAAGAGAATATGAGTGATAAGTCAATTTAGGAAGGCCTCTCACAAGATTGTCTTTGCTAAGCTTGAAAATTAATCTCCAGTTAGCATGACCCAATCTTTTATGCCAAACCCATTTCTCATCACTTAGAGTCAATAAACAAAGCACATTCTGATCTTCCAGATCAGATAAATTAACTTTATAAACATTGCCCTTTCTACAGCCTTTAAACAAAATGGATTTATCAGTATTGTTAATTACAGTACATGAATTCTTATTAAACACAACATCATAATTACTGTCACATAATTGACTTATGCTAAGTAGATTACGTTGTAGTCCATCAACCAACCGAACATCAGAAATAGTAAGAGAAGAATTACCTACTTTACCTATACCAATGATTTTGCCTTTTTGGTTCCCACCAAATCCTACAGTTCCTCCCTCTATCAGATTCAGGGTGTGGAACAAGTGCTTGTCTCCTGTCATGTGTCGTGAACATCCACTATCCATATACCATGAGCTTTGCCTTCTTCTTGGGATGTATACCTGCAGTAAACATTATCTCAGACTTTGGTATCCATATTCTGATGGGTCCTCTAAAGTTAGTTCTTTTATCCATCTTCTGTCTCTTGTAACTTCCAGAGGATCCAAGGTGAGGTGAGCCTTGAAAAACAGGTTTAGGTTTAACCTTTCCTTTGGACCTTGATCCAGAATGTGTCAGCAAACCAGCTTTCAAGTTTGTACAGCCTGATCCCATGCCCCGAATACTCTTAGGCATGAAGATCTTCTGTACTTCTTTACTAGACTTGGATACTGAAGCAATGGGAGCAGAGGTTTTCAAAAACTCCACGCTTACTTGAGCATTTGACACTTTTGGATTTTCTGTACCATTACTAGGAACAAAATTAGAATAAAGATCAAAAGGTGTTTTGCTTATGCACACAGACTGATTTGAGTTTCCTTTGACAGTACTTCCCAAACCCTGTCCAGTGTATTTGCCAGCACCATAAATCATAGAGGCTAATTTATGCTTGTCAATATTGTGATGAACAAACTCTTGAAAAGCAATTTCATGCTTATCATAAGGTTTGTTACATGATCTGCAACCATTTTCAAGAACTTGAATAGTCTTTAAGGACTTCTTATAGTCTTCTTGAATTTGATTAACTTTATCATTGAGCATGTCAAACTTTTGTTTAAAAAGTTGTAGCTCATTTGATTTTTCCATGTATTTCATCACAGTATCTTTCAAAGCCTTAGAGAGTTGAGTATCAGATAGTTTAGAAATAACTTGTTCAATATCTTCTGAATCTGACTCAACATCACTTTCAACATCTGACTCTGCTGTGGCCATGAGTGCCAAGTTAGCTTATGCATCTTCAGCTTCATCATCAGACAGCTTGTCAAGATCTTCCCATGTAGCTAGAAGACTCTTCTTAGCTTTGTTCTTGAAAGTGCTCTTTCTTCCTTTTCCTTTGGTGCTCAAATCAGGACAATCAACAATGAAGTGTCCAGGCTTGTTGCAGTTAAAGCAATTCTTTGAATCATCCTTCTTAATTATCTTTGTTTCCAGAACTTCTGTAACTAGAACCTTTAGATCCAGAACCTCTACCAAAATATCTTGGCTTTCTTTTTGTCCACTTCTAGAACTTCCTGGTCAGAAGTGCAAATACATCATCATCTGATCCTTCTTCTTGATCATTTGCAAAAGATTCTTCTGCTTCAGATTCAACAACCTTAGCCTTTAGAGCCTTAGAAGATCCAGAAGTAGCTGGCAGAGCCAAAGACTTCATTCTCTTCTGAGGTTCATCAAAAGCAAGCTCAATTTCATGACTCATGAGTGAACTAATTAAACCTTCCAGACTTAGGGTGTCTAAATCCTTTGCTTCCTGAATGGCAGTGACCTTAGGTCTCCACTTAGCAGGTAAGCTTCCGAGAATCTTCTTCACATGATCAGAAGTAGTATAACTTTTCTTCAGAACTTGAAGACCAGCAACCAGAACTTTGAATCTAGAAAACATAGACTCAATGTTCTCATCTTCTTTCATTCTAAAAAGTTCATACTGTTGGATCAAAAATGTTGCTTTTGCCTCCTGTACCTGTTTGTTTCCATCATAAGATGAACACAAAGAATCATAGGCAGTAGATTTATCTGTGATCTTAAGGTACTCTTCATGAGAAATGCAACTAATCAGAATATCCTTGACCTTGTGGTGCTTCTTGTATGCTTTCTTGTCCTTATCAGTGAAAGCTTGTCTTGCATCATAGTCTAATCTTCCTCTTTCATCCAAACCTTGAAATGTTACTCCTCTTTCAACTAAGTCCCAAAGTTCATCATCAATACCAACTAGATGACTGTAGATTCTATCTTTCCACCAGGAAAAGGTAGAACCATCTTCATTGAACTTAGGAGCTTTGCTGGTGTTGTTTTTATCATCAACATCATAGTTGAAGGGAATTTCAGTTTTCTTGCTTTGTTCACCGGATCCAGACATAGTGTTTTGACACAACAAACAACTGTCTCACTGCAAAGTGATATAACAGAACCAAGGCTTTAGATGCCAATTGAAGGTGTGACAACACAAGAAGGGGGGGGGGGGGGGGGGGGGGGGGGAGGGGGTTGAATTGTGTTTTGGGTAGTTTTAAAAACTTCTTATAAGTTTTGCAACTTATCAGAATCAGCAGCGGAATAACTTTAAACACAAACAACTTCTGACAATGGTGAAAGAAAAACAAAGCAGAGAAAGAAGAGATGAACACACAAGATTTATACTGGTTCCTCTCACAAACCGAGAGTAGTCCAGTCCCCTTGCACTTCCAAGGGATTTCACTATAATCACACAAGATTACAAATGCTCAAGCCAACTGCAAGAGACTTCCTATGCTCAAGTAACACAATACAAGAGACTTCCAATGCTCAAGCTCACAAGCAAGAGACTTCCTAACACAAATGGAAAATAAAGATAGTACAAACGTCATTATCATGAGGATAACGGTCTTGTAAGAGATTTCTTCTGCCTCTTCAGAATTTGCCATATAGATGATAGTCGTTAGAGAGAATAGAATGTTCTTCTGGCAAATCTTGCTGTTTCATTGTCATCAGAATCTTGAGATACGAGTTATGCTTCTGATGAGTTCAACTTCTGGTTGACTTTGACTTGGCAACTTCTGGTGACCACAACTTCTGGTGTCATTCTCCAGAACTTGCATTTCCCAACTTCTGGGAGCGCTTCTTAGCACAGCAACCAGAACTTCAATTTCTAGTGTATATAAAATTTTAACTTATATACCTGCACACTAGAGTAAATTATCAGTACTCTCTATTGTATATTAATACTATTGTTATCATCAAAACTACTTGGGTTATATTAGAACCAACTTTGTTCCAACAACCTCCACCAATATCCTTCAACAGAAAGTTGTTTGCTGAACCACATGTCCCAGACATCACGTTCAAAGACAAAGAAGCAGCTGAGACCTCAGCTCCACTGGACAGAAGCTCACAGAACAAGGTATTGGCTGAGCTCATTCAAGTGTCCAAGGAGCTGGAGGAAACTATCAAATCAAGTACGATCAGAAAAACTTGTGTGGATCACTTGATCAAACAGCTGACGAAGAAAATTGCTGAGAATGAAGGAGATGCCCAAGCTGAGGCTGAGCAAGAAGAAGAAGAAGTTTGAAGAACAACAACTGGGTAATTTAGGAAAATAAGTACTTTTATATTTTTCCTTTTAGTTCTGTTCTACTTGTTGTAAGTTTTGTGGTCTACCAAATGTCCTAGACATTGGAGACTTTGACATCCGGCACTATGTGTGCAACTTTTGTATGTTGTTTCTCTTTAATCAATGAAGTTTTTTTCCTTTAAAACCTTTGACAAATTATGGTAAAAAGGGGGAGAAAAAATTGATGATAAAACAGCTCTTTGGCAAGTAGAATCATTCTCTTGCTTTACGGATGAAAATAGCAAGCTTTAAAAAATTAAAGACAAAAAAGCTATGCTAAAATAAGTGTGTCCAGAGCATAATTAAATATGCTAAAATTGAACCTCTAAGAAGTCTAGTGAGTCTTGATCACTCTGATTAAGTACTTTCCGCTACAACTCAAGACTTTGGTTCACTAAGTCACTAGGTATCTCATCCCTGGACTTAGAAAATTCTTTGTAATGGATCATATGAAGACAAGACTAAGACTGTCTCATACTAGAAAAGATTCATCACACATTCAAGATTGAAGAAGTCTTGAAAATTGAAGACACACAAAATTCTGAAGATCAAAGACATTGAAGACCTGAAGATTTCAGAATTGAAGATTGCATCAACAGAGATCAATTTGAAGATTGAAGACTGAAGAGTGCACATTCAACAAAGTGGTTTGTGGTTGTTTTAGCCATAATTTGCCAAAGGGGGAGATTGTAGTTCTTCTGAGATTGACTGCATCATAAGGCTAAAACAACTTGGCCAGAGTGACTTAACTGAAGCACCAATGCTGAAGTAATTAAGTCTAAACCACTTGTGCATATTGAAGATATGCAGATGCAACATGTTGAACAAGATGTCCTAGACATCTTGTCACTGGGTTCAGAGCATGCTTCGGCAGCATGTCGAGCAAGATGTCCCAAGACATGTGGGTGGGACATCTTGACCCAGTTCAGCTTAAAAGATAATGTTTATCCATTAAGCACGCGTGTTTGTTTTAATTTGAATAAAACGCGAATCTTTTAGTAACAAGCTAAGATTAGGATTAATGATGAAGTTTGTTGTTAATCCTATGTGTTATATACGATTGGATTCGTATTTAATTAGTGGATAGAGATTAATTCTTTATCTTTGTGGAGTTTATTTTAAAACAAGTTTGTTTTAAAACTAATTCTTATTTGAGTGCATCTGAAAGACTGAAGATTATCTGAAGAATTGCACGCCTATATAAAGGACTCAACATAGAGCTTTAAACTCAACACACAATAACTGAAGATTGTGAGTCCAAAGTTTTGTACCCACTCTGCAAAACACTTAGTAGCTCTCAGTATCGTTCTTGGTACTTTGAAGCTTTGAGTCGTTGAATGTTGTCATTCAACCTTGTCTTTTAAACTGGGAAGTTTGAAGTAGTTTCTTCACTTGGGATTAGTGATTAGAGGGAGTTGGGTAGGTTCTCAGATTCAGGGGGAGTTAGCCCTTGAGTAGAAGATTACTAGGATTAAGAAAAGGCATACATGCCAAAAAGTGTTTGGTAGTGTTGTAAGAATAAGTATTGTTTCGGAGTAGTAGTGTTCACTTCCTGGATTGGTATCCTCCAGAGTAGGGCTGTTTAGCGCCGAACTGGGTTAACAAATTACTGGTGTTATTTATTGCTTTTATTTACTTCGGTACTGCAATAAATCGTGATCTTCATAACCAGTTGTCAAACCAGTTGTCTAGGACATCTCGACTGCAGACACATTGTCCTAGACATTGTGTACAACATCTGTCCTGTCAGAGAACAGAATTTCAAAATAAAAATAACTTTTACAATATATTTTCAAACAACAACATATATTATCGATAATATTTTAAATATTTTTTAAACACTGGTCGACCATGAACCACTTGAAAAAGTGATCCATAGTTGAATTTACCGTATTTTTAGGCTAAATATAGTTTAGTCCTGTAAAATTACATGAGCAAAGCACATAATGAAGAATGGAAAGCCTACATCGTCGAGGCATAAAGATCAAGGGATTTGAAGGTCGTGGAGCAGCAATAAGAACATGTTGCCTCAGATGCAAGCATTGAAGGTATTAAACACTGATAAAAGGGAAAGATAAGGAGGGAACTTCTATGCCTTTGGATGTTACCTGTGTATCATCACCACTACTTTATGAGAGCTTTGTCGAAGGGTCTCATTCTCCCCATATCTTTCCTTTGAAGAAGATCAGATGTAGCGAAGGGTGTTGTGAAGCCTAGCCAAATCAGTGTCAAGTTTTAAAATTCAAAACTAGTTGAGAAATTGAAGACGATTGTTGTTAACCCATTGTGGGATGAGAAATATGATGGTGTAACCTTTAGTGGTCTTGTCTTCTAGCCTGTGTCGTTTTTGTTTAGGAACATGTATATAGCAGATAGGAACATGTGTCCAAAAACTCTTAGATGTTTAGCTGATGGCTTTTTGCCACACCAAGTCTCAATAGGAGTCTTGTCTTGAACTGCCTTAGTTGGACACATGTTGAGTATGTAAACAGCAGTGTAAACTGCTTCAGCCCAAAACATATTTGGCAATCCTTTTTCCTTCATCTTTGATCTAGCCATCTTCATGACTGTGCGATTCATCCTCTTCGACACGCCATTTTGTTGTGGAGAATATGCAATTGATAGTTGTCGTTCAATGCCTTTATCCTCGCCGAATTTATCAAACTCGTGAGAGTTAGACTCTTTGCCCAATCACTTCTTAGCTTTTTTATATGTTTACCACTTTGCTTCTCTACAAGGGCCTTGAACTTCTTGAATATTCCAAAGACTTCTGATTTTTCCTTGATGAAGTATACCCAATTCATTCTAGAAAAGTCATCGATGAAGAGAATGAAATACATGTTGTTGTTGAGTGATGGTGTCCTCATTGGTCCACAAACATCGGTGTGGATGAGCTCTAACACATCTTTAGTTCTCCATGTTTCTCTTGTTGGAAATGTCAATCGGTGTTGCTTCCTGAGAAGACATCCTTCACAAGCTTCATTACTTTCCTTCAAGTATGGAAGATCTCTTATCATATTTTTCTAATATAACATCTTCAACGCTTGAGTGTTGAAGTGGCCAAATCTTCGATGCCATAACCATGAATCATCGACTTGTACTTTCAAGGCGATGTTGGTTGTATATTTGAAGCTTATTGGAAAGCTTGTATTTCTTTTCTCCATTTTTACTTTGGCTATCTCATGTCTTTTGTGACTATTGTCATATATTGAACATGTGTCTTCTTCAAGAACATTTCAACTTTGAAGTAGATGTGAATAAGATTAGGAAGATGGGTTTGGCTAGAGTGAGTAAATTGGTTGCGATGTATGAACTTAGATATTTGTTTTTAGGTAAGGTTCTAAGGCAAGAATTCGTCATTGTTGTTGCTAGTGAGGCACAATGTGATAAATAATTAGAGAAAATGAGGAGCAAGTTAAAACTTGCTAATGAAACTTTTGCCGAACTTCAACCTTGGTTGGAAAAAATTACATTTGACGTAAAGAATGAACCAACCTTAAATTTATAGTTGGAGCAGGAAAAAGCGATATGATACCAACACTGGAAGGAGAGCTGACCGAACAAAGGGAGAAAGTGAAGGAAATGCCTTCTCTAAAGGATAAGAAGGTTTCTTCTTTAAAAAGGGAACTGACATTTGAAAGAAAACAACTTTAAGAGACGTCAACCTTGAAAAACAACTTAGAGACGATGAAGGTTGAGAAGAATATCGAGATTCATGATTTGAAACTAGATAGGACAATTAAGAAACAAATTGGTTTTGATTTATCCATTACTCTGGTTAAGACCTTGTTTCCCAACATAAATAAGGCCAAGTTATATGACATTGATTCTCTTAAAGAGGTTGTGGATGGGAAACTAGCATAGGTTTAAGAAACGTCATAATTTGTTTGATATATTCATATTTTGCGGGGTGTAATTTTTTTGTAACAATCAATGACTTGATATATCTCCTTTTCTATTTAGCTTGTTTCTATGGCGATAATAATGGTGTTTGCGTTGACTAGGTTTCTTTTGTTTTTTTATCTCATATGACTTGAATTTTATATTGTTTTATTTTGATCTCAAATGTAATGATTTTGAAAATAGATAATTGAAAATAATTCTCAAATCTACAAGAATTATATTTTGCTGTTTCACGAGTTAAAATTCGAGATGGATTGAAAATTCTTATTACAAATGATAATGATAAACAGAAAATTTCTATTGTAAATGTTGTATATCCTGAAGTATTTCAAAAAAACTGAATGAGATCAGTTAGTTAAGGAAGTTTGGTTTATTGTTAAATATTTTACAATTTCATTGATGTTTGTGTGTTTGTACTCTACCTGATCTCATTTCAATTAGTGTGGGGGTGTTGTTAGTTATTATAGTCTTATTGTTTCTTTCTTCAATGGGCCTCGTGATTTCAAATTAACATAAAGCCCTCTTCTTTGAGGAGGAAGCTATTAGAGTTTTCAACGTTATTTTCATCTTGTTCAAAATATTTAAATTATTCAAGCTATTTATCTGTTAAATTATTTAAATTAGTCATTAATAAATTGTACATTAATATGATTATATAACAAAATATTTCATCCGTGCGAGAGCATGAATTTAAAGACTAGTTAAATTCAAAATCTTCGTCCCTTCAACATTATCTTCATCTTGTTCATAGAACCAGACAACTCAACTCTACACAAAAAATTTCGAAAGTCTTTAACCTTCTCCCACTTCTTGTTGATCTTCTTAAACCTCAATCTTGCAATCCACGATTGAACAAATCTCATCCCTTTCTTCACCACACCACTTTATGAGCAATCTCATCACCATTACCATAGTCACCATCAACAACAACCTCCACCATTTTTTTATGGTTTTTAGCTTTTATCCCCAATTTTTTTTATAGGTAATGGATGAAACAGAAAATATCATATTAATCATATTCTCGATATGGATTTGGTTTTTATTCTGTAATCTCGTTGTGGCCACTAAGTTGTTGTCTGTGGTGGTAGTGTGTTTGATTTTCGAAATTGTTTGGGTTTAAAGATTTTTACATAAATTAATAAAAGAAAAAGAAGAGATATGATTCAATGGTTTATTGTAAGAAAAAGGTGATTCAAGGAGATGGTTTGTTTGGTTGAAATTTTTTTGAATTTTTTAGGATGAAGATGATGAATACAAAGTTGTAGAGATTGAAAAATAATAAAATGGATTCTCTCCTTTTTTCTCTCCTAACCTCTCGTAACTTTATCTCTCTCTTAATTCTACCCTCTCTCTTAATCATATTATTATTTTTTTAATGAGGAGAAAGAATAAAACTGAGAGAGAGTTAGAAGAGGAAAGGAAATAAAAGAGAAGGTTAGGATCCAAATTAAAAAACAAAAATGTTAATTGAACAATTTTTTTGAAACAATTATACGACAACCATATACAACTGTTGATATATACTCTTTTTTCTCTCTCTTCTCTCTCTTCACATAACCACCAACACCACCACCATTCTTGTTCTCTCTCGCCTTTTAGTTGTCCATGTAACACTTCTGATTCGAAAAATAATGTGGTGTTTAATTATCTTTTCTTTTTATTTTAGTCCCTCTATAAAAATAAGTAAAAAACATAAAAAAAATTGTGTAAAAAAAAAAAAAAGCCAAATCAGCACCACTTTCATACGTGGCAATGGTCAAGCAATATATTCTTGCCACATTAACTTTTTTGAATGATTTGTACAAACGATGACCGAAATGAAATGAATACGATATTACAGAGATAAATTGTAAGAAAATTTATTATGGAACTAAAATAAAAGTTTGTTCATATTATAGACGAAAAACATATTTTACCTAGTTTTTATAATTTTATTTGTCTCCTTCATCTCTATAATTCGGTGACACACAAGTGGTCACATCTCAGAGCTAAGCGACGCGTTTGAAGAGAACTCAACTTAGCTCGAGCTAGAGATTATGTTGTTGAATTGCAGTTAAATTCTTCGGTTGTTTTCAAGATCTCTGAGGAAAAGCTATTGAAAGTGTGAATAATATGTATCTAACCAGGAAGATTCATCGTATGTTTTATGAGAATCAATATGTTAGAGCCGTCTCATTTATTACAAGGCGAATAAAGTTGTCGATACTTTAACTACCGCGAGATGTGATATGTGATGCAACTCGAGTTTTCATCGTTGATACCCACCATTAAAAACCGATTAATTTTGCATTATCGATGTTCTTAAGTTTCTACTCCTCGTTTTATTTCCGTGTAATTTCTCTAGTGATTATCCACCTTAATGACCAATGATATGTTTCAATTACAGTTGTCATCTCCAGAATATTCCTAAAGATTTGCGATAGAGTGAAAAAGCGGCTACATAAAAAGCTAGAGAGAGAGAGAGTTGAAGACGGTGTCAGACAGAGAGAGAGTCGCAGTTGAAGTCAAAATCATCAAACACAAACTAAAGCGGTTAACTGTTTCTTCTTCCTCCGATCCGCACGATGCCTTCCCGTCGAAGAACTCTGTTGAAGGTCATCATTCTCGGTGACAGCGGGTTCGTCTCTTCACTCTTCAATTCTAGGGTTTACGCATAATAATAATAATAATATTCTACAGATCTCAATTACTGTTATGCAAGCACAAAATTGGATCGTAGTTTGTGAATTTTTCTTATTCTTGTTTGGATCGCTTGAAACGAATTTTCTTATTCATCTTTAGATCACAAGAATTATATATAGAGTAACTTAATGTGTATGTGAATTTTTATATTTGTTTGGATTACAAGAATTGTATGTAATCTAATGTATGGAATTGTTTGGACAATTGCAACTATGCTAATGCTAAGTTGATTTAAGAGTTGAATTATTTGCCATTTTGTTGTATCTAGGAGTTGTATTTTTGTTTTTTTTTTTTTTAATAATTTTTTTTAACATAGTAGTGTTTTTGATGATTTGCAGTGTGGGGAAGACTTCATTGATGAACCAGTATCCTTCAATTTTTGTTTAGAATCTCGGTTTTCTGTTTTTGTTTTCAATTTTGAATGCATTTTCTGAGTTGTATTGTATTGCGATGTGCTTAGAAAATGTGGCCAATTTAAGGGTCTGTTTGGATTGATTTATTTGAGCTTATCTACCGGCATAAATTTTGTGAGACTGTTTGAGAGAACTTATGAAAACAACTTATGATAATTTTCATAAGTTTTTTTAAGCTTATTTTCATAAATTCTCAAATACAGCTCATGAAAACAGTTTGTAGCATATATAAAAACACTTTATCTTTGTTTTATCTTTTACTATAAAAACAGCTTATCTAAGCTTATACTCAAGTGCTTATCATGAAAGTGCTTGTGCGATACGCTGCAAATAAGTTGTTTATCCAAACGGACCTTAAATTTTGAATTAGTGTTTCCTACAGGGTATTAATGTGCCCAATCAAACTCCAGATACCAAATAATTCTCCAAATATTAATTCAATAAATTAGTTAGGTGAAATGTTGTGTTTCCCTTGACATATAACTTAGGTATGTGAATAAGAAGTTTAGCAATCAGTACAAGGCAACCATTGGAGCGGACTTCTTGACCAAAGAAGTGCAATTCGAAGATAGGCTTTTCACTTTGCAGGTTTGTGGTGCTGCCTTATACTTGGTTTGTTTTTGTGATGCTTGAAAATGTCTGCATGACTGTGCCTTGTAAATGATAGGCCAGATTTACAAATTACCAAACATTTTTGTTGGAGTTTTTATTTTTCTGATATTACCAACATGTTTTTAGTTTGTGCATTATGTTACATACTGATTTAACTGAAGAATTCAGAGGTCACATCACAGCCTTTTAAATGAATGAAGTTGAACATGTTGACGTTGTGTTATCAGCCTGTAGTGTACATCAAACATGCCTAGTAGTTTACTAGATTAAGTTTTTGTTACTTATTGCTCATTTTGATGTTAGAATGCTGCCATCCTCAAGTGTTTTGATTTGTTTTGAATACGGGCTTGTGTATGGTGCATGACTTTGCAATGAAACACATTATAACCATTAATGATCTCAATGCGGACATTATTATAGTATAATATTAGTTTACACATATATGATGTGGCTTTTGTTAGTCTAAACATTGAGCATCTTTGATGTATCATGTATATATAGATTGAATTTAACGGGAAGAGAACTAAATCTATTTAAATGATAATTATATTTCTAAGGATTAATAAGTAAAAAATTTCATTGCACTCTTAAGAGCCTTTTATGGTTAAAGGTTGTTGAGCTGTTTGAGTTTTTATGGATAGTACACTATGTTGGGGTATGTCACTGCATATTACAGTCATCCTCCTGCAGTATGAAACTTCTATGTTTTATTTGTTGTGAAAATAATGTTTGTGCTTAGTCTACAAGTCATAATTATCTCCATATTTTTATAAAAAAAATTATGTTAAAATAGTCCAACTTTTCTTTTCATTCTTTTTACTTTTTAATATTATAAACGTTGCAGATTTGGGATACAGCTGGCCAGGAAAGATTCCAAAGCCTAGGAGTTGCTTTCTATCGTGGTGCTGATTGCTGTGTTCTTGTATATGATGTTAATTCAATGAAATCATTCGACAACCTTAACAACTGGAGGGAGGAATTTCTGATTCAAGTATGCATGTGCTTCTCTCTCTTGATAAATTTATCAATTTTATATATTACTCAAGCAATGTAGAAGAGTTCTATAACTTTTGAGCTATGTGATCACTTCATCAGGCAAATCCTTCCGACCCAGAGAATTTTCCTTTTGTTGTTATTGGAAACAAGATAGATATTGATGGTGGGAACAGTAGGGTGGTATGTTTTTCCTCCCCTTTTGCTGTCTTCTGTGTTTCTTTTTTCTTTCAAAAGCTTGCATGCATCAGATACATTCATGAAATACCTAAACATGCCCTGATAAACAGATTACATTCATGAAATACCTAAGCATGCCCTGATAAACAGATTAACACACATAATTTCTTGTGTGCAGGTTTCAGAAAAGAAGGCTCGGGCATGGTGTGCATCAAAAGGAAATATCCCATATTTTGAGACATCTGCCAAAGAAGGCATTAATGTTGAAGAAGCATTCCAAACCATAGCAAAGGATGCCCTGAAAAGTGGGGAAGAGGAAGAATTGTAAGTTCTTAAGCATGTGTATATCTTTTTTTTTTGGTACATACATGTCTATCTCTTTAATATATATGTGAACACTTCATCACAAATACATATAGTTAGGTCTATCTGATTATGAGACGCTGTTCATTGGCCGGAGGAGCATATTTTGGCCCCACTAGTGTTTTAATTCACAATATCCATGGTGTCTCACTGTCTCCTGAAAGCAAATGCATATAGGGTTCATGTTTAATGATGGAGATGAACTATTTGCTATTGTAATGAAAAGATTATGGGTGTACCTTATTGGTTGCAAGCTGACATCATTTGTGATGTTTGTGTTTTGTTATTTTATTTAATGTCGTCGTCTTAAATTATTGTTTTCATTGAGCTGCTTTCTTAAACCCTGTGAATACAGCAACAAATTTGCAATTTTACTCACTTTGACACTTCTACAACTTTTTAAAAATTGGATATGACGGTTTGTCTATAAGATAGTGGCCTAATGAATTTTAGTGCACATTTCAATTGTAGTATTATTTGATAGTTCAGAGATTATGAATCTTTCAGTTTATTTATTACTGTAATTGAATAATTGTATTACTCCAATGTTATTGATATTATGTTTTGTTCTCCATGTGGAAATTTGTGTTCATCGAAGATACCTGCCAGACACAATTGATGTTGGAAACAGCAATCAGCCGCGGTCAACAGGATGTGAGTGCTGAACTGAACATATAGATTTTCTTCTCAATACAAATAAAGCATATTATTTTAAAACCATTTTGGCATGTCTAGACATTGCTGTCTGAGATTTCATTGTACATTTGTTTTTGATCATGAAACAATTTGTTCCGGTGCGATATGTTGGGTGCTCGTTTGGTTTGTGTTAATTGTTCTCCTTGTATGCTATTCCAACATTTTGAAAAGAAAAAAAAACAGCAAAGGATAATTCTTCTCAAGTTATTTCATTGCTTATTTTTCTTTACCATACAAAAAAAAAAAATTTGTGCACTGATTTTTTTAATCACTCAACAAAACTTGCGAGCAACCATGGGGGGGTTGTGGTAACGCTTTTCCTGTTATGAAAATTGAAAACTGTTTAGAACAGTTCAAGAGTTGCTGCTCAGTAATATTTTATTGGCTTATAGTTGATGTTAATTTGGTTGAAGTGTAATGCTGAAGGGAAGTTTGCGGTTATACCTTTGTAAAGAATAGAAAGGTGTCAAACCATGTAATTGTTTAATGTTAAACCATGGTGTGGATATCTGTCGACTGTTCGGTGGGTCCATTTCATCTCCGTCCTCCTGTCCTGATAGTATATTACAAATTAGATTTCCTCTTTTTTTTCTCCTTTATGGTATGTTTGGATGAGAAGAGAGAAATGGGTGAGAGAGAGTGTGAAAAGAGAGAAAGAGATGAGAATTTGAATAGATTTAGAGTATTGTTTGATATAAGAGAAAGATTAGAGAAATAGAAAAGAAATAAGTGTTAGTTGTTGTTGAAAGTACAATAATACCCCTATAAAAATCTCTCATCAAAACAAATTTGATTTTTTTTAATCTGATTAATTAAATTTTTTATAGGATTCGATTAATTAATGAGTTTAATGATGAATTTAATTGTTAAAATAAATAGTTTATATGTACCCAAAAAAAAAGTTTATATAAATAAATTTTCAATTGGTTAAAATTTTAAACTAAAATAATTTATTATATCAACTCCCAAAATCAACTATACCCATTTTATTCCAGCAGTTTTATTTTTGATCTCTGTAGTTTTCTGTTGTTGTTGCTATTTCTTAAGCTGGTTTTTTGTTTTCGGTGGAGTTAGTTTTGTCTCCTCTCAGGCGTGTTTTTATCTGTACTTTGTGATCTTCCAGCTAGCACTTCTTGTGCTTGTTTTGGTTTAATAATATTCATTTGCCTTTTAAAAAAAATTGTGTAAATCAGCCACGTATACCACTAGCACCAGCTTCTCACGTTTCCACCATTTTTTTTTTTTTGTCACAATACTCATTAAGTTAAGGAGGACTTAACAAGGTACGTACTATGATGGGTTAAGCTATATATGTCTATATATTTGTTGGAGGTGATGGGTCTTGGAGGCTATTATTGTTCTTGCTATATTTGATTTCATTTCATAAAATCACTAAATCACCATTGTTGCTGCTTAGTTGCAAAGGATAGAAATGAAATTCTGCAATATTAATCCACTCCCTCGTCCTTTCTTCGCACTTTTGCGTAGAAAAATAAAAGTATGGGACCCACCAGCATTTGCTCTCTCGTCTCTATTTTTAGTCTGCAGTAAACAGGAGATATGTCCCGTTTCTTCGTTCTTTCTCTCGCTCCTATCTCTCCATTTCTCTTAATCATACTCTTTCTCTTTATTATATTATTATTTTTTTAATGAGTAGAGAAAATGAAATTAAGAGAGATGGAGAATTAAGAGAGGAAATAAGAGAAAAGAGGAGAGGATCCAAATCCTATATGAGATTTGTGTTTAAGCAAAATTGGCTTGTAGTTGTACGGTGATTTTTTACTGTCCAATTAATAAATCACTTTATATTTAATTTATTAAATGTGTAATTTATTTATTTAATGGTAAAAATTAATTAGTGTATGATGCAACACACATGTCTTACTTTTATACTCACATAAAAATTAATTAGTGCGATTTACCAAAAAAAATAAAAATTAATTAGTGTGTTTACAAAGTCAGGTAATTGGTCTATCTCCTCACATAGCTTTTTCTTATAAAGTTTTAGAACAATTAGCACGACTACCTTTTTAAGATTTAGGGTGCGTTTGATTTGCTAATAATAAGAGTTTGAACAAGATAATTTTAACTATATTGTGTTTGGTTTTAAAATTGTTGTGGGATTGGACAAATTGAGGTTGAAAAATTGGATAAAAATTAAAAAATTTTACCTTCACTGAACTACACGATAAATTTTTGTCTTCTACACAAATTGTCTAAATTATCAAATATTTTATCCACCAAACACCGTTCAAGACAAAATTTGTTTATATCTTAAATTTTTTCTTGTGATGTTATGTATTGCTCTGTCTAATATTTATATTTTACGAATCAAACGAACTTTAGCATTTTGATTTAATTCAAGATCTTAAGGTTGTGTTTCAATTTAGAGTGAATTTTGAAAAGTAGAGAAAAAAGTAGGTGTTTTATCTTTTTTTAGAGTGTTTTTGGAGAGACTTTGAGATGAAAATATTGAACAAATAACTTGTTCAACACTATCACAAATATCAGTATCCAAAAATTACAAAAAATTGTCAAATTCATGCTAACGTGTATTGAATTAAGATTTCAGTGGATAAAAGATTTTTTTTATGATAAAAAATTTCATTGATATTCAATCAAAACTTTTATAAAGATTGGGTTTTGCTATTCAAAAAGGTTTAGCGGCGCAACTTGTTGCACGTCTACCTTTTATTCATATGTAATTATTCTATATAAATATATATTTATATCATTTAAATTATCTAGTATTTAATCGAGACAATTAAGATTTTTTTTAGGGTAATGAAATCCGTTGTTATTCGATTGAGATTTATCAGAATTTATAAAATGTTAGTTGATATTAAAAAATCAACAAATTTTAGTGGATTTCTTTGTGTAGTAGATTTCGTGAGATTTTTTAGTTTAAATTATACTTGAGAAATTCTTCCAACAATCTCACCAAAAACCTTGAGATTTTTTCAAACTCTCAAAGACTTTTTATTTTTCTTTCACAGTTCATCATTACTGTACCATAATTTTTCTTCTTCCTTTCTTTCTTCACTTGCTTATCAAATATGGTTTTTGCAAGTTTTTTTTTTTTTGAACAAATTCCGCAACTTTTTTTTTGTATTGGATTCAACACTTTCACTATTTCTCGTGTTATTACGTTACGGTCGTTGGATTGAGTTATGTAGTTGGTTTACAATCAAAGATTACTTTTTTTTTTTTTTTATAAATACAACAACAATATTATTCAAAGGAACAGTAATCGATGATTCACTTGCTTCTTTTGTTTTCAATATCGATTAAGAACATAGAGCTTTTATTGGTGATTAGAAACATAAAAAAGAAACATACATAAAAAAGAAACAGTTTTGCACTAATGATTTTTTGTTGTTGTTTGGATTCCCAAAAAAATATAATTTATTTATTGTTGTTATAATTTCTTTTATTGAGTCTTTTGAAATTTTCCTAATATATAAAGTATTATGAAATCTTGATTGTAAGAAAATATCTCAAAATCAATTCAAATCATGTGTCAAAAATCTTGATTGTAAAAGTTTTTTAAAAAATATCTCTTAAGATAAATATAATCTCACAAAGTCATTTAAAATTTTCAAGATTTTTTTGTCAAAATAATCCATTAAAACCTCGATCCAATACAACCCTTTTAATATTATTATTGTTGTAAAATTTCGTCAAGAAAAACATTTTTTTTGTTTTACTCTGAGTGGTGTTTATTACTTGTTGTGGTAAAGTGACGTTGAGCAACATTGCCGGATAACAAAGATAAATAAGATGGATGCGGAAACGATATCAAATTTTGCAAATAAGGATAATAGAGTTATTAGATACTAACAAAAGTAAATTAAGAAAAGTTGTTCCATTTCATTCCGTTCAAATTGGAGGAGAAGAAAAATGCGAATCAGTATTGGAATGGAATGAAATAAATGCCACCAGATTTCATTCTACTCCATCAATTTTTTAAATATTCGAAGAATGAGGTTCCTCAGGTGGAATTTTAACTCGAGGGCTCTGATGTACATCTACACACTCCATAATCATATAAATATATGAGTTAAATATATTTTTGATCCCTTTACATATGTATAATTTCATTTTTAGTCCTTAATTTCCTTCAAACTTTAGTTCTCTAAATTTTTTATTTTTATTTTTAGTCCCTGCTTTTTTTTAAAAGCTTACGTATCACGTTGTAAATGATATATTTTTTTTAAAACATATTATTATTAAGACCATAAAACACAATTAATATAATAATTTACCTATATAGTTGTACCGGTTAGCTTCGCCTAGGCCCAATCATACTTTAAGCCCACTATGGCTAACAGCCCAGGAAAAAGCATGCGGCGCGCCCGAACCGGTTCAATGCCGCCCAAAATCCGACTCTTCGTACCCGACCCAGCTCGCCTGGGCCCAGTTTCACCTATCCAGGCCCAATATGCTACGAATCTTCAATAAAGCATGTGAAAAATGAGTTTATGCCACGATCAGGGAAGCTTGGGGCCAACGCCTTTCCCTCCCATTACACGCCAATTTCGGAATCCCCCATAATAAGCATCATGGGATCGTGGGGAGTTATACACTCCCTCTGTGTGCCTATAAATATAACCCCCAAAAGAAAATTAAAGGCAGACCAAAAATTAACCTAAGTACTATTGATACTTCACTTATCATCACTAAATATACACCCCCTAAGTTCCACACCGGAACATTTGGCAACAGAACAGTCATTCAAGAAACAATAACAACGCCCAGTACTGACACCATGGAAACAATGATGATGATAGAAAGCAGCGATTGGCGCCATCCCATATGGCAATATCTGAAGAACGATATCCTCCCAAAAGAAAAGGAAGAGGCGGCGAAGATAAAGAAGATGGCCATCCATTACGCCTTAATAGGCAACAAAATGTACAAGAGAGGTTTCGCAGCACCCATGCTCCTATGTGTAAGCGACCTAGAGGCCCAAAGCATTCTAAAGGAAATCCATGACGGATCATGTGGAAGCCACATAGGAGGAAGATCACTAGCAGGCAAAGTCATCAGAGCAGGGTTTTTCTGGCCCACAATCTTGTCAGACGCCAAAGGATACGTCAGAAGCTGTGACAAATGCTAGAGATACGCAGAGCTACACCACGCCCCTAGAGAACCACTAAAGACAGTCATGTCGCCATGGCCATTCTACATGTGGGGAGTTGACATTCTAGGGCCATTTCCAGCGTCCCAGGGACAGGCAAAATTCCTCCTCGTAGCAGTAGACTATTTCACAAAGTGGATTGAGGCCGAACCAGTAACAACAATCTCAGCAGAAAAGGTAAAACATTTCTATTGGAAGAAGATCATTTGCAGGTTTGGATTGCCCAAATACATAGTCTTCGACAATGGCACTCAGTTCACAAGCGAAAAGGTAGTTCGTTTCTGCGAAGAAAAAGGAATCAGAAATACATTCGTCTCTGTAGAGCACCCACAAGCTAACGGACAAGCAGAAGCGGCGAACAAGGTGATCCTAAAAGCAATCGAAAGGAAGCTAGAAGCAAAAGACAAAAATTGGACGGAGCCCTTAACAATAGTTTTGTGGTCATATCATACCACGCCACACTCAACAACAAGAGAAACTCCATTCAGAATGGTCTATGGGACAAATGCAATGATTCCCGTGGAAATAGATCCCCCCAGCTGGAGAAGAGAAACAATCACAGGCGAGGAAAATAGTGCGGCCCTGCAAGAAAACCTGGACCTCGTGGAAGAAGTAAGAGAAGCGGCACATTTCAGGGAGTTCGCCCTAAAGCAAAGAGCATCAAGGAAGTACAACACAAAAGTAATGCCAAGAAACTTCAAGGAAGGCGACTTGGTCCTGAAAAGACCAATGGGAAAGGATAAAGGAGGAAAACTGGCACCAAACTGGGAAGGATCGTTCAGGATTAATGAAGTGTTTGGAAATGGAGCATACAGGCTAGAAACTCTGAAGGGCGAGGTGATGCCCAGGACATGGAACGTATCCAACCTCAGGTTCTACTACAGCTAAAAGCACTTAGGAAGAAAGGCGCCACCTAAGAGGTGCCGTAAAATGAATATTTTAGGACTGGTTCTTACCTTTTAGGATTGTTAGTCAGCACCATTTCATGTACTAAAAATCCATTTTATAAATAAATAAACAATGTTGGGACACTCTTTTCTCCTGCAAGGACATGAGTTTTTATCGAGGCCCACCATTTCAGAAACATTAAGAGCAGATTTATTTATGCATTTTATTCTTGATAACGCCTTCTTTGTGTGAAAAGACTGGAACAGGACAAACCGCCCTCGAGGCACACAAATATACAAAGGCTGCCATGTAAGTCTAAGGCTTTGGCGTGCAAAATTTATCCGGCGAGGAAGGCCACCATGTAAGTCTAAGGCTTTGGTGTGCAAAATTTATCCGGCATGGAAGGCCGCCATGTAAGTCTAAGGCTTTGGCGTGCAAAATTTATCCGGCGAGGAAGGCCACCATGTAAGTCTAAGGCTTTGGCGTGCAAAATTTATCCGGCGAGGAAGGCCGCCATGTAAGTCTAAGGCTTTGGCGTGCAAAATCAACAACTCAGAGTTCAAAAGAGGCTATGATAAGGCAAGTTACACCCATAAAGTTTATTTTATATAAAAACACAAGTTGCATAATAAAAAATTGCAGGAAGAACAATAAGGAAGAACAGGTAACACAGTGCAGAACAAAGGCGCCGTTAAGGCTGTTATTTTCATTCAGAAATAGAAGATACAAACAAACAAAAAGCCAAAAATTACAAGCAAATGAAATACAAATGACCAAACAAAAGACAAAAGATCAAATCCTACGACTACTATCCTCGCCGCCAAGAGAAAGAAACCTAAAGACATGAGTCCCAGTCCCTCAGTTGCCAAAGGATCCAGCTTCTCCGCCAAGAGAAAGAAACTTGAAGACATGAGTCCCAGTCCCTCAGTTGCCAAAGGATCCAGCTTCTTCGCCAAGAGAAAGAAACCTGAAGACATGAATCCTAGTCCCTCAATACCCTTGAATCAAAACTCTCCCGCAAGAGAAAGAAATCGGGAGAAGGAACAACTCATCAGGGAAGCAGCTATTTAGAATCTTCTCCTCAGCATTTTTCTGTGAAAACTTCGTGGATTTCGTAACAGCTCGAGAGTTCTCTTCTTCTCCAAAGGAGCACGCCCCAGGGTAAGATCCACGAAAACAATGGACCTTTAAGAATTCCTCATCATTATCATCCATTTTATTAGAATCATAAGAACTAACCAGAGGAAAAACCTCTGATAAATCATCTTTTCTGGATTCATTAGAGGATGAAACATCTACTACCTTTTTTCCTTTCTGAGAGTTTAGTTTGGAAATGATATCCTCACCCCTAGACTTCGCCTCCATTAGGATGACGATAGGAGCAAACATAGAAAGTAGAAAAGAAAAGAATATGTAAAGAGAAGTTAACCAAAGACAACAATTTATAGAAAAAATTCAGTCAAAACTGCAGTTAATGCATAGTTGAACAGTTACGCGAACCTAGAATAATCAGTCTTGAAACCGGCAAAATTTATTAACGCGCATATTCACAAGAGAAAACTTGACCCACAGAAACCAAACCAATCGGAGAAGAGAGAGATTACTTTCCCTAAAGTAGGTGCTAGCGCCCTCAGTTATAAGGAGCGGCGCCAACCACAAAAACCGTTAGGCGAATCAAACTTAAGCTAAGATATTAAAATACTAAAACACAGTGGAATATAGTAACAAAATAACAAAATATCATAATATTACAGCCCCAGAGGGGCACTTTAAGGTTCAAGACAAATGGTACATCCTCGCCCTAAGGACGGACAAAATACAACAGGTGCAGAAATTTATAAAACCAGCAATAAAAACTCTTAAAACTATCTCAACCAAAACGAGACACAACCTTCCCATCCTCCACCTTCTTCAGAAAATCCGCCTCTTTCAACTTAGCCGGGTCAAGATCAGGAAACAGAACTTCAATCTGCTCAATGGCAGCGGCGAACCCATCAACATACTTCTTCGCCATTTCAGTTTTTAGCTCAACAATCCCCTCTTCCATCTCAGCTTTCTCCTCATCATGACTGGTCAAATCCTTCCATGCCTTAACGAGGGTAACAATGGTTGCATTACGCCCAACCAAATGATTACGATTGTCCAAAGACAACCGCCTGTTTTCTTCCCTCAGAACCTTCATTTGCTTCTCATAGCCCGCCTTCATCTTCTTCAGAGACTCATCCTTATTTTTCTTGGACTCCACTGCAGCATTTTCCAACCTAGCACCGTTTTCCTTTTCCTGGCGCCTAAAGACCAGCTCGTTAAGAGCGATACACCTCAACCCATTTCCAACGGCAATTTTCCTCACCTCCTCTAAGGGCATAGCCTCAAACCTCTTCGTGTCGCCCTTCATATGATCAGCCACGAAGGAAACAAGATCGAAATCAACCCCCCAATTAGAAGAAGATTCCATAGGCGCAACCCCGCTCTTGTCAGCAGCAGCCACCGGTGCCACTCCCTTAGAAGGCGACTTCACCCCACCAGCAGAACTGCTCACACGAGCACGTGTAGTCCTAGACCCCCTAGGCGGAATCTGAACAGGGATTACTACACCTTCACTTGTGGGGTCCTCTTCAGCATTTTGAGAATCATCCTCGTCATCACCCCTCTTCCTCTTGGGGCGAGCAACCTTAGAAGATGTGCCCTCCGCAGTAAGAAGCTGTGATGCAGGATCCACAACCTCATCAGGCTTTAGTTTTTGATTCTTGGCCGCCAAGAGGAACGACGCAAACTCTTGATCATCAAACTTCTTCATTTTTTCTGAAACAAGAAAAGACACGAGCGTTAGAACTACATATAAACAAATGGTAAAACCGAAACAACCCAATTCAACACTAAAATACTTACTCATAAGGGCCAAGACCCTTGCCGGATTAGATTCTAGACGAAAAAGATCCTTAGTCTCAAACACACCAAACCTACTTAGAAAAGCTATTGTTTCAAACTCAAAAGGCGTCAACAACTCCTCGTTGACGCCCTTCACCACTCTTGGATTCTCAGACCAGTAAAAAGGGAACAAACCAACTCCCTCGTCATCAAACATCACGCCAAGACATTCTGTACCACCACGAACTCGGAAGAAGGAATCATGGAAGTTTTTAAAATTGGAGGCATAACGGTTAAACAAACCTCTATTAGGTTGAGCATAAAGAGAGACAAATTTTTCACTCAGACCTTTAACATAATAAAAATAAAAGAAAACGCTTGGGCGAGGAGTTATGTCCAGGGCGTCGCAAAGGATTTCAAAACTTTTAACATAACCCCAACTATTGGGGTGCAGTTGAATTGGAGGAAGGTTAAGAAGACGTAGAATGGAAATCTCAAAGGGAGTGAAAGGGAACCATAGATTAAGCTTTTGGACAACAACACTGTACATGAGAAAGTAATGAGGAGCTTTCCTATTCACAACAGACACCAACTCGTCCATTCCTACAGGCTCTACTATCACATCGCCCTCATTCCCCGACGCGGATAGGCTCACAGCGTTCCTAAGAGCCTGAACGCTTTCCTCCGTAGTAAACTTTGAAGAAACAAACATCTCGCCACCACCTTTCGGAACAAAGGGAATCAACTCTTTCCCTGTGAAAGAAGAACGAGGAATTATTACACAATCGTCGTCGCTACTATCAGAATCACTCAACATAAACCCTAGAAGTTCTGAAAAATACCCCTCTTCGTTTAACGACCCATCTACCCTAGTAAAATGCGATCGAATTTGTCGCTTAAGTTCAGAACCGAGAGGGGGAACATTGGAGGAACCCCCAATCTCGTCGTCTAAATCCCTAAGGATAATCATAGAAGAAGCAGAAGAATAAAAACTACCAGAGAAGGAGGAGAAGTATACCTTACGTAGTCAAGAGAACAACGGCAGCAAGCTCTTAAACGTTACAGGAGGAGAATAAAGCGATGCGAGTTGAAGAGCAAACTAAGAGGATAGAATGATCTAATTAAGTAAGGAGAGAATATATAGACAAAGTCAGAACCTTGACCCAATGAATAAAGGCGTAGAAGTTGAAACGATAGGAGTATCCAACGGGTAATAGCGTGTAGTCACACACGATAGCACACACGTGTCAGACACGAATATTAGAAGTTAAAGCCATAACGCCAAAAGGAAAAAGAGAACGGAGAGTCAAAAGTTAAAGTAAAATATTCATTATCATTACGAAAAAGACGCCGCCGTATAAGACGCCGCCTATACAAAAGCAAAGTTACAAATATAGAAAAAACAAATTGATACTAGAAATCTAAATACTATCAGCCGCCTCTCGTGCATCTGCCCACATGCTTTCAATCTTCTTCAAACACTCCTTTGCGGTATCCACCTCATCATAGATTTTGGCTGCCACCTCGCCCTGAGCTCTCTGGCGATCCTTCAGTTCTAGGAGAAGTTTATGTTTTTCCAGCAATTTCGCCACATCTTCACGAATGCCTTTCCGCAACCTGCGTTTCCTTTCGGACAATTGGGTTATCTCTGCTTGCAACCTACAAATTTGCTGATCAACAGAATCCTCCTCGTCAAAAGCAGCAGCAAGGGTGCCTTCATACATACGCATTCCTTCCTTCACTAGCCAAGTCTCTTCAAGCAGCGCAGAGGTAGACCTCTGGCTGTCTAGGCGTGATGCCTCCACAGATTCTATAAAAGGAAAATCTCTTATCATCTGATCCCTAACGGCCAACAGGCGATCAAGGAACAAATGCTGAGAAGTAGACAGGTGCCATGAATAGTCTCGAAGGTCAGCAACAACAGAGGCAAAGTCCTCATAGTTATCCATCAGATCATCAGCTTCCTGAAGGAGTATTGACTTCAGGGTCCTAATCAGAAGATCCACAGGGTCATTCATTTTGTAAATATGCTTGTAAACCTCAAAATGATGTAAACATATATATAGCACGGCTGAGACCCAGAAAAAAGGGAACGGCCAAAGGCTCAGCATGTAACGGATAGATATGTAAACCAAGGGAATCGGAGGAAAAACGCAACAAGCTTATCAGCGCTGCGCCCTTTAGGCCTTGCGCTTAGGGGACTGTGTACCGGTCAGCTTCGCCTAGGCCCAATCATACTTTAAGCCCACTATGGCTAACAACCCAGGAAAAAGCATGCGGCGCACCCGAACCGGTTCAATGCGCCCAAAATCCGACTCTTCGTACCCGACCCAGCTCGCCTGGGCCCAGTTTCGCCTATCCAGGCCCAATATGCTACGAATCTTTAATAAAGCACGTGAAAAATGAGTTTATGCCACGATTAGGGAAGCTTGGCGCCAACGCCTTTCCCTCCCATTACGCGCCAATTTCGAAATCCCCCATAATAAGCATCATGGGATCGTGGGGAGTTATACAATCCCTCTGTGTGCCTATAAATACAACCCCCAAAAGAAAATTAAAGGCAGACCAAAAATTAACCTAAGTACTATTGATACTTCACTTATCATCACTAAATATACACCCCCTAAGTTCCACACCGGAACAATAGTCTCTCATTTTGTTAATTTATCTATAATTTCAAATTAAAGATTAAATTGTTAAAGTAAAGAATAAATAGGTAAATAATCAAACTAATAATATTTTAAGATCTTAATAATGATATATTTTCAAAAACTATTATTTAGAACATGATACACGAGTGAGGGAGAAAAACCCGTTCATTGTTTGTCTGCAAGAAACGAAATTAGTTGTGTGTGATGAGTTTTTGTGCTCGTCAATGTGGGGCAATTCTCCCTATGGCTTTTCTTTTCGCCCCTCGGAAGGGGCGTCAGGGGGATTCCTCACTATTTGGGATACCGCAGAGGTGGAGGTGTGGTCGTCTCTAAGTCGGGATTATGTTTTGTGGTGTCATGGTCGGTTCGTCAAGACTAGAGAGGAATTTCTTGTGGCGAATGTTTACGCACCTTGTGATGTCGATGTGAAGCAAGAGCACCGATGAAAGGCGTTCCTCTAGGGATGGTAATCGAACCGTGGATCATACCGCTTTTAACTATTTTATTGACGATAACTTCCTGGTTGATCTTCCGCTGTGTGGCCGAGTGTTTACTTCGTATATGTGGGGTGGCCTTTCGATGAGTCGCCTAGATAGGTTTCTGCTTTCGAAAGAGTGGTGTTTGACGTGGCATAACTGGTTGCAGGTGGCCCAATTGAGGGGACTGTCGGACCATTGTGCTCTGGTGTTGGAGTCATATGATGAGAATTGAGGGCCTTGTCTGTTTACTTGGTATATGGGGGATGGCCTTTCGATGAGTCGCCTAGATAGGTTTCCAGGTTGAGGGGTGGGGATTTGTCCTGGAGGATTAATTGAAGTTAATGAAATGGGCCCTGAAGGAGTTGCACGTAACTCACTCCCAAAACCTTCCGAGTAGAATTGACACGCTCAAGGGCTGGATGTGGGATCTTAATCTAAAGGGGGAATTGGATACCTTGTCAGAGGCAGAGTTGGAGGACATGCATAGTGTTACAACCCACATTCATTCAATATCTCGGCTGAATGCCAGCATATGCTAGTAGCAGTCTCGCTCGCAGTGGCTTAAGTAAGAGGATGCAAATTTCAAGTATATTCACTCCGTTTTGGCCAGTCGTCGGCGGGGGAAAGCCATCTCGTCGATCCAGGTGGAAGGTGCCTATGTGGAGGGCGTTTAGCCTATTAGGAAGGCTATTTTTGTAACATCCCACTCTTTCAAATTACCTAATTAATTTTATTAGAGACTTGTCTAATAAATTGGGATTAATTAGTGATGATTAAATTAATTAAATCTTGGGACTTAATTGTATTATGTGTAAAAAAAAAAAATTTAGGAACTTCACTTGGACCTAAATTACATAATAATATAATTAGTGTCACTTGTGATTTAATTAACACAAGAACCAAACTTTCCCTCCAATCTTCTCTCTCCCTTGTGACTCATTATTCCACTCAAACCAACTCTCTTCCACAAGACAACACCTTACCTCTTGACTCACTTTCATTCTTAATCTCTAGCCAACACCTCACTAAGGTTCTAATCACTCATCTTGCATGCAAATTCATGACTCATTCTCATTGTTAATATTAAGCTAACACCTCACTTATTTTCTCACCATGCCCCCACATTTCTCCTAGACCTCCATCCCTTAAAGAATTCTGTTTATAAACACATGCAAGCAAGGAGAAAAATCAGCAAAAACCCTCCCTTTCATTTCCTTCTCTCACGCCAAAACACAACCAACAATACCCAAAGCTCTTGTTCTTCACTCTTGTGCAACTCAACACCACACAACTCAATTACTCTTAACCAAATTAATGTACATGCAACAAGAAACATTCACTTACCTTCCAACTTCAGAAATAGGAAACACAAGAGCTCATCCTTCTTCTCTTCTCATTCACGAATACAACAACACCAAGCCCATAAACCTCACTTCAATCTTCAACCAAAGTCTTGCATGCAACCAAAAACTTAGAACAATTCCTATACTGTAAAAATCTCTGAAATCCCTTATGTTTAAACCCCTTCATCTCAGTAACTCCAATCATCCAATCAAGTTCCAAATCCTAGAGCAAATAGGAAGTTCAACATTTCTCCATATTTTCCAAATTCTCCAAGGTCTGGTCGTGGGCTTAGCTGTGGGTTGTTGTAGCTGTTAGAGAACTCAGGAACAAGGATTTAAAGCTTCTATTATCAGGTGGATTCTTAGGCTAGTTAGTTAGTTTATTCAAATTTTATGAAAATGCATGCAATTTTAGGAATTATCAGGTATAGCTGTGTGTATGGAATTAGCCCCCAAATTCCACTCTATTCTGTTCTATGTTGTTATTTTTATAATTCTGCACTATCTCAGACAAAGATTGTAGGTGAAACCTTTAAATTTGATGATTTACGCAAAAAAGAGGAAATTCTGCACCAACTCGCCATAGCGAGTTGCTAGCGAGCCTTCATGGCGAGCTGAAGGTTCTGAGCTGAGGAACTTCGCCATGGCGAGCTCTGGCTCGCCTAGCGAGTTGTTTAGGTCAGGAACTGTAAGTTCGCCATGGCGAGCATGGTAACTCGCCGTAGTGAGCAATGCCCAGAAATTACTCACTTTTTCACTTTTCAAAATATTTGTTTCACTCGTTTTATATCCTCGACTGAGATAGTTATTTTGCAGTCTTATGAATTACATAATATAGACAGGAGGTCATCACAGTCGAACTATTAGGGATTAACTTAGGAAATTTAGATTATGTATGTTCCACGGGTTATGGGATGAATATGGCAGTATAATACAATTTAGAATCAGTCAACTATGTATGTGATTATATTATCACGTGTGGACTTCGTTTTAGATGTTCCACTAGTAAAACTTTATGAGCTGCACGCCGAAACGCTTTCTGTTCGCGGACAAGGCAGGCCTCTGAGACATGCTCACCTCGGAGTGCTTGCGGTTTAAAATCAACAAGACTAATCAGTGTTACACCTTTATTTATTTATGCTTTATGATAATATGATATGAAGTATGATACGACTGATTAGGTGCCCCGGCTTTATAGCCTCTAGGAGGGTAGTAGAACTCACTGGGACGAAGTGACTGTCTCACCCCACTCCCTTTTCGATATAGGTAAGACAGGTTATTTCAGAGCAGGGACCAGGTTGGATCTGGCGATTGGAGCTGTGCTTGGATTGTCAGCTTAGAAGATTTATTCTTCTTCCTTGTTTTAGATTAGCTTGTTGTTCTGTTATCAACACTTCCCGATGTTTGTATTGAACATTATAATATTATCTTAATGATATTGTAGTATTCTGTTATATTTCTTTTAATTAATGTACTCAGATTCTAGTTTTTAATGTTCCGACTAAATATTCTTGATATTTTTAGTTGGGGCGTTACAATTGGTATCAGAGCAGGTCGATCTAGTATCGGACCTTGCTATGAGTCATTACAATCCCTTTCCTAGTAGTACGGACCCTTTGGAGTCTGGACTGTTTACGCTGAAACCATCGCATGCTGAGTCTGATCAACTCAGTATTGTGCATGGTAGGCAGAGTATTACGGTTGAGAACCGAAGTGGACCACGGTGGTTAAGTAAGAAGATCATAGTGGAGGATTAGTCAGAAGCAATCATTGGCGAGAACTCTCTCTAACCGGATGTTAGAGCTGAAATAGTTAGGACTGAAGGAGTAAGTTGTGTAGCGCCAGCAAGTATATAGAGAATGCGATGGAGTCGTAAGGATTAAGAGCAGTCGATGGATGTGCTAATTGTTCGAAGTAGAATTGTTCATGGAAGAGCGTAAGTGTGTAGGTCGTAGTAGTATCCAACAGACACCGTGTGTTAGGCAAACTTTCCCGAACCTGAGAATAACCATACCTCCTAGTGAACATGCTTACAAGAAGCATGTGAACCAAGTAAGATTCGACCTTCGGTAAATCATGATTCTTCCTAGATACTTAACCTTACTTATTAGCCGCGAGATTCACCAATGTCGTTAGATCTGTTTAGTACCATACTAGAGGAACCAAGTTGGAATTTTTATCTGAGAACTCCCCAATAGATTGTCCTATAGGAAATCAACTCTTAATGCCTCCCTTAAGATAATTCAGCTTTTCGATTAATGACCTGTATTCCTACCTTACCGCTAGGAACCGAACTCAGTTTAGCATAACAAAAAGGATTTCTTTTTCGATACCAGCTTAGGTCAGTTAACTCAGCAAACTATTAGAGACCAACTTTGATTAGAGTAACAATTAGGAATTATTTTTCAATACCATGTAGACACCTGACCTAATTCATAAGGCATCGTTCGTGAGCAGTAGAAACAAGAATTAACCGAATTAGCCCTTATAAGCACAACCAATAGTTGTACCTTATCCCTAGAGGTTGGGCAGTATTAGATGCAACAGTTAAGAATTTCATCTTCTAAACTTTTACCATATAGACTTATTAGGTGTAGTACTCCATTATCTTGAGCTAGTAACGTAGTGCCATAAACTACCCAACCAAGCATATAGGAAAATAGTCGAATTAGACTGTCTTTGATTCAACACTCTCTTACCTTTCGGCATGTCCTATTACCACTTAGAGAACCACTATAGGTCTAGTACGATAATCTCAGCCTAACATGTTACATTAGAGATCTCAACAAACCATTTGGAATGTAACCTCACCCAGAATGACAAGTAGGAATATTTCTTGACCATACTTAGTTACAGGTGGCTTAGTTAACACTATCATACATCCCTTACTTTAGCAGCTTAGTGTCATCACTTAGGCAAATTCCTTGTGAAAGAATTGAGTTGAACCACCCGCGTTATTAATTTCTTTAGACACCATCCGCTACCTTATCACCTAGTATATTATTAATAGGAACTCGTTACCGTAGAGCAACCTATCTCTTTGGAATCAACCATAGTGCCGAATCGTTAGCATTCAATCCTCGACCAAATTAGCAAATCGAAAGCTATCGTTTCAGCCACCTAGATCAACCCTTGGGTATCTATGTTGGATTGTTCCGAAGCGAAATAACTAGGTTGGATTTATTTCTTATCAGCCACTTGGCGTTTTCCTTTATTCAGACCTTCAAGTCAAGAATCTGTTAGAGTCAGTCAAATTTCCATTAGGAGTGCCTGTCAACAATCAGATTCGAACTTGAACCAATAGAAGACAAATTTCAATCTCATAACCATTATTTCGGACCTTTGATAAGCTAAGTTCATCGAACCGAGCTATGTTGGATTGGGTATCCAGTAACCATAGAACGGGTTCACTCCCTAACTTGCCTAATTTTGTTTCGAGCAGATAATTCCTTCTCGTGCCTATCATCTGTTAGTCGTATTTATCACTCGGAGTAGTTGAAGGGTAAATTTTCCAAATTCCTCGACATCGGTCAGTTAAACTGACATTGTGAGAGTTCAATTACAAGTAATCCTGTTCAATCTTTCAGCTTTTCAGATATGTTGCTAGTAACTAAATATGATCCGTGGAATCCAGTTTATCTGGAGAGGACACATGAAAATTCAGTTCAAGCTCCCACTCATCGTAGAGATCTTTTAATCAGTATCATTAGTCAATTATCCGCCGAACTATTCTGTTCAGTGTCAGCATCAGTTAATCACATAGGTATTCGTGCACCTGAACGATCCATCATTATTTCCAGTACCTTGGGTATACTTTCGGAGTCTTATCAACTAACTTCCAGTTAAGTTCAGATCTTCCCGGTTATGTAGATATAGGAGCTAGTAGAAGTATTAGTATCTAGATACCTCATAAAAACTACTCTCTGAAATTCGAGTTTGAACCATTTCATTCTCTGCCAACTGTTTCAGTTTCTCTGTACACTATCAAAGATAGATTCAGAGCATCATAGATCATTTCCTCGTGTAGAGTATAAGAGTTTCCTTATTGCAAATTTCATTCTTACAATTGCACATTGACTATTTTTGACAAGGGATTTACATCCATTCTCTGCGTTAAATGTGCAAATCTTTCGTATTCAGTTGACCATCATTAGAATCCGATCACGTCAGCCAGATTTCTTCACCACAATCTGTCAGTATATTACCAAACCTGCCTAACCGTATCCTTAAAGGAAGATTCGAACCTCAGTTCTTCGACATGTTAAATGTATTACTCGACCACAGTGTTGTGCTAGGATGGATTGGAATAGTAGGTGGAAAATTCTGCGGTACTATAAACTCAGTTGTAGATGAGTCTAACTCATTGGCAAAAGGATCTATAGTACCTAAGCGTTCTTCACTCGTTTTATATTTTAATTAATCCTAGAATCTTTATACGACACTATGGGACAGTGGTACGTGTGATGTGACCCGAACTGCAGCGTTCGGAATTGAGGAAAAACCCTGAAGAGAGAATTCTGGATTATTGACATCAACACATAAATTTATCCCATTCAGCTATTCATATAGCAACAACCAGGCCAGATACCGACCTGTGGAAGTGTAGTGCGAGATAATATTGAGTACGGTATGTTAAGACGTCGTGAACATGTTGGACTGTAATAAAGTATTGAGAATGTAGCCACTTATCTACTCCTATAATTTCAGACAAACATACTTTGTGGAATTATTTAACAAAGGCGTAGTAATGGAAGAAGTTAAGTTGGAAAAGAAGAGATGGTGCGTCACTGTGTTAGACAATTTGGAATAAGACCGTGACGACGCAGATTAAAAGGAAAACTATAAATAGTCGGACCAGAGTGCGCAGCACGAGATCGGACGAACATCTAGTCGGAGGACCAAATTTGGACGAATAACCTTTAAGAGAGGAAAGTTTTATTCCAAGGAATAAAGGTAATCAAGAGTTCTTGAGAATAACACCAAAGTTGGATGTAACATCCCGCAATTTTATCCACCTAATTAATTATAATTAGAGCGATGACTAATTAATTTTAATTAATTGGTGGTGAGTAATTAATTAGGTCATGGGATCTAAAGGTATAATGTGTTAAAATTAGGAGCTCTTGTAGAACCCAAATTATACATTAGTACAATTATTTCTCAAGTACAAATTAATTAAACTCTATATAATCAAAATTCTTCCTCCCTTCCAATAACTCTCTCTCTTGTGAGTTACTTACCACTCAAGCTAATACATTTTCTCCTTAGAACACCTCACCTCATAACTCATTCTCCGACTACACCACAACTCTACACCTCATTTACTATTATGCCAACACCTAATCATAATACTCTCCCTCTCTTGCCAACACATTATTCCACTATCACCCTCATTTTTGATAGCAAGCCAACACCTCATTGTCCACCATGAACCAATTATATAACATGCATTCTAAGGCTTCCCATTCATTTTTCTCAAACAACAAAATTGAGGACTGAAGCCTCCTCTTTCATTTTCTCTCTCGGCCATCACCAACAACCACACCCAATCTTCATTTCTTCCAAATCCTTGAAGCTCACCATTCCCTTTGCAAATCAAATACTACCCTCATTAGTTGAGAAACCTTTGCATGCAATTGCAACTACAATGAAATCTCTACACTATTAACCTCTTCATGATAAATTATCAAAACAACAACAACTACCCCATTCCCATCATTTCCTCTAGACAAATAGAAATACATGCAAATCAAGTTTAGAACAAACAACTCTACTGTCTTTATCATCTCAAAAACTCATGAGCCTCTGATGAATCAAAGTTCAATCTTAGAACAAGCTAGGAGCTCTAAAGTTCATCTCTTTCAACTTTTCCAAATCTGTCAAGGGGAGTTCGTGGGTGTTAACTGAGGATAGCAGTAGCTGTATTGAGAGCCGAGAAGCACGAATTGAAGCTTCAATTAACAGGTGGGTTCTTAGGCTAGTTAGATAGATTTCCCCAAAAATTATGAATTTGCATATGAACATAGGAAATCAATAGGTATAGCTGTATGAGTGGAATTAACCCCAAATTTTACTCTATTCTGTTTAATAATATTTATTTTATGTTTCTGCAATATTTCATATGAGTGTTGTAGGTGAATCTCTTGAAAAATATTGAATTTCGCAAAACAGGGTAAATTCTGCATCAACTCGCCATAGCGAGTTGCTAGCGAGCCTTCATGGCGAGCTGAAGGTGTTGGGCTGAGGAACTTCGCCATGGCGAGCTCTGGCTCGCCTAGCGAGTTGTTTAGGCCAGGACCTATAAGTTCGCCATGGCGAGCTTGGTAATTCGCCGTAGCGAGCTAACCCAGAATTTACTCACTTTTCCCATTTTCAAAACTTTTGATCACTCGTTTTATACCTTCATCTGAAATAGTTATTCTGCAGCCATATAATTTATATAATATAAACAGGAGGTCAATACAGTCGGACTATCAGAGCTTAACTTAGGAATTTGGATATATTGCATGCACCCCGGGTTTGGGAAATTATGGTAGTAAGCAATGAAATTAGAATCAGTCAGATATATATATGATTATGATATTATGGTGGACTTCGTTTTAGATGTTCCATTAGAAAACTTTGTGAGCTGCACGCCAGAACGCTTTCTGTTCGCGGACAAGGCAGGTCTCTGAGACATGCTCACCTCAGAGTGCTTGTGGTTTAAAATCAACAAGACTAATCAGTGTTACACCATTATTTATTTATGCTTATGATGTTATGTTATGAAATAAAATATGTTACGACTGATTAGGTGCCCCGGCTTATTAGCCTTTAGGAGGGTAATAGAACTCACTGAGACGAAGTGACTGTCTCACCCCACTCCCTTTTCGATATAGGTAAGACAGGTTATTTCGGAGCAGGGACCAGGATGGATCTGACGATTGGAGCCGAGCTTGGATCGTCAGCATTAGAAGACTTAGTCTTCATTCTTGCTTTTATTTATCTTGTTATCTCTCTGTAGTTCTTTTTCCGCTGTTTGTATTAAATATTCAGTTATTATTTTAATAATAACATATTAGTCAGTTATCTCCTTATAAATTAATGTACTCAGATTCCAAATTTTAATGTTTCGACTAAACATTCTAGATAATTTAGTTGGGGCGTTACATTGGAACTACGAGGTGTTTCCAAACGAAGAAATTCTATCTGAAGTATATAAGACCTTATCAGATCCTTCAACGCGTCGGTCCTGTAACCTATCAGTTAATTCTATTTCTATCCATGTCAGGGTTGCACGACGTGTTTCATGTGTCTCGACTTCGGAAATTCATTCCCGATCTTTACCACTCTATAGAGATTGATCTTCAGCCAGCCTTAACTTATCAGCCGAATTCAGTTCATATAGTCGGTTGAGAAGTTAGGATCCTTCGGAACAAGAGAAATTCTTATTGCCAAAGTGGAATGAACTCAATCCCATGACAGCGAATTTACTTGGGAACTAGAATCTGATGTGAAGAAGTGTTATCCCTATCCTCCCTAAGGATATATTTCTTAATTTCGAGGACGAAATTTCTTAAAGGGGGGTAGATTGTAACATCCCACTCTTTCAAATTACCTAATTAATTTTATTAGAGACTTGTCTAATAAATTGGGATTAATTAGTGATGATTAAATTAATTAAATCTTGGGACTTAATTGTATTATGTGTAAAAAAAAAAAAAATTTAGGAACTTCACTTGGACCTAAATTACACAATAATATAATTAGTGTCACTTGTGATTTAATTAACACAAGAACCAAACTTTCCCTCCAATCTTCCCTCTCCCTTGTGACTCATTATTCCACTCAAACCAACTCTCTTCCACAAGACAACACCTTACCTCTTGACTCACTTTCATTCTTAATCTCTAGCCAACACCTCACTAAGGTTCTAATCACTCATCTTGCATGCAAATTCATGACTCATTCTCATTGTTAATATTAAGCTAACACCTCACTTATTTTCTCACCATGCCCCCACATTTCTCCTAGACCTCCATCCCTTAAAGAATTCTATTTATAAACACATGCAAGCAAGGAGAAAAATCAGCAAAAACCCTCCCTTTCATTTCCTTCTCTCACGCCAAAACACAACCAACAATACCCAAAGCTCTTGTTCTTCACTCTTGTGCAACTCAACACCACACAACTCAATTACTCTTAACCAAATTAATGTACATGCAACAAGAAACATTCACTTACCTTCCAACTTCAGAAATAGGAAACACAAGAGCTCATCCTTCTTCTCTTCTCATTCACGAATACAACAACACCAAGCCCATAAACCTCACTTCAATCTTCTACCAAAGTCTTGCATGCAACCAAAAACTTAGAACAATTCCTATACTGTAAAAATCTCTGAAATCCCTTATGTTTAAACCCCTTCATCTCAGTAACTCCAATCATCCAATCAAGTTCCAAATCCTAGAGCAAATAGGAAGTTCAACATTTCTCCATATTTTCCAAATTCTCCAAGGTCTGGTCGTGGGCTTAGCTGTGGGTTGTTGTAGCTGTTAGAGAACTCAGGAACAAGGATTTAAAGCTTCTATTATCAGGTGGGTTCTTAGGCTAGTTAGTTAGTTTATTCAAATTTTATGAAAATGCATGCAATTTTAGGAATTATTAGGTATAGCTGTGTGTATGGAATTAGCCCCCAAATTCCACTCTATTCTGTTCTATGTTGTTATTTTTATAATTCTGCACTATCTCAGACAAAGATTGTAGGTGAAACCTTTAAATTTGATGATTTACGCAAAACAGAGGAAATTCTGCACCAACTCGCCATAGCGAGTTGCTAGCGAGCCTTCATGGCGAGCTGAAGGTTCTGAGCTGAGGAACTTCGCCATGGCGAGCTCTGGCTCGCCTAGCGAGTTGTTTAGGTCAGGACCTGTAAGTTCGCCATGGCGAGCATGGTAACTCGCCGTAGCGAGCAATGCCCAGAAATTACTCACTTTTTCACTTTTCAAAATATTTGTTTCACTCGTTTTATATCCTCGACTGAGATAGTTATTTTGCAGTCTTATGAATTACATAATATAGACAGGAGGTCATCACAGTCGAACTATTAGGGATTAACTTAGGAAATTTAGATTATGTATGTTCCCCGGGTTATGGGATGAATATGGCAGTATAATACAATTTAGAATCAGTCAACTATGTATGTGATTATATTATCACGTGTGGACTTCGTTTTATATGTTCCACTAGTAAAACTTTGTGAGCTGCACGCCGGAACGCTTTCTGTTCGCGGACAAGGCAGGCCTCTGAGACATGCTCACCTCGGAGTGCTTGCGGTTTAAAATTAACAAGACTAATCAGTGTTACACCTTTATTTATTTATGCTTTATGATAATATGATATGAAGTATGATACAACTGATTAGGTGCCCCGGCTTTATAGCCTCTAGGAGGGTAGTAGAACTCACTGGGACGAAGTGACTGTCTCACCCCACTCCCTTTTCGATATAGATAAGACATGTTATTTCGGAGCAGGGACCAGGTTGGATCTGGCGATTGGAGCTGTGCTTGAATTGTCAGCTTAGAAGATTTATTCTTCTTCCTTGTTTTAGATTAGCTTGTTGTTCTGTTATCAACACTTCCCGATGTTTGTATTGAACATTATAATATTATCTTAATGATATTGTAGTATTCTGTTATATTTCTTTTAATTAATGTACTCAGATTCCAGTTTTTAATGTTCCGACTAAATATTCTTGATATTTTTAGTTGGGGCGTTACAATTTTCACGCACTTCGAGAATCATTTCAAGGCTAGAATTGTGGTTAGGCCTGGGGTGGAGAATATTTTGTTCAAACGGCTGTCGATGGCCGAGTGGAGCAGCCTTATAAAACCTTTTTCTGAAGTAGAGGTGAGGGCAGCAGTTTGAGATTGTGATGATTTCAAAAGTTCGAGTCCTGATTGGTTTAATTTTGGTTTCATCAAGGAATTCTGGGCGGAGATGAAGGGAGATGTCATGAGATTCGTTTATGAGTTTCACCGTAATGGTAATTTAACTAAGGGATTAAACTCTACCTTCATCGCCCTTATCCCTAAGGTTGACAACCCTCAAAGGCTGAATGATTTTCGGCCCATCTTGTTGGTGGGGAGCCTTTATAAGATTTTGGCCATGCTTATGACAAACAGGCTTAGGCTGGTCATCGGTACTGTTATTTCTGAGTCGCAAACGACTTTTGCGAAGGGGCGTCAGATCCTTGATGGTATTCTTATTGTAAACGAGGTGGTAGATGTGGCTCGCAAAGCTAAAAAAGAGTTGCTGCTATTCAAGGTAGACTTTGAAAAAGCCTATTATTCTGTTGACTTGGTTATTTGGATGCGGTCCTGGGGAGAATGGACTTCTCACCGCTATGGTGGTAATGGATGAAGAAATGTGTCTGCACTATTACGACTTCGGTGTTGGTCAATGGTAGCCTCACTGACGAGTTCACCCATGAACGGGGTCTAAGACAAGGAGACCCGTTGTCTCCTTTTTTCTTCCTACTGGCTACAAAGGGTTTGAATGTGATGATGAAGGCTATGGTCGAGGGGAATAGGTTTACGGGGTATATTGTGGGGGACAAGGAAGTTGTTACTGTGTCGCATCTGCAATTTGCAGATGACACTTTGCTGTTGGGGTTTAAAGTTGGGCGAAAGAGCTTTGCATGCTATGCTTGTGTTGTTTTAGTTAATGTCGGGCCTAAAAGTGAATTTTCATAAGAGCATGCTGGTTGGGGTTGATATCTCGGATTCTTGGTTATACGACGCTACGTCTGCTTTGCGCAGTAAGGTGGGGAAAATTCATTTTCTCTATCTAGGCCTCCCTATTGGTGGTGATCCGAGGCGTCTGAGTTTCTGGGAACCGATGTTGGCGCGTATTAGGAATAGATTGTCTGGCTGGAAGAGTCGTTTTCTGTCTTATGGTGGTCGTCTCGTTTTGCTAAAATCTGTCTTGATATCTCTGCTTGTCTATGCACTTTCCTTTTTCAAAGCCCCCTCAGGTATTATGTCTTCTATTGAATCTCTATTGATTAATTTTTATTTTTTATTGTGAGGGGGTGAGGTGTAACAGCCCGGGCCCCACCAACATAGTTGGTCCCGACTGCCACCTCACGATCTTCTCCAACCCCCTTCTCTATTGGATTTTTGCCTTCCGTGGGAATCGATCCCATGTATCTGGGGATAAGTACATTGTTCATTCCATTCCCACTACCAATTGGGGGCAGCTGAAGACCTTCTTTGGCACAGACAGGTTCCGTTGAAGGTGTCTATCCTTGCGTGGCGTCTCTTGCGCAATCTGCTGCAAACAAAGGCAAATTTGGTTACTCGTGGCATTCTCTCTCCCGAGCTTCACTTTTGTGTGACGGGTTGTGACGGTATTGAGACAACTCATCATTTATTCCTCTCGTGCAACACATTTGGTTCTCTTTGGCCTTTAGTTTGGTCTTGGATTGAATTCTCGACGGTTGATGCAAACAGTCTCTCACTTCACATACTCGGTTGGAATCCTCAGTGCTTGGCGAGATAGTGAGATAGTGAGGATCAAGGATGAAGTGGGTGGGACTCTGGATGGCTGGTTTGGGGAGTGTGTAGGGAGGAAGGTGAGGGATGTGACACATACTCTCTTCTGGACCGATCCCTGATTGGGTGGGTTACCTTTATGCGAATAGTTTAGTCGTTTGTTTGATTTAGCAACAACCAAGTCGTCTACGGTGGCTTAGATGTTTTCTTTGGGGTGGGAGGCTGGAGGGGAGACGTGGTTGTGGAGGAGACAATTGTGGGCATGGGAGGAAGAGATGTTGGAGGAGTGTCATACTTTACTTCTTCTAGTGACTTTGCAGGTTGAGTCCTCAAATAGGTGACAGTGGCGGCCCAATCCTGATACAGGTTACTCAGTTCACGGTGTGTTTCAGATGTTGACTTCTCAGGATTCCGTTACTTTGGGGGCAGCTGAAGACCTTCTTTCGCACAGATATGTTCCGTTGAAGGTGTTTATCCTTGTGTGGCGTCTCTTGCCCGATCTGCTGCAAACAAAGGCAAATTTGGTTACTCGCGACATTCTCTCTCCTGAGCTTCACTTTTGTGTGACGGGTTGTGACAGCATTGAGACAACTCATTATTTGTTCCTCTCGTGCAACACATTTGGTTCTCTTTGGCCTTTAGTTTGGTCTTGGATTGAATTCTCGACGGTTGATGCAGACAGTCTCTCAGTTCACATACTCGGTTGGGATCCTCCGTGCTCGGCGGTCCTTTCTGCAGCTTGTTTGGCTAGCTTGTGTTTGGGTTGTGGAATGAACAGAACTATCGTGTCTTCAAAAATTCGGAAAACTCTGTGCATTAGCTCCTCGACAAAGTCAAGCTTTTCTCTTACCGGTGGATGCAGACGAAGAATGTGACTATAGTTTCGAACTTTTATTGTTGGTAGTCGAACCCTTTTCTCTGTTTGGGAATCAACTAATAATTGTATTTATTTCATGTTGTTTCTCCTCGATACATCTAATGCTATATATATATATATATATATATATATATATATATATATATATATATATATATATATATATATTTATAATATTTGCTTGTTAAAAAATATATACTACAATATCATAAAAAATAAATATGTTTAAGTAATCTCATAAGAAGATTTCTCTTTCAAACCCCCGCGTTTCTTTTATACCCCCCATAAATTTCATTTTGGCCCTGAAAATGGTGTAAAATATGAGCAAAAAATTTCGGTTTTTATGAACCGAAATAATTGAAACATCGGTATGTGAACTTTAGCCATCCTCTAAACTTCGGTTCGTAAAAACTGAAATTTTTTGAAAGGACATAAACGTCAGTCAGGAGGATTTAAAAGAAACGTGAGGAACTGAAAGAGAAATCTTCATCTCATAAAATAACATTTATATGAAATGAATATCTATACCCATGTCCATTATCAGAATATAACTCCAATATTTGTTTCTTGAGACAGACAAGTCTAATGTTAATTTTTATTTTTTTTTTCTGGTACAAAGTCTAATGTTAATGTTAACTACCATCAGAATCCAACTTTGGTCGGAGTTTCTTTAAACAAATTTTTTCCTAATAATCAAATTACTTTTCAAATTTAAATCTTCAACACAAATTTATCCAAACTACTTTTTTGAAAAAAAAAAAACTTATTTAAATAAACATTTAAATTTATAAAATACAATATGAATGTCTAAATTGAAATTTAGATAATTAAGCGATTGCATTCAAGTGATTAATGAGTTCTTTAGAATGAATGATTCGGGAGAACCTCAACCCAAATTTGATTTATTGTAAGAATAAATTTTTGTCAAATTTTATTTAAATAAGCTTAAATAATATGAAGAGTATCTCATAAAAAAATATGCATATTATAAAACCCGAATAACCAAATTAAAATATATGTTAACATTATAAAAATTAAATAAAAAATGGTTAATAAGTTGTTACCCCTTGCTACGTAGGCGTGTTTTGCATTACCCCCCTACTAAAAATTCCTTGAAGATTTCCCCCTTGCAAAGTAATTTTTTTTGGTTTCCCCCTTGTCTCCTCTTAGGTGCATGAAATTTGCACTTTTTAAATTGGTTAAACAAAATAACCGATTTAAAAAACATCACTTTTTAAATCGGTCGAACAAAATAACCAATTTAAAAAGTGCATCCAAGGGGAGAAACCAAAAAAATAAACTTTGCAAGAGGGGAATCTTCAAGGAATTTTTAGCATGAGGTAATTCAAAACACGCCCACTTAGCAAGGGGGTAACAACCTATTAACCCAATAAAAAAAATAATGTGCCCGTATTTCCATTAGTTATTTAAATCATCTGACCTTTTTTTTTAACATGCAAAAATTATATATATATATATATATATATATATATATATATATATATATATATATATATATTAACAAGCTAAAATGTGATATATATAAATATAAAAACACAATCTTCCTAGCACAAGATGTGTCAAGGTAGACTACCAAAGTTTACAAAGGGTCACATAACGTTACAGCAAGATACTCAGAAGCAAATCAATCAAGGCCTAAACAAAGCAAATGACTAGACCACCAGCTATGGCGGTTAGAAGTTAAGGTAATACACGTCGCCTGCAACCACCTAAAAGAAAAAAGCTTCATCTTGTCCGGCAGCTAAGAAATAGTTCTAGCTGAGCCTCGGCACAACCTGTGATTTCGCTCCGTCCACACCACCCACACGCAAGCGAGCCAAATAAGCTGTAAAAAGGAGCGGCGAGCCCAAGAACCACCTGCTGAATATGTAAACTGGACAAAGTGATCACGTAAGGAAGTTAACTCCACCACCGGGATGCCAATCCACGAACGAACTAGTACCCAGAGAGAACCAATAGTACCACAGGAGATGAATAAATGGTGAGCTAACTCCGCCTCGCCACAAACCGAAACGCAGAGGTGATCTGCAGTAGACAAGATGCCTCGAGTGACTAGGTTGGTTTTTATGGGCAACCTGTCACGTAAAAGACGCCACGCAAGGCTAGAAACCTTCAGCGGAACCTTAGGTTGCCAAATGAGTTTTTCCGCTTCATCCATGAGAGCCGAAACCTACGAGGTCAAAAGCTGATATGCTCCTCGGATAGTGTAGCCTCTATCAGGGTCAGGCTGCCACTGCCACCTATCAAAAGACTGGTCCTGCAATGAAAGGGTAAATAATAAAGACTAACACTCCCTCGGATCCTCCTCCTCCCACCCCCTCAACTGCCTCCGCCACACCCAAGCCTCCCCCTCTGCTCCCACCCTAATAAGGACATCTCAGTCACCGTACGCAGTTTGGTCTCTGCCAAATCTAAAAGGAGTCCAAACCATTCACTTAAAGCAGTCTCATCCATCCAGGGATCAGAACAGAAAAAAGTATCTGACCCATCCCCCACCCTCTTTGAACACATGCTCCTCTAACCATCTATCGCCTAACTCCCCTCCCTCCCTAATACGCATTATCTCCCTCCACCACAAGGATCCTCATCGCCCTTAATCTCTGAGCCGACCTCCCTCTACCCCGTAACGGGCTGCCATAACTCTAAACCACAGTCCCTCTCTGTCCACTAGCATCCTCCAACACCATTTATCTAAAAGAGTCAAGTTAAACTCCCTCAACTGCCTGACCCCCAACCCTCCATACTCCTTTCGTAGACAAATAGTTTTCCAGTTCACCCAAGAGATTTTCCTAGAATCCTCACTCCCCGCCTCCCCCCCCCCAAAAAAAAAAATTTAATTAAACGAGATTCAATAGAGGAAATGATACTTGAGGGAGCTTTGATGAAGGAAAGAGCATAGACAGGAAGAGAGGTTGAGACAGACTTAAGCAAAACCAGACGACCACCAAACGAAAGGAAGCGACTCTTCCACCCAGACAATCTATTCTTTTGCCGAGTCAGCACCGGATCCCAGAAAACAGACATTTCAGATTACCCCCTATGGGAAGACCCAGATAAAGGAAATGAATCTTTCCTACACTACAGCACAGAGCAGAAGCAGCATCGCCTAACCAGGAATCATGAATATTAACCCCAACCAACATGCTTTTATCGAAATTAACCTTCAGGCCAGACATAGTTTCAAACAACACAAGAATATCACGAAGAGCTCGGACATTTGCCAAACTTTTGGCCCCCAATAAGAGTGTATCATCAGCAAACTGGAGATGAGATAATGTAACAACGACCTGCACACCAACATTATAACCTGTGAACAGGTTTCACGCGATCATGGCTTCAATCAACACATTCAGACCCTCGGCAGCTAAAAGAAAAAGAAAGGGAGACAACGGATTTCCTTTCCTAAGCCCCCGCTCAAAGGGGAATTCCTCCGTGGGACTCCCGTTGACTAGGACCGATGTCGTAGCCATACTCACACACTCTTTGATCCATTTCCTCCACAGAACTGGAAAGCACATTTTCCCCATAACATCGTCCAAATAACCCCAGTCAACCGAGTCATAAGCTTTTTCAAAATCCACCTTAAAAAGCATTAATTCCTTTTTCGATCTCCGCGCCTCATCCACCATCTCATTAGCAATAAGAATACCATCGAGGATCTGTCTGTCCTTAACGAACGCAGACCGAGACTCAGAGATCACACTGCCTATCACAAGACGCAGCCTGTTGGCTAACACTTTTGCCATAATTTTATAAAGACATCCCACAAGCGAAATGGCCCGAAAATCATTAAGCCGTTGGGGACTGTCGATCTTAGGAATCAAGGTGATGAAGGTGGTGTTTATCCCCTTAGACAATTTACCGTTACGATGAAACTCAGAGATAAAACGCATAAGGTCACCCCTAAGCTCTTCCCAAAAGTCCTTAATAAAACCAAAATTAATCTCGTCTGGACCTAGGCTTTTATAGCTGTCACAATCCCACACAGCAGCTTTCACTTCCATCTCAGAAAAAGGTTTGGTTAAGCTACCACTCTCCTCCTGGCTCAATTGCCTGAGGTGAAGGTTGGCAACTCCGGGTCTGTACATCTTCACAACCTTGAAGTGGGACGCAAAATGCGAGAATACTGCTACCGAATAGGCTGCACACCCTTCCAAAGTAACTCCATCCGCTTGGAGGATTGAGATAGCATTCGCGCGTCTGCGACTCGCAAGAATCAGGTGGAAGTACTTGGAGTTTACATCGCCCTTCTTAAGCCACAAAGACATATATATTAACCAAACAACTAGTCTTTGCAGCACAAGGTGTGCCACAACAAACCAAAATAGTTTACATAAACATCAAAGTGAAACTGAATAAAACAGCTATGGTATGCCCAAAAAAGTAAACGAACTCAACTAACAATTATGATAATTTGAAACTAAAGTGGGTTTGTTGATTTCAGTCACCAATAAGAGTAACGTTTGACATTGTCTACAAGTTGAAGTACAAACGATTCTAAACGTCGGAAGAGACTATGATTTCTTTCAGTGCAAAGAATCCACACACAAAGAAGTCAGATAAGTCGTAGAAAGGATTGCTGCGCTCACAATTTTCATACAAAAAAAAATCATTTAATTCATGATTTCAAAATTTGAACTGTTGATAGGATTAATGTGATTTCTTTAAAAAAAAATATAAAGTTTAAATGTGTTTAAAAAAAGGAGATATAATGTATAAAAAAATAGATAAAGTACAAACTTCAAAAGAGATATTGCCCACAAAAAAAGAAACTTCTAAAGAGATATAACGTTTTTTTTTGGAAAAAAAAAGAGATATAATGTTTATCTCAAAATATACAATTTATTTAGATAATCATGATATCTTTCATCTAGTTTGTTTGTATTTTTATTTATCAATACCATATAGTTTGTTTTTTTAAAAAAAATAAATAAAAAGATTCATATGATTTCAAAATAGTTTATCAATGTCATATAGTTTGTTTTTTATTTATCAATATCATTTAATTCATGATTTCGAAATTTGAACGGTTGATAAGGATTCATATGATTTTTTATTTTTTTTAAAAAAAGAAGATAAAGTTTAAATGTGTTTAAAAAGAGGAGATATAATGTCTAAAAAAATAATAATGCTTATATTTTTTTCAAAATTTACGCTCATTGATAATAATGATATCTATAATCTTAGTTTGTATTTTTTTTTTTTAACAATATAATTTAGTTTGTTTTAATTAACCACTAAATATTTATAGAATATGTTCATTACTTTTGGCTCATATCATTGGCCCATATAATCTTCTATAAGAACTCATTATTTATAGCACTTATTCCATAAAAAAGTTTTATTATTCCGTGAGCAGTATTAGTAAAGGAAGGAAGATGGCTAATTTTGTCATGATCTTTACGATTTTATTTGCATTGATTTTCAGTGGTCAAACTTTGACCACGCCATTATTAAATGCATCAAAGTCTAGATCTATATTAGGGGTGAGCATCGGTCGGGTTTGGTCGGATTCGGGCCAAAAATCGTCAAACCGATAAAAACTGCGACCTCTTAATTTGGACCCAATTCCGACCGTTTACGTCTTCGGTTTGTTCGGATTCGGGTAATACGGGTGACGGGTCCGACGGGTTGGTTTTAACGGGTTAGATTGAAACGTTGTTGTTACATTTAAAACTTCATTGTTCAAAAAATTATTTGTTTTTTGACAATTCGTTCAATATTTCGTACATAATGAAACAAAAGATACAATAAAAATGATGAGATGAAGTTAATTTGTTTCAAATTTGTAAATTCAACGACAATAATAGATAGTAGACGAGAAGTAAAAATTAAGATAAATTTAAAATATTATCTTTCACATCTCCTTTATCAACATATTACAAGTTAAAGCTCGTAAAATACAATATTTTTCTCCTCTATCAAAGATAGATAAAATTAACAAAGTGAAGAGCATATGATATTAAGAGAGAAGAGGTGTTCGAAACTAGAAAAAAATTAATTTGTATTTTAGAAATTGTTCGGTCGGTTTCGGTTATGAATAGACGGATTATTAGAGACCCGCACCCGCCCGTATACAACCGTTCATGATCGATTTTTTACAATTATTGACCCGAGACCCGACCCGCACCCGACCGAATGCTTCAACATGTTGGCGGTTATGCCGGTTTCGAATCGGGTTGCGGGTTTGTGCTCAACCCTAATATATATCATATGCATATTGCTTATCATTGATAACTAGGCCCGAAGAATGTCAACCATATTATTCTGGAGATGTCTCAAAACCAGATAATTCTTGTTGTTCGGCCGTTGAATTTTATGTAACTTATTATTCTAATTGCATCTGTGATCCAATGGTAATCGATAATAATTTGCCATTTTATGTCAAAAAGGCTTTCACAATACCTAGCATGTGTTGACCAACGTAAGTTATTATCTATTATTATATTCAATTTTAAATTTACATGTTTATAATTTTGTATGTTTATGATGCAGTTCTTGCTAGTGCTTCTCCATCCCCCGCTTCTGGTAAGTGAATTTGGTTTTTATTTTTTAATTGTTTCTTTTAGTCTATTTCTTTATTATTTGTTTTGCTTTATTATTGATTTGACTTGAATAATGAGATATAATATAACAACCTTTGATTCAAGTCTTTTTTTTTTTTTTTTGAATGAGCGTAACTAAGATTTGCCCTCAAAAATGTTAAAAAAATAGAATTTTAAATTTTTTTTTATATACAATCTCAATGTAAAAAATCATACGATGAACTAATCACAATCATTCATACATGTGATTTTAAAATTAATTTTGATATATACAATGTTTTTATGATCTAGATAATTTGATTTCAAGTCAAGATCCTGAAAGCAACAGTCCTGCACATTCTCCTTCAAATCCTAGACCAAAGCCAGGTCCAAACTATGCTCCAAATTCTCCACCGACACATGTAACACCAAGTCCAGTAGCTGCTTCACCAACCAAATCTTCAGCATCTTTAGTTTCTTATTCTTATTTAGTTTCAACATTTGTTCTTTTGATTAGTCTTTTATTCCTTTATTTCTCTTAGAAATTTTATTATATATGATTTATTTTACATGTTATCATATTTAATTTAATATCACGTTGTGAACTACATTCGTCCTTTTCTACGTATATTGTCATTAACTCTTTGAATCTTGTTATATCAACAAAGTAAATGATAAATTTAATTATTTTTTACTTAAAAAAATTGCTATTCATTCATTAAAATTGATAGAGTAGTTGACATTCAACTTATATGAGAATGATAGGAATAAAATAATAGACATTCAACTTTGTACTACATTAGTGATTGACTATCTTTTTTTGAAGAATAGTGATTGATTATCTAATAAATACTCAACAAGCAGAATGCATGAATCTTAATTAAAGAAGAATGATTTTAATTTGTTTACCTTTTAAGATTTATCTAAGCCAACATCATATGCAACATTATCAGATTTTATTTAATACAATATGAATGTCTAATTAAATTGAAATTTAGATAATTAATTTATTGCACTCAAGTGATTAATGAGTTCTTTAGAATGAGTGATTCAGAAGAACCTCAACCCAAATTTGATTTTTGGTAGCGATAATTTTTTGTCAGATTTTATTTATCTCGCGATCGAACTCTGAATTATCGAACCCCCTTTTCTTAAAAACCAGGGTTAACTAAAAAAATTGAAATTTAGATAAGTTTAAATAATATGAATAATAAAAAATTTATATTACAAAACCGGAAATAACCAAATTAAAATACATGTTAACATTATACAAATTTTATTAAATAAATAAATAAAAAATAATGTTATACAAATAAAATAATGTGTCTGTCTTTCCATTAGTTATTTAAATCATCTTACTTGTTTTTTTTAACATATCAAAATAGTATACATAAACATCAAAGTGAAACTGAATAAAACCAGCTATGGTATGCCCAAACAAATGAGCTCAAACACCAATTATGGTAATTTGAAACTAAAGTAGTGTTCATTGTTTTCAGCCACCAATAAGAGTAACGTTTGACCTTATCTACAAGTTGAAAAACAGATGATTCTGAATATCGGAAGAGCCATTTCATTCAGTCCAAAGAACTCAAACACAAAGAAGCCAGATAAGCTGTAAACTGATTTGCCGCGCTCACAATTTTCATACCAAAAAAAATATTTAATTCTTGATTTCAAAATTTGAACTGTTGATAAGGATTCATGTGATTTCTTTAAAAAATATAGATAAAGTTTAAATGTGTTTAAGAAAATAGATATAATGTATAAAAAAATGGATAAATTACAGACTTCTAATGAGATATTGCCCACCAAAAAAAAAAAAACCCTTCTAAAAAGATATAACGTTTTTAAAAAAACAAAAAAAAAGAGATATAATGTTTTTCTCAAAATTTACGATTTAGATAATCATGATATCTATCATCTAGTTTGTTTGTATTTTTATTTATCAATACCATATAGTTTTTTTTATTTTATTTATAAAAAATAGATAAAGATTCATATGATTTCAAAATAGTTTGTCAATATCATATAGTTTGTCTTTTATTTATGAATATCATTTAATTCATGATTTCAAAATTTGAACGGTTGATAAGGATTCATATGATTTCTTTAAAAAAAAAGAAGATAAAGTTTAAATGTGTTTTAAAAAAAGAGATATGTCCAAAAAAATAGACAAAGTACAAACTTCTAAAGAGATATAATGTCTTAAAAAAAAATTATGCTTATCTCAAAATTATCAAGATATCTATAATCTAGTTTGTATGTTGTTTTTTTTAACAATATAATTTAGTTTGTTTTAATTAACCACTAAATAATTATAGTTGATATTCATTAATTTTGACTCATATCATTGGCCGATGTAATCTCCTATAAATAAGACTATTATTTCCATATAATTGACACACTTGAGAACAAAGAATATAAGAGTTCTCTTTCTCTCTTTGATCTCTATTCTCTTGCTTTCTTAATTTATTTCATAACACATTATCATTAAGAACTCATTATATATAGTGTTAGAAGTAATTTATATTTAAGGGTATTTTAGTATTTACTATGTTAAGTACTTTTGAACTTGTCTGTTAAGTTTTCAATTTTAGGGCCTATGTGGCAAACTTTACTCTTTGTATAAATAGCTACTCTTTTATCAATGCAATTAATCTTCCTTTCATATTTGTGGCTGCTGTCTTTGTTCTCTCCTTACTATTTCATTGATTCATCACCTTGTACACCAACAAATTGGTATCTAGAGCTCCGGTTCGAATCCACGGGAAACACGAGTGAAACGTGAGTTGTGTGTGTTTGATTTTTGGTTCTTGATTTGTGTTGAATCTTGAACAAAAATCTGAACAGAATCATTTTTTCTGATTTTGTGGGATTGGGAAACACGAGTGTTAGTGAGATTTGAGTGTACTGTACAAGGTTTAAGATGAACGGAAACGGTGGCATGAGTACCAAGCTTCCAGTGTTTGATGGCAAAAACTGGAATCGTTGGATGAAACAAATGCTTGTATTGTTCGGTGCTCAAGGTGTGCTTGAGATTGTCACTGAAGGATACGTTCCTGTTGCAGCAGATGCAACAGAGGAGCAGAAAGAGGCGCAGAGAGCTACAAGAAAGAAGGATCAGAAGGCGTTGTTCTACATTCATCAGTGTGTGAATGAGAGTGTGTTTGAGAAGATTGCTGATTCAGTGACGGCGAAGGAGGCTTGGGATCTTCTGACAAGGTGTTACGGTGGTGATGCGTCAGTAAAGAAGGTAAAGCTTCAAACCCTCAGAAAACAGTATGAGAATCTCAACATCTCCAGACTAATTCTGATTACTAATGAGATGAAAGCTTGTGGAGAAACTCTTTCAGAACAAGTAATCATTGAGAAGGTATTGAGATCCCTTACCCCTCAGTTTGATTACATTGTTGTATCTATTGAACATTCCAAAGATTTGGAAACCATGAGAATAGAAGAGTTATAGAGCAGTCTAGAAGCACAAGAGTTGCGTCTAACTGAGAGAAACTCTGAAAGAGAAGTAGAGCAGCAGGCTCTGAAAGCAGCCTCTGAGAAGAAGTTTCAGAAGAAGCCTTGGTCAGAAGCCAAGAATAGATCTGATGGAGCTCAGAATCCAAAAACCTCAACTTCTGGAAAGCAGAAGTATGCTCAGAAAGGAAAAGACAAGACAAAAGTACGATGTTACTCTTGTCAGAAGTTTGGCCATTTTGCATCTGAGTGCAAGTCAAACAAAGAAAGAAAGTCAGAAGAAGCAAATATAGCCAGAAGTTCTGATGACTCTGATAGTGAATTTGTTTTACTAATGGCTTCTGAATCTGATGATGTGAATTCAGAGTGGTGGTATATGGATACAGGGTGTTCAAACCATCTTACTGGAAACAAGAAGTGGTTGGTTGATTTTGACTCTAGAAAGAGTACAAAGATCAGATGTGCTGATGATAAATACCTCAACGCTGAAGGTATGGGAAATGTCAAAGTCATTTTGAACAATGGGAAAGCAGCATTGATTCAGAACGTGTGGTATGTACCAGGCATGAAAAGCAATCTGATGAGTGTGGGTCAATTGATTGAGAAAGGTTTTTCAGTTACTATGAAAGACAATCTTCTGAAGCTATATGACGGTAATCAGAAGCTGATTATGGAGTCAGAACAGGGAAGGAACAGAACATTCAAGGTGAATGTTAGAACTGCAGACTCTGAATGTCTTAGTGCAACAAGTGTTGAGAAGGATAGTGAGTTGTGGCACAGAAGATTTGGTCATCTGAATTTCAGAAGCTTGGGGTATCTGAAGTCAAAGAATTTGGTACATGGAATTCCTATAATCAAGAAGCCTGAAAAATCATGCAAGGTGTGCATGAAAGGGAAGCAACCAAGACTGCCGTTTGCATCAGAAGTAGCTCCAAGAGCAAAACATGCCTTGGGAGTAGTACATTCTGATGTGTGTGGACCATTTCCAGTACCTTCACTTGGAGGAAACAAGTATTTTGTATCTTTTGTTGATGAATTCACAAGGATGACATGGGTAACACTCATCAAGTTCAAGCATGAAGTGTTTGCTGAGTTTCAGAAGTTCAAGGTGAAGGCTGAGAAACAGAGTGGTCAGAAGCTGAAGATTCTCAGAACTGATGGTGGTGGTGAGTTTAATTCTAATGAGTTTAAAACTTTCTGTGAGGAGAATGGAATTGAGCATGAGGTTACAGCTCCTTATACTCCTCAACACAATGGTCTTGCTGAGAGAAGAAATCGTACTTTGCTTGATATGGTGAGAAGCATGCTGAAAGAGAAGAAGCTTCCTCATCATTTATGGGGAGAAGCTGTTGCCACTGCAACATATGTGCTCAACAGATGTCCAACGAAGAAGCTGAAGGAAATAGTTCCTATTCAGAAGTGGACTGGAGATAAGCAAAGTGTTAGTCATCTGAAGGTGTTTGGATCTGTATGCTATAAACATGTTCCAGAAGCCAGAAGACAGAAGCTGGATGATAGAAGCAAAGTAATGTTACTGGTGGGGTACCACAGTACAGGTGCGTACAAGCTTTATTGTCCAGAGACTAATAAAATTGAATTCAGCAGAGACGTCATTGTGAAGGAATCTGAAATTTGGGATTGGAACAAGTCTCAATCAAATTCTGATGTGAGAATCTCAGAGGATGGCTCTGAAGGTGAGTCAGAATCTGAAGGCTCTGAAGATGATTCAGAAGATGGAGATGACTCTGATGGTGACTCTGAGTCTGATGGTGATTCTGAATCTGACTCTGACTCTGAAGACGATTCTGAAGGTCAAAGTTCTGAAGACAATTCTGAAGGTCAAAATTCTGAAGACGATTCTGAAGGTCAAAGTTCTGGAGGAAGTCAAAGTTCTGAAAATCAAGGTTCTGAAGGTGAAAGAACTTCTGATAACACTTCAGAGGCAAGAGCTTCTGAAGGTGAAGCCTCTGAAGAAAGAATTTCTGAAGGTGAAGCCTCTGAGTCAAAAACTTCTGAAGATGCTTCTGAACAAGTTCAGAGGCTACAGAGAATCAGAAGCATCCCAAGAAGATTTGCAGGATTTGAAATGTTGCAAGACACTGAAGTAGACTCTGAGGGAGAAATTATTCAGTGTGCAATGTTAGTAGATTCTGAACCCGTGAGTACAGAAGATGCTCTTAAGCAACAAGTTTGGTTGCAGGCCATGAAAGAAGAACTTGATGCTATAAAGAGGAACAAGACTTGGAAGCTTTCAGAACTTCCAAAAGGCAAGAAAGCCATCAGCGTCAGATGGGTTTTCAAGCAGAAACTAAAGCCAGATGGATCAATTGGCAAACACAAAGCGAGGTTAGTAGCAAGAGGATTTCTGCAGAAACCTGGACTAGATTATTCTGAAGTGTTTGCACCTGTAGCAAGACACGAAACAATTAGACTGGTAATTGCAATAGCTGCTAACAGGAATTGGCCTCTGATGCATTTAGATGTGAAATCTGCATTTCTGAACGGTCCATTACAAGAAGAGGTATATGTGTCACAACCTCCTGGTTTTGAGAAAAAGAATCAGGAAGGGATGGTGTATAGATTGCATAAAGCCCTCTATGGATTGAAACAAGCGCCCAGAGCCTGGAATATGAAGATTGATTCTTTTTTCAAGAAGCAAGGGTTTCAGAAATGTGAGTTGGAGTATGGTGTTTATGTTCAGCACACTTCAGAAGGCAATATGATTCTGGTATGTTTGTATGTTGATGATATATTGCTGACAGGAAATTTTGAACAAGAGATAGCTAAGTTCAAGAAGGTTATGATGAATGAGTTTGAGATGACAGACCTTGGAAAAATGAGTTACTTTCTAGGGATGGAATTTCTATATTCTGAGAAAGGAATCATTTTGCATCAGTTGAAGTATGAACTTGAGCTTCTGAAGAGATTTAAGCTGGAAAATTGCAAAGTTGCTATCACACCCTCTGATACGAATCAAAAGTTGGATTCCGATTCTGATGGAGAGGATGTGGATGCTACAACCTTCAAACAGTTGGTTGGTTCTCTGAGGTATTTGTGTAATACCAGACCTGATATTTGTTTTGCAGTTGGAATGGTTAGCAGATTTATGAGTAAACCAAAATGGTCCCATTACCAAGCTGCTGTCAGGATTCTGAGGTATATCAAGGGGACTTTGAAGCATGGAGTGCTATTTCCCTCTGAAGGAAGGACTGAATCAGAACTTCTGAGTTATTCAGATTCTGATTGGTGTGGAGACAAAGTTGATAGAAGAAACACTTCTGGATATTTATTTAAATTTCTAGGAGGTCCTATTTCGTGGTGTTCCAAGAAACAACCTGTTGTTGCTCTATCAACCTGTGAAGCTGAATATATTGCAGGCGCTGTGACTGCATGCCAAGCTGTGTGGCTTCTGAACTTACTGCAGGATCTGAAGATCAAGGTAAACAAGCCTCTGAAGCTGATGATTGATAACAAGTCTGCAATCAATCTTGCCAAGAATCCAGTGCTGCATGGAAGAAGCAAGCATATTGAGACCAAGTATCACTTTCTGAGGAATCAGGTTCAGAATGGAGTGCTTGAAGTTGTGCACTGTAGCACTCAGAAGCAGCTGGCAGATGTGTTGACAAAGGCTATCAAAACTGATCAATTTCTTCGTTTGAGGGATGGAATTGGTGTTGTCAGTTTTGTCTAAATATAAATTAAGGGATGGTGTTAGAAGTAATTTATATTTAAGGGTATTTTAGTATTTACTATGTTAAGTACTTTTGAACTTGTCTGTTAAGTTTTCAATTTTAGGGCCTATGTGGCAAACTTTACTCTTTGTATAAATAGCTACTCTTTTATCAATGCAATTAATCTTCCTTTCATATTTGTGGCTGCTGTCTTTGTTCTCTCCTTACTATTTCATTGATTCATCACCTTGTACACCAACATATAGCACCTATTTCATAAAAGAGTTTTATTATTCCGTGAGCAGTATTAGTAAAGGAAGGAAGATGACTAATTTTGTCATGATGTTTACGATTTTATTTGCATTGATTTTCAATTGTCAAACTCTGACGACGCCACTATGATGCAGTTCTTGCTAGTGTTTGTTGGTGTACAAGGTGATGAACCAATGAAACAGTACAAAGGAGAGAATAAAGACAGCAGCCACAAAAATATGAAAGGGAGAATTAATTGCATTGATAAAAGAGTAGCTATTTATACAAAGAGTAAAGTTTGCCACATAGGCCCTAAAAATGAAAAGACTTAACATAGAAAATACTAAAATACCCTTAAATATAAATTACTTCTAACACCATCCCTTAATTTATATTTAGACAAAACTGACAACACCAATTCCATCCCTCAAACGAAGAAATTGATCAGTTTTGATAGCCTTTGTCAACACATCTGCCAGCTGCTTCTGAGTGCTACAGTGCACAACTTCAAGCACTCCATTCTGAACCTGATTCCTCAGAAAGTGATACTTGGTCTCAATATGCTTGCTTCTTCCATGCAGTACTGGATTCTTGGCAAGATTGATTGCAGACTTGTTATCAATCATCAGCTTCAGAGGCTTGTTTACCTTGATCTTCAGATCCTGCAGTAAGTTCAGAAGCCACACAGCTTGGCATGCAGTCACAGCGCCTGCAATATATTCAGCTTCACAGGTTGATAGAGCAACAACAGGTTGCTTCTTGGAACACCACGAAATAGGACCTCCTAGAAATTTAAATAAATATCCAGAAGTGCTTCTTCTATCAACTCTGTCTCCACACCAATCAGAATCTGAGTAACTCAGAAGTTCTGATTCGATTCTTCCTTCAGAGGGAAATAGCACTCCATGCTTCAGAGTCCCCTTGATATACCTCAGAATCCTGACAGCAGCTTGGTAATGGGACCATTTTGGTTTACTCATAAATCTGCTAACCATTCCAACTGCAAAACAAATATCAGGTCTGGTATTACACAAATACCTCAGAGAACCAACCACTTCTTGTTTCCAGTAAGATGGTTTGAACACCCTGTATCCATATACCACCACTCTGAATTCACATCCTCAGATTCAGAAGCCATTAGTAAAACAAATTCACTATCAGAATCATCAGAACTTCTGGCTATATTTGCTTCTTCTGACCTTCTTTCTTTGTTTGACTTGCACTCAGATGCAAAATGGCCAAACTTCTGACAAGAGTAACACCGTACTTTTGTCTTGTCTTTTCCCTTCTGGGCATACTTCTGCTTTCCAGAAGTTGAGGTTTTTGGATTCTGAGCTCCTTCAGATCTATTCTTGGCTTCTGACCAAGGCTTCTTCTGAACCTTCTTCTCAGAAGCTGCTTTCAGAGCCTGCTGCTCTACTTCTCTTTCAGAGTTTCTCTCAGTTAGACGCAACTCTTGTGCTTCTAGACTGCTCTGTAACTCTTCTATTCTCATGGTTTCCAAATCTTTGGAATGTTCAATAGATACAACAATGTAATCAAACTGAGGGGTAAGAGATCTCAATATCTTCTCAATGATTACTTGTTCTGAAAGAGTTTCTCCACAAGCTTTCATCTCATTAGTAATCAGAATTAGTCTGGAGATGTACTCACAAACCTTCTCATTGTTCTTCATGTTGAGATTCTCATACTGTTTTCTGAGGGTTTGAAGCTTTACCTTCTTTACTGACGCATCACCACCGTAACACCTTGTCAGAAGATCCCAAGCCTCCTTCGCCGTCACTGAATCAGCAATCTTCTCAAACACACTCTCATTCACACACTGATGAATGTAGAACAACGCCTTCTGATCCTTCTTTTTTGTAGCTTTCTGCGCCTCTTTCTGCTCCTCTGTTGCATCTGCTGCAACAGGAACGTATCCTTCAGTGACAAGCTCAAGCACACCTTGAGCACCGAACAATACAAGCATTTGTTTCATCCAACGATTCCAGTTTTTGCCATCAAACACTGGAAGCTTGGTACTCATGCCACCGTTTCCGTTCATCTTAAACCTTGTACAGTACACTCAAATCTCACTAACACTCGTGTTTCCCAATCCCACAAAATCAGAAAAAGTGATTTTGTTCAGATTTTTGTTCAAGATTCAACACAAATCAAGAACCAAAAATCAAACACACAACTCACGTTTCACTCGTGTTTCCCGTGGATTCGAACCGGAGCTCTAGATACCAATTTGTTGGTGTACAAGGTGATGAACCAATGAAACAGTACAAAGGAGAGAATAAAGACAGCAGCCACAAAAATATGAAAGGGAGAATTAATTGCATTGATAAAAGAGTAGCTATTTATACAAAGAGTAAAGTTTGCCACATAGGCCCTAAAAATGAAAAGACTTAACATAGAAAATACTAAAATACCCTTAAATATAAATTACTTCTAACAGTGTTTCCCCATCCCCCGCTCCTGGTAAGTGAACTTTGTTTTTATTTTTTAACTAGATTTTAACCCGTGCACAGTTGAATGATAAATATACGATTTAAATTTCTATAATAAAAATTATAAATAAAAAAATAAAATGAAATCTAAACATAAATACATTGAAATTTAAAACAAAGAGTACTAATGAAACTAAACAATACTAATAAATTAATAAAAATAGAGGATACAAATCATATAGGAATCAAAATAATTTGATTCAGAAATGGTAGTGCAAAATTAATTGCAAAATTGGCTAAAAGCCAAACAACGGAAGCAAATGTTTTAAGTTTTAAAATTTTGGGTCAAAAATAGACCTAAAAAAATTCAATATAATTTAATAAATTTATTATGAATGTTTGGTTAGTTTAGGTGATTAGGATGAAGGTTTCGCATCTCTTTGACCAAGTTCAATTTACACATTCAACAATGATGATAAAAAAAATTCATACATTAAGCAAAATAAATATATTTAATTTATTCTTATCAATTTTGTATTCACTAAAAAATTTATTTTAGATTTCTACATCAGTTAGATCAATCTTGAATAATTGAGTCAAAGGATAGTGATTTTTAGGCTATATTCTGTTGTGCTATTTTTAGGTGAGCATTTAGTGATGCGTTATTTTCAATACATAGCAAATGGATTCAAAATTCAAATATATGTGAGAGAAATTAGATGAGAGTATTTATTTTATTTTTATATAGTTAGATGAGAGTATTAATTAATAGTGGTTTAGGAATAAAAAAATTAGGGTTAAGTTAAGAGTTTAATTGGGATTTTAGTAGGTGTCAAACATAACTTTTAAACCAATCTTGAATAATTGAGTCAAAAAATAGTGATTTTTAGGCATTATATTCTATTGTGCTATTTTTAGGTGAGCATTTAATGATGTGTTATTTTCAATACATAACAAATAACTAATTCAAAATTCAAATTTAGGTGAGTGAAATATGTTTATTTTCAATACATGGCAAATGGCTAATTCAAAATTCAAATTTAGGTGAGAGAAATTAGATGAGAGTATTAATTAATAGTGGTTTAGGAAGAAAAAATTAGGGTTAAGTTAAGAGCTTAATTAGAGTTTTAGCATGTGCTAAATATAACTTTTATTATAATTAAGATTAAGATTAAGATAAGATAAGATTAAGATTAAGATTAAGATTGTTTCTTTTAGTTTATCTCTTTATTATTTGTTTTATTATTGATTTGACTTGCATAATGAGATATAACAACCTTTAATTCAAGTCTTTTTTTTTTTTTGAATGAGCGTAAATTAGCACCCAAAAAAGTTAAAAAATAAAATCATTTAAAAAAATTATTTATTTTATACAATCTTAATGTAAAAAATCATACGATGAATTAATCACAATCATTCATACATGTGATTTTAAAATTAATTTTGATTTTGATATATACAACTGTTTTTATGATTTAGATAATTTGATTTCAAGTCAAGATCGTGAAAGCAACAGTCCTGCAGATTCTCCTTCAAATCCCAGACCAAAGCCAGGTCCAAACTATGCTCCAAATTCTCCACCAACACATCTAACACCAAGTCCAGTAGCCGCTTCACGAACCAAATCTTCAACATCTTTAGTTTCTTATTCTTATTTAGTTTCAACATTTGTTCTTTTGATTAGTCTTTTATTCCTTTATTTCTCTTAGGAATTTTATTATATATGATTTATTTTACATGTTATCATATTTAATTTAATATCACGCTGTGGACTACATTCGTCCTTTCCTACATATATTGTCATTAACTCTTTGAATCTTGTTATATCAACAAATTAAATGATAAATTTAATTATTTTTTACTTAAAAAAATTGATATTCATTCATTAAAATCGATAGAGTAGACGACATTCAACTTATATGAAAATGATAGGAATAAAATAATAGACATTCAACTTTGTACTAAAATAGTGAATGACTATCTTCTTTTCAAGGATAGTGATTGATTATCTAATAAATACTCGACAAGCAGAATGCATGAATCTTAATTAAAGAAGAATGATTTTAATTTGTTTACCTTTTGGTATCTAAGCCAATATCATATGCAACATTATTAGTTTTGTAAAGACCAAAAGCATGTTCAGATCCAGGGTCAGGTTTCAAATCTTCATCACAGAGCGCAAGAATGTATGTGTCAATGGATTTTCCAGGCATCGAAGGAGTAACAACCAATGAACTAAACTGTGTAATAAGAACCAAAAAAGTTGTGTTGAAAAAAACATTTATTAAACTTAAAGAATTGACTATACAATATAAATTTTTTATACTATTTAATTCTTTAACAAGTGCCCTTACACTTGTTAGCATTCTACAAAAATATTTTCTCACATAAGATGTCAGATTTCTCTATTTTCTTCTCCCATCCAAACAGATAGTATAGTGATTTAAGATGGCAGTAAAAATACTCATAAAAAAAACACCACCATTGCGTATTTACTTATCGGATATAGAATAGATCTGCTTTATTGTTTCTACGAATAGAATGTCCCATTGTTATTAAAAAACAAAGAACAAGTATTCATTCTTTAATGCGATATAATTTACTAAAAGAGGTGCCTAACATATTGTAGTTAAGTGAGTAGATGTTAAGATAACGCTTTGTAACTACGGCATATAGTGATGTTGAACTTGGAAAAATCAAATTTCAGTCTCAGCATTATGCTATAAGAAAACAAATAGAATTCACACAAGCCTTCTGCAAAAAAGAAAATAGAAACAACTTAAGTAAGGAACTATATAATATTTCACATTTCTGTTAACTGCCTCCCCCGTCACCGGGCCTGCTGAAAAAAATGCTCCAAATCCTTTTGTCTCTGGCAATGATTTTGGTGTACTGAAATTGGAAAAAACTACACGACTAAAGCATATAGAAATAATAGATGTTTAATCTCCATCTTCTTATAGCAATCAAGAACGAAATTGGAAGCAGACCCTCCTAAATATGACATCGAATAACAGGTCCTTTTAAAGACTGCTGAAATGTCCAGCAGGGGTGGGGATTTGGGGCTTGATGGACATATTTCAGGACTGCAAGCATACATTTTGCACAACTATTTACTAGTTTCAAGTTAAACAACCTCAAAAATTTAAGAAAACCAATTGCTCTGCAATCTTAAATATATATAAGTAGAATTTCGTCCTCTCATCTCTGGCTGCTTCTTACAACGGGTGAGGATTAGCTTCCAGTGCAATAACTGGTCACGATTCCCATTTCTTGTCAGTTGAAGTTAGTCCTAACCAGCACTTGACCTTTGAAAGAATTGACTGTATCAAACAATGACAATAGGTTAATAATGCAAGTTAACCGGTGCACATAACAAGAATACGCAAGACTATATAACAAGCATTTATTTTAAACTGGAGCTAAAATAAAATAATTTTTCAGTACCTAGATGGGTCTCATGTTAAATATGAACATGTTTCAAGCAGGTCTTCTGTCTGTCATATTTTGTTATTAAAACACCAAATGTTGGAATTTTAATAAGCCAAAGTGTAGGTAACGTTAAAAATAGTCAAAGCAACTTAGTTACATAAGGGATTCATTAAATTTCAAATACCGATCAGTATAGTATGCGTTTGGCATCGCTTTGTAAAGGCAAACCAAATAATCTGTTGACATACAAAATAAAGAAAGATGAAAGAGGTATCCATTTTATTGCAATCCATGAACACAGCTGGCCCAACACATATTGAGGCCTGAGGCAAATTGCCTTTATAAAGTTCAAAATTCTATTGTAGTAAAATTATTATATTTTAATTTAAATGTTTTTTAGTGCTTTTTAAGATCCAAAAGTTGCATTTTGTAATTGGGTGTACATGGAATGTCAGCTATCTATGTGTATACTAGTGGGTGTAAATGAAATTGGGAACAATTTAATTTGCAAATTTCATGCAAGATTTGAAATGGCTTAGTGGTTTGATTTGTAAATGAAATTTACCTGAACCAGGTTCAAACCTTTAAGTATAGGGAATCAAACAAGGGATCTCAAGCTCGTCACACACACAAATCACATTCTACCGAGCATTAATACACAGCTGATAATTCTAGTTAACGTTGACTATATAACTAATATTTTGGGGCCCTCAAAATTTTTAGGCCCGGAGTGGTAACCCACCCCATACTTTCTATGGCCCGGGCCTGCCCATGAAATTCTCCTATCAAACACGTATAAGTACGGTTTCTATATAAAAGAGAAGGTGCTCTACAGCATCTGTGTCCATCCACTCATTTCAGTTCTCACATATCATACTTGATCAAAAAAGGAATGAATTTTATGTTATAACGGAGTTGAAGGCAACGTTGGGGCCCAACAGGAAAAGGAGTGGTAAGAGAAAGCCAAACTAGTTAAAAATAAAGTGGAATCACAAATCAATCATATGTATACTTGCTCGGTTGTTTTCATCTACACGAATGTATTCCGTATATTTAGGTTTCTTCTTTGACATTTCCTTGTTCTTGTTATTTTGTTTATTTTCTGTGTGTACTTTATCCTGAAATAGCAGCTATTGACTACTTTTATTCAAACAATATTTATCATATCATAAGAAATATATAATTATAAATTTATAACTTCTACCATAAAGGATACACAAAAAAAATGAAAATATGTACTCACATTGTCAAAATGATAGCAGGTGATCCATAAATAAGGCATGAACTTTTTCCATATCTACTTTATATTATTTTGTCCCAACAGAAGAAAGGTTTTCTTGGCTGGATGGCCGAACTGAACTTCCTGCTGCAGTTGCAGACATCAATGGGTTTGGAAGGGTAGTACCTGTGGTGCTCATAGGTCTAGAAATCAGTGGCCCCTGGGGATTCATGGTGATTTGTGGTCTTGGGAGTGAATTTGCGTAATTTATAGCTTTAGTGACTATGGATGGTGGTCTGGAGTCTCTGGACGTGGAACTCGGTACACCAAGGCGGGATGCAATTATCAGAGCACGTTCATGATAAAGCTTATGCCGCGACCGCTCTAAAAGCTCCTTTACTCTCATCACCACATTTTCCGTATCGTTGAAAAAAGCCAACTTCGCTTCCAACTTATATAGCTGCAAGTTGATGGAATTTACAAAGAAAGTCAAAGAAACATAATATATAAATACAATGCAGTGAGAGCTTTACCAGGCCACAAGATTACCTGCTTTTCTATTAATAATGAAGTAAGTTGTCGGATTTGATCTTCTTCTTGATTTGCTAGAAGTTTTGCCTTCACTGCTGCTGCCGCTAGTGTAGAAACAGCTGCACGTTTCACTTTCTCAAAGCTGCTGTCCTGTTTAGTCTTTGTACCGTCATTCTTCACTTCCATACCATTTCTTGCATGATCTTCAACTGCCTCTGCAACAAAGGTTTTATTCGTTTTTTTGAACTAGAATTGTATTATGACAACAACTCCTCAATACTGAGTTGGACCTTTCTTCCAGTATATTCTTTAATGAATGTCATGAATAACAACACTCCTTTTTCGTGTATATAAGTGTAAGTGTAAGTGTGTGTGTGTGTGTGTGTGTGTGTGTGAGAGAGAGAGAGAGAGAGAGAGAGAGAGAGAGAGAGAGAGAGAGAGAGAGAGAGAGAGAGAGAGAGAGAGAGAGAGAGAGAGAGAGAGAGAGAGAGAGAGAGAGAGAGAGAGAGAGAGAGAGAGAGAGAGAGAGAGAGAGAGAGAGAGAGAGAGAGAGAGATAGAGAGAGAGACCTGCACTTGCACCATTTTCAGCACCCAAATCTGATCTAATTGGCTGTGAAGGTGACACCATATCTACATCCTTTTGTGTCCCATTATCTTGGGAAGATATTAGTGGCTCAAAATCAATCTTTGATGGCAAGGAATTAGAAACTACATCAACATCCATTGCAGAGTCTGTAGTTTTCTGAGACTCAGAGACTGCATTTGTAGATAGCTGTTTTTGAGGCTTGCTCTTATCAGACGCCATTTCATCATGTTTGGGTATCTCTGCTGGCTTTGGCAGCTCAACTGGTAAATTGGATTTAATTGTCTGTTGAAGTCCATTCTTTTCAGATGGATGAGAATCAGACACACTTCCTTCTTTTTGTTCCTCTATAGGAAGGCAAGGTTCTTCTTTTGAAGTCCCCTCTTGAACCTCCTCAGAACTAGGTGGAATTTCAGCTTTGGATGTTGAATCCCCTAGATTATGCAGAGTACCCTGAGCTTGATCTTTGGGTGCCTTTGAAATGCTGGGATCATTACCATTGTCAAGCCCACAGTCATGATTAATCATTTCCTGTCCCTTTGAAGAAATTGATTTTTCTGAGATTCCACCATCTGTAGAAGCCAGATGTATCTTGTCTTCTGAATCATCACCGGCAATTTTTGTTTTCTGGGGATCGTTTTCTAAACCTTTAGCATCTAACATTGCTGTATCCTGTTGTACAATCTTGTCAGTCTGATCTCCCTCTCTGTTAAAATCCCTGAAATCCATTCAGACACACAACATCTATAAGTCCCAATAAAACAACAATTGGACTATTTACAGGACTATTATAAATGCAAACTCTTCATATAAATCACATTACCTCTCAGAAGTAGTTGTTTCCTTCTTATCGTCTGGCGGATCTTCTAGAAGAAAGCAACACCTTGAAGCAATCTCAGTGCCAGGAGTATTTCCGGACAAGGATTTTATGTAGTTATGAGCTGAAGCAACAGCCACATCAGAACCCACCAACTGTGAAAGGAAAGCTGCCTGCGGAATAGCAATGAGTCAGCAAGATGGAATGTACAGGACTAAAAACATGGAAAATATATAGATGACATGACACACGGAATGGAGAAACATTACAATTGTGTGGTAAACACGAGTATTCAATAGCATAATAAACACTAGCAATTTCATAAGTTGTCATCTGTATAGGCATGAGTCGCATGATACAGGCACCAAAAAGAGGGTCAGCATCAGCAATTACATCTAAATGTAACATAATATTTAATTTAGTTTCATAATTATTGTCCGGAAGAAAGAAGTCTTCCAATATATAATTCAGATTAAATAACTGTAGCCATACCCCAAAAATAATGCTACTGTTCTTCACCTAACCCTTCAACTTACCAATGCCATGACAGGATTACCCACTTCAGCAAATGAAGATGGGCCTTCAGGTTCAGGAAGATAACCAACAGCTGCAAATGCTTCCTTAAGAGCATTCAAAACACAGTCATTACCTACTTCCTCACCCAATTTTGCTTTAATATCATCTTCTAATTTAGAAGTTTCCTCACTAGTTTTCTCGTCACTACCATCCGGTAACTTTGGAGTCTCCTCTTGATTATCTTTCGCTTTAACGTCTTCAGCCTGAGAAGTTTCATCATGGCCTTTGATGCTATCACTAGTGTCATTCTCAATAATTTCTGAAGCATCTTTTTTATCGTCACTAGTGTCATTATCTTTTTTATCTTTGTCTTCATCTTTTTTATCTTTGTCTTTATCTATAGTATCTTTGTCTTTATCTACAGACAAATTGTTGTTTGTTGCAGCTGGATCTGCAGTTTCTTTGGAACCAGCATCAACATCATCATCACAGTCCAAAAAGGCATCCACAATTGGCATTTGAACAAAGTGCAATATGCACTGAGCTTTTGATTTTGTTCCAACATGCTCTGCAATTTCATTCCAATTTTCTTTATAAAGCTCTAATGCTTCAAGGAGAAGAAGGGTCTCCTGATCCGTCCACTTTCCACTACTAATCCCTGCAGCTTCAGCTGGTTCCATGAGTATAAAATCCAACGAAGACATGCCGGAGCCAAATTTACTATTATTGAAGCAGTCGGTACATAGATCAAAATCTGCCTGTCAGATGCATAACAGAATTGATAAAATATACAGCATGAAGTCAAGAAACAAACTTAATTACCATCAATTACCCACATTCCAACAGTATATCAATGATAATTCAACAAACAGACAGATAATTAACCAGCTCATTGTTAACTGAAACACTTGAGCTGTCTCGATGAATGCATTCTTTATGGTTCACTGGTATTTCAAAAGCTTTCAAAAATTAATGTCAGCTATTCCACTTTTCTAGAAATAAACCTTTATAGTTCACTAGTATTTCAATTAGCCACAAATGCAATTAACACAAAATGTTTATTTTGGGGATATCATGAATAGAAGTTACTGAATAAGATTCATAGAATCCAAACATGCTGATAATTTAACTTCTCAATAGAGGGAATTTAGCTAAAAATACAGTAAACAGTACAGTCATAAAATTGTCAATAGAGTGTGTCAAACAATCAAATAAGTTGCATGGAGCGAGTGATGTGTCAGTCTTGGTTTCAAAATAATGTAAACATGAATTCTTAATTTTATTGACAAGAATACGCGAAAGAATAGCAAAAAAAAAAAAAAAAACTTATTAATGAATTGTTGAATAATGCAGTTCATATCAATGATGTGGAATCACACTGATTCAAGTCTATTCCGCATATTTTTCTGCCATTTGTGATCCACCACATGATAAGAATTGTTGACTTGCTAAAGTGTATCAAATTGTGCAATTCTAATAACTATGGCTAACGACTTTTCTAAGAACAGTTTGGGATGGTATAACATTTGAGTAGTATACAAGGGAACGTATCTTAAATATACATATTTAAGGTTATACCAAATATTTAACACATCACTAATTATGCACTTCAATGCGGTTCAGATAACAACCTGCTTCTGGCAGTGGTAACGTTTGCGAGAACAATCACCAGAACAGGAATTGCAATGGTACTCGAGCATCTCAACTGCTGGGCCCTCTTGTTTAACCAACTCTTCAGCAATCGCTGACTCTGGAAACAAGCCAGAGGTCATAACAGGAGCCATTAAGCTAGTCTTCTGGATAGCAGGCGGGCATAATTGGAGAGTATCAAAGTGATAGAATTTTTCAAGCAAGGATTTCTTTTCGGCTTCGCCATCATTGCAGGTGCTGGCCTCCGCAGAATCCATCGAAGGGAATGGGTGGAAGTTAATTAAACCCCAATAGTCAAGAAATTCCATTACCTCTTGCCTAGCATCCAAATCCCCAATGTTAAGCTCTGATAAATCTTTCAATTCGATTTGAATGTTTGGATTTGAATGAAACTTCTTCAATATCCAATTCCTTATCTCCATATATTTATCAGGAGTTCGATTTTCAGTTTTTCCATCAAAGAAAGAAGGCATCATGCGTTTCTCAATTGAATGGATATTCAACCATGAAAACCAACCTGAAATTCAATTCCAAAGATAAAAATGCATAATCCAAGAATGAAGCTTTTGGCATTCAGTTCAAAACTTTAAATATACACACTACATCTAAATATTGATAAAATGCAAAATCAACCACCGGAAAATTTACTCATCATATTAACTTTTTAAGGTTTAGGGGAGACGCAAAGGGACATTTGGGTCACCAAGAATTTGCATAACAGTATTACTAATATATTGATAGACAACAGAAGCATGATACTTACAACTATATGATAAAACATATACTAGTACAACAGTATGTATGCAATTCTTAGTTGTCTTCCTTTACAGTCAACAAGAATTACAAGAACAGCAACCCTATCACTAAAGCACAATATTATACTAAGGTGTCGAAAATAACAATAGAGAATCTACAAGGAGGCATAAAGCATGGAGTCACATTGTCTTCAACTATGTTGCAAAGTAACATTAGCTCAGCCAGGCCTAATAAATGTTACCACACGCAAATTCTTGCATCAACCCTTCTCAATTTCTAATCCTACCTCAATGTAAATTATTAGACAACCTAAAGTTTTTGGATTCATATATAAGCCCTCACACCTGGTAACATAGTTTAAATTGTGAATAATGGTGGAATTTGATTTGGACTGAACCTAACTCCACCTCAAAACCATGGTTCAAAAGGGATAATTCCTATATAAGCCCTCACACCAGGTTAACGACGCCGGATGTGAGAGACTCCAAGTCGGGTTCACGAAAATCGGTGACAGAATTAGAAATTAAAGGCAAAAGCAAGACCTAACAGAATCCATCAAACACAAATTCAGCTCAATCACTAGCTAGCAGAATCCAAAGCGAACAACAATCACATAAACTATTCATACAACATGAACAAAAACTGAATTTAAGTCCGAAAAACATAACAAAATTAGGGTTCTGAGATAGGGAAGATCAGATCCTAACCACAATGAGTAGGAACAACATGAGCGTTAGCATCACGAGATCTAATAGCTTTGAATTCAGCCTCAATTTCAGCTTCCAGAGACTCCCACTCTCTTTCCTTCTTAAGCTGTTCCGCCGCCAAAGCCTGTGTCTGTGGAGCATGTTTAACCGCGGCGGGAGCAGAAGCGGAACCGGCGACGGTGGAAGTAGATGCGGTTGAGGAATTGTTAGGGATTTGACGAGCCCTAGTTAAGGGACCGTTATGGAGAGGAGGATGGTGAAGAGGTGAAGCTTTCTCGCGAGTAATGCGTTTGGAGGAAGATGAAGAGAAATTAGAGGCGTTGAGTGAACCGGATTTTCTCTTGTTACCTCCGGCACGGCGGCGAGATGGTGGTGGTGTTTCTGATGCCGGTGTATCGACGGCGGATGGAGGACGTTTTTCCTCCATCGATATAGGGAAAAAAAATGAAATTGAAATGAAATGGTTATTTTTTTTCTTCAACTACTGTGCTTTGTATCTAAACATGATGATATATACGTCATTGCAATTCATATGCCTCATTTGCTACTAATTGCTATTTTCCCACTTTCAATATATCATTGCTTGTGTATGTACTTTTGATTTTGATTTTGATTTTAGTTTTATTTTTGTTTATGGAAAAACAACAAAATTACAAAACAAAATGATGTAAAGAACATCTCTTACATTATCGGCAATAAGTAAATTAAGCGTAGGAAAAATAATGTAAAAAGTTGACGTTAACTAAAAAAGTTGAGCGCTCTCGATTAGTCAATAAATCAACGTATCTATAAATGTGATTAATGAAAGCTTTTAAATTTGAGCGTTCGAGAAAAGATGTCACCTTTTAAAGAATAGACTCTAATTGCAAAGGCAAATAACAAGTAAAGAGAAAGTTAATGACAACATTCACTAGAAAAACAATATCATAAATTGCAAGCAAATGCATAAGAAATGAAAGTTGGAATGAAGTCCCACCATATCACGCCAATTATCTAAAAATCATGATTAGCCAATTTGTCTGGGCAACTATTGCTTCCTCTAAAGATATGAGGGACTCAAAGTGATGTCATATTCAAGTAAAAAATTAGTCCAATATTTGTTAGAAGTTAATTCTATAAGAAGTGAGACTTATTTTTTCACATGAGAGAGAAAGTATAGAGAGGTGTGGAAAAGTCTTCATTCTCAACCGTCGAAGGAGTTAGGCTCACCGAATTTGAGTCTGAACGGAGTGATAGTTTTGTTTGTGGGCTCAACTATGAGACAATCTTTTTCTCCTTCACAAACTTTCCGGAAGAAATTTAAGTGGTGGATCTATGGAGAATATTTGCAAAGTATGAAAGTGGGAAGAAGTGTACACCCCTAAGAAAGTGGATAGATGGGGAAGACGCTTCAGTTTTGTGAAGTTCAAGGAGGTTCAGAACGTGGAGGTGTTGAGTAAGAAGCTGGAGGATATGTTAGGTGCAGTACTTTCAAGGTTCGTGTCAATCTCTTAGTTATGGTAGAGATAGTAAGAAACACTCAAGGAAGTCTTCGGTGCTAAGGTAAAAATTTCTACTATTCGCTCAGGGAAGTAATTTAAATCAACATTGGAAGGAGAAATGTCTCATTGTGGAGCCAAGGGGAAAGATGTCAATGGAGACATCAAGAGAAATAGTTTGTTCATCATCAACAATGGTGTTTGAACCAAATTTGGAAATACTTTATCTTCTAGAGTGCAGCTACGTAGGAAGGTTGATGCAAGGGGATAATATAAAATTTATCCATTTGAATCTTTGTTTAGAAGGTATCCGGGGAATCTGTGTGGCAAGCATGGGAAGGGCATGATGCTTCTATTTAGCGAAATAGGAGAGAATGTGGGGGTGGCTATTGGAAAGAAGATATGGTGCGGGGGACATGTAGTAGATATTCTACCTTGGTAACCAAAAATGGTGGCTGCTAAGAGAGATGTTTGAGTGAGAGCCTATAGGGTTCCTTTGCATGTATGGAGTGAGAAAGTATTCTGAACATTTAACAAACCAATGAGGCGATTTCTTTAGCTTGGATGATGACACTCGTTGTCAAGTCCGGTTTGATACAACAAGGGTGAAGCTTTATTCTCCAATCTCAAGGATTGTTGATTTTTCTCACCACATTGTGATCCGTTGGATATAATTTGAGGTCTGTGTGGTAGAAGAAAGGGAAGGGCCATTGGAGTTTCTACACTTGCACAAGGAATTAATTAAGGTGGAGTACAAGGCGTCTTCATGTGATTTCGGTGACCAGAATCGAGCGATGGTGTTGGGGAAGGGGAAGATTTTAGTGAGTATAAAAGTGATGGGTCGATGTTGTGTTAGCGGCAGGATACTTTGGAGATTTTGAACGCGCATGGGAAAGCTGAGAACAATAGGAATTTTGAGGCAGAAATTGTGTCCAATATGGTTATATGAGGGGAGACAATTGCTCTGGATCAAGCTTCGACATCTAGAGCTATTTAGAAAAGTCTGGCACCATCCAAGGTGATAGGCTTTTCGCGAATGCTTTTACATGGTTTGGTGTCACTATTGAACTTTTTTGTTGGTATCCCAGGCATTAAATATAAGCGACAAGGTTATGATTTGGGCCTTACTTGTCCCCCCTCCTCATGAATTATATTCCATCCGGTCCTATATATAAGAAAAAGTTGACTTTTTAGATTCATTGTAAAATCAATGTATGTTGACAATAATATAGTTTAAATACATTAAGTTTATAATGAATTTAAAAAATGAAATGTTTTCTATATATAAGACCGGAGGGAGTATGCCTTTGGAATAAATTATCAGTTAACAGAATCTTGTCATGTAAAAGCATCTCCAAAAAGTCCATCACCTTGGACGGTGCCAGACTTTTATAAATAGATTTGAACGTCGAAGCTTGATCCAGAGCAATTTTCCCCCCTCCTATGGATTGGACGTATCCCGCCTCAAAATTCCTATTGTTCTCAGCTTTCCTATGTGCTTTCAGAATCTCCACAGTATAACCCACCACTTTTAGACCCACCAAAGTCTTTCCAATGTGGGTGTTATGGCGACAATGAAACAACATATAATCAACATATAGGGTTCCTATTTACCCTAATTTAAATTTAGATAATATTTTTACATTTTTTATTAGGCATCTATTTTTAATATTTGAAAAAAAAACCTCCAAATAATAGGGACGGATTCTAAATTACAATTATGATGATATAAAAGTAAGAAGTCACATGGGAACGAGGAATATGTATCTTACTTATAGGCCATGGTTGTAAAAACTAATATTAGATGAGATGTTGTAGGCTTCTTCTAATTTAATAAATTTACTGAGTTCGATTTCTTAAAAAGAGTTTATCATTCATTTGAGTCTTACAAGGCTCAAATGATCAATTTTTGCAATTGCGCGCTTACGATATCTGATTTACGGAAGAAAAAACGAATTAATATTAGCCGGAAAAAAAGTTCATAATTGAGAAACAAGCAACTAGTTGAGAAAATCCCTTTGTAGAGTTATAGTCTTCTTATAAACCAACATTAATTGAATTATTGAGTGTGTTTGAATTCTTATAAATATTAACTACTCTTTTTTTTTTTTTATTATACAAACTTCAAGAGGTTAGACACTTAGACTCATCATCCATAATTCATAATACAGTCCCTTATTTAGTTAGGAGGTTATCTACCTGCCCTTTAATACACTTTGGGCGCAATACCCACGCCACGCTTAACCTACTTGTAAATTTGAAACAGATGAAGTACAAATCTATTTACAATATATTAAAAGAAACTACTACTAAAAACTCTATTTTGTCCTTAGCACGTTTAATAATACTAGTCGGCCACCCACGCGTTGCACGGGTTCGATGGAACGACAGGTGGATGCCAATCATGGTTGTTATTTTCGAATAAGAGTACGACAAAAAACAATCATAAAATAAAATGAATTTTAATTCAAGCTCTCGTGCTCGTTTCATTAAATCAACACATGTGTCAATAATTAATGGATGGAAGGTGACAGACCAGGGTTTGATTAATGGATAGAGGTGTCCACAATTTACCGTTCAAGTAGATGCATGATGTAAGCACGACATCATACATGATGTGGGGCATTAGGATTGAATTTTAATGAGTAGTGTCAGTTGAGGTGAAATAGCTTCCTGCCATTTTGTGCTGCATGGAGACCTTCAATTCGTGCAAAATAACTTGACAAATTATGTTTTGTTACTAAGCTTTCTCAATGCAGAGCTCAAAACAACTTTGAAATATACAATGCCATTATTTTTTATCGGTAATAAATTATAGTGTTGATTTTAAAAAATTTATCAGAAAGAAAAATTGTCAACTCTCCGTAATTTCAATTTATTCTCTCTCTCTCTCTCTTATGTCTGATTAGAATGCATGTTATTCGTCCTCATGAGTCTAGTTCAATCGATAAATGACATTTCACATTTGTGCAGCGACCGAGGTTCGAACCCGGTATGCTCACTTACTCACCTTTAAGAATGTCATATAATCATTGTGTGTTTGCTTATAGAAACATAATTGAATTAATTGTCTAACATTATCATTCATCAATTCAATCCCAATACAAAATATTCAAAAATAAAATAAAATCAATTACAATACAAATTCTTTTTTGTTACTAAGCTTTCTCAATGCACCGTTCGAAACAACTTTGAAATATACAATTCCATTAATTTTTTATCGGTAATAACTTATAATGTTGATTTTAAAAAATTTATCAGAAATAAAAATTGTCAGCTTCCCGTAATTTCAATTTATTCTCTCTCTCTTATGTCCGATTAGAATGCATGTTATTCGTTCTCATGAGTCTAGCTCAATCGATAAAGGACATTGGACATTTGTGCAGTGACCGAGGTTCGAACCTGGTATGCTCACTTATGCCTGCAATTCTCTCACATCCTTCTCAAATCCTCCCTCATTCCTCACATCAATGCCATCATGAATTAATATGTTGCTAATGGATGAAGGCACGTGACCAATGAAAAGTTTCAAATAGGAATGATCACAATAGTAGCAAATGACACTTGAAATATACAATGCCATTATTTTTTATCGGTAATAACTTATAGTGTTGATTTTAAAAAATTTATCAGAAAGAAAAATTGTCAGCTCTCCGTAATTTCAATTTATTCTCTCTCTCTTATGTCTGATTAGAATGCATGTTATTCGTCCTCATGAGTCTAGTTCAATCGATAAATGACATTTCACATTTGTGCAGCGACCGAGGTTCGAACCCGGTATGCTCACTTACTCACCTTTAAGAATGTCATATAATCATTGTGTGTTTGCTTATAGAAACATAATTGAATTAATTGTCTAACATTATCATTCATCAATTCAATCCCAATACAAAATATTCAAAAATAAAATAAAATTAATTACAATACAAATTCTTTTTTGTTACTAAGCTTTCTCAATGCACCGTTCGAAACAACTTTGAAATATACAATTCCATTAATTTTTTATCGGTAATAACTTATAATGTTGATTTTAAAAAATTTATCAGAAATAAAAATTGTCAGCTTCCCGTAATTTCAATTTATTCTCTCTCTTATGTCCGATTAGAATGCATGCTATTCGTTCTCATGAGTCTAGCTCAATCGATAAAGGACATTGCACATTTGTGCAGTGACCGAGGTTCGAACCCGGTATGCTCACTTATGCCTGCAATTCTCTCACATCCTTCTCAAATCCTCCCTCATTCCTCACATCAATGCCATCATGAATTAATATGTTGCTAATGGATGAAGGCACGTGACCAATGAAAAGTTTCAAATAGGAATGATCACAATAGTAGCAAATGACACATTATAATAATTTCAACTAAATTCCGCAATCAAATTCTTTCCGATTGTATTAAATTTTTCCTCATTGTCAACGAACATAAGCAACTAATAATAACATAAAATGTGATATAATCATTGTGTGTTTGCTTATAGAAACATAATTGAATTAATTGTCTAACATTATCATTCATCAATTCAATCCCAATACAAAATATTCAAAAATAAAATAAAATCAATTACAATACAAATTCTTTTTTGTTACTAAGGTTTCTCAATGCACCGTTCGAAACAACTTTGAAATATACAATGCCATTATTTTTTATCGGTAATAACTTATAATGTTGATTTTAAAGAATTTATCAAAAATAAAAATTGTTAGCTGCCCGTAATTGCAATTTATTCTCTCTCTCTTAATCATTGTGTGTTTGCTTATAGAAACATAATTGAATTAATTATCTAACATTACCCTTCATCAATTCAATCCCAATGCAAAATATTCAGAAATAAAATAAAATAAATTACAATACAAATTCTTTTTTGTTACTAGGCTTTCTCAATGCCCCGTTCGAAACAACTTTGAAATATACAATGCCATTATTTTTTCTCGGTAATAACTTATAATGTTGATTTTAAAAAATTTATCAGAAATAAAAATTGTCAGCTTCCCGTAATTTCGATTTATTCTCTCTCATATGTCCGATTAGAATGCATGTTATTCGTTCTCATGAGTCTAGCTCAATCGATAAAGGACATTGCATATTTGTGCAGTGACCGAGGTTCGAACCCGATATGCTCACTTATGCGTGCAATTCTCTCTCATCCTTCTCACATCCTCCCTCATTCCTCTCATCAATGCCATCATGAATTAGTATGTTGCTAATGGATGAAGGCACGTGGCCAATGAAAAGCTTCAAATAGGAATGATCACAATAGTAGCAAAGGACACATTATAATAATTTCAACTAAAATCCGCAATCAAATTCTTTCCAATTGTATAAATTTTCCCTAATTGTCAACGAACATAAGCAACAAATAATAACATAAAATGTCATACAATAATTGTGTGTTTGCTTATAGAAACATAATTGAATTAATTGTCTAACGTTATCCTTCATCAATTCAATCCCAATGCAAAATATTCAAAAATAAAATAAAATCAATTACAATACAAATTCTTTTTTGTTACTAAGCTTTCTCAATGCACCGTTCGAAACAACTTTGAAATATACAATGCCATTATTTTTTCTCGGTAAAAACTTATAATGTTGATTTTAAAAAATTTATCAGAAATAAAAATTGTCAGCTTCCCGTAATTTCAATTTATTCTCTCTCTTATGTCTGATTAGAATTCATGCAATTCGTCCTCATGAGTCTGTCAACTCCTCGTAATTTCAATTTATTCTCTCTCTCTTATGTCCTATTAGAATGCATGCTATTCGTCCTCATGAGTCTAGCTCAATCGATAAAGAACATTACACATTTGTGCAGTGACCGAGGTTCGAACCCGGTATGTTCACTTATGCCAGCAATTATCTCTCATCCTTCTCACATCCTCCCTCATTCCTCTCATCAATGTCATCATGAATTAGTATGTTGCTAATGGATGAAGGCATGTGGCCAATGAAAAACTTCAAATAGGAATGATCACAATAGTAGCAAATGACACATTATAATAATTTTAACTAAAATCCGCAGTCAAATTCTTTCTGATTGTATTAATTTTTCCTAACTGTCAACGAACATAAGCAACTAATAATAACATAAAATGTCATATAATAATTGTGTGTTTGCTTATAGAAACATAATTGAATTAATTATCTAACAATATAATTCATCAATTCAATCCAAATACAAAATATTCGAAAATAAAATAAAATTAATTACAATACAAATTCTTTTTTGTTACTAAGCTTTCGCAATGCACTGTTCGAAACAACTTTGAAATATACAATGCCATTATTTTTTATCGGTAATAACTTATAATGTTGATTTTAAAAAATTTATCAGAAATAAAAATTGTCAACTCCCCGTAATTTCAATTTATTCTCTCTCTTATGTCCTATTAGAATGCATGTTATTCGTCCTGATGAGTCTAGCTCAATCGATAAAGAACATTGCACATTTGTGCAGTGACCGAGGTTCGAACCCGGTATGTTCACTTATGCCAACAATTATCTCTCATCCTTCTCACATCCTCCCTAATTCCTCTCATCAACGTCATCATGAATTAGTATGTTGCTAATGGATGAAGGCACGTGGCCAATGAAAACCTTCAAATAGGAATGATCACAATAGTAGCAAATGATACATTATAATAATTTTAACTAAAATCCGCAATCAAATTCTTTCTGATTGTATTAATTTTTCCTAACTGTCAACGAACATAAGCAACTAATAATAACATAAAATGTCATATAATAATTGTGTGTTTGCTTATAGAAACACAATTGAATTAATTGTCTAACATTATCATTCATCAATTCAATCCCGATACAAAATATTCAAAAATAAAATAAAATTAATTACAATACAAATTCTTTTTTTTTACTAAGCTTTCTCAATGCACCGTTCGAAACAACTTTGAAATATACAATGCCATTATTTTTTATCGGTAATAACTTATAATGTTGATTTTAAAAAATTTATCAGAAATAAAAAATGTCAGCTCCCCGTAATTTCAATTTATTCTCACTCTTATGTCCTATTAGAATGCATGCTATTCGTCCTCATGAGTTTAGCTCAATCGATAAAGGACATTGCACATTTGTGCAGTGACCGAGGTTCGAACCCAGTATGTTCACTTATGCCAGCAATTCTCTCTCATCCTTCTCACATCCTCCCTCATTCCTCTCATCAATGTCATCATGAATTAGTATGTTGCTAATGGATGAAGGCATGTGGCCAATGAAAAGCTTCAAATAAGAATGATCACAATAGTAGCAAATGACACATTATAATAATTTTAACTAAAATCGGCAATCAAATTCTTTCTGATTGTATTAATTTTTCCTAATTGTCAACGAACATAAGCAACTAATAATAACATAAAATATCATATGATAATTGTGTGTTTGCTTATAGATACACAATTGAAATAATTGTCTAACATTATCATTCATCAATTCAATCCGAATACAAAATATTAAAAAATAAAATAAAATCAATTACAATACAAATTCTTTTTTATTACTAAGCTTACTCAATGCACCGTTTGAAACAACTCTGAAAGATACGATGCCCTTATTTTTTATCGGTAATAACATATAATGTTGATTTATAAAAATTTATCAGGAATAAAAATTGTCAGCTCCCCGTAATTTCTATTTATTCTCTCTCTTATGTTCGATTAGAATGCATGCTATTCGTCCTCATGAGTCTAGCTCAATCGATAAAGAACATTGTACATTTGTGCAGTGACCGAGATTCGAACCCAGTATGTTCACTTATGCCAGCAATTCTGTCTCATCCTTCTCACATCTTCCCTCATTCCTCTCATCAATGCCATCATGAATTAGTATGTTGCTAATGGATGAAGGCACGTGGCCAATGAAAAGCTTCAAATTGGAATGATCACAATAGTAGCAAAGGAAACATTATAATAATATCAACTAAGATCCGCAATCAAATTCTTTCCGATTGTATTAATTTTTCCTAGCTGTCAACGAACATAAGCAACTAACAATAACATAAAATGTCGTATAATAATTGTGTGTTTGCTTGTAGAAACATAATTGAATTAATTGTCTAACATTATCATTCATCAATTCAATCCCAATACAAAATATTCAAAAATGAAATAAAATCAATTACAATACAAATTCTTTTTTGTTACTAAACTTTCTAAATTCACCGTTCGAAACAACTTTGAAATATACAATGCCATTATTTTTTATCGATAATAACTTATAATGTTGATTTATTAAAATTTATCACAAATGAAAATTGTCAACTCCCCGTAATTTCAATTGATTCTCTTTCTCTCTCTCTCTCTCTCTCTCTCTCTCTCTCTCTCTCTCTCTCTCTCTCTCTCTCTCTCTCTCTCTCTTATGTCGAATTAGAATGCATGCTATTCGTCCTCATGAGTCTAGCTCAATCGATAAAGGGCATTGCACATTTGTGCAGTGACCGAGGTTCGAACCCGGTATGCTAACTTATGCCTGCAATTCTCTCTCATCCTTCTCATATCCTCCCTCATTCCTCTCATCAATGCCATCATGAATTAGTATGTTGCTAATGGATGAAGGCACGTGGCCAATGAAAAGCTTCAAATAGGAATGATCACAATAGTAGCAAAGGACACATTATAATAATTTCAACTAAAATCCGCAATCAAATTCTTTCCAATTGTATTAATTTTTCCTAACTGTCAACGAACATAAGCAACTAATAATAACATAAAATGTCATACAATAATTGTGTGTTTGCTTATAGAAACATAATTGAATTAATTGTCTAACATTATCATTCATCAATTCAATCCCAATACAAAATATTCAAAAATAAAATAAAATCAATTACAATACAAATTCTTTTTTGTTACTAAGCTTTCTCAACAACTTTGAAATATACAATGCCATTATTTTTTATCGGTAATAACTTATAATGTTGATTTTAAAAAATTTATCAGAAATAAAAATTGTCAGCTCCCCGTGATTTCAATTTATTCTCTTTCTTATGTCTGATTAGAATGCATGCTATTCGTCCTTATGAATCTGGGTCAATCAATAAAGGACATTGCACATTTGTGCAGTGACCGATGTTAGAACCCGGTATGCTCACTTCTGCCTGCAATTCTCTCTCATCCTCCTCACATTCTCCCTCATTCCTCTCATCAATGCTGTCATGAATTAGTATGTTGCTAATGGATGAAGGCACGTGGTCAATGAAAAGCTTCAAATATGAATGATCACAATAGTAGCAAAGGACACATTATAATAATTTCAACTAAAATCCGCAATCAAATTCTTTCCGATTGTATTAATTTTTTCTAACTGTCAACGAACATAAGCATCTAATAATAACATAAAATGTCATATAATCATTGTGTGTTTGCTGATAGAAACATAATCGAATTAATTGTCTAACATTATCATTCATCAATTCAATCCCAATACAAAATATTCAAAAATAAAATAAAATCAATTACAATACAAATTCTTTTTTGTTACTAAGCTTTCTCAACAACTTTGAAATATACAATGCCATTATTTTTTATCGGTAATAACTTATAATGTTGATTTTAAAAAATTTATCAGAAATAAAAATTGTCAGCTCCCCGTGATTTCAATTTATTCTCTTTCTTATGTCTGATTAGAATGCATGCTATTCGTCCTTATGAATCTGGGTCAATCAATAAAGGACATTGCACATTTGTGCAGTGACCGATGTTAGAACCCGGTATGCTCACTTCTGCCTGCAATTCTCTCTCATCCTCCTCACATTCTCCCTCATTCCTCTCATCAATGCTGTCATGAATTAGTATGTTGCTAATGGATGAAGGCACGTGGTCAATGAAAAGCTTCAAATATGAATGATCACAATAGTAGCAAAGGACACATTATAATAATTTCAACTAAAATCCGCAATCAAATTCTTTCCGATTGTATTAATTTTTTCTAACTGTCAACGAACATAAGCATCTAATAATAACATAAAATGTCATATCATAATTGTGTGTATGCTTATAGAAACACAATTGAATTAATTGTCTAACATTATCATTCATCAATTCAATCCCAATACAAAATATTCAAAAATAAAATAAAATTAATTACAATACAAATTCTTTTTTTTTTTACTAAGCTTTCTCAATGCACCGTTCGAAACAACTTTGAAATATACAATGCCATTATTTTTTATCGGTAATAACTTATAATGTCGATTTTAAAAAATTTATCAGAAATAAAAATTGTCAGCTCCTCATAATTTCAATTTATTCTCACTCTTATGTCCTATTAGAATGCATGCTATTCGTCCTCATGAGTTTAGCTCAATCGATAAAGGACATTGCACATTTGTGCAGTGACCGAGGTTCGAACCCAGTATGTTCACTTATGCCAGCAATTCTCTCTCATCCTTCTCACATCCTCCCTCATTCCTCTCATCAATGTCATCATGAATTAGTATGTTGCTAATGGATGAAGGCACGTGGCCAATGAAAAGCTTCAAATAGAAATGATCACAATAGTAGCAAATGACACATTATAATAATTTTAACTAAAATCCGCAATCAAATTCTTTCTGATTGTATTAATTTTTCCTAATTGTCAACGAACATAAGCAACTAATAATAACATAAAATGTCATATAATAATTGTAACGCCCCAACTAAAATATCTAGAATATTTAGTCGGAACATTAATAACTGGAATATGAGTACATTAATTAAAAGAAATATAGCTGAATAATACATTATCATTAAGATAATAATGAGTATTCGATACAGACAGCGGAAAAGAGACTACATCAGAGCAACAAGCTAAATAAAAACAAGGAAGAAGACAAAGTCTTCTAAGCCGACAATCCAAGCACAGCTCCAATCGTCAGATCTATCCTGGTCCTTGCTCCGAAATAACCTGTTTACCTAAAAAAAATAATTGGAGTGGGATGAGACTACTAAGTCTCACTGGGTCCTACTACCCTCCTAATGGCTACTTAGCCGGGGCACCTAATCAGTCATAACATATTTTAATTCTTAACATAATATCATAAGCATAATTAAATAAAGGTGTATCACAAAGTTAGTCTTGTTGATTTTAACCGCAAAGCACTCTGAGGTGAGCATATCTCAGAGGCCTGCCTTGTCCGCGAACAGAAAGCGTTCCGGCATACAACTCACAAAGTTTTTCTGGTGGAGTATCTAAAATGAATTCCACAAGTGATATTTTAATCACACATAATTGACTGATTCTAAATTGTATCATACTACCATAATTTTCCCAAAGCCCGGGGAGCATACAATAATTTCTAATATCCTAAGTTATACCCTAGGATTGCACCGTGATAACAAACAACTCGTAATTTATATAAATTCTATTGTTACAAAATATTAATTCAATTCGAGGATATAAAACGAGTGTGTATAGTTTTTGAAAATGTTTGTAAAAATAAGGCTAATATACTAGCCTAGCCCAAAGAGCACTCCAACAAGCCCAAGCAAGAAACAAAGTCAGTTCTGAGTATGTTCGCCGAGCGAGCTATCACTCGCCGGGCCAGCAAAGGCTCGCCGGGCCATTCATACTCTGCCCAGAAATTGTTCACTCGCTAGAAGGCTCGCCGGCTGCTCGCCGTGCGAGAACTGTGTATTTCAGCCTCTGTTTTGCATAAAAACACATTTTTCGAATCAAACACTTACAATCCTCAAATTAAATCATCATAACAATATTTTGGATATAATTTACGACTGTTTGGAGGAGAAATTGAGAGTTATTTCTCCTCACACATAATTTTCCCTAAAAATCCTATGTTTGCATGCAAAGTTTGATTTGGGGAAACTAGCTACACTAGCCTAAAGAACCCACCTGAAATAAATTACAGTACCGAGTTGCTCCACACGCTTAACAACCATCCAATCATGCCGCTCGAATACGCTAACCCGCGATAGGTTTTCCTGCATAATTCAGCTACTGACTTCAAACTTTAAAAACACTTACAGACCTCATCCCTTATCAAAAATTCACAAAACTGACACCATAACGACCGCAATCGATTTAGCTATCCATAGAAATAAACGGCATCTCAAACCGAGTTATCAAGAGGGCACAGTTAACCTTTAAGTGCAGCACTGTCCAAACACGTTTTCTGCATAAATCCTGTTTCTAACTTTGAACTTCAAACGCGTCTCCAGAACTCATTACTGCGTTAAAATTCACCAAATTGGTCTCCAAATGACCGGAATTGAGTTAGCTAACTATACCAAAAAGAATCGTTTGAAACGGAGTTGTGAGGAGAGAGTAGTTGCCGTTTTAGTGACGGGCTGTCTTGAAACACGGGTTTCACACTCCAAAATCACCAACCAACTCTACAAGCTTCATGCCACCGATAAAAAATGGAACATCACCACACCTTATTTTAATCATCAACCTCCAGAAGTCTAACCCACCACCAAGGCCATGTATGCTACCATCCATTCCTAAGACTAAAAGAAAATTGGAAGTTTAATCTCATGCTCTAACCCATTCGGTCAAATAGAGAGAAAGAGGGGAAAAGTTAAGTTATTGTTCTTACCTTAGTTCACAATATTCCAAAGCTTAAATCTAAAGAGGAATCTCATGCATGCATGACTTGGAATGGATAGATTGTGAGAGATTAGAGAGATGGAGTTTTCTTCAAAATGGTGTTTGGTCATTGTAGTAGGGAGATGAAAATGAATGAAAGTGACTCATTGTGGGATTGGTTAAGATGGAGAGTCATGTGTGTAGTGGTTTCAATAAAAGCCATGAGAGAAATTGAGATTTTGAAATTATGGGTGGTTGAAGAGAGAGTGGACGAGAGCTTTTGAGAGGAAGGGAGAGGTATAGTTTCACTTCTGACTTTTCCTTCTTTGATTTACATGTTTATAGTCCCCTTTCACCAACTCAATTAAATGGTCTTACACCTTCCCATTAATTACTTGTTTGCCATTCTTTCTTATTTCTTACAAAGTACACCATTATCTTCTAATTAATTTTTCCTTTATTAATTAAAGTTGGGATGTTACAATCTACCCCCCTTAAAAGAATTTCGTCATCGAAATTCAAATCTTCTTCCTAAATCATCAGGGTAAATTGTCAATATCTGTGTCCAAATTCCCAGGTTCCACCTCTCCACTAGTCATGACACACAGTTTCTGGTCGAGCCAATCACATTGTGGTCATTCATAATCGATTTCTTGGAATAAAACTTTCCTCTTTCAAAGGGTGATTCGTCCAAACTGATCATCTAACTATATTATTGTAATACCCCACATTATTATCTAGAATATAATGCAGAATATTATAAATAGTACTGAGTTCATTACAATTACATTATTCAAATAAGCACGCACAGGTGCAGAAATACAAACGAGTTCAAATAACATAGCGGAAACGAAAGACAACACGATTAGATAATGAGGAAAGCATAGAAAGACTAAATGCGATCCTCCAACAGCAGCAGCGACTCCAACACCAAAGCTTACCTATTCAACCTGTTTTCCTGTTTCAAATAGGGAGTGGGGTGAGACAGTCACTTCGTCCCAGTGAATTCTACTACCCTCCTAGGCTATGAAGCAGGGGCTCCTAATCAGTCATATCATAATCTAAATCCATAGCATAATTATCATAAGCAATAATGTAAAGGTGTAACACAAAGTTTATCTTGTTCATTTTAAACCGCAAACCCTCTAAGGTGAGCACGTCTCAGGGGTTCGCCCGCGAGCAGAAAGCGCTCCGGCATAAAGCTCACATAAATTTTTCTAATGGAACATCTAAAACGAAGTCCATACTGATAACATAATCATATAATTAATTCGACTGATCACTAAATTATTAACATGCTACCAATAATTCCCAAACCCGGGGTGCATACAACGTACTAAATTTCCTTATGTTATTACCCTAAAAGATTCAACTGTAATTGACCTTCTGTTTAACATCAATTTATATACGTTTCTGCAGAATATCAATCTTTAACGAGGACATAAAACGAGTGTTCCATTTATCTTTGAAAATAAGAAAAAGGAGTCATTTCTGGGCTTGCTCGCTACGGCGAGTCACCAAGCTCGCCATGGCGAACTAGCAGGTACTGGCTTAAACAACTCGCTAGGCGAGCAGATGCTCGCCATGGCGAAGTTCTTCAGCCCAGAACCTGGAGCTCGCCATAAAGGCTCGCTAGCAACTCGCTATGGCGAGTTAGTGCAGAAATACCTCTGTTTTGCGAAAACCTTTGAATTTTATAAACCACACCTACAATCCTCACTCAAGACAGTGCAGAAACACATTTTAAATGATATAAAACAGAATAGCATGAATTTTGGGAGCTAAATTCATACACACAGTTATTCCCTCTAAATTCCTATGTTTGCATGCATTTCATAAATTTAGGAAAACTAGCTAAACTAGCCTAAGAACCCACATGGATTGAAGCTTTTATTTGCTTCCTGAGCTTCCTAAAGCAGCTACAGCAACCCCCTAGCTAGCCACGAACAGCAAGAACATAATTTGGAATTTTGAACTCTAGAAACCCTCTACCTAGCTCTACGAATTGAGTGAATTGAATGATGATTTCTCAGCTGAAGTGAAGGCTATTTATAGTAGTTATTACAGAGTATGTACAGTACTGGGTTTGGCTCAATTCAGGGCATGCATGTACTATCATTGGTTGGTTTTGAGGTGAAGTGAAGGAGGTTGTTGTGTTGTGTCATGTGAGGGTTTAGAGCAGATAAATTTACTGAAGATTTCAGAGCTGGTTTAATGTTGTTTATGCAATGGAGAATCTCTGAGAATTTTAGCTTGGCTTGTGAGAGAAGAAGCCAAACTTGTGAGTTATTGGTAATGGAGGAAATTGGAATTACATGGTGGGATTGTTGTTGTTGTTTGCGTGAGATAGAAGAGAAAGAGGGAGCTTAATGCTTCAGAATTTCTGAGTTGGAGGGAGTGAATGAGAGGTCTTGCTTGCATGTAGCTAAGAGTGGGTTAATTGAGTGGAACCATGACTCACTCATGTCATGAGGTGTTGGCTTGAAGTGATAACTTGAGATTAGTGGAGAATTGAGTCATCAAAGAGGGAAAAAATTCAAACCTTTGTGTTAATTAATTAATTACATGAGTAGAGTTAAGATGCTAACCAAACACATAATACACTCAAGTCCCATGAATTAGTTAATTAACCACCCCTAATTAAATTCAATTTGAATAGATTTATTCTAATTAAAAATTAATTAGGCAATTTAGAATTTAGGGATGTTACAATTATCGTCTAACCTCGTGATGCGCACTCTGATTTGATTACTTATGGTCATCTTTTTTTTTTTTATCTGCATCATCACGGCCTTATCCCAAAATATCTGAATACAATGACACACTAACTCTTCCTTCTTCCAACTTAACTTCTACCTTCACTATCTCTTCACCACATTTCCTCTTTACAACGTAATCCACTTGCGGTAACTTAGTTACTTCATCAGTACTATTACTCACTATGCTGATGTTGTTTGAGAATTGATTCTATTTAACTTCTTGCCTTACTGATCTCTACTACAGTTAATAGCTTCGTTGTTCTTCGAACTTATTATATCGGTATCTGGCCTGGTTGCCACTATATGAATAGCTGAATGGGATAAGCTTGAGTATTGATAATGATAATCCAAAATCTTTCTCTTCAGGGTTCTTCTCAATTCTGAACGCTGCAGCTCGTGACACGTCACAGGTACCACTGTTCCCTAGTGCCGTATAAAAACTCTAGGATTAATCAAAATATAAAACGAGTGAAGAACGCTTAGGCACTATAGATCCTTTCACCAATAAGTTAGACTCATCTGCAACCGAGTCTATAGTACTACATAATTTTTCACCTACTATTTCAATCCATCCTAGCACAACAATGTGGTCGAGTAGTACATTTAACATATCCAGAACTGAGGTTCGAATCTTCCTTCAATGATACGGTTCGGTTGGTTTGATAATTTTGCTGATAGGCTAAAGTGAAGAGATCTGGCTAACGTGATCGAATTCTAAGGATTGTTAACTAGATACGGAAGATTTGCACATTTAACACAGAGAATGGATTTAAATCCCTTGTCCAAAATGGTCAATGTGTCAGTGTATGATTCGGGTTCGTAACAAGGAAATCCTTTTGCTCTACACGAGGAATTTGATTTATGATGATCTGAATCAATCGTCGATATTGTACAGAGAAACTGAAACAGTCGGCAGAGAATGAAATGGTTCAAATGGAAATTCAAAGATTAGTTGCGGTAAGGTATCTTAATACTCCTATTTCAACAAAACTGGGAGGATCTGAACTTAATTGGAATTTAGCTGATAAGACTCCGAAAGATTAAACAACACAATTGAATTATTGATGGGTCGTTCAGGTGCACGAAGACTTGTATGATTAACTGATACTGACACTGAATAGAATAGTTTGACGGGTGCATAACTATTGATGCTGATTAAAAGATCGATAAGATATGTGAGAGCTCGAACTGAATTTATACGTGTCCCCTCCAGATAAACTGGATTCCACGGGTTTTATTTAGTTACTAACAACATAACTGAAAAGGCCGAAAAGATTAAACAAGATTACTTATAAGCGAAGTCTCACAATGTCAGTTTAACTGACCGATGTCGAGGAATTTGGAATGTTTACCTCTCAACTTACTCCGGTGATAATTACGACTGACAGATGATAGGGCACGAGAAGGAATTATCTGCCTGGGACATAATTCAGATTAGTTAGAGAGTGAATCCGTTCCATGTTCCCATGTCTAATGGATACCCAAACCAACATATTTTGGTTCGATGAACTTAGCTTCTTAAGGGTCCGAAGGAATGGTTAGGAATTGGAATTTGAGCCCCGCTGGAAATCGGCTCAATTCAGTTTATTGACGGACATTCTTAATGAAGGTTGACTAACTCTGACAGATTCCTAACTCGAAGGTCTGACAGGTACAAGTGTCGAGGGGTTGGTAAAGGATAAATTCAACTTAGTTATTTTAGATGCGAAATAACTACATAGGTACTCAACGCTTGATCTCGGGGGCTGAAGGCGTTTGACGATAACTTCTGATTTGCTAATTTGATCGAGGCTTGAATGCCAGTGATTCGGTACTAAGGCTGATCTCAAAGAGATTGACTGTTCTGCTGTAACGAGCTCCTATTGATAATGTACTAGGTGATAAGATAACGGGTTGGCGACTAAGGAAATTAATAATACCGGTGGTTCAACTTAATTCTCTCACAAGGTATCTACCTAAGCCACGACACTAAGCTGCTAATGTAGGAGATGTTTGATAGTGTTAAGTAGGCTACCTGGTAACTAAGTATGGTCAAGAGATGTTTCTACTTGTCATTCCGGGTGAGGTTATGTTCCAAGTGGTTTGGTGTGATCTCTAATATAACGTGTTAAGTTGAGACTATCTCGCTGGACTTATATTAATTCCCTAAGTAGTAACATGATAGGCTGGAAAGTAAGAGAGTACTAATATCTAGGTGGTTCAATTTGACTATTTTCCTATATACTTGGTTTGGTAGTTTATGGCACTAAGTTACTAGCTCAAGATAATGGAATAACTACACCTAATAAGTCTATATGGGTAATCAGTTTATAAGGTGGCATTCCTAACTGTTACATCTGATAATGCTCACCCTCTAGTGGTAAGGTACAACTATTGGTTGCTACTTACAAGGGCTAATTCGGTTGATTCTTGTTTCTACTGCTCACGAATGATGCCTTATGGATTAAGTCAGGTATCTAAATAGTGTTGTTAAGTGATTCCTAATTGTTCCTCTAATCAGGGTTGATCTCAAATGGTTTGCTGAGTTAATTGACCTAGGTTGGTATCGCTAAAAGGAAATTCTATTTGTTATGCTAAATGGATCCTGGCCTCTAGCGGTATGGTAGGAATACGAGTTATGATGTGAACAGCTGACATATTCTTAGGGAGGCATTAAGAGTTGGCTTTCTATATGATAATCTATTGGGAAGTTCTCAGATGAGTGTTGTTATGGGTGAATATTCCAACTTGGTTTCTCTAGTATGGTATTGAACAGATCTAACATCACTGGTGAATCTCACAGTTGACAGGTAAAGTTAAGTATTTAGGGAGAGTTCTGATTTACTGAAGGTTGAATCTTATTTGGCTTACGTGTTTCTTGTAAACATGTTCACCAAAAGGTATGGTTACTCTCAAGTTCGGGGAATTTACCTGACACACGGTGTCAGTTGGATACTATAATGACCTACACACCTACGTTCTTCCATGAACAATTCTACTTCGAGCGATTAGTCCTTCCATCAATTGTTCTTACCCTCTACAATCTTAAAACTGCTTCCTTACTATTTCCAGAATTTCCTACAGCTGTTGGTTTCTATCCATATAATCCATCTTAACTCTTTGTATACTCGGTGGCATTGCACCACTTACTTCTGTATTTCAAACTACTTCAGCTTTAACATCCGGTTAAAGAGAACTTCTCGCCAACGGCTACTCCTAACTTTGCACTTCCACTACGATCTTCTTACTTGACCACCTTGGTCCACTTCGGCTCTCAACCGTAATACCCTGCCTACCATGCACAATACTGAGTTGTACGGGCTCAGCATGCGATGGTTTCAGCGTAAACAGTTCAGACTCCAAAGGGTCCGTACTACTTAGGAAGGAATTGTAATGACTCATGGCAAGGTCCGATACTGGATCGACCTGCTCTGATACCAATTGTAACGCCCCAACTAAAATATCTAGAATATTTAGTCGGAACATTAATAACTGGAATATGAGTACATTAATTAAAAGAAATATAGCTGAATAATACATTATCATTAAGATAATAATGAGTATTCGATACAGACAGCGGAAAAGAGACTACATCAGAGCAACAAGCTAAATAAAAACAAGAAAGAAGACTAAGTCTTCTAAGCTGACAATCCAAGCACAGCTCCAATCGTCAGATCCATCCTGGTCCTTGCTCCGAAATAACCTGTTTACCTAAAAAAAATAATTGGAGTGGGATGAGACTACTAAGTCTCACTGGGTCCTACTACCCTCCTAATGGCTACTAAGCCGGGGCACCTAATCAGTCATAACATATTTTAATTCTTAACATAATATCATAAGCATAATTAAATAAAGGTGTATCACAAAGTTAGTCTTGTTGATTTTAACTGCAAGGCACTCTGAGGTGAGCATATCTCAGAGGTCTGCCTTGTCCGCGAACAGAAAGCGTTCCGGCATACAGCTCACAAAGTTTTTCTGGTGGAGTATCTAAAACTAATTCCACAAGTGATATTTTAATCACACATAATTGACTGATTCTAAATTTTATCATACTACCATAATTTTTCCAAAGCTCGGGGAGCATACAATAATTTCTAATATCCTAAGTTATACCCTAGGATTGCACCGTGATAACAAACAATTCGTAATTTATATAAATTCTATTGTTACAAAATATTAATTCAATTCGAGGATATAAAACGAGTGTGTATAGTTTTTGAAAATGTTTGTAAAAATAAGACTAATATACTAACCTAGCCCAAAGAGCACTCCAACAAACCCAAGCAAGAAACAAAGTCAGTTCTGAGTATGTTCGCCGAGCGAGCTATCACTCGCCGGGCCAGCAAAGGCTCGCCGGACCATTCATACTTTGCCCAGAAATTGTTCACTCGCTAGAAGGCTCGCCGGGTGAGAACTGCGTATTTCAGCCTCTGTTTTGCAGAAAAACACATTTTTCGAATCAAACACCTACAATCCTCAAATTAAATCATCATAACAATATTATGGATATAATTTACGACTGTTTGGAGGAGAAATTGGGAGTTATTTCTCCTCACACATAATTTTCCCTAAAAATCCTATGTTTGCATGCAAAGTTTGATTTGGGGAAACTAGCTACACTAGCCTAAAGAACCCACCTGAAATAAATTGCAGTACCGAGTTGCTCCACACGCTTAACTACCATCCAATCATGCCGCTCGAATACGCTAACCCGCGATAGGTTTTCCTGCATGATTCAGCTACTGACTTCAAACTTTAAAAACACCTACAGACCTCATCCCTTATCGAAAATTCACAAAACTGACACCATAACGACCGCAATCGAGTTAGCTATTCATAGAAATAAACGGCATCTGAAACCGAGCTATAGAGAGGGCACAATTAACCTTTAAGTGCAGCACTGTCCAAACACGTTTTCTGCAGAAATCCTGTTTCTAACTTTGAACTTCAAACGCGTCTCCAGAACTCATTACTGCGTTAAAATTCACCAAATTGGTCTCCAAATGACCGGAATTGAGTTAGCTAACTATACCAAAAAGAATCGTTTGAAACGGAGTTGTGAGGAGAGAGTAGTTACCGTTTTAGTGACGGGCTGTCTTGAAACACGGGTTTCACACTCCAAAATCACCAACCAACTCTACAAGCTTCATGCCACCGATAAAAAATGGAACATCACCACACCTTATTTTAATCATCAACCTCCATAAGTCTAACCCACCACCAAGGCCATGCATGCTACCATCCATTCCTAAGACTAAAAGAAAATTGGAAGTTTAATCTCATGCTCTAACCCATTGGGTCAAACAGAGAGAAAGAGGGGAAAAGTTAAGTTATTGTTCTTATCTTAGTTCACAATATTCCAAAGCTTAAATCTAAAGAGGAATCTCATGCATGCATGACTTGGAATGGATAGATTGTGAGAGATTAGAGAGATGGATTTTTCTTCAAAATGGTGTTTGGTCATTGTAGTAGGGAGATGAAAATGAATGAAAGTGACTCATTGTGGGATTGGTTAAGATGGAGAGCCATGTGGGTATTGGTTTCAATAAAAGCCATGAGAGGAATTGAGATTTTGAAATTATGGGTGGTTGAAGAGAGAGTGGACGAGAGCTTTTGAGAGGAAGGGAGAGGTATAATTTCACTTCTGACTTTTCCTCCTTTGATTTACATGTTTATAGTCCCCTTTCACCAACTCAATTAAATGGTCTTACACCTTCCCATTAATTACATGTTTGCCATTCTTTCTTATTTCTTACAAAGTACACCATTATCTTCTAATTAATTTTTCATTTATTAATTAAAGTTGGGATGTTACAATAATTGTCTGTTTGCTTATAGAAACACAATTGAATTAATTGTCTAACATTATCATTCATCAATTCAATCCCAATACAAAATATTCAAAAATAAAATAAAATCAATTACAATACAAATTCTTTTTTGTTACTAAACTTTCTCAATTCACCGTTCGAAACAACTTTGAAATATACAATGCCATTATTTTTTATCAATAATAACTTATAATGTTGATTAATAAAAATTTATCAGAAATGAAAATTGTCAGCTCCCCGTAATTAAAATTTATTCTCTCTCTCTCTCTCTCTCTCTCTCTCTCTCTCTCTCTCTCTCTCTCTCTCTCTCTCTTATGTCGAATTAGAATGCATGCTATTCGTCCTCATGAGTCTAGCTCAATCGATGAAGGGCATTGCACATTTGTGCAGTGACCGAGGTTCGAACCCGGTATGCTCACTTATGCCTGCAATTCTCTCTCATCCTTCTCACATCCTCCCTCATTCCTCTCATCAATGTCATCATGAATTAGTATGTTGCTAATGGATGAAGGCACGTGGCCAATGAAAAGCTTCAAATTGGAATGATCACAATAGTAGCAAAGGACATATTATAATAATTTCAACTAAGATCCGCAATCAAATTCTTTCCGATTGTATTAATTTTTCCTAACTGTCAACGAACATATGCAACTAATAATAACATAAAATGTCGTATAATAATTGTGTGTTTGCTTGTAGAAACATAATTGAATTAATTGTCTAACATTATCATTCATCAATTCAATCCCAATACAAAATATTCAAAAATAAAATAAAATCAATTACAATACAAATTCTTTTTTGTTACTAAACTTTCTCAATTCACCGTTCGAAACAACTTTGAAATATACAATGCCATTATTTTTTATCAATAATAACTTATAATGTTGATTAATAAAAATTTATCAGAAATGAAAATTGTCAGCTCCCCGTAATTAAAATTTATTCTCTCTCTCTCTCTCTCTCTCTCTCTCTCTCTCTCTCTCTCTCTCTCTCTCTCTCTCTCTCTCTCTCTCTCTCTCTCTCTTATGTCGAATTAGAATGCATGCTATTCGTCCTCATGAGTCTAGCTCAATCGATGAAGGGCATTGCACATTTGTGCAGTGACCGAGGTTCGAACCCGGTATGCTCACTTATGCCTGCAATTCTCTCTCATCCTTCTCACATCCTCCCTCATTCCTCTCATCAATGCCATCATGAATTAATATGTTGCTAATGGATGAAGGCACGTGGCCAATGAAAAGCTTCAAATAGGAATGATCACAATAGTAGCAAAGGACACATTATAATAATTTCAACTAAAATCCGCAATCAAATTCTTCCCAATTGTATTAATTTTTCCTAACTGTCAACGAACATAAGCAACTAATAATAACATAAAATGTCATACAATAATTGTGTGTTTGCTTATAGAAATATAATTGATTTAATTGTCTAACATTATCATTCATCAACTTAATCCCAATACAAAATATTCAAAAATAAAATAAAATCAATTACAATACAAATTCTTTTTTGTTACTAAGCTTTCTCAACAACTTTGAAATATACAATGCCATTATTTTTTATCGGTAATAACTTATAATGTTGATTTTAAAAAATTTATCAGAAATAAAAATTGTCAGCTCCCCGTGATTTCAATTTATTCTCTTTCTTATGTCTGATTAGAATGCATGCTATTCGTCCTTATGAATCTGGCTCAATCGATAAAGGACATTGCACATTTGTGCAGTGACCGATGTTCGAACCCGGTATGCTCACTTATGCCTGCAATTCTCTCTCATCCTTCTCACATTCTCCCTCATTCCTCTCATCAATGCTATCATGAATTAGTATGTTGCTAATGGATGAAGGCACGTGGTCAATGAAAAGCTTCAAATAGGAATGATCACAATAGTAGCAAAGGACACATTATAATAATTTCAACTAAAATCCGCAATCAAATTCTTTCCGATTGTATTAATTTTTTCTAACTGTCAACGAACATAAGCATTGTAACATCCCCAAATTTCTAAATTGCCTAATTAATTTTTAATTAGAATAAATCTATTTAAATTGAATTTAATTAGGGGTGGTTAATTAACTAATTCATGGGACTTGAGTGTATTATGTGTTTGGTTAGCATCTTAACTCTACTCATGTAATTAATTAATTAACACAAAGATTTGAATTTTTCCCTCTTGTGACTCACCTCCATGACTCACACTAACTCACCACCTCAAGCCTACACCTCATGCTAAGTTTGAGTCATACTTCCACCCAAGTAACTACAACTCCTAACCCATGCATGTGAGACTACCTCATTCCACTTTTCTATGTTCAGCAAAAATCTGAGAAAGCTCTAAACTCTCTCCCTCCCTTGTTCCCACGCCTACACACACAACAACACATGAAAACTCCAAAATCCTCCATTGTTCACAAACTCAAGTTTTTGGTATTTTCTCACTATCACAAGCCCTTGCTCAGCCCAAATGCAGAGATTCTCACTGCACCACCTCAGAGCAGGAATCTCTGATAATCATATTCCCAACTCATCACAAGTTCACTAAACAACAACACCTTTCATCACACCATTTCTTCCACCAATAAACTTACATGCAAACTGTGTAACTGAGCCTTCCCTCTACTGTTTAACCTCAGAAATCATACTATAAATACATACCCAAATCAGCTGTTTAAACCATCAACTCATCATCAATTTCGTAGAGTATTTAGAAGGGTTTCCAAAGAGTCAAAGTTCAAATTCTTGGTCTGGGGTTCGTGGGGCTTGCTGGGAGTTGCAGTAGCTGTTGTAGAGCTTAGAACAAGGGTTAAAGCTTCAATTAACAGGTGGGTTCTTAGGCTAGTTTAGCTAGTTTTTCCCAATTTATGAAAATGCATGCAACTTAGGAATTCATAGGTAATAACTGTATGTGTGAAATTAGCTCCCAAATTTCATGCTATTCTGTTCTATATCACTTAATTTATGTTTCTGCACTGTCTTACATGAGGATTGTAGGTGTGGTTTATAAAATTTAATGATTTTCGCAAAACAGAGACAATTCTGCATGAACTCGCCATAGCGAGTTGCTAGCGAGCCTCCAGGTTCTGGGCTGAAGAACTTCGCCATGGCGAGCACCTGCTCGCCTAGCGAGTTGTTTAGGCCAGTACCCGTAAGTTCGCCATGGCGAGCTTGGTAACTCGCCGTAGCGAGCAAGCCCAGAAATGACTCCTTTTTCTTATTTTCAAAGATAAATGGAACACTCGTTTTATATCCTCGTTAAAGATTGATATTCTGCAGAAACGTATATAAATTGATGTTAAACAGAAGGTCAATTACAGTTGAACTCTTAGGGAAAGAACTTAAGAAATTTAGAAGTTTGTATGCGCCCCGGGTTTGGGAATTTATTGGTAGCATGTTAAGAACTTAGTGATCAGTCGATTAATTACATGAACATGTTATCAGTGTGGACTTCGTTTTAGATGTTCCATTAGAAAATTTATGTGAGCTTTATGCCGGAGCGCTTTCTGCTCGCGGATAAGGCGAACCCCTGAGACGTGCTCACCTTAGAGGGTTTGCGGTTTAAAATGAACAAGATAAACTTTGTGTTACACCTTTACATTATTGCTTATGATAATTATGCTATGGATATAGATTATGATATGACTGATTAGGAGCCCCGGCTTTATAGCCTAGGAGGGTAGTAGAATTCACTGGGACGAAGTGACTGTCTCACCCCACTCCCTATTTGAAATAGGAAAACAGGTTGATTAGGTAAGCTGTGTTGTGGAGTAGCTGCTGCTGTTTGGAGGATTGCATTTTAGATTTCTTGCTTCCTTATCATCTAGTCGTGTTATCATTGTTTCCGCTGTTGATTTTCTGTACTCTCGATGTATTTGGCACCTGCCTGTGCAATAAACTTTGTTGTAATAATAATGAATTCCGTTACCAATAATAATATTCCAAGATTATTCTAGATTTATCTATGGGGTGTTATAATTGGTATCAGAGCAGGTCGATTCAAATCTTGCGTGAGTTCATTAGTATTACCATTCCAATCCCAGTAGTTGTCTAGTTTCCCTACATACGTTCTAGGTGTCATGTCACTTTAGGCCTAGCTAACTTGATTTATATTGGCAGTTAGAGCGAAATGTCTGGACCGAGACGAGGACCTGGAAGGCCACCAAGAAGGCATGATAGTGATGAGGAACCAGAAGTGTTCGGAGATCCTAACGCCAACATGTGGGCAGAGATGATGCATCAGCATCAGTAGTTTCAAGCCCAACAAGCGCAACAGCATCAGGAGTTTATGGCCATGTTTCAGCAGCACATGAATGCTCCCCCTCCTCAGAACTTGGGGTCGAGCGCTGCCTTCCGAGAGTTTTGTAGGATGAGCCCTCCAGAGTTCTATGGTGAATATAACCCCGCTAAAGCTAGGGAATGGTTGCAAAGGATGACTGGCATTCTGGACTCCATGATTTGCTCAGAGACAGATAAAGTAACCTTCGTCTCCCGCTTCTTCAGGGGTGACGCTTGCAATTGGTGGGAAAGTACCAAGCATTACATGGAAGCCAGCCAGATGGAGATTAACTGGCAGAACTTCAGGCGTCTCTTTATTGGCCATTATATTCCTGAGAGCTACCAATTCCAGATGGAACGGGAGCTAACCGAGTTGAAGCAAAGTAGTCTGACGATAGCTGAGTATACCATGAAGTTCAACGAGTTGGTCCGGTATGTTGCTGATGGTGACGATGCCCCTACTGAAGCTTGGAAAATGAAGAAGTACAGAATAGGGCTTCGGGCGGATATAGCTCACGACGTGTCAATGCAGCAGATCACTAGCTTTGGTGATCTAGTGCAGAAGAGCTATCACGCCGAAGCTGGTCTCGGCAACATCCACAAGGAGAAGAATGAGGTGAATCAGAAGAAGAAGGGTTTGTTTGGTAAGTTTGGTTTGAACTTGAAGTCTAAAGGTAACTCCAGCATGGGCAAGCAGAGTCACTCTCAACGCTCGCCCAAGAACTATTCAGACTGTGGATATCCTCACAGCGGCGAATGCATGAAAGGCAAGAATATGTGGTATTACTGCAAGCAACCTGGTCACTTCAGGAACGAGTGCCCGAAGTTGAAAAAGCACGGGGAAGCCAGTGGATCTGCAAAGAATAAAGGTCGGGTATATTCTTTAGACTGCAATGAAATAAGATCTAATAATGCTTTAATTATGGATGTATGTTTGTTAGGACAGTCTAAGGTCTTAGTACTATTTGATTGTGGAGCCACCAACTCTTTTATAGCCGTAGACTGTGTCATGCGGTTAGGAATTCCTTCTGTTCCCTTCGTACCTCCAATGTCTGTCGCTGTCGCTACTGGCGGCAGAGTCACTTCAAAGAAAGTCTGTCAGAATTGTCCCATCTTAGTTGGAAGTAAAGTCTACCACATTGATTTAATCTGTCTACCTCTAAAGGACTTTGATGTCGTTCTTGGCATGGATTGGCTCTCAGCCAATACCGTGTACATCGGTTGTGCGGAAAAGAATTTGTTCATTCCTTCAGAAACTTCTGCAGAAAGTAGAGCCTTATCTGCTTTATTGCAAAACACTCACCAGATGATCCAGTATTTAGGTGCCAGCAGCAAGTGTTTCAGTGTCTTGTTCACTATTGATCTTGAGTCTAGTTTGAGTCCTAGCGACATCCCTATAGTTAGCAAGTATCTAGATGTTTTTCCTGATGATATTATGAGTCTTCCTCCCGAGCGTGAAATAGAGTTCTCTATAGATCTTGTTCCGGGTTCACAGCCCATTTCAGTTGCTCCTTATAGAATGTCTCCATTAGAACTCCATGAACTTAAGACCCAACTGGAGGAATTATTTCAGAAGCATTTCATTCGGCCTAGTGTCTCTCCTTGGGGAGCACCTGTTCTACTTGTCAAGAAGAAAGATGGTACTATGCACTTATGCATTGATTATCGTCAGCTTAACAAAGTGACTATCAAAAACAAGTATCCGCTACCTCGGATTGAAGATCTCTTAGATCAACTCAGGGGTGCCACTGTCTTTTCGAAGATTGACCTTCGTTCCGGTTACCATCAGATCAGAATCAAATCCTCAGACGTGTCTAAGATGGCATTCAGGACGCGTTATGGGCATTACGAATTCCTAGTGATGCCCTTTGGATTGACTAATGCTCCTGCTGTGTTTATGGACTACATGAACAGGATTTTCCAACCCTACCTCGACAAATTTGTTGTCATCTTCATAGATGATATCTTAATATATTCTCGCAATCAAGAGGATCATGCTGAGCATCTCAGAATTGTTTTGGAAGTTCTGAGAGAGAAGAAGTTGTATGCCAAGTTCAGTAAGTGTGAATTCTGGCTCTCAGAAATTAAATTTCTGGGACATGTCATTTCCCAAGGCGGTGTGTCTGTTGATCCATCCAAAGTAGAAGCAGTTCTTAATTGGGAAAGACCCAACAATGTATCAGAAGTCAGAAGTTTCCTGGGATTAGCAGGTTATTACCGGAGATTCATTCTTGGATTTTCAGAAATCGCCTTACCTTTGACCCGATTGACCAGGAAAGGTACTCCTTTTGTTTGGGATGCTGATTGTGAAGTGAGTTTCAGGACGTTGAAAGAAAAGCTGACCAGTGCTCCAGTATTGGTCATTCCTGATCCTAATCGGAAGTACGTGGTGTATTGCGATGCATCACATAAAGGTCTTGGTTGTGTTCTAATGCAAGATGGAGCTGTGGTAGCATATGCCTCGCGGCAATTGAAACCACACGAGCAAAATTATCCAACCCATGATCTGGAATTAGCAGCAATTATTTTCGCTCTAAAGATTTGGAGGCATCACTTGTATGGTGTTCAATTTGATCTTTTTAGCGACCATAAGAGTCTGAAATACCTGTTTGATCAGAAGGACCTGAATATGAGGCAGCGTAGGTGGATGGAATATTTGAAGGACTTCGATTTCAATCTCAACTAACATCCTGGCAAAGTGAATGTTGTGGCAGACGCTTTGAGCAGGAAAGCCTTATATGCTTCCGAACTCTTAATGCAGCAGTGTGGATTGTATGAGAAGTTCAGAGACTTGAATCTGAATGTGGTGTACAGAAAGAGCGACATTAGGATCAACCGTATGGAGTTGTCATGCGATCTGCGCTCGAGGATAGTGCAGGCGCAACGAAGCGATATGGACCTTCAAAGGAGATTGAATAACCCAGAATTCTCAATTGCACCCGATGGTGCTATGTTGTATGAAGGGAGATTGTGTGTACCAAATGACAATGAACTGAAAAGGCTGATTCTTGACGAGGCACACAAAAGTGGATTCTCAATTCATCCAGGATCCACCAAAATGTACCACGACCTGAAACAGAACTACTGGTGGCCGAACATGAAGGCAGAAATCGCTGATTTTGTGTCTAGATGTTTGGTTTGTCAACAAGTGAAGATTAAACACCAGAAACCTGGAGGTCCGTTGCAACCGTTAGAAATTCCAGAGTGGAAGTGGGAACACATCACTATGGATTTCGTTGGAGGTTTACCCCGAAACTAGAAGGGCCAAGATTCAATCTGGGTAGTTGTGGATAGATTGACCAAATCAGCTCACTTCATTCCTGTGAAATCTACCTATAAGGCCACACAGTATGCAGCTATTTTTATAGAACATATTGTGAGGTTGCATGGTGTACCCCTCAGCATCGTTTCAGATCGTGACCCAATCTTTACTTCTAGGTTTTGGAAAGCCTTCCAGCATGCGATGGGTACTCGGTTGAGAATGAGTACATCGCATCATCCTCAGACAGATGGACAGTCTGAAAGAACTATTCAAACTCTTGAAGATATGCTTCGTGCATGTGTTTTGGAAGATGGCGGTAGTTGGAGCAACTACTTGCACTTGATTGAATTCTCTTATAATAACAGTTACCATTCCAGTATCGGGATGGCACCGTTTGAAGCTCTGTACGGGAGAAAGTGTAGAACTCCGTTGTGTTGGACCGAAGTTGGTGATCGCGGATTGCTTGGACCCGACCTGATACAAGAGACAACTTTAAAGGTTAAGTCAATCCGTGAAAAGATAAAGGTCGCGCAGAGTCGGCAAAAGAGTTATGCTGACAGGAAAGGAGACCTTTGGAATTTGATGAAGGTGATCATGTTGTTAGCCTGTATTTTCGACAGGCATTAATGAATTGGAGTGAGAAGATGAATTCTCATTTAATGTACATTATTGTATTTTAATATTCTCTTGGAAATTGGTTGATTAATGAAACAAGAGAAGATTAAGGCATTCTACGTCGAAGGCCTGTTAGTATGTAAAGTTCGCTGTCGAGTCTGAAATGCTGTCGAATTCGACAGGAACCTATTTTAATAAGTACATGATTGATTGCTTCGACATTGCTGTGTGTTTGTCGAATAATATATATATATATATATATATATATATATATATATATATATATATATATATGTGTGTGTTTGCTTGTATAACGTATTGTGCAGTACGGAGAAAGCATACTCTGGACTTAGCAAAATATTCAAAGTGGATAATGTTCGAAAGCCTCGCCAGGTGTCCAAGAAATTCAAATGGTCGAAGACACGTGGAGTTTAGTTAGACGTTATGTAGGTTTTTGACGGTTATTTTAGTTTGTCTATAAATATTAGTTTCTCATATGAGAAACGGGTTCACAATTCTCATGCAAATTCCTGACAAACTCAGAGTACCCATGTCAACGAGCGAAATGAGTGCAAAATGGAATATGTACGAATCTGTGTACCAACCCTTTGTAAACGTTTTACAATTATGAATGCAATTTATATTTTCAAGTATTGATTACTTGCCTTTCCATTTAAAGTTTCTGCCTTTTAAAAACCTTTCTGCAATTTATTTCATTGCACGTTTAAACCTTTTCTGCAATTTATTTGTTGCATGCTTTTACTTTTCAAAGTTCTTCTTTAAACTTTATCTGCAATTCATTTACAAGTTTTCTGCAAATTTAACTTTGAAAGCATTTTACTTTAAGCAAACCCATTCGACCAAGTCGAGTGATTTTACTGTTTTTATTCAACTTATCCGATTTAACCCAGAAAATATGAAAATGTTTTCGTCAATTCTGCACAATTGAATATGTCCCAGGATTTACTAGTTGATCCTTCTTGTAATAATTAAACTAGCGGTTGTTTGCTAAAAATCGGGGTAAACAAATTGGCACGCCCAGTGGGACCATTTGGATAGTGTGTTTTTATTTAATTTTTTTTTGAAACTTTTTGCAAAATTGTTGTTTGGTGTTGAAATTTAATTGTGTGTGTATCTTTATATGCATTTGAGGAGTGGTAAATCTCTCCCAGAATTCTCACAAATACCAACTCGTCCTCGTACTAGAATGGTGAGACCACCAAACAATTCTTCTAATAATAACAATAATAATGGATAAGAAACGAATCTGAATCCAAATCCCCAGAATGTGACAGGGCAACCTAGTCAGCCAGCATCTGGCGTTTCTAACGCCAATTCTACTGGTGGGCCAACAGGTCCTGCATTAAATTCTACAACTTCTGAAAGTATCCCAAATAATAATAATAATAATAATAATAATAATAATAATAATAATAATAATAATAATGGCGGAAGTTCGAACCCTGCAATGAATTCTAGTACCATTGGTGCGAACGCCAGTGGATCAACAATGCCTGCCGTTACTTCAAGTATGACAGGAGGATTTCCTCCTCCAAATCCTAATGGTGCAGCAATGACACAATTAAACATGTCATCTATGCCAACAAACGTATCACACACACATGGATACACAGACGGTAGCCAAGTTGCTGGAACACCGTCAAGACCCCCATGGTTGCCTAGAAACCCACAATTTGGGATGCCAACAACAACGATGGCAAACCTGTACAATTGGCCTTCAATAGAAAGTTCTCCCTCGTCTTCTGCGATGGGAAATAGGGGAAATTCGCTTAACTTGACAAATAATTCTATGGCAGTACTAAGGCAACAAATGGATGAGAGCAACCATGATATGGTGAATGCGTTGACCCAACAGATTGGCACAATCTTTAACCCTATGTTACAAACAACCAATGATAGTTACTTGCTATTAGCCAATCAAATGGGAAGAATGGCAGACTTTTTTGGAGCCCCTGATGCTCCAAATAACCAAAGGGTTCCTCGTGCAAACCCAGAAATTCAACCAGAAGTTCAAGCCCAACCACTACGCATTGAAGGAGAACAACCAGAACAAGGAGTGGTGTTGATTAATAGAAACCAAAATGCTGATAATGTTCTTAGGAACGTTCGACAAGATAACATAGCAGGGTAGAATAACTTGGCCAACTTAGTAGAAAATATATTGGCCCAAAATGGTTTGAATATAAGATTGCATAGGCCAAATTTCGTGTCACCATTGTCTGAGCACGTTTTGCAGGCAGAACTGCCAAGGGGATGGAAAATTCCCAAATTTACAAAATTTGCTGGTGATACAAATGAGTCTACGGTCGAACACATTGCCAGATATATGGCAGAAGCAGGGAATTTAGCAAATAATGAGGATTTAAGAATGAAATTCTTCCCCAATTCCCTCACGAAAAATGCTTTTACGTGGTTTACCACGCTTCCCCCTCATTCAATTCATAATTGGACTCAGTTAGAAAGGCTATTACATGAACAATTTTATATGGGACAATCTAGGATTAGCCTCAAAGAATTAGCCAGTATGAAACGTAAAACTTCAGAGGCCACTGATGACTATCTGAATAGATTTCGCCTCCTTAAGGCAAGGTGCTTTACTCAAGTGCCTGAACATGAATTGGTTGAGATGGCTGCTGGTGGCCTTGACTATTTCATTAGGAAGAAGTTAGATACTCAACATTTAAGAGATATGGCCCAGTTAGCAGATCGTGTTCGACAGGTCGAACGCCTCAGGGCTGAAAAAGTCAGAAATTCTAAATTCCATAAAAAAGAAAAAGCGGCGTATATAGAAACTTATGAAAGTGAAAATGAGTTCGACGATGGTCAGGATTACATGGAAAATAATGAGGTTAATATTGCTGAATTGAAGCCAGGACCTCCCTATACTTGTAAAATGTTAAAACCATCAAATGGAAATAATCCTGTCGAACCAAAAAATGATAGATTTGTTTCTAAGACATATATGTTCGACATTACTAAATGTGATGAAATTTTTGACTTATTGGTTACTGATGGCCAAATAATTGTACCAAAGGGTTTAAAAGTTCCACCTTTGGAACAACGTAAGAAAAGAGGTTTTTGTAAATACCATAATTTTTTGGGTCATAAAACCTCACAATGTGTTCTTTTCAGGGATCTGGTCCAGAAGGCCCTGCAGGAAGGAAGACTCAAATTTGGTGAAAAGCCAAAATCCAAACAGCAGGTGGACGAGAATCCATTACAGATTGCTGATGCTGCCTACACAGAGCCATTTGAGTGCTTGATGTTAGAAGCATTGAACCTCACTGAAGGGGGGCAATTGGTTTCCATTCCTGAGGAAGAATACGAAAACAAAGTGGAAGAGGTGTATCCACAAGCTGGAGAGAAGTTGCTAGATTTCCTTCAACGCTGCAAAGAGAATGATGGCGAAGCTACATTATGTCCTCATTGTAGTGCCATGTTCGACAAAAAGGCTGCTGCCGGCCTCACCAAATTTTTGCCTCATAGTCAGGGCAGAAACAATTGGCCAAGCCAAAGGCCAACTTATTCCAACATTCTGAATAGCCAACAGGCACCTGTGCATCAAAGGTTGGGACCACAGAAATCATTCTTCCCCTTAAACAGGACACCTGTCAATCAGTGGGTTCATGGGAGAAACATGGTCTCTGGCCAAAGGAATTTTGAAAAAGGAAGTTCCAGTAACTCTAATCCCAAGAAAGATTCTGAATCAAGGAAGTATGATTACAGGAATAACTACAAAGGGAAGAACCCCATGACAAGATCTCAATGGCGTAGATATCAACGCCAGAAAAAGTTGGCTGCTCAAAATTCCCAGATTACTACTGATGGTAAGGGAAAGAAGCCTATGGAATTGGCTAAGAAGCCAATGAGCGAAAGGCTAGTTGAACCAAAAATAGAGTCTTCAGTTGCTGATGATGTCGAAGACGAACACATGGAAGCTGATGATTTTCTGGATTCTGAACCTGATCTCGACATAATAGTGAATGTCGTGTCAATTCTTCCAAGAGAGTTCGACGTCTGTTCTGAAATAACAGATGAAGAAGAAGAATCTGGAATGCAAATGGCCCTTCACAGGCCAGTCTGTTACTATATAATGAGCAATGATACTTTGGAAGACCAAATGGCTACATTTGAAAGGCCAGATGAAGGCATGAAAAGTCACTTGAAGCCTCTCTTCCTACAGGCTAAGGTGAATGATGTAGGAATCAACAAAGTGTTGATTGATGGTGGTGCTGCTGTCAACTTAATGCCAGAATTTCTTTTGAAGAAGATTGGCAAGTCCTTGGTGGATCTTCATCCTCACAACATTGTTCTGTCAAACTATGAGGGTGAAACTGGTTTGTCATTAGGAGCAATCCAGGTGGATGTGGTTGTTGGAAGTACTATAAGGCCAACCTTATTTTTGGTTGTGGCCTCTAAGGCAAACTACAATCTGCTCCTAGGACGAGAGTGGATTCATGGCGTGGGGGCAGTCCCATCTACCTTGCACCAACGCCTGATTATCTTGCGAGATGATGGTATTGTTGAAAATGTGGAAGCAGACCAAAGCTACTTCAAAACTGAAGTTCATCATCTTACAAAGCACTCATTCGACAAGAAATTGGCGACTATTTCGCCATGCACTGAAAGGGATTTTGCATATCGTTCAGTGAGAAATGTTCACCATTCAATCAAGTTGGACCCCACACATGGTTTTCTGTGGGAAAGAGAAGATGGAGACATTGAATATGGCGAATATAAAGGTCAGAACTACCCAACTGGGTGGGATATCAATGAAGATTACTATGTCTGAGTCCCAAACTTAGGCAAAGATTTCGGCCTATATGGTTGAAAATAGAATCAAATTGGCTTTGGAAGCCAATTCATTGTCAGAAAATATGGCTGTTGCAGCCAATGATATAAAATTTGGCAAACACAAGCCAGAGATGCAAAAGCTGGATTGCATCTATGATGAAGAACCCCTAGGATTTGAAAAAGATCCAATCAGTCAAAGTCACAAGATGCAAGCACAGGATCCTTTGCAAGAAATTGACCTTGGAGATGGTCTGACGAAAAGACCAACATACATCAGTGCAAACATTCCTCCTGATCTGAAGGCAAAAGTGGTGCAACTCCTGATGGAATTCAAAGATTGTTTTGCTTGGGATTACAACGAAATGCCAGGTTTGAGCAGAAAGTTGGTGGAACATGAACTACCAGTTCGACCAGATAAAAAGCCAGTGAAACAATTACCTAGGAGATTCGCACCAGAAATCATGTCGAAGATCAAAGAAGAAATTGAAAGGCTGCTGAGGAGCAAATTTATCAGAACTGCAAGGTATGTCGAATGGTTAGCAAATATAGTGCCTGTGATTAAGAAAAATGGTTCTCTTAGAGTATGCATAGACTTTAGAGATTTAAATAATGCTACACCAAAAGACGAATATCCTATGCCTGTGGCAGAAATGCTAATAGACTCAACAGCTGGGTTTGATTATTTAAGTATGTTAGATGGTTATTCTGGATATAACCAAATTTTCATTGCTGAGAATGATGTACCAAAAACTGCCTTTAGGTGCCCAGAAGCATTAGGCACATATGAATGGGTAGTAATGCCCTTTGGTTTGAAAAATGCTGGGGCCACTTATCAAAGAGCAATGAATTTAATTTTTCATGAATACATAGACACTTTCATGCAAGTGTATATTGATGACATAGTTGTCAAATCCTCGTCAAATGATGATCATTTAGATCACTTGAGAAAATCTTTTGAAAAGATGAGGAAATATGGATTAAAAATGAATCCATTAAAGTGTGCTTTTTGTGTTAATGCAGGAGATTTCCTTGGGTTTGTTGTGCACAAAAAGGGCATTGAAATAAATCAAAACAAAACAAAGGCTATTATGGAGACCAAATCTCCAACTACAAAAAAGCAACTTCAGTCCTTACTTGGGAAGATTAATTTCTTGAGAAGATTTATCTCAAATTTAAGTGGTAAAGCTCAACCGTTTTCGCCATTACTTCGACTCAAGAAAGAAAGTGTTTTCACTTGGGGGCAAGACCAACAACAAGCTTTTGACGAAATCAAGAGTTATCTGTCGAAGCCACCAATGTTAATGCCTCCAATAAGGAACAAATTCATGAAGTTGTATATATCAGCATCAGATTCGACACTGGGTAGTATGCTTGCTCAGGAAGATGAAAATGGTGAAGAAAAAGCCATCTATTACTTAAGTAGGGTTTTAAATGATGCTGAAACTAGATATAGTAGTATTGAAAAATTATGCTTATGTTTGTATTTTTCTTGTATGAAACTCAAGCATTATATAAAGCCTGTTGATGTTTTTGTTTATTCTCATTGTGATATCATCAAACACATGTTATATAAACCAATCCTGCATAGTCGAATTGGAAAATGGGCCTTGGCCTTAACAGAATATTCACTCACTTATAAACCTTTAAAGGCAGTTAAAGGCCAAATTGTGGCTGATTTTATAGTGGATCATTCTGCATTAGAAACTCCACAGAACTATGTAGATTCAGAACCTTGGAAATTATATTTTGATGGTTCTAAACATAAACATGGAGTTGGAATTGGGATTTTAATCATTTCTCCCTCCAAAATTCCCACCAAGTTCAAATATAAAATCAATGGGTTCTGCTCAAATAATGAAGCAGAATATGAGGCTTTGATAACAGGCCTGGAAATTTTATTAGATTTGGGGCAAAAAATATTTTGATTAGAGGTGATTCAGAATTGGTGTTGAAACAATTGACAAAAGAATACAAATGCATAAAAGAACACTTGATGAAATATTTTGTCATAGCAATTTCTTTGCTAAAATGTTTCGACCAAGTTATCTTTGAACATGTACCTCGCATAGAAAATCAAGAAGCCAATGATTTGGCTCAAATAGCTTCTGGTTATAAAATTTCTAGTGAAAAACTAGAAGAGTTGATTGAAATTAAAGATAAACTCATTGTTGATCAACCTACTTCAATGGAATTGTCAATGCCAAAACTTGTGGGGGCAGACTTACCACAAGACAGTGGTCAAGACACCACTTATGAATATGATGAAAATTCAGAAATTTTTGAAATTTTTGCCATTGACAATCTATCTGATAATGATTGGAGAAAACAACTTGTCGAATATTTGAAAGATCCAAATGGAACGACCAATAGGAAAATCAAATATAGAGCCTTGAGTTATTTCATCATTGGTAATGAACTAATGAAGAAAACACCTGAGGGAGTTTTGCTAAAATGTTTAAGTGAAACTGAAGCTTATTTGGCTATATCTGATGTGCACAGTGGTGCATGTGGATCTCATAAGGCAGGCCACAAAATGAAATGGTTGTTATTTCGACAAGGTGTGTATTGGCCAACAATTTTAAAGGACTGTATAGAGTTTGCTAAAGGTTGTCAAGAGTGTCAAAGACATTCAGGTATACAACATGTGCCTGCAAGTGAACTCCATTCAATAGTAAAACCTTGGCCTTTTAGAGGATGGGCTTTAGATTTAATTGGTGAAATTAAACCAAGTTCGTCAAAAAACCAACGTTATATTTTAGTTGGTATAGATTATTTTACCAAATGGATAGAAGCAATTCCATTACCAAATGTTGACCAAGAAGAAGTGATTAGTTTTATACAAAGTCACATCATTTATAGATTTGGTATACCTGAGTTTATTACTACAGATCAAGGTTCAGTATTCACTTGACGAAAGATGGTTGAATTTGCCCAACAAACTGGTTTTAAACTTTTAACCTCTACACCATATTATGCCCAAGCAAATGGTCAAGTAGAAGCTGCCAATAAAATCATTATTGGTTTGATTAAAAAGCATATTGCCCAAAAGCCTAGAAATTGGAACAAAACTTTAGATCAAGTCTTATGGGCATGTAGAAATTCTCCAAAAGAATCAACTAATACCACACCCTTTCGACTAACATATGGGCATGATGCAATCTTGCCTGTCGAAATACATCTGCAGTCAGTTAGAATTCAAAGGCAAGCAGAAATCCCAAGGGATCATTATTGGGATATGATGTTAGACGAATTAGTTGATTTAGATGAGGAGAGAATAAAAGCTTTAGAGATGTTAACTCGACAGAAAGAAAGAGTTGCTAAGGCTTATAATAAAAAGGTTAAGTCTAAAACCTTTAGTGTTGGAAGTTTGGCTTGGAAAGTTATTTTGCCAATGGATAAAAAAGATAGAGTCTTAGGCAAATGGTCTCCAAATTGGGAAGGACCTTTTAAAGTTGTTCAAGTTTTTTCAAATGGTGCTTATGAAATTGAAGAATTAACAGAAGAACAACGTTCGTTAATTATAAATGGTAAATACTTGAAAAAGTATAAACCAGCGTTGCAAGAAATAAAAATTAATGAAGAATAAAGCTTAAGACATAACGAAAATGGTGATCATAAAGAGATTCGCCACAAAATGGGCATTGTCAAGATTACAAACCAAAGAACCATAACAAATTGTTCGAATAGTTGAAGCAAAAACTAAGAACAATAAAAACTAAGACTATTACAAAGTCAAAACTTTTTCTTCAGGTCTTCATATAGGCTTTTGAATGAGGCAACCTCTGCGTCGAGAATCATGTTAGAATCCACCAAGATTTTGATCTCTTCTTCGACAGCTGTAGAATGGCTGAAGTACTTGATGCCAGCATTCGCCTCTTTGTCAATCATAGCTTTGGTTGCCTTGGAAATATTAGCTTTGGCTTCCTCACGCTTAGCCTTTTCATTGGTGATCTTGGCATTGAGACTTTGAATTTTCAAGTTCAACTCAGCCACCTCATTCTCCCAGTCAGCAATGTTCTTGTCATATCCTGCAATCTCTGCGTTCGACTCAATGTCCTTCTCAAGGCGTTCGACATTTGCCTGAGCAGCCTTTGCTTTTTCGACCAATATAGCGTGGGCTTGAGTTTGAGCTTCCAACCTTGAGGCATTGCTTTGCCTTTTCTGGATGGCTTTGGTGAAACCATCAATAAGGTTTTCAAGTTGAATGACCTTACCAAGAGTAGCACCATCAGTCATGGGGTTGTGAAATTTCTTCAGAAAGCCTAAGTGGGCGAAGGCGCTGCTGGGGTTAGCTTCAATCAATGAAAAGACGTCCTGGTTGATGTAATCTGTATGTAACTTGAGAATGAGGGAGTCTTGTCTCACTGTCGAATGAATCTCTGAGTCAGAAGCTGTCGAACTGCTGTGATGTGAAGCACTTTTTTCTTTATTACTCTTACTTGAGAGGAGCATCTTTAGTGCTGCAGCAGGATCAGAATCTTTCATGGCGATGAATTGCATTTCTGACAACCCAACGTCAGCAGACAACTTTGAAGTTGAGGAAACTGGGAGTATTTCAGAACCTCCCTCAGCAGCCTCTGGCATAGCCTCTTCTTCTTCATTGTCGAACGCCATTTCGACATCGGTACCCTCAGATGAATGAGTAGACTCAGCAGGACGATCAAGAATAGTTTCTTCAGAGTCAAAATTGATGGTGGGATTTTCTTCAGTCTCTGGACCTTTGTCACTTTGATTTGGGTTGACCTCGACATCATTGGTACCAATGCCTTGGGTCAGATTCTCTTCATTGTCAACATTCATGTTGACATTCTCATCATTAGTATCCTGTCGAAAGACAAGGCAAAATGAAGTTAAGAGAAATGCCATGAAGGAAATAATTTGTTTTATTGACAAAGTCCAAAAGATGAGAATTTTTTTACCTTAGCACCAAGATCATGTGAACATGAGCTGGTATTTTCTTGCCTGGGGGCAGGAACTTCAATGTTGGTGGTTTCAGTGTGTGGTGCTGGTTGATCTTCGACAGGAGGATTAGAAGGAGTAATCTCAACCTCTTTTTCTGGTTCTGCAGAAGCTTTAGAGCTGTACTTAACTTTCTTCTTCTTCTTCTTCTTTTCCTTGTCAACTTTCTTTTTTGGGGGTTTGTCAGCATCAGATTTTGTTGGTGGTGTGCTTGCCTCACTAGTTGCTTCATTGGCCTTTCCTTTGTCTCTTTGGCCTTCTCCACTAGGAGTAGCAGCAGTAGGATTTACTTGAACATTACCAGCAGGCTGAAATGAGACATTAAGACTATTAACACAAAATTTCTTTGAAGTTAAAAAGAACTTAAAGGATGTGTCGAAAGGTCTTACTGTTGGTTCTTGGATGGTTAGAGTCTTTTGTTTCTTCTGAATGGTGGGCTCTCCAGTTTCCTTTGAAGCCACATTGGCTCTCTTTCGAATCTGCATTTCAAGTTAAGTGTCGAAAGGTTCAAAATGTTTGTAAAAAACTGAAAATTGAAACTAAGTGAAATACTAGTTTGAGATTTGATACCTTAGCCCCATTATTTGGGAGTGATTTCTTTGAAGTCACAGCAGGAGCACTGGAGTCAGTAGAGACGTTGGTTTCTTTGGTCTTTGTGACATTGGAAATACCTGCTGTCGAAATAAGGAAAATTAAACATCAAATGAAGAGTTAAATTTACAAACATTATAAAAAATAACTTTGTTTATTTTTAGTCAAGTTACCTTTGCCTTTGGGAGTCTTTGGCTGCAAAGCGTCAAATCCTGCATTCAGTGCACGCAATAGCAGCTTTTCATCTTTGGCATGATTCTCATAATGCAAGCTCCACCATGCAACAAATTCATAGGTGCAGTATTGAGAGGTCTCAAAGGCAACAGGTGTAAGGTTGTAAGAGTGCTCGTCAGCAAGCTTCGAACGACGTTCAAAGTACTCGACAGACATTCCAGAGTTGCCCAAAACAATATCATCTTTGTTCTTGAACAGGCTCTTTGGCCTGAACTGACTTAGGCCAAATTGGCGAGCAACCAAATTGGGTTGGTATCCAACCAAGCCCAAATGTCTCTTGTCAATCCCTTGCCTTGAGGATAGGATTGTTGGGTTCAAAAACATTCTCCAAATGTTGTTTGTATCTTCCTCATCATTTGGATTTGTTGCAGGAAATGGTCTTTTAAACCAAGCTGGTCCAATGGTTCTTTTGATAAAAGGGGTGTTTTGAGGGGTAATCTCGTCGAAGGCGAGAAGAGTTTTGAAGTAGTGAAAGAAGAGTTGTCGAGTGGTCAAATTTGTTTCTCTCTGCCTCAACAAGGCCAACCTAGCGCCTTCTGATTGTCGAGAAGCAATGGAGGTTTCCATATGAGTAGGGAGGAAGAGTTTGAAGTTGGTTTCAAAAGTGGCGTTTAGCCATAGTTGCAGAAGCCAGATAGGTCCAGAAAGAGTGAGCTGTGATCCTTTGTCTGTTTTCTTAAGCAAGTCACTAGCTTGTCCTAAGGAATCATAGAGAGATGCCAAGATAAATCTTCCTAAGGCCACATCTAATCCTTGGTGAAGCATAATGGCGAGAGGAACTAATCTTTTCATAACTTGTAGAGAGCAAGTGCAAAGGACAAAATGTGATAGCCAGTAAGTCAAGAAAGCTATGTGTTCTTCATGTGATACCTCTTCACTACTGAGGTCATGGTGATTTTTGAGAAATCCTGAAAAAGATAGGACTTTGAAGTCGAATTGATGATTGGCAGTGGTGTACTTGGGGTCGAAAGTGGGTCCTGTGGGTCTCAAGCCAGTAATGGCAGCAACGTCGAATAAGGTTGGGGTCATCATGCCTGCTTTCAGGTGAAATGTGTTGGTAGAGCTTTCCCAAAAATGAAGGGCAGCTATTAGCATTTCTGCATTATACTTGGGTCCTTCTCTCGACAGCTGAATCAAGTCAAATATACCATTTTCTTTCCAGAACTGGCCATATTGTTTTTCGACCTTATTAAGCCATTTAAGATAGCCCTCACCAACTATTGGTGCAGATCTAAAAGTCCTACAGCCAGGTTCGAAAAAACTCATGTCGAATACAGAGTTAGCAAATATTTTTGGCTCACAAGTGACATGCAAGGGGAAAATACTACCTATCTCTTCAGTAAAGTTATCAGAAGAAGGGAAAGGGCCTGCAAAGGCAAGAGTTTTACCTTCAAGTTTATGAGGTATCAGCAGCTCTTCTCCCCATATGGTGCTTTCGACGGCAGTGATAGCAGGTTCCGTCACGAACACTGAATCTTCAATTATGATAAGCTCTTTGTCATCTACAGCAACAGGGACAGCGTTTCTGGTGGAAGAAGATGAAGCCATTGTTGTTCTTGGTGTTCTTGAAGTTTCTGGTGATTTTGACAGAGGCAAAGTGACAGAAAAACTAAAACCTCCAAAACAAACTCGTTTCTTGCTCAAATGCAATGAAAAGAACGATGATGATGAACGAAAATGCTTAACAATCGTTTTGGTTGGTTTAGATTCAACAGAAACACAAGAACAATGCAAGATTTGTTGTTTTGATTACTTTTGAAAGAAAATGCGTGGATGCTCTCTATTGAAAGGAAGTTCAAGGTTTGGAATTTCAGAAAAGTGAAAGTGTTGGACTATGCTTGCTATTTATAGACTCTGCAGATTTGCATGCAGTTGGTAACTGAAGCACCACCATTTTCCATCTCAATCGTCCCGATCCTGCCACGTGTCCCACTATTGTGCTAAAAAAGTGGAAATCATGGTTTGAGGGGATTGAGGTGACGGTTACATTTTTGTCATGATTGATTTGACATTAATGTGACGTTTGCGCCGTCTTTGGTAAGCGTGCAGAAGTTGAAAAGAAAGAGAATCTTCAAAACTGTCATTTCTTCCTTTCGTATTCGACATGCAGTCGAAATTGGCATTTTTGAAGGGGCAATTTGTTAGCCTGTATTTTCGACAGGCATTAATGAATTGGAGTGAGAAGATGAATTCTAATTTAATGTACATTATTGTATTTTATTATTCTCTTGGAAATTGGTTGATTAATGAAACAAGAGAAGATTAAGGCATTCGACGTTGAAGGCCTGTTAGTATGTAAAGTTCGCTGTCGAATTCGACAGGAACCTATTTTAATAAGTACATGATTGATTGCTTCGACATTGCTGTGTGTTTGTCGAATAATATATATATATATATATATATATATATATATATATATGTGTGTGTGTTTGCTTGTATAACGTATTGTGCAGTACGGAGAAAGCATACTCTGGACTTAGCAAAATATTCAAAGTGGATAACGTTCGAAAGCCTCGCCAGGTGTCCAAGAAATTCAAATGGTCGAAGACACGTGGAGTTTAGTTAGACGTTATGTAGGTTTTTGACGGTTATTTTAGTTTGTCTATAAATATTAGTTTCTGATATGAGAAACGGGTTCACAATTCTCATGCAAATTCCTAACAAACTCAGAGTACCCATGTCAACGAGCGAAATGAGTGCAAAATGGAACATGTACGAATCTGTGTACCAACCCTTTGTAAACGTTTTACAATTATGAATGCAATTTATATTTTCAAGTATTGATTACTTGCCTTTCCATTTAAAGTTTCTGCACTTTAAAAACCTTTCTGCAATTTATTTCATTGCATGTTTAAACCTTTTCTGCAATTTATTTGTTGCATGCTTTTACTTTTCAAAGTTCTTCTTTAAACTTTATCTGCAATTCATTTACAAGTTTTCTGCAAATTTAACTTTGAAAGCATTTTACTTTAAGCAAACCCATTCGACCAAGTCGAGTGATTTTACTGTTTTTATTCAACTTATCCGATTTAACCCAGAAAATATGAAAATGTTTTCGTCAATTCTGCACAATCCAATATGTCCCAGGATTTACTAGTTGATCCTTCTTGTAATAATTAAACTAGCAGTTGTTTGCTAAAAATCGGGGTAAACACATGTATTTTTGAAGGTTACTCCGAAGTTGGGTTTGCGAGGTGTGTTTAGAACCAAGAAACTCTGTCCAAGATATATTGGACCCTATTAGATCCTCCGACGCGTTGGTTCAGTAGCCTATCAGTTAGCTCTTCCTCCTTCTATGTCAGGACTACACGACGTGTTCCATGTCTCTCAGCTTCGCAAGTACATTCCAGATCCCTATCAGCCAATAGCAATCGAGCAGATAGATCTTCAGCCGGACCTGACTTACCAACCTGATCCTATTCGAATTATTGATCGTGATGTCAAAACTCTTCGGAATAAGAGAATTCCCATTGTCAAAGTTGAATGGGCGCAGTCTCCGGACGGCGAGTACACTTGGGAGTTGGAATCCGACATGATGAACAACTATCCTCACCTATTCTAAAGGTAAATTTCTGAATTTCGAGGACGAAATTTCTTTAAGGGGGGTAGATTGTAACATCCCCAAATTTCTAAATTGCCTAATTAATTTTTAATTAGAATAAATCTATTTAAATTGAATTTAATTAGGGGTGGTTAATTAACTAATTCATGGGACTTGAGTGTATTATGTGTTTGGTTAGCATCTTAACTCTACTCATGTAATTAATTAATTAACACAAAGATTTGAATTTTTCCCTCTTGTGACTCACCTCCATGACTCACACTAACTCACCACCTCAAGCCTACACCTCATGCTAAGTTTGAGTCATACTTCCACCCAAGTAACTACAACTCCTAACCCATGCATGTGAGACTACCTCATTCCACTTTTCTATGTTCAGCAAAAATCTGAGAAAGCTCTAAACTCTCTCCCTCCCTTGTTCCCACGCCTACACACACAACAACACATGAAAACTCCAAAATCCTCCATTGTTCACAAACTCAAGTTTTTGGTATTTTCTCACTATCACAAGCCCCTTGCTCAGCCCAAATGCAGAGATTCTCACTACACCACCTCAGAGCAGGAATCTCTGATAATCATATTCCCAACTCATCACAAGTTCACTAAACAACAACACCTTTCATCACACCATTTCTTCCACCAATAAACTTACATGCAAACTGTGTAACTGAGCCTTCCCTCTACTGTTTAACCTCATAAATCATACTATAAATACATACCCAAATCAACTGTTTAAACCATCAACTCATCATCAATTTCGTAGAGTATTTAGAAGGGTTTCCAAAGAGTCAAAGTTCAAATTCTTGGTCTGGGATTCGTGGGGCTTGCTGGGAGTTGCAGTAGCTGTTGTAGAGCTTAGAACAAGGGTTAAAGCTTCAATTAACAGGTGGGTTCTTAGGCTAGTTTAGCTAGTTTTTCCCAGTTTATGAAAATGCATGCAACTTAGGAATTCATAGGTAATAACTGTATGTGTGAAATTAGCTCCCAAATTTCATGTTATTCTGTTCTATATCACTTAATTTATGTTTCTGCACTGTCTTACATGAGGATTGTTGGTGTGGTTTATAAAATTTAATGATTTTCGCAAAACAGAGACAATTCTGCATGAACTCGCCATAGCGAGTTGCTAGCGAGCCTCCAGGTTCTGGGCTGAAGAACTTCGCCATGGCGAGCACCTGCTCGCCTAGCGAGTTGTTTAGGCCAGTACCCGTAAGTTCGCCATGGCGAGCTTGGTAACTCGCCGTAGCGAGCAAGCCCAGAAATGACTCCTTTTTCTTATTTTCAAAGATAAATGGAACACTCGTTTTATATCCTCGTTAAAGATTGATATTCTGCAGAAACGTATATAAATTGATGTTAAACAGAAGGTCAATTACAGTTGAACTCTTAGGGAAAGAACTTAAGAAATTTAGAAGTTTGTATGCGCCCCGGGTTTGGGAATTTATTGGTAGCATGTTAAGAACTTAGTGATCAGTCGATTAATTACATGAACATGTTATCAGTGTGGACTTCGTTTTAGATGTTCCATTAGAAAATTTATGTGAGCTTTATGCCGGAGCGCTTTCTGCTCGCGGATAAGGCGAACCCCTGAGACGTGCTCACCTTAGAGGGTTTGCGGTTTAAAATGAACAAGATAAACTTTGTGTTACACCTTTACATTATTGCTTATGATAATTATGCTATGGATATAGATTATGATATGACTGATTAGGAGCCCCGGCTTTATAGCCTAGGAGGGTAGTAGAATTCACTGGGACGAAGTGACTGTCTCACCCCACTCCCTATTTGAAACAGGAAAACAGGTTGATTAGGTAAGCTGTGTTGTGGAGTAGCTGCTGCTGTTTGGACGATTGCATTTTAGATTTCTTGCTTCCTTATCATCTAGTCGTGTTATCATTGTTTCCGCTGTTGATTTTCTGTACTCTCGATGTATTTGGCACCTGCGTGTGCAATAAACTTTGTTGTAATAATAATAAATTCCGTTACCAATAATAATATTCCAAGATTATTCTAGAATTATCTATGAGGTGTTATAAGCATCTAATAATAACATAAAATGTCATATAATCATTGTGTGTTTGCTTATAGAAACATAATCGAATTAATTGTCTAACATTATCATTCATCAATTCAATCCCAATACAAAATATTCAAAAATAAAATAAAATCAATTACAATACAATTTTTTTTTATTACTAAGCTTTCGCAATGCACAGTTCGAAACAACTTTGAAATATACAATGTTATTATTTTTCATTCTAGCCGCACTAAACTAAATATAAATGATTGATGTGAGTTTTTTTTTTTTTTTTGCCTTGCCCAATCTCTTGTCAAACTATACTTCCACATGCCGTGTGCTAACATGATTTGATAGGCCTTGAGCATGCTCCATGTAAGCTTATTCTTAAATGAAACTTGGTATTATAAATGACACACTCTTATCAGTAACACAATCCTGCAAAATTAACACATAAATTGTTGATATCTCATTGTCTTGTGGTGATGCAGTTAAAATCTTTTATAATCTCAATTTACACAATTTATAACTTTTTATAAACATGGAAAGTTCTCCAAAAACATGGTTTATTTTGTTTCAGTCAATCTGCATTTTTTGTTTTGTTATCATTTTGTGCCCGTTATCATAAATAGTAATTTATTTTAAATTGGGTACCGTATGTATATAGATATGGTTATTTAGTTCCAATAAAAATATTTTTGTCCTTTTTATCATTATTTCTTTCCTTTTATTTCCTTAATCTACCATTTATCATCATTATTATTATTTTCTTTCTATTTTTATAATTACTATTAATATTATTATTTAAACCAAAACAAAAAAATGTAAAAATAAAAAGATGCAGCACGTGGCTGCATCTTGCCCCCTCCCCCTACTCTTTTCTTCTTTATCATTTTTATTATTATTATTATTATTATTATTATTATTATTATTATTATTATTAACAAAAAAACAAAACAAAAAAGATGGCAGCACATGAGTGCTGCGCCCTTCCCCACCCCTTTTCAATTTATTTTTTTTATTAATTATTTTTTATAACTATTATTATTATTATTGGAAAAGTAAAAGATAAAATTGGTTCAAAACTCAATAGCATGCTTCTCTTTTTCATTATTTCCTTGTCTGCAAAAATTGATGAGACAAACACATTCAGCAGACATTCAATAACTTGCCACACTCCTCAAAGCCAACCACTTTTGTTGGAAAAGCAAAAGATAAAATTGGTTCAAAACTCAATAGCATGCTTCTCCTTTTCATTATTTCCTTGTCTGCAAAATTGACGAGACAAACATATGCAGTAGACATTCAATAACTTGTCACACTCCTCAAAGCCAACCATTTTTGTTTCAAAGCTCTATAAAAAGAGAGGAAAGAAAGTGAAAAGAGGGGAGCAAAAATTGACAGAGCCAAAAAAATTCTCACAATCTCAGCATCATTTTTTTTAATCAAAGTAAAAATTCTCAAACCAGAATTTTTCCGCCAAATAACATCCAACAACAAAATTTCCAGAACCATCAATCCCGTACCAAATACCATCACCACCGAAAACACTCAAACATACCCATCCAAAATTCGAAACCGAAAATCAAAGAAAGAAAGAGGAAGAGTATAAACCGGAAAAAAGGAAAACAGAAGGAAAAATAAAGTCACAAACTTTCTTGTTCCGATCCCATCGATTAGTAAGGCTTTTAGGATTTTTATGTTTGGATTCGGGTTTAAAAAATAAAAAGGAACATTTTTAATTCACAAAGTTTTGATTTTTGGGTGGTTGAGGTTTACCGGCTGGTGGTGCCGCCATCGGACTCCGGCGACCACCGCGCCGGATTCTGGGTTCATAAGAACATTCATGAGACATCTTTATTATATACAAAGAGAGATTCCCACGGAGCTCTCACGTGCATTCTCAAGAGAATTTTCTTAAACGTAGCTCTCTCGTGCATTCTTAAAAAATATTGCTCTCTCGTGCATTCTTATAAAATATTGCTTACGTGGCATTCAGTTAAATTTTTTTTTTTTATCTTTTTATTTTTTCAAAAAATTAAATTGTTGGATATATACTATTAAAAAAATTAAAAAATAAAATTGATGGATATATACTATTAATCGGATATATATCTTTATCTTTATCTTTATTATATACAAAGCGAGATTCCCACAGAGCTCTCACGTGCATTCTCAATAGAATTTTCTTAAACGTAGCTCTCTCGTGCATTCTTAAAAAATATTGCTCTCTCGTGCATTCTTATAAAATATTGCTTACGTGGCATTCAGTTAAAATTTTTTTTTTTTTTATCTTTTTATTTTTTCAAAAAATTAAATTGTTGGATATATACTATTAAAAAAATTAAAAAATAAAATTGATGGATATATACTATTAATCGGATATATATAAGCTTATTTTTTAAAAAATTAAATTGTTGGATATATACTATTAATCGGATATATATAAGCTTATACTAAGTTGTACAACTAAATTTCCTAAAATCACCTCAAAAAAATAAAACAAACTAAATTTCCTAAAATCAGCGCATAAAAATAAAACATCTAAGCTTATACAAAGTTATATTTATCTGTTTTGTTCCAATATATACATATCCAAAAAAATAGTGCACCCCATTATACACATCCCACGTGAAAAAGTTATATTTATCTGTTTTGTTCCAATATTCTATACCTACCTATCTATACAATTCATTCATTATTATACACATTCATATCCCACGTGAAAAACCAAAACACAAAAGTATTCAAAACTCTTTCATTGTTTACACTCATCATCATCACATCAAAATCAAAAAGAAGATTTCTTCAACCTCTTTGCACACCATATTCTACAACATCTTTGCACACCATGAATTTCAAAGACATCACAGCAAAGTCTGATAATATAAGTTGTCTTGTCCGAGTTGTCAGAAAGTGGTTAGCCGTCAGTCCAAAAGACCCTAAAAAGGTCTTCTCAATGGAATGTGTTCTACTTGATTCCCAGGTTCCATCTATATCTATATATCAATATTATCATCATCAAATGCATAACAACAATCTAATTCAAATTATTTTGCAGGGTATAAAAATTCAATCAACTATGCGCAATCAGTTGATCTATCTCTTTGACAATGAACTTGAAGAGGGAATGGTTTATAACTTGATCTATCGTGCAACTAGACACCCATGCAAATTAGTTTGGAAAAAAAACACAAAGGTCGAAAAGATTCTGATTCTACACTACCCACTGATGTTTTAACTTTCGCAGACCCCAGAGATGTGTTTGCTCATACCTACGATATCAACTATTTATGTCGTAAGTTTATATCTATTTTTTAAATATCAATATAAGGGTACATTCTTTATAGAACGCTATAATTTACAGTGTTTTAAATGTCATAGGGTCAAGGAATTTGAACACCAGTTTAGGCTGTTCACGTGTCATGTTTAACCCAGATATCCCTGAAGTTGCATCATTAAAATTGATGTATGATTCTATATTTATATCAATCATCAATGAATTTTAATAAATTTTCAGTTATCTATATATCCAATTGGTTATTAACTTTTCCGTTTGAAATTTTTTGTTAGATCTCCTGAAAAGAATGATTCTCCTATACAAGTGTTAAGTCCATCCAGCTCATCTCCAGTGTTTTCCATCGCGGATGACCTACTGAAAGTCACACCTAGGGGCAATATTCAAACACTTCTGGAATCTCAGCAGGTAACCCAGATTTTTCCTACAATGTCAAACTATTGCTATTTTGTAATTATTATGTCTTTTACTAAAACACTTTGACAAATATCATTGTGCATAAATTGTAGGAATCAGTGTTTATAATCTTGGCTAAAATCAAATCTATTGATGATAGTACTTGGTGCTATCAGTCGTGTCCAGATCACAACATAAAGGTATCACTTGACGAAGACGAGTACTACTGCAATCGCTGTTATTGTCATATACCAAAAGTAGTTCCACGGTAAACACTTACAGTTTTCATTTAAGAAACCAATTTCCTTAGATTAACTGTTTTGACTTACCTTATTAACACCAAGAATGTTGTGTGCTGATAGGTTTTTCCTTAAGCTTCATGTTGAGGATGAGACAGAATCAACCACTTTCGTAATGTTTGACAAGGATGCTTTTACTTTGCTAAATAAAACCTGCGCAGAATTGCTTAAGTCTGTTAAAAAGGTCAAAACAAATTTTGTCACACTTTCTTTTTATTGAAAATTATGTTTGTACTATATTAATATTAATTGATATATTTTATTAAAATACTTTGCACAAGTGCTTCCTAAAGAGATAACAAATCTCGAAAGTCGGACCTATCTTTTCAAGATTGTATCTGACCTTGCAATTGGAACAAATTTTGAACCGTCTTATAAGGTTAAAAATGTTACTGACGATCAAAATCTTATTGAACAATGGAAAGAACTTGGGAAATCTAAGGTGCCACATACCCACTTCATATTACCTATAAGTACTAAATTTTTATCACTTCAACTCATATTTTATATGTTCTTTACTGTTTACATACAATTGTGTATCAGATTGTACCACCTACCGGATCGGAATTGGAAGTTAGTCGTGTTGACGTCAAGTCACATAATGGTTCAGATATAATTGGGCAGGTAAGGAAATTCAATTTTAAAATAATTTGTTTAGGAATCTTAACCGCATACCTTATTGATTTCTGATTTGGCGTTCCTTTGTTCACAGGATCTTATCACAAAGTTTGATGAAACTGCAGCTGCAGTGGAGAAGATCAACGATTGCACTGCTATAGATGTCGTAGACTTATGCTCACATAAAGCTGATGGTGTAGCAGTTAAGAGAGCTTGTCCTGATGGAGCTGTTTTGCCAACAACCAAATATATGAAGACCAATATTAAAATTGAGAAAGACTAGACCATTTCATTTATATGATCATCATAGAACAGTTTTTCATTGTTTAATTTTTATGCTTTATTATGCATTTCTTTCATTGACAATTTTATCCATTTATCTCAATTAGTTCAGTAGAATGGTTTCATCACTACTCTCATTTACATAATTAATCATAGTTGTTTGGTGACAGTACAATATAGTAGTGAAAAGGGACAAGGTGGAAGTGCTGGATTAGATGCCTTCCAATGTGGAATTTGGAAAAATTTAGCTGCATGGTAATTTTATATTTGATGATCAGAACTAACATTACATGTTTCTCAAGTCTTATTGAGCACTATGTAAGATCTGCACGCATGCATTCCATTATCCAACTAACAAGAGAAACCATTATAAAAGTATGAGAAAATTATTAAAGTGGCACAAACCTGATCAAGTGCTGACGCAAAAACATCTAAAACATGACCCTTGCTAACCAGCTGTTTTGCAAGACCCTCATAAAATTTGTCAGCTTTCTTAAATTAAGGTGATGCATCTTTATCAAGATCTTTCGACACAATCTGCAAAGAAATTTTGAAATCAAAATCTCGGCATCAGAGACATTCTGTGGAAGATGATTCTGTGATTATCAAAATAAACAACAACAAGCAGAAAATAAACCATATTACCCTTCATGTTATTCATAGTTTACCACACAACAATTTGATCTTTCAATGCAACACCGGTGCAGCGAGCAGGACGTTTGCCAGGAGGAACAACCACTAATCTCTCTGCAATTCCTCTAATAGCTGGAAAAAAAAACACACACACACACAATCATAACCTAACGAATAACCACCACCTTTAACATCAATTAAGAGACTTAATTAGAAACCTTGGTAACGGGGCATTTAATTACATTTTAAACATCGCTTAAGCTACAGCCCAGCTCTATTTACAAATTCTAACATGACCTCCTACTGCTACTATACACATAAATGATACAATTTGGATTCAAATGAAAGTGATGATGATAATTGAACATACATGACACAAAATACTATGAAACAGATTGAAACAATAACTTGAGAGAACGAAGGGAAAAGTTACATCGTATTTTTCTGGGATATAAAAAAAACAAGTAGTTTATTTAATTACTTTTCATGGATAACATCTAACGAATAGTATTTTTGGATTACTATGAAAGTAGTCTTATTTTTTACTTTTTTGTGGGATAAGAAAAGTAGTTTATTTAATTATTTTTAAGGGATAAGATCTAAAGAAATATAATTTGTTGAGATTCAATGGAATAAATCTATAACAAAAATAGTAAAACTTCTATATCCTTAGAGTAAGGGCTCTATTATAAAAGGAATTGTTCTAAATCACCATCATAGAAATACTTTTCATATAAAAAAAACACTAGCGAAGTGGTCCTTTGAAACATGAGTGATCCAGCGAACTCATCAACATCAATACCTCCAGGTAATGTTCTTTATAACCCAGAAACAAATATAAAGCGTGATCAGGCTAAGATTGCACGTGCTAGGAGGAAGTATTTAATCGGCCAGAAAAGAAAGAGGACTGATGTGATTATCGATGGTAACACAAACCTACCGATGCTAAGTATTAATGTTAACCCAGAAACCATTATCAAGCGTGATCAGGCTAAGATTGCACGTGCTAGGAGGAAGTATTTAATCACCCGGAAAAGAACAAATACTAATGTGATTATCAATGGTAAAATAAACCTACTGTTTCTACTATACATGACATGTTCTCTCATTAACATCGCCATGTTTTCTTATTTTTTGTCATTTGATTTCCAGATGTCAATACAGAAATACTTGATCAACAACCATTGTCTGACAAACTCTCAAACTATGCAAGTTCTAGAGCACTGAGAAAGAGTATTTTGAACAACAAACATCGCATTAAAGAAATACTTTTTCCAGGTAGACCTAAACTACAAACACTTGGTATGAATTATTTGTGTTTTATACACACATATTATAGTTATGTTTGTAATTTTCAGATGAGAACCGTCCAAATAGTTGTATAACTATAGAAGATGAGGGGGGCAACACATTACCGTCAAAGCGTTCGGTACCACGTTCTAAAAGAGCTTCCTCAATGTTTACTCCAATGCAACGTTCCCACAAAGAACCTGGTGAAACAAGCAAAACATCACAATCACCTACACGTCAATTACATTGACTAACTTTATTTATTGTATTCATACAACATTATACTCATTTTTAATAATTGATCCAGAGATATTGATTTTTTCAGAACCATAAAAAGTATTTTTAACAAATCAATTTGATCTTTCTAATTTTGTAATGCATACCCAGAACATGCATATCTGTTAATAACTTAAAAAGTATTTTTAACAATTTTTAATTATTTTTCTAACATTTTTTCTGCAGTTAATGACATTGACACATCAATGTCAGAACCTTTTCATCAATCGGTTGCACATGTAGGCCAAAATAATGATGTGACAGACCAACATATCAAAACAAATGACGAGTTTCATGCATCAACTTCAGGTTTGGAAGAATCAATTGATTTTTCAAAACATTCCTATTATTACATAGTGAACCGTGTAAAATACTCACAATGAATTTTATATATATTGTTATTTCTAATTGTAGGTCTACCAACCAAACAACCCACAGTTCATTCTCAATCTAAACTATATGCAAATGCTGAGATTCAATGTATGGTCAATTACTTAATAAATGATTGACTTATGGGATTTAATTTTTAGATGTCTACCAGTGTTTAAATTAAATTAACATGTGCATTTTGTCCATAACTTCATGCAGTAGTTCATTATTTAGAAGGACCCTCATTCACTTGTGAGAAGTGTCAAGCACAAATGTGGTTCGATGAAAGGCCGGACAAGAACATCAAGGCTTTGGTTATTAAAGGTGGATTTTCACTGTGTTGTTAAAAGGGAGACGTGGATATCCCCTTATTGCAGAGACCTCCGGATTCATTGGTCAAGTTGCTTAATGGTAGTGATCCAAGAAGCAAGCACTATAACGAACATATTAGAGCCTATAACAGCATGTTCGCTTTCACATCAATTGGAGGGAAGATAGATGATAAAATAAACAATGGTGGTGGGCCACCTCAATTCATTTTGGGTGGACAAAATTATCACCGCATTGGAAGTTTGTTGCCAGACAGTGGAACTAAACCGAAGTTTGCACAACTTTATATATATGACACTAATCAAGAGTTGGTCAACAGAGTCAGTCACTTCAGATATTACTTACACCTCCAGCTCACTCATAAACTATTTGAGCATACAATAACACGTTTCAAATTATATAACATGGCTAACAGTGTGTTAATGTCTACTACCAGATCAGATAACACATCACTTTGTTTCGACACTTCATTGGTTGAAGACCTCACAAAAATGGTCGATGATTACAACCGTTTGGCCCAATCTTTTAGGCGAGTAAGGGATTTTGTAGCTCAACAGCCATCAGCTAATTTTCGATTGAAGTTGATGAGGCATCGTTCTAAGGATGCAAGGATGTATAATCTACCAACATCTGACGAGGTTGCAGCATTGATCATTGGTGATGATGACAGCATCGAACAAGGACGAGATGTAATTGTTCGAAAGTTCTCCACAGGTTTGACCACACTACCCGAGACTCACCCATCGTTTATTCCCCTACAATATCCATTGATGTTCCCGAGGGGAGAAGATGGATGGCATGTCAACATTAAATATAGGGAACCTGAAAATGGTGCACGAGAACGAAAACGGACAAGGGTAACTATGAGAGAGTTCATTGCATTTAGAATCCAAGAGAGAACTGTAGAGTATGGTAGCATTGTCAACAGCAGGAGGTTATTTCAACAATTCTTGGTGGACACATTTACAATGCTAGAGTCTCAAAGGCTAGCTTATATAAGATTTAACCAAAAGGAGGTCAGAAGTGATATTCTTAACGGTTTACAGGAAGCAGTAATTAGAGGAGAAACAGCTGCATCTTCGGTTGGTAGACGTGTCATAATACCTCCTTCATTTACAGGAGGAATGAGATACATGTTTAACAATTCACAGGATGCAATGGAAAGGTTGATGCAGGCAAGTCTTTATCATGGTTTTGCTTATTTTAATATTCTTTTCCCATATCATGCATTAAATTTTAATATACTATAAGTACAAGTCTGATCCTCAATCTTATATATTTCAGGAATGTACACGGTTGAATTTCAAAAGCGGGGACTCCCACACGCTCATATCCTCTTATGGTTAAGTGGTTCATCCAAGTTGATAACAACACAAGACATTGACCGTTTAATTTCTGCTGAGTTGCCAGATCCTTCACTATATCCTAGATTGGCCGATGCCGTAAAAAACTACATGATTCACGGTCCTTGTGGAAAACAAAACCATAAATCCCCTTGCATGGTAAAAAACAGGTGTAGTAAATACTTTCCGAAGCCTTTTAAAATCTCAACCACAATTGATGATGAAGGTTATCCGCAGTACAAACGTCGTGATACTGGTGTCACAATATAGAAAATGGGAGCAACATTGGATAACAGGAGTGTTGTTCCATATAATCCTCATCTTCTAATAAGGTATGCGGGACATATTAATGTCGAGTATTGTAACAAGTCCAATTCAATAAAATATTTGTTCAAATATGTCAACAAAGGACCTGACCGAGCCACTCTGCAAATATCAAATGATGGTGCCAATAATGGCAACAAGGAGCCTGTTGATGAGATCAAACAGTTTTATGAGTGTAGGTATGTGTCACCGTGTGAAGCGGCGTGGAGACTGTATGCTTTTGATATACATCATAAATTTCCTTCAGTCATGAGACTGATTCATCATCTTGATAACGAACAAACAGTTTATTATGAAGATGATGCAGATATTGAATCAGTAGTAGATAATACACTTAAGAAGGACACGATGTTTCTTGCATGGTTTGAGGCTAATAAGAAGTATATTGAAGGCAGGAACTTGACCTATTCTGAATACCCTACAAAATTTATTTATTCAAAGGAAAACAGGAAGTGGACTCCTAGACAAAAAGGCCAAAGTATCGGACGCCTTGCTTACATTCCTCCAGGTATAGGTGAACTCTTTTACATGAGAATTTTACTAACAGTTCAAAGTGGTTGTCAAGGGTACGACTGTATATATACAGTAGACGGTTACAGACATCATTCATTTAAGGATGCATGTTATGCTCTGGGCCTATTGCAAGATGACAGAGAATTCATAGATGCAATTAAAGAAGCAAGTGAACTACATTATGGCCATCAGTTACGTCGGATGTTTGTTGCATTGTTAATCATGACCACCATGACAGAACCGGCTGATGTATGGAATAACTCATGGAGGTTATTGGCCGATGGAATATTGTATGATAGGCGGAGACATCTGAACATGCCAGGTAGTAGATTTTTAATAAACAATTTTAAATTTATAATTTAGACTATTTTTTTATATTGTCAACTAAAAAATACCTTATTACTGCAGATCTTTGTATTGAAGACGATGATTTAAAAAAATCTATGTCTTATCGAAATTGATAAATTGCTTCGATCAAATGGCAGATCACTTGCAGACTACAAATCTTTGCCTCAACCAACAATGTCAGAAAGGCATGAATTTGCAAATAAATTAATTGCAGCAGAGCTTAACTATGATCGAAGAGAGATGGAGAGGATCCATTTGTCTCTAATTGAAAAATTGACATAAGAGCAACAAGTTGTATATGATCAAATCACCTCAGCTGTTCTGTCTGGATCAGGTGGTTTTTTTTTTTCCTATATGGATACGGAGGTACGGGAAAAACATTTGTTTGGAATACATTATCTGCGGCCATCCGGTCAAAAGGACTAATTGTCCTCAATACAGCTTCGAGCGGCATTGCCTCTCTACTTTTGCCTCGAGGTAAAACAGCCCACTCTACATTTGCCATTCCATTGAAAATTAAAGAGGATTCGACTTGCAATATTAACCTCGGAACGCATAGATATGAGTTACTTCGCCAAGCCAATCTAATCATATGGGATGAGGCGCCTATGATGAATAGGCATTGCATCGAGGCTTTGAATAAAACATTGCAGGATATCATGGCATCTGAAGACGAAGCCAACAAAGAGAAACCTTTTGGAGGAAAGGTGGTAGTTTTGGGCGAAGATTTCAGACAAATTTTGCCCGTAGTAAGGAAGGCAACGAGGAATAAAATTGTGGCTGCTGCTGTTAATTCATCTAAGATTTGGAAGAATTGCAAGGTGTTGAGACTTACAACTAATATGAGACTCGGTGCTTTATCTAATTCTACAAATCGAGACGAGATAAAAGAGTTTGCAGATTGGGTTCTTAGTATTGGAGATGGCAATAATAGTGCAGATGAAAATGGTGAAATTGAAATTGATGTCCCAGAAGACCTACTAATTCAAGATTGTGAAGATCCAATACAATCTTTAATTGATTTTGCATATCCCGATTTACTTCAAAATACTAACACATCGCACTACTTTCAGGACCGTGGTATCCTTGCACCTACTTTAGAATCTGTTCAACACATTAATGATTTTATACTCTCAAAGTATCCCGGTGAAGAAAAGGATTATTTCAGCTCTGATGCCGTTTGTAGGTCCGACGAGGACAACGAGGTACAGGGAGAGTGGTTCACCACTGAGTTTCTAAATGAGATTAAATGTTCTGGAATTCCTAATCACAAGTTGACGCTAAAGGTTGGAGTCCCTGTAATGCTTATGAGGAACATCGATCAGGCTGGTGGCTTATGTAATGGAACTAGGCTAATGATCAATGTGTTGGGCAAGAATTTCATTAGTGCAACGGTTTTGACGGGAACTAATATAGGTGACAATGTTCTGCTCCCTAGGATGAATCTAATTCCCAGCGACCCTGGCTTACCATTCAAGTTCGAAAGGCGTCAATTTCCATTGGTTCCATGTTTTGCTATGACAATAAATAAAAGCCAAGGGCAATCTCTCTCTCACGTAGGAATTTATCTTCCTAGGCCAGTATTTACTCATGGGCAGTTGTATGTGGCAGTATCTCGGGTCACTTCAAGAAAGGGACTAAAGTTTTTGATTTTGGATGAAGAACAAAGACAACGCTCAACAACAACAAATGTTGTTTATCAAGAAGTTTTTGCTAATGTTTAATTTTTTTTCTTTCTATTTTACATTATAATGTCTTTTAATAGAATTTTTATACACTATTTATGTGCATCTCGCCTATTTCAAGTTGTTCCCTGTTACCCTAACACACGCATATAATTTTTTTTAAAGAAAAAGCAAGGAGTAATGATAACACTAGATTAATGAGAAATATGATATAATAATACTCACCTTTGTTGATGTCATTGGAAGCTAATATTCACAACCCCGAAACCTTTGATGAGGTTGAATGAAAGAGATGAATTGAAGCAAAATGCAAAGTAATAAATCCAAACCTGTATAGTACGACACACAATAAGTGCATTAATATTATAAACCTTATAATTTGGATCTCTTAAATTATCCACACAATCACACACATTATAATTAAAAAAATTAAATAAATCATATTCTTACCAGAAGCTTATTCTTACCAGAAGCAATTTTGACTAAATTTTAGATGTTTGGATAACTTGCAAAATCAAATCTCTAGAACGTGAGTTTCGCCCCAAACGTGAGTAATTCTGAAACCACAAATTGGAACTTCTACGTTAAAGTAAAATCAAATCCAACCAGTTAAGTTTCAGTGACATGGAAATTTACCTGTCTACCCATAAGTTTCTTCTTCTTTCTCTCTAAAACCCAAATCAGTTTTGCCCCTTTGTAAGGTTGAGGTCATTAAACAAATATCGAGCGATGCAGATTCTGTATTTTCCCTTTGTAATTACACATATTTCGTCTTCTTCTTCACATCACCCACAACCATACAGATTTGTTGTGCAGAAATTAATAGTAGAATGAGAGAAGAATATTGAGATATTGAAGAAGCAAAAATGGTAGAAGAATGGAGAAAGAAATATAAATGGCAGAAAGGGTAGAAGAAATTGAAGGTTGTGGAGAAATGTTGAAAGGTAATGGAAAAATGGAAGACAACATATGAAAGATTTCGAAAATCATTGTTCCATTAATTTTTATTTTCATTTTGTTTTTTAATATATATTGGGTTGGGCTTGAGTGATTTTTGTTCACAAATTTTTAATGGTTTTTTTTTTACTATTAATTGTTAGTTAAATTAAAAACCCCTTTTGGTAATTAGACATCCAAAAAGTGATTTTGATGTAAAGTATCCAAACAATAGAATTTGATAAAAATCACTTTTATTAAATGTATCCAAACATAAATCAATTATGTTCAACTCACTTTTAACTAAATCAATTCTCTCAAACTCAATTCTATCAAACTCAATTTTTTTCAACGCGGAACCAAACACACACTACATATATTTTTAGTTTCTACTATTTTTTTAATTTGTTTTTTTTTACAAAACAACTTTTCTAATGTTTAAAAATTGTTTAAATAATATTTTTTTAATAATAACAAGATTAAACTTTTACCGTCTGATAAATCCTAACTCAATTGATAAACATTGTCGAATTCGAAATTATTAGGTTGAACGTTGTTTATGAATTATCACTTCATTTAAAACAAAAGGAAAATAATTAAACTTTTACTTTTATTTAATATCATTTATACAATGCACAATATACCAAATTTTTCAAATAATATTAAAAAAGAAAATTATCCCGTGCAAGGCACGGGTTAACATACTAGTATGAGAGAATAATGGTGAGAAGAGAGAGGATCTGATTTGGAAAAATGAAAATTTTTAGTGAAAAACCGTTTTTATATTCCCTTCCTCGGATTGCTTCTGGCACCCCCAGGGTTGCTTCGCGCGCCCCCTTTCTTTTTTGTTTGTTTGGACTGATTATTTTTTTGCAGATCTGGGCCTTACATATTAGCCTTGTTTCTGCTAATATTCACCACCATTTCTTCTTCGCACTCCTTTCTATTCTATTTATTTTTTCGTTTTTATATATTATGTGTGTTCTTTATTTATTTGTTTTATTCAATTGTTATGATCTAGAATGTAAGTAGGGATCAATGTAAAATATAAATGAGAAATATTGCATTGCATGCATTTTATTTATTGGGAAAAAATATCTGCAATCTATAGGTGTAGGTGGGGAATTTATCATTACTAAACAGATCAATGAAACTAAAAAATAAATAGTAAATTTAACTTTACCTCTGCATGCAGTCTATAGTAAAGAACACACAAGACACCATTTATATTATATTAGGCATGTCAATATAAGCAATAAGGAATAAGAAGCCATTAGTCACAACAATCACACGAGAACGTGAGAAATAAAGAATAAAAAATTATTAGTAAATAAATGTATGTATAGATGGATGAAAAAAAAGAGAAAAAGATAACTCTTACATCTTCAACATAAAGAAGCAAGAACAAAACCACATAATATTAGCAAAAAAAAACTACTAAAAAGAACACCATAGATTATGAGCAAAAAACTACCGAAATCTCAAAAAAAAAAAAAAATTAAAAAAAAATAGAAGCTTACACTTTCAATAATAAATTCTATCTGACTGCTTGCCATGAGAAATCAAAAAGATCTTGACATACCTATACACTAATCAAACGAAATTTCATGAGAATGTTAGCAAAAAACCACCAAAATCTCAAAAAGATGTAAGCTTACACTTTCAACAAAATTATAAACCATCAAAATCTCAAAAAAAAAAAAAAAAAAAAAAAAAAGTAGACTTATTTTAGCAAAAAAAAAAAAAACCATCAAAATCTATTAATATTAATAGCACCACTAAATACATGCATGAAAACACCAAAATGACAGAAAAAAAAAAGAAGCAATCTTCAAGCTGCAAGACATGAGAGTGGTGGAGAAGTAGTGAGGTTGATGTGTGTTGTAGAGGGTTTATATAGGGTGAAGTATAGGGATGAGTAGTTGCAAGCATTAAAGTGGTTGGAAATATATTAAATGAAGAACAGAATTTCAACCAATGCATGCCTTTCTTTCCCTTACACATTCTTACACTTATAGAAACTCAAGAAGCTTCAAGATATGCAGAGAATGGAGGGGTAGAATTGAGCTGCATCATTATACATGTGTCAACAAAAAACGGATGCAATGTGGCAAAGAAGGATTGAATCAAGGAACACAAATGGCATTGCTTCATAGGCTGAGCATGATGCGTGCATGACATCATTGCTGAGGTAGGGCATTAGGGTTTCCAAGTCCTTCTTTTAGTATAGATAGTATAGATTTCACCGTTTATGCCCTTAAATGTAATTTTAACTTTTAAGTTGAGAAAAAGATACGTACAAAATAAAAAAAGAAAAGAAAAGAAGATAAGCATAAAACATATACACTCATAAAAAAAATATACAAAACAAAAATAACAAAAAAATCCAAAGATAAGCATAAAACAAATCTACTCATAACAAAAATTAATATTTTTTTTAAAATAGAGAATAAAACAAATATACACATAAAAATAGCAATAGAAAACACTTCTGTAGATAAGAATAAAAATTGAATAATCTACTTACAATATATTAAAATAAACTACTATTAAAAATTCAAATTTGTCCTTATCATTTATAATAAATAATTACGAGGTAAATATATATTATAGTAACACACGGGTCAATTGTTTAAAAAAAAAATATTACACGGGAGAATTGCTTTAATAAAAAAAAGAATTGAATAATATATTATAATAATACACAGAACAATTATTGATGAATATATATTATAATAATACATGGGACAATTGTTTTAATAAAAGAAATTTAATCATATACGGGTCAATTACTTTAATAAAAAAAGGAATTGAATAATAAATATTTGTTATTATTAATTATAGTTTATTACACAAAAATCATACACGAGACAATTGTTTTAATGAAAAAAATTACTTAATTTAATAACTTTTACAAAAAAATAGCATAATAACGTCACTTATTATTTTTATTTTTTTGTACACGACGTCATTTATATTTTAACAATATTCTACTTACAATATATTAAAAGAAACTACTATTAAAAATCCAAATTTGTCTTTATCACTTTTAATGGTGTTTCAAATTTTGCGCCCTTTATGTAATTTTAACTCTAAATTAATAAAAAAATAAGAAAGAAATATAAGCATAAATGAAATCTTCTTATAAAAATAGCATTAAAAACCACATCTCTAAACAAATAAAAAAAGAAAAAAAAAAAAGATAAACATAAACATAAAAGAAATCTTCCCTTAAAAAAACCACCTCTAAAAAAAATAATTCAATCTATTTTATTTTAACTTCAAAAATAGGAACAATTAAAATAAATTTACGCATAAAAATTGAAACAAAAATTACAATAAAAGATACGCGCTAAAAATAGTAACTTTTTTATTTAATGAAAAAATAGTAACTCAATTTAACATATAAAAACTTATATATAAAAATAAAAATAGAAGAACCTAATAAAAGAATATACTTATTTATGAGCTTAAAAGTAAAAGAACATAAAAATAAAAACACAATGGATCCGTTTAGGTTGACTTATTTACGATCTTATTCAAAATAACTTATGCAAAATATAAGCTTTTATGTATTATTATAAGTTTTTTAATGTAGTGTATGAAAACATATTATAAAGATATGTGATTGGCGCTGAACTTGGTAAGGAGGGCCACGCTTCGATCCTCCGCAACTGCGATCGGGAGGGGGCTTGAACCACTTGATGCCAGAACTGACCCCCAAACCAGATTCAACTGGTGGTGAAAACCAAAAGATTATAAAGATATAATTTTTGTCAATGAAAACTTATGAACTAACATGCGTAAAAAAAATTTATGAAATGACATAAAAGTATATTTATAAATTATAATCATAAAGTATTTTCATAAGCTTAAAAAATAAGCCAAATTCAAACGGGCCAAATATATTAAAGGTATTACTACTAAAAATCTTAATTTGTCCTAATAAATTCTTAAATATATTTCAAATATTCTATTTCTTAAAAACATAAATTATATTTTTCAATTTAATATTTTTCTATATAATAGTTAAATTGTACATATTTATTATAAAAAAAACCTATTCTATTTTTGTTTACTCTTATATAAAAAATACAAGAGAATTGTATTATTGATGAATATATTACAGGGTAAATATATATTATAGTAACACACGTGACAATTGTTTTAATAAAAAAAATTAATCTTACACGGGACAATCGCTTTAATAATAAAAAGGAATTTAATAATATATTATAATAATACACGGAACAATTATTGATGAATATATTATTGATGAATATATATTATAATAATGCACGGGACGATTGTTTTAATAAAAAAAATTTAATCACAATTGCTTTAATAAAAAAGGAATTGAAAAATAAATATTTGTTATTATTAATTATAGTTTATTACACAAAAATCATACACGGGACAATTGATTTAATGAAAAAAATTAATTAATTTAATAACTTTTACAAAAAAATAGCAGAATAACGTTACTTATTATTTTTTTTTACACGACGTCACTTATATTTTAACAATATTTTATAAATTAAAATCAATAAACCCGTGCAAATGCACGGGTCTCAAAACTAGTAACAATGAAAAGATCGCACATTATTATTATTATTAAAATTCTTCTAAATCACCCATTATTTCACATATTAATTTATTCATTCATTCAAAGACCATGATACATCACACCAATATTATTATTATTGGGTAAACTTAAGCACACATTTTCTTTTACGGCTGCCACGTTCCTATTTTTATTTAATCATTATACTTCGTGGTGCTTGGCTAGGTTCAAATTCGTTGTTCACATCAGTTTCTTACTATTATAACCACTACCATCATATTTCGAAATATTTGGTACGGGTTCAAATTCACTATTCATCGGTAGTTTAATACTTTTATAACCATCACCGTCATATTTTGAAAGATTTGGTATGGGTTCAAACTCATTGTTCACCGATAGTTTAGCACTTCTATAACCATCACCGTCATACTTTGAAATATTTGGTATGGGTTTAAACTCGTTGTTCACCGGTAGTTTAGCACTCCTATAACCATCACCATCATACCTTGTAACACTTGGTATGGGTTCAAATTCGTTGTTCACCGGTAGTTTCATACTCTTATAACCATCACCGTCGTACCTCGTAGCACTTGGTCTGGGTTCAAACTCATCATTCACGGGTAGTTTCGTGCTTTTATAACCATCACCGTCATATTTTGTAACACTTGGTATGGGTTCAAATTCATTGTTCACCGGTAATTTAACACTCTTATAATCATCACCGTCATATCTTGTAAGACTTGGTATGGGTTCAAATTCATTGTTCACGGGATGCTCATCACATTTACCTTTGGCAAGTTGTTCTTGAGCCTTGGATTTCTTCAAAGGTTCGATCTCAGATTTCAGTTGAAGAAGTCCTTGAATTCCTTCTGGCATCTCTTCATCTTTCATAACATTTTTCCAATATTCCTTTAGATCTTTTCTTGATTCTATTGTTGCAGCAAACTGATCCAGATTATAATAATGAGAAATAAGAAAAAAGGGAAACGGTGGTTAGTACAAACAACATAGTAATCATTAAAATTATAACATTATTAATCATTGTTGATGCAATTTTAATAACTTTATTATATTCATATCTTCAATAACCAATATAATACTACTAATGAAAAATTATGAATTGTAAAAACTACTAGCTAAAAGGGAAACTTACCAAGGAAAGGAAGAGGAAAGCAAGCACAGGAAGAGCAGGTCTCATTTTCGATGTAGAGAGGCTAGTGATTTACTATTGTCTATGGATGTATCTTTCACGTTTCAGGACTCCCTATTTATAGTGTGTATAAATAGTAACCGATCAACTTTAATATTTCATATAAACAGTTATTTCATCCATTATCAAGTTGTCAAATGTAGGTTCATTTTCTTGTTAGTATATAAACTATATTCATCCGGTAAATTAATACAATATAAATTCAAAATCACTAAATATAAAAATAATGAATTTGTGAGTTATACGGGTGGCTTGGTGGCCGATGGTGAATGTGTTAAGGAACAAAGATGAAAAGGTCAAGTACTCGATTCCCACCCACAAAAAAAAAAAAAAACTAATAATATTACTCTCTTTGTTTCTTTTTATTAGTCATTTAAAAAAAATCAAATTATTTGTCATTTTGATAATTTAATGATATATTGTCTATTATACCCTTTTTTTTTTTTTAATTTTATTAAGAAAGTGTGTGCAAAAAATAAGAATTTACCGATGGATTAAAATTAGGGTATAATAGGAACATAAGGTTGAAAAATACCCTTTTTTAATTTTGTGTTACTAACGAGAAATAAAAATGAACGGATGGAGTAATTACTAACTATATTACCATTGATTGTTTTTAAAAAAATGAATAATGATTAATCTACGAATAAACTCAAACATTGATGTTAATACTATAAAACAACAAATAACTGCATAAACCTATGTATTTGACTAAGATGCACTAGAACGGGAAATCAAAACAAACGTCACACTATAAGACAACAAAATCACAAAAAATAAGAAAAAACACTAAATATATGTAGAAATTACACTTATTTAATTAACCGTCATGTTAATTAATTGTGCATCAAGTGCACTTGTTAAGCATGCTAAAAAAAGAAATAAAATGCAAAAATAATTACAATTTTAAAATATTGAATACACAATTTTTAATAAAAAATTTCAATAATAATTTGCTTAACTAGTGCACTAAAAAAAATTTGGAGTAATTCTACGTATGAATTGACCATAATAAATCAAGGAGAAATAAATCACTTTAAAATAGAATAGCTAAATCTTAAATTTTTGGATTTTATTTTTGTCAAATATAAGTTCATAAAAAAACTGTCAAATATAAATCCGGATGTATACTATTATTTGCAATGAATTTTAATAATATCTATATGTATTATTATTTACCTTACTCAAAGTAAAAAATACATTTGGCATCCTCACGTTGCTTCTCAAAAAACAAATCTACAAGTGGCACTTTTTTAAATAATTTAATCCAACGTGGCGTCTACGTGTCATTTATCGTACGAAACAAATAATTCAAAGAAAAAAAAAAGGATTAGCATCACAAAAAACAAATCTATCTATATGTATTATTATTTACCTTACTCAAAGTAAAAAGTACACTTGGCATCCTCACGTTGCTTCTCAAGAAACAAATCTACAAATGGCACTTTTTTAAAAATAATTTAATCCAACGTGGCGTCTACGTGTCATTTATCGTACGAAACAAATAATTCAAAGAAAAAAAAACAGGATTAGCATCACAAAAAACAAATGATATATAAATTTGAATTAAATTTATCTTAACTGAAAAAAAGATATTAGCATCACTAAATAAAAAATTAATCGTGTATCATAGCTTCAGGATTAACATCACTAAAAAAAATATGATCTGACTTAAGATTGACATCATAAATTAAAAAACAGGATTAGCATCACAAAAAACAAATGATATATAAATTTGAATTAAATTTATCTTAACTGAAAAAAAGAGATTAGCATCACTAAATAAAAAATTAATCGTGTATCATAGCTTCAGGATTAACATCACTAAAAAAAATATGATCTGACTTAAGATTGACATCATAAATTAAATATTGACATCATCATTCACAAAAAGCAAACAATTTAAAAATTTAAATTTCTCTTAACTCCAAAAAAAATAGATTAGCATCACAAAAAAAAAAAAAATTGTGTATTGCTTAAGGATTAGCATAACTTCCGTAAAAAAACAAAAAAGGATTAGCATAACTAATTTGTTACATATTTTAGATTTTTTGGGTTTATTTTCCTCTATATACGTGTCCTTTATCGTACGAAACAAATAATTCAAAGAAAAAAACAGGATTAGCATCACAAAAAACAAATGATATATAAATTTGAATTAAATTTATCTTATCTGAAAAAAAGAGATTAGCATCACTAAATAAAAAATTAATCGTGTATCATAGCTTCAGGATTAACATCACTAAAAAAAATATGATCTGACATAAGATTGGCATCATAAATTAAATATTGACATCATCATTCACAAAAAGCAAACAATTTAAAAATTTAAATTTCTCTTAACTCCAAAAAAAAAAAATTAGCATCACAAAAAAATAAAAACAATTGTGTATTGCTTAAGGATTAGCATAACTTCCCAAAAAAACAAAAAAGGATTAGCATAACTAATTTGTTACATATTTTAGATTTTTTGGGTTTATTTTCCTCTATATAACAAATAATTCAAAGAAACAAAACAGGATTAGCATCACAAAAAACAAATGATATATAAATTTGAATTAAATTTATCTTAACTGAAAAAAAGAGATTAGCATCACTAAATAAAAAATTAATCGTGTATCATAGCTTCAGGATTAACATCACTAAAAAAAATATGATCTGACTTAAGATTGACTTCATAAATTAAATATTGACATCATCATTCACAAAAAGCAAACAATTTAAAAATTTAAATTTCTCTTAACTCCAAAAAAAATAGATTAGCATAAAAAAAAAAAAAACACAATTGTGTATTGCTTAAGGATTAGCATAACTTCCGTAAAAAAACAAAAAAGGATTAGCATAACTAATTTGTTACATATTTTAGATTTTTTGGGTTTATTTTCCTCTATATTAGGGGTGGCAAAACGGGCATGCCCGCCCCGTTTAAGCCCGCCCTATTTAAACCCATCCAAAAACGGGGTGGGGCGGGGCGGGCCAACTTAGGTGTGCGGGTTTAAAATTCAAGCCCGCCCGTTTATTGGCGGGGTTGCGGGTTGGCGGGCATGCCCGTCAAATTTTTTTATTTTTTTTATTTTTTACAATTTGAATTTTAACTTCACAATTTGATGTTAAAAAATATTAAACAGGTTGAATTATAATAACTTCACAATTTCTTACAATTCTTACCTTCTATTTTTAAACTAACAATAATTCTATAATAGGGATAATTGAGAGAAAATTGCAGCAGAGAATAGAGATAATTAAATTAAAAAAAACATTAACCAAGTTAACAAGCAATTCTTTATAATTACGCTTAATTAAACTAACAAATGTTCAACTAAGTTAATAAGTACTCCTTAAAATATAAGATAAAACGATAAATACTAGAAAGAGGTGGAAAAACGGGCATGTCCGCCCCCGTTTAGGCCCGCACCATTTAAGTCCGCTCAAAAACGGAGTGGGGCGGGGCGGGCCAACTTAAGGTAGCGGGCCGAAAACCTCATCCCAGCCCGTCAAAAATTGCGGGTCAAACGGGGCGGCCCGGCGGGCTCGGCCTGTTTTGCCACCCCTACTCTATATATAGATGTTGATTTTAATATTTTTATTTGTCTATTTATCTCACACAAATTTTTTTCTTTCACATAGGAAATATACAAATTTGTTTCTTCCAATTAAGAAATCATCATGGCACAAAAATACGATAATATTTCTGAAATCAATTTCGAGAAAGAGTCATGGACTATAGCTGTGCGAATCATTCGTATTTGGTTCATTCGAGATGTGAACCATGTTAACCGTGGCGACACACAACCTTTCTCTCTTGACATGATTCTAATGGATGCATCGGTGTGTATTTTATATTTAATATTTACTTTTTGTGTGTCTTTTTTTATTTGTGTTTTTTTTTTTTGGCTCCAGGGTAACAAAATTCATGCTACCATCCGAAAGACACTAATATACAAGTGTGAGAAAGACTTGAAAGAAGATAAGGTCTATTATTTCACTAACTTTGGTGTTGCCGCAAACCTCGGATCCTATAGAACAACACGTCACGAATATAAAATCAATTTTCAATTCAACACAAAGGTCAAAGTTTGTGATGCTAAGAAGGTTTCTGAGAATGTTTATCCTTTGTCGAATCCAGTGAATATTTACTCCCGGATACAACACTGACTACTTAGTCGGTACGTTATTTATTATTTTAGTATTAATAAATTATTTTTATTAAATACATCCTTACAAAAGTGTTTATTGTATTACAGATGTTGTAGGGGTATTGTCTGGAGTTGGTGTTGAAAGAGAGTATGAATGGAGTGAAAACTAAAATGCTTGCGATTGAGTTCGATTATGATGGGTTAGTATATGGTGTTTATGTTTATTGTTTTATGATAATAATAGGTATAGATATTCACATAAAATATTATAAAAATTCTTAATATATTTTTATTTTCTTATACTATCACAGTTTCAAATACAAAGTTACTTTATTTGGTTAATATGTCGAAGAAGTTATTTCTTTAGTTGCTGCTGGAGAGACCAAAAATCTCATTGTAGTTGTGCTATTGGCTAAGGTGAAAATTTGGAAAGGTATATTAATTATTTATTATTTAAACTTTATTATTTTTAGTTATGTCGATTTTTAATACATGACAATCACATATCTGTCGATTTTATATTAATTTGGAAAGGTAGCTGTGTTATGGATCTATATTATATCTCCACATGTGTTTTCAAGTTCATTCTAAATACACGACAATCACATATCTATCTCTTTCCTTTAATTCCAATTTTATTTATTTATTTATTCGTTTGTGCCAAAATCTGTTCAATTTTATTTTAGTTAAAGGGAATGACATTCTAATAAAGCATGATATGTTCATACCTTTTTTTTTAGAATCTGCTACAATACAAAATACAATTTATGCGACAAAGTTGCTTTTCAATCCTAATTTTGTTGCAGCTACTGACTTGAAGAAAAGGTGAATTATCTAAATATTAAATATTTATCCTCTAAATATTAAAAATATTTATTTTACTTCGAGTTAATGATTAATAATATGATAATTTATATTTTGATATCATTCTGTATGACATAGGATGTCTGAAAAGAACCAGACCCCATCTTCTGAAATATCTTTGATACAAGATGTGTCAAAGATAAGCGATGAAGATGATTTCTTAAAGCTTACATCGAAGAACACCATCGAAGGTCTCAAAGAATGTACCAATGTTAGGATATTAACGATCATAAGTACTTCAAAAATTTTGGCAAATAAAAATTTTAATTTACAAATTTCTCTTTACGTCTAGGACTCCTGTTTTGCTGTTTTGGCCACTGTCAAATTTGTCGTAGATGCGGACAATTGGTGGTATACAGCATGCTCATGCTGCAATAAGAAAGTAATACCTGATGATCACATGTATTATTGTTCGAAATGTAACAAACATGTGATGCATGTTACTCCAAGGTAACACTTTATTTAGGTTTAAATTAAATTTAGATTATTTTGGTTTAATATATTTTAGAATAATTTCAATTAATTTCGGTTCAATGGTTTGTTGATTTTATTATTATTATTATTATTATTGGTGGTTTGTTGATTTGGTACCTATTATTATTATTATTATTATTATTATTATTATTATTATTATTATTATTATTATTATTATTATTATTGTTATTGTTATCATTTTTTCGTTACAATCTATTATTATCATTTTAGTATATGAGTATATCTAAGTGACGTTTGGATTTACATACTATCTTTATTATTAAACAGACCCTTAATCAACTCCTCTTTTTTTCTCCAAATTTTTCAAATTCTATTTCTATCCTCATTTTATAATTTCAATCGTCGAAGTTCACCTCTACTGCCATCAAGTGTACAATTTAAAAAACAGTTTATACATCTCAATTATATTTGGATTCTAAGAAGAATCCCCATGTTGTTAAATATGTTGATTTTTTTTTTCTTCAATTTGTCAATAATATGTCGATTTTGATTGTTGGTTTAAATATTTATTATTTTATTTCAATTTTAAATTAGAATTAACATTTGAATGTTCATGAAGGGACTATTCAGTTTCAATTTTAGATTATAAATTGAATTATTTAGTTTAATGAATGACAAATAATATAGATTACTTCATTACTTGATTTATTGCATTAATGTGTCTTTCTTAGTTGAACGAATGATTATAAATCTTTGTTTGGTTTTGATATATTAAATGTTTATTTTTAATTTAAGAAAACCAGGACTTTCAGCAAATATTTGTTTTTTTTTTTATTTTAAAAACTGGATTAATCCAAATTCAGCAAATTTTTTTTTTGAAAGAAATTCAGCAAATAATTGTTTTTGAAGAAAATATTTGTTTTTTATTTTAAAAACTGGATTAATCCAAATTCAGCAAATAAATTTTTTTTTTGAAAGAAATTCAGCAAATAATTGTTTTTGAACAAAATATTTGTTTTTTATTTTAAAAACTGGATTAATCCAAACAAGTTAATATTCTTACAGTTTTTTTTTTCTTTCTAATTCTAAAATTTATCTATACTATTATTATTTGTCTCACTCAAAGTAAAAAGTATACTTGACATCCTCACGTTGCTTCTCAAAGAGTAAATTCATATGTGACATTATTTTAATAACGTGACGTCTATGTGGCGCCTACATGTCTTCTCTTTATGACTTAAAAGGACACGGTTCGATTCTCACTGACAACAAAATATTAATTTTATGATTTTTTTGTCTTTCCTATTTTGCCTTGCTTTTTTATTTTTTTTGTCGATTATTATATCTATTGTGAAACAAAAAAAATATATAGATAATAAGATTAACATAAATTCTGTTGGATAAATACGAAAAAAAAAAAAAAGAAACTTGAATTTCATCTCCCTCCCACCTTAATATTAAAACATACATTTTCCTCTTTTAATCAAACTTCATTTTAACTTTTTACACGAGCTTTACACAGTTAGAAATAACTTTCTTTCGTTAGTTAATATATCTTTGAATATTTTAATGGAACATTTTATTAAAATAATTAAGATGTGAGACATAAAATTATGGTTCGTGTTGTTTTGTATATTACACAGGTTTGATTTCTATAAAAAATTACTCTCTCCTATAAGATCAAATATCTTTTTAAATTTTAATTGAACATTTTATGCATATAATTAAGACGTGAGATATAAGATTATAGTCTCAATTGTTTTACTTTTTATATATGTTTGATTTAGTTCTTCACACCGTAATAGATTGCCCTCTTCTGTTAGATTACGGGTGCGTTTGTTTTAACTTTAAAAAAATGGTTTTTTCTTTGTATTTTTGAAAATAAATTTTATAAAATCATTTTTTTAAATATTATAAGTTTTTTTGTATTAGTTTTTTCTAAATTCAAATACTAATTTTGACATTATATAACATAAACGTACATTATTGAAGATCAAAACATAGTCAAAATTTCAATTTTTACAAAAAGTTATATATCAAAAATGATTTTTATGAAAATCTATTTGAAATAGCTTAAAGAAAAGTGATTTTTTTAAAATTTTGATATCTAAAAAATTTTTCAATAAAATGATGAAATGTCTAAAATGACATTTTAAGAATAACTATTCAAACAAAATTTTCATTTGAAGCTTTTATAAAAAGTTTCTTTGTAAATTTTTTTTACAAAAAATTATATTACACTATAAGAATCTATTTTCAAAAAATCATTAACAAATAGTCCCTACATCTTTTTTGATATTTTAATTGAAAATTTTGCAAAAATAATTAAGATTTAAGGTTATAGTTTCAATTGTTTTTCTTTTAACACGGGCTTGATTTTGTTTTTCACACCGCAAGAAATTACTCTCTTCTATTTTAATAAATTCATCTTAAAATTTTAAATGAACTTTTACTAAAAATAATTAAGACGTAATGCCTAAGAATATTGACTCAATTGTTTTACTTTTGACAGCTTTATTTATTTCTTTACGCCGTAAGAGATTATCATATTCCGTTAGATCAAATTTCTCTGGATATTTTAATTGAAGTTTTTACAAAAATAATTAAGAATCGAGACATTAGGTTATGATATCAATTTCTTTACTTTTTACACAGAATTCATTTAGTTCTTCAATTCGTAAAAGTGATTATCCTCTTCTGTTGGATCATATCTCTTTGAATATTTTACTTGAACATTTTATAAAAATAAATAAGGCAAAATTACACGTTTGGTTCTTTATCTTATTTTTTTGTAACATTTTGGTCATTTATCTTATCTTTTTGTAACACTATGGTCTTTTATCTTTTATTTGTAACACTTTGGTCGTTTAAAGAACATAAAAAGATGAAAGAATTGATGAAGATGAGGAACATTTTCATCAAAATTATGAGTTTTATTTAATTTTAATAAAAATGTATTTTAACAAATAAAATTCAGCATTTTTTTAATAAAAAAAATGAGAAAAAGAGTTTATATGTGAATGTTATAAAAGATAAAGGACTAAAGTGTTACAAATAAAAGATAAAGGACCAAAGTGTTGCAAATAAAAGATAAAGACCAAAATGTTACAAAAAAAAAAGATAAAGGACCAAGCATGCAATTTTGCCAATAAATAAGTTATGAGGCCTAAAGTTATGGTCCAAGTTGTTTTACTTATTACACGAGATTGATTAGTTCTCCACACCGTAATAAATTATTCTTTTTTGTTAGAGCAAATCTCTCTTGAAATTTTAATTGAACTTTTTATAAGTATTATGAAAATGCAAGACCTAAGATTATAGTGTCAATTGATTTACTTTTTACACGTGTTTGAATAAGTTTTTCACATCAAACCTGTAAGAGATTATCCTCAACTGTTATATGAAATCCATTTTGATATCTTAATCAAAGAATATACATACATAATTAAGATGTGAGACCTAGCGTTATGGTCTCAATTGTTTTACTTTTTATACATGTTTTATTTAGTTCTTCACACCGTAAGAAATTACCCCTTTCTCTTACATCAAACCCCTCTTACAATTTCAATTGAACTTTTAAAAAGAAAAATTTAAAACGGAAGACCTAAGAATACAATCTCAATTGCTTTACTTTCTACACGGTCTTTATTTCTTTCTTCACACCTTAAGAGATTACAATTTTCCGTTAGAATAAAATTCTCTTGATATTTTAATTGAAGTTTTTTAAAATAATTAAGATGCAGAACCTAAGGTTATGATCTCAATTGCTTTACTTTTTACACGGACTTTATTTAGTTTTTCACGCTATAAGAGATTACAATCTTCTGTTAGTTCAAATCTCTCTTGAAAATTTAATTTAACATTTTACAAGAATAACTGAGATGTAATAAAAGATTACGAGCTTTACTTTTTACAGAGACTTAATTTAGTTCTTCACACTATAAGAAATTACTTTCTTCTGTTAGCTAGATGGAATTCCTCTTAAAATTTTAATTGAACTCTTTACAAAAATAATTAAGAAGTGCGACCTAAGATTATAGTCTCAATTGCTTTATTTTTACACACTGACCTGATTTAATTCTTCCTACCGTAAGAGATTAACCCTCATTTGTTAGATCAAATTCCTTTTAATATTTTAATTGAATATTTTATAAAAATAACTAAGATTCGAGGCCTAAGGGTATCGTCTCAATTTCTTAACTTTTTTATGTGAGTTTAATTTTGTTCTTCACATTTTAAGAGATTATGCCTCTTCCGTTTGACCGGATATCTCATTGAATATTTTAATTGAACTTTTTACAAAAAATAATAAAGATGCGAGGTTTAAGATTTTGATTTCAATTATGGTTTACTTTTTATTCCGGCTTGATTTAATTTTTTCCGTTAGATCAAATACATTTTGTTATTTAATAGAATCTTCTTTACCTAATAGTAATGATACAAGACTTAAGGTTAGATGCTCTTGAATGAGTTCTTCATGACATAAAAGATTATCCTCTTCCATTAGAACAAAATCCTCTTCATAAATTAATTGAATTTTCTACCAAAACAAGAATAAAAGAAAGATGCATATATGTGCACATTAAAGTCTAAAATAATTAATTCTAACAAAAAAAAAGTCCAGAATCAATATATTTTTATGAATAAAAGCTAATTCATATATAACGCGGGTAATTTTCCACTACTAAAATATTAATTAATTTCAAAATAGAAATATATATATATATATATATATATATATATATATATATATATATATATATATATATATATATATATATACACACACTACACGCATTTTTAAGATTTATAAAAAAAATTGAATTTCTAGCCCGTGCTTGGCACGGGTGTCCATACTAGTTTTACTTTTATTTCCTATAAATTTTTCATTGGATAATAGGGGCACAAAAAAATTATGTCGCTAAATTCGGTCTCTTCCGTTAACCGTGACTAGCGGACATTTTAGTAACGCAATCTCTATTATATACATAGCGAGATTCTCACGGAGCCTTCTCGTGCATTCTCAAGAAAATTGCTTATGTGGCATTTAATTAGAGTTATTAGAGTTTTTGCTTATGTGGCATCCAATTAGAGTTTTTCTATTTAATTTTGTATTTTTTTAATCTTCTCTAACCCATTATTTTTTAAGAAAACAAATTTTTGGATATATACAACAAAACTAGAGCTTTTTTTCTTTTTTAATTTTAGAAAGTCTAATATTATACGTATCTTAATATTTTTATTATTATATTTTAATAATATTGCGTTGGTGAAATTCAATTACAGTTTTTCTAATATTATATATATATTTTTTTTTGTAGAAATTAAAATATTATATTTTAATTACTAACATATATTATATTTTTAATGACGACAAACTTATTTAATCCATGATTAAATATTATATATTTTCTATATAAAAACTATGTGAACACTTTGGCTAAAATTTGATTTGACATGTATCTATTATCCAATCATTCAATTACATGTAATATTTCTATGTTGATTTTTTTAAAAAATAATAAAGAATTAACAACTATTTTTTGTTCATGGAGTAGCTATAGAGTCGCGTAATGGACACGGAAGACAGATAGAATTAGAGAGAGAGTTTTGATGGTAACCCTCACTATTAAAAATATACATTGACAAATTAAAATTTGAATTTTGAATGTGGAAGTTATCCATAATTTCATATTTTGTCATTGGGATTACTTATTCAAAATTTTATCTAGCACGATGAAACATGATCCCCATGATGAAAACTGTATATAGATGATAGTGAGAACTGAGCACGAGAATTTTATTGATATCCATTAAAAAAATATAGAATTAACAACTTTTTTATTGATAGAACCCCTAGAGATATATATATATATATATATATATATATATATATATATATATATATATATATATATATTTCTCGGTGGTATAAAATGAAAAATCGGAAGCACTTTGCACCCAACTATTAAAAATACACACTGACTAATTAAAATTTGAATTCTAACAGTAGGGCTTATCCATATTTTCATATTTTATTACGGGGATTCCTTATTCAAAATTTTATTTAGCACGATGAAAATTGGTTCACCATGAAGAAAATGTATGTAGAAGATAGTGATAAATGATCACAAATTTTTTATTCATATTCATTATAAAAATAGTGTAACTGAGACTAGAGAGATAGAGAGAGAGAGAGGGGGAGAGAGAGAAAGAGAGAGAGAGAGAGAGAGAGAGATAATCTTTCAATGGTATATAATGTGAAACAGAAAACACTTCTCACTACACTATTAAAAATATATATTGACTAATTAAAATTTGACTTCCGACTACGGGAGTTTTTCCATATTATGTGTAGATTGCACTTTCACTATATTACATCCAACTGAAAAAATTTATGGGAATTGAAACCTAAAATTAATTAATATAATTTTAATTTTTTATAATCAATCGGTTTTTTATTTATAATTTCGATTTTAAGCTTTTCATAAACATTCGTTTAAATCTTTTTCTGGATGCTAATTTATCAATGTGAGTGAAGATTCATACATAGATTTTTCCATTTGACGCTCACACATGAAAATTGATTATTTGTGGTACAATGACAAAAAATAGTTTGAGTATAGAAACACGATCAAAGTATGTTAATATTCATTTGAAAAATATTATAAAATTTACAATTATTTTTTGTTGATGGAGTCCCTATAGAGACGTGACAGAGAGTGAGGGAGAAAGAATCTCATAGTGTTGTTGAACGGGGAATGAGGGAGTACTTCTCATCCTACTATGTCCCTGTAGCATTCTTAAACATTTATCGCATTTTCATACTCAAGTAAATTAAATAAAATCAATTTCATAAATAATTGAAAGAAAAATATAGGCAACATTCAAAATAATATAAAATGAAAAATGACATAGACAACCTTCAAAAGAAAATGAAGAACATGTGGAAGAAATGTAGAAATAGTGAGAGAGACAGAGAGATATATATATATATATAATCTCTCACGGGTGTAGAATGAGAAACGCGTAACACTTTCTATCCTACTATTAAAAATGCACCTAGATTAATTAAATTTTCATTTGATAATGAAGTTTATAATTATTTTATATTTAAAGGGTCACTTTATAGTTCTGAAGATGACGATGAAAGAAAAAATTTATCTCTTAATAGTGTATAACGGGAAGCGAAATAATATTCTTCATCTCGCTTTATTCCATAACATTATTAAATATATATCATGCAAAATCTATATCAATTTTATCTTACTATTTTTAACTAAATTGTTCAAATAATATATTAAAATAAACATATAAATAATATTTAAAAAGAGAATAATTTCGTGCACGGCACGGGCTAACATACTAGTATAATACAATATAATACAATATTTTAGTTAACTGTGACTATAGCACATATTATGAATTTTTCAGATTCAAAAAAACCCCGCAACCAAAGCATATATATATAGAGAGAAAGAGTTAGGATTCATTGACATCGGGTGTCAAAGTTTAATTTGGCACCAGGTGTCAAAGTTTAATTTGACACCAAGTCTTATCCGTTTATTTTATTTAATCTAATGACTAATTTTTTTTTTAACTCTCTAACGATTAATATTTAATTTTTCATAAAACAAATATTTTTTTTTGTTACAAAAAAAATCTTTTAACATTTAAGAGATCACCTCATTCCTTAAAAACAAACACATCTTCTTCCTCACTCCAAGTTTATTCACTATTTAATGATTCAAGCTAGCTTCATCAACGATTATGCATCATCACTACAAGTTTATATAGCTACCATTTCACGTAAAAAAAGAAAAAACCACAAACAATCAATAACATAGTTAATTTATATGGAATATCATTTCACTTAAGATTCATATTGTTTTCCTATATAGTCTACTCACAAGTTTCTTGTTTCCTTCAAATATTTGATAGATAATATTTTTAATTTATAGAACTTTAACCATGACAATAAAAAGCTCTTCATTTTAATACGAGAAACAACAAACTCTTTTACAAAAACAATCCAATAAAAATAAGAGTGGTGCTATATAGCACGACACTCTCTCTGTACGACTACTTACGATTCGAAAAACTCCATTTAATTTGTTCATTTAATATAGATTCATTAAACCGTTTCATTAAATAGTAAGAATATTCCCTCCATTTGATATGGTATACATAACATTTTTTTTTGACAGAATGGTATACATAACATAATCAAAACACTTTTGCTATAATAAAAAAAAAATCCCTCAATTTTAATTTTGGTGAAATTTTTTGTATACATTTTTTTTTGTACAAATTTTTGGTATATATTTTATTTAATGTGTATTAGTACACTTTCTAATGCGAACAATTGTGATAGGTTCACAAATAGTACTAATTAATTTTTATATTAAATATTTTTTGTAAATCTATTAGAAGAATTGTATATTTTAGCAGTGTACCGATACATTTTTAAATAAAATGTGTATTGAAGTGTAAACCTTTAATTTATATGCAAAAAATGGAGAACCGAAATGATAGTTGTATTATTATGGATCATATATTTAGTTCAACACAGTGACACACAACAATTCACATTTAAAATTGACCCAACTTATTGTAAAAAAAAAATGTCCAACTTAGTAACATAACACTCTCACACCTCAATATCACAAAAATACCTTAAGCAAACATTATATTTAAAACCCTATGGTTTGTATTTTGTATTTGAAAACTTATTGATTTATTATTGTCAGCTTTGTTTGAATTCATAATACTCCATCCGTTCCTTTTTACTAGTCTTTTTAGAATAGTAACACAAAATTAAGGAAGTGTATATTTACACTTTATTTTCCTATTATACCCTCGTTATAATCCACCAATAAATTCCTATTTTTTTTCACACACTTTCTCTTTCCAATAAATTTAATATATTATGTTTAAAAAAAAATTAATATGTTGTGTTCCAAAAAAATAAAAAAAGATTTAGTTTTTCAAATATATAGCATTAAATAGTTTTATTGAAAAAGATAAGAGCAATTGACAAAAGGTATAATTGACAAATCATACCCATAAAATACCAAAAGGACAATTAAATAGAAACGCTAAATCTAGCCAAAAAGATAAGTAAAAAGGAACAGAGGGAGTATGTTTGAAAATCATGTTATTGTCTTTTTTTATGTGCGATGTATGGTGATAATTGATTATATCAAGTGTTATATGTGATTGGAAAAATAATAGCAAGAAACACGGGACAATTGCTTTAAATTTTTTTTTTACTTAATTTAATAAATTTTACAAAAAATAGCAAAATAACGTCATTTATTATTTTTATTTTTTTTATACACTACGTTACTTATATTTTATAAAAAAAAAAATTCGATAGACCCGTGCGAATGCACGGGTCTCAAAACTAGTATATTGAAAAAAAATAACAGTCGGAAATACTTCATGAAAAAAACATTGTAAACCAATTTAAGTATCTGAACCAAACCGATTAGCATGGTTTGATTTCATTTTTGAAAAACATCAAAAACCAAACTAATCGATAGTTCATTGGTTCAGATACCGAATTCACCAAAAATCAATCTAAATCAGTTCAATTGTATGTAGATAAAACAATTTATAGAAATAAAAAAAATTCATTGTGAAAGTAGTACTTGCTAGCAAAATAAATCATATCATTGGAATGTAGGATTATTAATTTTTTTTTGGTAAAGGGGATGTAGGATTTGAATTGGGGCAAAAAGAAAACAATAGTTTTAATGGGAAAAATCAACTAAATGGAAAAAATCAAATCGTAATTATAGAGAGTTGTGCAATTGATACGACAAGATCTATCATACTTACTATCATTTTTCTAAAAATAAAGCTTTTAAAAGGTGTTTTAAAGAAAAATCTTTATGAACTGAAACAAACGCTTTATTTATGATTTGATTTTCCTATTTTTAAGGAATGAGGCGATTTCTTAAATGTTAAAAAGATTTGTTTTTGTAACAAAAAAAAAATTGTTTTATGAGTAATAAAATATTAAATGAATAAAAAATAACCATTAGATTAAATAAAATAAATGGATAAAATTTCGTGTCAAATTAAACTTTGACACTCGGTCAATGGATCTTCACTCTATTTTTTTTTTTTTGAACAAGCCAAAATGAACTATATATATATATATATATATATATATATGAGTCAGGATCCGTTGACACCAATTAGTTTGACATCATATGTTACACCTTTCAATAACGTTTTAACCGATATAAATTTTATAAAATCCACCGTTGGATTGAAAGTTTATATCATATAGATCATTTTTGTGAATTATCAGACAAATCTAAAATCATTTGATATGTTATTGAGATTCATCAAAATTAACGGTTTGAGCGTTTTTTTTAAATGTCGTTAATTTTGATGAATCTCAATAACATATCAAATGATTTTAGATTTGTCTGACAATTCACAAAAATGATCTATATGATATAAACTTTCAATCCAACGGTGGATTTTATAAAATTTATATCGGTTAAAACGTCATTGAGAGGTGTAATATTTGGTGTCAAACTAATTGGTGTCAACGGATCCTGACTATATATATATATATATATATATATATATCGTTAATTATATCTAGAGTATCTAGAGTTAATTATATCTAAGATGGAGGTAGACCCTTCAGCACAAGACATGCAAAAGAGACCTACAAAAGTCAAGAAAAGAGTCCCAACAAAATTACATAATACAGTACAATCAGTCAATACCCAAACAAAGAAAAGGGTTCGACCACCAAGCATGAAAGTGCGTCGCCAAAGTAACATTCGTCGTCCTCAACCACCGGTAGGAAAATATTTTAACTTTGTCCAGGAGATGATGTAAAGTGTTTGCCGAATTCCGAAAGACACGAAGATTACGCTCGTTCCACACAATCCAAATACAAGCCAGCCAAACAAGTTGCAAGAAGGATCGTCGCGCGCGAAGTCCGGCAGCTGAATACGTAAACTGAACAAAGTGCTCTGGGAGACTGTATGCATCCACTGACTCTATTTTTTTTTGGCAAAATTTAAAGCAATATATATTACACATCAATGTGTATGTATACACTAGTCAACTTGTGATACTTGAAAATAAACCCTATTTATGATAATGCGAAATTTCGTACGTAGAATAATATAAAAGATAATTTTTAATTTGTAACAAAATTTATATCAATTATGTAAAATGCCATGATAATAAATATAATAATAAAATATATTTGACGCAATTATGAAAATTTTGCAACATACATGTATTAAAAGTTATGATAATCTTCACTATGCTTGTTGAACAAAATAATTATATGATACATGAGATGTTTTACATTTTAAAACATGGTTATATTATTTTAAATTAAAAAAAATTATAACGGGTAAAAGTTGATTTTAATTAAAACAATAAGGGCCCGTTTGGCCTAGCTTATTTTTGAGCTTATGCAAACAGCTTATGCAATTTTTATGTATTATTATAAGTTTTTCAAGATAGTTTATGATAAAATAGTTTCTAAAAATTCAATTTTCACTAGTTTAAACTTATAAAATAGCATAAAACTTAATTTATATTGCATAAGCTGTTTGCATAAGCTGTAAAATAAGCTAGGCCAAACGAGCCCTAAGGGTAAAAATGGAAAAAAAAATATGATAAGCTGTAAACTATAAACACATACGTTACTTGATATAACGTCTAAAAAATAAACTATAAGTCAATAGAATAAACTATAAGTTCGTGTTGAAAAGATTATTACCAAACAGGTCTTTCAACTTATAAGTTATACACCATTTTTATCATAAACTATATTGACAATTTTATAATAATACATAAAAAACTTATTTTGCATAAGTTTAAAAATAAAGTATTTCAAACATGCCAATAAGATATAAACTAGTTTTATGGTCTTGCCAAAGAGACCCATAATGTTTTACACATGAGCAATTTTTACATGTAGGAATTTGAAAGGAAGGAGTGAGAGAGGATTGATTGTAAATGAGAACCTAGAAAATCGGGAGTTGGAACTATGGCTATGAAGCTTCTGTTAGAATATTTTCTAATATTTTGTGGGCTGCAATCAATTGTGGGTTTTGGTTTTAATAAAAACGGGTTGATGTTGTTGTGATCCAGTTGATGATGCTTAAGTCCGATAAACGTGATCAGTAATAATGAGCTTCGGACACTGATTCAGATTTGTGTAGAATAAAGCAAAAATTTATTTATTTATTTATTTATTTATTTTTTGTGGTTGATAGCAAAAATGAATTTTATTAATGAACACAACTAATTCTGATAAGCACAAGGTGTGTCAAACATAAAACAATAGTTTACATAAGTCGAAACACTTGTCAGCCAATGCCAGACAAATGAGAGGGCTCGACCACCACAAATGTGAATTCAAACCAGGATTTAAATTACAAGTTTTCATCAACCAAAGTGAGTGAACCTTAACTTTCTCTAACATTTGGTGAACTGTCGATTTCTTAGCCTTGAAAGTTCTACTATTTAGTTCATGTCACACCACCCAAATGCTACATAACCAAATTAGCTAAAAGAATGACCGGCGTGCTCGAGAGCCTCCGACAGAATAAGTAACTGGAAAAAATGGTCTGAAAGCAACAAAGGACCATTTGAGGAAATTCCTACCCAAGATCGAATCGAGCCCCACAAAGGTGCAAAAACTGAACACGAAAGAAATAAATGTTATGTTGTTTCGACACTGCCGCACCCAGTCACATAAAACTGGGAATCAGGCGCAATAATGTGGCGTCGCACCAAATTTTCTCTAGTCGGTAACCCGTTGCGGAGCATCCACCAAACCAGTACGAACACCTTTACCGGTACATGTTTTAGCCAAAGTAAGGTTGTCGACTCCACCTCACCCGGGGTTTCCGTCTGAGTAAGCAAATGATACACTCCACGAACTGTATAGCCATCGCCTGGAGCATGCCGCCACAACCACTGATCTGCCACATTAGGCTGCAAAACAAAGTCAGAAAGCATCCTACACTCCCGTAAAAGCTCATCCTCCCACACCCACATTGGCGTCATGCCCACGCCGAACCTCTAGACTCCCACCCTAAGTTGCACATCGCCGCAACCGTGCTCGACCTATCAAGGGTCAAGTCGAACAGGCGTTGATAACTCACACTCAACGAAACACCACCCAACCATAGATCTGACCAAAACAACGTCTTCGCCCCATTACCAACCCGCCCCTCAACGCCCTTCGCAAACCACCCCCTCCCCGTCTCCTCACTCTCCCCATCCCGTAACCACTTAAACTCCTTCCACCACGAGGAACCTCTGCGCCCTCCGTCCTTCACCCGACCTGCCTCCTCACCATACCGGGCAGCCAACACCCTATACCATAAGCTCGTCTTATAAACTAACATCCTCCAACACCATTTTCCTAACAGCGCGGGATTAAACGCTCGCAACTGCCTGACCCCCAACCCACATGATTCCTCCCTCAACCAAACATCCCTCCAACTAATCCAAGGAATTTTTCTTCGTTCCTCACCCCCTCCCAAAAAAAAATTAGACAATAAATATTCAATGGAAGAGATTATACCCAACGGAGCTCTGAAAAAGGAAAGGGCATAGATAGGTAACGAGGACATGAAAAATTTAAGAAGGACCAATCAGCCGTCAAACGACAAGAAACGACTTTTTCAACCCGCCAATCGAGACTTAATTCTGTCAACCACCGGATCCTAGAACGAGGGTCACTCCCTATAGGAAGACCAAGATACACAAAAGGTACCCTCCCTACCGAGCATAATTAGAGGAGGTTGAAATCATATCGTATATCAGTAATTATAAGACTCAAATACTAATGTTGTGAATTTGCATTTTATGGGTCATTTTTTTAAGTTGAACTTTTTGTCCTTTTTATTTTCATATTTGTTGAAATTTTGATCTCAACTCATGCATTTTTCGTAAAAAATGTGATTTTGCATATAGAAAAAAAAAAATTAAACTCTAGTCACAAAAGAAATATTTTATTATTAAATTCATATTAGTGCAATAAATCGCTTTTTTATACAAAAAATACAATTATTAAGGGGTAAAACCATCTGCTGAAATCAAATTTACAACAAATATATAAATAGGTTTCAAAAGGTTAAACTAAAAAGGAAGACTATTTTCGTGAATTTCATAAAATAGAATGACCAAAAGTAAAATTAAAACCATTAACTTTAGTAATATATTAATATAAATAGTTTAGAAAATTATTAGAAAAGACTGTAGCCTCTGTCGAACCCCTTTCTACCTTCTTCTTTGAAAATAAGGATGACATTGAACTTTTACGGGTTGTCAAAAGAATTATTATTCCCGTAAAATAGTTTTGCCAACGACTTATAACAACTTATAACAAAAAAAATCGCTGTCAAAAATCATATTTCTTATAGGGAACTAATATAATAGCCCATATTGTCCAACAAAAATTGCCATTGTCATGTGTACAAGTTCAGTCAAATTCCAAACATATCCATGCCAGATTCTGCTAGAAGGAATTATCATTGAGGACCAAAATTGGGGATAACAAATTATAGAGGACTATTATTTAATGAAATAAAAAAAAAATATATAGAGCACTAAAAACGCCTAATTGTGTCAACACAATAAACATAAAAAATAAAAATAAATAAGTGTTGCGATCTCTCTCTTAAAAAGAATTTTCTCCACAATTAAATGAAATAATATGATATTTTTTTTAACAAGCCAAAATGAGATATATAATATAAAAAACAGTCTTCCTAGCATAAGATGTGCTGCTAAGGTAGACTAACAGAGTTTAGAAAGAATCACATAAAAATACATAAAGATAATCAGAAACAGATCATACAAGGCCAAAGCAAAGTAAAGTACTAGACCACCATCTATGACAGTTAGAAGTTAAAATAACACAAGTCGTCTTCAACCACCAAAGAGAAATGAGCTTGATCTTGTCCAACAACTGAGAAGTAATACTGAATGAACCTCGAAATACCATGTGGTTTCTCTCCGTCCACACAACCCAGACACACGCGAGCTAGATGAGTTGCAAAAAGGAACGACGTGCACGAGATACACCTGCTGAGAGTGTGAACTGGACAAAATGATCACGTATGGAAGTGAACTCCACCACAGGAATGTCAATCCACGACCGCACCAACGCTCAGAGAGAACCAAAAGTACTGCAAGAAATGAATAACTGATGTGCTGACTCCACCTCTCCACAACCCAAAACGCACAGATGAGCTGTAGTAGATAAGATGCCTCGAGTGACCTTGTTGGTTTTTGTGGGCAACTTGTCACGCAAAAGACGCTACGCAAAGATGGAGACCTTCAGTGGAACTTGAGGATGCCAAATGAGGTTGTCCGCATCATCCGTGAAAGTCGAAACCTGTGTAGTCAAGAGCTGATATGCCCCCCGGACAGTGTAGCCTCTATCAGTTAGGCTGCCATTACCACCTATCTGAAGACTATTCCGGCAAAGAAATGTAAGTAATAAAGACTGAAACCCCCTCAACTCCTCCTTGCACCCCCTCAACTGCCGCTGCCACACCCAGGCCTCCCCATCTGCTCCCCACCCTAACGAGAACATCTCCGCCAACATACACTGTTTGGTCTCCGCTAAGTCAAACAGAACACCAAATCGCTCGCTCCAAGGGATCCCATCCACCCAGGGATCAGTCCAGAATAAAGTATCTAAACCATCCCCCACCCTCCTAGAAACATGCTCGACAAACCATCTATCCACCATCTCACCTCCCTCCCTAATACGCACTATCTCTCTCCACCACGAAGACCCTTTCCCCCTCCCTCTCGGAGTCTGCCTATCTCCATCCTGTACCGAGCTGCCAACACTCTAAACCACAACTTCTCTCTATCAACTAACATCCTCAAGCACCATTTATCTAAAAGAGCCACATTAAATTCCCGCAACTGCCTAACCCCAAACCTCCATACTCCTTTCGCAAACAAATGGATTTCCAAGTAACCCAAGAGATTTTCCTAAAGTCCTCACACCCCCCAACCCCCCCCCCCCCCCCCCCCCCCCCCCCACAAAAAAAATGATTAAAAGAGATTCAATAGAGGAAATACTTGAGGGAGCTTTGAAGAAGGAAAAAGCATAGACATGGAGAGAGGTCAAGACAGACTTAAGCAGAATAAGACGATCACCAAAAGAAAGGAAACAACTCTTCCAACCAGACAAACAATTCTTTAAACGAGCCACTACCGGTTCCCAAAAATGCAAACGTCTCGGATCACCCCCAATCGGGAGTCCCGGATAAAGGAAAGGGATATTTCCCACTCGACAGCGCAGAACAAATGCAGCTTCGCCCAACCAAGACTCCGAAATGTTAACCCCAACCACCATGCTTTTGTTGAAATTCACCTTCAGGCCAGACATAGCTTCAAAAAGCACAAGAACCGCACGAAGAGCGCGGACATTCGCCCAACTTTTGACCCCAAACAAGAGCGTATCATCAGCGAACTGAAGGTGAGACACCGTCACAGGGTCCTGCTCACCAATACTATAACCCGTAAACAAATGTTGAGTTACCACCGCCTCCATCAACACATTCAGACCCTCAGCTGCCAACAGAAAAAGAAAAGGGGATAACGGATCCCCTTGTCTCAGACCCCGCTCGAGGGGGAATTCCACCGTTGGACTACCATTAACCAAAATCGATGCAGTAGTCGTGCTCACACACTCTCCAATCCACTTCCGCCACAGGACCGAAAATGACATCTTCCCCATAACGGCATCCAAGTAAACCCAATCCACAGAATCATAGGCTTTCTCAAAGTCCACCTTAAACAGCATGAGTTCCTTTTTTGACCTCCGCGCCTCATCCACCACTTCGTTCGCAATGAGAACTCCATCAAGAAACTGCCTATCCTTCACGAATGTAGTTTGAGCCTCGGAGACCACGCTGCCGATCACAAGGGGCAACCTGTTCGCCAAAACTTTCGCCAGAATTTTGTACAGAATGCTCACAAGCGAAATTGGCCGAATATCGTTAAGCCTTTGGGGACTATCAACTTTAGGGATCAGGGCGATGAAGGTGGAATTTGAACCCTTAGTCAGTTTTCCATTTTGGTGGAACTTAGAGATGAAGCGCATAACATCACCTCGAAGGTCATCCCAGAAGTCTTTATAGAACCCGAAATTTACTCCGTCTAAACCCGGGCTTTTGTAGCTGTCACAATCCCACACAGCTGCCTTCACTTCGGCCTCAGAAAAAGGCTTGGTCAAGCTCCTGCTCTCAACCTGACTGAACTGTTTAAAATAAAGGTTGTCAATCCCGGGCCTCTCCATGTTTAAGGTCTTAAAGTGAGACGCGGAGTGCGAGTACACTGCCTGCCGAATAAGAGTCACCCCCTCCAATGAAGTCCAAAGGGTCATGACTGCTACAGACTTGATCAGTGATCAGCCATGTAACATTAATTTACAAAAACACATGAAGGATAATATAATAGTGTTACAAAACCTTAATAAGCTCTTTTTTTTATTCATTCCTGAAGATTAAAGTTGGGTTAAGTATGATTTTAGTCTTTATTTTTAAGTGAGTTTCGACTTTTAGTTCCTATATTTTTTATATTATATTTTTAGTCCTCCACACGTTTTTGCCATTTGCATTTTTAGTTCCTATTGTAAATTTTTTGTGACTTGGATAACGAAATCATCCATATAGGATGACACATAGATGTCACGTTTCAATGCAAACATTATCCTAGTCAATTTAAGTTATCTTATATGGTCAATTCTGTTATCCTAGTCTTAAAATATTGACGAAATGGACTAAAAATATAATTAAAAAATGTAGGGACTAAAAGTCGAAACTCATATAAAAGTAGGGACTAAAAACATATTTAACCCTTTAAAGTTTGATAGTTTATAATTGAAAAAATAACATAATGCAATTAAAGTGTTTGTCAAATTTAGTTGTTGTAAGTGAAAAATGACATATAAGTGTATGGTTAGTGGGTAATTGTTGTATTTTTAAAAAAATAAAAAATGAAAATAATAAGGGTAAAAATAAAATAAAATGTAAAAAATTATAAGCTATAAGCTCAAAGCCACAAACACTACTTTTAATATCATTTCAAAGAACACTATAAGTTAATTAAAGAAGTTCGTTACCAAACACATCTATTTTTTTCAACAAACTTATAAGCTAATTCAATGGGTCTTGCTAATATTTTGAAATGGAGGAAGTATTATATCAATTATTAGAAAAAGACACATAATTAATAGCATGATTGATATAAAAGAATAATAAAAATAAATAATATTAACAACAACAAAGTGATTTCTCCTTTTTCTAATCTTTAGTCATCACAATTTTTCACTTCTTTTTGATTTATTAGAGAATGGCGATTTATGATCAATTTACACTAGAATCGCCCCAAATTCGTTTTTTCTTTTCAATTTTAATGATTTTAAATTTGGAGTATATTAATTAACGTATTTTATCAACTTAAATGAATAAATATCATTTATTTTTAATAAACAAAACAACAAGCAAACAAAAATAATCGAATTGATTGAAGTATGGGCCATGCATACTTATATATATATAAAGCAACATTATTCACGTGGTACAAGCCATAGAGGAAATAATAATTCATATATGGTAGTGGCACAACCAAATCGTAGTTGTTGAGGATTATCTTTGCCCAATATAGATGTGATTGTGTTTTTTTTGTCTATAAAAGATTAATATTATTATCCATTTAGATTATTTTTATAACAAATAATTAATTTTTAAAATTTATGAAATAATTAATATATTTGATAAATAATATTAATTAGATGCATTAAATATATAATAAATTAAAAAATATGTTTTTTTTAATAAAAAAAGACCCAAGAGAATAAAATTTATCTAACCAAGCATCATAAGCTTTTTTTTTTTTTAATGACAAATAGATATAGATAAATATATAACGAGTAAAACAGTCATATTACAAAGCAGGAGTATCATAAGCTGTGATGCTATAATATGATTGTATTTAAATCTTTTACGCCTTTTAAATTTCCACTATAAAATTTCTAATTTCACTTGAGAAACACATTGAGAAGAACTTTATTTTTCTAAGTTTGTAACATATGTGTGTCAAAAAAAAAGTTTGTAACATATGTAATATTGCTCTTGTTAAAGCAAACAAAAAAAGTAATTTTCTATTGAAAAATAATAACTTTTTATTAAAAAATTATACATTTAATATAAAATATACAAACTTCAATACAAACTTACTATTTTTAACTTCTTAACTAATGTTAGTACAAATTTGCATATGATAAAAAAAAAATTATAAGAGAGGATGCATCTTAATTAGCAAAAAAAAAATAAAAATCAGTAGGTTGGTCATTCTACCGTAGAAATTTAAACTCTTTGAATTAAGAGGATTCTATACTTCAGATTTGACTTCTCTACATTTTACATTCACCTACATTTAATTTATTTTTAAGTATAAATTTGTCATTACAACCTACTAGACTATCCAGGGGTGGATGCAAGGCTATCACATTGGGGGCTTAAGCCCCCATAAGAAAACAAAAATTTCCCATAATAATACTATTCTATATTTTTCTCGCAAAGAAAATATTACTATCAATTTTTTTAAGCCCCCATAAAATTTAGAGAAATGTTAATATGTGATCTAAAAACATACGTTAAGGAACTACATATAACAATTTTCTCTCAAAAATCATGTAATCAATTTTTTAAGAGTATAAATCACGTACTATCATCTAAAGAAAAATGTGTTTTAATGTCCTTAATTACAAAATCCATTGACAAATTTTTTTCCTTTAAATATAAGACCCTCTATAAATTTGTGGATGTTTTTATTACTTTTTTTTTTCTTTCAAATATATCTCTTCACTATTTTGCATTGAAATATGAAAATTTAACACCAAATATATATAACACAAATATATCTTTTTTGCAATAGTCACATATTTTAGGCAAATTTACTAATCCAACAACTTTTCTCAAAATCCATAATTTTTTACAGAGGTTCCTAAAAAAAAAAAAACACAGAAAATATATTTTAGTCACCACCAACGAAAATTTCTGGATCCGCCATTGATACCATCTCTCTCCATTCTCTCTCATAGTATTTTTGTCCTAAAAATAAATGAATATAAATAAAGGTAGGAATTTTTTTATTTTTTTATTTTTTTATTTTTTGATTATAAAGAGGGCTTTCACCCAAACAAAAAGAGAATTACACTGAAATTACTCTAGGAACAGAAATCCCCATACTATCTGCAAGTAATAAATGACTAAACTGAGTCGGACACGACTCAAAAACACACATCTCTAAGTTCAAAGAGCAACCGAGATTTGCTAATGCATCATCACATTGGTTAGCTTCACGATAGGTATGTCTTACTACAATCTCCCAGTCCAATGCAATGAAAGAACAAATTTTATTCACCAACACTCTACCCATAAGACTGCCCTCTTTGTTGTTATTAATAATATTAGCAACCAACAATGAGTCCACATTAACCTCTATAGCTCCAAATCCCAACCTTCTAGCAAGCTTCAAACCTTCTAACACTTCCCAAAGCTCCGAAACGAACGCAGTACACCTCCAAATATTCTTCGCAAAACCACCTAACCATTCTCCTCCACACCCTCTTAGGAGACCACCACACCTAGCTATCCCATTCTCTTTGCAAGACCCATCCGTGTTCAACTTCACCACCCATTTGATGGCGGTTGCCTATATCCCTATGTTACGTACTTGTCAAATGTGGTGATTAATTGGTTACTATGGGAGTAGTTCCTAACACTAACAGTTTACCGCATATCATTGTGCTAATTACTCTATCCGGTCTTAAATATAAAAAAAAAATCTATTTTTTATATTCATTGAGAATCTAATGTTTTTGGTCTTAATTATAGACTAAATACATTAAATTTTAAATGAATATATATAAAAAAAATGTTTCTCTTAAAAGAAATACTAGCTTGCGCAAATATTTTAGCAAATATAATATGATAGTTACTTGTTCAAACTATTTAACTGACATATGAACCATTACCTAATTTATCATCAATTTTGTTAATTAATATTTTAGGAGTGTCCTTTCTAAGGATATAGTTAATTTCTCCTCATGTAATAAAAAAGAAGAGTTAAACACATGATTATCGTGTTACTCGCTGTCAAATAACCAATTATCCCAAAAACTTAAGCTATTAGGATTTGACACATCACCTTAGACCACTTAGTCATAGAGGCTCTGATACCATGTCAAATAACCAATTATCCCAAAAGCTTAAGCTATTAGAATTTGGCACATCAATGATTTTATATTATTTCCAAGACTCGCATACGTAACATGTGTGAGAAAAAGCCATCGTAGCAGCTGAATACATGATTTCTTTTTGTAGTCGTTAGTTGGAGTATAATCATATTGGCTGCTTAAGCTTTTTTCGTTTTCATGTTGACAACAAAAGACCAAAAATCAAATCTATGTCAATGAAAGAAAATCTTGCGGGACCAAGATTTTCAATGAATTCATCACGAGATATTCAAGTGGATCATCCATGATAATTGATAATTAAGTAAGGTGCGGGACCGAGATTTTTTTTTTTTATTGTTTGATATCTTAAATTTAGGGTGAAAGGTGTCACAGTTTAAGACAGAAAAAATTTTGAAACTCAGAATTGAGATTTTTTAAGCATTGATATAGTCGGTGAGACGACATAGATATTAAATTTAGTACATTTTTTAAAGTTAAAATCGAAATCATTTGATGAAAATTAAACATCGTATGTAATTGTTAATTATGTGAAAAATGTGTTACTTGTGTAATAATTGTAGGGAATCCACGGTAGATATGGCTTCCGCCCCAAATTATTTTTTCTCTTTAAATTAAATATGAAAAATGCAAAATAGTCGGAACACTAATTAAGGGTTTTCTTTAGTATGAAAGAGTTGTTCATGGTTTACAATTCAGGAATAACACGCATTATTTGAACTGCACTTTCATGTTAGACATGACCCTAGTTAAGAATATTGATAAGAAAATTATGTTTTGAAACTTGTATATTCAATACCTTAAAATTATAAAAAGTTATCTTAACAATAGACACAATCAAAACATAGATCCGAGCAAACTCATTTGAAGGGACGGACACATTAGTATGATACTGTTTTCATTGGTTTGAACCTAATAAAGAATGAATCTAGCTCAATTGTTATGGTGCTCATAAAATTTCAGTTTCTCTCTCAAGATGTGGAGGACTCCTCCGTGATAGCGACAATATATGTGTGAGTAGCTTCGCCTAAAAAATTGGTTCTTGTGACGCGCTCCAGGTAGAGATGTGAGGCATGTATATTGGAATGAATTTAACTCGAAGAAAAGGGATAAATCATTTTCAAGTTGAGAGTGATTCGAAGGTGTTAGTTGACATGGTCATGAAAAATTGTAAGGTTAATGGAATGATTCCGATTTTGATCAGACGCATTCAAGATCTCAAGAATTTTTTTTTGAATCAGTTAAATTTTATTAATGAACAATTCCCTAAACAAGAAGTATAAGGAATTGTTGAATGATACAACGAGAGGCAAAGTGATGAAAACACTTTTAACAATTCAAAAAGTACATCAAACATCACCTCAATCCACCTCTTACAGTATATCAATTGAAATTCCTCAATGACCACCAGAGAGACACCAACCCAACCGTTAGAGATGTCAGTAGACACAAACTTCCGAACTTGAATCAAAAGTGTCGGCCCATATGAATCCAAAAAACAGCTCCTTGAGTCGAAAGGTGGACACCGATAGAAATAGAACAAACAGTCGACACTGATGCGGTATAATTCAACCAGATGCCAGAAATCCGGAAATCTCAACAGATTTGGAAACCCTTAGCGACTCAAAAAGAATCCTGTAAATCTCAATAGATTTAAAAACGGTCGAAAAATCAAATATCAAGAAAAACTAAACACGCATGACATCAACCACAGATTCAACACGCATCTCAACACCTCACCACCGCAACACCATTTCATCACCACCAATAACATCGTCAAAATAAAACGACCACCTCTAACACCTAAATCCCGCAACCACGCCACCGACCATCACCGCAAGAGAGTGTGATGGCGGCTCGAAAGAAACTCCACCCCAAAACCAGTACCTCCGGATCCAAAACAACCCAATACATCCTCCTCGCAAAAACAGTACGCCATACGACACCAAAGCCCCATCGAAGCTCCAAAAACACCCAACACCTTCGGATCCAAAACGAACCAGAACACCAAGAACCGAATCACACCTAACACACCACCAGAGCTCTGGAAACTTAACCAAAATTTCAGAACCATCGCCGACGCCAGAAAAATAAAAAAACAACAGGAAAAAGAGACACGGCCGGAACAAAAAAAAAAAAAATCAGAAACGAAAAAAACTAGTGGTAATGAGATAATGAGAGTTTGAAACTTGAAGAAACAAATAATGAGAGTTTGGAAACCACTATCACCACACAATTGAGCCCCTGAAAACGAAAGTGCGACAGAACAGAAACAACTGCAGGACCGAAACAACTCCAAAGCCGAAGCAGAATAGAAACAGATCAAGACCGGAAACTCGACGAAATAGTAACATAACCGGAACAGAAAACGTGATGAAAAAAAAAAACGCGACAGAACAAAACTAGATCCATAACTAAACGTGATAAAAACACGACAGATAAAAGACATAGACTATCGAAAGACAAAAGCGAAAGACACAACCCGAGCCGATGACAGAACGAAGGCAAAATGAGGAACGGCGGAAACGAGAACAGAGCCCACCGGACAGTGGCGCGGAGGGACAGAACACCTCATCGCACCACCACCTTCAAAAGCTACATCTGGACAACTTTGAATCTTGGAGAGAGGGGAGAGTTTGGTGTGGCGGCGAATCTAGGTTGAAAGGGAGTTTGCTTTTTTTATTTAATTATTATGCAGAATGTATGAAGAAAATGAATGGCAAGTTCAGGTTAAACATATCAGGCGAGAAGGAAACATATCAGCTGATTGATTAGCTAATTTCAATCAAACCTTGAACTCTTTGGATTTATATATTTTTGAGACTCCTACTCAAAAACTTCGAAGTCTTAATTTTTATGACATTTCCGGCGCTTGCACAAATTGTTTCGTTCGTTTAATTTCCTAAAGTTTTTTTTTTCTTTCTTTTGGGGTTTTGCCCCCTTTATATACCAAAAACAAAAAAAATAAAATCAAAATAACAAAACCTTACGGGTCAAAATAAAAAACATTATATTTGTATGGAGCAAATGTATATTTTGATAACATGTAATTATTTAACTATTTCCCACTTTGGATTTAGGTCCCTATTTTTCTACACAAAGGTGAAGAAAATCATTCAACACTAGTAGTAGTACTTGCTAAGCACAAACATGGGTCCAAAGTTTATATCCGGGATCATTTTACTTTATATTCTACTAATCAATGTATATTAATTCTCAATATCTTTTTTCTTCTTCTTATAACTCTATTTTATATTCTAATTTGATGATATATTATTATGTTGTTTCACATATCCTTTAACTAATTTGCAAAACTCAATAAAATTTTGCAGAGTTTTTATGGAAGCAGAGGAAGAGAATTGGTTGAAACAGAAAACAAATTCTTGGATCAAACAGAACACAAAGATCAATATGTTGGAACAAAGTTGGTTCTAATATAACCCAAGTAGTTTTGATGATAACAATAGTATTAATATACAATAGGGAGTACTGATAATTTACTCCAGTGTGCAGGTATATAAATTAAAATTTTATATACACTAGAAATTGAAGTTCTGGTTGCTATGCTAAGAAGCGCTCCCAGAAGTTGGGAAAAGCAAGTTCTGGAGAATGACATCGAAAGTTGTGGTCACCAGAAGTTGCCAAGTCAAAGTCAACCAGAAGATGAACTCATCAGAAGCAGAACTCAAATCTCAAGATTCTGATGATGATGAAACAACAGAATTTGCCAGAAGAACATTCTATTCTCTATAACGACTATCATCTATATGGCAAATTCAGAAGAGGCAGAAGAAATCTCTTACAAGACCGTTATCCTCATGATAATGACGTTTGTACTATTGTACTATCTTTATTTTTCTGATATGGGCGAATATTCGAAATCAAGGCTCAGATTTTATTCTTTACTTGATTTGAGTAAGCACATTTCAAATGAAAATATTAGTACACTACTGCGTAGCTGCTTTCATCTTTGTCCGCTCAAATTCAAGACGCTCCAACATCATCTATAAAAGGAGGAAGAATTTGAAGACAAAAACAACATATCTACCAAGAACAAAAGCGCTGTTATACTGCTGAATTTCTAAGAGCAATTTTTTAACTTAGATACAACTTGAGCTTATATCGAAATTCAGGACAAATAGTTTTCAACTTCTGACTAGTCAGTTGTTGAACCTTAGTTTTCTTTTTAAGAATTCTAAGATAAGTCTTGTTTTTAAAGTTTTATTATTTTGTTCTAAGAACTCTGATATTGTTTATCAGTTGTTCAAACATTTTCTTTGTAACTTTGTTTTAAAAGTCTCTTGCTTGTGAGCTTGAGCATTGTAAGTCTCTTGTATTGCGTTACTTGAGCAAAGAAAGTCTCTTGCAGTTGGCTTGAGCATTTGTAATCTTATGTGATTATAGTGAAATCCCTTGGAAGTGCAAGGGGACTGGACTACTCTCGGTTTGTGAGAGGAACCAGTATAAATCTTGTGTGTTCATCTCTTCTTTCTATCCTCTGTTTTTCTTTCACCATTGCCAGAAGTTGTTTGTGTTTAAAGTTATTCCGCTGCTGATTCTGATAAGTTGCAAAACTTAGAAGAAGTTTTTAAAACTACCCAAAACACAATTCAACCCCGCCTTCTTGTGTTTTCACTGATAAGGACAAGAAAGCATACAAGAAGCACCACAAGGTCAAGGATATTCTGATTAGTTGCATATCTCATGAAGAGTACCTTAAGATCACAGATAAATCTACTGCCAAGAGTATCTATGATTCTTTGTGTTCATCTTATGATGGAAACAAACAGGTACAGGAGGCAACGACAGCACTTTTGATCCAACAGTATGAACTTTTTAGAATGAAAGAAGATGAGAACATTGAATCTATGTTTTTTAGATTCAAAGTTCTAGTTGCTGGTCTTCAAGTTCTGAAGAAAAGTTATACTACTTCTGATCATGTGAAGAAGATTCTCAGAAGCTTACCTGCTAAGTGGAGACCTAAGGTCACTGCCATTCAGGAAGCAAAGGATTTAGACACCCTAAGCCTGGAAGGTTTAATTAGTTCACTCATGAGTCATTAGATTGAACTAGCTTCTGATGAACCTCAGAAGAGAAAGAAGTCCTTGGCTCTGCCAGCTACTTCTGGATCTTCCAAGGCTCTGAAGGCTAAGGTTGTTGAATCTGAGACAGAAGAATCTTCTGCAGATGATCAAGAAGAAGGATCAGATGATGATGTATTTGCACTTCTGACCAGGAAGTTCCAAAAGTGGACAAAAAGAAAGCCAAGATATTTTGGTAGAAGTTCTGGATCTAAAGGTTCTGGTTACAGAAGTTCTGGAAACAAAGATAAGAAGGATGATTCAAAGAATTGCTTTAATTGCAACAAGCCTGGACACTTAATTGCTGATTGTCCTGAATTGAGCACCAAAGGAAAAGGAAGAAAGAGCACTTTCAAGAACAAAGCTAAGAAGAGTCTTCTAGCTACATGGGAAGATCTTGACAAGCTGTCTGATGATGAAGCTGAAGATGCAGAAGCTAACTTGGCACTCATGGCCACTGCAGAGTCAGATGTTGAAAGTGATGTTGAGTCAGATTCAGAAGATATTGAGCAGGTTATTTCTAAACTATCTGATACTCAACTCTCTAAGGCTTTGAAAGATACTGTGATGAAATACATGGAAAAATCAAATGAGCTAGAACTTTTTAAACAAAAGTTTGACATGCTCAATGATAAAGTTAATCATATTCAAGAAGACTATAAGAAGTCCTTAAAGACTATTCAAGTTCTTGAAAATGGTTGCAGATCATGTAACAAACCTTATGATAAGCATGAAATTGCTCTTCAAGAGTTTGTTCATCACAATATTGACAAGCATAAATTAGCCTCTATGATTTATGGTGCTAGCAAATACACTGGACAGGGTTTGGGAAGTACTGTCAAAGGAAACTCAAATCAATCTGTGTGCATAAGCAAAACACCTTATGATCTTTATTCTAATTTTGTTTCTAGTAAAGGTAAAGAAAATCCAAAAGTGTTAGATGCTCAAGTAAGCGTGGAGTTTTTGAAAACCTCTGCTCTCATTGCTTCAATATCCAAGTCTAGTAAAGGAATACAGAAGATCTTCAAGCCTAAGAGTATTCGGGGCATGAGATCAGACTGTACAAACTTGAAAGCTGGTTTGTTAACACATTCTGGATCAAGGTCTAAAGGAAAGGTTAAGCCTAAACCTGTTTTTCAAGGCTCACCTCACCTTGGATCCTCTGGAAGTTACAAGAGACAGAAGATGGATAAAAGAACTAACTTTAGAGGACCCATCAGAATATGGGTACCAAAGTCTAAGATAATGTTTACTGCAGGTATGCATCCCAAGAAAAAGGCAAAGCTCATGGTATCTGGACAGTGGATGTTCACGACACATGACAGGAGACAAACACCTGTTCCACACCCTGAATCTGAGAGAGGGAGTAACTGTAGGATTTGGTGGGAACCAAAAAGGCAAAATCATTGGTATAGGTAAAGTAGGTAATTCTTCTCTTACTATTTCTGATGTTTGGTTGGTTGATGGACTACAACATAATCTACTTAGCATAAGTCAATTATGTGACAGTAATTATGATGTGTTTAATAAGAATTCATGCACTGTAATTAACAATTATGATAAATCCATTTTGTTTAAAGGCTGTAGAAAGAACAATGTTTATAAAGTTAATTTATCTGATCTGGAAGATCAGAATGTGCTTTGTTTATTGACTCTAAGTGATGAGAAATGGGTTTGGCATAAAAGATTAGGTCATGCTAATTGGAGATTAATTTCCAAGCTTAGCAAAGACAATCTTGTGAGAGGCCTTCCTAAATTGACTTATCACTCAGATTCTCTTTGTGACTCTTGTCAGAAAGGGAAGTTTGTCAAAAGCTCATTTAAACTTAAGAACATTGTTTCTACTTCTAGACCTTTAGAACTTCTGCACATTGATTTGTTTGGACCAGTTAGCACTGCTTCACTCAATGGAAAGAAGTATGGACTAGTCATTGTTGATGATTATAGTAGATGGACTTGGGTAAGATTTCCGAGATCTAAAAATGATACATATGAAGAGTTTAGTGTCTTCTGTGCCCAAATTCAAAATGAAAAAGATTTAAAGATTTTAAAAGTTAGAAGTGATCATGGTGGAGAATTTGAAAATGAACCTTTTGAAATTTTTTGTGAAGAACATGGAATCTTCCATGAGTTCTCTTCTCCTAGAACTCCACAGCAAAATGGAGTTGTAGAAAGAAAGATCAGATCTTTGCAAGAAATGGCTAGAACCATGATGCATGAACATTCTTTGGCAAAATTCTTCTGGGCAGAAGCAGTAAGCACTGCTTGTTATATTCAGAACATAATCTATATTAGACCTATTCTGAATAAAACAACATATGAACTTTTTAGAGGAAGGAAACCCAATATCTCTTATTTTCACCAATTTGGTTGTACATGTTACATTCTGAATACTAAAGTTCATCTTAAGAAATTTGACTCTAAAGCTAGTAAGGGTATCTTCATTGGATATTCTGAGCGCTCCAAGTCATACAGAGTGTATAATTCTGAAACTTAATCAGTTGAAGAATCTATGCATGTAAAGTTTGATGACAAAGTGTCTGACCATGAAAAGTCAGAGCCTGTTATAGAAATTTCAGATTCTCAAGACTCAGAAGATGAAGGTTCTGGACCTGATTCCACTCCTGAACTTCTGGAAGCTCCAGAGAACAACCAAGTTTCAGAATCTGATGATCATCAAACAACACCAACTGAAGATCCTGATCAAGAAGAAACAACTATTCCAAGAAATACCTTCAAGTACAAGTCATCACATCCTGAAGAGCTTATCATTGGAAATAAGAACAGTCCAAGGAAGACAAGATCATGTTTTAGGGATGAAGAATCCTTATTTGGTCTAGTTTCCTTGATTGAACCTAAAACCACTGATGAAGCCTTATCTGATGATGCTTGGATAGTTGCAATGGAAGAAGAACTGAATCAATTTCAGAGAAATGATGTATGGGATCTGGTACCCAAACCAAAAGACAAGAACATTATTGGAACAAAGTGGGTATACAGAAATAAGCTGAATGAACAAGGAGAAGTAACAAGAAACAAAGCTAGACTTGTTGCACAAGGATACAGTCAACAAGAAGGCATTGATTATACATAGACTTATGCTCCAGTTGCAAGATTGGAAGCAATAAGATTACTTCTTTCTTATGCTGTCAACAACAACATTACACTTTATCAAATGGATGTTAAGAGTGCATTTCTGAATGGAGTAATTTCTGAAGAAGTATATGTCAAACAACCTCCAGGATTTGAAGACATTTCAAATCCAGATCATGTGTTTAGACTAAAGAAGTCACTTTATGGACTCAAACAAGCTCCCAAAGCTTGGTATAAGAGACTAAGTAACTTCTTGGTTGACAATGGTTTTGAAAAAGGTCAAGTTGATAATACATTATTCAGAAAGACTATGAAGAAAGACATTTTGATCATTCAAATATATGTTGATGACATCATTTTTGGATCAACTAATGCTGCACTTTGCAAGAACTTTTCTAAGATGATGCAAGATGAATTTGAGATGAGCATGATGGGAGAATTGAAGTACTTTCTGGGAATTCAGATCAATCAAACAAAGAAAGGAAACTTCATTCATCAATCAAAGTATATCAAAGATCTTCTGAAGAAATACAATTTGGAAGACTGCAAACCCATGAACACTCCAATGCATCCTACATCAAGTCTTAGCAAAGGTGAGTCTGAAGGTAAGGTTGATCAGAAGTTATATAGAGGAATGATTGGATCTCTTCTCTATCTAACAGCTTCTAGACCTGATATTTTATTCAGTGTATGTTTATGTGCAAAATTTCAGTCAGATCCTAGAGAATCTCATTTTACTGCTGTAAAGAGAATCTTTAGATATCTGAAGGCTACTTGTAACATTGGATTACTGTATCAGAAATCTAATGATTACAAACTGATTGGATTCTGTGATGCTGACTATGCTGGTGATAAACTTGAAAGAAAATCCACTAGTGGAAGTTGTCAATTCATTGGTGAGAATTTGATTTCTTGGGCCAGTAAAAGGCAAACCACCATAGCTATGTCAACAACAGAAGCAGAATACATTTCAGCAGCTAAATGTTGTACACAACTGCTTTGGATGAAGTATTAATTGGAAGATTATCAAATAAGCAGTCACAGTATTCCTTTATATTGTGATAACACTGCTGCCATTCATCTTTCCAAAAATCCTATTCTACACTCAAGAGCTAAGCATATTGAGATTAAACATCATTTTATAAGAGACTATGTACAGAAGGGTGTTATTGATCTTAAGTTTATTGATACTGAAAATCAATGAGCTGATATCTTTACAAAACCCCTGGCTGTTGAAAGATTTGATTTTATCAAAAAGAATCTTAATATGATGGAAATTTGTGAATGAGCTGAAACTCTGGTGAAGAATATTATTTTATGGAATTTCTGGAAGTTTATCAGAAGTTAGGGGGAGTCAGAACCTTTGTATCAGAAGTTTAGACAAACCATCTTCTAGTATCTCTATCAGAAGTTAGGGGGAGTCAGAACTTATGCATCAGAAGTTTGGACAAACCATCTTCTGGTATTTCTATCAGAAGTTTGCATGAGTGGTTCTGAACGTGACGTGGCAGTACTTGTTGAGTAACCTCTTCAACTGCTGTTGCTAACGTGTCAGATATTTAATTAAGCTTCTAATACACGTGTCTGTTTGCTATTAGAGAAAGAAGTTGGTTAGTGATGATTGTGTTCTAATTCAATTTGTGAATTGTTAAGTTACTCTTTTACCCCTGTCCTTTCAGTTAGTACGTTTTTGCACGTTTATTTCCTTTTAAACTCACTAACTGTTCACATTCACACATTTGCACACTCACTACCTACACTTTCATTTCTTCTAAAACTCAGAAATTTCTTTCTTCTCCCAAATTAGCAAACCCTAACCCTAAAACTCAGAATCATGTCTTCTTCATCTGGTAAACAACGACAACAACAACAAGGAGAGCAATTTCTTCATGTCCCTCCTATTGCTGATATTGAAGCCTCAACTCCTGGAGTTCTTACAAAAGATAAAGTGGGTTTTCCCATTTCTGACCTTTTCTTGCTTATCGAAAAAGCGGTGGATTTCGAAAGCATAAGAGTAAATGGAGTAGATGGGGTCAAAGAAGTGTTTCAAGCACAAGGGTTACTCATATTCTTGGACATTCTTAATGGACCTGTCTATCCGGAAATTGTAAAGAACTTCTGGATGAAGGAAGAAGTGATTTCTAGAGGTACGTCTCAAATAAAGAGTGAAGAAGCTTCTCAAGATGTTGAAGGAAACGCTGATCAAAGAAAAAAGTTGGAATTTCTGGGCAAAGAGATTCGTTCAGAGGTTGGTGGAGTCTGTATAAGGATCAGACAAGAACATAATAGGCAAGCTGCAAGGCTACCTTTTTCTGGAGTTTCTCCTCATCCTACTGAAGAATCAAATCATATTATTCAGGAAGAGATTTACTGCAAGCATTCCACTTCAAAGAGTAACAGGGATATGAAACCTCTTTACAAGATGATTTACAAAATCTGCATGAGTCTATTATACCAAAAGCTGGGTCTTCTGACCAAGTTTCTCAATACTATAAGACCATCTTATACTATTTGGGAACAAAGGCTCATGTGAACTTTGCTAAGGTTATCTTTGATCATATGTGTAGAGCTATCAATGAGAGTAAAAATAAAGGCATCACAAATGTGCAATATAGCAGATTTCTGTCCTTTATGTTTTACAGAAGTTATTTATTGCAATCATTAAAACCTGTCTTCCCAGGATACAGTTCTTTTATTGATGCAAATCCACCTGTGATAGATGGCGCTACAGTGAAGAGAGTTGTTAGGACACCTGGTCCATTGGTTATCCCTCAGGTCACTTTTAAACCAAAGAAGTTTGAAGAGAATAAGTATTTCTTTCTTACTACTGTGTCTAAGGAAGAAGTTGGACTTATTGCTGGAATGCATAAGAAACTTCTGGAGGAAGGAGGAACTCAGAAGTTGGATGACAGACTTGCTACAAGATATCTGTTGCCTGTTCAAGAAAAGAAGAGGAAGGCTGCTAAAAGGCCAGAAGCAACAGAGTCTAGATCCAAGAGAGCAAGAGGATCCACTCTAAAGAAGTCTGTGAGTACTTCTGATGTAAAGGATACATCAGAAGTTGGAAAGAAGATTGTTGAAGAAACCCTAGTGAACCCAGAGCCTGCAGTTCAAGAAGCAGAGGCAAGTGAAGTTTCAAGAAGGCCACCTAGTACTTCTGGCACTGCTGCTGCTACCCCAGAAGTACCTAGGAAGAAGAAATCAGTAATCAAAAGGAAAAGGCAATTGAAACTTGCTGTTGAAGATCAAGAGGATCTTGAGACACAAGATGCTTTGAGGCAGGTGGCAGAATTCACTGCTAGGGAGGAAACTAGCTGGGATAGTGGTGTAGATGCTGAGCCCAATGCATTTCTGGACACTCCTATTCCTAAGGATGATTTGGTGATGAAGTTGGCTAATCAAGGTATTTACAAAAAGGTTAATCTTAAGAACATTCCTGATTATGTCATTAATGGTCTAAAGCATGCTAAAAACATCCCCTATACAGTTCCTGTCAAAAACTCTTTTTCAAAAATCCTTTATGATTTGGAACCTAAAACAAACTGTATAGTAGAAGTTGCTGCTAGTGATTCAATTGAAACACCAGTAGTTAGCTTTGTACCATCCCCTGAGTCAAGAGGAGATTTTCTAAACATGTGTTGTCACTGATTTCAGAAACAGGTGTTGCTACTCCTGCCCCAGTGGAGAATATTGAACAAGTAGCCTTAGAAGTTAATGCAGAGGTTACAACTTCTGATGCTCTTCCTCAAAATAGCACTCATGAGGAAACAATTACTATTCTATCCCCAGTGCATGAGTCTATTCACCCTGTTTCACCAAGATCTGTTGATTCAGAAAAGACCCTTTCTGATCACAATCCTAGTCCTCCTGTAGTTGAAACCTTTGTTGAAACTGCTATACATCAATCATCTTCTGATATTGTTGTATCCAGTATTCCAGCTCTTGAACAAGCAAAACTACAGAAGCTAGCCTTGGATTTAGAAAACCCCTCACCTCAGAAATCACAACCACAACTCACCAATGTCCAAAATAACTTTCTTAAATCCTTTGAGCAAGTTATTACACCACCATCAGATCAACAAATCACCATCATTCCAACAACTACCCTAGATATTCCATCATCATCCTATGCTCCAACCCCTCAAAAGGCCATCACTCCAGAAGATGTTAAGCATGTGCTGATGGACATTAATGATAAAATCAAGGGATTTCATCAAGATTTGCATATACTTTTTGTTGCACCTGATCAAGTAGATGAAGAGTGTAATTAGGGATGTCAACGGGGCAGGGAATGTGCGGAGGAAGCTTCTCCGTTCCCCGCCCCAAACTAACCTCTGGGGGAACTTTTACCTCCATCTCCGTCCCCACGGGGGAATATTTGTCCCCATCCCCATCCCCACGGATCCCCACAGTATCCGTGGAGGTCCACGGACATAGAAATTTAACAAAATTTGTATACTTTTATGTCAAAATTATAACAATAGTATATCATTATTTTTCTCTTTGTTTCAAAAAAATAAATATTTTGCATCTTTCTTTATTTAAAAAATAAATAAAACCAACAATAATGCATCAATAACCAAACAACAATGAAAAAACATTTGCTTGCTAATAATAATAGCCAAAATATCCAACAAAATTGGTTACCGGTTGGTACATGCATAATAATCATAGCCAAAATACTCCATAATGTATAACAAAATATAGATAATATTATACAAAAAAAACTGTTGGTAAATATTCAACCAAAATAGACAAATAAAGTCACTTTTGACAAAAATATCTAGCAAATATCTAAGAAAATCATGTCCATCTTTGAGTTTCTTTGCAAAGTCTTCATCACCGTTCCACAATTATGCTTCACTTTCTTTTTCCTACAAAAATTAAACACATAATCATATCTCCAAACATACCACAACAAAAGAGAAAACAAGGCCCTAAAAGAAGAAATATATAACATAAAACAGACTACAACATAGAGAAAACAGGCCCACTATGTGCCAGGACACTACACACACGCCCTAGAAAACCAGAAAACCTCCCTCCTACCTTGCATCAGCAACTAATAAAACCCAGGAAAAAATAAATTAGCCAAAACTTGAAATTAGCCAATTGTATTTACATTACCTCATCATCATCATCATCATCATCATCCATATCATCATCAACACATCCAAATAACAAAGTCAAACACTGCTAAACAAGAAAACACAGTCCATTTGCATGCAAACAATGCTAAGTTAAAGACATGGTACTATTTAATTGATAACAAGTCTATTTCCACATTTCTTTTGTTGTCATGAGAAAAGAAAAAGAGTAATCAAGTGACCATCAAGAAATCAAATGGCCATAAGAGAAAATAAGATGTAGATAATGATCAAATAAAAAATAACAACCCCTTCAAACGGGGGAATTTTTCCCTCCATCCCCGTCCCCACGGGGGAAAAATCCCCGTTTCCGGAGCTCCAAACGGGGCAATCCCCACGGGGATCCGTACTGACGGATGCAAATTGACAACCCTAAGTGTAATGCTCTATCTGAGATGTGCAAGAAAATGCTTATTGACTATAGTTCTCAATATAAGAAGGACTATATCATGAACATTGCTAGGAGGAAGTTTACTGAAGACAAGATTGAAGAGGCAAGAGTGAAAGAAGCTCAGAGGTTGTATGATGAGAAGATGAAGTTGGTTATGGCAGAAGCAGAAGATCAGTTATCTACTCTCTATGCTCAGGAAATGGAAAAATTTCTTTAAGTGGATACTGAGTCTACAGGTCTTATTGGTAAAGTTGATTCAGAAGCTGTCATCAAGAAATTGGAACAGATCTCTGCAAATGCTCTGAAGCAACTACAAGAGAAGCTGCTGAACCCACCTAACCAATCTCAACCCTAGGATTCTGGCACATTTTTTTTTGTGTTTATTGATAATTGTTTTTATGTTTTATGTTGAACTTGTTTATTTTAATTGTTTGGATGTTATAATATTATTGTGGTCAATTATTATGGTTCTATTTATATTGTTCAAAAGCTATATATATAATTGCTGCATACACATATAAAAAATTTGTTTTATTCATATAAAATTTGCATTACAATAACTTTGCATTTTTCAAGATTTTTGCATTACAATAACTTTGTTCTAAGAACAAATTTTTGCATATGAAAAATCCAGATACATATGAAAACCTAAAAGAAATTTTTACAAGAAGATGACTTGGAAGAACTGAACCAAAGAGTGTTGATCCAAACTTCAACCTTGGAGCCTGGAACCATCAGCTAATCTGATGATTCTTCTCAACCTCTCAAGCTACAAATTTCCTGTTTTGGAAACTTGGAGCATGCCTTCAGTTCGTCCTACTCATCCTCCTGCATATGGAGAAATCTTTGTTCTTTTAAGAATAGAAGATGGTTGAGAAACTTGCATCTGATTTTTGTGCCAACCTCTTTACCATCTTCATATGTTTCTTAGAAATCATATTCCATGTGGTTGCATCTCTTGTTGATGAGATTCTACCCTGTTTCTCCTCTGAAAATTTCTTAAACCCATTTCTTTCAATCACTCTTCTATCCTCATCAATATTTTCTTTCATTTTGTTGAAGAAATATCATGGAAGTGTTGAGTGAAATGACAAAGAGTATGGTGCGTTTTTATAGTCACTCTGGTGGTTGAAGTTACCTCGTTTTTCGTTTTTGCATTAAATTCTTTGTGGTTTTTATCATCTTTGAATTTTGACCTGACTAATTCTTTAGTCACGTGTTTTCAGTTATTTGACTCTTTCTTTTTCTTTTATTCTTTTTGTTTAATGACAAAAGGGGGAGTAAGAGTAAATTAATTTAAGAACACTAACTGAAGCCAAAATTAAATTTTATTCATTTAATTTCCGTTATTGAATATTATCAGTTATGACTTTGAAAAGGAAAATTTTTCTAATGAGATTAGAACTCTCTATACATGATACACGTAAGAGAAGATTGCACTTTTCTCTTAGGTAGATCTGACCAAGGAAGAAAGCTTGCAAACCTACCTTCTGGAAGTCAAGTGTATAATGAAGTTCTTGATTCAATATTAAAATTTTAAAACTATTTTAATCATTCATTACTAAATTCAGGGGGAGCTTGCAAAACTCATAAACCTGAAGGATGCACTCTATGATTAAAATAACAACCATTGTAAATTAATACTTGGTTTGTCATCAATCAAAAAGCGGGAGATTGTTGGAACAAAGTTGGTTCTAATATAACCCAAGTAGTTTTGATGATAACAATAGTATTAATATACAATAGGGAGTACTGATAATTTACTTTAGTGTGCATGTATATAAGTTAAAAAAATTTATACACTAGAAATTGAAGTTCTGGTTGCTATGCTAAGAAGCGCTCCCAAAAGTTGGGAAAAGCAAGTTCTGGAGAATGACATCAGAAGTTGTGGTCACCAGAAGTTGCCAAGTCAAAGTCAACCAGAAGATGAACTCATCAGAAGCAGAACTCAAATCTCAAGATTCTGATGATGATGAAACAACAGAATTTGCTAGAAGAACATTCTATTCTCTATAACGACTATCATCTATATGGCAAATTCAGAAGAGGCAGAAGAAATCTCTTACAAGACCGTTATCCTCATGATAATGACGTTTGTACTATTGTACTATCTTTATTTTCCTGATATGGGCGAAGATTCGAAATCAAGGCTCAGATTTTATTCTTTACTTGATTTGATAAGCACATTTCAAATGAAAATATTAGTACAGTACTACGTAGCTGCTTTCATCTTTGTCCGCTCAAATTCAAGACGCTCCAACATCATCTATAAAAGGAAGAAGAATTTGAAGACAAAAACAACATATCTACCAAGAACAAAAACACTGTTATACTGCTGAATTTCAAAGAGCAATTTTTTAACTTAGATACAACTTGAACTTATATCAAAATTCAGGACAAATAGTTTTCAACTTCTGACTAGTCAGTTGTTGAACCTTAGTTTTCTTTTTAAGAATTCTAAGATAAGTCTTGTTTTTAAAGTTGTATTATTTTGTTCTAAGAACTCTGATATTGTTTATCAGTTGTTCAAACATTTTCTTTGTAACTTTGTTTTAAAAGTCTCTTGCTTGTGAGTTTGAGCATTGGAAGTCTCTTGTATTGTGTTACTTGAGCAAAGGAAGTCTCTTGCAGTTGGCTTGAGCATTTGTAATCTTGTGTGATTATAGTGAAATCGCTTGGAAGTGCAAGGGTGAAATTCTGTTCTCTGGCAGGACAGATGTCTTACACAATGTCTAGGACAATGTGTCAGCAGTCCAGATGTCCTAGACAACTGGTTATAAGGATCACGATTTATTGCAGTACTGAAGTAAATAAAAGCAATAAATAACACCAGTGATTTGTTAACCCAGTTCGGCGCTAAACAGCCCTACTCTGGAGGATACCAATCCAGGAAGTGAACACTACTAATTCAAATCAATACTTAGTCTTACAACACTACCAAACACCTTTTGGCATATACGCCTTTTCTTAATCCTAGTAATCATCTACTCAAGGGCTAACTCCCCCTGAATATGAGAACCTACCCAACTCCCTCTAATCACTAATCCCAAGTGACGAAACAACTTTAAACTTTCACAGTTTAAAAGACCAAGTTGAATGACAACATTCAACGACTCAAGGCTACCAAGTATCAAGAACAATACGAGGAACTACTAATGCTTTGCACAGTGGGCACAAAGCTTTGGACTCACAATCTTCAGTTATTGTGGGTTAAGTTTTAAGCTCTATGTTGAGTCCTTTATATAGGCGTGCAATTCTTCAGATAATCTTCAGTCTTTCAGATGCACTCAAATAAGAGTTAGTTTTAAACAAACTTGTTTCAAAACAATCTCCACAAAGATAAAGATTTAATCTCTATCCACTAATTAAATACGAATCCAATCGTATCTAACACATAGGATTAATAACAAACTTTATCATTAATCCTAATCTCAGCTTGTTACTAAAAGATTCGCGTTTTATTCAAATTAAAACAAACACGCGCGCTTAATGGATAAACATTATCTTTTAAGCTGAACTGGGTCAAGATGTCCTACCCACATGTCTTGGGACATCTTGTTCGACATGTTGCCTATGCATGCTCTGAACCCATTGACAAGATGTATAGGACATCTTGTTCAACATGTTGCATCTGCACATCTTCAATATGCACAAGTGGTTTAGACTTAATTACTTCAGCATTGGTGCTTCAGTTAAGTCACTCTGACCAAGTTGTTTTAGCCTTATGATGCAGCCAATCTCAGAAGAACTACTATCTCCCCCTTTGGCAAATTATGGCTAAAACAACCACTAACCACTTTGTTGAATGTGCACTCTTCAGTCTTCAATCTTCAAATTCTTCAATCTTCAAATTGATCTCTGTTGATGCAATCTTCAATTCTGAAATCTTCAGAATCTTGTGTGTCTTCAATATTCAAGACTTCTTCAATCTTGAATGTGTGATGAACCTTTTCTAGTATGAGACAGTCTTAGTCTTGTCTTCATATGATTCATTACAATGAATTTTCTAAGTCCAGGGATGAGATACCTAGTGACTTAGTGAACCAAAGTCTTGAGTTGCAGCGGAAAGTACTTAATCAGAGTGATCAAGACTCACTAGACTTCTTAGAGGTTCATATTGAGCATTTAAATTTTGCTCTGGACACACTTATTTTAGCATAGCTTTTTAGTTTTTAATTTTTTTTTAAAGCTTGCTATTTTCATCCGTAAAGCAATAGAGTAATTCTACTTGTCAAAGAGCTGTTCTATTATCAATTATTTCTCCCCCTTTTTACCATAATTTGTCAAATGTTTTAAAGGAAAAATTGCATTGATTAATAAGAAGTGAACAACATACAAAACTGCACACATAGTGCCGGATGTCAAAGTCTCCAATGGCTAGGACATTTGGTAGACCACAAAACTTACAGAAGTAGAACAGAACTAAAAGGAAAAATACAAAAGTACTTATTTTCCTAAATTACCCAGTTGCTGTTCTTCAAACTTCTTCTTCTTGCTCAGCCTCAGCTTGAGCATCTCCTTCATTCTCTGCAATTTTCTTCGTCAGCTGTTTTATCAAGTGATCTACACAGTTCTTTCTGATCGTACTTGACTTGATAGTTTCCTCCAGCTCCTTAGACACTTGAATGAGCTCAGCCAGTACCTTGTTCTGTGAGCTTCTGTCCAGTGAAACTGAGGTCTCAGCTGCTTCTTTTTCTTTGAACGTGATGTCTGGGACATGTGGTTCAACAAACAACTTGCGGTTGAAGGATATTGGTGGGGGTCTTTTGCTTTCATATTCCTCAGGAAGTAAGATGCTTGGGTGCTGACTAAGAATTATCCCAGTAATCAAGCTAGGGAAGGCTATTGGTAGCTTTGTTGTATTGGTTTCCACATGCTTCATAGTTTGTTCGAAGACATGTTTTCCAAAATCTACCTTCTTCCCTTTTCCTATGAGGTATATGAGTTTTGCCAGATTTTGGGTAATACCTGAGCTGTGATTAGTTGGGACCCAATTTGCTGTGCCAATCCTGTTGAGCATTGCGTACTTGACAGTCAGTTTGGACGTTGGAAGTAGTCCTTTCTTGGGCCATTGCTCAGCTTGGCCAGAAGTGATTTCTTCAGCAACTTTGTCTAGTTTCAGGACTTTGTTGCTCTCAGCTTTTGTGTTTCTTCCCAAGAACTCATTAATCACAGTTGGAGAGAAGGCAATGGTTTTTCCTCTCATATTCACCTTGTGATAGCCATCACTTTCCTCTTCAGCACACTCTTCTGATAAGTTGACCACGAACTCTTTTACCAGCCTTTCATAGCACTTGCCAATTCCTAGCACAGTCTTCATGAGTTTGGCTTCTTCAAGGAGTGTAATGATCTCCTTGTAAGAGAGTGCTTCAGTGCTTAACTCCCTTTTACTAGTAATCCTCCTTTGACTTACTATCCTCCACCTTTGTTCATTCTCTTCAGTGTGGAAGGATGTTGAGGGTGCAGCTTTTCTCTTCTTTGACATGATATCTAGGACATCATCTTCGACATCAGGTTCAAATTCACTTGAGGACTCTGGCTTCCGCTTCCTTTTCTGAGAGCTTTCTTCCAAGAACGACTTGGGAATGTCCACCTTCTTCCCTCTGCTTCTTTTCACTCTATCAGCCACTAATTGAGTTCTTCTTGGAGCTATCTCTTCGCTTTATGTTTCTTCATCAATCTCTATGACTTCAAGAGATTGTAAATCTTCTTCTTCATCTTCTGAGGCGAGCTTCTCCTGTGCATCCTTTGGATCTTCTTCCATTGGATGTTCCTCAGATGTGGTGTCTCTTGATGTTGAGACATTTGTTACGACACCCTTGATGTTGGGGTTGGATGTCATGACACCTTCTCCATCATTCTTCTCAGCTTCTGTTGATTACAGCTCAATATTTGTTTTCTGAGTGGAGTCCTTCACGGTTTCTTCAGCATTTTGCTCTTCAGCCCCTTTTGGCGATGATTAGGCTTCTAGCGGAGAGCCTTCTTTGGGTTCTTCACTATGTGTAAGATTAGTGAAGGGCCCGATCAATGCGCTGCTTCTCCTCTTCCTTGTCGTCGTTCTTCTTCCTCTGGGAATAACCAACTTGTCAAGATCAACCTCTTGTTGATTGATGGTTGAGTCTGAAACCCTAGCTGGATCACTAGGTCCTTCGCCTTTGTTGATTTCTTGGTTGTTGGTGCTCATTGTGATTTCTTGACTCATGTTGTTCAGAGTTTTGTTGAAGAGAATTTCTTTTGAGAGTTTTTTTAAGGATGTCGTACCAGATGTTGAAGCGAGTGTGATAGCACAAGTGATGATCTAGGTGGCTTTTTATAGACGGAACTAAGTAGTATGTTACCTCGTTTATTGTGCAGAAGTAATGATGATTAACATTATAATTTTCTGCACGCCTCCCCGTCACTTAATGTTCTACACGCTTTTGGACGTGTGGAACTCTAGAGTTCCCTTCCCACGTTCAGGTTGAAGTGTTTCAACTTCCTGACGAGTGTACAGATGTTGGGACATCTGGTCATTCTCTTCCTTGACTGTCAAGCAAGCTATTTTTGGACTATTGTTGGGAGGAGTCCACTTATAGCATTTTTGCCTTGGCACCTTTCATCACTAGCTTCTGATTATTAGCAATAATGCACCCAGAGTTGTTAAAGTACACATCTAGTCCTTGTTCACATAGTTGACTAATGCTTATCAAGTTTGTAGTGAGTCCTTCAACTAGTAGAACCTTATCTAGGTATGGTGAGCTGGGATCTCTTAGCTTGCCTACACCTTTGATTCTACCTTTAGCACCATCACCAAAAGTAACACTTCCTTTGGAGTAAGGTCTTAATTCCTTAAGATATTTCCTATCTCCAGTCATGTGTTTGGAGCATCCACTGTCAAAGTACCAGTCTTCATATGAGGATAGTCTGATACAAGTATAAGCCTTTAGTGTTGAATCTTCTTTAGGCCTCCATACTTTCTTAACTTGAGTCTCCTTACACTTTACTTGTTGAGCAAGAATCTTCTTTTCATCATTCCTTGGTGATCTTGATCTTTGAGGATAGCCATGAATTTTGAAGCATTCTTTCATAACATGTCCAGACCTACCACAGTGATCACATCTATTGAAAGCTCTTCCATTTTGGGAGTATAGCTTTTTAAGATATGGTCTTGGTATGTGCTTCTTCTGCTGCTTGTGAAGCTAACTTATGTTCCCATTCTTCTTGTGTTGAACAGGATGTTGAGACATGTGGCTTGACAACTTCCTTTTTGTTTGGGCAGACTGTTGAGACTTGTAGTCTATGATCCTGTTTTTGTGCTTAACAATATGTTAAGACTTTTGACTTGACATCTCCTTCTTGGTCTGAACATAGTACTGAGATGTGTGGTCTATGATCCTGTCAGAGTGGTGAACAAGATGTCGAGATATTTGGCTTGACATCTCTTTCTTGGTCTGAACACGATGCTGAGATGTGTGGTCTATGATCCTGTCAGAGTGTTGAGCAGGATGTTGAGACATTTGATGTGACATCTCCTTCTTGGTATGAACATAGTGCTGAGATATGTTGTCTATGACCCTGTCGTTGTGTTGAGCAGGATGTTGAGACATTTGGCTTGACATCTGGTCCTTAGGTTTCTGTAGAGGAGTAGTTACCTTTTCTGGAGCAGACTCAGCCTTTCTGAAAGGGTGATCGAATCCTAATCCAATCATGTCTTCAGCTATTTTCTCAGTTTCAGGGAGCTCATCTTCTGAGTCAGAGTCATATTCTAGACAACTCGAATATTCAGTCATGCTCTTGAGTTTAGCTTGTAAGAAGTCACGTTCCCTTCTCAGAGCTACTTGTTCCTTATGCTCCCTGATAAGTCTTTCCATAATTTCATCTTGCTCCAATATTTTAGCAGTGTATCTTGAAGGGTGGAGAGGTTCTTCATTGTTATCACTTCCTTCAGTGTATGTGAGGCTTTTGAAGCTATCAGTGCTGCTTGTTTCACATATCCCTGAGAATGCATTGTTTATGTCTTCATCTTCATTCTCATCCTCAGAGTCAGAGATAATTGCAGCTAGCCCCTTCTTCTGTTTTCTAAGGAAGTTGGGACACTGTATTCTGATATGCCCAAAGCCTTCACATTCGTAGCACCGTATCTCTGTTTCATCTTCAGAGTTTGTCTCTTCTTTTGAGATGCCTTGTGTCTTGTTGTTGGACATCTTGTTTGGGACATTTGTCCTCCATGTAGCTCGAACCCTGTTCACATAATTATTGAACTTCTTGGTCAATAGAGCTACTACTTCTGATAGACAATCTTCACTTTGGCTTTTTTCAGATTTGAATGCCAAATTCTTCATATTCTTTTCAGGTATATCTTCAAAAGTCATCTCAAAAGTTTGTAATGAGCCAATGAGTTCATCAACCTTCATCGTGCTCAAGTCTTGTGATTCTTCAATAGCAGTTACCTTCATAGAAAATCTCTTCGGGAGTGATCTAAGAATTTTTCTGGCTAGTTTCTCCTCAGGTATCTTCTCTCCTAGAGCAAAGCATGAGTTTGCTATGTCTCGAACTCTAGTGTTGAATTCTGATATTGTTTCATCATCCTCCATCTTTAGATTTTCGAATTTGGAGGTGAAGAGTTGTAGCTTTGACATTCTAACCTTGGAGGTTCCTTCATGTGCCATTTGTAGAATCTCTCAGGCTTGCTTGGCTTCTGTACATGTGTTGATCAGTTTGAATATGTTTTCATCAACACCATTGAAGATAGCATTGAGTGCCTTAGAGTTGCTATTGGACTCAATCTCCTCTTCTGAGGTCCAATCTCCTTCACCTTTTAGTATTGAAGAACCATTTTCTACAGAGACTATTGGGTGATTCCAACCTGTGATAATTGCCCTCCATGCCTTTTGATCCATGGCCTTGATGAAGGCAATCATTCTTGCTTTCCAATAGTCATAGTTTGATCCATCCAGAACTGGTGGTCTGTTTATTGATCCTCCATTCCTGTCCATCTTGAACAAGATTTTGTCTCCTTAGAGCTCACCAAGTAGGTTAGGGTGCCTGCTCTGATGCCAATTGAAATTATGTTCTCTGGCAGGACAGATGTCTTACACAATGTCTAAGAGAGTGTGTCAGCAGTCCAGATGTCCTAGACAACTGGTTATAAGGATCACGATTTATTGCAGTACTGAAGTAAATAAAAGCAATAAATAACACCAGTGATTTGTTAACCCAGTTCGGCGCTAAACAACCCTACTCTGGAGGATACCAATCCAGGAAGTGAACACTACTAATCCGAATCAATACTTAGTCTACAACACTACCAAACACCTTTTGGCATGTACGTCTTTTCTTAATCCTAGTAATCTTCTACTCAAGGGCTAACTCCCCCTGAATATGAGAACCTACCCAACTCCCTCTAATCACTAATCCCAAGTGACGAAACAACTTTAAACTTTCACAGTTTAAAAGACCAAGTTGAATGACAATATTCAACGACTCAAGGCTACCAAGTATCAAGAACAATACGAGGAGCTACTAATGCTTTGCACAGTGGGCACAAAGCTTTGGACTCACAATCTTCAGTTATTGTGGGTTAATTTTTAAGCTCTATGTTGAGTCCTTTATATAGGCGTGCAATTCTTCAGATAATCTTCAGTCTTTCAGATGCACTCAAATAAGAGTTAGTTTTAAAACAAACTTGTTTCAAAACAAACTCCACAAAGATAAAGATTTAATCTCTATCCACTAATTAAATACGAATCCAATCGTATCTTACACATAGGATTAATAACAAACTTTATCATTAATCCTAATCTCAGCTTGTTACTAAAAGATTCGCGTTTTATTCAAATTAAAACAAACACGCGCGCTTAATGGATAAGCATTATCTTTTAAGCTGAACTGGGTCAAGATGTCCTACCCACATGTCTTGGGACATCTTGTTCGACATGCTGCCTATGCATGCTCTGAACCCAGTGACAAGATGTCTAGGACATCTTGTTCAACATGTTGCTTCTGCACATCTTCAATATGCACAAGTGGTTTAGACTTAATTACTTCAGCATTGATGCTTCAGTTAAGTCACTCTGACCAAGTTGTTTTAGCCTTATGATGCAGCTAATCTCAGAAGAACTACAAAGGGGACTGGACTACTGTCGGTTTGTGAGAGGAACCAGTATAAATCTTGTGTGTTCATCTCTTGTTTCTCTCCTCTGTTTTTCTTTCACCATTGCCAGAAGTTGTTTGTGTTTAAAGTTTTTAAAACTATGCAAAACACAATTCAACCCCCCTTCTTGTGTTTTCACACCTTCACAATATTCACATAATCACAATTACATGGACCCTTCTGTTATGGTGTTCTTTACCTTAAAAGATTTAAAAGTCAGAAAAAGAATGCAAATTTATTTTCCAAAAAGAGACCCTTCAACTTCTCCTAAATTTTGGCCAAGAGAAAAAATTGATTCACTTCCATTTTCATTGAACAAACTTCAAACCCTCCTCAAAATCTTCTCTTTCTCTCAAGATTCACCACAAGCCAAAGCAATGGTAGATACCCTTAAAGAATGTGAGAGCAAACCTATTAAAGGAGGAGTTAAATTCTGTTCAACTTCTTTAGAATCTATGCTTGACTTCACTCAAAACATTCTTGACTTCACATTTAACGAAATCAAGTGTCACTTTCCAAAACTATACAAGAAAATATTATTAGCATTTTAGCTACAAAGATGGTAGCATGTCACACTATGCCTTATCCTTATGCTGTTTTTTACCGTCATAGTCAAGAAAGTGAGAATAAAATATTTAGAGTTTCACTTGTTAGTGTGTTTACGGTGATTTTTGGTAAACAAGCGCTAGTTTGAGTATTTAAACTTGCGAGATCAACTAGAATTCTCAGGACAATTTTGTGCTTGTTTTTATAAGAAAATGGTTCAGTGTTCATCAAAGTTTAATAAACACTTGTGTTTTTGATTTTCTTAACGAAGAAAAGGAAAAGAAGTAAGTTAACTCGAATCGCCTCAAGATCAACGAACCTCATGCAACATTGAACGAATTGCAGTAAATTGCTGTAGAATAAACTTGCATTAATTGTAAATACTAAATACAATACAATGGTTCACAAACCGTACATGTTTCTCCTTGAAATTCCTTTCTTTCTACGCTTGAGTACTCAGAATTTTTAGAGAAACTTTGTAAAAACAGTTTTGCGACCACGATTCCTTCTAAGGAATCCCTATAAATACTTTACAGAAAATGTAATTGCTTAGATGATCTTGACGCTCCAGATTTCTCCTTCGAACCCCACGTTCTCCTCTTCAAAACTTCATCTCTGGCGCGTTCCAACATTGGGCCTAACCATTTGGCCCACTAACTCTTTGTTCTTTTCGAGTCTTAGGTTAAATCTTCGAACTTGAAAACATTGCTGCAAACCTTTAACTATCGAAACAACTCAACGAGAGTGTTAATCGAACCGACTCTTTGATTCGAACCATTGATGGCGCTTTTCAAATATACTAATTGGAAGACACCTGTATATTTGATATTTAATTTAGTGTTTTGTTGGACCAACATCTCAATTTAAATTATCAAATAATTATAATTTAAAATACAGCCCAACAAATTGCCTTCCAAAAATGCCATTTTCGATAGTAAGGCATCGAACAGAAAGTGGCGTTTTTGAAAAGATTCCAAATCAATCGTTCACACTTCCCAAAGGCGGCTCTGACGTCAAGACATTATTACTTTTTCTTAACCGTCATCTCGTTTCCCACAACCATCATGATTTCTGTTTTTGCGCAGAATTCGGCCACGTGTCAACGTGGGAAGTTGAAACAGAAACACTTTCTTCTGAAAAAACAAAATTTATTCAGATATTTTCTTTAAACCCTATAAATAGGATTTATCCATTTCTTTTTCACTTTTTCAAACTCTTGATCTTTCAACTCTTTCTTCTCCAAATCTCTCTTTCTGTTTCCAACTTTCGCTCTTCTTCTTTCACTCCTGTTCATCGTCACCCCATTGATTCTAGCTTCAAACCATATTCATAAAAATCCCTTTTTGATTTTGACCTTATGGCTTCAAGCTCAAATCAACCACGGAAACTCCCTCTCGTAGGTAAATGGAGCGATTCCATTCTTAGGAACTACAGTCCAAACATAGTTCCAAAACCCATGATAAACTCTGAAAGACGCAAAATCTGGGAATCTCAGGTAATGTTCCCTTACTCCATTGCTGATCAAGTTTATGCTTTTGGTGGCCCTTTGCCAGATGCAAATAGCAAAACTGCTGCCATCTTGGATATATTTCCCTTGCACAAACCCTGTAGTCCTAGGGCTTTCTTAGATTCCCCCTATAACTTCAATTTCTTGAAACCCCTAAATAAGGTTTTTAGGTCTGCCCCCTACTATGGAAACGAAGATTACATTAAGTGGTTAGATAGAGTTCAAGCAAGTTATGGAGATTTCTGGAAAGATTATGGGATTTATGAGTTGATCCAGCTGTCTAGGGTAGGACCTAAGTATCAACAATAGATGTTGATAGCTGCTTTACAATTCTTCGAGAGTTCCACAAACACTTTTCACTTCGAGTGTGGGATGATGACTCCTACACTTTTCGATGTAGCTGCAATCACTGGTCTTAGCCCTATAGGTGATACCTATGACCTAGCTAGGGTAAGCTCCAACATTGATTTCGACCCGAAAGAAAAAACCTTTCAGAATTACATTCAGGAAAATCGTGAAGTTGACAAAGAGGAGGTTTCTGATGTTGAACATGTAGCATTCCTCACCCTGTGGCTCTCCCACTATATTTTCTGTTCGAAGTCCTTACAAGTAGCCAAGAAGTTTATACCCATGGCCATTCAACTCCATGAAAGCCAACAATTTGGACTTGGCCGCTTAATCTTAGGTTGCCTATATGAATCAATGCAAACCTTGAATGAGAGCCTTAAGAAAACTGGAGATGGTTCTACCTTCTTAGCTGCTGGGCCCTTTTGGCTTTTACAATTGTGGCTTAATGCCACATTCGAAAAAGAACTCGAACTATTTCTTCCTGGTGATTATGAGGCAGAGGCCAGAAGGCGCCAGATAGAAGGAACAAGGCTAGTGAGGCTAACTCCCTTACCAAGAGGTCTGGATTATGAACAACAGTTTTTGAAATACTTCAATGTATTCTTAGGCTTGAAGACTTTCAAAGAAGAACATGCCCCATTTGTCAATCGCATAGTTGGACCTTCTTGGTTTGTACAACCATTTCCTTCTATCGCAGGGTTTGAAGAATCAGTGTCGGAGCAGTGGTTGGCTTATCTGGATCCCACCGTCCTTTCCTGTTGAATAGGCACTACTTCGAAAGATTATGGGTTAGTTGGATATTTCCCTAATCTTGTGTCTCGCCAGTTTGGTCTCACTCAACTCGTTCCAAAGAACTTTTATGGGCACGATAAGGATATCTGCCTAGGTTACAAAAACATAACAGATCAGATCCTATTTGAAAAACACTGATAAACACAAGTATTAGATAACACCCTTTTCATATCAAAACTCTTTTTCTTCCACTAAAGAGTTCTAAGAATGGTGGGATAGGCATTATTCAGCTCTAGTCCTTAGCGAGGGCGTCTTGCTTACTCGAATCTCTAGTGGATTCGGGTCTTCACCATTAGAGCAAGTTAAGGCAAGAATGGCAAAAGGTACTTTTCTTTGCTGTTTATAATAATTTTCCCTCTATTTTATGCCCTTCCAACTCAGCTAACAAAACTTGTTTAGTCTCAGGAACCAAGTCCAGGACTACTTCGATGTCCTCTCACCAACCTGCATCTTCACAACCAAAAGAAGAGAAAAAGGTACAAGTACACGACTCAACCAACATACCTCTATGTACCTTATTGTTTAAAATTCGAAATGAACTAAATCTTGATTTCCATTCATTTGCAGGGTTCGAAAAGAACTAACAGTTCTGTTGCTGAGGAACCTCCCAAGAAATTAAGAAAGGAAACCATTGACTTGACAAACCTTGATAAGCAGGTATGCTTCTCTTCTTTCATATTTTCTTTTCTTTGTAACTTTTTCTGACTCCATTAATAATGGCTTCGACAGAATATTGAAGTTGATCTTGGCAGAGTTGTTGCCAAGATTTTGAGCCAAATTAATCCATCTACTTCTGAGAAAGTAGTGGAGAAAAAGAAAGCTACCAAAAAAGATAAGAGGCACAATGAAGAAGAGCTTGTAGAGCCAAAGGATGGTATTGCTCATGACATATCCACTGAGGTTCCAAGCACTGAGAGGGAACCTGGAAAGCCAAAGGACAAGAAGAAGAAGAAGAAGAAGAAGAAGAAGAAGAAGAAATTAAGAAAAGCCCATTCATCTTCCACTACTGCCCCAAAGACTTCGATACCAGAGGAACAACCTGACAAACCAAAGGTAGTAGAGAGTAATCCAAAGGGAGCAGAGAGCTCAAATTCTTGCTTGAAATCTCCCCCTGTTAAGGTATTGTCGAAACACTGCCTTTATTTTTTTAAAATGCTTATTTAAACATCTTCCTTAGCATTTTCCTTTAACTTTCTAGGCATCTGCTTCGACTTTGCCTACTGTGCTAGAGGGATACAATACCCAAAAAAGGGAATCTCAAGAAGAAGAAGAAAAACCCACTGTTGATTCTCCTCCCAAAGAAAACCCTGAAGGAACTCATCATAGCCCTCCCAGGATCGAACGCACCGACCCAGTGAATGAAGGTTCAAAAGAAGATGACACTATTATTGTCGAGCTTAGTCCCGCTGCAAAAAACCAAGTGAGTCCAATTCCACATGTTGAAGAACCAAAGCAACAGCAGGATCAAAATGCCAAAGACCACAAAGAACCTTCAACGCACACGTCTTCCTCTTATGAGCATGTCGACATGAGTCATTATTTTGAATCCAGCAATGAGGAGGGCCTTTCTACAAAGCCTTGAGGTTCGAATATTGATCCTCAATCTTCTACTTCAAGAATATCAGCAGCAGAAGGCATCCCAGAGTATCTTTTACATGGATTGGATGTTTCTACTCCAGAGGAGGCTTTCGAGAAATTGTTGTCTGGAGGTCATTTCAACACCAATAGTGAAGGAACTTCAGCTCCTGCAAGCAATGATGAGGAAGCTCAGTTTGAACAAGAACTCTTGGAAGCTAGATTCAAAGAAGAATTCCTTCGACGCGATGTGCTGGATGTTATTGACAGGGGTCCCTCACGCCTTTTTTAGCCTAAAAGCTCTACTTCAACAACTGTAGAATGATAGGACAAGTGAGGCGTTGCTGTTCTTGGTTAACCAAGCAGAAGTCCATATAGACCGATTCGCCAAGAACCAACAGTTTCTTATTACTGCTCACAAATCTTACCAAGCACAGCTTCAAGCCCATGCTTCAGTATTGGCTGATGCCACCAAATGTAAAATCTAAGTAAATTACATGAAGTCAATGACTACTGCTGCCTACTTGAAGATTGTAGCTTGTGAAGACAACATAGCTGGTTGGAAGGCAGAGATTAGGGAGCCCGAAACGAAGATTGCTGAGGAAGAAAGACTGCAAAAGCATTATACTGAGATGGCCACCAAAGTTTCTCCAGAACAAGTCGAAGCTAAGGCAAATGAATGGTTGAGGCTTTGTGGCAACGCTGCAGTGATTCAAGCTGAGGTCCAGCGCCTCGATAAAGAAAGCAACCAACTGAAGATAAAGCTGGCACAGATCAAGGAACTCTATCGAGCCTTTCAGCGGGTAGCTCTTAGCAGCGTTTAAATCCAACTTGCCTTGTAATTTCATTGCTCATCTGAACAATTTGGTTTAGTTTGTTCTTAAGTGTTTTTGGTACTTAAATGGCTTTATATGCCATATTTGTTTTGGTACTTAAATGGATTTACATGCCATATTTATGTATTTGGCTTCGAATTACTCCTTTGCAACTTTAATTTCCTGCAACATTGGCTTATACCTTTTCAAATATTTACCATTCATGTTTACAGAACGTTGTTCATGAGATAATTCTTCAATTTCATAAGCACCATTAGATAATACTTGAGAAATCCTAAATGGCCCTTCCCAATTTGGTGACCATTTCCCAAAGACTCTGTCATTTCTGTCCATGGGTAAAATAACTTTCCAGACCAAATCTCCTAAGTTAAAGGCTTTAAACTTAACCTTTTTATTATATGCTTTAGCAACTCTCTCCTTTTGCCTGATCAAAATATCTAAAGCTTGCAACCTTTCTTCATCTAAATCAATTAATTCATCTAACATTAAGTTTTCATAATGTTCGCTGGGAATCTCCATTTGTCTCTGCACCCTTATGGATTGCACCATAATTTCGACAAACAGCACAACATCATGACAGTTAGTCGAAATGGAGTTGAATTAGTAGACTCCATAGGAGAGTTCCTACATGCCCACAGAACCTGATCTAAAGTTTTGTGTCAATTCCTTGGCTTTTGAGCAATATGCTTTTTGATTAAACCAATTATAATCTTATTGGCTGCCTCAACTTGACCATTTGCTTGAGCATAGTATGGTGTCGAGGTTACCAACTTAAACCCTGCTTGATCAGCGAAATCTTGCATTTTGCGCCCAACAAACACTGTTCCTTGATCAGTAGTTATGGTCTCAGGTAATCCAAATCTATATATGATATGATTTTGAATAAAATTAATCACAGCCTCCTGATCTACATTTGGCAACGCAACAACTTCGATCCATTTTGTGAAATAATCAATTCCAACCAAAATAAAATGCTGGTTTTTTTATGATGGGGGCCTAATTTCACCAATAAAATCTAAGGCGCATCCTCTAAAGGGCCATGGTTTAATTACTGAATGTAACTCATTGGCAGGAACATGTTGGATACCTGCATGTCTTTGGCATTCTTGACAGCCTTTGCCAAACTCTATGCAATCTTTAAGCATGGAAGGCCAATATAGGCCGTGTCGAAACAAAAGCCATTTCATTTTATGGCCTGCTTGATGAGCACCGCATGAGCCACTGTGTACACTGGAAATAGCTAAGAATGCCTCATTTTCACTAAGGCATTTTAACAAAACTCCCCCAGGGGTTTTCTTAATTAACTAATTTCCAATAATAGTGTAACTTAAAGCTCTATACCTTACTTTTCTATCAGTTATTCCTGTTGGATTTTCCCGATATTTAACAATTGGCTTCCTCCAATCATTATCACTTAAATTGTCAATGACAAAAATTTCTCCCATAAAACTATCGAAGTGCAAATCAACATTTTGGAGGTTGAAATTATCGAAATTATCAAAATTTTCCTGAAAATTATGCTCATCTGCCCCCAAATGTTTTGTCATTGACAATTCATCTTGCTGAGAATCATTCGAAACTAATTTATCTTTAATCTCAATGAGCTCTTCGAATGTTGCTTTCGACACTTTATAACCAGAGGCAATTTGCGCCAAATCATTTGCCTCTTGATTTTCAACTCGAGGCACATGCTGAATGCTATAAGATTCGAAGTGTTTTAGCAAAGAAAAAGCAATAACGAAGTATTTCATCAAATATTCTTGAATACACTTGTATTCTTTGGTTAATTGCTTTACCACTAATTCAGAATCACCTCTTATTTGGACATGTCTTGCCCGCAAGTCCAGAAGGATTTCTAAACCTGCAATCAAAGCTTCATATTCTACTTCATTGTTTGAGCAAGACCCATTAATTTTATACTTAAACTTGGTTGGGACTTTAGATGGAGAAATTATCAAAATCCCAATTCCTGTACCATGTTTATGCCTAGACACGTCAAAGTATAAACTCCAAGATTCGACCTCGATGGAATCTACTTGGGCCTCCATCACTGAATGAGCAATAAAATCATCCACTATTTGGCCTTTAACAGCTCTTAAGGGTTTATAAGTTAAAGAGTATTCTGTCAAAGCCAATGCCCATTTTCCAATTCTGCTATGCAAAATTGGTTTCAATAACATATGTTTAATAATATCAAAATGGGAATAAACATAAACTGGCTTTATATAATGCTTGAGTTTGGTACATGAAAAATATAAACAAAGACAAAACTTTTCAATTAGACTATATCTGGTTTCAGCATCATTTAAAACTCTACTTAAGTAATAAATAGTTTTTTCTACACCATTTTCATCTTCTTGAGCAAGCATGCTTCCAATGGTTGTGTCTGACGCTGAGATATACAACTTCATTTCCTTATTTTGAATAGGAGGCATCAAAGTAGGATGATTTGACAAGTAGGCTTTGATGTCATCGAATGCCTTCTGTTGTTCAATTCCCCAATTAAACACATCATCTTTCTTGAGTTTTAAGAGTGGAGAAAAAAGATGAGCTTTTTCACTTAGATTCGAAATGAATCTCCTCAAGTAATGACTGAAGTTGTTTCTTTGTTGCTGGAGATTTTGTCTCCATGATAGCTTTCGTCTTGTTCTGATTGATCTCTATGCCCTTCTTATGCACAACAAAGCCAAGGAAATCTCCTGCACGTACACAAAAAGCACATTTTAGTTGATTCATTTTCAATCCACATTTTCTCATTCTCTCAAATGACCTTTTAAGGTGACTTAAATGATCATCAGAAGATGAAGATTTGACAACAATGTCATCAATGTAAATTTGCATAAATATCTGAATGAAATCATGAAAGATCGAATTCATTGACCTTTGGTAAGTTGCCCCTGCATTTTTCAATCCAAAGGGCATTACTATCCACTCATAAGTGCCTAAGGCACCAGGGCAACAAAAAGCAGTTTTTGAAATATCATCTTCAGCAATGAAAATTTGATTGTAGCCAGGATAACCATCTAACATGCTTAAATACTCATGGCCTGCTGCTGAATCAACTAGCATATCTGCTACATGCATTGAATATTCGCCTTTTGGCGTAGCATTGTTTAGGTCTCTAAAATCTATACAGACTCTAAGTGACCCATTCTTTTTAATAACAGGAACAATATTAGCTAGCTATTCTACATACCTGGCTGTTCTGATGAACTTGCACTTGAGCAACCTTTCGATTTCTGCGTTAATTTTTGTCATGATTTCTGGAGTAAACTTCCTTGGAAGCTGCTTCACAGGTTTCTTATCTGGTCGAAGCGGTAACCTATGTTCCACCAGATCTTTGCTTAATCCTAGCATTTCATTGTAGTCCCAGGGAAAGCAATCTTTATATTCCTTGAGCAATTTAACCACTTTTATCCTGAAGTTTGAATCAATATTGGTACTGATGTATGTTGGTCTTTTGATGGGACCATCTCCAATATCAACCTCTTGCAAAGGGTCCTGGGCTTGCATTCTTTGACTCGAACTAATTGGATCCTTTTCGAAACCCAAAGTTTCATCGTCGTAAATGCAATCCAACCTTTGATTATCACCAGTTTTCGAATCAGTGGCTGTTTTTGCCATTTCTTTTTACACATCATTAATGGCTTCGAAAGCCATATTTTCTTGAGTTTCAATGGCTTCTATAGCCATTTTAATCCTGTTCTCGGCTGCATAAGCCTTAATCCTTCTCCATGCTTGAGACTCAATCATCATTACTTTCGAAATCACCCCAACCAGAAGCTGGTGGGAAAACATCCGCATTCCAGGGTCCATCAACAGTTTCCCTTTGCCAACAAAAGCCATGGGTTGGATGTAACTTCACAGAGTGGTAAACAATATCAGTGTTTGCCACATTTGGATCGAAGGCAGCATCTTGCTCTCCGCAAGGAGCAATGTTTGCCAAATTTTTGTCAAAGTTTCGAAGAGTCACAATGTTGGAATCAGACACATAAGCACTTTGATCTGCTTCTACATTCTCAACAAAACCATCATCTCTCCAAAGAGTTAGCCTCTGATGCAAAGAAGAGGGAACATCACCAACTCCATGGATCCATTCTCTACCCAACAGCAAGTTGTAATTGGGCCTAGCAGCAATAACCATGAATAGGGTCTTTCGAACTGTGCTTCCAACACACACCTCTAATTGCACAGCACCAAGAGAATGCCCAGTTTTTCCTTCATAGTTTGCTAAAACCACATTGTGGGAATGCAAATCAGTGTCGAACAGGCCTAACTTTTTCAACATGAAATGAGGCATGATATTGACAACAGCTCCACCATCAACTAAAATTTTGTTGACTCCCACATTGTTCACTTTGGCCCTTATAAACAAGGCCTTCAAATGGTTTTTCATTCCTACGTCTGGCCTTTCAAACACAGCATTTTGTGCTTCGACACAGCCATTTTCCATTACGTAATAGCATACTGGCTTGTGATCAGCCAATTCCAGAGCTTCAAAATCCTCTTCCACCTCATTAATTTCAGTTGGAATATCATATTCCACAGGCAGAATAGAAACCACATTAACCAGAACATCAAAATCTGGCTCCTCATCTAGAAGATCATCATCATCCATGAAATCTTCTTCATCTTCAACTTCTTTGCCATTCTCAGCTTCAGATTCCTCAATAGGGGTAAGTCTCTCCTTCACTGGTCTTTTGACCATTTCAATTTTCTCCATTTCATTTGTGCTGCCCCCAGCCTTAACTTGTTGAGTAGCACGCTTCTTCTTGCGCTGGAACCTGCGCCATTGAGTACGAGTCATAGGATTTTTACCTTTGTAATTGTTCCTATAGCCATATTTGTTGGCCTCTGCTGCAGCTTGATGATCTTGTGGTTCAGCAACCACTTTCGAGCCAACATCTGACTTCGACCCAACAACTACCTTTGATTCAGCAATCATTTTTGAACTTGAAGCTCCAAAAACGAACTTCACATTCACATTGCTTGAACTACCTTTCTCCATCCATTTCTTATCAAAGGCCACATATTGGCGACTGACCCATTGATTAACAGGTGCTTTGTTGGATGGTTTGAAAGTACGCTGAGGTCCTAACCTTTGGTGAATCGAAGGAGTTCTCACTGTAGCTTTGCTCCAATCAATTCTCTTGGGTGGCCAGCTCCTCTGATTCGGCTTGAAGTTAGGCCATTTCCTTTTGCTATCAGCATAGGGAATGCAGTTTCTAAGGCACTTAGTAGCATCCTTGTCGCAGACTGTGCTGCACCTAGGGCACATCATCACTTCAACATTATTCAGCTTGCATCTGCTCAAGAAATCCACTTAGTCTTCTTCAGGCTTGAGGTAAACTTCCTTCACCTTTTTTTCATATTCTTCTTCAGGGATGGCTTTCACTGGTGCTGGATCCACCAGGTCAACCATGTTGCAGTCGAAGATTTCGACGTATGTGGCGTCAGCTTTGGGCAGTGGATCAGTATCCACTTTCATTTGAGGCTTAGTCTTCTCAGCAAACTTGAGCCTTCCTTCATTCAGCACTTTCTGTACCAAATCCCTGAAAAGAATACATTGGTAAGTTTTATGGCCCAAATAATTATGATACTTACAATAACCTATTTTCTTTCTTTGCTATATTGGAGGTATTTTAAATCTTTTGGCACAATTATCTGACCATCAAAAACCAATAAATCAAAAATCTCATCACATTTAGTAATATCAAATGTATAAGTTTTTGTGGCATATTTTTCATTTTTTAGTTCGACTGGATTTTTTCCATTCGCAGGCCTCAATAGTTTACAAATATAGGGAGGCCCTGACTTTAATTCAACCACGTTAACATCACTATCATCAAAGTCTATATACTCATCTTCGATTTCATAATCAACCTCATTACCATACGAATCTAAAAAAGCAGCATCTTTCTTTTTCTGAAACTTAGAATTTTTTACTTTTTCAGCTTTCAATCTTTCGATTTGCCTAGCCCTGTCAGTCAATTGTGACATGTCTCGAAGATATTGAGCATCTAACTTTTTCCTAATCGAATAATCTAGGCCACCTGCAGCCATTTCGACCAGTTCATGCTCAGGTGCTGAAGTAAAACACCTAGCTTTCAGCAATCTAAACCTATTCAAATAATCATCAATGGACTCTTGTGTTTTTCTTTTAACACTGGCCAATTCTTTAAGACTTATCTTATTTTGGCCCATATAAAACTGTTCATGGAACAATCTTTCCAATTGAGTCCAGTTATGGATCGAATTAGGAGGCAAAGTTGTAAACCAAGTGAAAGCATTTTTGGTCAGAGAATTAGGGAAGTATTTCATCCTCAGATTCTCATTATTTGCCAAGTTTCCTGATTCCGCTAAGTACCTAGCAATATGTTCAACAGTTGACTCATTAGTGTCCCCTGCAAATTTGGTATACTTAGGGACTTTCCAACCCCTTGGTAACTCTGTTTGCAACACATATTCAGATAATGCAGAAACAAAGTTTGGCCTTCGACATCTTGTGTTGAGGCCATTTTGAGTCAAAATTGTTTCAACTAAAGTTGTCAAGTTATTATGTCCAGCGAAGTTATTATTCTGAACATTTCGAATCACTTCATCAGCATCTTGGTTCCTTCGAACCATAACTATTGGAGGATTTTGATTAACCTCATTTTGGTATTGATATTCTCCTTGGGCCACAAAAGCTGGCCCTTGGTTAATTGGCTGTTCAAGGACTGCATATGTTTGGCTTTGGTTTTGAGGAGTTGCAGACATTGCAGGCATTATTAATTGTTGTGCCTGAGTAGCAGGCGTCCCAAAGAAATCAGCTATTCGACCCATCTGGTGAGCCAACATATTATAACTATCATTAGTGTTCTGAATTAAGGGATTAAAAACAGTACCAAACAAAGGGTTAGTAACAGACCCCATCCCCGATGGCCCATAAGCTGTAAAGGAAGAAGAGGCCATAGCTGGAATAGATTCTGATTGGGTCGAACCCATAGAACTAGAAACCGTCGTACTAACGGCTACACTAACCGTATTCGAATTCTGTGAGGAACTAGATGATCCCCCACTAGAATTAACATTTTGGTTTCCGCTACCACTCATTGAACTAGAACTCTAACTATTTGTTGAATTATAAATTTGAGTAGTTCTAACCATAACCGAAAATTAGCGGTTACTATCTTAAAAACGTAAAATTTCTAAAAATCTAAGCACAAAACCAGTCCCACTGGGCGTGCCAATTTGTTTACGGTGACTTTTTGGTAAACAAGCGCTAGTTTGAGTATTTAAACTTGCGAGATCAACTAGAATTCTCAAGACAATTTTGTGCTTGTTTTTATAAGAAAATGGTTCAATGTTCATCAAAGTTTAATAAACACTTGTGTTTTTGATTTTCTTAACGAAGAAAAGGAAAAGAAGTAAGTTAACTCGAATCGCCTCAAGATCAACGAACCTCATGCAACATTGAACGAATTGCAGTAAATTGCTGTAAAATAAACGTGCATTAATTGTAAAGACTGAATACAATAAAGTGGTTCACAAACCGTACATGTTTCTACTTGGAATTCCTTTCTTTCTACGCTTGAGTACTCAAAATTTTCAGAGACACTTTGTAAAAATAGTTTTGCGACCACGATTCCTTCTAAGGAATCCCTATAAATACTTTACAGAAAATGTAACTGCTTAGATGATCTTGACGATCCATATTTCTCCTTCGAACCCCACGTTCTCCACTTCAAAACTTCATCTCTGGCGCGTTCCAACCTTGGGCCTAACTTGAATTTTTTGGGCCAAACCACTTGGCCCGCTAACTCTTTGTTCTTTTCGAGTCTTAGGTTAAATCTTCGAACTTAAAAACATTGCTGCAAACCTTTAACTATCGAAACAATTCAACGAGAGTGTTAATTGAACCGCCTCTTTGATTCAAACCATTGATGGCGCTTTTTAAATATACTAATTGGAAGACACCTGTATATTTGATATTTAATTTATTGTTTTGTTGGACCAACATCTCAATTTAAATTATCAAATAATTATAATTTAAAATACAACCCAACATGGTGATAATGGAGATAAGGTTGAATCTATGGTTGTTTGTCATATGGATACTTCTCATTGGGGACATGGTCATGTTTCATTTCAGGTTCTTGGTATTATGCCAGGAAGTTCTAATGTGAAAATTGGAAGGTCATGGTGTTTCTGTCATGTGATTTTTATTTATTTATTTATTTTAGTATTGTGTTAATTACTTTTGTATCATTTTTAATGTTTCAGTTTTTCTGTGATTGTTGATGAAATAAGTGCTCCCTTTTGAGCTAACTAATGTAATAATGATGCAAGAGTGTTTATTTTTTATTTTCATTATGTAATTTGTAATCACAATTAATGGATCTGTTGTCTGACATTTTTGTCTATATAAGCTTGTAATACCTTGGCCTATATGAAGTGCTCTTTAAAAATAGCTTGTAATACCTTGTAATCACAATTAATATTTATCATTTTTAAAAAAATGATAGATACGTGTAAGATATTTTTCCGATAAACATATTAGAGAAGTATCGAACAATTAATGTTTTTTGATGATGGAAAATGGAAATGGAGCAGAGCAGACTGATACAATTTATGTTTCCCCTCTTAAATAGAGAATGTTAAAGTATGATGTTCTTTATAGATAATTAACTATGTCTTTTTTGGATAGTATTAAGATATATTTTTTGGATAGTATTAAAATATTTTTTGAATAGTACTAATTATGGTTTTTTTGTTGTAGTAATTAACTTAAGATATGTAATTGTCATTTGTTTGTTTATTTTGAGTAATTTGAATGGTAATCTATTATCATTATCATTTTAGGTATGTTATATATTATGCATTTGTATATTTAATTTTAGGCAAAATTATATTATAGGTCCTTTATCTTTTTTGTTTGTAATATTTTGGTCATTTATCTTTTATTTGTAACATTTTGGTCTTTTATCTTATTTATTTGTAACACTTTGGTCATCTTTTATTTGTAACATTTTGGTCCTTTATCTTATTTATTTGTAACACTTTGGTCCTTTATCTTTTATTTGTAACACTTTAGTCCTTTGTCTTTTATAACATTCACATGTAAATACTTTTTTTCATATTTTGTTTTATTAAAAAAATGCTGAATTTTATTTTTTAAAATACCTTTTTATTAAAATTAAATAAAACTCATAATTTTGATCATTATGTTCATCATCTTCATCAATTATTTCATGTTTTTTTTTTCTTTAAGGACCAAAGTGTTACAAATAAAAGATAAAGGACCAAAATGTTACAAAAAAATAGATAAAGGACCAAATTGTTACAAATAAAAGATAAAGGACCAAAATGTTACAAACAAAAAAGATAAATGACCTATAATATAATTTTGCTTTAATTTTAAATTTAATTTTTACATAATGTATCGCGACCATATCGTATCAAGAATTTTAAAAATTTTCACTTATCAATATCGTATCACGTGTTTGGGCTTGGCCTTCTCTTTTAGAAAAAAGTTTAACGTGGAATAGACTCCTAGAGGCTGATAGGAAAGTCAGCGGCAGTGTTAAACTAAAATATTGGGGCAGACTGTTATAAATATTGGTGGATGGCTCCCTGGTGGAGGTTCACATTGTTGAAGAGTGGGGCTATGATTTGGGTGATGATGCCTTTGTGCTTGATGATGACACTGCTTCGAAGGCCTCTCTTGCTGCCAATGTTGATTGTCGTTGTGACCCGGAAGCAAGCAATCAAGTTGATGTGTTGGTCGACTAAATTGCGAAGGGGTTATCAGTGAGAAGTGCAGAGCTTCTCGTGATATGCGCAACGGTACTCGGTCTGTTAAGGTTCTGGATATATCTCATCCTAAGGAGGCAGAGCCACGAGTGGGTGGTCGGGATCAAGGCCTCTTTAATACAGTGCTCGAGCCTGTTGTGGTTAGCTCAGATACTTCTGGTACTAGCGTAGAACGAGTGCCTGAGACGCCAGTCAACAAAGGTAAGTCAGTTGAGGTGCCTAGGCCCCTAGAGTTTCTTACGAGGGCGGAGAAGTTAGGGTTGGCCCCGATTCAGCGAAAGCGTATGATGTCTTGCCCACCTGCTGACCGATCCGGTGTGCATGGCCCCTGGAGTTTGGAGTGGCTACAGGATCACAATATTGGGGGTGCAGGGGTTATTTTCTCAGCAAAAAAAAGACTGAAGCAGGGGAATAGTGCTGGTGGAGATCATTATAAGAAGGCGTCTAAAGGTCCAAATAAGAAGAAAGTGGGGGGCTTGCTACGCCGTCCGCTTTATAGCCTTAAAAGGATAGCAGGACTCCTAGTTAATGATCGTCGTGAGGTGATGCAAATCCTGAAAAAAAACACCCGAAGACGTAGACCTAAGGGGGCGGTCAGCCATCCTGGTGGGTACTCTTCTCGGGTCTCAATTGAAGGCGTTACATCGTCATTTTCTGTTAACAATGACTGGAAACATTGGATAGTTATGCAGGGGCATGAGAGTGCGGTAGTGGAGGATGTGTTGGATGTGGGGAATTTTATCGGAGCCACCTTTAAGGGTGTTAAGGCAAATATGTTCAGTGTGCCCTCTAAGGCGGGTACTGGAAGCGTGCTCCACTCGACACTGCGCAAGGAGGAGCAGCCTCAACAGAGAGGGATTGTTAGGTCTTTGTTCTTATTCGCTTTTAAGTGGTTGATGGGTGTGTAATGAAGATTGTTTCATGGAATATCAGGGGTCTAGGTAGGATAGATGAGAGGAAGGAGGTCCGAAAGTTGGTTGGAGAGAAAAAACCGCTTATTGTTTGCCTGCAGAAAACAAAGTTACAAGTTTGTGATGATTTTATGTGTACATCTGTCTGGGGCAACTCCCCTTTCGGTTTCTCGTTCCGTCCCTCCATTGGGGCGTCGAAAGGATTGCTTACTATATGGGACACTGCAGAAGTGGAGATTTGGTCGTCGCTTAGTCACGATCATGTCCTGTGGTGTCATGGTCAGCTTGTCAAGACAGGCGAGGAATTTGTCGTGGCCAATGTTTATGCACCCTGTGATCCCGGTGCAAAGCAAGGGTTGTGGGACTCGCTATCCACTAGGCTAGAGTCACTGAGAGGAATGAGGGTGTGTGTGTGGGGATTTCAAATTTGTTAGGAGCATCGATGAGAGACGTTCTACTAGTGTAGTACAGCGTCCTCTGGATTATATTGCTTTTAACCGTTTCATTGAGGAAAATTTATTGGTTGACCTTCCACTGTGTAGCCGTAAGTTCTATTGGTACAGAGGGGATGGCCTTGCGATGAGCAGGCTAGATCGTTTTATGTTATCTGAAGTGTGGTGTTTGTCGTGTCCCAATTGCTTGCAGGTGGCTCAGTTAAGGGGTCTGTCGGACCATTGCGCTTTAGTTTTGGCGTCTGATGAGGAGAACTGGGGACCCTGTCCCTTGAGGATGTTGAAGTGTTGGAGAGATGTTCCAGGTTATAACCTGTTTGTGAATGAGAAGTGGCGGCCTTTACATGTAGAAGGCTGGGGAGGCTTCGTTTTGAAAGAAAAACTCAAATTGATGAAAAGGGCGCTAAAGGAGTGGCATGTGGCCCATTCCCAAAACTTGTCCTATAGGATCGACTCCCTTAAGACTCGGCTCTCACCACTTGATATAAAGGGGGAAGAGGTTACCTTCTGAGGCAAAGCTTGAGGAGTTGCATGGGGTTACGACCGACATTCACTCGTTATCTCGGCTTCAGGCTAGCATAAATTGGCAGCAGTCTCGCTCTTTGTGGCTTACAGAAAGGGATGCCAATACTAAGTATTTCCACTCTTTGTTAGCTAGTCGGCGGCGCGGAAACACCATTTCATCAGTCCAGGTGAATGGAGTTGCCCTTGAGGGGGTGCATCTTATTCGGCAAGCTGTGTTCTCGCATTTCGCGACCCACTTCAAGGCTAGCAACGTGGATCGGCCTGGAGTGGAGAATTTTCTGTTCTCTAGATTGTCTGTGATTAATGGAAGCAACTTGATCAAACTGTTCTCTGAAACGGAGGTGAAGGCCGCAGTCTGGGATTGTGAGAGTTTCAAAAGCCCCGGACCGGATGGGGTTAATTTTGGTTTCTTCAAGGACTTTTGGGAGGAGCTGAAGGGGGATGTAATGAGGTTTATCTCCGAGTTCCATCGCAATGGTAAATTAATAAAAGGTCTTAGTTCCACCTTTATTGTTCTTATCCCAAAAGTGGACAACCCTCATAAGCTAAATGATTTCCGCCCCATCTCGCTAGTAGGAAGTCTTTATAAAATTTTGGCCAAAATTCTGGCAAACCGGTTGTGGGCTGTCATTGGTAATGTTATTTCCGAGTCGCAGACTGCTTTTGTGAAGCATAGGCAGATTCTTGATGGGATTCTCATAGCTAATGAGGTGGTGGATGAGGCGCGTAGATCCAAGAAGGAGCTGTTGCATTTCAAAGTAGACTTTGAAAAGGCTTATGATTCGGTGGATTGGGGATCCCTGGATGCGGTTATGGGAAAGATGGATTTTCCACCTCTGTGGAGGAAATGGATGAAGGAATGTGTTTGCACAGCTACCGCTTTAGTTCTGGTCAATGGCAGCCCTACAGATGAGTTTCCCCTTGAACGTGGTTTAAGACAGGGGGGCCCGTTGTCTCCGTTCCTTTTTCTTCTGGCTGCGGAGGGTTTGAATGTCATGATGCGGGCCATGGTTGAGGGGAATAGATTTTCAGGTTATCGTGTGGGTGGGCAGGAAGATGTAACGGTGTCCCACCTGCAGTTAGCCGATGACACGTTGTTGGTGGAGGTTAGGAGTTGGGAGAATGTTCGGGCTTTGCGTGCGGTGCTTATGTTGTTTGAGTTAATGTCAGGTTTGAAAGTTAATTTCAACAAGAGTATGTTGGTCGGGGTTAATATTTCGGATTCCTGGTTACACGAGGCTGCGTCTGCACTACATTGTAAAGTGGGGAAAATTCCTTTTCTCTATCTAGGTCTTCCTATTGGCAGTGATCCAAGGCGTCTAGGTTTCTGGGAACCGGTGTTGGCACGTATTAGGAATAGATTGTCTGGATGGAAGAGTCATTTTCTATATATTGGCGGTCGTCTGGTTCTTCTCAAATCTGTCTTGACATATTTGCCTGTCTATGCTCTTTCTTTCTTCAAGGCCCCCTCAGATACTATCTCTTCTATTGAATATATTTTGATTAACTTTTTTTGGGGGGGGAATGAGGATTATTTGGAAAACTATATGTTTACGTAAAGAGTATGGAGGTTTGGGGGTTAGGCAGCTAGGGGAGCTTAACATTGCCTTGCTGGGCAAATGGTGTTGGCGGATGTTGATGGATCGGGGGGGCATGTGGTTTAGAGTGTTGGCGGCCTGTTACGGGGTGGAGTATGGTAGGCTTAGGGAGGGAGGGAGGATGACGTCAACTTGGTGGCGAGAGATTGTGAGGATCAGAGACGGATTAGGCGGGCTTAGGGCTGGTTGGTTCGGGGATAGTGTGACGAGGAGGGTGGGGGATTGGACAGATATTTTCTTCTGGTCCGATCCCTGGGTCGGTGGGATCCCCTTGTGTGTGAGGTTTGGGCGCTTGTTCGAGTTAGCGGCGACCAAGTCACGCACGGTGGCCGAGATGTTTGCCGCAAGGTGGGAGGATTGAGGGGGGGGCGTGGGTGTGGAGGAGACAGTTGTGGGCGTGGGAGGAGGAGCTATTGAGGGAGTGTAAAATTTTACTTCTCACAGTGACTTTGCACGTTGAGTCTCCAGATAGGTGGTTGTGGCGGCCAGATCCTGATTCGGGTTAGTTAGTCTGTGATGCGTATCAGATTTTGACCTCTCAGGATTCTGTTATCTTAGGGACAATTGACGATCTTCTATGGCACAGACAGGTTCCATTAAAGGTGTATATTTTTGTGTGGCGTCTCTTGTGTGATCAGCTGCCGACAAAGACAAATCTCGTTACTCGAGGCATTCTCTCTCCGGATCTCCATTTTTGTGTGTCAGGATGTGGAGGCATTGAGACAGCTTAGCACCTATTCCTCTCCTGCAGCACTTTTGGTTCTCTTTGGGCTCTCATCCGCTCTTGGATTGGTTTCTCGGCAGAGGATGCACACAGTATCACAGAACACTTCATGCAGTTCACTTTTTCAGCAGGCGGCCTCCGTGCTTGGCGGTCCTTTTTGCAGCTTGTCTGGCTTGCTTGCATTTGGGTAGTATGGAATGAAAGAAATCACCGGGTATTTAGAAATTCGGCGAATTCTGTGAATCAACTCTTAGACAAAGTCAAGATTTTTTCCTATCGGTGGATGCGGATGACGGATGTGACTTTAGTTTCCAACTTTCATCGTTGGTGGTCGAGTCCCATGAAGGTGTGAAAAACACAAGAAGGGGGGTTGAATTGTGTTTTAAGAGTTTTTGAAAACTTCTTCTAAGTATTTCAGCTTATCAGAACTTGCAGCGGATTAATCAAAATACAATAACTTCTGGTGGTGATGAAACAGTAAAAGAGAGAAGAGAAGAGAGATGAACACACAGATTTTTATACTGGTTCCCCTCACAAACCGAGAGTACTCTAGTCCCCTTGCACTTCCAAGGGATTTCACTATAATCACACAAGATTACAATTGCTCAAGCACACAACAAGAGACTTCCAATGCTCAAGTAACACAATACAAGAGACTTCCAAATGCTCAAGCACAAAAGCAAGAGACTTCTTACAAATTTACAAATAACAATACAATATTTGACCTTCTGATAAATAGTGTCAGAGTTCTGAACAAAATAACACAACTCTAAAAACAAGACTAATCTTAGAATTCTGATAAGAGAAAGCTAAGGTTCAACAACTGACTAATCATAAGTTGAAAACTGTTTGTCTTGAATTTTGAAATAAGCTCAAGTTGTATTTCTCAAAGTGTTATAGTGCTCTTTTGAAATTAGCAGAGTAACAACGCTTTTGTTCGTAGTTGTGTTGTTGTCCAATTCTTCAAATTCTTCCTCCTTTTATAGATGATGGTGGAGCGTTTGAATTTGAGTAGATATGACGAAAACAGCTAAATAGTACTGTACTATTTTTCTTCTTGAGTTGTGTTTATCCAAATCAGGTAAATGATGAAATCTTGAACCTTGACTTCGAATATTCGCCCATATTAGGAAAAGAATATAGTACAATAGTACAAACGTCATTATTATGATCATAACGGTCTTGTACGATGATTTCTTCTGTCATTCTGAATTTGCCAAATTGATGATAGTCGTTAAGAATAGAATGTTCTTCTGACAAATTCTGTTTTTTCCATCGTCGTCAGAATCTTGAGTTTCCATTTCAGGTTCTGATGCTAGTAGCTTCTGATTGACTTTGACTTGCAACTTCTGGTGATATAGCTTCTGGTGTCATGACTCCGAACTTGCTTTACCCAACTTGAGGGGACGCTTTTAAAATATCAATAAGAACTTCACTTTCTAGTGTACATAAAATTTTAACTTACATACCTGCACACTAGAGTAAATTATCAGTAATCTCTATTATATATTAATATTATTGTTATCATCAAAACTTACTTGGGTTATATTAGAACCAACTTTGTTCCAACATCCCATGGTATGTTTGGGTATCGACTAATTGTCTTTTATATGTTACTTACTCAGATTCTTTTGTAGACTTGTGTAGCTCTTCTTAGCACGTCTTGTGCTAAGGGATCTACTAACTCTTTTATTTATATATATATATATATATATATATATATATATATATATTTCATTTTGGCTTAAAAAAAAAATATAGATCGAATACTCATAAAAAACATATGGATATCTGAAAAATAACCAAAAGGTGAACAATTACCATTTTAAAAAAAAATTAATTAATATTTATGTTCTTTTAGTATAAAACTTTTAACAATTGTGCATTTTAAGTTGTATTATTACATTTGATGTTTATATGTTAATACTTAATATATGTTATGGTATTAATATATTTTTTAGGGCTAAATTTTTAATCCTTACAAATATATTTTATTTTAATTTTGTCTCTTAAAAAAATTTATGCAAGTTTTAGTCCTCTCGGATATTTTTTTTATCATGACATTTAATGTTATTTTTAAGTCAATTTCATGTATAAACTTCAGATTTTTTAATTAGTTCGTGTATTTTGTTTATAATGTTATAATGATCTCCAATAAATATTTAGAATTTTTTAGCAAAAGATTGATTAAACATAAATTTTTATATACTAAAACTCTAATCTAAATAAAAATTTGAGTATTTTTTTAGAACATCAATAAATTATTAAACAATAGAAGCAATTCTTCAAAAAGTAAATTCAAAAGAACATTTGAATTATTAATAATATAGAATTTATTTTGGCAGAATAATTTAAGGAAGTTGGACATCACTTGTGAAAAAAACCTTAAGAAATTGAGTTTATAAGTTATCTCATTTATAAAAAGTGTCTAATATATCTTCACTTTTTTAAATAATGTAAGACTTCAAACTTCACACTTGTTACTATGTGTGGATAAGAATTAAAAGTTGAGAGAAAAAAAAAATTGACTCACTTTAACCACTCTTAATATATTTAATATCTTAATTGAAATTTGAAAGTATCCAAAAAAAATATATCAATTGAAAGAGATGAGCGCTTCTGTTTTATTTTTCCTCCTTTTTCTATATATATTTATTTAGGAGCCCTTGGTATAGGATGAGGATCTATGAGGAATACCAATTTAGTAGGAATTTCTTCTAGGTCGTTTGACTTTTTTTTTTTTTTTGAATAAGCTAAAATGAGATATATATATATATATATATATATATAAATATAAAAAGAAAGAAACAATCTCCCTAGTACAAGATGTGTCAAGGAAGACTATCAATGTTTATAAAATGTCACATACAGTTACCGAAACAGAATAAACAACAATCATACAAGGCCCAAACAGAGCAACGGACTAGACCACCAGATATGGCAGTTAGAAGTTAAAGTAACACATGTCGACTTCAACCACCTAAGAGAGATAAGCTTGATCTTGTCCAACAGCTGAGAAGTAGTGCTGACTGAGCCTCAGAACACCCTGTGGTTTCTCTCCGTCCATACTACCCACACATACGTGAGCCAAATGAGCTGCAGGAAAGAGCGACGAGCCCGAGAGACCCTTGCTGAGAGAGTAAACTGGACAAAGTGATCCCGTAAAGAAGTGAACTCCACCATCGGGATGTCAATCCACAAGCGCACTAGCTCCAAAAGAGAACCAAAAGTACCACAATAGATAAATAAGTGATGTGTTGTCTCCGCCTCACCACAACCCGAAACGCACAGCTGAGCTGCAGTAGATAAGATGCCGCGGGTGACCAGGTTGGTTTTTGTAGGCAACTTGTCCCGCAAAAGACGCCACACAAACACGGATACCTTCAGCGGAACCTGAGGGTGCCAAATAAGCTTGGCAGCGTCGTCCATGGGAGATGGAACCTGAGAAGTCAAAATCCAGTAAGCTCCTCGGACAATGTAGCCTCTGTCAGAGTCAGGCTGCCACTGCCATCTATCTGAAGATGGCCCTGCAATGAAAGGGTAAGCAATAAATCCTGACACTCCCTCAGCTCCTCCTCCTCCCACCCCCTCAACCGCCGCCGCCAAACCCAGGCCTCCCCATCAACTTCCCACCCTGACATGAACATCTCCGCCACCGTACACCGTTTGGTCTCCGCTAAATCGAACAGGCGACCAAACCGCTCACTTAGGGGAATACCGTCCACTCAGGGATCAGTCCAGAATAAAGTATATGTCCCGTCCCCCACCCTCCTCACCACATGCTCCCCAAACCACCTGTTCCCTAAATCACCTCCCTCTCTAATACGCGCTATCTCCCTCCACCAAGAAGACCCTCTTTGCCCTCCCTCTCGGAGCCTGCCTCTCTCCATCCCGTATCGAGCTGCCAACACTCTAAACCACAGTCCCTCTCTATCCACTAGTATCCTCCAACACCATTTACCTAAAAGAGCCAAATTAAACTCCCTCAACTGTCTGACCCCGAACCCTCCATACTCCTTACGCAGACAAACGGACTTCTAAGTAACCCGTGAAACTTTCCTAGATTCTTCACACCAACCCTCCATACTCCTTACGCAGACAAACGGACTTCCAAGTAACCCATGAAACTTTCCTAGATTCCTCACACCCACCCCTCCCAAAAAAAAATTAATTAAAAGAGATTCAATAGAGGAAATGATACCTGAAGGAGCTTTGACAACAACAAAAAAAGTGATGCTTTCTAACCAAAAGTTGTTGTCTAAAAATTTGCTTGTACACTTTAAACGAAAATTTAAGATTAAAATTTAATTTAAAATTTTAGTTTAAACTAAAGTGTATAAACAATTACTTTCCTATCCAATATAATTACTCAATAATACTTTAGTAAATTTACATCAAAACAGACATGTATAAATATAAAAAAATATTAACAATAATACTAATAACAACAACACTAATAATAATAAATAATAAGGTCACATTAGAAACTTGTGTGTTGAGGAGGCAAGCCAGCAACGTCGTTCATGCTTTAGCTAATATGGTCACATCTCTAGCTATTTACTATCTCTTCTTTTGTTAGAGTTGATAGACGAAATGGCAAAGTCATTATAAACCTACACACACAAGTGGAGGAGTGCTAAGATTCGAACTTCGTGTTGTGGCAAGTGTGAGTGTGTAAGTCCCACATTGCTTAGAACAATGGAGGTTGAACATTTTATAATTGAGAAGACCCATAAACCTAACACCTTAAGGTTTTGGGTTAGAGTGTGGTGTCCAACTCACTTGTGAAGGTGTTCTTAGACCCAATGTGGATGATCCCCCTGGCTGCCCCATCTTGGCGACCCAACAGTGGTATCAGAGCCGATGGTTCGACGAAGGGTTCGATCGGCTCCTTGTGTCGAAAGTCTTCCTGACAAAGGTGGTCAGGTGGCGGGTCCCGTTGAGTGCAAGTGGCACAACGGCGGTACAAGTGTAGTGATGAAGAAAGCTTCCGCTTGAGGGGGAGCATATCCTAGAATGGGTGGACTCACACTTGAGGGGGGGATTGTTGTGGCAAGTGTGAGTGTGTAAGTCCCACATTGCTTAGAACAATAGAGGTTGAACACTTTATAATTGAGAAGACCCATAAACCTAACACCTTAAGGTTTTGGGTTAGAGTGTGGTGTCAAACTCACTTGTGAATGTGTTCTTAGACCCAATGTGGATGATCCCCTGGCTGCCCCCTCTTGGCGACCCAACACTTCGGTCATAACATCCGACTTAACAATTTAATATTTTTTGTCAGTTGAACTATGATTTGTGGACGCTATTTATTATCTTTTTATTGATGTACACACTTGTATTCGTAACACATTGTAAAAGAAAATCTGCTAATAAAAACACATGTACTCTTAAGACATATGTTAACAAAACGTAAAATCAAAATGCTATTATTAAAAGAAAATATTTTGTGTTTTTTGGTTTTATTTTTAAAAATATATTACTTTATTTTATTTTGGAATACAACATTATTTTAAGAAAAGACATGAAATCATTATGTGAGTACACTGTTACATGTTTTGTATGCATTGATAATGAGAGGTGCTCCCCTACCCCATCAGAATAGAGTGATGACTGTTTTATAAACAGAATATCAAAAAATATTTATCTGATATCACAAGCATTTAAATTTATGAGTTAGTCACATTTATATAAAAATATATAGTATTTAACTATTTTAAATAGATATACTACATTATTTAATTTGCTTCTCGATGAATATTTCTCTCACACTTTTCGAAAAGAAACTCGTGTGCGGATAAATTGGCTAGCCATGGCCTCTCCATTTCATTGGTGGCCGGCTAGCCATGTACTCGTTTACGAATTTTTTAGCTTTTTCCTTCTTATTTTTTGTTTTGTTTTGTTATGTTTGTTTATTTGTTTTAGTTGGAAGTATATATTTAGGGTCATGCTAAACAGTGCAGTCGGTATACTTGTTAAGCATACAAAAAATAGAAATAAAACATAAAATTAAGGGTTAATAGGCTTATACCTCCCTGTAATGTTGGCGAGTTTTGCGTTACCCCCTATAATTTTTTTTTTTATATTACCCCCCTCAATGTGTTTTTATTTTTTTCGCAGTTCATTGCACCCCCTGTAATGTTGTTTTGCTTTATCCCCTGGGGGGTGAAATGAACTGCAAAAAAAAATAAAAACACATTGCAGGGGATAATACCAAAAAAAAAATTATAGGGGGTAACGCAAAACTCGTCAACATTGCAGGGGGTATAAGCCTATTAACCCTAAAATTAATGTTGATAAAAACAATTTTTTACACTTTCAATTGAATGCACGAGTTTTGAAACAAAACTTTCTTATTTATGTGTTTAACTAGTGCACCGAATGCATTATTTACCATTTTTCATATTTTTATGAGGACTTGGCGTAGGATGAGGGTTTACGAAGATGCCAATCTAATTGAGATTTTTTCTAGGTCCTTTGACATCATTATGCTATTAGTTCACAAAAAAAAATTTAATAATTTTTTTTAAACTCTTTATCAAACATTTGTGACCAAATATTTGTATCTACAAAGACTTCTCCATTTCCCTTTTTTTTTTCGGTCAATACTTCTCCATTTTCTTTATTGTGAGTAAAATCAAAAATAAAACCATTACCAAAAAAAAAAAATCAAAAATAAAACCGAATATATGCTTTATGAGATGACTCACGAGTGTTTAATTTAATAAACATTCTCTCTCCCATTATTTGCAAATTTTCACATGCATCAAAAGTCCTATTATTGGCAATTATTGTCTCGTCAATTATTTTTGGATAGAAGATCCTCTCTTCAATTATTGTTTTATTTTAATGATTAAAAATAGGGTAAATAATCTTTTATTCTCCGTAAAATATACGAGTTTTGATTTATTTCTATTTATTTTATTTTTTTTAAAAAAATCTCACAAAATGAAGATTCCCTAATTTACCACATGAGTGGCCAATATGATAGCTGTCTGGGACAAAATCATGATGCGGCACGTACACGTGAATTAAAAATTTATTTAGTTTCTATTGCCACGTCAATTAAAAAAAAACAGATAATGAGAGTTTGGAAACCACCACAACCACACAACTGAGCCCCTGAAAACGAGAGTGCGATGAAACAACTCTAGGACCGAAACAACTCCAAAGCCGAAACAAAGTAGAAATAGATCAAGACCGGAAATCCGACGGAATAGTAACATAACCGGAATAGAAAACGTGATGGAAACCAAAAACGCGACAGAACAAAACTAGATCCAGAACTAAACGTGATAAAAACACGACAGACAAAAGACATAGACTATCGAAAGACAAAAACGAAAGACACAACCTGAGCCGATGACAGAACGGAGACAAAACGAGGAACGGAGGAAACGAGAACAGAGCCCACCGAACAGTGGCGCGGAGGGACAAAACACCTCGTCTCACCACCACCTTCAGAAGCTACATCTGGACGACTTTGAATCTTGGAGAGAGGGGAGAGTTTGGTATGGCGGCGGATCTAGCTAGGTTGAAAGGGAGTTTGCTTTTTTTATTTAATTATTATGCAGAATGCGAGAAGAAAATAAATTGGCAATGAATTGAGGTTCCGGTTAAACATATCAGGCGAGAAGGAAACATATCAGCTGATTGATTAGCTAATTTCAATCAATCCTTGAACTCTTTGGATTTACATATTTTTGAGACTCATACTCAAGAACTTCAAAGTCTTAATTTTTATGACATTTTCGGCGCTTGCATAATTTGTTTTCGTTTAATTTCCTAAAGTGTTTTCTTTCTTTTGGGGCTTCGCCCCCTTTGTATACCAAAAACAAAAAAATAAAATCAAAATAACAAAACCTTACTGTGAGGAAAATCATTCAATACTAGTAGTAGTACTTGCTAAGCACAAACATGGGTCCAAAGTTTATATCTGGGATCATTTTACTTTATATTCTACTAATCAATGTATATTAATTCTCAGTATCTTTTTTCTTCTTCTTGTAACTCTATTTTATATTCTAATTTGATGATATATTATTATGTTGTTTCACATATCCTTTCACTAATTTGCAAAACTCAATAAAATTTTGCAGAGTTTTTATGGAAGCAGAGGAAGAGTTTTTATTTTGCAGAGTTTTTCTTCTTTAATTAGAATTAGGCATCTAGTATTCCTATCAATGAGTGACAGTATTATCTCTTGTAAAGCATTACTATACTCTTATCTATAGTTTGTTTTTTGATAGAGGTAAATTTAGTTTATGTGCCACATAAATAAACAACTGATATAAAATATGAAACACATGAAATGGATATAAGTTTTCCATAGAATATAAAAATAATACTCTATACATAGTCAGATCAGTAAAACTCTGAAGTAAGTTTTACTAACCTTAAGTAGTAGGAACACAATTTCTGCGAAAGCTATTTAACTTTACCATAAAAATTACATATAGCTTGTCACCTACTCCATCTAGAAATTGATAGTATGCGTGCCGCCATTTCCTAATAAGACCCAAAGAACCACAAATCCCCCAAAAACCTACTGCAAATCCAGCTCCTATGCCTAAATTCAATGATTCTCTTATAGAGTAATCATCTTTATTCTCTAAAGATGGCATTGCATTTTTAGGATTTTCTTCTACCATGGTACAATTATTAAGAGGAGCTCCACATAACTTTGGATTCCCAATGAATCTCGAAGAATCAAAACTTTGAAGTTGTGTTCCAATTGGGATTTTTCCATTAAAACTGTTGTAAGAGAGATCCAGATACCCTAAAAAGTATAAGAGTGTGATGCTCTGAGGAATTTCACCACAAAGCTTATTATTAGAAAGATCAAGCGACTCCATATATTTCATGCCTCCAATTGTATTTGATATTGTTCCAATCAAATTATTGTGAGATAAGTTCAATGATTGAACTTGAACAAGCCGATATAGTTCCAATGGCACTTCTCCATACAAGTTATTAGCAGAAAGGTCAATAGTTCGCCTATTTGGGTTAGTATCATACACATAATATTGTTGACCTTTTGTAAACAACTCAATTGGAGTATCTACCCATGATTGCTCATGAACAGTTACCATATGAGTCAAGTTGTAGACGCACTCTGGTATAGATCCTGAAAGTTTGTTATGTGCAAGGTCCAAATGAAACAAGTAAGGGAGATTGAATAGTTGCTGTGGAATAGTCCCTTCAAATTGGTTATCTCTTAATATGACAACTTTTAAGTTTTGTGACATCTTGGTTGGTATAGTTCCAAAAAAATTATTTTCTCCCAAGTTCAACGTCTGCAATTGTTTGAAATCAGCCAGGTGTACTAGAACTTCACCATATAGCTTATTACTCCACAAGTTAAGGTAATTTAAATCTTTCAAATTCTTCCAACTATTTGGAATTGGTCCTGAGAAGGAGTTGTAAGACAAATCAACGTAAATGGCCTTTGGTATATTAGGAGGAAGTCTTCCTATGAAATTATTGTGGTCTAACCTTAAATCATTACCCATTAGTGTTAGATTTGATATGTCTTCGGAAATGGAATTGTTTGACAACGAAAGAAATGATATTCCTTCTATAAGACTCAAAAACTTGTTTCTATCTACCAACGAAATTCCTGAGCTCGATAAGTCGAGAGATTTCAGTGACTTCTGTGTATATATCCAAGATGGAAAGTTTGGACCTTGATTTGTATTTCCCAAAATAAGATCATGGAGTTGAAAAGGAGGAACCCAATCCAAATCAAATTGGAATACAAAATTTGAATTAGACAAGTCTAATGAATCTAAATTGAAGAGTTTGGAAAATGTTTTTTCTGAAATTTCGCCAGAGAAATTATTATCGCCAATATATAAGTATTGTAAGGATGAAAGGTTTCCTACTCCATCTGGAATTGGTCCTTGTAATTGGTTATAAGAGAGATCAAGATATCTCAAATTTTGAAGGTTTAGCAAGCATGAAGGTATCTCACCATGTATATTGCTACTATGAATGTCAAGATGGGTGAGATCTTTGGTTAGATTAAAAAACCAATTTGGTAACTAAGAGGTGAAGTTGTTATTAGATAGATCAAGAGTTACAAGTGAAGACAAATTCAAATACTCAATAAATGGGTTGATGATGAAGTTGTTTAGGTTACATTCACTCATACGTAATTCTAATAGTGAAGGAAATGTAGCCACTGCTTGAAGCCAATTGTTTTCCTTGTGAAGATCAATTCCACTAAGGTTGAGATATTTCAATGAAGAAAGTGGAGAAAGCCAATCAAGATTATCCATGGGAATACTATCCACTGGAGAAAGTGAACTAACTGATGTTTTATAACTTCAATCCTATTAGACTTGGTTAGGTAGTTAGGAGGTGGTTACATAACTACCTTGAGTTAGTTAGTTATGGTTACTTGTGTTACAAGTAATAGATGGGTTAGGAGTTTTCCTTATAAATAAGCGTGTACCACATGCATTGTACATAACTCATTCTCTATTTTTTCTTATCAATAAATCTTAACACTTTCCTCCTAGTTTTCTCTCTAGTTCTTACTTGTTATCTTCTTCCTCTTATCTTGGATTACCCTAACAAATTGGTATCCAGAGCCCTTTGGTTCTTAGTGTAGAAAGCACAAAGATTCAGTCTTGTTTGGTGTTTACATTTTCCTTCATTCAGAAACAATGTCAGGGAATGGTTTACCAAACAATCTTCCAATTCTTGAGGGCAAGAATTGGGAAAGATGGAGCAAACAGATGAAGTCTCTCTTTGGTTTTCAAGATACATGGGAAGTGGTGGTTAATGGTGTGCAAGACTTGGTGGGGAATGCCACTGAAGCTCAGAGATCAGCACACAAAGACTTAAAGAAGAAGGATTGCAAGGCAATGTATGCAATTCAAGCTGCAGTAGATTCTGCAAATTTTGACAAGATATCTAGTGCTGAATCCTCTAAGGCAGCCTGGGATATTTTGGTGAAATATTATGAAGGAGGAGAAAAGGTGAAGGGGGTGAAGTTGCAGTCTCTGAGAAGGCAATATGAGCTTCTGCAGATGGATAAGAGTGAATCCATTGGAGCCTATGTGTCGAAGGTTCAAGGCATTGTCCATACAATGAAGAGCTGTGGTGAGGTGATGACAGATAGGATGATTGTAGAGAAGGTAATGAGAACTCTAACTCCAAATTTTGATCATGTCATTGTTGCCATCCAAGAAACTGGGAATGTAGCTACATTACAGTTGGAGGATCTTGTCGGATCTTTAGAAGCACATGAGTTGATGATAAATGAAAGGAAAGGGGTTCAAGAATCTGTACAAGCCTTACAAGTTCAGGCTTACAAGAAAGCTAACAGTCACAAAGAGAAAAAACAAGATAAGGGAAAGAATGGCTCTCAGAAAAAATTTGATGGAAAATCTGAATCCTTCAAGAAAGGAGGAGGAACATCAAATTCAAAGAAAGGGAAAGGCAAGGACAAGAGTCACATTCAGTGCTATAACTGTGAGAAATGGGGACACTATGCTTCAGATTGTTGGTTCAAGAAAGGCAAAGAAAAGGGCCAAGACTCTGATGATGAAGCAAAACTTGTGCAAGAAAAGGTTGAAGACAAAGCTGTGACTTTCATGGCTGCATTATCAGAGGTAGAATCACAAGACAAAGTTGATGCTGAGACTTGGTTCTTAGACACGGGGTGTTCCAATCACATGACTGGTCACAAAAACTGGTTAGTGAAGTTTGATTCTGGAAAGAAAAGTAAAGTGAAGCTGGCCAATAGTAGTTCATTGCAGTCAGAAGGCATTGGTAACATGGTTATCAAGAGAAGCAATGGAAGCTCTGCAGTAATTGAAGATGTGATGTTTGTACCAGGTATGGACTGTAATCTTCTGAGTGTTGGACAGTTAGCAGAAAAAGGTTTTTCAGTTATCATTAAGAATGAGAAATTTGAACTTTATGATCCTGCAAATAACCTAATTCTGAGGACTCCTTTGGCCAAGAATAGAACCTTCAGAACTTTGATTCACACAAACACTGTTCAGTGTATGAAGGTAGTAACAGATGAGAAGTTGAATTGGCTATGGCACCTGAGATTTGGACATTTGAATTTCAAATATCTAAATCAGCTAGGGAGCAAAGGAATGGTACTTGGCCTACCTAAGATTGAAGCTTCAGAAAGAGTATGTGAAGGTTGCTTAGTTGGTAAACAACCTAGAAATGCTTTCAGCAAGAGTTTGCCTATGAGATCATCAAGTGTACTAGGTGTTGTGCATTCTGATGTGTGTGGTCCCTTTGATGTGAATTCACTTGGTGGTAATAGATATTTTGTTACCTTTGTTGATGAGTATAGCAGGAAGATGTGGATATACTTGATTCAAACCAAGGATGCAGTATTTGATGTCTTCAGAAATTTTAAGGCATTAGTTGAAAATCAAAGTGGAAAGAAGATCATAGCTCTCAGAACAGATGGTGGAGGTGAGTATACTTCCAAGAAGTTTGAGTCATTTTGTGTTGAACAAGGTATAGAACATGAAGTCACAGCTCCCTATACACCTCAACACAATGGCTTAGCTGAAAGAAGGAACAGAACTATTCTTGATATGGCAAGGTGTATGGTGAAGCATAGGAACCTGCCTAAAGCTTTCTGGGGTGAAGCAGTTCACACTGCTGTGTATGTGTTGAACAGGTGTCCAACCAAGAAGCTGAAAGACAAAGTACCTGAGGAAGTGTGGAGTGGTAGAAAACCTAGTGTAAGTCACTTCAGAATTTTTGGTGCTTTATGTCACAAGCATGTGCCTGAAGCAAAAAGGAAGAAGCTTGATGACAGAAGTGAAGTCATGATCTTGGTAGGATACCATGTCACAGGTGCTTACAAGCTGTATGATCCTGTCACAAAGAAAATGATCTACAGTAGAGATGTTGTAATTGATGAAGAGAAATCCTGGGATTGGATTGCTGGTTGTAGTTCAAGCAGAGCTCAATTGAATCCAATCATGAATGAAGAAGATAGTGATTCTAGTGATGAGAATGAAGCACCTGCAGCTGTGACTAGAGACAGGCCTGCCAGAACAAGGAACATTCCTGCTAGATTGCAGGATTGTGAAATTGTTAATGATAATGAGGTAAATGCAGATGGTGACTTAGTTCATATTGCATTGATGGCTGGTTCTGAGCCTATCAATTACACAGAAGCCTTGAAACACAAGAAATGGAAGAAAGCTATGGAGGAGGAGTTGGCTTCAATTGAGAGAAATCAAACTTGGGAGTTAGTTAAACTTCCATCAGATAAGAAGGCAATTGAAGTAAAATGGGTGTTCAAGCTGAAGCTAAATCCTGACAATTCTATAGCAAAATATAAGGCAAGGCTGGTGGCAAGAGGTTTTCTGCAGAGAGAAGGAATAGATTACTCAGAAATCTACTCACCTGTGGCAAGAATTGAGACTGTGAGACTTGTCATAGCTGTAGCTAATGCAAGGAAATGGCCTATGTTCCACATGGATGTTAAGTCAGCCTTTCTTAATGGTCCATTAGAAGAACTTGTCTTTGTAACTCAGCCACCTGGATTCATGATTGAAGAGAAGAAAGACATGGTCTACAGATTGAACAAAGCTCTATATGGTTTGAAACAAGCTCCAAGAGCTTGGAATAAAAGGATAGATGGATTTCTTGTGAAACAAGGTTTCAGGAAATGCAAGTCAGAATATGGAGTATATGTGCAGGAAGCAGCTTCAAGCATCATTCTGATATGTTTGTATGTTGATGATTTGCTAGTAACTGGAAGTGTCACAGCTGAGATAGAGAAATTCAAAGAAGTAATGAAAACTGAATTTGAGATGACAGATTTGGGAGAAGTGTCTTACTTCTTAGGATTTGAACTTCTGAAGAATGGTAAAGGTCTATTGTTGCATCAGAGAAAATATGCAGGAGAAATTCTGAAGAGGTTCAACATGACTGAGTGTACATATGCTGCAACTCCTATGGAGGTGAACTTGAAGTTAGAGAAGAATGAGACAGAAGAGACTGTGGATCCTACAATTTTCAAGCAAATTGTTGGATCATTGAGATATCTTTGCAACAGCAGGCCAGATATATGCTTTGCAGTTGGGCTTGTAAGTAGATTCATGGATAAACCTAGAAGGTCACACATGAATGCAGCTAGAAGAATACTTAGGTATATAGCAGGCACAATGGAGTTTGGAATTCTTTTTCCAAAGTCAGTTCTGAAGGAGAAATTTGAGATTGTGTGCTACTCTGATGCTGATTGGTGTGGTGACAAAGTAGATAGAAGGAGTACTACTGGGTATTTCTTCAGATTTATGGAGGCTCCTGTTGCTTGGTGTTCTAAGAAACAACCAGTTGTTGCATTGTCTTCGTGTGAAGCTGAGTACATAGCAGGTGCATATGCAGCATGCCAAGCTTTGTGGATTGTGACTGTGTTGAAGGAGCTAGGAATTGAAGCAGAGAAACCTGTGGTTCTGCAGATTGATAACAAGTCTGCTATAAACTTAGCCAAGAATCCAGTTTTGCATGGTAGAAGCAAACACATAGAGGCTAGGTTTCATTTCTTGAGGGAACAGGTGAATCAAGGTAGCTTAGATGTCAGGCATTGTGCAACAGATACTCAGGTTGCAGATGCTCTAACTAAGAGTTTGAAAACAGACAGGTTTTTGAAGCTCAGAAGTGAACTTGGTGTGTATCAGGCGCGCGCGCCCAGCATGGCAAGTTCTGAAGCAGTTCTGAAGCAGACAAGTTTGAAATTCTGAAGCAGTTCTGAAGGACAGACAAGTTTGAAGTTCTGAAGCAGTTCTGAAGGACAGACAAGTTTGAAGTTCTGAAGCAGTTCTGAAGCAGTTCTGAAGGACAGACAAGTTTGCAGTTCTGAAGGATTTCTGAAGGACAGACAAGGTTGCAGTTCTGAAGGACAGACAAGTTTGCTTAGGCTTGAAGTTAAGGGAGCATGATGTTTTATAACTTCAATCCTATTAGACTTGGTTAGGTAGTTAGGAGGTGGTTACATAACTACCTTGAGTTAGTTAATTATGGTTACTTGTGTTACAAGTAATAGATGGGTTAGGAGTTTTCCTTATAAATAAGCGTGTACCACATGCATTGTACATAACTCATTCTCTATTTTTTCTTATCAATAAATCTTAACACTTTCCTCCTAGTTTTCTCTCTAGTTCTTACTTGTTATCTTCTTCCTCTTATCTTGGATTACCCTAACACTAACATATAAATTGAAAGATAAGTCAAGGTACAAAAGGTTAGAAGTATGTGTGATGTTGTCTTTAATGGATGGAATTCTTATCACATCAAAGTCATTGTAGCTCAAATCTAAGTAACTCAAAAACTCAAGTTTTAGAATAGAAAAGTTGATCTCACCTTTCAAAGATTGTGCTTGAAGATCAAGCTTTGTAACTCTATTTGTGATCTTGTCACATGAGACTCCTTCCCATGCACAACAATCTTTTTCGGTTGACCATGTTGATAGCTGACCATAACTATCATTGATACCCCTTTTGAAGATTAACAATGTTTCGTGATCTTTCTCATTGCATTGAACTAATCTGGGATCATAGCTTGACATGCTTTTGTGAAATGTGGTTACAGATAAAAATAGAAGCAAAAGAAGTGACATTTGTAAAGTAAGAATGGTCATGAATGATTGATTGTTTGGATAGAAGAAAAAAAGTTGTAAGAATCAGATTGTTTGAATGACATTTGTGAAGTAAAAATAGAAACATCTTTTTATATGGGATTTGATACACCGTCTTGTATAAAAAAATTGGATTTGATACACTCCGTCATGTATAAAAAAATTTATCCAAGTTTCCTTTGAGCTCCTTTTTTCTTTGGCTACATATTTTTAATTAATACCATTGACTATTGGGATTTGGGAAAGCATCACATATTTTTAACTAATAAATAATAATACACCATTGTTGACTATGATTTATTTTATATATTGATTACAGCATTTTCAAAATCTCACCCAATTTGCCTGAACTTGGCAATTGACTTCCATCGATTATGCAGAAAAATGTGATATTTTATGCTTGCTGATCTAAATTCTTCATGTCAGCGTTAATTACATCTATAAACTAATACTAGAATCATTAATCTTTAGGCAAAACGATAGCCGTAACTCAAATAATTCATTTCCACTGTGTAGCCTAGCTAATTTGTTGAATTGGCACTTCAAACTTCCAATTAGAATTCACTTCACTTTCTCTCGTTTAACTTATTACCATCACAATGGCCACCACCTTACCTTATTCCCACTTCAAACACCCCCGATCACGTTTGGATTGATTGTAATGTAAATTTCACATTGCTAATGAAGAAAAAAAAGGTCAAAAAAATTATATTTGAGAAGTCTCACATTGTTTAGAGAAGTGAATGGTGGGAGAGCTCAATGCTACATATAGAGACCTTAATTTTCTTGTTTCAACACACCAAACAGTAGCATTTATAAACACTTTAAGTTTATATTTGTGTTTATTTCTATATCTCTTACGCTCTTGTTTTAAAGTATTTGTGATGTAGTTCAAATATTTACTTTGGAGAGTGTGCGTGTACTGGGGTCATGTAGTGGTTGAGAGTGAAGTCTATATGTTGTAACAATTTTCATATAGTGTATATTATCTAGTTATCGGTTTAGACAACGGCTGTGGTTTTTTCAACAGTTTTGGAGTTTCCACGGTTTTAAATGTTCCTGTCACTTGTGTTTGAAGAATAAATACTTTGAATTCCTAGAGATAGTTGAATGTGGAGTGGTTCATCTTGGAGACAGGAAAGCTTGTAAGGATCAAGGTATGAATGAGATTCTTTTTACATGATGTGAGGTATGTTCTTAAACTTGAGCGGAATTTGTTGTCTATAATTATGTTTGGTAATCTAGGGTGTGAGACTAGATTTGAGCATGAAATTATAGATATTTCGATTGATGCAAAGATAGTTGGTTTTACTATTTGTCATGCATCTGTTACTAGTGGTGATTTTCATTATGTAGTTGAAATGTGATACTTTAGGTTGGTACATGTTAGTGACATGAGTTTAGTTGGACTAGTGAAATAAGGTTTACTAGGTGATGTAACTAAACTGGAATTGTTGGAGCCTAACAATGGCTTGAACGTGGTTTCAGAGCAATTTGACATTTGTTCAAGTGGCACATGGGCATCGGTTAAAATGGATGCAAGTTGTGAGATGATAGCGTGCATGCATTATTTGGCATTGATGGAAGGTACGCGGTTATCTCGATGGTTGATGAAATTCCGAGAAAGCCAACATGGAAGTTTTTGGGATGGCTTAGTTCCAAGTGAAGGAAATTCTTGGGATGATTTAGTTCCAAGTGAAGAAAATTCTTGGGAGGGTTTCCAAGAGTAGTGTGCATTTTATGGTGGAGCATGATAATTTAATATGTCGGTATAGACAAGGAGAATTATGATTGTCGGTGTAGACAATAAAGATTGAAGACCATTACAATCAAGGTAGAGATTGTTGGGGTTGATTGTAATGTAAATCCCACATTGCTAATGAAGAAAAAGAGGTCAAAGAAATTATATTTGAGAAGTTCTACATTGCTTAGAAAAGTGAATGGTGGGGGAGTTCAATGCTATATGTAGAGACCTCGATTTTCTTGTTTCAACACACCAAACAGTAGCACTTGTAAACACTTTAAGTTTATATTTGTGTTTGTTTCTTTTTCTCTTATGCTCTTGTTTTAGAGTATTTGAGATGTAGTTCAAATATTTACTTTGGAGAGTGTGGGTGAACTGGGGTCATGGAGTGATTGAGAGTGAAGTTTATATGTTGTAACAATTTTCATATAATGTTTATTCTCTGGTTATCGATTTAGACAACGGCCATGGTTTTTTCAACGGTTTTGGAGTTTCCACGTTATATTCTTGTGTTATTGATTGTGTTCTTTTAGTTTTTCTATGCCGGTTTTTTCCAACAACTGGTATCAGAGCCTTTTGATTTGATTAAGGGGGAGGGAGTTCCGTTGTGAAGTTTAGGCTAGAGAAAATTGATGGAAGAATCATGTTTGGCTTCTGGAAAATCAATTCAAGAATGTGTTAATGCAATCAAGGTTACACAAGGTCATCCTGGAGAGGCGGTAGGAAGAATACTCAACATCGGCCTGGAGAGGCGGTGAAATAATACCCGAGTTACGATTGAAACAACAACTTTATCATGAGGATATGAATGTGCTAGTGGTGTGAAGTTTGCAATCGAGGGAGTTTTGAAATCGTGGACTTTGGATGTTCCTGTCACTTGTGTTTGAAGAATAAATACTTTGAATTCCTAGAGATGGTTGAATGTGGAGTGGTTCATCTTGGAGATGGGAAAGCTTGTAAGGATCAAGGTATGAAAGAGATTATGTTTACATGATGTGAGGTATGTTATTAAACTTAAGCGGAATTTGTTGTCTATAATTATGTTTGGTAATCTAGGGCGTGAGACTATTTGAGCATGAAATTATAGAAATTTCGTTTGATGCAAAGATAGTTGTTTTAACTATTTGTCATGCATCTGTTACTAGTGGTGATTTTCATGATGTGGTTGAAATGTGATACTTCAGGTGGGTACTTGTTAGTGACATGTGTTTAGTTGGACTAGTGAAATAAGGTTTACTAGGTGATCGATGTAACTAAACTGGAATTGTTGGAGCCTAACAATGGTTTGAACGTGGTTTCAGAGCAGTTTGAAATTTGTTCAAGTGGCACATGGGCATCGATTGACATGGATGCAAGTTGTGTGATGATAGCGTGCATGCATTGGTTGGTATTGATGCAAGGTACGCGGTTATCTCGATGGTTGATGAAATTCCGGGAAAGCCAACATGGAAGTTTTTGGGATGACTTGGTTCCAAGTGAAAGAAATTCTTGGGATGATTTAGTTCCAATTGAAGAAAATTCTTGGGAGTGTTTCCAAGTGTAGTGTTCTTTTTGTGGTGGAGCATGATAATTTAATATGTCGGTATAGACAAGGAGAATTATGATTGTCAGTGAAGACAGTGATTGTCGGTGTAGACAATGAAGATTGAAGACCATTACAATCAAGGTGGAGATTGTTGGGGTTGATTGCAATGTAAATCCCACATTGCTAACGAAGAAAAAGAGGTCAAAGAAATTATATTTGAGAAGTCCTACATTGCTTAGAGAAGTGAATGGTGGGGGAGCTCAATGCTATATATAGAGACCTCAATTTTCATGTTTCAACACACCAAACAGTAGCACTTGTAAAACACTTTAAGTTTATATTTGTGTTTGTTTCTTTTTCTATTATGCTCTTGTTTTAGAGTATTTGAGATATAGTTCAAATATTTACTTTGAAGAGTGTGGGTGTACTGAGGTCATGGAGTGGTTGAGTGTGAAGTCTATATGTTGTAACAATTTTCATATAGTGTTTATTCTCTAGTTGTCAGTTTAGGAAACGACCGTGATTTTTTCCTCAGTTTTGAAATTGCCACGTTATATTTTTGTGTTGTTGATTGTGTTCTTTTATTTTCTCTATACCGATTTTTCCCAACACTTTCACCAAACAATAGGAATTACGGCACTTGTAATTAAAAGGCTTCTGTAACAAGATCTGTTTTATTTCCAATAATATAAAACTATTGAAACAAATGCATTATGAAATAATTTTGTAAAAATAGAAAAGATAATGTGGAAAGAACGAAGATATTTATGGATTACGCCAAAATTCATATTAACGACCCAATTATCAAAGACTCAATCCATCATGTTGGCACTCCTTATAGAAAAACTTAGGGTTACTTATGCAGCACAACCAATTTGTCCCTCTAACATTCCATGACCGTTAAATTTCAACGGCTAACCACACTCCTCGCCTCACCTCATAGAGGCCGTTACAATGAATTTTTCCTATTATGTGTGAAACACGTTCGCACTAAGGTATGATTCATTCATATCTATCTTAGGTTCAAGACCATGAACTGCATTACGATTCTATTAGGCTTACCACAGATCTCAAAGTGATCATTCAAGGTAAAAGGTACATTCATTGAAAATACATTTAATGCCACAAAAGGAATTATCGGCTTGAGAAGTCCGCAAGATCATAATACAACTCAGTTCAGACTGAATACCGAATAGCTACTACACCATAGAAATCGGTCAAAATCACACCTTATATGGTTAAGAATAACCACGCGAATATTGGCATGAAGACCAATCGTAACAACAGAAAAGAAAAATTTAAAAGATGAAGTGAGCAAAGAGGGATTTTGATATCTTCTAGAAATTTAGAATTATAGTTGAATACTACATGGAGTCCTCTATTTATATATGAGTTACGAAACTAAATCAGAGAGAAAAATGAGAAACATTTCAGTTAGAAAACGGATCCAGTCTATAACAAACTGATCGAATCGTGGGGCACAAGAGAAAACATGTGCATATATATATATATATATATAATTGGATCGAATCGTGGGGCACAAGAGAAAACGTGTGCATATATATATATATATATATATATATATATATATATATATATATATAGTTCTCCAAGTTATCACCTCCATAAATGTGTCGTTCGTCCTCGACAATCATATTATATAATAGTAGATCTCCAAACGCCCGCTCCACACCCTTTCTTGCTAATTCTTGACGTTGGACAAATAATTTTCTCTTTTCTCATTACGGCATTGAAATGGTCTTGATAAATGTAGCTCATTCGAGATATATACCATCTACAAGATAGTAACCCATATTATATGAAGTTCCATTAATTGTATATTGAATTTTGGGAGCCTGTCTTTTCAAAATATCGTTAAACATGTTAGATTAGTTTAGTACATTATTAATGTTATTGTTTGAGTGCTTTCACCAATTCAAACATACTCGTCTACAATGTCAACAAGAGATCCATATGACAACATAAGAATAGCAACGATGCATTTTCGCAATGGTGAAAGACCCTTATCTTACTAGTTGCATCGGCCTTCATTTGGAAATACTCGTCATGATTTCCACGGGCGGTTACAATTCGAAAAAACGCCTATGGATTTGAAACCTTCGTCGGAATTGAGCATATTTGTGTACACTAGATTTTCAGAGAATTAACACTACAAGAAATTTTGCTATTACTCATGGAAAAAACCGTCGGTAACTGACAAAAGCCGTGGGTAATGTTGAATTAGTGACGAATTACCCACGGCCACAAGGTGGTGGGAAAAAGCCTCGTGGGTAATTTTTACCCACGGCCAAAAAGCCGTCTGTAATTTACCCTCAACTTCACCATGAGTAATTCGTGGGTAAGGATTATTTCAACAACAACTTAGTTGTCTCGATTTACCCACGGCTAAACCATCAATAATATTACTACCCACGATTAAACCATCTATAATTTTCATGTTTGTTCGAACAACTTTACCCACAACTTAGCCGTACGTAATAGATCTAATTTGATTATGCTCATTATGTTTCACTATTTACCAATATATAACATATCACTTGTTTGTCATAATAATTATATAATTAAAATCACATTCACTGTTATCTATTCAACAAAAGCAAAAATAGAGCAAAATATGAAATTTTTTACATAAGTTCTATTAATCTAGTTTGACATAAATAATTGTATGAATGTTTACAATTAGAATCTCCTATAGCCTATGAATATACAAACATCAATCCATGAGCTCAAAATAAACATCAATCTAGAGAGGCTACTCCATCCTTCTAGAGAGTCTCCAAAGTGTATATCCATCATTCAATCAAAATTCTTATTCATCTACCAGTTTTTGTTTTATAAAATGAATGAGAGGCTACTCTGACTCTTGGTTGCCTTGAAAGAAAAGATGCAAAATGCCTTCGAATATTCATACCAACCATATCTCCAAGCCCTGTAACAAAAATAATGATAATTAGCCTTAGACAACCAACACAAATTGTAGTTTTCCAACTTTGAAATTTATCAAACAACCATTAAATTTTAATTTAAAAATCAATCAAGCTTAAAGGGTAAAGTTCAAACTTTGTTTTTCTTATGCTTCTAAGGTAAACCTTTGATAGTGGAATATTCCAATCTAAACCTAACATCATTTCAACGAAGCAAAAGAAAATGTATAAAAATCAATACCAAGTAGTTAAGGCTTACTTTTTCTCACGGGAAACAAGTAATGGCAATTTTACTTACTCTATTGCACTTTCACAACTGGTATTTCTTGTACCGCCAATCAATACCAATAAAGAGCTTAATGTGAGGTAAATTGAACATGAGTAAAGCCAATCGAATTATCGATATTCAAATCAGTTTAATACCGAATTGAATATTTATACCTCTATAATAAGGGATGATTTTGGCGTTATACCAATAGTATCTCTATAGTGCTCCTTATCTTCTTTCGGTCTCATTATACCTTATTTGAAATCCTCATATTTTACCTACAAAAAAAAAACAAAAAAACTTCATGACATATTTCATTGGAGTTTTTTAATGAAGCTAAAATATATTAATATAATAGATCCAAGTACAAGGAGTATTAAGGAGCTAAAAACAACACAAATAAACAAACACCAAAACTAAACTAAAACTACAACAAGGCACAAAACATAAACAGGTCCCAATATCAAAAGCTACAAAAACAAAAAACGGAGAGCTCCTAGGCCACTAGCTAGAGAAAAAACGAAATAAAAACCCTAACTGAGATTTTTTTTGCAATCACGATCGCATAGCCTTTTTAAACGAAAAGATGTAAAAGAGAAAGAAGAAGAGGAAAGAGAGGTAATTTCAAACCTTCAGTGAAAGAGGGCTGAGAGATGAAGTCGAGAAACGCGAAACGTTCTTTCCTTGGAAGCGGAGGTGACAAACGAAGGAAGATTAACGTTGGAGGAAGGGTGACAACTGACAAACAGAAGAAGAATTCAATAGAGGAACGATGATGACCAGTGGCGGAGCCAGGATTTTTAGTGAGCCTGGGCAAAATTTTAGCCGCAAAATTTGGTAGCCGAAAGAGTTTACTATGTGAGCAATTAGCATTATCTGTTCATCTCATGTCATTAATTAGCCTTCACCAGTAGAACCAGTAACAAGAATACACTACAAGAAATTTTGGAGTTTGCGGCGGTTTTAGAAGGCTTTTGCGGCGGTTTTAGAACTGCTGCAATACCCAATAGCGACGGTTGATGAAAGGTCACGGATCCTGGCATCGACGGCACCTATAGCGACGGTTTTACGAACTGCCACACAAACTGCTGCAACCCATTTAGCTTCCATTTTGAACTGCTGGGAAATGAAAAGTGCAAGGGTAATTATTTCAGCCTTTTGCGGCGGTTTTGAACCGTCGCTATTTCATCTAATTTTTTTTTGTTTACCGGCAGTTTAAAACCGCCGCAATCTCAATTGTGCCTTTACTTTTTTGCTGCAATTAATTCTTTTCTTATATTTTTTTTCTACTTAATGAAGTATTTCATACAACTATAAATATATAACTTTAAGCTTATTAGCACATTGAAAGCTTTATTTAACACTCATGAAGATGTATTATCTTATAAGAGACATTGATTGCCAATGGAAATTTTCAGAAATAATTAAGTTAATAATTGTTGAATCATGAACAGGATTTAAAGGACTATTTGATACACTGGTAGAGGGTTATACTGGCAACTATTGCAAAATTACATATTTGAGCTTTCTATATATTATGATTATTGATTCTTAAAAGCAATTGCCCTGTTCACAGTCAGAGAGCAACACATTGAATTAAACAACAAAAATCGAAAAGAATTGCAAAGCATCATTACCTTCAAACTCTGAAACTATAGCACAAACCATCAACAATGCGGGTCAATATCTGAAACCGAATCATCATAAGTAGCGGTACTTAGTTTACATTTATTTATGATTGCCTTTAAAAGAGTAGTTTTACCAGATCCCTGTATATAAGCAAACTCATTAAAATTAGACACATCTCACACTTTAGAACCAATAAATGATGAAACCTAAGACGAGAAACTCACATGAAAAATATGAAAAACAGGAAATTAAATATATGTTCACTCTGTCGTGCATTTTGTATGAGGAAATTAAAATACCAAAAGCATTTAAGAATACCAAAAGAAAGTCTAATGCCACAAAACATTAAATAAGGGACCTGAACCGGTGCTGCACAAGGCACAAGCTAATGACAATAACACACCACCAATATCCATAGCATGTATCATGTATGTAGGTGTGAAAAGAAGAGGATCTTACATGAGCCCTGTTGATAATGGATAAATACATTAACAAATGCCATTTTTGCAACTACCATATATCTATAGTCCTTTCTATTCACATGGACATGCATATAAAATGTCAAAACATTTACAGAGATGCAAGTCATTTGATTGGATGGAGTATGATTCACTAAGCTATAGGAAACAAGGACAACCATATCCAGGAAACAAGCTTGACTACTAAGCTACATTCACTAACAAGGACATTCATATACAAGAAATAAGCTTGAATACTAATATCATGATCAACTTATTCATACAAATTAAAACATAATATCCCTTTCCTATAATTGATACCTAAAGGCAGAAAAATGAACAAATCATAAAACTACCAAATTCCAACATAAACACACAGAGATTTAGAGTTAAATAAGCCAAACAAAGCTAAGAATACATACAAATGCACATAATATTATGCAAGCAGCACACACGTTATTATAATAGAAGCCAGTGAAACAAGCAACTTCTTACATTTTGCGTACTTGAATGAGATTAAAGACCAAGTGAGTCTTCACACCATAATCAAAATGAGTCTTGTCATAACACTAGCAGGTGGCATGTTTGTTGGCTTAGATTCACCTTAAGATCCAACTTTATGATGAAACTCAGTTGTGGAGCTTGAACCCAGCTTTGAACGCACTGGCATTGGCCCTTTTGTCCACACCATTAGCAACGGTTCTGTTTCCGAAGCTAAATTCATCATGACCAAATTATTCATAATCTAATTACCAGCAAACAAAAAATTATAAAAATCAAATCATACACTCATATATAAAACATGAGTAAAATCATCGACATTATTAAATACAGAAAAAACCAAATACTCCTATACTAGAAATAGATAGATACAAGCAAAAATCAAATATACCCCATTTAAGCTATGATAAATCCAACAACACTATTGCAGAAAAACAATTTATGCTCACAAAATTTGTCTATTTGCATTTCATATGCTTATAATGCTTCACTTAAACCATATTAACAAGCACATAAACCAATCAAACAAATCACTGATAACCTCTATAACAATATATGTCCCTCTTTATCTAAATTTCAGGAAGCACAATACATTGGAAACTAATTTCAAATACTTAATTACTAAATATCTAAACAATAAACTAGTTTAAAATACCTAAGTACCAATTTATGAAACAAAATGATGAAAAAATAACTAAAAATTTGATAAAATTATTAACTGAACCTGGATTGAAGGATGAACAAAACTGAATTGAAGCTTGAGAGATTCTGAAACAAAGCTTTGCAGAGAAAATGAATCGAGATCGAACGATTCTGAATGAGAGTTGAATTGAATCGAAGTCGAACCAACAATTTTGAATGAGAGTTGAAGTGAATCGAAAATTGAACGATTATGAAGTTGAATGATTCTTAATTGAAGTTGAACCTAATCGAAGCTTTCCTGAAATGAAACTAGGGTTGAACAATTCTGAATCGATGTTGAATGAACGAATCTGAGGAGAATGAAGACGATTTAAGGAATCTGAGGTTTGAATCTGAAGCTTAGTGTGAACACGATTGAACGAATGAAGAACAAAGACAAATCTGAAGTTGAATCTCAACAAACGAAGTATGAATCTGAAGGATTTTGTGAGTGAAATGAAATGAAAACAAAAAGGAATATGAAAGATTGTGATTGAAATGAAAACAAAGAGGGAATCGAGTGAATATTTTCGCGCGGGTTATGATATTATTGATCTAAGTCACGACGGTTCCAACGAAACAGCCACAAACCTCCAAAGCTAGAATAGCGGCGTCAGTTGTGTATGAACCGCCGCTGTTGTTCCGTCACAAAGCCAAACTTTCTTTGTAGTGATACCTTCAACACCATTTGCAATTTGTGTATTCACCAAGTTATCATATGCTTCAAGATCAAATCTGCCACTAGAGTCTTAATCGCGGTGATAAGTCTCAGATTCCGTGCGTCCTCAATGGATGTACTGTAAACACAGTACACGAAACTTATTCCCATTACCATATAGGAGCATGAATTCATTCATATTAAGTAAAACATATATCATTCAAATCAAACCTATCTTTTACAGCCGCTGAGCTGCTCAACTGCAGGCGAACAACAAGTTTAGCATCCACTTGTTGAAGCTTACAATATGTGCTACTGGTTAAAAAAATATTGAATTCACTAAACTAACCAAAATTTGGATTAATAGCTACAAATTTTCATAACATGAATCATCACCATATGATCCATTATTTCCAGAATAAGACTAACTCAACAAACAAACCAATATTTTCCAAAAACCTTGCTCTATCAACCAAAAACTTCCTCATCAAAGAAGTTAAATTGGAAATTCAAAACAGCTTAACAGAAGTTAAATTGGACATAAAAACAGCTCAACAATCAAAACAACTTATTTATATATTCACTTAACAATCAAAACAGCTTAACAAATTTAAAATTCAAAACAGCTTATTTATATAATCACTTAACAATCAAAACAGCTTAACAAATTTAAAATTCAAAACAGCTTAACAGAAACAGAAACATAAAATAGAGTTTGCTTACCTCAAAGGCTCAAAATAATCAAATATGTGCGAGAGGGAGAGAGAGTGAGAGGCTGAGAGCGGTGGACGGCGGTGGTGACTGGTGCTACGCCACTGCGTGCGGCGTAATAGAGTAGTTAGCCTAAACTGAGTTAGTTATAACAGATGCCAAGCTGGCAAACTCTTGTGCCATGCTGGCCAATCTGTGAGTGCCATGTGGCCAGTCAATTACGCTGAGCTGGCACAGTTAGTTACAGTCCAGCAGATGTATAAATAGTCGTCTCTACCACTTGTACTGTAACATTTCAACTTTCACAATGAATAACAAAGTTGCAGAGCAACATTTCTCTTGTGTGCAATTCATAGTTTGAGATCTATTATGGTATCAATCGCTTAGATCCGTTATCCTTTCATCTTCCGCTCCGCTTCTTTCTTCCTTATGGCGTCGTCTTCCAGCTTGTTTACCGGTGGCTCTTCCTCCGGCAACTCCTCCACGGTGACTTTCGCACCAAAACTCTCCATCAAACTCGATGACAAGAACTTCCTCCTTTGGAATCAGCAAATTAAAGCAGTCATCATCTCCAACAAATTGCACCGATTCGTTGTGAATCCTCAGATTCCGCCGAAATACAACTCGGAATCTGATCGCGAGCTTGACTTAGTCTCCGATGCTTACGATCAGTGGATCGTTCAGGATCAAATGCTCTTCACGTGGTTGCTTTCTACACTAGCTGAGTCGGTGTTACCACGTACAATTGGTTGTCGTCATGCGTTTCAGGTCTAGGATCAAATTCACCAGTACTTTCATGCGCACTTGAAGGCCAAGGTTCGACAACTCCGATCTGAACTCAAAACCGCCAAGAAAGGTACCAAATCGATTACGAAATTCGTTCTTCGTGTTCGTGCTATTGCCGATACGTTGCTCTCTATTGGTGACTCAGTCACGGAGCAAGATCAAATTGATTCCATTCTTGAAGGCTTACCAGAGGAATACAATCCTTTTGTGATGATGATCTATGGGAGACCTGATTCTCCTTCTCTTCTTGATATTGAAGGTCTGTTACTGGTTCAGGAATCGCAGTTAGCAAAGTTTCGTCAAGAATTAGCGGTTCCGAATGCTTCGGCAAATCTTGCTCATGCTCATGGCGGTCGCAGTAATGGTGGCGCTCGTGGTAGAGGACGCTCTAGTCGTGGTCGTGGTCGCACTCAGGGAACCTCTAGTGGTTCACGCCCTACCTGCCAGCTTTGCCTCAAATATGGACACCAAGTGTTTGATTGTTGGTATCGCTTTGATGAAGCCTTTGTTCCTCCTCGTCCTGCAGCACCTATTGCTGCACCAACCAAGCCTCCTTCTAATGCGCCTAAGGCTGGTGCTGATCCTGCACCTCAGGCTTGTACAGCTAACTTTGCTGCCTCTACTCAAGAGCTTGTCATTCCTCAGTCCTGGTTTCCTGATTCCGGAGCTTCTCATCACATCACTGCTGATGGTACTAACCTAACTCAAGGTAAGACCTATTCTGGCTCTAATAAAGTGCATATGGGAAATGGTGTAGGTCTTAGCATTACCTCTGTAGGCCAGGCTAGTTTTCCTTCCACTTTGCAACCTTCTCATACTTTTCTTCTCAAAGATGTGTTGCATGTGCCTGCAATTACCAAGAATTTGTTGTCTGTTTCAAAATTTGCTAGTGATAACAATGTCTTCTTTGAATTTCATGCTGCTGAATGCTTTGTTAAATCACAGGTTAGCAAACAAATTCTCTTAAAAGGTTCCCTTGGTGCAGATGGCCTCTAAAGCTTTCACCATTTGCCTTTTCACAAGGGACCTCAATGCTTCACCAACTCTCTTTCCTCCTCTGTGTCATCTACAGCCATGGACTCTGTATCTAGTATAGGTCCTAGTTCTGTTTCTTCTAATAAGGCTGTATCCTCTTTTGTAGCCTCTAGTTCAAATAGTAATGTTTGGCACCTAAGATTAGGCCATGCCAACAGCAAATTTGTAAAAACTATTCTTCAACTTTGTAATATTTCTTACAATAATGAAAGTCTATCTGCTTTTTGTGATTCTTGCTGTGTTGGTAAATCTCACCGCTTACATGCTCCTGCTACTAACACTGTTTATAGTACACCTTTTGAGCTGGTTCACACTGACTTATGGGGCCCAGCCCATACCACTTCTCACTGTGGTTACTCCTACTATATAGCCTTTGTAGATGCCTGCACTAAATACACTTGGCTCTACTTTTTAAAACGCAAATCTGATGCTTTAGCTGCATTCACTCAATTCAATTCCCTTGTTAAAAATCAATTTAATACTACTATTAAGGTTGTTCAATCTGACTGGGGTGGGGAGTTTCGTTCCTTCTCATCTCTCTTCTCTAGCCTAGGGATTCAACATAGAGTGACTTGTCCTCACACTTCTCACCAAAATGGCACTGTTGAGAGGCGTCATAGATCCATAGTTGAGACTGGCCTTACTTTACTAGCTCATGCTGCTATGCCCCTAGAGTTTTGGGACCACAGCTTTACCACAGCTGTTTACCTTCTTAACAGACTGCCCACAGCTGCTTTAACCAACCACTCCTCTCCTTATCATGCCCTATATCACACTATTCCTGATTACCATTCCATTAAGGTGTTTGGCTGCAGCTGCTTCCCTCATCTTAGACCATATCAGTCTCATAAACTTAATTTTCGAAACACCAAATGTGTCTATCTTGGTCCTTCCCCTCAACACAAAGGTTACAAATGCATGACTCCTGAGGGTAAAATCTACATCTCTAAAGATGTTGTTTTTAATGAGCTAGAATTTCCTTTCTCAACCTTGTGTCAAAACTCTTCTTCCTCTGTTGTGCCTATTAATACTAGTCAGTTGTCCTCTGTCATTCCTGCACCACCTTCTCCTCTGACACACTCTCCTACCTCTAATGTTCAGAGTCATCTTCCTTCTTTGCACAGTGCCACTGACATTCCTACTCCTCTGTCTGTACCTGATACTATACCTACTCCTGTCCCTACAGGTACTCCTACTTCCTCTCCCTCTGCTGATTTATCTCCTACTTTCCCTAGTTCTGCTCAATCTGCTCCTCTTGTCACCCATAGTCCCTCTCCTGCTACCTGCCCTGCACCAAATCCCAGGTTTGACAATGCCCATCCTATGGTGACTAGAGGTAAAACTGGTAACCTGAAGCCTAAGGTGTTCCTAGCTCATAGTGAGCCTCATAGTGTAAAACAGGCCTTAGTTGAACCTACTTGGTTTCAGGCTATGCAAAGTGAATATTCTGCCCTCATGACCAACAAGACTTGGTCTCTTGTTTCTCTCCCTGCTCATAGAAGAGCCATTGGCTGTAAATGGGTATTTAGGATTAAGGAGAATCCTGATGGTTCTATCAACAAATATAAAGCTCGCCTTGTTGCCAAGGGCTTCAGTCAAGAACCAGATTTTGATTTCAAAGAAACTTTTTCTCCAGTTGTCAAGCCTGTCACCATCAGAATCATCCTCACACTTGCTCTCAGTTTTAAGTGGGATATTCAGCAGATTGACATTAATAATGCCTTCCTTAATGGCCTACTTCAAGAGGAGGTTTATATGGCTCAGCCTCCTGGTTTTATTCAAGGAGACAAGTCTCTAGTGTGCAAGCATCAAAAGGCGCTTTATGGGCTTAAACAGGCTCCTAGGGCCTGGTATGAACGCCTTACTCATGCTCTAGTCTCCTTTGGATTTCATCCCAGCAAGTGTGATCCCTCTTTATTTGTTTACAATCACCATGGTGTCACCTTATATGTGTTGGTATATGTGGATGATATTTTGTTAACTGGCTCTTCTAGCACTATTCTTCATGATCTCATTGGTAAGCTTCACTCTCAATTTGCTCTTAAGCACTTGGGCAGACCTGATTATTTTCTTGGTATAGAGGTGAAATATTTGTCTAGTGGGAATGTCCTTCTCACCCAGTCCAAGTACATTAGAGACTTGCTGCATCGGGCCAATATGGCAGAGGCCAAGGGAATCACCACTCCTATGGTTAGTAACATCAAGTTATCCCGGTTTGGAACTGACACTCTCAGTGATGCTTCTGAGTTTCGCTCTATTGTGGGTGCACTACAATATGTCACCTTAACTAGGCCTGACATTGCCTACTGTGTAAATAAAGTCTGCCAGTTTCTTGCTCAACCTTTGCACACTCATTGGCAAGTTGTTAAGCGCATCTTGAGATATCTGCTTCACACCAGTCACCATGGTCTTTTAATTCAACCTTCCTCAGCAGTCAACAAGTTCTCCATCAGTGCCTACAGTGACTCTGACTGGGCCAGTGACATGGATGATAGGCGCTCTACCTCTGGGTCTTGCATTTTCTTTGGTCCTAACTTAGTGTCCTGGAGTGCTAAGAAACAGACTTTGGTTGCAACAAGCATCTTGAGCTCGACATCCACTTTGTCCGGGAAAAAGTGGTTGCTCAAGCACTTCACATTAAACATGTTCCTGGGGTTGATCAAATTGCTGATGCTCTTACCAAGCCACTTCCCACATCTCGTTTTCTCATGCTCCGAGACAAACTTAAAGTGTTTCCTTTCCACCCACCTTAAGTTTGAGGGGGTGTAATAGAGTAGTTAGCCTAAACTGAGTTAGTTATAACAGATGCCAAGCTGGCAAACTCTTGTGCCATGCTGGCCAATCTGTGAGTGCCATGTAGCCAGTCAGTTACGCTGAGCTGGCACAGTTAGTTACAGTCTAGCAGATGTATAAATAGTCTTCTCTACCACTTGTACTGTAACATTTCAACTTTCACAATGAATAACAAAGTTGCAGAGCAACATTTCTCTTGTGTACAATTCATAGTTTGAGATCTATTACGGCGGAATCGGAACGGAATGGTGGATTTGAGATCAGCCGGGAGATTGAGCGGTGAGGGAAAGAGAGAGATTGAGAGCTGCGATTGGGAATTTGGGAGAAAGCGCACGAGAAAGAAAGAGAACGAGAGACTTTTGTTTTTGATAACCTTGCCCTCTTCTGTTTTGTTTCAATTTAAAAAAAAAATAATAATAATCTTGCTAACGAGCGTTCCCGGGGCGCTCTTTAAGAATTCTATTTAAATAAAGAGCCTTAACTACTTGTGTTAGCTAATTACGCATAACAACTTTGTTTTAAAGGTAGCAATAACTTTTTAGCCAATTAAGTGTTTAATTTTATTTATGCATAAGTAATGATATTAATAGATTCATAATAAATATTTAAATTTATAGACGGTATAGCCGTGGATAAGTCATCAATACTCTTAAAATTATCCACGACCACAAGGTCGTGGGTAATTGTTTATGGGTAATAAGAGAATTTCTTGTAGTGTAATCATTGAATAATCAACTATGTCCTTCACAACTTTGATCAATCACTTTTCCTTTTCGTATGGGTTGGGTAGAACTTGCATGTTGTTCCCTCTTAAGCATTGTCATCAACAGTTCTTCATCCTTGTTGTCGATAAATTCATCTTTTATCAACTCTCAAAAGAGTCTATTGAGGTCATTTAAATTAGGTTTAAATATGCTTTTGGTCCCTGCAATATACACTTGTTTTGAAAAGGGCCCCTGTAAAAAAAAAATTGAAAAGAACCCCTGCAATTTCTAAACACTTTGAAAAAAACCCCTGCACAGGAAATGTGGCAGCCATGTCACTTAAATGTGCACCTGGCAGGCGCTGACAGGGACACTTATCTGATGTGGCACAATTTTTTCCGCGTGGATATTACATATCATTTATTTATTTTTAAATAAAAAAAATTGCTGTTTTTGGCAGGAAAAAAAATTCATTTTCTCATCTCCAATCCCTCTCTCTATCTGCTCGCTTCTCTCACTCTCTCTTATGAGTTTCTTCATTTCCAGAATCCGGCCGGTGGCCGCCAGGCCAGACGGCGGCGCCACCGAGCCGGAGTTCCACCCCAACCCAAAATCAAAACTTTTTTAACCGGAATTATAGTTTAAACCCTCCTGAGTCCGAATCCAAACTCCAAAAACTCAAAATCCTTACCAATATCAGCAAATCGGAGATGGAAAAGTTTGAAGGAAAAAAAAAATTGTTTTGTCTCTGTTCTTTCCTCTTCTTTCTTCTTTGTTTTTTTGTTTTCGTTTGGGTTGTTTGTTTGTGTGTGTGTGTTTGTTAAGCTGCATGCCGATAGAGAGAGGAAAATTGGCTTCTTTTTTGATTGATTTTTGTTCCTGACTTATAGGGAAAATTAGGTTTTTAATACCCTTTGAATAAATTTGAGAAAGTGAATGGTTTTGCAGAGATTAAAGGGGAAAGAAAGTGATTAAACTTTTTAATTGATTGTGGAATTGGTGAAAATTGAGCATTTGTGCAAAGTTGGATGCTGCAAGCAGGAAAGAAAAGGGTGGCGTGTTACTGTTCTGATGAACGTGACATTTTTGTTTTTTTTTGTTTTTTGTTTTTGACTAATTTTTTGTTTTTTTTATTATTTAAAAAATTTGTTAATTAGTTTTTCAGAAATAAATAAATTGGAAAAAGATATTTTGTTTTATTTAAAAAAAAAAAGAAAAATGATATGTAATATGCACGTGGTAAAAATTGTGCCACATCAGATAAGTGTCCTTGTCAGCGCCTGCCACGTGCACATTTAAGTGACATGGCTGCCACATTTCTTGTGCAGGGGCTCTTTTCAAAGTGTTTAGAAATTGCAGGGGCTCTTTTCAAATTTTTTTTTTTACAAGGGCTCTTTTCAAAACAAGTGTATATTGCAGGGACCAAAAGCATATTTAAGTCTTTAAATTATTTGGATCCATTAGCGTGAGAAAAAAAATATTGACAAAAGCAATTGTCAAACAAACACCAAAGAGATGAAATTGTGAAATTTAAATTTTGAGAGTAGATTAAATGTACAATTTTGAGAGTATTGAAATGAAATTGCAAGAGTAAAAGTGAGTATAATATTTTTAAAAGACCACAATTTATAGTAATGAGTGCTTCAAAAAAAATAGTAGTAAAATTATAGAGCAATATTTGTTTCTCTTTCATCGACCCTAGTGTAGTACCCCAAAATATGCAACAAAGTCAGGAAATTTTGCACAGTAGTTTCTTTGAACATACAAAGGTAATCAAGATATGCTGCCTCATAATAAGAATCCACCATAGATAACTAGCGAACTGTACCGGTACATATTAAGAAGATTTTAGAGTGACATTATCTTTGCATTTGACTCAATTTGATGTTTGTGGAGTCAATTAATGCTTGAATTATGTGTTGGAAACAAAGGTTTTGTAAAAAATGGAGTGGTTTTGGAAGTTTTAGAGTGGAGGTAAAAAGTGTTCTTTATTTAACATGCAAAAGCACAAGAGTTCGCAGTTTTGCTTGCAATTTGACTTTTATTGGAAAAAAAAATCATCGGGTGAGGGTGACAAACACATTTTTACATTGTTTGTTACGTAAGGTGCAAATTGAATTCACAACTTAAATATAAAACAAGTTATTTTGAAATATTTGCCAAGTACTTACATATATGGGACACAAAAAGAAACTCTTACCTTAAATTGGCGTATAATCAGTTTTGAGAATTTCAGTAACGGGCCTGGGCTTGTACACTGAAACCCAAATTGTCCTTTTCTTCGTTATTAAGAAAAAGTAATATAAATCATACTTTCTTCTTTAAATAATTACTTGTCACCACCACAAAAAAAAAAAAAAAAAAATTACTTCTTGTTTCAGCAGCAAGTAGACAAATCTTACCCATTCAATTGAGCCCCAAAAGATAAAAAAGAATTTTAAAATAAAAACAAGTGTTACGAATACTCTTAGTAAAACAAGTTTACTAACACTCCTAGTACAAAAATTTTTGATTTGGAGTATTAGTCTTCTATCACTACAAAACGGAGGCAAATTAGCACTAAGCACAAGAAATCATCTGCCTTCATCCACAAGGAAGGGTTAAATTTATATAGTTTTGATTTTAATGGACACTGAACTCTAATAAGGAAATTAAATTAAATATATAAAATAAAACTAAAATGTTGTTGATATTATCAAATTGATTACATTTTATTATAGAGGTATGCATAGCTCAATTTGTAGGCTACTTAACCAAAAATAGATTACATTCCATCCAAGGTTCATCAAATATATCTTTTTGACTTTTTTTTTTTGGTAAATACTAGAACAATAAATCTTGGGGATCAAAAAATTGTGGCTAAGAATTTATTGATGATTAAAATTCTTCAAGACTTTTTCTTCAAAAAAAAAATCCTTCAAGACCCAAAAATAGATGCAATAAAAAACAGAATAACCATAAAAATACATAATACATCTATAGATTAAAAGGTCAAAACCATCACAAAAAATACAACCTTAGAAATTAACATCAATAGCTCCCTACAAAATAAACCTTAAATAACTATCCTATTTCTCAATACAATATATTGGATACACATCATCTATATGACTATATATAATGATTTGGTTCAACCATGTTTTTCTGTTCCATGAAACTCTTCTTGTTCAGAATTTTTGACAAAGATATGCTGTTTCCTCTTCTGCTTCTTGGACTCGACATGTGTGTGATATAATATGAGATTAGGCTTTACATCAAATTCTCTAATAAAGTTATCTTTCTTTGAATCTGTTGCCTTTGTATTTTGAACAAGTTCTTTGATTGCTTCAGGCATAGGTTGGTCATTCATCATATTCTTCCAAAAATCTTCCATGTCTTTTCTTGCATAAGAAACATCAGCAACCTATTTAAGTAGAATTAAAATTATTAGAAAGGCAATCATGAATAATATAGATTTATTGGTTTAAAATTTTAAAAGATAAATATTTTATGTAATTCATATCAAGATATTTCATAGAGATGAATCATGAAAGCTTACCAAAAATGAAAAGAGTATGAACAAAGCAAAGATGGACTTCATTTCCTTTGTAAGATGTGGACTTTTCATTAGATTTGTTGGTTTGATGGCAAGGATCTTCAGCCTCTGACTATCTCTTTTATAAGCTACAAGTGGACACTGTTGGGTCACCAAGAGGGGGCAGCTAGGGGGATCATCCACATTGGGTCTAAGAACACCTTCACAAGTGAGTTGGACACTACACTCTAACCCAAAACCTTAAGGTGTTAGGTTTATGGGTCCTCTCACTTATAAAGTATTCAACCTCCACTACACTCACACTTGTCACAACAATCTCCCCCTCAAGTGTGAGTCCATTCACTCTTGGATATGCTCCCCCTCAAGCGGAAGCTTTCTTCATCACTACACTTGTACCGCCGTTGTGCCACTTGCACTCAACGAAACCCGCCGCCTGACCACCTTTGTCAGGAAGACTTTCGACACAAGGAGCCGGTCGAACCCTTCGTCGAACCATCGGCTCTGATACCACTGTTGGGTCACCAAGAGGGGGCAGCTAGGGGGATCATCCACATTGGGTTTAAGAACACCTTCACAAGTGAGTTGGACACTACACTCTAACCCAAAACCTTAAGGTGTTAGGTTTATGGGTTTAAGATAAATGTTTTTCTATACATATGATAAGACAATTATTAAAGAATTCATTTTCAAAGATTTGTGCATTTAATTATTTACATTATTTATAATAGAGAAACCCAATTTTTGGTCTGAATTTCTATTTAACTCGTGGCGGCAAAAATTATTTTAATTTAAGTCAAAAATTAAAATATCTAATTAAAAAATGTGGCGGCAGGTGACAATTACCTTCAATTAGCAAGTTATAGATTCGTCGACAAATACATGGACTTGAATTTTCACGTAAATATGCGATCCCAACCATACAATTTTAATTGGATAGCTCATATTTCATCTTGACAAAACAAGTTTAAAATACAAAGTTAAAATATGGACCATTTGATTTTAATCAAATTCTTATATAGTATATAAAATAAACAAAAGGGCTAATAAAAAGAGGTTTTTATTTTAAACACACTCAACATTTCTATTCCTTTTTGTTGTCAAGTGAAGGTGTATATATTATATATTTATACCAATTAAATATATGAGAGATTTAGTGTTGTCGATTAAGCATTGGACACAATTCCCTTTCTGCAGCACAATTGTGAAGGTCACAAAAAATATTGCAATAATACACAAAAGTGGTATTTACTCTGTTTTGCCATGCAAAACAAACAACCTCACAACCATTATTCATAAAATTCTATAGCATGTGGAGCTTCATCACAAACTTAAAAAAAATTATGGTTAAATATGTTTTTAGTCTCTATTTTTATGTGAGTTTCGACTTTTAGTTTTTATATTTTTTTATTATATTTTTAGTCCCTATATTTTCGCCGTTTGCATTTTTAGTCCTTACCGTTAATTTTTTCTAACTTGGATAACGAAATCAGCCACATAGAATGACACATAAATGTCACGTCATTCGATGCGAATGTTATTATAGTCAATTTAAATTATCCTATGTGGTCAATTCTGTTATCCTAGTTATAAAAAATTGACTAAAAATATAATAAAAAAAGTGTAGGGACTAAAAATATAATTAAAAAAATGTACAGATTAAAAGTCGAAACTCAGATAAAAGTATGGACAAAAACATATTTAACCCAAAAATTATTATGGTTGGTCAATGCAAGTTGTTATACATAGGCAATGTTATTGTCTAAAAAATGAAACCAAACTTGTGTTTCAAATATTTGGGTTGACCTCAAAATAGTCATTGATTGTGATCAATTGAAAGATTTGTAATTTAACACGTTATATATAATTCAGTTCTGTGAGAATGATTTATGAATAGTAAATTTTGTAGTCAAATTAGGTTCTTAAATCTCCATATTGTTGCAAAAGGATTACAATATATATGATAAGACAAGTGCTGTAGGTATCTCATGCTTTGTTCATTGTTAGGTAGAAACACAATATATATAAGCTTGAGTTGTCTTTCTCTTGAAGTCTAAAGTTTTTATTCAATTATTTTATCAATTATATTATATAAATATATATAAATGATATACCCCAAGCCTCACATAAATCTAATCTTGCCACATTTCACATTTGTGCAATAAGGAGGACATATATCACTCGTCATGCTAACACATATACTAACACAACTTTTGAATATTAATTGAATGACACTATATATATGTCACACCAAGCATAATACTTGTACTATGTATATTCAATTCTCCAACAAAAAATGTATATAGATGACTAATTTCAATATCTCATGTGTACCGTACAAATTAAATAAATTGAAAAGAAACTTGTAGTTTTAAAGTACAAATCAACCTTGGCACATTTTTATATGTATTATATTAGGAGATTTTTTATGTATATATCAACTAAATAAATGTTATAAATAATAAAAGTGGGTCATATTCAAAGATGTTGAATTCAAGAGATTAAGATTTAATCAAATAATTTCAAGTGGATCTATTTTGTGCATCTTGGAAAATTCAAACTTTAACACTATTAGCCCAAGGAAATATTGAATTCAGTGGAGCGGTGTTTTTAAAATCGGACCGAATCGGCTTGTTGAATCGGTTGGACCGCGAATCGAAACTTGTCTGGTTTGATTCATTAGTTGGATCGGCGTTATAATCAGACCGCTCAGAACCGAAAAAATCGGTGAATCTGCGGTCTGACCAAATCAGCAGTTTGATTGCATGCCCTTATTTTTTATATTTTATTTTTGCCAAAAATACATAAGCGACGTCGTTTTGTTTATAATATATTTTTTCTAAAATAAAACCGGCAATTAAAAAAAGAAATAGAAATGTTGTTTGTTCTATTTCTTCAATTTCTTTTAGTTTATCAGTTCTCGAATTTGTGCTTTATTATGATTATTTGTTTTATTTTATTATCTTAGTTAATTATATAATTTTGTTTCATTTTGTGCTTTGTTTATTTTGTTTCTTCGACTTTTATTAGTTTATGTTTGTTACTTTCATATTATGCTATGTTAATTTCTTTCATATTACTTCAATTTATCTATTTTTGTTCTGTTTCATGAAGTTATAAATTTATGTTTGTTCTGCCAATTTTTTTAGAGTTAGATTCATCTGGTTTTGCCGGTTTAATAACTATATAGTATTGTTATATTGACCGGTTTATTCGGTTTGATCCGATTTAGTCATGCGGTTCGACCAGTGACCTAGAAGTTAGACCAATGAACAAATAAACCGAGACCTTACCGGTTCGATGTCCGGTCCGGTTTTTAAAACATTGAATGGGAGTATAGTGGTAATGGATTCAAATTTCTTTATGCGGGAGAATACGTTTTTTTAATGCTGTAAACAATATTTATGTGAATCAAACCGTTTAAAGTAAATAATAATAATAAACTTGTTTTGTGAGTTAATTTGATAAGACATTGCATTATATATGCAGTGGCCGTGTTCAAACATCAATCATCCACTTATTCATTTTAAGGGTGAAATTTCTAATATTAAACTTCTTGACAATAAAAAAAGAAAACAATACATTAACATAAATATTATTCATGATTTTTTCAATTCTCAAGTCATTTAATTTTCTATTTTCTGTGTAATTTGACGATTAAAATCTCACAAAAACCAAAAATTCACATGTTAAATTAGAAAATCACAAATAATAATTATGGTAACTCAATACATGGTCAATTTTTATAATCTCAACTATTAATTTTACATCAAAAACTACATAACACTGATAATGGGTGGGTACATATCTGGTACCTAGGGCTGAGTATCGGTCGGTTTCGGTCGGGTTCGGGCCAAAAATCACAAAACCGACAAAAACCGCAACCATTTAATTTGGACCCAATTTCGACCGACTACATCTTCGGTTTGTTCGGGTGGCGGGTCGTAAGGGTGGCGGGTAGAACGGGTCGGTTATTACGGGTTTGGTTGAAATTTTATTTACATCTAAAAATCTATTATTCAAAAACTCATATTTTTCAAATAATTTAATATGTTGTTCACAATGTAACAAATGATAGAATAACTAAATGAAAAAACAAAGAGGGTGAGATGTTGTTACATTAATTAAATTTTATAGATCTAATGACAATAATAAACCAAATAGAAGAGAAATATAAATGTATATTTTGCACCTCATTTATCAATATATTATAAATTTGTAAAATATAACATTTCTCTCTTATATCAAAGATGATTAAAAACAACAAAACAAAGTGTATACGAGATTAAGAGAGGGAGGGAGAGAAGAAAAAAAATAATTTGCATCTTAATGGTATTTCGGTCGATTTCGATTATGAAAAGATAGAATTTTAGAAACCCACACCCGCCCGTATGCAACCATTCATGCCCAATTTTTTGCAATTGTTGACCCGAGACCCGACCCGCACCCGACCGTATGCCTCAATATATTATCGATTATATCAATTTTGAGTCGGGTCTCGGGTTTGTGCTCAGCACTGGACTACCTATGAGATATAAAGTTGTTAAAGGATAAACCCGTTTAGATATAAGTTCAACTACAAAATGCTCCTTTGGCTTTTTCCTCAAAGTCAACTTAAATTTGCATCATTAGAAAATTGACAATGACGTGCATAAAGAAATGGAATAAAAACTTTAGTTGCACTTTATTTTGTTTCCTATAGGTTCATGCATAGCATGTAATCCCTTTTTTAGTAAAAGTGAGTGTTCTCGTTTTTCTGTGACCTGTCGAGATGCGTTGTCATCTATCTGGATTATGCCAAAGTCAACTTAGCTTCTACATACAGTGCCAAGTTGTCTTCATAAACTATAGTTTTTCATAATTAGTTTCAATCAGTTTAAATTATTAATTGATTATTGTGTTATTGGGTAGAAGACATACACAACCGTACGTGTTCCTTTTGTTATTCATTTTTAACTTTTGTTGTCAATATCAATATGTGTTATATAAGGTTTTTTTCTTATTTATTTGAGATATGTTTATTCTCTACACAAATTAAATTGAGTTTACAAGCAATGAGGAACTTAGAATTAGAGGTGTAAAATTTTACCAATGCATGCACTAGCTCGAATTTGGTTATCTTGAAAATAAAACTTGACTTCTTATGACTAGATCTTACGGTTAAATTATTAGAAAAATATTAACATATGTCCAAAAAGCACATGTTGTTTATTGTAAAAATTAATTTATACTATTTTCTGTTCTTTTTAAGTATTGTTTGAAAATCATGTATCTATTATTCATATAATCTATTTTGATAATATTTTTTTTATTAATATATAAAAACAAATCTTCTCATATAAGATATTGTTCAATTTGCTCTCGACGAATATTTTCAAAATAAAAAAATTTCGTAATAGATAATTAACTAATAGATAATTAAATATATTGATGATCAAACTTGCACATTGATATGTATACAATGATTTAAAACGACACTTAAAAATGAACAGAGAGAATATTATTTATTTTAAAATTAACTTTTCTTAGCATTAATTATTTTTATATTATATATTGTAAAATTTATATATTTAAATACATTAACATGTGTCTAACTTTTAAGGCACACATTACTAAGATCCAAATTATCATTATTTTTTGAAAAAGCTAAATTAGCTCATCCAAATTGCCATCAATGAGAATCAAACTTAAGACCTCAAAAAGAAACATACTTCAGATCCCAAGCCAAAACCAACGCAAATGGGTTACAAATTATCATTGTTATCTATAATCAAATAAATATTATACTACAAATTTATGAATTACTCCTGCTACATTCTATAGTATAGTTTAGTAGTTTATTCTATTTATTTGAGGTTGAAATTGCTGGTTCTATTCTATCCTTAATTCCATTGTCACTTTTCACTCGAAAATTTCAAGTTCAACTATGTAGCATTTTCAATTTAAAAATGTGTAAGTCAACAAAACATTATGTGCGGGTAGGGAGAAGGCATTGACCAAGTGCTTTCCCACGTTCAACATTCAAGAAGTTGAATTGAAGAAAGTTTTTTTGGCTGAATTTCACACTCACACGTGCATGCGCGTAGAGTGGGTTTTTTTTTTGTCAAGAGTGAGTAATTATTTATTGAGATGTGTTATTTGTACACGCTAAAATTATATACTCCATCCGTTTCTTATTATAAACACTCTTATAAAGATTTTATTTGTCCCTAAATATAAGCTCCTTTTCAATTTCCTAAACACATTTATAATTACTTTTCCAAACATAACCTCACTTTGCATTGAAATACGTAAAGTCAACTGCAAATACATCTTTTCACCAAGGACAATTTAGTAATTGTAATACCCAAAAAGTATACATTAATTACACTATCAACTTTTCTTAATAAACGTTAAATTTCTCTTGAGGGGCTTATATATAGGGACGGAGGGAGTAATAGTTAGTATACCATTTTTACGTCTTATTCTATGTGTTTTATTTGAATTTTACATACTTATTAGTATGAAAATATAATTAATCGTGTTAATTTCAATGATGAAATGAATTTTCTGTTTTAATGTAAATGATATAATTATGAACATTTATTCTTTTTTTGTCCTTTGGCTAGAAGAGTGTGGGATAAAGTTGATGCATGGTTGGGGGCACAAACTAAAACTCTATCTATCAGGATATCTTGAAACAATTTTTGGCCTTTGGAGACTACCTAAGGAACAACGGATTTAAAAAAGTTAGGCATATTATTTGGTGCAGCACTACATGAAACTTTTCATCTTCGAGAAACAACATTATCTTCAAAGGAGGATCTATTAACATGGATGGTTTGCTGTTAAACATTAATTTTATTTTTTTTGGGTATGGTTCATTAATAGAAGACATAGTTTTGATCCTCTAGCTTCCCCTAGAAAGAACTTGATGCTCAATTGTATTTGTTGGGGTTTTTAGATGTTGACTTCATTTTGCAAAAACAAGATGCTAGTCTAAAGGTGATAACAGATGTGGTAACATTTGTCAGCAACACTGCCAACTGTCGCCAGCTGAATTTGAAACTCTAATATGCGCCACATAAGCGCGCCGTTTCTTTGAACCCTAATATTTCTTTTGTTTCAGGTTTAGATTGCACGCCAAGACAAAAGGAAATCAGCCAGCTTGCTGATGAATTAATAGAAAGATTTAATTTTAAAATATGTGACAATATATTTTAAAAACAAATCTTTTGGTTCAAGAAATATTTTTGTGCGAAATCTTTCGCTTACTCCAGCTGTACTTTGAAGATTGCTGGAGAAAATATAAAAGATATATTTCAAATATATCTTTGTGCTTCAAGAAGATTATTATTAAAAAATATATTTATGAAAGGAATATTTGGTGCAAATATATTTGACTTGGAGCTGAAGTATTGTTGAAGCCCTGATGATTCAAGAAGCCCATCAACTAAGGGCTATAAATATGTGAAGACAAAACCTAGTTTAGGTGGGAGTCTAGCCATACTTTATTATTTAGGGTTTAGTGTTTAGGTGTTCAGTGTGTTCACTTTGTGAGCCTTTCTTGCATCACATTGATGCATGCTAAGGACAGTATTTGATTGAGTTGTATGTTACCTTCTTCGAAGATTTGAAGCAAGGAGTTTGGTTTGTTTGAAGCACTTCAAGCCTTTAGGTAAAAGTGCATAGAGTGTCTAGGAGTGTGTCTCCAACAAAGTGTCTTAGAATTGTGTTTTATACCCCGGTAGGTTTACGACGGTGTGGAGGAGCATCGTTATTAAGGAAGTGACCTGTGCTGGTCATATCTAGGTTAGGCCTAGGTAGAGTTTGCACATATAGGGATTGAGTGAGGAGGGTTAACGGGTAGTTAATTTCTGAATCAATACTATTATAGTGGATTCATTCCTAGATTGGTATCCCCCAGATTAGGAGCAGTTGCGTCCGAACTGGGTTAACAAACAAAGTGTGCAAGTTTATTTTCTGCTTTTACTTTCTTTATTAATTGTTCTGTTATCGTTCGTGGAGACATGTGTTGGAACATCCGTCAACACATCTGTCTACTGTGAGTGCCGAAATTTCAATTGGCATCAGAGCAGGCACCCTGACTATACTTGGGTGAGCTCCAGGGAGTATTTTCTGGCAATATGGAACAGGGAGGAGGATATATTGACAGACCACCACTTTTGGATAGCACCGACTATGATTATTGGAAGTCGCGTATGGTGACTTTTCTAAAATCTATGGATAGCCAAACTTGGATAGCAGTTATCAAAGGTTAGCAACACCCTGTTGTGAGGGGCACAACTGAATTGAAGCCAAAAGAGATCTGGTCTAAGAAAGAAGATGAACTTTCTCTTGGAAACTCCAAAGCATTGAATGCACTATTTAATGATGTGGACAAGAATATGTTCAGACTTATCAAACAATGCACTGTGGATAAAGATGCTTGGGAAATCCTCAAGACTACTCATGAAGGCACCTCCAAGGTTAAAATGTCAAGATTACAACTGCTTACAACAAAATTTGAGAATCTTCAAATGAGAGAAGATGAGAGTGTTCATGACTTTCACATGAATATAATTGATTATGCTAATCAATTTGATTTCCTTGGTGAGAAGATTCCTAAAGAGAAGCTGGTAAGAAAAATTCTTAGGTCTCTCCTAGGGGTGTACGTGGGCCGGATTGGGTTGGATTTGGCCAAAACCAAAACCAAAACCTGAACCACATATGGTACTCCGAATTGGGTTCGACAATAAAACCACCCGTTATAATATTGGGTCGGGTTGGGTAAACCCACTAATTTTCGGGTTGTGTTGGGTTGGATAATGGATTATCCAAATTATTTTTTTATTTTTAAAAATTAAATAACTAAATGCAAATCATCATTTTTTTTCCATAAAAATAACTCACCAATTTTATTTTTTTAAAAAAGTAGTATAACTTATTTATATTATAAAAATTACCACTCATTTTGGTCAGGTAAATCCATTAATTTTCGGATTGGATATTGGGTTACCAAATGATTTTTTTTGTTTTTTTTTAATTATTAAATGACTAAACGATTAATCGTCATATTTGTTGTATAAAAATTACTTAATATTTTTATTATCTTCAAACAAGGTATAACCTATATTTACTATGAAAAATATTTAACTATCAAACGGCAAATCTTTAGTAATTTTATAAAAATTATTTAAAAAATGTATAACATTATTGAGTTCGTGGGTTTTTCGGGTTGGGTCCGGTTTTGCCCGAAACCAATTTTTTTTTATGGGTTTTTCATTTTTGAAACCCATATCCACCCAATTGCCCGATCCGACCCACTTTTTTGGGTTGGATTGGGTGGGTTTAGTCGGGTCAACCGGATTTGCCCAATCCATGTACACCTCTGGTCTCTCCCTAAGAAATTTGACATGAAGGTCACAGCCATTGAAGAGGCTCAAGACATATCTAGTTTGATAATTGAGGAATTGGTGGGTTCTTTGCAAACCTTTGAGCTTAGCATGAATGAAAGATATGAAAAGATAAACAAAAGCATTGATTCTGCTCAAACCCTAATGATGATGAGGGAGTGCTAGGTGAGCTGGATACCAAGGAGGGCATCTCAGAGGCTCTTGTCCTTATTGAAAGGCTACTTAAAAAGGTGCTAAGAATGATGGATGTACAACCCAGGACAAATGTGGAGCACACCTGTCTCGACATCAGTAAAAATTGCAGCACTAAAAGGAAATCAAGAGCTGATGAAAGACCAAACAAAGGCAAAGGATCTCAATTTCAAGAACATGATGATGAGACAGCAAAACAAGTGATGGCTTTTACAGGAAAATGGTATTGTGATGAAGAAGTGTCTTACAAGGAGCTGTGCAGAAGTAATGAAAGTCAAAAGAACCTCATACTGGAGTTACAAGCTGAAAGAAATGATCATTTAACCCAAATTTTAAGTCTCAAGAATGAAGTAACTCTATTAAACTCAAAACTTGAAAATATGGGTAAACAAGTAAGGATGTTGAACTCCGGAACTGATTTACTAGAGGAAATCGTAGAAGTTGGGCAAAAGCCTGGAAACACTAAGGGCATTAGCTTTAATTACACATTCTTGAATAAGCAACAACAACCAGCCACTGCTAGAAAGTTTTGTCCAGCCATAAATGAGCATGATCCTACTATGACAAGACAGATGTTACAACATCCTGTTCAACCTCACAAAACAAAGGCCAATAAGAAGCGTTCTTGGGTGTGTCATCACTGTGGAATGTGTAATACCCTACATTATTATCTAGAATATAATGCAGAATATTATAAATAGTACTGAGTTCATTACAATTACATTATTCAAATAAGCACGCACAGGTGCAGAAATACAAACGAGTTCAAATAACATAGCGGAAACGAAAGACAACACGAATAGATAATGAAGAAAGCATAGAAAGACTAAATGCGATCCTCCAACAGCAGCAGCGACTCCAACACCAAGGCTTACCTAATCAACCTGTTTTCCTGTTTCAAATAGGGAGTGGGGTGAGACAGTCACTTCGTCCCAGTGAATTCTACTACCCTCCTAGGCTATAAAGCCGGGGTACCTAATCAGTCCATAGTTGATAATTCTATCATAATAAATATCATAATCATAATTAATAAAAGTGTAACACACAAAAGTATCTTGTTGATTTTATTTCCGCTAAGACACTTCGAGGTGAGCATGTCTCGAAGGTCCGCCATATCCGCTGACCGATTCGACCACGGCATTAAGCTCACAATCATTTTCCTAATGGGTTGTTCCAATGGAAGCCCATAAGCAGCATACTAAACCGCGCATGATTGACTGATTCTACATGTTGAGTTACATACTACCAAAATTATCCCAAAACCCGGGGAACATGCAACCTTAATTCTAAGTTATCCCTAATTTTCAGAATTGTGTCTGACTTTCCGTACAATATTAACTACATTATACAACTGCAATTTATCTTTCTCAGGTTATGATATAAAACGAGTGATTAAATCATTTTTAAAACTGGAAAAGTGAAGTAATTCTGAGCTAGCTCGCTACGGCGAGATAGCAAGCTCGCCATGGCGAACTTACAGGTACTAGCCTAAACAACTCGCTAGGCGAGCTGGAGCTCGCCATGGCGAAGTTCTTCAGCCCAGAACCTTGAGCTCGCCATGAGTGCTCGCTAGCAACTCGCTGCGGCGAGTTAAGTCAGAAAGACCCCTGTTTTACGAATTTTCAATATTTTCAAAGATTCACCTACAACCAAACTCTGAGAAAGTGCAGTTATATAATATAGTCTATATATAACAGAATAGAAGAGAATTTGGGAGCTAATTCTCCTCACACAATTAATTCCTTATTTCTTAAGTTAACATGCAAATTCATAAATTAAGGGAATTCTAACTAAACTAGCCTAAGAATCCACCTGTTAATGGAGCTTTAACCTTCTCTAAGCTCTACCAACAGCTACTGAATCCTCTTCTAGTACCCACGAACTGACTTGGACGGAATTTGGACTCTAGACTTTGAAAAACTCCTTAATTTTGAAGTACGAATTTGAAGATGAGTTGATGATCAGTGGGTTGGAATGGGGGCTATTTATAGTTGGATTTCTGAGCTTGTAATAGTGCCTAGCTTGGCCTGGCTTAATCTTGCATGCAAGGTCATTGGGTAGAAATGTGGTGAAGTGATTATGTTGTTGCTTAGTGACATGGGAGGCTTGGTGTTTTGATGAAGTCTCAGAGATTCTTGTTCTGAGATATGCAGTAGAATCTCTGCATATGGAACAGAGAGCTTGAGGTAAGAAAGAACAAACTTTGGTGTTTCAAGGTAATTGGAATTTTGGAGTTTTTTGCATGTTGTTGTTGTTGTTGTTTGGCGTGGAGCTGAAGAGAAATGAGGGGGAGTGAGCTTCAGATTTCTGAAGTTGTGAAGCAAGAATGAATGAAAAGAATAAGCCCCTTTGCATGTAATATGAGTGGTTAAGAGATTTAAGGGTGGTTAGTGCTAAGGTGAGTCATAGGAGGGAAGTAATTGATTCAAACTTAGTGTCAATTAATTCAATCTCATAAGATTAGTGTTCTAGGGTACATTCTAGTCCTAATTAAATAACTAATCCACACACTTAAAACACTAGTTTCTTAAGAATTAATTAATTACCCTTACTTAGTTTGAAATATTTAGACAAATTCTAATTATAATCAACTAGGTAATTTCTAGAAATTGGGGATGTTACAGAATGAGTGGTCACATAAGGCCATACTGTTACAAATTGTATGGATATCCTCAGGCTCATGTTCAACCAAAAGTTAGTAGTAAGACTGCTCAAGGTATGAAAGAATGGAAATCCAAAGAGGATTCCTCTGCTCTAATCGCCAAAGCAACTCACATTACAATTGTTCCAGCAACTGCCGCAAAGAAGAATGAAACTAAAACTTCTACGGTGAAGAAAGGAACATATATCCCTGTAAGCGACTCTGCCTCTGCTTCAAGTAATGTCAATACTTATCAAAAAGGGTTTGTAGCTTCGAATATTGAAACCTCAAGTGAATTTTTTACTGAAGCCATGTCACCATTAAAGCCTAAATCTGATGAAACTCTAGGACAACCTAGTTTGAATGCAGCTGTTGAATGAGCCAATATGTCACCTACTAAGGATGTTGATACTGCGATTGACACACTCAAAGAAACTCTACAAGAGTCGAACGTTGTGCCAGATGTCCCAACATATGTGGCCTTGCCCTGGGAAACATCTAATTTCTTGTTACTATTTTGATTCTGGGCCTTTAATACTCCTATGCTGCAGTTTGGTTTGTCAAAATTGTGGCTAAAAAGGGGGAGTAAAACGGTAATGCAGGTGTTAAGGGGGAGTGATACTCTCTCAACTGAGAATTTATTTTTCTCAGCTGAATACTCTGGGAAAATTCGTTTCTCAGTATGCATAACTCAAGGGGGAGTGATAGGCTAGGTATCACTATCTAGCTAACTACAGGTGTGGGCTCAAACTTGAGCTTGTATTTATCTTGAAGACTGAAGGCTCTTGAAGACTGAAGGCCAGGTGTGGTGACAACTGTAGTCACATCTGATGGCGCTTGTGCTCTCTGCACTTGCTCATTGACTGAGAATTTATTTTTCTCAGGATGTCAGGAATCTATGTTAGGTGAGGCTAGTAGTGTCTATGTCTGCTACCTCTGATCACTTGTTCGTTACTTCAAGTAACTTTACAAAGTGGTTTTCCTTCTATATCAAGTGACTTCGTCAAAGTAGAAGGAATTTGCTGAAGTTTTCTCTCCAGAAGATGCCAAGGTTGTTTTAGCCAAAATTTGCCAAAGGGGGAGATTGTTGGGGTTTTTAGATGTTGGCTTCATTTTGCAAAAACAAGATGCTAGTCTAAAGGTGATGACAGATGTGGTAACATTTGTTAGCAACACTGCCAGCTGTCGCCAGCTGGATTTAAAACCCTAATATGCGCCACATAAGCGCACCATTTCTTTGAAGCCTAATATTTCTTTTGTTTCAGGTTTAGATTGCACGCCAAGACAAAAGGAAATCAGCCAGCTTGCAGACGAATTAATAGAAAGATTTAATTTTAAAATATGTGACAATATATTTTAAAAACAAATCTTTTGGTTCAAGAAATATTTTTGTGCGAAATCTTTCGCTTACTTCAACTGTACTTTGAAGATTGCTGCAGAAAATATAAAACATATATTTCAAATATATCTTTGTGCTTCAAGAAGATTATTATTAAAAAATATATTTATGAAAGGAATATTTGGTGCAAATATATTTGACTTGGAGCTGAAGTATTGTTGAAGCCCTAATGATTCAAGAAGCCCATCAACTCTGAGCTATAAATATGTGAAGACAAAACCTAGTTTAGGTGGGAGTCTAGCCGTAGTTTATTATTTAGGGTTTAGTGTTTAGGTGTTCAGTGTGTTCACTTTGTGAGCCTTTCTTGCATCACATTGATGCATGCTAAGGACAGTATTTGATTGAGTTGTATGTTACCTTCTCCGAAGCTTTAAAGCAAGGAGTTTGGTTTGTTTGAAGCACTTGAAGCCTTTAGGTAAAAGTGCATAGAGTGTCTAGGAGTGTGTCTCCAACAAAGTGTTTTAGAATTGTGTTTTATACCCCGGTAGGTTTACGACGGTGTGGAGGAGCATCGTTATTAAGGAAGAGACCTGGGCTGGTAATATCTAGGTTAGGCCTAGGTAGAGTTTGCACAGATAGGGATTGAGTGAGGAGGGTTAACGGGTAGTTAGACTATGAATCAAAACTATTATAGTGGATTCATTCATGGATTGGTATCCCCCAGATTAGGAGCAGTTGCGCCGAACTGGGTTAACAAACAAAGTGTGCAAGTTTATTTTCTGCTTTTACTTTCTTTATTAATTGTTCTATTATCGTTCGTGGAGACAGGTGTTGGAACATCCGTCAACACATCTGTCTACTGTGAGTGCCGGAATTTCAATTGGCATCAGAGCAAGCACCCTGACTATACTTGGGTGAGCTCCAGGGAGTATTTTCTGGCAATATGAAACAGGGAGGAGGATATATTGATAGACCACCTCTTTTGGATGGCACCAAGTATGATTACTGGAAGTCGCGTATGGTGACTTTTCTAAAATCTATGGATAGCCAAACTTCGAAAACAGTTATCAAAGGTTGGCAACACCCTGTTGTGAAGGGCACAACTAAATTGAAGCCAAAAGAGATATGGTCTAAGAAAGAAGATGAACTTTCTCTTGGAAACTCCAAAGCATTGAATGCACTATTTAATGGTGTGGACAAGAATATGTTCAGACTTATCAAACAATGCACTGTGGCTAAAGATGCTTGGGAAATCCTCAAGATTACTCATGAAGGCACCTCTAAGGTTAAAATGTCAAGATTACAACTGCTTACAACAAAATTTGAGAATCTTCAAATGAGAGAAGATGAGAGTGTTCATGACTTTCACATGAATATAATTGATTATGCTAATCAATTTGATTTCCTTGGTGAGAAGATTCCTGAAGAGAAGCTGGTAAGAAAAATTCTTAGGTCTCTCCCTAAGAATTTGACATGAAGGTCACAGCCATTGAAGAGGCTCAAGACATATCTAGTTTGAAAATTGAGGAATTGGTGGGTTCTTTGCAAACCTTTGAGCTTAGCATGAATGAAAGATATGAAAAGAAAAACAAAAGAATTGATTCTGTCTCAAACCCTAATGATGATGATGGAGTGCTAGGTGAGCTGGATACCAAGGAGAGCATCTCAGAGGCTCTTGTCCTTATTGAAAGCCTACTTAAAAAGGTGCTAAGAAGCATGGATGTACAACCCAGGACAAATGTGGAGCACACCTATCTCGACATCAGTAAAAATTGCAGCACTCAAAGGAAATCAAGATCTGATGAAAGACCAAACAAAGGCAAAGGATCTCAATTTGAAGAACATGATGATGAGACAGCAAAACAAGTGATGGCTTTTACAGGAAAGTGGTATTGTGATGAAGAAGTGTCTTACAAGGAGCTGTGCAGAAGTAATGAAAGTCAAAAGAACCTCATACTGGAGTTACAAGCTGAAAGAAATGATCATTTAACCCAAATTTTAAATCTCAAGAATGAGGTAACTCTATTAAACTCAAAACTTGAAAATATTGGTAAACAAGTAAGGATGTTGAACTCTGGAACTGATTTACTAGAGGAAATCTTAGAAGTTGGGCAAATGCCTGGAAACACTAAGGGCATTGGCTTTAATTACACATTCTTGAATAAGCAACAACAACCAGCCACTGCTAGAAAGTTTGTTCCAGCCATAAATGAGCATGATCCTACTATGACAAGACAGATGTTGCAACATCCTGTTCAACCTCAGAAAACAAAGGCCAACAAGAAGCGTTCTTGAGTGTGTCATCACTGTGGAATGAGTGGTCACATAAGGCCATACTGTTACAAATTGTATGGATATCCTCAGGCTCATGTTCAACCAAAAGTTAGTAGTAAGACTGCTCAAGGTATGAAAGAATGGAAATCCAAAGAGGATTCCTCTGCTCTAATCGCCAAAGCAACTCACATTACAATTGTTCCAGCAACTGCCGCAAAGAAGAATGAAACTAAAACTTCTACGGTGAAGAAAGGAACATATATCCCTGTAAGCGACTCTGCCTCTGCTTCAAGTAATGTCAATACTTATCAAAAAGGGTTTGTAGCTTCGAATATTGAAACCTCAAGTGAATTTTTTACTGAAGCCATGTCACCATTAAAGCCTAAATCTGATGAAACTCTAGGACAACCTAGTTTGAATGCAGCTGTTGAATGAGCCAATATGTCACCTACTAAGGATGTTGATACTGCGATTGACACACTCAAAGAAACTCTACAAGAGTCGAACGTTGTGCCAGATGTCCCAACATATGTGGCCTTGCCCTGGGAAACATCTAATTTCTTGTTACTATTTTGATTCTGGGCCTTTAATACTCCTATGCTGCAGTTTGGTTTGTCAAAATTGTGGCTAAAAAGGGGGAGTAAAACGGTAATGCAGGTGTTAAGGGGGAGTGATACTCTCTCAACTGAGAATTTATTTTTCTCAGCTGAATACTCTGGGAAAATTCGTTTCTCAGTATGCATAACTCAAGGGGGAGTGATAGGCTAGGTATCACTATCTAGCTAACTACAGGTGTGGGCTCAAACTTGAGCTTGTATTTATCTTGAAGACTGAAGGCTCTTGAAGACTGAAGGCCAGGTGTGGTGACAACTGTAGTCACATCTGATGGCGCTTGTGCTCTCTGCACTTGCTCATTGACTGAGAATTTATTTTTCTCAGGATGTCAGGAATCTATGTTAGGTGAGGCTAGTAGTGTCTATGTCTGCTACCTCTGATCACTTGTTCGTTACTTCAAGTAACTTTACAAAGTGGTTTTCCTTCTATATCAAGTGACTTCGTCAAAGTAGAAGGAATTTGCTGAAGTTTTCTCTCCAGAAGATGCCAAGGTTGTTTTAGCCAAAATTTGCCAAAGGGGGAGATTGTTGGGGTTTTTAGATGTTGGCTTCATTTTGCAAAAACAAGATGCTAGTCTAAAGGTGATGACAGATGTGGTAACATTTGTTAGCAACACTGCCAGCTGTCGCCAGCTGGATTTAAAACCCTAATATGCGCCACATAAGCGCACCATTTCTTTGAAGCCTAATATTTCTTTTGTTTCAGGTTTAGATTGCACGCCAAGACAAAAGGAAATCAGCCAGCTTGCAGACGAATTAATAGAAAGATTTAATTTTAAAATATGTGACAATGTATTTTAAAAACAAATCTTTTGGTTCAAGAAATATTTTTGTGCGAAATCTTTCGCTTACTTCAACTGTACTTTGAAGATTGCTGCAGAAAATATAAAACATATATTTCAAATATATCTTTGTGCTTCAAGAAGATTATTATTAAAAAATATATTTATGAAAGGAATATTTGGTGCAAATATATTTGACTTGGAGCTGAAGTATTGTTGAAGCCCTAATGATTCAAGAAGCCCATCAACTCTGAGCTATAAATATGTGAAGACAAAACCTAGTTTAGGTGGGAGTCTAGCCGTAGTTTATTATTTAGGGTTTAGTGTTTAGGTGTTCAGTGTGTTCACTTTGTGAGCCTTTCTTGCATCACATTGATGCATGCTAAGGACAGTATTTGATTGAGTTGTATGTTACCTTCTCCGAAGCTTTAAAGCAAGGAGTTTGGTTTGTTTGAAGCACTTGAAGCCTTTAGGTAAAAGTGCATAGAGTGTCTAGGAGTGTGTCTCCAACAAAGTGTTTTAGAATTGTGTTTTATACCCCGGTAGGTTTACGACGGTGTGGAGGAGCATCGTTATTAAGGAAGAGACCTGGGCTGGTAATATCTAGGTTAGGCCTAGGTAGAGTTTGCACAGATAGGGATTGAGTGAGGAGGGTTAACGGGTAGTTAGACTATGAATCAAAACTATTATAGTGGATTCATTCATGGATTGGTATCCCCCAGATTAGGAGCAGTTGCGCCGAACTGGGTTAACAAACAAAGTGTGCAAGTTTATTTTCTGCTTTTACTTTCTTTATTAATTGTTCTATTATCGTTCGTGGAGACAGGTGTTGGAACATCCGTCAACACATCTGTCTACTGTGAGTGCCGGAATTTCAATTGGCATCAGAGCAAGCACCCTGACTATACTTGGGTGAGCTCCAGGGAGTATTTTCTGGCAATATGAAACAGGGAGGAGGATATATTGATAGACCACCTCTTTTGGATGGCACCAAGTATGATTACTGGAAGTCGCGTATGGTGACTTTTCTAAAATCTATGGATAGCCAAACTTCGAAAACAGTTATCAAAGGTTGGCAACACCCTGTTGTGAAGGGCACAACTAAATTGAAGCCAAAAGAGATATGGTCTAAGAAAGAAGATGAACTTTCTCTTGGAAACTCCAAAGCATTGAATGCACTATTTAATGGTGTGGACAAGAATATGTTCAGACTTATCAAACAATGCACTGTGGCTAAAGATGCTTGGGAAATCCTCAAGATTACTCATGAAGGCACCTCTAAGGTTAAAATGTCAAGATTACAACTGCTTACAACAAAATTTGAGAATCTTCAAATGAGAGAAGATGAGAGTGTTCATGACTTTCACATGAATATAATTGATTATGCTAATCAATTTGATTTCCTTGGTGAGAAGATTCCTGAAGAGAAGCTGGTAAGAAAAATTCTTAGGTCTCTCCCTAAGAATTTGACATGAAGGTCACAGCCATTGAAGAGGCTCAAGACATATCTAGTTTGAAAATTGAGGAATTGGTGGGTTCTTTGCAAACCTTTGAGCTTAGCATGAATGAAAGATATGAAAAGAAAAACAAAAGAATTGATTCTGTCTCAAACCCTAATGATGATGATGGAGTGCTAGGTGAGCTGGATACCAAGGAGAGCATCTCAGAGGCTCTTGTCCTTATTGAAAGCCTACTTAAAAAGGTGCTAAGAAGGATGGATGTACAACCCAGGACAAATGTGGAGCACACCTGTCTCGACATCAGTAAAAATTGCAGCACTCAAAGGAAATCAAGAGCTGATGAAAGACCAAACAAAGGCAAAGGATCTCAATTTGAAGAACATGATGATGAGACAGCAAAACAAATGATGGCTTTTACAGGAAAGTGGTATTGTGATGAAGAAGTGTCTTACAAGGAGCTGTGCAGAAGTAATGAAAGTCAAAAGAACCTCATACTGGAGTTACAAGCTGAAAGAAATGATCATTTAACCCAAATTTTAAATCTCAAGAATGAGGTAACTCTATTAAACTCAAAACTTGAAAATATTGGTAAACAAGTAAGGATGTTGAACTCTGGAACTGATTTACTAGAGGAAATCTTAGAAGTTGGGCAAATGCCTGGAAACACTAAGGGCATTGGCTTTAATTACACATTCTTGAATAAGCAACAACAACCAGCCACTGCTAGAAAGTTTGTTCCAGCCATAAATGAGCATGATCCTACTATGACAAGACAGATGTTGCAACATCCTGTTCAACCTCAGAAAACAAAGGCCAACAAGAAGCGTTCTTGAGTGTGTCATCACTGTGGAATGAGTGGTCACATAAGGCCATACTGTTACAAATTGTATGGATATCCTCAGGCTCATGTTCAACCAAAAGTTAGTAGTAAGACTGCTCAAGGTATGAAAGAATGGAAATCCAAAGAGGATTCCTCTGCTCTAATCGCCAAAGCAACTCACATTACAATTGTTCCAGCAACTGCCGCAAAGAAGAATGAAACTAAAACTTCTACGGTGAAGAAAGGAACATATATCCCTGTAAGCGACTCTGCCTCTGCTTCAAGTAATGTCAATACTTATCAAAAAGGGTTTGTAGCTTCGAATATTGAAACCTCAAGTGAATTTTTTACTGAAGCCATGTCACCATTAAAGCCTAAATCTGATGAAACTCTAGGACAACCTAGTTTGAATGCAGCTGTTGAATGAGCCAATATGTCACCTACTAAGGATGTTGATACTGCGATTGACACACTCAAAGAAACTCTACAAGAGTCGAACGTTGTGCCAGATGTCCCAACATATGTGGCCTTGCCCTGGGAAACATCTAATTTCTTGTTACTATTTTGATTCTGGGCCTTTAATACTCCTATGCTGCAGTTTGGTTTGTCAAAATTGTGGCTAAAAAGGGGGAGTAAAACGGTAATGCAGGTGTTAAGGGGGAGTGATACTCTCTCAACTGAGAATTTATTTTTCTCAGCTGAATACTCTGGGAAAATTCGTTTCTCAGTATGCATAACTCAAGGGGGAGTGATAGGCTAGGTATCACTATCTAGCTAACTACAGGTGTGGGCTCAAACTTGAGCTTGTATTTATCTTGAAGACTGAAGGCTCTTGAAGACTGAAGGCCAGGTGTGGTGACAACTGTAGTCACATCTGATGGCGCTTGTGCTCTCTGCACTTGCTCATTGACTGAGAATTTATTTTTCTCAGGATGTCAGGAATCTATGTTAGGTGAGGCTAGTAGTGTCTATGTCTGCTACCTCTGATCACTTGTTCGTTACTTCAAGTAACTTTACAAAGTGGTTTTCCTTCTATATCAAGTGACTTCGTCAAAGTAGAAGGAATTTGCTGAAGTTTTCTCTCCAGAAGATGCCAAGGTTGTTTTAGCCAAAATTTGCCAAAGGGGGAGATTGTTGGGGTTTTTAGATGTTGGCTTCATTTTGCAAAAACAAGATGCTAGTCTAAAGGTGATGACAGATGTGGTAACATTTGTTAGCAACACTGCCAGCTGTCGCCAGCTGGATTTAAAACCCTAATATGCGCCACATAAGCGCACCATTTCTTTGAAGCCTAATATTTCTTTTGTTTCAGGTTTAGATTGCACGCCAAGACAAAAGGAAATCAGCCAGCTTGCAGACGAATTAATAGAAAGATTTAATTTTAAAATATGTGACAATGTATTTTAAAAACAAATCTTTTGGTTCAAGAAATATTTTTGTGCGAAATCTTTCGCTTACTCCAACTGTACTTTGAAGATTGCTGCAGAAAATATAAAACATATATTTCAAATATATCTTTGTGCTTCAAGAAGATTATTATTAAAAAATATATTTATGAAAGGAATATTTGGTGCAAATATATTTGACTTGGAGCTGAAGTATTGTTGAAGCCCTAATGATTCAAGAAGCCCATCAACTCTGAGCTATAAATATGTGAAGACAAAACCTAGTTTAGGTGGGAGTCTAGCCGTAGTTTATTATTTAGGGTTTAGTGTTTAGGTGTTCAGTGTGTTCACTTTGTGAGCCTTTCTTGCATCACATTGATGCATGCTAAGGACAGTATTTGATTGAGTTGTATGTTACCTTCTCCGAAGCTTTAAAGCAAGGAGTTTGGTTTGTTTGAAGCACTTGAAGCCTTTAGGTAAAAGTGCATAGAGTGTCTAGGAGTGTGTCTCCAACAAAGTGTTTTAGAATTGTGTTTTATACCCCGGTAGGTTTACGACGGTGTGGAGGAGCATCGTTATTAAGGAAGAGACCTGGGCTGGTAATATCTAGGTTAGGCCTAGGTAGAGTTTGCACAGATAGGGATTGAGTGAGGAGGGTTAACGGGTAGTTAGACTATGAATCAAAACTATTATAGTGGATTCATTCATGGATTGGTATCCCCCAGATTAGGAGCAGTTGCGCCGAACTGGGTTAACAAACAAAGTGTGCAAGTTTATTTTCTGCTTTTACTTTCTTTATTAATTGTTCTATTATCGTTCGTGGAGACAGGTGTTGGAACATCCGTCAACACATCTGTCTACTGTGAGTGCCGGAATTTCAATTGGCATCAGAGCAAGCACCCTGACTATACTTGGGTGAGCTCCAGGGAGTATTTTCTGGCAATATGAAACAGGGAGGAGGATATATTGATAGACCACCTCTTTTGGATGGCACCAAGTATGATTACTGGAAGTCGCGTATGGTGACTTTTCTAAAATCTATGGATAGCCAAACTTCGAAAACAGTTATCAAAGGTTGGCAACACCCTGTTGTGAAGGGCACAACTAAATTGAAGCCAAAAGAGATATGGTCTAAGAAAGAAGATGAACTTTCTCTTGGAAACTCCAAAGCATTGAATGCACTATTTAATGGTGTGGACAAGAATATGTTCAGACTTATCAAACAATGCACTGTGGCTAAAGATGCTTGGGAAATCCTCAAGATTACTCATGAAGGCACCTCTAAGGTTAAAATGTCAAGATTACAACTGCTTACAACAAAATTTGAGAATCTTCAAATGAGAGAAGATGAGAGTGTTCATGACTTTCACATGAATATAATTGATTATGCTAATCAATTTGATTTCCTTGGTGAGAAGATTCCTGAAGAGAAGCTGGTAAGAAAAATTCTTAGGTCTCTCCCTAAGAATTTGACATGAAGGTCACAGCCATTGAAGAGGCTCAAGACATATCTAGTTTGAAAATTGAGGAATTGGTGGGTTCTTTGCAAACCTTTGAGCTTAGCATGAATGAAAGATATGAAAAGAAAAACAAAAGAATTGATTCTGTCTCAAACCCTAATGATGATGATGGAGTGCTAGGTGAGCTGGATACCAAGGAGAGCATCTCAGAGGCTCTTGTCCTTATTGAAAGCCTACTTAAAAAGGTGCTAAGAAGGATGGATGTACAACCCAGGACAAATGTGGAGCACACCTGTCTCGACATCAGTAAAAATTGCAGCACTCAAAGGAAATCAAGAGCTGATGAAAGACCAAACAAAGGCAAAGGATCTCAATTTGAAGAACATGATGATGAGACAGCAAAACAAGTGATGGCTTTTACAGGAAAGTGGTATTGTGATGAAGAAGTGTCTTACAAGGAGCTGTGCAGAAGTAATGAAAGTCAAAAGAACCTCATACTGGAGTTACAAGCTGAAAGAAATGATCATTTAACCCAAATTTTAAATCTCAAGAATGAGGTAACTCTATTAAACTCAAAACTTGAAAATATTGGTAAACAAGTAAGGATGTTGAACTCTGGAACTGATTTACTAGAGGAAATCTTAGAAGTTGGGCAAATGCCTGGAAACACTAAGGGCATTGGCTTTAATTACACATTCTTGAATAAGCAACAACAACCAGCCACTGCTAGAAAGTTTGTTCCAGCCATAAATGAGCATGATCCTACTATGACAAGACAGATGTTGCAACATCCTGTTCAACCTCAGAAAACAAAGGCCAACAAGAAGCGTTCTTGAGTGTGTCATCACTGTGGAATGAGTGGTCACATAAGGCCATACTGTTACAAATTGTATGGATATCCTCAGGCTCATGTTCAACCAAAAGTTAGTAGTAAGACTGCTCAAGGTATGAAAGAATGGAAATCCAAAGAGGATTCCTCTGCTCTAATCGCCAAAGCAACTCACATTACAATTGTTCCAGCAACTGCCGCAAAGAAGAATGAAACTAAAACTTCTACGGTGAAGAAAGGAACATATATCCCTGTAAGCGACTCTGCCTCTGCTTCAAGTAATGTCAATACTTATCAAAAAGGGTTTGTAGCTTCGAATATTGAAACCTCAAGTGAATTTTTTACTGAAGCCATGTCACCATTAAAGCCTAAATCTGATGAAACTCTAGGACAACCTAGTTTGAATGCAGCTGTTGAATGAGCCAATATGTCACCTACTAAGGATGTTGATACTGCGATTGACACACTCAAAGAAACTCTACAAGAGTCGAACGTTGTGCCAGATGTCCCAACATATGTGGCCTTGCCCTGGGAAACATCTAATTTCTTGTTACTATTTTGATTCTGGGCCTTTAATACTCCTATGCTGCAGTTTGGTTTGTCAAAATTGTGGCTAAAAAGGGGGAGTAAAACGGTAATGCAGGTGTTAAGGGGGAGTGATACTCTCTCAACTGAGAATTTATTTTTCTCAGCTGAATACTCTGGGAAAATTCGTTTCTCAGTATGCATAACTCAAGGGGGAGTGATAGGCTAGGTATCACTATCTAGCTAACTACAGGTGTGGGCTCAAACTTGAGCTTGTATTTATCTTGAAGACTGAAGGCTCTTGAAGACTGAAGGCCAGGTGTGGTGACAACTGTAGTCACATCTGATGGCGCTTGTGCTCTCTGCACTTGCTCATTGACTGAGAATTTATTTTTCTCAGGATGTCAGGAATCTATGTTAGGTGAGGCTAGTAGTGTCTATGTCTGCTACCTCTGATCACTTGTTCGTTACTTCAAGTAACTTTACAAAGTGGTTTTCCTTCTATATCAAGTGACTTCGTCAAAGTAGAAGGAATTTGCTGAAGTTTTCTCTCCAGAAGATGCCAAGGTTGTTTTAGCCAAAATTTGCCAAAGGGGGAGATTGTTGGGGTTTTTAGATGTTGGCTTCATTTTGCAAAAACAAGATGCTAGTCTAAAGGTGATGACAGATGTGGTAACATTTGTTAGCAACACTGCCAGCTGTCGCCAGCTGGATTTAAAACCCTAATATGCGCCACATAAGCGCACCATTTCTTTGAAGCCTAATATTTCTTTTGTTTCAGGTTTAGATTGCACGCCAAGACAAAAGGAAATCAGCCAGCTTGCAGACGAATTAATAGAAAGATTTAATTTTAAAATATGTGACAATGTATTTTAAAAACAAATCTTTTGGTTCAAGAAATATTTTTGTGCGAAATCTTTCGCTTACTCCAACTGTACTTTGAAGATTGCTGCAGAAAATATAAAACATATATTTCAAATATATCTTTGTGCTTCAAGAAGATTATTATTAAAAAATATATTTATGAAAGGAATATTTGGTGCAAATATATTTGACTTGGAGCTGAAGTATTGTTGAAGCCCTAATGATTCAAGAAGCCCATCAACTCTGAGCTATAAATATGTGAAGACAAAACCTAGTTTAGGTGGGAGTCTAGCCGTAGTTTATTATTTAGGGTTTAGTGTTTAGGTGTTCAGTGTGTTCACTTTGTGAGCCTTTCTTGCATCACATTGATGCATGCTAAGGACAGTATTTGATTGAGTTGTATGTTACCTTCTCCGAAGCTTTAAAGCAAGGAGTTTGGTTTGTTTGAAGCACTTGAAGCCTTTAGGTAAAAGTGCATAGAGTGTCTAGGAGTGTGTCTCCAACAAAGTGTTTTAGAATTGTGTTTTATACCCCGGTAGGTTTACGACGGTGTGGAGGAGCATCGTTATTAAGGAAGAGACCTGGGCTGGTAATATCTAGGTTAGGCCTAGGTAGAGTTTGCACAGATAGGGATTGAGTGAGGAGGGTTAACGGGTAGTTAGACTATGAATCAAAACTATTATAGTGGATTCATTCATGGATTGGTATCCCCCAGATTAGGAGCAGTTGCGCCGAACTGGGTTAACAAACAAAGTGTGCAAGTTTATTTTCTGCTTTTACTTTCTTTATTAATTGTTCTATTATCGTTCGTGGAGACAGGTGTTGGAACATCCGTCAACACATCTGTCTACTGTGAGTGCCGGAATTTCAATTGGCATCAGAGCAAGCACCCTGACTATACTTGGGTGAGCTCCAGGGAGTATTTTCTGGCAATATGAAACAGGGAGGAGGATATATTGATAGACCACCTCTTTTGGATGGCACCAAGTATGATTACTGGAAGTCGCGTATGGTGACTTTTCTAAAATCTATGGATAGCCAAACTTCGAAAACAGTTATCAAAGGTTGGCAACACCCTGTTGTGAAGGGCACAACTAAATTGAAGCCAAAAGAGATATGGTCTAAGAAAGAAGATGAACTTTCTCTTGGAAACTCCAAAGCATTGAATGCACTATTTAATGGTGTGGACAAGAATATGTTCAGACTTATCAAACAATGCACTGTGGCTAAAGATGCTTGGGAAATCCTCAAGATTACTCATGAAGGCACCTCTAAGGTTAAAATGTCAAGATTACAACTGCTTACAACAAAATTTGAGAATCTTCAAATGAGAGAAGATGAGAGTGTTCATGACTTTCACATGAATATAATTGATTATGCTAATCAATTTGATTTCCTTGGTGAGAAGATTCCTGAAGAGAAGCTGGTAAGAAAAATTCTTAGGTCTCTCCCTAAGAATTTGACATGAAGGTCACAGCCATTGAAGAGGCTCAAGACATATCTAGTTTGAAAATTGAGGAATTGGTGGGTTCTTTGCAAACCTTTGAGCTTAGCATGAATGAAAGATATGAAAAGAAAAACAAAAGAATTGATTCTGTCTCAAACCCTAATGATGATGATGGAGTGCTAGGTGAGCTGGATACCAAGGAGAGCATCTCAGAGGCTCTTGTCCTTATTGAAAGCCTACTTAAAAAGGTGCTAAGAAGGATGGATGTACAACCCAGGACAAATGTGGAGCACACCTGTCTCGACATCAGTAAAAATTGCAGCACTCAAAGGAAATCAAGAGCTGATGAAAGACCAAACAAAGGCAAAGGATCTCAATTTGAAGAACATGATGATGAGACAGCAAAACAAGTGATGGCTTTTACAGGAAAGTGGTATTGTGATGAAGAAGTGTCTTACAAGGAGCTGTGCAGAAGTAATGAAAGTCAAAAGAACCTCATACTGGAGTTACAAGCTGAAAGAAATGATCATTTAACCCAAATTTTAAATCTCAAGAATGAGGTAACTCTATTAAACTCAAAACTTGAAAATATTGGTAAACAAGTAAGGATGTTGAACTCTGGAACTGATTTACTAGAGGAAATCTTAGAAGTTGGGCAAATGCCTGGAAACACTAAGGGCATTGGCTTTAATTACACATTCTTGAATAAGCAACAACAACCAGCCACTGCTAGAAAGTTTGTTCCAGCCATAAATGAGCATGATCCTACTATGACAAGACAGATGTTGCAACATCCTGTTCAACCTCAGAAAACAAAGGCCAATAAGAAGCGTTCTTGAGTGTGTCATCACTGTGGAATGAGTGGTCACATAAGGCCATACTGTTACAAATTGTATGGATATCCTCAGGCTCATGTTCAACCAAAAGTTAGTAGTAAGACTGCTCAAGGTATGAAAGAATGGAAATCCAAAGAGGACTCCTCTGCTCTAATCGCCAAAGCAACTCACATTACTATTGTTCCAGCAACTACCGCAAAGAAGAATGAAACTAAAACTTCTACGGTGAAGAAAGGAACATATATCCCTGTAAGCGACTCGGCCTCTGCTTCAAGTAATGTCAATATTTATCAAAAAGGGTTTGTAGCTTTGAATATTGAAACCTCAAGAGAATTTGTTACTGAAGCCATGTCACCATTAAAGCCTAAATCTGATGAAACTCTTGGACAACCTAGTTTGAATGCAGCTGTTGAATGTGCCAATATGTCACCTACCAAGGATGTTGATACTGCGATTGACACACTCAAAGAAACTCTACAAGAGTCGAACGGTGTGCCAGTTGTCCCAACATATGTGGCCTTGCCCTGGGAAACATCTAATTTCTTGTTACTATTTTGATTCTGGGACTTTAATACTCCTATGCTGCAGTTTGGTTTGTCAAAATTGTGGCTAAAAAGGGGGAGTAAAACGGTATTGCAGGTGTTAAGGGGGAGTGATACTCTCTCAACTGAGAATTTATTTTTCTAAGTTGATTACTCTGGGAAAATTCGTTTCTCAGTATGCATAACTCCAGGGGGAGTGATAGGCTAGGTATCACTATCTAGCTAACTACAGGTGTGGGCTCCAACTTGAGCTTGTATTTATCTTGAAGACTGAAGGCTCTTGAAGACTGAAGGCCAGATGTGGTGACAACTGTAGTCACATCTGATGGCGCTTGTGCTCTCAGCACTTGCTCATTGACTGAGAATTTATTTTTCTCAGGATGTCAGGAATCTATGTTAGGTGAGGCTAGTAGTGTCTATGTCCGCTACCTCTGATCTCTTGTTCGTTACTTCAAGTAACTTTACAAAGTGGTTTTCCTTCCCTATCAAGTGACTTCGTCAAAGTTGAAGGAATTTGCTGAAGTTTTCTCTCCAGAAGATGTCAAGGTTGTTTTAGCCAAAATTTTCCAAAGGGGGAGATTGTTGGGGTTTTTATATGTTGGCTTTATTTTGCAAAAACAAGATGCTAGTCTAAAGGTGATGACAGATGTGGTAACATTTGTTAGCAACACTGCCAGCTGTCGCCAGCTGGATTTGAAACCCTAATATGCGCCACATAAGCGCGTCGTTTCTTTGAACCCTAATATTTCTTTTGTTTCAGGTTTAGATTGCACGCCAAAACAAAAGGAAATCAGCCAGCTTGCTGACGAATTAATAGAAAGATTTAATTTTAAAATATGTGACAATATATTTTAAAAACAAATCTTTTGGTTCAAGAAATATTTTTGTGCGAAATCTTTCGCTTACTCCAGCTGTACTTTGAAGATTGCTGGAGAAAATATAAAACATATATTTCAAATATATCTTTGTGCTTCAAGAAGATTATTATTAAAAAATATATTTATGAAAGGAATATTTGGTGCAAATATATTTGACTTGGAGCTGAAGTATTGTTGAAGCCCTAATGATTCAAGAAGCCCATCAACTCAGGGCTATAAATATGTGAAGACAAAACCTAGTTTAGGTGGGAGTCTAGCCGTAGTTTATTATTTAGGGTTTAGTGTTTAGGTGTTCAGTGTGTTCACTTTGTGAGCCTTTCTTGCATCACATTGATGCATGCTAAGGACATTATTTTATTGAGTTGTATGTTACCTTCTCCGAAGCTTTGAAGCAAGGAGTTTGGTTTGTTTGAAGCACTTGAAGCCTTTAGGTAAAAGTGCATAGAGTGTCTAGGAGTGTGTCTCCAACAAAGTGTCTTAGAATTGTGTTTTATATCCCGGTAGGTTTACGACGGTGTGGAGGAGCATCGTTATTAAGGAAGTGACCTGGGCTGGTAATATCTAGGTTAGGCCTAGGTAGAGTTTGTACAGATATGGATTGAATGAGGAGGGTTAACGGGTAGTTAGACTCTGAATCAATACTATTATAGTGGATTCATTCCTGGATTGGTATCCCCCAAATTAGGAGCAGTTGCGTCCGAACAGGGTTAATAAACAAAGTGTGCAAGTTTATTTTCTGCTTTTACTTTCTTTATTAATTGTTCTGTTATCGTTCGTGGAGACAGATGTTGGAACATCCGTCAACACATCTGTCTACTGTGAGTGTCGGAATTTCAATTGGCATCAGAGCAGGCACCCTGACTATACTTGGGTGAGCTCCAGGGAGTATTTTCTGGCAATATGGAACAGGGAGGAGGATATATTGACAGACCACCACTTTTGGATGGCACCATCTATGATTACTTGAAGTCGCGTATGGTGACTTTTCTAAAATCTATGGATAGCCAAACTTGGAAAGCATAAGCCAAAAGAGATCTGGTCTAAGAAAGAAGATGAACTTTCTCATGGAAACTCCAAAGCATTGAATGCACTATTTAATGGTGTGCACAAGAATATGTTCAGACTTATCAAACAATGCACTGTGGCTAAAGATGCTTTGGAAATCCTCAAGACTACTCATGAAGGCACCTCCAAGGTTAAAATGTCAAGGTTACAACTGCTTACAACAAAATTTGAGAATCTTCAAATGAGAGAAGATGAGAGTGTTCATGACTTTCACATGAATATAATTGATTATGCTAATCAATTTGATTTCCTTAGTGAGAAGATTCCTGAAGAGAAGCTGGTAAGAAAAATTCTTAGGTCTCTCCCTAAGAAATTTGACATGAAGGTCACAGCTATTGAAGAGGCTCAAGATATCTAATTTGAAAATTGAGGAATTGGTGGGTTCTTTGCAAACCTTTGAGCTTAGCATGAATGAAAGATATGAAAAGAAAAACAAAAGCATTGATTTTGTGGCAAACCCTAATGATGATGATGGAGTGCTAGGTGAGCTGGATACCAAGGACAGCATCTCAGAGGCTCTTGTCCTTATTGAAAGGCTATTTAAAAAGGTGCTAAGAAGGATGGATGTACAACCCAGGACAAATGTGGAGCACACCTGTCTCGACATCAGTAAATAATTGCAGCACTCAAAGGAAATCAAGAGCTGATGAAAGACCAAACAAACGCAAAGGATCTTAATTTCAAGAACATGATGATGAGACAACAAAACAAGTGATGGCTTTTACAGGAAAGTGGTATTGTGATGAAGAAGTGTCTTACAAGGAGCTGTGCAGAAGTAATGAAAGTCAAAAGAACCTCATATTGGAGTTACAAGCTGAAAGAAATGATCATTTAACCCAGGTTTTAAGTCTCAAGAATGAGGTAACTCTATTAAACTCAAAACTTGAAAATATGGGTAAACAAGTAAGGATGTTGAACTCCGTAACTGATTTACTAGAGGAAATCTTAGAAGTTGGGAAAAAACCTGGAAACACTAAGGGCATTGGCTTTAATTACACATTCTTGAATAAGCAACAGCCAGCCACTGCTAGAAAGTTTGTTCCAGCCATAAATGAGCATGATCCTACTATGACAATACAGATGTTGCAACATCCTGTTCAACCTCAGAAAACAAATGCCAATAAGAAGCATTCTTGGGTGTGTCATCACTGTGGAATGAGTGGTCACATAAGGCCATACTGTTACAAATTGTATGGATATCCTCAGGCTCATGTTCAACCAAAACTTAGTAGTAAGACTGCTAAAGGTATGAAAGAATGGAAATCCAAAGACGACTCCTCTGCTCTAATCGCCAAAGCAACTCACATTACTATTGTTCCAGCAACTGCCGCAAAGAAGAATGAAACTAAAACTTCTACGGTGAAGAAAGGAACATATATCCCTGTAAGCGACTCTACCTCTGCTTCAAGTAATGTCAATACTTATCAAAAAGGGTTTGTAGATTCGAATATTGAAACCTCAAGTGAATTTGTTACTGAAGCCATGTCACCATTAAAGCCTAAATCTGATGAAACTCTAGGACAACCTAGTTTGAATGCAGCAGTTGAATGTGCCAATATATCACCTACCAAGGATGTTGATACTGCGATTGACACACTCAAAGAAACTCTACAAGAGTCGAATGTTGTGCCAGATTTCCCAACATATGTGGCCTTGCCCTGGGAAACATCTAATTTCTTGTTACTATTTTGATTATGGGCCTTTAATACTCCTATGCTGCAGTTTGGTTTGTCAAAATTGTGGCTAAAAAGGGGGAGTAAAACGGTAATGCAGGTGTTACGGTAATGCAGGTGTTAAGGGGGAGTGATACTCTCTCAACTGAGAATTTATTTTTCTCAGCTGATTCCTCTGGGAAAATTCGTTTCTCAGTATGCATAACTCCAGAGGGAGTGATAGGCTAGGTATCACTATCTAGCTAACTACAGGTGTGGGCTCAAACTTGAGATTGTATTTATCTTGAAGATTGAAGGCTCTTGAAGACTGAAGGCCAGATGTGGTGACAACTGTAGTCACATCTGATGGCGCTTGTGCTCTCTGCACTTGCTCATTGACTGAGAATTTATTTTTCTCAGGATGTCAAGAATCTATGTTAGGTGAGGCTAGTAGTGTCTATGTTCGCTACCTCTGATCACTTGTTGGTTACTTCAAGTAACTTTACAAAGTGGTTTTCCTTCTCTATCAAGTGACTTCGTCAAAGTTGAAGGAATTTGCTGAAGTTTTCTCTCCAGAAGATGCCAAGGTTGTTTTAGCCAAAATTTGCCAAAGGGAGAGATTGTTGGGGTTTTTAGATGTTGGCTTCATTTTGCAAAAACAAGATGCTAGTCTAAAGGTGATGATAGATGTGGTCACATTTGTCAGCAACACTGCCAGCTGTCGCCAGCTGGATTTGAAACCCTAATATGCGCCACATAAGCGCGCCGTTTCTTTGAACCCTAATATTTCTTTTGTTTCAGGTTTAGATTGCACGCCAAGACAAAAGGAAATCAGCCAGCTTGCTGACGAATTAATAGAAAGATTTAATTTTAAAATATGTGACAATATATTTTAAAAACAAATCTTTTGGTTCAAGAAATATTTTTGTGCGAAATCTGTCGCTTACTCCAGCTGTAATTTGAAGATTGCTGGAGAAAATATAAAAGATATATTTCAAATATATCTTTGTGCTTCAAGAAGATTATTATTAAAAAATATATTTATGAAAGGAATATTTGGTGCAAATATATTTGACTTGGAGCTGAAGTATTGTTGAAGCCCTAATGATTCAAGAAGCCCATCAACTCAGGGCTATAAATATGTGAAGACAAAACCTAGTTTAGGTGGGAGTCTAGCCGTAGTTTATTATTTAGGGTTTAGTGTTTAGGTGTTCAGTGTGTTCAGTTTGTGAGCCTTTCTTGCATCACATTGATGCATGCTAAGGACAGTATTTGATTGAGTTGTATGTTACCTTCTCCGAAGCTTTGAAGCAAGGAGTTTGGTTTGTTTGAAGCACTTGAAGCCTTTAGGTAAAAGTGCATAGAGTGTCTAGGAGTGTGTCTCCAACAAAGTGTCTTAGAATTGTGTTTTATACCCCGGTAGGTTTACGACGGTGTGGAGGATCATCGTTATTAAGGAAGTGACCTGGGCTGGTCATATCTAGGTTAGGCCTAGGTAGAGTTTGCACATATAGGGATTGAGTGAGGAGGGTTAACGGGTAGTTAGACTCTGAATCAATACTATTATAGTGGATTCGTTCCTGGATTGGTATCCCCCAGATTGGGAGCAGTTGCGTCCGAACTGGGTTAACAAACAAAGTGTGGAAGTTTATTTTCTGCTTTTACTTGCTTTATTAATTGTTCTGTTATCTTTCGTGGCGACAGGTGTTGGAACATCCGTCAACACATCTGTCTTCTGTGAGTGCCGGAATTTCAGTATTTGTAAGGGTTGAAATCAGTGTTTTAAAAACTGGACCGACCGGTCGAACCGATCAGACCGTGAACTGAAGTTTGGCCGGTCTGGTTCATTAGTTGCGCTGTTGCAATCAGGCCGCTCGAAATCGGGAAAACAGGCGGTTTGATTTGTATATTTTTTTTTTAAATCCCTAAAACGACATCGTTTTGATTTTTTTTTTTTTAAAAAGAATCAGAAAATTGGAAAATAAAAAATAGAAACAGGGTGCGACTAATGCGAACAAAAAATTAGAAACAGTGTGCGAACCCTAGTATAACAGAAACGACGTTTTCAATCTTCATCATTTTGGGTTTGTATTTTGTACTATTTTATTATGTGTGATGACAATGTTTTGGTTTTGAATTTAACGAATGAACTTGGTGGAAAATATGATTTATGACATTTTCAAATTTTCACAATTTTTAGGTGTTGAGATTTTTTTTAGAGTCTGATTCATCAGGTTTAATAACTATAGTGTATTTTTATAGTGACCGGTTCATTCTACCGGTTTATCAGATTTGATCCGGTTTAGTCATACGATTCGACCAGTGACACAGAGGTTCGACCAATGAACCAGTGAACCAAGACCTTACCGGTTCGATGTTCGGTCCGATTTTTAAAACATTGGTTGAAATATCCCCTCTCCCTCCTTATTAATATAATATGTTGCTTATAAAAAATTGATGAAATGAATTTTATTTATTTAAATATTGTTATTAATAATTGTATTTGTAATAGATATACATTAGTTAAAATTCAATAAATAGATATTTATTAGTTAAAAAATATTAATAAATAATACAGCGAAAGCAACAAATATAATTGAGACAATTAATTAAATTGTGAGGATAAAATAATAATTATATAAGGATGACAATGCTAAACCATATGATTTTGAGACATCGATTAAATATATTAATAAAAAAAAATTTATTTTAAAACTTATACATTAAATATTTTAAAAATGTAAATTATTATTTTATAAATATTAATTTTATATTTTTTTTATGTGAACCGAATAGCACCGTTTAGTATCATGACTCATGATACAAAACAGTCAATTAATTATATATATGTAAAGGGCGTTATGTTGTACTTTGTGTCCGAAAAACATCTTATGTCTTTTTGTACACATTTGTGTTATTTGTTACACTTATTATTTAATTTTATAACATTAACGATTAACTATACATGATTATTCCTTAACCTTGTGTGTGTAAGCACCGAATCTGTGTATATTACATTGGGGGCTCAAGCCCCCACAAGAAAATAGAAAAAATTCATAGTAATACTATTATATATGTTTCATTCTACAAAAAAAGTATATATTCCCCATAAAATTAATTAGACCACTATACTTGCACTTATATATTTACCTTAAGTTCATCTTTTTATATATATTTACACTTAGTATATTTACTTCAATTTCTACTTCTTAATTTATTTTACGTAGGTCCTCTTATCCTCCAATTAAATCTACCACACAATATATCTCCCTATAACTTTACTTTCATTATTAATTCTAACGTAGCCACTCCTAACATGAGAGCAATACAAACCTTTTTTTTTTACCTCTTCTTTTTGTTGTTACTCTCCCTTTAATATTTAAAATGCAAATTTTTTACTTCAACATCAACTAATTTTTTTAATTAATGCATTTTCTCTCAACAATTATAAATTTATAGAAATGATATTTGAACTCGTGTTTATAGAGAAAATTTGGATAGAAGAAAAATTACTTTGTGTATCTAACAAGTTCTCCGATGACGATTAATTTCTACTATACAGTAATAGAAATTTCGTATTTTTAACATGGTAACAAAAAAATTAACATACCAAAATATTTGATTAGGTTGTAATTGTTGAGTCTTTGGTGTTGGCTGCATTTTTGGTAAAATAAACCTTGTAGCAGGATGTGTGATAAGATGCCTCAACATCGTATTACGCCTATTGAAAGTGTACGCGCGCACGTTTTATTTATGGAATGTTGGTTTCTCTCTCATGGATCTTGCATGGCGCCTTTTAATCAGGCTAATTATGAGAATCATCATTCAATGCTTCAGATCCTTGTCAAGAATAGTTTTATGAAGAATCTCCTTGAAGTATATTTTTGGAGAGAATCTCTTTTAATTAATTTTGGGTCAAACAAATCAAGCCCATGTTTAATTCTGAATCAAGGACAATTTGCCTGGAGTATTTAAAGAAGGAGCTAAACCTAATTCAGTTGTTGTTCACGCCGTTATTGTGATTGTGTCTAGAATACTAGGTTTTGCGTGTGTGTTATTTTGTGAGCCTTTCTTGTGTCTCATTGATGCAAGCTTAGGACTTTGTGTTTGAGTTGTAATCTCTATGATCCTCTCCTAAGCTTTGAAGTACAGAGTTGGGACCTTGTGTGTTTTTAACACTCTAAGCCTTTAGGTACGAGTGTGTAGTTTTTAGGAGTGTGTGTCTCCAAAACTTATTTGTATTTGTGTTGTTAAAATCCTTGCTGTCTGTAAGGTTGTAAGGGAGTGAGATGGGATCTCAGACTTAGGAGTTCTTAGATTGAAGAGTCATTGGTAGTTGCTAGGTTATAAGTTGTGAACGTGGCGTTGGCTGAGAACTTGCAACTAGGACTATTATAGTGATATTCCTTCCTGGATTGGTATCCCCTAGATTAGGTAGCGTTGTGCTCCGAACTGGGTGACCAAATATCCCGTGTTCTTTATTTGTTTTGTTTATCTGCTTTCCATTATATCACTACAAAAGTGTTAAGGTGCTTAGAACATTGTATCGCACATCGTGTTTAGCGTGCCAGGATTTTCAATTGGCATCAGAGCAGGCACCCTGCCTGTCTCTAGGGTGAGATCCAGGACCTAAAATCTCTGGCATCATGGAAAAAGATGGAGGATACATGAATAGACCACATTTGCTCAATGGATCCAACAACTATGATCATTGGAAATATAAAATGACTGCTTTCCTAAGATCTATTGATAGCAAAGTTTGGAAGGCTGTTTTGACTGGATGGGATCATCCCACTGTTGCTAGCAAGGAGGGTACCTCAACGGGGGTGAAAAAACCAGAAGTTGAATGGATTACAGATGAGGAAGCTGCAGCTCTTTACACCAACAAGGCTATCTATGCCCTGTTTAATGGAGTGGACAGAAATGTCTTCAAACTCATTAAAAACTGTGTGTCAGCCAAAGAAGCATGGGAAATTTTGAAGACATGTTATGAAGGCACTACAAAAGTGAAACAATCAAAGATTCAACATCTCACATCCAGGTTTGAAGCATTGAGAATGAAGGATGAGGAGAGCATCCAAGAATTTCATATGAGTCTCTTAGACATTGCTAACTCCTTTGAAGCTTTGGGAAAGAAGGTGCCTGATGAGAAACTGTCAAGAAAACTTCTCAGATCCCTTCCCAAAAGATTTGACATGAAGGTAACAGCAATTGAGGAAGCGCATGACATCTCTAAAATGAAGATGGATGAGTTGGTTGGATCTCTCCAAACTTTTGAAACTGTCTTAGACGAACGTGGTGACAAAAAGAACAAGAGCATTGCTTTTGTTTCAAATATTGATGAGGGTAATGCTCAAAATGAAGATAAAGAGGAAGAAAGCATAGCAGATGTTATTGCCATGATTGAGAGACAATTCAACAAAGTGCTGAAAAGAGTTGATCGCAGGAATCGACAGAATGGGCAAAGCATCAGATTCGACATCAACAAACAGTCAAATAGTTTAAAGAAATCTAAACCTGAAGAGAAGAACAGTCAAAGCAAGGGTGTTCAATGTCTTGAGTGTGAAGGATATGGACACATAAGATCATAATGTGGTACCTACCAGAAAAGACAGAAAAAGGGCCTAACTGTTTCTTGGTCAGATGAAGACTCTGAGGAGGAGAATGAGTTAGCTAAACATGTGACTGCCTTAACTGGAACCTGCATCTCAGATAGTGATACTGATGAAGATGGTGATGTGTCTTATGAGGAACTTGCTAGCACCTACAAAGAGCTACTCACTAGATATGAAGAGATGTGCAAAATTCTTGAGAAGCAGAAGAAGACTATTAACAGGCTTCAGACTGAAATGAACATTTAAGTTGAGAAGACCTCAGAAGCTCAGGAGGAAGTTGTCCAACTCAATGCTCACATGGATGACTTAAAGAAACGTGTGAGCCAGCTGAACTCAGGGACAAACATACTTGAGGAGATCCTAGAGAATCTACCAAGTGGGAAGGCTAAGTCAGTTGGATACAACTACTCAAATTTGAATCAATATCAACAGAATCTTAAAACAAAGTTCAAATCTGCAGAAGATGTATTTGACCCTTGCACTGGACAGACGATGTTGAAGCATCATACTCAACATTCTAAAGCCTACCCAGTTCCCAAATTTGCTCTTGATTCTAAACCTCGTGGTCATCAAAAGCCTAAGATTTATAGGGTATATCGTAGATGGGTATGTCATCACTGTGGTAAACGGGGACACATTAGACCTTTTTGCTACAGACTTCATGGGTATCCTGTTCCACAACCTAAACCAAATGAAGGAAATGAAGATGTAAAGGAAGATGTAACTATCAAGAAGGAGTGGAAGCCCAAGGCAGAAAATGTTGGGCTAATTGCTCAAACATCTCTGAGAGCCTCCTCAAGGGAAGATTTGTACTTTGATAGTGGATGCTCCAGACATATGACTGGTGTAGAAAAATATCTCATGAACATGAAACCTTACAAGTCCAGTTTTGTAACTTTTGGAGATGGTGCAAAAGGAGAAATATTAGGAATTGGAGATCTTGTCAATCATGGATTGCCCAACTTGGAGAATGTACTTTTGGTTAAAGGACTCACAGCTAATCTAATTAGCATAAGCCAATTGTGTGACCAAGGCATGAAAGTCAACTTTACCAAGTCTGAATGTCTTGTCAATGATGAAGAAGGCCAGTTGCTGATGAAGGGAACCAGATCTAAAGACAATTGTTACTTGTGGATGTCTCAGGAAGAAGCTCATACTACCACTTGTCTTAGCTCAGCAGAAGATGAAGTGAAACTATGGCACCAAAGTTTAGGTCACCTCAATCTGAAGAGGGATGAAGAAAGTAATAGCATCTGAAGCTATTAGGGGATTACCTAGACTGAAGATTATTGAAGGTAATAAATGTGGTGAGTGCCAGATTGGTAAGCAAGTCAGAATGTCGCATTCAATGCTGGAGCATCAGACAACTTCCAAGGTTCTTGAGTTACTTCATATGGACCTAATGGGACCTATGCAGGTTGAAAGCTTGGGAGGCAAAAGATATGCCTTTATGATGGTGGATGACTACTCCAGATACACTTGGGTAAACTTTATTAGAGAAAAGTCAGATGCTTTTGATGCCTTCAAGGAACTGTGCCTTCAGATTCAGAGGGAAAATGGAAGTAATGTGGTAAGAATAAGAACAGACCATGGAAAGGAATTTGAGAACTCCAGGTTCAATGATTTCTGCTCTACTGAAGGAATTAAGCATGAATACTCATCTCCTATTACTCCACAGCAGAATGGTATAGTTGAAAGGAAAAATAGAACTATCCAAGAGTCAGCTAGAGTCATGCTTCATGCCAAAAATGTTCCCTATTACTTTTGGGCTGAAGCCATGAACACTGCCTGTTACATCCATAACAGAGTCACTCTAAGAAAAGGTACTTCTTCTACTCTATATGAGCTATGGAAAGACAGAAAGCCAACTATTAAACACTTCCATGTATTTGGAAGCAAATGCTACATTCTAGCTGACAGAGAGCTAAGAAGGAAACTTGATCCTAAAAGTCATGAGGGAATTTTTCTTGGATATTCTCCAAACAGTAGAGCTTACAGGGTCTACAACTCCAAGACTCAAGTCATGATGGAATCTGTAAATGTTGTTGTTCAAGACTCTCCTTTAAAAGAGAATGATATTACAGATCAAGGTACTCTTGTTGTTGACAATGTTGAACAAGATGTTGAAGCATCAGAACATCTTTGTGATAACAAATCTGATGAAGAGATTCTTGAAGAGGAAAGTGAAGCAAGTGCAGAAACTAAGTCCAAAAGAAAGGCCCCTCAGTACGTGTCCAGAAAAATCATCCCAAAGATCTGATCATTGGTAATCCTGAACAAGGGATAACCACTAGAAGAACAAATGATGTGATTTCAAACTCCTGTTTTGTGTCATTGTTTGAACCAAAGAATGTCAAAGAAGCTTTAACTGATGAAGCCTGGATAGAGGCAATGCAAGAAGAATTGAATCAGTTCAAGAGGAGTGAAGTGTGGGACTTGGTTCCAAGACCAGAAAATGTGAATGTTATTGGAACAAAATGGTTCTATAAGAACAAGTCAGATGAAAATGGTACCATTACCAGAAATAAAGCAAGACTTGTGCCACAAGGATATACCCAGATAGAAGGGCTTGACTTTGAAGAAACTTTTGCTCCTGTGGCAAAACTAGAATCTATCAGACTTCTGTTAGGTGTGGCATGCATTCTCAAGTTCAAACTTTACCAGATGGATGTAAAAAGTGCTTTTCTCAATGGATACCTACAGGAAGAAGTGTATGTTGAGCAACCTAAAGGACTTGTAGATCCTGAACATCCTATCCATGTCTACAAACTGAAGAAAGTCCTATATGGTTTGAAGCAGGCTCCCAGGGCATGATATGAAAGGTTGACTCAGTTCTTGGAAAACCAAGGGTACAGGAAGGGAGGATCAGACAAAACCCTATGTGTAAAACAAGAAGAAGGAAAGTTCATCATAGCTCAAATCTATGTTGATGTCATAATGTTTGGTGGAATGTCGAATACGATTGTCCAACATTTTTTCAAGCAAATGCAGTCAGAATTTGAAATGAGCCTTGTTGGAGAATTGACTTACTTTCTTGGACTTTAGATTAAACAAATGGATGATACCATCTTCATATCTCAAAGCAAGTATACAAGAAACATAGTCAAGAAGTTTGGAATGGAAAGTGCTACATCCAAGAGAACACCAGCACCCACTCACTTGAAACTCACTAAAGATGAGAAGGGAATAAGTGTTGACCAAAGCCTCTATAGAAGTATGATTGGAAGCTTGCTATACTTGACTGCAAGTAGACCTGACATCACTTATGCTGTTGGAGTATGTGCCAGATATCAAGTTGATCCTAAGGTAAGTCACTTGACTCAAGTCAAGAGGATTTTGAAGTATGTGAATGGAACCAGCGACTATGGAATAATGTACTCTCATTGTGAAGACTCTGCTCTATATGGATATTGTGATGCTGATTGGGCTGGAAGTGCAGATGATAGAAAAAGCACTTCAGGAGGATGTTTCTTTCTAGGGAATAACTTAATTTCCTGGTTCAGCAAGAAGCAAAATTGTGTGGCTTTATCTACGGTTGAAGCTGAGTACATAGCTGCTAGGAGTAGCTACTCACAACTTGTTTGGATGAAACAAATGTTGAAGGAATACGATGTTGAACAAGATGTTCTAACATTGTACTGTGACAACATGAGCGCCATAAATATCTCAAAAAATCCAGTTCAACATAGCAAGACCAAACACATTGACATTCGTCACCACTTCATAAGAGATCTTGTTGAGAATAAAATTGTGACTTTGGAACATGTTGGTACAAAAGAGCAAGTGGCAGATATTTTCACTAAGGCACTTGATGTTATTCAATTTGAGAAGTTAAGGGGCAAGTTAGGAATTTGCCTCCATGAAGAATTGTAGCAGTTACCGTTTGAGGTAGTGGCGCGTGCAGCAGTTATTTTTAATGCTCCTCATCAAGTGTTGCACGTTGATCAAGGCAATCATGGTATCAACCACCATACAAACACGCCACTATCAAGGGTTGGTTATTTCTATTTCAAATCTTTTCCAAATATTTCTTCCCTAAATTACATCACTCATTCCTATAACTTCTCAACTTCCTTCTCAAACCTCTCCATCAAACCCACGAACCCTTCTCTCTGTCAATCCTATTTTCTCAAAAACACAATTGTCACTATGTCTCAATCTTCCAACCACACCTCACCTACAACCGCCTCTCCCAACCATTCCTCATCGTCGAAAGACACTCCCTCCATTGCTCAATCCTCTGACATCATCACCAACGTCGTTCCCATCTCAATGATCCACCCATCGTTTGCCTCTGCTCTCAACCCTAAACCACGCAAACCATCATCCTCAACCAAACCAAAATCCACAAAGAAACCCAAAGCTACCGCCAATAAGAAACCCAAAACCCAAAAATCCAAATCCAGATACTCATCTAACTTCAACATGCAAGAATTCCTTCTTGCAAATCAGGGTTCTGGTAGTGTCAATGTCGCATCCGATGCTGCAACAATGTCTCCATACGTCCAAATCGAAGAAAATCCTATCAAAATCCCTAATTTTGAAAAAGGGGAAACTACTTTGGAATCTGAAGACACAAAATCAATTGTTCCTGACTCCCCTGAGAATGATGGAATTGATGAAGATGAGATCAACGCCAAGATTGCTGGAGATGCTCTAGAATCTTTGGCAAAAGTTGTTCCTTAGGTCAATGTTGCGTCGGATGCTTCAACATCCTTGGCTCAAGGTCAGCATATACCTGATGTGGAAGAAGATGCTGTAACATCTGAGAATGATGTTGATCGTGTGATGGAAGATACACATGTTGAGCATGAGAAAAATGCCTCTGAGAATGTTGGCAATGAAGAAGATGTGGTGGTTCTAAAATTTGTCAGTGTCTCTCAAGCTGGAAAATCAGGTGTTGGTAGAAGACTCAGAGAAAGAAAAGGGAAAGAGACTGAGGTTGCAGCTGAAGCAACAAAGTCTGTAAAGAAAACGAAGGTTGCATCTGAGGCAATCAAATCTCCAAAGAAGAAGGTTGTTGGACCTAGCAGAAAATCTAGCAAGGTTGAGATTCCTGCTCAACACAAGAAGCAATCTTCCAAGAGAAAGACCATAAGTCTGAGTGACTCAGACTATGATGTTGAAGAAGATGTTCCAAACATCACTCCTTCACCTAAGAAAAGAGTTCAGAAGAAGAAGAAAACTGCTGCTGCTGTGTCTGATGAAGATGCTGAAGAAGATGCTCCAAGCATCACAGCATCTAAAAGAAGAGTTGGTGGGAGATTTATACCACCCAATGTTCCTGATGTACCAATAGATGGTGTGTCATTCCACTTTATTGATAGTGCTGCAAAGTGGAAATATGTGTATGCCAGAAGACTTGGGCTGGAGAGAGAACTGACTACAGAAACCTTGGCATGGAAAGAAGTAACTGACCTATTGGAACAAGCTGGGCTGATGAAGACAGTTAGTGGATTGGGCAACTGCTATGCCAAGTTGGTCAAGGAGTTTATTGTTAACATTGTTGAGGATTGTGACAACTCACTCAGCAAAGAATATCAGAAAGTTTTTGTAAGAAACAAGTGTGTGGAGTTTTCTCCAATTGTCATCAACAGGTTTCTTGGAAGGCAAGAAGATGGGTACTCTGCAATAGACATCACCAACAATGAAGTCTGTAAAACTATCACTGCTAATCAGGTCAAAGTGTGGCCTTCTAAAGGTAAGGTTCCTTCTTGCATGCTTTCTGTTAAGTATGCTGTGCTGAATCGGATAGGCACAGTTAATTGGGTTCCTACTACCCACTCTTCTCATATAGCTACTGGGTTGGCAAGACTAATTTATTCTGTTGGGACTGGTACTGAAGCTGACTATGGTACCTACATTTTTTAGCAAACCATGGCTCATGGTAAGTCTTGGGCCATCAAGATGCCCATTGCTTTTCCTACTCTTATTTGTGGAATTATCCTAGAGCAACACCCCAATATATTGACTACTGCTGATGAACCCCTCAAGAGAGAGTCTCCTATTTCTCTTGACTTTAAGCTATTTGAGGGAGCCCATGCTGCTGATATAGCAGGGCCCACTAAGAAGAAGTCTGCTCCTAGGCAGGAACCTTCCCCCACCTTGAACAAAAGAGCTATGATCACCTCTTTGGAAGCTACTGTTAGAGCTCTGGATGAGCAAAAGAAAGGGATTGAACAGGTTATCTCTGCCCTGAAACAAGAGGAAGCTGAGGAAGCATGTATAAGTGATGAGGGTGTGGCTACAAATGATGCAGCTATGATGGATGCTGATAGTGCTGCTGATGGAGATGCAGCTGTGAATGATGAAGCCGGTGGTGATACAGAGGAGCTGGAAGTGACTGAGACCAGCAATTCCTTTTAGATGATGTTATAATGTATTGCCCTGTTTTTGGTTTCTTTTGTTTTGCACTTGTTACTTCTATTTCTGTTCTGCTGTTATGGGCATAGACTATGATGTTCTTTTGGTTTGTACTAAGCTCCTGGACCTCTTAACTCTGTACTGATAATTTGTCAAATTTGTGGCAAAAAGGGGGAGTATAAATTTGGTATAATTTGGTATGTTATTTGCTATGATCTCTATCTCTGCTGGTAGTCTGCACTGCTCTGGTTATGATATGTCTGTAGAGTAGCTTGAATGAAGTATGTGTATGGTCCTGTATGCTCTGGTATATGCAGGTGTTTAGAGTGGTGACATGTGGTCTGTAGGGGGAGATGTTGGATATGATGCTCCAACATCCTATGCATATGTGCAGGGGGAGATGTTTTGTGAAATGTTGAAGCATTCTACTCAACATCCTATCAATGTTTATTTTCCTGACCATTTAAGGCTAAGTAGTTTTGTTTTAGCCAAAAATTTGCCAAAGGGGGAGTTTGTTGAGTCTTTGGTGTTGGCTGCATTTTTGGTAAAATAAACCTTGTAGCAGGATGTGTGATAAGATGCCTCAACATCGTATCACGCCTATTGGAAGTGTACGCGCGCACGTTTTATTTATGGAATGTTGGTTTCTCTCTCATGGATCTTGCATGGCGCCTTTTAATCAGGCTAATTATGAGGATCATCATTCAATGCTTCAGATCCTTGTCAAGAATAGTTTTATGAAGAATCTCCTTGAAGTATATTTTTGGATAGAATCTCTTTTAATTAATTTGGGTCAAACAAATCAAGCCCATGTTTAATTCTGAATCAAGGACAATTTGCCTAGAGTATTTAAAGAAGGAGCTAAACCTAATTCAGTTGTTGTTCACGCTGTTATTGTGATTGTGTCTAGAATACTAGGTTTTGCGTGTGTGTTATTTTGTGAGCCTTTCTTGTGTCTCATTGATGCAAGCTTAGGACTTTGTGTTTGAGTTGTAATCTTTGTGATCCTCTCCTAAGCTTTGAAGTACGGAGTTAGGACCTTGTGTGTTTTTAACACTCTAAGCCTTTATGTACGAGTGTGTAGTTTTTAGGAGTGTGTGTCTCCAAAACTTATTTGTATTTGTGTTGTTAAAATCCTTGCTGTCTGTAAGGTTGTAAGGGAGTGAGATGGGATCTCAGACTTAGGAGTTCCTAGGTTGAAGAGTCATTGGTAGTTGCTAGGTTATAAGTTGTGAACGTGGCGTTTGCTGAGAACTTGCAACTAGGACTATTATAGTGATATTCCTTCCAGGATTGGTATCCCCCATATTAGGTAGCGTTGTGCTCCGAACTGGGTTAACAAATATCCCGTGTTCTTTATTTGTTTTGTTTATCTGCTTTCCATTATATCGCGACAAAAGTGTTAAGGTGCTTAGAACATTGTATCCCACATCGTGCTTAGCGTGCCAGGATTTTCAGTAATATTTTTGAGCATCCACCGAAGAAATTTTTTGGATCCGCCAATGAGCATTCCTTATTTGGATAGTTATTACTTGTTAGACCACATTTGATTATGTAAGTTTCATATGAAAATTATAAAATTTTCGATAACTCACACACTTTCCATACATGCCAAAAATAAATGAAATGATAGATGTAAGCTGTAAAATTAGAAATTATTTTATGACATTCATTCATTAAAATGATGAGTAGTGCTAGATAGCACGAAGGATTCTATATGCACGACCAATGCACGATATGCTCAAAACAGCATGCAATTTAATTTGTTATTAGAGTTTTTATAGTTTATTGGTGGTTTTATCATCTGTGTATATATATATGTTAAGGAGACACCATGACATATACAAGCCACTATGATATATCCACAGAAATACTACCGCAATGACAATGCAGCAACTTTGGCTTGTGGTGCTACACATTGTAATGATATTCACCGCTTTATAATTCATGGTGTTGCAAATTTCTTATACAAAAGTTGTCGGATACAAAATTAATCATGGTGACCCAAATGAAAATTAAAATCAATATAAAAAAGCTATTTGAAACACCGATCGTGCCATTTTTTACGACAAAAGGTTGTCGTGCAATTTAGCATTTTCCTAAAATGATACATAGAGAGAAATAGAGAGGTGATATAATAAATGTGATACGTTGAAAAAAAGAGAAAATTAAATGTCAAATGAATGTTAAAAAGTTATAAATAAATATATTAATATGATTTCTCTTAAAAGAAAACAAAACAAAACAAAAAAAATATTATTATGTAATAAATAGTCGATTTTTATGTTGCACTGTTGTTCTGGCACAACGTCCTCTTACTTCGCTTAATGGATTCCCTTTAGTGTGGATTGTCACCGGAGAGGGAGCAGTGGAAGATCCAGCCATTAAATCCCATCACTTTTATTTCATTTATTTTTTTTATTATTTTTTACACACTCTCTCTTTTGATATGTGGCTAAGATCACACTGGAAAGACAATTAAGAGGTCTCCACCGGAGACAATCCACTCTCGTTGCTCTATCTGTCCGCTAAATTATGCATGTCTTGTGGTTGCAACATTGTGCTCTAGCACCTCTTCCTTATTATACTTTGCCGTCATTTGGTCGATCGATGTCTCAAAAATGGCACCATATATATTTTTGTGATTTACCTCGAGGCCAACTGCGATAGTGTTAATTTTGCCCCTTCTTTTCACTATGGTAACTCCAATTTCTTACATTTTTGCATCAATTCACACACATATAAGTTGTATATCATATATTATAAAAGCCATTGAAAATTATATTCATCATTACGACCTTCTCAAAATTTAAATCAAATGTGTTTTCTCTTTTTTATTTATATCACTTTCTTTGTAACAGTGTGTTTGGTATAAATAAAAAAAAAAAAAGAAGAGCACACAGAAAATCACGATTTTCTATTTTAAAATTAAATAGAATCTATACTTTAATAAAAATAAAATAAAACTATAACATTAAATATATAAGTCATTTCACTTATATATTATTTAAATCTATTTTTCTTTAAATGTAAGAGACTTTTACCGCAACTTATATAGCAACAATAAAACACAACCTCACTCCAACAGTTGCAATTATATCATCATTTTGCTTTATCCTTAGTTGACTTGATCTGCATATCGCTGTGACTCTAATAGCCTATATATGATGATGTGTGAACCACACTAAGTGAAGAGAACCCCCCTGGTTTTCACTTTCATTGGTTTCTAAGAGCTTAACATTCCCATTTAGGATCAACAATAAAGCATAGCCTTTAATAAAGGTTTTAGTGGTTTGGTTTGAAAACATTTGGATGGAGTTGTGGTCCACGACACTTTGACACACCCTGCAGATTGAACAGTTGAACAGTTTTGCTAACACACTCATTTTTCCACCACATGGGATGGACAAAGAGTCAAAGGAATTGACAAAATAGACACAATATGTGTGAGATGAGATATAGTCAAATATATATAGTGAGGTATCAATCCTCCAAAAATGATATGATTTGTTGCCACTATTCATTTAGGGTGTGTTTGGAGTGAGTATCAATCCTCAAAAAATGATATGATTTGTTGCCACTATTCATTTAGGGTGTGTTTGGATTGATTGAATATAATAAAATGAATCGGAGCGGAATATAATAGAGTGGAATTAGATGGAGCGGAATGGAATAAATATTATATTCCATTATTTGGATATTTCAAAAAGAATAGTAACAAAATTAGGGGTGTTCGCGGTGCGGTTAGGTTCGGTTTTGAGCCAAAAAGTCATCCTAACCGCGAGATAAAATTGAATGTGGTTCGGTTTGGTTCGGTTGGTTTTCAAAAAGTCATCCAAACCAAACCAAACCAATGCGGTTAGGATCGGTTCGGTGGTTGCGGTTTGTACAATAATTAAAATATACTGAAATTAAATTAAACAAAATACAAAAAATGACCGCGGTTTACATGCATGCTCTTACTTTTTTTGGAACAACAAAAATATTCATTAAAATCGGGGAACACCCAAACTCAAACCAATCAACTCGGATTTTTCCCGTTAAAGCGAGTACGATTTGGACGGGTACCCACGAGTCTAAGTTTTATCGTCATGCCTACACATAAGGTAGTAAATAATTGAATAATGAAACTATCAAGATTTGTTGTCTTTGTTTCAATGATATATTTGTCCATTGTTTTTGGGCTATGTTTATTGGCATATAATAGCAAATTATTGTGATTTTAGTGGTATTGGAATATAATATAAACTTAATGCGTTTTTAGCGGTTAACCGCGGTGTTTGCGGTTTTTGCGGTTCGCGGTTTTGCGGTTTACGGTTGAATAAAAATATCATCCAAATACATCCAAACCAAATGCGGTTTTTGCGGTTTTCGGTTTGGATTGGTTCGGTTTGCGGTTTTACTTTTGGATTGGTTCGGATACGATCACCCCTAAACAAAATTGATGTTAAGGGGTGGTATAAGATGACATTCATTCCATTTTATTTCATTCCACTCAATTCCATTATTATTTTTTAAATCCAAACAATAAAACATCATTATATTCTATTTCGCTCTGCTCCATTCTATTATATTTCATTAATCCAAACAAAATGTTAATCAAAATTTTACCAAAAGGTTGTACTAGATTTTATTCTTTTGTTTTCTCCTTTTCCCTTTTATGATCTCAAAATGATGCTTTTATAATTGTGACATTTGTGACAATCAAATTTTCTACGGAATTTTGTTGTTCCCTAGTGTGTGTTTTTTTTACACAACCTAGTATGTTTATTAGGAAGATTATCCTACAATATAGTAAAGGTTCTTAAGGGTTAACCCTAAGGACTTGGTGAAAACCCTACAACCATATGTCATCAATGATGTCATCATGACATCATTTAATCCATATCATCCATTTATTGTTTGCCACATGTACCATCTTGCCACGTCACCTTTTACACCTCAACATCCACATCATCCGCCACGTCACTTCAGCCACATCATCATCAGTCTATAAAATTACAATTTTGTCCCTGTATCTTATATATATTTACATTTACACACCACATTTTTATTATTTCCGTTTTGACCCCTGTACTTTTATAAATTGCATTTTGAATCCTGATTTTTTTAAAAATTTCAAATTTGCTTCTATTTTTAAAAATTACAGTTTTGTCTCAATATTTTTGAAAATTACAATTTTACCCTTAACAAAAACATTAAAACCCTATTTATTTTTTATACTTCCCATTAAATGGAATTTTATGATTGAGTTTAAAAATTTCAAATTTGTTTCTATTTTTAAAAATTACAGTTTTCTCTCAATATTTTTGGAAATTACAATTTTATCCTTAACAAAAACATTAAAACCCTATTTGTTTTTTACACTTCCCATTAAATGGAATTTTATGATTGATTACATTGAAATTAATGTCTAAAAGTTTTAAGAGAAATTTTATAGTGATGTTTATGTTTGGTTAAGTCCATATGGTTGTTTTGCTAGAGACAATATTCCAAATGTCTCTTTAGACTTTATGTTTAGTATTGAATGATTGGATAAAATTCTTTATATTGATATGTTTTTGTCTATTATTTACTAATGCCTGATTTAGGTTCACATCAATAACAATCCAAAGAGAGATGTTCAATTAAAAGAATCTATTAAGAATCTCTTCTACCTCGCAACTTAAAAGAATCTATTAAGTTAAGAGTGTTCAATTACCACTATAACATGGTCAATTTTATGCTGTACAAGTTTACTAACTTAATAAAAATTGATGGGTCTGCATAGAGATTTGTAGTATACTTAACAAAACACTACTACTTCTCTTGAACTAAGAATGTATAATTTTAATCTATAAAGATGTATCGTAAACTTTTCTATAGCATTTAATGACTCTTCTAAATAAATATTTATAACGGGTGATTCAACTCTTAATTAAATATGTTAATGTTTCGAATTTAATTAACTAACTTTTATGTGCTACTTATAAATAGGTTTGTAATTTATGCGCCCCATTTACATAAAGTTTTAAATTTTTTGCGCACTATGTCAAGTATCATATCTCTAATCCTCCCAAGAGACATTTATTGCATAGGAGTGGTCTTGATTGTGGGGGTTGGTTCATCTACTTTGCCTCTTTCTCGATCAAAATCATTTGTTCATTGTTTAATACAAGCATGTATCCTTTTTATGCTATATATTTTTCTTTTTTATGAATTTAGACTTTGTAATCGTAACTTGATGCTATCTCTAAATTATTTAATGCTTGCAACTAAATCACTTCATCCTAATCGAGCATTCAAATAATTGACATTATCAAATATTATTTTTTTGTATGCGCCAACACTACTTTGTGGCGCATGATTAGTTCCAATGTATGTAGTTATCTTTACTTGATTTGGTCCTTGATGTCAACTATTTTGTTTGAAGTCTTAATGAAGTTTTCTTTTTGATCAACTGATAGTTGTCCTTTAGAACCATATTAATTGCACAAAAAAAGGGTAAAATTAAATTTTATACATGTCATGGGTTTTTGAATGCTCAACTATGAAATTCGATATGACTGAACCATCCAATAATAGAGTGGTTCACTTTTGTATTGTATTATCTCATTATCAATGATGATTATATTAAGTATACTCTTAGGCAAAAATTAAATTTTATACATGACACGGGTCTTGAAAAATCCACTATAAAATTTGGTGTGATGCTTCACTTGATTCGCTTTGTTATGACTTTCCACAAAAGCCGTGCAATACTACGGGCCATCGTTAGTTGGATAGAGATTGTATTCATTGATTTAATTTGGTTAATCCCTTTGTATGATTTAGTCTTTGAACTCACATCAAACATTTCTATAATTACCTTATATCATACCGCTAATATAAAGCAACAATCATGATTGACATACATATGTCGTTCCGCCGAGAGTGGTTTATGTGAGAATGCACTTCCTAACAAGGACACCGAGCTAACACTCATAGATTGGTTGGGATATTCGTGGGACTGTTTCTTTCATATTGAAGATGGTTCTCAAAGATCTTGCCAAATATATGGACAATGGCCAGCTATATGCAAAACCCATCGATTGGTGGAAGGGATAACAATTAAATTTGGTGTTACAGAAGCATCTAACAATAAGGTTATTCATTTCAAGATTGCTCCTTTTATTGGCGTTCGCACTACCTTGATTGAACCTACTTCGTCTGGGGGGCACAAAGCTTTCTATCAGTCAGTCCAACACTTTATGTTATGAATTTCATTGTGACTAATTTATATGGCATGTTTTCGTTTGTATTTCAAGTTTGTGATCAGTCATGACTTCTATTGTTGTGTTTGTTTAATATAAATTACATTTTCTGTCCGCTCTTTATATCGTATCCCTAATCTCAAACAACGACCATGATTGACAGCGATCATGATTGGTATTAATATGTCGTTCCGCCGAACCCGTGCATCGCACGGGCCGGCGACTAGTTATTTAGGAAAATATTTTATATTACAACCCTAATATTACAAGAAATGTGAGAATGATGTGGCCTTTAATTTGGTTAGGTAAATAGAGTAATACTATTTAGTAAAAAATATTTATACAAAAAAGAGAAGAATCTATAAAATACTCAAATTTGATCAATTAAAAATTGGCTAACCATGCACGGAGGAGAGAGTGATTATAATTTAACCAATAAAAAATTGACACATAAGATTCTTCTCTTTCTTGCGTCAAGAAATTCTTACTAAATAGCATTTTCCAAGTAGATAGAGTAATGCTATTTAGTAAGAAATATTTATACAAAAAAAGAGAAGAATCTATAAAATAATGAAATTTGACCAATTAAAAATTGACTAACCATATACGGGGGAGAGAGTGATTATAATTTAACCAATCAAAAATTGACACATAAGATTCTTCTTTTTCTTGCATCAAGAAATTCTTAATAAATACCATTTTCCAAGTAGATAATACATATTCTAGTGAATGTCTATCTAATGATTTGATCCCCTAATTTTTTATTCTCTCATTTTATTCGAGCGGGAAATAATGTCTATATATCTAGTGGAATGTCATTTTGTACTCTCATATTAAAGGAATTTTTTTTATATTTGATATTTATTTTTCTGTCATTTTTTTTTTTTGTTTTTGACGGGAGGAAGCTTGGATTGCTATCTGCGTGGGGAAAGTTTCTCTTCCCACCCCCCATGACTCTTTTTAACCCCCCAATATTCCAATTTTACCCCTGTACAAAAACTTCGGAACGTGTTTTTCGAAGTTTTTCTAGTTCAAATTCATCAAAATTTCGGAAAATACATTCCGAAGTTCGTATTCTAGGCAAAAAAAACTTCGGAAAACACGTTCCGAAGTTTAAAACTAGGGGCAAAAATGGAAATCCGGGGGGGGGGGGGGAAGAGTCACGGGGGTGGGAAGAGAAAAATTCCTGCTTAGGGTTTTTTTTATATTGGGCGCCTTACTTGGCCCATTGAGCCCATTGTAACTCTTATGAAACAAATTATATATAATGTTCCTATAATTAAAACTTTTCCTTTTGTAATTGTATCTTTTTTAATCCAGGTATTTTAGACTATGTTTGAATTGGTGGTGTTGGATGAAATGGAATTGAATGACATGGAATAATATATCATTCCATTGTTTGGATTTAAAATATTAAGATTGAATGAAATGGAACACAGTGAGATGTATCTAAGAATTAAAGTTTAGAGATCGATATATTGAAATTATGTTCTCTGGCAGGACAGATGTCGTACACAATGTCTAAAACAACTTATGTAACAATCCAGATGTCTTAGACAACTGATTCGACAATTAGTTACTTGGATCAATATAATTGCATTACTGTGCTCATTTACTCACTAAATGACAAAAATAAAACATACTACAAAAACTAAAAGAAGAAAAATATAAGAAGGGGGGTGGGAGAGGTGTGAGCCTCTGCATGCACAGAGTTTGCCATTTATAGACAATTTGACCGTCCATGTGGCTATATGAAAATTGGCCATGTGACAGACCTTTGACTGAAACAGAAGTATCTGATCGATTTTTTTTCTACCCCTACATTTAACTCTTTACCCCTACATATTTTAAAATATTCTCATTATATCCTTATTTGACTAAGACTATTTTTTATTTTAAGAATCATTTAAATTTTTTTACCAGAACACTTGAAAAAAGTGTTCAGGTATGTAATTTTTTTTTTGCTTTTTTGTTTACCGGAACACTTCTAATCCCTTTCTTTGTTGTTGGTTGTTATTTTGTTGGTTACAAACATATTTATTACCGGAACACTTTACCGGAATAAACATATTTAGAACACTCACTTTATCGGAACACTTTTCCATCAAGTGAAAGAATCAAAACACATAAAACAAAGTCTAGAACAGCCTCAAGATATAGATTAACAATACACGAGGCAATAAGAACACAAGATCAATGGATAACAATAATGTTTTTATAGGAAATTAGATAAATCATGGACTGTTGAATAAAGATGAATCTGAGAAGGACAAGTCTTATAATTCATCAGAGAGTGATAGTGGATTTGAAGATGTTTATTCATATCAAGCATCTGATGCGAAAAGAGGCAAAGACAAGTATTTTAAGGAAAAATTGGTGGAAAAGTCAATCAAGGATTCATACATGCTTAGACAATTGAGTGGAAATAGAAAGAACGTAAACACATGGAAACATCACAATTAGGCCTGTAAACCAACACACTTTTAACAAACCGGAACACTTTGTAAAAAGAAGTTAAACGGTTCTTAAAATTATGCAACTCGGAACACTTTTAAAAAGTGTTCTGGTAAATTTAACAAATCGAAAAAGTAGAGTAGTTTACCGAATAAGTATGTTTGAAAAGGTGTATAACATTTATCATAAAAGTTAGAGAATAAAAAAGATAAAAAAATAGTATATTAAAATAAGGGTAGAATGAGAATATTTTAAAATACGTAGGCGTAAAGAGTTAAATGTAGGGGTAGAATAAAAAATTTCCTATCTGACCATAGAAGAATTTGTGGCCTAAGTAGCGGATGACCGATGAAAATTACTCAAAAATTACTCATTTTTTCACATCCGTGCCATAAGTCGCGAAAGGATATTTTGGTTAATTTATCGAGTGCGCGAATAATCCATAGATTGACAAAAATAATTTTCTAAAAAAAAGCACCCTACATGGACCATAATAGAATAGCCCAAAAAGAACAAGCACATCCAATGGGCTCAGTAGAACTTTGAGAATTGGGATGAGATGGAACAAAAGGCTGTGTTTCTGTAATAACAACACCCTTTGGTTTGGAACTTGACACAAGTTTTCAAACAATGGTATCTCAAGCACTATCAGTTCCTGCAATTCCCACTTTCACTATCGCTTCTCACCGTAGAATCCCTTCCCAACTTTCGTTTTCTCACAGGTACATATTCATATCAATTATCCATTGCAAATTTCTGTTTATCTGTTACACTTAATTTCATTCTCTCTTTATCTTTAAATCCTGAAAATTTAATTGCAGAAACTCCTCCACGATATCTTCTTCCTTACCAAGCCTCTATGGTCATTCATCTAAAATCGGTAATTTTCTAATTTGAACAATTTTTCTTTGGCTGCAGTTCCAAATTTTATAGTATGTGTAATTTTAGATATTAAAGCATGAGTTTAATTTTCCCAACTTATTTTGATTTATTGATTATCAAAATAAGACCTTTTAGCAAAGGGTTTTTCTTCACCTGTTATTAGAAAGGAATGAATTATCTATATTAACTAATTTTGTTTTTTGTTAACATTAGAACATGTTATGATATGTCAGTTTTTGTTTTATGCAGGTTTATCAAGTAAAACCGGTGCTTTTCGTTTAAAACTCGATGAGAAAAATAGATATGATGTTAGTACAAGGTACAAATCTTTACCCTTATTACTCTTTCAAGTGTTTCATGTATATATAAGTAAAAGAAATTAGTTCATATGGAACGGTTGTGTAAATATTTTTTTTGCACTGTCAGTCAATTATAAATCTTTGATAAGTAAAAAGTTTGCCTTTCATCGTATCTAACTTAATAGTCATAGAAATGATGGGTTGTAATTGGTTGATAATGTAGATAGTTTTAGAGCGACAACGTATTTGTTTGGTACGATACTGGTGTTTTGAATGCATATTAAAAGCCTAACTTTCTACCAACAATGAATTGGTCCAAGTGGTAAGGGTCTTTGACTCCTTAAACAACTAGTTAGGGATTTGATCCTTTGCTCTTGTGTATGGAAAAAAATCGGTTGTGAGGGGAGGATCCATGTCTGCCCCATTTGTTCCTCAACGGAGATTAGTTACTGCTAAACAGTTGTAGAAACTTTGTACCAATATCATGGCTCCAATATGTAGTCTCTTGGAATATCATTGTAACTTTACCTTTTTTTTAAAAAAAAAGCTAAATTAGTCCACCCAAATTGGCACTGGACAGAATCGAACCTGAGACCTTAAGAGGAGCATACTCCCAGGTCCCAAGCCAATACCACCAGACCAACCCAAGTGGGTTGTAACTGTACCTTAAATGGGTATTTTTTAGATAATTTTATGTGTATCTTATCCTTGAACTTTGACTCTTAAAGAACCTCTGGGGCGTGAGTTTAATGGCCAGGTCTGTGCACTTTTTTTTAAGTATTCATCAGTACTGATATTCATGAATGAAGAACCACTTATTTATATTCCAGTTTACTTGTAGTTATGGTGTAATTGAAGCCAAGGGGAACCCGCCAGTATCACCAGCCATCATGACTCCTGCAGGAGCTCTTGATCTCTCGTCTGTTTTGTTCAGGAATCGTATAATATTCATAGGACAGCCAATTAACTCACAAGTGGCTCAGAGAGTTATTTCGCAGCTTTTGACTCTGGCTGCTATTGATGCAGAAGCAGATATACTGGTTTGTTATGTTTTTATTTTTTGCCACTGTTACTTGATCTTTGATTAATCTTAGAATGGTATTCATAGTGAGCTGTTTCTATTGGCAGATGTACATAAATTGCCCTGGTGGAAGCACTTATTCAGTGTTTGCAATTTATGATTGCATGTCTTGGGTAAGATAAAGGTTTTATCATCCCCATCCGACCTTACATTAACACACAAAGTTTTAATATATTTTTTGATTCCTTTATTAGCTACTTTAATTCCTTAATAGTTGTCGGTGTTTTTACCTTGAATTTGTAAGCATTTGGTGATCCCATTTTTTTTCAGATAAAACCAAAGGTTGGTACAGTATGTTTTGGAGTAGCTGCAAGTCAAGGAACACTTCTCCTTGCAGGTGGGGAGAAGGGAATGCGCTATTCAATGCCAAATGCACGCATTGTGATGAATCAACCACGGTGTGGATTTGGGGTAAGAATCAAGCTTTTGAAATTTTGTTACAGAAGATGTACTTTAGATTTTAGGATAAAGAAAATTCGGTACTGATTTTGTGTAGGAAGAAGATAATAACAACAATATGGTTCCTGTTTATTCATTATAATTATTTAAATAGGAATTGCGCTATATAGTATATGGGACAAGTTGCAATGGATTATCCGGGGGTTTTATTGGAAGCATGATTTCTTCAAATGTAAATGTTTGATTCAAAGTCCCATTTTAAAGTTAATCATAGAATCCACTACGTAGTTTGACATTTGATGTATAAATACACTAACAAAAGTTTATTGTTCTTTTTTACATAAAACAATGCTATCAAGTATTTTTGGTTGACAGTAGCAGGTTTATTGTGTATTATGTAATGTGAAGTGTTTGGTTAATACTCAATAGGCATCATTATTGAGATTTTTCTTAATCTAATTGCAGGGTCAAGTTGAGGATGTGAGACGAATGGTGAATGAAGCTGTTGAATCCCGCTATGTTAGTCTTTCTTCCTCTTATGTTCCACGATTTTAATGATTTATAGACAGCTGTAAAATGCTCCTATAAACTTGATTTTGCTGAAAATTGGATTTTTCATTAAGTCTTGACTTTGATATTTATATTTATTATGACAACCCTTGAATTTTGTTAATGCATTATCATGCAATGCCTCTTTAAATTTTTCTTACCTGAAAAGTTAAAACTGTCTTACACTTAGCCTTCTGAAGGAAGATGTGTTAGCTATAAAATCATTCATGAGCCTTTATCGAATAACTTAGGTTTCTGAGAGTATATACACTACTTATTGTAAAAAATTCTATGATCAATTGTTCAATAGTTTGATCGTTACGGGTCCTCATTCTTCTTGATAGAGGTTGAGTGTTAGCACGAGTAGGATAGATTTGTGCACTCTATCATGCTTGAAGCTCAAAGTACTTTTTGAGAGGAGGTGTGCTAGGTATAAACCATCCATGAACCATCCAACAGAATTAACTATTAGAAATTTGATTCATTGCAGAAGAGTATTAAATTTAATTTTTTCACCTCATTCAACATGTTTTCTTCACGCTTAAGTTACCATGGCAGCAGTTACACAGTTCTTTTTCTTGTTATAGTTTATCTGACATTTCTTGGAAAGCTAAGCCTATTTTCCTCTTACTCCTTTCTGTTTTGAGTACAGAAAATGGATAAGATGTTTAGTGCATTCACCGGACAGCCATTGGAGAAGGTGCAAGAGTACACAGATAGGGACAGTTTTCTATCGGTTTCTGAGGTAAGATGAACTGTTTTTTCTTCTGTAACTGTGAAATAAGAAGTTAGTCCGATCGAGAACAATTTCTCAAAGAATCCAAAATGTTCGCTTTCCAAAAAGAAATGATTTTTTACGACTGTTGATAGACAGGATTAGTACAGCCATTTGTAAGATTATCCAACATATTAATCACATCAATGTTGTCATAATTTTATTATTTTGCGTATTTGTTTCCCACATGTATACCTAAATACTGGCCCTGTAACTTCAAGGATTCAGTTATTTTTGGATGATTTCTGTAATTGTATTATCAGCTTCTATAGTTTTACTCCTAAATATTTCTTACTGAATATTTTTTATATCTGTCTCTTCTCATTTCAGGCTTTGGAGTTTGGTCTTATCGATGGTATCCTGGAAACAGAGTATTGAATCAAGATCATCTGTTGTATATTTGTATTTCTAAAAAGTTGAAAAAATTAATTCTTGCCATCTGATATTGTAGAATTTCATTAGTTCTATATATAGACTAGCTGATCTGGATTACACGCAGTCAGCGATCATTTATAGTTCATTTTATTAGTGTGTAATCTGAACCTTTTGATTTCAAATCAACGATCAAGATTCAAAACAGTGTGGAGCTATGTTCTGGTCCATAAACTAGCAAGTGTTACGGTGGTTTACCTTAGAGCACCTCCAATGGTGAACTCTAGGAATGGTATTTTATGGATCCCACTTGAGTTATGTCATCTTAAAATAACTTATTCATTTTTTATTTCAATGGTGTAATTCTAAAAAACTCACATTTGGTCCCACAATTTTACATAACATAGTAATATTTTATTAGTATTTAATTTTATTGTAGAGATAAAACTATAGTTTCTTCTACCAATGCAACCTTCAAATGTTGTTGCTTCAGGAAATCACCGTGTTGCCAACATGGCACACTCTAGTGGTCCAATTCTCCAAATTATGCATGTTGAGTAAAAACCCTCCTATGGAGGATTGTCAGAAAAAACCCTCCACTGGAGGTGCTCTTACGCGCCTCATGAGTCATGGCTATGCACCCAAAAAACTATTTCACAATGTTAATGTCCAATATATATATATATAGTAAACAGTCAATTTAGTCCCTAAACTATCATTCTCTCACCAATTTAATCCCTAAACTATTAAAAGCAACTAAAAGATCCTTAAACTATACTTACATCCATCAATTTAGTCCCTCCGTCAACTTTTTCGTTAAGTGGTTGTTAATAGTCCCTAAATTATTAAAATAGTTCAATTTAGTCATAAACTATCTTGAAAAACAACAAAATAACCCATAATCTATCATTAAATAACAACAAAATAATCCCTAAATGTTTAAAAAAACAGACACATCCATACGTGATTATCTATAGCATACAACTATAGGAATTACAAAGAAGAACAACATCTGCTACAGCAGGTAACAGGAAAACCTTGGCCAAACAATTCAACATCAATGTACACTTAAGCTATGCACTTAAGCAACAAACAAATAACATTGCCCAAACTGGACATAAAATTAGGAAATCGTGAACAAGTGAATTCAATTTCTTACTAGAGGAGCTGCTATTAGGCCAACAAGCACGTTTACAAGACAGATCATGAATCCTTACAAATTTATAAAAGTGAGAACAAAAAGAAAATTTGTTTTTAGCGGCGGAGAGAGACTTAGTTGATGTGAAACGATCGTTGCCGGAGAGTAGGGTCATTGCCGGCGGCAAGCGGGGTGGTTGACAGTGACGATTTAGAGTGGAAGAAGAAATGATATTTATATTTTGATTTTTTATTTTTTATAGAATAAGTGATTTAACAGAAAAGTTGATTGAGAGACTAAATTGATGGATGTAGATGTAGTTTAGGGACTAGATTGATGAGAGAGTAATAATTTAGGGACTAAATTCACTGTTTACTATATATATATATATATATATATATATATATATATATATATATATATATATATATATATATATATATATATATATAGGGGAGGGATCAAATTACACCAGTGTAATTTCAAAATAGTTACACTCATTAATATCCATTGATTTTATTTTGATCTGATGGTTATCAATCAGTCAGTTATAAACTCACAAGATTCTATTAATAAATTAAAGAGTCTCTTTGTTTTTCTCTTACCTTCCTTTTGTTTCCTTTTTTGTTTTCATTATATCTTACCCTCTTATTTTTTATCAATAGAATTCCCACGATATTTTTGATTTATATTGCAAATAAAAAAATAAATAAATAAATGAAACATAATAATTAAAAACAAATTTAAATGTAATGATACTAAAACCATGTTTGGCTTAGCTTTTTTTCCCCGCATCTTCTCTTCAAAGGAGAAGCTGGGCCAAACGTTAATTTTTAAAAGCTCACACTAAAAAAAGAAGCTTTTTATTTCCACGTAAAACAGCGTATAAAAAAACTTTTGTATAGATTGTTAAAACTTATGAATTATTACTTCTGGGCACTGTTTTTACATGAACAACCTTGCGATTCATGCTATCAATATTTTGTAGTATTTTGTTTGTTATGCACTTGTGACATTTGCCAGTATTATATGATTTACATTTTTTTAAAAAAAACAACAGTAGTATGAATTTATGGTTATGCTTTTATGACTGCAATTTTTATTTTTTCTTGCCCGCATAAAATCACCCTATTTCATTGATGGTGTATTTTAATAAATTGTATTATTTCTCTTGTAAATTAAATTAAAACACAATTATAGTTTATTCATGAATTTTAGAAAAAAACTTTGATATCATTTGTCCTATTTCTTTCTTTAAAAAAATTAGTTATTCATGGTACAAATATTAAAAAATTATTCATGAACTTTTTTGGTTGTTGGAAACATAATTAATTTTTATATATAAAAATATTTATTCTTGCAAGGTGTAATAAAAACAAAAAAGGAAACTGTTTACGGTGAAATTTGGTAAACAAGCGCTAGTTTGAGTATTTTGAACTTGCGAGACCAACTAGAAATCTCAGGACAATTTGTGCTTGCTTTTTAGTGAAAAGTTTCAGTGTTCATCAAAATTGCAATAAACACTTGTGTTTTTAATTTGCTTAACGAAAAAGGTAAAGAAAGCAAGTTGATTCAAATCGCCTCGAAAACAACAAACTTCATGCAACATCAAACGAAATTGCAGTAAAACAAACTTGCATAAATTGTAAAGACAGAATACAATAAAATGGTTCACAAACCATACATGCTTCTCTTTGGAATTCCTTTCTTTCTTCGCTGAGTACTTAGAATTTTCAGAGAAAACTATGTGAAAACAGTTTTGCGACCTTGATTTCTTCTAAGAAACCACTATAAATACAAATAAAAAAACATAAACTGCCTAAATGATCTGGACGCTCCAGATTGCGCCTTCAGTTCCCCACGTTCTCCACTTCCCATAACCGCTCCTGGTGCGCTTCGAACTTGGGCTTGACTTGCATTTCTTGGGCTAGCCCATTTAACTCGCTAAATTCCTGTTCCTTTCGATGCCAAATAGCTTAAGTGATAACGTGGATCGAAGCGCCTTCTTCGATTCAAATCATCAATCGAAACTCCCAACTGGATAAGGACACGTGTTCTTTGGACAATTAATTTCAATCTGTTGGACCAACTTTTCAATTAACAATAATTATGATTAAAGTTCAGCCCAACAGAAACAAAAGGAGGGTAAGAGAAAATCAAGGAGATTCTTTAATTTATTAATAGAATCTTGTGAGTTTATAACTGACTCATTGATAACCATCAGATCAAAATAAAATCAATGGATATTAATGAGTGTAACTATTTTAAAATTACAATGGTGTAAAGCCACTAGGTTTGGTCTAGTGGTGAGGGGTTTGGGTAGTATGTAATAGGTCCTGGGTTCGATCCCCAATCATTGTAAACCAAAAAAAATAAAAAAATTACAATGGTGTAATTTGATCCCTCCCCATACACCAGTGTAATTTTAAAATAGTTACACTCATTAATATTCATTGACACCAATTAGTTTGACACCAAATGTTACACCTCTCAATAACGTTTTAACCGTTATAAATTTTACAAAATCCACCGTTAGATTGAAAGTTTATATCATATAGATCATTTGTGTGAATTTTCAGACAAATCTAAAATCATTTGATATGTTATTGAGATACATCAAAATTAACGGTTTGAGCGTTTTTTTAAATACCGTTAATCTTTATGCGTCTCAATAACATATCAAATGATTTTGAATTTGTGTGACAGTTTACACAAGTGATCTATATGATATAAACTTTCAATTCAACGTTGGATTTTATAAAATTTATATCGGTTAAAACGTTATTGAGAGGTGTAACATTTGGTGTCAAACTATTTGGTGTCAATGGATCCTGACTATATATATATATATATATCTTTATCTTTATCTTTATCCTTATCCTTATCCTTATCCTTATATATCTAATGGGAATAACATGCTACTACCTAAACCCTAATCACATTTGCTATTTTGGAGGGAATTACTTAGGAAGACTAAATAATATAAAAAAGTTGTTTTAGTTGGATTTGAACCCATGACCTCTCTATACAGCTTTATTAATATCCATTGACACCAATTAGTTTGACACCAAATGTTACATCTCTCAATAACGTTTTAACCGTTATAAATTTTACAAAATCCACCGTTGGATTGAAAGTTTATATCATATAGATCATTTGTGTGAATTTTCAGACAAATCTAAAATCATTTGATATGTTATTGAGATACATCAAAATTAACGGTTTGAGCGTTTTTTTAAATACCGTTAATCTTTATGCGTCTCAATAACATATCAAATGATTTTGAATTTGTGTGACAGTTTACACAAGTGATCTATATGATATAAACTTTCAATCCAACGTTGGATTTTATAAAATTTATATCGGTTAAAACGTTATTGAGAGGTGTAACATTTGGTGTCAAACTATTTGGTGTCAATGGATCCTGACTCTCTATATATATATATATATATATATATATCTTTATCTTTATCTTTATCTTTATCCTTATCCTTATCCTTATCCTTATATATCTAATGGGAATAACATGCTACTACCTAAACCCTAATCACATTTGCTATTTTGGAGGGAATTGCTTAGGAAGACTAAATAATATAAAAATGTTGTTTTAGTTGGATTTGAACTCATGACCTCTCTATACAGCTTTATTATTTAACCACTAAGCCACTTGAATTCATTTGAAATATTTTGGTAACACCACCAAATAACCATGACTTTCAATGCATCAACTACATTTTATTTTTCATCGCACTTTCAATCTTTTTTTTAATCCAATTATTGTTGTTTGATGTACTTGAACTATATTTTTAAATATTTTAGTTGTGACGAACAATATTGTATTTCCATTTTTTTTCTTATTTTTGAAATTTTTCTCTATACAGTTTTAATATTTAACCATTAAGGCACTTGAATTCATTTGAAATATATTGGTAACACCACCTAATAACTACGACTTTCAATGTATTAACAACATTTTATTTTTCATCGCGCTGTACTTGAACTATATTTTTAAATATTATAGTTGTGACGAACAATATTGTATTTTTTTTCCTTATTTTTGAAATTTTTCTCTATACAGTTTTAATATTCAGCCACTAAGCCACTTGAATTCATTTAAAATATGTTGGTAACACCACTTAATAACTATGACTTTCAATGCATCAACTACATTTTAATTTTCATCGCGATGTTAGGAAAAATGTGAACTTAGATTGGGTGCGTCAAGATGCCCATGTAGTTATGCAGTCAGTGTTAATGACTGTTTGATTATTAAGATCGGGTAATCTTGATTTAAATATAATATTTTCTAAATTATTATGGTTGATTTAATTTATTTATAATATTTTTCCTCACTTTTTTATTACGGGAATATTTTTCTTCACTTGAGAGATTATTTCTGTGTATATAAGCTTACATCCTAAATTATTCAAATTGGAACTTGATCAAGGTTTTCATATCAAGGCTACGGTTGCCGCTGCTATAAGCCACACACACAGATTCTAGGGTTGCCAACTTGCCATATCCACAGAGACTTGCAAATAACTCTATTGTTGAACTATTTTCTACATATTCTAAGCTAGGTTTTGAAAAGATTGTTTGTTTGTATCATAGTAATAATTCTAAGATAGGATGTCACATCCACATAGACATCTGCGACTAAAATCAAAACACAAATTTAAGTAGGGACGAAAAAAAATGATTTTAAAATATAGGGATGAAAACCAAAACTCACTGTAAAATTAGGAATTAAAAACATATTTTACCCAAAAAATTAATATAATATTTTATTATTATTTAAGGGTGATAGTAATTAGTGCTCCGAGATAACTAGTTAAGAATATACAAAAAAACATTGCATTGAATTTTTTTATATATATTTTACAAACGTTGACTACATAAATTTTAATATAAGTATTGAGTCATGTTAATAGTGTCCGAAATAATAGTTAAAAAAACAAAATGAAAAGAAAAACAAAAGTTTTGAATAAATGTTTTTTTTTTTTAAAAAATATTGAATATACCACTTGTAAAATTATATTATATTTTTATTTTCTTAAGTAGTTTTTCAAAACATTATTTAACATTTTCCTTGTTTATTTCAGAGATAATGTTCTTAAAACAATCCTTATTAAGATTCCTTTTAGCCTATCTTATACATAGATTTGCTACATTTGACATTTGAAATTAGAATAAGATTTTTCCTTGCTGCCGTCTTTCTATCCGATGCACCTCGAGTAAGGGTTGCGTGACCGTGACGAATAAGATGAGATTTCATATAAATCAAAGATAATTATTAGGAGTGACAATAAGCCATCTATAGTTACCAAAGAAAACAAATCTACTCCGGCCGAATTACTCCTTCCGGTTTTATTTATAAATAAAAGTTGCTTTATAGTTTCATTAGAAAAGTAATGTATGTAGTCTATATTTAAAACTAGATACATTACTTTTTCAATGAACCTAAAAAACAAATTTTGCTTATAAATAAGGCCGGAGGGAATAAATAATCAGCAAAATGTCAACTAATGTTTCCAGCCAATAGTTAAGGAAATGAAATATATTAAGATTATTTTAAAATTTATGTAGTAAATACTAAATAGTACACTCTTCATCTCAAAATGAATAATCTGATTTTGATATTAAGTACTCCCTCCGGTCTTATATATAAAAAACATTTTATTTTTTAGATTCATTGTGAAATTGATGTATTTAGACTATATTATTGTCTAGATACATCAATTTTTCAATGAACCAAAAAAGTCAATATTTTCTTATATATAAGACTAGAGGGAGTACCATTCATTTGATCTTCTTTGATCATATTTTTCTATTATTGACTACATGTAAATATTAAGAAAAAATTTGTTTCAAAATATAAGTCGTTTTACAATTCCAATGAAACATTTAATGCTATTTTTCCTATTATACCCTTAACTTTTTATTTCTCTCTTCTTTCAATTCTTTCATTTATTTTTCTCATATAATTAATGAAGGACAATTTTGTAAAGTTACTCATAATTTCTCTTTTCTATACAACAATGATTACATTTATTAATTTGTGTTATATGGTCAAAACGACTTATATTTTGGAACGGAGAGAATAATAATTAAAGTTGTACATTATTGGCAAACGTGAATGTGATCAATTAGGTAATTTATTTTGGAACGGAGGAAATATATACTTACTATATAAAATAAAATATTGTTTTTAATGCAATATTGTTTGATTTGTTTTCGTAGCTAATACCACAAAACACTAGTTAGCATGATCTAAATAATAATGAATAATATTTGGTTCGCTATAACAAGTGCCTAATGGACTAGTTAAGAAAATAAAAATGAAATTTTTTATATTAAAAAAAATTATTTTTTTTCACTTTTAGTGTTTTTCAATATTTTTACTACTACTATTATTATATATTAAATTTTGTACATTGGATTAAATTAAATTTATTAATCTATATTAATTTGTCACATATATGAATATATTACTATAAAGTAAAATTTAAAAAATGATGTCATATATATTTAAATTTTCTAATATATCATCTTAAATATCAAAAGAGTTTGATCTTAGTTATCTGTTAGTTTAATAGCCTAATCTATTGTCACTCTTAATGAATTTATGAGCAAAGGGAATATAACTTATTAGTATGATTTGTTATTCTACTACTGTTAATTAACTAATCAATTAGGACAAGGATTGATTAGCTAACCACATAAAATATAGTGTCACTGCCTTATCAACTGTTTGCCATAATAAAGAAAACGTCCTATGAGTAGTTTTTTTATTTGAATTTGGTAAAGAAAAAAAATTTGAGTAGAGTTTTATCTCCAACAGATACAAAAAATCACAGAGTTGATTGAATAGGTGGAATGAGATTAAATAAAATTATATTTCATTGTTTGGATTGTAAACACATGAAGCGATAAAATGAAATTTAATAATCAAATAGTGTGAAGTTTTCGGGTTTAAAGCATATGTATCTTTAACCTGTATCATGTGCTGGTAATGACTGTTACAACTTTGATCCGGAGTGGGCCTAAACTAACAATTCATGAGGTTGAAATGTTGTTGAGAGCGACAATATAACTTCTAACAAGGATGGTGAACCTGCAACATTTTGATGATCAAGTCAATATGTGATAAAGAGTGTGAGGTTTTAAGGGATTAAAGAATATGTATCTTTAATGTAAGTCACGTGTAATGAATTATCTTTTGCTATTATAGTGTAAATAAGTATTTATCTCCTGCAAAATAGGCGAGTTTTGTGTTTGCTCAATGTAAAAAATATTTGTAGGAATACCACCTTGCAATGTTAAAAAAAAATTTTGCAAGAGGAAATACTAAAAAAATATATTTTGCAAGAGGAGAAACTTAAAGAAATTTTTTACAGAGGGGTAAATAAAACATGCCTACTTTACAGGGGGTAAAAATCTATCAACTCAAAAATATATGTCGACTCAATAGCTGATACTGAACCTACTACTATGCTAGAGTTTTGTACAAAAAATGCAATTTTATTTTATAGTGATGACAATTAAAATTTTATAAGGACATAAGACATATTTAACTAAACTTCTTTTACTAAACTTCTCATGTAAAAAAAAAAAATTAGGTATAAAAAAGTTAGGTTAAATATTTTTTTCATTTTTATAAATGGGGTTGATTCTCTCCATACCTGAGATCTAGAGGTTGCATCAGATTGTTAATTTCAGACCATTTAGTCGTAAACCTCCATTGATGAATGTGTTGTAAAAGCACACTAACCGACAATCAAGTCAGGAAGCATCAAATGTGAGAAGTATTTAGGGTTTAAATGGTGGATACTTAACTTAGACCATGAGTTAGGCTTATATAGATGGAGAATCATGTTTTCAAGAACTTAGAACATTCTCAAGAGTCATATCAAAATGTGCTTTTAGGATGTGCTCATGATTCTGCGCAACTTTACTTAGTTCGGGTGACCCAATTCAGTTTATAAATGGGCTTTGACCTTGTCAAGAACAAAACATTCTAAGATTAGTTCTTAATTGTTATTTTTTTTATAGATGGTGGGTGACCCGACGAATTTTAAATGAAACTTTGATACCAACTTAAAATTTGGATGGTAAGTCTAACAAAACTCTATAAAACTGACTTATAAGATAAAAATTGGTTTTGCTTATAAATTTATGTTCATATCTTCTCACATTGATGTGAAACTCTTAGCAAATAAATGTTGACATATGTTTAAGAAGTAATATATCTTAACATATGCCTAATTATAGGCACCATTTGAGATCTAAGTATCTTACCCATACACATGTTTAAGATATCTATCTATTATTTACAATCCTTCTAACTAATTGCTCCCTTGTCATAGACTATCTCACACTTACTACATCGTAAACAATTGCTATAGCGTCACTTGACTATTTTATTTTCTTGATGAAATCACTTCACTATTTTATTGAACTTTCTTATAAAGCAAGTTATTATATTTATACTAAACTAATAATAGAGGAAGGAAATTACAAGTTAGTTCTTAATTTTCAAGTTATATGAGCGCCTATAAAAAGGGTAGCTATAATCAAGTGAAACTCATCCTTACTTAGTTGTGAAGAGAGATGGCTACTTTACAAGCATTTCAGCTTCTTACTTTAGCCATTTTCTGCATTACGGTAACAATATTTATACATCGTTATCTTCATATTTCTACTAACATTTATGGATATTGTTCGCTCTTTAATTATAATTATTCTCCAAGTATTAATTGTACATGAAATTTTAATCTTTAAGGTTATTTGATTTTTTTTTACATAGATTTATTTGATTTTTTTTTGACAAACATAAACTCATATCATTTCATTAATCAATAAAGAGAAAATACAAGTAGGTATAGACTCCAAATTACAGCAACTAGACCATGATATGGCCCCCCGAGCAAGGGAATGAGCAACCATATTTGTCTGTCGCTTTATAAATTTAACCATAAAGTTTGGACTTATCGATAACAAATTATTAATATGTGAAACAAGTAAACTAAATTCAGAGGTGCCTCCGTGGAAGTATTGAATTGCATCCACTACACTCTTGCAATCCGTCTCGAAGACCACATTTGTAAAACGATATGGAACCATAGCTTTCATGGCTTCAAGTAATGCAATAGCTTCACCTTCAATAATGGAATATTTGCCATCCAACCAAGTTGTTCCAGCCCTTACAAACCTCCCCAAGTGATCCCGCAAACACCAACCGGTACTTATTTTGTTCAAGTCACGATGAAAGCCGACATCAATATTACACTTGTACCAACCTTGTGGAGGCTTCTCCCACCTATGAATGCGATATTGCTGCTGCGTAATTAAGGCACCTTGCTGCACTTGTTGAACATCACACCATTCTTGCCAAAGATGCCGCGCCTTTAACCCCAAGTTCCTTCCCGTCTCGTGTGTATCGTTCCATACTTTGTTGTTCCTGTTTTGCCACAACACCCAAACTAGCATCGCAAACATACCTGCCGCCTCTTTAGACTCGGCTGAGCAAACATCAAAGATCAATTCTTGTATACTTGAAGCTTGCTGAATTCGATGAGAAATAACGGGATCAAGTCCTGCTGTCTGTCGTGCCACAACACTATAATTACAAGACATAAAAACATGCCAATCATCTTCTAAACCTTGGTTACATAGCGGACATGATAGTTGACACGGCACATGCTTCTCTTGAAGCTTTACACGAGATGGTAAACACCCCCTACAAATCCTCCAAAGTAAATGCTTCGCTTTTGATGGAGCTTGAATCTTCCATATGCTTTGCCAATCACCATGACAAACCGACATATCAACTTTTCCTTTCATTTGCATCAACACTTTGTACCCGCTTTTTACACTATAATTACCATCAACACTATCAATCCAAACAAGTTTGTCGTCCTCAACTACATCAAGTAACGGAGTTTCCACAATACGGTTAACTAATGACAAAGGAAATAAAGATTCAATTTTTCCTCTATCCCAAGATTTCGAATTTGGAGTCATAAGATCACTAACTTTTAAATTATACACACCTTGGACATGGGGTGAAGGGAACCATGCACCAACTTCATCTCTTAACCAAGGTTCACTCATGATGTTAATGCTAGTTCCACTCCCAATACTCCACCTACAACCATACATAAGAATTTGTCTTGCTTTCCAAATACCTCTCCAAGCATAACTTGGATTATTACCAATTTTTGACTCAAAAAAAGAAGAATGTGGAAAGTACCTCACTTTATAGATCTTGGCCACAAGGGAATGTGGGCTGGTCATTATATTCCATCCTTGTTTAGCTATCATTGCCAAATTAAAGGCGTGAAGGTCACGAAATCCCAACCCTCCTTGACTTTTAGGGTGAGTCATACGATCCCAAGCTAGCCACTTGATACCATTATTATTAGTACCACCACCCCACCAAAAAGAGTTCATCATGCGTTCAATTTCTTTGATTGTGCCTTCCGGAAGTAAATAGATACTTATGACATAAGATGGGATTGCCTGAAGTACTGATTTGATCATCACCTCCTTGCCTGCTCTAGATAAAGCACGCCCTCTCCATGAGTTTATTCGCTTCCAGACTCTATCTTTAATATAAGCAAAGACCTCCTTCTTCTTCCTTCCGATCATAGATGGCAGTCCAAGGTAATTACCAGTCCTAAGCACATGTCTGACACCCATGATCCGTGACAAGTATTCTTGTGTAGGCAAGCTCAAGTTCCTGCTGAAAAACACCTCCGACTTTGCTAGATTGACCTCTTGCCCCCAAGCCTCTTCATATATTTTTAGGAGGCTCATCAAATGGTTACATTCCGCAACCGTAGACCTGCAAAACAAAAAACAGTCGTCAGCAAAAAGGAGGTGGGACACCATTGGTGCCTGTTGAGTCCTATGTATTGGCTGCATTTTTGGTGAGCAGGATGTGATGCAAGATGCTACAACATCGTATTCGGCATTTGGTATTATGAAGGCGCGCGTTTCTAATTATGGCACGATTCGCTTTTCTCTCTCATGAATCTTGCATGGCGCCTTTGTGTTTGGTTTTTATTGAGGATCATCATTTATTACTTCAGATCCTTGACTAGAATATTTCTATGAAGAATATCCTTGAAGAATATTTTAGGAAAGAATCCTTTTTAATTAATGTGGTCAAAGGCTTGAGTCAAGAAGAATTAAGCTCATGATTATTTCAGAATCAAGGACTTTGCTGGAGTATATATATGTTATGCAAAACCTAATTTGTGGTTGTTCACGCCGTTGTTATTTTGTGTCTAGTCTCCTAGGTTTTTGCGTGTGTTATTTTGTGAGCCTTTCTTGTGTCACCTTGATACAAGCTAAGGACGTGTGTTATTGAGTTGTACTTTGTGTGATCCTCTCCTAAGCTTTGAAGTACGGAGTTAGGGTTGTGTGTGTTTGTGCACTCTAAGCCTTTAGGTACGAGTGTTAGTTTTTAGGAGTGTGTCTCCAAAATACTTTTTCTTGTGTGTTTGAAATCCTTGCTGTTTGTAAGGTTGTTAGGGAGTGAGATGGGATCTCAGACTTAGGAGTTCCTAGGTTGAAGAATCATTGGTAGATGCCTAGGTTTTAAGTTGTAAACGTGTGTTTGCTGAAGACTTTCAACTAGGACTATTATAGTGATATTCCTTCCTGGATTTGTATCCCCCAGACTAGGGCTTGCTTTGAGCGCCGAACTGGGTTAACAAATATCCCGTGTTCTTTACTTGCTTTCTGATATTTGTTTTTATTCTTCTTAAGTTTTTACGCAGTAGGATGCTATAGCATCGTTTACAGCATTACGTCTTCAGTGCTAAGAAGTTATAGCATTGCATACAGCATCGTAACTAGCGTGCCAGGAATTTCAATTGGCATCAGAGCAGGCACCCTGCCTGTCTCAAGGGTGAGATCCAGGACCTTATATTTCTGGCATCATGGAAAAGGAAGGAGGATACATGAACAGACCACCGTTGCTCAATGGATCTAACAACTATGATCACTGGAAATAAAAAATGACCGCTTTTCTAAGATCCATTGATAGCAAGGTTTGGAAAGCTGTTTTGACTGGATGGGAACATCCCACTGTTGCTAGCAAGGAAGGAACCTCAACAGGAGTAAAGAAACCAGAGGTTGAGTGGACTACAGAAGAAGAGGCTGCAGCCCTCTACAATAACAAAGCCATTTATGCTTTGTTTAATGGGGTGGACGCAAATGTTTTCAAGTTGATCAAAAACTGTGTGTCAGCCAAGGAAGCATGAGAGATCTTGAAGACCTGCTATGAAGGTACCACAAAGGTAAAGCAATCCAAAATTCAACATCTCACATCTAGGTTTGAAACTCTAAAGATGAAAGATGATGAGAGCATTCAAGATTTTCACATGACTCTCTTCGATATTGCCAATTCTTTTGAAGCCTTGGGAGAAAAAGTATCTGATGAGAAATTGTCAAGGAAACTTCTCAGATCTCTTCCCAAAAGATTTGACATGAAGGTGACAGCTATTGAGGAAGCACATGACATTTCCACTATGAAAATGGATGAATTGGTTGGTTCACTTCAAACCTTTGAAACTGTACTTGATGAGCGTGGTGAGAAAAAGACCAAGAGCATCGCTTTTGTCTCTAATGCTGATGAGGATAATGACCAAGATGAGGATGAAGAAGAAGAAAGCATTGCAGATGCTATAGCCATGCTTGGAAGGCAATTCAACAAAGTGCTGAAGAGAGTTGATCGCAGGAATCGTCAGAATGCTCCTGACATTCGACTCGACATCAATAAACAACAAAGCAATTTGAAGAAATTCAAACCTGAAGAGAAGAACAGTCAAAGCAAGGGTGTTCAATGTCATGAGTGTGAAGGATATGGACACATAAGAACAGAATGTGGAACTTACCAGAAAAGACAGAAAAAGGGTTTGAATGTATCTTGGTCAGATGAAGATTCAGAGGAAGAGCATGAATCTGCTAAGCATGTAACTGCATTAACTGGAATCTGTACTCCAGACAGTGATACTGAGGAAGAAGGTGATGTGGCTTATGATGAACTTGCAAGCACTTACAAAGAGCTACTCTCAAGATTTGAAGAAATGTGCAGATTACTTGAGAAGCAGAAAAAGACAATAAATCTCCTTCAATCTGAAGTAAAGGCTCAAACTGAGAAGGCTTCAGAGGCTCAAGAAGAAGTTGTCCGTGTCAATGCTCAAATGGAGGACTTGAAGAAGCGTGTGGGTCAATTAAACTCTGGAACAAATCTATTAGAGGAGATTCTTGAGAATCTGCCCAGTGGTAAGGCTAAAGCAGTAGGTTATAATTACTCTCATTTGAATAAGTACCAACAGAATCTTGAGACAAAGTTCAAATCTGCTGAAGATGTTTTTGATCCTTGCACTGGGGCCACGATGCTAAAGCATCCTGCACAGCATTTCAAAACTTATCCTGTTCCCAAGTTTGCTCTGGAATCCAATCCAAAAGGTCATCAAAGGCCTAAAATTCAGAGAGTATACAGAAGATGAGTTTGTCATCACTGTGGAAGAAGAGGTCACATTAGGCCCTTTTGCTACAGACTTCATGGATATCCTGTTCAGCAGCCTGAAGCAAATGAGACAAAGGAAGATGTGAAGCAAGATGTGCCTGTGAAGAAGGAGTGGAAGCCCAAGACAGATAATGTAGGGTTGATTGCTCACACATCCTTGAGAGCCTCATCAATGAAAGATTGGTACTTTGATAGTGGATGCTCCAGGCATATGACTGGTGAAGAAAAATTTCTCAAGAATATTAAGCCATACAAGACCAGTTTTGTTACTTTTGGAGATGGTGCTAAAGGAGAAATTCTTGGAATTGGGGATCTAGTGAATCATGGACTGCCCAAGTTGGAGAATGTATTTTTGGTTAAGGGACTCACAGCAAATCTGATAAGTATAAGTCAGCTGTGTGACCAGGGACTAAAGGTTAATTTCACCAAGACTGAGTGTGTTGTGAACAATGAAGAAGACCAACTGTTAATGAAAGGAACCAGATCCAAGGATAATTGCTACCTGTGGATACCTCATGAAGAAGCATTGAAAACCACATGTCTCAACACAACTACAGATGAAGTGAGACTGTGGCACCAGAGACTAGGTCATCTTCACTTGAAGGGGATGAAGAAAGTAATTTCATCAGAAGCTATTAGAGGTTTGCCTAAACTAAAGATCACAGAAGGCAACAAGTGTGGTGAGTGTCAGATTGGTAAGCAAGTCAGGATGCCACATCCAATGCTAGAGCATCAAACAACCACCAAAGTTCTTGAGCTACTTCATATGGACCTCATGGGACCCATGCAGGTTGAAAGTCTTGGAGGAAAAAGGTATGCCTTTGTTATGGTAGATGACTACTCAAGATATACCTGGATAGATTTCATTAGAGAAAAATCAGATGCCTTTGAAGCATTCAAGGAATTGTGTCTGCAAATTCAAAGGGAAAAGGCAAGCAATGTGGTAAAGATCAGGACAGATCATGGAAAGGAGTTTGAGAACTCTAGGTTCAATGATTTTTGTGCATCTGAAGGAATCAAGCATGAGTATTCTTCTGCTATCACCCCACAGCAAAATGGGATAGTTGAAAGGAAGAATAGAACTATTCAAGAGTCAGCAAGAGTCATGCTTCATGCCAAGAATGTTCCCTACTATTTTTGGGCTGAAGCTATGAACACTGCCTGCTACATTCACAACAGGGTCACATTGAGAAAAGGCACCACATCTACTCTGTATGAGCTATGGAAGAATAGGAAACCAACTGTGAAACACTTTCATGTGTTTGGAAGCAAGTGCTACATTTTGGCTGATAGAGAACCTAGAAGGAAGCTTGACCCAAAGAGCCATGAAGGGATTTTTCTAGGATACTCTCCAAACAGCAGAGCCTACAGAGTGTATAATTCCAAGACTCAGGTAATGATGGAATCCATAAATGTTGTAATTGAAGACTCTACTCTGGAAGAAACTGTTGGTAAAGACCAGGGTATTCCTGTTGTACATGATGCTGAACAAGATGCTACAGCATCTGAACATCTGGGTGAAAATCAGTTTGATGAAGAGGTTGAAGAAGAGATCAATGCTACAGATTCTGGAGATCAAGCTCAAAAGAAAGGACCTTCAGTACGTGTTCAGAAGAATCATCCAACAGAGTTGATCATAGGCAATCCAGAACAGGGAATTACTACTAGAAGGACAAAAGATGTTATTTCAAACTCTTGTTTTATATCTTTATTTGAGCCCAAAAATGTTAAGGAAGCCTTATCTGATAATGCATGGATAGAGGCTATGCAGGAAGAGTTAAATCAGTTCAAAAGAAGTGAAGTGTGGGATTTGGTCCCAAGACCAAAAGATGTGAATGTGATTGGAACCAAGTGGGTGTATAAGAACAAGTCAGATGAAAATGGCATTGTCACCAGGAACAAAGCAAGACTTGTTGCACAGGGATATACCCAAGTTGAAGGTTTAGACTTTGAAGAGACTTTTGCACCTGTTGCAAGGCTAGAATCCATCAGACTTCTTTTGGGAGTTGCTTGCATTCTCAAGTTCAAACTCTATCAGATGGATGTAAAAAGTGCTTTTCTAAATGGATACCTACAGGAAGAAGTGTATGTTGAACAGCCAAAGGGCTTTGTTGATCCTGAACATCCAAGTCATGTGTACAAATTGAAGAAAGCTTTATATGGGTTGAAGCAAGCACCCAGGGCTTGGTATGAAAGGTTGACTCAATTCTTGGAAGATCAAGGTTACAGAAAGGGAGCTTCAGACAAGACTCTATTTGTTAAGCAAGAAAGAGGTAAATTCATCATAGCTCAAATTTATGTTGATGACATAGTGTTTAGTGGGATGTCAGACACAATGGTACAACATTTTGTTAAGCAGATGCAATCAGAATTTGAAATGAGCCTTGTTGGGGAATTGACATATTTTCTTGGACTTCAAATCAAACAAATGGATGATACTATATTTATATCTCAGAGTAAGTATACAAGAAACATAGTCAAGAAGTTTGGTATGGAAAGTGCTACATCTAAAAGAACACCAGCACCTACTCATCTGAAACTTACTAAGGATGAAAAGGGAATCAGTGTAGATCAAAGTTTATATAGAAGCATGATTGGAAGCCTGCTATACTTGACTGCAAGTAGGCCAGACATCACCTATGCTGTTGGAGTTTGTGCCGGATATCAAGCTGATCCTAAGGTTAGTCACTTAACTCAGGTCAAGAGGATCTTGAAATATGTGAATGGAACTAGTGACTATGGAATAATATACTCTCATTCTGAAGATTCCAAGCTCTTTGGATATTGTGATGCTGATTGGGCTAGAAGTGCAGATGACAGAAAAAGCACTTCAGGAGGTTGTTTCTTCTTAGGAAATAACTTGATTTCTTGGTTTAGTAAGAAGCAAAACTGTGTAGCTTTATCCACAGCTGAGGCTGAGTACATAGCTGCTGGTAGTAGCTGCTCACAGCTTGTTTGGATGAAGCAGATGCTGACTGAGTATGATGTTGTACAAGATGCTATGACATTGTACTGTGACAACATGAGTGCCATAAACATCTCTAAAAATCCTGTTCAACATAGCAAGACTAAACATATTGACATCCGTCATCACTTCATAAGAGATCTTGTTGAAAGCAAAATTGTTACTTTGGAACATGCTGGCACAAAAGAGCAAGTGGCAGACATTTTCAACAAAGCACTTGATGCCGTACAGTTTGAGAAGCTAAGGGGCAAGTTGGGAATTTGCCTCCATGAGGAGTTATAGCAGTTACCGTTAGTGGCGCGTGCAACAGTTACTTTTCTTCATCAAAGGCTGCACGTTGATCAAGGCAATCATAGCCTAAATTACTCCCTTGACACGCCACTACACATTGTTGGTTATTTTTATTTCATATCTTCTCATCTTGATTCTTTCCATTTTTATTTCACATATCACTATAACTTCTCCACTTCTCTACCAAACCTCCACATTCAACCCTCACATATCTCTCACTCTCAATCCTATTTTCTAACATTTGCCGTCACCATGTCTCATTCATCCCCTGTTAACTCTCCCATCGCCGCTTCTCCAAATCAATCTTCACCATCTCATGAACCTCAACCAGACTTTGTCACCAATGTTGTTCCCATCACCACTATTCATCCCTCTGTTGCATCCGCTCTCAACACCAAACCACACAAATCCTCATCCTCTAAACCCAAGTCCTCAAAGAAAGGTAAGACAACGGGAAGTAAGAAACCAAGGGTCAAGAAGTCCAAATCTCGATACAACTCCGATTTCGACATGCAAGGGTTTCTTTTGGCCAATCAGGGCTCTGATAAACTGGTTGTAGGTGTTGATGCTACAGCAACCTCTCAAAGTGAGCAGATCGACACTAATACTGTTCAAATCCCTAATGCTGAAAAGGGGGAAACTGTTGTGGAAACTGAAAAGCCAAAATCTCTTGTTCCTGATTCTCTTAAGGAAGATGAACTCAATGAGGAGGATCATATTGTTGGTGATGTGCTTCAATCTCTGGCAAATAGCATCTCTCAAGAGGATGCTACCCCTGATGCTTCAGCATCTCTGGTAAGAGAAGAAGCTGACAAGGATGTGGTTGAAGATGTTGTGGCATCTGATGCTGAACCTGACCAAGGTGAAGCTCTGAATACTGCTGATGTGGAAGCAAGTGAGGAAGAAGACATTGTTGTGGTCAAATCTGTTGGGTCATCCCTTGCAGGAAAAACTGGCATTGGTAGGCATCTAAGGGAAAGGAAAGGCAAAGAGCCTGAGGTGGAAAAAGAAGCACCAAAGTCTGTCAAGAAGAGAAAGAGTGTGCCCACGAAGTCACCCAAGAAGAAAGTTGTGGGACCCAGTAGAAGCTCTAGCAAGGTTGAGATTCCTGCTCAACCAAAGAAGAAAGCTTCTAAAAGGAAAAATGTTAGTGACTCTGAGTGTGAAGCTGAGCAAGATGCTCCTAGCATCACACCCTCACCTCAGAAGAGATCTCTGAAGAAGAAGAAGGTTGTTACTGATGTGTCTGATGATGATGATGATGCTGAACATGATGCTCCAAGCATCTCAGCATCCAAGAAGAAAGTTGGCAGAAAGATAGTGCCAACTAATGTTCCTGATGTGCCCATTGATGGAGTATCTTTTCACTTTGTGGATAGTGCAAAGAAGTGGAAGTATGTATTTGCAAGAAGGATATGACTGGAAAGGGAATTGTCTGCTGAAACCCTGGCTTGGAAGGAGGTTGTTGACTTGTTGGATGATGCTGGCTTAATGAAAACTGTTAGTGGCTTGAGCAACTGCTATGCCAAGCTTGTGAAGGAGTTTGTTGTCAACATTGCTGAGGACTGTGACAATCCTCTCAGCACTGAATATCAGAAGGTTTGGGTTAGGAACAAATGTGTTGAGTTCTCCCCAAAGATCATCAACAGATATCTAGGCAGGAGGATGATTACACTGCCATTGATGTTACCAATAATGAAGTGTGCAGGACCATCACAGCCAATCAGGTCAAGGTGTGGCCATCCAAAGATAAGGTACCCTCTTGTATGCTCTCTGTGAAGCATGCTGTCCTGAACAGAATAGGAACTCTGAATTGGGTTCCTACAACCCATACATCTCATATAGCCACTGGATTAGCTAGGCTTATTTACTCTGTTGGTACTGGTACTGTTGCTGACTATGAAACTTATATCTTTGAGCAAACCATGGCTCATGGCAAGTCTTGGGCAATCAAGATGCCTATAGCCTTCCCTAGTCTCATCTGTGGAATCATTCTTGATCAACACCCCCATATTTTGACTGCTGCTGATGAACCTCTCAAGAGAGAAGCACCCCTGTCTCTCCATTTTAGACTGTTTGAAGGGACTCATGCTACTGATATAGCAGGGCCTATGACAGGGAAATCTGTGCCTAGGCAAGATCCTCCTTCAACTCTGAGTAGGAAGGATATAATTGCCTCATTGGAAGCTACTGTGCAAGCTCTGGATGAGCAGAAGAATGGGCTTGAGCTGGTATTATCTGCCCTGAAGAAAGAGGAGGCTGAGGAAGCAGGTCCTAGTGTTGGTGCTAATGTGGGTAATGATGCTGTGAATGATGCTGCAGCATCTGATGCAGCAGAGAATGAAGATGCTGGTGGTGATACAGAGGAGCTGGAGGTGACTGATTCCAGTGCTTCTGATTGAAGAATGATTTGTGTGCTGCTTTGCTATTTTTGTTTCCTTTGTTTTCATTTGGTGTTTTTGTTACTATTCTGTTATATGGGCTGAGACTCTGATGACCCTAATTCCTGTTTTGTAATAAGCTCCTGAACCTCATAATTCTGTACTGCTATATTTGTCAAATTTGTGGCAAAAAGGGGGAGTATAAATTTGGTACTCTGTTTGTTTATCTGAGTGTCTTCCTATTTGATCTCGCCTGCTGTTAGTCTGCAATGCTATGGTAATGATATGTTTGTTAAAATTGAGTGCATGAAGTATGTGCATGAGTACTCTAGAATATTGAGATATGATCTGCAGGGGGAGATGTTGGATAAGATGCTCCAACATCCTATGCATATGTGCAGGGGGAGATGTAGTGTGAAATGTTGTAGCATTGTCTACAGCATCCTGTCAATTTTGATTGCTCTGACCATCTAAGGATAAGTTGTTTTATATGTTCCGCTGTTGCATGCCTCTCTGATATTCTTAAAAGATACGTGTATATTCTTGTTTACTGGTCTCCATGAAGAAGTAGTATGGAATCTGTTTTGAAGAATAGTCTCTACAAATCTTTATCCATGTGTGCTTGTGTTGAGAAAAAGAAATGTAGTTGAAGTATCTGTTTAAGTGTATGTATGGTCATGATTTTGTTTTAGCCAAAAATTTGCCAAATGGGGAGTTTGTTGAGTCCTATGTATTGGCTGCATTTTTGGTGAGCAGGATGCGATGCAAGATGCTACAACATCGTATTCGGCATTTGGTATTATGAAGGCGCGCGTTTCTAATTATGGCACGATTCGCTTTTCTCTCTCATGAATCTTGCATGGCGCCTTTGTGTTTGGTTTTTATTTAGGATCATCATTTATTACTTCAGATCCTTGACTAGAATATTTCTATGAAGAATATCCTTGAAGAATATTTTAGGAAAGAATCCTTTTTAATTAATGTGGTCAAAGGCTTGAGTCAAGAAGAATCAAGCTCATGATTATTTCAGAATCAAGGACTTTGCTGGAGTATATATATGTTATGCAAAACCTAATTTGTGGTTGTTCACGCCGTTGTTATTTTGTGTCTAGTCTCCTAGGTTTTTGCGTGTGTTATTTTGTGAGCCTTTCTTGTGTCACCTTGATACAAGCTAAGGACGTGTGTTATTGAGTTGTACTTTGTGTGATCCTCTCCTAAGCTTTGAAGTACGGAGTTAGGGTTGTGTGTGTTTGTGCACTCTAAGCCTTTAGGTACGAGTGTTAGTTTTTAGGAGTGTGTCTCCAAAATACTTTTTCTTGTGTGTTTGAAATCCTTGCTGTTTGTAAGGTTGTTAGGGAGTGAGATGGGATCTCAGACTTAGGAGTTCCTAGGTTGAAGAATCATTGGTAGATGCCTAGGTTTTAAGTTGTAAACGTGTGTTTGCTGAAGACTTTCAACTAGGACTATTATAGTGATATTCCTTCCTGGATTGGTATCCCCCAGACTAGGGCTTGCTTTGAGCGCCGAACTGGGTTAACAAATATCCCGTGTTCTTTACTTGCTTTCTGATATTTGTTTTTATTCTTCTTAAGTTTTTACGCAGTAGGATGCTATAGCATCGTTTACAGCATTACGTCTTCAGTGCTAAGAAGTTATAGCATTGCATACAGCATCGTAACTAGCGTGCCAGGAATTTCAGTGCCCCTCTGCATATCTGAATTCCATGTAAGTCCCCTCTAGCCACTGATTTTTTCATTAAAGCTGACAAGCCTTCGGTGACTAGGATAAAAAGGTAAGGTGAGAGAGGGTCTCCCTGCCTTAGGCCACGTCCTGGAACAATAGGACCTACTTTCTCAAAATTCACCAATACTGAGTAGTTTACAGAACTAACACATAGCATCACCCATTGAATCCACTTATTGGAAAAACCTAATCTTTCAAGCATACCACGCATGAATCCCCAATCAACTCGATCATATTCCTTGCTAATGTCAATTTTTAGCGCAAGATCTTAGATTTATTTGATTTAAAATTCTAGTTTCGTTTATTGTTGACAGATACTATTTTCTGTTTTGATTTAATTTGTATTAATTGTTTTTGACAGGATTTTATTTGTTTAAATGTCGGTTACAAAAAAATAAAATAATTTTACTTTTACATAATTAAATTACATCAATGTACGTAGCATTTACATCAACTTAATAATAGTGTTTTGACAAATATAAAATTTATAAAGTTAAACCATAAATTTATACTACCTCCGTCCTTAATTATTATAAAATCCCATTAAAAAATATTGCAGAGATTAAGAAAGTGAGTCGTGAAATTAAATTTGTTGATAATTGATATTGCTTTTATAATTTTATCCTCCAAAAAAAAGAACGGGTTATTGATTTTCTAAAGTATTTACTATAAATTGTAGAAAAATATGCACTTTAATTAAGGATATATTGGTAAAGAAATTATTAATGCCGTTGTAAATTTAAAAGGAGTCTTATAAAAAGGGACAAAGAAAAATGTAAAGATGATCTTATATTTAGGGACAGATGTAAGCTGCTATAAATAATCCATATAAATTTGTACACACATTTAAAATAATTTGATATGTTGTTGACACATATCAACATTAAGGATGTTCAATAAAAGAAGCACAAGAAATTAATTTTAATGAGTTACAATAACATATCGTTAAAATGATCTATACATAATAACAAATCAATCTAAATTTTAGTAAAATTAAATTTTGTACAAATAATCAATATGTATAATTTTTATTCAACGGTAAATTTTAAGTTGAGATCTTCTCCATTTTCTATTTTATTCATTTCATTTATTACCGAAGTTTTTAAAGGTTCTGGGATGTATAAAAGATATTTGGACTCATTTAATATCACACTCACACTTTTACATTTATATATACTAGCGTCCATGCCCGTCGGTCTGTTCTTTTTTACAATTATAAAGGGTAAAATGGGAAGAAAAAAATGCTATAAATATTGTTTTCCCTTTATATATTGTACCGATAAATATTTTGTTTTTGTGTTTTAATTTTAGAGTAGTTATATTTTGTTTTTGAAATATGGTAACAATTTCAACTTCCATCCTTTAAATATCTTTTTTTTTTTTTTTGTAATTTTTACAATTACTAAGGGTAAAATAGGAAGAAAAAAAGGCTACACAAAAATGTTGTTTTCCATTTATATATTGTATAGATTCCCAAAACTATATAATAATGGAGAAAATGGAAATAATAAAAAATTGGAGGGGATCTTAACACGTAAATTTTGTATATTCATTAAAATATTATTGAACAAAGTAACATTACCAAAATATTATATCAACGTCATTACCAAAATGAGAGATGTCAAATTACATTAATGGTATAAGATGTTGATAACATTACACTTCAATAAAGTTTTAAGGAATATATATATATTTTTATCAAATTCACCTTCAGATTGAAGGTTTATATCATACAAATCATCCATCCTTTCAAAATTTTATCAAGATATAAAGTCATTTGATATATTATTTCGACTCATCAAAATCAACAAAGATCAATAAAAGTGCATTAGACGCTGATCTTAATATAAAGCTTAATAACATATCAAATTAGTTTATATTTTAACAGCATTTTGCATAAATATTCTATATGATATAAACTTTTAATCTAAATATCTAATAATTGATTTTATAGAAAATTTGCATTAGTGTTTTTTACACTATAATATTTCTTTTGGGTTCTTACCCTATAATATTTCTTAGTTATAATTTTGTATTTCAAGTTTATCTATTAGTGGAACTTAATTTTGTGACTTAGAGAAAATATTTTTGCACTAATTCTTTTTTCTTCTGGTCTTTGTCATTGCGCTCTTGATCTTCTTAGGAGTGACACAAATGAAACTTTCTTCCCAAAAAGAATAACACCTTACTTTTTCATTTTCATTTTTTTTATTTTGATTAGTTTTTATAACCTGAAATGTCAAGAAATACTCGCATAAAAAATGAAGCTAGCAAACAAAAAATCCTCAAGTAATAGTAATTAAAAATTAATATAATTTGGTTGGATAAAAGGATTGCTCATGTTCTAATTGACATCATTTGTAGAATGGTCAAGGCATTATTGCAAGAGACTTGAAGGCAGAGCTAGGAGATCAGAAATCGGTGGATTTAAATGATGAACCATATATTACACAATATGGAGTTCATGAAACAGTGGTTTCCAATGATGAATCTTATATTACGCAGTATGGAGATCATCAGAAATCAATAGATTTGAATGATGAACGTTACATTACACAGTATGGAAATCATCAGAAATCAGTGGATTCAAATGGTGGACCTTACAATACACAGTATGAAGTTCATAAACAAGTGAATTCGAATGATGAATCTTACATGACACAATATGGAGATCATCAGAAACCATTGGATTTGAATGAAGAACCATACATTACACAATATGGAATTCATAAACCAGTTGATTCGAAGGGTGAATCTTACATTACACAGTATGGAGGTCATCATAAACCAATGAATTCAAATGATGAACCTTACATTACACAATATGGAGTTCATAAACCAGTGGTTTTGAATGATGAACCTTACATTACACAATATGGAGATCATCGGAAAACAGTGGATTCGAATGATCAACCATACAAAACTTCCTATGGCGATCTTGAGACCAAGCTACCAAATTATGCTGTCAAGGATAATACTCGTAGTCATGATTCTAACGAACCTTACAAAACTTCCTATAGTAATCCTGAAGTCAAGCAACCCAATTATGTTGCTGCGTATAAGACTAACACCCATGATTTGGATAAACCTTATAGATTTTCAAACGATTATCAACCCAATTATGTTTCCGCGTACAAGACCCATGCCCGTGATTCCAGTGAAGCTTACAAAACTTCATATGGTAATCCTAAAGCCTAGCAACCCAATTATGTTGCTGCGTATAAGACTAAAACCCATGATTCAGATAAACCTTATAGATTTCCTAAAAATTATCATGAAACCAAGCAACCCAATTACGCTGCCGCGTACAAGAGCCATGTCCACGAATCCAATGAAGCTTACAAAACTTCATATGGTAATCCTGAAGCCGAGCAACCCGATTACCCTGCAGCGTATAAGACTCATTTTCATGATTCCAATGATCCTTACATTGCTGGGTACATATCTACTGCCCTTGATCCAAAAGGCCCCCCCATCTGCTAACGTGGATCGTATAGAAGCTTTCAAGACAGGGTTTTTCAATTTGGATGATCTTCATGTTGGAAATGTAATGACCCTCCAATTTCCAGTCCAAGAGGTTTCTCATTTCCTCTCTCGAAAAGAAGCGGACTACCTTCCTCTTTCAATGTCACAACTCCAAAGTGTTCTTCAATTCTTCTTAATCTCTAAAGATTCTCCTCAAGCCAAATCCATGAAAAGAACACTTGAACAATGCGAAGGAGAAACCATTACAGGGGAAACAAAAATTTGTGCTAGTTCTCTAAAGTCCATGCTCCAATTTGTTGATACAATCATTGGTGCAAACACCAAACACAATATTCTCACTACCAGTAACCCCTCACCCACAGCTATCCCTCTACAAAAGTACACCATTTTAGAAGTATCACAGGACATTTATGCTCCAAAATGGGTGGCTTGCCATCCCCTTCCTTATCCCTATGCCATTTACTATTGTCATTACATATCTACAGGCACTAAAGTGTTCAAGGTATCATTGGTTGGTGATGAGAATGGAGATAAAATGGAAGCTCTTGGTATTTGTCATTTGGATACATCTGATTGGAATCCAGATCATATTATATTCAGTCAGCTTGGTATTAAGGCTGGAAAGAACTCTCCAGTTTGTCGCTTCTTTCCGATAAACCATCTTTTGTGGGTTCCAAAGCAGCCTTCGAAAGCTGCCATGTGAAGTTAATTTATCTAATCTATCTAGAATGATGTGTGTATAATAAAGGTCAATCAATCTTACCAATCTGCAATAGGTAGCAATAACATGCATGCCTATGAGTGATGAGTGATGACCTATTTTCTATTTGTATGTCTTGTTAGTTGTTAATGTTTATGTACATGTACATGGAAAAAGGTTGGTAACACAATATAAATGAAAAGCTTGTCCTTGTTGCAACCTTAATAAGGAAACTTAATTAGAATTACTTACTGTTTAACTTATTTTATACTCTTCCGTCCTTAAATGTAAGTTAAGGTTGATTAGATAAAAGTTTATGTATTTTGTTAATTTTTCTCTTATATTTAAGATTACTTGTATCATTACGTTAGTAATGCATCATTTTGATGATATTAGATTCCTAAGTCTAAAATTGGTTTAATTATCAATTCTCACACACATAAAAAATCGACGAATTGTTAAAAGAATGTCAATTCATTTTTGCTTAATTAACATTTTTTTTGGTTATATTGAGTAAGTATATTGCTAACTAACAAAGAAGCACATGGATGCAAATGCAAGTAATACTCCCTAACAAGGACTACACACACAAACAAGTAGTTAATGAACAGAAATAACAACATAAAATAGTATCGGTATTGAATAAATAATAACAAAGCAGAGTTATATAGATTGTCAATCAAAATATTGGACTCAAATGGTTAATAAACTTTTTTTAAAATAAATTGTTTGGGAGAATATATATTTGATTTCTTATGAAAATAATTTTTAGTCAGACTTTACTTACTTCAGTGTCAAACTTTAAATTACTAGACTAGATTCCACTTCTTCTCCTTGGAACTAAAATGAAAGTAAACTAAAAAAGGAACAAATTCGCCCCCCTATGTTATGAACAACAACAATATCCAAGCTGAGTTTTCTAACATACCCTTAAAACTCCCAATAATTCTTAAAATAAAAATAAAAATAAAAATTGTCTCTATGTTTGAAGTTGTTTTTAATGGAATATGTTAACTAGCAAATACCCCCTACAAACATTCTACAAATTTTATTTTTATAATGTCCGCTACTTAAATAGCGGACGATATTTACAATTTTTTTATAACTTCTACTATTTAAATAGCGGAAAAACAAAATGAGAAAAGCATAAGACGCGAAAAAACTAATTAAATAACAATAATATATGTCATATCTCTGAAGCGCACTGACAAAAAATGCCCATGGAGAAAAGGAACCAGACCATATTTGATTACAGACATCCTTCGCATTAAAATCTCTTCATCAAATACTCCCTAAATAAATTCTTTTCATCTTTTTTATTTAGCAAAAAAGAGAGAAAAATAAAAGATTAATAGAGGTCATTCTGGCACCTATGAAGTCCCGATATGGAACACGATACCGATACGTCGATACGTAATTTTTTTTAATATTCTCAATCCGATACTGCCGCGATACGTTATTTAAAAATTAAATATATAAATACACATTATATAAACATGACTAAAATCAACAATATTAATAATTAAAAGCAGAAAATATCTAGTCTTATATCAAAATTTTGGGAAAAACTCAAATGTTTAACAACTTGTTATATAGTAGGACACCATAGTTTTTTTTTTTAAAAAGTAAAAAATTATATTGACAAAGGAAAACCACAAGAAGTGATAAATATACAAACAAGCATCGGATATTAGGACGTATCAGACATGTATCAGATATTACTTTTTTATTTAAAAATAATGATTTAACCGATACTTTTCTGATACGAGTATTGAGACGTATCAGAAGAGTATCAGATATTATTTTTTTTATTTAAAAATAATGATTTAATCGATACTTTACCGATACGAGTATCAGGACGTATCAGAAGAATATCAGTATCGAGTACGTATCGGACACGATACGTCACTATTTTTTGAGTATCGGGGCTTCATAGTCTTGCACCATTTTTTCTATCAAACACTTTTTGACTTTTTATTGACTAGTTAAATAACATCTTTATAATATTAGTTAAGATTAAGAAAATAAAAAATTTATTTTGGAACGAACATTAATTTATATTTTTATAGAATTTATTATACAAGTTTTTTAACATAATTTTCCTATGTTTAGTTCCGTATCATATCAAGTATCTCAACGACACTTGTTACAATTTTTAATAGTACACGAGTACTGCTCAGTGATCTGTAGAGACTCTATCATGCATCTTAAATCTTAATAAATTGTCACAAGACAAATACCACATGCTTGTTTCCCCATTGTCTTCTTTGTGCTTCTTGTAAATTAATTGGAATTGGAGTATTGACACCCTACACACATAGTTTGTCCAATAGTGGAAATTTTTAATGATAAACAACCTGTCACAATTGTCACCCGTGATGCATGATCAATGGAATAGTATATAGTATATACATTGCATGCTCACAAGTGTATAATTAAGTATGTCATCGATCATAATAAAAAAAATTTTGAATTTGCTGGGATTAAGAAGAGTCGGGGAATAATTTTTCCTTAGAGGAAGTAACAAGATTAGAAAAATATATATTAGAAATTTAGAAAACTAATTAGAGTTATGTTTTTGGTTTTATGAAGATTTGATCAAACAAACAAAGCAGCAGAAAAGATATACCAATAAAATAAATCACCCCAAGATCATGAATTTAATTACAAGCACAAATTTTCAAACCCTTTCAAACAAGCATTTGTCATTTGTCATGTAAAAACCTTTTTTTAAGTAAGATATAGTCATATAGGCACCTTAACGTCATGGTACAACATTTCCTCTCACAACAGTTGTCAGTCTAGCTGCCCAAGACGACTGCAACACGACCCCATCATATACCCTTAGATACATGGTTAGCGCAACACACTGATCATAGCTTGTAAAGGATCGAGATACCAGTTTCTTCGATCTGATAACTTTCTCGATACCTTGAGATAACCATTAAGAACATCTACAAACATATTATATACTCGCTAGTAATTACAAACAACAAGGACACGTGAGAAAGGAATCAAGAGATTATGTTGTGAACTACTCTTCATAACCTTAAGGTGTTAGTGAACTACTCACTCACACTAAGACATATATTATGAACAGCCACCAATTTAATCTAATCTAAACTATGAACAAGAACAAAAATAATATATGAACAAGAACAATTTTTTTGAAAATATAGGAATGTGTTACCATGCTTGCTTGATGATTTTACAAGAGGAAAGAGGTCGCTATATAGGTTGTACATCTAAGACTTTGTGGAAAATGGATATAGATAAGAATTAAGTACAATTTAGTGATCAATAGAATGAAAAAACCAAAGTCAAAATTTATTTTTGACTTCAGCATAGGGTGTTACAAGGTGTCGATTATAACCACCATTTTGAATTTAAATAGAAAATGTGACTTTTGGTGCCAAAACTCACCTTTTAGGGGTCAAAAATTACAATTGTTGGGTAAAATATGTTGGAACAAAAATTAAAATATATGTGATAATTGAGGGACAAAAAGTTTGGGCAAAATTATGTTGGAATTGAAATTTAACTATTCTAATAATTCACTAATGTTATAATATCTTGGAAATAAGATGTAATGAAAGTAATATAATTTTCACGTATGCATGCAAAAGAAAGAGAATGAATCACTATATCATTACATATTATAAATTAACTATTACAATACATATTTATAACTTAAACAAACTTAAAGTAATGATAACGCGTGATTTTAACATTATCGTTAAATGACTCTTAATCATGTATCTACTAAAATAATTACTAATAATAACAAGTATTAATTATACCTCACAATACTCTTCCTTAATTAAAACTTGCAAGGCTTAGCATTCCTATCTTGCTTCTCATATCTTCAAACTTGCTAGTCTTCAAGCCCTTTGTTAACATATCTGCTAACTGATCTTCTGTGCTGCAGTGTTCTATTGCAAGTTTCTCTTTGGCCACTTGATCTCTTAGGAAATGATACTTGATCTCTATATGCTAGCTCCTTCCATGAGCAATTGGATGTTTTGCTAAATCAACAGCTGACTTGTTATCCACTTTCTGTTGGAGTAAGCCCTAAAAGCCAATCTATTTTGATAGTATTTGATTTTGTATTGCGATTTGATTATATATATATATATATATATATATATATATATATATATATATATAATAAGGCTTTTCTTTATTATGTTTATGTGTTAAAATAATAGAGTCCCTAGAATAGTTAGTTCGTTAAATGGAACCTTAAGTATGACTTAATCGTGAGAATCCATTAACATGAGAACACTATTCTTAAATTATCCGTAGTCAAGCTTTATTGTGAAAACATTAAAGCATAGACTCTATTATGTTGATAGACTGATGATCACATCTCACGGATCATGGATAAGTAGTTATCAAGTCTTCACATAGATATGAATGTTAAGGGTAACATTTATATTGGATTGACCCACCATGAGAATACTACATAGTAGGTTATGAAATGTCATAAGATATTCTCATAGTGATAAATGGTGTACTCCACCCTTCGACCTGAAACCACTATGTACCCTAGATGTAGGAGTGTAGTACCTTGTTGCCGTTCAAACGTTATCCGTAACAAGATGACTATAAAGTTGGTTGATGGGTACTCCACGAATCATGCTGAGGGACATGAGTGGCCTAGATGGAATTTGCCCCTCCTACATAACAGGAGAAATGTCTATGGGCCCAATATTGAACTTAGCAAGGGTGACATACTATGCCTTGTGTTCAATATAGACATAAGGGTAAAAGGGTAATTGTACATAAGATATTTATCACGGAAAAAGGTTTGTCAGATCACATGACAATTCCGTAACTTGGGTAGCAGTGATGTGTTGCTAGATACCGCTCACTGTTTGTTATAATTAAATGTATGATTTAATGTAACTGCCAACGTTAGGGAAACCTACAAAGGTAACACACAAGGACAGTCTAGTGTAGGGTTGGAACACCGTAAGGTACGGTGTACCTCAGAGGAATATGGAAATATGATAAGGGTATCATGGTAATTAAATAAGCTGTACACCATAAGGAATGGTGAGGGAGCGCTCATGTGTACATGACACATGGGGCATGCACCCCCTTTATGCTTTTTTAATGAAAAGGGCATTAGCGTAAATGTAGCCCAATGACAAGAGTTTGTCTTGGTGCACAAGACAAGTGGTTCTATAAATAGAACCCTTGTGGCAAAGAAAATTACTTGATGAAAAACTCTATTGCTAAAACCCTAATCCTTATTCCTCCCTCCTCTCACTAGAAATCTTCATCCTTTGGAGCTAGCACTCATCCTTGAAGGTAACTGTTCGTGTGGACTAGTTAGAGGCGTTGCTATTCAACCATCAACGCTCGTGATCAAGTTTGATTGTGAATCAAAGTTCTTCCGTTACGTTCGTGATCGAGTTTGATTGTGAATCAAAGCTCCTCCACTACGAGAGGTAAAAGTTCTTAACACATATCATGCTTATTCGTAAGGATCCTTAAAGGAAAATTTTAAAATTCCGCTGCCTTTACAATCGCTATTTTCCTTCAGTGGTATCAGAGCCACTTACGAAACCATGATTTGATGTTTGTTTATTTCCTGTTCTTTGTTTTAATTCGATTAAAACACTAAAGAAAGATTAAAATCGAGTAATTAAAATTTGGCATCCTTTTGTGTATGATTTGGATGATTAACATTGAAACGGCTTCGGAATCCGACTTTTGTATGGTGAAGCAAGCGATATGTTAATCGTCCTAAGTTTACACAAATAAGAATGATCAGGACTTATATATGATATAAGTGATCGCGATGCAAAGCGGTGTATGTGATACATCGTTCATAATTTCGTTCATTAAAACATATTATGAAAGTTATTCGATGTTGATGTGATTCATGTTCACTTGCTTTGGAATCCGACGTTAGTATGGTGAAGCAATGACATGTTGATCAATCATATTGAATTTCGGTCATGGTAAGTTTTGACGGCATGAAATTATTGCATTAGGGTTCGCGACAACACAAGGGTTGTGCTGTCAAAAGGCGAAAAACAAGGACTGGCTGCGTGCCTGCGCTGGTCGCAGGGTATGCTGCGATGGGCGCAATAGCCGAGACCGAACAGGATTCAGCACTGCAGGTCCTGCGCTGGGCGCAATAAAGGCAGAGAGCAAATTTGGATCCGGCTGCAGAATTGCGCTGGGCGCAATACATGCTGCGCTGGGCGCAATTAAAAACAGAAAACAGCTGAATCTTGATCGTTCGCCAAAATTTTAATTTTAATTTATCTACAGGACTTAAACTGATTATAATAATAATATATGTCATTATTGTTATGCTTTTGTGATGATTGGTTATGGCCCTAGTGTCCTTAATTTTGTTTTATTTGGGATTTAAATACGGCCTGCGTGTCGTGCCTTTCTTATATCTCTTGATGTAATTCTCTTCTCATCTCACTCCCTCGTATGTAACGCGAGTATTCTTCAATTAATGTAATGTAAGATTAGTACTAGGACAGGAAGGACATCCATGAAGCCCTATCTTAGAGAAGTACAGGTCGTTCATAGGATTAGTATAGGTTCTCTCATTGGCTTGAGGGAACAATTACGCTAGGGGCCATAATCATGTCACTTTATTTATTTTATGTATGTTGATGCATGTTATGATTGGAGTGACGATATTGTATGAAAGCCGTGGTGAGGTGAGATCTAATAAAGTTAATAAAACCCTCAAAAGAATATTAAGTTTTATGATTTCCAAAGAATAGCACCCTTCAAGATCAACATCGATTAATGTAGGTTTTGCCAACGCAAAGTGCATTGTCTATATTGATAAGTTGCAGTGAGGTAACCAGTTTATCCGATTGCTATTCGTTGGGTTTAACTTAACTAAAGAAAATATAATATGATTATATGACTTTAGAAGCAAATGTTGGGTTATTTCATATGATGGATTAATAAGTGTTATTTACCCAACGGAAAGGATATGAGAATTGTATGAGATACAATTGGAAAGAGTTTCCTACCTAAATAGCTGCGTTTTGTGTAATCAGCCTAATGCTGACTTAAAACAAAGTAAAATATGGATCTCATTCCCACTAGAAAATCTTCCAATGGGGTTTTCCGAATCAAATGTCGAGGGTCATTTGTTTTGAGTAAAATAATGGGAGCGCATATTTAATTGAAGTCCTAATTAAATATATTTTAATCGTAATACAATATTTTACATATCTCTGTAATTATAACTTTTGGAATACAATACAAATTATGTTGTCCTTATGAAGGACATGAACTTCAGAAAAGAGTTTCTGTATTGGTACAAATTGAGAATTGTTCTCAATTGCAAGAAAAAAACTATAAGTTCTTGAAATTGAAAGAGTCAAAAATAAAAATGAAGTAAGACTTCGATTTTGTACATCTAGTTATAGAAAATCAAAGTTTCTATTCTGCATCAAAGGTATATGATACAAGATGTTGAATCTCATATTTGTTAAAATATAGAGAAGTTTCAAGAATTAGAACATTTATTATGAGTTAAGTCAACTTGTGTCTAGAATGAAACAAATTGTTTAATTGACAATAAGAGTTTATGCTTTGACTTAAATTCGAGCTTGAAATGGAACCTAATAATTGTTATCAAGTTCCATCTAGTAATAGAAGTATCGATTCTACATCTTGTAATGACAAGAGATGGATTGTAGTTTTAAATAATGAGACAAGAATTAGTCACATCGTTTAAACTAAGTTTTCTATACTAGGGCTCTAAATCAAGCGATGGACTTAAGTTCCATGATCTTGATAAGATTATCTATAATAGTTGTGATAAGGACCAAATAAGATTTGGACCTTGTATATATATCAAGAGCGTTGTTGTTTAGTACAAATATTTGGTGTGTCAATTACTAACGGAAAGTTAAATGGCACACGATTTATTTGAACAATATACATGAGATGTGTGTCCGGCACTAAACAAACTCATTTGATATATTGAATTTATTTTACTTCATTTACATTACTGATAAAATCAGTAGATGTGGATATGTGTGTGACACAAATTAGAAATCCTTGAATTTGTCAAAGAGTTCAATAATGGAGTAAAGAAAATAACTTTACAAAAGTATTAAAGTCATATGAATAAGTCATAATGCTAAATACTTAATTAAGGAGTATAATTACTATTTTAACGCATTATGTTTGACATGATTTAATTTAAAATAGTTTAATTATATGTCATTGACTCCTTTTAAATATCATTTGCTTATAGTTATTCTTCACCCACAACTAGTTTCGCCCTTTTAAAAGTGATCATAAAGACATCATATATTTGATATGAAGGTAGAGTACTTTGTTTGTCTTTATGACAGTTTGGATTTTATGAGATAAATTTAATTCAAAATTGGATGAATGTGGAACTACCCTAAGAAAACTAAGGGATACTTGTCCTACATCACTCTTTAGGACAAAAGTTGTTTTGTTGCTAGAACTGAAGCATTCCTCAAGTGGGTATGCGTCTCTAAAAGAGTCAGTGGGAGTGATATAGAACTTGAATAATTCAAGTACCACAAAGTTAATATCCATTTAAAAGGAAACACAAACCGATTCCTCAAGGTTGTTGTAGGACCGCCGGTTTGAGTTGCATGAAAGCATAGACAAGTCTAAAATATCACAAGATTGAAAGTATGATTTTATCATGACTCGACAAGGTGATATGGTTTTCATAGAAGATGAATGTTTGACTTGTTAAAAAGTCATATATGACCCAAATTCTGAGAAGTGGCTAAATGCCATAGAATCTTATACATAATCCATGTACACAGACCTTATGTGGATAATACTTAAGTCATCAAGATGAGTAAGACTCATATGATAGTCTTCTTGTAGAAGACTAGCATGGATGGTATTAAGAGTACAATTTCAGATGTGATTGATTATTAAAGGTTTCACGCAAAATCATAATGCAAATTATGATGAAACCATAAATATAGTCACAAAGCTTAAATTTGTTTAAGTATGTACTTGCTATTGTTATACTACATGTAACGGCAGATGGATAACAAAGTTTCATTCCTTAATTGGAATGACCTCATATATATGTGCTTGACATATACATAGGATTTTATTAATCCAAAGGATGCTTAAAAGGTATACAAATTGTAGCAATCTAATTTTGATTAGATCAAGTTCTCAGAAGTTTAATTATTTGTTCTTATTTATAAAGTTTTATGAAAACGAATTAATAAAGGACAAATATAAGTCTTGTGCACACAAGGAGGTTAGTGGGAGTAATTATCTTAATCTGATATCATATGTGGATGGCATATTAATCATCAAAACATCTTCCTTATACATGTAAGACATGATTAAGGAAATGTCTCTTGATGAAACTTTAGGCGAGGCTTCCTAAAGAGTTAGGAATCATAATCTATAGAGATAGATTGTTGATGCAACTTGTCCTTAATCTAAGTACATATGTTGACAAAGTGTTTGGACACTTAATATGCATAAATTAATGCATGTGTCAAATAGTTTTATTTGTCCAAAGGACAATGTCGTGTCTCATTGGATGAGAAAGAAATGCATGAAAAGAATTCACATGCTTTGGCAGTTGGATTCATCATGCACACCATATAATATGTACTACACCATATACACCATATCTTTATGGCATAATTAGTAAGTACCAGAATCGAATCTAGTGTTTGACACTAATTGACCTTCAAGAATATCCCAAGGTACCTAAAGGAACTAAGGACTATTTATTGAGATAGGTTGGTATGGAAAAGATCATTGTAAAGAAGTTACAATGATCATAGTTTCCAAATTGATACATTGTATTGAAATTCCATTCTATGTCAGATATAAACATTATAAGCTATAAAATAATAAGCTTCATAAAGTGTTTATTTCTATTACAAAGGTCAAGTATTTGATTTGGATCGTTTAGCTCAAGATAGAGCTAAAATTATGTTTCCGACGTTGCAGATCTCATTAATCACATTAGTAATGATAATGATTTAATGTTGCAAACAATGGAATAGATCTCACCAACGATTCAGATATACTTAGACACTTCTATGTTTCGATAGAGATCGAAAGAGAAACTAGGGAGATATATATAAGATACCAACATAAGAAATAGTTTCTTATCCACTAATGTAGCATCTCGCTTAGAAGTTGCTCGATGCTCATGCTAAACCGATAAATGTTAGATGAACATTTGATTGGCTTTAGTGCTAGTGGGAGATTGTTGGAGTAAGCCTTAAAAGCCAATCTATTTTGATAGTATTTGATTTTGTATTGCGATTTGATTTATATATATATATATATATATATATATATATATATATATATATAAAATAAGGCTTTTCTTTATTATGTTTATGTGTTAAAATAATAGAGTCCCTAGAATAGTTAGTTCGTTAAATGGAACGTTAAGTATGACTTAATCGTGAGAATCTATTAACATGAGAACACTATTCTTAAATTATCCGTAGTCAAGCTTTATTGTGAAAACAATAAAGCATAGAGACTATTATGTTGATAGACTGATGATCACATCTCACGGATCATGGATAAGTAGTTATCAAGTCTTCACATAGATATGAATGTTAAGGGTAACATTTATATTGGATTGACCCACCATGAGAATACTACATAGTATGTTATGAAATGTCATAAGATATTCTCATAGTGATAAATGGTGTACTCCACCCTTCGACCTGAAACCACTATGTACCCTAGATGTAGAAGTGTAGTACCTTGTTGCCGTTCAAACGTTATCCGTAACAAGATGACTATAAAGTTGGTTGATGGGTACTCCACGAATCATGCTGAGGGACATGAGTGGCCTAGATGGAATTTGCCCCTCCTACATAACAGGAGAAATGTCTATGGGCCCAATATTGAACTTAGCAAGGGTGACATACTATGCCTTGTGTTCAATATAGACATAAGGGTAAAAGGGTAATTGTACATAAGATATTTATCACGGAAAAAGGTTTGTCAGATCACATGACAATTCCGTAACTTGGGTAGCAGTGATGTGTTGCTAGATACCGCTCACTGTTTGTTATAATTAAATGTATGATTTAATGTAACTGCCAACGTTAGGGAAACCTACAAGGGTCACACACAAGGACAGTCTAGTGTAGGGTTGGAACACCGTAAGGTACGGTGTACCTCAGAGGAATATGGAAATATGATAAGGGTATCATGGTAATTAAATAAGCAGTACACCATAAGGAATGGTGAGGGAGCGCTCATGTGTACATGACACATGGGGCATGCGCCCCCTTTATGCTTGTTTAATGAAAAGGGCATTAGCGTAAATGTAGCCCAATGACAAGAGTTTCTCTTGGTGCACAAGACAAGTGGTTCTATAAATAGAACCCTTGTGGCAAAGAAAATTACTTGATGAAAAACTCTATTGCTAAAACCCTAATCCTTATTCCTCCCTCCTCTCACTAGAAATCTTCATCCTTTGGAGCTAGCACTCATCCTTGAAGGTAACTGTTCGTGTGGACTAGTTAGAGGCGTTGCTATTCAACCATCAACGCTCGTGATCAAGTTTGATTGTGAATCAAAGTTCTTCCGTTACGTTCGTGATCGAGTTTGATTGTGAATCAAAGCTCCTGCACTACGAGAGGTAAAAGTTCTTAACACATATCATGCTCATTCGTAAGGATCCTTAAAGGAAAATTTTAAAATTCCGCTGCCTTTACAATCGCTATTTTCCTTCACTTTCAACCTCATAGTACTTTCACACTTCACTTTCAGTTCATGTAGCAACATTTGTAACCACTATGCCTGACTAGCACCAAAAGCTGCCGCAATATACTCAGCTTCACAACTTGACAATGCTACAACATTTTGCTTCTTCGAATACCATGCTATTGGAGCCTTACCCATCATGAAAATGTAACCAGAAGTACTCTTCCTGCCTTCTGTATCTCCACTCCAATCAGCATCTGGGTATCCTATTAACTCAGTAGTTGCAGGTCCCTCTGTACTAGAAAATAGAATTCCCCAATCAAATGTGCCCTTGAGGTATCTCAGTATTCTCTTTGCAGCCACCAGTTCTCTTATGCATTTTCATGTATCTACTTGCCACTCCAACATTATAGACTATGTCTGGCCTTGAGTGAGAAACATATCTAAGTGAGCCAATCAACTGTCTAAACAATGTAGAATTAACACCTTCATCACTAGCATTTTTCTGCAGTTTCATAGTAGTATCAACTGGTGTAGATACAGGCTTGCACTCAATCATTTTAAACCTCTTGAGTACATCAGTAATGTACTTCTTCTGATGCAGAAAAATTCCCTTTTCACATGACACAAATTCCATGCCAAGGAAATAAGACAATTTTCCTAAATCAGTCATCTAATACTCGGTCATCATTTGCCTCTTGAGCTTCACTATCTCTTTTTCATTGCTCCTTGTCACTAACAGATCATCGACATACAGACAAATGATTATCAAGTCATCATTTGTGTTCAATCTTACATACACACCATGTTCAGTTGAACATTTAGTAAAATTTAGCTTCTGTAGTGAGACATCAATCTTCTTATTCCAAGCAAGTGGTGCTTGCTTGAGCCTATACAAAGCCTTCTTCAACTTCATTACTCTATTTTCCATACCCTTTTTCTCAAAGCCAGGTGCCTGCTTCACATAAACCTCCTCTTCCAATGGCCCATTGAGAAATGCAGATTTGACATCAAGTTGATCCAACCTCCATTTTCTCAAACTAGCCAATGCTACTATCAATCTCATAGTTTCAATCCTTGCAACTAGGGCATATATTTCATTAAAGTCAAGTCCAGGTTGTTGCAAGAAACCCTTTGCAACCAACCTAGCTTTATATTTTGCAATCTCACCATTTGACTTCATCTTAGTCTTGTAGACCCATTTCACATCAATGGCTCTCTTATTACTTGGTAGTTCACCATCTTCCGAATTTCATTCTTTTCAATTGACCTTAATTCATTCAACATTGCTTCTTTCCAATTTGGATTTGAAAGTGCTTGATCAAGTGTTATAGGTTCTGACTCTGCCATGAGAACCAAGTGCATTATATCAGTAACATCTTCACACAAGCCTGCGGGGTACAAGGCATAACCTTGTAGTCTCACTGATGGGAATCTTACTCTGTTTGATCTTCTCAATTGATCCACATTGTCATCATCATCATTCTCAACATTGTTTTCATTGACATTGTTCACATTGTCATCATTAGGAACAATTGGTTCAGGCACATTCACTTCTTCCTCATTGTCAACTTGGTCACTGTCAAGTTGAATGATAATTGTTCTACTGGTAGCTTGCTCAGTTGATTCCTTCCAATCCGTTCTCTAGTTTCATCTACAATCACATCATTACTCACTACTATCTTCTTATGAATTGGATCATATAGTTTGTATGCACCAGTGCTATGATAGCCTATCAATATCATTGCTTGTGCTCTAAAATCAAGTTTTCTTTGTTCAGGCACATGTGTGTAACACAGTGAGCCAAACATTCTAAAATGCTTTACACTTGGTTTCACACCACTCCATGCTTCTTCAGGTGTGATGCCTTCTAGTCTTTTGGTTGGACACAAGTTCAGTATACGAGTAGCTGTATATACTGCTTCTGCCCAAAACTTATGTGGAAGTTTTTTTTTTCTCTTAGCTTACATCTCACCATATTAAGTAGAGTTCTATTTCTTCTCTCTGCTGTACCATTGTGTTGAGGAGTATATGGAGCCATTACTTCATGAAATATACCCTCATCTTTACAGAAATTTTCAAACTCACCACCATCAGTTCTAAGAAATTTAATTGTACTATCACACTGTTTTTCCACTAACAGTTTAAATTGCTTAAAAATGTTGAACACTTCACTCTTTTTCTGTATAAGATAAATCCACATCTTCTTTGTATAATCATCTATGAATGACACAAAATAGGAATTACCTCCAATGGATTTGACTTCAAAAGGTCCACACACATCTGAATGAATGATAGCAAGCTTCTTTTTTTCCCCTAGTTGGTATTGCAGACTTATATGACTTCCTTGGTTGCTTTCCCTCACAACATTTTTCACATATCTCCTTTGGTTCTTCAATTTGAGGCAAACTAACAACCATATTCTTCTTCTGAAACATCTTCAAGCTATTGAAGTTCAAATGTCCCATCCTCTTATGCCATTTCCACACTATATCATCTTTTTGTGCAATTAGACATTTTTGATCAATATAGTTGAAATTCTGGTGACAAGTGTCAGAAGTGCAACACAATGTGTACATGTTAGGAATCGTATGATGTGTTGCCTAATGTGCCAACTTCGTGGACATACTGAACTTGATGGACAAGAAACAAATAAAGAATGCAGAAAACAATAAAAACACAATGAGTTTGTTAACCCAGTTCGGCGCAAACAGCCCTACTCTGGAGGATACCAATCCAGGGATGAATCCACTATGGTAGTATCAATTCAAAGCTAAATTCTCTCGTTTACAACTTATCACTTAATCACTACCCGTGCTAATTCTACCTAGGAACTCCTAGATATGAGAACCTCTGCTCACTCCCTCTCAACCTTACCAGTAAGGATTTAATAGACAAACTCAGTTTGGAGCCACACTTCTAGACAAACTACACACTCGTACCTAAAGGTTTTGAGTGTTGAACAATCTAACTCCTTGCTTCAAAGCTTTGGAGAAGATCACAAGAGATTACAACTCTATTAAACACAGTCCTTACTTCAAAACATGATCCAAGTGAAGACTCACAAATAACAATGAACAATAAAAAGACTCAAGAACTATAAAGATCTTCAATGTTTTTCTTGGTTACTTTATTGTTGAGATCAAACCCCTTTATATAGGAAAATAGTCTTGAGATAATCTTCAAAGGCTTCACAAAGGATTGACTTCATATTTGTTTTTGTTTTTCTTGAAACAATTAAATCTAGATATAACAAACAAATCTTTTCCAAAGATATGGATAAAAGATTTGAAATAAAACAAATCTTCTAAAGGCAAAGTATATTTTCCACAAAATATATTTGCACCAAATATTCCTTTCATATATTTGCTGTCCACAAATATAGTAACAAACTCCTTGAAGCACAAAGATATACTTGAACCAAATTTTTTTTATATTTTTGAAGCAATCTTCACAAAATATATTTTTTTAAACCAAATCTTTAGGAACAAGTAAGACATCAACCTTCTTCTGTAGGTTCTGGAAACTCACGTTTCTTGGCGCGCAAGTAGGTGAGAGATTATCTTTTAATCAAAACTTTCAGAAGATTACACGCAAAATAATAACAGAAAAGCGCGTGTATAGGGCGCCCAAGTGTGGATCCTGATGTGCTACACATCATGCTCCACATCATGGACTTAGGCTTATTTTAGTAAATGAAGCCAACACCCTAAAAAACCCAACAAGAGTTCACACCAACCTTGAAAGTTCTGTTTCTTGACATAGACACTTTAAATACTACCTTCTTTTTGCTATCAAATACTTCCATGTAATTCCCATTCATATTCATTGAATAGCCCTTCTCTAGTAATTGCCCCAAACTAAGCAAATTACTCTTCATTTGTGGAACATAAAGTACATCACTCACTATTACTTTTGTTCCATCTTCCCTTCTAATGGCCACCTTTCCAATATCTCCTATAATGACATAGCTACCATCACCAAATCTAATCTTCCTTCTCACGGTTTTGTCAATTTCACAAAACCATTCTAAATGGCTTGTCATGTGATTAGAGCAACCTGTATCCAAGTACCACCATTCTATTCCACCACCTTCGGTAACTGTCATCAAAATCACCACCTTTTCATCAATTGTTGCCACTAATGCAACAACTTCTTCATTAGAGTCACGAGCTAACTATGCCTCTTCATTTCTCTTCCTAGGCACCTTAGGATTCACACATTCATCTGCAAAGTGACCCCATTTTTGACAGTTATAGCATTGAATGTGTTCCTTGGATTTCTTCTTTCCTTTGCCATTACCACCCTCATTCTTGTTACTCTTCCACTTTCCTTTACCTTTCTTCTTCTAACATACATAACTACCACTTTCTTTTTTTCGAGATTGTGTAAACAATGCCTTCTCGGTTTCTTACTCATCTTTCTTGACACCATCTCTATTCTTCAATTTCAATTCATGAGCTTCTAAAGAACCTACCAATTGTTCCAATTTCAACGTGTCTATGTCCTTGGATTGTTCAATTACAACAACTAAATTATCAAATGTGGGTGTTAAACCCGTGATAACCTTTTCAACCTTCAATGAATCAGTAACTGCTTCACCACAACTCTTCATCTGGTTGGGTAATACAGTTAACCTGTTCACGAATTGCATTACTTTCTCATTTGTTTCCATCTGCAATTGTCCTAATTGACGCCTTAAAGCCATCAATTTCACCTTCTTGGTTTGTTTATCGCCGGCGTAAGTGGTTGCAAGAAAAATCCCAAGCTTCTTTGGCCGTCTCATATTCAATTATCTTTTCTAAGACATTTCAATCTACACATTGATGGAGGAAGTATATATATCGCCTTGTCATCTTTCTTCGTTTGTTCACGGTGAGTTGCCCTCGCCGTCTCCGTTGGGTCTTCGTTAAGAGGTGTCACTCCACTGTGAATGACATCTATAACACCATGATACCTAAAGACAACCTTCATTTGCGTTGTCCATCGTTCATAATTGTCACCGTCAAAGATTGGAAGTTTCGCATGAATTTGATCGCTAGTTTTTGAAGTTTCTACCATGTTTGTTGTCGTGCGTGGCTGTGGATCGTCTTGTTCTGATGCCAATTTGTTGGAATTAAAATTTAACTATTCTAATAATTCACTAATGTTGTTATAATATCTTGGAAATAAGATGAAATGAAAGTAATATAATTTTCACGTATGCATGCAAAAGAAAGAGAATGAATGACTATATCATTACATATTATAAATTGACTATTACAATACGTATTTATAACTTAAACAAAATTAAAGTAATGATAACGCGTGATTTTATCATTACCGTTAAATGACTCTTAACCATGTATCCACTAAAATAATTACTAATAATAACAAGTTTTAATTATACCTCACAATAAATTACACATTTGGTCCTTTATCTTTTTTTTTGTAACATTTAGGTCATTTATCTTTCATTTGTAACATTTTGGTCCTTTATTTTATCTTTTTATAACACTTTTGTCATTTATCTTTTATTTGTAACACTTTTGTCCTTTAAAAAACATGAAAATATAAAAGAATTGATGAAGATGATGAACATTTTCATCAAAATTATAAGTTTTATTTAATTTTAATAAAAAAGTATCTTAACAAATAAAATTCAGAATTTTTTAAATAAAAAAAATGGAAAAAAGGATTTATATGTGAATGTTATAAAAGATAAAGGACTAAAGTGTTACAAATAAAAGATAAAGGGCCAAAATGTTACAAATATATAAGATAAATGATCAAAATATTACAAATAAAAGATAAAGAACCAAAGTATTACAAAAAAGTTAGATAAAGAACCAAACATGTAATTTTAAAAGTGAGGTACAACAGTTTTCGCAATTTTGATAATATAGGAGTTTAAAAGTGTTATTAAACCATATAAATATTTAAGGGTGTTTTTTTTTTGTCAATGAGGGGTTATTTTAAATTTTTACGGTATATGTTTTTGATTGCTATTTTTTCTAATATATATATATATATAGTCAGGATCCGTTGACACCAATTAGTTTGACACCAAATGTTACACCTCTCAATAAAGTTTTAACCGATATAAATTTTATAAAATTCATCGTTGGATTGAAAGTTTATATCATTTAGATCATTTGTGTGAATTGTCACACAAATCTAAAATCATTTGATATGTTATTGAAATACATCAAAATTAACGGCTTGGGCGTTTTTTTAAATGCCGTTAATTTTTATGCGTCTTCATAACATATCAAATGATTTTGAATTTGTTTGACAGTTTACACAAATGATCTAGATGATATAAACTTTCAATCCAACGGTGGATTTTATAAAATTTATATCGGTTAAAACGTTATTGAGAGGTGTAACATTCGGTGTCAAACTAATTGGTGTCAACGGATCCTGACTCATATATATATATATATATATATATATATATATATATATATATATATATATCGTTAATTATATCTAGAGTAATTTGTTTTAAAAGATGAAAAATGAATATTAAATATTTTATTTTTATGCATAAACATCAACTTAGTTTTTTTTTTATAAGCAATAAACGTCAACTTAGAAATATCATATAGAGAAACACTTCTATAGGCACAACCCCAAATAATTTATATTTGGACACACACACACACAAAACTAAAAATTTAAAACAAAAATAATATAGTCACATCAATCAATATTATTTGATTCTTTTCTATTTAATTTTTAATTATTTATGTGAGTGTGCCTACCACTTATCTTTATGTTTGTGTCTATATTAGAATTTCTCTATCATATATGAATAGAGTGAGTAGTTCAACCGGAGATAAGGGTTAAAGGAGTTAAGGGAGTTTAAGGTCTAAGTTCAAGTCTTGATAAAGATAAAAATTATTATAAAGTAACACTAACAACTACTCATAAAGGAGTAATTATTAACTTTGACTGTTTTAAAAAAAATTAAATATGTTTTTAGTCTCTATTTTTATGTGAGTTTTGACTTTTAGTTCCTATATCTTTTCTATTATATTTTTAGTTCCTACATTTTTTTAATTATATTTTTATACAATTTTTTATAACTAGAATAACAAAATTGACCACATAGAATAACTTAAATTGACTAGGATAACATTTGCATCGAATGATGTGACATCTAGGTGTCATCATATATGGCTGATTTCGTTATTCAAGTTACAAAAAATTGACGGTAGGGATTAAAAATGCAAACGGTAAAAATGTGGGGACTAAAAATATAATAAAAAAATAATAAATACTAAAAGTCGAAACTCGCATAAAAGTAAGGTCTAAAAACATATTTAATTCAAAAAATAATAATAATCATACATAAAATATATAGTAGCATATTTCATACTAATTTTTCTTATGAAAATTGGCAAAGATATTTATAAAAAGAGATGAATGGCCTTTAACTTAGAGAAAAAAGTTAGGGATAAAACTAAAGGAGATGCAAGGTTGGTGTTGATTGTGTTTGTTATAATCATGCATTTTACATCAAATAGACAAGAAGATGGACCACTGTACTTTTATTTAATGTCTCCCGTAGACTTTAATTAATTTGAAGTTTGAACACACTAAGAAAATAATAAAAATAAAATAATTATTTATATTTTTTTATAATATATATAGTTACATATATATTGATCGTTTGACCTGACTTTTTTAAATCTTAAAAGTTATCTGAAAGCCATACAAAGTGAATTATAGTTTTATTTGGTTTTGATTCCTGTTTTGTTTGATGATGCACTTGTTTTGCATCCATTATATCATCAAATATATATGAATATAATAATTATACCTTAATGGAAGACATATAAGATTTAGATCAATTTATTTTTAATATTTTTTTCTCATGTTTAATTACCACTTTTTTCTTTTTCTTACTCAATATTATGATTAATTCGCTCAAAATAACACGGGAGAGAAAAACACAGGAAATAATTGGTTTCCTTGTTATTTCTAAGAGTGAATTATAAAAATGTAAAAAGAAAAAAAAGGATAAATCCTAAAAAAACAGTGATGAAACAACCATTTTTAAATCTTTCTTCTTATCATTGAAATTTCGTTGTAAATTTCTTTTCCATACAAGTCTTTTCGTTTGAAAAACTACTATTTTGTTATGAGTAAGAGGTGCTCTTTTACTTTTTCTTTTTTGTGGACAAATAAAGAGCTACTCTAAAACACATAATTAACCACTATATATTATATCATATATATATATATCACCCCTAATAATACACATTTATCTACTAAGTTGAGACATTGGTTCCTAACTGGACTTGTGCAACTTGGTCCTTATCATTCTGAAATTCCTTAGCATTCTTTGATTTTCTCCAAATCTTGCCAAAAGATGCTTCCATTTCTTCAAGTGTTTTTCCTTGTGTTTCAGGAAGCATAATATAGAAAAATATCCAAGCAATTAAAGCAATACCTCCAAATAGGTAAAAACCTCCACCAATTGTAATTGCTTTAGCTAAGGACAAAAAGGTCATTGAAATAACCCCACTAGTGACCCTATTCACCACAACTCCCATTGCACAACCTTGTGCCCTTAACCTCAAAGGAAAAATTTCACTACTATAAACCCATGTGATGGGTCCTGCACCAATTGAAAATGTTGCCACATAAGACAAAACAGTTGCTATACTTAACCCAACGGCCCAATTTAGCTTTGTTGGTGACTGATCGATGATCGTAAGGCTGGTAGCGAGGGTTAGAAGCGAAACTACCATACCCCCAACACTAGTGAGTAACAACGGACGACGACCATAGCGATCCAACATAAAAGTAGCAACTAAAATAAACATTGTTTTAACAAATCCAACGGCTATGGTTGCAAGAAGAAGATGTGTATCACCGTTGATCCCAGCTTTTTTGAAGATTGTGGGACTATATAAAACGACGGCGTCTATACCCGAAGCTTGTTGGAAAAAATGAATTCCTAGTGCTGCGATTACAATATGACGAACTGTGGGTGTAGGATAAAGAAAAAGCTCTTTCCATACACCCTCACCCGTGTTTTTAATTTTTACGTCAACGACGTCGTCTGTGCATTCTTCGGGTATTCCAGCGGCTTCTTTTATCTCGGCTAACCGTAGTTGAGCCTCTTCTTTGGAATCTGATGTTTTGTTAAGTACTTTTGTTGCATCTCCTAAACGACCTTTCATTACGAGCCAACGTGGTGACTCTGGCATGGCTAAAACTCCAACGGTTAAGATTACCGAAGGAACTGCGCCGATTCCAAGCATCATTCTCCAACCTAATTTAAGTGATAGTTTGGAAAATGCATAGTTTGATATGTATCCAAGTAATATTCCACCGTTTATAAAAACCTGCAGTTATAAAATCAATTTTAAATTCTTACCAAAATAAATCAATTAAAATATTATATTTACATCTATAATCATAGTATATTTACTACTCTCTTTGTCCCAAATTGAGTGAGCCAATTTGACTACATGGACTATTCACATCATGGTTGTCAAACTCACGGGTAGACTCTACGAGTTTACGAGTCTAGGAAGCACAAACGAGTGGGCTCGCATATAGAATCGATTTTTTATAGACTCAGATAAACTCGGATAGACTCGCACAAACTCGTATAGACTTGCGAGTTTATGGCGAGTTTATGAGTCTATAAGTTTTTTTGGAAAAAAACCTAAAATGGCCACAAATTCCCCAAGGCTTTAAACCTTTTTTTTATTGCGTATGATGGTACATATTTAAAATTAGAATCGTTAAAGAACTCTCACTCTTCTATTCTCCACCTTCAGCGAGGATGACATCTAGAATGTCTCCTCCTTCAATGGCATTTTTTCACCTTCATCGATGGCATGGTCCCGTTTATCACTTGATGTGTTCACGATTGTTTCTCATCCTTCATCAATATTTTTTTGTGACGATGATGTTGGTAGTTGTTATTTCATTGAATGTTTGAAGTCATTAGCATATATGTTTTATGATAGTCTGCTTTATGTAGTAGCCAATTAAGAAGGAACTAGTACCTTATTTATATACATACTTTACTATTTTCTTTGTTTTATTATGGAGTTTTTTTGTTAACAAGTTTGGTCTGGAGTGTATGTGTCATATATGTGTTAACAAGTTTACGAAAATCATTTTTAATTTTCCATAGACTCGTACGAGTTTACGAATCGAGTCTACGGGTCGAGTTTATATACCCTTAACGAGTCTGAGTAGACTCGCGAGTCTGACAACCTTGATTCACATATCTTATTTTGACTCTATTTTTCTACTATTATATAAAAACAAATATTAGCATATGAGATATTGTTGGATTCATCTCGACGAATATTTTTAAAATATTAAATTTTATAATTTTTACTATTATACAATTAAAAATATTAATCGTCAAAGTTATGCACGCAGTTAACTGGCTCACTCATTTTGGAACGGAGAGAGTATGAATATGAAATAGATATATATAGTAAAGAAACCGAAATGCTTAAATTTTGACAATTAAATGCAGTTTTGGTCCTCCTATTTTCAATTTTTGCAGTTTTGGTCCCTCTATTTTAAAACTCCACAGTTTTGGTCCCCCTATCATGATCTTTAACTATAAATTGATAATATAATATGATTTAAACGACGTGGTATATGATCCGATGATAACAAATATCAACATCGATGAAATTGTAAGAAAAATCTTTTATAAAGTTCATTTAAAACATATTGTACCATCATATTTTAGACAAAATATTTGTTAGGGGACCAAAACTATCGAATTTTAAAATATGGGATCAAAACTGCAAAAAATTAAAAATAAGGGGAGCACAACTACAATTAAACCTTTAATTTAAAAAAAAAAGATAATATGCACTTTTATACTTCCTTCCAATAAAATTTACAATTCAATCAAATTTTTAGATGCATTTGTTCTAAGTTTGCTAAATTTATTTTTAGGAATCATTTTTTTTTCTCCTAGAATTAGAATATAATATGATATGTTGACATTTAAATATTTTCATGAACTTTTATGATCGAGAGGTTAGTTATATTTGAATTTATTCTCTTTGAAAAAAAAATTCCCGTCCTTTTTTTGGGAAATTTTTTATTTTCCTAGGAATCTTTTATACCCGAGAATAAAATTTAATAAACTTATAACAAACACATAAATGCATTTTCCTATCATTTTATTTTTAGGAATATAAAAATATAACTCAAAACAAACACCCCCTAATTGCAATAGATAATTTTTATCCATTAAACTAAAAGGTAACAAAAAAGAAGTTTTAGAATAAAAAATAATATTTTATTTCTAAAAAACAAACACTTAATTATTAAATATAAAAAAATACTTCTTTTAAAATTTATACCAAACGCATCGTTAAACATACTCCTCATCAGTGGCGGAGCCACCGCCCAGCTAGCCTGGGCACTTGCCCGGGCTCCATGTTCTAGCTCCTTGGCAGATGCAGCAAAAAGAAATCATATTAGAAATAGAGAAGCTTGTTTTGCCTAGGCAAAAGTCATGATTTTGAAAGTTTTTTAAGATTTCGAAGAAGGAAAGAGATGTAAGTGGGAGAAATCTTCATGGAGTATAAAAAGATCAGTAGATAACCACATATTATGACTGGCCTTGTAATCCTGTGATATGTTTGCGGCGGCGGCTGTGAGATATACAGTTAGAAAGGGGCAACAATAGAAAAAAGATGTTGAATTATTAGGGTTGGATTGGCATTTGGACTTTTCTTTAAAAAATGTTTGGGTCCGCATCAATTTTTCAAATGTGGGTTGGGTGGTTTTTTTTCTTAAACATTTTAGAATTAAGTAAATAAATTAAAACTGGCTATAGCTACTCGTATTAACTCTAATGTTTATATATGTAACGTTTCATATGAACCATGTTGTTTGTTTCTTATTTAAAAAAAATAAAAAAACTTAAGTTAGCAAAACACTAAGATAGAGTTATTCTATTACTATTACTTTACTAAGTATATATTTTCTCTATCTTTAAATATAAGTAAGTAAAAAATGTCAACAAAAATTAATTTATTTGGTGTAAAATTTAGTCTTAGATACATTAATTTTTATTGACTTATTTCTACTTATATTTTTAGACAGAGAGAATATATTTTAAAAAACAACAACTAGAGTGATGTAAAATATCAATGTCTTTCAATGTATTGTTTAAATGAACTTAGGAAAAGTTTGATTTAAAGTCACAAACTAATTATATTTAAGATAAGTGAAATTTTCAGTCCACTTACAACTACAATAATTTAACAAGTTTCTTCAAGTTGTTTATGAGAAATGAAATTTGTTCACACTGTTTGTAAAACCAAATCTTAAATGTTCCATCACTCTTTTTTCAAGCTTTCAATTTTGCCCAGGCTCGATAAAAATTCTGGCTCCGCCACTGCTCCTCATGATCTCATATAAATATAAGTAGTTTTTCACTTTTTAAGTTCATTTAATAACTAATATTTCTAGTGTAAAGATCGATTAAGAAAGAGGCTAACCTCAGGAAAAGAAGTAAGGAAACCACGAGAGGAAGCTGGAGAGACTTCAGCAGTGTAAACCGGGGCAATCATGAGGGCATAGCCGATGCCAATGCCGGCTACAAGACGGCCAAACATGAGAAAGGAATAATTTGGTGAGAAACCCATGAGTAAGGCTCCAACAAAAAAAATAGCACCGGCAAGAACAATGGTGTAACGACGACCAATCCAATCAGAGGTTCTGCCGGCTAAACCTGAACCAATAAGAGAGTAAATATTGATGATTCCTAAGAGAACCTCAATTTTTACGTCAGATACTTTAAGATCTCTCTTTATGTAGATTGCTGCTCCACTCATAACTCCAATATCTGTAACATGATGACGTGTCAAAAATCAACATTTTTTTTCTTTGCGGAAATTGTACATACATGAGTATAGAATAGAATAAATAGAAAAATAAATATGAAATGGTGTATGTAGTAAATTACCATAGCCAAGTAAAATGGAAGTCATGGAAGCTAACATAGCACAAGCAAAAGCATACTTGTTTCTTTTGGGCTTCTTTTGAGGATCAAAATCAGGAAGTGATTTTTGAGCTTTTGCTTCATCTACCTTACCCTCACTCATCTTGAAACAATATGAGAAACTATCTCTCACACATAGACAACTTATCTATATTTTTCAGTGACTATTTAAGTATAAGATCTAGCTTGCAAGTGGGTTATATAGGCCAAATGCTTGCATCATCATAGACCAATAAGTCTTCCCACATGGTTTGGTGATTGGTGAAGTAGAGTTGAATTTTCAACACTATCTATCTCTCACTCCAAAAATAAAATATTCCATTAATCTTATAATAGATAACTCATTTATACAAAGAAATATTTTAAAAATGAACGGCTCTTTTGATTTTTACAACAATATTTTTTTTTTGACACATTTTTTTACAACAATATTAATCACTTGTTTTATAATTTTATTCTTTCATTATAGTGTTACTTTTATCACTCTTAAGTTTTTTTTTTGGTACAATTATCACTATTAAGTTAATACATTTTATTATAAATTTATGGTAATAGTGTTACTTTTATCACTCTTAAGTTTTAAGTTTTTTTTTTTTGGTACAATTGTCACTCTTAAGTTAATATATATATTATTATAAATTTATGGTAATAGTGATTATATCAATCAATATACATAATCAAATTTTCAAAAAAAATAAAATCAATATACATAATAAAGGATAATTTAATAAAAATATTGCCCTCTCATATTAATATATTTATATATTTTATTTTTATTCAACAGTCTGTAGTTAAATTTATACATGTGAACAATAAAGAATTTGAAAATTTTCAAACTTTTACCTCTTTAATGAACTACTATTACAAAGCATTTATATATAATTTATAAAATAGCTAAAAGAGCATAATTATCGGTCATGCATATCTCATTCCTTAACTATACACAATAGATGTATGTCAGAGGAAAGGCGATAATTTATGTTTGGCAAAGTTCATAAACTAAAGTTCATATGCATAAGCATAAGCATAAGCATAAGCATGATCCTTATATTGTGGCACATAGATATAGGCCCTCTTTGGATTAACTTATTTTTGAGCTTATATAAACAATTTATGCAATATAAATTATGTTTTATGCTATTTTATAAGTTATAACTAGTGAAAATTATATTTTTATAAGTTATTTTATCATAAACTACATTGACAAACTTATAATAATACATAAAAAATGCATAAGTTATTTGCATAAGCTCAAAAATAAGCTAATCCCAACAGAGCCATCACTATTGCTATTTAATTTTTTTTTTTCAAATGGCTATTGAAAAATATTGTGGAATTAAATGCGACCAATTTTAAAATATTTATTGAGTTGTATTGATATTTAGTAAAAGTTGTTGAGTTATTAAATAATTAAAAAGTGTGAAAAAATATATAAAATAAGAAACATTTAAAAAACTTAAATGTGTTAGATGGATTTAGGTGCTCTAACAATATTCGATGTGTGTGAGTCAACAAGTTGGACACGTTATTTATTATTTTTATCCCATATTTAACAATTTTCGTGTGAAATCACAAATGCAAACTGTCCTCGTGGTGTGGATCCTAATGAGTAATGACAAAATGACAAACAAGTACACTGTCGACTTCATATTAATAACGTATTGTATATGACTCTATAAGCCAATCAATGCAATGAGTGGAGATATGCAAACCTGCATGATTTACTTAACAGCCTCATATCTCAATTGATCAGTCCAAACCTTCAGAGAGAGATACTAGCTACCACAAATATAATTGCTTTACTTGTCGTTGGAGAATTATTACATTGAATTGAATACGGGTCGGATTTTATTTCCAACTTAATTGTGTTGTACTTGTATTTAACCTTAGTGTGTGGTCCAACAGCAACATTATTAAGACAACTCAGTTCCTTGTTTTTTTAATGTGAAAATATTAGTTGTTTATAGTTTAGTTTTACGATTTGAATTCTAATTAAACATCTTTCTTAAAGTTTGAATTTTAATTAAAAATCTTTCTTAAAACTTATTTGAATAATATATTACATAAGAACTGTTATATAGGAGGTTGGAGGAAGATGCAAATTTCTTCTAGCTTAAGCAATGTTCTGTTCTTAGTTTGAATATGCAGCAATTTACGGAAAGAATTTGTTGTCTATTTATATCTTACAAAATTCGTTAATTAAAACTCTTATGGGGGATTTTCTGTCAATTAGAGTCTTACAAAGCTCGAAAAATTAGTCTTTATAGTTATGTGGGACTGCAGGAGAACTGATTTATGCAACCAAATAAAATACAACATTTGGTCTTAACTATTAAAAAAAACATTATTTCAATGAAAGTTTAAATATGTCGATCAATTTTTTTTGACAAATATACCAAGTTTGCTTCGTCCATGGGAAATTGGACTCCTTGCCAAGTTGATTGCAAATTTGTTATCAACAAGTAGTTGAATTGGTTCACCAAGATCAATCTTCAAATCTTCAGCAGTGATCCTAACGAATGCCTTGACAAGCAGCAAAAGAACAAGCTATATATTCAACTTCACAAGAGGAAAGAACAATTACTGGCTGGTTCTTTGAACACCATGAGATTGGTGCATTTAAGAACTTGAATATGTAAGTTGTGGTGCTTCTTCTATCCACTTGATCTGCACACCAATCAGAATCAGAAAATCCAACCAATTGGTTCACTGTATTGCTGATGCTACATGGAAACAAAATTTCATATTTCGTTGTACCTTGAACATACCTTATGATCCTCTTCACTGCAACCATGTGAGATGTCATTGGGGCATTGACAAATCTACCTGCTATTGCATAGGTATCTTAGAGAACCAACCATCTGCTTGTATAATGTAGCATTGACAGCTTCACCAGTTTCATCTAGATTCAATTTAAGTTTGCTTCCATAGGAGTTACTACAGGATTGCATCCTAACATATTAAACCTTGTCTGAATCTCCTTCACATACTTCTTCTGATGCAACAAGATTCTTGCAGCAGTTTCTTCAAATTGCAATCCATGGAAGTAACTCCATATCTGTCATTTCAAACTCCGAGTGCATCAATCTCTTGAATGCAACTATGTCACTAGGATTGCTACCTGTGACTAACAGATCATCAACATATAGGCAGATAATCAAAACACTTGAGTCAGAATTGTGCTTCACATATACACCATGCTCTACTGCACTTTTCTGAAAACCAACTTATGTTAAGAATCCATCTATTCTCTTATTCCAGGCTCTAGGTGCCTGCTTCAATCCATAAAGTGCCTTCTTCAATCTATACACCATCCTTTCCATGCCTTCCTTAATGAAACTTGGTGGTTGAAACACATAAACTTCTTCATCAAGTGGTCCATTAAGAATCTATCCATCTGAGACATAGGTCATCTCTTCACACTAGAAATGGCAACTACAAGTCTTATAGTCACAATTCTAGCTGCTGGTGGATATACTTCTTGATAGTATAGACCAGCTCTCTGCAAAAATCCTTTTGCCATTAACATATCCTTATGTTTAGCACATCCATCAGAATTCAACTTGACTTAATACACCAACTTCACTGCTATTTATTGCTTGTTTTGCTGGTAGATCAATCAAATACCATGTATTGTTCTTCTCTATAGCTCTAGTTTCATCCATCATAGCTTGCTTCCATAACTGACTCTTCATTTCTTCATCAATGTTAATTGGTTCACAGTCAGCAAATAGTGCAAAATGCACTAAATCTTCTTCTTCAGTTATAGTATCATCACTATAGATCTCAAAGTCAAGTAACCTTCTAGTTGGCAATCTGTTCCTTTTGGCACCAGCTATGTCCACATTTGCATTTCCACTAGAGCTTGCACCAGCTTGAGTGTTTGCAATAGTGCTTATTGTGCCTTTATCTACATCATTCTCTTCACCTTGTGAGTCATCAAGTAATAGAGGATTGTTAGAGACTGCAACCTTTCCCTTCCAATCCTAGCTTTCAGATTCACACACTACTACATCCCTACTCAACTCCACATTCTTCTTAATTGGATCCTATAGTCTATATGCTCCAGTTGGATGATAACCAACAAGTATCATAGGCTTGCTCTTGTCTTGAAGTTTTGTTCTTTTCTAGTCAGGGATGTGGTTGTAGTACAATGCACCAAATATCCTTAGATGATTCACTGTAGGATCTTGATGGATTTCTCACACTCTTTTTCAACTTTCTTCTTAAACTTGTTAAACATATCAAATGATTCACCCTTCGCCTTAATTAGATAAATCCACATCATCTTACTGAATTCATCAATAAATGAAAGTACATGTTGCCAGCTAGTGATTAAACTTCAAAATTTTCACACACACCAGAATGAACAACCTTTAGTCGATTCTTTGCTCTGGAAGATAGTTTTGATTTGAATGCTTTTCTAGGCTGCTTACCAATCATACTAATGTGATCCTAAAATTCTATCTCGTTACAAGATGAATTGGTTCAATAATTGAATGAAAAGAACCAATTAATTTTGGTTGAAAAATGATATTTTCGTAGGTCTACATATGGTTGTTTTGTTTTTGCTGTAACTGGAGATCCAGAAGTCCGATGGAGATGATCTTTGATTCGTTGGAAAGCTTACTGAATTTCCTACAATTCATCTGTTTAACTCAAAAGCCAATTCGGTATATTTCAAGCTCAAAAATCAGTGGTACAATAAAGTATAAGAAAGTGGAAAATAGAGAGCTCCTCCATTAAGCATATGAAGGTGGTGCACTAAGCAATAAAAGAGCACCACTATCTCTTATTTATTTTGCATTTTTCCTTGTAATAATTCAGCCCCACTATCATGATAGTTAGTGGCTAAAATCCTTTTGCTTTCTTAGGAGTTACTTTTTGCTTATTACATCATCATAAGCCTTTCCTATATAAAGGAGGCATGTAACTCTTGCCAAGCGAATGAATTTTGTTAAGTTTTTACACTTTGTGTAATTGAGAGTATTTGCTCTTAGGTTCTGGATTGGACCAAAACTGATCATATCAAGGAATCCTTTTCTTGTGGTGATCTTCATCCATAGGCTTATCATTCTCTCTTGGATTAGAAAGAGTGTGGCGGCCCTTCTACCTTTTTCCGTTTCTTCTATTTTCTTTACTTTGTTTCAATTTCGTTCTTACATGTGTTTGTGTCAAACTCTGCCATTTTCTTGTTTTAAATCAAACACCTATCTTTCAAGCAGATTATTTCCTAGTGAATCACATAAATTCACAAGTCCAAAGTTCATATAGCTATTTCATGAATTTTTGAAGATTATGCATACTTTTCAACAATTGGTGCATATCACATACACACTTTACACACCTTCTCTGGTACATTAACGATGGGAAATCCCTTCACCTATGATTAGTGCCTAACTCTCTTAGACTTTTGAAATTCAAATGCGCATATCTAGCATGCCATATCCAATTCTTATCATTAGTTTTTACTACACTCAAACACATTACACCAGCAGTACTCATATTGATTTGAAAAATCCTATTCTTTGACAAGGAAGTTTTCAAAATCAATTTGTGTTTAGAATCAAACAGTGCCAGGGAATTATTCTTCATCTTAACCTCAAAACCCTTTTGAATTAACTGGCCTATGCTTAAAAGATTGCTCTTTATACCTAGTACATAGAGCACATCTTCAATGATTGCATGCCTTCCATCACCCCTTTTGATCACTAATTTGCTCATTCCTTCAGCTTGTAAGGTTCTGTCATCAACAAATCTAATCTTTCTCCTTCTTGAAGCATTTATTTCAACCAACCACTCCTTGTGACTTGTCATGTGATTAGAGCAACAAGTATCAAGATATCAGTAATTTGTGTATACAGCATCATCATTCACTTCATTTATGGTGGCCATCATCAACTTCACCTCAGTGTCATCATCTGAAGAATCTTCTTCTTGTGTTGCACATGCTTCATCATTCCCCTTCTTCTTTCCTTTATCTTTGTTACATTTCCCAAACCAACATTCATCTGCAAAATGACCAAATTTCTCACAGTTGTAACATTGCACATTCTTCTTGCTAAACTTCTTTGAATTCTTGGAATTCACAAAACCTCCTCCTTTGCTTGAGAATTCAGCTTTGTCATTTCCCTTTGATGTTTCTTTGGTCTTTTTGCCTTTGTTCTTTGCCCATTCTTTATTTCCACTGCCACCCTTCTTCTTTGAATAGGCAAGAAGTGCTTGGTCTGAATCTTTCTCTCCACTCCTTTCATTGAATCTGAGTTCTCTGGCTTGCAGTGTACTCAATAGCTGTGCAGAAGTCATAATGGCCACATCCTTTGTTGTTTCAACTGTGCACAATATGTAATCGAATCTTGGAGGTAAAGATCTCAATATCTTCTCACATAATTGTTGATCATAAATTGACTCACCATTCTGAGCCATGGAATTAGTAACTACTCTGACTCTATTGAAGAAATCTTTAATCTTCTCTTGATCTTCCATCTCAATATGCTCATACTGTCTTCTCAAGGCCTGAAGCTTCACCTTCTTCACTTTTGCACGACCAATGTGACGCCTCTCTAATGTGTCCCATGCTTCTTTTGTGGAACTGCATGTTATCTCATCAACACTTTGATGAATGAGATAGATTGCCTTGCAGTCTTTCTTCTTGTTAGCTCTGAACACAGTTCTTTGAGCCTCTGTAGCATCATCTCAAGTTGCTTATAAATCGTTCTGAATCACTTCAACAACATCTTGGAAACCAAAGATTGTTTGCATCTGCACATTCCACCTATCCCAGTTGTCACTCTTCAATTTGGGAAGCTATGTTGGAATGTTGTTTGAAGTCATGGTTGAGAATCACTTTTACACGCAGCACTGATCAAGGATCAAGGATCTTGAACCAATGCTCTGAATACCAATTATTGGGATTGAAACTCTGAAGAATTGATTGTTATGGAAGAAGATAGAATAAAAGAAAGAGGTAATTGCATTGATAAAATGAAAAACTGTACAAGTATGCCTTTATATAGTGATTACTTCACAAGCAAGTAACCATGGTAGGCATTGATCAATCTAACTAATTATAGTTAAACTCTAACAAACTTCATTAACTGAGAGTAACTAACTCCAACTAACTAATAACTATCAAACAAACAAGTAACAACAACTCATTTGAATTACAATTATAAAAAATGTTTCATAAACTTGTAGCTTGTTCTTGGAAACTCATAAATAGATGATAATGTTTTACTATTGTTTCTCATAATATTTTTAAAGAAGAAGATAGTTAAGCTTATATAATTTTTCTGGTCTCTCTCTTTAGAATTTACTCATTTTTATTTTAAAGGACTTTTAGTACCAATAGGCATGGTTTTGTTCTTTTAGATTCCAATAATTTTGCTTTTCATGGGTTTTGATTTGTCCCCATGCATGCTTGCTTGTTTATTTTCCTTTTTCTTTTAGTAAATTTGAGGTTTGCAGCATATGATTGGTGGATATGTTTGTCCCAATTCAATTCATCTTCAGAGTAATTCTTATATAAGCACAATCCTAAATAATATTTCTTTAGGCACACTCATATAATTGAAAAAATTTAAATATAAAAAAATTTAATCACATCATTTAACATCACTTCATCATCTTTTCAATTATTTTATTCAAACTTTTGTATGTGTGTCTAAGTAAGTGTTACTCTTCATCTTCATTGATGCATAGCAAATCTTCTTTATTATTTTTAAAAACTTTTAATTAATAGTCATATATAGTTCAAAGAAATACTATATGTAAAAGAGAAAATTCTTACATGGACCACTTCTTCAAGTGGTTCATGGTAGACCGTTCATGAAAAATCCTATAACGAATACGAATTTTACAAAATCTACCGTTGGATTGAAAGTTTATATCATATAAATCATCTATAGAAAATTTTAGAAAAATTGAAAATCATTTGATATGTTATTGAGATCCATCAAGATTAACGGTTTATTAAATACTGTAAATCTTGATAAATTCCAATAAAATATCAAATGAATTTCAATTTTTAAATTTTTTTTTTATGTATACTCTATATAATATAAACTTTCAATCTACCAATAAATTTTGTAAAATTTATATTCGGTAGATCATTTGTCCACGTTGGACCACTTTGCCGTAGCATTAGTCAATGAAATACGTACCGAAATTGGATGGGAGCGAGATGACATATCAGAGATTCAGAATGGTGTCCTTTTGATTTGTCCTAAAGTGGATAAAAGCATTTTAATATATTTTCATTTTCTTAAGTCAAGATTCAACAATGACGGGCAATATTGATTGATTCAAATAAAAGCATGGACATAGTCAAACTAAAGTGATTTTGTTTAATTGATTAATAAGTTTTTTTATAAATATGAATTTTTTAAAAGTAGTCAATTTTAATTTTTAGAAGAAATAATTTTTAAAAATATATTATTTAACTCAATTCTAAAGGATTATTAGACTTCTTTTTTTCTTCTTATAATGGAAGAGTTATGACAAAAAAAAAAAGGTGTAATAATCTCTTAACATACCTTCATAATAGTGATTGACTCGAATTTTAAGAATTGAGTATATTTTATATTTCTTATAATTTATTTTTATATATAAAAATAAAAAAACAAATAAAAGCAAGTCGATTTTTCTTTTTTATGCTTTTAAAAAGGTTTTGTTGTGGGGCACTATTGGACTACTATTGCAACTTGCACTCGTCAAGGCCCCTGGGGCCTTCTTCTTGTCTTAATTATTGGAAAAACTACATATTTTTCTATGTCTTTTTTTTCCTCCAATTTTTTTTTTTTTTATCTTTGAATAAATTTTTAGACCGTGTTTTCTAAAATTTTGCTAATTCAAATACTATTTTTATAGGTAAAATAAATTCGAAAAATGCAAGGGAAAAGAAAACCCTTTCAATTATTTGTGCTTATTATACTTAGTCCGTTTTAATAGATAAAAAGTTAAATATAGTTTTTATTCTTAAAAAATAAGTTATTTTAAAATTAGTATTTGTTTTATTTGTATTATTTTGTTAGTTTGTAAAAAAAGTTCTGCACACAATTTAAATTTTTGTTGTTTAGTCTATGTATTCTTTTATGAATTTCTTTTATAAATGTTTATAACATATTATAAAGAAAATCTTTAGAAAATGTGCTCAAAACTTAGCTTCTAAGTTCAGACTTTAAAAAATCTAAATTTTAATAATTATTTTTATCATAAACTTTTGTTTTTTAAAATATTTATATTTAATTTAGGGTTAAATATGTTTTTAATCCCTATTTTTATGTGAGTTTCGACTTTTAGTCCCTACATTTATTTTATTATATTTTTAGTCCCCCAAATTTTGGCCGTTTGCATTTTTAGTCCCTACCGTCAATTTTTTGTGACTTGGATAACGAAATCAGCAACATAAGATGACACATAGATATCAAGTCATTCGATGCAAATGTTATCCTAGTCAATTTAAGTTATCCTATGTGCTTAATTTTGTTATCATAATCATAAAAAATTGACTAAAAATATATTTAAAAAAATGTAGGATTAAAAATATAATAAAAAAGTGTAGAGACTAAAAGTTGAAACTCACATAAAAGTAGCGACTGAAAACATATTTAACTCTTTAATTTATCTCATTTAAAAAATTCTAAATATCAGAAAATGAACTTTTTATAATTTTTTAACAATACCTATAAAAAATCTAACAGAATTAAAATTACATGCCAAGGATTAAAAAAACAATAAAATTAAATAAGAATTAAATTTAAAAATATCAATTTTATAGGCTAAAAAATATATTTAACTCAAAAAATTAAATACTACACATGTACTTAAGTTGATTTATAAATAAAGTAGCAATAAAAAACAAAGTTGTTCATAACGTTTAAAATGTGTTTTGGTTTATATATTTTGCTTTAATTTTTGTCCTTTATTTCTATTTTTTTATTAACTCTCTAATTTTTCAGGAGATTAATGAGACTCTGATAATCTAAAATATAACCACAAAATAATTAAAATCCATTCAAAAATAATTTTCACAAAAAATAAAACTATAAATTCTCTTAAAAATTCATATTATAGAGAACAATCTTTTCCTCTATTTCTTAATCTATGATTTCATTTCTCCACTTCTTAAAATGACAGTTTTTTGTTTCACCTACGTACATTTTTTCAAAGTTAAATTTCAATAATTAACGTGGCAAGTGAAAATTCATGTGACAAGCAGGAACGGATTGAGCCATAGGAAAGCCATGGCAGATGGCCCTCCACCTCCCTACTTTTACAAACTATATAATAAGTAAGAGCAGTTTTAATTTTTCAAAGTTTTTAATTATTGAAAATGATTTTTTTATTATCTTTACTTATTTTGCAGCCGACCTTTAAATTATGATGTCCTTCATTGAAAATTAGAAGGTAAATGCCAAAAAAATATCATAAATATATAAAATATTTTACTACTCTGTCTCAAATATTTGGTCCTTAATTTTAACTTTTTATTTCTATCTCAAAACTTTTATTCTTTTAAGAAACCAATATATAATTAATTATATTTTGTTATTTGTATCCTTATAAAAACTAAAGCGTTCATTAATGGAGTTTCTCATTTTTAATAAAGTAAGTAAAAATGATTTACAATTATGTGATTTTAATTTCAGTGGATTACAACTTCATCTAAGACAAAAATAAATTTTTTTTTGACAATAAAAAATAAAATTTAATATAGTTTTGTGTTCCCTACATAATTGAGATGTTCTAAGGTTAACCCAACTTATTTTTTATTGTATTTTTATTTCGTTGAAAATTGTCTTCCGCGCTTCTTTTGTCTTTGTTGTTGAGTTAATATATATTTTTCAGATTTATATGTTTTAGATCATCATAAAAAAATTTCTCCACAAAAAATGAGTTCAAAATTTGATTTCTAGTTTATATTTTTTTTTTATACATTTATTTTTAATATTTGTCGTTTAAAAAATTCATATTTAATATGAACGAATATTATGTGCACAAAAATTTGGAAGCAAAAATATACTAAAAAATAAATAAGGACTGAACTTATAGAAGTCCCCCATTTTTTAGGGACCAAGAAATTATTAACTATATTTTTAATTTTTGAATAAATTTTGCAAACAGAAACATTATAAAAGTCAGGGAAATTGATCCAGGGCCGTTAGCCTAAGTGCAATCAGGCTGCGATTAGCTATTCTGAACCGTCTGAACAAAATCAAACAGCTAAAATCTTAATGCAATTTTAATTTTTTAAAATATAAATATTTTAATTTAAAATTTAAACCGTCTAATCTTAATTCGATAGTTATTATCTCTCCGACTAAATGCAGTCACATACAATGACTACACACAATTCATATCCCTTTGTAATAAATTTTCCAAAGATTAAATGGTCATTTTTAACCGACCATATATATGTTCGAGGTCGATAAGCCAAACTTATACTCAACTTTACCTACAACATCTTGAAGACTTTTCAAAATTTCATACGTAAATCTTAGATCTATATGTCATATGTGATACGATACTTGACTGCACTCCATAAAGTCTATTACAATTTCGTCAATGTATCAAAATGAGTCAAGTTATTCAACTAGTACCCTCCATATTTATAACAATATATAATATCATTTCTAAAGGGTATATTTTTAATGGTTGTAACATTTCTTGTAAATTTTTGATGTTCTATCGATTTGTCACAAGTCACACACTGCTACATTATTCTTCATTCAAATAAACGCCACAAAAACATCTTTAAATTTTGAAACATTTTATTAGCTAATTTAGCTTTACGATAAATGTTGCAGCTTACTTCTATATCCTTTTTTATCATCAATTTTGGATTTTTTTTTTTTTTTCGGTTTTTCACCACCAGTTGAATCTGGTTCGGGGGTCAGTTCTGGCATCAAGTGGTTCCAGCCCCCTCCCGATCGCAGTTGCGGGGGATCGAAACGTGGTTCTCCCTACCAAGTTCAGCGTCAATCAGCACTGAACCAACTAACGATTGGTATCAATTTTGGAATATTAGACACACATTACGTATCCTTAAATTTCATAATTTCATCTTTTTTAAAATCGTTTCTTCTTTTTTCTTTGAGCAATTTGCCGTCATTATTTCTTCAGATATTGATCTTTTTTTAAACATAGATTAGTTTTAATAGATATTTCTTGTCTATATTAATAATAGATAGAGTTAAAAATAAATTCAAAACCAGTTAGTCTTCGAGTTATTATATTTAAAATTATTTATGATAACCTAATTTAAGGGACCAGTAAGACGAATCTAACATTGTTTGGCATTGGTCACATGGGGAAGTCACCTAAGTCAAAGCAACAGCACGAGTTGGAACTTGGAAGAACGGCCCAACACTCAATTTAGATCGGCCAGATAATTAAGTTTAACTAACAACCCTGCTCTTAATTCTTAGTATTACTCTCTCATGTCCTTAGTATAAGATACAGATTACTTTTTGGGTTATTAAAAAATTAATGTATTTAGACTATATTATAAATTAATACATTTATTTTTGAATGGACTTAAAAAATAATTTGTTTCTTATATTAATGACCGAAAGAAATAGTATATTAATATATTCTCTATGAACTCATATAATAATTGATATTTTAAATTTATTATATATATATATATATATATATGCAAAAGCCGTTAATTTTGATTACTCTGAATAACATTCTCCCTCCATTCCTTTTTATAAGAAACAATTTGAAAAAAACACACATACCAAGGAATCTTATTTTTTTATTAAAAATTCAAAAATTTATAATCTATTCCAAAAATAACCTTGGTGTAATTAATGCGTAGGGAATATGTTACTGTAATTAATGCATAACATTGAAATAGATAAAGGGTAAAAATGAAATTGCTTGATTAATAAAACATAAATTTAATGATTGTTTCTTATAAAAATGAATAAATTTGTTTTCCAAATTGTTCCTTATAAAAAGGAACGGAGGGAGTACCAAACAATTTTAGATTTTTATAAAACTTAACATGAATGATCTATATGATATAAACTTTCAATCCAACGGTGGATTTCGTAAAATTTAAATTCATTAAAGCATTATTAAGCGGTGTAACATTACTCAAATGTTACACCGGTGTAATTTGATCCCTCCCTATATATATATATATATAATTTATATTATATATTAGATACATTATTTTTATCGTAAATTAAAAAGGTAATTTTTGTTTGTATATAAAATTAGAAGGAGTACTAGTAATTACGTACGTACTACTTTAATTAAGTACTTATTTAATTAACAATTATTTGACTGTGCCGTTTATATGCGTTTACGGTTTATCTTTGTGCTACAATTCACAATCAGTCACCTCAATAATGTATACCTATGCAACATTTTTGTATTTTATAATAAATTAACAATTCATTTTTTATATTTATTAAATAATTAATATATTTAATCTATATATTTGATACATCAATTATTTAATAAATTTAAAAAATTTAATACTTTTTTATAAATAAAAGAGTACAAATGGTAAGGGATTTGGAGTCTTTAAATAATTAGTAGTCAAATATTCAATTTTTTTTTTTTTTTTGGGTACAAAATATTCAACCTTTAATTTTTAAATATGAACAAAACTGATCAGTTGAAAAGAAAAACAATTTATCTTCGTAAAAAAAAAACAATTTATCTTGTATACTCCACAAGGTATCTAGAGATTAATCTGAGTTAAAAATGGGCATGAATATTTTGAAATCTACAACATGATAAAAATGATAATATATAATAATCTAATGATCACCAAACATTTATAAATAAATTAGCTGTTTCCTTTCTGTTTGGGGGAGGTTTTATGTGCATCTTAGGTTAACGTGTGTAATCGGTCTTCTTCATTTTTTTTTTCATGCCAACTAATGTTATTTATAAATAAAATAAAATTATCTCCGTGAACTTGACTCAGTTGGTAAAGACATCGCACTATATGTGCAGAAGTCCGGGTTTGAACCCGACACACTCCACTTATTCATCTTTAAGGTGAATTTTCTAGCCACTAGACTACCTGACCTAAAAAAATAAAATTGGTATATATTTTTTATATTGAAAACAACACTTTATTCATTTTTTAAATATTAATTATACAAATTTTAATGTAATTTGATTATTTTAAATATCTTTAATTAGTGCTCTGAAAATATTAGTTAGCATTTTAGAGCAGTGCTATTTTTTACGAATAGCTTAAAACAAGAATTGCAAGAATACGGCTATATTACGTGTTGTTATTCACAATTCACAAACGTGCATTGTTATATGAATTTTAATTATTATAAAATTAGACATATACACTAAAATTCAAACAAAAATGCTCCACTACAAAAATCTGAAAAACTTTTTTATGCATATAAAGCATAGCTTCACCACTAGAAAGCATAGGTATGTTAGTATGTCCTAGAGAAGGAGTAGACCATTGTTGGAGTGCAAATGAGAAACCAACACGTCACATGATTGTTATTCAAAGGGCACAAACCATTCAACATCACAAGCTTGCATTCATGTATCAGAAAATGAAAAATTTGGCACCTTCGTGTGATTCGTGTTTCACGTATTCGTAAGAATTAGCATTATCCAGCATTTTAATGTCCTGTGTGGCCAAGGTTATTATGCATAAGGGGGATGTTTATGTATAGTGCATAAGCCCAAAATTACTCGCGCGCTCCCCAGAAGTTTCTCGTGCGCGCCCCCCAGCCCCCCCAAAGGCTCGCTATCCCCACCACCTTTCTGCTGATGCACACGTTCTGTTTTTATTTTTATCCTACTGGGTCTGAAAGTCCAGTTCCTTTTTTGTTTTTTTGTTGGTTTTGTTTTTTACCCAGTTTTACACCCCCAGATTTTATTCTTTTTCTCTCCTAGATTTGTTACAAAATCATTGGTTATTTATGCAATGTTATTTTGAAAATCATTATGAATAAAATATGGTTTTAGTTATAATATTTATTTTAAATTAAATATAAATATTTTATTTGAAACCATAAGAGAGCTACTTTGGTTTTCAGATACAACACTAGTGACACCATTAAGTTATACTTATGGTTTCGGTTAAAATATTTATTTTAAATTAAATATGGATATTTTATTAGAACCCATAAGAGGGCTATTTTGGTTTCAGATACAAAACTAATGAAATCATTAAGTCACACTTATGGTTTCAGTTATAATATTTATTTTAAATTAAATATAAATGTTTTATTTGAAACCATAAGAGAGCTACTTTGGTTTTCAGATACAACACTAGTGACACCATTAAGTTATACTTATGGTTTCGGTTAAAATCATTTTAAATTAAAATGATTTTGACATAATTAAGTACATTAAATAGTTTTGTAGTACAAATCTCTGAAACCATTCCATAGCACAAATGGTTTTGGAGTACACATCTTTGAAACCATTCTACAGCAGAAATGGTTTTGGCATGATTTTAGTTTAAAACTAACTACTAAAATAATTAACCATACATAATACTCTGAAATTTATCCCTAATCAATAAAATAAAATAAAATTCAATCAATCAAAATTAAAAGCGTGATAAAAAAAAAAATCTGAGGGGTGCGCTAGAAATCTAAAAAAAAAAAAAAAAACTTGTGGGGGTGCGCTAGAAATTGGGGGGGGCTAGAAAATGGGGGGCGCGCGTAGCAATTGGGGGGGGGGGGGGCGTAGCAGTTAGGGGGCGCGCGTAGTAATCTGGGGGACGCGCATAGCAATTATGCACGGTGCATAAGCTTGAGCTTATGCACCATAACCAGACCCGTCCTGTGCTATTTACAAAAAATACCATTATTACGAAATTATTGCGAATGAGTTGTGAGTGCATGATCTTTTATTTTTGAAGAAAATATGCGTGAGTCAAAGTAAAAATGAAAAAGGTGCTACACTTATGTTTGTATATTGTGATGTTTTCGCGAAATATTTTTTGTGAGATTTAGGGTGTGCTTGATTCACAAAACAACGAGTATTGGACAGAATATATAGTATGGAGCAGAACAAGATAGTATATGACAAATCAAAATTGTACTCGAGAAATATAGAGCAATAATATTTTTTATATTTGAAAATAAAATAGGTATTTTCGTATTTTTTATAGGTAAACTATGGACAAAAAGTTGTCTTGTGGTTATGTGATGGACAAAATTTCTTGTTTTTGTTATGTCTTTTTCTAATATGGGCGAATATTCGAAATCAAGGCTCAAATTTTATTCTTTACTTGATTTGAATAAGCACATTTCAAATGAAAATATTAGTACAGTACTACGTAGCTGTTTTCATCTTTGTCCGGTCAAATTCAAGACGCTCTAACATCATCTATAAAAGGAGGAAGAATTTGAAGACAACAACAACACACTTACGAAGAACAAAAGCGCTGTTATACTGCTGAATTTCAAAGAGCAATTTTAAATTAGATACAACTTGAGCATATATCAAAATTCAAGACAAACAATTTTCAACTTCTGACTAGTCAGTTGTTGAACCTTAGTTTTCTTTTCAAGAATTCTAAGAAAAGTCTTGTTTTCAAAGTTGTATTATTTTGTTCTAAGAACTCTGATATTGTTTATCAGTTGTTCAAAATTTGTATTTACTTTTTGTGTTAGAAGTCTCTTGCTTGTGAGCTTGAGCATTGGAAGTCTCTTGTATTGTGTTACTTGAGCAAAGGAAGTCTCTTGCAGTTGGCTTGAGCAATTGTAATCTTGTGTGATTATAATGAAATCCCTTGGAAGTGCAAGGGCACTGGACTACTCTCGGTTTGTGAGAGGAACCAGTATAAATCTTGTGTGTTCATCTCTTCTTTCTCTACTCTGTTTTACTTTCACCATTGCCAGAAGTTGTTTGTGTTCTAAGCTATTCCGCTGCTAATTCTGATAAGTTGCAAAACTTAGAAGAAGTTTTTAAAACTACCCAAAACACAATTCAACCCTCCTTCTTGTGTTTTCACACCTTCAGAGACATGTGGCTTGACATCTTCCTTTTTGTTTGGACAGATTGTTTAGACTTGTAGTCTATGATCCTGTCTTTGTGCTTAACAGGATGTTGAGACATTTGGCTTGACATCTTCTTCTTGGTCTGAACACAATGTTGAGATACGTGGTCTATGATCCTGTCTTTATGTTGAGCAGGATGTTGAGACATTTGGCTTGACATCTGGTCCTTAGGTGTAGAAGAAGAGTTACCTTTTCTGGGGCAGATTCAGCCTTTCTGAAGGGATGATCGAATCCTAATCCAATCATGTCTTCAGGTAATTTTTCAGTTTCAAGGAGCTCATCCTCTGAGTCAGAATCATAGTCTAGACAACTCAAGGATTCAGTCATGCTTTTGAGTTTAGACTTTAAGAAATTATAATCTTTCCTCAGAGCTGCTCGTTCCTTATGCTCCCTGATAAGCCTCTCAATGATTTCATCTTGCTCTAGTATTTTAGTAGTGTATCTTGAAGGGTCGAAAGGTTCTTCATTGTTATCACTGCCTTCAGTGTCTGTGAAGCTTTTGAAGCTATCATTGTTGCTTGTTTCAAATATCCTCGAGAATGCATTGTTTATGTCTTCATCTTCACTTTCATCCTCAGAGTCAGAGAGAATTGCAGCCAGTCCCTTTTTTCTGTTTTCTAAGAAAGTTGGGACACTGTATTCTTATATACCCAAAGCCTTCACATTCATAGCACTGTACCTCTGTTTCTTCTTCAGAGTTTGTTTCTTCTTTTGACATGTCTTGTGTCTTGTTGTTGGACATCTTGTCTGGAACATTTGCCCTCCACTTAGCTCGGACCATGTTCACAGATTTGTTGAACTTCTTGGTCAGTAGAGCTACTGCTTCTGATAGACAATCTTCACTTTCGCTTTCCTCAGATTTGAATGCCAAATTCTTCACATTCTTTTCAGGTCTATCTTCAAAGGTCATCTCAAAAGTTTGTAATGAGCCAATGAGTTCATCATCCTTCATCGTGCTCAAGTCTTGTGATTCTTCAATAGCAGTTACTTTCATAGAAAATCTCTTAGGATGATCTAAGAATTTTTCTGGCTAGTTTCTCCTCATGTATCTTCTCTCCGAGAGCAAAGCATGAGTTTGCTATGTCTCGAAATCTAGTGTTGAATTCTAATATTGTCTCATCATCCTCCATCTTTAGATTTTCGAATTTTGAGGTGAGAAGTTGTAGCTTTGACATTCTAACCTTGGAAGTTCCTTCATGAGCAGTTTGCAGAATCTCCCAGGCTTGCTTGGCTTTTGTACATGTGTTAATCAGTTTGAATATGTTTTCATCAACACCATTGAAGATAGCATTGAATGCCTTAGAGTTGCTATTGGACTCAGTCTCCTCTTCTGGGGTCCAATCTCCTTCACCTTTTAATATTGAAGAGCCATCTTCTGCAGAGACTATTGGTGATTCCAACCTGTAATAATTGCCCTCCATACCTTTTGATCCATGGACTTGATGAAGGCAATCATTCTTGCTTTCCAATAGTCATAGTTTGATCCATCCAGAACTGGTGGTCTGTTTATTGATCCTCCATTCCTGTCCATCTTGAACAAGATTTTGTCTCCCTGGAGCTCACCTAGCAGGTTAGGGTGTCTGCTCTGATGCCAATTGAAATTTTGTTCTCTAGCAGCACAAATGTCGTACACAATGTCTAGGACAATGTGTCTGCAGTCCAGATGTCTTAGACAACTGGTTATGAGGATCACAATTTATTGCAGTGCTGAAGTAAATAAAAGCAATAAAGAACACCAGTAATTTGTTATCCTAGTTCGGCGCTAAACAACCCTACTCTGGAGGATACCAATCCAGGAAGTGAACACTACTACTCCGAATTATTACTTAGTCTTACAACCACACCAAACACCTTTTGGCATGCATGCCTTTTCTTAATCCTAGCAGTCTTCTACTCAATGGCTAACTACCGCTGAATATGAGAACCTACCCAACTCCCTCTAATCACTAATCCCAAGTGACAAACTTAAACTTCTCAGTTTAAAGACTTGTTGAACGACAATAGTCAACAACACAAAGCTACAAAGTATCAAAGAACAATACTAGGAGCCACTTGATGTTTTGCACAGTGGGTACAAAACTTTGCACTCACAATCTTCAGTTATTATGGGTTGAGTTTTAAGCTCTATGTTGAGTCCTTTATATAGGCGTGCAGGTCTTCAGATAATCTTCAATTTTTCAAATGCACTACAACAAGAATTAGTTTTAAAACAAACTTGTTTTAAAACAAACTCCACAAGATAAAAGATATAATCTTTATCCACAAATTAAATACGATTCCGATCGTATCTAACACATATGATTAATAACAAACTTTATCATTAATCCTAATCTTTGCTTGTTACTTAAAGATTCGCGCCTTATTCAAATTTAAACAAACACGCGTGCTTAATGGATAATTATCTTTTAAGCTGAACTGGGTCAAGATGTCCTACCCACATGTCTTGAGACATCTTGTTCGACATGTTGCCTAAACATGCTCTGAACCCAGTGACAAGATGTCTAGGACATCTTGTTCAACATGTTGCATCTGCACATCTTCAATATGCACAAGTGGTTTAGACTTAATTACTTCAGCATTGGTGCTTCAGTTAAGTCACTCTGATCAAGTTGTTTTAGCCTTATGATGTAGCCAATCTCAGAAGAACTACATTAAGGATCTAATTTACCTTTAATTGCAATTTTTACCAAATTATCGATTTTCGTTTTTGCATTTTCCACCCCCTTGCCTAGTTCCCCCTCCTCACATCACAAATCATCCCGTTTTATCAAAAAAAAAAAAAAAAAAAAATCACACTGTTTTAAACATTTTCAATGTCCTGCATAAAGATTGGTCAATTTACCCACGGTATAACGGTGCCAAATGTGTGGAGAGTTCTATTTAGCCACAATTTATCTATGGCAAAGACTTATATAGGCTATAAGCCGACCCTATATCTCATTTATAATTATAGGTAGTACTACGTACTCCTTTGATTTTATAAAATAAAATTCATTTAATAATATATTTGATCTATATTATGGATTATATATATTAATTATTGAATGAATTTTTTTTAAAACAATTATTAAATAAACATAAAAAAAAATGATATATAAAATTGGAGGGAGAGTAAGTCTATAATACTATACATGTTCATTAGAAATACTTATTTGGCTTATAAATTGAAACCATTTCTACTTTCCATAAGATAGTTTTAGGTAGTTAGGTAAATGCCATAGCTACTTCAGACTGCTAGCTCAATATAACAAGATAGATTAAGGTCTAAAATGAGTTGCGTACATTGTTATTTTAGCTCAATTATGACCTAGTCCTTTTCGTCAATTTTTTTTATGATTAGGATAACAAAATTAGTCAAATAGGATAACTTAAATCGACTAAGATAACATTTGCATTGAATGACGTGACATCTATATGTCATCTTATATGGCTGATTCTGTTATCCAAGTCACAAAAAATTGACGGTAGAGACTAAAAATGCAAACGGAAAAAATGTTGGGGACTAAAAATATAATAAAAAAAATGTAGAGACTAAAAGTCGAAACTCACATAAAAGTAGGAATTAAAAACATATTTAATCATAAATTCATCATTGTCATAGATATTTTTAATATGGACGATTTCTATAACTAGTCCACGTCCATCATTTATTGGTATTTAAAAGATATTTAAAATTTTAACAATGACATAGATTGTTATTTAAGGATATAATAGTGATCTTTATTTTTATAATTAAAATAATAATTTAATTGATATTAGTTAAATTAAAACAATAAAACGCAAAAATATAATTTGTACTGAATTCATTTCAATCACAGTATTGTTTTAGCTCCTTTTAAAAAAATGTTATTGTTTTAGCTGTAAATACGGTGAAGATTGTGATATCTCACTCTTAACAAGTATTGTCAACCATCATTAAATTTTTTGATAATTTAGACAATGATCTATGGTAGATCACTTGTAAGATGGTATGGGGTAACACACACCCATCATCATAACATAGGTTAAGTAAACTTTTAATTTGGTCACTCATGTTATCACCGTTTATATAAATTGGTCATTTCTGTCACTTTTCTCATTAACATTGTTTAATTTGAAAACGTGTCAAAATGTTCAGGTCCACATGTCGGTCCAATTATGCATAACTTCTGCCACATGTGACAAAACTGATGAAAATGACCAAATTGAAATTTAAAATAAACATATGAGACTAAATTGAAATTTTTAAAACATAAAAGATCAAGTTAAAACCTAAAATAAACATAAGGGGTCAAATATTGAATTAAGCCTAAAATAAAACTAATGTGTATATTTCTATCGAGAATCACCTTAGGATGCTTTAGCCAATTATGCTTGCTCGATGAAAGGTAGGATTTGTTTCTTTGATGTTTGTCTTATAGCGGTATTAGTCAATGGTTTCTTTTTGATTTGTTGGTTAATGTTACCCCACAGTGAATCTCTGTAATTTTTTTCTCCGAACTTAGGTTCTCTTTATTATAAAAATAAAGATGGAGGGAGTATATATTATCTTCATTTCTAAAACACTTATGTGCAAAATTTAAAATATAATAATAATTGTTTGACTTAAATATTTTGGCCACATCATCCTATTAATGTGGTTCTTTGACTCCTATTTGCTACGAGGTACTTCGTTGGGTTGAAATTTCTTTATTTTTTTATCGGAGCAATTTCTCATGTAACTCAGTTTAGTGGCAGTCATTTATTTGGGAGGGATGCTATAGTTTGGTAACTACCGAGGTTTTGATTCATAAAATTAAAGTATTGTCTTGGTGGTGGCTAAAGGATCGAAAAAAGATTATCGCTTTATCTTAATCGTTGGCGAGTTATTAATTGTTTAGTGTATTTAAATTTGAATATGTAAGATTATTTTGTTCATTTGCGATATTTTTTCCATTGTGTTATTTGTATTCAACGGTTTTTAGCTTATCTTATGCGTTTTAATATAATTTCTTCAAAATCTTCCAAAAATATTATAATATGGACTATTAGCCATGTTAGTCTAAATTAGCAATGTGCACTTTTTCACTTTGGATAAAGAATACCCCTTTGTCACAATTCAAACGAATTTTAAATTGAGGATCAATTTTGTAAGTTCCATTAAATTATTTAGCACCCATCTTACTAATTTACACCCACTTTTATAAATTAATTTTAACCAGTTTTTTTTTAAAACAAAATAACAAGTATTAATTTATGTAAGCTGGTGATGCTATTTGTGGGTGCACATTATTTAATAAAATTTACCTAACTAACCCTCAATTTCCTAGGGTAAAATAAATAAGTATCAAGGTTTTTTTTGTTAAAAGTGAAAGGGTGCACCTTGCTAATTTAGACCCACATATTTTTAAATGGGTCTAAATTAGCAAACTCATATATATATATATATATATATATAATAGCAAGGTCATAAATTATAACAAACAAGCGAGTTTCAAATACAAATCCTCAAAAGTGTTACAAGTACTAAAGCAATCCTAGACCTCTAAAGACAACTAGGATTCTCCTAAATCTCTTCCTTACCAATCTAGACTAGCTTAACCAACAAACAATCTCATAAGTATACACAAATTCCTAATGCAACTATCAAGTATCACATAAGTATACACAAATTCCTAATGCAACTAATGTCAATTACTCATGTCATGTCAATTACTCATGGTACCCATTCTCATTTTAGGATAGAATTATATCCAACTTCACTCGGCCAGTTTTGAATCATGATGGACATCTGCTCAGAGACTCATGAATGCATGAATGTACATATACCAAACATGATGATACCACTACACAACTACTCATGAATACTAGCAAACTCATCCTAATATTCTATCACAAGTTCTCATCAATTCACATCATCATATCATCATTAAGGTAATACATACAAGCGCACATATATATATATATATATATATATATATATATATATATATATATACTTCAAATTTATTAATCTCAAACTAATCACACCATCATCAGCATATTATTCTCATATCTCCTCAAGATCTAATCAATCAAATCCTATAATATGTTACAAGATCATATAATCACATTTCAATCATGTTACAAGCATACATCTCATCATATTAAACTTTTAATAGAAATTGAATCAGGCATCCTCGCTTAAGCCATGCCTAGCGAGACCTAGTGACGAGTTATAGTAAGTCCTTCGCTATAAGCGAGTCAAAGCGAGACAAGTCGAAGAGTTACAGTAAGTTCCTCGCTACAAGCTACATCAAGTGAAACCAAGCGAAGTTTGCTCGCCAATGGTCGCTACAGCTTGCTCAGCGAGCATATGAATTTCTGGGCAGAACACTATGAACTATGAGTGCTTGCTCCAGTATTCATGGTGCTCGTCCAAGCGACCAAAACCCAGAAAAAGATCCCTGTTTTCGGATTTCACTTAAAATCCCCCAAAAACATCATTATTCAACTTATAAATTCATAAAGCTATCAACTTTAAGCATACATCATATTATCATAGAAGTACAACCTTTAACATCATCAAACGTCGTTTCAAGCTAGAATCATAGATTTTTCCTACTTTATTCAAAAACTCATTTTTTTTTCAAATAACAACAACAACAACCAAGCATAAAACATGTTATTGATCATACAAATTCGTGCTAGAGTCATACATGAACATATTAGCATCAAACAATAGCATATTCATGAATTAAACATCTTCCCATAAATCCCAACCCCAAACCAAGAGATGAGAGAGTTTGGGTATGGAAAATAGACATCTCCCCTTTCTTTGATCATCTCACTTGAATTGTAAAACTACTCTCTTACCTTAAATGAATTGAATCCCTAGCTTTTATTGAACTTTTCCTATATTCTTCCCTTCTACCTCCTTCTCTTCAAGTTTCTCTCTCTACCTCTCATAATTCTAATTCAAACCTAGCCAAACAAAAGACTAAAATGCCCCCTCTCATTAACCGAAGCTCATTAAACTAAAGCCCAACTTTTTCCATATCATAACACTACTCTTGACTTAAGTATATATTCTATTCTCTACTCTTTCTATTTCTAGACAACTACACTTAACTAATTACTAACCCAACACAAAATACTATAAAAGACTAATTAACTCTAATTAAAATAAAATAAATAAATACGGGCGTTACAGATTGTTCGTTAAACAAAACCTTAACTGTAAAATTACGGTTGTTACGTTCCTCCAAATAGACCAACAACACGTCACCAAAATCAAATAAATAAATGACATTTCTAACACTATAACCGATGCACAACCAGTTGAGAATATTTGTGGTACTCAAAAGGATTTGTCGAGATTGATAGTAGAAAGTGATTCTTAGGGTGTGTTTGGTTTAGAAGAGAAGTTGTGAAGAGAGAAATAGATAAGAGATAGTATGGAAAGAGAGAAAAATGTGAGAAATAGAGGAGATTTGATGGGTTGTTTGGAATAAGAGAAAAAGAAAATAAATAGAGAAAGAGAAATGTTGATTATATTGAAAAGTATAAAAATACCCTTGAGATAAAAAAAAAACTCACAAAAAATGATTGAATTAATTTATTTATTACTTAATTTAATTTTGAGTAGTTTAAATAATTAGAATAATTTAACTAATTACAGTATTACCATAATTAATTATTTAAATTATCAAGTAGTTTGACTAATTTTTTAATAGGTTGTCCCATGTTTATCTTGACTAAGAAGTTGAAACTTCTAAAAGAAAAGTTGAAGGTCTGGAACAAAGACGGCTTTGGGAATGTACATACTTCAGTTCTTGTTGCTGAACAAAAACTTCAAAGTATCCAAGCTCAAATTCAAGAACAAGGTCGTTCTGATGAGCTCTTAAATGATGAGGTTATTTCCCATTAAGAATTAGAAGCTGCTTTGAAATTTCAAGAAAGTTTTTGGCAGGAGAAAGCTCACTTAAATTGGCATTTTCATAGGATAGCCACAATCAAAACTACTACCAAAGCCTTAACCTCCCTGCAAGATGGTGAACATGTTCTCACAGATCAAAACCAAATTTCAAACCATGTGGTTAGCTACTATAAAAATCTTTTTTCTTCTAACATTGTTTTGCAGGAACAGTTGCTTGCAGATGAAGTTATTCCAAATCTTATTTCCAATGATCTGAATCGTCTTCTCACCATGTTGCCCTCATTTGATGAAATTAAAGCAGCAGTGTTTAACCTTAACAAAGATAGTGCACCAGGGCCTGATGGTTTTGGAGCTCATTTTTTTCAAGAGTATTGGGATATTGTTTAGCTTGATGTGTATAATGCAGTCTTAGAATTCTTCAACTCTAGTTGGATCTTGCCTGGCTTCAATGCAAATATCATTACTCTTCTCCCTAAGTCTCCAAATGCTTGTTCCATTGATCAATATAGGCCTATTGCTTTGGCAAATTTCAAATTCAAGATTATTTCAAAGATTATTGCTGACAGATTAGCACCAATTCTTCCTTCAATCATCTCTGAAGAGCAAAGGGGCTTCATCCATGATAGGAACATAAAAGATTGTTTATGTATAGCTTCTGAAGCCATCAACATTCTGCACAACAAGGCTTTTGGAGGTAATCTTGCTCTTAAAATTGATATCTCAAAAGCTTTTGATACTCTGGAGTGGCCTTTTCTCCTTAATGTTTTGAGAAAATTTGGTTTCAATGAGATATTTTGCAATTGGATTCATGTAATCTTGAAGTCAGCAGTCCTGTCTGTTTCAATTAATGGCAAAGCTAATGGATATTTCAATTGCACTAGAGGTGTCAGACAATGTGATCCATTGTCACCTTTGTTATTTTGTTTGGTTGAGGATGTGCTTAGTAGAAGCATTTCAAAATTAGTTGTTGATGGAAAGCTGGATCTTATCAGAGGCACTAGGAATTTCATGGTGCCATCTCACACTTTATATGCTGATGATATTATGATCTTTTGTAAAGGAAATTTGACTGGTCTCAAATCTCTCTGTCGCGGTGATTTTTGGATATCGAGCTATTAATTAGCTTCGAATCTCAATTTTATAGTTACATCACCGATCTTTAATTTTTCCGAGGAAAGGGGAAAAATTCGTTTAAATACCCTATTTAAAGAGATCGAGGTAAGGGGGTTGGTTATACGAAGGGAAGGTTCTAGCACCCTAAGTATCTATAGTATCCTTTTTTTTTTGAATTGACGGTAGAAGAGACTTAAATACAGAGTACACCATTTTTTGGCCGACAAAACTGAAAATGCTATGATATGATGACATGAATGTTATGCTTGTGAGTATTGAAGATGTAAGACAATGATAGTTATCTGACTGGGAAAGAGACGAGTTCATTGGGGAACAAGAGTGGTGAAGACAGAAAGTGGTAAAATCCTGTATGCGGACAGAAAGCAGTAAAGTCCTGTGGACGGACATAAGCGGTAAAGTCCTGTAAGCGGACAAAAGCAGTAAAGTCCTGTGAACGGACAAAAGCGGTAAAGTCCTGTAAGCGGACAAAAGCAGTAAAGTCCTGTGAACGGACAGAAATAAAGACAGTGTCTACCAACATTGTGGGATGGTAAAGGCACAACAAGGTGTTAAATTGTCTGCTGTCAATGTAGGCAAGCATGACATAACAAAGGAAGTAATAAAGTCCTGTGAACGGACATAAGCAGTAAAGTCCTATAAGCGGACAAAAGTAAAGACAATGTCTACCAACATTGTGGGATGGTAGGGACATAACCAGGAAATAAATTGTCTGCTGTCATTGTAGGAGAGCAGGACATATCATGAAAAGATAAATTGACTTGACCAGATGTACTGGGAGTGACCTCTTTGGGGAATTGAATGTAATTTTGCAAATGATTGTTTGTAGCATCTGCTACTTGAAATATGTTTGATGATGACATCATGGATCAGGTACACTGAGTAATGACACGTTTTTTTTTTATGTATGATTGATGGAGACATCTCTGGACCAGATATACTGGAGATGAATCTTTTGTGATGCATGATTTAATGGAGACATCTTAGACCAGACATACTGGAGATGACCCTTTTGTAACACACTGTGGCGAAACCCGTAATGATCCATGCAACATGTATGAATGTTTTGATTATATGTCATGTGTGAGTATGAGCGTTCACATAGATGTACGCATGAATGTATGAATGTATGTTTGAAACCATTATTTGTATGGCGAGATTGACACGACTTATGAGTGGATAGCGGAAACACTAGGCCGGCGTATCCATGCAATTACTCGACAATTTTCTGCTGGGAACAGTATCCTCGTATGGGAATTGAATCAAGATCTGCGGGGGCAAACCGGGGATAACATATCAGTCTATGACCGCTTCTTGGGATAAATCTTATGGGTTGAGGGTTTAGCAGAAGTCGCCATTTCGTACTCTAAACCACAACATTTACTATCAGTCATGTTCTTCTTTTTTCATTTTTTTTTTTTTTTTTTTTTTTTTTTTGAATCCCTAACTTTTGCCTGGATCGTCCTTTCAGGTTTTCAATCCACCGGGAGTATATATATATTTTTGTTATGTCCCTAATTTTTGCCTGGACCGCCCTTTCAGGTTTTCAATCCACCGGGACGCTCATTTTTGCCTAAGCCGCTCTTTCAGGTTTTCAACTTAGCGAGCTGTTGTTTTTTTCTTCTTTTTTTTTATTTTTTATTTTTTTTCTTTTTTAACAATGACTGTATCTGCCTTGTAAAATATGTCCGCACTTAGGGCACTATTGGTATATGCTCATGTGACTCATGAATTTAAGAGATATGTTTGTCATTTATATTTTTCAAAAAGACTCAACTGAAAAGATTTTGATATTATTTTTGAGTTTTTGCTTCAAGTATCTTAAAGTTAAATAAAGATAAGAAAATAAAATTGCGAATAAATGTGAATTTCAAATAAAGGGCACAAGCTCAAACTTGAGTAAAAGAGTAGAGATTGGCAGAAAGCGCCATGGATTATTATAAAATTTAGAAAATGGTAATTATATGGGAAAGGTACATCAAACACAATGATCACTATTCTCCCTATCAACTTTGAATTCCACTATCTAAAAGACTATAAGTAGGACATATCATTGCCAACTGGAGTGCTTCAAGATAAGTGATGCCTGTCCCGATGAAGTTACCTGTCATATTTCCTTAACTTTTGCATAGGCCGCCCTTTCAGGTTTTCGACCTATCAAGATAATTATTTCTGTTTATGTCTCTAATTTTTGCCTGGACCGCCCTTTCGGGTTTTTAGCCCACCGAGACGCTCATTTTTGCCTAAGCCGCCCTTTCGGGTTTTCAACTTAGCGAGCTGTTCTTTTATTTTTAGACAAAGTATTTCTTGATTGCATCGGCATTCACAGGACGAGGGAGTTCATCACCATCCATAGTTGCGAGGGTCATAGCACCACCTGAAAAGGCTCTTTTGACAACATACGGTCCTTCATAATTGGGCGTCCACTTGCCCCTAGCGTCAGGTTGGAAGGACAAAATCTTTTTGAGCACGAGGTCACCTTCACGAAATTCACGAGGTCGAACCTTCCTATCAAAAGCCTGCTTCATTCTTCTCTGATATAACTGCCCATGACACAAAGCCGCCATGCGTTTCTCTTCAATCAGATTTAGTTGTTCATATCTGCTTTGATACCATTCAGCCTCAGTCAATTTAGCCTCCATCAGAACTCTCATTGACGGAATCTCGACTTCTACAGGGAGTACTGCTTCCATACCATATACCAACGAGAATGGGGTTGCCCCTGTTGAAGTGCGCACTGAAGTACGATACCCATGTAGAGCAAAGGGTAACATTTCATGCCAGTAAGTAACTACCATTTTCTGCACGATTTTCTTGATATTTTTGTTTGCAGCTTCCACTGCACCATTCATTTGAGGTCGGTAAGGAGAAGAATTATGGTGCTTAATCTTGAATTCATCACAGAGATCCTTCATCATCTTGTTGTTCAAATTGGTTCCATTATCCGTAATGATCTTGCTAGGGACTCCGTAGCGACAGATAATGTGATTCTTGCTGAAACGAACCACTACTTGTTTGGTAACATTGGCGTATGACGCTGCTTCGACCCATTTGGTGAAATAATCAATAGCCACTAAAATGAAACGATGTCCATTGGAAGTCTTTGGTTCGATCTGACCAATCATATCAATGCCCCACATGGAAAAGGGCCAAGGAGAAGAAATAATATTCAGAGAAGTTTGCTGCATATGGATTTTATCCGCGTAGATCTGACACTTGTGACATTTTTTGGCATGCTTATGGCAATCGGACTCCATCGTCAACCAGTAGTATCATGCCCTTAACATCTTCTTAGCCATTGTGTGCCCATTAGGATGGGTTCCGAATGACCCTTCATGTATTTCATGCATCAAAGAATCAGCCTCGTTCTTGTCCACACACCGAAGCAAAACCATATCAAAATTTCTCTTGTACAACACATCTCCATTCAAGAAGAAACTGCTGGATAATCTTCTCAGAGTCTTTTTGTCTCTGTTAGATGCCCCAGGGGGATATTCTTGATTTTAAAGGAACACCTTGATATCATGAAACCACGGCTTATCATCAACCACTTCTTCAGCTGCAAACACATACGCTGTCCTTTCGAGGCACCGAATACTGATAATTGGTACTTCATTCCGATGGTTAACTTGGTACATTGAAGACAAAGTGGCTAAAGCATCTGCCATTTGATTCTCATCACGAGGAATATGGTGCAACTATACTTTGTTGAAGAAAGTTAGCAATCTCCTTGCATAGTCTCTATAAGGAATTAAGCCAGCATGGCGAGTCTCCCATTCTCCTTTGATCTGATTAATTACAAGGGCTGAATCTCCATAGATGTCAATGTTTTTGATCCTCAAGTCAATAGCTTCTTCAATACCCATGATGCAGGCTTCATATTCGGCAATATTGTTGGTACAATCAAACTGTAACCTGGCGGTGAAAGGGATATGAGCACCCTTAGGAGTGATGATAACTGCCCCAATTCCACTACCATAAACGTTCACAGCCCCATCAAATATAAGTCCCAATTTGGATTCAGGATCTGGCCCTTATCCAAACAACGACTCATCACAATCCTTCATTTTCAAATACATAATCTCTTCATCTGGAAAATCAAACTTGATTGGTTGGTGTTGAGGATTTTATGGTGTTGGCTTCATTTGGTAAAATAAGCCTGATTCCATGATGTGGAGCATGATGTGTGGCACATCAGGATTCACATCTGGACGCCCTAGCTGGACGCGCCTTTATTCTTTTACGCGTGATCTTTTGAAAAAGATTTGTTTTTCAAATTAAATCGTGCCAGCTTGCGCGCCAAGGAACAAGATAATCTTTCATGGTTCTGTTTTATTTTATTGGCCGACTTTGATCAAAAAGATTTGAAACAAACAATTAAAAGATTATGATCAAATAAATCTCAAGGGAAAATTTATGAAGGCCAACTCATCAAAGCCCATGAAGCTTGTTCTATATAAAGAAAGACTGAAGACATTATTATTCACAAAAGCCAAGTATTGAAGAAATCGAGTCTTAGGTTTTTAGTCTGTTCTTTGTTATTTGTGAGCCTTCACTTGGATCATACTTTTGATACAAGTAAGGACTGAGTTTATAGAGTTGTAATCTCTAGTTGTCTTTCTCCAAAGCTTTGAAGCAAGGAGTTAGATTGTGCAACACTCTAAGCCTTTAGGTACGAGTGCTTTGCTTGTCTAGGAGTGTGTCTCCAATTGAGTTTGTTTATTAAATCCTTACTGGGTAAGGTTGAGGGGGAGTGAGCAGAGGTTCTCTTATCTAGAAGTTCCTAGGTAGGATTAGCACGGGTAGTGATTAACTGAGAAGTTGTAAACGGGGGAGTTTAGCTTTGAATTGATACTACCATAGTGGATTCATCCCTGGATTGGTATCCTCCAGAATAGGGCTTGTTATAAGTGCCGAACTGGGTTAACAAACTCTGTGTGTTTATTGTTTCCTGCACTTTATATTGTTTACTTGTTCATCAAGTTCAGCATGTCCACGATGTTGACACATTAGGCTACACATCGTACGATTCCTAAAGTGTACACATTGTGCTGCACATCTGACACTTGCCACCAGAATTTCAATTGGCATCAGAGCAGGCACCCTGCCTGTTTGAGGGTGAACTCCAGGGAAGTTACTTTCTGGAAACATGGACAAGGATGGAACAATGGTCAACAAACCACCTCTTCTGGATGGAACTAATTATGACTACTGGAAGCCAAGGATGATTGCCTTTCTAAAGTCAATTGACAGTAGGACTTGGAAAGCTGTGCTCAAAGGATGGGAACATCCCAAAGTTCAGGATGCTAATGGTGTTGATACTGATGTACTGAAGCCAGAAGAAGAATGGTCAGCTGCAGAAGACACTGCATCACTTGGAAACTCCAAAGCTTTGAATGCTTTATTCAATGGAGTGGACAAGAACATGTTCAGACTAATCAAACAATGCACTGTTGCAAACAAGGCTTGAGAGATACTCAAAACCACTCATGAAGGCACTGCCAAGGTAAAAAGCTCAAGAATCCAACTTCTCAACACTAAGTTTGAAAACCTCAGAATGAAGGAAGAAGAATCCATTCATGATTTTCACATGAATTTGCTTGAGGTAGACAATTCTTTTGAGGCTCTAGGTAAAAAATTATCTGAAGAAAAGTTTGTGAGAAAGATGCTGAGATCCCTACCCAAGAGATTTAACATGAAAATCACAGCTATTGAGGAAGCTCAAGACATCCAAGTATGAAACTTGAAGAACTCGTGAGCTCTCTCCAACTTTTGAGATGAACCTAGGTCAGCAAACTGAGAAGAAAGGAAAAGGTATAGCTTTTGTATCATGTGCTGATGAAGAGGAAGATGCTGATGAGTCAGATGAAGATCTCTCAAATGACATAGCTATGTTAGGATGACAATTCAACAAGCTTCTGAGAAGGGTGGATAGAAGGCCAAGGAGGAATGTGAGGAACATCCAGACTGACATCAGTAAACAAGGGAACACTTCAACAAAAGCCAAAACTGATGATAAGTCAACTCAGAACAAGGGTGTTCAATGTCATGAATGTGAAGGCTTTGGTCATATAAGAGCTGAATGTGGTACATATTTGAAGAAGCAGAAGAAAGGCCTGACTGTATCATGGTTTGATGAAGACTCTGACACTAAATCAGAGAATGTTGCTGCTAATCATGTGAGTGCCATGACTGGTGTGTGCAGTACTGATGTTGATTCTGATGATGAAGAACTCAGCTTTGATGAACTAGCCTCAGTCTACAAAAAGTTGTGCATCAAAAGTGGGGAACTATGCAGAATCAATGAAGAACAGTGGACTAGCCTTAGTCTTGAAAGTGAAGTCAAGTTACTGTCAACAAATTTGAGAAATATGACCAAGTCTGTAAAGATGCTCAATACTGGAACCGACATGCTTGATGAGATTCTGAAAGTTGGAAAGAATGCTGGTGACTCATCTGGTGTAGGATTTAAGAACAAACATCAAAACAAGAATACAAATACTAAGTTTGTTCCTGCTCAGAAGAAACCTGACCCTGGCAGAATGTGGACACATCACACCCCACATCAGAAACCTGCTGGCAAAAAGAAGTTTAATGCTTGGAGATGCCACTACTGTGGGAAGAATGGTCACATCAAGCCCTTCTGCTATAAACTTTATGGGTATCCCAAGAAAAAGCCTCATGTTAAAGCCAAATCAGCAAGGGTCACTCCTAAGAAGATGTGGAAGCCAAAAGTTTCAGAAACTGCTCACATAGCTCACGCTTCTCTCAGAGCATCTTCTAGAGAAGATTGGTATTTTGATAGTGGTTGTTCTAGGCACATGACTGGTGTTGAGAAATTTCTCACTAATATTAAGCCTCATACAACAAGTTTTGTAACCTTTGGTGATGGAGCAAAAGGTGAAATCAAAGGCATTGTTAAACTCAGCAACAAAGGTTTACCTGACCTAGATGATGTGTTACTTGTCAAAGGTTTGAAGGCTAATCTTATCAGCATAAGCCAACTGTGTGATCAAGGTCTTAAAGTCATCTTTACAAAGAATGAATGTCTTATTACTTCTGACAAAGGAGAATTGTAAAGGATCTAGATCAAGAGACAACTGCTATCTATGGATTCCTGAAGAAACAGCTCATTCAACTACATGTCTTATCAGTCAGGAAGAAGAAGTAAAGCTTTGGCACCAAAGACTTGGCCATCTGAATCTGAAGGGAATGAAGAAGATTGTGTCCAAGGAAGCAATCAGGGGACTACCAAAGCTTAAGATTGTTGAAGGCAGTATCTGTGGTGAATGTCAAGTTGGAAAGCAGGTCTAGATGTCACACCCAATGTTGCAACATCAGGTGACATCAAGAGTTCTAAAACTGCTACATTTGGACTTGATGGGACCAATGCAGGTAGAGAGTATTGGTGGCAAAAGATATGCCTTTGTGGTTGTAGATGATTTCTCAAGATTTACTTGGGTTAGCTTCATCAGAGAAAAGTCTGATACTTTTGAGGCTTTCAAAGACCTATGCCTTAGACTACAAAGAGAAAAGGATAGTGCCATTGTTAGAATCAGAAGTGATCATAGGAAGGAGTTTCAAAATTCAAGATTTTCTGAGTTTTGCTCTGATGAAGGGATTGGGCATGAGTTCTCATCTCCAATTACACCCCAACAAAATGGTGTAGTTGAAAGAAAGAACAGAACCTTGCAAGAGGCTGCAAGAGTTATGTTACATGCCAAGAAGCTACCTTACTACTTTTGGGCAGAGGCCATGAGTACTGCATGCTATGTACACAATAGGGTGACTCTGAGAAAAGGAACATCAACCACATTGTATGAGATATGGAAGGGAAGAAAACCAACTGTCAAATACTTTCATGTCTTTGGTAGCAAGTGCTATATCTTAGCTGACAGAGAGCAAAGGAGGAAGATGGATCCCAAGAGTGATGAAGGAATATTTCTAGCCTATTCCTTAACCAGCAGAGCCTATAGAGTCTTCAACAATAGAACAAGGACTATGATGGAATCCATCAATGTAGTCATAGATGACTGTTCTGATAATGTGCCTGATGTTGATCCTGATGTGGACACATTTCACCCCCAGCCTGAAGACTCTGAAGTTGAAGAGATTCCTGAGAAGACTGATCATCAAGAGAATGTGACTCAGGTGAATAAGGGTCCCTCTGTTAGAGTTCAAAAGAATCATCCAAAAGAACTCATAATAGGGGGTACTGATTCAGGTGTTATGACAAGGTCAAGAGAGGTTGTATCCAATGCTTGTTTTGTGTCAAAGGTAGAACCAAAGAATGTGAAAGAAGCCTTGACAGATGAGTTTTGCATTGAAGCTATGCAAGAGGAGCTGAACCAGTTCAAGAGGAATGAAGTATGGGATTTAGTTCCTAGACCTGAAGGAATCAACATCATTGGTACTAAATGGGTTTATAGGAATAAATCTGATGAAAGTGGTGTTGTCACTAGAAACAAAGCTAGGCTTATGGCTCAAGGTTACTCTCAGATTGAAGGAGTAGACTTTGATGAAACATTTGCTCCTGTGGCACGTCTTGAATCCATAAGTTTACTTTTAGGAGTAGCATGTATCTTGAAGTTCAAGCTATTTCAGATAGATTTGAAGAGTGCTTTCCTCAATGGTTACTTGAATGAGGAAGTATATGTGGAGCAGCCCAAGGGATTTGTTGATCCAAATTATCCAGATCATGTCTACAGATTGAAAAAGGCATTGTATGGATTAAAGCAAGCTCCTGGGGCATGGTATGATAGGCTAACCAAATTTCTTGTGCAGCAAGGTTATAGAAAAGAAGAAACTGATAAAACCTTGTTTGTAAGAGAGGAAAAAGGCAAGCTCATGATAGCACAAATCTATGTAGATGACATTGTATTTGGAGGAATGTCTGACCCCATGGTCAAGATGTTTGTGAATCGGATGCAATCTGTGTTTGAGATGAGCCTTGTAGGTGAACTTACCTACTTTCTTGGTCTGCAAGTTAAACAGATAGAAGACACAATTTTCATCTCTCAAAGCAAGTATGCCAAGAACATTGTGAAGAAATTTGGAATAGAGAATGCAAATCACAAGAGAACTCCTGCAGCAACCCATCTCAAACTTTCTAAAGATGAGAATGGTGTCAGTGTTGATCAAAGTCTATATAGAAGCATGATTGGCAGTCTACTCTATCTCACTGCAAATAGACCTGACATTAGCTTTGTTGTTGGTGTGTGTGCAAGGTACCAAGCTGAGCCTAAGATGAGTCATTTGAATCAGGTCAAAAGGATTTTGAAGTATGTCAGTGGTACAGGTGATTATGGTATTCTCTACTCTCATGGTGAAGACACAAGATTGTTGGGTTATTGTGATGCTGACTGGGCAGGTAGTGCAGATGATAGGAAGAGCACTTCTGGTGGATGTTTCTTTATGGGAAACAACCTTATATCATGGTTCAGCAAGAAACAAAATTGTGTTTCCCTTTCGACAGCTGAAGCTGAGTATATTGCAGCAGGAAGTAGTTGTTCTCAGCTACTTTGGATTAAGCAGATGTTGGGTGAGTACAATGTGCAGCAAGATGTGCTCACATTATACTATGACAATCTGAGTGCTATAAATATTTCCAAAAATCCTATCCAACATAGTAGTACAAAGCACATTGATATTCGTCAACATTTTATTAGAGATCTTGTGGAAGACAATGTTGTGACACTAGAGCATGTTGCCACTGAGAATCAACTGGCAGATATTTTTACAAAGGCTTTAGATGCAAATAGGTTTGTGGTGTTAAGGGGCAAACTTGGTATTTGCCTCTTTGAGGATCAATAGCCATAATAGCTATTCCGGCGTGCAACGGTTACCTGTCTTTCCCTCCACTCATAGTTGCACGCAATCCAAGGCAATCATATCAAATATTTTTCCAACGGCTATTTCGCGATCATAGCTCCAAGAAATCCGTTTGTCAAAGATTTTATCACATTGCCTATCACATTGTTCATCACATTCGCTCCTCACACACTCAAACGACCTAAACAAATTTTTTTCTCTCTGCAAATCTCTTTGTTCATCTCTCTGCAATTTTCTTTGAACCTTCATCTCACAATCACTCATCACCATGTCTACTGCAACTCAAACATCTCCTTCCACAAAATCAAACACTTCTCCATCATCACCTAAACCTAATTTCCCACATCAAGAAGGTGATCAAAGTGCCATGATCGTTGAAGCAACCCCTCTTTCAATGGTCAAACCATCAGGATCAAAGAAAAGGAAGTCCAAACGATCAAGAAGGGAATCTACTCCCATTACTGCAGAGGAAGCTGCTATTCCATCTCCTTCCACTGAGAAATCAAAGAAGAAGAAGAAGAAAAGCAAGAAATCAAAGATTGGATCACCCAAGAGGGCTCATACTATGTCAAGCCTACATATTGATCCTCTTCCCTCTGAAAATGTTGATGCTGCTACTGGAGCGTCTATTGGTGAAGAATCTTCAAAGTCTAAACCTGAGAAGGCTGCTTTAGAGACTTCTGGTGACTCAAGGCACCCCATGACCCAGAAGATCATTGATTCTATGCTCAAGGCCCTGCAAGAACCTGATGTTGTGGCAGATGTTGGCACATCATTGCCACAAGGAGTAGAAGAGTCTCATGCTGATGAAGAAGAAACTCCTGTGTTTGAAGAACCTCCTGTCATTCCTGATTCTCCAGAACAGGAAATTGTTGAAGAAGATCAACCTGATGAGGTTGAAGAACCCAAGGATGACACTCAAATTGACCAGAGTGAAGAAGCCAAGGGCTCTGAAGATGTGGAAGACTCCAATCCTTCTGACAAGGATGCTGATGGAGACACTACTATTGTGGATGTGGAGGATTATGATTCTGACATCCCCTTGAAAAAGGTTGCTGAGGATAGTAGTGCAAGAAGGACTAGAAGTGGCAAAGGTCCTGCTACTGTTAGTGGTTCTCCTGTTGTTGCTAAGGAGAAGAAGAAGACTGCTAAGAGGAAAGTTCTGTATGGTCCCAAGAAGGGATATAGTAAATCTGTGATTCCACCTACCAAAAAGAAGACTCAGAAAAGAAAAGAGGCACCCACAAGTGACTCAGAGTACGATGCGGAGCAGGATGTAGCTCACATCCGTGAGTCTGAAGAAGAATCTGCTGAGGAGCAGAATGTAGAGCTTGATGTGGTCCACATCGAGTCTGCTGTGAAGAAGAGCTATGGGAAGAAAAAGATTCCTCAGGAAATTCCAGATATCCCCGTTGATCTTATTTCCTTCCACAACCCTGACAATGCTGGTAAATGGAAGTACATTGCTCACAGAAGACTAGCTCTGGAGAGAGAGTTCAGTGCTGAAGCCTTGCAGTGCAAGCAGGTTATGAAGCTGATCAAGCATGCTGGCTTGATGAAGACTGTTTCTAGGCTGAGTGACTGCTATGAGAAGGTGGTCAAGGAGTTTTTGGTAAACATTCCTGCTGGCTGTGATAATCCTCTGGACAAGGAGTACCAGACTGTCTTTGTGAGAGGAAAATAAATTAATTTCTCTCCTGCTGTTATCAACAAGTTTTTGGGCAGAAGTGAAGAGCCCTATGCTGAGATGGAAGCCAATGACAACTACATCATCAAGGCCATCACTGGTGGAAAGGTCAAGTCCAGGCCTAAGAAAAGGACGCTCCAAGCAAGCAAGCTCACTCCAATCTACAACATCCTTAACAGGATTGCTGCTGCTAATTGGGTACCAACCACACACAACTGTGATGTGGCTACAGGTTTGGCTAGGTTTATCTATACTGTAGGTAGCAAAATTAACTATGATTTTGGTACTTATATTTTTGACCAAACTGTCTAGCATGCCAAAACCTTAGCTGTTAAGTTGCCCATTGTTTTTTCCTCAGTGTTGTGTGGAATCATATTGAGCCAGAGACCTGATGTTCTGGGCAAGAATGATTTGTCTTGCAGAAGAGAGTCTGCTATCTTTTTTAGTCTCAAGCAGTCAGATGTGACTCCGGATGTGGACACATCCAGCTCAACTGGTGCAATGTCTAGGAAAGACATGATTGCTGCTTTAAAGGAGACCTGTAAGGCTCTGGATGAGAAGAAAACCAAGCTGGAAGCAGTCATTGCTGGACTGGAGCATGAGGATGAGCAAACAATGGTTGAGGATGAGGAATTGGAGGAGGAGGAGCCCAATGACTCTGAGGCTCAAGAAATTGATGGGAGCAAGGATATTTGAATTTTTGCAATTCATTAATATTTCCCTGTATTCAGTATTTCCTGTTTTGCTTGTATTTGTGGGCTGTGCCCTGGATTTCTGTAGCACCTATGTGTGCATTATCTGTACTGCTGCACTAATAATGGCCTGAGCGCCTTTTTACTGTTCATCCACCATCATCTCTACATCTCTGTTGTCTGCATTCTATGGTGTTTTCATTTACTCTCTATGTTTTTCACTCTATTTGTCAAAATTCTGGCTAAAAAGGGGGAGTAAAAATTAAAATGAACAATTCTTTGAGGTCTTAACTGCAGCAAATTGTGATGTGTGCCCATCTGACTACACATCTGGCATACATGCTTATTTTTCTTCAAATGTTTTCTCAACAAATTTTTGAAGAATTAGTTTTCTAAAGCATGTTTTTCTGAAGACTTAATCTGTACATTTTCAACTAGGTGATGCATTCTTAAGAAGTCCACTTGAAGATGTTTATTTGTGTGATGTTTGACACATCTGTGAAGTTTTAACTTGGTCATGCATTCTCAAGAAGCCAGGTTTAAAACATCTTCATGTCTCTCTACTAGGTCATGCATTCTGAAGAAGCCTATAGAGGATATGATATTTAGGGGGAGTACTTGGAAAGTACTTTAATACAAAGGGGAGTAAACAACTACATGTTTGCATGAATCTATGCATAGCTGTGTTTGCTACCCTCCCTCATGTGTGCATGGAATCTCAGGCTTGTATGTGTCTAGGAATTTATTTTTCTCAGTCTTTAGGAATTTTCTTTTCCTATTGTGTGAGAGTTTATTTCTCTCCAATTATGTGAGGCTCATATCCGCTGCTGCAAGCCTCTGATGTGCCTACACATCTCTCCAAGTCTTATTGGCTGACTCAAAGATTATTTTAGCCAAAATTTGCCAAAGGGGGAGATTGTTGAGGATTTTAGGGTGTTGGCTTCATTTGGTAAAATAAGCCTGATTCCATGATGTGGAGCATGATGTGTGGCACATCAGGATTCACATCTGGACGCCTTAGCTGGAAACGCCTTTATTCTTTTACGCGTGATCTTTTGAAAAAGATTTGTTTTTCAAATTAAATCGTGCCAGCTTGCGCGCCAAGGAACAAGATAATCTTTCATGGTTCTGTTTTATTTTATTGGCCGACTTTGATCAAAATGATTTGAAACAAACAATTAAAAGATTATGATCAAATAAATCTCAAGGAAAAATTTATGAAGGCCAACTCATCAAAGCCCATGAAGCTTGTTCTATATAAAGGAAGACTGAAGACATTATTATTCACAAAAGCCAAGTATTGAAGAAATCGAGTCTTAGGTTTTTAGTCTGTTCTTTATTATTTGTGAGCCTTCACTTGGATCATACTTTTGATACAAGTAAGAACTGAGTTTATAGAGTTGTAACCTCTAGTTGTCTTTCTCCAAAGCTTTGAAGCAAGGAGTTAGATTGTGTAACACTCTAAGCCTTTAGGTACGAGTGCTTTTCTTGTCTAGGAGTGTGTCTCCAATTGAGTTTGTTTATTAAATCCTTACTGGGTAAGGTTGAGGGGGAGTGAGCAGAGGTTCTCATATCTAGGAGTTCCTAGGTAGGATTAGCACGGGTAGTGATTAAGTGAGAAGTTGTAAACGGGGGAGTTTAGCTTTGAATTGATACTACCATAGTGGATTCATCCCTGGATTGGTATCCTCCAGAATAGGGCTTGTTATAAGTGCCGAAATGGGTTAACAAACTCTGTGTGTTTATTGTTTCCTGCACTTTATATTGTTTACTTGTTCATCAAGTTCAGCATGTCCACGATGTTGACACATTAGGCTACACATCGTACGATTCCTAAAGTGTACACATTGTGCTGCACATCTGACACTTGCCACCATAATTTCAATTGGTAATCCTCAACTAGCTGGTGAGCCAAGTGATCAGCTAGGACACTGCCCTTGACTGCTTTCTGAGTGCGGTATTCGATATCATATTCGGACAATAACATCTGCCAACGAGCGATTCTTCCGGTCAAAGCAGCTTTGTCAAAAATATACTTAATTGGATCCATTCTGGATATCAACCAAGTAGTGTGATTAATCAAGTAATGACGAAGGCGCTTGGCGGCCCAAGCTAAAGCACAACAAGTCTTCTCAAGCATGGAGTATCTAGACTCACAGTCAGTGAATTTCTTGCTCAGATAGTAAATTGCATGTTCTTTTCTACCAGTCTCATCCTGTTGCCCAAGCACACAACCCATAGAGTCCTCTAGCACAGTTAGATACATGATGAGTGGTCTTCCTTCAACTAGAGGAATAAGAATTGGAGGTTCTATTAAGTACTTCTTGATGCTGTCAAAGGCTCTCTGACAATCCTCTGTCCAAACAATCTCTTGATATTTACGGAGTAGTTTGAAGATTGGCCCACATGTGGCAGTCATATGGGAAATGAATCTGGAAATGTAATTCAGTCGACCAAGGAAACCTCTAACTTGCTTCTCTGTCTGGGGAGCTGGCATTTCTCTGATGGCTCTGACTTTATCAGGATCAACCTCAATACCTTTCTATCTGACAATGAAACCCAAGAGCATTCCGGATCTAACACCAAAAGTACATTTGTTAGGATTCAACCGGAGTTGGTATTTTCTCAATCTTTGGAACATCCTCAACAAGTATTCCACGTGCTCTTCTTCAGTGCCTGACTTGACGATCATATCATCCACGTATACCTCAATCTCTTTATGCATCATATCATGGAACAAAGTGGTCATGCCCCTTTGGTAAGTAGCACCTGCATTTGTTAGACCAAAAGGCATTACTTGGTAACAGAAAGTGCCCCAAGGTGTGATGAAGGAAGTTTTCTCTCTGTCTTCAACAGCCATCTTGATTTGATTGTACCCCGAGAAACCATCCATGAAGGAGAAAACCTTGGATTTGGCGGTGTTGTCAACCAGTACATCAATGTGCGGTAAAGGGAAATCATCCTTCTGACTAGCTCTATTCAAATCTCTGTAATCAACACACATCCTGACTTTACCATCTTTCTTAGGAACCGGCACTATGTTAGCCAACCATTGAGGATATTCTGAAGTGATAAGGAAACCTGCATTAATCTGTTTCTGAACTTCTTCCTTGATCTTGAGAGTCATATCAGGGTGAGATCTTCTCAACCTTTGTTTCACTAGAGGACATTCTAGCTTCAGAGGCAGACAGTGTTCAACAATCTCAGGATCCAGACCGGGCATGTCTTGATACGACCATGCGAAGATATCAACGTATTGTCTAAGCAAATCGATCACCTTTTCTTTGACAGATGCTTCTAACCACGCCCCTATCTTGATTTCTCTTTTCTCCTCATTAGTACCCAGATTGATCAATTACGTAGCTTCTTGGTGAGGCTGAATGGCTATTTTCTCCCGATCCAATAACCGTTTGATCTCATTGGGAATCTCTTCTTCCTCTTCTTCTACAGCCTCGTAGACAGGGAACTCAAAGTTGATAGAGGGCCTAAGATCATTGTGTTCAATGGGTTCATTGATGTTAATTCTGCATATGATTGATGATTATTTTTTTAGTAAATAAGTGAATGCAGATTTTTTTTGATTTGATAAAAGCGAGAAAAATAGAAGGTGAAAATAAAAATATATGTATTTTGGTTTTTTGTGTTACCATTTTCTAGAATAAAAGGACATAAAGAAAATAAAAAAGTCATGATAAAAACGACGATTTTCATTAAAATACTTGAAGCATTAACAAAGCCCAACATAATTTCACTCTTGCCTGGGGCGAGACAAGAGGATTTTTGGAAAACATAAAAAGACAAACATATTACTTAGATAAAGGAGTGACAGAAGGGAAATCAACAGCAATCCAATTGTGGCACATTCCTCCTGGGGTCACAAAAGACAGTGGTTCTTCTTCATCCTCATCTCCAATAATAGCATTAATCTCTGGAGGAGCATTGATGAAACCAGCACTGCGAAAGACATCCTCAAATGGTTTCCTCTTTCCCATTCTTGTTGATGGAGTGAAACCCAGACCTGACCTATCCTTGTTTTATGGCAGTTGTAGCGCCTTACCCCAACAAGAAGTCTTGCCCTCTTGCACAACCCTTTGCGCGTCTTTCAAAGATGCCATGGATGTTTCAGCTTTGTTTGGACCTTTCTCCTCAATGGAGAGTCCCTGGAATGATGTACCATCTGAACCATCAGCACTGATAAACGAGAATGTTGACAAATGGCTAACAAGTGAAGCCTCTTCTCCATTCACAATCACTAGTTTTCCTTCTCGCACATACTTCAACCTTTGGTGTAATGTGGATGTCACGGCTCCGGCCTCGTGAATCTGGGAACACCCATGAGGATTTGTCAGACACACCTCACAGACTGTATGATCATGGCTAAACATCTTCGCTTCACACATCTTCTTATGAATGGGAACCAATGGAGTCTTGATACTTTGTACACTTAGGATGGCATTTGTAGCTTGGCAATTTTAAATCAAATGAACAAAAGAATTATGATTTGGTAAGGGATTAGTTTGGACATTGGGATTTTCATGTTTGAAGGATAACACCTTGTTTCGAACTAGGTCTTGAACAGCTTTCTTGAGAGCATAACAACGCTCTACATCGTGGCCAGGTGCCCCTTGGTGAAAGGCACAGGTTAGGTCATTACGGTACCAAGTGGGTAATATAGCTGGCACAGGAGGAGGTGGTCTTGTTTGAACAAAGTTTTTAGCAAGCAAGGCCGGGAGTAAATCAGCATATTTCATGGGTATTGGGTCAAATGGTGGATATCTTGGAGTACGATTGAAGGGTTGTTGGAAATTTTGTGGGCGATTCTGTTGTGGGTAGGGTTGTTGTGGAGGCATTTGTTGGTAAGATTGTGAATATTGAGGAGGTAGTGTTTGATTCATTTGTGGTTGGGATGTGGGTGTAATAGTTGAGACATGTTGGTAGGCTGAGTATCTTGGCTGAGGTCCTCCTTGAGCTACCATGCTAATTTCAGACTCTTTCTTCTTCGGAAAACTGTGACCGTATTTCTTAGCAGTGCTAACAGGAGTACTTTCTTTTGTCAATCTTCCTTGGCGGATTGCCTCCTTTAGACACATCCCCGTTTCTACTATCTCGGTAAAATTTCTTGACACCATATTAAACATCTTCTCGTAAAAGAAAGGGTTGAGAGTATGGATGAACATTTTGGATAGTTCTCTCTCTTCAATAGGAAGACGAGTCTGAGCAGCCAATTCCCTCCACCTCTGGGCGTATTCCTTGAAAGACTCCTTCTCTCTCTAGGTCATTACTCAGAGCTCATCTCTATCCGAAGCCATGTAAGAGTTGTAGTTGTACTGTTTCATGAAAGCACTGGCTAGGTCATTGAAAGTACGGATATCAACTCTATCGAGATCCATATACCATCTTAAAGCCGCTTCAGCCAGGCTATCCTAGAAGTAATGAATCAAGAGCTTGTCATTGCTGGCCTGGGTTGACATCTTCCTTGCATACATTGTTAGATGGGCCTTTGGGCAGGTGCTCCCCTTATATTTTTCAAAGTCTGGAACCTTAAACTTGTGTGGCACTACAACATCAGGGACCAAACACAATTCATGAGCGTCCTTACCAAACAGATCTTTTCCTTTAAGGGCTCTCATCTCACGTTGCATCTCATTGAACTTGTTTTGCAGGTCTTCAACTATATCAAAACCTCCCATACTTTCAGCATGAAAGATGGGCTCTTGGTATTGTGGAACAGCATGAACCACAGGTGCAGAGACAATAGCAGTAACCTGAGGGAGAGTATTCCCAAGCTGAGGAATAGGTATTGCTGAATGGACGAGAGGAGCTTCCGTCGCCTGCGGGAAAAATCCTTCTCCAAGAAAACCTTCTGATAACCCCCATGTGCAACCCTCGGGCATATTGAGCCGGGGAGCATTGACGTGTGCAAATGAAACTGGAGGAGGTACGGGCACACTACTAGACTGAGGAGCTGATGCTGGGCCTTGATTCTGGTTGGCCAACAAAGAAGTCACCATAGCAGTCAAATTCTCAATCTCAGCTTGCATATCTGTCATCTTCTTTCGAAGTAGGGTATTCTCTTCCTCGAAATTTGCCATCTTCCTCTTTAGATGAGACCGGGTGTTGTAAGTATGTGTTGCCTTGTAACGGATACGCCGAGCCACTTTCAACTGAGACAGAAGAGAAGAATATGAATATGAGACTCTGTTTTCATTGCTTTGAAACTGTGCTTTTTGAAATTTATGATTGTGATATGATGCATGATATGTTATGCTAAAAATATGCAAAAGGTTTTGAAGGACCTTAGGATAATATATTTTTTGTAAACACAAATAAAAAACAGAAGACAAAAAGATCATGTTAGTAATTCAAAGGTTACAACCAGTTTTTAATCATAAGGAAAAGACAAACAAATATAAAAGATCAAATTTTAAACTCGAGGTCTTGAAGCAGGTGAACCATCAAACTCTGGGTCGGGGCCGGAGGAAAATAAATCCCCTTGCCTCTTCTTCCTCCAACTATCCTTCCTCAATAAGGCATCCTGGGCTTTGATCACATCTTCTTTTTCAAGCAGCATACCATCCTGTAGATAAAGCATGTCCTCGTGCTCTTTAATATTCTCTTTTAACTCCTTGTTCTTAAGCTCAGACAAATGAAATTTCCTTTCCAAAGCATCTTTCTTAAGCCTCATTCTATCAAGTATTTCCCGGAACTCTCTTATGGTCTCAAAAGGGATAACAGGAGATGGTGTAGCAGAAGAAGATGCCACTACAGAAGGAGATGATTTTTCAAAATAGTAAGGTAATCCGAGATCCAGACTCCTATTCATGACCCATTCAGTGTAGTCTTTGGAGATGAAACCATTCTTCTTCCTTAGCTGATCCTTCCCTTTCCTATGAATGTTATGCCAAGCCCGTGCGAACTCTGCCCTCATGTCTTGACTTCCTTCTTCATTGAGATAGAATATGCCGGTCAAAAGAATATTATTAGGTCTATCAACCATGGGATACCCGAACTGTCGCCTAGCAAGCGCATGATTGTAAGTAATTCCTCCTCGTGTGCCAAGAAGAGGCACATTGGGGAATTCCCCACAATTATCAATGATTACACCGATAACATAAGCAGAGTCGTACCACACTATATCCGTTGCTATGAGAAGCATAAGCCTTTGGGACCACCGGAGCTGTTCTGGATTTTCTTTGAAACGATTGGTCCGAGGTAGGTGCGAAATAAACCACCTATATAGCAAGGGTGCACAACAAGTAATGAGTCCTCCTTTGCCAGCCCTTTGATGAATGGAATGGTAAGTCTCCGCGAGCAGAGTGGGGACGGGGTTTCCTCCCAAAAAGATCTGGATGGCACTACTATCAATGAAGTGGTCGACATTAGGAAATAACACAAGCCCATAAATAAGTAAAGCCAAGATAGCCTCAAAAGCATCCACACTACCCGCTTCGGCCAAAACACCCGCTTTTCCGAATAAGAACTTAGAAGTCAACCCTTGAGACCCTCCCTTGACGGTAAGATTTGCTTCTATGTCAGATTTTCTCAAATGAAGAGCCTTTGCAATGACTGCTGGTTCGGGGAACTTTTCCAAACCGGTGAAAGGTATCGTGTCGGACACAGGCAAGCCGACCCAATATGAATATTCCTCTAGAGTAGGAACAAGTTGATAATCAATGAACGTGAAACAGTGGTAAATAGGGTCATAGAACTGAAATAGAGTACTGAGGGCCCCATCTGCAACATTAGTCTTAAGAATACTCAAAATCTTCTCATAACATTTTCTGAAATCATCTAGGAAAGGAACCAGAGCTCCTAGCTCTCTTAGCTTTAAAAGATCTGGCTTTTTGAAGCTGTAACTCTTTGTATTTTTCTTCCTTAGATCCATACCTGTGATGTTGACAAAAATATATTTCTTAGGTCCTTCCAATGAATGAAAAAAGGTTTTCCATGAATGCATGATGATGCAACAATCACAAACATGGGTTTTAGGTTGGTCATTCAATGATGGAGTCGAAGGTACAAACCACCCACAAGGTAAGAACTAAAGTTTCATCTGCACCTGTATCACGGGTTCTATAAAGTTCCCAAAGTTATCAACCTTCTTTCGGATATTATCGGTTTACACGACTACTCCCGGACCAATAATATTCGCAAGAAAATCTCGTTTGAGTGTAGCCTCGCGTATCGACTAAATACTTGATTTAGCCACCGCGCTACGCCCTAAAAGGCCAAGAGGGGTTAATGTGGTTCTAAGGTCCACAGCTTCACGGGACACTCACATTGAAAGTAATAACACCATCATGACTATTCATGATGACGAGTACTACCGTCGTGAGGCCTCCACTGAGCGGGGTTGTATCACATGTGCATCATAATCCAAATTACTCTGGACATGTCACTATGATTCTACCCCATCCTATCTTATTGTTTCTCTCAAGTCTGGGCGTAGGACTTGTCTCACCACTCAAATAATTCCCAAACAACCATATATATATATATATATATATATATATATATACAAGCAAGTAAATAATAATAGCGCAAAGATAAAGATTAAAAACAAGTTAGGCTCAACCCGCTTGGGGGTCCCCAGTGAAGTCGCCATTTCTGTCGCGGTGATTTTTGGATGTCGAGCTATTAATTAGCTTCGAATCTCAATTTTATAGTTACACCACCGATCTTTAATTTTTCCGAGGAAAGGGGAAAAGTTCGTTTAAATACCCTATTTAAAGAGATCAAGGTAAGGGGGTTGGTTATACGAAGGGAAGGTTCTAGCACCCTAAGTATCTATAGTATCCTATAGGAACCTCTTGTTTTATCTATCTATGCGCTTTATTTTAATTGCTTGCAAAATGTATAAGAGTTAGGGAAATAAAGTGATGATTGAGAAAATGGTTTTAAGTGATAAAATCTCTTGGTTTGAATTCCAAGGTTTTTGCTTAGGGAAAAGTTTTGAATGAAAAAAGACACTTGGTTTGAAGTCCAAGGTTTTTAAACTAGAAAGAAAATTGATTGAATTTTGAAAATGCGACTTGGTTTGAAATCCAAGCATTTTGCCTAAAGAGTTGTTTGATCAAGTTTTAGAAAAGATGTGACTTGGTTTGAAATCCAAGTGTTGTTTTGAAAATGATTTGATAACGACGTGAATGGTTTTTGGGTATTTTTGAAAAGAGGTGTTGACCTCAAATTTTGGATAGAAATGGGTATTGGTCTAAGGGCGGATACGATATTAAACTAAGCATCCTAAAAGCGTTAAATTAAGCGCGAAGGCACTTCACGACGATATATAGATCGAAGCGACGTCTTTTCCTCGGATTTCTATATTACACATATAAATAAGCAATAAGAAATGCAAAGGTAAAATTACTAACATGAAAGAAAATCCAATCAAACAATACACAACCGGAGGGGAATCATGTTATGGGGAAATTCAATGGATAACTAACATGAAAGAAAATCCAATCAAACAATAGAACCGGGAGGGGGAGTCATATTATGGGGAAATTCAATGGATAAAATAAACAAACGAGAGTAATAACTATGATGGTAATAAACTAACAATCATAAAGCATACAATTTATACATATCAAAATAAAATATCTTAAATGTGACGAAATGAGATGCAAGTCAATAATAAGATATGAGAAAATATTCACATAAAGATAATCAAAGAATAGCATGACATGAGAAAACATTCATATAAGGATAATCAAATGATAATATGACATGAGGGAACATTCACATAAGGATAATCAAATAATAACATGGCATGAGAGAATATTCACATAAGGATAATCAAATAAATAATATAACACAAAAACATTCACATAAGGATAATCAAATAAATAATATGACATGAGAACATTACATAAGGATAACCAAATAAATAATATAACACAAGAACATTCACATAAGGATAATCAAATAATAATATGGCATGAGATTTCAATTTCAAAATAACAATGCACATAAACAACAATTAATCAAGAAAAATCAAACATTTGGAACAAAGACATGTTGAAATTATTTGAAATTAATGATATGAATCACAAAGCATGAAACAAGTATTGGACTAATATTTAATCACATATTCAAGGCATGGTAAAAGCTAAATATAAAAAATGATGGCCAAATCAAAAGTCCTAAGCAAGATTAAATAAATGATCCTAAGCATGTTAAATCTATAATTAAAACTAATAAATAAATTTTTAAATCATAAAAAAAATAAAGGGGCAAAGGATAAAAGCCTAAATTAAATATCCTAAGTGCTTATATTATGAGTACAAGATGTAATTAAAAAAAAGTTAGTAATCAATTAACACAAAATTGCTTTAACAATAATTAAATAAAATAAATAATGAAGACATAAAGAAAAAAAATAGGTAAGCTTCAATCGTGTGCTTAATAGGCTAAAATTGCTTAAACAAGCACATGCCAAAGCAACTCGCCTCATTAGCTCATAAACAAAATAGTTAAATGAACAATTAACTTAACTAATAAACTAACAAGTGATAAATAATCAACTAAATATTAAAAAATAGAAAATAATAAATCAAAAATCAATTTCATGCTAAAACAGACAAAAATGACCTAAAACATGATTATATCAATAGTAATTATCTTATCTTATAAGCTAAAATGTAATATCCCGGATTCTAAATTATCTAAATAATTTTAATTAGAGCTTTGCCTAATTATTTTAATATAAGTCTAGGGTGATTAATTAATTTATTCAAGAAATTTAAGAGTATTATGTGTATGTAATAGTAATTTCAATTAAATCTAAACTACACAATAAGTACCTTAACTCTACCTTGTGATTAATTATTCTAAGAATTCAATTTTCCCTCCTCCTAATTCTATCCCTCATGACTCACAACCTACTCTCAAACTCAAGCCAACACCTCATCTAAGACAATGAGTCACAATTCCACTATAGTTATACTCAACACTCTACATGCAAAGCACACCACCTCATAACACTTCCCAACTCAGAAAATATGAAGTAGCAAACCTCTCATTTTCTCTCTTCTCCCACGCAAAACAACAACAACCATAACATACCACCAAAATCTTCAATTTTTCTAAACCATGAGTTGTCCTATCTCTCACACTCTCATTTCCCATGACAGAGATTCCCTCACATGCAGCTGTAACTCAGAGAATCTCTGTGAGAATCAATTCCCTAAAACCTCACAAGTTCACAAAATTACAACAACCCTCATATCACCACTTCTCCAACCAATGACATTGCATGCACCTCAAGAACAAGCCAAATTCGTGTACTGTTCCTACCCTCAGAAACTACACTATAAATAACACCAACACTCAGCTCAATTGATCATCAAACACTCCTCAAATTCGTAGAGCAAATAGAAGAGTTTCCAAGTGTCCAAGTTTCCAAATTCTGGTTTTCTGTTCGTGGGTTGCTAGGGAGGTTGCAGTAGTTGATTTAGAGAGCCTAGGAAGCAAGTAAAAGCTCCAATCCACGTGGGTTCTTAGGCTAGTGTAGCTAGAAATCCCCAATTGAAACTTTGCATGCAAACATAGGAATTTAGGGAATATTATGTGTGAGGAGAAATAACTCTCAATTTCTCCTCCAAACAGTCGTAATTTATGTTTATAATATTGTTACAATGATTTACTTTGAGGATTGTAGGTGTTTAATTCAAAAATGGTGTTTTTCTGCAAAACAGGGGCTGAAATATGCAGTTCTCGCCCGGCGAGCAGCCGGCGAGCCTTCTAGCGAGTGAACAATTTATGGGCAGAGTATGAATGGTCCAGCGAGCCTTTGCTGGCCCGGCAAGCATACTCAGAATAGACCTTGTTGAAGGTGTGAAAACACAAGAAGGGGGTTGAATTGTGTTTTGAGTAGTTTTAAAAACTTCTTCTAAGTTTTGCAACTTATCAGAATTAGCAGCTGAAAAGCTAAGAACACAAACAACTTCTGGTAATGGTGAAAGCAAAACAGAGCAAGGATGAAAATAAAACAGAGCAGAGAAAGAAGAGATGAACACGCAAGATTTATACTGATTCCTCTCACAAACCGAGAGTAATCCAGTCCCCTTGCACTTCCAAGGGATTTCACTATAATCACACAAGATTACAATTGCTCATGCCAACTGCAAGAGACTTCCTTTGCTCAAGTAACACAATACAAGAGACTTCCAATGCTCAAGCTCACTAGCAAGAGACTTCTAACACAAAAAGAAAATACAAAGTTTGAACAACTGATAAACAATATCAGAGTTCTCAGAACAAAATGATACAACTTTAATAACAAGACTTTTCTTAGAATTCTTGAAAAGAAAACTAAGGTTCAACAACTGACTAGTCAGAAGTTGAAAACTGTTTGTCTTGAATTTTGATATAATCTCAAGTTGTCTCTTAAGCTAAAAATGCTCTTTAGAAAATTCAGCAGTATATCAGCGCTTTTTGTTCTTCGTAAGTATGTTGTCACGTGTTCAAATTCTTCCTCCTTTTATAGATGATGTTGGAGCGTCTTGAATTTGAGCGGACAAAGATGAAAACAGCTACGTAGTACTGTACTAATATTTTCGTTTGAAATGTGCTTATTCAAATCAAGTAAAGATTAAAATCTGAGCCTTGATTTCGAATATTCGCCCATATCAGGAAAATAAAGATAGTACAATAGTACAAACGTCATTATCATGAGGATAACGGTCTTGAAAGAGATTTCTTCTGCCTCTTCAGTTTTTGCCAAACAGATGATAGTCGCTGTTGAGAATAGAATGTTCTTCTGGCAAACTCTGCTGTTTCATCGTCATCAGAATCTTGAGATATGAGTTCTGCTTCTGATGAGTTCAAGTTCTGGTTGACTTTGACTTGGCAACTTCTGGTGACCACAACTTCTGGTGTCATTCTCAGAACTTCCTCTTTCCCAACTTCTAGGAGCACTTCTTAGTATAGCAACCAGAACTTCAATTTCTAGTGTAAATAAAATTTTAACTTATATACCTGCACACTAGAGTAAATTATCAGTACTCCCTATTGTATATTAATACTATTGTTATCATCAAAACTACTTGAGTTTTATTAGAACCAACTTTGTTCCAACACTTGTTTCTTGCTTGGGCTTGCTGGAGTGCTCCTTGGGCAAAACAAGTATGATGGTCCTATTTTTCACTGATATTTTCAAAACTATATACACTCGTTATATATCCTCGAATTGAATTAGTATTTTTGTAACAATGGAATTCATATAAAATACGAGTTGTTTGTTATCACGATACAATCCTAGGGTATAGCTTAGGGATTTAGAATTATGTATGTTCCCCGGGCTTGGGATAATTATGGTAGTATGAAACTCAACTTAGTATCAGTCAATCATATGCGGTTTAGTATGCTGCTTATGGGCTTCCAATGGAACAACCCATTAGGAAAATGATTGTGAGTTTAATGTCGTGATCGAATCGGTCGACGGACATGGCGGGCCTTCGAGACATGCTCCCCTCGAAGTGTCTTAGCAGTTTAAAATTAATAAGACGTTTTATGTGATACACTTTATTTATGCTTATGATTATGATAATGTTATGCTAGTATATCACTTATGGACTGATTTAGGTATCCAGCGTAGTCGCCATTAGGAGGGTAGTAGGACCCACTGAGACTTAGTAGTCTCACCCCAATCCAAATTTTTTTTTTCAGGCAAACAGGTTGAGTAGGTAAGCATGCTTTGGAGTAGCTGCTGCTGTTCGAGGATCGCATTTTTAGTTTCTTGCTTTTCTCATATTCCTGATCGTGTTGTATTTGTGTTTTTCCGCTGTGTTATTTCCATCTTATGTATTCAGCACCTGCGAGTGCATGTTTTCCAATAATGTAATTTTTAATGAACTCAGTATCATTTATAACATTTTCACATTATATTCTAGATATTTAATGTGGGGTGTTACAATTGGTATCAGAGCAAGTCGATTCAAATCTAGCGTGAGGTCATTAATATTACTAATCCAATCCCAGTAGTTGTCTAGGTTCCCTACATATGTTCTAGGTGTGATGTCACAGCCTAGCTAACTTGACTTGATATTGGCAGTTAGAGCAGCATGTTAGGAGCAAGATGAGGACCTGGTAGGCCATCAAGGAGGCAAGATGATGAAGAACCAGAAGTTTTCGGTGATGCTAATGCCAATATGTGGGCAGAAATGATGCATCAGCATCAGCAGTTCCAAGATCAACAGGCGCAGCAACACCAAGAATTCATGGCTATGTTTCAACAACATATGAATAACCCTCCTCCCCAGAATCTTGGGTCGAGTGCAGCCTTTCGAGAATTCTGTAGAATGAGTCCTCCTGAATTCTACGGAGAGTATAATCCAGCCAAAGCTAGAGAGTGGTTACAAAGAATGAGTGGGATCTTGGATTCGATGACCTGTACGGAAGCAGACAAAGTGACATTCGTCTAACGCTTCTTTAGGGGCGACGCGTGTAACTGGTTGGAAGGAACTAAGAACTATATGGAAGCGAGTCAGATGGAAGTGAATTGGCAGAATTTCAGGCGTCTTTTCATTGGTCACTATATTCCGGAAAGTTACCATTTCCAAATGGAAAGGGAATTGACGGAGTTGAAACAGGGCAGTTTGACCGTGGCTGAGTACATTATGAAATTCAATGAGCTGGTTCGATACGTGGCAGACGGTGATGATGCTCCCACGGAAGCGTGGAAAATGAAGAAGTATCGAATTAGGCTTCGGGCGGATATAGCTCACGATGTCTCAATGCAACAGATCGCTAACTTTGGTGATCTGGTGCAAAAGAGCTATCACGCCGAGGCAGGCCTCAGTAACATTCACAAAGAAAGAAGTGAAACTATTCAGAAGAAGAAGGGTTTTGGAAAGTTTGGTCTGAATTTGAAAACATAGGGCACATTAAGCATGGGTAAGCAGAGCCATTCCCAGCGCTCACCTAGAAACTGCGTTGATTTTATATATCCCCATAGTGGTGAGTGCATGAAGGGCAGAAACATGTGCTACTACTGTAAACAACTTGGCCATTTCAGAAATGAGTGTCCTAAGCTGAAGAAGCAAGGAGACTCCAGTGGAACCACCAAGAACAAAGGTCGGGTATACTATCTAGACTGTAATGAAATAAGATCCAATAGTTCTTTAATTATCGATGTTTGCTTGTTAGGACAATCTAAAGTTTTAGTTTTGTTTGATTGTGGAGCCACTAATTCCTTCATAGCCGTAGACTGTGTCATGCGGTTAGGAATACCTTTTGTCCCTCTTATACCTCCAATGGCCGTCGCTGTCGCTACTGGCGGCAGAGTCACTTCAAAGAAAGTTTGTCAGAATTGTCCTATCTTAGTTGGAAGTAAGGTCTATCATATCGATCTAATTTGTTTACCTCTAAAGGATTTTGATGTCGTTCTTGGCATGGATTGGCTTTCCGCCAATACCGTGTATATCGGTTGTGCTGAAAAGAATCTGTATATCCCTTCTGAAACTTCCGCAGAAAGTAGAGCCTTATTTGCTTTGTTGCAAAACACTCATTAGATGATTCAATACTTAGGTGCCAGCAGTAAGTGTTTCAGTGTTCTGTTCACTATCGATCATGAGTGTAGTTTGAGTCCTAGTGACATCCCCATAGTTAGTAAATATTTAGATGTCTTTCCAGATGACATTATGAGTTTACCTCCAGAGTGAGAAATAGAGTTTTCCATAGATCTTGTTCCGGGTTCTCAACCCATATCTGTTGCTCCTTATCGCATGTCTCCATTAGAACTCCATGAGCTTAAGACTCAACTAGAAGAATTGCTCTAGAAGCACTTTATTCGTCCCAGTGGCTCTCCTTGGGGAGCACCTGTGTTACTTGTAAAGAAAAAGGACGGTACCATGCGATTATGCATTGACTATCGTCAACTCAATAAAGTCACAATCAAGAACAAGTATCTATTACCTCGGATTGATGATCTTTTGGATCAACTCAGAGGTGCCACTATTTTCTCAAAGATTGATCTCCGTTCCGGTTATCATCAAATCAGAATCAAATCAACAGATGTGTCCAAGACGGCTTTCAGAACGCGTTATGGGCACTATGAATTTCTAGTCATGCATTTTGGTTTGACCAATGCTCCAGTAGTATTCATGGATTACATGAATAGAATCTTCCAGCCTTATCTCGACAAGTTTGTTGTTATCTTCATAGATGACAACTTGATCTATTCCCGTAATCCTGAGGAACATGCTGAACATCTGAGGATTGTTTTGGAAATCCTACGAGAGAAGAAGTTGTACGCTAAATTCAGCAAATGTGAATTCGGGCTTTCAGAAATTAAATTTCTGGAACATGTTATTTCACAAGGTGGTTGTTGGAACAAAGTTGGTTCTAATATAACCCAAGTAGTTTTGATGATAACAATAGTATTAATATACAATAGAGAGTACTGATAATTTACTCTAATGTGCAGGTATATAAGTTAAAATTTTATATACACTAGAAATTGAAGTTCTGGTTGATATGCTGAGAAGCGCCCCCAGAAGTTGGGAAAGAGCAAGTTCTGAGAACGACACCAGAAGTTGTTGTCACCAGAAGTTGCCAAGTCAAAGTCAACCAGAAGTTGAACTCATCAGAAGTAGAACTCATATCTCAAGATTCTGATGACGATGAAACAGCAGAGTTTGCCAGAAGAACATTCTATTTTCAATAACGACTATCATCTGTTTGGCAAAAATTGAAGAGGCGGAAGAAATCTCTTTCAAGACCGTTATCCTCATGATAATGACGTTTGTACTATTGTACTATCTTTGTTTTCCTGATATGGGCAAATATTCGAAATCAAGGCTCAAATTTTCATCTTTACTTGATTTGAATAAGCACATTTCAATCGAAAACATTAGTACAGTACTACGTAGCTGCTTTCATCTTTGTCCGCTCAAATTCAAGACGCTCCAACATCATCTATAAAAGGAGGAAGAATTTGAAGACGTGACAACACACTTACGAAGAACAAAAGCGCTGTTATACTGCTGAATTTTCTAAAAGCATTTTTAGCCTAAGATATAACTTGAGATTATATCAAAATTCAAGACAAACAGTTTTCAACTTCTGACTTGTCAGTTGTTGAACCTTAGTTTTTCTTTTCAAGAATTCTAAGAAAAGTCTTGTTATTAAAGTTGTATTATTTTGTTCTGAGAACTCTGATATTGTTTATCAGTTGTTCAAACTTTGTATTTTCTATTTGTGTTAGAAGTCTCTTGCTGTGAGCTTGAGCATTGGAAGTCTCTTGTATTGTGTTACTTGAGCAAAGGAAGTCTCTTGCAGTTTGCTTGAGCAATTTTAATCTTGTGTGATTATAGTGAAATCCCTTGGAAGTGCAAAGGGACTGGACTACTCTCGATTTGTGAGAGGAACCAGTATAAATCTTGCGTGTTCATCTCTTCTCTCTCTGCTCTGTTTATTTTCATCCTTGCTCTGTTTTGCTTTCACTATTGCCAGAAGTTGTTTGTGTTCTAAGGTTTTCCGCTGCTGATTCTGATAAGTTGCAAAACTTAGAAGAAGTTTTTAAAACTAGCCAAAACCCAATCCAACCCCCCTTCTTGTGTTTTCACACCTTCAATTGGCATCTAGAGTCTGGTTCTGTTATATCACTTTGCAGTGAGACAGTTGTTAGTTGTGTCAAAACACTATGTCTGGATCTGGTGAACAAAGCAAGAAAACTGAAGGAACTGCTATTCCCTTCAACTATGATGTTGATGATAAAAACAACACCAGCAAAGCTCCTAAGTTCAGTGGTGATGGTTCTACCTTCTCCTGGTGGAAAGATAGAATCTACAGTCATCTAGTTGGTATTGATGATGAACTTTGGGACTTAGTTGAAAGATGAGTAACGTTTCAAGGTTTGGATGAAAGAGGAAGATTAGATTATGATGCAAGACAAGCTTTCACTGATAAGGACAAGAAAGCGTACAAGAAGCACCACAAGGTCAAGGTGTTGGTGTAAGCCCTAGAAGCCAATACTTTAGTGCTTTATTTACTATTAATAAAAGGCATTTATTTATTATGTTTATGTGTTAAAGTAATAAAGTCCCTAGAATAGTTGGTTCGTTTAATGGAACGTTAAGTATGACTTAATCGTGAGAATCCATCAAACATAAGAACACTATTCTTAAATATCCGTAGTCAAGCTTTATTGTGAATTGGGATAACATTAAAGCATAGAGGCTATTATGTTGGTAGACTGGTGATCACATCTCACGGATCATAGATAAGTAGTTATCAAGTCTTCACATAGATATGAATGTTAGGGGTAACATTTATATCGGATTGACCCACCATGAGAATACTACATAGTATTTTATGAAATGTCATAAGATATTCTCATAGTGATAAGTGGTGTATTCCACCCTTCGACCTGAAACCACTATGGACCCTAGATGTGGAGTCAAGTACTTTATTGCTGGTCAAACGTTGTCAGTAACAGGATGATCATAAAGACAGTTGATGGGTGCTTCACAAAGCATGCTGAGGGACATGAGTGACCTAGATGGAATTTACCCCTCCTACATAACAGGAGATATGTCTAAGGGCCCAATATTGAACTTAACAAGGGTGACGTACTATGCCTTGTGTTCAATATTGACATAAGGGTAAAAGGGTAATTGTACACAAGATATTTATCACGGGAAAAGGTTTGTCAGATCACATGACATTTCTGTGACTTGGGTAGCAGTGATGTGTTGCTAGATACCGCTCACTGTTTGTTATAATTAAATGTATAATTTAATGTAACTGCCAACGTTACGGAAACCTACAAGGGTCACACACAAGGACAGTCTAGTGTAGGATTGGAACACCGTAAGGTACGGTGTACCTCAGAGGAATATAGAAATATGATAAGGGTATCATGGTAATTAAATAAGAAATACACCATTAGGAATTGTGAGGGAGCGCCCATGTGTACATGACACATGGGGCATGCGCCCCCTTTATGCTTATTTAATGAAATGGGCATTAGCGTAAATATAGCTCAAGGACAAGAGTTTGTCTTGGTGCACAAGACAAGTGGTTCTATAAGTAGAACCCTTGTGGCAAAGAAAATTACTTGATGCAAACAATCTTGCTAAAACCCTAATCCTTATTCCTCCCACCTCTCACTAGAAACCTTCATCCTTGGAGTTAGCATTCATATTGAAGGTAGCTGTTCGTGTAGACTTGATAGAGGCATTGCTGTTCATCTTCAACGCTCGTGATCAAGATTTTGATTGTGAATCAAAGCTCCTCCACTACGAGAGTTGTTGCCGTTCATCTTCAACGCTCGTGATCAAGATTTTGATTGTGAATCAAAGCTCCTCCATTACGAGAGGTAAAAGTTCTTAACACATATCATGCTAATTCGTAAGGATCATTAAAGGAAAATTTTAAAATTCCGCTGCGTTTTCAATCGCTATTTTCCTTCAGTGGTATCAGAGCCACTTACAAATCCATGATTTGATGTTTGTTTAATTCATGTACTTTGTTTTAATTCGATTAAAACACTTAACAAAGATTAAAATTGAGTAATTAAAATTTGGCATCTTTTTGTGTACAATTTGGATGATTGACATTGAAACGGCTTCGGAATCCGACATTAGTATGGTGAAGCAGTGATATGTTCATCGTCCTAAGGTTATACAAATAAGATTGATCAAGACTTATATGTGATATAAGTGATCGTGATGCAAAACAATATATGTGATATGTTGTTCATAATTTCGTTCATTAAAACATATTATGAAAGTTATTCGATGTTGATGTGATTCATGTTCAATTGCTTTGGAATCCGACGTTAGTATGGTGAAGCAATGACATGTTGATCAATCATATTGAATTTCGGTCATGATAAGTTTTGACGGCGTGAAATTATTGCATTAGGGTTCGCAACAACACAAGGGTTGTGCTGTCAAAACAGCGAAAATTCAAGGTCAAAGTGCGTGTCTGCGCTATGCGCAGAATGTCTGCGCTATGCGCAGGGAACAGAGAGCTATAGCTGTGTGTCTGCGCTATACGCAGAATGTCTGCGCTATGCGCAGGGGACAGAGAGCTACAGCAGAATGTCTGCGCTATGCGCAGGACAGGCTGCGCTATGCGCAGGAGGCACATTTTAATTTTAATTTTAATTAATTAACAGGACTTAAACTGATTATAATAATAATAAAATATGTGTTTATTATTATGCTTTTGTGATGATCGGTTATGGCCTTAGTTTACTTTTGTTTTATTTTGAGATTTTAAATACGGCTTGCGTGTCGTGCCTTATCTCTTAGTCTCTTGATGTAAAATTCTCTTCCCATCTTACTCCCTCGTATGTAAAACAAGTATTCTTTTGTGTAATATAATTTTATGAAGAAGAAAAGGAGCACAAGAACATGAAGGAGATCATGCTTGGAGAAGTATAGATCGTTATTAAGTTAGCTTAGGTTCTCTCATTGGCTTGAGCGAACAATTGCGCTAGGGGCCATAACTGTTTCATTTTATGTATGTTGATGCATGTGTATGTTTGTATGTTGATGCTTGTGAGAGACGATTTATATGATAAATAAGCCGGTGAGATCAACTAATTAAAATTCCCTCAAGGTTAATATTAAGTTTTAAGCTTTCCAAAGAATAGCACCCTTCAAGATCAATATCGATTAATGTAGGTTTTGCCAACGTAAAGTGCATTGTCAATATTGATAAGTTGTCGTGAGATAACTAGTTTATCCGATTGCTATTTATTGGGTTTAACTTAACTAAAGAAAATATAATACGATTATATAACTTTAGAAGCAAATGTTGGGTTATTCATATGATGGATTAGAATAAGTGTTATTCACCCAATGGAAAAGATATGAGAGTTGTATGAGATACAATTGGAAAGAGTTTCCTACCTAAATAGCTGCGTTTTGTGTAATCAACCTAACGCTGACTTAAAACAAAGTGAAATATGGATCTCATTCCCACTAGAAAATCCTCCAACGGGGTTTTCCGAATCAAATGTCGAGGGTCATTTGTTTTGAGTAAAATAGTGGGAGCACATATTTAATTGAAGCCCTAATTAAATATGTCTTAATCGTAATGCAATATTTTACATATCTCTGTAATTATAACTGTTGGAAAACAATACAAATTATGTCGTCCTTATGAAGGACATGAACTTCAGAAAAGAGTTTCTGTATTGGTACAAATTGAGAATTGTTCTCAAATGCAAGAAGAATTATAAGTTATTGAACTATACTCTCTAAAGAACCAAAAAGTATGATAGATTTCTCAAAGGACCAAAGAGTTGGTCATAGGTTCAATCAAGCAATTTTAATGAATATATATAATCAAATTTATTATATCTACCGGAAATTGTTGAATTGAATGAGAAATAATTTGCACTATCAAAGAATTGAGATATAATACAAATGAGATTTGTTTTCCTCTTATTTGAATAGAACAATAAAGGTTGCCAAAGGACAACGGTTATTTCAAAATGGTCAAGCCATTGGTTGAAATGGGAATGCCGTAAATAGTTCATGAAAGAGTCAAAATAAAAGAATGAAGTAAGACTTCAATTTTATACATCTAGTTATAGAAAGTCAAAGTTTCTATTTCTACATCAAGGGTATATGATACACGATGTTGAATCTCTATAGAGATGCTTAGAGAATTAGAACATTGACTGTAATTTTAAGTCAACCTATGTCTAGAATAAAACAAGTTGTTTCATTGATAATAAGAGCTTATGTCATGACTTAAAATCGAGTTTGAAATGGAATACAATAATTGTTATTGAGTTCCATCTAGTAATAGAAGTATTAATTGTATATCTTGTATTGACAAGATATGAAATGTAGCTCTGAATGATAAGAGAAGTAGTGGTTCCATCATTTGAGCAATGTCTTCTATACTGGAACTCCAAATCAAGTAATGGACTAGAGTTCCATGATCTTGATAAGATTATCTATAACAATTGTGATAAGAGCCAAATAAGATTTGGACCTTATATGTATATATCAAGAACATTGTTGTTTAGTACAAATATTTGATGTGTTGAAAGTGAAATGACACATGATCTATTTGAACAATGTACATGAGATGTATATCGACCACTAAACATATTTACTTGATATGTTGAGTTTATTTTACTTCATTTACATTGATGATTAAAATCATTAGATGAGGATATGTGTGGGACACAAATTAGAAATCTTTGAATTTGTCAAGGAGTTCGACAAATGGAGTAAAAGGATATAACTCGACAAAAGTATTTAAGTCATATGAACAAATCATAATAATAAATACTTAATTAATGGAGTATAATAACTATTTTATCATATCATGTTGGACATGACATAGTATAAGATAGTTTAATTATATCATTGACTCTTAGAAATTTATTCGCTTATAGTTAATCTTCACCCACAAATAGTTTCCCTTTAACATAATCATAAAGACACCATATATATGATATAAAGGTTAGACCACCAAGTTTGTCTTTATGAAAATTTGGATTGAAAATTTATCAGATAAATTTAAATCCAAATTGGATGAATAAATATGTGGAGATATCCCAAGGAATCTGAGAGATATTGGTCATATGGTCCTATATCACTCTTGTGACAAAAGTTGTTTTGTTGCTAGATTTGAAGCATTCCTCTAGTGGGAGTGTGTCTCTAAAGGAGACAGTGGGAGTGATATTGAACTTGAATAAATTCAAGTACCACAAAATATATTTGTTTTAAAAGGAAACACAAACCGGTACCTCAAAGTTGTTGAAGGACCATCGGTTCAAGTTGCACAAAATCCTAGCTAAGTCTAACATATTACATGGGTAAGATGTATGATTTTATCATGACTCAACAAGGTGATATGGTTTTTCATGAAAGATGAATCTTTGACTTGCTATGAGGTCGTAAAAGACATAAAATCTGAGAAGTGGCTAAATGCCATGAAATCTTGTACAGAGTCCATATACATATACCTTATGGTGATAATGGTATTGTCATCAAGATGAGTAAGACTCATATGATGAAAGTGAGTATTCTTATTGAACACTAATATGGATAGTATTAAGAATACCCTTTGAGATTTGATTGATGAAACCATAATTGTAATCATAAATCTTAAAATCTATTTGATTCTATGTTGTACTACAAGTTTTAGCAGATGGACAACAAAGTTGCATTCCTTAATTAGAATGACCTCATATATATGTACTTGACATATATAAAAGGTTTTGCTTGATCCAAAGGATGCTAGAGAGGTATACAATTTATAGCTATCTAATTTTGATTAGATTGAGTTCTAAAAGGTTTAATTATTTGTTCCTTTTATGAAGTTTTATGAAAAACACATTAATAAGGGACAAATCTATCTAACTTTGATTAGACCAAATTCTCAGAAGTTTAATTATTTGTTCCTTCTATGAAGTTTTGTGAAAACGAATTTATAAGGGACAAATATAAAATGTTGTGCACACAAGGAGGTTAGTGGGAGTAATAATATTAATCTGGTGTCATATGTGGCTGACATATTAATCATCAAAAACATTTCCCTTATACATGTGAGACATGGTTAGGGAAATAACTCTTGATGAAGACCTTAGGCAAGAATTCCTAAAGAGTTAGGAATAGCCTATGCATTTAGGCGAGGATTCCTAAAAGAGTTAGGAATAGCCTATGTACATATATTGACGAAGTGTTCAGACACTTCATGTGTAAAATCATCACATGTGTCAAAAGATTGGTCTTTGTCTAAAGGACAATAGCATATCTCATTGGATGAGAGAGAGAGAGAGAGAGAGAGAGAGAGAGAGAGAGAGAGACGTGAAAATAATCCATATGCTTTGGAAGATGGATTAATCATACACACCATAATATGTACTGAATCAAATACACCATATGCTTGTAGCATAATCAATAAGTACCAAAATTAAGACTAGTGTTGGACACTAACTAACCTTCAAGAATATCCCTAAGGACCTTAAAGGAACTAAGGACTATTTCTTGAAAATTGTAGGAATGGAAAAGATCATTATAAGGAAGTTATAATGATGGTAGTTTCCATACCGATGTATTGTATATCATGCTTGAATATAGACATTGTAAGCTATAAAAGCTTCGTGTTATATTTCAGCAACAGAAGTTAAGTATTGGATCGTTTAACTCATGATTGAGCTAAAACTATGTTTCTAGTGTAGCAAGATCACATTAATCACATTAGTGATGGTAATGGTTTAATCTTGCAAAACAATGGAGAATAGATCTCACCGACGATTCATATATACTTAGACACTTCTATATTTCGATAGAGATCGAAACAAAAGTTGGATAGATACGTAAGATACCAACATAGGAAACAGTTCCTGATCCATTAACAAAGGCTCTTGCGCAGTTGAAGCGTGATGGGCATACTAGGTCTATGGGTATTAAGAGAATGCCTGATTGACTCTAGTGCTAGTGGGAGATTGTTGGTGTAAGCCCTAGAAGCCAATACTTTAGTGCTTTATTTACTATTAATAAAAGGCATTTCTTTATTATGTTTATGTGTTAAAGTAATCAAGTCCCTAGAATAGTTGGTTCGTTTAATGGAACATTAAGTATGACTAAATCGTGAGAATCCATCAAACATAAGAACACTATTCTTAAATATCCGTAGTCAAGCTTTATTGTGAATTGGGATAACATTAAAGCATAGAGACTATTATGTTGGTAGACTGATGATCACATATCACGGATCATAGATAAGTAGTTATCAAGTCTTCACATAGATATGAATGTTAGGGGTAACATTTATATCGGATTGACCCACCATGAGAATACTACATAGTATGTTATGAAATGTCATAAGTATTCTCATAGTGATAAGTGGTGTATTCCACCCTTCGACCTGAAACCACTATGGACCCTAGATGTGGAGTCAAGTACTTTATTGTTGGTCAAACGTTGTCCGTAACAAGATGATCATAAAGACAGTTGATGGGTGCTTCACAAAGCATGCTGAGGGACATGAGTGACCTAGATGGAATTTACCCCTCCTACATAACAGGAGATATGTCTAAGGGCCCAATATTGAACTTAACAAGGGTGACGTACTATGCCTTGTGTTCAATATTGACATAAGGGTAAAAGGGTGATTGTACGCAAGATATTTATCACGGGAAAAGGTTTGTCAGATCACATGACATTTCCGTGACTTGGGTAGCAATGATGTGTTGCTAGATACCGCTCACTGTTTGTTATAATTAAATGTATGATTTAATGTAACTGCCAACGTTACGAAAACCTACAAGGGTCACACACAAGGACAGTCTAGTGTAGGATTGGAACACCGTAAGGTACGGTGTACCTCAGAGGAGTATGGAAATATGATAAGGGTATCATGGTAATTATATAAGCAATACACCATTAGGAATGGTGAGGGAGTGCCCATGTGTACATGACACATGGGGTATGCGCCCGCTTTATGCTTATTTAATGAAAAGGGGATTAGCATAAATATAGCCCAAGGACAAGAGTTTGTCTTGGTGCACAAGACAAGTGGTTCTATAAATAGAACCCTTGTGGCAAAGAAAATTACTTGATGCAAACACTCTTGCTAAAACCCTAATCCTTATTCCTCTCACCTCTCACTAGAAACCTTCATCCTTGGAGCTAGAACTCATATTGAAGGTAGCTGTTCGTGTGGACTAGATAGAGGCGTTGCTGTTCATCTTCAACGCTCGTGATCAAGATTTTGATTGTGAATCAGAGCTCCTCCACTACGAGAGTTGTTGCCGTTCGTCTTCAACGCTCGTGATCAAGATTTTGATTGTGAATCAAAGCTCCTCCATTACGAGAGGTAAAAGTTCTTAACACGTATAATGCTAATTCGTAAGGATCATTAAAGGAAAATTTTAAAATTCCGCTGTGTTTTCAATCGCTATTTTCTTTCACAAGGATATCTTGATAAGCTGCATATCTCATGAAGAGTACCTTAAGATCACAAATAAATCTACTGCTAAAAGTATCTATGATTCTTTGTGTTCATCTTATGATGGAAACAAACAGGTACAGGAGGCAAAAGCAACACTTTTGATCCAACAATATGAACTTTTTAGAATGAAGGAAGATGAGAACATTGAATCTAGGTTCTCTAGATTCAAAGTTCTGGTTGCTGGTCTTCAAGTTCTGAAGAAAAGTTATACTACTTCTGATCATGTGAAGAAGATTCTCAGAAGCTTACCTGCTAAGTGGAGACCTAAGGTCACTGCTATTCAGGAGGCAAAGGATTTAGACACCCTGAGTCTCGAGGGTTTAATTAGTTCACTCATGAGTCATTAGATTGAGCTAGCCTCTGATGAACCTCAGAAGAGAATGAAGTCTTTGGCTCTGCCAGCTACTTCTGGACCTTCTAAGGCTCTGAAGGCTAAGGTTGTTGAATCTGAGACAGAAGAATCTTCTGCAGATGATCAAGAAGAAGGATCAGATGATGATGTATTTGCACTTCTGACCAGGAAGTTCCAGAAGTGGACAAGAAGAAATCCAAGATACTCCGGTAGAGGTTTGGAACCTAAATCCAACTGTATAGTAGAAGTTTCTGCTAGTGCTTCAATTGAAACACCACAGGTTAGCTTTGTACCATCCCCTGAGTCAATGAGGAAGTTTTCTGAACATGTGTTATCACTGATTACAGAAACAGGTGTTGCTACTCCTACTTCTGTGAAGAATGTTGAGCAAATAGCATCAGAAGTTAATGCAGAGGTTGCAACTTCTGAAGCTATTCCTCAGAACAGCCCTCATGTGGAAACTATTTCAGTTTTATCTCCTATACATGAGTCTGCTCAACCTGTTTCACCAAGGTGAAATGATTCAGAGAAGACTCTTTCTGATCATATTTCTTCTCCTGTAGCTGAAACCAGAGTTGAAACTGCTATACATCAATCATCTTCTGATATTGGTGTATCCAGTATTCCTGCCCATGTTCAAAATTCACTATAGCAGTTAGCCTTGGAACTAGATAACCCCTCACCTCAGAAGTCTCAACCACCACCACTCACAAATGAGCAAAATAACTATCTCAAAACCTTTGAGGAAGTTATTACACCCCCTCCATCAGAACAACAAATCACAATCCATCCCAAAGCTATCCTAGATAATCCTTCATCATCATATGCCCCTACACCTCAAAAAGCCATCACACCTGAATATGTTAAGCGTGTGCTGATTGGCATTAATGACAAAATTCTGGAATTTCATCAAGATTTGCCTACCTTTGCTGTTGCACCTGATCTAGTTGATGAAGAGTGTAATGCTCTTTCTGAGATGTGTAAGCAAATGCTGAGTGACTATAGTTCTCAATACAAGAAGAACTTTGTCATGAACATTGCTAGGCAGAAGTTCACTGAAGCCAGGATTGAGGAGGCCAGAGTTAGGGAAGCCAGGAGGGTTTATGATGAGAAGATGAAAGTGGTTATGGCAAAGGCAGTAGATCAGTTCTCCACTCTGTATGCTCAAGAGATGGAAAAGATTATTCAAGTGGACTCTGATTCTGCAGATCTGATTGGCAAGGTTGATTCAGAGGATGTGTTCAAGAAACTGGAACTAATATCTGCTGAAGCTTTGAAACAACTTCAAGTCAAGATGCTCAACCCTTCTAACCAATCTCAACCCTAGGATTTCTGGCATTTTTTTTTTTTGTGATGTTTTATCATGTGTTATGATGTTCTGTTGAACTTATTGTCTGTTATTTTTTTTAATGTTGGATATTGTTATTCTGATTCAATTATTGTGGTTATGCTATATTGGTTTATTTTCTTTAATATTGCTCAGAAGATAGATCTAATTGCTGCATAAACATAATTGCATTCAAAATAAATATTTTATTCATATAAAATTGCATTACAATAATTTTGCATTTTTCTAGATTTTTGCATAAATCCAGAAGCCTATAAAAATCTAAAAGGAAATTTTCACAAGAAGATGGGTTGGGAGAGCTGAAAAGAGGGTGTTGATCCAAACTTCAACCTGGGAGTCTGCAACCTAAACCTCTCAAGCTACAAATTTCCTGTTTTGGAAACTTGGAGCTTGTCTTCAGCAGATCCTGCTCATCCTCCTGCATGAGGAGAAATCTTTGTTTTTCTAAGAACAGAAGATGGCTGAGAAACTTGGATCTGATTTTAGAGCCAAACTCTTCACCATCTTCATATGTTTCTTAGAAATCATATTCCATGTGATTGTATCTCTCGTTGATGAGATCCTTCCCTAGTTCTCCTTTGAAAATTTCTTAAACCCATTTCTTTCAATCACTCTTCTATCCTTATAAGTATTTTCTCTCATTTTGTTGAAGAAATATCATTGAAGTGTTGAGTGAAATGACAAAGAGTTTGTGCGTTTTTATAGTAACTCTGGTGGGTAGGAGTTACCTCGTTTTTCGCTTTTGCATTAGCTACTTTGTGGTTTTTATCATCTTTGAATTTTTGACTTGACTAATTCTTTAGTCACGTTTTTTATTTATTCTTGACTCTTTCTTTTTCTTTTTATTCTTTTTGTTTAATGACAAAAGGGGAAGAGTAAATTAATTTAAGAACACTAACTGAAGCCAAAATTAATTATTTTTAATTTCATTAAATTTCAGTTATTGAATATTATCGGTTATCATTTTTTTAAAGGAAATTTTTCTATTGAGATTAGAACTTTCTATACATGATACACGTAAGAGAAGATTGCACTTTTCTCTTAGGTAGATCTGATCAAGGATGAAAGCTTGCAAACCTATCTTCTGGAAGTCAAGTGTATAATGAAGTTCTGGACTCAATACTAAAATTTTAAAACTATTTTAATCATTCATTACTGAATTCAGGGGGAGCTTGCAAAACTCATAAACCTGAAGGATGCACTCTGTGATTAAAATAACAACCATTGTAAATTAATACTTGGTTTGTCATCAATCAAAAAGGGGGAGATTGTTGGAACAAAGTTGGTTCTAATATAACCCAATTAGTTTTGATGATAACAATAGTATTAATATACAATAGGGAGTACTGATAATTTACTCTAGTGTGTAGTTATATAAGTTAAAATTTTATATACACTAGAAATTGAAGTTCTGGTTGATATGCTGAGAAGCGCCCCCAGAAGTTGGGAAAGAGCAAGTTCTGAGAACGACACCAGAAGTTGTGGTCACCAGAAGTTGCCAAGTCAAAGTCAACCAGAAGTTGAACTCATCAGAAGTAGAACTCATATCTCAAGATTCTGATGACGATGAAACAACAGAGTTTGCCAGAAGAACATTCTATTTTCAATAACGATTATCATCTGTTTGGCAAAAACTGAAGAAGCGGAAGAAATCTCTTTCAAGACCGTTATCCTCATGATAATGACGTTTGTACTATTGTACTATCTTTGTTTTCCTGATATGGGCGAATATTCGAAATCAAGGCTCAGATTTTCATCTTTACTTGATTTGAATAAGCACATTTCAAACGAAAACATTAGTACAGTACTACGTAGCTGCTTTTATCTTTGTCCGCTCAAATTCAAGACGCTCCAACATCATCTATAAAAGGAGGAAGAATTTGAAGACGTGACAACACACTTACAAAGAACAAAAGCGCTGTTATACTGCTGAATTTTCTAAAAGCATTTTTAGCCTAAGATACAACTTGAGATTATATCAAAATTCAAGACAAACAGTTTTCAACTTCTGACTTGTCAGTTGTTGAACCTTAGTTTTTCTTTTCAAGAATTCTAAGAAAAGTCTTGTTATTAAAGTTGTATTATTTTGTTCTGAGAACTCTGATATTGTTTATCAGTTGTTCAAACTTTGTATTTTCTATTTGTGTTAGAAGTCTCTTGTTGTGAGCTTGAGCATTGGAAGTCTCTTGTATTGTGTTACATGAGCAAAGGAAGTCTCTTGCAGTTGGCTTGAGCAATTGTAATCTTGTGTGATTATAGTGAAATCCCTTGGAAGTGCACGGGCACTGGACTACTCTCGGTTTGTGAGAGGAACCAGTATAAATCTTGCGTGTTCATCTCTTCTCTGTCTGCTCTGTTTATTTTCATCCTTGCTCTGTTTTGCTTTCACCATTGCCAGAAGTTGTTTGTGTTCTAAGCTTTTTCGCTGCTGATTCTAATAAGTTGCAAAACTTAGAAGAAGTTTTTAAAACTAGCCGAAACACAATTCAACCCCCCTTCTTGTGTTTTCACACCTTCAGTGGTGTGTCTGTTGATCCGTCTAAAGGGGAAGCGGTTCTCAATTGGGAAAGGCCCAGCAGTGTGACTGAAGTCAGAAGTTTTCTAGGCTTAGCAGGTTATTACCAGAGATTCATCCTTGGATTTTCGTAGATTGCTTTGCCTTTGACTCGTCTGACTAGAAAGGGTGCTGCATTTGTTTAGGATGTTGAATGTGAGATGAGTTTCAGAACTTTGAAAGAAAAGTTGACAAGTGCACCAGTATTGGTGATTCCTGATCCAACCCGAAAGTATGTGGTGTACTGTGATGCATCGCATAAAGGACTTGGCTGTGTTTTGATACAAGATGGTGCAGTGGTGGCATATGCCTCTCGGCAATTGAAACCACATGAGCAGAACTATCCAACTCATGACCTGGAGTTAGCAGCTATTATCTTCGCTTTAAAGATTTGGAGGCATCACTTTTGTGGTGTCCAATTTGATCTTTTTAGCGATCATAAGAGCTTGAAGTACTTGTTTAACCAGAAAGATCTGAACATGAGGCAGTGTAGATGGATGGAGTATTTGAAGGAATTGGATTTCAATCTTAATTATCATCCTGGCAAGGCGAATGTTGTAGCGGACGCTTTGAGCAGGAAAGCCCTGTATGCCTCTGAACTACTGATGCAACAATGTGGTCTGTATGAGAAGTTCAGAGATTTGAACCTGAATGTTGTATACCGGAAGAGTGGTATTAGAATACACAGAATGGAGTTGTCTTGTGATCTGTGCTCGAGGGTAGTGCAGGCACAACAGAGTGATATGGACATGCAGAGGAGATTGAACAACCCAGAATTTTCAATAGCATCTGATGGTGCCATGCTGTATGAAGGGAGATTATGTGTACCGAATGATGATGAATTGAAAAGACTGATTCTTGATGAGGCACATAAAAGTGGATTCTCGATTCATCCGGGATCTACCAAAATGTACCATGACTTGAAGCAGAATTACTGGTGGCCAAACATGAAGGCAGAAATCGCAGATTTTGTGTCCAGATGTTTGGTATGTCAACAGGTGAAAATTGAACACCAGAAACCTGGAGGTCCCCTGCAACCCTTAGAAGTTCCTTAGTGGAATGGGAACATATTACCATGGACTTTGTAGGAGGATTACCCCACAATCAGAAAGGTCAAGATTCCATATGGGTAATCATGGATAGACTAACAAAGTCGGCTCATTTCATTCCAGTGAAGTCCACCTATAAGGCCACCTAATACGCAGCTATCTTCATAGAGCATATTGTGAGGTTACATGGTGTACCGCTCAGTATCGTTTCCGATCGTGATCCTATCTTCACTTCTAGGTTTTGGAAAGCCTTTCAGAATGCGATGGGTACTCGGTTAAGAATGAGTACATCGCATCATCCTCAGACTGATGGTCAGTCGGAGAGGACCATTCAAACTCTTGAGGATATGCTTCGTGCCTGTGTGCTAGAGGATGGTGATAGTTAGAGTAACTACTTACACTTGATTGAATTTGCTTACAACAACAGTTACCATTCCAGTATAGGGATGGCACCATTTGAAGCCTTATATGGAAGGAAGTGTAGGACACCCTTGTGTTGGACCGAAGTCGGTAATCACGGACTGTTAGGACCGGACATTATCCAAGAGATAACTCTGAAGGTTAAGTCCATCCGCGAAAAGATGAAAGTTGCTCAGAGTCGGCAGAAGAGTTATGCTGACAAAAGAAGGAGACCTTTGGAATTTGAAGAAGGTGATCATGTGTTTTTGAGAGTTACTCCGAAGTTGGGGTTACGAGGTGTTTTCAGAACTAAGAAGCTCTGTCCAAGATATATTGGACCTTATCAAATTCTTCGACGCGTTGGTTCTGTAGACTATCAGTTAGCTCTTCCTCCTTCCATGTCAGGGCTACACGACGTGTTCCATGTTTCTCAGCTTCGAAAGTACATTCCTGATCCATATCAGCCGATAGAAATTGAGCAAATAGATCTTCAGCCAGATTTGACCTATCAACCTGATCCTGTTCGAATTGTTGATCGCGATGTCAAAATCCTTCGGAATAAGAGGATTCCTATTGTCAAGGTAGAATGGGCGCAGTCTCCGGACGGCGAATACACTTGGGAATTGGAATCTGATATGATGAAAAGTTATCCTCATCTATTCTAAGGTAAATTTCTTAATTTCGAGGATGAAATTTCTTTAAGGGAGGTAGATTGTAATATCCCGGATTCTAAATTATCTAAATAATTTTAATTAGAGCTTTGCCTAATTATTTTAATATAAGTCCAGGGTGATTAATTAATTTATTCAAGGAATTTAAGAGTATTATGTGTATGTGATAGTAATTTCAATTAAATCTAAACTACACAATAAGTACCTTAATTCTACCTTGTGATTAATTAATCTAAGAATTCAATTTTCCCTCCTCCTAATTCTATCCCTCATGACTCACAACCTACTCTCAAACTCAAGCCAACACCTCATCTAAGACAATGAGTCACAATTCCACTATAGTTATACTCAACACTCTACATGCAAAGCACACCACCTCATAACACTTCCCAACTCAGAAAATCTGAAGTAGCAAACCTCTCATTTTCTCTCTATTCCCACGCAAAACAACAACAACCATAACATACCACCAAAATCTTCAATTATGCTAAACCATGAGTTGTCCTATCTCTCACACTCTCATTTCCCATGACAGAGATTCCCTCACATGCAGCTGTAACTCAGAGAATCTCTGTGGGAATCAATTCCCTAAAACCTCACAAGTTCACAAAATTACAACAACCCTCATATCACCACTTCTCCAACCAATGACATTGCATGCACCTCAAGAACAAGCCAAATTCGTGTATTGTTCCTACCCTCAGAAACTACACTATAAATAACACCAACACCCAGCTCAATTGATCATCAAACACTCCTCAAATTCGTAGAGCAAATAGAAGGGTTTCCAAGTGTCCAAGTTTCCAAATTCTGGTTTTCTGTTCGTGGGTTGCTAGGGAGGTTGTAGTATTTGATTTAGAGAGCCCAGGAAGCAAGTAAAAGCTCCAATCCAGGTGTGTTCTTAGGCTAGTGTAGCTAGAAATCCCCAATTGAAACTTTGCATGCAAACATAGGAATTTAGGGAAAATTATGTGTAAGGAGAAATAACTCCCAATTTCTCCTCCAAACAGTCGTAATTTATGTTTATAATATTGTTACAATGATTTACTTTGAGGATTGTAGGTGTTTAATTCAAAAATGGTGTTTTTCTGCAAAACAGGGGCTGAAATACGCAGTTCTCGCCCGGCGAGCCTTCTATCGAGTGAACAATTTCTGGGCAGAGTATGAATGGCCCGGCGAGCCTTTGCTGGCCCGGCGAGCTTAGGCTGGCCCGGCGAGTGATAGCTCGCTCGTCGAGCATACTCATAACAGACCTTGTTTCTAGCTTGGACTTGTTGGAGTGCTCATTGGGCAAGACAAGTATGATGGTCCTATTTTGCACTGATATTTTCAAAACTATATACACTCGTTTTATATCCTCAAATTGAATGGTATTTTTGTAACAATGGAATTCATATAAAATACGAGTTGTTTGTTATCACGATACAATCTTAGGGTATAACTTAGGGATTTAGAATTATGTATGTTCCCCGGGCTTGGGATAATTATGGTATTATGAAACTCAACTTAGTATCAGTCAATCATGTGCGGTTTAGTATGCTGCTTATGGGCTTCCAATGGAACTACCCATTAGGAAAATGATTGTGAGCTTAATGTCGTGATCGAATCGGTCGACGGACATGGTGAGCCTTCGAGACATGCTCACCTCGAAGTGTCTTAGCGGTTTAAAATTAATAAGACGTTTTCTGTGATACATTTTATTTATGCTTATGATTATGATAATGTTATGCTAGTATATCACTTATGGACAGATTTAGGTACCCGGCGTAGTCGCCATTAGGAGGGTAGTAGGACCCACTGAGACTTAGTAGTCTCACCCCAATCATTTTTTTTTTTTTCAGGCAAACAGGTTGAGTAGGTAAGCATGCTTTGGAGTAGCTGCTGCTGTTTGAGGATCGCATTTTTAGTTTCTTGCTTTTCTCATATTCCTGATCGTGTTGTATTTGTGTTTTTCCGCTGTGTTATTTCCATCTTATGTATTCAGCACCTGCGAGTGCATGTCTTCCAATAATGTAATTTTTAATGAACTCAATACCATTTATAATATTTTCGCATTATATTCTAGATATTTAATGTGGGGTGTTACATAAAAAATAAAATTAAACATATGGGGGGTGTCAATAACAGAACGAAAATAAAAGGGGGTGCAGAAAGTAACAACTGAGCTTATTGGGCCAGTCCAACAGAAAAATAATCAGGTGTGCGTGGCGCAACATCCACGTTAGAAAGCAAGGGCTCAGATCTGAGGGATTTAATCCAACCGCGTGGTTTCACAAGAACCAACGCTTCAGATCCTTCCTCGCCCTGGTACTGGATCTAACGGTTCAGGTTTAAGTAAGGCGCATTGTAATCAGATACAAACAATAATAATAACGCGTTAAACAGAGGAGAGATACTGACCTTCAGATCAAACGAACGCACACGATTTTGAAAAAAGGCGAGATCTGGAGCGTCTGATGGTGCGCGTTGGATCCAACGGTCAGCATTTAAACTGAAGGTTTGGGTGAACCTTCATCTTCCTCATGAACTTCGGCGCCGGTCTGTAAGTCTGGCACGGTGGTTGCACCACCGGAGTTAATTTTCGTCACCAAATCACACAAATGAATAGCCTTTCTTGCTCGAAATTTCACAAGGTATCCAAATCTAGGCTTAGACTTTCGAAATAAGGTCTGTAACGTAAAAAACGAAGGACAAAAGTTTGAACTAAAATTTTGGGAACTTGCGTTTTAGCCTAAATCAAGCACAACTATGCTATGGAAAAGTATCAGGACATAAAATAAACATGAATGGAGGAGAAAACACGTTGAAACAGAGCCTAAAAACTCAAACACGATCCTTACTTTTTTTGGGTTTTTTGAGCTTCAAACTTGAGCAAATGGAGGATTAGAACTTGTGGTTTATGATGAATTTTTGTTTCTAGGAGTTGTTAGAACGTGTTGGAAGGTTTGATTTTGAGTTTTGAGCTTTGTTTGAGAATTTGGAAAATTGAAAAAAATGAGAGCTTTTAGATTTCATGGGTGGTTGTTTTCTCTGATTTCTAGAACCCTTTTCTCTGAAAAAAAATGCTCTATATATAAGGGAATATTAGGGTAATGATGTGGCTTGAATTGGAGAGGAAGAAAGGGTAGTTTTGAGTTTTTGTTTATGAGATATTTTGTGAATTTTGATCAAAGATGAGGACACATGTTGTGCCATTGTGAGCTGTGATGAAAATAGGATATTCTAGGATCAAATGATGAGATAAGAGTTTAGAGAATTTTTGGGATTTTTATGTGATGAAAATTGGTGAAAACAATTAAAATGAATTATTAGAAATAAATGAAAATAGGAAAAATGAAATGTAAATATACCCAGGGTAAAAATGTCATTTTTTGAAGTTTATGGTGAAGGAATTAATTTGAAAACAAGTGAAAAAAGTTTGAATAAAAAAGGTTACTTGTATTGGAAGAAATCTATTTTTGAATTTAAATATGAAAATAGTATAAATAAAATAATATAAAATAAAAATTAGAATAAAAATATTTTTGATATATTTGTAAAATATAAAGAGAATGAAAATAAGATTATAAGCCAAGATCATGAAAAATGGGAAAAATAATGTTACTTGCAGAGAAAGTAATCTATATTTTTTTGTAATTTTTAGAAAAGGGTAAAATGGGAATAAAAAAATTATTTATGTGTAAATATTGTTATAAGAGCACATTTGAAAAATATATGGTGAAAAAATAAATTCAAAAAGCTAAAAGGTTAATTATCTAAAAATGAAACAGTTAAACAGCGTAAATGAAATAAAATACTATTTTTTGACATTTTTGATTTAATAAAATAAAATAATAATAGTAAAAATCAAAATGCTAAAAAAATGAGAAAAATAACAATGAAAAAATTATGATGGTCAAAAAATGGGGTATGACACTCTCTTTGAGTCCTATGCTGCAGAATCAGGTCAAAAGATTCATAATTCCAAGTCCACAATTTATTCAGGCTCTATTACTCAAGTATAACACCCCACACATAATATCTAGAATAACGGTGGAATATTATTATTGATACAGAAATTCATTATTATTACAACACAGATTATTGCACACGCAGGTGCCAAATACAAGAGAGTTCAGGAAAAACAATAGCGGAAACAAAATTATAACACTATCAGACAATAAGGAAAGCAAGAAAATCTAAATTGCGATCCTCCAACTGCAGCAGCGACTCCAAAACCAACGCTTACCTATTCGACCTGCTTGTCTGAAAAAAAAATAGGAGTGGGGTGAGACTACTAAGTCTCAGTGGGTCCTACTACCCTCCTAATGGCTACTAAGCCGGGGCACCTAATCAGTCCTGTAATTAATCATTATTCATAACATATAATTCATAAGCAATAAAATAAAGGTGGATCACAGAGTTAATCTTGTTCGTTTTAAACCGCAAACCCTCTAAGGTGAGCACGTCTCAGGGGTTTGCCTTATCCACGAGCAGAAAGCTCTCCGGCATAAATCTCACATAAATTTTCTAAATGGATCATCTAAAACGAAGTCCATACTGTAATCATGTTCATATAATTGATTTGACTGATCTCTAAATCATTAACATACTACCAATAAATTCCAACCCGGGGAGCATACAACTTAACTCTATGGTATTCCCTAATTTTTCAGAATTGTGCCTGCCGTACTGTACAATATTAAATACATTATATTACTGCAATCATCCTTCTCAGATAATGACATAAAACGAGTGATTAGCCATTTTAAAAAAAAATAGAAAAAGGAGGCAAATCTGGGTTAGCTCGCTACGGCGAGTTAGAAAGCTCGCCATGGCGAACTACAGGTAATGGCCTAAAGAACTCGCTAGGCGAGCTAGAGCTCGCCATGGCGAAATTCATCAGCCCAGAACCTTGAGCTCGCCATGAGTGCTCGCTAGCAACTCGCTATGGCGAGTTAAGGCAGAAACACCCCTGTTTTGCGAATTTTCAACATTTTTCAAAGAATCACCTACAATCAAATTCTGAGAAGATGCAGATACATAATATAGACAATATAGAACAGAATAGAGAAGAATTTGGGAGCTAATTCTCCTCACACAATTAAATCCTAATTTTCCTATGTTTGCATACATTTCATGAATTTGGGGTTACTAACTAAACTAGCCTAAAGAACCCACCTGGATTGAAGCTTTACTTGCTCCTGGGCTCTACTAGACAGCTACAGCAACCTCCTAGCAATCCCACGAACTGACTTGAACAGAATTTGAACTTTGACACCAAGAACCCTTAGTTTTTGCTCTATGAATTTGTGTTGGTTTGATGTTTGATTCAACTGGATTGAAGGCTATTTATAGGAATATTTCTGAGGTGTAAACAGTACCTAACTTGGCTCTAGTTGAACCTTGCATGTAGAGCTATTGGTAGGGAGAGTAGTGATATGGAAGAAATTGTTGTGTTGTTGCATGTGAGCTTTGGGAAAAAGAAGTAATCAGTGTTTCAGAACTAGTGTGATGTTTGTTTCTGTGGATTAGGAATCTCTGAAGTAAGGGTTGCATGTGAAAGTAGAGGTCAAGTCTTAGAATTAAGTTTAATTGAAAATTTTGGAGCTTAGCCAATTCTTGTTGTTGTTGTATTCATGTATGAGAGCAAGAGAATTGAAAGGAAGGCTTCAGCTGAGATGAATACAATGAGGTTACATTAGTTGCATGTGACTTAGTGGGTTAACACTAAGTGGGAGAGTGAGTCACCTTACTAGGTGAGGTGTTGCCACAAGAATAAGAGGAGTATTGAGTGCAATAGTGACTCATTAGATAGGGAGGGAATTTGAAGTCTAGCTTACTAGTTTAAATTCATGTGATTACGAGTCTAAGTGTGCAACTTAGGTCTAGAGAAATTATTACACATAATACACAAAATTCTCATGAGTTAACTCAATTGATCACCTCTAATTAATTTTAATTTTTGATAAATAATCTCGAATTAAATTAATTAGGAAATTGAAAAATTGAGGATGTTACATCAAGGCAGATTGAATCTTATTGTGCAGCTGCTTAACTTCAAAATAGGCTCTTTACCCTTCAGTTATCTTGGCTTACCTATTTTTAAAGGCAAACCTAAGGCATGCTTTCTGCAACCTATAGCTGATAAGATTAAACTTAAGTTGTCAAAATGGAAAGCTTCTCTTCTTTCTATGGCTGGTAGAGTTCAGTTAGTAAGGGATGTTATTCAAAGTATGATGGTTTATAGCATTAGTCTTTACTCTTGGCCTGTTTCCCTGATTAAAGAAGTGGAGAAGAGCATTAGGAACTTCATTTGGAGTGGTGACCCTGACAAAAGGAAGCTAGTGACTGTGTCTTGGAAGAAGATATGTAGACCTTTTTCTCATGGAGGGCTAAATATTAGATCTATTTCCTCTTTGAACAAAGCCTCAAATTTAAATCTCTGCTGGTCTTTACTTAGATCTCAATGCTCTTAGGCTAGTCTTTTAAAAGATAGAGTGATCAGAGGCAAAAGAATCATTCAGCATCACATATCTTCATCAATTTGGAGCAGCATTAAAGATGAATACTCAGTGATTTTGGATAATTCATTTTGGCTGATTCGGAATGGCAAAGACATCAATTTCTGGAGAGATAACTGGTGTGGCACTCCTTTAGTAGATTTGTTTGATGTTCCTGATTCTATTAGTCAGCACCTCACTTCAACAGTTAGTGATTACATTCTAAATGGAGCCTGGACTTTCCCTCCTCTTCTGTTACAAAGGTACAACATTGGTGCTATCATTCATAGAGTTATTATTCCCTTGGAACCATCCCAGGACAAGCTCCTTTGGTTTCACACTGACTCAGGTAATCTCTTATTTAAAGATGCATATCTGTTTAAGTCTCAGCAATTCCAAGAGCTACATTGGCCCAAGGTGATCTGGAGCCCTGACATACCTCCCTAAAAATCTCTTTTGGTTTGGAGACTAATGCATGATAAAATTCCAACTGATGAGCAATTATTGAAAAAAGGTTGTTCTTTGCCTTCTATGTGTTCCTTCTGCTACAAGCAAGTGGAAACCTCTTATCACATCTTCTTTCAATGTGACTTTGCTTTTCAACTATGGTGTTGGTTAGCCTCCTGTTTAAACCTTTCTATTCATCTCAATTCCATGGTTTGATGTTTGATTCAACTGGATTGAAGGCTACTTATAGGAATATTTCTGAGGTGTAAACAGTACCTAACTTGGCTCTAGTTGAACCTTGCATGTAGAGCTATTGGTAGGGAGAGTAGTGATATGGAAGAAATTGTTGTGTTGTTGCATGTGAGCTTTGGGAAAAAGAAGTAATCAGTGTTTCAGAACTGGTGTGATGTTTGTTTCTGTGGATTAGGAATCTCTGAAGTAAGGGTTGCATGTGAAAGTAGAGGTCAAGTCTTAGAATTAAGTTTAATTGAAAATTTTGGAGCTTAGCCAATTCTTGTTGTTGTTGTATTCATGTATGAGAGCAAGAGAATTGAAAGGAAGGCTTCAGCTGAGATGAATACAATGAGGTTATATTAGTTGCATGTGACTTAATGGGTTAACACTAAGTGGGAGAGTGAGTCACCTTACTAGGTGAGGTGTTGCCACAAGAATAAGAGGAGTATTGAGTGCAATAGTGACTCATTAGATAGGGAGGGAATTTGAAGTCTAGCTTGCTAGTTTAAATTCATGTGATTAGAAGTCTAAGTGTATAACTTAGGTCTAGAGAAATTAATACACATAATACACAAAATTCTCATGAGTTAACTCAATTGATCACCTCTAATTAATTTTAATTTTTGATAAATAATCTCGAATTAAATTAATTAGGAAATAGAAAAATTGAGGATGTTACAATCTACCCCCCTTAAAGAAATTTCGTCCTCGAAATTCAGAAATTTACCTTTAAAATAGGTGAGGGTAACTGTTCATCATCTCAGATTCCAATTCCCAAGTGTATTCACTGTCCGGAGACTGTGCCCATTCAACCTTGACAATGGGAATCCTTTTATTCCGAAGAGTTTTGACATCACGATCAATGATTCGAATAGGATCAGGTTGGTAAGTCAAGTCCGGCTGAAGATCTATCTGTTCAATTGCTATTGGCTGATAGGGATCTGGAATGTACTTGCGAAGCTGAGAGACATGGAACACGTCGTGTAGCCCTGACATCGAAGGTGGAAGAGCTAACTGATAGGCTACTGACCCAACGCGTCGGAGGATTTGATAGGGTCCAATATATCTTGGACAGAATTTCTTGGTTTTAAACACACCACGTAAACCTAACTTCGGAGTAACCTTCAATAACACATGATCTCCTTCATCAAATTCCAACGGTCTCCTTCTTCTGTCGGCATAACTCTTTTGCCGACTCTGCGCAACCTTCATCTTTTCACGGATTGACTTAACCTTTAAAGTTGTCTCTTGTATCAGATCTGGTCCCAACAATCCGCGATCACCGACTTCCGTCCAACACAACGGAGTTCTACACTTTCTCCCGTACAGAGCTTCAAACGGTGCCATCCCGATATTGGAATGGTAACTGTTATTATAAGAGAATTCAACCAAGTGCAAGTAGTTGCTCCAACTACCGCCATCTTCCAAAACACACGCACGAAGCATATCTTCAAGAGTTTGAATAGTTCTTTCAGACTGTCCATCTGTCTGAGGATGATGCGACGTACTCATTCTCAATCGAGTACCCATCGCATGCTGGAAGGCTTTCCAAAATCTAGAAGTAAAGATTGGATCACGATCTGAAACGATACTGAGTGGTACCTCATGCAGCCTCACAATATGTTCTATAAAAATAGCTGCATACTGCGTGGCCTTATAGGTAGATTTCACAGGAATGAAGTGAGCTGACTTGGTCAATCTATCCACAATTACCCAAATTGAATCTTGACCCTTCTGGTTTCGAGGTAACCCACTTACAAAATCCATAGTGATGTGTTCCCACTTCCACTCTGGAATTTCAAGTGGTTGCAACTGACCTCCAGGTTTCTGGTGTTCAATCTTCACTTGTTGACAAACCAAACATCTAAACACAAAATCTGCGATTTCGGCCTTCATGTTCGGCCACCAGTAAATCTGCTTCAAGTCGTGGTACATTTTGGTGGATCCTGGATGAATCGAAAATCCACTTTTGTGTGCCTCGTCAAGAATCAGCCTTTTCAGTTCATCGTCATTAGGTACACACAATCTTCCATCATACAACATAGCACCATCTGAGGCTATTGAGAACTCTGGATTATTCAATCTCCTTTGAAGGTCCATATCACTTCGCTGCGCCTGCACTACCCTTGAGCGCAGATCGCATGACAACTCCATACGGTTGATTCTAATGCCGCTCTTTCTGTACAAAACATTCAAATTCATGTCTCTGAACTTCTCATACAATCCACACTGCTGCATTAAGAGTTCGGAAGCATATAAGGCTTTCCTGCTCAAAGCGTCTGCCACAACATTCGCTTTGCCAGGATGGTAGTTGAGATTGAAATCGAAGTCCTTCAAATATTCCATCCACCTACGCTGCCTCATATTCAGGTCTTTTTGATCAAACAGATATTTCAAGCTCTTATGGTCGCTGAAAAGATCAAATTGGACACCATACAAGTGATGCCTCCAAATCTTTAGAGCGAAAATAATTGCTGCTAATTCCAGATCATGGGTTGGGTAATTTTGCTCGTGTGGTTTCAATTGCCGCGAGGCATATGCTACCACAGCTCCATCTTGCATTAGAACACAACCAAGACCTTTATGTGATGCATCGCAATACACCACGTACTTCCGATTAGGATCAGGAATGACCAATACTGGAGCACTGGTTAACTTTTCTTTCAACGTCCTGAAACTCACTTCACAATCAGCATCCCAAATAAAAGGAGTACCTTTCCTGGTCAATCGGGTCAGAGGTAAGGCGATTTCCGAAAATCCAAGAATGAATCTCCGGTAATAACCTGCTAATCCCAGGAAACTTCTGACTTCTGATACATTGTTGGGTCTTTCCCAGTTAAGAACTGCTTCTACCTTGGATGGGTCGACTGACACACCGCCTTGGGAGATGACATGTCCCAGAAATTTAATTTCTGAGAGCCAGAATTCGCACTTACTGAACTTGGCATAAAGTTTCTTCTCTCTCAGAACTTCCAAAACAATTCTGAGATGTTCAGCATGATCCTCTTGATTACGAGAATAGATTAAGATATCATCTATAAAGATGACAACAAATTTGTCGAGGTAAGGCTGGAAAATTCTGTTCATGTAATCCATAAACACAGCAGGAGCATTAGTCAATCCAAAAGGCATAACTAGGAATTCGTAATGCCCATAACGCGTCCTGAATGCCGTCTTAGACACGTCTGAGGATTTGATTCTGATTTGATGATAGCCGGAACGAAGATCAATCTTTGAAAAGACAGTGGCACCCCTGAGTTGATCTAAGAGATCATCAATCCGGGGTAGCGGATACTTGTTTTTGAATGTAACTTTATTGAGCTGACGATAATCGATGCATAAGCGCATAGTACCATCCTTCTTTTTGACAAGTAGCACTGGCGCTCCCCAAGGAGAGACACTTGGACGAATGAAATACTTCTGAAGTAGTTCCTCAAGTTGAGTTTTAAGCTCATGAAGTTCTAATGGAGACATTCTATAAGGGGCAACTGAGATGGGCTGTGAACCCGGAACAAGATCTATAGAGAACTCTATTTCACGCTCGGGAGGGAGGCTCATGATATCATCAGGGAAAACATCTAAGTACTCGCTAACTATAGGGATATCGCTAGGACTCAAACTAGACTCATGATCAATAGTGAACAAGACACTGAAACACTTGCTGCTGGCACCTAAATACTGGATCAACTGGTGAGTGTTTTGCAATAAAGCAGATAAGGCTCTATTTTCTGCAGAAGTTTCTGAAGGAATGAACAAATTCTTTTCCGCACAACCGATGTACACGGTATTGGCTGAGAGCCAATCCATGCCAAGAACGACATCAAAGTCCTTTAGAGGTAGACATATTAAATCAATGTGGTAGACCTTACTTCCGACTAAGATGGCACAATTTTGACAGACTTTCTTTGAAGTAACTCTGCCGCCAGTAGCGACAGCGACAGACATTGGGGGTACGAGAGGTACAGAAGGAATTCCTAACCGCATGACACAGTCTACGGCTATAAAAGAGTTGGTGGCTCCACAATCAAAGAGTACTAAGACCTTAGACTGTCCTAACAAACATACATCCATAATTAAAGCATTATTAGATCTTATTTCATTGCAGTCTAAAGAATATACCCGACCTTTATTCTTTGCGGATCCACTGGATTCTCCGTGCTTTTTCAATTTCGAGCACTCGTTCCTGAAGTGACCAGGTTGCTTGCAGTAATAGCACATATTCTTGCCTTTCATGCATTCGCCGCTGTGAGGATATCCACAGTCTGAACAGTTCTTGGGCGAGCGTTGAGAGTGACTTTGCTTGCCCATGCTGGAGTTACCCTTAGACTTCAAGTTCAAACCAAACTTACCAAACAAACCCTTCTTCTTCTGATTCACCTCATTCTTTTCTTTATGGATGTTGCTGAGACCAGCTTCGGCGTGATAGCTCTTCTACACTAGATCACCAAAGCTAGTGATCTGCTGCATTGACACATCGTGGGCTATGTCAGCTCGAAGCCCTATCCTGAATTTCTTCATTTTCCAGGCCTCGGTAGGGGCATCGTCACCATCAGCAACATACCGGACCAGCTCATTGAACTTCATGGTATATTCAGCTACCGTCAGACTACCTTGCTTCAACTCAGTTAACTCTCGTTCCATCTGGAATTGGTAGCTCTCAGGAATGTAATGGCCAATGAACAAACGCCTGAAATTCTACCAGTTAATCTCTGTATGGTTGGCTTCCATGTACTGCTTGGTACCTTCCCACCAATTGCAAGCGTCACCCCTTAAGAAGCGGGAGACAAAGACTACCTTATCCGTCTCGGAGCAAATCATTGAGTCCAAAATGCCAGTCATCCGTTGTAACCATTCTCTGGCCTTTGCAGGATTGTATTCACCGTAGAACTCTGGAGGGCTCATCCTACAGAACTCTCGGAAGGCAGCGCTCGACCCCAAGTTCTGAGGAGGGGGAGCATTCATGTACTGCTGAAACATGGCCATAAACTCCTGATGCTGTTGCGCTTGCTGGGCTTGAAACTGCTGATGCTGATGCATCATCTCTGCTGACATGTTGGCGTTAGCATCTCTGAACACTTCTGATTCCTCATCACTATCATGCCTTCTTGGTGGCCTTCCAGGTCCTCGTCTCGGTCCAGACATTTCGCTCTAACTGCCAATATCAAATCAAGTTAGCTAGGCCTAAAGTGACATGACACCTAGAACGTATGTAGGGAAACTAGACAACTACTGGGATTGGAAAGGTAATACTAATGAACTCACGCAAGATCTGAATCGACCTGCTCTGATACCAATTATAACACCCCACACATAATATCTAGAATAACGGTGGAATATTATTATTGATACAGAAATTCATTATTATTACAACACAGATTATTGCACACGCAGGTGCCAAATACAAGAGAGTTCAGGAAAAACAATAGCAGAAACAAAATTATAACACTATCAGATAATAAGGAAAGCAAGAAAATCTAAATTGCGATCCTCCAACTGCAGCAGCGACTCCAAAACCAACGCTTACCTATTCGACCTGCTTGCCTGAAAGAAAAAAAATAGGAGTGGGGTGAGACTACTAAGTCTCAGTGGGTCCTACTACCCTCCTAATGGCTACTAAGCCGGGGCACCTAATCAGTCCTGTAATTAATCATTATTCATAACATATAATTCATAAGCAATAAAATAAAGGTGGATCACAGAGTTAATCTTGTTCGTTTTAAACCGCAAACCCTCTAAGGTGAGCACGTCTCAGGGGTTTGCCTTATCCGCGAGCAGAAAGCGCTCCGGCATAAAGCTCACATAAATTTTCTAAATGGATCATCTAAAACGAAGTCCATACTGTAATCATGTTCATATAATTGATTTGACTGATCTCTAAATCATTAACATACTACCAATAAATTCCAACCCGGGGAGCATACAACTTAACTCTATGGTATTCCCTAATTTTTCAGAATTGTGCCTGACGTACTGTACAATATTAAATACATTATATTACTGCAATCATCCTTCTCAGATAATGACATAAAACGAGTGATTAGCCATTTTAAAAAAAAAAATAGAAAAAGGAGGCAAATCTGGGTTAGCTCGCTACGGCGAGTTAGAAAGCTCGCCATGGCGAACTACAGGTAATGGCCTAAAGAACTCGCTAGGCGAGCTAGAGCTCGCCATGGCGAAGTTCATCAGCCCAGAACCTTGAGCTCGCCATGAGTGCTCGCTAGCAACTCGCTATGGCGAGTTAAGGCAGAAACACCCCTGTTTTGCGAATTTTCAACATTTTTCAAAGAATCACCTACAATCAAATTCTGAGAAGATGCAGATACATAATATAGACAATATAGAACATAATAGAGAAGAATTTGGGAGCTAATTCTCCTCACACAATTAAATCCTAATTTTCCTATGTTTGCATGCATTTCATGAATTTGGGGTTACTAACTAAACTAGCCTAAAGAACCCACCTGGATTGAAGCTTTACTTGCTCCTGGGCTCTACTAGACAGCTACAACAACCTCCTAGCAATCCCACGAACTGACTTGAACAGAATTTGAACTTTGACACCAAGAACCCTTAGTTTTTGCTCTATGAATTTGTGTTGGTTTGATGTTTGATTCAACTGGATTGAAGGCTATTTATAGGAATATTTCTGAGGTGTAAACAGTACCTAACTTGGCTCTAGTTGAACCTTGCATGTAGAGCTATTGGTAGGGAGAGTAGTGATATGGAAGAAATTGTTGTGTTGTTGCATGTGAGCTTTGGGAAAAAGAAGTAATCAGTGTTTCAGAACTGGTGTGATGTTTGTTTCTGTGGATTAGGAATCTCTGAAGTAAGGGTTGCATGTGAAAGTAGAGGTCAAGTCTTAGAATTAAGTTTAATTGAAAATTTTGGAGCTTAGCCAATTCTTGTTGTTGTTGTATTCATGTATGAGAGCAAGAGAATTGAAAGGAAGGCTTCAGCTGAGATGAATACAATGAGGTTACATTAGTTGCATGTGACTTAGTGGGTTAACACTAAGTGGGAGAGTGAGTCACCTTACTAGGTGAGGTGTTGCCACAAGAATAAGAGGAGTATTGAGTGCAATAGTGACTCATTAGATAGGGAGGGAATTTGAAGTCTAGCTTACTAGTTTAAATTCATGTGATTACGAGTCTAAGTGTGCAACTTAGGTCTAGAGAAATTATTACACATAATACACAAAATTCTCATGAGTTAACTCAATTGATCACCTCTAATTAATTTTAATTTTTGATAAATAATCTCGAATTAAATTAATTAGGAAATTGAAAAATTGAGGATGTTACATCAAGGCAGATTGAATCTTATTGTGCAGCTGCTTAACTTCAAAATAGGCTCTTTACCCTTCAGTTATCTTGGCTTACCTATTTTTAAAGGCAAACCTAAGGCATGCTTTCTGCAACCTATAGCTGATAAGATTAAACTTAAGTTGTCAAAATGAAAAGCTTCTCTTCTTTCTATGGCTGGTAGAGTTCAGTTAGTAAGGGATGTTATTCAAAGTATGATGGTTTATAGCATTAGTCTTTACTCTTGGCCTGTTTCCCTGATTAAAGAAGTGGAGAAGAGCATTAGGAACTTCATTTGGAGTGGTGACCCTGACAAAAGGAAGCTAGTGACTGTGTCTTGGAAGAAGATATGTAGACCTTTTTCTCATGGAGGGCTAAATATTAGATCTATTTCCTCTTTGAACAAAGCCTCAAATTTAAATCTCTGCTGGTCTTTACTTAGATCTCAATGCTCTTAGGCTAGTCTTTTAAAAGATAGAGTGATCAGAGGCAAAAGAATCATTCAGCATCACATATCTTCATCAATTTGGAGCAGCATTAAAGATGAATACTCAGTGATTTTGGATAATTCATTTTGGCTGATTCGGAATGGCAAAGACATCAATTTCTGGAGAGATAACTGGTGTGGCACTCCTTTAGTAGATTTGTTTGATGTTCCTGATTCTATTAGTCAGCACCTCACTTCAACAGTTAGTGATTACATTCTAAATGGAGCCTGGACTTTCCCTCCTCTTCTGTTACAAAGGTACAACATTGGTGCTATCATTCATAGAGTTATTATTCCCTTGGAACCATCCCAGGACAAGCTCCTTTGGTTTCACACTGACTCAGGTAATCTCTTATTTAAAGATGCATATCTGTTTAAGTCTCAGCAATTCCAAGAGCTACATTGGCCCAAGGTGATCTGGAGCCCTGACATACCTCCCTAAAAATCTCTTTTGGTTTGGAGACTAATGCATGATAAAATTCCAACTGATGAGCAATTATTGAAAAAAGGTTGTTCTTTGCCTTCTATGTGTTCCTTCTGCTGCAAGCAAGTGGAAACCTCTTATCACATCTTCTTTCAATGTGACTTTGCTTTTCAACTATGGTGTTGGTTGGCCTCCTGTTTAAACCTTTCTATTCATCTCAATTCCATGGATTATATTTGGAAAATTTTAGATCTCAATTGGTCACCTCAATGCGAAGTAACCATCATTGCTGCTATTGTCAACCTGTTCAACACTATTTGGCAATTCAGGAATCAAGCCAAGTTTGATAATAAAAAAATCTCCTTGCCCTCTGCCATATCTTCTATCATTGCTAATACTTCTTTGTCTGGTAATTTCACTAAGAAGGCATCCTCAAATTCTGACAGAGATTTCACAATTCTTAAACATTTCAAAATCTCCATTCATTGTCCTAAATCTCATCTGATCAAAGAAGTGTTATGGGTCCCTCCTTTGCTTAATTGGGTCAAGTGTAACATTGATGGTGCATCAAAAGGTAATCCAGGTTTGTCATCATGTGGAGGAATATTTAGAAACAACAATGCTGATTTTATGTTGTGCTTTGCTGAGCCTCTTGGTTTCACCTCTTCTTTCAATGCTGAACTGCAAGGAGCATTAAGAGCAATTGAAGTTGCTCATCAAATGAATTGGAAAAACTTATGGTTGGAAACTTATTCGATTTTAGTTACTTTAGTTTTCAAGAACCCTGATCTTCATGTTCCTTGGTCCTGAAGAAATAGGTGGTTGAATGCTTTGATTTTGCTTAGACAAATGAATTTTATTGTCACTCATATTTTTAGGGAAGGAAATCATGTAGCTGATCTCTTGGCGAATCATGGTTTAGAGTTGAATTCTATTTTGTTTTGGAATACTATGCCTAGCTTTATTAAGAATAGTTTTGATAGGAACAAATTTGGACTTGCTAATTTTAGGGTTTCTTTTGTTTGAAGGAGTTTAGGTTTGGTCCCCTCCTTCTTGTATTCCTTCTCTCTTTAATATATTTGTGATGTCTAGCTCTTTGCTAGCATCTTTGGTTTAGAAAAAAAAAATTAATATAAATAAATAGAGTAACTTATTATTTTCTTTTTTCTTAAAAAAAAATCATGAGGTAAAAGTTAAAATGGATAAAAAAAACTCATAGGCTTCAATCACCCACAACGACAACCCACTCAGTGCATCTCTTTGTTAGTACAGAATGCAATCTCAAACTCAATCCAACATTACCAATAAAAAACTGAATGGTCACCACCGCTAAAAAAATTGAGCGTTCACCATCACCAGAGGTGACTTGCTCCACTACTCACTGTATATCTTTTGCTCTCAGATCTGTTAAAAAAAGAACTATGAATAGAGGGGTATATATGGAAGAAAGACTAAAATTGCTTCTCTCTTCGACTTTCTTCTCAATCCAGCGGAGAAAAGAAAAAGTGACAGAGCCCACACTTTTTAGTCTCTTCTTGATTTCTTCGATCATCCAAACAGAAGAAGTATACAATTTCTTACTAAACTCTGTCGCACCAACTTCTCTCGCGTCAATTTCTCTTGAAACAAACAAAGGCTTAATGAGATATACTTTCTTTAGTCATATTTAGTCTCCCTTTTGAAAAAAACAAAAAACAAAAAACTACACTTAACTTCAGTCTCATATAAACAGTCGGACACAAAGAAACAATTATTTTCATTAAACAGATACAATAAAACAATTTTTTATAATTGCTAAAAAAAAATTACAATGAACATCTTGATATTTTTTTTTGACAATTTTTATATTTTTAATGTAGAACAATGCGAACAAGAGGAATTTTAAGTTTTATATCCAAAGATATTAGTTATTCAATTAAAGGTTTAATTAGTTCGTTAGTTTTATAAAGATATTTTTAGTTATACATTAGTCCTATAAAGGAAAAAAAAATTGCTTTGATACCTTAAAGACATCTCTGTTTGCCACATTGGTCCATTATATTAAATTTTCGCAAAAAACATTAACTTTGATTTCATATTGATCTATTATCTAGTTTAATAGGTTTTATATTTGTAACATCCCCAATTTCTAAATTGCCCAATTAATTTGATTAGAGATTATTTCTCAAAAATTAAAATTTAATTAAAGGTGATTACATAATTAATTCATGGGAAATTAGGGTATTATGTGTAGGATTTAGTAAATTCCAATTAAAACTAAAGCTACATGATTAGTACCTTAATCTTACTTATGAAAATTAATTAGAATTCAAATTTCCTTCTCCCTCCTATGACTCATTGTTGCACTACTCACTCCTAAGCTAGCACCCACTTAAAATGCATGCAAGAGGGAGAGCTTATTCCATTCACTCTTGTCTTGTAACATCAGAGCTGAAGCTCTGCCCTTCAATTCTCTCTTCTCACGCCAACAACACCACCTATTTCCAAAATTCTTCATTTAGCATTAACACTCAATTTTGGCACTTTCTTTCACATGCAACATCACCACCCACTGAACATTAGAGATTCCTTTCCTCAAACACTTCAGTAATCAGAGAACCTCTGGGCAATTGATTCCCACATCAAGCTTCACATGAAGCTAAAAACCAACAACATCACCTCCACCCCTTCTCTACCCAATGGAAGTTACATGCAATGAAATACAAGGACAGAACCTACAATATTCCTACCTCAGAAACTCAAGTATAAATAGCCTTCTTACTCAGCCAAACAAATCATCCAACACAATTCCACTTCATAGACCAAGGGTTTCAAAGTCTAGAGTTCAATTTTGTCTTGTCAGTTCGTGGGTACTAGAAGAGGTCTCTGTAGCTGTTTGTAGAGCTTAGAGAGAAGTTAAAACTCAATCTACAGGTGGGTTCTTTAGGCTATTTTAGTTAGAATTCCCTAAATTATGAAAATTGCATGTTCACTTAGGAATTTTGGAATTAATTGAGTGAGGAGAATTAGCTCCCAAATTCTCTTCTATTCTGTCAAATATTGTTTATATTATATATCTGCACTTTCTCAGAGCTTGATTGTAGGTAATTCTTTGGAAAATCTTTGAAATTCGCAAAACAGGGGCTTTTCTGCACTGACTCGCCATAGCGAGTTGCTAGCGAGCACTCATGGCGAGCTCAAGGTTCTGGGCTGAAGAACTTCGCCATGGCGAGCTCCAGCTCGCCTAACGAGTTGTTTAGGCCAGTACCTGTAAGTTCGCCATGGCGAGCTTGCTAACTCGCCGTAGCGAGCTAGCCCAGAATTGCTTCACTTTTTCAGTTTTAAAAAAAATGATTGACCACTCGTTTTATATCATAACCTGAGAAAGATAAATTGCAGTATATAATGTATTTAATATTGTACGGGAAGTCCGGCACAATTCTGAAAAATATTTTGGTAGTATGTTAATCAGTTAGAATCAGTCAATCATGTGCGGTTTAGTATGCTGCTTATGGGCTTCCAATGGAATAACCCATTAGGAAAATGATTGTGAGCTTAATGCCGTGGTCGAATCGGTCAGCGGATATGGCGGGCCTTCGAGACATGCTCACCTCGAAGTGTCTTAGCGAAATAAAATCAACAAGATACTTTTGTGTGTTACACTTTTATTAATTATGATTATGATATTTATTATGATAGATTATCAATTATGGACTGATTAGGTACCCCGGCTTTATAGCCTAGGAGGGTAGTAGAATTCACTGGGACGAAGTGACTGTCTCACCCCACTCCCTATTTGAAACAGGAAAATAGGTTGATTAGGTAAGCCTTGGTGTTGGAGTCGCTGCTGCTGTTTGGAGGATTGCATTTGATTCTTGCTTCCTTATTTGTCTTATCGTGTTATCGTTTGTTTCCGCTGTTCATTTTTTTTTTCGAACCTTTGATGTATTTGGCACCTGCGTGTGCAATAAACTTGTTGTAATAATGATGAATTCTGTTATCGATCATAATATTCCAAGATTATTCTAGATTTATCTTTGGGGTGTTATAATATTGGTCCCTTAATTATCTAATTTCATATTGGTCTCTTACATAGTTTCATTGGTTTTATATTGATACTAAAGTAAATGTATTTTTGCCAAAAACTAATGGAAAAGACCAAAATAACAAACGAAAATATGTCTTAAAGAACTAAAACAAAACTTTTTTTCTTTATGAGACCAATGTGAAACAAAAAATATCTTTAACAAACCAACGAATCAATTAAACCATTATAAAATTGTGTCTTTGTTCCCTCTCAATTGTGGCAAATCCTCTAAAATTGTGTCCTTGTTCCCTTTCAATTAAGAAACTCTAAAATTTATGATTTATTTATTTTAAGAGTTGAAATTTTGGTTATCGATTTATAGACTACTTGACAAACGAAAAAAGATATCAATTAGTCAAATAAAATAAATAGACTATCAACGTTTGGTGTAATAGTTTTTCTTGCAATTTTATGGACATGAATTAAATGCAGTCACCGTGATGCAGTCAATGCTTCACATTCGTTTAATTAAAATCTAATAATTTATATTTAAATGCAGCTAAAATATAAAAATTATGATCTTTAAATATAAATCGTTCGATCTTGATCGAACGATCTTGATGTCACCAACCGAATGTGCAGTCACGGGTGCTGACTGCGCCCAATCCAAGTCCCAATTTTACTCTTCATTCTTCATTTTGAAGTATTTTATTTATAATTATTCTTTTTAACAAATAATTTATACTTTTGCTTTTTTTTTTTGGTAAATTTATTTCCTATTCTCTAGTCAATTAAATAATTAAATTTTTCTTTTTACAATAATTAAAATCTAAATTACAACTGTACATTATTTATTTATTTATTTATCATTTTCTTATTTTAGACAGAGTTTTTTATTCAATTTTTAAAAGAACAGCTAGTAAATATTAAGGGTCATGTTACACTTGTTAAACATATTTTTAAAAAAAAATTGAACAGAGAAAAATGAAATATATATATATATATATATATTTGTGTGTGTACATGTATGTATATGGTAGCCTCCATTTATTAACTAATTCAGTTTCCAGTTTTTTGCATAAATGCATGACATGTGTTCCGTAAAATTTTAACGGTTAGGATTAATAAAAAAGAAAAGACATATTGAAAAACACAACACAACCCTCCTTTTTTTTTTTGCCGTGAATTAAACACAACCATCTCGCCGCCCACTGCTCCGTTCAAGAGAAGATATGAAAACTGTTTACTTTTTTTTTAAGGAAATTAATCTAGACCATTCAAAATGTTATGTGCCACATGTCATATATCTGTAAAAGGGACCAGGTAAACTGGATAGATAGGCAACTGGAGCGAATCCAGACTTATATAAAAGAGATCAAATAGTCACCCGAGCACAAGGTGTACCAAGGAAAATTACAAAAGTTTACTAGAGAATTCAGAAAAACATCAAGAGAAAATAACAATTAGTCAATACCCAAGCGAAGCAATGAGCTTGACCAAATTAAAATTTGTCGTCTTCAACAACCGGTATGAGAATATTTTGACTTTGTCCAACAACTAATCCACGTAATTTGTTGAATTTTTGAACAATCGAATGTTTCTTTCATTCCACACTACTCAAACACAAGCAAATATGAGTTGCAGAAAAGACTGACGTGCTCAAAGACCACCAACTGAATAAGTAAACTGGACAAATTGATCAGAAATATTATGTGCATCGACCGCCGAAAAGTCAATACAAGACCGAACTAGCGCCCAAGGAGAACCGAAGGTGCTGCACGAGATGAATAAGGGTTGAGCCGAATCGACGCCGCCATACCCCAACACATAAAAGTGAATATCTGGAGAGATAATGCCTTGAGTAACCAAATTTGCCTTCGTTATCGGCCGATCACGCAAGAGACGCCGCGCAAAAATAAACACCTTCAAGAAAATCTGCATGTGCCACAAAAAGTCTTCAGATGCCTCCAAATCAACTAAATCCTAAGGAGTCAGAATATGATATTCTTCACTAATAGAATAACTTGTAACATAGTCAGGCTGCCACCGCCACAACTCAACCTGCATATAAACATTATGAAATAAAAATAAAATTAATATTGGTAAGATAATATTTTACACTTATTAAATGTATAAATTTAAAAATGAAATTTTTCTTATTAATATGTTTAAGGCAAAATTACACGTTTGGTCATTTATCTTAGTTTTTTGTAACATTTTGGTCCCTAATTTTTTATTTGTTACACTTTAGTTCTTCATCTTATATACTTGTAACACTTTGGTCATTTATCTTTTATTTGTAACACTTTAGTCCTTTATCTTTTATAACATTCACATATAAACTCTTTTTCTCATATTTGTTTTTATTAAAAATAAATAAAACTCATAATTTTGATGAAAATGTTCATCATCTTCATCAATTCTTTTACATTTTCATGTTCTTTAACGAAACAAAGTGTTATAAATAAAAAATAAAGGATTTGAATGTTACGAAAAGATAAAATAAATGATTAAAATATTACAAATAAAAAATAAATAACCAAAATATTACAAAAAAATTTAAAAAAAAATTAACATTTTATATTTAATTTAATTTAAATACAATTCTAAGTTTTTTTTTTTTGGTAAGATACAATTCTAAGTTCTAACATAACATTCTTATTTCAACTTGTAATAATGTAATTTGATATATACATTTTTCCTCCATCATTATTATTTCAATGTATAATATTCATTTCAAGAATAATTAATATGAGAGCCTTGTAGTTCAATCAAAACACAGTTTCGAAATCGAAATAGTGAATGTTTCTGTGCTCAATTCTTCCTCATTTCTTAATTAACCCCAAAAATCTTCAAAACCCCATAACCAGAACAACAACAACACCAACAACACCATCACCACCATCTCAATCTCAACGTTGAGGTGGTGAAAACACAATGATTGGGCGCAGAGAAAGAGAAGGACCCTTGATGAGAAACAACCCTCATTCTCTACGCAAATCAAGGATCGTTACCGCTGTAGTAATTGGTGTTCTTATTGGATGCATCTTAGCTTTCTTTTTTCCTAATGGCTTCTTTGTTCCTTCTGCAAATCGTCATCTCCCTGTTGCTGGATCCAAAACCCAGGTTTTATTTTCGTCAAAGATTATAATTTTCGTGTTTTTCTTTCAATTTTTAATTTTGGGTTTTGTCTTAATTTTATGCTCTTGCATTATTTCGTTGACTCGAGATTTTTCTACTTTATTGTGATACTGATATTGTGTTTGATCTTTGTTGCTTTTACTAATTGCGGATTATTATGGAACTGTGTTTGGTCTTAGTGATTTTCGTTGACTCGAATTTACATAACTTTGATTACCTTAGATAGATGGATTACTTAAATACTCACTATCTATTGTTCAATGTAGCTAGATTTGTTTATATTGAAGAAAGAACTCCCCATATTTGAGCCATGTTCTGCTATCAAGCACATACATAGACACGACACTGACATGTCGATGCTAATAATAATTTGAGAAAATGACATAATTCAATGTAATCATAAGTGTGGTGTCGTGTCGGACACCAACGCATGTCCGACATCGGGACACACCTAATCCAAAGAGTGTCTGTGCTTCATAGATGTTTAGCCAGCTTAATTAAGTGTTTTTAATTGCTTATCATATAAGTGTTTCATAGTTTAGACAGCTTAATTAAGTGCTTTTAATTGCTTATCATATAAGTGTTTATGTGTAAACTACAAAAGGTAAAATAAAACTAATCTGTTTTCATAAACCATCCTGAGAACTTATGGATATGTCATAAGTTTTTTTTTTAAGTTCTACTTAACAGTCTCACAAGTGCTTATACTAACTGGCAAACTTAAATAAGTCGATCCAAATAGATACTTAGTAATTTCTCTGCTTAAGGATAAACCATTCTCCTGAAATTTGTATCGACAAATGATTTGGGTTGTTAGATGTGACTGATAATTTAGCTTCTCAAAATGTTGCCATATAACAGCTATAGCATAGCGGAATTTTAACAAACCACTATTGTTTCACGATATGGGATTTAGCAAAAAGTATCGTCGAATAGATGTGACTGTAGTGTGCGAAATTTAAGTAAACCTCAATTTTCTGCAATTCGTGATTGACAACACTCCATAATATATATGTAGCTCTCTTTTCCCTTGATTTGTATAGACAAACATTTGTCTTTGTTTTGCTGGTTTTTTGAAAGTTGCATAACTGGCATAATTTTTATCATGATTATTTTTTGACAGGAAAAATCAGCTGACTGTGAATCTTCTGATAGAGTGAACATGTTAAAATCAGAGTTTGTGGCAGTATCAGATAAAAATGCTGAACTGAAAAAACAGGTGAGGGAGTTGACTGAAAGGCTTCGGCTAGCAGAGCAAGGGAAAGACCAGGCTCAAAAACAGTTTCTTGCATTGGGTAAACAAGAAAAAGCTGGACCTTTTGGTACTGTCAAGGGATTAAGAGTCAATCCTACTGTTGTTCCTGATGATTCCGTGAACCCAAGATTGGCTAAAATATTAGAGAAAGTTGCGGTTAACCGAGAGATCATAGTTGCACTTGCAAACTCCAATGTGAAGGAGATGCTTGAGGTCTGGTTCACCAATATCAAGAGAGTTGGTATATCCAATTATCTGGTTGTTGCTTTAGACGACGAGATTTCCAAGTTTTGTGAATCAAAACAAGTCCCATTTTACAAAAGAGACCCGGATGATGGTATTGATACTATTGGAAAACAAGGAGGGAACCATGCTGTCTCCGGGCTTAAATTTCGTATTCTAAGAGAATTTTTGCAGTTGGGATATGGTGTTCTTCTATCAGACGTTGACATTGTATATTTGCAGAATCCTTTCAATCACCTATACCGTGATTCAGATGTCGAGTCCATGAGCGACGGTCATGATAACAGGACAGCTTATGGCTATAATGATGTGTTTGATGAACCTGCAATGGGTTGGGCTCGATACGCTCATACCATGAGGATATGGGTTTACAACTCTGGTTTCTTCTATATCAGACCAACCATTCCTTCAATTGAGCTTTTAGATCGTGTCGCAACACGACTTTCCAAGGAAAATGCATGGGACCAAGCAGTTTTCAACGAGGAACTCTTTTTTCCGTCGCATCCTGGTTATGATGGACTTCATGCTGCTAGAAGAACTATGGATATGTATCTCTTTATGAACAGCAAGATGCTTTTCAAGACAGTGAGGAAAGATGCTAACCTCAGCAAATTGAAACCGGTCATTATTCACGTGAATTACCATCCTGATAAGCTTCCGCGAATGAAAGCGGTAGTTGAATATTATGTTAATGGGAAGCAGGATGCTCTAAAACCTTTCCCTGATGGCTCAGATTGGTAACATTGTTTCTGTGTCTTAGTTGTTCAAAACAGTTTCGCAGTACATTTCATTAGTGATAAACCATGTGTAGGTAAAAAAGAGTATTTATCATTTTATGAGCACATTGACTTATCTCATTTTGAGACTAAGTTTTTCCCCTTTCCCTCTTTCTTTATTTTCTGTGTTTTTTTTTTTTTTTTTTTGCACTTGCTTTAGCTGGTCTTAGTCTTACATAAGATTTCTTCTGTAACATTTGTTGTATGCTAATTTAAATATTTTTGGTATTTTTATCTCACATTGTTAGCAAGCTTGTGTACAATGTTAGGGGGGATTCCTTCACAAAATTAGTTGTAATAAATGGGTTCCATACCAACCCTTAGTCGAATATTCAATGTACTTGGCAAGCCTATTAACATGGTTGAGCTTGAGTACTTGCACAATATTTTGGGAAATTTTTAATATTAATTATTAACCATCTCTATAAGTGGTCTATTGTGAATCAATATTTAAATAATGTTTAAAATTCTAAGAATAACATACATTGTTGAGTATAAGTTGCGAGCGGAGCAGCCAATCAAAATATGGTCTTGGACGGTGGTCAATTTTAATTGGCCACCGAAACAGCTGTGACATAGCATCAACCAATCAAACGCACTCTAGAATCATGTAATTTTTTTATGCTATCAATCTTATTTACAAGGTTTTTATGTTCTTTACAATTTCATCAGATGACCTTCAAATTATTTGATACAGCCATGACAATCCACAACATTTATCACAACAATTATGACTAATGTGAAGTGGAATGGTGTGCGCCGAGTATTTTAGTCCAAAGAGAGGTATACATAGGAGTGTTAAAAAAAAAACTCTGCACTTAACTGCAGAACCGAATCGAAATTAACTGAACCGTTATAGCAGTTCACGAAGTGAACTTATTGTTCAGGTACAGTTCTCTAACCATAACCAAACCGCGGTTAACCAAACCGAACTGTTAATAATCGAACCGTTAAGAAAAGTTCAATTTTTTTTCCAAAATCAAATATAGCTCAATCCAACCCTCACTTCCTAGTTCTTTTTTTCCAAACACGCAACTCCACTTGGATTTCACAGGAACTGAGTTGCAAAGAAGCAAGAAAATGGAAGCAGAGCACGATAACAATTCCTCAAAATCAAATGGTATTATTATTGGAGCAGGAGGTGTAAGCAGACTTTATGTAAAAGTGATAACCGACGAACAATTGGAACTTCTCAGACCACAGATTTTTGTCTACACTACCATTTCTGACAAACTTGTTCAGATGCACAAATCCATCACCACTCAACACGAGGCTATTCACTTTATTACTTTGAAGAGCAAAAAATAAGAGGCTATTGTTATGGCTACTACAGTGATATATGAACTATGAAGAGCAAGCCATTTTAATACCAAAAGATTTAATGATTTTTCCGCATCTCTCAATAAGAAGTTCTCCACCTCAACCAAACATTCTAAGATGCAATCTGTTACCACTTGCATCTTTCTCAATCAATTCATTAATTCAAAACCCCACCTTTGTAAATTTTTGGATTCAATTGAAATGAAATAAATGTTCGGATAACCATTAAAAATGGTTTCATTATGCAAAAATTTTATATTAACAATTCGATTCAGTTAACCTAAAAATAACCGAACTATGAAAGTTCAGTTCGGTTCGAATAAAATAATAATAGTTCGGTTCGTTCTTTTAAACTGTTGTTATAGTTCGGTTCGGTTCAGTTTAGTTTTCTGACTAAACTAAACCATGAACAGTCCTAGGTATACGATAAGAGGACCCTATATTTGTTTGTTATGTTAATGGACAAGTTGTTACATCTAATTTGGAAAATTACTTTTGTCACCCTAAGGGTTGCTCACGCGTCCTACGAATTTTCCAAAATACTTTTCCGCGACTTAAGACACGGATGTGTAATTTTTGAGTAATTTTCACCATACATTCCTGCCTTAAGTCACGAATTCATCGGTGGTCAGACACTCTGCTTCAGTCAAAGGCCTGTAATGTGGCCAATTTTAATTGGCCACATGAACGGCCAAATTGCCTATAAATTGAAGGCTTCAAAAAATTTGAGATCACACCTCTCTTTCTATTCCTTTGCCTCTGCTTCATTTTTTTTAATTTTTTTATAGTAATGTTATTTTGTTTAATTTTAGTGATTTGATATGTAAATGGACACATAGTCTTCCGCCGATTAGTCATAGAACATCCACCGGTGTGTTTATTTTGGATCTTCCTGCAACGTAATCATCCGTGGCCCATGTCATGGAACACCACAAGCAATTTGTTACAATCCGTGCTTTAAGTGACGGAAACCTAGCGTAGGGTGTCCGTGCCCTAAGTCACGGACGGCTCTGTTACAGAAAACTCAGAAGCAAAAATTTGCAACAGAGCAAGTTCTTTTGGACTTATTTTTGTCGCAAACAATGTTATTGATAGTAATGCACTTAATCATCCAAACAGGGTGCAGTCGATTTAAAATTATAAGACGTAATTATCGATGTGAAAATAAACCAATTGTTGATTTTAAATTAAAACGCGTAATTATCGATTTTAAATTATAACGCGTAATTATCAAAACACTACAAGCAAATAATACGCGTAATTGTCGAAACAACATGAAACTTAAAAATTAATAAACCAAAATTTAACAAAAAATACTTCATTACAACCATAAAATTATCCACACAACAAAATAATTATCCGAAACAACAACAAATAACATAAACTAAAAATAAAACGAAGGCTACTGTGAAGCCGAACGTCCACCACCCCTCCTCTGCCTCTGATAACTGTTGCGATACTGTGAAGCCGTAATTGAAATTTGCTTCACCTCCCGATAAGCAACAGAGTCCAGCGCCAACTCACCGCTCGCTAACAATCCTTCTGCAATCCCCCGAATGCTCAACAATTTGCTCTCCAGACGTGACAAAAGCGTTCCTCCAACCTCAGCTTCCTCCTCCATAAGGGCCTCCAGCTCACATGGCCTCGGTAATTCTTCATCTTGGGACAGAGGCCTCATGTAAGGATGCGAGATGCGAAAATACCACCTAATGTACTCAGGCGCTGCATACCAAGGGTATATAGCACAGAGTCCCCTCTGGTTTGGCGTCAAGATCCGCTACTCCCAGGTGGCTAACTGAATCGAAGCTTCAGTAAGGACAGCAGTAGGAACAAGGATGGGAACACAGGACTCCGAAGGATGGCGCGGGATGGTCTGTGTGTGACCGAACTGCCGAAGGACTCGGGAGGTACATGCACTACAAGAAAACCAAGATTTACTGACGAATTTGCAAAATATTTTGTGACGGCCAAAGCCCTCTATAAGTTTCTGACGGCCTAAGTCGTCGCAAAGGCTTGGAAATCCGTCAAAAAATTAAAAAAATAGTATTTTCATTTTAAAAATCTGTCCCAAACTTTGCGACGGCCTGAGCCGTCACTAAATGATGAATTACCGACGACTTTGACCATCATTAATGTCTGACGAATTTGGCGACGGCCTGGGCCATTGCAAATGACCTCGGTAACAAAAAAAAGGGTCTTCTAGGCTTACACTTCCCTCTATATATATTCATAAACACTTTCTTCTTCATTTCTCTAACACATTCACACTCATCTCTCTACATTTCTCTAACACATTTCAATACACTTCCCTCTATATCTTCATAAACACTTTCTCTCTACATTTCACAATACATTTCTCCAACACATTTCAATACATCTTCAAAAATCTTTGTAACTTCAATACATCTTCTCTATTTTAATTATTATGTAATTTCAATACATCTTCTTCAATACATGTTCTCTATTTTAATTTTTATTTTGGTTGTTTCAAATATTTAATTTTATGTGTTAATATGTATTAAAAATAATGTTTTGTTAATTTTTATTTTACAAAATAATAAATAAATATGTTTTTTAATTTCGCCCAGATTTAGCGTTGGCCTAAGCCGTCGCAAAATCCGTCGTTACATGTACAGACTTGAATTGACCGTTATTCATTAGTGATGGCCACTGGCCATTGCAAAATCCATCCTCTCCATTACTGACGGCCTAGGCCGTCACAAAATTTACCGACGCCAGTTTTACTGACGCCTAGAGGCCGCCAGCTGGCCGCCAGTACCTACTTACTTAGCGACGGCTTTTACCCCTTAGCGAGGGCTTTTGTCCGTAGCAAAAAGCTGTTTTCTTGTAGTGATGGCCTTCTCAGGTCCACGTCTCAGGCAGCCAGAGAAAAGCAAACTTCATCTAAAGGCCGTGTAGCTTTGTGCTCAGCATATGATGCGCAAGCGATGTCACAGCCCAATAACCGATCAAGCGACAACCTTTCTGCACTAGTAGAACTCTTCTTTTGCCTTGGATTGTATTGTTGGCTGCAGTCATGGTTTCCTCGTAGTTCTTGTTCTCAAGGCGCGCACACAAAGTCAGGAAGTGCTGATGGATCCGGGCTTGCAAGTTATAATAAAACAATTAAATAACGTAACAAATTTATAAAATAAAAAAATAAATGAAAAAAAAATTAATTCATAAAAGTAATTTGGTTACCTGAAGTAAAGTCATGTGACTGATAACACCGAAAAATACACCATTTATTTAATATTATTTGTCTAAGTATTTTAATATTTTCTCTAAATTATAGCAGTATTAATAAAATAATTATTACTTTTTATAAAAATGCAGATGCAGCCGAAATGTAACAAAACATAAATTTTATGGGACTAAAAGTAAAAGAATTATTAACTAAAGAATTATTAACTAATTGGGCCAGCCCAATTAATCATCCACGCCTCACGTCAAAGAAAGCACTAGTCACACAAATTGAAAAAGCATGTGCAGCAAAACAATACATATCTCAAGCCTTATAAATAGGAGCACGTGCAAAGAACTGGATGTGGCATATCTGTCCCGTTTTCTTCTCCCACTATCTATCGGTTGGAAAATTTTAACACGGACCACTTCTTCATGTAGTTCATGGTGGACCATTCATGAAAAACTCGATAACGAATATGAATTTTACAAAATCCACCGTTGGATTGAAAGTTTATATCATATAGATCATCTATAGAAAATTTTAGAAAAATTGAAAATCATTTGATATGTTATTGAGATCCATCAAGATTAACGGTTTATTAAATACTGTAAATCTTGATAAATCCCAATAAAATATCAAATGATTTTCAATTTTTTTTAAATTTTTTATGTATGCTCTATATGATATAAACTTTCAATCTACCAATAAATTTTGTAAAATTTGTATTCGGTTAGATCACTAAAGTTGAGGTGATTAGTACCATTGTAACGAAGGCTGAGGTGCTTGTTAGTTGGAAGCCGCCGCCGCAAGGCTGGGTTATATAATATGTAACAATATGGACCGATTTATACGTGTTTAATAGGCAATTCCAGCACTCTAAACATGTTCAATCAATTCTCACTATCAATTGAACTAGTAGCCACTAGAGTACAACGTTAAGAGGTGATGAATTGAGTTTCAACAAAAAAATATGTGTTCGAACCCAAAATTCCTCTCTTATTCATCTTAAGAGGTGTTGAATTTCTAGTCACAAGGATAAAAAAAAAATATTATCATTTTTGTTTCCTTAACAAAAAAGGAAATTTGTTAGCATTTTCATATACCAATATTTAAGGACGCTATAAAGGACTTCGGTTGGAAAATAAGAATGAAGTTTAACCAATGAAATTATCTCCCTTGAGTGTTACCTAGGGATGTCAATGATAATGGGAAGTATTTTATTACCATTTCCTTCTCTACCACCTAAAATGCTTCTTATTTCAATTCTTATTTCCCGCTTTAAGGACTATTCTTTCCTCATTCTCATCTATACTTATTCTCAGAGTTTTCTCTTGAAACCATGAACATTAGAAAAATGTTATCAAATTTCTATTATTTTTAATTAAAAAGTATCAAACAACAAAGTGCTAAAAAATGTAACAAAATTAGTGATTGAAATATCCATGCATTTATTCCGGTCAGTAACTTTGATGCACAAGATATATGATTGAATTTGTAATGAAACAAAGTTGAAATGTCAATCTTTAGTGGTTTTGAAGAAGAAAGTGAGATTAGAGAAAAGGTGGAATCTCTCTCTCTCTCTCTCAAGAATGTTTGGAAACACAAATTTGAGGTGAAAAAAGGTAATTAAAGTTGCTTGCACATGCCCAAGAACAAATTCACCAAAACGGTTTTTTTAGACAAATTGAAGAGCACCATTAAAATTTACACACAAAGTACCACTACAAAATTCAGGTTAATTTGCGGGGTGGGGGGTGTTTCGCCGTAAATAAACTGCCCTTAAAAGACACATTTTTTGTAGTGTACTATAGGTTCAGTGTTTAATTTAATAATATCGTTAGGATAATGCTAAATAATGTACCTGATGCACTTGTTAAGCATGATAAAAATAGAAATAAAAGATAAAAGTAATATCAGTGGTGCTATATGGCACGATAGACAATTGCACGACAGTTGCACGAACACGTGTTTTATTTCATTGTATCATCAACCACGTGCAACTTCCTCTTTTAATTGATTTTTTTTTTCTTTCTAAACAAAAACAAAATGAAAAAGAAAAGGTCAGAGATGAAGATGAAGATGAAGCAAAATCACCATATCTTTGTGAAAGCACACTCCTAACTCCTAAGCACAACCACCTGAATCAAATAGGAGACCACACTAGTTTCCACCAGCGAGGGAGAAGTAAAGCAAAGAGCAATTACTTTTGTTGAAGAATAAACCGGTGAGATATCAGCAAGCAAGCTGGACGGATGTGATGTTGGTGGTCGCATTAGAAAGAACATCTGCGTTTTTTCTTTCAGTGAAACTAACGGCTGCAATTAAATCAAATAGAATTTGATGGTGGATATGTCTTTCGTCAGATCTGCACGATGGAGTGGGTCGTGCACATTAGCATTTTCCAAGTAATATAGATAAGACAACTTTTTATACTTTCAAAGTATTGAATGCACAATTTAAAAAAAAAAAAAAGTTTCCATAAAAACTTGTTTAACTAGTGCACTGTTTAGCATTTTCTAATTAATATTTATAGGGTATAAGCAAATCAGAAAAATCCAATTAAACTGATGATCCCAATCAATCTAAACCGAAAAAAAAAATTGATTTTTATGATTCGGATCAAAAACCGAAGGTGGTTGATTTACGAGAACAAATGGATGAGTGCAACAACAGCCGCAAACAAACGCCGCTCTCATCTCATCCTCAATCGTTGATTTATATCCAAAATTAGATAAGAAAGCCTCAGGTGGTTGATTTACGAGAACAAATGGATGAAGTGCAACAACTTGAAGAAGGTATAAAAAAAATTTAAAACTTTTTTTTATATTTTACTTTATTGACGACATTATCAAACTAATTATGTGTGATTGTTTTTTTATATGTTTAAATTTTTAGAAATTGCCGGAATACGTGTTACTAGTGATGAACATGAAACATTGGCGATTCATGTTAATTTTGTATTTGATGAACTTAAAGGAAAAAAAATATCGGGAAAAAAATAGCATGGAAAACATCAGAGAAAATGCAATGTAAAACCGATTAAAGTATCTGAATCAAACTGATGAGTTTGGTTCAAATTCATTTTTAAAAAACACTAAAAATCGAACCAAACCGAACCAATCGATAGTTCATTGGTTCGGACCTTAAATTCACTCAAAATCGATCCAAACCGGTTCAATTACACCAATTATGAAACATCAAAACATTTGATTTATCAAAAATAAAATAGAAATAAGAACCTAAGGGGATAAACTCAACATGAAAATATTTTCCACATTCGTTATTAATATGTTGTTCATTTGTATTTGTACCAGGAATCATTCCTACCACTACGAGACCAGATGGAGAAGTAGTTAGGTGTAACTTACCAATAATTGCATAATAATAATAAAAAAATATTGATCAAAGTCATCACCTAACCTATAGTTATTATAGTTTACATTCTTTTAAAAAAAATATTGTTTTTAAAAAAAATATTGTTTTTTTATTTATTTGTTTTTAGAGTTTATCATATTTTTTCAAACAAAAACAACTAATAATAAAATGAAACATTATTTTAGGTGGCTTCTAAGATGAGAGTTCTATCCTAACCGTTAATAAAACTACAAAAATTTTATTGTTACAATCTTAAAAAGATGCTCATACCATGTTGAAGTTTCAACTTCCATTCACAGATAAATAAAATAAAATTATATGAAGTTGTCATTTTTTATTGTTATGTTGAAATTTTTATTGAAGTGATTAATCCCGGTTAAAATTTTTGTTGGGCACATAAGATGAATTCTTCTATTCTAACTAAATTTTTCTACGTAAAGAGTCAAAAAATGAATCCCATTAAAGAATTCAAGACTTTTATAATTTAAATAAATTTATTGTTGGTATGTGAAATATTCTTTTTATTCACTAGTATGCCAGCGAATATCCATGTTGTAATTCCTCTTATCTTAATATATCTTAATAATTAATTAAAATCTAAAACAGCTCACATAAGTGAAGTCTAATCCAAACCCCTTCACGTTACATTGTTTTCCACCCACCCACCTATCTGTCCTTTTCCATTTCCTTTTCTTTTTTTATTTCCATTACATAAAACTAAATCATATAATATAACCCAAATTAATCTTCATAATAACATCAATCATTATCTCTTTCATTCTTCTACCAATTTGTCTCCTAATATCTTGTTTAGCAAGAAACACACCAAGAACTAATCATTGCTTTATTTGTATTACATCATTTAGAAACTATATCTTACCATAATTTATTTGACCAATTGATTTTCAATGGGAAAAGGAAGTGGTTGCATACCAAGCAAGAAAAAAGTACCAATCAATGATCCAGAAGAGAATGAACCACTTAGTGTTGAAAGCCAAATTATTCCACAAAATGAATCAACAAGTAGAACCATAGATGTTGTGGCAACAACATCATCAGAAGAAGTGAAAAAATTGAAAGTTTACATTGTTTTTTACTCAATGTATGGTCATGTTGAATCATTAGCAAGATCATTGAAAAAAGGTGTTGATTCTGTTGATGATGTTGAAGGTGTTGTGTACCGTGTGGTAGAGACTTTGTCTAAGGAAGTGTTGGAATTGATGAAAGCACCTGAGAAAGTTGATGATGGGATTCCTTTGATATCTGCTGAGAATTTGGTGGAGGCTGATGGACTGTTGTTCGGTTTTCCGACTAGGTATGGGAGTATGGCGGCGCAGATGAAGGGGTTTTTCGATTCGACGGGGCAGTTGTGGAAGGAACAGAAGCTTGCTGGTGTTCCTGCTGGTTTCTTTGTTAGTACTGGTACTCAAGGTGGTGGCCAAGAAACTACAGCGTAAGAGGGCCTTTAAGTTTCTAAAGTCTTTATATGATTATAATTTGATTGATTCTTCACAAAATTGAAAATTTTGGTTCTAAAGTAGCATTTGAGATTATATGCATATCATGATCATTATGATTAATTACTAGTTTAGTTTAGAATAAATTGTTATTATGAGTTACAAGCCGACTTGGTGGTTTGGGAGGACCAACATAGGGATTGGAGTTATAAGAGGTCGCGAGTTCAACTTCTTTTCGACTATAGTTGAGTTCGATTTCTAGAAAATATACTCTTGAAAGGAGTGAAAGTTTTTTAAGTGTGATCAAATCTCGAGTTTAGAATTAGTTTCATAGTTGACTAAAAAGTCAAAGTCGAAGAATATCATGATGATATATAGTGTGGTCAAAGACACTAATTGGTAATTACAATTACTTAAAAGAAAAGTAAAGCGTTGTTAGTTGTTTTACACTAGTTTGGGTTAACTTAAAACTTGTTGCAAAAATGTTCTTATTCTATTGGAAATAATAATAGTTCATCAAAACTAGGAGACAAAATTTTGTACAATACCACATGTGCTAAGGTTTGTGTCATGCCAACCAATATATGTGTGGCAATGGAAGAACTAATTTGAGGGTGGGTAGGGGTGGGGTATGATTCAAGGACTTTTTTGGATTATAAATAATCTTAAGTTAATTTGGAGCAAAATCTCCACATGCTAATGAATTAATGTGTGGTAGAAATAAATAGAGATTATTCTGTTGATTGCAATGTATTATTGTGATAGTTAATATCATGACTATGAGATAAACTTTAGACTAGTAATAGTAATATGCTTAATTAATCTAACTAAATACATTAAATTTAAGTGGTTAATCAGCGCTCTCCAAGACGAATTATTTTGGAAAATCCAAGTTCAATTATTGGTGAAAATAATTTTTAGTCAAACTTTACTTACCATACGGTCGAAATCTGGATTATCAGGATCTTTTTTCCCTGAGAATCAAAGTGTTACCTAAAAAAAAAGCTTAATTAATGTAACTATTGTTGTTTTGTAGCTGGACAGCAATAACACAATTAGTTCACCATGGAATGTTATATGTTCCAATTGGATATACTTTTGGTGCTGGAATGTTTGAAATGGATTCAATTAGAGGTGGATCTCCATATGGTGCTGGAGTATATGCTGGAGATGGTTCAAGACAAGCAACTGAAGCAGAAATGGCACTTGCTGAGTATCAAGGTAGATACATGGCTAATATAGTCAAAAAGTTAGGCCAAAAAAGCTAGAATATTCTCTTGAAAAGTTGAAAAAGTTTCATTCAATGTTATATGATGATATTATTCAAATTCAACTGTTACCGTCAAAAAAAAATTAAAAAAAATTCAACTGTTGTTGTGTTTATTGTTGGACCATGAACCTTGTCCTTCTCTCTTGGAGAAAAAAATGTACACATTGTAAACTTCATATTTTTGTGATCCTGTGCTATTTTTAATAAATTTATGATTGAGGAGAGTTTCATGGGAATTAATTGGTATTTTTCACAATGGATTAAGAGAAAAAGTTTTGTCTGAAACTAGTTCATCACTTTCTGAGGATTCACAACCTGTTTGTTAAGGTTCCAGTTCACAACATGTTTATAGGATCATGCAGTTTTATTGTGACTTAAATTTGGGACAACATTAGTTATATTAATAAGTACGTTGCAAATTTTTCCAACACCACCATTAATCATTATGACACTTCAAGACTACTTTTCTCTCAAAGTCAACATGACATTTCCAGGAAAATCATCGTTGAATCAAATAGTACTATTAGATAAATTAGTTATTTAATAAATTTGAAAAGTAAAATGACACTTATAGAGGTAGTCCATTCAAAAAAAAAAAAAACACTTATAGAGGTAGTATTAATTAGAAGTAAGGAAATTGAAAGGAAGACTAAGTTTAACTTTATGTATCTTTAATTTTTAGACCTCTTTTGCAAGAAAAAAAATTTAGACCTCTTTAGAAGGTGCATTGGTTACTATCACACCAGGATCGGTCTCGACTAGGCATGAGAACAAGGTGGAGCGAGAACAAATTTTATCCTCCCCATGCTCAAATCCATAAAGTTTGGATATATTTATACATGTTTCAATTCTCAACGGAGATCAATTTTCTAATTACCTTAAGTCTTTAACCGAAAGAGGTATTCACATTAGTGCTTAAGAATACCTCTAATAAGATTACTTCATTTAACTTTAAATATGTAGGTTGATTTTGTCAAAACTTTCACAATGCAATCCATAGACTTAGGTAGTCTTATTCGAGGTATTCTCGATCACTGATATAGATACCTCTAAGTTGAAATTCAAACATCCAACTTATTCAATTTTTATAAAAAAAAAAAAAATCTGCTTTCCAAACGCTCATTTCATACTTATGATATTGTTAATTGATAGAAAGAATTACTCGCAGGGACGGATTTAGGTTGATGGAATTGGGGTCAGCTGACCCCACTCTCTCAATATTTGTTTAACCAATAACCAATCAATTGTCCATGTTGACCCCACTTGAATTTGAAAATTGTGCCCACATCAGACCATCTACAATGGTTTTTACATTCAACACCCTCCACATCATCTTCTCTCTCTTCCACCTACTCATTCAACACTCTACCCTCTCTAATGGTTTTTTCATTCAACACTTACACTCTACCCCACCACTTTTTATTTCATATTCTTATTTAAATTTAAATTTTTATGATTACATAAAAATACAATTATCGATTAAAATTTAAATTTAAATTATACGATACAAATCCGAAATCTTTGTCCTTTTCGGATGATAGTTGGGATTTTGATAATTGTAGGGATTTTGATAATTGTTTGGATTATTAGAAGAATTTTGGGTGTTGAAATTATTATTGGGATCCATTTCACTAAACAAAGACTAAAACTTAAAAATAAAGCTTAATAGAAAGATAATAATAAGATTAAGAGAGTGAAAAATGTGGTTTTTTTTCTGTGTCCAAATCAAATGAATCAAGTCTCTATTTATAGAGAAAAAAAAAATCATGAATTTTGGTATAAAAATAAAAAAAATAAAAAATTAATTTGCAATGAAATAATTGAGTTTAAAGATAAAATGAGATAAAAATATGGACGACCAATAAGAGGCTGCCACACGTCCCTAAAATCCAACAGCTTCTTCTCTCTCCGTGTCAGTTTCTTTCTGCGCCACGCTCCTTGTCCGCATTGCAGCCAACCGCATGCTGCCGCGTGTCCCCTGGCGTCAGTTTTCAACCTGTTGAATTGTTTCAACATCTCTTTCATCCAGCTCATATTCAACAGGCTCATTGTATGATTTTGGGTGTGTTGAAACTGCATTCAACAGCCTCATTGCACTTGGTCTCAGACCAATCCATCTCTAAAAACAAACTAGTAGCATACTAAAGTCTATTTGCTAGTATTAAGAATTTAAGGTTGCTTAGTTTTTTTTTTTTTACTTAAAGTCTGTTTGCTATTAACAATTTGAGAAGCTTAATAGGTTTCGCAGTGCATTAAATTGTTTTGATTTTCCACTTGGCCAATTTTAGCATGGGTGAGTGTCTTAGGTCTCTTATCATCGAAAAGTTATTTTCACTTTTAGATTACGATGGTTCACAATAAACCATAATGAAGTTTTTACATTGTATTATAATATATATTATATTTTTTGGCAAAATTACATTAGTGGTACTTTATCTTATTTATTTGTAACATTTCGGTCTTTATCTTTTATTTGCAACATATAGGTCATTTATGTTGTTTATTTATAACAATTTAGTCCTTTATTTTCTTTTCTTTTTTCCATTTAGGTACTTTAACTTTTATAATGCACACATATAAACTATTTTTCTCATATTTTATTAAAAAAATAAGATAATTTTATTTTTTTAAATTATTTTTTATTAAAATTAAATAAATCTGGAATTTTGACGAACATAAGATGAACATATTCATTCATCTTCTTCCTTTGATTCTTTATCATCTTCCTTGAATAAAAAAGTTTCTACTCAAATATACCTACAAATATCATGAATCTAGATTATATTCACAATGATGAACATGATGAATATCTTCATCAATTTTTTGGATTTTAAATTTTTTAACAAATAAAATATTTTTAAAAATAAATATCAGCATTTTTTTTATTTAAAAAAATGAGATAAAAGTTTATATGAGCAAATTATAAAAGATAAATGACCTATATGGGAAAAGAAAAAGAAAAAGGAATAAAATGTTACAAATAAACAACACAAATAACCTATATATTACAAAACTAAAGATAAATGACCAAAATATTATAAATAAATAAAATAAAGGACCACTAGTGTAATTTTTGCCAAAAAAATATAATATAGATTAAAATACAATATAGAAACTTCATTATAGTTTATTGTGAACCTACATAATCTAAGGATGAAAATAACTCTACAAGACCTTTGACACTCGGTCATACTTGGCCTTCCCACTTTTCCTTCATAGTCATACAACTCATAACCACACACAGTGACGGAGCTACGTCGTAGCTTGTGTGGGCATGTGCCTGCACTAAATTTTGGATAAAATTTTGGTACTATAGCTTAGAATATATACATTTACTTGACTAAATGTTATCCAGACTATTCAAAGAAATGCAACTAGCAACTAAATATTCTATAATAGTCTATATTTATTGTAATTTTTGTCATCTTATATACATTATTTGTAATGAGAGTGAACACATTTATTAGTTCTAGTTTAACCGGTAATACTGATATTATTTGTGTGTGTAAATTTTAGTGGTGTTTTAAAATATTATTTGTGTGTGGAAATATTTTTATGGGTTGAATATGTTTTTAGTCTATATTTTTATATGAGTTTCGACTTTTAGTCCTACATTTTTTTATTATATTTTTAATCCCTCACTTTTTTACCGTTTGCATGTTTATGTGAGTTGACGAAAGGAACTAAAAATATAATAAAAACATATAGGTACTAAAAGTCAAAACTCACATAAAAGTAGGGATAAAAAACATATTTTTTATTGATATTGTTTTGAGAATATACAATTTATGATGCATATTTTTGCTTCAAAATTGAATTACTTGGACTAAATGTTTCAAAATTGAAATGTTATTTAAATATTTAATTCTACACATTTATATATATATTGCCCCACTTTTAAAAATTTCTGGCTCCGTCACTGACCAGTGACCACACACTAAAGAGTAGTTTAAAAAATCGAACCTTTTCAAATATTTTTTTTTTGATGCAAAAACCTTTTCAAATATGATACTTCTTCTGTAGTATCTTTGTATTTGATTTTTTTTTTCTTTTGCAATCAAACCAACTTGAATGACACTTGAACAGTTTTTCAATTTTTGTTTTTGACAACAATTTTTTAATTTAGATCGTGGAAACAACAAAACATATGGAGAAATCCGTTCAATATTCTTAACTTCATGTTATATATATTCCTTGGTAAAATTTCAAATTATTAGGGGTTCCTTCTCCTATAGAAACCGAAAGATTCAAAAACAAAAAATAAATTATTGTTTATAATTTTTTTAGGAAGAAATATAATATATGATTAGCCCATTTGAGTTGATTTGGTGTTATTGACTTTGAGACCTGTAAATGTACTCCTTAAAGTCTCAGGTTCAATTATCTCTAATGTTAATTTGAGGCTAATTTAACTTATTAAAAAAATATATAATATATGATTTTGCCAAAGTGCTGGATACCTGATTACTCGATACATTTCATTCAAAACAATATCAACAATATAGGTGGAGCAAAAGATAGAAAATTTAAGGATTTATAATGTCACTCTTATTGGCTTTGCTCATAAATCTTACAGTAAAGTTTGAAAAAGAACTCGGTTTTTATTAGAGCTGTCAAAAGGGGTCGGCCCAGCCCGCTTCGGCCCGGGGCCAATGCCATATAAATGGTCTTTAGTGGGCCGGTCCATTAAGCCTCATGCCCCAGCCCGTTAAGCCCAGCCCAATAAGCAAAGGCCTACAAGGCCCGATGGGCCGGCCCGACAAACTTTTTTTTTTTTTCAATTTTTTTTTACAGAATAAATTCAATGGACAATAAAACTACTTATAATGATTGATTAAGTTGTTATTAGTTTTTTCAAATAAAGATAATCATAACAAACTTGGTTTAATCTTAAAAAAACAACAAATTTGGTTTAATAATTATCTCCTAACTAACAAATCTCATCTTTTGTTACTTAATTATCTAAAGATTTAATGGTAACTAAAACTCCTTATTTTTAGCTAAAATTATTTTTAGAATTTTTTTAAAAATATTTTTTTTAACTCTTTAAAGGGCCGGCCCAAAAGTCTGTGGGGCCGGCCCATAACGGTCCATTAAAAATATAGGCCCGATCAACTTTTTTTAAAACCCGATCCGTGTAAAACTATAGGGCTAATGGGCCGGTCCGATAGCCCGACCCATTTTTACAGCTTTAGTTTTTATAATGTAACTCTTACATTTACATGCAAAATTGTGCAAATACCCTTAATTATTCTAAAATTATATTCCTTCATTTGACAACGGGTTGGGTTATGGTGCATAAGCCCAAAGCTTATGCACCGTGCATAATTGCTATGCAGCCCCCCCATATTGCTACGCGTGCCCCCCACCTGCTACGCCCCCCCCCCCCCCCCCAAATTGCTACACGCGCCCCCCATTTTCTACCCCCCCCCCCCAATTTCTAGCGCACCCCCCAGTTTTTTTTTTTTTAGATTTCTAGCGCACCCCTCAGATTTTTTTTATCACGCTTTTAATTTTGATTGATTTAATTTTATTTTATTTTATTGATTAGGAATAAAATTCAGAGTATTATGTATGGTTAATTATTTTAGTAGTTAGTTTTAAACTAAAATCATGCCAAAACCATTTCTGCTGTAGAATGGTTTCAAAGATGTGTACTCCTAAACCATTTATGCTGTGGAATGGTTTCAGAGATCTGTACTACAAAACTATTTAATTAAAATCATTTTAATTTAATATGATTTTAACCGAAACCATAAGTATAACTTAATGGTGTCACTAGTGTTGTATCTGAAAACCAAAATAGCTCCTTTATGGTTTCAAATAAAACATTTATATTTAATTTAAAATAAATATTATAACTGAAACCATAAGTGTGACATAATGGTTTCATTAGTTTTGTATCTGAAACCAAAATAGCCCTCTTATGGTTTCTAATAAAATATTCATATTTAATTTAAAATAAATATTTTAATCGAAACCATAAGTATAACTTAATGGTGTCACTAGTGTTGTATCTGAAAACCAAAGTAGCTCTCTTATGGTTTCAAATAAAATATTTATATTTAATTTAAAATAAATATTATAACTAAAACCATATTTTATTCATATTTTATTCATAATGATTTTCAAAATAACATTGCATAAATAACCAATGATTTTGTAACAAATCTAGGGGAGAAAAAGAATAAAATCTGGGGGTGTAAACTGGGTAAAAAAAAAAAACCAACAAACAAACAAAAAAGGAACTGGGCTTTCAGGCCCAGTAGGCTAAAAAACAAAACAGAATGTGTGTGTATCAGCAGAAAAGGGGGTGGGAATAGCGAGTCTGTAGGGGGGCTGGGGGGCGCGCGTGAGTAATTTTGGGGGGGGGGGGCGTGAGTAATTCTGGACTTATGCATGGTGCATAAACATCCCCCTTATGCACCATAACCTTGGCCCTTATAATATATGATAAAAAAATTATCTTAAATTTGAAGTTCTGGTTGATTACCATAAAAATCATCTTTATTGTACCAACTTTTTTAAAAAGTGCGGCTTTTATGGTAGTTATCTTTTAAATTCAGATTACCATAAAATTTGTTTACAATTTGTCTCTATGAATTATCTCAGTTAATAGAGATATCACATTATTTAAATGGTTGAAATTCAAACTCCGAACATTATCTAGTTACTATCTTATTTGAAAAAAAAAAATTAATTTATAATTCATATTTCTCTTCACAATAAAAATCATCTTGATGATATTGAATTTTAACAAAAAAATGTAGTGTAAACTTTGCTTTTATCGTAACCATTTTCTTTACAAACCTAGTGTTGTAAAAGTTATCTTTACGATAAGTGTGAAAGTCTAAGAAAAAAACAAAGTTAAACTTCACGGAAGTATTTATAAAATAAAACAATTTAAGGTTACAGTCTATTTCTAAAAATTATAAGGGGTATGTAAGTTGGTTATAATAAGTTGATTTGTTTTTCTAGCTCTCTTCATGTAATGCATTTGGTGATCATTCAAATTTGTTTGGTTAAGGATTTGAATATTTTCATTTACCACATTCATCAGAAAATTAAACTCTTGGACAAATGTACTTACTAAATTATATGCTATTCATTCAGAGTCTTTTGCAATGATGCATGAATTCAGAATTTTTTACTGGTGGGGGCGAACGAATAGTATATATTTTGATTAAAAAATATGTTATCATTTTTTATAAAATACACAACTACAATGACCAAAAAAACTTAAAATATATAAAAGTTTCTGTAAATTACAATTGTTCTCTATAAGATCTCATATTTCAAAAATGTTAGATGATATTTTTCCTATCAACATTTAAAAAATTTCACTCTTTATATATATGTAACTAAATGATCATTGAAGGAAAGTAAAAATAAGAGACAAAAAAACAGTGTTTTTAAAACCGGACCGGTTGGACTGCGAACCGAAGCTTGACCGGTCTGGTTCATTAGTTGGATCGGTGTTGTAATCAGACCGTTCAGAACCGCTAGGTATCGAAAAAAACCGGTGAACCGGCGGTCTGACCGAATCGGCGGTCTGATTGCATGCCCCTATTTTATTTTATTTTGCCAAAAACGCGTAAACGACGTCGTTTTGTTTATAATATATTCTTTTTTTAAAAAAAAACGGCAATTAAAAAAGAAAATAGAAACGATGTTTGTTCTATTTCTTCAATTTCTTTTAGTTTATCAGTTCTGAAATTTATACTTTATTATGATTATTTGTTTTATTTTATTATCTTAGTTAATTATAATTTTGGTTCATTCTATGCTTTGTTTATTTTGTTTCTTCGACTTTTATCAGTTTATATTTGTTACTTTCATATTATGCTCTGTTAATTTCTTTCATATTACTTCAATTTATCAGTTTTTGTTCTGTTTCATGAAATTATAAGTTTATGTTTGTTCTGCCAATTTTTTAAGAGTCAGATTCATCTGGTTCTACCGGTTTAATAATTATATAGTATTGTTATATTGACCGATTTGTTCATCCGGTTTATCCGGTTTGATCCGGTTTAGTCATGCGGTTCGACCAGTGACCCAGAGGTTCGACCAATGAACCAGTGAACCGGAACCTTGTCAGTTCGATGTCCGGTCCGGTTTTTAAAACATTGCAAAAAATGGTTGGGAGAGAAGAAGTTGATGCTTTGATGAATTGAGAAAGAAGAGTAAAATTAAGAGAGAAAGTTTGTAAAAATTAAAAAGTTTGAGTAATAAAAGTTAAAAATAAAAAGATAAATTTATGGCGAGTGTGGATTATAGACTTAGTCATGGGGCTTAAAAAAATAATAACACTAGAATTAAAGGAAAAATATATATTTTGGTGGGGGCTTGAGCCCCCATTTACTATAGCGTGCATCCGCCACTGGTTGTAGGAGATTTTTTTTTTTTATTAAGACATGTTTTTTGTTTTTCTTTTTTATTTTCGTTTCATGTAACCGAAAAATTAAATTATAAGATGTATAATTCAAATTGTAGGGCACACTTAATAATTTTCCCAAACTTAAAGATGGTTTCTCTTTCCACCCTCCAAATTTCTCTTTTCATATAGAAAAACTTTGGAAAATGTTATCTGAAGACTTTTTCAATGTAATTTCTCTTTCCCCCTGTTTACCCCGATTTTTAGCAAACAACCGCTAGTCTAATTATTACAAGAAGGATCAACTAGTGAATCCTGGGACATATTACAAGACTTTTTCATATTTTCTGGGTTAAATCGGATAATTTGATGAAAACAGTAAAATCACTCGACGCAGTCGAATGGGTTTGCTTAAAGTAAAATGCTTCAAAGTTAAATTTGCAGAAAACTTGTAAATGAATTTGCAGATAAAGTTTAAAGAAGAACTTTGAAAAGTAAAAGCATGCAACAAAGTAAATTGCAGAAAAGGGTTTAAACTTGCAATGAAATAAATTGCAGAAAGGTTTTAAACATGCAATGAAATAAATTGCAGAAAGGTTAAAGTGCATAAACTTTAAATGGAAAGCAAGTAAAATACTTGGAGAATGTAAATTGCATTCATAAATGTAAATTGTTTACAAAGAAAGATTTGCACTCATTTCGCTCGTTGACATGGGTACTCTGAGTTTTGTCAGGAATTTGCATGAGAATTGTGAACCCGTTTCTCATATGAAAAACTAATATTTATAGGCAAACTAGAATAACCGTCAAAACCTACTTAACGTCTAACTAAACTCCACGTGTCTTCGACAATTTGAATTTCTTGGACACCTGGCAAGGCTTTCGAACGTTATCCACTTTGAATAATTTGCTAAGTCCAGAGTATGCTTTCTCCGTACTGCATAATACGTTATACAAGCATACACACATATACATACATATATATAATTCGACACATATATAGCAATGTCGAAGCAATCAATCACGTACTTATTAAAATAGGTTCCTGTCGAATTCGACAGCTTCTTCAGACTCGACAGTGAACTTACAAACTACAAGGCTTTCGACGTCGAATGCCTTAATTTTCTCTTGATTTATTAAACAACCAATTTCCAAGAGAATATTAAAATACAATAATGTACATTAAATGAGAATTCATCTTCTCACTCCAATTCATTAATGCCTGTCGAAAATACAGGCTAACAAATTGCCCCCTCAAAAATGCCAATTTCGACTGCATGTCGAAGACAGAAAGGAAGAAATGGCAATTTTGAAGATTCTTTTCTTTTCAACTTCTCAATGCCAAGATAACCAGTGAAAAGGCTAAACGTGAGGAGGCCAAAGCTAATATTTCCAAGGCAACCAAAGCTATGATTGACAAAGAGGCGAATGCTGGCATCAAGTACTTCAGCCATTCTGCAGCTGTCGAAGAAGAGATCAAAATCTTGGTGGATTCCAACATGATTCTCGACGCAAAAGTTGCTTCATTCAAAAGCCTGTATGAAGACTTGAAGAGAAAATTTTAACTTTGTAATAGTTTTAGTTTTTATTGTTCTTAGTTTTTTGCTTCAACTATTTGAACAATTTGTTTATGGTTTTTTGGTTTTGTAATCTTGACAATGCCCATTTTGTGGCGAACTCATTTTATGATCACCATTTTTCATTATGTCTTAAGCTTTATTCTTCGTTAATTTTTATTTCTTGCAACGCTGGTTTATACTTTTTCAAGTATTTACCATTTATAATTAACGAACGTTGTTCTTCTGTTACTTCTTCAATTTCATAAGCACCATTTGAAAAAACTTGAACAACTTTAAAAGGGCCTTCCCAATTTGGAGACCATTTGCCTAAGACTCTGTCTTTTTTATCCATTGGCAAAATAACTTTTCAAACCAAATTTCCAACATTAAAGGTTTTAGACTTAACCTTTTTATTGTAAGCTTTAGCAACTCTTTCTTTCTGTCGAGTTAGCATCTCCAAAGCTTTTAATCTCTCCTCATCTAAATCAACTAATTCGTCTAACATCATATCCCAATAATGATCCCTTGGGATTTCTGCCTGCCTTTGAATTCTAACTGACTGCAGATGTATTTCGACAGGCAAGACTACATCATGCCCATAAGTTAGTCGAAAGGGTGTGGTGTTAGTTGATTCTTTTGGAGAATTCCTACATGCCCATAATACTTGATCTAAGGTCTTGTTCCAATTTCTAGGCTTTTGGGCAATATGCTTTTTAATCAAACCAATGATGATTTTATTAGCAGCTTCTACTTGACCATTTGCTTGGGCATAATATGGTGTAGAGGTCAAAAGTTTAAAACCAGTTTGTTGGGCAAATTCAACCGTCTTTCGTCCAGTGAATACTGAACCTTGATCTGTAGTAATAGACTCAGGTATACCAAATCTATAAATGATGTGACTTTGTATAAAACTAATCACTGCTTCTTGGTCAACATTTGGTAATGGAATTGCTTCTATCCATTTGGTAAAATAATCTATACCAACTAAAATATAACGTTGGTTTTTTGACGAGCTTGGTTTAATTTCACCAATTAAATCTAAAGCCCACCCTCTAAAAGGCCAAGGTTTTACTATTGAATGGAGTTCACTTGCAGGTACATGTTGTATACCTGAATGTCTTTGACACTCTTGACAACCTTTGGCAAACTCTATACAGTCCTTTAGAATTGTTGGCCAATACACCCCTTGTCGAAATAACAACCATTTCATTTTGTGGCCTGCCTGATGAGATCCACATGCACCACTGTGCACATCGGATATAGCCAAATAAGCTTCAGTTTCACTTAAACATTTTAGCAAAACTCCCTCAGGTGTTTTCTTCATTAGTTCATTACCAATGATGACATAACTAAAGGCTCTATATTTGATTTTTCTATTGGTTGTTCCATTTGGATCTTTCAAATATTCGACAAGTTGTTTTCTCCAATCATTGTCAGATAGATTGTCAATGGCAAAAATTTCAAAAATTTTTGAATTTTCGTCATAATCATAGATGGTGTCTTGACCACTGTCTTGTGGTAAGTCTGCCCCCACAAGTTTTGGCATTGACAATTCTAATGAAGGAGGTTGATCAACAATGAATTTATCTTTAATTTCAATCAACTCTTCTAGTTTTTCACTAGAGATTTTATAATCAGAAGCTATTTGAGCCAAATCATTGGCTTCTTGATTTTCTATACGAGGTACATGTTCAAAGATAACTTGGTCGAAACGTTTTAGCAAAGCAATTGCTATGACAAAATACTTCATCAAGTGTTCTTTTATGCATTTGTATTCTTTTGTCAATTGTTTCAATACCAATTCTGAATCACCTCTGATCAAAATATTTTTTGCCCCCAAGTCTAATAAAATTCCCAGGCCTGTTATCAAAGCCTCATATTCTGCTTCATTATTTGAGCAGAAACCATTGATTTTATATTTGAACTTGGTGGGAATTTTGGAGGGAGAAATGATTAAAATCTCAATTCCAACTCCATGTTTATGTTTAGAACCATCAAAATATAATTTCCAAGGTTCTGAATCTACATAGTTTTGTGGAGTTTCTAGTGCAGAATGATCCACTATGAAATCAGCCACAATTTGGCCTTTGACTGCCTTTAAAGGTTTATAAGTTAGTGAATATTCTGTCAAGGCTAAGGCCCATTTTCCAATTCGACTATGCAGGATTGGTTTAGATAGCATGTGCTTAATGATATCACAATGAGAATAAACAAAAACATCAACAGGCTTTATATAATGCTTGAGTTTCATACAAGAAAAATACAAACATAAGCATAATTTTTCAATACTACTATATCTAGTTTCAGCATCATTCAAAACCCTACTTAAGTAATAAATGGCTTTTTCTTCGCCATTTTCATCTTCCTGAGCAAGCATACTACCCAGTGTCGAATCTGACGCTGATATATACAACTTCATGAATTTGTTCCTTATTGGAGGCATTAACATTGGTGGCTTCGACAGATAACTTTTGATTTCGTCAAAAGCTTGTTGTTGATCTTGCCCCCAAGTGAAAACACTTTCTTTCTTGAGTCGAAGTAATGGCGAAAACGGTTGAGCTTTACCACTTAAATTTGAGATGAATCTTCTCAAGAAATTGATTTTCCCAAGTAAGGACTGAAGTTGCTTTTTTGTAGTTGGAGATTTTGTCTCCATAATAGCCTTTGTTTTGTTTTGATTTATTTCAATGCCCTTTTTGTGCACAACAAACCCAAGGAAATCTCCTGCATTAACACAAAAAGCACACTTTAATGGATTCATTTTCAATCCATATTTCCTCATCTTTTCAAAAGATTTTCTCAAATGATCTAAATGATCATCATTTGACGAGGATTTGACAACTATGTCATCAATATACACTTGCATGAAAGTGTCTATGTATTCATGAAAAATTAAATTCATTGCTCTTTGATAAGTGGCCCCAGCATTTTTCAAACCAAAGGGCATTACTACCCATTCATATGTGCCTAATGCTCCTGGGCACCTAAAGGCAGTTTTGGGTACATCATTCTCAGCAATGAAAATTTGGTTATAACCAGAATAACCATCTAACATACTTAAGTATTCAAACCCAGCTGCAGAGTCTATTAACATTTCTGCCACAGGCATAGGATATTCGTCTTTTGGTGTAGCATTATTTAAATCTCTAAAGTCTATGCATACTCTAAGAGAACCATTTTCCTTAATCACAGGCACTATATTTGCTAACCATTCGACATACCTTGCAGTTCTGATAAATTTGCTCCTCAGCAGCCTTTCAATTTCTTCTTTGATCTTCGACATGATTTCTGGTGCGAATCTCCTAGGCAATTGCTTCACTGGTTTTTTATCTGGTCGAACTGGTAATTCATGTTCTACCAACTTTCTGCTCAAACCTGGCATTTCGTTGTAATCCCAAGCAAAACAATCTTTAAATTCCATCAGGAGTTGCACCACTTTTGCCTTCAGATCAGGAGGAATGTTTGCACTTACGTATGTTGGTCTTTTCGTCAGACCATCTCCAAGGTCAATTTCTTGCAAAGGATCCTGAGCTTGCATCTTGTGACTTTGACTGATTGGATCTTTTTCAAATCCTAGGGGTTCGTCATCATAGATGCAATCCAGCTTTTGCATTTCTGGCTTTTGTTTGCCAAATTTTATATCATTGGCTGCAACAGCCATATTTTCTGACAATGAATTGGCTTCCAAAGCCATTTTGATTCTGTTTTCAGCCATATAGGCCGAAATCTTTGCCCAAGTTTGGGACTCAGACATAGTAATCTTCATTGATATCCCACCCAGTTGGGTAGTTCTGGCCTTCATATTCGCCATATTCAATGTCTCCATCTTCTCTTTCCCACAAAAAACCATGTGTGGGGTCCAACTTGATTGAGTGTTGAACATTTCTCACTGAAGGATATGCAAAATCCCTTTCAGTGCATGGCGAAATAGTTGCCAATTTTTTGTCGAACGAGTGCTTTGTGAGATGATGAACTTCAGTTTTGAAGTAGCTTTGATCTGCTTCTACATTTTCAACAATGCCATCATCTCGCCAGATAATCAGGCGTTGGTGCAAGGTAGATGGGACTGCCCCCACGCCATGAATCCACTCTCGTCCTAGGAGCAGATTGTAATTTGCCTTAGAGGCCACAACCAAAAATAAGGTTGGCCTTATAGTACTTCCAACAACCACATCCAACTGGATTGCTCCTAATGACAAACCAGTTTCACCCTCATAATTCGACAGAACTATGTTGTGAGGATGAAGATCCACCAAAGACTTGCCAATCTTTTTCAGCAGAAATTCTGGCATTAGGTTAACAGCAACACCACCATCAATCAGTACTTTGTTGATGCCTACGTTGTTCACCTTGGCCTGTATGAAGAGGGGCTTCAAGTGATTTTTCATGCCTTCATCTGGCCTTTCAAATGTAGCCATTTGGTCTTCCAAAGCACCATTATTCATGACGTAGTAACAGACTTGCCTGTGAAGGGCCATTTGCATTCCAGATTCTTCTTCTTCATCTGTTATTTCAGAACAGACGTCGAACTCCCTTGGCAGAATTGACACAACATTCACTATTATGTCGAAATCAGGTTCAGAATCTAGAAAATCATCAGCTTCCATGTGTTCGTCTTCGACATCATCACCAACTGAAGACTCTATTTTTGGTTCAACTAACCTTTCGCTCATTGGCTTCTTAGCCAATTCCATAGGCTTTTTTCCCTTACCATCAGCAGTAATCTGGGAACTTTGAGCAGCCAACTTTTTCTGGCGTTGATATCTACGCCATTGAGATCTTGTCATGGGGTTCTTCCCTTTGTAATTATTCCTGTAATCATATTTTCTTGATTCAGAATCCTTCTTGGGATTGGAGTTACTGGAACTTCCTTTCTCGAAATTCCTTTGGCCAGAAGCCATGTTTCTCCCATGAACCCATTGGTTGACAGGTGTCCTGTTTGAGGGGACAAAAGATTTTTGTGGTCCCAACCTTTGATGCACAGGTGCCTGTTGGCTATTCAGAATGTTGGAATATGTTGGCCTTTTATTTGACCAATTGTTTCTGCCCTGACTATGAGGCAAAAATTTGGTGAGGCCTGCAGCAGCCTTTTTGTCGAACATGGCACTACAGTGAGGACATAATGTAGCTTCGCCATCATTCTCTTTGCAGCGTTGAAGGAAATCTAGCAATTTCTCTCCAGCCTGTGGATACACTCCTTCCACTTGTTTTCGTATTCTTCTTCAGGAATAGAAACCAATTGCCCCCCTTCAGTGAGGTTCAATGCTTCCAACATCAGGCATTCAAATGGCTCTGTGTAAGCAGCATCAGCAATCTGCAATGGATCTTCATCCACCTGCTGTTTGGATTTTGGCTTTTCGCCAAATTTGAGTCTTCCTTCCTGCAGGGCTTTCTGGACCAGATCCCTGAAAAGAACACATTGTGAGGTTTTATGACCCAAGAAATTATGATATTTGCAAAAACCTCTTTTCTTACGTTGTTCCAAAGGTGGAACTTTTAAACCTTTTGGCACAATTATTTGGCCATCAGTAACCAATAAGTCAAAAATTTCATCACATTTAGTAATGTCGAACGTATATGTCTTAGAAACAAATCTATCATTTTTTGGTTCGACAGGATTATTTCCATTCGATGGTTTTAACATTTTACAAGTATAGGGAGGTCCTGGTTTTAATTCAGCAATATTAACCTCATTATTTTCTATGTAATCCTGACCATCGTCGAACTCATTTTCACTTTCATAAGTTTCTATATACGCCACTTTTTCTTTTTTATGGAATTTAGAATTTCTGACTTTTTCAGCCCTGAGGCGTTCGACCTGTCGAACACGATCTGCTAACTGGGCCATATCTCTTAAATGCTGAGTATCTAACTTTTTCCTAATGGAATAGTCAAGGCCACCAGCAGCCATCTCAACCAATTCATGTTCAGGCACTTGAGTAAAGCACCTTGCCTTAAGGAGGCGAAACCTATTCAAATAATCATCAATGGCCTCTGAAGTTTTACGTTTCATACTGGCTAATTCTTTGAGGCTAATCCTAGATTGTCCCATATAAAATTGTTCATGAAATAGCCTTTCTAACTGAGTCCAATTATGAATTGAATGAGGGGGAAGTGTGGTGAACCACGTGAAAGCATTTTTTGTGAGGGAATTGGGGAAAAATTTCATTCTTAAATCCTCATTATTTGCTAAATTCACTGCTTCTGCCATATATCTGGCAATGTGTTCGACAGTAGACTCATTCGTATCACCAGCAAATTTTGTAAATTTGGGGATTTTCCACCCCCTTGGCAGTTCTGCCTGCAAAACATATTCAGACAATGCTGACACGAAATTTGGCCTATGCAATCCTATATTCAAACCATTTTGGGCCAAGATATTTTCTACTAAGTTGGCCAAGTTGTTCTGCCTTGCTATGTTATCTTGTCGAACGTTCCTAAGAACATTATCAGCATTTTGGTTTCTATTAACTAATACCACTTCTTGTTCTGGCTGTTCTCCTTCAATACGCAGTGGTTGGGCTTGAACTTCTGGTTGAATTTCTGGGTTTACACGAGGAACCCTTTGGTTATTTGGAGCATCAGGGGCTCCAAAAAAGTCTGTCATTCTCCCCATTTGATTGGCTAATAACAGGTAACTATCATTGGTTGTCTGTAACATAGGATTAAAGATTGTGCCAATCTGTTGGGTCAACGCATTCACCATATCATGGTTACTCTCATCCATTTGTTGCCTTAATACTGCCATAGAATTGTTTGTCAAGTTAAGAGAATTTCCTCTATTTCCCATCGCAGAAGACGAGGGAGAACTTTCTATTGAAGGCCAATTATACAGGTTTGCCATCGTTGTTGTTGGCATTCCAAATTGTGGGTTTCTAGGCAACCAGGGTGGTCTTGACGGTGTTCCTCCAATTTGACTACCGTCTGTGTATCCATGTGTGTGTGATACGTTTGTTGGTATGGATGACATGTTCGGTTGTGTCATTGCTGCACCGTTAGGATTTAGAGGAGGGACTCCTCCTATCATACTTGAAGTAACGGCAGGCATTGTTGATCCACTGGCGTTTGCGCCAACGGTACTAGAATTCGTCGCAGGGTTCGAATTTCCGCCGTTATTATTATTATTATTTGGGATACTTTCAGAATTTGTAGAATTCAATGCAGGACCTGTTGGCCCACCAGTAGAATTGGCGTTAGACGCTGGCTGACTAGGTTGCCCTGCCACATTCTGGGGAGTTGGAACCAGATTCGTTTCTGTTCCATTATTATTGTTATTATTCGCAGAATTGCTTGGTTGTCTCACCATTCTAGTACGAGTACGAGTTGGTATTTTTGAGAAATCTAGGAGAGATTTACCACTCCTCAAATGCATATAAAATTACACACACAATCAAATTTCAACACCAAAACAATTTTGCAAAAAGTTTCAAAAATAAACAAAATAAATCACACAAACCAATAGTCCCACTGGGCGTGCCAATTTGTTTACCCCGATTTTTAGCAAACAACCGCTAGTCTAATTATTACAAGAAGGATCAACTAGTGAATCCTGGGACATATTGGTTTGTGCAGAATGGACGAAAACATTTTCATATTTTCTGGGTTAAATCGGATAATTTGATGAAAACAGTAAAATCACTCGACGCAGTCGAATGGGTTTGCTTAAAGTAAAATGCTTCAAAGTTAAATTTGCAGAAAACTTGTAAATGAATTTGCAGATAAAGTTTAAAGAAGAACTTTGAAAAGTAAAAGCATGCAACAAAGTAAATTGCAGAAAAGGGTTTAAACTTGCAATGAAATAAATTGCATAAAGGTTTTAAACATGCAATGAAATAAATTGCAGAAAGGTTAAAGTGCATAAACTTTAAATGGAAAGCAAGTAAAATACTTGGAGAATGTAAATTGCATTCATAAATGTAAATTGTTTACAAAGAAAGGTTGGTTACACAGATTCGTACATGTTCCATTTTGCACTCATTTCGCTCGTTGACATGGGTACTCTGAGTTTTGTCAGGAATTTGCATGAGAATTGTGAACCCGTTTCTCATATGAAAAACTAATATTTATAGGCAAACTAGAATAACCGTCAAAACCTACTTAACGTCTAACTAAACTCCACGTGTCTTCGACAATTTGAATTTCTTGGACACCTGACAAGGCTTTCGAACGTTATCCACTTTGAATAATTTGCTAAGTCCAGAGTATGCTTTCTCCGTACTGCATAATACGTTATACAAGCAAACATACATATACATACATATATATAATTCGACACATATATAGCAATGTCGAAGCAATCAATCATGTACTTATTAAAATAGGTTCCTGTCGAATTCGACAGCTTCTTCAGACTCGACAGTGAACTTACAAACTACAAGGCTTTCGACGTCGAATGCCTTAATTTTCTCTTGATTTATTAAACAACTAATTTCCAAGAGAATATTAAAATACAATAATGTACATTAAATGAGAATTCATCTTCTCACTCCAATTCATTAATGTCTGTCGAAAATACAGGCTAACACCCCCTCCAAATTTTTCTTTATTTTTGGGGGGTGAGGAACTTTTTTTTTCCTTAAAAAATCTTGGGAAAACATTTTTTGAAATTTTCTGAGTGAGAAAAGAAATTTCAGGGGTGGGAAGAGAAATTTTCCCAAACTTAATAGATTAAATTGGGCCATAGCCCATAGGTATAATCCAAGTCCAACCCAAATCCAATTCCAAACAGGGCAAAACTGCAAATAATAATTATTCAAGGTCCACAAAACGCAATTAACAAAAATAGCATAGAACGAAGAAGAAGACTTTAACAATAACAAAGACTCAGAAACAGAGTCAGTGTTGTTGCAGTACTCAAAAATGGCGAAACTCATCTTTGTGTTTCTCACTCTCATTCCAATTCTATGCACTTCCTTCACTCCCGAGAAACCCTCAGATCGACGCATCCTTGTTTTACTTGATGACTTCGCTGTCAAATCTTCACACTCTCTCTTCTTCAAATCTCTCCAATCTCGTGGTTTCGATCTCGATTTTAAGCTCGCTGATGACCCCAAAATTGCGCTTCAGAGATACGGACAGTATCTCTATGATGCGCTAGTTTTGTTTTCCCCAACAATTGAGCGTGAGTTTTGCATTTTGAGCATTTTATTGTTAGATCTTGATTTTTGTTGCTGTGGTGGAAATGGGTTTTGTTGAAATGTTAGGGTTAGGTTATGTTTGGTTTAAATTTTCGATTTTTAATTTTGTGTTGTGATGTGTAGGTTTTGGAGGATCAATTGATGCTGCTGCTATTTTAGATTTTGTTGATTCTGGTCATGATTTGATAGTTGCTGCTGATAACAATGCATCTGATTTAATCAGGGAAATTGCTACTGAGTGTGGAGTGGACTTTGATGAGGTGATTATAGTTCAGTTATATTACATGTAGATTAACATTTTAATTCAATTGTGCGTGTTTATGTTTTGGTGGTGCAATGTGATTGGCTGCTATTATTTGCATGTTATATGGAAGTTAATTATTTACTTATGAATTTTTGTTTATGTTATTTTTTGTAGGATACTTCTGCTGTTGTTGTAGATCATTCTGGATATGCGGTCTCTGCTACCGAAGGGGATCATACATTGATTGCTAGTGATGAATTTATCAACTCTGATGTGATCTTAGGAAGCAAAAAAATTGAGGCAAGTGCATTGTTAATTTGCTAGTTTTGGAAAGAATTGTTGATTTATTAGTTAGCTGCATTATGCTTAATAAACTGATGTTGTTTTTGCTAATTATCTTTTCGATTCTTTGTTAGCGGCGCAGCTTGTTGCCCGTTTACCTTTCATTAAAGTGTAATTATCTTACATTGAACATTATATATTATAAATAAAATTCTTTGTTCTTTGTTTTAAAGTAGCTGACCCCACCTAGGTCTATTTGGATTGACTTATTTGAGCTTATATGTTGGTGTTTGACATAAGTTTTGCGATAGTGTTTGAGAGAACTTATAAAAACAACTTATGACAATTTTCACAAGTTCTCCGAGATAGCTTATGAAAACAGCTTATAGCATATACAAAAACAAAAGATTTTTCTTTAGCTATAGTGATCTTACCTGATCAGAAGGGTGGTGACCGGCAGCAGTTTTCAGCAAGCCCCTTGTTGAAGTGGAAGGGGGGTGTGTACCTGTATACACTCCGACGCTCAAGTCAGTGAATGTGTTATAGCTTTGGTTTTCAGAATTTGATAAAAATGTACCTGACTCCTTCAGAATGAGGAGTATATATAGCCCCCAGCGCTGGGCTAAGGCCCTTAATGGGCAGTTAATGCCCATTAAGTGGCTGCCGGAACTTGGCCGTTGGGCCATGATGAGCAGTTAATGCTCATCATTCCGGTGGTCGGCCGTTACAGAATTCAGGATTCTGTAACGTTGGCCGGCGGGGAGGGTGCCCTTCTGGAGGGCACAACCTTTGGTCTTGAGGAGACATGGACTTAAGAAGTCCAGTCCAGAACATATAGGAATAGCTTATGTAAGCCTATGCATAAGCGATTGTGCTATAAGTTGCATGTTAGTTGTTTATCCAAACAGAGCCTTAGTGGGATAAGGCTTGGTTGTTTCTGTTGTTTTAAAGTTGTCGGAACTCGGAAGCAGCATGTATATCACTGGCAAATGTTTCTTGCACACCACAATATTTTTAATGATTTTCTCATTACATGCCACAGGCTCCAGTACTTTTCCAGGGAATTGGACATTCATTAAATCCTTCCAATAGCCTGGTAATAATATTTTTTAATCTTAGTCCACATATCATAAGCATTATTGCATTGGTAAGTTTACATTAATTTGGTTACACTTTTTTTTTCTTTCTGTATTTCAATTCAGGTTTTGAAAGTTCTATCAGCATCTCCTACAGCTTTTTCTGCCAACCCAAAATCTAAGTTGACAAGTCCTCCATCACTCCTTGGATCTTCGATATCATTAGTTTCAGTTATACAGGTCTGTCAATATCTCATCCTCCTATTGTTTATGTGTGTCATTGTAATGTTTGCTATCTTCTTTTGTACTGTTTCGGCTGTCATGTCCTTGTCCTATTGCTTTTGGAATTTGCACGAAAGGTTTGATTCTTAATGTTTCTTTTGTTTCCTTTGAAGTTATCCATTTCCCTCATGGAATAGTATACATGCAAACATATACTTTGTATTTGTGTCTGGTGTTTAAGTATATTAGAATATTTTCACCTTTATCCTTTTTTGCTGTTTCCATTTATAAGACAAAAAATTTACTGTTCATTGCATGCTATTATGATTTTTGAAGAGTTTGATTCTGAAACTAAGTTGTGATTCCTCGTTTATTTTTTTCCATTTTAATTGTCAGGCAAGAAATAATGCTCGGATATTGATCTCTGGCTCATTGAGCGTTTTCAGCAACCGGTATGAAAGACTCACTTGATCTTGTTAGTTCAGGTTTGATGATGCTAAACATGTAAGCTTTGAAGCTCATTTTACTCATGGACTTCGATTTTATTTTATTTTGCAGATTTTTCAATTCAGGTGTGCAGAAGGCCGGAAGTCCAACCAAGTGAGTAAAGTGATACCCTTTTTCTTTGCCCTGTTTTCTGTCAAAAATTTGTTCACTGCTGGAGCCTGGAGTTTCAACCTTCTCTCTGAACCCTGCTATAGTACATTGTTTATAGCTTTTGTGAGAATACTTTCACTACATGCAACCTACACTGGCTGATATGTCTCTGACCCTTTGGAATGAATTTGTCTGAAACATACATATGTAATTAAAAGTTAAGTATATTCCAAAAAATCAAGTTAAGTAATTTCTGTTTTATTTTTTTGTCATAACAGACACGACAAGTCAGGTAATGAGCAGTTCTTTACTGAACTTAGCAAATGGGTTTTGCATGAAAGAGGTCACCTCAAGGTAAGATAAAAATACATCAAGTCAATTATGTTCTCATTGTTCATTTATTTAATTTTTGTCATCGACATTTAAAATCATTACTGTTAATTAACATGCTTTTGCTTCATTTTTTATTTAAGGCGGTGAATGTGCAACACCACAAAGTCGGGGAAACTAATGAACCATCTATCTATAGGATCAACGATGATTTGGTAATTTGAATATTATTTCATGGCCATTGTGTTCATGGTTTCTTTAAATGAAAAATTACTTTGGCTGATGCTCACTTCTCAATTTTTTTTAAAGGAATACTCTGTTGAAATTTATGAGTGGTCTGGGACATCATGGGAACCTTATGTCGCTGATGATGTTCAAGTTCAATTTTACATGATGAGTCCCTATGTCTTGAAGACTTTATCAAATGACAAAAAGGTTCTTTTCAATTTCTCTTGAACATCGTCTTAACTTTTCTCTAATAAACTCTTGATTGAAACTTGTGCGATTGCATGTTCTATTTCAGGGTCGTTTTTTCACATCGTTTAAGGTTCCAGATGTCTATGGGGTTTTCCAGTTTAAAGTTGAGTATGACAGACTTGGATATACAAGCTTATCTTTATCAAAGCAGGTAACTGTTGATTCTCTAATATTTCAATATTTTTAAGAGCCATTCTACCCAATCACTGTTTTTCCTTACAAACGTTTAATCATTTTCCGCGTCATTCGATTTTCCTTTGTATTTGAGCTGGGTCGCGTAAAAACTTCTCTGCAGGGATCTATATTCTACATATGATATAATTTATAATAACAGCTTTACACAAACTACAAATACCCTACACCTTTACGGGTTTATTATTTCCTCTTTCCAATGATTATCTTTGTAGACGTTGACCTTTATGGTACATAACTATGCATTATTTATTAGCTTTGCCTGCACATATAGTCAAACTCGAGTATTTTTCAAATTCATGATGAGTATTGTTTAATTTTGCTTGTAGATTCCTGTTCGTCCTTTCAGACACAACGAATATGAGAGATTTATCCCAGCCGCTTATCCCTATTATGGAGCAGCATTTTCGATGGTAAGAATATCTCACATTGCGAAGGGATGATCAATAAAATATGATATTGAATTTCATCTTTGATATTATGGATAACCTTGTTTGTGTATCCCAAAAGGCGATGCCAAACACCATGTGTGATTGTGCGGTGCGTGCATTTGTCCAGTTTTTTTTCCAGATATTTTTAAGCCATATTATGGTTTTTCTTTGATTCTACCATATTTTGGAAAGTTAAGTCCCCCAGGCAGCTAAAATTCACTAGTCTTAGTGCATACGATATTGAATTTCATCTTTGATATTATGGATAACCTTGTTTGTGCATCCCAAAAGGCGATGCCAAACACCATGTGTGATTGTGCGGTGCGCACATTTGTCCAGTTTTTTTTTCTAGATATTTTTAAGCCATAGTATTATGGTTTTGATTTGATTCTACCATATTTTGGAAAGTTAAGTCCCCTAGGCAGCTAAAATTCACTACTCTTAGTGCTGTCAGTGTTACTGCAAACCCCCGAACCTTCTTTACTTGTCCTTTGTTGTACAATTTAGTTAAAGCTTGTCAAAAGTTCGTTTTTGTTTCTTTATTAAAGCTTCTCATTACTCTAGTTGCTGTAAAATAAGTAATTATAACTTTCCATTAATAACTGATCTACTGTTAAGTACTTTTGAGATATTGAAGTCTCTTCTTCCTTACACGGAAGTTGCTGTTATTAAAATATATTACATGCATAGGTTGCTTTTGTTCTTTATAATTTTTGAGTTGGGAAGATGTAATTAAATCTATGTATGTTCTGTTCTTTAGCTGAATCTTAAATTCTCCATTGCCTTTATTAAATAATAACCTTTTGATTGTTATGCAGATGGCAGGTTTCTTTGTCTTCAGTGCTGTTCATCTTTACAACAAGTAGATGTAAACCATTGCACGAAGTTAATGTAGTCTGTAACATTGGAGTTGTACTTATTTTGAGATCTAAAATTTTGATTAGGCGACGATACATAAAATGTGTGTTTCTAACTTAATATAGTTTATACTTGTTTTTATTTGTCATTTGGCTTTTCAGTTTAACATCATAGTATTTTGGTTTATGGTAAGCCGCATAATAAAACCAAAATACTCTCGAACACAAGCCTTAAAATAAACTGGAAGTTTGCAAACCTGAGTTTGTTAAAGCAAAGAGTTTTGATGTTTTAATTCACATTCCTCGAAAAATAGGGAGAGAAGAGTTGTACGAATGGGGGAAAAGGATTGTCTGCCATTGATGCGAGAAATGCAACTTATGTGATCTGCCAGATGACATACGGTATCATTCTTGAACACAGAGAAGCAACCCTTGTGCCGCTAAGGTCCGCCTGTTTGGTTTTAATCGATCTGTTTCCCATCGTTGAGTGTTGAAATTTGCTGCCTGCTGTTAACTTACAATGTTTTCCCTTCATATCTGAGTACTAAAACAACTTAATTTAACCTTCCTTTACATACATATTAATATTATTTTTTTGAAAAATCAATCATATTATATTGATATTGATTGAAACATTTTCATTCACATAAGAATGTATATTCTAAACTTTCTCTCTCCACACCATCTAAAAAAAGTCACAATGTCATATTCATCACAGCATAGTCATTGGCACACCTCCACCACTTGTTGCTGCCACCGTTTTAACAATCGGAAACACAATATTTAGAACCAAATAGACAATTGCAAGAACATACTTATTAAATTCTTAAATATATTTTTCAATATGAACACTACAAGTCAAGAACATCACCATCGCTAACCAAGGTCACACTACTTTCTGGAGAAAAAAAAAAAACCTTTTAAACATTGAAAAGGGTGAATATGATAGTTCAATCTTTGACATTGAGAGTAGACATTAAAGATTTAATCTTACTATTTTATGTTATAATTAAGGATTAAAGCTTTAATAATGTAAGAAAGATAAACAGAATTGGTGTATAGAAAATTTTAATTTTGCAAATAATCTTAAGTTATGATTTAGGAATAATCTCACAATGAGAGAAAATGAAAAAATTCAATAAAGAAATTTGGAAGCGACCCAGATCTAATGTCATTCATAAGCTCTCATATCCTTGTTCTTTTGTAGGTAGTTTGCAGATCTGTCAGCTGTTTATTGTTGTTTGCAAAGCATCCATTTACAAGCAAATTCAAAATCTACATTTTATGAAAAATCAAAATCTGCAATTTTAATTAAAGAAAAATACATCTTCAATCACAAATCCACTTAAAGTTTGCTTAAAAATCATTGGAATTTTGAAGGGAATTTAGTTGTGAGGTAGCCATTCAAAAAAAAAAAAAAAAGTTGTGAGGAAGAAGAAGGAAGGAGAGACACAAGAAAATTGGAATTCTGGAAATAGAAACACGATGAGATGAAAGAGATGATTGGAAGAGAGAGAAAAAAAAAAAAAAAAGGTACAGGCACTCCATCATAAAATTATTCATCCAACGGTTCATATTACTCTCCCATGGTGGGAGACCTACAAGCCTTGTGCATGCTAGAAGGCGCCACTAGATGGTTGGTGTAAACCATGTATGGTAGTTTGTGTTCTGGTTAAGCACGTGAGTTACCGTATTTTAGAGAATAATATTCGAAGAATTGGGTGAGACAAAGAAAGATCCAAACCAAGGATATGCTAGATGACTTTTATCTAGTGCAGCTTATTTGCAAAGAATGTTAAAAGTTCTTAATGGTGGCCTACCACTGGAATAAATCCTTCAATGTGTAATTTATATACGAGAGAATAAAGTAAAATTTATCACCATTTAAATTCACTTTATCTAAATTTTTGTATGTTTTTCTCTATTTTGATTGTAAGAAATCAGATTTTATTCTTTCCACTATAAATAACACATGAGAGAATTCATTTTCGTATACCTCAAGTTATGCAATGACCATTTCCTTGGGTATATATGATTTGTCTTGGGTACAAAATATGCTAAAGATTGACATGTTGTCTAGTTGCATTTTGTACTTGCATACGAGTGGCGCATTATGTTTAGTTGCATTTTGTTGATATTAGGAATCTTTTGTATTACATGCATTATATGTTTAATATTTCTTTTGGATAATGTGGCTAGGTATTCAATACACTAAAGTAGAAAGTGAATAGAGTATGTGAACTTCAAATTTAACTAGATATGCACAAATCATAACTTCAATGTAAAAATTTAAATCAAAGGACATTTGATTGTTTTAATTATTTTGGGTCTATGATATACAATGATGGAAATATATTGGGAAATGTTGATCATAAGATGCATGTAGCTAGATAAATTAGTGAAATGCTTCTAACAAGTGTGATGGGGTAGAAATATCTCTATTTTTCAAAAGAGATTGGGAGCTCTGTTTTTTGGAAACTTGATATTGATCGGACGAAAATTCGATCAATTTGAAAGACTAATCTCACTGTCCATTAGATAGGGTTCAATTGAATTGGGAATTCTATGTATAAATACACATCACGTGATACATGTTTCTAAAACTATTAACATAATTATGTCCTTTTAAAAAAATGTCTTTATATGCATTCCAAAATTATAATAATCGGATTAATGCTATTAACACACTCTCTAACACACTTTTTCATTGGCTAAAATTTACATGATTTCCACTAAATTTATATGAAACCCACATAGTTTGGTGGAGGTGATATAAATTTTAACCAATGAAAAAAAGTGTGGTGCTAGCATACACTGTTCTAACTAATATTAGAATTTCTACTTAAGAACTAAAGAGAAAAAAGTGTGGTGCTAGCATACACTGATATAAACTACTCAGTGTGATGTGTGAAGAAAAAAGTATGGCTCAATGTTATATATTTGCAATGTGATAGAATATTGTTTTTTTTTACGGAAATGCAATGTGATAGAATATTAATTAGAAATTACAAAGTTGATACATTTAATATGAAATGAGATGATTAGAGGTTTGATCCTTGATTTTTGTGCATGTATATTGGATTCATTTGATATATATCCGTAAGAGGACTGTTAGGGTCACACTCTCTAACACACCCATTTAAACACACTCTCATTCATTGGTGTGCCACCTCATCTATTATTTTTAGGAAAATGATTAACAACACGACATGTATGTGTCGTCACAGGTGCACGACTGCTTTGCCCACATGCATTAATGATATTCTCTCTCTTAACTCTAACTTTATGCTATAGCATGGCTGTTAAAAACAAATCAAAAATAGGAAATTGGGTGTGTCGTGCATTCGTGGATGAAAATCTGTCGTCCATGTAGCACTTCTCGAGAAGCAATTCAATTGTAAAATGAAAAAGGGTTTGAGTCGGAGAGTATAATAAATACAAGAAGTGTGTTGGCAAATGAGTGAATTAGGGTAAATAAAATAAATTGAAAAATATGAAATTGACATTGGGTTAGAAGAACAACCCTCTTGATTTTCACCAGAAAACAATAAACTCTTTTGTTGGTTGAAGCAAAACGAAGAATCCATGGGTTCTCTTCAATTTCACTTTCCAATATTTCATAGCAGATAAAACCAAAAGATTTAAATATTGTGACTGAGACAAGTAGCATATTTTGCAATGGAAACAATGTGTTAACATGATACAACACTGCAGTGAAAACGAGAAAGGAATCAGTGCTCTTGAGATGGAGATGCAAAACAATTATTCAATTAAACTTCAGAAAGAAAAAAAAAAAAAAAAAAACGTGTTATCTCTCTCTCTCTCTCTCTCTCTCTCTCCACTTGGGGAATCGGTTGGTTAACAGGTAAACTTGAAATATGAGATGTGACGTGGCTCCAATTGATTGGAGTGTGTTAAAGAGTGTGACTATAGCATTACTCATCATATCTGTAATGAGTAGGGTAAATATGCGCATGTGATTCATAGGTCCCATTGTTCACAAAAAAAAGGTGATATCATGATTCATGAGTGTAAATACGTACGAATATTTTAATATTCATTTCACACTCGTATAATATATATTTAATCAATTTGAAAGGGATTTAAGAGTTATTTCCTTTCTTTTCTCATCTCTTCTCATTAGTTATGCAAGTTGATTTATTAATATGCTTGAGATTAAGAAGAATAAATTACAAACAATATAAAAAAGTTATTAATTAACCACAAACAAAACATGGTAGACAACAAGAAACAAGCATGCCATATCCATGATATTAGCATTAACAACAAATACAATGGAATCGAAATAAAAAACACAAACACACCCCTAAAACATAACCAAAGTGGTTGAGCTGAGACATTCGAAGAAGTCCGAAACAAAGGTTCCAAGTTCAAACCCTGATTAGTAACATAAACCAACAACTAACACTTGCTTATCAAAAATAAAAACAGAAACATGGAAACAAAGAAAAATCATGGATTACATTAAAAATCATGCATATGCTTCCACACTTCCACTAGCAGTGGAAGGAGTTCATAAGCTTACAATTAACTGGAAGTTGCATGGCTTGTTCTGGATTAATACCATATAAGGGAAGATAATCCTTGTAACGACAAAGACATTGAAGATCAGCCTTAGCAATAGCAGAGCAGCAATCAGAGGATGGATTTTGTTTATCAACCGAGTTATCCCCATTTACATACGGTTTGCATGAATCGCGGCCTGCTTTTGTCGTGTGACAAAACGTCTGACCATTAACCAACATCGTAGCATTGGCAATGACCAACAACATACCAACAATCATAACCTTCTTGTACGCCTCCATCTCTCTGTATAAAGATATAGATATAAATATAGACACGTCTTTATGCAAAGTTTCACTCTGAATTTCTACTACACTTCTTGTCATGAGAATGACAACTATATATATAGGATGTGAAATTGAACATTGTTGCTATAGCCTATCGTCAATAAATTTTAATTTATTTACTAGTATTTTTTTTTGTACATAGTGCTCCCGTGACCAAATGTGTGCTGGCCAATTGGCAATACTATGGGCCCATATTGTATCACGGGTAAGCATTTGGTGCTTTCGAGGAATTGGGTTTTTAGTAGTAATATAAGAGGTTAAATTTAGTTGTTTAGCTTATCATGTAGTATTAATTAAGGATGAGTATAAATTAATTCCATGCTCTCTAATTATGTGCATGAATGTCTTTACTAGTTAGATTCACGTGGGGTAAGCTTCATAATGTTAATGGATAGGAAAAATACAACAAACGTATATACTAAGAATTAAAGTATGTGATATATTCAAGTAGCGGTTAAACCTCTACATAAACTAGGATTAAATACTCCAATATTACTAGTACTAAGAGATAGTAGGATTAAAACGTTTCCTGAATCCATAATAGCTATTCTAGAATCAAATCTAAATGATGGACCAGTTTATTTTAACTGTTATCCTAATTACTCTATGAATTTAACAGACAGTTTCACACCTACATTATTAGTAATTAATATTCAATGTATAGACGACTTATTTAATGAAGGAGTTGCTAATTTAGATGTTTGTCATAGAATTAAATATAAAGTTTCAAATATTAATTACAATTTTAAGGCACTGAGAAGTTCGCCAAAGAATGAAACCATTATTGTTGAAGCTAACTTAAGGCGATCAAATATTACTACACCTAAAAGATTAAAAGCTTCTGACTTACGACAAAAATTACCAGAGGAATGGATATTACAAGATATAATGCCTTCCCCAAAAATAGAATCTAGACAACCTAGACAATTTATATTAGAAAGCGGGGGTAGTATTAGAATCAGAATGAATAGAAGTCAATCCATGAGGATTGAAGAACCTATTAGTAGTAGAGCTAGTACAAGCTCTAGACGATCTATAGATTCTACCATTAATATTAATTTAGCAGGAGTTGATTTTACTCCCAATATTCCCCAACCTATCTATGAGACAGAAAGGAGAAATGAATCTCCTCCTATGTCTCCTACTGCCTCACAAATTCTTAATGTCATAGAATTAGAAGAAGAGTTTGAGATAGATAAAGCTTGGATTAGAGAAGACTTTGAAGCAGAGTATAATAAAGAAAAAAGAAATTGGTACTTTGGTACTTTTAAAACGATACAAACTACTTATTATCTTAAAAAATTTTATGACTATATTAGAAACAAAAAAATTAATGTCTATTTCTTCACTTGGTTTGAAGAATATTGCACAGAACAAAAAATAATTAACCCGTTCATACAGACAAATTATTTAAATGTGACCACAAAAACTGCTAAAAAATGGACAACATTAACCAATAAAACTATTGAATCTGTTCATCCTCCATTAGAAGCCATTAAGATAGAAAGTCATAATGTATCATTAGAGGCATATCCCTTTAAATCACCAGAAAATGCTGATATAGGAAAAGTTCAGTCTCAGCTGAATTTTTCAAATACCATATTAAGCACCATAGCAGATCAATTAGATAGAGTAGAGACTCAAATGTCTCATGCTCCTGTTACACATAGTAAAATAGAGTCTTACAAGGATTTTCCTTTAGATCCACAAAGACCTATATACAAATTAATTAATGTCCCTGAGAAGGATTTAAGTGAAGTCAAATTAGGACCTAGAAAAGATGAATTAGTAGATAATCTAATGAAGAAATTAGCCGATCTTTCTATTAATGGGAAAACAAAAGCACAAGTAAATATACTAGAAAAGAATGAAGATAATTCTGAGATAAATAGAATTAGAAAGCACATGGGTTACCAAGGAAGAACTAGAAACTATTATCCTAGACCTAGTTTTCCGGATCTTCAATTTGAAGAAGCTAGGGATATGGTGGCTAGCTCTTACAATGGTAATTCAATTATAGAATGGAACCTAGACGGACATAGTGAACAAAATATATTAAATACCATTCAAGAAATGACCATGGCAGCTACAACTTTTAAAACAATGGGTGAAAATACAGATAAAAAGGCTGCTATAATAATAATTACTGGTTTTACTGGGCAATTAAAAGGATGGTGGGATAATATAATTAGTCCTGAAGAAAAACATGTTATCTTAGAAGCTAAAAAATTAGATCCAACAACAGGTGTCTTAGGAGATGAAGATGCTGTAAATACTTTATTATATACAATTACCAAACACTTTGTGGGAGATCCAGCTCAAATACAGGATAGGGCTGCAGATCAATTAGCAAACCTTTATTGTCCTACAATGAGTGATTATCGTTGGTATAAAGATATGTTTCTATCAAAATTATGTAATAGACCTGATGGTGGAGCTGATTATTGGAAAGAACGGTTTATAGCAGGATTACCTAGATTATTAGCAGAAAAGGTTAGGATGGCCATTAAAGCTAAAAGTAATGGAGTAATTCCTTACTCTGTATTAACATTTGGTCAAATATCTAGCCAAATTATAGAAACGGGAATAGGAATTTGTACAGATTTTAAAATACAAAATAAAATTAAATCTGAGGTAACTCAAAGTAAAAAAGAATTAGGTTCATTTTGTGAATAATTTGGAATAGAACCAATTAGAGCCCCTAGTAAAACGGCTAGAAAGAATTATACAAAAACTTCTAGTAGTTATAAACCTTACAAAAAACGAAAAAATCATTACAGAAAAAATAAAGAACTCTCTGAAGACAAAAATTATAAAAAATCTAAAGGTAAGAAGAAGAAATTTCAGAATGATAAATCTGATGTTAAATGTTTTAAGTGTGGACGTTTCGGTCATTATGCAAAAACTTGCCGTGTTAAACAAAAAATTAACGAAATTCATAAATTAGACATCAGTGATCAATTAAAAGAAAATCTTATTAATGTATTAAAGGATATTATGTTAAATGATACTTCATCCATTAGTTCTGAAGAATCTTCTTATGAAGAAGATGACCTTAATCAAATATTAACCAGTTCCGAATCAGAAACTAGTTCTGAAGGAGATTGTTGTTTAGGAGCTGAATTATGTACTTGCGATAAATGTATTAAAGGTATAAATATAATCACTAGTGATCAAGCCACTACCTTAATTGCTATATTAAAAGATATGCCTGAATCTTCACAAAAGGAAGAATTCATGTTACAGATTAAAAACATGATAGATCGTGAAGAAAAGAACAAAAATACAGTTCAAAAAATAGAATTTAAAGAAATCATGAATAGATTTAAACCTATTATTACTCCCCCAATAACTATTAAAGATTTACAAAATGAAATCTCGCTCATGAAACAAGAAATAGATTCATTAAAAGCAAAAGATTTAGAGTTAGAAGTTAAATATTTAGAATTAAAAGGAAAACAGATTATAAATAGTGAAGTTGGAGCGTCAAATATTAGGCAAGATATAGAGGATCCCCCATATATTGCTACTCTAAATAGAATGATTACACATAAATGGCTTTGTCCAATTACTTTGCTTGTTAAAGATCAACGATTTGATCTAGTAGCGTTAATAGATTCTGGTGCGGACATGAACTGTATTCAAGAAGGATTAATACCTACAAAATTTTATGAAAAAACTTTACAAGGATTAAGTGGTGCAGGAGGCCATAAATTACAAGTTCAATATAAATTAACAGATGCTAAGATCTGTAAAGATCATGTTTGTTATAAAACTCATTTTTTACTAGTAAAAAATATACATCAACATATTATCTTAGGAACACCTTTTCTTTCATTATTATACCCTTTTACAGTTTCTCATGAGGCTATAACTTCAAACGCCCTGGGAAGGGAAGTTATATTTAGATTTTTCGAAGCACCCAGAACTAAAGATTTAAATACTGTTCAAAACCTTTCTACATCTACAATTAATTTAATTTCTCAAAAGAAAAAACATATTAATATGCTGAATAAAGAAATTCAATATAAAAGGATAGAAAGCCAATTAGAATCTAAAAATATAAAAGATAAAATTATTCTGTTACAACAAAGGTTTGAAAAAGAAATATGCTCAGAACATCCCAATGCCTTTTGGGATAGAAGGAAGCATATTGTATCATTACCTTATGAACCCAATTTTAATGAAAGGTCTATACCTACAAAGGCAAGACCAATTCAAATGAATCAACAATATTTAGAATATTGTAAAAAAGAAATTAAAGATTATTTAGATAAAAAATTAATTAGACCAAGTAAATCTCCTTGGAGTTGCACAGGATTTTATGTTAATAATCCAGGAGAATTAGAGAGAGGTGCTCCCAGATTAGTTATTAATTATAAGCCCTTAAATAAAGTACTTCAATAGATTAGATATCCTATCCCTAATAAAAAAGATTTAATAGGACGATTATCTAATTCAATTATATTTTCTAAATTTGATTTAAAGTCAGGATATTATCAAATTCAATTAGAAGAAAAGGATAAATATAAAACTGCTTTTGTAGTTCCTTTCGGTCATTATGAATGGAATGTAATGCCCCTAGGATTAAAAAATGCTCCTAGTGAATTCCAGCACATTATGAATGATATATTAAATGATTACCAAGAATTTTCTATTGTCTATCTAGATGACATATTAGTATTTTCCAAATCTCTAAATGAACATTTTGACCACTTAGAGAAATTCTTTGAAATCATTAAAAATAATGGATTAGTCTTATCAGCCAGAAAAATGAAACTATTCCAAGTTAATGTAAGATTTTTAGGATTTAATATATATCAAGGAACCATTACTCCCATTAGTAGAGCTATAGAATTTGGAGATAAATTCCCTGATGAATTAAGAGATAAAACTCAATTACAAAGATTCTTAGGATGTGTGAATTATGTAGCTGACTTTATTCCCAACATTAGGGTTATTTGTTTACCCTTGTTCAAAAGACTTAAGAAAAATCCTCCCCCATGGGATGAAACCATGAGTCAAAGCATTAGACAAATTAAGCAACTAATTAAAAGACTACCCTGCTTAGGAATCCCAGATCCCCAAGCTTTCCTTATAGTAGAAACCGATTCCTTTGATGTAGGGTTTGGAGGAATATTAAAACAAAGATTGCCAGAGTCATCTATAGAACAAGTTGTTAGATATTATTCTGGAACCTGGAATCCGGCACAACTAAATTACAGTACTATTAAAAAAGAAGTTTTAGCTATTGTTTTGTGTATTACTAAATTTCAAGATGATTTATTTTCAAAGAAATTTTTATTAAGATCTAATTGCAAGGCTGCAAAAGAAGTTTTACAAAAAGATGTTAAGAATTTGGTTTCCAAACACATTTTTGCCAGATGGCAAGCTTTATTATCATGTTTTGATTTTGATATAGAACATATTAAAGGAGAAAAGAATTCATTACCAGATTTTCTTACTAGAGAATTTTTACAGGGAAAATGAGTAAAAAAGACAGTTATGGCCCTCCTCTTGAGGAGTCCAAAAAAGTTATTACAGCCAAGCAAGTATTACAGAACTCATCTACTTCTACTTCATTATCCACTCAAAACAAATTTACCCCATTAACCCCTTTGGCCTTACCAGCTTTTTATCCCTCCTCATCACCTAGAGGTATTAGGCCATCATTAAATTCAAAACTAGTTTCGCCATTAACTTTTGCTTTACACACTCCATCCTCATTAAACACCCCCTCAAAAATCCCAGATAAACTACATTTTTACACCCCACCAGATTCATTATCTTGTCCTTTCATGGAAAAAGATTACAAAAAGATCCTTTTTCTCTTTGATGAGTTATAGATTTTGATGATTCTATGGTCTGGGTAATACTATGTGCTCTAAAGTTGTCAAACATACTTGATTTATAAATTTCTCTGTAACTAATTTCAGGTAATTTCCAATTCTGTAATTTGTTCTCAATTTCAGCTATTTCTAACTCATGGTTTTGATATCTATCTTGGTCACTTCTAGCTTCTAATTCTTGGGGTGATATTCCGGAAGTAACTATGGCACGATCTCTCCTAGAAGATCCTAGTTCACTTAAAGTTCTAAGTATTCTAGACATACTCCTTGTTTTCTATATTTTTAGTTTCTTTTCTTAACGGGAACACCAACGGACTCAAAAGGTTGCAGGAACACCACTTAACTCCTCTCCTGGGATTTTAACGGGCTTACCAACACAACTATCCGGGCTTACCAACGCTAGGAAATAGAAAAAACAAATAAGAAAATAAGAAGTAAATCTTAGTTTACAGAAAACCTTAAATAAACTTTAATTTCTACGAGACCTCTTTCTGATAGGCTCTGATACCATAATGTCTGGATCGTTAACGAGGATGATAAATTCGTAAAAACAAAACATAATCCATAAAATATGATGAGGGAATAATGGAAGGTCATCAAGAAATAAATCAAATTCAGTAGTTAATAAAAATATAACTTGAAAAGTTAAGATATGAAAGAAGAGATTATATTGCGAAAACATTTTATTTATATTGGAAATACTTACAAAAGATCTCGAGAATTCTTCAGATTTCTTTTCTTTGAGAATTTTTCGATGATCTTCTAAGGAAACTACACCTCCTTTTATAGTAGAGGAGGATGATAATAAACTAGTAATGTACTGACAGCTGTCAGTTACAATGAAATAATTACATAGCAATAATGTTTAATACAGACAAAAAACTTTGCCAAAAAATCAAAAGTATAATAATGCTGTCTGCCACGAATCTTATCTAATAAAAAGCAAAAGATTCTTTAATTATTTTGTCGGCCATAATTCCAATAATGCTGTTTCACTTGATTGATTAATCTTGAAGATCTAATATTCCATAACAGTCATCTTCATTATTTTGAGTTAAACTTTGAGAAGAGCCTGCAGAATCATCGTCATTATTAACGTCCGACTCTGAAATGGCTGCTTGAAGTTTCTTTAGTAATTCCTTTTTGTTGGAAGAGGATGATAGATCAGCCAAAAATTTGGATTTTTCGGCTAAAAATTCGCTTTCTTTATTGATATCCAAAGGTTTAATGAGCCAACGCGGATGTTTAATAAACCAATCTTGTAATACTTGAGAATTAATTAATTCTGGGTTAAACTTGTTCCACCACTTAACCCTTTATATTGAAAAACAAATCGGCAATGAGTAAAATACAATACGAACAAAATAAAAAAAACACTACAGGGGGTGTTATCAAAATAATAAATTACAGCGGGTAAAACAAATTCACCTACTTTGTAAGGGATAAAAACCTATTATATTAACCCTCTTATAAACCGGTTAAAATGATTTTTTTAAAATTGGTTATGGATGAAGCACGAGTACTCCATTTTAGGAAGAATACCGGATACGTATCGAGTACCGGTATGCGTACGATACTTCTTGGGAACGCTTAGATGATGTACCTATTTTTTTTACTTCTTATTTTGCAACGGGTACACATGTGGTACTTCTGTGGTACACGTGTCGTACTCCTGTGGTACACGAATCCAAAAAAACCTTAATTTTTTTTTCATTTTTTATTTATAGAAAGATTTATGTTTCTTATTTGTTTATAATATAAAAGTAGCAGCTCTACTATTAAGCAATAACAAAGTAGTAAGTAGCTGAATTTATTCACTCATTCATTTAAAAGTAATATGCTCAATCTAATTTTATCCATATAAATCTTCATCTGCTCTCGAGACAGAGTAATGATAGTATTTATAATGAAGAAGCAAAAGAATATATACGATATTGGTAGAGATAAATGAGATTTATTTGATGTAGCTGATATTCTTAAAGTTGTAATTCTTTGTCGCGAAGAACCTGAACTAGACGCTACTCTTTTTAGTGATGATTGAGATGGAAACAATTTAAATTTTTTTAGCTAATTGCTTTTGAATTACTTGTGTGGTATTTTTATTTTTAATTATTTGTTTTTAATAATATAATTTCATTATTTTATTTATATAATTATATTAAAAATAAATATATGGACGTATCCGTACCATATTTTTTCTAAAAATATCGTACCCCGTACCAATTTCGATATTGGATACTGGTACCGTACCCGCAGCTCGGCATCATCCGCTATAAATTTAGGCGATGTAGAAAATGGAAACTTTTTAAATTGATTTAAAAATATGTTTCGCATTGGACACAACAATGCCAAGTTGTTGCGCTCGCATATCACACGGTACAGTCTAATATAAAATTGAATGCGCTAATTATAATTAAGGTAACTAGAACATCGACCCGTGCCATGTACGGGTCTAATTAGCTATAATGTCTAACAATAAAAAATATGATATAAAAATTTTAATACTAAAAGGTATATAAAAAAAAAAAGTAAAGTAACATTACATTAGTTCAACAAAAAATTTGGATAAATGTTCGTACAAAAAAAAAATTATGGTATATTACGAAATACTTTCTTATAGTCTACATTGGAAATTTTATTCGTATCTTCCTTTCTAGTGTATACCATTAAAACTCAAACATCAATTCGAATTCCATAGAAATCAAGTATTGCAGACCAACAAGTGTCAAAAATACGTTGTTATTAATCGTTTCAACTAAAATTACAAACTGATTTCCTTTTGGATTAACCAAATTTGCATAGCGATTGATTTCGTCGCCAAAATCAGCGGCAGGTAACTTAACAACATCGTAATGTGAAAATTAAAAAAATTAGAATAACAAATATAATATTCATCAAATATACTATACAATGAATGAGATAATAGATAAACGTTAAACTCACCTTATTAACATCATACTCTACATAATAAGTTCGTTATTTAATTCGTAAATCATTTATGTATTTGTCTTGATCAGTTATGAGATTTGGATCCAAATGACCTATTTATATGATAAAGAAAACAATTACTAATTACGATAGGAAAAAAAAAATAATAAAGAAAACCTATGTGAAAATTGTAACTCTCAAATAGTGAATAACAAGATTGGATTCAATTAAATTGTGAGACATGGTCAAATTTGCAAGAAAAAAAAAGTATAAATTGAAGGGGAGACATTAATATATATTTGGCATAATAACTTAAATGGAAACATGTAAAGTATATTTTTTATTCTATTTTTGAATTATATATTTGGAATAGTTTAAATTCAATTAAATAGTGGAAGGCTCTATAATTTGTTTTAATTGATGTGAAAAATAAAAAATGTTCCAAAGAATTAGCATATAATGTATTAATACCTTTTGCATTGACACTTTTGGTTTTCTAGCATCGGAGACCGTGAATATTTTGAAAATAGTTCAAAGAGTAATGCATAGTAATGTGGTGTTTAGGGTCACACAAATTTGTAATTTAGTGTAACTATATAACATATAGGGTTAATAGGTCTTTACCCCCTGCAAAGTAGGCGAGTTTTGTTTTACCTTCCTGTAAAAAAAATTGCGATTGCCTCCCTGCAATTTGAAAATTTCATCATTTACCCCTTGAGTCGACAACATGGATATTGACGGGACAAAATTGATGATGTGTCATGCCTACGTGGCTTTTCGTTTATTTTTTTATTAAAAAATTATTACCATGTAGATAAATAATATCACTTAATATAATTATTAATTTTAAAAAATACCACTTAATATATTTATTAATTTTTTAAAAAGAATTGAAAAAAATTCCTTGAAAACTTAAAAAATACCACTAAAATTGATTTTTATAAATTTAAAAAAAGGCAAATGCTAACATAATAAAATCTTCAACAAATCCACTACCAGAAAATTATGTTAATTGAACAAGATCCGTGGAAAACAATCTAATCTCAAGAACACTCACTGAATTGTTGTTGCTTGTCATTTGAATGATTGTTCTAGGAGTTATTGTTGTTGATTTTAATTTTTGTTCAGATCTGGGTGTTTTTTAGTTTGTAGATTTGGGATTTGTTTATCATCTTCATTCATCAAATCAGAAGCAAATCATCATACACAGATTCTCCATAACAGATTCTCTATACACACAGCAACCAAATTCTTCATTCTTATCGAATTTTCGTCGCCGTTTGCCATAAACCCTCTGTTTGCGATTTGACGGCGGCGACGCCAAACCAACTGTTTATGAGATCTTCCCGTTGCCGTTCTTATGGAATTTGTTGAATTGCTTCTTCAATTTGTGGCTTGTTGTGCATTGCTTCTTCAATTGCTGTCTCAAATACAAATTCAGTTTCAACTCAATTCACCACCAATTTGGTTATTTATCCACCACCAAAAATTCCAAATCTTCTACTCTTATCTTATGTGTAAGAATGATCCTTTATGTAAGAATGCTCATTTGATTTCCTTTCTTGTCTTCATGGTTGTTGATGTGTTGAATAATGCTCCCGAAATTGTTCCATTTATGTGAAATGAAATTGGGTCTGTTTTGGGAGTGAATGGTTTTGTTGAAGAAGAGGGGTAACAATTTCGGAGGTAGTGAAAATTCAATTAGACATGAGATCTAATTGTTTTTGTTATGGTTGATCAATGAATGAATAATTGTGAATGTTGTTGTGGATTGAGACAGATTTTGTTGTTTAGCAATTTCTATTGGTGGTGGTGATGATGTTAATGTTCTTGACGAAGAAGGAGAAGAAGAAGAGGGATGATGAATTTTTAATTAAATTTTTTTTCTTTTTAAAAAATAAATAGGTACTATTCTTTTAATCTGATTATTTTTTTTATTTTAAATAAAAATGATTGATTTGATGATTTGGAATAATTATAATAATAATAAAAATAAATAAAAAAATGAATGAAAAGCCACATAAGCATGCCACATCATCAATTGTGTCCTGTCAGTATCCATATTGTCGACTTAGGGGTTAAATGATGAAATTTTCAAATTACAGGGAGGCAATCACAATTTTTTTTTAACAGGGAGGTAAAACAAAACTCGCCTATTTTGCAGGGGATAAAGACCTATTAACCCTAACATATAATATATGTTGTTTTTAAATGGCAAATAATAAGAGATATATGTTGTGTTATATATATATATATATATATATATATATATATATATTTGCCATACGAATTTGTTTACATGATGTTTGCCGCACTATTTTTTTTTTATAGATGATAGCTGTGTAGATGATAAATAGACAGCTCAAATATTTTTGTATAGATGCTAGACATATAATGTTTGTTTAAATAATTAGAATCACAAATAACATAATTAAGTGTTAAATATAATAACTTAAATTGGTAATCTACTTACAATATATTAAAAGAAACTACTACTAAAAAATCTTTTTTATCCTTAGCACGTTTAATAATATTTCACCGTTTATGCCCTTAAATGTAATTTTAACTCTAAATCTAAACTAAAAAAAAATGCAAAACAGAAATACCTAAAAAAAAGAAGATAAACATAAAACAAATCTACTCATTATTATAAAAGATACAAAAAATAGATAAGTATAAAACAAATCTACTCATAAAAAAATAGATATATATAAACAAACAAAAAATAAAAAAAGAGAATAAAACAAATCTACTCATAAAAATAGCATAGAAACCACTTCTAAATTAGCTTGCAAAAAAATTAACTAATACAGTAGCTTTTTTAAATAAGACAATTAATTCTTATCGATAAATATAATCTACTTACAATATATTAAGAGAAACTACTACTAAAAAACCTTTTTTATCCTTAGCACGTTTAATAATATTTCACCGTTTATGCTCTTAAATATAATTTTAACTCTAAATCTAAACTAAAAAAAAATGCAAAACAAAAATACCTAAAAAAAAAGATAAACATAAAACAAATCTACTCATTTTTATAAAAGATACAAAAAAACAGATAAGTATAAAACAAATCTACTCATAAAAAAATAGATACATATAAACAAACAAAAAATAAAAAATAAAAAAAGAGAATAAAACAAATCTACTCATAAAAATAGCATAGAAACCACTTCTAAATTAGCTTACAAAAAAATTAACTAATACAGTAGTTTTTAAATAAGACAATTAATTCTTATCGATAAATATAAAAAATCATGGACAATATTTTTCATTTATGCATAAAAAAATGAATAAATATTTATCACCGATAATTATAAGTTATTATTAAAATATTCACGGGACAATCTACTTAAAATATATATATATATATATATATATATATATATATATATATATATATATATTAAAATAACATACTGTTAAAAATCCAAATTTGTCCTTATCACTTTTAACGGTGTTTCGAGTTTTGAGTCCTTAAATGTAATTTTAACTCTAAACTAATAAAAAAAAATAAGAAAGAAATATAAGCATAAAAAAAATAAGAGATATATGTTGTGTTATATATATATATATATATATATATATATATATATATATATATATTTGCCATACAAATTTGTTTACATGATGTTTGCCGCACTATTTTTTTTTATAGATGATAGCTGTGTAGATGATAAATAGACAGCTCAAATATTTTTGTATAGATGCTAGACATATAATGTTTGTTTAAATAATTAGAATCACAAATAACATAATTAGGTGTTAAATATAATAACTAAAATTTGTAATCTACTTACAATATATTAAAAGAAACTACTACTAAAAAACTTTTTCTATCCTTAGGACGTTTAATAATATTTCACCGTTTATGCCCTTAATTGTAATTTTAACTCTAAATCTAAACTAAAAAAAAATGCAAAATAGAAATACCTAAAAAAAAGAAGATAAACATAAAACAAATCTACTCATTTTTATAAAAGATACAAAAAACAGATAAGTATAAAACAAATCTACTCATAAAAAAATAGATATATATATATATATAAACAAACAAAAAATAAAAAATAAAAAAAGAGAATAAAACAAATCTACTCATAAAAAAAGCATAGAAACCACTTCTAAATTAGCTTGCAAAAAAATTAACTAATACAGTAGGCAGTAGCTTTTTTAAATAAGACAATTAATTCTTATCGATAAATATAATCTACTTACAATATATTAAGAGAAACTACTACTAAAAAACCTTTTTTATCCTTAGCAAGTTTAATAATATTTCACCGTTTATGCTCTTAAATGTAATTTTAACTCTAAATCTAAACTAAAAAAAAATGCAAAACAAAAATACCTAAAAAAAGAAGATAAATATAAAACAAATCTACTCATTTTTATAAAAGATACAAAAAAACAGATAAGTATAAAACAAATCTACTCATAAAAAAATAGATACATATAAACAAACAAAATATAAAAAATAAAAAAAAGAATAAAACAAATCTACTCATAAAAATAGCATAGAAACCACTTCTAAATTAGCTTGCAAAAAAATTAACTAATACCGTAGTTTTTATCGAATAAATATTTATCACCGGTAATTATAAGTTATTATTAAAATATACACGGGACAATCTACTTACAATATATATATATATATATATATATATTAAAATAACATACTGTTAAAAATCCAAATTTGTCCTTATCACTTTTAACGGTGTTTCGAGTTTTGCGTCCTTAAATGTAATTTTAACTCTAAACTAATAAAAAAAATAAGAAAGAAATATAAGTATAAAATAAATCTTTCCATAAAAATAGCATTAAAAACCACATCTCTAAACAAATGGAAAAAAAATTATTTACAATATATTAAAAGAAACTATTACCAAAAAACCTCTTTTGTCCTTAGCACGTTTAATAGTATTTCACCGTTTATACCCTTAAAAGTAATTTTAACTATAAACTCAAAAAAAAAAAAAAAAAATACAAAACAAAAAAAAAAAGAAAAGATAAACATAAACATAAAACAAATCTATTCATAAAAAAATATAAAATAAAAAAAAAAGCATTATAAAATAAAAAAAAAAGCATAAAACAAATCTACTCATAAAAAAATTAAGAAAAAGAATAAAACAAACTTACTCATAAAAATAGCAATAGAAACCACTTCTAAAGATAGATATAAAAATTAACTAATAGTTTTTTTAAACAAAACAAGTAGTTCTTATCGATAAATATAAAAAATCATTGACAAATATTTTTCACTCATACATAAAAAAACTGGATAAATATTTATCACCGATAATTATAATTTATTACTACGTCCGTTTCTTTTTATTAGTTTTTTATCGTTAGATTTATCGTTCCTTTTTATTTGTCTTTTTTGTATTTTAAGGATACAATTTGTCAATTATACTCTTTGTTAATTTATCTTACTCTTTTTTAATAAAACTAATTAATGTTATATATTTAAAAAACTAAATATTTATTTTTTATTTTTTTATGGGTACATAACATATTAAATATTGTTTTTTGATACATAATATATTAAATTTATTGAAAAAAGAAAGTGTGTGAAAAAAATAGGAATTATTTTGTAAATTAAAATGAGGGTATAATAGGAAGATAATGTGCAAAAATATACTTCCTTAATTTGATGTTACTATTCTAAAAAGAATAATAAAAAGGAACGGAGAAGTATTAAAATATACACGGGACAATAACTTTAATAAAACAAATATAGTCATTTAATAAATTTATATAAACTACACAATTTATATTTTAAAAATATTTTATCACATATTTCTAAATATTTTAATCTAAATAAATTTTATACTTTAGTATAATATCAGTCTTAAATATTAAAAAAAAAATCAACGGACATGAACGATTCACAAATAGTTTTTTTTAAAAAAAATAGAAGACTCAACGATAATAAATATATATAAAAAAAACACAGGACAAAATATTTATCATGACACACGACAAAATATTTATCACCGATACATAAGAAAAATCAAACAATTTTGTTTATTAATAATTATAATTTATCACAAAAATCAAACACGGGATTGTAGCTTTAGTAATATTTCTTTAAAAATTTAATAAGTTTTACAAGAAAGAGCACAATGATTTCAATTATATTTTAATAATATTATATAACAAAATTTTAAATATTACATTCTAAATAAATTTTATACCTTAATATAACGATCGACATTAATATTGAAAAAAAGTCAATGGGTCCGTGTACTTTATTATAACAATATACATGAGACAATAACTTAAATAAAATAAATTTTACATAAAACTACACGAGACAATAGCTTTAATAAAATAAATTTTCTACTTTAGTATATAATATCAAAATTACAAATCAAGAAAAAATCAATAAGCATGTGCATTCACAAATAATTTTTAGAAGCAACGCAAGAATTAATTCTCATTGATAATTATAATTTATTACAAAAAATCATACACGGGACATTTGTTTATCATAAATCAATAAGCTAATTTTTTTTTGCTTTTTAACAGCTTCTAAATAAAATTTTGAATAATTAGAATATATTAATTATAATTTATTTAAAAAATATCATGGGACAATAACTTTAATTAAATAAATTTATTCTGTAAAAACTTATTTTGTAATTTAATTAATTTTACAATAAAGAGTGCAATAGTATAACTTATATTTTAACAACATTTTTATGACAAATTTTTAAATATTTTATTTTAAATAACTTTTTAGATTGATATAATGACAAATTTAAATATTGAATAAAAATAATAGACCCGTGCGAATGCACGGGTCTCAAAACTAGTAAGCATAAAAGAAAGTTTTCCATAAAAATAGCAATGAACACCACTTCTAAAAAAAAACCCAATCTATTTTAATTTGTAACTTCAAAAATAGGAACAAAAAACCTTAATTAATATAAATTTATGCATAAAAATAGAAACAAAAATCACCATAAAAAATATGTGCCAAAAATAATAATTTTTTTAATGAAAAAATAGTAACTCAATCTAACATATAAAAACTTATATATTAAAAATAAAAATAGAAGAACCTAATAAAAAAAATTAATTAATATAAACTTACGCATAAAAATAGAAACAAAAATCATCATAAAATAATATAAAAGTATTTATAAATTATAATCATAAAGTATTTTCATAAGCTTAAAAATAAGTCAAGTTCAAACGGGTCCAATATATTAAAGGGATTACTACTAAAAATCTTAATTTGTCCTCATCAATTCTTAAAAATATTTCAAACCTTCTATTTCGTAAAAGAAATAAATTATATTTTTCAATTTACTATTTTTCTATATAACAGTTAAATTATACTCTATGTTTGTTATAAAAAAAAATCAACTCTATTTTTGTTTACTATTATATAAAAAATACAGGAGTAGTATATTATTGATGAATATATATTATACTAATAATTACAGGGTAAATATATATTATAATAACACACGGGACAATTGTTTTAATAAAAAACAAATTAATCATACATGGTGTCATACCCCATTTTTTGACCTAAGATTCCACCTCATATTCATTTGTCATACCCTAAATTTTGCTAATTTTCATTCATTATCATATTAATTTTTGCCACATTTGTTATCAATTATGTGAACTAGCTCATTTGGTTGTGATTAGAGTGTCCAATGAGTTATGAGTGTGTGGTCATGGGTTCATATCCCATTTTAACCCTTTTATTTGTTCTTTTCTATTTTTTAAACAAAATCCAAAAACATGTCAATTTATTTTATTAAAAAATCCCAAAAATTTTGTTAAATATTTATTTTGTCCTTTTTATCATTATTTCTTTCCTTTTATTTTCTTAATTTACCATTTATCATTATTATTATTATTATTTTTTTTTTCTTTCTATTTTTGTAATTACTATTATTATTATTATTATTATTATTTAAACAAAAAAAAAAACAAAAAAATGTAAAAAGAAAAGATGCAGCACGTTGCTGCATCTTGCCCCCTCCCCCCACTCTTTTCTTTTTATCATTATTATTATTATGTTTATTATTATTATTATTATTATTATTATTATTATTATTATTATTACTATTATAAAATAAATAAAAAATAAAAAACAAAAAAAATCACAAAAGACTTCCTCCCTCTTTTCAACTTCTTTTTATTTATTTTTTACAAACCATAATTATTGTTGTTGGAAAAATAAAAAAATGAAAGTGGTTCAGAACACAATGGTATGTTCCTTTGTTATGCTTCCTTTCCATCTACTTCCTTGTCTGCAAAAATTAAATAGACAAACACATGCAGCAAACATTCATTAATTTCTTACACTTCTCAAAGCCAACCACTTTGCTTCAAAGCCTCTATAAAAAGAGAATAGAAAAATTGAAAGAACACAGAAAAAACCGAAAAAATCTCATAAACAAAAATATTCAGAGCAAAAAAACTCCCAGTGGTAACCTCACAAAAATTGTCATAACAAAAAAGAAAAGAAACAAAGCCATCTCCAAACACTCACCCGTTCACAATTCAACCGAAATCAGAATCAAGAGGCAAAAAAAGAATCCGAAATCGAAGCAAAAGGTAGAAAATTTCATTTTTTTTTCTCAAAAAAAAAAAAAACTTTAAAACTCCTATCTAGAGTTTTCCAAATCCTTTTTCAAGAAATTAATTTGAAATTTGGACTCTAGATCGAAAGAGGATTCGGAAAAATAGTTTTTTTTATAAAAAAGGAATTTTTTTTAAAATTCCGGTGGTGGTGCCGCCGCATCGGCCACCGCACCGGCCGCCACCACCACCGGAGGTTTGAACGGAATCTGGAAAATAATAAGAACATATTCAATGTTCTTGAGTAAATGAGAAGAGAGAAGTGAGAGAGTAAGTGAGGAGAGAGAGAAATCAAAGAGAAATATGGAAGAAATGAGGAGAGTTGGGTTTAATTCCCTCACTCTCGGATTTCTTTCTGCACCCCCTTCCTTTGCTCTGCGCGCCCCCCATTTGTTTTGTTTTTTTTTTTGGCTGACCTTTTTTTGCAGGTTTGGATCTGGGCTTGGGCCCCTGTCTTTTGCTAAGACACCCCCTGTGTCCTGCTAACACACCACTGTTTTCCCTTTTTTTTAAAAATATTTATCCTTATTCTTTTTTTTTTTATACACTCTTTTATTTATTTGTTTTAAATTAATTATCGTAATTTATGATGTATTTAGGAACCAATGTAAATATAAATGAGAACTCCTGCATTGCATGCATATTTACTTATTTATTGTTTTATGTCAAAAACCAAAACACAAAAAATAGTAGCGTTTAATTTCAAGGAAAAGAGGAGTTTCATTTCGATTCAATATCGTTATGAAAAACTCTTGCGTCAGTTTTATTTAATCATGTTTAGTGTTTTTTATTTATTAATCAAAAATCAAAAAACATTCAAATAGTTAAAAATCATTTTCAAAAAAATAATCTCTTTTCATAAAAAAACCTCGATACTCATCGAGAGACTTTTTCAAAACTTTTTTTTATAATACACTTTAATTCATTTTAATTTATTTAAACTCTTTTCTCAAAAAATACAAAAACACATTCAAAAACATTTTTGCCATTTGGCTCTTTATTTTAAAACATTTTTAAAAACTAAAAAACATCAACAAACAATTTTCACAATTTTTACCCGAACTACGGTGGTTTTGATCCTTCGGGTACGTAGTGCAAAAGGCTCTAAGTCTTCCCAAATCACCAAAAATAACAAAAATATTTTCTCTTGTCTTAATCAAATCAAATATATTTTCTTAACACTTTTTTCTTCATTACCCTAGTCCTAAATCTTATACTTTCTTTTACAAGCAAATAGAATTAAGCGCATAGATAGAATAGAAACAAGAGGTTCCTATAGGATACTATAGATGCTTAGGGTGCTAGTACCTTCCCTTCGTATAACAAACCCCCGAACCTTTAATCTCAAATAAATAGGGTTATTTCGAACTTTTTCCCTTTTCCTTGGAAAAATAAAAGATCGGTGGTGAATCTAAAATTGCGATTCAATGCTCTTCAATAGCTTGATATCCAAAAATCACCGCGACAGAAATGCCGACTTCTCTGGGGATCGCCCCAAGCGGGTTGAGCCTATCTTGTATTTATTTTGTCTTTGCGCTTATATGTTGTTTGCTTGTACATATATATATATGCATGTTTTATGTGCTTTATTTGGGAAAATTGCTTGAGTGAGATAAGTCATAACCCGAACTTGAGGGAAACAATAAGATAGGATAGTGGTAGGATCATAGCGACGGGATCGGAGTAGTTCGATTCATGTTTCGCATGTGATATAACCACACTCAGTCGAGGAAGCTCGAAGGTGGAAATGTTGACACGAGTAGTTGTGTTAACGTTCTATTTTTGGGGGACCGACGATGTAAGACCTGTAATTCCACGATACATTTTATGTGAGGAAAATAAATATTGGCTGAGAATATTAGGGTTTTTGGTTAAGTGGTTTTGTGAGTATTGTCGCGATAATATAATTTTGCTGAGTTGGAGCCTGTTTTGTGCTCGTGCACTGGAAATGCACAGACTTTTGTTTCTTAGTCATTATTTATATATGAGAACGTTTCTGTGTCTTCAGAATTTCAAAATTTGACTTTCTCCGTTTTTTAGAAAAACGAGTAGAAAACTGTACCCGCTGTTGGAAAATTTACGGCTTCTGTTTTCCGTCGAATTTTAAATAGAGACTTTATATATCGGCGCGAGTTAGAATCTAGATTCAGAATAGTTGTGGGAGCTTCGGATAAATATTTCAGTCGGAGAATCAAGTTTAGCGATAATTTTTAGAAATGGTTTACTCTAATTTAATTTAAGTTCGATCGTGAATGTTTTATTTCAAAATCCTTGTTGTTTTAAAAAAAAAAGTGCCTACTTTTGGGCTTCGAAAATCGGGGTGTTACATTGTGGTATCAGAGCTCGGCTGTAGATTCTGCCAAAGGGCTCTGTGTCGGGTGTCCTAAGCTGATCAAGTGTCGGGTTAGTGGGACTAAGTGCTTGAGTCCTTACATGTTATGTGGTTGTTTTCTTGAGTTTAGCATGGTATATGCTTAGGTACTTGATAGTTTCTTACTGAAGCATTGTTCCCTATAGTATTTCAGTGAGTAGAATAGTTGAAACCCCCGAGCATTGGTCGAATTTAGTCGACAAGTGCCTCTGAATTCCTTTGATGCGACGGTCCGAGGTGGACGACTTGAGGTGAACAAGAACTACAAGTGATTCTTGGAAGTAATATAATGGATTGGAAGTGGCATTGGATGTTGCCACTCAGAGGTGCTGTTTATGGACGAGTGAACATCAATTGATAAAGGATTGTAAGTAAGGATCGGATTGGGACGACCTTTTGAAGAAGGTATTGGATGTCCGTCGGGTGAGTTAGGGCGGGACTTGATGAAGTCCGTCGGTTGCCAAGGGGATGTGGCCACTGGAATTGTTGACCAGGCAGAGATGTCAGGTGGATTTAATTACAATGTTTGGATAATCATTGGTGCAACTCGTATCAGAATTAAAGGGCGTTGCACATCAAGGGTGGCCGAAACTAGTGAGTTTAGATGATGGTTTTACGAACGGTGGGTACCTTAAGGGTTTAAGTTAAGAGTTTGAGATAAACTAGATTCGGAAATGAGATTATTATGGATGAATCTCGTGATGATTGAGAGTAAGAGGCCAAATATCACGTTGATAAGTTACAACAATTATTTAGTTCAGGAGATAGTAAGTATAGATATCGATGTGAGATAAAACTACGGGTGATTGATTGTTGGTTAAAGATGGATTTGGAGAGATATTTAGGAAAGAACGAGGAGTTCAACCTTGGAAAGTGAGTTGTATGTCAATGATAGATGGTGCTAGTGGTGTATAGTATGGAAATACCTAGAGAATTGTAGCAGTGTAAGCTAGAATTATTAATTATTGGTAGGTGATCCTTAAGAGGAGGTAAACATATCGAGTAATTCTTAGCGATTAGTCAAGACTTATGGACTAGATTGAAGAGATTAGTCAGGATTTGAGTAGAGATCCTGTGTGGATGCGAATTTAAGTTAACGATTCAGATCGACCAAGAGGTTTGAAGGACCAAGTAGTATCTTGAATTTATGATATCATAAGAGTTGAGGTAGATAAGTTTTAAATATTTCAAGTTATGGACGAGAATTTTTGGATATTTTCTAGAAATATCATGTTATGAGTAGATAAGGGTTCATTAGTGAAACTACTAAGACAATGAGAGTTGATAGTTGGAAGGACATTTCGTTAATGTTAAGATATAATGGAAGAATTTAGATTTTATAGTAGGTATTTTATGTTCTCGAGGATTAGATTCAAGAGTTTGATTTGGTTATCGAACGTACTAAGGATGAAATCATAGCGAAGGGTTGTGATTTGGTAGCTGGTCTTGAGAAGTCAAGCATTAAGGTTTGAGATAAGTGTTTAATGGCTTGATGGATGCGTAAGAAGAGTCGATTGGTAGGTGAATTATAGTGACCTTAAGATGATAACTTTAGAGATAGCTATCTGTAAAGAGATGATCATTAGTAAAGGTTAAAAATGAATAAGAAAACGATGAGTGACTAGATGTAAGAGCAAGGTTAGCTCGAACTTGAGATTTAGGGATTGATTCTCCGGTGGGAACAACTTTAGATGAATTTTGCATAAAGAGATACTTAATAGGAACTAGAGGAGTTAATTAATTGGAGCGTTTGATTATGATAAGTACAATAGTTGACACCGTAAGGGAAGTTAGAGATGAATAAGAATCCAGTTAGTGAATGGATGTGTCAGGATGGGTAGTGAGAACGTATGTGTGAAGTTGTTTATTGGTATTGGAGAATACTATAACTTTAGATAGTTATGAAGATTTGGGATTTGTCGAACGGAGAAGGGTAGGCTTGTTGTGATTCGAAATTATGTGGAATGAGGGAGTAATTGGTTTGTGAGCGGCGAACTAAAGGTGTTGTTTGGAATCAACAATTTATTGGTCATGGTGGTTTGGGAACCAACTCTAGGCAGTTGTTGAACTTGAAAGTTGCAAATTAGTAGATCAATGAGTTAGTCGCAAAGGAAGTTAGTCGTTGAGAAGACATATTAAGAACAAGTAAGAGGTAAGCACATGAGAATGTGGCATATGTCAATTGATGATTGGCGAAAGGAATTACCTCACACATAATTTGGAAAATTATGATTGTGCGTGTATATTAAGGATTCGAAAGCACCTCCTGAATGGATGTCATGGAGGTGTGTGTGTTGTATGTGGAAGTAAGAAGGATAAGCAATTGTCTAAGGGCAAAGTTTGGTGGAAACTAATAGAAATTGATTCATTGTAGTTGTTACAATGAGGATAGGCGTAACATAGAGGAAAATGTGCATTGAGAAAATGAATGATTTCGGTCGTTGACAGTAGAAGCGGTTGAACGACGGTTGAGGTGAGAAATATCTCAAGATATGATTGGATGTAGGAATTTACTCTAAGGATAAGATGTTGGAACAAATAAGAATGGTCAAGGTGAGAAACTCTTCTGAGTAAAAGAGAACTTAATGATAAGAGGAAGAAACTCAAGAGAGTTTAGAAATAGAATGAGAATACGACGTGGAATGGTTTAAGCCGACGATGGCAGTCAACGAGGAGAAATGTTTTATGCTAAAGGCAGACAAGGATAAGCTAAGTATTAATTTGGAAAATATGTGGATGCATAAGAAATTGATTTTTTTGGAAGGTGAGATTTGAATAAAGGGAGTCCAAAAGAAGTAGATGTTATAGTTTGGCAAGTGCCAAGAAAAATGAGGAGTTTGGATCACCAACCGGATGTTGGGGTGGTATTATTAAAATCATGATTGGAACGAGATCCGAATGTGAACATACGATTAGGTGTATTTATTAAATTAAGGACTTATGGATGTTAGTGAAGTTGTGAAGTTCTTTTAATGAGATGGCAACTTCTTTCTGAGTGTAATGGTTTGGGTGGTACTTGCCGTGGTAGCACTGTATTACTGTTGGGCGATACTTAACAGATGTTTCGAGAGTGGAAGCATGAGGTTTTAAGTGTTGTGTTTTGAGTATTGGGTCTCATTGGGGAGATCGAGGTAGTAGGAATTGAGGAAATGTGTAGAAAACCTCGAAGGAATTAGTGGACCCTTGTGCCTCGGATGATCTTGAGCACAAGTGGAAGGGAGCATTATTCAAGTTAGGTAAAGATGGTCTAAACCACCATCATGATTGTCGGCTATCTATTGACAAATTGAGGAGCTGATCATCCTTAATCTCTTGTTAATAATAGACGGAATCGTGTTGACTGGAATTGACAAGTTTTTGCTAGCTTTGGTGGTGCACAAAGAGTTTCAGTGTTTCTTTTGGAGGGTAGCTGTCACCACTTTGTGTGGGCCTAGTGGAATAGGCTATGTCGTGGAGGCGCAAGAGGTGACTTTGGAAATTTTGTGTGTGGACCCTAGGACATTTGGGGAACTAGATGTTGTGAACCTTCGTAGTAAAGGTAATTTTGAGTGGAGAACTCGTTGTGTGATGTCTAGCTTTGTGTTTAGAGTTTGAAACCAGTGCGACCTTGTTGAGGGTTGCGGTTGGTGCACGATTGTGTCGGTGTGTTGGTGATAGTATCTGTGTGGCATCACCTGATGTTAGCGTCTGTGTGGCTACACCTAATCTGATGGGGTTTTCTTGTGTCAGTGTTAGTACTAACTTGTTGAGTTGTTACTCTTGCTTTTAGTTTCGAGGACGAAACTTTTTTTTGGTGGGTAGTAATGTAAGACCTGTAATTCCACGATACATTTTATGTGAGGAAAATAAATATTGGCTGAGAATATTAGGGTTTTTGGTTAAGTGGTTTTGTGAGTATTGTCGCGATAATATAATTTTGCTGAGTTGGAGCCTGTTTTGTGCTCGTGCACTGGAAATGCACAGACTTTTGTTTCTTAGTCATTATTTATATATGAGAACGTTTCTGTGTCTTCAGAATTTCAAAATTTGACTTTCTCCGTTTTTTAGAAAAACGAGTAGAAAACTGTACCCGCTGTTGGAAAATTTACGGCTTCTGTTTTCCGTCGAATTTTAAATAGAGACTTTATATATCGGCGCGAGTTAGAATCTAGATTCAGAATAGTTGTGGGAGCTTCGGATAAATATTTCAGTCGGAGAATCAAGTTTAGCGATAATTTTTAGAAATGGTTTACTCTGATTTAATTTAAGTTCGATCGTGAATGTTTTATTTCAAAATCCTTGTTGTTTTAAAAAAAAAGTGCCTACTTTTGGGCTTCGAAAATCGGGGTGTTACAGACGAGACTTTGGACCTTTAGAGTTACACTTAACCCATCTTGGCTTTTAGGACGTGGTGCGGTGGCCGGTCCAGAGTAGTCTTGGATTGGTTGATACGCGAAACCACACCCGAACGAGATTGTCTTGCGAATATTATTGGACCGGGAGTAGTTCCGTAAACCGGTAATATCCAAAAGACGGTTTATAACTTTGGGAACTTATTAGGACCCGTGATACTGGTACAAATGCAAACCTTAGTACTCACCATGTGGGAGGGGCTCTTACCCTTGACTCCAACATTTTACCTTAACCCAATCATGTTTGCACATTATCAGTTGCATACATGCATTCATTCATAAAATCTTTTCTCATCCGATATCGAAGAACTTAAATTAAATTTTTTGTAAACATCGTAGATATGGATATTGCAAGAAGCATTAGGAAGTTTAATTTCAAGAAGCCGGACTTGTCAACTACTTTATAATGTTCTGATTATCAATTATAATGAATATAGTCTGTCTCTAGGCTCTGTTTGTAAAAGAGAAATGCCTTGTAATGCATCAGATTATCAAGTGTAATAAATCTTATCTACAATGTTTACAATCAATTTAGTATAAGTCTTTCGATATTCGAAAAAAACTTTGCATATTTTAGCATAAACCCATCATGCATCATACCGCATTCATAAGTTTCAACTCGAGTCTCATATTCTCCTCTTCTCTCCGCCTCAGTCCAGAAAGTGGCCCGGCGTATTTACTACAAGTCTACCCGTACCTATAACACTTGAGCAAGTCGAGAAGATGGAATGTCTCGAGCAAGAGAACCAAGCGCTCCGTGAGCAAGTAACAAATATGAAAGGGGAAATAGAGAGGTTAATTGCCATAGTGACTGGTATTTTGGCTACTCAAGCTCAAGTGTCGATCCCTCAGCTCACTAGCACTTCTCTGATTCAGCCAACTACTGAGCTCACTAGCACTTCTCAGTTAACTGGGCCTAAAGGTCGTGCATGGGGCATGCCGCAGCATCTACCTAATGGAGGGTTTCGTCCCGTAATCTCTGAAATACAAGCCTCTAGTGTTCCACAAGTACCGCCAGTTCCTCAGCCCGGTCTATCATTTCCTCAGGCTACGATGACTTTTTCAGCACCGATGGTCCATACCATTCAACAAGACCAGGCACCTATCTTTCACTCTGAAAGTGTGGGAAGATTTGATAGGGTAAGTGACCTACATGACAAATTCAATGAAATGCAGCGAGAGATGAGGGCTCTCCGAGGAAAAGAATCATTTGGTCAGAACACCCATGAACTCTGTCTGGTTCCCGATGTTGTAATTCCATACAAGTTCAAAGTGCCCGATTTTGAGAAATATAAGGGAAGCACTTGCCCTAGAGCTCATCTGGTGATGTATGCAAGAAAGATGTCGATCCAGACTAACAATGATAAGTTGCTCATCCACTATTTTCAAGATAGGTTGACTGGTGCAGCACTAAGATGGTACATGGACCTGGACAGTGCTGATGTACGCACTTTTAATGATCTTGCTAATGCTTTTGTTCGACAATACAACTACAATTCACACTTGGCCCCAGATAGGGATGAACTACGCGCTTTGACTCAAAAGGAAGATGAATCATTCAAAGAGTATGCCCAGCGGTGGAGAGAGCTTGCTGCGCAAATTCGTCCACCCTTGGAAGAGAAAGATTTGTGCAAGATGTTTCTGCATACCCTTAATCCTTTTTACTACGAGAAGATGGTTGGCCGTGTGTCAAAGAATTTCACCGAAATTGTGGAGATGGGAATGTGTTTAGAAGAGGGGGTCCGTCAAGGATGTCTAACAAGGGAAGATACCCCTGTTTACCCACATATTGTTGTTGTCTCAACCATTCATCAACAACCCTTCAATCAATCAGTTCGTACTCAAAGAAAGCAGTCATTTGACCCTATACCAATGAAGTATTCAGACTTGCTTCCTGCTCTACTTGCAAAAAGCCTTGTCCATACCAAACCACCTCCTCCTGTGCCTGAAAAGCTGCGTGCTTGGTATCGTGCTGACCTGACATGTGCTTTCCATCGAGGGGCACCCGGACATGATGTTGAACAATGTTATGCACTTAAGAAAAAGGTTCAGAATTTGGTTCGTACCAACATGTTATCATTTAATGATCCAAGTTTGAACGTCCAAAGTTCATCCTCTGCCTAATCATGGGTCATCCGTCATTTTAATTCAAGATTATCAAGAAGCTTGTCCCTAGGATCACTAGGCCCTTTTATTACAATTTCTTTCTTGCCAAGCATTAGTTTGCATTTTAAAGTTGTATCTTTTAATTAATGTTTCTAAAAACGATGAGCATGCATGTTTTGAAATTCATCCATTCGTATTCACTCTTTTCTTGCGCCATCACAACTGGCAATGTTTTTTTAATTCATTTTTCATGTTAACAAACTTGAGGGAAGATTGATGTAAACAAAATGATTTAAAATTGTTGATATGTGCTGATACATGCTTTCATTAAGTAAGACCCGGTTGATGATGTAAGGCATTGTTTTACTTCCCCAAACACCGGAGAAATAAGGAGATAATCTGTATTCAACCCCTTTGAGCCAAGAGTGGTGTTCTTTCTTTACACAAAAACCCTTAATCTTGACCCGGGGCAGGGTAATCTTTCAATTAATTCAAGGATACATCCTAATACAAGAGGATCCCTTTGTCTGAGATACAAGAAGCCATGAGTAAACAAAACTCACAATAGCATGTGGCAGTCACAATCGTCCTACATCAAAAATGGGACAAACAAAAAACACAAAAGAAAAAACCAACAGCCCGCTAAGCAAAAAGACTTAGGCAAAAATCAGGGCACCCCGATGGTCCATAAAATCCAAAAGAATTGGTCCATGTAAAAATTAGGGATTAAGAGCAAAAAGTAAGCTTGTGGATAAACAAGTGACTGCCACTACAAGAGACTCATCAAAACTCCGACCAAAGTGTCAACAACGTCATTGGCAAAAATCCTCTTGTCGACCAAAATGTCAATCTCAAAACATCATTGTCAAAGAAATCCTCTTGATGACCAAAGCGTGTCTGATGAATTAATTGAATCTAGGAATGGAGGACATTAAAGAAGAGTGGGTGGATTAAAACAAAACTTTGAGCCTAAAAACCTTTTTTTTTCAAAAACCGTGAACCAAACCACGTTATAACCCTCAAAAGACCTAATTGAAGCTGGGTCACTTTGAAAGCATAATCAACAAAATCTTGTTAAAGCTGACTCCACCTGTTTGTCGAGTAACTATCTTTTACACACACCACACATGTTTTCTATAAAATCTTTTTCGATTCCAAAACTTGCATGAACATTACATCAGAAACACTTTTCACAAGAAACAATTTTATTTGCAAACTTATGTTTAACGTCAAGGAAATTCAAGCAAATGATCTAATCAAGGGCGGATCAACTCAAAACGCTCACAACTTGGGGCAAGTTACCTCATGATTTTGCCAATCAGGGGCAAGACCTTACACTCAGGGGCATTCTCTTCAAAGATTCGAAGTTAAGGTTTCCTTAACTCGGGACAAGTTACCTCAGGATCTCGCCAATCAGGGGCAGATTCTTACATCCAGGGGCATACCTTTCAAAGATTCAAAGTCAAAGTTTCACTCATCTGGGCATCTTAATTGTCAGAGTACCTCCAATTTGAAGCATCCTCAACAATGGGATCTAAAAGTTGATTAATCAGAACTTTCTCGTATCTTTTAAAGCATAAACTACAAGCATATTCTTCTCCAACTCATGAGTCATAGAAACATACAACAACATTTGTCCCGAGAACAGATAGACAAACACAGTCATTGCTAAAAAAAAAAAAAACAGCTCGCTAAGTTGAAAACCTGAAAAGGTGGCTTAGGCAAAAATGAGCGTCCCGGTGGATTAAAAAAAAAAAAAAAACCTGAAAGGGCGATCCAAGCAAAAATTAGGGGCACAAAACAAAAAAATATATTCCCGGTGGGTCGAACACCCGAAAGGGCGATCCAGGCAAAAGTTAGGGATTAAAAAAATAACAACTACAAAACAAAAAGCAAAAAGCATGACTATCGAAGTATGACCATGAGAAAGCTTTCTGTTTCGGTTTATAAATGGCGACTTCCGCCAAACTTTCTGATTAATGGGCTTTATCCCCAAGAAATGTTCATTTCACTATCAGATGATACTGTGTACCGAGCCTCGCCCCAATGATTTGATTTAATTCATCTACAAGGGTGTTATCTCCAATGAAGAACTGTCGAGTGGTTATAGAGCTATGTCGGGCCACTTCCCATTTTACCTGTCCAGTCTCGTCTCGTCCAAGTCATATGCAGTCACACAATTATACAAATACAAGTTTCTTACATTCACACAAATTCAAGTTACATTCATATCATACAATCATTCACACTTTAATACATACATTTTTACATATATACATACAAACATTCATACATACAACATACAAAAAATGATAAAAAATAAATATATCATTCATACATGATTGCATTGACCATCTAGTGTCTTGCTTCAGTTATTTTACAAAAAAAAGTCATCCCCAGTGCGTCTGGTCTAAGATGTCTCCATCAATCATACATCACAAAAGTGTCATCCTCAGTGTTTCTGGTCTAGAGATGTCATTATCACCCATATTCCAAGTGACAGGTTTTACACATAACCAATTTGCAAAATTACATTCAATCTCCTCAAAAGAAGTCATCGTCAGTGTGTCTGGTCAAGAAATTATCTTTCTTCTGGTATCCTGCTCTCCCACAATGACAGCAGACATTATATTTCTTCCCGTGTCATGCTTTCCCACATTGACAGCAGACAATTTATCTTCTTATTATGTCCTGCCCTCCCACAATGACGGCATACATTATCTTTCTTCCTTGTGTCTTGCTCTCCCACAATGACGGCAGATGCTATCTTTCTTCCTTGTGTCTTGCTCTCCTACAACGACGACAGACATTATCTTTCTTCCTTGTGTCCTGCTCTCCGACAATGACAGCAGACAATTTATTTCCTTATTGTGTCTCACGCTCCTACAATGACAAGTAGACAAATATCTTTATTTATGTCCTTACCATCTCACAATGTTGGTAGACATTGTCTTTATTTTTGTCTTTACCATCCCACAATGTTGGTAGACACTGTCTTTATTTTTGTCCTTACCATCCCACAATGTTGGTGGACACTGTCTTTATTTTCGTCTTTAGCCATCCCACAATGTTGGTGGACACTGTCTTTACTTTTGTCCTCACATTGGATTTTATTGCTTCTGTCCCTACACTGGACTTTATTGCTTTCTGTCTTTACTTCTGTCCCTACACTGGACTTTATTGCTTTCTGTCTTTACTTCTGTCCCCACATTGGACTTTACTGCTTTCTGTCTTTACTTCTGTCTGCTCACAAGACTTTACTGCTTTTGTCTCTATTATCCCCTAGGGAGTCTGTCCCCTTCCTGTCAGATAGTTCTGCCTAACCTTGCATTCCCAAATGTTTACAAGCATAGCATTCATAACTTAACATCATAGCATTTCCTGTCTGGTCGGTCAAAAAATGGTGTAGTTTGTATTTAAGTCTCTTCTACCGTCCATTCAAAACAACAAAAATATCAAAATTATCTTTTTCTTCTTTCGAACTCCCGGTAGAAGAAACTTAAATAGGGGCATCTGTAATACCCCATTTTTTGACCTAAGATTCCACCTCATATTCATTTGTCATACCCTAAATTTTGCCAATTTTCATTCATTATCATATTAATTTTTGCCACATTTGTTATTAATTATGTGAACTAGCTCATTTGGTTGTGATTAGAGTGTCCAATGAGTTATGAGTGTGTGGTCATGGTTTCATATCCCATTTTAACCCTTTTATTTGTTGTTTTCTATTTTTTAAACAAAATCCAAAAACATGTCAATTTATTTTATTAAAAAATCCCAAAAATTTTGTTAAATATTTATTTTGTCCTTTTTATCATTATTTCTTTCCTTTTATTTTCTTAATTTACCATTTATCATTATTATTATTATTATTATTATTATTATTATTTTTTCTTTCTATTTTTGTAATTACTATTATTATTATTATTATTATTATTATTTAAACAAAAAAAAAAAATGTAAAAAGAAAAGATGCAGCACGTGGCTGCATCTTGCCCCCTCCCCCCACTCTTTTCTTTTTATCATTATTATTATTATTATTATTATTATTATTATTATTATTATTATTATTATTATAAAAAAAAATAAATAAAAACAAAAAAAATCACAAAAGACAGCAGCACGTGAGTGCTGCATTCTTCCTCCCTCTTTTCAACTTCTTTTTATTTATTTTTTACAAACCATTATTGTTGTTGTTGGAAAAATAAAAAAATGAAAGTGGTTCACAACACAATGGTATGTTCCTTTGTTATGCTTCCTTTCCATCTACTTCCTTGTCTGCAAAAATTAAATAGACAAACACATGCAGCAAACATTCATTAATTTCTTACACTTCTCAAAGCCAACCACTTTGCTTCAAAGCCTCTATAAAAAGAGAATAGAAAAATTGAAAGAACACAGAAAAAACCGAAAAAATCTCATAAACAAAAATATTCAGAGCAAAAAAACTCCCAGTGGTAACCTCACAAAAATTGTCATAACAAAAAAGAAAAGAAACAAAGCCATCTCCAAACACTCACCCGTTCACAATTCAACCGAAATCAGAAACAAGAGGCAAAAAAAGAATCCGAAATCGAAGAAAAAGGTAGAAAATTTAATTTTTTTCTCAAAAAAAAAAAACTTTAAAACTCCGATCTAGAGTTTTCCAAATCCTTTTTCAAGAAATTAATTTTAAATTTGGACTCTAGATCGAAAGAGGATTCGGAAAAATAGTTTTTTTTATAAAAAAGGAATTTTTTTTAAAATTCCGGTGGTGGTGCCGCCGCGTCGGCCACCGCACCGGCCGCCACCACCACCGGAGGTTTGAACGGAATCTGGAAAATAATAAGAACATATTCAATGTTCTTGAGTAAATGAGAAGAGAGAAGTGAGAGAGTAAGTGAGGAGAGAGAGAAATCAAAGAGAAATATGGAAGAAATGAGGAGAGTTGTGTTTAATTCCCTCACTCTCGGATTTCTTTCTGCACCCCCCTTCCCTCACTCTCGGATTCAAATAGTTAAAAATCATTTTCAAAAAAATAATCTCTTTTCATAAAAAAACCTCGATACTCATCGAGAGACTTTTTCAAAACTTTTTTTATAATACACTTTAATTCATTTTAATTTATTTAAACTCTTTTCTCAAAAAGTACAAAAAAATACAAAAACACATTCAAAAACATTTTTGCCATTTGGCTCTTTATTTTAAAACATTTTTAAAAACTAAAAAACATCAACAAACAATTTTCACAATTTTTACCCGAACTACGGTGGTTTTGATCCTTCGGGTACGTAGTGCAAAAGGCTCTAAGTCTTCCCAAATCACCAAAAATAACAAAAACATTTTCTCTTGTCTTAATCAAATCAAATATATTTTCTTAACACTTTTTTCTTCATTACCCTAGTCCTAAATCTTATACTTTCTTTTACAAGCAAATAGAATTAAGCGCATAGATAGAATAGAAACAAGAGGTTCCTATAGGATACTATAGATGCTTAGGGTGCTAGTACCTTCCCTTCGTATAACAAACCCCCGAACCTTTAATCTCAAATAAATAGGGTTATTTCGAACTTTTTCCCTTTTCCTTGGAAAAATAAAAGATCGGTGGTGAATCTAAAATTGCGATTCAATGTTCTTCAATAGCTTGATATCCAAAAATCACCGCGACACATGGGACAATTGCTTTAATAAAAAAAGGAATTTGTACGAAAAAAAAAAAGAATTGAATAATATATTATAATAATACACGGAACAATTGTTGATGAATATATATTATAATAATACACAAGACAATTGTTTTAATAAAAAAATCTAATCATACACGGGACAATTGATTTAATAAAAAAAGAATTGAATAATAAATATTTGTTATTATTAATTATAATTTATTACACAAAAATCATACACGGGACAATTGTTAGGGAAAATAGAGTTAGGGTTAGGTTTTAATGTTAGCCAAATGTAGAGAAATTCTTACATGGTCTCTCCCCTAACAATTAATGCTTAGGCCCAACCAACCATAATTGGACACATCATTCCCTTAAAAATAATAACAAAAAATTAATTAGGTGGAAAGAGAAAAAGATAAATAAATGGAAATGAATCCTCTCAATCTCGAAAAATAGAAATAAGGTATAACAATTCAATTCTTTTTTGTTTTGAAATTTGCCTTTTATTATATGATTTCAATTCTCGGATTTATTTTCTTCTTCTTCTTAAGGTTTTTGTTTGATGAAAATTCAAAAGGAATACAATCAATGAGAAAACCAATTTATATTTGCTTATAAAAACAAATAAACAAAATAATTTATATTTGACATGTTATATTTTGTTTTAAAAAATTATTCCACGTATTTTACAAAAAAAATTATTCCACTTATTTTACAAAAATTATTCCACTTAGTTACATATGTTCATAAAAAAAATATACCAGTTCATAAAAAAAATATACCAGGTAATAATCTAATTTTTTTTTTTTACGGGAGGTAATAATCTAAATTAAAATTTGACAAAAACGTTAAGCAAATATACCATATTTCTATTTATGGAGATTGAGAGGATTGATTTCCATTTATTTATCTTTTCCTCTTTCAACCTAATTAATTTTTTGTTATTATTTTTAAGTGAATGATGTGTCCAATTATGGTTGGTTGGGCTTAAGCATTAATTGTTAGGGGGGAGACCATGTAAGAATTTCTCGCCAAGTGTAATAAGCTTTTATAATAAGAGATGATATACAGAGTATGATTGAAAATGGTCTAAGAATTTTAGGACATGACTTTTACAGAGTAAGACCACGAGTAATTAATCAAGCGAAAAAAATGTGAAAATGGAAAACCTTGGTCAGTATTGCCAATTTTTGCATAGCGAGTCTAATCTCGCTAAGCAAATTTGGTATTATAAATGCTGCTTCAATTGCCGACCAAAACATGCGATGTAATCCCAATTAATGTGCGCCACAAGCAACATATAGATTGCAAGCTCTACGAGTGTAAATTTTTTTTATTTTTTTTAATTGGTGAGATATAACCACTCATATAGCGAATTTTTCTCAAGTTTCTTACCATTCTATTTCGCTTAGAAAAATGTTTTTTACTCTTACCGTCACATCCTACATGTCTTCATCATTCAGGAAGGTGTCTCTAAATTGCCATGGTAAAACATAAACACTCTAAAACTCACACATACCTCAAAAATCGTAAACAAAACACGAGTTACCATAATAAAACATAAACACTCTAAAACTCACACATACCTAAAATATTCTAAACAAAACACTAGCACACGCATCACAAAAAATGAGGTGCTATAGGTATTCAAACACATTGGTTTTTCTTTGGCGTAGAGTGTAGACCCTCCAAATTTGTTTTTCTGAGTTTTCAAGGCAATTGCACAACAGAGACAAAGAGAATACTCTCGGGGGTTTAATCCTAAGTGTTGAGTGTTTTTTTGGATAGATGTAAGGTTAAGAAACACATCATAAATATCTTCTTCGTCATTGTTCTTGGGTGAAGAGAGAAAAGATAGAAAAATTGAGAATTTTTTTGGGGAGCAATTTATTAGTATCCCATTTTGATCTATCGTAGATATTTGTTCTATATATAGTGAATCGCTCTTCCCAAATGTTAATGATTTTATAGAATTGAACTATTGAATTTTAACAAAAGTAGGGTACTTTTGTGAATCAAGGAAAAATTGCAAGACTTCCAACTAATGACACTTTTTAATGGTGGAGCTGGCAGTATCGTCATCTATAGAGGAAGCATAGTGTCAACACCTTTTCCTAAAATTAGGACATTGTAGCAATTTTTTCTAAAAGTAGGATATTGTGGTAATAAAAATGGATTTTAGGGGCACATGGAAAAAAAATCTTGCGGTTACAAAAAAGTAGAATTCGGGAAACACTTGGGAAGACTCTAGGCTTGAGAGAAATATTCTATCACTTTGGGAAACACTTGTTGATTGAATCTCTGGGTCACGCAGAGAGATTTGGGAAAAAAGTAGAATTAGGAAAACTCTAATTCTTGTAACTCTTATGGTGAATCTCATTGTAATCAAATTTTATATTAATAGTGGAACGAAGAGCTACTTTCTCCTTCAGAGTAGGTTTATTAACCGAACTGGGTAAACAATATTCTTATACTCTTTACCGCTTTCGTTGTTTTTATTTTGCGTGTGATGATTATTGTTAGGGTCATGTTAACTTGTGCCCTAAGGGCACATGATAAGCTACCTAAAGATAGAAATGTGCATTTAATGTTATAAAAAATTTAATGTTTAGACAATTGAATAATACACAAGTTGTAATAATTTTTTTTTATATTGGTGTTCTTAACATGTGCCCTTAAGGGCACAAGTTAACATTCCCCTTATTCTCCTTTGTTTAGTTGTTTTATTCATTTGCTCCATATACTAAGATTATTGATGTGATAAGGGCACAAGTTAACATTCCCCTTATTCTCCTTTGTTTAGTTGTTTTATTCATTTGCTCCATATACTAAGATTATTGGTGTGATATTAATCAGATTCACAACTGTACTAGTGTCTTTAGAAAATTACCCCATCCCTCTCAAATAACACTTAATAGTTTAAATAAGGCACTTGAATCTAGAGAAACACAAAGAGATCAGACACCATTTCATAATAGCATAATATATAAATAAATATTATAAGTATTTGGCTTGTGTGAGGAAAAAAATTTATATGTATTTGGTCCTGAGAGACATCGGAAATTTTTTAAGAAGGCTCAAAATTTAAACAATATCTAATAAACAACTAAAAGAAATAAACATGGTCTTTAAAGGCTAAATCATAACCAAAGTGATTGACTAGACATTCGAAGAAGAAGTTTGAGAGAAAGATTAGGATTTGAATCTTTTTCAATTTCTTTTCTTATGTTATCCCTTTCTTTTTTTCTTAATTTAATAGTTGATAAATTACAAAGAGCAAAAAGATACTTAAAAATATAAAGAAAAAAATTAAATGAATGGCTAAGATTAATACAACATGAGACATTCGAAGAAGTTTGAGAAAAAGATTCAAAATTTAGGATTTGGATCTTCTTAAAGTTTTTCTCTCATGTTATCTTTCTTTTTCTTAATCAAATAATTTTGATAAATTACAAAGAGCAAAAAAGCACTTAAAAGATAAAGAAGAAAACTGAATGAATCATTAAGATTAATATAACATGACATCGGAAATGATAACATAATATACTTATTGCTAACATACGCATACCAAAAATAGAAACAAAACCAGAGGAAATTAAACAAGAACAAAACCATGTATTACATTATTAATTTAGTATCCAAATTGCATATGAATGTGTATCAATACTAGACATGACTAGCACTTGACAGAGACCTTAAGCTTACACTTACGTGGGAGTTCCAAGGCTTGTTTAGGATCAATACCATAGAAATAAAGCAACTTTGAATCCTTGTAACTACAGATACATGAAATATCAGCATTGGCAGTAGCTGAGCAACAAGCACGACTTGGTTTTTTATGTGAAGAAGTAATGTTGGTAGATGTCACATACGGTTCGCATGCTTTCCTCTCTTCTCTTGTCATGTTACAAATCGTCATGCCATTAGCAAACATAATAACATTAACAATGGACAATAACATCCACACAATCATAAGCTTCTTGTATACCTCCATCTATACAAAAAGGGGTATCTCTTAATTAATTTCAAGGAAATGAGTTTGGTGATGATAACCTTTAATTTATATATATAACCTTCCGCAATAAAAATTAAATTTGGTACATGTTAGTTGTAATAAAATATATAAACAAAATTCGACTCTATTTTCATTTTATTGAAGTAGTATATATATATATATATATTAAAAAAAAAAATTAAATATCATGTCCACTATGCAATTAAATGAGATGTAAATGAGATTAACAAGGGTAAATATCAATAATTAATAATCTTAATTGTTCATATTAATAGTTATCAACAATGAATTGATCGTTAGTTGGTTCAATTGTGATTGACGCTGAACTTGGTAGGGAAGACCAAGGTTCGATTCCCCGCAACAGCTATCGGGATGGGGCTGGAACCACTCGATGCCAGAACTAACCCCCAAACCAGATTTAATTGGTAGTGAAAACAAAACAAAAAATGGTAAAGTTTTTTATCCTCTTAAACATGTGGTGAGGAATTCAATTCATAGTTCATGTGTATGGAGAAAATTCAATTAAGAGAAGAGAACCTACTTTATCTGTCCAATAAATTTTTTGATAAAAATTAGTCATCGTTAACAGTGATTTCTGTAATTTGATTTCTTTTTTCTTTTTTTTTTTCTTCAAATCAACCATCAACCATTAGTAGCTTGTTAGATTCCCGTGGGACGAGCTTTGTATATTATAATGTTGTTAATGGATTGGAAAAGACATTCATAAAAGCTTTGACGTATTAGTATACTGCAAATTGCAAATGCGGGCTAGTATATCTGATGTCGAAATCATTTATAAAATATACTACTATTTGATGTCTCCATAGAACATCGATGAGACAATTAATTATTTAAATGACACCATTTCTAAAATCGGATTTTTGGTATTGCTTAATTAATTTATCTTTTACAATCTTTGGGGTTGTTTTTACCTCTCACAATGGGAGCTTATGTCAATATTTATGCAATTAGAAAAGAACAAGAGAAATCTGTAAGTTTTTTTTTTTGGTGTACGAAATCTTGTAAGTTCTAACTCGACTAATAAATATTGAATTGAATGTTTATGGTAGTTTGAATTTGGAAATCTCTTATTTATATATGTGAATTTCATATGTATTTAACATTTTGTTTACAGCTTTGATTTCTCAATTCGAGAAAAAGACAATGAAGATGGGGTTTTGTATTTTTTAAATTTATTATCATTTAAAATTATTCTTAAATAATTTAATGATTTTTTTTTTCAAAAAGTTAAATTAGCTTACTTAAATTGGCACCAATGAGAATCGAACTCGAGACATTAAAATGAGCACACTCTCAGATTTCAAGTCAATACCACCAGACCAATCTAAGTGGGTTTTTAATTAAAAATAATTACATAGACTCATTTATACATATGAAAACACATCATAAAAAAATAAAAGGGCCAAAAAAAATCAAATGTTGTAAGAAAAAATAATACTAAAGACCTAGTTTAGGTACCGTTTAGCCTAACATATTTTAAACTTTATTACTTAATATCATCCGGTTTCAATTCATTTACAGAATCAAAATAGCCTTTTTAATTTTTCTTTCTCTTGAAAACTTGTCTCTCTGCCTTCTCTCTAGACCTCAACCCTAGATCCTCCGCCGCAAGCTCTAATCCCTCAAGTCCAAAATCGGCAGGCAAAATGTAAATGTTACATTGGGTGGTGTGACGAGCTTCCCTGCTCCGTATCACCATGCCAGGCTCGTTGGTACCTCTGTTTATGGTTTTCTCTTTCGTGTGAAGGCGGCTAGGACGATGCTATTGGGTAGTACAATCGGGCTTTGGTTCCTTTGATCTGGTGTGAGTTTTGGTTGTCTCCCTCCCTGCCGGTTTGTTTTTGCTCTGGTTCTGCTGCCTCTGGTTTTTGGTTCGTCGTCGTTATTTGGGGTTTGTATCTCGCCAGAACTGACACTCCATACCGCCGTGTCACTGCCTCTCCGATGGTGGTTTGGTGTTTAATTTGGTGGTTTGGGTTTGCTGCGCTGATTCTGCTTTCCGTGCTATCTGTTTGATTTGGTGTAGCTGGTGTGGTGATGTTGTGGTACGGTGGGGGTGTTGTTGGAGACAATGATGTGTTGTGGTGATGGTGAGGTGTTGTCGTAGTGTTCGGTCTTGGAGGTGGCGTTGCTCCGACGACATCTTTAGTGGCTTACGGTGGGGACGGTGAGAAGAGGTGGTGACTTGGTGTAGTGGTTGGTGTTTTGGGTGGGGTTTTGGATGTTTAATGCCGTGTGTGAGTGGTTTCTCTAGGATACTAGATTCTCTAACCATTTTCAAATCTGTTGAGATTTGTAGGACTCTTTGAGTCTCTGAGGGGTGTCCAAATCTGTTGAGATTTGCAGGTTTCTTGTATCTGGTCGAATTCTACTACATTGGTGTTGACTGTCGGTACTCTTTCTACCGGTGTCCCCTAACTTTCGACTCAAGGTGCTGCTTTTTAGATTCTGATGGGCCGAGTAATTTTGATTTGAGTTCGGAAGTTAGTGTCTAGTGGCGTCTCTTTGGGTTGGATTGGTGTTTTCTCTGGTGGGCTTAGTGAATCTCAATTGGTGTAATGTTAGGGGTGGATTGGGGTGCTGTTTTGGTATACTTGTTGTTTGGTTAAAGTGTTTCATCACTTTACCTTTCGTTGTATGTTTCAACAATTCCTTATACTTCTTGTTTAGGAATTGTTCATTAATTAAATTTAGCCATTAAAAAAAAAAACTTTATTACTTAATAAAAGAATAAGCTAGACCAAACAAATTTTCAATAAGTTTTTGATAGAAAAAACAGACCCAATACGAACTATTCATTTTGGATTGATCAGTTTAACAACTTTAAACTATGTTGGAACAAAGTTGGTTCTAATATAACCCAAGTAAGTTTTGATGATAACAATAGTATTAATATACAATAGGGATTACTGATAATTTACTCTAGTGTGCAGGTATATAAGTTAAAATTTTATATACACTAGAAAGTGAAGTTCAAATTGATATTTTAAAAGCGTCCCCAGAAGCTGGGAAAAGCAAGTTTTGAGTCATAACTCCAGAAGCTGTGTCACCAGAAGTTGCAAGTCAAAGTCAACCAGAAGCTACTCTCATCGGAACCTGAGATGGAAACTCAAGTTTCTGATGACGATGGAAACAACAAAATTTGTCAGAAGAACATTCTATTCCTAACGACTATCATCAATTTGGCAAATTCACAAAGACAGAAGAAATCATCGTACAAGACCGTTATGTTCGTGATAATGACGTTTGTACTATTGTACTATATTCTTTTCCTGATATGGGTGAATATTCGAAATCAAGGATCAAGAATTCATCATTTACCTGATTTGGATAAACACGACTCAAGAGGAAAAAATAGTACAGTACTATTTAGCGGTTTTCATCATTTCTACTTAAATTCAAACGCTCCACCATCGTCTATAAAAGGAGGAAGAATTTGAAGAAGTGGACAACAACACAACTACGAACAAAAGCGATGTTACTCTGCTAAATTCAAAAGAGCACTATAACTTTGAGAAATACAACTTGAGCTTATATCAAAATTCAAGACAAACAGTTTTCAACTTCTGATTAGTCAGTTGTTGAACCTTAGTTTTCTTTTATTAGAATTCTAAGAATAGTCTTGTTTTTTAGAGTTGTATTATTTTGTTCAGAACTCTGATACTGTTTATCAGAAGTTCAAACATTGTTTTTGTTTTGCAACTTTGTAAGAAGTCTCTTGCTTTTGTGCTTGAGCATTTGGAAGTCTCTTGTATTGTGTTACTTGAGCATTGGAAGTCTCTTGATGTGTGCTTGAACAATTGTAATCTTATGTGATTATAGTGAAATCCCTTGGAAGTGCAAGGGGACTGGAGTACTCTCGGTTTGTGAGGGGAACCAGTATAAAAATTTGTGTTTTTCAAAAACTCTTAAAAACACAATTCAACCCCCCCTTCTTGTGTTTTTCACACCTTCAATTGGCATCTAGTGCCTTGGTTCTGTTATATCACCTTACAGTGAGACAGTTGTCAGTTGTTGAAAAACACTATGTCTGGTACACCTGGTGAAGGTTCTAAAGGTACTGCTATTCCTTTTAACTATGATGCTGATGATAAAAACAACACCAGCAAAGCTCCTAAGTTCAATGGAAATGGTTCTACCTTTTCCTGGTGGAAAGATAGAATTTATAGTCATCTTGTTGGCATAGATGATGAACTTTGGGACTTAGTTGAAAGAGGAGTAACTTTTCAAGGTTTAGATGAAAGAGGAAGATTGGATTTTGAGACAAGACAAGCTTTCACTGACAAGGACAAGAAAGCATACAAGAAACACCACAAAGTCAAGGATATTCTGATTGGTTGCATATCTCATGAGGAATACCTAAAGATCTCAGACAAATCTACTGCTAAGAGTATTTATGATTCCTTGTGTTCATCTTATGATGGAAACAAACAGGTACAGGACGCAAAGGCAACACTCCTGATCCAACAGTATGAACTTTTCAGAATGAAAGAGGACGAGAACATTGAGTCTATGTTTTCTAGATTCAAAGTTCTGATAGCTGGTCTTCAAGTTCTGAAGAAAAGTTATACTACTCCTGATCATGTGAACAAGATTCTTAGAAGCTTACCTGCTAAGTGGAGACCTAAGGTCACTGCCATACAGGAAGCAAAAGATTTAGACACCCTGAGTCTAGAAGGATTGATTAGTTCACTCATGAGTCATGAGATTGAGCTAGCTTCTGACGAGCCTCAGAAGAGAGTAAAGTCTTTGGCCTTGCCAGCTACTTTAGGATCTTCTAAGGCACTAAAGGCTAAGGTTGTTGAATCTGAAGCTGAGGAATCTTCTGCAGATGATCAAGAAGAAGGATCAGATGATGATGTATTTGATCAGATGATGATGTAAGTTTTTATTAGATTAATAATAAGTGTCGATTTTACTTATAAATGATTTAAATTAAAGACACTTATTAACTTAATTTTGTTATAAATATGTTGATATAATCTCAAAATTATAATAACTATTATATTACTATTATTATTACTGCAATGTTTATGTTGTAAATCAATAGGGAAAAATGAGAAAGTAATCAAGTGAAGGATAGTGGTCAGGTGGCACAATTGGGATTCTCGTCGTGATCTGGATACGGACACATACGTGAGTGATACGTGATAATATTGATAAATAGCTAAAGTTTGTATAACCGATTGGAAGAATACATGCGATTGAGTTAGTGAAATCTAAATCCAGCAAACTTATCTCCCTGAAACTTTATCATATTTTTACTTGCAATTACAATTTCATAATTTCACACTTAAACAATCTTATAACCACTATACTTAAAATTATATTAATTGTTGAAAGGCATCGATATCGCACCAGTCCCTGTGGAGACGATAAAAAATACTTACTATTGTACTTTAACAAAATGGCGCCGTTGCCGGGGACTGGCGTTTAGATATTGGAGCATCGCAACAATTTCTATTGTTTTAAGTAGCTGTACATTATTGTCTATATTGTACATTATCTTTTGTTTTCTAAGCTACTAACCCCTCTTGTTAGTTAAATTGTTATCTTTGTTAGTTAAGTTCTTTTTCAGATTTTCCAAAGTGACATAAACCATGACTGACCATGGTTATAAGAACAACAAAGGTGGTGGTGTAACGCCTTGTCACAACAGCCCAAGACGGTTAGCCCACATTGGCGGACCTCTGAAAAGTACCAGACAAATAGAGATAAAGCCTGGACTACTTCAAATCTTATATGCTAACCCTTTTGCAGGTTTAGACCATGAGGATCCATATACTCATCTTACCAGATTTTATGAGATTGCTGACACACTCGGAGCATCTGAAGCAGAAGAAGAAGCTGTGTTCATGAGAATGTTTCCCCATTCACTGATCGGGAAAGCAAAAGATTGGTACTTGGACCAACGAGCTCAAATTATGACCAACTGGAATGCACTTGAGGAAAAATTTCTCAACAGGTTCTTTTGACGCAATAAGTTCATGGAAGCCAAGATCGCTATTCATGTATTTTCCCAAGGGTCCAGTGAAACACTTTGCGAAGCATGGGAGCGGTACAAGTCTATGTTGAGAAGATGCCATAACCATGGTTTTGATGATCTTAGTCAGATTCATAATTTCCGCAACGGACTTCAACATCAACCAAGACTTCTCTTAGATGCAGCTGCAGGTGGTTCCTTAATGTCAAAGAGTGCTGAAGATGCAATAGCTATCATTGAGAAAATGGCACTCAGTGATCATCAAGGCCAGTATAATCGAGATCCTTCGCAAAAGAAAGTTGGGATTATTGATCTTGGTACATCAGATGCTATGTTGGCTCAGAATAATCTGCTTACACAAACTGTGGAAGAATTCACAAAGCAACTGTCCAAACTGGCTTTGATTCAGGAATGGTCAAGTAAATCCAAGCAGGTTGCATATTGTGAGCTGTGCACTGATGATCATCAAACTGGTTATTGTCCTCCGTCAACTGAAGAAGTAAATTTCATGAAAAATCAACAAAGGCAAGGGCAATATCAAAACAACACTGTCTATCAGAGAGGAGGTAATTCAAATTTTGGCCAAGGCTGGAGACACGATGCAGAATTATCCAACATACAACACCAGTTTGAGAATTACAACCATAATCCTCCTCAACAAGATCGAAATTCAAAATTGGAGGATACCCTGGTTAAATTTATGGAGCTGACTATGGTTAATCAGCAAAACACCTATACGTCAATCAAAAACATTGAAACTCAGCTTGGTCAGATGGCAAAACAAATGACTGATACGGAAGGAAGCAAAAACCCTCCACCCCACACTCCACCCAATTCAACAGAGGATGAAAATTTCATTAGAATTGATGAGAAGATTGGAGTAATTGAAGAATTTGGTGAAGAAAATGTTGTTGAAAATGAAGAGGAGGAAGGACTTGAAAAATGTGGCACAATGCAAATATTAAAAAGAATCAAGCCTAACATGACACAACTTCCTTATTTTTGGCCACTTGCTCAAGAAGAAAACAGTGAAGGAGAAGAAAAGAAATTAGTTGAAAAAGAAGAGGAAAATAACCAAGAGAGTGTTAAAGTTAACAAGGCTGAAATTGATGAAATCATAAAATCCATTTGTGCCTTATTCAACAAACAGCCGAGGAGAACATGGACACCACGTCATATCTACTTCAAATTCATGGAGTTCCTTCCAAACAAATATAAGTCTAAGGGTGATGTGCTTTTTGTTTCATTTTGGCCACCCTAATGAATCAGGCGTCGAGCTACCGACGTTAACCAAGCGCTTGTTGGGAGGCAACCCAATTTTCTATCCTTACTATTTAATTTTTGCAATTTATCATTTTAGTATACTTAGGCATGTTTTGAAAGGTTTTAAACGAGCCAAAATTGAACCACTGTTTCTGATGAGAAAATTCTGCATTTTATTTGTCAGTTTAGTACACTTAGGTTGTTTTCACATCATGTTCAATTATTTCACCCAATCCACACTCCCAGTACTGCACTCTTTGCATTATCAACCCCGTGAACCTTGAAATCTATCTTCAGTTATCCATCTTTCAAATCACTAGACCACACAAATTATTTACTTATTTCTTTGGCACTCAAGTTTTCAAATTCCAAAAGGGTCCATTTTTCCATAAGTCGCCTATGTGTGTTTGAATCAAGAAGAAAAGGTACGAAATTTCTGTCCGAATATCCCTTTAATTTTCAGTTTACTCGCTCTCCTTGTTTCTAATGTTCAAATTATGCAAATTTCTTTGTTGAGTAGAAAAGGAATGAGATTTAGGGTATTGAATGTGAAATAGGAATTTTAACCATTCATAAGATTCAAATAGCCATAGTGTAAGTTGGTACTTATGAGTAATTAAGGGCTGAATTAGAACTTCATGGATTTAATGTCATTGGAATCAATTTTGTTGGAACATCATGCTATGAATGTGGATTTAATTTTCCTGACATGAAAATTGTGCTGGTATTGTGTTGGTTATGATGCATTTTCCTGGCTTTGTTACTTGACTATTGTGTTGGTGTTTCTTTCAATGAATGCATTTTGAGGTTTGAATGATCTAGAAATTTAGAGGCATTCACTTTGTTCTAATTAAATTGGCAGAAGTTAGCGTTTTAGAACTGTCTGAATTGAATGTTTATTTTTTTTGTTAGAAAACATCAATGTTATAAGAATTGGGGCTGTTATGCTTTGCACAGTTATACTGTGTAACCTTTACTTGATTTGTTCTTGCTGAATGTTGAAGTTGTTTTAATTAAATTGAAGCATGAGTGAAGTAGATGATAGGTTTTAGATTATGGACTTACGCCAGAGACTATTTTCTTTAAGAATGAATGTTTTCTGTTGCTGCCCTGCTATTTTCTTTAGGAATGTGACTTGGTATCACCATTTTGATTTTATGAGTAACAGTGTGGTTCTTCCAAAGTTGTGAAGTCTTGGTTAATTAGATAAGAACAGGGCTGGTGTTTCTCCATTGAATTCATGTGTCTTTGCTTCACACTTTCATGAAATTTACTTTGTAATTGTTGTCATAAAGTAGTGCAATACTAATTTGGGACTTTTGTGTGAAAATTTACAAAAGTTTTTGCATACTGTGAGCTACATTTTTCATGTCATGGTAAGTTCTTTTAAATGAGTAAACTTATTCACATATTGCATATGTTCAATGCTATTATGACACAATTGTGAATAGTTTAACTTCTTGTATTAATGGTGCCTTATTTTATAGGCAGAGTGATAATATGCACCAAAGTGGTGAATGCTTTAATGGGTAGAACATTAATTATCATTTTTGGCTGCTAACCATTGGGCAAACAAATTTTTAATGACTATATGCACAGGTTCACTATACATTTGCATTAAGGCGCAACAACTCTTTTCGATTGGCCTACACCCGAGGTCTTTGCTGCATTTGGTACATGGCCTGGGGTCAGTCCAATTTTACCGGAGGGGGCAGCTCATCAAAATGAGGCTGAAGTTGGAGTTAGTAATGAACAAGATGAAGGAGAGCATGGAGCTTAAAAGCACGCCAAAACTAGTGAACTTTTACAGTTTTTTTTATTTTTATTATTATTATTATTAATAATTCAGTCATTTATTTTCAGTAGACTAGATAGGTTGTTTTGGAACATGTTAGATTATTATGTTTGTGTTATTTTAGGAAATTCTGAAAATGCCATGGTTTTTGAAAAATCAAGAATTGCATGAGGTAATTGAAAATGTTTGTGCAATTTATTTTCATAAGTTTTAATGTGTGGTTAGACTTGAAACATAGCATGTTTATGAACCTTTTGACTGATCAAAATGAAAAATTGAGCTTGTTCATGAAAAATGTTTTGAAGTCAGGTAATGCATTATAGACCTTAAGCCATGTGAATTGTGTGCATCCCACAAATACATATTGAGAGTCATCATTGTGTTTATACTGTTGATTTTGTTTAATTCTCTGCTGGTTACTGTATATATGATACATGGACATGATCAAGGCACTTGTTTCTATTTTGAGAGAAACCACATAGCCAAAAAGCCAACCCGTGAACGAGTGATCCTTTGCTTAACCCCTTTTGAGCCTAAATGAAATATTTTGTTTCTTTTTGAAATAGAACCCTTAACTTAAAAAGAAAAACAATGAATACTTACCTTGTCTTAGGATAAGAGAGCAGCATTCTTTTCACAATCATGGTTCTATTCAAGTTGGGGAGGGAAAAGCTTTTGAAAAGAAAAGAAGAATACAAAGTAGCTGGATCGGTGATTGAAAAATGTGTGAAAAGTTTTTTCTTGACAATTCTTGAAAATCAAAATAAAATAAAAAAGAAGAAGAAAGAAACAAAGAAAAGAAACAGGAAAAGATAGAAAAGAAGAATGAAAAGAAAATGATGAAAGAAAAGAGGGAATTCTTTGAAAATCATCAAAAAAATGTTTGAAGTGGTTGAATGGAGAAAAAGAGAGTGAGTTGAAGTGTTTGAAGAAATCATGATTATAATTGCTCTCTTAACCTTTAGGCACCTTTGTTTATCTAGAAAAACAATAATTCATTTGGAGCCTAGCCACGTTACAACCTAGAAAAGACCTTAGTGATCCATGTTTAATTGTGTACGTTGTAGCATGTGCAGAGATGACTACCAAAATTGATTTGTGTGAATGCAATGTTTGAAATTGAGAGAAACACTCACCCTGCTTATTTTTGAGTTAAACACTATATGTGAGGAACGCATTCCTGGTTAATTAACATTTCAATGAAGTATGCATCAAAATTTTATTTTGATTGGGCAAAAGTTTCATATTGATGCTTGTATTCATTAGTACCATCGTTTCTACTTGGAACATTACTGCAAGTAATTGTCATGCAATTTCAACAGATTAAAATTTTAAAGTTGATTGTGCTAAAACCATGATCATTTATTGGATGATAGAAAACTTTGAGTTAGGTTAAAATCTTTTGATAAGACTTTTGTTTGAGGACAAACAAAGTTCTAAGTTGAGGAGAGTTGATAAGTGCTAAAAAACAGTGATTTTACCTATACATTTTAAGCATTTATTGACTTATTTTATAAAGTTATTTGAAGTAAAAACTCCAACTATTTGTAAATATTAATAGTTACTAGCAAATTAGTATTTTAGCAATTTTCACTTATTTCGTTTCACTTTTGTAAGTTTTTATTAGATTAATAATAAGTGTTGATTTTACTTATAAATGATTTAAATTAAAGACACTTATTAACTTAATTTTGTTATAAATATGTTGATATAATCTCAAAATTATAATAATTATTATATTACTATTATTATTACTGCAATGTTTATGTTGTAAATCAATAGGGAAAAATGAGAAAGTAATCAAGTGAAGGATAGTGGTCAGGTGGCATAAAGACTTAAGGTCAAGGAAAGGGAATCAGAAACCAAACAAAAAGAGGCGGTTTGATCAAGTGGCACTAACACCACCATTTTGTGTTACTTAACACCAAAGAGTTGTAAGCTATATAAGTGGCAACTTGGATTCTTCTCAAAAAAGAACTCTCACACGCCCAACACAGAACAAAACGAAACAGAGAGAATGGGAGAAAGAACTTAAGGAACGGAGCAAGACAAGGGTGGATGCACACCAACTGTTTGAGAAATCAATGGGTGCTGTTATTTCATCTTGTTTCTTCTCACTTGTGTAAAGCTACCATGGTAAATAGTAGCTAAAGACACTTTTGTTGGGTTAGATGTAATTAACTTATGATTATGTATTTCTTTTGATCATGGCTTATATATGGTTTTAGATTATTAATCAATATTGATGTTGTTCTTGATTTCAATTATAAATTTTAGGGTTTGAAATGCTATAGACATATACTTTTTGAATCCAAGATCTAGAACAATTATCTATTAAATTCTAAACTCTAGACATAGATTTAGGTTTAATATTCACTTAGAGTGTCGAATCTTAATGCTATTGTATTGGTTAAATTGTCTGAGACATCGGAGTTTAAGCAATACGATAAAGCCGATGTATTGATTGATCACCCGAGACGTCAGGGATTAATAGATATAACGGGATTCTCGTCGTGATCTGGACACGGACACATACGTGAGTGATACGTGATAATATTGATAAATAGCTAAAGTTTGTATAACCGATTGGAAGAATACATGCGATTGAGTTAGTGAAATCTAAATCCAGCAAACTTATCTCTCTGAAACTTTATCATATTTTTACTTGCAATTACAATTTCATAATTTCACACTTAAACAATCTTATAACCACTATACTTAAAATTATATTAATTGTTGAAAGGCATCGATATCGCACCAGTCCCTGTGGAGACGATAAAAAATACTTACTTTTGTACTTTAACAACATGGACAAATCAAATGAGCTAGAACTTTTTAAACAAAAGTTTGACATGCTCAATGATAAAGTCAATCATCTTCAAGAAGACTAAGAAGTCCTTAAAGACTATTCAAGTTCTTGAAAATGGTTGCAGAACATGTAGCAAACCCTATGATGAGCAAAAAATTGCACTTCAAGAGTTTGTTCATCATAATATTGATAAGCATAGACTAGCTTTCATGATTTATGGTGCAGGCAAATACAATGGACATGGATTGGGGAGTACTGTCAAAGGAAACTCAACTCAGTCTGTGTGTATTAGCAAAACACCTTCTGATCTTTATTCTAATTTTGTTTCTAGTAGTGGTACAGAAAATCCAAAAGTGTCTAATACTCAAGTAAGCTTGGAACTTTCTAAAACCTATGTTCCCCTTACTCTAGTATCCATGTCTATTCAAGGAGCTCAGAAGATCTTCAAGCCTAAGAGTATTCGGGGCATGAGATCAGGCTGTTCATACTTGGTAGCTGGTTCTCTGACACATTCTGGGTCAAGATTTAAAGTCATTGGTATAGGTAGACAAGCACTTGTTCCACACCCTGAATCTGAGAGAGAGAGAGGAACTGTAGGATTTGGTGGGAATCAAAGAGGCAAAATCATTGGTATATGTAAAGTAGGTAATTCTTCTCTTACTATTTCTGATGTTTGGTTGGTTGATGGACTACAACATAATTTACTTAGCATAAGCCAACTATGTGACAGTAATTATGATGTCGTGTTTAATAAGAATTCATGTACTGTAATTAACAATTCTGATAAATCCATCTTGTTTAAAGGTTGTAGAAAAGGCAATGTTTATAAAGTTAATCTCTCTGATCTTGAAGATCAAAATGTGCTTTGTTTATTGACACTAAGTGATGATAAATGGGTTTGGCATAAGAGATTGGGACATGCTAACTGGAGATTAATCTCTAAGCTTAGCAAGGACAATCTTGTAAGAGGCCTTCCTAAATTGACTTATCATTCAGATTCTCTTTGTGGCTCTTGTCAGAAAGGGAAGATTGTCAAAAGCTCGTTTAAAGTTAAAAACATTGTTTCTACTTCTAGACCTTTAGAACTTCTGCACATTGATTTGTTTGGACCAGTTAGCACTGCTTCACTCAATGGAAAGAAGTATGGATTAGTCATTGTTGATGATTATAGTAGATGGACTTGGGTCAGGTTCCTTAAATCTAAATGTGATACATATGAAGAGTTTAGCGTCTTCTATGCCCAAATTCAAAATGAAAAAGAATCAAAGATTTTAAAAGTAAGATGTGATCATGGTGGTGAATTTGAAAATGAACCTTTTGAAATTTTTTGTGAAGAACATGGAATCTTCCATGAGTTCTCTTCTCCTAGAACTCCACAGCAAAATGAAGTTGTAGAAAGAAAGAACAAATCTTTGCAAGAAATGGCTAGAACCATGATGCATGAAAATTCTTTGGCAAAGTTTTTCTGGGCAGAAGCTGTAAACACTGCTTGTTATATTCAGAACAGAATCTATATTAGATCTATTCTGAATAAAACAACATATGAACTCTTTAGACGAAGGAAACCCAATATTTCTTATTTTCACCAATTTGGTTGTACTTGTTACATTCTGAATACTAAAGTTCATCTCAAGAAATTTGACTCTAAAGCTTGTAAGGGTATCTTCATTGGATATTCTGAACGCTCCAAGTCATACAAAGTGTATAATTCTGAAACCCAAACAGTTGAAGAATCTATGCATGTAAAGTTTGATGACAAAGTGCCTGACAATGAAAAGTCAGAGCCTGTTATAGAAATTACAGATTCTCAAGAGTCAGAAGATGAAGATTCTGGACTTAATTTTACTCCTGAACCTCTGGAACTTCCTAAACACAATCAAGTTCCAGACTTTGACACTCATCAAACAACACCAACTGAAGATTCTGAACAAGAAGCAACAATTATTTCAAGAAATACTTTCAAATACAAATCATCACATCCTGAAGAGCTTATCATTGGAAATAAGAACAGTCCTAGGAAAACAAGATCAAGTTTCAAGGATGAAGAATCCTTATTTGGTCTAGTTTCCTTGATTGAACCTAAAACCACTGGTGAAGCTTTATCTGATGATGCTTGGATTGTTGCAATGGAAGAAGAGTTGAATCAATTTCAAAGAAATGATGTATGGGATCTGGTACCCAAACCTCAAGATAAGAACATTATTGGAACAAAGTGGGTATATAGAAACAAGCTAAATGAACAGGGAGAAGTAACAAGAAACAAAGCTAGACTTGTTGCACAAAGATACAATCAACAAGAAGGAATTGATTACACAGAGACTTATGCTCCAGTTGCAAGATTGGAAGCAATAAGATTACTTCTATCCTATGCTGTCAACAACAACATCACACATTATCAAATGGATGTAAAGAGTGCATTTCTAAATGGAGTTATTTTTGAAGAAGTATATGACAAACAACCTCCAGGATTTGAAGATATTGCAAATCCAGATCATGTGTTTAGACTAAAGAAGTCACTTTATGGACTCAAACAAGCTCCCAGAGCTTGGTATGAGAGACTAACTAACTTCTTGGTTGACAATGGTTTTGTGAAAGGTCAAGTTGATGATACATTATTCAGAAAGACTCTGAAGAAAGATATTCTAATCATTCAAATTTATGTTGATGACATCATTTTTGGATCAACAAATGCTACACTTTGCAAGAACTTTTCTAAGATAATGCGGGATGAATTTGAGATGAGCTTGATGGGAGAATTGAAGTACTTTCTGGGAATACAGATCAATCAAACAAAGAAAGGAAACTTCATTCATCAATCAAAGTATATCAAAGATCTTCTGAAGAAATATAACTTAGAAGACTGCAAACCCATGAACACTTCAATGCATCCAACATTAAGCCTAAGCAAAGGTGAATCTGAAGGCAAAGTTGATCAGAAGTTATATAGAGGTATGATTGGTTCTCTTCTCTACCTAACAGCTTCAAGACCTGATATTCTATTCAGTGTGTGTCTGTGTGCAAGATTTCAATTAGATCCTAGAGAATCTCATTTTACTGCTGTAAAAAAGAATCTTTAGATATCTGAAAGCTACTTGTAACATTGGATTACTGTATCAGAAATCTAATGATTACAAACTGATTGGATTATGTGATGCTGACTATGCTGGTAATAAACTTGAAAGAAAATCCACCAGTGGCAATTGCCAGTTCATTAGTGAGAATTTGATTTCATGGGCTAGTAAAAGGCAAACCACCATTGCTATGTCAACTGTAGAAGCATAATACATTTCAGCAGCTAAGTGTTGCACACAACTACTTTGGATGAAAGATCAATTGGAAGATTATCAAATAAGCAGTCACAATATTCCTTTATATTGTGATAACACTGCAGCCATTCATCTTTTTAAAAATCCTATTTTGCACCCAAGAGCTAAGCATATTGAGATTAAACATCATTTTATAAGAGACTATGTACAAAAGGGTGTTATTGATCTTAAGTTCATTGAAACTGAAAATCAATGGGGTGATATCTTTACAAAACCCTTGGCTGTTGAAAGATTTGATTTTATCAAAAGGAATCTTAATATGATGGAAATCTGTGAATAAGCTGAAACTCTAGTGAAAAATATTATTTTTATGGAAGTTCTGAGAGACTATCAGAAGTTAGGGGGAGTCAGAACCTCTGTATCAGAAGTTTAGACTAAACCATCTTCTGGTGTCTTCATCTACTGTTTGCTGATAATCTCTTCAACTACTATTTGCTGATGTGTCAGTTATTTAATTAAACTTCTAATACACGTGTCCTGTTGCTATTAAAGTGAGAAGTTGGTTAATGATGATTGTGTTCTAATTCCTGTGTGAATTTTAATTACTCTTTTACCCATGTCCTTTCAGTTAGTACGTTTTTGCGCGTTTATTTCCTTTTAAACACACTAACTGTTCACATTCACACTTTTGCACACTCACTACCCACACTTTCATTCTTTCTAAAACTCAGAAAAATTTCTTTCTCTCTAAACTCAGCAAACCCTAACCCAATCCTCAGAAACACGACTACTTCATCATCTTCCACACCCAAAGAGATTTCTAAGAAGGTTTCTCTTATTCCTCCGATTGCTGATGTAGAAGCGTCTCAACCAGAGTTATTTGTTGAAGACAAAATGGAATTTCCTATTTCTGAACTCTTTTGCGTAATCGAAAAGGCTATTGATTTTGAAAGCATTAGGGCGAATGGAAAGGACGAAGTAAGGGAAATCCTTAAGTATCAAGGATTATCTACATATTTTGATGCTCTTAATGGACCTGTCTATCGAGAACTTGTAAAAGATTTTTGGATGAAGGCAGAAGTAATTACTAAAGGCCAGTATAAAATTGCTCAGAATAAGCTGGATAAGCCAGAGTCGGCTAAGAAATCGACTTATCTAGGTCAAGAAGTAAGGTCCGTTGTTGGAGGTGTTTGCATAAGAATAAGGGCAGAACATGTTAGACAAGCAATGAACTTACCTTTTTCTAGAGTAATTCTTCATATGCATGACAAAGAAACAAATTCTGTGATGCAAGAAGAAATCTATGGTCCTGGTTCTACTTCAAAGGGTAATCAAGATATGAAACCGGTCTACAAAGTGTTGTACAAGATTCTACATGAGTCTATCATTCCAAAAGCTGGATCCTCTGATCAAGTATCTCAATACTATAAGTCAATCTTATATTATGTGGGAAGAAAGATAATTGTCAATTTTGGGAAAGTTATCTTTAATCATCAGTGTACTGCTATCACTGAGAGTAAATCTAAAGGAATCAAGAATGTGCAATACAGCAGATTCTTATCCTTTATGTTTTACAAAAGTTATCTGCTACATTCTCTAAGACCTATCTTTCCAGGATATGGTTCTTACTTTAATGCTGACCCCTCTGTGATAAATGGTGCTACTCTGAAGCGTGTGTTAAAGACTAAAGGACAAGTTGTTTATCCTCAAATAACTTTCAGTCCTAAAAGAAAGAAGGATGATCGTAATTTTCTTTTGACATCAGTGCCAAGAAAACAAGTAACTGCTATTGCTGCAAGGCATAAGCAGGTTTTGGAAGGTAATTCTAAGGTTGTGGAAGAGAGACTTGCTTCTGAGAGCTTGTTGCAACTTCCATCATCTAAGAAAAGAAAGAACTCTGGTAAGCAGGATGAACCAGAAGTTCCATCCAAGAAGTCAAAAGGATCTACACCAAAGATAGCTGAGAAAATTCCTGATGTGAAGGATACATCAGAAGTTGCTGTGAAAACCCCTGAACCCCCTGTGTTAGATGTTGTTTCCAAAGATAATGTGTCTGGTAAGCCTACAAAAATGAATACAAGAGCTTCTGGTACTGCTGTTGCTCCAGAAGTTTCTCAGAAGAAGGTTACCAAAACAAGGAAGAGGAAACTAACAGAAGAAGAGCAAGAAAAATTGGAAGAATAGCAAGCTATTGCTAGTGTTGAGGAGTTTGAGGCTAAAGAAGCTGCTAAGGAAGCACTTCTGGTAAATAGCTGGGAAAGTTTTGCGGATGCTGAACCTAATGAATTTCTGGACTCTAATTTCACTAAAAAGGAACTCATTCACAAGCGCTGGCAAATCAAGGTATCTATAAAAAGTTAAATCTTGAAATTATTCCTGATTATGTCATTAATGGTCCAAAGCACACTAAAAACATCCCCTATACAGTTCCTATCAAAAAATCTTTTGCTAAAATTCTTTCTGATTTGAATCCCATAACCAACTGTATAGTAGAAGTTCCTACTAATGTTTCCGATAGAATTCTTGATGAACCACCAGTAGATAGCTTTGTACCATCCCTAGAGTCTATGAGGAGATTTTCTGAACATGTAATGTCATTGATTGCAGAAACAGGTGTTACTACTTCTGGCCAAGTGGAAAATATTGGACAGGAAGTGCAAGAAGTTCCTGCAGAGGTTGCAGCTTCTGAGACACTTCCTCAAAATATTATTCATGAGGAACATTTTGCTAATACCCCTGTGCCTGAAACTGTTAACCCTGATTCTTCAAAATCCCCTGATTCAGAAAAGACCTTATTTGATCCTATCATTTCTAGTACCCCTAGAACAGATTATGTAGTTGTACCAACTGTTCAACAGTTATCTTCTGATACTGTTGATAATCCTAAAATTTCTGAAAAAGAAAAAGCTCAGCTATAGAAATTAGCTCTTGATTTAAATAACCCTTCTCCTCAGAAAACTCAAACTCTCACTCCTGATCAAAATAACTTTCTTAAGTCTTTTGAAAAGGTTATTTCCCCTAACCCAAATCTTCCCCTAGCTACTATTCCTACATCTCTTTCAACCACTTCTCAATCTGTCAAGCCTAGCCCTTCTTTCTCAAACACTAGAAGATGTTGAACGTGTGCTTAAGAGTATTAATGATAAAGTTAAGAATATTTATCAAGTCTTGCTCCTAGCACTGTTTCCTTAGAGTTCCAACCTCTTTCAGAAATGTGTGTGCAAATGTTTATTGAAATGGATTCTCAGTATGTGAAAGATTACATCATAAACATTGCTAAGAGGAAAGCTATAGAAGCAAGAATAGAAGCTGCCAAGCTTGAAGCTGAGAGGGTGAAAGAAGAGAAGTTGAAAGTCATTTTGCTAGAAGTTGAAGGTATGATGTTTAAATTCCAAGAACAAGAAGTTCTGGAGATTGTTGAAATGGAAGAACAGAAGGCAGAACTTGAAAGACAAGAAGTTGATGTGCTGGAAGCACAGTTAAAGGCAGAGATTGCTGAACGCCTAAGACCAAGAACTGCTTTTGAGAATATGATGTTTCAAAGGATTAAGAGACAGGAAGAGGCCATCAAAGATCTAAAGCAAGATTCTACCATGCTTCTCAAGATTCTTCTAGAGAGACTACCACCTCCTCCTCCATCTCAACCTTAGGATCTATGCACTTTTTGTTATTTGTCTTTACTTGTTATGTTATGTAGTTCTGAACCTTATTCTGTTTTAATTTGAATGTTCTGGATATTATCTTTTATATTATTATATATTCTGTTAAGATGTGTTTCAGAATCTATAATCTTGTTGCATACATATCATTGCATTCAAATAATTTTATTTTATTCAAATAATTTTGCATTACAATAACTTTGCATTTTTTCTAGATTTTTGCATTATAATAACTTTGTTCTAAACAAGTTTTTGCATTCTATGAAAAATCCAGATACATATGAAAATTTAAAAATTTTACAAAGAGATAAGAGAAGAACAACTAGGTGTTGATCCAAACTTCAGCCTTGGAGCTTGAAACTTATCAGCTAATCTGATGAGTCTTCTAAACCTCTCAAGCAGAAGCTTCCTGCAGTGGAATCTTGGACAACCCCTTATGTTCGTCTTGCTTATCTTTCTTTGTCAGGGGAGATCTCTGTTCTTTTAGGAACAGAAGATGGTTGTGTAACCCATATCTGATTTTGATTCCAAACTCACAACCTTCTTCGTATGATTCTTAGAAATCATATTCCATGCTGTACATTCTCTTGTTTTTGATTGTACAGATCTTCTACCCTGTTTCTCCTCTGATAATTTCTTAAACACATCTCTTTCAATCACTCTTCTATCCTCATCTATATTTTCTTTCATTTTGTTGAAGAAATATCTTGGAAGTGTTGAGTGAAATGACAAAGAGTGTGAGTCTTTTTATAGTCACTTTTTAGGTAGTCAGTTACCTCGTTTTTCGCTTTGTCATTAATTCTTTTTGGTTTTTATCATCTTTGAATTTTTGACTTGACTATTTCTTTTTGTCACGTGTTTCTTATTTGACTCTTTCCTTTTATTTTTAATCTTTTTGTTTAATGACAAAAGGGGGAGTAAGAGTGAATTAATTTAAGAACACTAACTGAAGCCAAAAATTTCATATGTTATATTCATTTAATTCAGTTATTAATATTATCAGTTATATAATGAAAGGAAAATTTTTCATTGAGATCAGAACTTTCTCTGCATGATAAACGTAAGAGAAGATTGCACTTTTCTCTTAAGTGGATCTGACTAAGGAAGAAAGCTTGCAAACCTATCTACTGGAAGTCAAGTGTAAAGTGAAGTTCTTGATTCAATTTTAATTTTTTTAAACTATTTTAATCAATCATTACTGAAGTCAGGGGGAGCTTGCAAAACTCATAAACCTGAAGGATGTATGTTATGATTAAAATAACAACCATTGTAAATTAATACTTGGTTTGTCATCAATCAAAAAGGGGGAGATTGTTGGAACAAAGTTGGTTCTAATATAACCTAAGTAAGTTTTGATAATAACAATAGTATTAATATACGATAGGGATTACTGATTATTTACTCTAGTGTGCAGGTATATAAGTTAAAATTTTATATACACTAGAAAGTGAAGTTCTGATTGATATTTTAAAAGCGTCCCCAGATGCTGGGAAAAGCAAGTTTTGAGTCATAACTCCAGAAGCTGTGTCACCAGAAGTTGCAAGTCAAAGTCAATCAGAAGCTACTCTCATCGGAACCTGAGATGGAAACTCAAGATTCTGATGACGATGGAAACAACAGAATTTGTCAGAAGAACATTCTATTCCTAACGACTATCATCAATTTGGCAAATTCACAAAGACAGAAGAAATCATCGTACAAGACCGTTATGTTCGTGATAATGACGTTTGTACTATTGTACTATATTCTTTTCCTGATATGGGTGAATATTCGAAATCAAGGATCAAGAATTCATCATTTACCTGATTTGGATAAACACGACTCAAGAGGAAAAAATAGTACAGTACTATTTAGCGGTTTTCATCATGTCTACTCAAATTCAAACGCTCCACCATCGTCTATAAAAGGAGGAAGAATTTGAATAAGTGGACAACAACACAACTACGAACAAAAGCGTTGTTACTCTGCTAAATTCAAAAGAGCACTATAACTTTGAGAAATACAACTTGAGCCTATATCAAAATTCAAAACAAACTGTTTTCAACTTCTGATTAGTCAGTTGTTGAACCTTAGTTTTCTTTTATTAGAATTCTAAGAATAGTCTTGTTTTTAAGAGTTGTATTATTTTGTTCAGAACTCTGATACTGTTTATCAGAAGTTCAAACATTGTTTTTGTTTTGTAACTTTGTAAGATGTCTCTTGCTTTTGTGCTTGAGCATTTGGAAGTCTCTTGTATTGTGTTACTTGAGCATTGGAAGTCTCTTGCTGTGTGCTTGAACAATTGTAATCTTATGTGATTATAGTGAAATCCCTTGGAAGTGCAAGGGGACTGGAGTACTCTCGGTTTGTGAGGGGAACCAGTATAAAAATTTGTGTGTTCATCTCTCTTTTCTTCTCTCTTTTATTATTTCATCACCAACAGAAGTTATTGTGTTTGAATATTCTGCTGCAAGTTCTAATAAGTTGAAAGACTTAGAAGAAGTTTTCAAAAACTCTTAAAAACACAATTCAACCCCCCCTTCTTGTGCTTTTCACACCTTCAAACTATTCTAAAAAAAAAAACTTGAAAAATAAACTATTCTAGTTTTCTCTAATACGTTACCATTTATTTGCACCAAAAAACTCTGAGTATATATATATATATATATATATATATATATATATATATATAACAACAACATAAACATGACGAAATCAAAATAAAATAAAACATAAACACCATCCTTAGAGCATAACTAGAGTTGTTGAGTTAAAACAGAAGGCTTCTCTCCGCCACCACCGCCACACACACCTTTGTTTTTCCTTTCCAATTTTCATTTTTTACCTTAAATAAAAATTTCTAAACACATTTCACGAAGTATTTATTTTTTTGAACTACAACCAATATATTCATTTGTATGTATGGATGAAACAAAGTACAATTTAGTACTAAACCCACTTTTAGAGCTTTGTTTGTTGAAAATCAGTGGGGTTGTAATTGATTCTAAAACTTTGAATAAATTTGGCAAAATTAGTAGAATGGTATATTTTTTAAGATAAGTTGATGGTTTAACTCATCTGATAGACAAATTAGCGGTGTTAAAATCAGTGGGATTGTATTTAAAATCAGTTAAGTAAAAAAAATTAACATTTTCAGAGTTTGTCTTGTTTTTTAGTCACAGTATTTGCAGAATCTACACATAGAATACATTTTTGTATGTAATTAAAAACTGTTGTCTATTGTTATTTGTCTCATTTAATTGTGTTGCTGTGATTTGATTGAAACATATATAACATAGAAAAAACTCCCAAAGATAACATTTTTGTTTAACTCTTGCGGTTAATAATGATGTTATTATAGTGAGTATAGAGTCTCTAATCCATGGGTCAGGTAATGATTAAGGTTATTTACTGGATTTGGGACCATTGCAGAACATCTTTGTTTTGGTATTGATTGAAAATTTATCACAAATTTTAGAGAAAACAGAGAATTGTAAGATAAACAAATGTATCGGTTATTTTCTTTGATTTTATTTCTCATATGCATTGACATTGTCATGGAGTTGACTTAAACAACATCACTAAAAGTGGGTTATATTATATAGAAGAATAACCAATAGATGTATTTAAAATTTTAGGTTTTGTACGATGGACAACGATTACGTAGATCTGAGGACTACAGGTTTACTAAACCCGATTAGAAACCAACTTGACGGAAGGTGAGAATTTAATTATAAAATATTTTGTTTTTAATTATTATAATTTAAATTATTAATTGAATTTTGATTTTAGATGTTGTTACTTACGCCTTCGCGGCTTGTGAATCGGTTGCGTATGCATTTAACAAAGTAAGAAATGATACGCAACCAGTGATACTCTCAACCCATGATATGCACAACGACATGGTAAAAGATCAGAATGAAAAGGAAAAAGGCAAGAACCTTCTTATGACATATTACTAGATAGTAAATAATGAATATGTGCTTGAAAGCTCTTGTCCATATAAGGCTGCAACTTTTGGACCCCAGCAGCACGGCGCCAGGTAATATTATATATTTCAATTCGGTATTTCAAATTCTAAACTTAAAATAAAATATAATTTAGAAGAAAATTAAATAAATAACCATGGAAATTGCTAAAGTATCAATAACCAGTTTGAATATAATAAAGACTTCCAAAAAGCATTGCCTTGAAAAAGTCAAACATCTATATAACCTTAACAAATAATATCCAAATCTATGTAACCTGCAATAATTAGACATGGCAATGGGGCGGGGCGGGACGAGGTCGGGTTTTGCTCTCCCCAAATTCAAACCCATAAAGTTTGGGTATCTCCATACTCATCTCCATTTTAAGCGGGGAAGGAAAGTAGAACCTAAAACCCATACTCGACGGGGTTCGGGTATCCCCAATGGGTTTCGGGTATTCCCGTTTCGTTTCTATCCACATGAACTCGAATTATATTTTGATATTTTTTAGTTAAAAAATGATTTAAAAGTTGAGAACTATTATGTTTCAATAGTATGATTTTATTAAACAAAAAAAATAATAGGGAAAACAATTTATTTAATACTCAATTTAAAATAAAAATAAACGTATGAATGTAATTTAAGAATTTTTTTATACATATATCATATTTTTTTTATACATAATTTAATTTATAAAAAGGAAAATATGATGTTTATATAAACGGGGCGGGTTTGGAGACGGGTTCGGGATGGGTATCAATGTTCCCATTACCCGCCCCATCCCCGTCTTTTAAAATCGGGGAAAACTCAAACCCGAACCCAAACCCAATCAATCCGGGTTTTACCCATCAAAACGGGGATGGTACGGGCGGGTACCCGCGGGTATGGGTTTTATTGCCATGCCTAGCAATAATATTGCAGGATTACATAGCAAAAGCCAAACCTCAAGTGTTGACTGGTCAGCACATTTGGTATTACCACTAACATCTAACCAACCATCCCATTGATAGATTGCAAAACTTTCCCTTCATTAAGTCATAGTTTTCATGTCCAATAGAGTGAAGATATGAAAAACACAAGAAGGGGGGTTGAATTGTGTTTTAAGTAGTTTTAGAAAATTCTTCCAAGTTAAAAACTTATCAGAATATGCAGCGGATAAAATAACACAATCAACACAAGAGCAAGTTAAAGAGAAAGAGAGAGAGAGAGATACAGAGATTTTTATACTGGTTCTCCTTACAATCCGAGAGTATTTCAGTCCTCTTGCACTTCCAATGAAGTTCTCAATAATCACAAAAGATTACAAGTTGCTCAAGCATACAGCAAGAGACTTCCAATGCTCAAGTAAACTTACAAGAGACTTCTTAATGCTCAACGACATAAGAAATAAGTTTGAACACTTGATACAAATATCAATGTTCTTGAGAAACAAATACAACTCAAAAACAAGACTTATCTTAGAATCTTAATAAAAGAATACTAAGGTTCAACTACTGTAATGATTTGAAGTTGAAGCTAAGGTCTTGAGTTTTTCAAATGAGTGCAAGTTGTATTTTCAAAGTGTTTTTGTGCTTGTATAAATTTGACAGAGTTACAATACTTTGTTGTAGTTATTGTACACAAAAAACCTTCAATTCAGTCTCCTATTTATAGCCAATAGTGGAGCGTATGAATTAAGTACCGTTGCAGTGAAATAACCAGCTGGAGATCCTACAAATTCATCACATGGGATTTTTAACCAAATCAGGTAAAGCTTATCTTATTCATTCCTTTCATACAAAGATTCGTCCGTATCATGTAATGAAATAGTACAATAGTACTAACGTCACTATCTGTGAGGATAATGTTGATGTACTACGATTATTCTCCAAACAATTTGAATTTGCCAGTCTGCTAATGATTTCCAATCATAAAGAGCAGAGAATATGCCTTCTGACAAATACGGCTACAAACTGCACTTATCAGAACCTTGTGTATCCAACACAACTTCTGATAACAGAGCTTCTGATATGCTTGTGACTTGTAGCTTCTAATAGTTGTATCTTTTTGGAGCTATTCTTCAGAACTTGCTAGAGTCATATGTTTTTCATTTGCAATTGCTATATTCAAGCTTTTTTTTAAGAAGCTTATGTGGTGTTGCAATGATTTAATCCTCTAATATACGCTGCTTCAACAATTAGAGGATTTTGGTTCAAAACATGAAACAATAATGCATGAAAAGGGTATATAAAGTTTAAACTAAGAGATCATGCTTCTTTTCTTATTAGAATTATGAAAACAGACATCTCGAGGGTCGTAGCCATGACAATAGACATGTAGCAACGAGACCTCTTATGAAATCGACACATATATTAAATTCAATTAATTCAAGTTTTTCAATGTCACTGTTGTGTCTAAAAGACTCTCATGATGCACAGGATAGTGAGACAGGATATAATAAAATTATCCTATCCTACTTCAATCTATTGTTTAGTGCACTAATAGAAAAGGATAAATTAAACCCACTCATATCCTATCCTATTGCTCCTTTGTTATTTTAATCCTTAATTTTTTATGGATTAGCAACAGGATAGTGAGACACCTTCTTCGATTCCCACTGCCAGCAACTTTATATATTTATTTGTGAAATTTGTCTTTTATGCTATACACATTATTTTCGTAACATTTTAAAATCTTTTTTTTTAATATTCCTGTAAGTTATTTTACACTCATTTTAAAACATTTTTATGCTATACACATTATCGGTGCAAGTTATTTTATACTTTTCTTGTCATTTTTTTTGTTGATATTTTTTTTTTCGAACTTCAACCTTCTGTATGTTATTTTACACTTTTTTTTTTGGAAAAATAGTTTTTTTCCTAATTTGATTTTTGTTGGAAATTGTCTAATACTTTCATTACATATTTTATTTAATACTAATTAAAAAAATTAAAACTATTTTTATTATAAAAAAAATGCATTTATTTTACAAAAATAATTTTTGTATTTAAATATAACATGTGTCTTATTATCATGTCAATATAAAATGCATTTATTTCTTCATGATATCATTTCTCTAAATTAATGCTATCATGTATCTCTTATCATATGCACACCAAACACATGACATGATATGTGTTATCCTGTCACTATGATATCCTATCATTATCCTGCTTTTTATCCTATCCTACTTCTATCATATCCTGTGCATCAAACGGGCCCTCATATCTTTAATATAATTACATTGATTGATTAGACGGCATGCATATCTCCAATTAATTGTCATAGACTAAATGACATTGCAACTTCTTCAAAAACATTTCTCCCAAAGTCTATTGTTTAAACATTCCCGAATTATCCAATTCAATGGTTCCAACAACCTCATCCCCTTCATCTCTAAAGCTCGCCAGCTTCATCCACCATACATGTGCACCGCACTACCTTAAGTAGTCAATGCAACTAAAGAAGTACAAATCGATGGATGACATTATGGCAAAGGTGAGGTATGTGGTGGTTGAAATATATGATTACATTAACATCATGTGTGAGCAATGTGAATCCGATGACCAATCGAAGATGCTGCTATTTTACGACTAATGTGACAATGGATTTCATCTAAGACGTGTGAGACCAATTGTTGTGATAATTACAATTGGTTCTTGGATTTTCCCCAATTCTTGTGAGAATCTCACAAGAATTGGTCTCACACATTTCAAATAAAATCAATTGACATATTTTTCGCACAGAAGTTCCTCCGATCGGTCGCTAGAGAAACAATGCTCACAATGATGTTAACGTCCACCGCCGCATACCTCGCCCTCGCCATTATGTCACCCATCGACCTGTACTTCTTCAGCTTGCAACAACTTTTCTTAAAGTTGTGCGATATAGTGGATGAAGTTGATGAACTTCAGAGATGAAGTTGATGAGATCGCCAGAGCCATTGAATTGAAAAACTCGATCGATAAGGTTTGAACGATAGATTTGAGAATTTGGAATAAATGTTTTTGAAGAACTTTCTCTCTATATAATAATATGAAGATATTATTTTACTTTTCAATAAAGCAAATATGTATATGCAAATTATTACACATAAACGAGATAATATCATAACAGCTAGAAATATGTAAGCTATACAACTCTAATTTGCAATCACAAGTAGGGTTGGACTAACAGTCGATTTCAGTAGATGACGACCTAAAATGTCATTCCAAATGAAACGGCAAATGTCATCATAAGGTCCAATTTCAGCCATGAATAAATCACTTTCCACGAATTGCAGTTTCTCCGATTAGATGGTTGGGTCAAACGAGTTTTAACGGCTTAAGATTTTTTTTAAAAATATCAAAAGTCAGGATTCATGAGAAGAAACATAGCATAAAAGATCAAAACATTAACATTATTAACAAACAGATCTAACATAAAAATTGCAAAAAGACAAAAATAACATATCTGAAGCATAAATCATATCTTAGAATATTTGTGAGAAGGGAAACGCACCAATATAGCACCTCACTTGCAAGTTGACACTATGATCTTCAAAAACGAATTCATCGTAAGATATGGAGAGTAAGCGAGATGGTTGAGTGAGAAAAATGATATGTTGGGACAACGGCGGCTACTGGTTTAGGGTAGGGAAGGAAATGAGCATGACCCATTACTACATCATCATCATAGTATAAATACTAACAAGCAAGATTTGGAAGAATCTAGATTTAGGGTTGTTAGAAATTAATTTGGATTGGGCCGATAAAATTTTTTTTTTCTAGTAATATTTGGGCCAAGTGAGTTTAGGCATATATAGAAAATTGCTATTTAGGCCCCTCTTAATGCTCTAGGACCCCCAAAAATTCCAAAATACCCCAAATTTTGGACCCAAGATACTTTGGTTTTTAGGATACGAAATCAACATATTTTCGTATCCTAGGATACAAAATTGTGATTTATGGCTATAAACACTGAAATTCTAGTAGCAAGTGTCAGATGTGCAGCACAATGTGCAGCACTTTAGGAATCATTGAATGTGCAACCTAATGTGCTAACATCATGAACGTACTGAACTTGATGAACACGATAAAAGATAAAGTGCATAAAACAATAAAAATGCAATGAGTTTGTTGTCACAGTTCGGCGCAAACAACAACCTACTATGGGTGATACCAATCTAGGAAAGAATCCACTATGATAGTTCAGTATGAGAACCTCTGCTCACTCCCCCTCAACCTTACATAGTAAGGATTTAATAAATAAACTCAGTTTGGAGACACACTCCTAGACAAACTACACACTCGTATCTAAAGGTTTGTTTTGAATTTGCAAGTTTATTATTTTAATGAGATTTTATGCAACAAGAAACTTATATAGTAACTTAATTATATAGCAAATATATTAAAATAGTTTGATATGGACAATTCTAGTTGATTGTGTACTAGAATGATTGTGATGTCGATTGATGTCAGAATAGATCATGTCTTCAAGAAAATTATGGACAACTTGAATTGGTCCTGAAGTACCATATCTTAGTTCAAACGAGGAGATTAATGTATTTTGTTAATTATAAGTATCGTGGTATTTTGTTTTTGTCAATATTTTTAAATACAAGTATCAGAACAAAGGCAAACATACGTTTTGTATCTTGGAGAAACAATGTAATCAAGGAAGCGGAGAATGCTTTTTTCATTGAGGATTATGAGTTTACAAATATAATAAATTTGTGGTTTTCTCATTTTAAAAGGAGACTCTTTCAAGTTGAAAGTTTCAAACACTTAACTTGAGTATAATATTTCAAGCACGGTTAATTTAAAGAAGAGTATGAAGATAGACTAGATCTTTTGGTTTTTTTCTTTTTTTTTTTGTTTTTTTTTTGAAATAGCAAAATTTATTAAGCAAACTCTAATACAAGGGGTACAAGAGAAGCACACAAAGGCAAAGAAAAAAAGAGCACCAAAACAGCAGTCATGAGAAGCAATAATACAAGGACTCCCCACGCTGCAGAACAGAAGCACGATACAGCCCCTATACACACCCAAGAGGGAAAACTGCCACCTCCAGCTAAACAACACACGGCCAGGCTAAAAAAAGAAATAAAAGACCAACACCAAAACAAAAAACTAAGGCACACCAATCACTTCCGAACCAAACACTCTCCCGGGTCCCATGACCATTCGTAGAAAAGACACGCCGGCACCTTTGATCTAGCTAAAATCCATTTCCAACTCAAGACTTTCACCTCATCCACAATAGTACTTGGGACAAAAACACCATCCGCAAAAATGACTTTGTTCCTCGCCTTCCAAATACACCAAAGAGTGGCATGCCAAATCAACAAGTATCCATGGCGAACTTTGTTGTTCTTGGCCGCCCCCCTTTTGGTTGAAGTCTATAATTCAAAACATACAAATTGTGGTTTATCCGCCGGAAGAATATTGGTCTTCGTCGTCCTAGAGATGATTGTATGGTTGAGAGGAAGAAATACATATATTATATAAAAGGATGTTGTACTTTTTTTCTTTCACTATAATTTTTCCCGTTGGATTTTTTTTCTAGTAAGATTTTAAATTAGGTCTTAAAATTTCTTATATATGTTATGTTCTTAAAATTTTATTTTTTATTATTACAATAAACTTTTAAATTAGGTCTCCTAAATTTAATTTTTGACTTGTGACGTGAGAATTATTTTGCTATGCCCAGTGTATGAGGGAACTCAACTATTTATATATGCTTCAAAAAAAAAAAAGTCCTCTGTTGGAAAATAGAAATTTTCTTTAACTTTTCTAAATTAAATTGATATAGATAGACTACCCCTACAAACTAATCTACGGCATTGATAAGATAATAATCTGAAAAGATGTAGCAACTTTAAACTATTCTAAAAAAAACTTGAAAAACAAACTATTTTAGTTTTTTCAAATACATTACCATTTATTTGCACCAAAAAACTCTGGAAATATATATATCGATCTCAACAACAAAAAAACATGACGAAATCAAAATAAAATAAAACATAAACACCATCCTTAAAGCATAACTAGAATGAGTAGTTGAGTTAAAACAGAAGGCTTCTCTCCGCCACCACCGCCACACACACATTTGTTTTTCCTTTCCAATTTTCATTTTTTTTCCTTAAATAAAAATTTCTAAACGCATTTGACGAAATTTTTATTCAAGAGCAAAAATGAAAATCGGAAGAATGGGGTGGAGTGGGGGGTTGAAACATGAGAGAAAGTTTAAGAACACAATTCAAATCCAGAGTTCAAACTCTGATTAACGACATAACATATAGTAAGAACTAACATGATCACTCGCAATGGAAGTTGTTCACAAGCTTACAATTAACTGGGAGTTTCAAGGCTTTTCTTGGATCAATACCATAAAAAGAAAGCAACCTTGAATCCTTGTAACGACAGAGACATTGAAGATCAGCTTTGGCAGTAGCAGAGCAACAAGCATGACTTGGACTTTTATAATTAATATATCTTATGCCACTCACATATGGCTCACATTCCTTTCTATCTTCTTTTGTCATGTTGCAAATTGTCATGCCATTAGAAAACATCTCATTACTAATGGCCAGCAACATCACCACAATTATAAGCTTCTTGTATGTATCCATGATCACTCTTGATTTCTACAACACTATTGTTATCAAATGATTTTATATTTTTTTGACAGAACTATTGTTATCAAATGATAACTATATATATAGGATGTGAAATCGAGCATTGTTGCAATAGTGAATAAAACTTTAATTTAGTAGTGTGTGGGGTGGCCAATTGGGAATACTATAGGACATACTATGTTGATCTCTCTAATTATGTGAATGAACGTTTTTACTTACTCCTTAGATTTACACATGGGGCAAACTTCATAATGTCCTTAATGGATTGGAGAAGGCCGGAAACGTAATCGATCGGACAATCTTATCCAATATATATATACATAGGGACGGATTCAAAAATTTTAAAAAGTGAAGACAAAATTATATACTACATAAAGATTGTATGTATAATTATAAATATAAAGTTAAACTATTTTTTTGTCCATGAGTTATTTTAAAACTTTATTTTGGCCGTTTATTTTTGTTTCATTTTATTTCGATTTCTTAACTTAAAAAATTTATATTAAATATTGGACATGTTGGTCTCTTAAGTGTTTTATTTTTGTTATTTTTTTTTTTTAGTTTTTTAAGTTACAAATGTTAAGACAATTTAATCTAAGTTACAAAAATTAGACAGTTTAATTCTTTATGTCAATGTCTAATGTTTATCACTTAAAAACAATGCGTCCACCAAAGTGTAATTTCAGATATTTAAATAAAACGATAACTTATACTCCCTCCGTTCCAAAATATAAATCGTTTTAGAGAAAAAATTTGTTCCAAAATATAAGTCGCTTTATAATTCCAATGAAGCATATTTTTTCTATTGGGGAAATAGTCATTTTTAGTCCTCCAATGTGCACTTCGCTGTTATTCTGGTCCCTCACTGAGCAAAAACTCCAAAATAGTCCCTCAATCAGCACTCCGTTAGTCAATTTAGTCCAAACTGTTACTTTGGCCGTTAAAATGAACAAAAACGCTGATCTGGCCCTTTTTTGGACACATGTCAGCATGATGAGTAGACCAAAATGATGATATGGTACGAGGGACCAAATTGACAGTGAAGACATGGCGTGAGGGACTAAAATGACGGTACGAAAAATATTTCCCAATTTAAATCTCTAAAATCCATATCTCATTCTTCATCTTTCTTTTCTATTGTTGTTGTTCTTCATCTTTACCTGTACAATTAACAAGGTAAATTTTGCTTCTCTTTTGATGTTAGTGAGTTACCACTTTTAAATTTCATAATTCTAGGTAATAATTTGAGATTCAACAAACTTGAGCGGTGTTGTGAAATTTCACCAATTTTTAAAATTTAAAAAACTAAAATTCCTCGATCTTGCGCATAATAGTTTTCTTTCTATCAACGTTGATAGATAGAAAGAAAACCAAAAAAACGTTGATAGAAAAGTTGAATCCATCTCATCCTCTTACCTTGAAAAGTTAGATTTATCTTTTAGTAATATTAATAGTTTTCCTAAATTCCATCCACTGCAACCAAATCTGCAAACATTAGATCTCTCAAATAATAAAATTCATGGGAAAATTCCCACATGGTTTCATAACTTCTTAAATTCATGGGAGTACATTACTACATTATATACATTGATCTTAGTTTCAACAAGTTGCAAGGAGATATTCCAATTCCACCTGATAACATTCAATACATTTTAATCTCAAATAACAACTTCACAGGAGACATTTCTCCAGCATTCTGCAATGCTTCGAAGCTGGAGGTGCTCAATTTGGCACACAACAAATTAACAGGCATGATCCCACAATGTATGGTAACGATTAAGATGAAGAATAACAACAATAAAAAAAGAAAGATGATGAATGAGATATGGGTTTTAGGAATTTAAATTGGAAAATTTTTTTGTACTATCATTTTAGTCCCTCACGCCATGTCTTCATTGTCAATTTGGTCCCTCGTGCCATATCATCATTTTGGTCTACTCATCATGCTGACATGTGTTCAAAAAAGGGCCAGATCAGCGTTTTTGTTCACTTTAATGGCCAAACTAACAGTTTGGACTAAATTGACTAACGGAATGCTGATTGAGGGATTGTTTTGTAGTTTTTGCTCAGTGAGGGACCAAAATGACAGCGAAGTGCACATTGGAGGACTAAAATGACTATTTCCCCTTTTTCTATTATACCCTTAACTGTTTTATTTCTCTCTCTTCTTTCAATTCTTTCATTTATCTTTCTCATACAATTAATGAAGGACAATTTTATAAACTTACTCATAATTTTTCTTTTCTATACAATAATAATTACATTTCTTAATTTGCGTAATATAGTCAAAACGACTAATATTTTGGAAGGGGGAGTACTTTAAAGATAAAATATATATTTTTAGTTTTTTTTAATATAAATAAAGTTTCAACTTATATTATTAAAAGATTAGTTAGTGGATGCAATGCTTCATTTTATATTGAAGATAAAATATATTTAACCTACGGATACTAAAGAAAAAAATAAAGATATGGGGGCAGCTGCCCCCCAATATGCAATGCTTAGATCCGTGCCTATATATATATATATATATATATATATATGTATGTATATACTTGTGATTTTTTTTCCTATATAGCATAGTAATTAATAAGAACATCACATGCGCAGGGGTTGTTTGAATCAACATTTATTGGATGAATTTTTAGTAACTAAATTATTTGATTAAAAAATGGCTTAAGTTTAATATTTAGTTCCGTATGTTTATTTTAGATTTTAATTTGGTCCTTTAATTTTAAAAGATTTAAACAGTATTAACGATAATACTGACGAAAAGGGCCAACTTATGCAAACGGTAAAAACATAAGAGACCAAATCGAAACTTTTAAAATATAAAGAACCAAGTTAAAACCTAAAATAAATATAAAAGACCAAATACTGAATTAAGCTTAAAATAATTGGATTTATGTCTATAAAAAAATTGTTTGTTTGTATCTGTACCGGTCAGGATTTTCTAGGCCAAATTAAGGAATGAAGCCCATATCCACAACGAGTATCGCCTGGGCGATATCGCCCCTACGCGTGAGGTCGCCTCAAGCTTGGGCCAGCCCATCATTGCTTGAGTTAGGCCCATTATCACGTACCGCCTAGCACACGATCTTCCGTTATGAACAAAGAAAAATGGCGGGAATGCCCACGATCACACGAAGGGAGTAACTGCCCCACTCTTCACAACAAGGATCGTGGGAAGTTACCTCCTGAGCATCTGTCCACCCCCCTCCTCTATAAATAGGACGTCCAGTAATTGGAAAAGAGGAATCGAACATTGAAAGTACACTCAACTTACATATTTTGGACCAACATTAAACACATAAAATATATACCCCCTAGTTCCAGACAGGAACATTTTGGCGCCCACCGTGGGGCCTGGTAAAACACTTCCCAGGCCTAACAAGAAAGAAAAACTGCTATCATCATGGCAGACAACAACAATCAACAGCAGATGAATCTGCAAGCCGCTGTTAACGAAATCAAGCGATTGCAGACGAAATATGCTACCTTCGAGAAAGAAAAAGCGGACGAAATCGCCAAAAACCAAGAGCAGGAGAACATAGAAGTCTCCCAACCTCTTGCACAAGCTCTGTGGGACGCTCAAGTCCCTGCAAATTTCAAGATACCACAACTCCCAAGTTTTGATTGGAAAACTGACCCTACAGAACATCTCATGGCGGAAGGCACGCAAACCGCCATCATTGGGGCGGATGAGCATCTAAAATGCAAGTTGCTCTCCAGCACCTTCAAAGAGGCAGCCCTAAGGTGGTACATGAACTTACCAAAAAATTCAATCACTGACCTCACGGATTTCCACAAAAAGTTTGTGCACCAATTCTCAGGGAGCAAGCATATCAAAGTCACAGCAACAAACATGTTCGCCTTAAGACAAGGTCACGCCGAATCTCTTAGAGAGTACCTAGCCCGTTTTTGTGAAGCCACGATCAAGGTCTCCAATCCCAATCAAGAAATGTTCGTGGCAGCCTTCCACAATGGCCTGCGGGCAGGGCACTTCAATGAGTCATTAGCACAAAAACAGACAGAGAATATGCAAGAAGTCATGAAGAGGGCGGAATGCTATATAAAGGGCGAAGAGAGCAACGCCGAAAAAAGAACCAGGGATTCGAAAGAAAGAGTTCCAGAAAACAGAAGTAAACCTGCGCCAGAGCACAGCCGACGCCCATAGGCGTCGCCCCATAATGGATGGCAGAACGGAGGAAGGAGGATGCAACGCCCCTTCAGAAGACGTGAGGAAGGCAGATACCAGCGAAACAGCTACACCCCATTAAACGACACCAAAGTGCACATCCTAGAAGAGATTTTGCACACCAACTTAGCCACGCCCCCGCCCCCAACGAATTGCCCCATGATGGGGCCTAACGCCAACGAGTGGTGCAAATACCACAGATGCAAAGGTCATGATACAGAGCGATGCTACAGGCTGCAAGACCTGATCGAGGAATTGATCAGAAGCGGGCACTTACAGAAGTTCATCGAGAAAGCTGCAAGGAAGGACGGGGATAAGCCCGCCCGAAACAGATCGCCCCGCAGTCCACCAGGGCGCGGACGAAAAGACGATGACGTGCCCAGAATAGCCGTAAACACCATTGCTGGCGGATTTTCGGGAGGAGGAGAATGTAGTTCTTCCCGAAAACGGTACGTAAGAAAAAGCGTAAGAGAACAGCACATAGTAAACCACGTGGCATTCCCGCCAACACCAGATCTGTCATTCTCGCCAAAGGACACACAGGGCGTCGTCCCCCATGACGATGACCCCCTGGTAATTCAAGTTCAGATCCTGAACTGCGATGTAAAAAGAGTATTGATAGATTCGGGAAGCTCAGCAGACATCATGTACTGGGAAGCGTTCAAAGCAATGCAGTTATCCGGAGAACAGCTACATCCGTACAATGGCACTCTAGTAGGCTTTGCCGGCGAACAAGCGGAGGTCATGGGGGACATCACGGAATGGCTGGCCAACGTAGTCATGGTAAAGAAACACAACGGCAAGTGGAGAATGTGTGTAGATTTCACAGATCTCAAGAAAGCATGCCCAAAGGACCCGTACCACTTGCCAAGCATCGACAGACTCATCGATGGCGCCTCCGGATACAAAACCTTAAGTTTCATGGACGCGTACTCAGGGTATAATCAGATAAAGATGAGCCCTTTGGACGCCCCTCACACAGCATTCATGACAAACACATGTAACTATTTCTACAAAGTCATGCCGTTTGGATTGAAAAACGCTGGTGCCACTTATCAGAGATTGATGGACCGAGTGTTTGCCAAACAAATAGGTAAGAACCTGGAAGTCTACATAGACGACATGGTCATCAAAACAACGGACACCGGATGTCATGGCGAGGATCTGGAAGAAATCTTGTCAGAAGTAAGAAGGTACGACATGAGGTTAAACCCCGCCAAATGCTCTTTTGGGGTACAAGCAGGAAAATTCCTGGGCTTCATGCTCACCAACAGGGGTATTGAAGCCAACCCAGAGAAATGTAAAGCCATCATCGAAATGAGAAGCCCATCATCAGTGAAAGAAGTACAACAGTTAACAGGGAGAATAGCGGCATTGTCCAGGTTTTTGTCATGCGCAGGCGAGAAGGCCTTCCATTTCTTCGCAACCTTAAAGAAAGGCGAAAAATTCACATGGACGCCACAATGCGAAGAAGTTTTCCAAAAATTGAAACAATACATGGCATCGCCACCCATCCTTACGAGACCTCGCCCAGGAGTTCCCCTGCTATTGTATCTCGCCGTATCTGAGAACGCCTTAAGCTCAGCACTCGTACAGGAAATAGAGGGCGAGGAGCGACCTGTATACTTTGTCAGCAAAACGTTCAGGGGAGCGGAGGTGAGATACCAGAAAATTGAAAAATTAGCACTTGCAGTCGTAAGCACGGTGAGAAGACTTCGCCAATACTTCTAGGGCCACAAGGTGATAGTGAAAACAAATCATCCGATAAAACAAGTATTGAAGAAGCCAGACTTGACTGGAAGGATGGTAGCATGGGCGGTGGAGCTATCAGAATATGACATCTCGTACACCCCGAGAGGAAGCATCAAGTCTCAAGTGCTCGCAGATTTCATATTGGAAATGACTTCCCTACCCCCAGAAGAAAGCACTGCGCCCTGGACGTTGTCAGTGGACGGCGCCTCCAATCTGAGAGGCAGTGGCGCAGGCGTTGTATTAGAAGGGCCTGATGGGATGTTAATTGAACAATCCCTGCGTTTTGCGTTCAGAGCAAGCAACAACCAGGCGGAGTACGAAGCCTTGATCGCAGGAATGAAGCTCGCCATAGAAATGGAGGTGTCGGATTTGAAGGTAAAGAGTGATTCTCAGCTGATAACCAATCAGGTCATAGGGGAATATCAAACAAAGGATCCCCAGTTAGCAAAGTACCTAGAGAAAGTGAAAGGACTAGCCAAACGATTTAATACGTTTGAACTAGTCCACGTTCCCAGAGAGCAAAACAGCAGAGCAGATTTGCTCTCTAAGCTCGCCAGCACGAAAAAGCCTGGGAACAACAGAACAGTAATTCAAGAAACCATCAAGGAACCAAGCATCAACGGACCAGAAGTGATGATCATGGTGATAGAGGAAGGTGATTGGAGGTTGCCCATCATTCAGTATCTAATAGATGGCAGGGCGCCCCCAGAAAAAGAAGAGGCAAGCAAGCTAAGGAGGGTAGCAGCACAATACACGTTGATAGATGGAAAGCTATACAAAAAGGGTTTCGCCGCACCCATGATGCTGTGTGTTGGCGAGATAGAGTCACAGAGGATTTTGGAGGAGATACATGAGGGATCATGCGGCAACAATATAGGAGGACGGTCGTTGGCAGGAAAAGTCATAAGAGCTGGATTCTTCTGGCCAACTATTTTGGCAGACGCCAACAGGTATGTGAGAAGCTGTGAAAAATGCCAAAGGTATGCTGATATACACCACGCCCCCGGCGAGCATCTACGATCAGTAATGTCGCCCTGGCCATTCTACATGTGGGGCGTGGACATATTGGGACCATTTCCGGCGTCCTTGAACCAGGCGAAGTTTCTGCTGGTGGCGGTGGACTACTTTACAAAATGGATAGAAGCAGAGCCAGTGGCAACTATCTCATCAGAAAAGGTGAAAAAATTTTACAGGAAGAAGATCATATGCAGATTTGGGTTACCAAAATTTATAGTCTCAGATAACGGTACCCAATTCACAAGTGAGGCAGTAGTGCAATTTTGCAAGGAGAAAGGAATTCAGAACACGTTCGTCTCGGTGGAACACCCTCAGGCCAATGGTCAAGCTGAAGCGGCCAACAAAGTCATACTGAAGGCCATAAAAAGGAAACTCACCAACAAAGACAAAAGCTGGGCAGACCCCCTGCCAGAAATTCTATGGGTTTATCACACAACCGTCCAAACCTCAACCGGCGAAACACCCTTCAAAATGGTATACGGCAGCGACGCCATGATTCTGGTAGAGATCAACCCGCCCAGCTGGAGGAGAGAAACCGCAACACAAGAGCAAAACCAAGGCGCCCTCCAGGAGAACTTAGACTTGATAGAAGAAGTGAGGGAGTGGGCGCTTCTGAGGGAATTTGCAATGAAACAAAGGGTCAGCCGCAAGTACAACACCAGGGTAATCCCTAGAAGCTTCGTGGAATGAGACTTGGTCTTAAAGAGACCAATGGGCAGAGACAAAGGAGGAAAGCTGGCAGCTAATTGGGAAGGACCCTTCAAAATACAAGAAGCCTTCGGAGGAGGAGCTTATCGACTGGAGACTCTGAAAGGCGAGGTGCTGCCAAGGACTTGGAACGTGGCGAATTTGAGATTTTATTACAGTTAGATCACACACGTGCTTCTTTAATTTCTGTTTTTACATTTCATTTCCCTTTTGCTTTAACGTTGTAAGACAATTTAATTTCGATTAAGACAATGGTGGGACACTCTTTTCTCCTGCTAACACAGGAGTTTTTATCGAGGCCCACCATCCAATTTCAATCATCACAAGCCTAATTTTGAATTACAATCTTTAGAAATAAAAGCTACGTTTAAGGCTTACAACGCCACGTAGTGAAATAAAAGCTATACGGCGCTGTGACGCTAAGAGCGAAATAAAAGCTACGTTTAAGGCTTACAACGCCACGTAGTGAAATAAAAGCTATACGGCGCTGTGACGCTGAGAGCGAAATAAAAGCTACGTTTAAGGCTTACAACGCCACGTAGTGAAATAAAAGATATACGGTGCTGTGACGCTAAGAGCGAAATAAAAGCTACGTTTAAGGCTTACAATGCCACGTAGTGAAATAAAAGTTATACGGCGCTGTGACGCTAAGAGCGAAATAAAAGCTACGTTTAAGGCTTACAACGCCACGTAGTGAAATAAAAGCTATACGGCGTTGTGACGCTAAGAGCGAAATAAAAGCTACGTTTAAGGCTTACAACGCCACGTAGTGAAATAAAAGCTATACGGCGCTGTGACGCTAAGAGCGAAATAAAAGCTACGATTAAGGTTTACAACGCCATGTAGTGAAATAAAAGCTATTGTATACGCCTAAGATGCCAAGGATATAGTAAAAATAGACAAGGCGAAATATGTTTCAGACAACAACGAAATGTTTTATTAAGGCCTTAACGCCAGAAACAGTACAACGAGTTACATCAAAAAGAAATGGTGTGTGTCACCAATTTATTCAATACAATGTTAAACAAAAACAAAAATTCTCATTTAGAACCAGCTCCCACCTTTGGGGGACGTTCTGGTTTAGCCTTGGATTCCACAGTAATCTAGGAGCTTTCGCCCTCGTCCGAAGGAGATCCGCAGAAAGACTCCTCTTGAGGATCATAAGTCCTCAGAAATTCAACATAATCCTTATCTACATCATCTGAGGTGTCAGAAGGAGTCCTAGCACGCCTCTTTTTGGGCGCCGCGGCTTGTTTGGTTTTCAGAGCAGGGTTTCCCTTACGCTCGTTTTGAGACTCGAGTTCATTCAACCTCGATGTTCCTGACTTAGACCTCAACCTAGTTGAAACCCTCCTCGTGGTATCTTTTCCATCCATCTCAGTGGTCAAAATAAAAAGACAAAGAGAAGAAGATACATCGAAAAGTATTAATAGAGGAAAGTCACATTTAATACGCGTGAAACGGTTGCACCTACTTAACTCGTAACACTATTGGCGGATTATGACGGTTACACGAAACGCAAGACGATTAGTAATAAATGAAGGCGATGTGACTTAACAGCCACGCCCAAACAATGATATGGAACTCGCCTATCAAGCACGCCACAGCGTGAACGCCATAACAAAAGAATCATAAATATAAACGAGAAACAGGATAAATACTTAAAACATTCAAATTATAAGGCCACAACTGGGCAGAAATTGTCAGGACATAAACAAAAACAAATATTACAAAAGAGCCCTTCGAGGGGCGAGATGAACATAATAGACATAGACAAATTCTTCAAGTGCGAGAAACCAACTTCCCATCTTCAATTTTCTTCATGAAATCTGCCTGTGCCAACTAGGCGGGATCAAGATCAGGAAACAGGATCTTCACTTGCGCCAATGCATAGTTAAAACCATCCACAAACTTACTGGCCATCGCCTCCTTCAACTCAACAATCTCTTCCTCCATGTCCTGCGCCTCTTCCTGAAGAGTGTCTACATCGGAGCGAAGTTTACCACACTTCCGCTTGAAGAGGCGCCTGGCAATCAACTCTTCCTTGACATTGTGAAGCCAGGCGGCGGTAGCAACATTCCGCGCCCCAATCATTTCGCCCAGCTGGCTCTCCAACTCCACACGCTCCTTCTCATGCTTATCCTTCAGATCCTTAACGACCTTCTCGTGATCAGCAACAGTCTGGTCTATCACGGCTAACTGTTCTCTTTCCAATCGAGCAACCTCGCTATTCAAAGTCTATTTGGCGTCCTTCACGTCCCTCTCTTGACGCCCTGAAAGAACCTGGTTGAGCACCAAGCTCATCAATTCATGCTCCAGCGCCATCTTCCTCAGGCTACCCATGTCCATGCTCTCAAAGCGCCTAGAGTCATCCTTTAGCACCAAGTGGGTGCTGATAAAGGAGATATGATCAAAACTTTTGCTCCAAGCAAAACCAGTTTCTGGAGCAGAGGGCGGAATAGGAGCGCTGGTAACAGTAGCGGCAGGAGGTGGAGCTTTAGTCTCTGACGAAGCCTTGGATGCCTCAGCCGCAACAACCCCAGATGGCTTACGAGATCTGCCAACTTCCACAGTGATTCTCTGGCCCTCTTCAGAATGGCTGGGCGCGCCCTCTTCCAATTTCACAGATTTGGCGGGCTTATCATCCTCGCCACGCCTACGTTTCTTGGCCCTCTTATTCTCGCCCACCACCAGGGGCGCCAAGGGGTCCACATTGGCAGCAACAGAATCGCCTTTCTTTTCCTTGGTCTTCGCCAAGAAAGACATCCATTCGTCTTCTTTCAAAGTCTTCATTTTTTCTGCAAAACGAAACAAAGAAAGTAAAAATCAGACTTCTAGCAAAAAGAAAGCAAAGAAAAATAACGGCGAGGTCATCAACAAGCTTACTTATGTAGGTGATGAGACTGGGGAAATCAGTTTCCCGATCCAACAAATCACGGGGATCCATAACGTGAAAACTATCCAAGAAAGATAGTGTTTCCACCTCAAAGTCAGAAAGTTTGGTTTCATCTACACCTTTAATCGCCCTAGGATCTTCAGTCCAATAAAAGGGAAACAGGGGTTGGTCCATTTCGTCGTACATTAGGTCCTTGAGCCCAGGACCATGGCGAATACGCAAGAAAGTGTTTTGGTAATTTTTGAAGTTAGAGGCGTAAAGGGTGAACAAACCACTATTAGCTTGACTAGTCAGAGTAACCGCCTTGCCCTTCATTAAACTCTTTACATAATAAAAATAGAAAAAGACGCCAGTAGTAGGTGATATGTCCAAGGCGGAACATAACACCTCGAAACACTTAACGTACGCCCACCCGTTAGGACTCAATTGGGTAAGGGCGACGTTCAAAACTTGAAGAATAGCTATTTCAAAGGCCGTGAAGGGTAACCAGAGGTTGAAGCTTTTGAAAAAGGCGCCGTACATGTAAAAATAATGAGGCGGCGTCAGGTTGACTACGGTGACGTACTCGCCCTCGCCTATTGGATCTATAATAACTTCGTTCTCCTTCTCTGGAAGAGTCAACCTAAAGTCTTCCCTAAACTCCGCAATCGCCATCGCGGAATCGTATTTAGAAGAGTAAGCCATGTCAGAGGTAAAAATGTGCTGAAGGGGGGAATGGTATAACGCCAACTCCTTTCCTGTGAAAGAAGAACGAGGAATGATTAGACAATCACTATCACTATAACTCTCTAAACTGCTATCGCTAAAATCAGATCCAAAAATTTCGGAATAAAACCCCTTTTTATCTAAAGAGTCGTCAGCCCTAGTAAAATGAGAACGGATTTGCCTCTCTAAATCCGAGCACAAACGGGGAAACCTAGGCGATTCCCCTAACTCTCGCAGAATCACCATGTTTCTTGGATAAAAGAAAGAAAGAAACGAAGAAAGCAAGAGTAAGAAGATGGATACCTTGAAAAGATCACTGCTAAAGCGTTCGCTCGAAGAAAGTTTGCGACGGAAGGTTGATAGAAAATGGATGAGAGAGTAGAATGGAGAAAAGGGGAAACTTAAGACCGTATTTATAGGTCATTGGAGGGAAAAGGAAAGGGAAGTTAAAAGACCAACGGGTAAAGGAATAATTTAAATAAAATATTGCTTTACCCAGCGGATAAAAGACACGCGTAAAAATGGGAAACACGTGTCCGCAACGCCGGGCGAGATTAAAAACTCCACACAACGCATTCACATCGCCCAACATAATCAGTAAACAACAAAGTCACGTTTATTAAACAACAACATTGAAAGGAAACAGTCAAAACTACAACCACCAAGACAAACGTCAAATACATAACAAAGGTGCATGAAAGCTAAAAACGGCAAAACTATGACAACAACATAAATAGGCTAGACGCCAACGTTATTGCCGGCTTCCATGGTGGCAGTCCACTGTGTCGCCAAGACTTCTTTGCTCGCCTGAGCAACCTCCATGTCATCTCCAATCTGAGCCAGGGTACGCCCCATCCTACGCTGTTGGATCTGTAATTCCAGTAGGCTCTTCCGCTTCATCAAAAGCTTGGTGATGTCCTCTTGGATATCATTTCTCAGCAATTTCTTCCTCTCCTTCAATTTGGCCGCCTCAGCTTTTAACTTTTGCTCCATGGCTTTAATTTTCTCCTCCTCGTCAAAGGAAGCACTCAAGGTCGCCTCGTACATGCGCATGGCCTCCTTGGTGTACCAGGATTCATCATTCATGGCAGCAGTAACTTTGTGGCTTCGGAGATCAGCACATTCCACAGAAAAGATGAAAGGAGCATCTCGAAGCAGCTTCTCCCGAAAAATGAGGCAGCGCTCGAGAAATAACAGTTCTGATGGGTTGAGGTTATCTTTCTCCTCCTCCAAGTCGCCCACCAGCACACAAAATTCTTCAGTACTCTCCAGGATGTCGTCCACCCCTCCGCGAAGCACCCCTTTCACAGCATTGATGATAGGAACGGCGTCTGAAGACATTTTGATTAAAACAGATGAGAAAATTGAATAAAGATGTAAGCTCAAATGAATGAACATTTGGGGATAAAACGCCTATTTAAAGTAGCAAGGCGCTTGGGAAGGTAAAAATATCTCTACCTATTCGCTAGGGAAGCGTTGCAACCAACACCAGGACCTGGCATCCCACGCTGAAAAACGTGCTTAATAGGATCATAACGTTCACCCGTGATATCCTCCAACCTGGGAAAACGCAACGGCCTAGACTGTCAGCACCGCGCCTCCCCTGAAGCCTAGTGCTTGGGGGGCTGTGTACCGGTCATGATTTTCTAGGCCCAATTGAGGAATGAAGCCCATATCCACAACGAGTATCGCCTGGGCGATATCGCCCCTACGCGTGAGGTCGCCTCAAGCTTGGGCCAGCCCATCATTGCTTGAGTTAGGCCCATTATCACGTACCCCCTAGCACACGATCTTCCGTTATGAACAAAGAAAAATGGCGTGAACGCCCACGATCACACGAAGGGAGTAACTGCCCCACTCTTCACAACAAGGATCGTGGGAAGTTACCTCCTGAGCATCTTTCCACCCCCTCCTCTATAAATAGGACGTCCAGTAATTGGAAAAGAGGAATCGAACATTGAAAGTACACTCAACTTACATATTTTGGACCAACATTAAACACATAAAATATATACCCCCTAGTTTCAGACAGGAACAGTATCCTCCTAAAATTTACTGTCTACGTTTTTGGTCCTTGGTGTTAGTTCAACTCTCAATCATATATATATATATATATATATATATATATATATATAATTCCCTTCCTAGCTTGTATCTTATTTTCTTTTTTGACACATCTTTAAATGAAGAGCAATTTTTTCTTTTCATACCAAGTTTTAATAAAATAATATTATTATAATTATCATACTATATTTCCATGCATATATCCTTTCTCTCTATTCAGACAAACCCTTTTTCACTCCATATATTTTCTTCATCTTCTTTCAAAACCTCAACACTCACTCACTCACACTCTCAATATCTTCATTGTCAGCTCATCCATCATCTATTGTAAGTTGTTACTTTCACTTCTCTCGACTTAATACATTAATATTTCTCTTTCCATGTTTAGGAATGTTTTATCTAGAAAATTTCTTTGCTTTGGTTTTATTTATTTTTTTAACAGCAACCAATATATTCATTTGTATGTATGGATGAAACAAAGTACAATTTAGTACTAAACCCACTTTTAGAGTTTTGTTTGTTGAAAATCAGTGGGGTTGTAATTGATTCTAAAACTTTGAATAAATTTGGCAAAATTAGTAGAATGGTATATTTTAAAGATGGGTCATGCTAAACAGTGTCTCCGGGGCACTTGTTAATCATGCCAAAAAAGAAAATAAAAGTAAAAATCAATGGTAATAAAATATCTTTTTACATTTTTGAGACATTGACTACACACATTCCAAGATAAAGTTTTTATATTAATATATTTAACTAGTGCTCGAGGACACTGTTTAGGATTTTCCAATAATATCCAAATCTATGTAACCTGCAATAATATTGCAGGATTACATAGCAAAAGTCAAACCTCAACTGTCGACTTGTCTGCACATTTGGTATTACTACTAACACATCTAACCAACCATCCCATTGATAGATTGCAAAACTTTCCCTTCATTAAGTCATAGTTTTCATGTGCAAGAGTTGTGATGATTGCAAATCTTTCCCTTCATCTATTACAATCAATGTCCTTTTGTTCGTAGGCATTAACTAGTAGTTCAATTGGTAGTGAAAATGAATTGGACATGTACTTAAACTTCAGAGTACATGATTCGATTACCATATAAGGTAAAAATTCCATTAGAGAGAGGTGTGAAGAATATCGTGAGGTTTCAATGCCAAATTTGCTTACTAAATTAGTAAAAAAGGGGCCCGGGCAACATGAACTTCCAAATGAAGATCTAATGTCTCCTTATTTCCTAGGTCTGCTGATCTAGTTGTTAATAATAGTATCTTTGCACAAGACGAGCAAAGATAGAGAAAAGTGTAACTACAAAATAGAGGTGCCGTATAAGCGGAACACCAATGAAAAAAAAATTACGAAATTGTCTATTTTAATAAGATATTAATAAAATATTGTCTATTTTTTGATAATTTTTACGAAGACTATATTTATACACATATTAAGACGATGAATTAATTTTTTTGGGATTTATATGGAACCTATGTTTTTATTCATATGTTAATAAAATTGTTTACTTTTTGAAAATTTCAACGAGACTATATTTATACTCATATATTATTACGAAGATCTAATTTTATTAGTGATTCCTATGGGACCTATCCTTTTACTCATGAATAAAGTTGTATGTTTTTTATAATTTCTACGAGACAAGGCCCCTGCCGAGCATGGCGGTTCGCCGTTGGGGGCAGAGATTATATATTGAAATAGTCAAAAGGTTTAGTATAGATGAGATTGGCCGCTAATTTATTAACTAATAAATTAATCATATCATACTAATAAATTAAATGATCTCAAATTAATAAAATGTGTAAAAATTTAAATTTATTTTAATTATAATAAATAAAAATAATTTAATTACATTTTTTTCCAAGTTGCCTAATGGCTACCAATTGACTTATGTTTTTCGGGGAATTGCATAATTTAACTAGAGAGAATTAATATCAAATTATTTAATTGTATGTAAACATTTTTTCCTCACAGAATTGTATTTAAACATAAATTATTTAATTTGTGTAATAGAATTTACTTGAACCGGTCAACAATGAATTGGTTCAAGTACTAAGGATTTTGATTCCCTTAAACATGTGGTTATAGGTTCGATTTCTAACTCAAACATATCAAAAAAATTGGTTGAAAGAAAAGAACTCACTTTATATACTCTCCCACAACATATAATCGATCAACTATTTACATGACTTGATAGTCAAATATGCAAAAACCAACAACATCAAAATAAAAAATAAAAAAGTTAAAAAAATTAAAAGCACCGTGCAACGCATACGCACTAGTCTAAGAGCATCTCCAATAAAGGTATCATAGAGTATCATAGACTAATGATCCATACCTTATTTTTTTTATCATTGGAGTTCCATAACGTGACATAGAGGATATCAAAATTGATGATACCGGTACCTTATTTAAGGTACCGTATCATCAATTTAATATTACCTTTTTTTGTATAATCGAATTAAATTGAATTAATAACTTGTTAATAATGTATGATACCTGGAGTGGTATCACCATTGGAGCAAAACATGTATTAATTATATAAATATTATATGACATTGTAGAGACCATTTTTAGTGATGTATGATACCCAAAGCGATATCACCATTGGAGATGCTTTAAAAATATATGAATTATATTATTGTGCATGTGATATGGCACAAGCAAGAAATCACGTAGGAGAAGCTAGGTTGAAGTGGCGTGGAGTCTAGTTTTTATTTTCAATACTCGTACACGTGGCAATTACCACTAAGTTGCCAACACGTGTTATCTACCAGTGACGTGGCATCAGATGAGGCCAATATATACTTGTGTTGAATTGAATAAAATAGAAGAAGTTTAAGAAAAATAGTTAGGCGTGGTTTGGAACATGTGGCAATGACCTCATGACTTGCTGATTTTTGTGAAACTCATTTCTCCTCTTTCCACAAGTCGTACATGGATACATTAATCTCATTGCTAATAATCAAGATCTTACAAATCGAAGCATTACAATTCCTAAAAATGTAGCAAACTTTAAATTGATAAAAATAAAATATCATCCTCTTTTATGTTAAAATATACACTCACCTCTCATGTAAATTATAATTTCACTCCCCTCTATTGAAATATGCTTAATTACACCACCCTCCCCTCTTATTTTAAAATATACACTTGTCTCCCTTCTTGCACAAAATATAATCACACCCCCTTTTCTTGAAAGAAGCTTGAATTTCATTCTCATCCCCTATTCTATTAAAACTTACATTTCTCTCATTTAATAAAACAACATTTTAATGTAATCAAATTTCTAATGCATATATCTTTTTTTTGGTAAAATCTATATATTTTAATTATTATTTTTTGCTCATATCATTAACATATAATGTTAAATGTTGTTATGAATTATGAAATTGTACAAAATAAACTACATATCTCAAATAAATTATTAAAGTCGATTGAAAAACAATTTTATATTAAACTTTATATTCTAAAATAATATAATTTTCAAAGAAAAGAAAATTAATTTTTTAAAATGATGAATTTAATTGTTTTTGAGCTTGAAATGAATTATTATCACAAAATTATTTATTTATGTTTTTTTTTTTTGACAAAATGGACTAAAGTGTATATTTTCATATAAGAGGGGAGATGAATGAAATTCAAGCTTATTTTAAGGGAGGGGGTGTTATTACAATTGTATAAAAAGGGAGGAAGTCTATATTTTTTTGAACAAGCCAAAAATGAAATATATATATATATATATATATATATATATATAATCACACGAACTAGTAGACCCCCTCAACACATGGCGTGCCAAGAAAGGCTACAAAAGTTTACAATAGAATCCAAGTGAGAAACATATAGTGAAAATGACAATCAGTCGATACTCAAACATAGCAAAGGATTCGACCAGCAACAATGAAAGTTGGAGACCAAAGTAACATCCGTCGTCCGCATCCACTGATAGGAGAAGAGCTTAACTTTGTCCAGGAGTTGATGCACAGAGTTCGCCGAGTTTTTGAAAACCCGAAGATTCCTTTCATTCCACACTACCCAAACACAAGCAAGTCAGACGAGCTGCAAGAAGGACCACCAGCTGAATAAAGTGATCTGGAAGACTATGTGCGTCCACTGCCGAGAAACCAATCCAAGACATGACTAGAGCCCATAGAGAACCAAAAGCGCTGCAAGAGAGGAACAGGTGTTGAGGTGTCTCAATGCCACCGCAGCCAGTCATACAAAAATGGAGATCTGGAGAGAGGATGCCTCAAGCAACCGATCATGCAAGAGACGTCACGCGAGAATGGACATCTTCAATGGAACTTGTTTGTGCATATAAGGTCTGCCGCTGCCCTTAAAGTAACAGAATATTGTGAAGTCAAAATCTGATACGCATCACGAACTGTGTACACGTGACAGGATCAGGCCGCCACTGCCACCTATCTGGAGACTCAACCTGCATAGTCACTGTAAGAAGTAAAGTCTGACACCCCTTCAATAACTCCTCCTCCCACGCCCACAATTGTCTCCTCCACACCCACGTCTCTCCCCCTTCCTCCCACCCTGCATAAAACATCTCGGCAACCGTCCGCAACTTGGTCGCCGCTAAATCAAACAAGCGCCAAAACCTCTCACATAACGGGACCCCTCCCACCCAGGGATCGGACAAGAAGAAAGTATATGTCACATCCCCTATCTTCCTCGTCACACACTCCCTGAATGACTCATCCCTAAGCCCGCCTACTCTATCCCTAATCCTCACAATCTCCCTCCACCAAGCTGACCCCATCCTCCCTCCCTCCCTCAACTTGCCATGCTCTAACCCGTAGCGGGTCACCAAGACTCTAAACCAGGCCCTCACGATCCACCAACACCATTTGTCCTATAGAGCAATGTTAAACTCCCCTAGCTTCCTAACCCCCAAACCTCCATACTTCATCCGTAAACAGATACACTACAAAAAATATGATTTTTGGCAACGATTTTTTTTTGTTACAGGTCGCTGGAGAAATTACCTTTGGTTGTTTTGCCAGCGACTTGAAACAACTTTTAACGAAAAAAGTTGTTGCCAAAAATCATATTTCTTGTAGTGATAGTTTTCCAATTAATCCAAGAAGTTTTCCTAGAATCCTCACTCCCCACCCCAAAAAAAATAAATAAATAATAATGAAAAGATATTCAATAGAAGAAATAGTACCTTGAGGGGCTTTGAAAAAGGATAGAGCATAGATAGGCAGAGAAGTCAAGACAGATTTGAGAAGAACCAAACGACCGCTAAAAGATAGAAATCGACTCTTCCACCCAGACAATCTATTCCTAATGCGCGCCAACACCGGGTCCCAAAAACCTAGATGCCTCGGATCACCGCCGATAGGGAGGCCTAGATATATAAAAGGGATTTTCCCCACTTTGCAAGGCAACGCAAACGCAGCCTTGTGTAGAGCTGTCAAAATGGGCTAGCCTGAATGGGCCGGCTCGAAAAGCCATAATTTTTCCCGGGCTTGGGCCTTAAAATTTGAGCACGAATTTTCCCGGGCTTTTTAGCCCGGCCCTTTTAAGCCCGCTTAAAATATGGGCTAGCCTGAATGGGCCGCGGGTAGCCCGAAGCCCGCATAAATTATAATAAAAAAAATATATAAAAAAAAATTAGTTATTATGTTACAGTTTAAGTGTTAATTATTTTTATTTGGGTCAACTCAATCTAATTTTTTTTTAAGCAATCTAATATGTTGTGGATTTGTTTTTGTACGTGAATTAATATTTCGACGTTCTCATGTGTTGGATTTATATGTGAACTTAAATATAAGTAACTCTATTTCTTTAGTTTTCTATGTTCATTTTTTGTAACTTAAATATGTTGAGTTTATGAAATTAAAGAAAAGTAATATTAGTAACATCTATTTTAATTAAGCACTAATAGCTAAAGAAAATGTAAAATTTAAAATAAAATGGGCCGGCCCGAAAGCCCGACGGCCCGTTCCGGGCCTGGCTCGGGCCTTATATTTGAAGCCCATATTTCATTCGGGTTTTTTAGCCCGGCCCGATAGAGCCTGAAGTCCGTCCGGGCCGGCCCGTTTTGATAGCTCTAGCCTCGTGTAACTAGGAATCCGTAATATTGACCCCAACCAAAATACTCTTATTGAAATTAACTTTCAGCCCTGACATTAACTCGAACAACATAAGCATCGCACGCAAAACACGAACGTTCTCCCAACTCTTACCCCCTAGCAACAATGTATCATAAGCGAACTGTAGATGAGACACGGTTACAGCTTCCTGTCAACCCACGCTATAACCCGAAAATCTATTCCCCTCAACCATGGCCCGCATCATCACATTCAAGCCCTCCGCTGCCAAAAGAAAATGAGATAGTGGGTCTCCCTGTCGTAAACCATGTTCCAGGGGAAACTCATCTGTGGGGCTGCCATTGACCATGACTGAGGCGATATCTGTGCAAACACATTCCCGCATCCACTTCCTCCACAGAAACGGGAATTCCATCTTCCCCATGACCGCATCCAAGTATACCCAATCCACCGAATCGTAAGTTTTTTCAAAATCCACCTTGAAAAGCAGCAACTCTATCTTGAATCTGTGTGCCTATTTTAACATAAGAGGGTAGTGTAACTTAAGCATCTTTTAAGGGAGGGGAGTGAGATTATAATTTGCATAAGAAGGGAGCGGAGTGCATATCTACTATTAAAAATCCAAATTTGTCCTTATTACTTTTAACGGTGTTCCAAGTTTTGCGCCCTTAAATGTAATTTTAACTCTAAATTAATTAAAAAAAAATAAGAAAGAAAGATAAGCATAAAAGAAATCTTCCCATAAAAATAGCATTAAAAACCACATCTCTAAAAAAAACGTAAAAGAAATTTTCCCTTAAAAATAGCAACGGAAACCACTTCTAAAAAAAATAATAATAATCCAATCTATTTTAACTTTAAAAATAGGAAAAGAAAAATTAATTAAAATAAATTTACGCATAAAAATAGAAACAAAAATACAATAAAAGATACGCGCAAAAAATAATAACTTTTTTTTATCAAAACACACTTTTTTTTTAATGAAAAAATAGTAACTCAATCTAACATATAAAAACTTATATATAAAAAACAAAAATATAAGAACATAATAAAAGAAGATACGTATTTATGAGCTTAAAAATAAATGAACATAAAAACAAAATAAAAAACACAATGGGCCCGTTTGGATTTACTTATTTATGATCTTATGCAAAATAGCTTATGCAGATATATAATCTTTTATGTATTATTTTAAGTTTTTTAAGGTTGTTTATGAAAACAGTTTATAAAGATATAATTTTTGTCAATGAAATTTTATAAATTAATATGCGTAAAAAAACTTATGAAATAACATAAATGCTTATTTATAAATTATAATCATAAAGTATTTTCATAAGCTTAAAAATAAGCCAAGTTCAAACGGGCCCAATATATTAAAGGTATTACTATTAAAAATCTTAATTTGTCCTCATCAATTCTTAAAAATATTTCAAATCTTCTATTTCGTAAAAAAATAAATTATATTTTTCAATTGACTATTTTTCTATATAATAGTTAAATTGTACTCTATATTTATTATAAAAAAAAAAAAAATTTACTCTATTTTTGTTTACTCTTATATAAAAAATACAGGAGAAGTATATTATTGATGAATATATATTATACTAATAATAATTACAAGGTAAATATATATTATAATAACACACAGGACAATTATTTTAATAAAATAAAAATCATACACGGGACAATTATTTTAATAAAAAAAAAGAATTGAATTGAATAATATATTATAATAATACACGGAACAATTGTTGATATATATATTATTGATGAATATATATTATAATAATACACGGGACAATTGTTTTAATAAAAAAATTTAATCATACACAGGACAATTGATTTAATAAAAAAATTGAATAATAAATATTTGTTATTATTAATTATAATTTATTATACAAAAATCATACACGGGACAATTACTTTAATAAAATAAATTTACTTAATTTAATTAGTTTTACAAAAAAAAATAGCAGAATAGTGTCACTTATTATTTTTTATTTTTTGGTACACTACATCATTTATATTTTAACAATATTTTATAAATAAAAGTCAATAGACCCGTGTGAATGCACGAGTATGAAAACTAGTTTTAATATAAGAGGAGATGATAGTGTAATTTAAGCATCTTTCAAAAAAAAATGAATATAATTTTCTAAAATTTTGTCATATAACAAAAGTACACAATCTGCGAAATTTTTGCTCTCCTAGGGTTAGCCAATTCCCAGCGCCGTCACCTACCTTGATGTGGGTCGCCGCCTTGCTTTCTGGGCTTTTCCCTTGTGAGATGTTGCTTCATCTGGTTTGATCCACTCTAACCTAGATGCCTCACGCCTCCATCTTATATATACAGCCTTCTCCATGTTTGATTCCTACACACAAATCCTATTATTGCTCCAACCGCATGCAATTGTTTCATCTCTGTTGCTTGTCAATTTTATTTTTATCCCTGCTACTAATCATCAACATTACCATGTCTGAACCAAATTTATCGCTTGAGGGTCTCTCACTATCTGATGAGGGTTTGACTCTGAAGCTTGATTTTGACCCCTCCTCCATCCAGATTCTCGACCACTGCTTGATTGGACGTGTTCTCATCGACAAACCGGTTCGTTTCAACTACTTCAAGGAACGTTTGGGCTATATCTGAAAACCAGGCAAGAAGGTTTCTATTCTCCCTGCTGACAACAATAGGTACCTGTTTCAGTTCAATCACCGACTGGACGCTGCTAAGGTGCTCGATGAAGGGCCATGGCTTTTTGATAACTATAACCTGGTGATTGAGAAAATTTCCCCTGGTGTTATTCCGTCTAGCATTCAATTAAATCACCTAGACCTCTGGCTGCAGGTTCACAACTTGCCTTTTGGTTTCATTCAACCAAAAGTTGGACGAGCAGTGGGCCAATTTCTTGGTGAACTGGAGGAATATGATCAGCGAAACACGATTCACAGCACGTACATGAGACTGAAAGTCAGAATTGATGTCAACAAACCATTGCAACAAAGTTGGAACGTCAGAGCTGATGAAGGTAATTATGTGCAGATTTTGTTTAAATATGAGAAGTTGGGTGTTTTCTGTTATCTCTGCGGTCTGCTTGGTCACACGGATAAGGGCTGCCCAGTTTTATTTGAATTGGATCATGATGATGGCATTCGCGGCTGGGGGGAAAATCTCTGCCTTGCTATCAAGCGAATGGGTACTGAAGCAACCAACAAATACCTCAAAGACCTCATTCCATCTCGCTCTTTCTCTGGTTCCGAGTCTGGTACAGGTACTCAAGCCAATTATACGCATACTGCATTGCCTACTACTGCTCCCACGACTGCTGGAAATTTTGATGGTAGAATAACGGCGGTTCAAAAAGAAATTTCTGCTATTAAGGATGGGTTGATGTGTGCTCAAAAACAAGCTTTGGTACGGTCCGGTAAGAATTTGAATGGTGCCTCATCCTCTCATACTTCACTTGTGTCTTCGACCCCCCCTCCTCCGACTGGTTGTTCTAATTTTCGTATCCGCCCTGTGGTGTTGGGCCTGCTGGCCGAGGCTCAAAACAAGCCTCAATATGAGAATTTGCTTTGTTTAGAGGCTGCTGCAACTGATGACAATGGGGTGGAATTGAAAAAAAGGAAACGCACCAAGGCTGCTAGTGACAATCAACAGGTGCAGTACATTGAACAGGAATATGCAACTTTGAATATTGGGTTAGAGGGTATAGATATTGTAATTCCTAGTCTAGGTGATGGGAGGGATATTGTAATGTCTATTCATGATAATCCTATGTTTGATGAAACCAATGTAACGGCAGGACCTGAAGTTCAGGCCTGCCGAGAACCATGAGTCTTGTAAGTTGGAACTGCCGGGGTCTAGGTAGCCCGAGTGCAGTTTCCAACCTTAAGTACCTAGTTAGACATCATAATATTGCCATCCTCTTTCTTAGTGAGACACTAGTCTTCAATAATAAAATAGAGGAATTACGTTATGTGCTTGGTTTTAATTTTTATTTTTCTGTTGATCGTGTGGGACGTAGTGGTGGCCTTGCTCTGTTTTGGCGCTCTTCTCTTAACTGTCATATTATTGATTACTCTCAAAATCATATTTCTGTTGAAGTTATAGACACTGATCGGGGTAACTGGCGTCTGACCGGTTACTACGGATATCCTAACCGAGGTCGTCGGCGTGCCTCTTGGGATTTTTTACATAATTTATCTCAACAATCTTCTCTTCCTTGGTGTATATTTGGTGATTTTAATGATATTATGGATGCAAGTGAAAAACGAGGTAGAACCACACGTTCGCCTTGGTTGATTAATGGCTTTCATCAGGCTGTGCTTGATTCTGGACTAATTGATGTACCAGTTGAAGGCTATCCCTTTATTTGGTTCAAGTATCTTGGCACTGCCTGTGCTATAGAGGAAAGACTTGATCGTGCGCTTCCTAACAACGGCTGGTTTGGTTTATTTCCAAACGCTAACTTGTAAATCTTGTTGCTCCTGCTTCGGATCATTATCCCATTTTTCTTGATTGCTCCCCGGTTGTGCAACCTCTTGGAAAGCATCGTAATTTCCGTTTCGAGAATGCTTGGAAATTAGAACCGGGATTTAACGACTTCTTCAAAGATAGGTGGAACTCTTCAGGTAACAGTTCTGTTATTTCTCGTCTTGAGCTTTGTGCAGGTGACCTATCTGATTGGAGTCGAACTCGATGTAATCAGCTTCAGAAAGATATTGTATCTTGCCGTCAACATCTGGTCTATCTTCACAATAATTATATAGGTTCTATCCAGTCACAGATTCTGGTGGAGAAACGCAAATTAGCTCAACTAATGCTACAGGATGACTTTTATTGGAGACAACGAGCAAAGAAACTATGGTATAAAGATGGTGATAAGAACACAAAATTCTTTCATGCTTCGACCACGGCTCGTAAAAAGGCTAACCGTATCCTTTCTTTAGAAGACAACAGCGGAGTCAAAGTTGCTAGCTTAGACGACTTATGTCATGTTGCCAAAGATTACTTTTCCGAGATTTTCCAGCCGCAGCCTAGCTATTTGGCTTCGGTTATTGATGTCATTCGATCTACCGTCACCAATGAGGATAACATTATTCTTACAGCCCCTTTCTCGAAGGAGGAGTTTCGTGAAGCTATTTTTTCCATGCATCCTGAAAAATGCCTGGGGCCCGATGGTTATAACCCGGGGTTTTATCAGCATTTCTGGTCTCTTTGTAGCGATGATATTTTCAAAGACTGTTGTTCCTGGCTTGATTCTGGGCAGTTCCCTGCTGTCCTTAGCACTACTAACATTGCGCTTATCCCTAAAGGTAGTGTTCAGACTTCCATGAAGGATTGGCGACCTATTACTCTCTGTAATGTTTTGTATAAAATTATAGCTAAAGTTTTGGCCAATCGTCTCAAGCATGTTCTTCCCAAGTGTGTGTCGTGTCATCAGTCAGCCTTTGTTCTTGAGAAGTCTATCCTTGATAATGCTATTGTTGCTATCGAAATTGTCCACTACATGAGAACTAAAACTAGAGGAAAAACGGGTTGTGTTGCTCTTAAGCTTGACATCAGCAAAGCGTATGACAGGATGAGTTGGGAATATCTCAACGCCGTTCTGGTGAAGATGGGATTCAACGAGAAGTGGGTTCAATGGATGGCCATGTGTGTTGAATCAGTGGATTACTCGGTTTTGGTTAACGGTGAGAACGTAGGTCGTGTTATCCCTGGGCGCGGCCTGAGACAGGGGGATCCTCTATCCCCTTACTTATTTATCTTATGTGCTGAAGGCTTATCCTCCCTCATCGGTCGCGCAGAGGCCACAGGGGACCTTACAGGTACTTCCATCTGCCGGGGTGCCCCACCGGTTACTCACTTACTATTTGCTAATGACTGTTTCTTATTCTTCAAAGCTTGTGAGAGGCAAGCTCAAACAATGAAGAGCATTCTTCAGCTTTATGAGAAGGCTTCCGGTCAGGCCATCAGTTTACCAAAATCTGAAATCTTCTATAGTCGCAATGTGTCAGATGCTCTTAATCATACTATTACCGCTATTATGGGAGTGCAGGCTGTTCTTGGGACATGTAAATATATTGGTCTACCCTCGCTGATAGGTAGGAATCGTACATCTGTTTTTGCTTATATCAAAGACTGTGTTTGGCAAAAAATTAATTCTTGGAGTAGTAGATGCCTTTCCAAAGCCGGACGGGAGATTATGATAAAATCGGTTCTTCAGGCTATTCCTTCCTACGTGATGAGTATCTTCCTTCTACCTAACTCCACTATCTCTACCATCGAGAAGATGATGAATTCCTTCTGGTGGGGCTGTAGCGGTTCGAATAATAGAGGTATCCACTGGATGTCATGGGAGAGACTGTCGATGCACAAGAATCACGGAGGTATGGGGTTCAAAGACCTTACTGCTTTTAATCTAGCAATGTTAGATAAGCAAGGCTGGAAATTCCAAACAGACACTGAATCTTTGGTTTCGGGCATTTTCAACGCTCGTTATTTTCCTCAAGGTACCTATTTGATAGCTTCTTTGGGACATAATCCCAGCTATGTTTGGCGCAGTATTTTACAAGCCCGTTTTATTGTTAGAGGTGGGTCCCGTTGGTGTATTGGTACAGGTGCGTCTATTCCTATTTTACGCGAATCGTGGCTTTCGAATGGGGAATGTATTGAGGGTGATTTTGATTTGTCGCGACTTACCTTTGGACCTTCAGTTCAAAGTATTATAGATATTACAGATAAGACTTGGAACTGGGACGTTGTGCATCAGACTTTTAGTCCTGATGTTGCTACTTCAATCTTGAACACATCTTTAGTTGATCAGGTAACTGAGGATCGGCTGATTTGGAAGGTGGAGAAAAACGGTCACTATTCGGTTAAAAGTGCTTACAGGTTATGTGTTGAGGTTCTTACTGACTCATCCCATCTTCGTCGGGAGGGCTTTTGGCAGGGCATATGGCGTCTTCAAGTTCCTCCTAAAATCAAAAATCTTATTTGGCGTATTTGTAGGGATGTAGCACCTACACTGCGGAGATTACAGGATAAGGGAGTTCAATGCCCTTTGATGTGTGTTGCTTGTAACAATGAGGAGGAGACTCTTGACCATGTTTTCTTTAATTGTCATTTTTCCATGCAGGTTTGGCAAAGGATAGGTTTCTGGAGTTCCATTGCACAGGTTCAAAATAATGCGGGGTCAGTATCAGAATGCATCTTTGCTCTTCTGCAACAATATAATGTAGAGAATTGTCAGCGCTTTACTGCTATCCTCTGGAGCCTGTGGAAGCATCGTAATCTCCAACTTTGGCAAGATGTTAATGAAACGGTGGCCCAAGTGATCGATAGAGCGTTCCACCTGATCGATGATTGGTGCATGGCCAATTCCTTTACTCAGAATTCAGGGCTTGCCAATGATTCGTCCCCAGGGATGTCGGGCGCCTATATCAACCCGGCTACAGTGACCTCGCCCGCCCTGACATGGCAACCTCCTCAACGAGGTAGATTAAAATGTAACATTGATGCCTCTTTCTCTGATTCCTTGAATAGGACAGGTATTGGTGTGTGTATTCGCGACGCCGAAGGTGCTTTTGTTTTGGCCAAGACGATCCATTTTTCCCCCAAATGTTCGGTTCCCCTTGGTGAGGGTATGGGTTTATTCTACGCAATTCAGTGGCTTCATGACATGTCCTTTGATCAAATTGATTTTGGACTCCAAAAGTGTCACCGATGCCTTTCATCATCAACGATCGGACATTTCAGAGTTTGGTCTAGTTATGTCTGCTTGTAGAAATCTTTTTTCCTCCTCATTTACAAACTCTCGGGTTGAGTTTAATCGGCGACAAGCTAATGAGGTGGCTCACACTTTAGCGAGGGTTGCCCTTTTTTCTGCTAGTCCCACTATTTACATTGATATACCCCATTGTATTGAACAAATTATTATAAATGAAATGCTATAAGCATCTTTCTTTCAAAAAAAAATGAATATAATTTACTCTAAAAAATATTTAAAGGTTCAAAAAATGCCAAAAAAAATTACATTAACTAAAAATAAAATTTAAATTATTTATATGGATCAAAAACTTATTTAACCAAAAACAAAATTTATAGGACTAAAGACGAAATATTTTATTCCTAAATTTTATGTTATTTCATTTTACTAGAAGAGTTGTAAGTAATTGTAATAATCTAACTAAAATTTCTCATAAAAAAAATCTAATTAAAATTTCATAAAAAAATATTCTAATTAAAATAGTTTTAATCAATGTAATTTATCTTTTTTCGATTTTCACCACCAGTTGAATCTGGTTCGGGGGTCAGTTTTCTCATAAAAAAAATCTAATTAAAATTTCATTAAAAAAAATTCTAATTAAAATAGTTTTAATCAATGTAATTTATCTTTGACTTCGAATCAAATGGCACAATAATCAATTATAAAATAAAATGGCACAATAGTCGCCAAAAAAAAAAGAAACACATGTCCATCAAAAGTTTTTTCTTTTTACAATTCAATTTAAAAGCTACTACCATAAAAAAATAATAAAAAATTAAAAATTAAAAAATTAAAGCTACTTATCCGATTTATAACAAACAATTTTTTGTCAAAAAGAAAAAGAAAACAAACATTTAGATTAATTGGGTCCCAAGCATTTATTAACAACCAGCTAATTTTTCACATGGCTATAAATTTATATGGACCCCAAAAAATGATCACTACTTACGGTAATATTGCCATAAATAGTTAACTTATATACAGCTGTAACAATCAGAAGAACGTGTTTAGTACTGGTGAATCCATTCATTCCCTTTAAGTAACTTGTTCTACAATCAATCTATCTTTTGACTTATGTTGTGTTATTAACGACTTATAATTTAATCCGAAACTTTTGCTTCTAACTCATTCTCACTGTGTAAACAAGGTTGAGTTTTAAGAGAGAAAAACAAGAGTGATAAGTCTCATTTTATTGCTTCTTGTTTTCATTTTCAGTTTTCAATTAATGCTCTTTTTTTTTTATTTATTCATGCGTGCAAGCGAATCTAAACTATATTTCTTGGTTCTTAACACCTTTAACTCTCTTTAAGATTCTGCATTCATCTTCCACCTCAAATTTGGTTCCTCTCAAATCCTTAATTTATACAAAAAACAAAAACAAAGTTATTAGCTTAATACATATATATAGTTTCATCGTTGTCATTGTCTTGGATTCCTTATCTACTTCCATCTCTTTCAAAGGTTTGAACTTTTCTTAAATCTCTATCTTGGGTTTCTTTTATAATTTCCACTTTTTCATTTTCACAATTTATAATCTCACCATCTTTTGTTTTTTGTTGTTACTTGGATCATGAACATGTTTTTGATGTATGATAATTGCATAGCATCTTATCTTAGCATCCTTTGGCTTTTGTATTGAGAATCTGAAAAAAATAATTCTAACCCTCCGGTTTGTGGGTGGAAAGGATCGACCTGATAATCTGGAGTTCGGTGGAAAATAAGTAAAGTTTGTTCAATGATTGTTGTTTCAATCAGGATTCAAATTCGAGTTCTCCTGAAATATGAGATTTTTTTTTCTTATTGAGATTGTACCAAAAATCATATATTTTATCTTAGTTTGGAATTTAAATTGATTATAATACTTTGTTTTGTTAGATCATTTATCAATTTAAGTTGCAATGGGGAGTCATATGAGCAAGAAGATTCCAGAAAATTCATCTGCAGTTAACTTTACAACAACAGAATTGAACTACAAAACTGAGTTAAGTTCCTATGAAGCAGCCTGCAAAATGGACACAGATTTGCAGACATTTGATTCAGCACTTCAAACAAGAACAAATCAAGTCATCAACACACTTGCTTCTGGCGTCGAAGTTCGAGCACTTTCGTTCGATTCACTAAAACAAATCACAGAATGTCTCCTTGATATGAATCAAGAAGTTGTAAAAGTAATCTTGGAGTGCAAGAAAGATATATGGAAAAGCAATGAATTGTTTGAGTTAGTTGAAGAATATTTTGAAAACAGTTTACAAACATTGGATTTCTGCACTGCATTGGAAAAGTGCTTAAAAAGAGCTAGAGATAGCCAATTGCTTATTCTTGTAGCAATTCAAAAGTTCGAGGAAGAATCGGAATCAGGAGATAAATGCTATGCAAGAACATTACAAGAATTGAAGAATTTTAAATCAGCTGGTGATCCTTTCACTGAGGAATTTTTCCAAATTTTTCAATCTGTTTATAGACAACAGATTATAATGCTTGAAAAGCTACAAATCAGAAAGAACAAACTTGATAAGAAGCTGAAATACATTCATTCATGGAGGAAAGTTTCAAGTATGATATTTGTAGCTACATTTGCAGCTGTTTTGATATGTTCTGTTGTAGCAGCAGCTATTGCAGCTCCACCTGTTGCTGCGGCATTAGCGGCTTCTACAGCGATCCCTATCGGTTCGATGGGAAAATGGATTGATTCACTATGGAAGAATTATGAAATTGCATTAAAAGGACAGAAAGAAGTTATTGGTTCAATGCAGGCTGGTACATTTATAGCTATAAAAGATTTGGACAATATTCGCATACTTATCGATCGGCTTGAAATTGAGATTGAATCTTTGTTACATAGTGTTGATTTTGCAATTGAAGAAGAAGCTGTGAAAATTGCAATAGAAGAGATTAAGAAGAAGCTTAGTGTGTTTATGAAGAATGTTGAAGATTTAGGAGTTCAAGCTGATGTTTGTAGCCGCGACATTCGGAGGGCAAGGACTGTTGTTTTGCAAAGAATCATAAAGCAATCTTAATTTGAAGATTATGTTATTTGTTATTGTTTGTTTAAGGTTGGAGAACACATAATTTTCTTTATGTGTATGTTGTGAAATTTGTTTATTTATGGATCCATGAAGCAACACAAAAATGGGTTCATGTTGAAGATAATAATATAGGACATATATATATATTTGGTATGTCTCTTGACACTGGCAGCTATATAAATTTATTTTATTCTTTTATAACAATAGTGATGTACTAATTTATTATTTTATATCTTTTTATTGTAATTTTTTATTTTTTTAGTTTGAGGTAATAGTAACTGATTTGTGAGTTTTTATATATCTTGAAATATGTTGAGGAATTCGTTATATGAAGTTATTGGACAAGTTGTATAGTACTTGCATGCATAAGTTGAGGTTGAGTTGTGCTTTGATTGAATAAAAAAGGGGTAAATAGGTTTTTATCCCCTTGTAAAATAGGCGAGTTTTATATTTGCCCCCTGTAAAAAAAATTTGTAGGAATACCCCCTTGCAATGTTCAAAATTTTTTTTGTAGTGTATTTTACCCCCCTATGTTGGGGAAAAAAAAATCGACAGGGGGGTAAAATACACTACCAAAAAAAATTTAAACATTGCAAGGGGGTATTCCTACAAAAAAAATTTACAGGGGCAAACGCAAAACTCGCCTATTTTGCAGGGGGTAAGGACATATTTACCCATAAAAAAATTATCTTAAAAAGAGCTTGTTGCATTGTGGAATAGATTTCAGAGACGATTTTAGAATTTAAATTAGATCTAATTATATTATTTTAAAATTAGTTTCTAAGGATGAACTTTTTTCTGTTACCATGATATTGGTACAAAGTTTTTATCGCTGTTTGCTATAATTAATTTCGGTCAGGGAATCTGTGGCGCATATAAGGTATGTTCTCTCCTTCCAACCAAATTTTATTCATACGCATGAGTCAGAAATTAAACTTCTGATCACATGCTTAAATGGACCAAAATCCTTATCACTTAAATCAATTCATTGTTGGTATAAAGCTAGACTTTTATCTCTCTGTTGTGAAAATAGGTTTAGATATTTTCTTAGGTTTTGAATTTGATCTTAACTCTTCTTTACAACATTTTTTGTTTTTTAGAATCTTTACAAAATTTATTTATTTGGTGAATTACACCGTACCCATTTACTCCCTCCGTCCCTTATTATAAGCACCTTTATAAAAAATTTATTTGTCCCTAAATATAAGCCTCTTTTTAATTTCCTATACATATTTATTATTACTTTTTCAAACATAACCCCACTTTGCATTGAAATACGTAAAGTCAACTACAAATATATATTTTCATCAAGAACAATTTAGTAATTGTAATATCCAAAAAGTATACATTAATTACACTATCAATTTTTCTTAACAAGTATGAAATTTCTCTTGGGGGGCTTATATATAGGGACAGAGAGAGTATTATAAACTCTTTTAATGTGGACCTATGTATGAGTTTATTACTTATATTAAATTCCTTAATTAAGGAGAGGAAAATCTTAAAAAATATATAAAGGCACATGAAAAAATATAAAATTATAATGTTAGTATCGCTATATTCTTAAATGCATTGAATATTGTCAATGTGGATAAACTTAGCCTTTAAGAATTCTTAAAAGTTAGAAGAATCTTGGCCAAATATGTCTTGTAAGTTATGACTTCCTTATGCCGTGCTTAAAACGTGCTAAGTTTTGGAAAAGAAAAGGATGTAACACGGAATTTGGTGAGTGAAAATGAAGATGGTAGATTAGAAAAGGATCAAAAGGAGTAAAAATAGATGGCAACTTTGGAAAATTAGGTGGGATATGGTTAATCATTAAAGCTCAATGAGAAATGATATTTTTTTTGTTGTATATTTTTTGAAATGTGTATAAAGTGTAAAAAATAAAAAGAGAGAAATATGTTGTCAAATACTATGCTTTAAATTTTTTATGTTCGAATAATAAATAATACTACACAATTCTAAATATAAGACTTTATTCTAAATTACAGAAATTAAGAAAGTTGTAATAAATTTATGGGTTAAATAGTTGATACCCCCTGTAAAGTAGGTCGGTTTTGCAATACCCCCTGTAAGTTTTTTTTTCAAAGATCCCCCATTGCATACTAAAGATTCTTTGCAATACCCCCTTGGAGTAACACATAGGCAGAGAATCTCCTACGTGGCACCTCCACGTGGATTTTTATTAATTTTTAATTATTTTTTTGCCACGTGGCATTAATTTTATTTTTTTTTTATTTTTTTTTTCTGATTTCTTTCTTTTTCTTTATTTGTTATTTAAAAATTTAATAATAATTAATTAATATTTGTTTACTTAAAATAAAAAATGAAAGAAAAAATAAAATATTTTTCTCTATAGCATAGTGGAATATCAAAATAAAATAATTAATATATGAAATTGTAACAAAAAAAATTGTAACAAAAAAACAATTATATATGAAATAAAAATATAATGAAATCAAATACAAATAAAAAAAATTGTAACAAAAAAAAAACCATTATATATAAAATAAAAATGAATGAAAAAAATATAATAAAATCAAATAATTAACAATTATAAAAAAAAGGTGTAACAACAAAAAAAGTAATAATTGTATATAAAATAAAAAATAATAAAATCAAATAAAAAAATTATAACAAAAAAAAAACCTGATTAAAAAAAAAAGGGAGAGAAAGAGAGAGAGAAAATATAAAACCCAGCAATCCTTTTTCACTAAAAAACCAAGTCAAATGCAGAAAATTAAAAAAAAAATTTCAAACCCACTTGATCTTTTTTCTAAGATATTCAAGGCAAGAAACAAGGCTCACGGCCAAATTACTTCCAGATCAAAAACACCAAAACGCATACGCCTGCTACACCAGAACAAAACACCAAAACCATCAGCACCATCAGCACACATTCCACAGATTCGTTAATCCCAAAATCCATCTTTTCATCTTCAAGAAATCAAAATCGAAAACGAAAAAAAAAAAAAAAAAGAACAAACACATGAAATTGAAAACGAAATCAAGAAATCAAAATCCAGTTATTATGAAATTGAACGTATAATCGAAACCAAAACGAATCCAAACGAAATCGAAACCGAACGAAATTGAAACTGAAATTGAACGAATATGGTGATGTTGATGATGATGTTGCTGCTATGATGGTGTTGAATCTTGTTGTTGTTGATGAATATGGTGATGTTGAAAAATTAAGAGGGTGGAGAAGAATGGTTTGTAAAACCCAGTGAAGAAGAAGAAGAGAAAATATAAATTTTCTCTCTCTCTTTCTCTCCCTTTTTTTTTTAATCGGGTTTTTTTTTTGTTATAATTTTTTTATATAATAAGAACATCATCATCAACAAGAATATTAATTATTTTAAGAACATCTTGTTTGTTACAATTTTTTTTGTTGTTACACCTTTTTTTTATAATTGTTAATTATTTGATTTTATTATATTTTTTTCATTCATTTTTATTTTATATATAATGGTTTTTTTTTTTGTTACAATTTTTTTTATTTGTATTTGATTTCATTATATTTTTATTTCATATATAATTGTTTTTTTGTTACAATTTTTTTTGTTACAATTTCATATATTAATTATTTTATTTTAATATTCCACTATGCTATAGAGAAAAATATTTTATTTTTTCTTTCATTTTTTATTTTAAGTAAACAAATATTAATTAATTATTATTAAATTTTTAAATAACAAATAAAGAAAAAGGAAGAAATCAGAAAAAAAAAATTAAAATTTTTTTTAAAAAAAAAAAATTAAAAAAAAAAATTAATGCCACGTGGCAAAAAAATAATTAAAAATTAATAAAAATCCACGTGGAGGTGCCACGTAGGGGATTCTCTGCCTATGTGTTACTCCAAGGGGGTATTGCAAAGAATCTTTAGTATGCAAGCGGGGATCTTTGAAAAAAAAACTTACAGGGGGGTATCGCAAAACCGACCTACTTTACAGGGGGGTATCAACTATTTAACCCTAAATTTATTAATAGTCGATGTTTTTACAATGTTATTTTTAAAGGGAGGGGGAGTTTAGTTATGTATGTTATTATCATAACTGATCTTACCAGGATCAGAAGATGACCGGAACAGGGTAGGTTGATTCAGCAAGCCCCTTGTTGAAGTGGAGGGGGGGTGTACATGTATGCACTCTGACGCTCAAGTCAGTAAAGTGTGTGAAATGCAAGGTTACAAAGTGGTGAAAATAACATACCTAACTCCTCTGAATGAGGAGTATATATACCCCAGCGCTGGGCCAAGGCCCTTAATGGGCAATCAATGCCCATTAAGTGGCTGCCGGAATTTTGGCCGTTGGCCATGATGAGCAGTTAATGCCATCATTCCGGTGGTCGGCCGTTACAGATTGTGAGGATCTGGCCGACGGGGAGGGTGCCCCTCAGGAGGGCAGAGTCTTTAGTTTTTAGGGGACTTGGACTTAGAAGTCCAGTCCGGAACATAAGTCCCCCAAGTCGTTATGCTCATTTGCGAGCATGATGACTTTAACTTTGGCATTAAGCCTTTGTTTGCACGTACGAGCAACGAGGACCATGAACGCATTTCGTTATCAACGAGCATCGTTGTATACGAAGATCATGGATTCGTTTATTCATATTGAGGAGCTTGTGCTGAAATATTCTCCCGAGGACGTTGAAGTTTTTTGGCATTCGTGTGGCGCTAACCGTTTATGCATCCTCGGGAGAATTGTCGTCGTGGAAGCATTGTTCCATTTGTCGTCCTCGTGGTTTCGAGGGTCTTGTGGATTTATTAGCTCTTAATGAAGATCCCGCCATTTATTGCGAGGATTTCCGTTTGCCTTTATCTGTTGGGATTCTTTCGATGATTATGCCATAAATTGCGACGATATTTTCGTGGAGATTCTCTTGGACTCTATTTTCGCGTTCAGTGGATGTGACCTGAAAGGACAAACCGCTTCGTCTCTTGCTGCCACATGTAAAGGCTATTTGAGACGCTCGAGTACCTAGCAGCGTAGTCTCTATTCATGAGGTCGTTTCTGAACCGTTGGATTTTCGCGCCTTTTCGTTTTTGTGATGATTCAATCTGAAACGTTGGATCGTTTTAGATCACAACCTTTAGATCAAGGCAACGAATCAAATTTTGGTGGTGTCACTTCGTTTTGAACAGGTGTGTTCGTATGGGATTCCTCTATATATAGAGAAAAGGAGGGATTTTTTGAAGTTCACTTCATTTATCCCTTTTTCAAACGTCTGTGTCTCAAAACTCTTTCTCTCTTCAACTTCCCTTCGCAAGTTCACCGGAGATTCAAGCTTTCATCATCACCTAAACTCGTCCTTTCCTACTCTCCATTACTAATCAAGTAAGTGTTTTACTTCTTTTCCCCGTTTTACAGCATTTGATTGTGTGTTTTTAGTTTTTTGAAGTTTTATGAGACGGTGGTTTGGGGTTTATAAGTGGTGGTTAACACCCTCTACCCCCCCCCCCCCCCAAAAAAAATGGTAGTTTTAGTGTGACAAAACTAGGATTTTATAGTTTTTATCTTCCGGCGCGGTGGTTGTAGGTGTTTAACGCCTTCGAAACGTGTCTTTTGCTATTTTTGGCTCTGTCGTTTAGGATGTTGTAGCGACCATTCGTGCGCTTTTATCTCGAGCATTCATAGGTAGGAACGAATGCTCGATAGATTTTAGCTTAGCTGTTGACATATTAAGGGTTAACATAGTCCTCGTCATCCACGCTTCACGACCATTTGGCTCTTCCCTTCGTTGTGCAAGCAACGTCAAGGATTATTTCGAAACGCATGTCCACGCCCTTTCACTTGAACGGCGGTGGAAGGGTGGATTTGATATTTCAAAGATGTCGAATTCACTTTTTCTCTTCCTCGTCTTTCAGGTTTAAATGGCAGAAGAGCCCTCGTCGTCAAACGTTAATTTCAACGAGGAAGGAGATCCTCTGCTCGTGGAAACCCAAGGCGAGCCTGATGTACTGGAATCCTCGGAGCCCATAGTGGAACGAGTCCCAATCACGACTGAAACAGCACCCGAGGACTGGGTCGCGGATGAGCCACGTTTAACGCGCTCGCGGTTTTCTGGTCAACCAGATGGAGTAGAGATCCCCGGACTCTATAAAGTTATTCAGGATCCCCCTAATGACAACTGGAAGATCATCGTCCCCGGGAAGAAGCGTCGCATTTTCCATAACTTTGGATTTGCGCACTTCAGTATGTATCAGATCGCCTTTCAACACTTCGGGTATAGGCTGCCCTTCACAGATTTCGAAGTGGCTATCTTTCATCACTTGAGGGTCGCTCATTCCCAACTACACCCAAATTCTTTGGCTTTTATGAGAGCCTTCGAGGTGGTATGCAGCCACTTGGATATTGTTCCAACCATCCCCCTCTTTTTCTTTATGTTCGGACTCCAACGATCAAAGCCCAAAGGAGACCCATACAGATTAGGTTGGGTGTCGTTTAAGCAGACTCGTCGTCTGTTTTATATGTTTGAGGAATCTCTATGACCATTTAAGGATGAGTGGTATATCGTTGGTCCCAAAAATGCTCAGGGTTGGGCGGACGTGATTGTTCCTGGCCCAGATCAAGATGAGAACGGGAAGGTTATCCTTGGGGAGAACGAGCAACCTGTTTTGGTCGATTATGGGAAATTTCATTTCCGCTGGAAGGTGGAACATTATCTATTGCCCGCCAAGGAGTTTACCACTCCGAAGAAGGATTTAAAGCTCGAGGAGTGGGAGGATTTCCTAAAACTTCAGAATTTTGTAAAGAGTTTTAGAGGGAAAGTGGTGATTGACGAGGAGGGTAACCCTTGTCTAGACGACAATGGGAAACCTTTAACGGTTCCTCGTTACATTAACGTGAAGAAACTCTTAGCTTGCTCAACTCGCACTGAGGCCAAGGAAACCCTTAGTATGCTCGCCTACTTAAACGTTTTTTACTTACATTAGCTGTTTGTCATTTGTTTACCTTTTTTCCTGCTCGTACTAATGGTCGTTTATTTTCCTTTTCTTGCAGTTAACAAAGCTAAGAATGCTCGCCAGGGCGCTGAGAACACCACTACTGTCCCTCCTCCTGCTGTTGAAAAACGTGCCAGCGCGTCAACCAGTGTTGATGCTCGGCCGTCCAAAGTGCAGAAGACTGCTACCGGTGATGCTCGGCCATCCAAGAGCCCTCACTCTTTCCCCGATCCTGATCAGCCTGCTGGTCGCTTTGTCATGCCTCCTGTCTTTACTCGGGGAGTTTTATTTGACAAAGATATCGAGGTCATCATAGATGATGCCGACCAGGCGATCATCCACGATATGGGACCGGTGGCTCTGAAGGCGGAGTTGGCTACGGCGACCACCGCTGCATTCAAGCTTATAGAGATTGCCAACTTTCTGAATGGTCGTGAAAGCCGCTATCTGAGCAATAGGGACAAGCAGAAAAAACGTGCAGATGACCTGAATCTGAAGCTGGGCGAGACAGTGGCCGCTTATGAAGATTACAGGAACAAGTATACTCTGCAGACAGAGATGGCGACGACGTTGGTGCGTAAGGAGCAGGAGTTGGAGGATTTGGTTAAGAAGTTTAAAGACCTGGAGGTCACTTGTGCCGATCTTGAAGCTCGCAATAAGGAGTTGGAGAAAAGGGCTGAAACCGCTCCCTCCATATGCAACGAGGAGGAGGATGTTGTTGACCCTGAAGGGGTATACCGGAATTTAAGCCGAGCCGACCTTATCAAGAGAATAGCTGAGTGCGAGGACTCAATGGTCGAGGTAGGGCATAGCAGTTTTGTCAATACTGTTGCCTAACTTAAAGTCTTGAATCCGGGTATAGAGCTCGTTGAAGCCGGCCTCGATGAGTTTAAAGAGGTCATTGACGGAGTCATTGTCTCTCCTCCTCCTTCCGAAGACTGATTAGAATCAGGTTTTCTAGTGTTGGCGTTATGCTCGCCCTTGGCACTTGGGCGTTTGTTTGCCCTTTTATTTTTATTTCGTCTTTTTGTTGGGCAGTCCTCGAGGCTGCCCTTTATTGTAACTAAGCACAATTTCCCTTAATGCATTTATGATTCAGCTATATCTGCTCTTTCTTTTATGCTCGTATTTTGTTATCTTTTTGCACGCGTTTATTTATGATGCTCGATAATCTGAATACGTTTTACGATATCCATACTTAGGATTTTTGAGTATTTAGGTGGCTGTTGCACGAGATGGAATATATCTACGAACGCCGTGCTCGAGGAGTTGGGGGAACTTGCTCGAGTGTTTGGATTGGGTTTCCAAACGAAGGGCGAGGAAAGAATCATAGGAGATTGTATCCTCGCGGCTGGATCAACCCATCGCGAGCTGGGCGTCCATGCCTGACGCGTACTTGTGACGATGGGACTCGTTTAGAGTGGTTCCTCGTCAAGACTTGTTTGTTGGAAACTTGGCTTTTTCTTCTTTTAGATTCATTGCCCGTACCTAAGCAATCCTCCGTTGTAAAGGCCAAAACCTCTCGTCGTTTAGAGTTGGTTTCCGCCCGCTAGCGAGTCATCGAATACACGAGACCTCGCTAACTGTAATATTGTTTTAACTTATCTGCATTCTGTAACACCCCAAAATTCTTTTTAATTATTTTAATTTATATTCTATTTATTTTATTATTTGACGAGTATTTTCACTGGTTATCAACAAATTACTTCGTGGATTTAAGTATATACGTATATTGATAATTATTCAATGCTATTTCATATCCTTTTATATAGTAGTGACCAAATATATTTTTTTAGATGTTAAATTAATATTTTATTGAAATATTTTAGTCTAAAGAAGTTAACATGATTATTAGCATTTAAGATCAGAATCATTGTTGAGATTAGTTTGGAAGATTATGCTAGAAAAATAAGGATACAAATTACTTTTGGAGATTTGTTTGAGAAATATATTATTATTAATTACTTATTTATTTTTGGTACAAATAATGGAGTATTTAATTTAGTGATAGGAGTTTGTAACGCCCCAAAAATAAAAATTAGAATTTATTTTATTTAATTATCTAGTTATTGTGGTATTGGTCGATGATGTTTATTTAATCATTTTTGTGGCGAATAATTAAATAATTGATAAATAAAATAAAAAGGTGTTAGGCGAATAGTGTAATGCCCCGAATTTTAGAACTAATTATTTATTAGAATATTATTAGTTATTATATTATTAGTTATATTTTATTAGAATTTAGTTGTTTGACCTGCCGTATGACATGAGTTTGCTTTGACGTGTTTATATATTAATTAAATAATTCATATTTAGTAAATAATGATGGAGAATAAAAATTAAAGAAAAGGGATAAATATGTTTCTGATCCCTATAAATATTCTAAGTTTTGTTTTTAGTCCCTCTAAAAAATTTCTTCTACTTTTAGTCCCTCAAAAATTTTCAATAAACACTTTTAGTCCCTACTTTTGAATCAACTCATGTATAGACTTCACATTTTTGAATGAATTTTATTTATGAATGTTTAGAATATTATAAGAATCTCTCCCAAATTTTTTTCAATTTTTTAACAAAGCATAAATTAAATATAAATTTTAATGTTTTTAGTACTTAAAAATTCATATTTAATTCATGTTTTGTTAATAAATTCTAATTTTTTTTGTGAGTGATTGTTAAAATATTCAAGACTTTTCTGAAAAAATTCATTAAAAAATATTAAGTCTACATATGATTTTATTTAAAAGTAGGGACTAAAAATGTTAATTGAAAATTTTAGAGGGACTAAAAATAAAACTTGGAATATTTATAGGGACCATGAACATATTTATCTCTAAAGAAAATTCAATAATATAGAGAAGTGGCCGCACGTAAGAGATGGATAGGAGTGAGATGAGAAAAGTAATTAGTTAGAATATATTGTAGAAATATATTGTGAGTTATAATTTAAAAATATATATTTGTGATCACATAAATTTGAGATATATTTTAATTTCACATATTTTGGAGATATGTTTTTGGAATATATTTTTGTAATAAATTAGAATATATTTTAGAAACATAGTTAGAAAGATATATTTTTTAATCTTAGAAACAAATTAGTAGATCTTTTAGGAAATTAAGAATGAGAAAAATAAGGAAAATAAAAGGAAATGATTAGTATGACTTTGAGGAAAAGAAACATAATTAATTATTATAAATAGCATGAGAAACAAGAGAATTAGGATCAACCACTTTCTACAAGGAGAGCTTACATAGGGATTTTGTTGTGAGATGGTAGTAGATCATTTGTCTGTCGAAAGAAACTAATAAAAAGTGTTTTAGAAATTACTTAAAAAAAAAAGTATATATATATATATATATATATATATATATATATATTGTAGCAAACATTCTTTATTTGGGTTATTATCTATGCTTTTAATTTGTTAAACTTATATACTACCTGTTTCATTGTTTAACTTATATGCATTTAATTGAATTGTGAATTTGATTTAGTAATTTTTTTGAATTGAGAATTTGGATTTGGAGAATTATGAACTTTGAGAATTTTGATTTGAGATTCATTGTTGTCGCGTTGATTTTGATATGGAATTTTGAGGTGTTTGAGTAGGCTTCCATTTTGTTATCACGTTGATTTTGTTTGATAGTTCGACATTTTTTTTTTATGATATAATATGACCATGCATTCATTCAAGTGTCAAGTCCCAGCCGTTGATTTGGAATTCCGAAACGTGTTGAGTAGGGTTCCATGGAAGACCGAAGGATATGAGTAGGCTTCCAATTTGTTGTCGTGTAGAGGAGTGTTTTTCAGGAACATAATTCTGACCTCCGACCTTGGTACCACATGCATTTAGAGAGTCTATGATTGCATCTCATTCATTTTATATGTGTTGTTAAAATATGAATATATGTTTGTTATCATTGAGTTCTGTTTTGGTGCATTGCTTTGATGATATTTATGATGTGCTTAATTGTCTATGTGATGATTGTTTCTTGATATGATATATTATGAGTTCATCACTTCTTTTTTTTTGGGAAATAAATAATTATATATCTTTTTTTCAAAATCTTTTGATCTGTGAAGTGTTTGTTATTATTTTATGGCATTATTCTTATGGTTAGTATGATTCAATTTGGATAAGGAAATTGACCCTTACAATTAACATTTTAGGTACTCACGGAGATAGCCATGATTGATGCTTTTTGCTTGATGTGTGCGCGGGGATACACAATTGTAGGTTTTTATTATTTGAAATCTAGAGAATACTTCATTTTTCTCTTCTAATGTAAAGTTATGAATTGTAATTAGTTATTAATCTTTGAAAACAAAAACAAAAAAATAGTCACTCATTTTAAAGAATTAAAGTCTTTTTTTTTGTTATTTAATTGTTAAAAATCCGGGCTGTTACACATTCCATGTTCTAGGAATTTCTTCGCCGTATAGATTTTCGAGGAAATAAGCCCCATTATCCGTTTTTGCTCGGATTCTGTAAGGACCCTCCCAGTTGGCGGCGAGCTTGCCTTCACGCAAGTCTTTTTGGTTTCGTCGTAAGACTAGACTGCCTACTTCGAATTCCCTTTTGATGACTTTCTGATCGTGTCGAGCAGCAATTCTTTGTTTCAATGCGGCTTCTTTTAGGGTTGCTCCATGTCGCAACTCCTCGACCAAATCGAGCTCTTCCCTGAGTAGCTCGTTATTTGTTTCTTCATCTGGAGGATTTTCCGTTCGTCGAGTCGGCTCTCTTATTTCTACGGGGATCAAAGCTTCAGTTCCGTAAGTTAATCGGAATGGCGTTTCTCCCGTGGTCGAGTGTGGTGTGGTTCTGTAGGACCATAACACGCTGTATAATTCCTCGACCCACTTACCCTTTGCCTCGCCTAGCCTTCGCTTTAGGCCTCGCAAAATTACTCTGTTGGCCGCCTCGGCTTGGCCGTTTGCTTGGGGATGCTCGACAGAAGTAAAGTGTTGTGTCACTTTTAGGTTGATGAGAAACTCTTGGAATTTTTTGTCTGTAAATTGTGTTCCATTGTCTGTCACCACGGTATGTGGAATTCCAAACCTTGCGAGGATGTTTCTCTTAAAGAAGCGTAGGTCATTGTGGGACGTGATTTGGGCGAGGGGTTCAGCCTCTATCCATTTTGTGAAGTAATCTACTCCGACTATTAGGTACCTGTTTTGTCCAGGTGCTCGGGGGAATGGTCCTAAAAGATCCAACCCCCACCACGCAAACGGCCATGGGGATGATAGAGATTTTAGCTCGTTAGGCGGAGTTAAGTGCATATCCCCATGTTTCTGGCACTTGTCGCATTTTTTGACGTGCTCTTTGGCGTCCGTTTGCATAGTTGGCCAGTAATATCCTGCTCGCAATGCTTTTCGCGCGAGTGATCGTCCGCCAATATGTTGTCCGTCGATTCCTTCGTGTATCTCCTGTAGGATGGATTCCACTTTTTCTTCCTCGACGCACTTCAGTAATGGGGTTGAGAACCCTCTTCTGAAGAGATGGCCGTCTACCAAAACGTACGAGCACGCTCTTCGTCTGACTTTGACTGCTTCTTGGGGTCATCGGGGACAGTTCCTGAGGCGAGGAATTCCCTAACTGGATTTATCCAACTGTTGGCGTTAATCGGGCATATGAGATTCACTTCAAGAGCTTTCTCAATGCTCGACCTTTGCAACGTTTCTTGGATAAGTGATTGATTTCTTCCCTTCTTCTTTTTGGTGCTTGCGAGTTTTGAGAGGACATCTGCCCTTGAGTTGTGCTCCCGAGGAATGTGTTGCACAGTTGACTCTTTGAATTTAGCCAACTTTTCTTGTATGAGGGTTAAGTATTCAGTTAGACGTTCGTCTTTAGCTTGATACTCCTCGTTTACTTGAGATGCGACCAGTTGGGAATCTGTGAAGATGATGATCTCTTCTGCGTTCATGTCATCGGCTAGTCGCAATCTTGCTAAGAAGGCTTCGTACTCGGCCTGATTATTGGTCGTTTGGAACGACAATTCCAGTGATACTTCAATGAGGACTCCTTCGTCGTTTTCTAGGATTATCCCTGCTTCACTTCCTTTGGAGTTGGAAGATCCATCGACGTATATGGTCCATTTATTTCTGCTTGAAGTTGCTGGTGGAGTCATTTCAGCGACGAAGTCGGCTAGTACTTGGGCTTTCAAAGCTTTTCTGCTTTCGTATGTTATGTCGAACTCTGATAGCTCTAAGGACCATTTCAGCATTCTCCCGGCCATATCAGGCCTTTCGAGCAGCTGTTTTATTGGTTGGTCGGTTCGCACTGCGATGGAGTGTGCTAAGAAATAATGTCTTAACTTTCTTGCAGCGACGACTACTGCCAACGCTGTTTTTTCGATCTGCAAGTATCGAAGTTCTAGTCCTTGCAAAGCTTTGCTGATGAAGTATACTGGTTTTTGCCCCTGCTCGGTTTCTCGAATTAACACTGCACTTATGGCTTCGTGAGCCACGGCCAGATATAGGAATAAAGTCTCGCCCATGATTGGACGTGTTAAGACTGGAGGCTCTGATAGTGCTCGTTTCAAGTGTTGGAGAGCGTTTTCGCATTCTTTCGTCCACTCAAAAGCGGATTATTTTCTAAGTAACTTGAAAAGAGGCAGCGCGTGTTGAGCGGATTTGGCGACGAAGCGTGCAAGAGCAGTCAACATTCCGTTCAGAGATTGTATTGACTTTTTCGAATTCGGAGTAGGGAAATCGAAGAAGGCTTTGCACTTTTCAGGGTTAGCTTCAATTCCTCGTTCTGTTAAATAGAAACCGAGGAATTTGCCTGCTTTTACCCCAAACGTGCATTTTTCCGGATTAAACTTCATGTTGTATTGTTTGCCTCTCTCGAACACTTTTCTTAAATGGGAGACGTGATCGTTTTCCTGTTCGGATTTAACGATCATATCGTCCATATATACTTCGAGCATATCACCTATTTCATTTCTGAATACTTTGTTCATCATTCGTTGGTAAGTGGCGCCTGCGTTTTTTAGCCCGAAAGGCATTACATTATAATAATAATTACCCGATTCAGTCATAAACGCTGTTTTCTTTTTATCGATTTTAGCCATTTTAATTTGATTATATCCAGAATAAGCGTCCATAAACGATAGTAGTTTAAACCCTGAGGAATTGTCTACGAGTTTATCTATGCTAGGTAATGGATAAGAATCTTTAGGGCAAGCCCTATTGAGATCGGTGTAGTCAACGCACATCCTCCACTTTCCATTAGATTTTTTAACCAATACAACATTTGACAGCCATGTTGTGTATCTGGCTTCAGAAATAAAATTTGCCTCTAGGAGGTCTTTTACAGCTTTTTCAGCAGCCTCCGCTTTTTCGGGAGACTGCTTCCTACGTCGCTGAACTACAGCTCTAGCCCTAGGATCTATTGTCAGCTGGTGACAAGCGATGTCTGGGTCGATTCCGGGCATCTCAGCAGCATTCCAAGCGAACAGCTCAGCGTATTCTTTCAAGCAAGCTTCCAACTGCCTTTTCACCAGCTCGGGCATATCAGCGCCTATCTTGATTCCTCTTGAATAGTCATCGCTCAAAGGGATGATTTCGAACTCTCCATCAGGAATTGGGCGATGCACCCTTTTTGCGATGGGGTCCTCTTCGTCCTTCAGCTCCTGCTGGTTGATGCGTGCATCCAAGTCCACGATGTCATTTGCTTGCAGGGTGTTCACAACGGGCATCTTGTGATCAGTCTTCTTCTTTAGAGTAAGGAGGGAACTCATATTCTTTGCAGCGGCTTCAAAGCATTTCCTCGCTGCAGCTATATCTCCGCTCAGTGTAGCTATTTTACCATCCACGGTGTAGTACTTCATCTTCAAGTGAATGGTCGAAGATACAGCAAATAGGTTCGCCAAAGCAGGCCTTCCCATGATACAGTTATATAGAGATGGGCAATCCACAACCAGAAATTGAACGTTGATGGATTTGGTCGCCTCTCCCTCTCCAAAAGTCACAATTAAATCCACGTACCCCCATGGCTTCGTGGTCGCTCCGTTAAATCCTTGCAAGTCAGCACCTACATATGGAGCAAGGTTTTTCTCCGTCAATTGCAGAGTTTTAAACAAACCAGCGTACATCACATCACACGAGGATCCTTGGTCCACTAGTATCCTCCTCACATCAAAGTTGGCCATCCTGGCCCTTATTAGCAGTGGAATCTGGTGGTTAGGGGAGCCTCCGGGGATCTCTTCCTTGTAGAAAGCCAAGGGCATAGATCCCTCTTTTGCTTCTTCTGTCGCGAGGACAGGTTCCAACGAGCAAACACTTTCCAATTCTTCAAATTTCCTCTTCAAAGACCCTATGGTGGAAGTTCCAAATCCTCCCCCTGAGATTACCAACGATCCCATATGAGCAGCCAAATGCTCGAGCACGTCTTCTCCTTCTTGGTGCTCGGGAAGAATGAAGTCTTTAGGTCTTGAAATGGAGTAAGCAATCTGCATGTTGCTGTTGTCTGCGCCTGATTGTTGTTGCGCCTCTCTAGACGGTTGTCCAACCTCGGGCTCTTTTCCCCGCCCTTGACGTTCCTACTTTCTGAACTTCTGGAGGAGTCCCTTTTGCAGCATGATCTCAATTGCATCTTTCAGATGGATGCAGTCTTCGGTCACGTGCCCGTAGCTTTTGTGGTAGCGGCAGTATTTAGATTTTTCCAGTCCTGGCCTCACGACCAACTGCTTCGGTGCTCGAACTCCATTCTTTTTGAATTCGACCATTGAAACTTCTGCCAGAATTCTCTCGCGAGGAGCGTTCAAGGGGGTGTAATTCATGAATTTGCTGCGGGGAGGCTTTGGCTCCCTTGGTTCTCTTACTCTTTCTTTTCCTCTCTCATTCTCTGCTCGAGAGGGTCCAGTTTCTTCTTGACGCTTTGGCTTTCTTGCGTCAACAGCTACTTGCTTTTCCTCGTAAGCTATGTATTTTTGTGCTTTTTCGAGGAAAGCATCCAAAGTCCTTACTTCTTCGATGCCAATTGCTTTGGCGAAATCGCTAGATGGGTGCAATCCTCGCTCCAGCAGATATAGCTTCATTCTGTCATCGGTCCTTACCTCGATGGCAGCCTTGTTAAATCAATCAATATACTCTCTCAGGGATTCGTCGCTTTGCTGGACGATCGCTTCGAGAGTAGCTTCTGTCTTGGGGTGCTTCCTAGAAGCGGTGAAGTGTTCAGTAAAGAGTCTGCACGGCTCACCCCATGAATCGATGGACCCTGGTGGCAAACTCTTGTACCAAGCCATTGCTCCCTTTCTCAGCGTAGTGGAGAATAGCTTGCACTTGATAGATCCTTGAACTCCTCTGTAGTCGAGGACAGCTTCTATGTTTTCAATGTGGTCGTCTGGGTCAGTAGTCCCATCATAGGTGTCCATTGTCGGTGGCTTTTCTAACCCCACGGACAACGGTACCCTCATGATCCTGTCAGAAAGTGGCCCCATGTGCCTTTCGTCGTCGCTTCGTGGAGAACGGTGGTGACGACGAGGGGGAGATTGATAGTTACGTCCCGTTGATCGTGCAGGGGATCTCCTCGCTCCAGCGACCCTCCTAGCAGGGCTTATGCGGCTTCTAGTCTCATGTGCCCGTGGTGATCTTGACCTAGTCCTCGAATCCCGTCGAGAGGACTCTCGCCGTCTGTAGCTGCTCGTGATCGCCCTCGTAATGCGCGATTCTTCGACAGCTTCGAGGCGACGGTTCTGCTCCCTGAGAGCTTGCCCTTGGTTGTTGACGGCGGTCAGCAGCGCAGTCATGATGTGCTCCAAGGTAGCTCCAGGAGGAGGAACGGGTACGACCAGAGAGTTGGTCTCGTTGGTAGGCTGGTAGGTGGGGTCCGTTTCCATTTGGGATAAGACCATTCCATTGGTGTTGTGGTTGTCAGCATGCTCGCTAGACATGTGGTTAGCAGCTGAATGCTCGGATCTACTGTTCTCGGCCATTCTTAGCTCTTTTAGTATTTTTTGTGGTAGTTTGAAGGTTTTGTTCTTTGTTTTGAAAGAAGGGGATAACTAGATTCCCACAGACGGCGCCACTGATCTTACCAGGATCAGAAGATGATCGGAACAGGGTAGGTTGATTCAGCAAGCCCCTTGTTGAAGCGGAGGGGGGTGTGTACCTGTATGCACTCCGACGCTCAAGTCAGTAAAGTGTGTGAAATGCAAGGTTACAAAGTGGTGAAAATAACATACCTGACTCCTCTGAATGAAGAGTATATATACCCCAGCGCTGGGCCAAGGCCCTTAATGGGCAATCAATGCCCATTAAGTGGCTGCCGGAATTTTGGCCGTTGGCCATGATGAGCAGTTAATGTCATCATTCCGGTGGTCGGCCGTTACAGATTGTGAGGATCCGGCCGACGGGGAGGGTGCCCCTCAGGAGGGCAGAGTCTTTAGTTTTTAGGGGACTTGGACTTAGAAGTCCAGTCCGGAACAATAACATTTATTGTTAATTGTAGAAAAGAGGTAAAATAATTAAAGGTATGTTGATAAATAAATAATTAATATTATTGGGGTTTTGCCCCTCTTTTGTACCAAATAAAATAAAACAATAATAATAATTAAGGACGGATATATTATACCTCAAGCTCAATATAAAATGAGACAAAAAAAAAAAATCAAATCCTTAAACTACACAAAACCAAAACAGCTGTAAGGCAAAAAAGGACACATGTCAAGCTCACATTTCACTAGAGCAAATCCTAAGTGGACAACAAGACAAAAACTTTACTTCAATTGGCCAAGCTTTTGAATTCTTCTTTCCCTCCTTCTGTGTTGCAAAATAGGGTCAAATTTCTAAAGCCCAATTTCATAACCCGGCCTAGCTAAATGACCCCAAATGGAATGAAAAAAAAATTTGGAGCGCTCGTTTTTGTTTGGCATGAAACAGAGATGTCAACATCCTTGAGCCGTCCCTTTCATTCTTTGCAATGGATCAGTTTGACTACTCCTTTTGGCTAACAATTTCTTTTTTCTTCTGCACCTTCCCAAATTTCTCTGCAGACATGGTTGTTTTTGTGGAATCAATTTCAAATTTCAAATTACCCCTCTCTTCAACTCATGTGTTTCATTTCAATTCTTCTCTCTTCAGTTCTCTCACTCTCTCTATCTCTCTTCTTTCAGTTTCTCTGAAGCTCCTCTCGCCTCTTTCTCAGCTTCACATAAAGGAAAAGAGCATGATCGATAACAAATTAGAGTGTGGCTTCTTCAGCTTTGTCAAGTAGAAAGGTTTCAACTTGCTTCTCAATCCCTTCCTTATTTTATGATTTGATTTCATATTCTGATTTTTTTTTTGGAATGTTATTGTTTGTTCAGGTTCACAAATTAGGGTTTGATTGGGTAAGTTTTCTGAACTTTAATTGATTGTATTTGTGTAGTATTTAACTGATGTTTGAGATTTGAGTAGTTATGTTTTGATTTTGGTTTCAGAATTCAAATTTTTCAGAAAATGTTTTGATTGTTGTGTTGAGACTGACTCATTTCATTATTTTTTTCCGCATGTTCTTCTAAAAGAGCTTCCCAAACAGCAAGGTATCTCTTTTGAGTTTCATTTTTTAAACATATTTGTGAAATTGCAGAGAAAGATAATGAAAAATCTTTAGATTAGATAGAAAGATTTATCGTCATTTTTTGAATTCCTTACTTTAGTGAGAGTTGGTGAGATACATAGCTTGATTTTATTTGTAAACTACGCATTAGATAGATTTAATTTTTTTATTGTGAAATTGAGCACTCAAAATGTTTGAGGAAATGTCTCAATATAAAAAGTTGATAGCTTTGTGTTCTTATTTTTGTGCTTTTATATGAAATCATATCTGCAAATTTTATGATATGTATTAATCTGTTTGGTATTCTATTTTGGTTATTTTCACTCTCAAAATGTTAATCTTTATGAAAGCTTACTTTTATGAAAAAATAATTACAAAAACTACACAAGCAAGGTATGAACTAAAGTCTAATTTACAGTTATTATGCATCATCATGTATAAACTAAAGCCTAATTTACAATTATTAACCTTATAGAGATGCCATGTCTTTACATGTCTTTATTTTGAGAATATTATTTTGTACTATTGTGACTTAATGGGATGGCTGGGATAGCCGGTTTACTTCTTACTGTTAGAGTGCCTTCCAATCCTATGACCTTATTCTGCCAAACATGCCTTATTCTGCCAGTTGTGCAAACTTTACCCACTTTCTAATGGTTCTTTTGGTAACAGGAGCTAGCTGGAGAAGAAGAGAAATGGGTTATTTGAAGGAGTTATTATAACTACATGACAAAGAGCATAACACTTGCTTATGAGGTATTTTATTTTTGTTTATTTTCTTTATGACTATATGACTATAACTATAATCATTATTGAAATCAATTGAATTTTTGCTTAATTTCAAATCTAGCTTTTGTTGTTATCTAACATGGTTTGATGAATGATGTTTCTCATGAACCTACCGTAGAAGATAAATAAAGCCTTGGGAAATTAATTATCTTCAATAAGGACAGATAAATTATGAATACAAAAGTTTCTTTATTATTGAGTTGCTCATTGTTGTTATAATTGGAAGGGGGTGTTCTAATAGAGAGATTTGTTTTTTTAGCGCTATTAATATTGTGTTTGGGATGTTAAGTGTTACATAATTTTCTTTGCCTTTGACTTTTGAGACTACAATATGGGTTTTGTGTCGTGGTTTTCTCTTTTTAGTATTTTGCTTCTCACAATGTCAAGTGGATTTTATCTTTGATGAAAAGTGTTGTGGTTTTCTCTTTTTAGTATTTTCCTTCTGATAATGTCAAGTGGATTTTATTGGCATTTATGTTAATCCTATAATTACTCTTAAGACTTGATGCTATAGCTTCTCACAATTTGTTTCCTTTTACTTTGTTGGAAAGTAAACTTGATGCTCTGTTGCTCTGTATTAAGCAAGTTTTCATGAATTTAGTTACAACATTTATTTTTATGATTATGAAAGTTTTGATTTGTTCCTCTCTCAATGATTTTCAAATGAGATTTAACTAATTGAAAAGGAACCAAAGAGTAGTAGGCAGTACATGTATCTTCTGATTTTTTGCATTTCTCTCTCATTTTCGTGTGTCTTGAAGGTGTTTTTGAAGGCATTAGAGTGCAAAATCAATATCATTTATGTTACTTAAGAAGATTTCTAATTATTATAGGTTCATGTTGATGTGAAGCAGTGAGTTCTATGAATGAGAAGACTATTGTTTTTCCTCTTTGAAAGTTAAAGTTTAGAATACATTTTCCTCTTTGTAAATAACTATGCTGTTTCAGTTAGTAATACATTATTAATAGAGTGGAACTTGGTTTGTGTATTTGTATACTTTTGAATGATATTAATGGATTTATATTAATGCATGTAGGTTGGGGAGGATGATCCATTGGAATATCCTAAAATGCTGGATATTTTTATGAACAAAACTTATGCTTTTAGGATCAAGGTACAACCTAAATACAAACAAGCTTCTGTTTTGGGCTACAGATCTGATGTTGATACTATTTCCAAAGTCAAGGATCAATTTCCAGGGAATGAGGTGATTCTCTTGTGTTTAACCTTGTGTTCAAACAATTGTTGTACATTAAAATAATATGCATTGTTAAGTTTTTAAAGCTTCATCTTATTAATGTGCAGAACACTTTCAAGGTGGAAAATAACCAGCTTCCAGTAGATAACCAGGTCTGTACTTCCAAGATGAAGGCTTAACTTACTGTTGTAGCACTTTTTGAGTGTCTGCTTTTAGAAGTTTCTGTGTATTCTCCATTTTTCTTATATGCTTGCGATTATTTGTTAAACTGTCTAGACAACATCGGCTGATCCGGTCGAGACTTCTTATTCAAGTCAAGAACTTCTGGTGCATTTATTGCCACCTTCTTTATCTGCATCTGCTATAACTTCTCCTGCCTGTTCTTCGACCATTACTTCGAAAAAGAGAGTTTTGGAAAATGGCCCTAATGTCAATATCGCTACTCGGGATTCTGCCGCAGAAAAAAAAGTCTACTGCAGCGAAGTGTTGGCGGATTAAGACTAAAACTCTCAAAAATTAGAGTGTTGGTTTATGATTGTTGCTTGATATTTGGATGATCTGCACTTGGTCATGGCAACAATTGTGTCTTATTTTGTTTACTTGGTTATGGTGACTTTATTTCAATAAACCATTAACCTCAAGACATTTAATTCAAGGTTATTAATTTCCCCAAATCTCAAATATTTTTTTCAGTTTATGATGTATTTTGCATTAACTTCCGTCCTTAATGATTAGTTAATGTGTTTTTTTTTCTTTCACAGATTCCATCACAATCTTCACGTAACAATAATTTCCAATTCGTCAATTCGCAGGTAATCCCTTTTTCTGGTTTATATGATTTCTCTAATTCAGTTCATCTGATGTTTTGAATGTTTTTATTCATCTCCTGTATTATTATATTATTTGTTCTTTGTTTCATATTGTTTCTATTTTATTGATAAATTTGGAATTTCATGATTTTCATGATTAGGGAGAGGAGATTTGGATTCAGAACAAATATTGGGTAATTTTCAGAACTTTAATTTGTATTTCAGTAGTAGTATTTAACTAATGTTTGGTTTGTGGTGTATTTTATATGGTTTTCTAACTTACCTATTGCTGCTTAGTTGTCATATTTATTTTGTTTCTATCTTTTAGCTAACAATCCCTACACTTTAGGAGTTGATTGTGGGATTTATATGATTTTCTGCACTGCAATATGATTTGTTTTTGTTAACTTTTACATTTTGTTTTTATATTTGTGTCAATCTTATGAACAAATCTCCTTTTTCTATTTCCCCATTCTTAAATCTCCTACTCTTCTTATTTTGTTATTTGATTTCATTTGTCTCTCTCACGGATTCCATTTGTCCCTCTCTTTTGACTATCACTATCTAATTAGACTGTATAAATTATAAAAGCTTCTAAAAAGTTGTTGGAGATTGAATATTTTGATTATATGAGATTGAGATTCTTGAATTTGTGATTTTTAATCAAGTTAATGAAGGAAAAAGGTGTTTCTCAATACATGTCGGATAGGGTGATGTTTTGCACTAAATCTTATAGGTTTATATCTTTGTCTGTCTTTTCCAATTCTCTTACACATTTCCAATTACATGGCAGGTTGAAAAGTTTGGGATCAAGGACTAACTCCAATAAAAATGTTATCATAAAGTTCATGGGTATACTAATGTTTATAATAGGTACTTAACCATATGCAATTTTATGAAAATCTGATAAATGTGATTGAGAGATATTATGTTGGTGCTTTGTATATAATATAACTGATGTTTAAAATTTGCGGAAATATTTATTTCCTGGTGTTGTGGTGATGCTTAGGGTCTCATTTTGCATTGTAACATGTCAATTTTTCCTATCCAAGAAATAGCCACATCAAATGTTAGTTTACACATACCAAGGAGCTGAAACCCGACAAAGGGAACAATGAAAAGTGCTGGTTGAGGAATGAGTGAAATAAAAGAAGTTAAATGGTTCCTTAAGAGCAGAATCTCTATCACTCTTCTTTCCAATCTATATTTCAAATTCCCCCCAAAATGTCTTTCTCATCTCTTTATCCCTCTTCTTTCTTCTTCCAAATTGTTTTTCAAATTTCAAATTCTCTAAATCTTTTCTCTCATCTTTTTACTCACTTCTCAGTATCTCCTCCACTCCTCTTCAACAGTGAGTTTTTTATTTCATATATAGAGGTGAGATTGTTTATTGTATTTTATTATTCATATTGCAGGTACCATTTTTATGCTGCATATGTTTTTCCCTCTATAAGCAACTTCAATGTGTCCCTAATTTGTCTAGAGACATTTTTTCTTCATTTACTGTATTGAGATTGCTTCTGGTGATTTTTTAATTTATAAATCTAGGATTTGTGATGTTTGATTTCATATTTGAAGTTTATGGTTCTAGATAACTTCTGTATTCATGAAATGATATGGTTGAATTTTGTAGGTTGAATATGGAATAAATAAATTCATTCAAAATGCACATGATGGAGATGCATAAGTTATAGTGCAACCTGGGAAGGTATAGCAATAAACTTCAATAAGAAAATGTTGTCAATAGAGAAGTATTTAGCAATTTGAAATAAATTGTACTAAATATCTCACCACCAATGTATGCTAAGATAGCAATTTGAAGTAAATTTATATGTTGGTTTCTTGATCACACTATAGTTTCTAACTGCAACACAATGTATGCTAAGATATTTGGCTTAATGTGTTGATATTGCGCCTTTATTGTTGTGCAAATGTGTCATTTGAATTGAAAGTTAATTTCATATCTATCTAAGATCCAATATATTATATAGGCTATCTTTGCACTGCAGACTATTAGCTCAACCACCCTACACTTATGCTGCATTAGTCAGTAGTCACTGGGTAGCTAATAATATTACTGCTCTCATTAGTCAATATGGCTAATGATGTTAACATAGAATACCATATTTCTTACTTTCTTCTCATATCAAGTTATAATTTTCTAATTATGGCAACCAATTATATTTGTAGATTATGTATGAAGTTGAGCAAAACATAGGTTATTTGATCAAAGAAGAGGGAGGAGGATCTTATAGCATGCAATGGATGGAAAAATTTATCAAGCAATTTATTCTTTAGATACGGATCAAACTCAAGCATTTAATCCTTTAAAATTTGATTTTGAAGTAACGATAATTATTTAAAAGTTGTGATATACATATGTTGATGGTCATCATAATAACTTTGTCTACAAGTTTTTGAACTTGATTCTTAAGAACAGTACAAAAAATAATTGATTGTAAAAATTCATTACTTGGCATCTATTTTATTGCATAATCTATGTAAAAGTTCAGTTGAATGCTGCATGTGCTAATAATCCATGTTCCAAATGAAAACGCAAGGGGAAAAATAAAAAGGTCCTATAAGATAAAAAAAAAAATGAAGAAATTGGGTAGCAAAATCAAAATTTGGACATATACATGATTTTCTTCTTAAACCTTATCTATTTATGGTTGTATTAGTATAAAAATAAAAATTTAAATGCTTCAGAAAACAACTGATAATTAAACATATGTGAATTGAAAAATCATATGTATCATGCCTCTTATTACATTTTCTATTTTGGAAGAAAGCAATGTTATAATTCTCATTTGGTTGTCAATGAATTTTCTTTGTTTTACATTTTCTATGAATCTACTTTTGTAATTGCACACAATTTGCTTTTTACTATACATTGATTTTGTTGTTAGGTTCATTATAGATTGTTTTACGATTTTACTTTAATTACACTATCTTTACAATAATTCCTAAATCCGCCCCAAAAAAATACAGGAGGCTTGCCATAACTATGTTACGCAATATCATTGTGATCTATGTGCTTTCGATAACTAAGCATCCTAAAAACACGGGGGCTAAATGATAAACATTATAAGTAACTAGACTCTGACCCGTGCGTTGCACGGATTTAGATGAACGATAGATATACGATTTAAATTTTTATAATAAAAATTTTAAATAAAAAAACAAAATGAAATCTAAACATAAATATATTGAAATTTAAAACAGATAGTACAAATGAAACTAAACAATACTAATAAATTAATAAAAATAAAGGATACCATAAAATTGAAATCATATAGAATCAAAATAATTTGATTCAGAAATGGTACTACAAAATTAATTGTAAAATTGGCTAAAAGTCAAACAACCGAAGCAAATGTTTTAGGTTTTAAAATTTTGGGTCAAAAATATACCTAAAAAAAATTCAATATAATTTAATATGAATGTTTGGTTAGTTTAGGTGGTTAGGATGGAGGCTTCGCATCTCTTTGACCCAAGTTCAATTTACACATTCAACAGTGATGATAAAAAAAAAAATCATACATTCAGCAAAATAAATATATTTAATTTATTCTTATCAATTTTGTACTCATTAAAAATTTCATTTTAGATTTCTACATCAGTTATACCAATCTTGAATAATTGAGTCAAAAAATAGTGATTTCAAAAGATTGAGAAGATGACAAATCATGCTAATGTTCAAGATGACATATTTAATTTTATATAAAGTATTTTAAAAGTCATAATTTTTATATCAATCAATTTTTTTCTATTTTGATTGTATACCTATGTTATTTTAAATACATAGCAAGTGACTAATTCAAAATTCAAATTTAGGTGAGAGAAGTGTGTTATTTTCAATACATAACAAATAACTAATTCAAAATTCAAATTTAGGTGAGAAAAATTAGATGAGAGTATTAATTAATAATGGTTTTGGAGGAGAAAATTAGGGTTAAGTTAAGAGTTTAATTAGGATTTTAGTAGGTGCTAAATATGATTTTTATTATAATTAAGATTTTGGCACGGGTTAGAAATTCGTTTAATTGATTTTTACAAATTTACTAAATATTAATATATTATGTAAATAATTTATTTAGAAATTACATACACATATAGAAAAGAATGAATTAACTACATACACATATAGGAAAGAATGAATAAATAGAGAAAGATGAGAAAGAAAAATGAGGTTGAAAAAGAAAAAATAATGGAGAGAAGAAAGAAAGAAAAAATAACGCAGAGAAAGAGATGGAAAGAAATATCAAAATGGAGAGAAAGAGAAAAAGATAGTGAAAAATAAATAAGAAAAGCCTAATTTGTTAGGGTTAAGTGATTACTAATTAGGGTTTTAAGAGGTGGCAAACCTTACTTTTATTATAATTAAGATTAAGATAAGATTAAAATAAAATTAAAATTAAGATTAAGATAAGATTAAGATAAGATATTTTATTTTCCCACTCATATAAAACATACACATTATTAGGATTTTTTTGAACAACACATTAATATGATGATTTTTATACAGGCTACCTCAAAACCAATGTGTTGGTGTATTGAGGCAAGATATTATTAGGAGGATCTTAGAATTTAAGAGATAACAAAGAGAGTCTATAACTAAATAAGTATTCATTATTTCTTTTTTCGTTTATTGAGAAAAATGTTTGTCAAGTAACAAATCCACAATATGATATTGTGTTCTTATAATCAATTTTTCTATTGTTCAATTCTTATAACACAGGGGGCCGTAGCCTATTGTTTTAATTTATTTTATTTACAATTTCATGTTTCAGTTTAATTATAGTCATTTTTTATTTATTTTTAATTCATATAAATTTAAATGAATTCTTCCCGTGCTGCCCGTGCGATGCACGGGTATGAATACTAGTATGTCTTACATTTAAGGACAGATATATTATACCTCAAGCTCAATATCGCATGCTTTAACATTTGAGTTTTGTTCTCTTCTTTTTTTCTTTTATAAGTTACCTCGACCGAATCATACTTGAGAGGTGTATAATAAACATAGTTGGATAATGTAAAAAGTTTATCCATTATTGTCATTTTTAAGATAAAATGACAAAAATTAATGAAATTTATACACTTACGTACTATTACGTGATTTTTAATTCCAAATCAGATGAGAATGTTCGGCTTAATATAGTTGAATTAAATATTACGAACTATTATTATTAAAATTATATTTTTCACTCACCATATGAAAAATGAAAAATTCCAAAATCCAAATTCTTATTTTATGCATCACAAATTTACAATAGTATTTAACAATCAAAGAAGAAGGAAAACGAATATCTTTCTATCTATTGTGCAACCGATTAAATATAAACACATAACAACGTATTACCATGACATGCATACCGTCATTGAATCTGTTTAAGAATCTGATATAGGAATATCTCCAAGACCCAAGAAGTAATAACGGTCCAATGAATCCCCAAAATCCAACAGCAAAACCGAGTCCTAAACTCGTGTAAAATGTTTCATATAAACTTGACTCGTCGTCATCTTCGATCTCATTATCAAACGCCAATGGCACATAATTTTCATCATCTGAGCAGGCTTTTTCCAGTGGCTTTCCACAAAGGCCTAGATTTCCTTCGTAACTAGATGCGCCAAAGCTTTGTAACTGCGTTCCAATTGGAATTTTACCAATGAGACTATTGTTTGACAAATCCATTACACTTAAACGATCAATTTGAGCGAGACTGGAAGGAATTTCACCACATAAATGGTTCCTAGATAAATCAAGAAACTCCAACAATTTCAAATTCCCGATCTCGAACAATATTTCGCCACTCAAATTGTTTCTTGATAAATTCAAAGACACCAATCCTAATAGCATCCCTATTTCTTTAGGTATCTCTCCTGTTATATTATTTCCTGACAAATCAATACTCTTTAGAAGCAACTCGGGATTCTTGAATACATCTTTGACGCCTTTCCAGATAAGCGAAATGTAGTAATCATACATACTGCAAGTAATATTGTTATGATAGTTATGACTTACATTATCACTCATAATCATGTTCATACTTATTGCAGCCATAGCAGTAAAGTTGTGTAAACATTTTGGAATTGTGTCTGATAAGTGATTTTCTGAGAGATCCAAAAGTCTGATTTCAGTAAGATAACAAATCTGTAATGGTAAACTTCCAATGAAATGATTCACGCGTAAACTCAGCACAGCTAATTGGTTTAGATTTTCACCAATCCACGAAGGAATTGAACCGGACAATTTATTTTCACCAACATCTAACATTGTTAAATTGGTCAAATTCTTCATGGAAAATGGCAGTTCCCCAATCAAACTATTATTATGCAAAACCAAAGCCTTCAAATTCACAAGGGCGCCGATGGATAGTGGAATCTTTCCTGACAATTTGTTATTGCTTAGATCAAGATATTGTAATGACTTATGATTATTCCAACAATCAGGTATCTCTCCTTTCAATTGATTGTTTGATACATCTAAAATTCCCAAGGAACTAATTGTATTATTTTGGTCACATAAAAGTGAATCCAAATTTGAGAATTTATTATGGGAAAGATGCAATGCTGATGCTGCTTTCAACATAAATGATGGAATTGAACTTTCAAATTGGTTTGAAGTCAAAATCATTATTGGAAAATAAGTAAATGCTAGTGACAAATCTGGAATGGTGCCTCTCAAGTTGTTGTAAGAGAGATTCAATGCATACATATGTTGTGACATGTGCCAGAACCACACTGGTACCGAGTCATCAATCGCCGCATTTGAAATATTCAGACTCAACAAGTAACTTTGTGTCTTAAGCCATCTTGGAAAACTTGGACCTAACACACAAGATGCTAGTTCCAATCTAAGTAATTGAAACGGCGGAACCCAGCTAGTGTTGAATTTTAGAGACAAATGATTGTATGACAGTTCTAACCTTTTCAAATTGGACAAGCTAGCAAAATGTGATTCATTGACTTCACCCTCCAAGGAGTTCTTGTTTAAGATTAGATACTCCAACATAGATAGTGAGCCGATACTTGTAGGTATTTTTCCATGTAATTGATTATAGGAAAGAGATAAAGTTTGCAATGTTTTTATGTTTCCGAATGATGTTGGAATCTCGCCTTGCAGTTTGTTACAAGAGAGGTTGAGATATCTAAGAGACATCATTCTGTTGCCGAAGTTATCTGGAATTGGACCTTGCAACAAGTTATTTGACAGGTAAAGTCTATGAAGATTGGTGGTGAAATTAAAAAGCCAATGGAATATAACCGATGATTTCAACATATTGAATGATATATCGAGGAAGACGAGAGAAGGTAACATTTTTGTATTGGATGAAGATGGCAAAGGAAAGTTTTTATCTGCAAGACTGCAATTTCGCAGATAAAGCTTTTGAAATTTTGAGGAGCTGAAGTTGAAAATGAAATTGTCTTGAGATGCAATTGGATTCAACTTATTATGAGAGAGATCGAGGATCATGAGAGAATTAAAGTTCAAACTCAAAGATGACAAAACCAAATTGTTATTTGAAAGATAAAGCTCCTTTAAGTTAGAGCTAAAGTTGAATAGCCACTTAAAGGTTTCTGATGATGTTAACATATTAGAAGAGAGATCAAGGATGGTAAGAGACGACGAAAAGTTGAGAAAGGAATCAAACGAAGGAGCAGTATTTCCATCTAAAAGATCAAGATCACAACCACTTACCCTCAGTTCTCTTAAATTTGTAAAAATCTTACTGACCATGTGCAACCATCGATGAGAATGGCCGATATTAAACGAACTTAAGTCAAGATTTTTCAAATAAGAGAGACTAGATAGCCACTTTGCATCAGCATAATTTTGCATATTAATTTTAAGATTAGAATTTCTACCTAACCTTAGTGATTGCAACATCAAAAGCTCACCAATCTTAAAAGGGATTGTTCCGTCTAACGAATTGTCTCCAAGATCAAGAAACTGCAGCTGTGCAAGATTTCCAAGTTGATAAGGGATTGCTCCTGCAAGAGAATTTCCTCGAAGATTAAGGTACTTTAGTTTTGCAAGATTTCCAAGTTCACATGGGATTTCACCAACAAGATTGTTTCCTTCAATGTTAAGATACTTGAGCTGTGAGAGATTTCCAAGTTCATGAGGGATTTTTCCTTGAAGCTTGTAATTGTATCTAAGATCTAGATATTGTAAATTCTTAAGCTTTCCAAATTGGTTAGGTATCATTCCATTAAATTCAGAATTTGAAATATTGAAATATCTTAATCTTCTGAAGGAATAAATAAGTTCTGGTATGTAACTACCAAGAAAATAATTGTAACTTAAGTCCAAATATTTGATATTTTGCAAATCAATCAATAAGCTAAGATTGATTGCACCTATCAAAAATTTTGTACCAGAACCATGAAGATCAAGCATGAGCACATGACCTGTTTCATTGCTACATGTAATTCCTTTCCACTTACAACAATCTCTATTTTTCTCATCATCCCTCCATCTTGAAAGCATGTCATAATCATCTTGGATCCCTTGTTTGAACCTGAGAAGTGCTTTTTTCTCCCTCTCTTTGCATTTTACATCTTTAGTAGTCCTAATTGTTGAGTTGAAATAACCATTGATTGATAGTGCAGAATGCAACAAAATGAAAAGCAATGCATAACATAGTTTGAGAATATAATTTCCCATTCTATATCTTCAATGTAACTAAGATTGTATTCCTAAGATCAAAACTCCCCAACAATATGTATGTCTAATGATTTTTCTTGGATGTTTTTTCTTTTCTGGTATAAGAAATGTAATGATATTGTCAAAAAAATACGACAGTCTTACCTAAGTAACCCTATTAACTATTGGTCAAAGTGAAATATAATGTTTTGGAAATAATATACACAGTAATCATTAGAAGAAAAAGGGATGATATGATTAAATATTTTTTAAAGTATTTTAGTAATTAATTTTACACTTTTTAAATATGGAAAAGTGGAGAATTTTGGATTTGAACTTGGAATTAGCATCCCTGCAGCTATCAATTAAGTTGTACTTAAGCGACGAGCAAGTTGCATTTTTAATTCCTTAGTTTCTTCATCGCCCAAGGATGACTTGAACTTTTCAAAGTCATTCAAACAAAAACAAAAATACTGACTTAAAAGTCTAGTAGTAAGAATTGGATGGTTGCTATTTTTCAAACGTTCCATATCTATTGTTTAAGGATAAGCTTTTGATAACTTAAGCTTGAAGTCGTTGTTCTTATCATATCTTTTGAATTTTTTGTTTAAGGGTGATGTTAACAAATATTTTTTGTCAAAAAATAAATAAAATTGGTTACTTCTCAAGAATGACACGACAAGTTTTTGATTGACAGGGGATCATATGTGGGGATCATTTGCCTCGATCACAAGGGTAAATGATGTCGAAACAAAGATGTTTATCAATGAGGATTAAAAATTCTTTTAGTTTTTTCGATAATAGATGGATAAATAAAGATTAAATATTTTTATATTTTATTTTAAAACTTCTTTTTTAATGTAATAAATTGTTCAACTAAAATGCATATGTATATATTTTAATTCTCAATTTAGATATTTTACAAATATGTAGTGATATTGGTGTCCTATATATTTTATATTAACATTATCGACGTGTCCATGTCGCATCAGGTATCCGTGTTGGAGTTCTGATGACAGAAATTTATATAGTATTTTTAGTATTTAATTAGTAGTAGTTTAGGACTTTGAAGACCAATTACAAGGCAAAATCTGAAAAAATGAAATTACTTGCAGAAGAAGGCAAGAAAATACCATAATTGAGAGCAAAAAGGTGGAAAATATGCGCGTCATCGCACCACGATGGAACCCCATCGTGGTACGATGGATATGTTTCTAAAAATAAAGATTGCGCTAAAAAATAAGAATAAAACTGCCTTCATTGTACCGCGATGGTATCCATCGTGGTACGATAGTTCATTATCCCAGTCCATGAAAAACTATAAATATATCTCTCCTTCTCCACAATTATTCATTCAGAAAAATACAGTTCAGTCGTTTGAAAAGTATCCAAGTGTCTTTGGAGCAAGGAGTGCAAATGAGCTCTCTACGGAAAGAACTTTCCTCACCACGGGAGAGGTAACTTGCTCAGCAAGGCATCTACGCCATTGGTATACATAGTTTTATTCTTGTAATTTAATTATGTAAATTAGTAGCTTAGACTCCTTTAGGTTTAGGTGGAGAAGATGGACTCTCCTGTGAATGATTGAGAACATGTAATTGGTAGATAAGTCTATAATATTTATTATTTAGAATATGTGTTTTCTATTGTTTATGCTTTAACGACGTAATTCCGACTTTTAGCCATCTAGTCACAAATCTGACTGCTATCCTGAAACTAATAAATAATAGTGCTAGCCGCATCGATACGGTTACTCAAACATTCTAGGCTAGTGGCTTAAGAGGATTAATTGCACACACATTAATGATTACATATTTGAAGCCCGACATCTTGGCTAGGGTACATGACAACATGGAGTAGGCTCCCATGGGTATGCCTAATTGATGTGGTTCATGGTGACTTATACTTGTAATTAGGATAATATTTGTATGAGCAATCACATATTACTATAAAAGAGAATTAATCCGCTGAACAATATTCTGATTAGTTATATTATGGGAGGGATTCGATCTATTTAAACCTACCTCATCTTTCTAACTCAAAATATTTACTTTTGTGCACTAGCATATGCTATTTTCAAAACAATCAAAACCTAACGAATGCAAAACAAAGTAATTAATCATTGGAAAAGACAAACACAATAATATTAAGAACACTGCAATAACATGTTTTGGGATAACCATTCTCACATGTGGTACTCCAACATAAATCTCATTAATATATTTAAGAATTGAAGATTCTCTTATACGAGGAAGCAACATGAAGTGGGGTCTTCTTTTGTTGGCTTGTAGTTTGGTTATCTTGGAATTAACTTGCTGGTTTTGGTTTTTTTTTTTTTTTTGTAATGACCCTATTATTCTAAGGAGAAGAGGTATGGTACTCTAGAATTCGGTGGGAAGATAAGTAACGTTTAGCCAAAAATTATTCTCACTAGGAATCAAACTCAGGTTCTTCTAAACGATTCGTTCCAAGGGAAGCTTATGAACAACTTGAGTTCAATATCTTGGTTCTCTAGTTCTATTCCTTGTTTCATAGAAAACTATGTTTATGCCAATTTCTTGCACTTCTTGGGGAGTATAAAGTATGGAAGCATAATAGAGAGAAGGAAAAAGAAAATATATTTGTAATCTTAACCTCAAACTAAAAGAACATTTGATGAAACATTCTCCAACGCCAGGGCCGAGTAAACAAACTCTGAATCCAATATTACAATGTTAACATTACAACTAGAATCAGACATGAATCTCAAACTTGAAATATATTCAAGATGTCTCAATTAGATCACATCTTAAAAAGTCCAAGAATAGGTTGCGGCCGAATGTTGAAATATGTAGCAGGAACCAAATAAGCACAGACAACAGACACATAAATTTTAAACCAGACAGAGGAAAAAATGCAGTACATGCATAAGCCGGTCAATGTAATAACTATCACACAGTCTATAATGCTCTTCACAATAGGTAGGTCACTCTCTTTTGCTTGATCAGGAAACTGACCTTGAAATTGAAAATTGTAAAGCAACTGGTCCTTAAGCCGGAATCTATCCATCAACCACGTGGAAATTTTGTCTTCGGATGTCGGGATACAATTGATGGGAAAGCGGCAGATATGGATATGAACTTCGGAAGGATCCACTCCAAAGACGTTGTCCAAGAAAGATGGACAGCGGTATTTGTAGCCAATGGTAACATCGTAAACTGACAATTTAAAGTTAAAAGCATCTTAATGGTAAGATAATATGAATTTGACAAACTACATAAGGTCTATAAAGAAATAAAACTACTGTTTTAGTTAATCGATAATTAGATAATAGATATATACATGGAAAACAAAGACAGAGAGGACAACCTGCATTTAGAGAGCCTTCCAACTCTTGCAAACAGGTACAAAAGCCTTTGGTTTTTGGCAGTAAAACATTTTTCAGAATCGGTAACCCGTGTTCAGCAGCATATTTTTGACTTCGAATGCATTTCTGTTCACTACAAGAAGAAAAAGATCGATGGCAAGAAATCATCAAAGGAATACACAGACAGAAAAAGTTACATATGCTACATCAGCTCATACTTAGGATGAAGAAAGTCATGCTAAAAATTAAAGTTTGGGTAGTAAACGCAATTCAAATGGGTGGTTAAATACGTTCAGTAGATAGTTAATGGATATACCAGGTGTCAGAACTCATTAACCATCAACATAACTTTATTAACCATGAATTTGGACGTGATTAACTACAATTGTCAAGTGCTAAGTTGAACACCTGAAAATTATGGTTCACAACGTCCAAATTCGTGGTTACTTAAATTACGTTGGTGGCTAATGTGTTTCACCACCTGATATATTCATTAATCAGCTACTGAAAGTAATTAACTCCCTATTACAAATTCCATTAACCACTTAAAAATTTGTCTAAATTTAGTTGTATAAAATCACTTCTCAATGTAAAATGAGAATCCCTTAACAAGTGGCTTACGTAAAATCAGTTCCTTCAGGGAAAATAGCAAGCCAGAGAGGATCCTGAGGATCCTTGAATGTAGAAAGCATTCGACGCATATTTGACTCGTCAGCTTCCCACTTCCTTTCCACTGGGATGAACTCCAGTATGTGAAATGCCCAACCAAAAATTGGAAGTCTCATCAAGCTGCTCTTTAGTATATATTTAATGTATCCAATGCATCCCTTACGCAATGCAAGGTCCCATAAATACATCCAGTCGACTTCAGTTCTGTGATTCGCTATCAGTAAAATCCGTTCTCTTGAAGGAACAATATCTCCAGAGAACACAACTTTAGTCTTGTTGATCTTTTCAAATAGAAAGGGCCACAAAGTTAGCCAAGCACCAAAGAAAACTGATGTTGTTTTCCTGCTGTAACTGATGCTGAAAAGTCGCACTATAACAGCACTAATAAAGCCAAAGAAGACCAGTGTTACAAATGCTGATGAAACCAGAATCAGTAGACATGCCAAACCCCTTAGAAATCTAAAAGGAGCTAGAGAACGATACTTTGCTCCAAACTTTGAAGTTACAGGTGTAAGAACCGCCATATGCTATTCAAGATTTACCTCCTCAATGAATGGCATATAATATATTAACAAGCCAGGATTGACAGAACAGATAATCTTTTAAAAGTTTTGGAGTTTCTTCTACCGATGACTCTGCCGGTGGCTTTGTCGTTGTAGATGATACAATCAGATCGAACCTAGGGGGAAGTAGACTGGATGATATCTTCACCCTGAAAAACGTCGGGAAGAACTGAGCGATATTAGTTCTTGTAATCAAAGTTATCATTCTTTTTCTGCTTGGTTAAAATCATTCAATAGTTTTACACTGGCAAAGGAGATCAAAGTATCCAGTTGCATTGGAATTGGAATAGTTTCCATATAATGCAAAAGGGATTTACAGTAGTAAGAATCAAACAGCTTTGCTATCATGAATCATGGCAATACTATGATTTACTGGATTATTAGGAACAATGAAAATAACATCTCTTCCACATTCTAAAAAGACATACAACAAGTCAACAAGAAACCAAAGTTCATTTCAATTAAGTAAGATGAACTTCTATATCCTAAAGACATTATGCAGTAAAATGGGCATTCCATTGCCAACTTAGTTACAAACTAAGCACCGACACAGGCACAAACATGACATTGAACTTCAACACCTAGTAATATTTTTTTGGTCAAGTAGCCTAGTAGCTAGAAATTCCACCTTAAAGTGAATAGGTGGGATGGTCGGGGTTCGAACTGCGGCCCCTTGCATATATAATACAATGTCCTACCAACTGAGCTAAGCTCACGTGACACACCTAGTAATAAATTGAGAAAATAGAATGATTGAATGTAACCATGTGTGTCGCTATCAGATCCCGATACATGTCGAAACCTGGAGATGCTAAGTGTCAGTGCTACATAGGTTACAAAAGTATATTCAAATTTATGACTATGAAGCATCTTTCCTTATCATTTTCAAGTGATCCTTACCAAAAGGCATCAAGTAAAAGGCTACACATTATTCAGCATCCTAACAATGCATGGAACTTTGATTCCAAGTGTGATCACACAACAAAATTATAAAAAAAAAAAAAAAAAAAAAACATGCTCACTTGTAACAAAACCACATTATACAAATAACAAGATTTATTTATTTTCCCTTTTTTTCTTTCTTTCTGGGGTTACTATATAAGGAACAAAATGAACAAAACCCCAGTTTCCAAAAACATTAAGGTTGCTACTCTGTGTCTGTGACAACCCCAGTAATGCAAAGCTCGGATCTTTAACACAGATAAACATTAACAAACTTTTGCAACATTAAAAAAACAAGAACCCAAATGAGAGATTAATAGAATACAATGAGGTTAAGAATCATCACCTTTATTGAAGCTTGTAACATTTTCTGTGGCCCAAAGAAACATTGAGCTGAAGAAAACAATACAAGATTGGAGATTGGAAAGTGAGCTTTTAAGGAAAAGAGGAAATATCCTGGTTTTGATGAATAGTGAATGGATTTTAGATAGAATTTAGAAATGTGAGTTGTAGATTTTGGTGGAGCAATAATAATAATAATGAAGTATAGTACCCTCCACAACTGTTTCAAAGGTGCAGGAACAAAAGAGTGTGAAATGCTAACTACTAGGACCTTCTTTTGCGTTACGGAGTTTAATGTTTTACGCTTTTTCTTTGTCGACTCAACGGTGTTTATTGTATGCAAACGTTATAATAGTTGTTTTTTAACAAAGAAAACGTTACATATATTTGAAAAAAAAATAAAAACTAGTTAGTGCCTGTTTGTTTGGCAAACCAATTAACCTCATGATATTGTACAAAAAAATAATCTTAGATACGTTTTTATCTGAGTTTAATGGAGATGTAATAGCGACGATCTAAAATAGATTTATATGATTATTCAATAAAAAAATATCAATATACTATAAAATATTAAAAAAGTGGGGTGAACTTGTTATTAGTAAATAATATAAAATTATTAAATAATATAAAATTATTTTATATTTAAGTATTTCATTCTCCTCTGGATAATAGTGTCATGGAGGCATTATTTAATTCTTTTGTGTATTTAAATCTGGTTACTAGACTCTGTCAAAAAAAAAAGTCTGCTTATTAGGCTAGACTATTGAATAAAAAAGATAAAAATAAATCGATTAAAAAGAGGCTAACACGCTTAATAGCGATGGTGCTTGTAAGGAGAATAATAACATTTTAAAGTGTGGAGGTCTTTTTCGCAATTTAGATGGGAGGTGGATTAAAGGCTATGCCAACAAAATTGGATCGTGGAACGTGACCCATTTAAGTTTTGATGATAACAATAGTATTAATATACAATATGATACACTGATTATTTACTCTAAGTGTGCAGGTATATATATGTTAAAATTTTATATGCACTAATGAGTATATGATAAATTCTGAAACGCATTCCAACTTCCAAGTTATATCAGAAGATGACTTCAACAAGTTTTGGACGTTAGTATCAGAATATGCAACTACCAGAAGCTGCAAGTCAAAGCGTATCAGAAGATCTCCTATCTGAAGCTGTGTTGGAAACACAAGATTCTGATATTCACTGAGATAGCCGTTTTGTCAGAAGAACCTTCTATACTTCGTATGACTGAAGACTATCATCTTTCTGGCAAATTTCATAATGGAGAATAATCATAGTACATCATCTTTATCCCTCAATAGTAACGTTAGTACTTTTGTACTATTTTCATTATCTGATTTGGGCGAATATTCTAAATCAACGAAGGAAAAGATGATCATTACTTGATTTGGTTAAACATACCATGTGAAGAAAATTTGTACATCTCCGGCTGGCTATCTTCACCTCAATGAATTCAAATTCATACGCTCCACTACTGCTTATAAAAGGAGGATGAATTGAAGTTTTTTTGTAGACACAATCAATCAAGAAAAGCGCCATTATTCTGTCAAATTCTACATAGCACAAAAACACTTTGCAAAATACAACTTGAAGTTAATTCAAAACTCAAGACAAACAATTTCAGCTTCTGATCATCTCAGTAGTTGAACCTTAGTATTCTTTCATTAGGATTCTAAGAACAATCTTGTTAGAAGTTGTATTTATTTAATGAGAACATTGATATTTTATATCAAGTGTTCAAACTTGTATCTGTTTCTTTGTAAACTGTTAGAAGTCTGTTGCTTGTGTGCTTGAGCATTTGGAAGTCTACTGTAAGTTGTTGCTTGAGCATTGGAAGTCTTTTGCTGTGTGCTTGAGCAATTGTAATCTTTTGTGATTATAGTGAACTCCATTGGAAGTGCAAGGGGACTGGAGTACTCTCGGTTAATTTGTGAGGGAAACCAGTATAAAAATCTATGTGTCAATCTCTCTCTCTCACCTTATACTCTGTTTTAGTGGTTATTAGGCATGCAATGGGGCGGGTCGAGGACGGATTTTGCTATTCCCGAACCCAAACCTATAAATTTCGGGTATCCCCAAACCCGTCCTAATTTTTAACGAGGATGAAAACTAACACCCCAAACTCATACCCAACGGGGTTCGGGTATCCCCGTGGGGGTTAGGGTATCCCCATTCCGCTCTATCTCCATATGAATTTGAGTTGCACTTTGTTATTTTTTTTATTAAAAAAATAGTTAAAAGTAGAAAATTATTTTGTTTCAACAATATTTATACATAGAAAATAAATAGACAATATAAATTGATTTATACTCAACTTAAAAATATGAATATAATAATCTAAAAAAATACCCCCAAACCCGTCCCAATTTTTAACGGGGATGAAAACTAACACCCCAAACTCATACCCAACGGGGTTCGGGTATCCCCATTCCGCTCTATCTCCATATGAATTTGAGTTGCACTTTGTTATTTTTTTTATTAAAAAAATAGTTAAAAGTAGAAAATTATTTTGTTTCAACAATATTTATACATAGAAAATAAATAGACAAAATAAATTGATTTATACTCAACTTAAAAATATGAATATAATAATCTAAAAAAATAAAATATGAATGCAATCTAAAGTTTGTTTATGGGTTTCTAATTTATAAATGATAAAATGTAATTCAATATGAGCGGGGCGGGTTCGAGGACGGATTCGGGGTGAGTATCAATATCCCCATTACCCGCCCAAACCCCAACGTTTAAAATCGGGGAAACCCAAACCTGAACCCAAACCCAGTCAACTCGGGTTTTTCCCCGTCAAAATCGGGGCGGGGTGGGCGGATATCCGCCGGTATGGGTTATTTTGTCATGCCTACTGGTTATTGTGTTTTTATTCCGCTGCACATTCTGATAAGTTGAAAAACTTGGAAGAAGTTTTTAAAATTGTAAAATACAATTCACCCCCCCTCCTTGTGTTTTTCACACCTTCATGCATTATTAAAGGGGAGACTCCCATTTTGGTTAGGCGTATTCGCAATCTTTTGGTGTCACACATGGTGGGAAACATAAGTGCTCACAAGAAACAAAAAGATGATCTATCGACTCCTCAACCCCCCCCCCCCCCCCCCCCCAAAAGCACACAAGAGGTATCAGTAGCTCCAACCAACACCCTACACCTATGAAGGTTTTGACGAGTAGAAATTCTATTCTAAAGGAGTTGCCATGAGAAAACACAAATAGAAGTGCTGATTGGCTTGCTAATTATAGTCTTTCAATGAGTTCCTTCAATTATTCTATAGTGGAGTCTCCTCCTAGTGAACTACATAGTTTACTTTTTTATGATTTATCTGGGTTTGCATGTCTATAAATGTTAAACTAACTGTTTAGTTTATTTTTTTCGTTGGTTTTTCTATACAAAAAAAAAAAGACTAACAAATGTCTTTTATTATTATGTCTAAAAATAAAAAATTTCTTATAAATTATGTGTTCACAGTTTTAAAATTGATTATGTCAAAAAAAAGTTTTAAAATTTATTTTTTTATCAAATTTATTTTTTTTCTTTACCTATTTTACATAAAATTGATCATTAATTTGCTTTTCTTGAATTCTTAACAAAACCTAGTAAATAAAAAAAAATGGTGAATCAAAGTTCAAATTTTAGTTGAGTGAAATGTCTATATTAATAATTATATGACACGCCTCAAATATGATTATCTTTAGTAAAAAAAACTATGTACGATAATGATGGTAGTAAATTATTCCCTCTGTTCCTAATCTTTAGTTCTTTTAACTTTTTAGTTTTGTCTCAAATTGTTGGTCTTTTTAAAAAACCAATGTACAATTAATGATATTTTATCATTCAAACCCTTACAAAAACTAAATCATTCATTAAATAAATTTTCTCTTTCTTAATAAAGTAAAAATAAAAATGACTTAACATATTAATCATTATTATTTCTTAATCCACGTGTAAAACTCTAAAATGATCAAAAATTTTATGACAGAATGAGTACAAAATATTGTTTACTACTTACATTTTTTGTTGCAATATTTATATATCTATTCATATCTAAATTGTGTGTTTTGTTATTTAAAATTATTATTATTATTATTATTATTATTATTATTATTATTATTATTATTATTATTATTATTATTATATATCCCATGTCACTGGGTTGGAACCACGGGTTTAAAAATCCAAAGCCAATGACCAATCCAATCTTATGTGAATTTTATCAAGTTGGATCCTACCGATAAATGAATGGGTTCGAATAATTAATGGATTGATATGTTTGGACTGACGGGTAGTCAGGTACATCTGTCTACCCACATCCATGAACACCCTTAAAACATGGTATTTTTAAAAATGGATGCACGAAAAACTTAGAGGTGGAAAAGAAGAAATACTATCAAAATAGATTTGTGAGCACCCTTATCTATGTCACACGCACCCTAAACTTCTATTTTAACCCTCATCCCAAGTTAAATAGCGAATGCGTAAAAATGTAATTTATGGGGAGGGGGATAGTTCGCAAGTTAACATGTGAGCTAAGTTCACATTTTAGCATGCAAACCTATCAGCAGTAAAAAAAAAGCTTTGTTGCAGTCAAATTGCGTTGACAGATGGTCAATTTTGATTGGCCACATGTGTAGTTGTGACATAGCATCCACATGTCACAAGTCTTGGTGAATTATATAAATTGACACTCATGTCTTAATTTGTTTTCGATGGGTTCTATTCAAATGGGGGGTTTTTTCATGCACAAACGAAACTGCCCCACGTTACCAAACTTGACGGTGAGAGCAGCTAAGTGGCCCTATAGGACCAAAAACAGAAGTTTGGCCCTATAAGTGCAAGCTTGTAGTAAGTAACTCAGAAGCGGGACCTGTCTTTGTTATTCTCCTAGAAATTGAAACACTCGATGTGTCATGACCCACTCTAAAGTCATGACCGGCGCGCAGGCTGACCGTCGCTAAAGAAAATAAATAAGCCTGACAAGCCTAATGTAAAAATTTCACATATAATCACATATCTAGAATTTACAAAAAAATTTGGCAGAGTTTCCTTTGTTTTCTTAATATTCCAAATTTTTCATTTGTCCCTGTAGTTCCATTTACAACCAAAATGTTATCATACACTAGTACATCCCTTATATATTATGCTTCACATATTCAAACGGATAGGACTGCATCCATAACGCTTTCAAGTACTTAGTACTATATACATCTAGATACTACCAAACGAGTTTTAAACAGAAGATAGCTGCATCATACTGAAGTCACAAAATAATGGCCGCTAGAAGCCTACCAAAATGAGAGTGCTAGCTGGTCTCTATGGTTATCCAAAACGATCTACTCGGCAACTTGCAAATCTAAAAAATATGAAAGGAAATAGGGGTGAGTCACATAGACTCGGTGAGAGCATAAATTACCAAGTGAACCGGAAGGAGAAACAATAACCGCACAAATTTTGTTAAAAGAAAACTAAATTACTTTGCATAAAATCAACTTTATAACAACATGTAAGTTATTTCATAAAACTCTAAACAATTTAAAAATCACTTTAATTTTGCTTTTATATAGACTCAAATTATTGTTTTCTTTCACGAACATAAACCACATTATCTCTTCGTTGTGGCAAACGGATACCGCATTATCTCTTCGTTGCGGCGAACGGATAACTACCACATTATCTCTTCGTTGTGGCGAACGGACACCGCATTATCTCTTCGTTGCGCGAACGGACAACTACCACATTATCTCTTCGTTGTGGCGAACGGATACCGCATTATCTCTTCGTTGCGGCGAACGGTAACTTCGTATTCAAAATAAAACTTCTAAATAAAATTTTAAAACAATTTTCATAACTAAAATAGATTCACACACTTTAAATTTTGAATGAAATTGATTGCTCTTAAAAAAATTTGTTTCTCCCATAAAATTAAAAACATAAAACTTGTCACAAGGTAAGTTATCTACTCACAACTATGAAGAGGCACCTCCGTTCCTAGCAACACCTTCCGAAACGGTCACCGGAGCAACTTCCGCCGAATCTGAATATCATGCAACAATTTCAACACTTAAAGAAACTTATTTGAGACCACAATAACAGTAAATACAAGAATTTTACAAAACCCCCAATTTGTTAGTCATAGGGTTTAAAAGGGATTCATGAAAATCTAACTACACTATCAATATTAGTTTCCACTACTCATCCAAGCTAGATATCATCTCTAAATTTCATAAATCATAGATTTTTTTTTTACCTCATGGAACATCAAAGAGCAAACTCTCCATGAGTGGGTACTTTCACTCTTCACTCAATATTCCTTCAAGGCTTGAATTAACAATAGTGTAGAATATATGATGAAGGTATATGAAAAGTAGTAAGAAAAATGAAAGAAAATTGGAATTGGATTATGTGAAAATTGAAGTTTGGGGGGAAAGATGGTTTACGAGAGAGAGAGAAAGACCAAGATATTGGTGTTGTTGTTTTAGGTAGTATAAAAATGAAGGGATAGTAGTATTACCCGTAAAAATATAATGCATACCTCTTTTTTTTTTTTTTTTTTGTTTATATGCCTTATTTTATTATTATTATTATTATAAAACAAATAATATACCATTCATTTCATTCTTCCCCCCTTTTAATATAATTCGTCCTCGAATTATCATAACTGTACTAACCTTGCGTTTCAAACAAGTGAGGATACTTTTCAAGCATAACTGATTCTTGCTCCCAAGTCATCTCTTCACCATTTAATCCTTTCCAAACCACTTTCACCGAAGCAACCTCCTTAGAGCGTAAACGTTTCACACATCTATCTACTATAGCTTGTGGTTGTTCAATATAGCTAAGGTTTTGATCAAGTTGGACTGTTTGATGTTGGATGACATGAGAAGGGTCATGTACATATTTTCGAAGCATAGATACATGAAAAACAGGATGAACACCTGAAAGGTCTGGTGGAAGTGCTAAACGATATGCCACTTTCTCTAGAATCTCAAATGGTCCAATAAATCGGGGACTTAGCTTTCCTTTCCTGCCAAATCTTAGAACACCTTTCATCGGAGAAACACGTAAGAACACATGCTCTCCAACACTAAACTCTAAAGGTCGACGTCTTTTATCAGCATAAGATTTTTGTCTGCTTTGAGCAGTAACCAAGCAATCATGTATTGCTTTAACTTTTTCAATTGCGTCATGGATCATATCTGGACCCTCAAGTTTAGACTCTCCAGCTTCAAACCAGCCAATTGGTTATCTACAACGTCGTCCGTACAAGGCTTCAAATGGTGCCATTTGTATGCTAGATTGGTAACTATTATTATAAGCAAACTCCATCAACGGTAAGTATTGATCCCAACTTCCACCCAAGTCTAACACACAAGCTCGAAGCATATCTTCCAAAATTTGTATTGTCCTTTCAGATTGACCATCTGTCTGAGGGTGAAAAGCAGTGCTTAAATCCAATCGAGTTCCTAAAGCTGCCTGAAATGACCTCCAAAAATGAGCTGTGAATTGGGGTCCATGATCAGATATTATAGATAATGGTACACCATGTAAGGAAACTATTCTCTCGACATAAAGCTTAGCGTACTGAGCTGCTGAATAGGTAGTTTTCACAGGTAAGAAATGTGCAGACTTTGTTAAGCGATCCACAATCACCCAAGCCGAGTCAAAACCTCTTGAGGTTCTAGGTAACCCCGTCACAAAATCCATAGTGATTATTTCCCATTTCCACTCTGGTATCTCAATTCTTTGAAATAAACCTGCGGGTCTCTAATGCTCAGCCTTAACTTGTTGGCATATCAAACATTTAGATACAAACTCCGCTACATCTCTCTTCATTCCATCCCACCAATAATTTTCTTTTAGGTCTTTATACATCTTGGTAGAACCTGGGTGTATAGTATAAGAAGAATGATGGGCTTCCTCCAAAATTTTCTTCCTTAAATCTTCAATATTAGGTACGCACAAACGAGTGTCAAAACGTAACATTCCCTCGGAGTCAATTTTAAATTCAGAAACTTTGCCTAACTTGATATCCTCCATAACCTTTTTCAAGTAAGGATCTCTATCCTGAGTTTCCTTAATGTTGTCCACCAAAGAAGAACGAGCTTCGACATGCGCTAAAAGTGACCCTGTCTTTGTGGTTTCAAACTTGACTCCATTCGCTACAAGACTCTGAAATTCCTTCACTACTGGTCTTTTAACTTCAACAATGTGTGCAAAGCTTCCCATAGATTTTCTGCTTAAGGCATCAGCAACCACATTTGCCTTCCCCGGATGATACAAAATTGTACAATCATAATCTTTCAAAAGCTCCATCCACCGCCTCTGTCTTAAATTCAAATCCTTCTGTTGAAAAATATACTTAAGGCTTTTATGATCAGTGTAAATCTCACAAGTCTCCCCATATAAGTAATGCCTCCAAATTTTAAGAGCAAAAATCACCGCTGCCATTTCTAAGTCATGAGTAGGGTAATTTTGTTCGTGCATTTTAAGTTGTCTTGAAGCATAGGCAATCACCTTCCCTTGTTGCATCAACACACAGCCCAGACCAACTCTGGAAGCGTCGCAATAAACTGCATAACCACCGCCACTTGAGGGTAAAGCTAGAACCGGAGCAGATGTCAAATGATCCTTTAGTTGTTTGAAACTATTTTCACACAATTCATTCCACTGAAACACAACATGCTTTTGGGTCAGTCTAGTTAAAGGAGCTGAAATCTTAGAAAAATCTTTGATGAACCGACGGTAGTATCCTGCAAGACCAAGGAAACTACGAATCTCTGTTACAGATGTAGGTCTAGGCCAATTCTGAATTGCTTCCACTTTCTGTGGATCCACACTTACCCCATCCTTAGACACAACATGACCCAAGAAAACCACACTGTCTAACCAAAACTAACATTTTGAAAACTTTGCATACAATTTATGTTTTCTCAGGGTTTGCAAAATTAACCTTAAATGTTGTTCGTGTTCCTCCTTGCTCTTGGAATACACTAGGATGTCATCAATGAAAACTACCACAAATTGGTCCAAGAACGGTTTGAAAATCCGGTTCATCATATCCATAAAAGCTGCGGGAGCATTAGTGAGTCCAAAGGACATGACCAAAAACTCATAGTGTCCATAACGAGTGCGAAATGCTGTTTTAGAAATATTCGCACCTTTAATCTTCAATTGGTGGTACCCCGACCGCAAGTCTATCTTCGAGAAACATTGAGATCCTTGGAGCTGATCAAATAAATCATCTATGCGAGGTAAAGGGTATTTATTTTTCACTGTTACCTTATTCAATTGTCGATAGTCTACACACAATCGGAGTGAACCATCTTTCTTCTTAACGAACAACACGGGTGCACCCCAAGGAGAACAACTGGGGCGGATAAAACCTTTATTAAGAAGATCTTGTAATTGCTTTTTCAACTCCTTAAGTTCAGCGGGAGCCATCCTATATGGTGATATAGATATTGGTTGAGTTTCGGGCAACAAATCAATGCTGAATTCTATCTCTCTATCAGGTGGTAAACCTGGTAAATCCTCAGGAAATACATCAGGGTATTCACATACTATGGGAACATGCTCGAGCTTCATAGGTGTGTCATTGACATCCCTTATCATTGCTAAGTATGAACAACAACCCTTTCTCAACAACCGTTGAGCTGTCATGGCAGAAATTAAGTTGCATGAAGATAAATTTTGGTCACCTCGAAACGTGAATGTGGGTAACCCGGGTATTTCAAACTTTACCACCTTATTATAGCAGTCCAGCGTAGCATGACTAGAAGATAACCAATCCATGCCCAATATCACATCGAAATCTACCATATTAAGTTCAACTAAATCTGCTAATAAGGAATGACCTTCTATCAATACCTTACACGATCTATAAATTGTCTTAGCTAGCCAATACTCACCCATAGGTGTGGCCACCATCAAAGGTACTTCTAACAATGATGGATCAATTCCTAAACAAGCAGCAAATAAGCATGTCACAAAAGAATGTGTAGCCCCAGGGTCAAACAAAACACATGCATCATGAGAACATATAGAAAGCATACCCGTGACAACAACATTAGATGCTTGAGCATCCTGACGAGTCAAAGCAAACACACGAGCTTGTCCTACACCAACTTGACCCTGGCCTCTCCCACTCGAGCCTCTGCCCCCACGTTGAAAGTTGTTATGTCCCTGCACTCTAGAACCACTCTGTTGTCTTTCTGTACTTGTCGGTGGTGTCGCTTGATTAGCAGTAGGTTGAGTAGATAATGTAGGACAATTTCTAGCATAATGTCCAATCTGACCACATCGATAACATCCATTTGATCCATGTCTACAAGGACCGACATGAGCCTTTCCACATGTGGCACAAGCACCAAGAGTTGTAACAGAGGGCACTTGATGTTGTGTGGTTCCCCACCCGCGAGCTGAACTAGAGGTATGGCTAGCTTGAGTAGTTTGTGGCTGACGACCTCCTGGTTGGCCCCGACGATACTGACCAACATCATTTCTAGAAATTTCACCAACAAGACCTCCACGACCACTACGAGATAACTCAGAATGAGACCTTTTACGCGTATCACGAGAAGTTCCACCTTTGTCTCTATTACCCCGCTCAATAGTCAAAGCCCTATTCAGAGCTTGCTCATATGTCATATCTCCATGTCCTGCAATGGCCTTGAACAAATAATTCTTTAACCCATCTACAAATCTTTGAACTCGCATTTGCTCTGTAGCAACAAGATGTGGTGCATATCTAGAAAGTCGCATAAATTGTATATTGTACTCCATTACAGACATCTGATCAAGTTGTACAAGGGTCTCAAACTCCCGTGCTCTGCTGTCCCGGACACTCTGAGGGAGAAATTGAGCCAAGAACCGTTGAACATATTCAACCCATTCCAATGGAAGTGATCCAGCTGGCCTAGCCAACAACATGGTTTCATACCATCCTCTAGCTACATCACGAAGGCGAAATGCAACCAATTCCACCATTCGAGTTGAAGAACAACCCAAACCTTTACATATCCAAGAAACCTCGTCAAGGAAGACTTGTGGATCCTCTTGAACATCTGAACCACTAAACGTCGGAGGATTCATCTTTATGAAACTTGTCAAAGAAACTTCAGTTACCCTGGGGTGAACAAGATGTTGCTCATCTTGAACCACCTCTTGACTATGATCAGAATCCACTTGATTTTGTTCAACATGTGGTTGTCCTTGCTCGCCAAATCTGTTTGCTATTTGTTGTACCACCTGTTGAACATTTTGCAAACCAGCTGCTAATTGAGCCAGTGTCGGGTTTCCCCGCCTAGCTCTAGGGACCTCAACGTCAGGAATAACACCGGTCTGACCACGTCTTCCTTGACCACGGCGTCGAACACGTCCGCGGACTCTTGTGGCTTTTACTCGGGGTTGAGCAGATGCCTCATTAGAAACCTCCTCTCTAGAAGACACTCTTTGACTTCTTCGAGGTGGCATTGCAACCTGAAGAAATGTAGCGTTTAGACACAAAACATAATTACTAACACAAAATATGACTTCAGTATGTTAGTGAGTAGCCATAACTTCTTGTTTGTAATTTGTGCCCGGGTTCACAAATTACAAATAAAACGTTATAGCGAATCCCAATGATGCAGCTATAAGACCCTACTAACCGTGCTCTGATACCAACTTTGTCATGACCCACTCTAAAGTCATGACCGGCGCGCAGGCTGACCGTCGCTAAAGAAAATAAATAAGCCTGGCAAGCCTAATGTAAAAATTTCACATATAATCACATATCTAGAATTTACAAAAAAATTTGGCAGAGTTTCCTTTGTTTTCTTAATATTCCAAATTTTTCATTTGTCCCTGTAGTTCCATTTACAACCAAAATGTTATCATACACTAGTACATCCCTTATATATTATGCTTCACATATTCAAACGGATAGGACTGCATCCATAACGCTTTCAAGTACTTAGTACTATATACATCTAGATACTACCAAACGAGTTTTAAACAGAAGATAGCTGCATCATACTGAAGTCACAAAATAATGGCCGCTAGAAGCCTACCAAAATGAGAGTGCTAGCTGGTCTCTATGGTTATCCAAAACGATCTACTCGGCAACTTGCAAATCTAAAAAATATGAAAGGAAATAGGGGTGAGTCACATAGACTCGGTGAGAGCATAAATTACCAAGTGAACCGGAAGGAGAAACAATAACCGCACAAATTTTGTTAAAAGAAAACTAAATTACTTTGCATAAAATCAACTTTATAACAACATGTAAGTTCTTTCATAAAACTCTAAACAATTTAAAAATCACTTTAATTTTGCTTTTATATAGACTCAAATTATTGTTTTCTTTCACGAACATAAACCACATTATCTCTTCGTTGTGGCAAACGGATACCGCATTATCTCTTCGTTGCGGCGAACGGATAACTACCACATTATCTCTTCGTTGTGGCGAACGGACACCGCATTATCTCTTCGTTGCGCGAACGGACAACTACCACATTATCTCTTCGTTGTGGCGAACGGATACCGCATTATCTCTTCGTTGCGGCGAACGGTAACTTCGTATTCAAAATAAAACTTCTAAATAAAATTTTAAAACAATTTTCATAACTAAAATAGATTCACACACTTTAAATTTTGAATGAAATTGATTGCTCTTAAAAAAATTTGTTTCTCCCATAAAATTAAAAACATAAAACTTGTCACAAGGTAAGTTATCTACTCACAACTATGAAGAGGCACCTCCGTTCCTAGCAACACCTTCCGAAACGGTCACCGGAGCAACTTCCGCCGAATCTGAATATCATGCAACAATTTCAACACTTAAAGAAACTTATTTGAGACCACAATAATAGTAAATACAAGAATTTTACAAAACCCCCAATTTGTTAGTCATAGGGTTTAAAAGGGATTCATGAAAATCTAACTACACTATCAATATTAGTTTCCACTACTCATCCAAGCTAGATATCATCTCTAAATTTCATAAATCATAGATTTTTTTTTACCTCATGGAACATCAAAGAGCAAACTCTCCATGAGTGGGTACTTTCACTCTTCACTCAATATTCCTTCAAGGCTTGAATTAACAATAGTGTAGAATATATGATGAAGGTATATGAAAAGTAGTAAGAAAAATGAAAGAAAATTGGAATTGGATTATGTGAAAATTGAAGTTTGGGGGGAAAGATGGTTTACGAGAGAGAGAGAAAGACCAAGATATTGGTGTTGTTGTTTTAGGTAGTATAAAAATGAAGGGGTAATAGTATTACCCGTAAAAATATAATGCATACCTCTTTTTTTTTTTTTTATATGCCTTATTTTATTATTATTATTATTATTATTATAAAACAAATAATATACCATTCATTTCACGATGGGTTTTTTTTTTTGAACAAGCAACACTCTATGGGGTTAAACATTGATAAAAGGAATCTACCCCTATTTTATCTCTCAGAGGAGGATTGCATTTAGATCAATAGATCCCCGTTGTTATATTAAACTTAAGGTAATTTTTCTGTCTGATGTTTTCTATTAAGAGAGGTTTACGTTGTAATAAAGTTTTTTTTTAATGTAATTTTTCTCTCTAATATTTTATTGAAAATCTTTATATTCGATTTGTGCAACTCTTGTAACAAAAGAGTTCATTGGTTAATGAAATCCATATTTGTTTGACTAACTTTAGTTCAAATTCATTCATTGGTACGTATTTTTTTTCTCATTCCTATTTTCTTTCTTTCATGCCAAACACACTTTGTGTTTTTTTTTCTTTCCGAAATTGTTGAAATGAGAGGGAAGGTAGCGAGTCTCGTGTTATATATGTAAGTGCACCAGTTCATCCTCGTGTTTTAATAATTGTCAAAACACATGAAAATAGAGTAGAACATATTTTGGCAACATTACAAATGACTTGACAGCGAGAAACCTTTTTTTAAAACTTTGAAAAACTGATTTTTAGGTATTATGTATCGATACATATACATGTGTATCGATACAAATGTCCTGAAATTACTTCAGACTGATTTTGAGCAATTTGTATCGATACATATATCACTTGTATCGATACAAAAGTGGTCACTCAGAGGCAGAAGGTCATCTGTGTATCGGATCATGCTTGCATGTATCGATACACACCCTTGCTTCCCAGAAAACCAGATTGTGCTTGATGTATCGAATCATGCTTGCATGATTTGATACATATCAGTCAAGATTTCAAGAAACTGATATATGTATCGATACACATTCGTGTTTGTATCGATACATAGGTCAATATTTTCAAATTTACACGCTGGTCAAAGGGTTTGTATCGATACAAACCATCCTTTGTATCGATACATGTCTGTTAAATTTTGCCTAAATTTGCTAAATCCTATTTTCTCTATAAATAGCAATATGGTGTGTCATTGTAAAGTAGAGAAAACTAGTGTGAACGATCAGAAAACGCTTTGGATACAAATTGAGTGAGAATTTGCATCAAAGGTTTCATTCATCACAAATATATCATCTTCATCAAGGATTGCAATCAAATTGGATTTTGAGTATGGGATCAATTCAATAAAGATTGAGTTCTTGTGTGATAACGTTCGATACGGTTCGCGGTGAATCAGAATCGTAGTCGGGTTGAATTGTGTCAAGAAGGTTCTAGTGTTTCTCTCAAGTGATTCAAGATAGTGCGTGTCTTGAAGGATTCGACAACAAGAAACGAAGGACTCAGCTGGACGATCGGGTGCGGTTCGGCACAAGGTGGATCGTTGGAATCAGAGGACGAAGTTTCGTTGTGTGTCGAGGTTATTCGCATTAGTTTACATTTTGTGTCGTTATAGGTGTATAAGATTCAATTGTAAACTGTGCACTCTTAGTTCATCAAGTTTTTGATCTATAAACTCTCAAATAACCCGTTTGGCTATTTGGGGGGGGGGGGAGACGTACTCGGACATACGCGTGGACGACGCGAAATCCGAGGAACTCCCTAATCACATCGTGTGTCTCTCTCTCTCTCTCTCTCTCTCTCTCTCTTTTATATTTCGTAATTTCGTTAATTTGTTAATCGATTGAATTTTTTGGTGTTCGTATTGGTTCACAAAAATTCAATTGATTCTTGCTTGATTGTGATTGATTTGAATATTGCTTGGTAACTTGTTTGGGATTGATTTTTAAATTGTTTAATTTGAATCGATTTTGAACTCGAACATTTTCGTGTCCTTTCAAAACCGTTCAAGGCTTATACTACCTTTCCTTTGGTCAATCGGTGCGTAGACTACCGATCCGGTGGCTCTTCCGCTCGCTTGATTAATTTGAAATAATTTTTTAAAAAACCGCATTGTTTTAAGGGTCACTTATTCAACCCCCCCTTCTAAGTGATAAGCCGAGTAGTCTAACAAGTGGTATCAGAGCCTGGTTCAATTTTGTTTACAAAATTCGACGGATTGTGCCAATTATTAGAAAACATGGCTTTCGCACCGAAAGGGGCGTATAATAGGGCTCCTATATTCAATGGGGATCATTTTGACTATTAGAAAAGTAGTATGCGCATTCACATCAATTCTTTTGATGGTGAAGTATGGAACGCTATTGAGAACGGTCCATTTGTTCCAACAATGACCGATCTCAATGGTGTTGTCATAAACAAGCCTATGGCACAATGGACGGATGATGAAAAGAAAAAGGTCAATTACGATGTAAAGGCACAAAACATTCTTATTTCATCCCTTGGGATTGAACAATTTTATCATGTGTCGCATTGTTCTACGGCTAAGGAAATGTGGGATACATTAGTTACTCACTTTGAGGGAACTAATGAGGTCAAAATTTCAAAAATAAACACTTTAACCCAAGAGTTTGAGTTGCTCCATATGCAAGATGGTGAAACCATCGCGGATATGCAACAACGATTTGTGAAAATCACCAACAAGTTATATGGTCTAGGCAAACCAATCACTAATCAAGATGCTACTAACAAAATTTTGAGGTGTCTTAATAGGTCATGGCAACCTAAGGTCACCGCAATCAAAGAAGCGAACGATCTTACTACCTTGAGCCTCACAACATTGTTTGGTAAGCTAACGGAACATGAACAAGTGCTTAGTTTGTTGGACAAGCATGAGAAAGGTGGTAAAAAGGAGAAACACAACGAAAAAGAAAAAGAAAAGGACAATAGGTCAATTGCTCTAAAAGCCTCAAAGTCAAAGTCCAAAAAGGTTGAGCAAGTGGAAAGTATCTCAAGCGAAGACGATTCCGATGATGAGGAAATGGGGCTCTTCGTTCGACGCTACAATAGGTATGTGAGAAAGAATGGGATAAGGCATTCCGATGACAATCTTAAGAAGTTTCGGAAAGATAGTGGTTACCACCGGAAGAATGAAGATGCTAGGTACTCCAATAAAGGGGCATGCTATGAATGCGGCCAAGTTGGTCATTTCAAGCCGGATTGCCCTAAGCTCAAGAGAAAAGAGAAGGAGTCATCCTCATTCAAAAAGGGAAGCAAGGACAAAGGAAAGAAAGCGTATGTTGCATGGGATAGTGGAAGCTCATCTTCCTCTTCATCATTAAGCTCTAGCTCAAGTGATGAAGATACATTGGCAAATGTGTGCTTAACATCCCATGATCGCAAGAAACTTGCTCCTAAAAAGGTAAACCAAAATCCCTCTAGCTTTTATACGCTTTTAGAATATCATGAGTTACAAGTTGCTTTTGAAAAGTTACATAAAGAAACTAAAGAGGCTTTTCAACGATTAAAAGGTTTAATGCAAGTTAATAAATACCTTGAGGCAAAAGTTTCAGAAACGGAGCTTGAGTTGAAAGCTCTCAAGGAGTCTATGATTCAAAAACCTCTTGTAACTGTTGATAGTTATGGTAACGATAGATACGGATGTGATGGATGCTTTTATTTATATAGAGACTTGCGAAAGTTGCAAGATAAGATAAAAGAGTCATCCAAGCCGGAGATTACTTTTACGGTTGATCCATCTAAATTCAACAAATCATTAAACCCTAGAAATAAAAGTATAAATTTGTTGAAAAGGACTCTAAGAAAAGTAATCCTCATATCGTTTGTCATTATTGTTGTGACAAAGGTCATACTATTGCAAAGTGCCATGCTCGAAAAGTTTTGGTACCAAAAGGCAAATTGCAATGGTTACCTAAGTTAGGCAATAATGGTACTACTAACCAACTAGGACCCAACATGAGTTGGGGGCCTATTTCAAATGTCTAAGGATGTAGGAAAACGTCTTGAACCATTGACGAAAGACATCGACAACAATGGAGTTCAAGACTTATAAAGAAGGTGAATGATGAGAAAAGCTTCAACTCGATATTTACAAAGTTGTGGAAATTGATCACTTCCTCCACTTAACAATTAAGGGAAGACTCTATTCTCTACCTTTGCCTTTATATTGTTTTACTTAGCATTTGTACTTTGGTTTCATATACATATACGACTCATCTTAATATGATATTGGTATTGATAGTTGTCTAGTCCTCCATTTCCAAGAATTTTGCTCAAAAATATTTATAAGTTTTTGAGTCCCACATGTTTATAATGGGGATTTAACAAAGATCTTTACAATTGCAATATTGAGATCATACTTGTTTTGTATATGTTTGTTTTTGTGTGCATACATACACATACATCTTCATATGATTAATTTTGATACTTTGATTCATTTATGTGAATGTTCTATCATGTATCTATGGTTTAACATGTGTTCTCATGTTATAATGTGCTTTGGTACTTTGTTTTGCTCACATATATAAAAGTGTACCTTATTGATTATATGTGTTTCATACTTACATATTATTTGGAAGTCATAAAAATTATTTTTTAAACTTATAAGTTCATGTGCTTTGAGAAAATTTGAAAATAATGCATTTTGGATCGATACAAATATACGTTGTATAGATACATGTTGGTTATTTTTCAAAATTTCAAAATGAACTGATATGTATCGATACACATATGCTTGTATCGATACATAACTCTTCAGTTTGGACAGATACTGACTCATGCATCGATACATGCTTGCATGCTTCGATACATGCTTCAGAAAAACCAACTTGTATCGATACAAACACGATTTCGTATCGATACAAACGCGCAAAAACTGTTTTATCTATCAAATTTCATTCATTCATTCATCAAACACCACAATTCTCTTCTTCTACATGAAAATTCTCCTCAAAACCCTCATTTCCAAATTCTCAATCTCCTTCTATACTTAACCAAAACCCACAAAACTTGACCCAAATCTACTTTAAATTCTGTACCCATTCTCATTCCTTCGGCAATTTCGCGATTCAAGCTTCCTCATCATCACATTCAAGACAAGGGTTCTTCAAATTGGGTTGTGGTTTCTTCAAGTTTTTCTATCATCCAACAAGGTAACATTACACCAATCCTTACTCTAAGAATGTCTACTAGTAATAGACGTAAGAATAGTGGTAGGACTAAGATAAGGGACACTGATCATGAGGACAATTTTAGGGAAGAAAATTTTGTCCATGAGAATTACTTGAACTTCTATATTAGAACTTGTAAAGAGAGGAAAGTAATCCCTCAAAATGCTGTTGATGTTGAGAACCTTAAGGAATTACATTTAGGTGAAGTTGCTGAGATCATTAATAGAGAAAATCTCATCACTTTTTGTAACTTGAAGAGACCTTACATAGAGGATTTGATTAGGATTTTCTACTCTGGATTACAAGAGCAAAGAGCTGCTGAGTTTGAATTCTGTATAGGACAGAAGATTTACAAGTTCACTAACAATCTTTGGTTCAAGTTATTTGGCATGGTAACTGATAAGAACTTGAAAAAGTTTACGGATGTTGATGGTCCTAAGTACAATATGACTGAGTTTGCAAGCACTCTAACTAGGAACGGTAAAAGTCCAAATGGAAAGGCCGGTAGACTCAAGAAAGGTCCAAGAGTGTTACTTTGGATTGTAAATCACATTCTAAGACCTAGAGGTGGATCCTACTCTAGACTTGATTGGAAGGACATTGATCTTATGTACATTATGATGGAGAGAAAGAAAATGGATTGGCCACACTACATCGTGAGCCGTTTATTTGCCTTGAGAGACTCTAAAAAGGATCATTGTTTCGGATATTCAAGCTGGATCTCTACTATCTTAGACCATTTTAAGATAACCGACCAAGTAGCAGGATGTTGGATTAATCCTAAAAGAGACCAAATCTTCAGCATGACTCAAATGAAAAAGATGGATTATAAGTGGAATGATGCGGTTGAAGATTATGAATTTTGTGGAAAGGAAGATGACGATGAAGAAACACTTCAAGGTAATCAAGAAGAAAGGGGTAAGAGGGCAAGAGTAGAAACTCATAGAAGTGAAAGCATGGAGAATGATCCGTCGGACACTAGTAATGGTGCAATTATGGAAATGTTAAAGGAAATGAGCTTAAGACAAGCTAAGTTCCAAAATGAGGTCACCATAAGACTTGATGATATGCATGCTTACAACGTCTCAAGGTTTGATCATCTACAAAATCAATTGGATGAATGCATCAAGCAACAAGCTCCCATTGATCAATACCTCAACTCCATCCCGCCTTCTAATCCGAATGGCATGAATGATGATGATGCTTGAATTAGTTTTATCGCATTTTATTTTTCTCGTACCACATGAACAATTCTTATTTTCTCATTTCTTATGACTTCTTATGGTTTTCGATTTGGTTGTACGAATTATTTTTAGTGTTGTCATGTTTGGACAACATTCATTTTGGATTATGTATGACTTTGTTGAAATATTTGGTTTGTATGGATTATCGTCTTTATGTTTATGCAATTATTGCATTAGTTTGTTTATTTTCGTCCCATATTTTGATATGTTTGTTGATTTAAAATGTCGATGTATTACAATATTCATGCGTTGGTTTTGGTTTGTTGTTTGACATTCCATATTTGTCATGAAATTTGGTTTTCGTCATTGATATATTTTGGCATATCTTTGTATGTATTTATATTGGTTAGGAACTTTATCATATATGTGCATTTCGACAAATGTAAGTGCACGATATGACTTTGGGTCAAATTGATTGAACTTGATACTTCTAATAGACTCTCTTCTTCTTTTTGATATTATCAAAGGGGGAGAGATTTGGATGCACAAGCTAAGGATAAAAGCTAAAGTGTCTTGAAGATTATCTACTATGACAATCGCATTATGGCATCAACTCAGGGGGAGCGTGCTTATTGTTAGCCTTGGTGTTTAATTGTGTCTGTATACATATTGCTATTTTATTTGCATATTAGGTATAGGCTTAGTTAGCTTATGCATAGTTTTGACAATTATCAAAAAGGGGGAGAATGTAAGTGCACCAGTTCATCCTCATGTTTTAATAATTGTCAAAACACATGAAAATAGAGTAGAACATATTTTGGCAACATTACAAATGACTTGACAGCGAGAAACCTTTTTTTAAAACTTTGAAAAACTGATTTTTAGGTATTATGTATCGATACATATACATGTGTATCGATACAAATGTCCTGAAATTACTTCAGACTGATTTTGAGCAATTTGTATCGATACATATATCACTTGTATCGATACAAAAGTGGTCACTCAGAGGCAGAAGGTCATCTGTGTATCGGATCATGCTTGCATGTATCGATACACACCCTTGCTTCTCAGAAAACCAGATTGTGCTTGATGTATCGAATCATGCTTGCATGATTTGATACATATCAGTCAAGATTTCAAGAAACTAATATATGTATCGATACACATACGTGTTTGTATCGATACATAGGTCAATATTTTCAAATTTACACGCTGGTCAAAGGGTTTGTATCGATACAAACCATCCTTTGTATCGATACAAACCATCCTTTGTATCGATACATGTCTGTTAAATTTTGCCTAAATTTGCTCAATCCTATTTTCTCTATAAATAGCAATATGGTGTGTCATTGTAAAGTAGAGAAAACTAGTGTGAAAGATCAGAAAACGCTTTGGATACAAATTGAGTGAGAATTTGCATCAAAGGTTTCATTCATCACAAATTCATCATCTTCATCAAGGATTGCAATCAAATTGGATTTTGAGTATGGGATCAATTCAATAAAGATTGAGTTCTTGTGTGATAACGTTCGATACGGTTCGGGGTGAATCAGAATCGTAGTCGGGTTGAATTGTGTCAAGAAGGTTCTAGTGTTTCTCTCAAGTGATTCAAGATAGTGCGTGTCTTGAAGGATTCGACAACAAGAAACGAAGGACTCAGCTGGACGATCGGGTGCGGTTCAGCACAAGGTGGATCGTTGGAATCAGAGGGCGAAGTTTCGTTGTGTGTCGAGGTTATTCGCATTAGTTTACATTTTGTGTCGTTATAGGTGTATAAGATTCAATTGTAAACTGTGCACTCTTAGTTCATCAAGTTTTTGATCTATAAACTCTCAAATAACCCGTTTGGTTATTTGGGGGGGGAGACGTACTCGGACATACGCGTGGACGACGCGAAATCCGAGGAACTCCCTAATCACATCATGTCTCTCTCTCTCTCTCTCTCTCTCTCTCTCTCTCTCTCTCTTTATATTTCGTAATTTCGTTAATTTATTAATCGATTGAATTTTTGGTGTTCGTATTGGTTCACAAAAATTCAATTGATTCTTGCTTGATTGTGATTGATTTGAATATTGCTTGGTAACTTGTTTGGTATTGATTTTTAAATTGTTTAATTTGAATCGATTTTGAACTCGAACATTTTCGTGTCCTTTCAAAACCGTTCAAGGCTTATACTACCTTTCCTTTGGTCAATCGGTGCGTAGACTACCGATCCGGTGGCTCTTCCGCTCGCTTGATTAATTTGAAATAATTTTTAAAAAAACCGCATTGTTTTAAGGGTCACTTATTCAACCCCCCCTTCTAAGTGATAAGCCGAGTAGTCTAACAATATATGACATATTTCCATTTTAAAATGCAAAGTATTTGAAAGGTGTTCGCAAGGTAAGTAGCGCATTGTGGGTTTTTCAAACCAGGGTGTTACATATGCAAATGATGAAATTAAGTAAAAAAACAAGTGTAAATTATTTATTATTATTTATTATTATTTAAATAATAATAAATAATAATAAATATTTAAGGTGCAAACTGAGTTCTTTATTTAAGTAGCGAGAGAATATTTCTTCTTAATATACAACCTCTGTCCTTAAAGATAAGATTCTCTTTAGGTTTTTTTCGGTCACTTTTTATAAGACACTTTCCAAATTTTCGAGGGCATTACTTATTTCTTTACTAACATACCCTTAATTAAAGTGCATCTTTTTCTTTTTAGAATCTAAAGTGCATTTTTTCTTCAATATGTAATATATACTTTAGAAAAGAAGAAATCATTATCTTTTTTGAAGGATAAAATTGTAAAAACAATATCAATTGTCAACAAATTTAATACCAAAATCCATTTTCTTAGTATCGTTTGGCCTGATTTTTTTAGGTGTTAGAAGTTATCTGAAAGCTAAAAGTGAAAATAAGAGCTTTTAGAAAAAAAAACTAAAGTTGTATTGTAATTTTTTTTAGCTTCAAAAGTCTTTTATCTATGTATTGTACTCATAAAAACTAAATAATTTTTTTAGCAAGAACTTATTGAATATCTGTTTAGCCTAATTTATTCTTTTATCGAGTAAAAAAAGTTTGAAATAAGATAAATAATAGTAAAGCTTTTACTAAATTCATAAACAAAAATAAAATTGTTAAATATATTGGATATATAGTAGTATTTAATATCACTAATGTAAAAACTAAATAAAAATTAAAAACATTAAATATGTCGTTGGCAAGATTCGGACATGGGTGCTTTGACAAAACTTTTGAAAAGTTGTTGTAAATTAATTATTATCATCTTATTTTGAAACTTTATTTTTTGAAAAAAATTGCTTTTTTCTTGCTAGAATATTTAAAAATTGTTATTTCGCCTAGCTTCTTAGTATTTTCTAAAAACAAAGGATCAATCGTTAACTGATTCAGTAATGATTAACGCTGAACTTAATAGAAAGAATAATAGTTTAATCCCCGCAACTATAATCGGAAGAGAATTGGAACTATTTAATACCAAAATTAACCTCCAAAACAAATTCAACTGATGGTAAAAAAAAATAAAATCAAACGAGACTTTAATTTCTGCAATTTTTCATTGGAATCTTATTCTTATAATTAAATTAGATTAGATATGGAAGTAGTATATTTTTTTTAAGAGAAATGATATTTGTACAACCAAAAAGTTGACACCTTTTGACAACTCTCTCTCATACTCTGATTACATTTTCACTCTCTCTCTCCTTTCTCACTTTATTATTTTTGGTACCAAAAAAAATAAAAATTTTTAGATGTACAAATAACACCACTCTTTTTTTAATCCAAAAAAACTAACTCGACTATTTTTTGGTTCCCAATAAAAAAGTACATATATAAAAAGAGAATAAAGGGAAGGGAGGTTGAAGAAGGAAAGGAAGCGACTTTGTTTTTACAGAGAGAAGAGTGTAGCTGGGTTTTTCTTCTAACCTGAGTTTCACTCCGTTCATCTAAATACACACACAACATGGACATTGATTTCAAAGAGTATAACTTACGCTGTGAACTTCACGGCCACGAAGACGACGTAAGATTCATCTTCCTCTTTCAATTTCATCATTATTATTTTTTTATTAATAATTAAATTATTTGCATTCACGATTGCTTCAACACTACCACCAGGTTCGTGGAATAACCGTCTGCGGTGGTGACGCCGGAATCGTCACATCATCAAGAGATAAAACGGTTAGGTTATGGACTCAGGAAAATCGGAAATTTGTCTCTTCGAAAGTTCTTGTTGGACACACCAGCTTTGTAGGTCCGATAACATGGATTCCTCCGAATCCCGATTTGCCGCACGGTGGTGTTGCTTCTGGTGGCATGGATACTCTTGTATTGGTTTGGGACTTGAACACTGGTGAGAAAGTTCAGACTCTCAAAGGTCATCAATTGCAAGTTACTGGCATTGCTTTTGATGATGGAGATCTTGTTTCATCTTCTATTGATAGGTAGGGTTTTCAATTCCAATTCAAATATTTGCCGGACATTCAGCTTTAAACTGCAAAGGGTTAGCGACGTTGCTTGTTGTCCATTTGCCTTCTAGTCATGTGTAACTATCATCTTGAATAAATAGAAATCAAAAGTAGATACTTAGAATTCAAACATCATTATGTGAATTGAATTTGACATGTTAGGTTTTCCATCTGTTTGGATAAACAACTTATTTGCAGCTTAAAGCACCAGCACTTATCATGATATAAGTGCTTATGTATAAACTTACACAAGCATTTCTATAGCAAAAGATAAAATTGAATTGTTATTGTATGTGCTATAAGCTCTTTTCACAAACTAGCTTGGAGAACTTATGAAAATAAGCTGAAAAAAGCTTATGGAAAATGTCTTAAGTTGTTTTTATAAGTTTTCCTGAACAGTCTCCTATTTCATAAGATGAACTATAATATCTTGATATATTAAAATTTCTCATCTAGGTGTTTTTAGTATTAATTTACTAATGAGTGAGTTTCCTGTGTAGTACTTTGAGACGGTGGAGGAATGGGCAATGTATAGAGACATGGGAGGCTCACAAGGGGCCGATTCAAGCAGTTATAAAGCTACCCACCGGAGAGCTTGTTACAGGTATTATTACATTTTTGCAAACCACTTTTCATTATCACTTGTTAAGTTACTCACTGAGAGTTGTGTCTCTAAGGAAGTATGTATACTTGGTGTATGCAACATTTATTGGTGTAAATGATATTGAAACGGTATTTTGGACTGAAGTGAGTTTGTTAACTTATTTTCTCACATTCTAGGTTCAAGTGACACTACTTTAAAGACTTGGAGGGGAAAAACTTGTTTACATACTTTTGTAGGACATTCAGGTTTGCTTTCCCATCTTTAGACACTCATTTTAATATTTAATTTTGTCATTGATTTTGTTGCTGTATATTTCCCTCATATTTTTTTGAGTGGTGAGGAGTGGTAGACTTCGGCGTTGAAGTTCAATATATTTGCATGGCATATTTGTGACTTGATTTTATTTTTCGATGTACAATTTTATTAATGTGGTTATTATCTTTCTATTTGGTCTGAGTCTTCCATTTTAGGACAAAGAGGTTTTAACTATAATATTTCCTTCGGAACATGTTTTTGGCAGTCGTATTATATTCTTTTATGCTACTATGGGCTACATATTTTTGCTCTTTCATTGTAATAACTCGTAATATAAACTAGTAACACTGCAAATGCTGATAACCTTTGAGGACTGTACAGATACGGTACGTGGCTTGGCTGTGATGTCTGATCTTGGAATCCTATCTGCATCCCATGATGGGTGGGTTCATTTCTGCATATCCTACTTTAGATTCAATTAACATTGAATGCCTTGTTCTGCATCAGAAAATAGATATACCCTGCTTAAGTTGTTTCCATTCTACAGTTCTCTCAGATTATGGGCAGTAAGTGGTGAAGTGTTAATGGAGATGGTTGGCCATACTGCAATTGTTTATTCAGTTGATTCACATGCATCAGGACTAATTGTCAGTGGTAGCGAAGACCGCTTTGCAAAAATATGGAAAGGTGACGACCTCTTTCTTGCTTTATGCTATAGAGATCATGCATCATTTGAATACTATCTGCATATATTGGCTTTAATGATACTATTCAATACCGTTGAGTTCCGTGGCTCTTTTTTGGTGTGCTTAGCAAGCTTATGAATAAACATTGGTCTGTCTCCGTGATGCTTACAGGGGAGTTTTTATTTTTGTGTGTGTGTGTGTGTGTGGGGAGAACACTGCATCTCTCGTCTGCAACTTTCACAATTCATAGCTTCATGATTAACATTTTGGGTTATGTCAACCATTTACTGTAAATTGCAACTTCAATGCATTCTAAATTTGGGTATAAGCTAGTTTATTTATTTTATATTAAAATGGGCACAATTTTTGTTTTGGAGTATCATATGAATAGACCCTTCTCTTCAATTTTCACCAATCAAGTTGCTATGCATGTGAAGCATCCACGGTTAGGTGCTGCTCAAAGCCATCGGTTTTATGTCACATGGTCGATTTTTTAGTTTTTCGCCTCATCTTATGGAACTTGTAGCTTCGAATTATGAAATGTTTGCTGTCATAACATTTTTCAGATGGAGTATGTGTTCAAAGCATAGAGCATCCTGGTTGTGTTTGGGATACAAAATTTATGGAAAATGGGGATATTGTGACCGCATGTTCCGATGGAATTGTACGCATTTGGACTGTAAATCAGGATTATTTTGCTGACCAGCTGGAGCTTGATTTATACACTTCACAACTTTCTCAATACAAGTCTAGTAGGTACGGTTTTTTGTTGGCTCTCATAATGCGCTTGCTACTCCCGTCTCATCAGCTTCTCTTATTTGTCTATATTGTGAATGTGAATTTCTTGATCATAGTTTTCAGTTGGAAAGATATGGTTCATTCATCCTTGGTGAATACCTGATTTCAATTTCTTAGGAACTTTTTACTTCATGCAAAGTAACTTCATATGTATTCATGTTTTTGTTCAGTTTTTAAATTTTAATCTATAGATGTATCATAATTGAATAAACCATGTCTTGTTATTACTGATGAACATAGCTTGATCTGTTAATTTATGCTAGAAAAAGGGTTGGGGGATTAAAGTTGGAGGAGTTACCAGCCTTGGATGCACTAAAGATACCAGGTTTGATTTTAGCTATTTTTTTTTTAAAAATATAATTAGTGATATCTGACCTGATGACATTTTTTAATTTATATTTGTGCTCAATATACTACCAAGTGTAGAGTGATTTTGTCCTTTTTGTATTGTGTTGATAATTTCGTACATTATCCAACAATTCATCTGATTTTAAACAGGAACTTCTGATGGCCAGACAAAAGTAGTCAGAGAGGGAGATAATGGTGTCGCATATGCATGGAACATGGCAGAACAAAAATGGGATAAAGTAATAATTTCCTTACCTCTGTGAATCCCAAAGGAAAAGTTTAACTTCTATGATTTTTGTTTTTTTTCCCCTATTTTGCAGTACCAAATATAAATGATTTTACTGTGTAATTTTATTAACAATTTATGTTTTCCTAAAGATTGGTGAAGTTGTTGACGGGCCAGAAGAATCAAATCGTCCTCTCTTTGATGGTGTTCAGTATGATTATGGTATGGTTTCTTATTTTTTTTCTTTTATCATTTGGTTTAACTTCCTTACACTCATATCTTATTAAGTTTACTATTGGCTATTCAGTGTTTGATGTGGATATTGGAGATGGTATGCCTATCCGGAAGTTGCCATACAATCGATCAGGTACACATGTTCACCTCGAGGTTGCAGCTTTAATTGACTTGATGATAATGTAGGGATTGAATTTCTTGTGCCACAAGTGATGTTATTGTCTGTTTGTTTCTCTAGTGTTTTGGAAGAATGAATTTACAATGCGCTTGAGAAGTCAGAAACTTGTTATTGTTTTTTCCAATGGTTTCTCACATTGTACAAATTTATTCTTATAATCATTACAATAAATATTAATGACTCTGAAGGCTAAACTAATGGGTTGAGTCAGCCAACAAAAATGGTGGGGATTATTCCTATTTTAGTTTCTTTTGCATTTCACTTGCTTACTCCTTGAAGTCTTAAGTCAGTACTTTAGATAGTGAAGGGAAATTTGTTAGGAGAATGTGTAAAGCTATTCAAATATTCTTTTCCTTTATTTGTTTTGTGATGTTAAGGTAATATTATATTTTTTCTTACGAGTGTAGAGGGCTTAGGAATATTGTATTACATTTCAAAGATTTTGTACTTTATGTACAAACCCATTTAGTCCAATCAGTTACTTTCTGCTTTAGGTTTTCTTTTCACTTGCAATTGTTAGTCTTGTATTTATATGCTGAGAATCAAACCTTGTCCTTGTTTAAGTAATCCTTTGATTTTTGCTTTGCATGGCTTCATTGTTTTTATGCTCCAAATAATTTGAGCATGTGAATGATAATTTGCTAACTTATAAAAAAAATTGTAAAATGTCTCCAGATAATCCATATGATGTTGCTGATAAATGGCTACTCAGGGAGAGTCTTCCTCTATCCTTTCGTGAGCAAGTTGTACAGTTCATACTTCAAAATACTGGACAAAAGGATATTACTTTTGACGCTTCATTTCGTGATCCGTACACTGGCTGTAAGTATAATGATTTTTATTAATAAATTGATGGTGATCAATGAGGTCCATTATTAACCCTGCTTTTTCTACTTGATTGTTTGTCAATATTTTCTTTCAGCCAATGCTTATGTTCCAGGTCAACCTTCACGCTCATCTGGTAAAAAAAAGTCACCATATTTAGTTCTTCATGAGTGCATCATGTTCATGTTGTAATATGTGCTTGTGCAACTCAGTCCCAGTTAACCTTTTTTTCTTTTTTTAATGACAGATATCTCTGTGAAACCTACTTTCAAGCATATTCCTAAGGTGTGCTTTCATACACTTTGTTGCGGAAGTTACTGATATGTTTTTCTTGGAGGAATACTTTTTATCATAGGAGTTCAAAGGCCTAAAATGTAGATGATCTGATGTGCCTTTTACTGTAGTTACTTGCTTTTCTATTTTGATTAAAATAAAGGAATTTTTATTTACTTGGAATCATTAGTCAAACCCAGGTTATGTCTCAATGTCTTTAGTCCTAACGTGCTATATTTTGTGTCCTGAGGGTTACATAAATTTATAATATGAGCATCTGATTGGTATGTTAAATGTTAAAAAGGAAGGAGTTTGTAAATTTTGTACTTCGATATCATTGTGGTCTATTTATTCTTGTGTATTAGAGGTAAAGATACCTTGATTCTGTTCAAGGCCAATATGGCTCTAGGTGGACCTGAATAGCAAACAATGATTCTTTTAGGTCTTGGTAAAATCTTTGCTGCAAATTTGTTGTCTAGTAAAACCTGTTTCAACATGTGTTTTTTCTTTTGTAGTCTGAACTTAATTATACTTCTACCTTTGTTATTTTTATAAGAAGACGGTGTCATAGGTCAATATATCATCTTTACAAAGCGTTGCTCAATGTACAAGTATTTTATCCAACCTGTGGAACTGATTAGTGTTAAAGTAGTGTGATTTTTTTTGTTGAAAAAGTCAAATGTTCAAACGTCCTTATTGCTGAGCTACATAGTTATTCCTTCTTCATGGTAATTGTTTAATACTTTAATTTGATAGCTCATGCTCAGTTTTTTACTTCCATTGTCAGAAAGGGATGCTTGTTTTTGATACAGCTCAGTTTGATGGGATCCTTAAAAAGATTGTCGAGTTCAATAATGCCTTGTTATCCGACCAGGTGGGCTAACATGATTGGAGATTTTTTTTCTTTTTACTGTTAGTTATTAATATGTAATATATAATGTTAAAATACCTCCTTTTGGTAGAAGAACTTACTTTTACGATGGCAAACTCACCTGCGATGTTAAGGATTGGGGAACTTTTCTAAACTCCAATGTACCTGTTGAGTATTGATGATCCTAACTTCACATATTGCAAATATGCCTTTTGATGTTAGACACGGGATCTACATTTAACGAGGACCTTTGATATAAAATATAAATCCTAGTCAAAGTGAACTGTGTTTATATTATTAGTGCCAGGATTTGCTGAGTTTACGAACAATACAACTTCATGTTTTAGAAAGCATGGATGTGGAAAGCATCAATGTTTTTCTTATTTTCATGATGACATGAATTCAAATAATGAATTTTCTGAGTATCTGATTGTATTGTCAATCTCATATAGGAAAAGCAGAAGCTGTCTTTGACCGAGTTGGATGTTTCCAGACTGGATGCCATTGTTAAAACACTGAAAGATACTTCATACTATCATTCCAGTAAAATTGCAGACTCTGAAATAGCCTTGCTACTGAACATGCTATGTTTATGGCCAATCACAATGATATTTCCTGGTTAGTTGTTGAAGTTTCTAAATTTGTTTCTTGTGTTGCGTTGTTATCTCTATAAAACAATTGGATCAAATTTGTTTTATAGTATGCTCGCTTCTTAAACAGCACACTTCTCTGGTCTTTTGGAAAATGGTTTTGTTGCTTCAAGTTGTGCTTTCTCTATGCAGTCATTAATTAGTACACTTCTCTGGTCTTTAGGAAAATGGTTTTCTTACTTCATGTTGCGCTTTTTCTATGCAGTCATTGATATTGTAAGGATGGTAGTTCTTCACCCAGATGGAGCTATTGCACTGCACAAGCATTTTGAATCTGAAAAAGGTATCAGCATTTCCATCATTTTGTTATGTGACATTATATTATGCCAATAATAAGTTTAATTCCATCTTTACAATGTGAGACACTCCTTTTACTTTGGACCTTATATTTCTTCCTGGGCTTTATTTGGTATCGTCAGCAATTTTGTAAGGGATGAATTGTTGGTCTGTAAAAAACCAATGCGAGAATAAAATCAGTGTAGCAGAGATGAGAATGTTGTGCTAGTGGTCTGAAAATACTAGATGAGATAGGATTAGGAATGATAATATTAGTGTAGAAAAGATGACTGAGTTTCGACTTAGGTGGTTTGGACATGTGTAGAGGGGACCTGTAAATTTCGTAGTAAAAAGAGTAAATTAGATGAAGGTTTCCCTAGAGGAAGAGGAAGGCCAAGAAAAGCTATAGGAGAAACTATTAAGAAAGTCTTAATGTCAATGGTTTGGCTAGAGATATGATTCATCATAGGACATTGTGGTGTCGTTTCATCCGTGTAGCCAACCCCATCTAGTGGTATAAGACTTGATTGATTGTTGTATTTTTCTTTCTTGTGATTTCGATGATGAGGTGAAATGTTTCATTGATCATCTCCCCGCTACACGCAGACATTTTAATGGAAGTGATTAAGAAGGTCACTGTTAACCCGACCATTCCTGCAAATCTGTTGACCAGCATTCGTGCAGTCACTAATCTCTTTAAGAATTCATGCTTCTACAACTGGTTGCAGAAACATCGCAGTGAGGTCAGCATCTCATTATTATTATTATTATTATTATTTATTTATTTATTTATTTATTTTTTTTTTTTCACTTGGATTATTTAAATGAATTGATAAGAATTGATTTGCAAACCAACATTAATGTAGAAGAGAAAGACTTAGGTGGTCACAAGAATTCAGACTCTTTATTTGGTCACTCACGCATACTTAGAAAAAGGTAGAAAGAAAAAAAATAATTAAATAATATGTATTTTTACAATTTTTTAAATAATTAAATGATATGCATTTTTTGTGTGCGTGACTAAATGGTGTGTCTGAAAGGTTGTGAGTTGTGACCACAATAGTATTTTCCAGTGTAGAAATTTTCTTGTCTAACATTTTTATTTTAAAAAAGAACCTTGAACTGACATCCTCGCTGATTAATATAGAGCTTTAATTGCTCTGGTTTCAGTGTGATTAATATATATTCATTTCAAGATATTCATTGGCTTTTAATAATGCAAATTGAAAAAACATTTCGGAAGAATGATGTAAATTGAATTTGTCCATTTTTTTTCTGGTTAATTCTGGTGGTGGATGGATCTTGGTCATTTACTTGTGCTCTGTCTGAGTTGCAGATTCTTGATGCTTTCTCAAGTTGTAGTTCATCTACAAACAAAAATCTGCAGCTGTCCTACTCTACCTTGATACTCAAGTAAGTCATTCTCTTTGTACAAATACTGAAGTCCATGCTTGACTCTAGGTTGAAGCAAATTTATTTTCGAAAATACCAATACTTGTTCAATTATTAGATATTTAGATGCAGAATTGAGGTGATGATGTGGAAAGTTTAGAAAATGACATGTGGAAAAGCTTGCTCGTATGATGAACTGCTATATAATTGATTTGGATATCAGTTTTGGCCCTTCTGGGTTCATAATTTTCATCATTGCACTGATTTGCTTTCAGAAATGCAATACTACTGCATTACAATGTAAGCATGCATTAACCGTTACTTTTAATGTGATCCTCAGTTATGCAGTGCTATTGATTGAATCTAAGGATCAAGAAGGTCAATCTCAAGTTCTATCTGCAGCACTCGAGGTATGTCTTATGCTATTTTTACCTGGGTATAACCAGCACATCACCAAACCTTATCATACTTTGTAAACTGGCTCCATCAATTCCAATAGGCTGTATCAAAAGCCAAAATTTCAATAAATAATTTTGGACAAATGGTTCCACTTTAAGATTTTTTCAGTATTGGCATAGAATGTGTTCCAAAACTACTCTTGAAATAAAATGAAATCCTAATGCTGTGTTTGGCATATAGACAAGCAGGATGTTCTGTTTTGTTTTCTTATAGCACTTTTCCTACTTTTTGTTATGTTTTGTTGTGTGTTTTATATGGCACCAATATAGAACAAAACCCATGTGTTCTGTTCTGTCTTGTTATTTGTGTGTCTAAAGCTTCTCCACCCTAAGAAAAGGAGTCAGCAGAATGCATAGTATTTGTTCATTATTTAAAAGATCAAATTTGCTACTTTTACATATATATTTCTGATTATGAATAATAATTATGTGCATTTTGTTTTGTTCAGATTGTCGAGGATGAAAACGTAGGACCTGATTCCAAATTTCGTGCTTTAGTCGCTGTTGGATCACTGGTATGTTCAAATTTCTGTATCTCATCTATTGTTTGGTTTGGGTACATAATTTCTATGTTAGTTTGTCTGTGTGTCGGTCAAGTTGGCTTGCATATGTAACTACTTATTTTTTGATTGTTTGTTACAATCTGCTTTTGTAAAGCCTGGTTATTCAAATAATTTATGGGTATTGCTAACAAGTGCTCCTGGTGCACTCTTTAAGCATACTATTTAAAGAAATTTTTTAATTAAAAAGTTAAACAACACAACTTTCAATGCGTTGACTTTGTATATTTTTATAAAAATTATATACAAATTTACTATTTAAGGGGCTTAAAGACCGGGTGCACTCTTTAGCATTTGCCATAATTTATTACAGTTGTCTACACTTGCCAACCTATTTGCAAAAATCGTTGTATTGATTAAAATTGTTATTTGCTATATATAATAATCTTATAATTTGCATAAGTAATGACATACTTCTCTGGGAAATGTGACATTAGACAAATTTCTTGTTAATAAATTCATGTACTTATACACATATCTATCTCTGAGAAATGTTTTACTAAATTTTTTTTATTGTCAAATCCTATTCAAACAGATGCTTGAGGGACTAGTCAAAAAAATAGCACTGGACTTTGATGTTTTGAGCATTGCAAAAGCAGCCAAGGGTTCTAAGGACTCCAAGCTTGCTGAAGTTGGATCTGACATCGAGCTAGTATCAAAGCAGAGTTAAATCCAATCACTTTTGGGGTGCTTAATATCTTCAATCAAATCCAAAAACAATGAAGAAAAAGGAATTTACATGGTCATCATGTTCCCTGCCGAGTACCGACTACTGACCCATAATCAAACAGGGTTCCCTTTTCATTATTCAGTTCATTTTGTATCTTTGTGAGGGGTGAATCATCAAATGCAAAGTTATTTTGAATTAAAAATTTATACATTGTATAGCATTTTGGTTTTAAAATCTTTGTACCAAATTCTGTATTCATGAGTTTTAGTATTGGTAAATTCAATTTTTTATGAGTAGTTAAAATCAATAGTGACATTTTGTTTGAACATTGAATAATCAAATATCGAATAATTCTGAGATTACAAAAATATACCTTGATTGTAAAGAAGAATTCGAGTTCGAATTTTAAATGGAGTAATTTTTTGTTAGACCTATTTCTGGACCGAATTTTGGATTATTAATCCCCCTTGCAGAGAAAACGTAGGAAGGTAATGAGTCGGTTTAGTTTAATTTTCCCGGGGATAAATTTGAACTGAGTCAAATTATGGTTTGTTTTGTATTACTATAAATTTTTTTATAAGATATGACCTGAGTATATATAAATATTTCGATGAACATAAATTTTAATTTTTCGTTTAAAGAGATAATTGTAGTCCATGCAATCAGAGTATTTTTTTCAGTTTAGTCTATAGGTTTTTTTTTTGGGTTATGTATACGCGCGTAAAAAAAGTAGCTTTTTATTACAAAATCTCTATTATCTATCTATCTATCTATCTATCTATCTATCTATCTATATTTACTATTTACTATATGTAAAGCAAGCTTTTGATTTGCTTATGTGGCGGCCTAATAGAGCTCCTCCATTTTTCTCTTTTTTCTAAGCAATAGTTGGTGCTTATGTGTCATTTTTTATTGCATATTAATATAGATTGTGATGATGTGTTGCCACTTGCTCTCCTAATCAAGTTGATTTAATAAAATTGATGATTTAATAAAAACAAAAATCGCATAACTAAAGTATATTGGAAAATTTCAAAAGGCCACTTATAACATCTTTTGATGGCACATGAAAAGTTCTCTAATTTTATTATATAAACCGATGCAGATTTGAAGACTAAGGTATTGTATTATGTTTTACTATCATTTACTATGCCAAGCTAAATGCCACCATTATTGGCCACATGAAAAATTTATGCACTAATTATCACAATGACATGAAAAGGCAAACTAAACATAAATTATCATGTTTATATGAAATGAAATTTTATCTTCTATAAATTCTTGCTAGGACATATGCATCGCTTGCATGATAATTTTTTATCCTCTTCTCCTTTATTTTGTTATGGATTAATTGGTTTTTCTTCTTTCCTTTTCTTTTTGTATTAATTTTTTTATTCATCAACTGCATAACAATTAGAATTAAGAGGACTTTTTTATTTTATTTTTGCCTATGTGTTTGCAGATGCCAAATTCATTTTGTGTCTCAATCAACATCAGAAAAAAATAATCAAGAGGTAACTGAAGAAATATTACACTTTGTCTTTTTCATTTTTTATATTTTGAGGGCTATTTGTGTGTGTGTGTGTGTTTGCAGATCACGATTTTATCATTTATCTCTCGATCAACATCAGAAAGTTATATTGTATCTCAATGTCATGTCTTCTTGAATATTTTTATCATGGATGTTTGCTATTGGTCTATTCACTTCTCATTGGCTTTGTACTTAATTTATTTTAAAATATTTTTATGGATAGGTTTGAACATTTTATTATCTTTGAAATATTTTTATGGTCTTTTTAGGATTGTTGTTTAATATTTTGTTATGAATTAATTGGTTTTTCTTCCTTCCTTTTGTTTCTATATTAATTTTTTTACTCATCAAACGCCTAATAGAGTTTATTGTTTTCTTAGATTGATTCTTTTTAAAAAAAAAAAATTTCTCTCAATTTGTCTGCATAACAATTAGAACACAAAAGATTTTATATTTTTTTGTCTATGTGTTTGCAGATCCCAAATTCATTATGTGTCTCAATCAACATCAGAAAAAAATAATCAAGAGGTAATTGAAGAAATATTGCACTTTGTCTTTTTCATTTTTTATATCTCGAGGGTTATTTTTTTTTGTGTGTGTTTGCAGATCACAATTTCATCCTTTGTGTCTCGATCAACATCAGAAAGTCCTATTATGTCACAATGTCATGCCTTCTTGAATATTTTTATCATGTGTGTTTGCTATTGGTCTATTCAATTTTCAATTATTTGTATTTAATTTCTTTTAAAATATTTTTATGGATAGGTTCGAACATTTTACTATCTTTGAAATACTTTTGTGGTCTTTTTAGGATTGTTGTTTAATTTTATAATTTGATAATAAGATATTGAGTGAATTTGATAATTTCATGTATTTTTAACTATTAATGGATCTTTGTGTATTATTATATGAATGCAAAGTCAATTACGACTTTTACTCAAGTGATAAAATATATAAATAGTCATATTCAATTTCTGTTACAATATCACGGTAAAGTCGAATAATATAGATCTTACTTTCACTTACAAAATGATATTCAATATACAAAGGCATGCGAGTTGTTCCAAACTTTCTGAATCAAATATTTCTTTATTAATTATTATTAATATTATTATTTGAGTACCATTGTTGATTCCTTATACGAAGAAGAATATGTTAATTAACTCTTTGTAAAATAAAAGAATTATGAAAGGAAGAAGAATACATATTGTGGTTGAGTCATCATGCATCACTTTCTCCATATATGTCTTAACTAATTCATCCGTTTCTATGACATGGTATTGACTAAATTTACTCTATTATATATTTTTGAAGAAACTAAATTACTCTATTATATTAATTGGTCAATTGGTTTGAAAATCGAAAAAAGTTAAGCTTGAGCAAATAAGAGAGATATGTATCTTTGTAAACTAAAAAGGTTTTACACTCTCTCTCTTAATTCCTGTATACCCCAATAAAGTGGCACACGAATTGCGTAGTTTTTAAGTAAGAAAATTGTAAATTGTTTAGAGGAGATAAGTTTTCAATTGATCTTTATGGTAAATTTCCTTCCATATGCTTAGTAAATCCATGATTTGAACTGTAAATTGCCAAAATAATGTACTGTACAACGCATAAAATGAAAATTAACAAAATATTCATTTTTAGTGCATCCGTTTGGCCTAACTTATTCTTTTATTGAGTAAAAAAGTTTGAAATAAATTAGACTAAACGATAATTTAGCCCTATAAAATACTACTTACACATGTCTTATTAATTAATGTCAAGACAAGTATGTCTTATTAAAAGAATGTCTTACAAATTAATTAACATGTCTTACAAATTTATTTCTTTAAAAGAATGTCTTATTAATTAACATGTCATCTTATTCTTATCATCTTATTCTTATAAAGGTCAAGACAAGTATGTACCATTTTTTCTTATGAAATAATAATAAAGAGATTAAAGTATAATTAAAATAAAGATAGAGATTACTGAGAGAGATATATAGAATGATCATAGATGTACAGAATATATTAAAATAATCTACATTTTTCCATTAAAAACTATATATATATATTAAAATAAAAAATTACACTAATTTGAAGAGATATAAATCAAACCCAGGAAAAAGAAAATTAATAAAACAAATTTTTAATATAATATGCTATTATGCTGCACTTTTATTGATTTATATGTACACAGAATGACATATTTTCAATGTTAAAAGTAATTTATATCCATCTCTCTATATTAGAGATTCACTTGACGAAGAAAAATGATTTTTTTTTTTTTTTGTAAAATCAATTTTTATAGAACGCAGCTTTTTTAAAACATTTTAATCAAATCTCATTCAATTTTTTAATCTAATAATGTTGATAGAATGGTCTTTATTGTTGAAAGATTGGTCGGTTACTTTTTAATAAGAACTCATCCTCTTTTTTCTTTTTTCTAATCTATATTTGGTGTTTATGTGTCATATGACATATGATGAATCGAAGAAAGCAAAACTAAATTGTCTATTCAAGATCCCAAATGCATAACCGTAACTTTTTCATTTGTTTATCTTAATTATACACTAAAGTTGGACATAAATATGTATTTGCAAGGCTCCCAAAAGGCGAAATCAGTTCCAAGAGAATGGTGTGTATTTTTCATGAAATTTACATCCATTCTTCAATGATATCTTAATTTTAAGGTTTACAAGTTCAACAGTCATAATTCAGTTTCTGAAAATATTTTATTGTAATAAAAAATTTGTTTTCTATTAGCACTAAACAAGCTCAAAATAATGTGCATCCTGTATGTATATTGAAGATTAAATAATGGATACATAAGTAATCAAATTAAACTTTAATTAATAAAAAGGAATTCAGATGAATAACTACTACTTTTTTTTAATTAAAAATCACATCGTGTTTGAATTAATGATACATATGAAAATAGGAATTATTTTTTAAATGTATTTTTCTTAAAACCAAACAATAATATAATACACCTATCAAATTAAATTATTATTTCCAATAAGTTTTTTTTAAAAAAACATTATAATCAAAACTACGGTAATTTAGTCTCTATGGTAGTGAAATATTAATATAACACATGAACAAAAATCTCAACTTAAAAACTAAATTTTGAGTTTCTTTTTTCCATGGAACTTTTTATAATTTTTGAATATATGTGTGAAATGATCATTTAAAAATACACATTGGTTTAAAAGTATGGACTAAAACTACGTACATAATAATTTTGTAAGGACCAAAACATCGTCTCACTTTTTTTTTTTATAGGAATCGAAACCAAAATTTGATAATTTTATGGGGACCAATTGTATAAATTTTGCATTTTTTAAATCAATTGTATAATATTACTATTTTTTAAAAATTTTATTATTGAAGTCAAATCTATTTAGTTGTTCAAGTGTGACTTGCATTATACAAATTTTTTTTTTTATAAAATTCTCCAAATTCATCAATAAATAATATTAAGAAATTTTAAAAGTCATCAAATTTAATAAAATCAAATGATAAATTTTATTTTTAACTTTATTTTTAAAATAGCTTTAAGACTTAAAAATATAAGATTAAACACAACTTTAAATTATATTTTAACATTTAAGAATCAAGAAATAATTATATATCAATATAATGTGCATATTAAATTATAAAAAATTAAATATCAATTATTTTTTTCAATAAAAATTTAATCAAACCCGTGCAACACACGAGTTTAATACCTAGTATACACAGTGAGATTCCCACGGAACTCTCTCGTCTATTCTAAAAAAAAATTGCTTAAGTAGCGAGTGGTTATGGTGCATAAGCATAAACAATGAAAATTACTTAGCGCATCCCCATATTACTTGTGTACCCTCCCAAATTTCTTATGCACCCCTTAAATTTCTTGTGCACCCCCCAAATTTCTCGTGCGCTCCCCAAATTTCTCACACACCTCAGATGACTTGTGCCCCCCAATTTTTTTTTTGTCCCCCCCACATTTCTAGCATAAACCATTTTGCTGTGGGAATGGTTTCAAAGATATGCACTCTAAAACCATTAAGTGCATAAGATGATTTCGGCAAGAAATCTGAGAGGGGAGGAGGAAAAAAAAACTGTTAAGTGCATAATTATAGGGTTGTACTCCAAAACCATTTTATGTATTTAATGGTTTTGAAGTAGAACCCTCTGAAACCATTTCACCAGCAAAGTGGTTTTGAAGTAGAACCCTCTGAAACCATTCCATCAGCAAAATGGTTTTTGGCTAGAAATGTGGGGGGACTAAAAAATTAAAATTGGGGGCACAAGTCATCTAGGGGCGCGCGAGAAATTTGGGGGGTGCATGAGAAATTTGGGGGGTGCACGAAGCAATTTCATTGCTTATGCACCGTGTATAAGGAAAAAACTTATGCATCATAACTTCTCTCGCTTAAGTAGTATTCAATTAGAGATTTTTAGAAAATTGCTTATGTGGCATTCTATTAGAGCTTCTCTATTATTTTTGTATCTTTTTTTTGTTTTAAAAAAACTCATTAATAAAAAAAATATTCTTGGATATATACAAATAAATTAGAGCATTTCTAATATTATATAATGAATACTTCTCTATTTATTTTTTGTATCTTTTTGTTATCTTCTCTAACCCATTATTAAAAAAGAAAAGTTGTTGGAAATATATTAATATAACTAAATTTAAAGCTTATCTATCTTTTTGTTTTTTTAATCTTTTTTTGTATTTATGTTTTGTCATTCAATTAAAGCTTCTCTAATAATTTTTTATTGTAGAAACTATGATATTATATTTTTTGTAGAATTTCTAATGTTATATATTTTTTTACAATTCAAATATTATATTTTTAATGAAGACAATCTTATTTAATCCATGATTAAATATTACGAGTATATATTTTCTATATAAAAACTATGTGAATACTTCGTCTAAAATTTATTTGGACATGTCACTATTATCCAATCATTCAATTACATGTTATATTTCTATGTTGATTTGTTTTAAAATAATTCAAATCATATTTTATATTTTTTTATGGGCATCACTCATTCAAAATTTTATCTAGCACGATGAAAAGTGATCCCCGTGATGCAAAGTGTCTGTAGATGGTAATGAGAACCGAGCTCGAGAATTTTAGTATAAATTGATGAAGGAAAATTAAAATCATATTGCATATTCTTATATAATTAAATCACACTTTATTGAAAAAGAAAAAGAAAATAGATCGCACATATTTGTAGCCAAAAGATCATAAAATGAAAATTATTTCTCTATGATATGGTGACAATTATTTTGAGAATATGACCGAGATCAAAGTATTTTGATATTTAATAAAAGTTTAATATAGAATTAACAACTATTATTTTGTTGATGAGCCTCTATAGAGTTGTATAACGGGTATGATATCTTTTGTAAAACTTAGGGTCTGTTTGGTTCGAGGGTTTTGGAGGGGAGGGGAGGGGAGGTGAGGTAATATTTTAAGTTTTTATGTTTGGTTATTTTTTTATGAAGGGGAGGGGAGGGGAGGGAATATAGAGCAATTCTTGCTTTCCCCCAAATTTGGGGGATTTGAAGGGGAGGGGAACTAAAATTTAATCTATTATATTGACATAATTACCCTCACTTATTTTGTTTAAATCCTATATTATCCTTGTTGTAAAAGATTAGGCTTTATTTTCACTACTCTTACAACAACTCATTCTTCATGTTGTTTGTCTATCTTCTTCCTATTTATATGCCTCTTGGAAGAACATCACATTTTCAATTTTGCTTACCACCGGAACGTTTTTAATTTTTTAGTCTTGGTGGAATATCACGATTATATATATTATGCTTTCGTCATGAACATCACGTTTTCAATCTATTTGCTAAAATCGCATTGATTTATTGCCTAGTATTATTTACATTGCTTTTTGCTAGTTTGGTTTAATTGCCAGGGTTGCTAGTACTAATCTATCATTTTGTATTTATTCTTTGTATAGTATTTTGTTTTGTTTATTCTACTTGAACGCTTTTTTTTTCTTTTTTTCTTTTTTAATTTTCTCTTCATGTGCTTTGGTTTGTTATCAATCTTTTTGTATTAATTAATTTGTTTGTATTATAAGTTAGTTAATTATTTATCTAATTTTCTACGAATTTTTATTTAGTTAGTTATAAGATTATAAGGATAAAATGGTAAATTAATTTTAAAATATCTTCCTTCCCTTGTGAACCAAATATATATTTAATTAAAATACCTCACCTCCCCTCCCATTCTCTTTTTTGAACCAAACATATATTTAATTACAATACCTCCCTTCCCCTTCCCTCCCTTCCCCGCCCCTTCATTAAAATCCCTCCCCTCCCCTCCCCCCAATTGAACCAAACAGACCCTAAATAAATCTCTATCTCTAAAATAAAGTAACTTCTTAATAACCAATCAAGATTTATAATTTTTTGGATTATAAAGATATATTAATTAAAATGACATTATAATCTCTTCCCCTCCTCCTTTCTAACCCTAGCCGTCGTCCACTTTTTTTCTTCCTCTTGATATACTAGAGAGGGGTGATTTAGGGTCGATTTAGGCCTAAAATCACCCCTCCAAATCGTTTTCTTTATATTTTAATTAAATAAGTGTGATTTTCACATATATTTAGTATTTTTTTCGTTTGTTTTTTTTTATTTCATCCTTTGTTTTGATAGTATTGTTGTCCTGTCTTAGTGCGGATTATTGTTGTCCCGTCTTAGTGCGGTGTTCATTTGTTTCAGGTTGAAAAGATTAAGGTTGATCCAGTGCAGATCGAATCAATGACTTTTGTGCCATCAACGCTACAGATCCGGAGGCATGGATATTCCGGAAACTTCAATATAGTCAAATATGTAGGCTTATGCAATGTGCCATTTTATGCTATTAACACGGATGCTGTGAGTTTGTTCGCAGATTCATCCTTTTTGTTTTTAGCGATTTTGAATTTGTATTGCATCAATGTACTCTTATCAATTTGAATGAATGAATATCTTTTATTTAGTCAAAAAAAAAAATAATTAAAATGACATTGTCTAAATTATAACTTTAATTATTTATATAATCTATGATAATTTTTAATTTTCTAACAATTCAAATATTTAAATTTCCATTAACATTCATTCGAACCTTTTTAGAGATGTTAATTTATCCATGTGAGTGGAGATCCTTAGATTTTTCCATTTGACGCTGATGTGTGGAGATTTCTTTTTTGTGGTACAGTGACAAAAAAAAAAGTTTGAGAATAAGAGCGGGATTAATATATGGTTCCTGTTCCTATATAGTCTCAGGGATGAAGACGAGAGAAAGAATCTCACAATAGGGTAGAACAGGAAACAAATGAATCACCACGCTTTACGTACCCTGTAACATTCTTAAACATATATGATGAAAAAATTATTTTCAATTTATCGTAAAATTTTAAAACAAAGTTCTAAAATAATATTTTAGAATAAACATTACAATAATATTAAAAAAGAAAATAATCCCGTGAAATTCACGGGTTAACAAACTAGTATAAGTTTAAATGACTTCAACCCCCCGCATTTTTTTCCAGTCCTTATAAGTTTTTTTTTGTTTGAACTCAGGCCCTATAAATTTAAAATCGATTGTTTTTAGTCCCTAAAATTATCTTATTGGGTCACGTGATTACACGTGTCATGATTATATTTAGCAACTTAGAGCATCCACATCCATCAAACTCATTTGGATTTTTTAAATAGGTCTCACTTAATATTTTATATTATTTTACATTTTTAATAATTTAAACAACTCAACTAAAATTTTCAAATATCCACACAACTAATCAAACACTAAAATAGGTCATGTGTTGTCTAGGTGCGGGTACGATACCGGTACCCGGTACGGGTATTGATACGGGGTACGACAATTTTTTAAAAACTAATGAACGTGTATGGTCATAAATTTAGGTACGAATATGTACATGGTACTGATACGGGTACGTACCCGGTACCGGTACTCTCCCTCAAATAGAGTACCCATGCATCACCTATAATATTTCCACAATTGAGTAAATAGTCAATTTAGTCCCTAAACTACCACTCTTTCACCAATTTAGTCCCTAAACTATTAAAAAGAACTAAAAGATCCTTAAACTATACCCACATCCATCAACATTCGACAGAAACTTCCAAGGACCCACCGCCAACTACCCTGTTCGCTGTCAACCACTCTACTCTCCGGCAACGGTCATTATTTTTGCTTGCAACTAAAATCTATCGCCGCCGCTAATGGATTATGGTTTAACTCGTGGTTAAGTTTTTTTTTTTTTTTTTGTTATTTAAGTTGAATGTACTAGTTTAAGTGATTTTATGTTTTTTCTAATGGTTTTAAGCTTTACTTTATTGTGAAGGACTTGCTTTTGCTCTTATTCGGCGGTGCTTCTGCTAGAGGCGTTGTTCTGTTTTGTGACTGATGCACTGATTGTAGTTTTGTTTTTCAAGGATAAATTGTTGTTTCTAAAGCCTTTTGGTGTAGAAGAGCTATGAGTAGTAAGATTTTTGTTCTCTATGTTTAGTTTGTAGCTCTTCATTGTGTCCTTTAGATGAGTATATATTTTTTATAGTGTTTGAGATGTGTTTTAGTGTTGTTTATGTGCCTTTCGTTGGTAATGAAGATGTGCTTTAGTGTTTCTAAGAGGATGGTTTTGTAGTTTTTATGATAATTTATGGACTATTTTGTTGTTTTTCAAGATAGTTTAGGGACTAAATTGAAGTGTATTTCAATAGTTTACGGATTATTAACGGCCACTTAACAAAAAAATTAATCGATGAACTAAATTGATGGATGTGAATATAGTTTAGGAACCTTTTAGTTGTTTTTAATAGTTTACAAACTAGATTGGTGAGAGAGATAGTTTAGGGATTAAATTGACTGTTTACTCTTCCACAATTCATAAAAAACGTTGATGAATGTAGGATCGGTTGAGAAATGTTGATTATCCATATTTACTGACAAGGAATGGTGCTGGTCAGTGTAGACATGATAGTACAAGTATCGATAATTATGCTCTTGTGAAGTCAGGGGTAAAATCAACAATTTTCAGGGAGAAGTTTGGTTTTGAAAGATTGCTTAGAATACAGCTTTGTCCGAAACAGAATTACTAGAAGAAGATCATTACCTCCTGACATTGCTGCAGCCCGTCAAGTCAACATATGCAGCCTTGTCAAAAATCCATGCTAAACCGATAGACGATCCAATCTTGACGGCAGCTTTCAAGGAGCTATGGCTAATGATGTCCCATCAAAAGTTAATATCTTTGGATGGAGATTACTATTGAAAAATTACCAATAAGGGAAACTTTATTCAACAAAGGTATCGTTATTAACAATCTTGAGAGGTGTTGTGTTTTTTATTTTAAAGAATTAGAAGATATTCATCACGTTCTTTTTAATTGTATCGCAACAAGTTTGGAACAAAATTTTCTATTGGATGGAAACACAGCCCCTTACATTTGTTGACTCTCATAGTCACTCTCATCTCTTTGGGGAGTTGCTAAAAGGAGGTAAAAATAAGGTGCGTCACATTATCTGGTTGGCTATGACATGGAGCTTATAGAGAAAGTGCAACAATATTATTTTTAGAGGAAATTTTATTAATGTTTCTTCTTTGGTTGACAACAATTTATATAGCTTGATTTTGATTTATAGGTAGGGGAGGCTTTCATGTTAATATATCTTTCGACGATTGGTGTAACAATTCGATGGAGTACTTCCACAAATATTAGGGTTGTTTTTTTCATATGAATTGTAAGGATTAAATACTCTTGTACTCCTTATAATTCTATTTTATTTATATATATTAAAAAAGAACAATTAGAGAATGATAATTGCCATCGAACATCATCAATAAAAAAATTCCTAAAAATCAAATATTCCAACATTTTTCCTTCGTAAAAACACAAACTATTCCAATATTTTAGTTATTTTTTCTCTTCCCTTGCATATTTTTAAATAAGGAAAAATAAAAATAAAAATCTTACTCTTTATTGATGAAACAAACAAAATCATTAAAAAATCTACTCATATGGATAAAGTAACCGCTGTTGTGGTCGTTAATAAAGAACTGAACTGAAACACAGTGTTTGCCACACATGATGTCTTTGAGAAGTCCTATGATGAACAACTACTCAAATCAATGTCTTCTCAAAACCCATTTTCTCAAAGTTCCCACCTTTCACCCCTTCTTCAAATTCAATCCATACCCATATGCTTCAAACAGAACTCAAACCTGTTCATTCACCATCAACTGCAACCTCAAAAAAAGTGGGAAGAACTTGTTGTCTCAGAAGATTATCTTATCAGAAGCTTCTCCTCCACCACTCACACAGGATAATGATGACATCATCAATGGTGGGAATGTTCCAGTGAGTACAAAGAATAAGAAAGGACTTTATGGTGTGGTTAATAAGTTGAGAAAAAAGGTGTTGCAGATTCTATCTAATTTGCCTTTGGCTATTGGAGAAATGTTCACCATTGCTTTTTTAATGGGGTTGGGTATGTGCTCAACTTTTCTTCTTTTCTCTATTTCTGAGTCTCAATTCTTTAGCTGTTTTCACCCTTTTTAGTTCTCAAAATTTTAAGTAGGACATGTTTGGATTGACTTATTTGAGCTTAATTATCTGCTGACATAAACATTTGTGAGACTGTTTGGGACAGCTTAATAAACTTTTTTTTTTTTTTGCTTATTTTCATAAGCTCTCCAAATAGCTTATGAAAATAACTAATAGAAATATGAAAATTCAATTTGACTTAATTTTATCTTTTTGATATAGAAATAGCTTATGCATAAACATTTTATGATAAGCGCTTATGCTAAAAGTGATTAATTATGCTATTTGCCTAAACAGGCCATAGTACTTTATTTCCTTGTTATTTAGAAGATAGATGTTGATAAAAAAGCTCCTCAAGTACTTTATTTCCATTCAATTATTTCAATTTTTTGTGTATCTGCAAATTTGCTTTAAAAAGACCATATAATAAGTATTTGTTTGCTTCTACTGTGACGAAAATTTATTTATTTTGATTAAATTGATTTAAGTTAAAAGTGAGTTTAAGGTAAAATGATTTATATTTGTATATTTTCACATGAAAGTGAGTTAGACATTTGAGTATAAAAAATAAAGATTGAAGTAAAAAGCTAGAAATCTTAGTTTCAAGTTAGAATCAATTTTAGAGGAAAAACTAATTCTAGTCGATAACCATCGAACATATCAAAGTCAATTTTAAGTCCCCAAAATCACTTTTAGCTCTCCCCAAAGTGAACCCAAACATGCACTAACTAAATTTCTATGGCAGGCACCTTTATTGAACAAGGTGAGAAACCTGAGTTCTATTTCCAGAACTACCCTGAAGATCATCCTGTGTTAGGATTTTTTACTTGGAGATGGATTTTCTTCCTCGGTTTCGATCACATGTATTCAGCCCCTCTATTTCTTGCAATGTTGGCTCTTCTTGGTGCATCCCTTATTGCCTGCACTTACACAACACAGATCCCACTCATCAAGGTTTCTAAAAGGTTTGGTTATCAGTTTTCTGCGTTCATAATACTTGGTTCGGCCAATTTTTTTTATCGCTGAAGGCCTAATTTGTTTCATAGATGGTCGTTTATGCACTCTGCCGAGGCTATACGTAAGCAAGAGTTTTCAGAATCATTACCAAGAGCATCCATCCAAGATGTTGGTACTATATTAATGGGAGCTGGATATGAGGTTATAATGCCATACTTAACTATTTGTTTCATTTTCTTCTTTATATCCTTAAGAATCAATTTATGACATGTCTATAAGCAATTTTCATAAGCTCTCCAAGCTAGGTTATGAAAATAGCTTATAACTTAAATGAAAACAGTTTGACTTTATTTTATCTTTTGTTATATGAATAACTTATGCATGAACACTTACATGATAAGTGCTTATGCTATAAACACTTTTAGTTATTGGCCAACAATAGATTTGAATACTTTTGTGGTGACAAAATGTTATTTTGTATTATAGGTATTCTTGAAAGGACCAACTTTGTATGCTTTTCGTGGACTTGCTGGTCGGTTAGCCCCTGTTGGAGTTCATATAGCACTTCTGTTGATAATGGGTGGAGGAACATTAAGTGCTGCAGGGAGTTTTAGAGGTTCAGTCACTGTGCCACAGGGACTGAATTTTGTTGTCGGTGATGTTCTCGGCCCTACCGGCTTTCTTTCCATTCCAACGGATGCCTTTAATACAGAGATTCATGTCAACAGATTCTCTATGGACTATTTTGAAAGTGGAGAGGTAAATTTTTATTTTTCTCTTTGAAATTCGAGTAATGATACTTGCTACTAAATTCATGAAATTTCAACCGGAATAGGTCAAGGTGTAAAGTTTTCTGCAATTTTGATTCTTATCATCGCTGAATCACGTTCCAAATATGACAATGGGCTTCGTGTGTTTCTTTTTTGACGTACAATTTGTTTTTATTTTATTTATGTTACAGGTTTCACAGTTCCGCACCGATCTTTCCCTCTTGAACATGGATGGGAAAGAAGTAATGAGGAAAACAATTAGTGTAAATGATCCTTTAAGATATAATGGTATCACCATATACCAGACAGATTGGAGTATTTCAGCTCTGCAAATTCTGAAAGACAATGAAGGACCTTATAACTTGGCTATGGCCCCTCTAAAGATCAATGGAGATAAGAAACTTTATGGCACTTTTCTACCTGTTGGAGATATTAACTCTCCTGATGTTAAGGGAATGTAAGTGTTTAAATATTCACTGTGACACTAAAATAGTCTTTTCAATATTTGGAAGCTCCGAGAATTGTTCTTCGGAGCATTTTATCAACAATTTTTAGGCTGTATGTAGATTGACTTATAAGGGCTTATCTACTAGTTTAAACACTTGACAAAATATTTGTGTGAGCATATGGAAACATCTTATGATATGTCCATAAACTATGTGAACCTAATTTTGATAAGTCCACTATGATAGTTTATTTGAAAATGGTTTGAATATAGAAATAACTTATATTGATATTCTGTTTGTCTCATTCTTTTTACTAACTTTTGTTGAATTCTAGATCTATGCTTGCTCGCGACCTGCAGTCAATTGTCCTTTATGATAAGGAAGGGAAATTCGCAGGAGTTAGGCGACCAAATTCAAAGCTTCCAATCAACATCGATGGCTCAGAAATTGTCATTGTTGATGCAATAGGGAGTAGTGGGTTGGACTTGAAGGTGTGAGCTTAAGCTAAGTCTTGTCATTTTCCTTTATAGCTACAATTAGTTGCGCTACCTTTGTCCCTGACTCGTTGCTTAATGCTTATGCAGACTGACCCTGGCGTGCCAGTTGTATATGCTGGATTTGGCGCTCTAATGCTTACTACTTGCATCAGCTATTTATCTCATTCACAGGTAAATAAATCTCTACATTTTCATATTTAACACCAACTATATGATATTATCATTTGCAAATTTGTTTGTATCATTCTTTCTCCAATGTCGCTTTTATTTTTAGATTTTCCAGACAAATATTGTATACATGATTAGACGACGCCTAAACATGAGCAAATAATATTGGTAGCTTAGTCGTGTTTTCATTATCCATATTCAATTATATATTAAAATGACAATTTACTTTTTGGTCAATTGAAAGATATGGGCCTTACAAGATGGGACAACAGTCGTTATTGGAGGGAAGACTAACCGAGCAAAGTTAGAGTTTCCGGATGAGATGAACCTCTTGCTTGACAAAATCCCTGAAATAGTCGAATCATCATCGCTATCTAAGAAAACTGATAGCATGGTTAGTTAGAGCTTATAGCTTTTGAGACATCAAGGTGGGAGATATACACACACTCTTCAATTGGATGATAGCTTCTTATATGGATTATATAGCAATGATGGAACACTTTGACATACAAACATATAAATTGGATGCCATGGATATGAATCAATCAACAAATTTTTGCAGATCATCTCATACGACATTGTTTACATACTAAGAGTATATTACAAGTATATATAGTTGTTTTGCTTTTTTTATTTAATAGGGCCAGATACTACCAAAACTCTTATGCCTTGTATTATTTTTGCCCCTCATTTAGGGAAATAAGTAGTATCTCTGCTATTTGGTACATCGATAATGTACAGTTTGCAGTTGTAACTACATAAAGATCGCCTCTCTTTTAATTGTATTGAGATATATTTTCATGTCCTTGTAGCCAGAGTTTACAAATGCATAGATTATTGGTGTATGATGACACCTTATACTAAAAACTACAGCAAAAGGCAACATTTGGAAGTGTAACAGATCCTGTAATTCATGTCCTTTATGTTATCTCTACTTTACGCCTGTTCCTGTCGTAATCCTTCTTCCCTTTTCAAGTCAAACATCTTGATAAGCGCATCTCCCACAACCTGTGTTAAATCCAACGATGCAAAGTGTTATTAAATGAAGTTGAATCAGATATTATCAGTGAAAACTTAAAGGACAGAACAACATTTGAAATTGAAATAAATTTGACAGAAGCCATTTGCACCAGTTATTTCCCTATGAAAGTAACTATCTAAATTAGCATGTTAGTTTCCGATGAGAGCCGAAAGTACGTCTATCACACCAGCAGAACTATACTGTTGATGTTTACGGCAACAGAAAATACCTTGTCTGGTGTGGATGCACCAGATGTTACACCAATCCTTAATGGACCCTCTGGTAGAAAGTTTTCTTTCTCTACGAGCTCACCATGCTGAAATATGAAAACATAAAACATTAAACTTAACAGTAAAAAAGTGGTAATGGTATCTGAGTTTCCTTACGTTCAATTTGTATGCTATTCTGTTTCCAGGACCAACTCTTTGCTCACTGTCAATCCAGTAAGAAGGAATTCCGCGTTCCTCAGCTATCTCTTGAAGGTGTGATGTATTGCTCGAGTTCCAGCCACCAACTACTAACATGAGATCCATATCTTTCTCTACCAGCTTGTAAATAGCGTCTTGTCGCTCCTGAAAGGAAATTCAATACAACTGTTTGATTATAATGAAGGCATTTAGAATGGACATTGGCCAAACTAACAGTTCGAGAACAATCTTTAGAAATAATTACGCAAGATAAAATTATATTTACAACATAGATTATGCATAATAATGCTAAATATATGGTTTAAAAAACGAGCTGCGATCGCATTTTATCTAATCCAAAATAAGCAAGAGCATCAAGGGACTAGAAAAGTGAAAATACCTGAGTAGCATTACAAATTGTGTTGAAGCTTATGAAATGCTCATTAACATTTTCCACGCAAATTTGCGCATCATAGTCCTCTCCAATAGTTTCCCTAGGAACCGATCAGCAAAATACATAAGAGTATGACAATTGATTAAAATTTATGAATAGAGCACAAGAGAAACCCTTTGCCCCAACTCCTAATAAGATAAAAGCTAACCAATCTCTTCAGTCTCTCCCTTGAGCATTGTTGTCTGATTTGCAATGCCAAGTTTTATCAGGTCACTATCTGGATCAAAGCCCTTAGATAATGCCAATCCAAATTTCTGTTCAAGAAAAATAAAATAGTTATGAAATAAAAAACTACAGGGTTTTGAAATCAAGATTAATCACAGAACAAAAGTAGTACCTCAAAAAATGCCTCTCTGGTTGAGCTGGTTCCATTAAGTTCGCCACCAAGAATATAATCGCAAACATATTGAGCCTGGATAAGTATGTCAGTTATGCAAAAGTTATAACAAATTTCTTCAAGTTAAGGCATTCCCCGCACATAAAATTTGTTGAATTAATAAGTCATGTTTTCGAGAAAACAAAGCTTCAGAAGCTGAGCAGAGCTTCAGAAGTTACAGAGCTTCAGAAGTTGGAGAAGCTTCAGAAGCTACAGAGCTTCAGAAGCTGAGCAGAGCTTCAGAAGCTGAGCAGAGCTTCAGAAGTTGCAGAGCTTCAGAAGTTACAGAGCTTCAGAAGCTGAGCAGAGCTTCAGAAGTTACAGAGCTTCAGAAGTTGGAGAAGCTTCAGAAGCTACAGAGCTTCAGAAGCTGAGCAGAGCTTCAGAAGCTGAGCAGAGCCTCAGAAGTTGCAGAGCTTCAGAAGTTGAGAAAGTTTCTGAAGCTAGTAATAGTTAGTTAGTTTGTTATAGTTTTTTGTTTTGTCTTAGGTAGTTAATATACGATCGCTTGGCAGTGAAGCAAGCCCCCATTTTGTATATAAATACCTTTGCCCCATGTGGATGAATGCAATTAACTCTTTTTCTTAATTCTCGTCTCAATTCTCTCGTTCTATTCTCTCTAATTTCTCCCAAAATTATCACATTGTCCCAACAAATTGGTATAACAGAGCCCGGTTGTGATTCACGTTTTGCATTGATTCTTTGATCAAGAAACAATGGCGAACAATGGCACAACCTCATCACAATTTCCTGCAAATCTTCCAGTTTTCAAAGGTGAAAACTATGATCGTTGGTGTGCGCAGATGAAGGTCATTTTCAGGTTTCAAGATGTTCTTGAAACTGTTAATGATGGAGTACCAGACTTGGCTGCAAATGCTGATGAAGCAGCAAGAGCCTTGCATCGCGAGTTGAAGAAAAAGGATGCAAAAGGTCTGTTCATCATACATCAGTGTGTGGATCCTAATATCTTTGAGAAGATCATTGAGGAAGAGTCTTCTAAAGGTGCTTGGGATACATTGAAAAAGATTTATGGAGGTGATGAAAAACTGAAGGGTATCAAGCTGCAAGCTCTGAGGAGACAATATGAAATGTTGGTGATGAATGATCAAGAAACGATAGCTGAGTATCTTTCAAGAATGTTGAGTATCACTAATTTGATGAAGTCAAATGGTGAAGCTCTGTCAGAGAGGTCCAAGATTGAGAAGGTTTTGAGAACCTTGACTGAGAAATTTGATCACATAGTAGTAGCAATAGAAGAATCAAAGGATTTGGCCACTATGAAGATAGAGGAGCTCCAAGCTTCATTGGAGGCACATGAACTGAGAGTCAAGCAGAGGAGCTCAAATAAAGCTATTGATCAAGCTTTGCAGGCAAAGTTTCAGAAAGGTTCCAAAGGGAAAAACAAGAAAAAGAAAGAAGATTCAGAGAATGATGGCAAGAACCTTAAAGATTCAGAGTCTAGCAAAGGTAACAAGAAAGGTTCAAAGAAAAAGATTAATAAGAAGGATGTGAAGTGTTATAATTGTCAGAAGCTTGGCCATTATGCTAGAGAGTGTCACTCTAAGAAAGTTGAGAGAAGTGACAAGGATGAAGCTCAATTGGCAAAGGGAAATGGTAGTGACTCTGATGATTCCCTGCTCATGGCAATTACAAACACTGACGCTGATAAATCCAACTTGTGGTATCTTGACACTGGTTGTAGCAATCACATGACTGGCAACAAGAAGTGGTTCTTGAAGCTTGACTATTCAGTGAGACGGAATATCAAGTTTGCTAATAGCAGCCAGATCACTAGTGAAGGTATGGGGACAATTCTTGTGCAGAGAAAAGATGGTCAGGAATCCTTCATTAATGAGGTATTGTATGTTCCTTCTATAACAAGTAATCTGATTAGTCTTGGTCAATTACTTGAAAAGGATTATACAGTGACAATGGCTAATAAAGAATTGAAGATTCATGATGCTAAAAGTAGGTTAATCCTAAGAGCTCCATTGTCAAGCAATAGAACCTTTAAGGTTGAAATCAATGTGATTGATTTCAAGTGCTTAGCCTCAGTCACTAGTACAGAAGAGAATTGGATATGGCACCACAGGTTTGGACACTTAAACTTCAAAAGTTTAAGCATGTTGAATTCCAAGAAGATGGTTCATGGCTTGCCTCAGATCAGAGCACCAAGTGAAATGTGTGAAGAGTGCTGTGCAGCAAAGCAGGCCAGAAATTCATTCAAGAATGAATTACCTATGAAATCAACTCAGAAGCTAGGAATGGTGTACTCAGATGTGTGTGGTCCATTTGAGGTGAAATCCATTGGAGGTAACAACTATTTTCTGACATTCATAGATGATTGTACTAGGCATGTTTGGCTCTACCTTATCGAAAAGAAAAGTGATGTATTTACCAAGTTCAAGAAATTTAAGACACTAGTTGAAAATCAAAGTGGATTTAGTGTTAAGAAATTGAGAACTGATGGAGGTGGTGAATACACTTCACATGAATTTGCAAAATTCTGTGAAGATGAAGGTATAGAGCATGAAGTCACTGCACCCTACACCCCTCAACACAATGGTGTAGCTGAGAGGAAAAATAGAAGCATCATGAACATGGCCAGAAGTATGCTTAAAGCTAAGCATATGCCTCATAAGTTTTGGGGTGAAGCAGTCTCTACAGCAGTTTACATCATCAATAGAAGTCCTACAAAGAGGTTACAAGACAAGACTCCTCATGAAGCTTGGACAGGTTTGAAACCAAGTGTTAGTCATTTTAGAATATTTGGCTCACTTTGCTTCAAACATGTTCCTGATCAAGTTAGAAGAAAACTTGATGATAGAAGTCAGACAATGATATTGTTAGGTTATCATCCCACTGGTGCTTACAAATTGTACTCACCTAGAGATAACAAAGTTGTGATTAGCAGAGATATCAGGGTTGATGAATCAAAGGGTTGGGATTGGACTGAAGGCACAAGTGCTGAAGGCACAAGTGCTGAAGGCTCAATGCTCAACAGAAGACTCATGCTTGAAGAAACAAATCAAGAGGAGATAGAAGTTGAAGATGATCAACCTAATGCTGCACCTAATCAACAGTTGAGAAGATCAACCAGAGAAAGGGTACAGTCAATAAGGTTGAATGAGTATGATGTGTTTCCTGATCAAGCAATCACTGAAGATGGAGAACTGGTCAATGAAGCAATGATTGCAGAGTTGGAACCGGTGACTCTAAGTGAAGCTTTGAAAGATTCAAATTGGTTGAATGCTATGAAAGAGGAGCTGAAGTCAATTGAGAAGAATAACACCTGGACATTGATGAACAAAGCTGTAAACAAGAGACCTATTGATGTGAAATGGGTTTTCAAGCTGAAGATGAAACCAAGTGGTGAAATTGCTAAGTACAAAGCAAGGTTAGTAGCTAAGGGTTTTCTTCAGAAGCCTGGACTTGACTTTAATGAAGTGTTTGCACCTGTGGCAAGGCTAGAGACAATTAGGCTAGTTGTTGCAGTAGCTACCTACAAAGGATGGGCTATGCACCAGCTTGATGTGAAATCTGCCTTTTTGAATGGACCATTAGAGGAAGAGGTATATGTGAAGCAGCCACCAGGATTTGAGATTAAAGGTCAAGAACAGAAAGTGTACAAGTTGAACAAAGCTCTCTATGGTTTGAAACAAGCTCCAAGAGCTTGGAACAAGAGAATTGATAGCTTCCTGCTGAATTTGAGTTTCACTAGATGCACATCAGAACATGGAGTATATGTGAAAGGCTCAAGTCATGATGAGATTATAATACTGTGTCTGTATGTTGATGATTTGTTGATCACAGGATCAAACAAAGCTGTGCTAGAGAGATTCAAAGCAGACATAATGAAGGAGTTTGAGATGACTGATCTGGGAGAGCTATCATATTTCCTTGGCATGGAATTTGTGAAAACAGATAGAGGCTATTTCTTGCATCAGAAGAAATATGTCATTGACATATTGAAGAGGTTTCACATGAGCAATTGCAACCCTGCAATTACTCCTATGGAAACAGGTGTGAAGCTGAGCAAGAATACTGAGGATGAGTTGGTTGATTCAACACTGTACAGACAGATCATAGGATCATTGAGGTACTTGTGCAATACTAGAATTGATTTATGTCATAGTATTGGTCTGCTGAGCAGATTTATGGATCAACCAAGGATGAATCACTTGACTGCTGCAAAGAGGGTCCTTAGATATGTGAAAGGAACCATTGATCATGGCATTTTAATTCCAAACCAAAGGAACAGTAGCAAGAAGCTAATGGCTTATGGTTACTCAGATTCAGATTGGGGAGGAGATCAAGATGACAGGAAGAGTACTGCAGGATACCTGTTCATGATAGGTAATGCACCAATCTCTTGGTGTTCTAAGAAGCAAGGGATAGTGGCATTGTCATCATGTGAAGCTGAGTATGTGGCAGCTTCATTTGCAGCTTGTCAAGCAAATTGGATTGAGATGTTGCTCACTGAATTGAATGCAGTAGAGACAACAAGGATGAAGCTACTTGTTGACAACAAGTCAGCAATTGATTTGGCTAACAACCCAGTTAGTCATGGAAGAAGTAAGCACATTGAGAGGAGGTTTCATTTTTTGAGAGATCAAGTGAACAAAGATAAGCTTGAGGTGGAATATTGTAATACTGAGATCCAACTTGCAGATATTCTAACCAAACACTCTGAAGAAGCTTATAGGAATGAATGCTTTGGAAAACATGCCTTAGGAGGTGTGTTGAATTAATAAGTCATGTTTTCGAGAAAACAAAGCTTTAGAAGCTGAGCAGAGCTTCAGAAGTTACAGAGCTTCAGAAGTTGGAGAAGCTTCAGAAGCTACAGAGCTTCAGAAGCTGAGCAGAGCTTCAGAAGCTGAGCAGAGCTTCAGAAGTTGCAGAGCTTCAGAAGTTACAGAGCTTCAGAAGCTGAGCAGAGCTTCAGAAGTTACAGAGCTTCAGAAGTTGGAGAAGCTTCAGAAGCTACAGAGCTTCAGAAGCTGAGCAGAGCTTCAGAAGCTGAGCAGAGCCTCAGAAGTTGCAGAGCTTCAGAAGTTGAGAAAGTTTCTGAAGCTAGTAATAGTTAGTTAGTTTGTTATAGTTTTTTGTTTTGTCTTAGGTAGTTAATATACGATCGCTTGGCAGTGAAGCAAGCCCCCATTTTGTATATAAATACCTTTGCCCCATGTGGATGAATGCAATTAACTCTTTTTCTTAATTCTCGTCTCAATTCTCTCGTTCTATTCTCTCTAATTTCTCCCAAAATTATCACATTGTCCCAACAAAATTGACTACTAGGAGCAACTTAGGAAAAACCTCTGCCATATTTTTCACAATTATGTACTTTCCAGCAAAAGACGCAGTTGCTACAGTTTCCTCATGGGCATATTTACCATGAATTATTGAGGTATAATCTCCTTTTTTGTGTTTCTCGACAACATTCCATAGATGCAAACCGGCAAAACATAAAAACTATCCTCGCATATCAGATACCTTTGAAACCCACTGGCAAGTTGTATCAACGATTTGAACATTTTTCTGACTCAAAAGCAACATCTCATCGACTGCGGCTCCAAAAGCAGGCAATATGACTACATCACCCTTGTTCACAACCTCAAATTGTTTCTTTCCTTCTACAACAGGAATTCTCTCCACTTCCATCTCCTCTAGCCGCTGCATCATTAATTTATCGAAGCTCAACCATCAAAACAATTAATCATGTAAAAAGATGGCATGTGCAAGTAATTACCGTATCAGCAAATCACAACCAATTACATATGTGACTTAGAAGTACATATGTTTAAAGTCAAATATTTTTAATGATCTGACGATATGATTGATCTGACGATGTGACTTAATAAGGCGATACATATATACCTTATTAACAGTTGGATTGTGGATGATCTCATTGGTGATCCAAATTTTGTGATTAGGAGACTGTTTTCTTGCGTCATAAGCAATTTGAACAGCCTTCTCAACTCCCCAACAAAAGCCAAAGGCTTCAGCTAGCATCACAGTCACATTACCCCATGTATACTCATACCCATTTTCCTTCAATGTCTCAATGATATCACCTAAAATATACAAAGAAAAAGGTACACTCAAAATCACTACTCCCTGCAAACAAAGTGAACAAAATCGTCTCAATGCAGTCGTTTGCCCATCATGCCTACTCGGTCATCTTTAGCTCAATCATGTACTCCAAATATTTCGTACCAAACATGTACCAAAATCTATGAATTAGTAACACAAATGTGACACTGACACGTTAATACTGGTAATAATTTTAGAATATGTGTCAGTGTTATGTCGGACACATAAAGCTTATCTTTAATCGAGACTGGCACCATAGAAAGTAACATGCTTTATAATGGCTCATGATTCATAAATCACAAGCATATATATAAAAGGAAGCTAAACATTGACTTTTGAGCTAAATTATTATGAGTTAGAAGGGAAAGAAAAAACATAACAAAATACTTACTGGTGTATTCGTGATTCATGAGTTTGAGTGTCTCTTCCTTGCGTCCGAAGCCTTTTCGGTTATAATTCTCACCTCTCGTAAGGCTCTTTCAGAACACCTTTGGATCAAAATAAGAGTTAGCTGAACAACGGACCGAGAACACTTTCTGGCACCGGATTCTGTCCGGAGAAGGAATGTCGATGCGAGTGGCTGGGAGACGGCAAAAGTTGGCACGGAAAGCCATTGAAGATACAGTCAAGAGAAGACAGCGGTCCTTCCTTTCTTCTGCTGATGATGCTTTTCTATTTTATTCATCATTTTGGTCCGTTTAATTTAATATTAGATTTTCGTCAAGGTGACGCTTTTGCATCAGTTTGAAAATGTTAGTGTTGTTGATTCGAAAATCGTTGCTTTTTCTTTCAAAGGATCTGTTTGTGGACTTTTTGGAGTTTCGCCGCTTTTTTTTAACTACCACACCACTACAAATATTAATTTTGTTTTAATTACCACTCCACTACACTATTAATTAATCCTACAAGATAAACTATATTCTAAATAATTTAGTCAAAAAAAGAAGCTAAATAATTAATAAAATTTAGTATAAAAAATTTAATTCGTCCTATATTTGCGGGGTGTAAATGGGCGGGTTTGGATTGGGTTTAGCCAAAATCAAAACCCGAACCATATAGGATACTCCGGGTTGGGTTGAACAAAATAATCATCCACTTTAATATTGGGTCGGGTTGGATAAACCCACTCATTTCCGGGTTGTATTGGGTGGGTTGTGTGGGTTATCTGAATTTTAAATATTTTTATTTATTTTTTAATATTAAAAGACAAAATGACGAATAATCATACTTTTTTATAAAAAAATGATTCAACTTGTTTATTTTCTTAAAAAATAGTGTAACATATTTTCACTATTTTTTTAGCATCATAAATGATATATCATCACCATATTTTTTACACCGCTACTTTTAAATGACAAAAAAAAGTGGAAAAGTGACGACGAGATGATCAAACAATGCTTTAAAATTGTAATGTACCGAAGAGTAATATGTTTGCCGTTTGGAATAAACATATACAACATATTTTGGAAAATTTGAGTATTGAACTATAAGCTTTTCTTTTTTAATGATGAAAAATATTTAATATAATATGAAAATTATTTTAAAAAATTATAGCATTACCGATTCAATGGATTAGTGGATTTTTTGAATCTGGATTGAGTTTTACCCGAAACCCAGTTATTTTTATGAATTTTTCATTTTGAAATCCATACACACCCAATAACCCGACCCAACCCACTTTTTTTGGTTGGATTAGGTGGATTTGAATGGTCAGCTGAGTTTGCCCAACCAATGTACATTGTGAGAACAAAAATTGTTTCTATTCATCCGTTTTTTCAACGTTCAATGTAACATTAGTTGGTGCTTCAAAAAAAAAAGTGTGATTTTTTTTACTAAATATATGAAACTAGTATCCAGACCCATGCCAAACACGGGTAAATATGCGTTTGTAGATTTATTGACTTATAAATAATATATTTTTATTTTAAAATGAATATTTAAAATTTTATTTGCTAATGGAAAATAATTAATAACAACTACGTAAATATTTACAATTTTTTTTGGTACAATTTACAATCTTATATAATTTAATAATTAAAATAACATTATGTGATAAAAACTAACCGTAAAATTTATGTACTGTCATAGTTTTTTTAGGGAAGATTTTTATAGTTCGTATTTTTTTTATCAAATTCAAAATGTCTCGTAGTTGTTGTTTCTATTATATATCCTCCACTAAAAGAATTATAAAGTTGATTGAAAATAAATTCTCTTTGGAATATATTGAAGAGACTTTAAGGTATTGTAAAATGACTTTGAGGTGGATATGAATTACAAAAAAAAGTCAGTGTATCAATATAGGCTACGGTATAAATAACAAAAAAATCGATTCATGTATCAATATTTAAGCAGAAATATAGGTTCCCATTGAAATTTAAAAAATAAAATAAAAAATAGACTCACTATTAATATATGACTAAAAATATAGATTCCAAAATATTATAAAATAATAACAATTGATGAGATGATGTATATCGGACTCTTTGAATTGACTTGTTTGACTTTACTATTGACATAAGCACTTGTGAGACCGTTTGAGAGAGTTTATGAAAACAGTTTATGTCCGAGCCTTCGGCGATTCCGACTTTGTCAACTCACGATCTTCTCCACCTCTCCTTTAGTGGAGTTTTTGCCTTCCGTGTGAATAAAACCATATATATCCTAGGAGAAGAGCGTGAGTAGGGTGGAGAAGAGCGTGAGGTGGCTATGCCGGAATCACCGAAGGTCCGGGTTGTTACAAAAAAAAAAAAAAACTAATTCAATTGGTAGTGGGATTAAATTGAACATGTACTTGAATCTCAGAGTACATGCCGAAGGCCGGTTTACCCAAAAAAAAAATATTAAATAGAACAAAAATAGTTTAGTTAACTTATATTTAATTTAATAAAACCAAGTTATTTTGTACCAAAAATTAAAATAAAAGCAAATTATTATTGAATCTATAACGGATTGAAATTGATGTCAAATTGAACCAAACAAAACCTTTGAATTTTTTCAGCCGATAGAACATATTTGAAGTAACTAATAAACATATTAGGATGCCAAATTGGAAAAATAAGTGCCTAGTAGAATATGTTTGAAGTACTTGACCAAAAAACAATGTTTGAAGTAAATAGAAGAATATGTTTTAAATACCTAGTACTTGTTTCCTTCAAAAAAAGTGTCCGGTACTTAATTTAGTGGGGACATAATATCCCTAAATGAGACTTTCTAAGGAGTTCAGATCTGAGTCCCTTCACTTTTCTCGACCAACCACTATGCTTGAATTAACGAATATACAAGTTAGGATAGGGTGTTAAATTGGAGGCAATATTGAGTCTCTGTATCAGGTTAGATGCTCTCAGGGAATGTTGAGTCTTCTTCTTTTCTTTTATTTAATAGTAACTTTTTCTTGTTAGGCAAGGGTTAGTGTGTGTGTGTGTGTGAGAAGAGAGAGAGAGAGAGAGAGAGAGAGAGAGAGAGAGAGAGAGAGAGAGAGAGAGAGAGAGAGAGAGAGAGAGAGAGAGAGAGAGAGAGAGAGAGAGAGAGAGAGAGAGAGAGAGAGAGAGAGAGAGAGAGAGAGAGAGAGAGAGAGAGAGAGAGAGAGAGAGAGAGAGAGAGAGAGAGAGAGAGAGAGAGAGAGAGAGAGAGAGAGAGAGAGAGAGAGAGAGAGAGAGAGAGAGAGAGAGAGAGAGGAGCATTGACAGTTGACACTATGCCGGTTCGCCCATTCACCCTGCTTTCGACATTTTGTTTCCCAAATTTACAGTTGCAAATGCATAAAGACCGCTTCTCATGCCATCAATAGAAATCTATTTTCATGTCCTTGCAGCCAGAGTTTACAAATGCATGGATGGTCTTAGTGCTAATAGATTATGGGACCGTTTGTTTCAGATTTTTTTGCAAAAAAATCTATTTTTTTTATCCTACTTGTGTTTGTTTCAGATTTTTCAAAAATCATTTTAGTAAAAAAATCATTTTTTTCATCAAAATGAGAATCTATTTTCAATAGCTTTTATCAAAATCTACTTTTTTTATCACTCATCATCCCTCACCATCTTAAAAAAATAGATTTTTATGATTGTAAACAAACGGCAAATAGTTTTAGATTTTCTTCAAAATCTCTACAAAAAAATCTCTAAATTTTTTTTAAAAAAATCCATTTTTTTTAAAGCTGAAACAAGCAGGCCCTATATTGGTCTATGACGACAATAAGTAATACATAAAAAGGCAACAATTGGAGGAATTTATTTAATTTAACATTGAGGCTTCTCATTGATAAATTTTACAAGTTGAAATGTAGCATAGCCTTTAATTCAAATCTCACATGTAATTTACACATTTAATAATGTATGTATGCAAACCTACTTTACGCGACGAGTTGTAATGCTTCTTCCCTTTTCAAATCAAACACCTTGATAAGTGCATCTTCCACGACCTGTGTGAAATACAATGATGCAAATAGTATTAAACGAACTTGAATTGAATATTATCACCAAAAACTGACAAGACACGATATTTGAAGTTTAAATATGAAACAGGCCATATGCACCAGGCCACCGGCCATTTCCTGTCTGTCAATCGTGGTTCGCAGAAAATTGAGGTTTGTTCAAATTCCGCTATGCTACTGTGCTATAATGCAGCAATAGAGACTATTTGACAACAATTTGTACTAAATAGTATATCATGGAACAATAATGACTTTCGTAAATTCTGCTATGTTATAACGCTATAGCACCACTATAACCTCAATTTGACAACATTGTTTCATGTGAAAATAACTATCTGAAATGCAATAGCATGTTAGTTTACAATGGAGGTCGAAAGTATATTCATTGCATGAGCAGAAATATGCTGATGAAATTTACAAAAAACAAACAAGAATGGATGGCCACGAGTTTTTATCACTTCACATGCAGAGCAAGAGAAAATACCTTGTCTGGTGTAGATGCGCCAGATGTTACACCGATCCTTAAAGGACCCTTTGGGAGAAAGTTTTCTTTCTCTACAAGCTCACCATGCTGAAAGATGAAAGCATAAAACATTAATATTAACAGTTAAAATGTGCTAACAGTATCTGAGGTATAAATCTCTTTTATTGATGCTTACATTCAACTTGTATGCTATTCTGTTTCCTGGACCAATTCTTTGCTCACTATCAATCCAGTAAGAAGGAATGCCGCGTTCCTCAGCTATCTCTTGAAGGTGCGATGTATTACTCGAGTTCCAGCCACCAACAACTAACATAAGATCCATATCTTTCTCCACCAGCTTGTAAATAGCATCTTGTCGCTCCTAAAAGAATAATCAAAAGAACTGTTTGATTAGAATGAAGGTGTATAGAATGGCCACTGGCCAAAATATATATTATCCATAACAGTACTAACTTAAGAATTGGCTTAACATCAAAATCCAAAATAAGCAATAACATCAAGAACTAGAGAAGTGGAAATACCTGAGTAGCATCACAAATTGTGTTGAAGCTTATAAAGTGCTCAGTAACGTTTTCCACGCCATATTTGCGCATCATTGTCCTCTCCACTAGTTTCCCTGTGAGCCGATCAGCAAAATACATATCAGAATTGATTAAAATATATGAATAGAGCACAAGAGAAACTCTTTGCCCCAACTACTAAAAAGATAAAAGCTAACCAATCTCTTCGGTCTCTCCCTTGAGCATTGTTGTCTGATTTGCAATGCCAAGTTTTATCAGGTCACTGTCTGGATCAAAGCCCTTAGAAAGGGCAAATTTAAATTTCTGTACAACAAAAATAAAATAATCACGACATTGAAGGGTTTTGGAAGCAAAATTGTTTAGAGGACAGGACAAAAGTCGTACCTCGAAAAATGCCTCTCTAGTTGAGCTGGATCCATTAAGTTCACCTCCAAGAATATAGTCGCAAACATATTCAGCCTGGATATGTTTATCAGTTAAACAAAAATTACAACAAAAATTTTCAAGTTAAGGCATTCACCGAACATAAAATTGACAACCAATTGCAACTTAGGACAAACCTCGGCCATATTTTTCACAATTATGTACTTTCCAGCAAAAGATGCAGTTGCTACTGTTTCCTCGTGTGCGTATTTACCATGAATTATCGAGGTATAATCTCCTTTTTTGTGCTTTTCGACAACATTCCATACCTTAAAACAAGCCATTGAAAAACTAATCTCAATATATATTTGTGCATATCAATATATGAACTAAATAGATGCAAATCGGCAAAACAGAATGCCATCCTTACATATAGATACCTTTGAAACCCACGGGCAAGTTGTATCAACAATTTGAACATTTTTCTCACTCAAAGTCAACATCTCATCCACTGCAGCTCCAAAAGCAGGCAATATGACTACATCACCCTTGTTGACAACCTCAAATTGTTTCTTTCCTTCTCCAATAGGAATGTTTTGCACTTCCATCTCCTCCAGCCGCTGCATCAATCATTTATCAAGCTCAAAAATCAGCACAAACAATTAATCGTGTAAAAAAATGGCTTGCACAGGGCAGTGGTCAAGTTCAGAACATGCATAAATTTTTGCCAACTACATCAACTGTTTGATATAACTTATCAGTTGAAAATATTGAGAGATCTTTGAAGGTGGTAGGAATTAGGAAATGTATATATACCTTATTAACAGTCGGGTTGTGGATGATTTCATTGGTAATCCAAATTTTGTCATCAGGAAACTGTTTTCTGGCCTCATAAGCAATTTGAACAGCCCTCTCAACCCCCCAACAAAATCCAAATGCTTCAGCTAGCATCACAGTAACATTACCCCATGTATACTCATACCCATTATCTTTCAAAGTCTTAATAATATCACCTGAAATTACAGAAAAAAGGTACACACAAAATCAGTACAAACACAGACAAAAAGTGAGCAAAGTCCCAATAAAAACCATTAGCAGAAGCCATATCTAAAGAAGCTTAACACTAACTGTTACGATATACAAATTCTGATAGTTTGTTAGAGTTAGTTACCATACCAGCCTTGCCGGAGACACCTTCACTTTCGGTGGTTTAAAGTTTTCACTCAGATGTTATCACATCAAGCCTTTATACAGGCTAACCAATTAGTAATAAACTTACTTCCTATATCTCTCTCTAATACTAACTCCGAGCTCAATTTCCACGAAATAGAAAAAAATCATCTCTAGAAATCAATTAATTAACAAAAATTTCGCCATCAAATTTCTCATCTTATATACCAACCAAACTCTATGAATCACCAACACCAACACTAACATTCAACACAAGTAATAATTTGAGAAAATTGCATAATTGAATTGAATACAACACATGTGTCAGACATCAGATAAGTCTTTAATCCGAAGTGATTGTGCTATATAGACCCAACTAGAAAGTAACACAAGTTATAACAAAAAAAAAAATGAAGATAAACATAAAATTTTCAGCTGAATTCACACAAAAAAATTCAGTTAGCGAAATTGCTTTGACTTGGAAGGAAAAAGAGGAAAGAAAATCCATAACATACTCGTGTACTCGCGATTCATGAGTTTGAGGGTTTCTTCTTTGTGACCAAAGCCTTTACGGTTATAATTCTCACTTCTTGTGAGGTTTTTGCGGAAAACCTTTGGATCGAAATCGGAGTCAGCGGCGGAACAACGGACAGAGAGGACTTTCCGGTAACGGATTTTGTCCGGTGAAGGAACGTCGAGGCGAATGGCGGGGAAACGGCAAAGATGCGAACAGAAAGCCATTGGGAGATACTCTTTCAAGAGAAGACAAATGGAGAGACTTCTCTGCTTAGCTGCTGATGATGATTGATTTCTTATGTCCGTAAACTCGTGTTCTCTGTTTTTTATACTAACTTTATTTAATTTATTTCAAAAATAGAATAGTACTAACTAACTTTCTCTTTGAAATTTTAACCATATTAATTACTCTCTTTGATATTTTTACAAGTCTGTCAATTTTTTAAATTCATTGAATAACTATTAAATGAATTTTAAAAGTAAAAAAAAATTATAAAAAAAATTGGAGGGAGTGTTTATTTACTACCTCCATACTAAAATATAAATCGGAGAAAAATTTGTATCAATGAAGCATTTAATGCTATTTTTTTATTATATCTTTAATTATTACTTTCTCTTTTTTAAAATTTTCAATTCATTTTATATCATTAATGAAGGACAATTTTGTAAACTAATTAATAATTTCTCTTTTCCATAAAATATTAACTACATTTCTTAATTTGTGTGGTTTGGTCAAAACGACTTATATTGTGGTACGAGTATTTATTCATCAATATTATTTTTCTGATTATTTTATTATCTTTTCTTTATACAATTTATAATAAATACTATTATATCCATAAATTCTAACTCAATTGATAGAAATGTCAAAATTGTTAAGTTGGATGTCACTATCGAGGTCGAACCCCGGTTCCTCCACTTTATGTATGTAAGTTTTCAATAATTTGTCATTTCTTTTTGTTGAGTCCTTCGTATTGGCTGCATTTTTGGTGATCAGGATGCTATGCAAGATGCTCCAACATCGTGTTCGTCATCGTGTACTCTGAAGGCGCGCGTTCTATTTATGGAATGATTTATGTTTTCTCTTTCATGAATCTTGCATGGCGCGTTTGTGTTTGGACTTTATTGAGGATCATCATTTATTACTTCAGATCCTTGACTTGACTAATTAATGAAGAATATGCTTGAAGATTATTTTAGGAAAGAATCCTTTTTAATTAATGTGGTCAAAGGCTTGAGTCAAGAAGAATCAAGGTCTTAATTGTTTCAGAATCAAGGACTTTGCTGGAGTATATATATGTAGTGCAAAACCTAATTTGAGGTTGTTGTTCACGCCGTTGTTATTGAGTCTAGTGCTTAGGTTTTGCGTGTGTTATTTGTGAGCCTTCCTTGTGTCATCTTGATACAAGCTAAGGACGTGTTTCTATTGAGTTGTAACTTGTGATCCTCTCCTAAGCTTTGAAGTATGGAGTTAGGGTTATGTGTGTTGTGTGCACTCTAAGCCTTTAGGTACGAGTGTTAGTTTTTAGGAGTGTGTCTCCAAAACTTTTCTTGTGTGTGTTAAAAATCCTTGCTGTTTGTAAGGTTGCAAGGAAGTGAGATCAGGTATATCTCAGATCTAGGCTAGGACCCTAGGTTATAGACAATAGGGGAGTTGCTAGATGGAAAGGGCATAACTTGAGAGTTAGTGTCATCAGTCTAGGGCTATTGCTTATTGGACATCTTCCTGGATTGGTATCCCCCAGACTAGGGCTTGCTTTGAGCGCCGAACTGGGTTAACAAACACCAAGTGTCTTTTACTTGCTTTCTGTTATTTGGTTTATTTATATTAAGTTATCAGCGCAGCAGGATGCTATAGCATCGTGTGTAGCATCACGTTTTGAGGACCAAGAAGCTATAGCATCGTGCTTAGCATCGTAACACGCGTGCCAGGAATTTCAATTGGCATCAGAGCAGGCACCCTGCCTGTTTCTAGGGTGAGATCCAGGACCTAATATTTCTGGCATTATGGAGAAGGAAGGAGGATACATGAATAGACCACCATTGCTCAATGGATCAAACAACTATGATCACTGGAAATCCAAAATGACCGCATTTTTAAGATCCATTGATAGCAAAGTTTGGAAAGCTGTTTTGACTGGATGGGAACATCCCACTGTTGCTAGCAAGGAAGGAACCTCAACAGGAGTGAAGAAACCAGAGGTTGAGTGGACTACAGAGGAAGAGGCTGCAGCTCTTTACAATAACAAAGCCATTTATGCTTTATTCAATGGGGTTGATGCAAATGTTTTCAAGTTGATCAAGAACTGTGTGTCAGCTAAGGAAGCATGGGAGATATTGAAGACTTGCTATGAAGGTACCACAAAGGTAAAGCAATCCAAAATTCAACATCTCACATCTAGGTTTGAAACTCTCAAGATGAAAGATGATGAGAGCATTCAAGATTTTCATATGACACTCTTGGATATTGCAAACTCTTTTGAAGCCTTGGGAGAAAAAGTATCTGATGAGAAATTGTCAAGAAAACTACTCAGATCCCTTCCCAAGAGATTTGACATGAAGGTGACAGCCATTGAGGAAGCACGTGACATTTCAACTATGAAGATGGATGAATTGGTTGGCTCACTTCAAACCTTTGAGACTGTTCTTGATGAGCGTGGTGAGAAGAAGACCAAGAGCATTGCATTTGTCTCTAATGCTGATGATAACAATGATCAAGATGAAGATGAGGAAGAAGAAAGCATTGTTGATGCTATAGCCATGCTTGGCAGACAATTCAACAAAGTACTGAAGAGAGTTGATCGCAGAAATCGTCAGAATGCTCCTGGCATCCGACCCGACATCAACAAACAACAGAACAATTTCAAGAAATTCAAACCTGAAGAAAAGAACAGCCAAAGCAAGGGTGTTCAATGCCATGAGTGTGAAGGGTATGGTCACATAAGAACAGAATGTGGAACCTATCAGAAAAGACAGAAAAAGGGTTTGAATGTTTCTTGGTCAGATGAAGATTCAGAAGATGAGCATGAATCAGCTAAGCATGTAACTGCACTAACTGGAATTTGTACTCCAGACAGTGATACTGAGGAAGAAGGAGATGTGGCCTATGAAGAACTGGCAAGCACTTACAAGGAGCTACTGTCAAGATTTGAAGAAATGTGTAGAATTCTTGAGAAGCAGAAAAAGACAATCAATCTGCTTCAATCAGAAGTAAAGGCTCAAACTGAGAAGGCATCTGAAGCTCAAGAAGAAGCTGCCCTTGCAAATGCTCAAATGGAGGACTTGAAGAAACGTGTGGGTCAATTAAGCTCTGGAACAAATATTCTAGAGGAAATTCTTGAAGGTTTACCAAATGGTAAGGCTAAAGCAGTAGGTTACAATTACCCTCATTTGAACAAATATCAACAGAATCTTGAGACAAAATTTAAATCTGCTGAAGATGTCTTTGACCCTTGCACTGGTGCCACGATGCTAAAGCATCCTGCACAGCATTCCAAAACCTATCCTGTCCCCAAGTTTGCTTTGGAATCCAACCCAAAAGGTCATCAAAGGCCCAAAATCCAAAGAACATACAGAAGGTGGGTTTGTCATTACTGCGGAAGAAGAGGTCACATCAGGCCATTTTGCTACAGACTTCATGGTTACCCTGTTCAGCATCCTGAAGCTAATGAAACAAAGGAAGATGTGAAACAAGAAGTCCCTGTGAAGAAGGAGTGGAGGACTAAGACAGAAAATGTAGGTTTGATTGCACATACCTCCTTGAGAGCATCATCAAGGGAAGATTGGTATTTTGACAGTGGGTGCTCCAGGCACATGACTGGTGAAGAAAAGTTTCTCAGAAACCTAAAGCCATACAAAACCAGTTTTGTTACCTTTGGAGATGGTGCTAAGGGAGAAATTCTTGGAATTGGAAATTTAGTGAAACATGGACTGCCTAATTTGGAGAATGTTCTGTTAGTAAAGGGACTCACAGCAAACCTAATAAGTATCAGTCAATTGTGTGACCAAGGGTTGAAGGTTAATTTCACCAATACTGAGTGTACTGTGAACAATGAAGAGAATCAATTGTTGATGAAAGGAACCAGGTCCAAGGATAATTGCTACCTCTGGATACCTCATGAGGAAGATCTGAACACCACCTGTCTCAGTACAACTACAGATGAAGTGAGACTGTGGCACCAGAGATTAGGCCATCTACACTTAAAGGGGATGAAGAAAGTTATTACATCAGAAGCCATTAGAGGCTTGCCCAAACTGAAGATCACAGAAGGGAACAAGTGTGGAGAGTGTCAGATTGGTAAGCAAGTCAGGATGTCACATCCAATGCTAGAGCATCATACAACCACCAAGGTTCTTGAGCTACTTCACATGGATCTCATGGGTCCCATGCAAGTTGAAAGTCTTGGAGGAAAAAGGTATGCATTTGTTATGGTAGATGATTACTCAAGGTATACCTGGATAGATTTCATAAGGGAAAAATCAGATACCTTTGAAGCATTCAAGGAGCTATGTCTGCAAGTTCAAAGGGAAAAGGCAAGTAGTGTGGTAAAGATCAGGACAGACCATGGAAAGGAGTTTGAGAACTCTAGGTTTGATGAATTCTGTGCCTCTGAAGGAATCAAACACGAGTACTCCTCAGCTACCACTCCACAGCAAAATGGGATAGTTGAAAGGAAGAACAGAACTATTCAAGAGTCAGCAAGAGTCATGCTTCATGCCAAGAATGTCCCCTACTATTTTTGGGCTGAAGCTATGAACACTGCCTGCTACATTCACAACAGGGTCACTTTGAGAAAAGGTACCACATCTACTCTGTATGAACTATGGAAAGATAGGAAACCAACTGTAAAACATTTCCATGTATTTGGAAGCAAGTGTTACATTCTGGCTGATAGAGAACCTAGGAGGAAACTTGATCCAAAGAGCCATGAAGGGATTTTTCTAGGATATTCTCCAAACAGCAGAGCCTACAGAGTATTTAATTCCAAGACTCAGGTAATGATGGAATCCATAAATGTTGTAATCCAAGACTCTACTCTGGAAGAAACTGTTGATAAATACCAGGGTACTCCTGTTGTACATGATGCTGAACAAGATGCTACAGCATCTGAACATCCAGTTGAAGGTCAGCTTGATGAAGAGATTGAAGAAGAGATTAATGCCACAGATTCTGGAGATCAAGCTCAAAAGAAAGGACCTTCAGTTCGTGTACAGAAGAACCATCCCACAGAGTTGATCATAGGCAACCCAGAACAAGGGATAACCACTAGAAGGACAAATAATGTGGTTTCAAACTCTTGTTTTGTGTCATTATTTGAACCCAGAAATGTCAAGGAAGCTTTATCTGATAGTGCATGGATAGAGGCTATGCAGGAAGAGTTGAATCAGTTCAAAAGAAGTGAAGTGTGGGATTTGGTCCCAAGACCAAAAGATGTGAATGTGATTGGTACCAAGTGGGTGTATAAGAACAAATCAGATGAAAATGGGATTGTCACCAGGAACAAAGCAAGGCTTGTGGCACAAGGATATACTCAAGTTGAGGGATTAGACTTTGAAGAGACCTTTGCACCTGTCGCAAGGTTAGAATCCATCAGACTTCTCTTGGGAGTTGCTTGCATCCTCAAGTTCAAGCTCTACCAAATGGATGTAAAAAGTGCCTTTCTGAATGGGTACCTACAGGAAGAAGTGTATGTTGAACAACCAAAAGGCTTTGTTGATCCTGAGCATCCAAACCATGTCTACAAATTGAAGAAAGCTTTGTATGGCTTGAAGCAAGCACCCAGGGCTTGGTATGAAAGATTAACTCAGTTCTTAGAAGATCAAGGCTACAGGAAGGGAGCCTCAGACAAAACTTTGTTTGTTAAGCAAGAAAAAGGTGAATTCATCATAGCTCAAATTTATGTTGATGATATTGTTTTTGGTGGGATGTCAGACAAGATGGTACAGCATTTTGTCAAGCAGATGCAATCAGAGTTCGAAATGAGTCTTGTTGGGGAATTGACATATTTTCTTGGGCTGCAAATCAAGCAAATGGATGATACTATATTTATCTCTCAGAGTAAGTATACAAGAAATATTGTCAAAAGGTTTGGTATGGAAAGTGCCACATCCAAGAGAACACCAGCACCAACTCATCTGAAGCTCACTAAAGATGAAAAAGGAATAAGTGTAGATCAAAGCTTATATAGAAGCATGATTGGAAGCCTGCTATACTTGACTGCAAGTAGGCCTGATATCACCTATGCTGTTGGGGTTTGTGCCAGATATCAATCTGATCCTAAGGTGAGCCATTTGACTCAAGTCAAAAGAATTGTGAAGTATGTGAATGGAACTAGTGAATATGGAATAATGTACTCTCACTCTGAAGATTCTAAGCTTTTTGGGTTTTGTGATGCTGATTGGGCTGGGAGTGCTGATGACAGAAAAAGCACTTCAGGTGGTTGTTTCTTCTTAGGAAATAACTTAATTTCTTGGTTTAGTAAGAAGCAAAACTGTGTAGCCTTATCTACAGCAGAGGCTGAGTACATAGCTGCTGGTAGCAGTTGCTCACAACTTGTTTGGATGAAGCAGATGCTGACTGAGTATGATGTTGCACAAGATGCTATGACATTGTATTGTGACAACATGAGTGCTATAAACATCTCAAAAAATCCTGTTCAACATAGCAAGACTAAACATATTGATATTCGCCATCACTTCATAAGAGATCTTGTTGAGAGCAAAATTGTTACTTTGGAGCATGTTGGCACAAAAGAGCAAGTGGCAGACATTTTTACAAAAGCTCTTGATGCTGTGCAGTTTGAGAAGCTGAGGGGCAAGTTAGGAATTTGCCTCCATGAGGAGTTATAGCAGTTACCGTTAGTGGCGCGTGCAGCAGTTATTTGCCTTCTTCAGAGGCTGCACGTTAATCAAGGCAATCATGGCCTAATTTCCTCCTTAAACACGCCACTACACCTAGTTGGTTATTATTGTTTCAAATCTTTAACCTTTGATTCTCTCCCTTTTTATTTCACTCTACACTATAACTTCTCCACCTCTCCATCAAATCTCTCCATTCAACCCTCACAACTCTCTCACTCCCAATCCTACTTTCTCATTCTTGCCGTCACAATGTCTTCCCCTGTTAACTCTCCCACCGTCGCCTCTCCTGCACAATCTCCACCCCATGATCAACAGCCCGATTTCATCACCAATGCTGTTCCCCTCACCACCATTCATCCTTCTGTTGCCTCTGTCCTTAACAAAAGCTCTTCCTCTAAACCCAAGTCATCGAAGAAAGGCAAATCCACGGGGAGTAAGAAACCAAGGGTGAAGAAATCCAAATCTCGTTACAACTCCGATTTCGACATGCAAGCTTTTCTTTTGGCCAATCAGGGCTCTGAGGAGTTGGTTGTTCCATCTGTTGTTACAGCACCCACTCGTAGTGAGCAGATCGAGCCTGATACTGTTCAAATCCCTAATGCTGAAAAGGGGGAAACTGAGTTGGAAACTGAGAAGACACAATCCCCTGCTCCTAACGTTCCACAAGAAGATGCACTCAATGAGGAAGACCATATTGTTGGTAATGTGCTACAATCCTTGGCTAATAGCATCTCTCAAGAGGATGCTGCTCCTGATGCTTCAGCATCTCAGGTACAAGAAGAAGCTGACAAGGATGTTGTTGAAGATGCTTTAGCATCTGATGCTGAGCCTGACCAAGGTGGAGATCTGAATCCTGCTGATGTGGAAGCAAGTGAGGAAGAAGAAGTGGTTGTGATCAAGTCTGTTGGGTCTTCTCTTGCAGGCAAGACTGGCATTGGTAGGCGTCTCAGGGAAAGAAAAGGTAAAGAAACTGAGATGGTAAAGGAGACACCTAAGTCTGTGAAGAAGAAAAAGGGTGTGGCCACAAAGTTACCTACGAAGAAACTTGTGGGGCCCAGTAGAAGCTCTAGCAAGGTTGAGATTCCTGTTCAACCAAAGAAGAAGGCTTCTAAAAGAAAGAATGTGAGTGACTCTGAGTATGAAGCTGAGCATGATGCTCCTATCATTACACCTTCTCCTCAGAAAAGGTCCTTGAAAAGGAAGAAGGTTATTACTGATGTGTCTGATGATGATGATGCTGAACATGATGCTCCTAGCATCACAGCATCTCAGAAGAGAGTTGGCAGAAAACTCGTGCCAACCAATGTTCCTGATGTCCCCATAGATGATGTTTCCTTCCACTTTGTGGACAGTGCCAAGAAGTGGAAATTTGTGTTTGCAAGAAGGATAGGGCTGGAAAGAGAGTTGTCTGATGAGACTTTGGCTTGGAAGGAGGTAGTTGAACTGTTGGAAGATGCTGGGCTGATGAGAACTGTCAGTGGCATGAGCACCTGCTATGCCAAGCTTGTAAAGGAGTTTGTGGTCAACATTGCTGAGGACTGTGACAATCCTCTCAGCACTGAATATCAAAAGGTCTGGGTTAGAAACAAGTGTGTGGAGTTCTCTCCAAAAATCATCAACAAATATCCGGGTAGGCAAGAAGAGGATTACACTGCTATTGATGTTACCAACAATGAAGTGTGCAGAACCATCACAGCCAATCAGGTCAAGGTGTGGCCATCTAAAGGTAAAGTACCCTCTTGTATGCTGTCTGTGAAGTATGCTGTTCTGAACAGAATAGGGTCTTTGAACTGGGTTCCTACAACCCATACATCTCATATTGCCACTGGTCTAGCTAGATTCATATACTCTATTGGTACTGGCACTGTTGCTGATTATGGAGCTTACATTTTTGAGCAAACCATGGCTCATGGCAAGTCTTGGGCAATCAAGTGAAGGTTGAAAAACACACAAGAAGGGGGGGGGTTGAATTGTGTGTTACTTTTTCTAAGTTAAAACAAATTGCAGCGGATAAGGTATAACACACACAATATATGAGGATAGGGTTAGAGAGAGATGCTCAGAATTTTTATACTGGTTCCTCCCACTAACAGGAGTAGTCCAGTCCTCTTGTCCTTCACAAGAGATTTCACTATAATCACTCAGATTACAAATGCTCAAGCACTAAGCAAGAGACTTCAAACTGCTCAAGCACAAAGCAAGAGACTTCTAACTGCTCAAGCACAAAGCAAGAGACTTCCAATGCTCAAGCACAAAGCAAGAGACTTCCAATGCTCAAGCACAAAGCAAGAGACTTCCAATGCTCAAGCACAAAGCAAGAGACTTCCAATGCTCAAGCACAAAGCAAGAGACTTCCAATGCTCAAGCACAAAGCAAGAGACTTCTAACTGGTTTTAATGTTAATAAAGATAAGAGATTAACACTTGATATACAATCAGAGGTGTTTACAAAATACAACTCAGTTACAAGACTAACTTAGAAAATTATCACAAAGTTTCTAAGTGTTTGATAGCTTCAGAATTTGACAGAGTTTCAGCACGTTCAGAAGCTTAAGTCTTGATTTCATTTCTTCACAAATCTTCTTCCTTTTATAGATGATAAAATGAACGTTGAAGATTATAGCCGTTTGAAGAATTGAGACGCTCCTTTGTATAGATCAGTGAGCTTATTAGCTGTTCTGATTTGCAGTAGCTTAGGAGCTTAACGTTTACTACAAAATGAGAGATTCCATTTGGCTTTTGATATTTGAACCTTGGTGAAAGCCAAATAAGGAAATCATCGTTTCTGAAGCCTGACTTGAAAAGGACCTTTCCATGGTCAAACCTTTTCATTCTTGGTTTCTGCGTTTGGACTTAGTCAGGCACAGTCTTCAATAAAATTGTACTCTCAAATGTAGCTTAACACTTATATCTGACGAGCCTTCAGATTTTGATAAGCTCAGAATTACTTGTTTCAGATCTGGTGAGCTCAGATGTTCTTCAGATTTTGATAGGCTCAGATTTACTTGTTTCAGATCTGGTGAGCTCAGATGTTCTTCAGATTTTGATAGGCTCAGAATTACTTGTTTCAGATCTGGTGAGCTCAGAAGTAATTCCTTCAGAAATTCTAAGGTTCAGATAATAACTTCAGAGTTTCACAGGCTCAGAATTACTTGCTTCAGATCTGGTGAGCTCAGATGTAATTCCTTCAGAAATTCTAAGGTTCAGATAATAACTTCAGAGTTTCATAGGCTCAGAATTACTTGCTTCAGATCTGGTGAGCTCAGAAGTAATTCCTTCAGAAATTCTAGGGTTCAGATAATACGCAAATTTTAACTTTTAATCCTGCACACTGAATTAAACTATTAGTACTCCAATTTAACCTTAAATACATTGTTATCATCAAAATCAATTAAGGAGATACAAAATCATAATTTTGTTCCAACAATCTCCCCCTTTTTGATGATGACAACTATATGTATTTAAAATCAATTGTTGTTGTTTTTATTTAACATCTTGACTTCAGGTTCTGAGGTTTGCAAGCTCCCCCTGAGTCTGATAAGCTTCAAAAGTTTATCAATGATAAATATAAAACAGTCTAAGAGTAATATTTAATGTCAAATATAATTTCATATATTCTCCCTTCAGAATTAGAGGTTTGCAAGCTCTATTTCTTCAGATTGACAAATATAAGATATGGTTTGCAAGCGTATCTTATATTATATGAATTTATGTTGGACAAAATTTATTACTCCCCCTCATTAAAAGTTTAAAAGACTTTAATATAACTTAACAAGAGTAGAGTTCAGAAAATGTGATCTTTAGAGCTTCAGAAATAATTTCACTGCCATAGGAAATGAAATAATATTTTCTCCCCCTTTGTCATTATCAAAAACGGGTCAGTCAAAGCACAAGTTACAGGGTAGTAAATGCACACAGCAAACAACCACCAGCAGTAAATGCATTCAACGGTAAAACAGGGAATTGTTAAGTACCATGGTGAAACAGGGAATTGTTTCAGAATGAAGACGAGTTTCTTCAAGATCTGAATCAGTTCCAGGAAAAGGTGGAGTGGTTTGAATGGATGAGGGGTTTGGTTCAGAAGTGGTTGGCTTAGGAGATGAAGTCTGAAGGGGTTCAGTTTGGGATTCAGCAGGGACTTCAAAATTTTGAACATTTGAGGGTTCAGATTGGTCTACGTCCATTGCTATTGGGGTAGACTCAGAATCTTTAATAGGAGATTTCTGAGGGGATTTAGGAGTGTCAGAAATGGTTATAGTGGAAGTTTCAAAATATTGGGGAAACAAGATAGTGACGTAATGGGGGCTTGGCAGTTACTTTTAATAAAATCATCATTAGCTCTCCTTCATTACCCAGCGGTTACTAGACATGATGGGAAGTTACACAGATAAGTAGTGTTTTCAGAAGCCAGCTGTCAGTTAGAGAAACTGAGTGGTCAACTAACACTTAGAGTAGGTATCTGAGTCACAAGAAATCATATTTAATAATAAATAATTCTGATTGCTTCAGATGAGAGAGTGCTTCAGAACCTATATAATAGTTTCTGAGCCGTCCAAACTTCTGAGGCCCTTCAGAACCAGTTTATTCATTCAGAGTTAACAGCATTCAGAGATATCATTCAGAAATAAAAACCATGTTCAGATTTTTCTTGATAAAATCGAAACGATCAATAGCAAGAGGTTTGGTAAAGATATCAGCCCATTGATGCTCAGTATCAATGAATTGAATCTTAATTACTCCCTTCTGAACATAGTCTCTAATGAAGTGATGTTTGATCTCAATGTGTTTAGCTCTTGAATGCAAAATAGGATTCTTAGACAAACAGATAGCAGCAGTATTATCACAGAGAAGTGGTATACTACTTATCCTTATCTGATAGTCCTCCAACTGATGTTTCATCCAGAGCAATTGCGTGCAACACTTAGCAGCTGAGATGTACTCTGCTTCTGCTGTAGATAGAGCAATAGTTGCTTGTCTCTTACTAGCCCATGATATAAGGTTTTCACCTAGAAATTGACAGTTTAGTGGACTTCCTTTCAATTTTATCACCAGCATAGTCAGCATCACAGAATCCAATAAGCTGATAATCTAAGGATTTCTTATAAAGTAATCCAAGATTAGTGGTTCCTTTCAGATATCTAAAGATTCTCTTAACAGCAGTTAGATGAGACTCTCTAGGATCTGATTGAAATCTAGCACACAAGCATACACTGAACAAGATATCTGGTCTAGATGCAGTGAGATAAAGGAGGGAACCAATCATACCTCTGTATAATTTCTGATCTACTTTGCCTTCAGATTCTTCCTTCAGAAGACTGCTAGAGGGATGCATAGGAGTTGACATTGGTTTGCAATCTTCAAGACCAAATTTCTTCAGTAAATCCTTTGTGTATTTGGTTTGATGCACATATACTCCTTCTTTTCTTTGATTGATTTGAATTCCCAAGAAGAATGTTAGTTCTCCCATCATACTCATTTCAAATTCATCCTGCATAAGCTTAGAGAAATTCTTGCAAAGAGAAGCATTAGTTGAACCAAAGATAATATCATCAACATAAATCTGAACAATCAAAATATCAGTTTTTAAGGTTTTTCTAAAGAGAGTGTTATCAACATGTCCTTTTTCAAAACCATTTTCTAGAAGAAATATACTTAACCTTTCATACCAAGCTCTTGGAGCTTGTTTCAAACCATACAGAGATTTCTTCAATTTGTAAACATGATCAGGACACTTTATATCTTCAAAGCCAGGAGGTTGTTTAACATAGACTTCTTCATAAATTACTCCATTCAGAAATGCACTCTTAACATCCATTTGAAATAGAGTGATGTCATGATTAACTGCATAGGACAAGAGAAGTCTAATTGCCTCAAGTCTTGCTACTGGTGCAAAGGTTTCAGTGAAATCTATGCCTTCTTGCTGACTATAACCTTGTGCAACCAGTCTAGCTTTATTTCTGACAACTTCTCCCTTTTCATTTGACTTGTTTCTGAATACCCATTTTGTTCCAATAATGTTCTTGTGTTTGGGTTTTGGTACCAGATCCCAAACATCATTTCTTTCAAATTGATTGAGTTCTTCTTGCATTGCAACAATCCACCCATCATCTGAGAGTGCTTCTTCTATGTTTGTGGGTTCAATTAATGAAATTAACCCAACTAGGGATTCATCCTCTTTGAAAGCAGATCTGGTCTTTCTTGGGCTATCCTTGTTACCAACAATTAGCTCTTCAGGATGAGATGATCTATACTTGAATTTACTCTTAGGTGGAGCAGGTGTCTGAGAGGGTTCAGTTTCTGAAGGGTCTTCAGTTTCAAGGCCTTCAGAGATATCTTCATTTTGAGTCTCAGATGGATATACAGCAATGGAGAGATCTTCACACTCAGAATTTGAGGAAACTTGAAATTCTGCAAAAGTCTCAGCTTGCTCTGACATTTTATCGTCAGGCTCTTTATCATCAAATCTAACATGTATAGATTCTTCAACTGTGTGAGTTTCAGAATTATACAATCTGTATGCTTTTGAGCGTTCAGAGTAGCCTATAAAGATACCCTTATAAGCTCTAGCATCAAATTTCTTTCGATAGACCTTGTTGTCTAGAATATAACAAGTACATCCAAACTGATGAAAATAAGAAATATTTGGTTTTCTTCCTTTGAACAGTTCATAAGCAGTTTTGTTCAGAATAGGTCTGATGTAGATTCTATTCTGAACATAGCAAGCAGTACTCACGGCTTCTGCCCACAAGAACTTAGCTAGGTTAGACTCAAGCATCATGGTACGAGCCATTTCTTGCAAAGATCTATTCTTTCTTTCTACAACACCATTCTGCTGTGGTGTTCTAGGAGAAGAGAATTCATGGATTACTCCATGCTCTGAGCAGAAAGATTCGAAAGAGTCATTTTCGAACTCTCCCCCATGGTCGCTTCTAACCTTCAGAATCCGAAGATCCTTTTCACTTTGTATTTGTGTGCAGAAGTCACTGAACACCACAAGTGCTTCACTCTTAGAACGTAGGAATTTCACCCAAGTCCATCTACTGAAATCATCAACCATGACCAATCCATATTTTTTACCATTGATAGAGGCTGTCGAAACAGGACCAAACAGATCAATGTGAAGCAATTCCAAGGGTCTGGAAGTAGAGACAATGTTTTTAGACTTGAATGAAGTCTTAGCAAATTTTCCTTTTTGACATGAGCCACAAAGTGCATCTGAGTGATAATCAATGTCAGGCAAACCACTAACAAGCTTTTGTTTGCTAAGCTTAGAGATCAACCTCCAGTTAGCATGACCAAGACGCTTGTGCCATAGCCATTTCTCATCACTCAGAGACAAAAGACATATAATCTTTTGGTCAACCAAATCAGAAAAGTTTACTTTATAAACATTGCCAACTCTCATTCCCTTGAATACTACAGATTTGTCAGAGTCTTTTGATACAGTACATGATTCCTTATTAAATGTAACAACACACCCATTGTCACAAAATTGACTAATGCTCAATAGATTGTGTTTAAGTCCATCAACTAACCAAACATCTTTAATGGAAAGAGAAGAATTACCAACTGTACCTGTACCAATGATCTTCCCTTTTTGTTTTCCTCCAAATCCCACAGAGCCTCCCTCTTTCAGAGTTAGGGTTTGGAACATATGCTTTTCTCCCGTCATATGTCGTGAGCAACCACTGTCCAGGTACCAGGGCTGCTGTTTTACCTTTCCTTGCATGAGCATCTGAAGCAAACATTATTTCAGATTTTGGTACCCATATTCTGATGGGTCCTTTAGAGTTAGTCTTCTGAATAGTATTCCTTCTTTGTTTTCTATGATCAACACAAGATCTAGAATTAATTAAGCTTTGACAAGAATGTTTAGGCTTAATTTGATTCTTGGATTTTGATCTGGAGTATATCACAGTTCCAAAGGTCAAGCAAGGATCTGAAGTAACTTTACCTTGATTTCTCAGAGGTTCAGATGACTTCTGAGCCTTAACTTGAGAACTTTTGGACTCAGAAATTTTAGGTTCAGAAGAACTTGGAACTTCTGAGTCTTTGGGTTCAGGTTCAGAACCTCCTTCAGAGTTGGATGCCTTCAGATCAAGTGTACCACTTTTAACAAAGGTAGAGAATAATTCAGGTGGAGTATCATCCTCACTATATGATTTCAGAGGTTTATCCCAGTTCTTAAACCGAGAATAACCAATGCCTTCACCATAGTTACGAGTCATATGATAAATCATGGAAGCCATTTTACTCCTATTGAAGGTACAACGAATAAATTCGTGAAGAGCATCTTCATGATCATCATTGAGCTTGTCTGCCAAGACATAGTTAGATTCAACATGACAAATACGAATGTTTAACGATTCATTTTCATCATAAAGAATCTTGGCATCCTTTTTCAATGATTCATGAACATTCTTCAGAATTTTGTGTTGACTTACTATACGAGAGTAATGTTTCACGGCAATCTTAAGAGAATCAATTAATTCAGATTTAGTCATGTTAGAGTATACCTCATTTTCATCATCTGAGTCATCTTCAGAATCTCTATCAGAGTTGTTACCTTCAGAAGTTCTTGCCATTAAGGCCAGATTGCCTTCTTCATCATCTTCTCCTTCAGAGTCATTCTCAATGGTCTCCCAAGTGGCTAACAAACTCTTCCTTACCTTTTCTTTGTACTTTTGTTTCCCAAAGCTCTTATTCTTTCCTTTGTCCTTGGATGACATTTCTGGACAGTCCGCAATGAAGTGTCCAGATTTCTTGCAGTTATAGCAGTTGTTCAGTTCTTCCTTTTTGTCCTTTGAAAAGGAACTTCTTGAGTTGTTTCCTTTGTTTGGAAACCTTTTGTATTTCTTGTTCCAATTCTGAAACCTTCTAACCATTAGTGCCATTTCTTCATTCTCAGAATTTTCATCCATCATATCATCAGAAGTTTCTTCCTCTTGTTCAGACACTTTGATCTTTGCAGCTTTTGAGGAAGTCTGAACAGAGCTTAGAGCCAAGGACTTCATCTTCTTGACAGGTTCATCTGACATAAGTTCTAGCTCATGACTTCTGAGTGAGCTTATTAAATCTTCAAGAGTCACATTGTCCAAATCCTTGGATTCCTGAAAAGCCGTAACTTTTGGTCTCCATTTGGAAGGTAAGCTCCTCAGAATTTTCTTCACGTGATCAGATGCAGTGTAGCTTTTCTTCAGAACTTGAAGACCAGAGACAAGGGTTTGAAACCTTGAATACATGGTTTCAATATCTTCATCTTCCTTCATTCTGAACAGCTCATATTGATGAACTAATAAGTTTGCCTTAGCTTCTTTGACTTGCTTATTTCCTTCATAGGTGGAACATAGAGAGTCCCAGATAGTTTTGGCACATGACTTGTTGGATATTTTTAAATACTCAGCATGAGATATTGCACCAATAAGCATATTCTTAACAGTATGATGCTTCTTATACTGTTTCTTCTTTTCAGCATCAAAGAACTTTCTGTAGGTATTTCTTACAACACCTTCATCATCCATGTGTTCAAAATGTATACCATCTTCAATGATATCCCATAACTCATCATCGGTCCCAATGATGTAACTATACATCTTGGTTTTCCAGAAAGGAAAAGTAGTAGGATCACTGTTGAAGTAAGGTGGTTTGTCTCTGTGATTATCACTGTTCCTTTCCCTATCATAGTTGTGAGGAGGTGGAACAGCAGAGTGATCAGGTCCAGAGGAAGCAGAAGGAGAGGTAACACCAGACATGTTTTTCAACTAAGTACCCCTAGATCTTTTACTGTTTCACTGTTAAGTGAAGAGCAACAGACCGGAGCTCTGATGCCAATTGAAGGTTGAAAAACACACAAGAAGGGGGGGGGTTGAATTGTGTGTTACTTTTTCTAAGTTAAAACAAATTGCAGCGGATAAGGTATAACACACACAATATATGAGGATAGGGTTAGAGAGAGATGCTCAGAATTTTTATACTGGTTCCTCCCACTAACAGGAGTAGTCCAGTCCTCTTGTCCTTCACAAGAGATTTCACTATAATCACTCAGATTACAAATGCTCAAGCACTAAGCAAGAGACTTCAAACTGCTCAAGCACAAAGCAAGAGACTTCTAACTGCTCAAGCACAAAGCAAGAGACTTCCAATGCTCAAGCACAAAGCAAGAGACTTCCAATGCTCAAGCACAAAGCAAGAGACTTCCAATGCTCAAGCACAAAGCAAGAGACTTCCAATGCTCAAGCACAAAGCAAGAGACTTCTAACTGGTTTTAATGTTAATAAAGATAAGAGATTAACACTTGATATACAATCAGAGGTGTTTACAAAATACAACTCAGTTACAAGACTAACTTAGAAAATTATCACAAAGTTTCTAAGTGTTTGATAGCTTCAGAATTTGACAGAGTTTCAGCACGTTCAGAAGCTTAAGTCTTGATTTCATTTCTTCACAAATCTTCTTCCTTTTATAGATGATAAAATGAACGTTGAAGATTATAGCCGTTTGAAGAATTGAGACGCTCCTTTGTATAGATCAGTGAGCTTATTAGCTGTTCTGATTTGCAGTAGCTTAGGAGCTTAACGTTTACTACAAAATGAGAGATTCCATTTGGCTTTTGATATTTGAACCTTGGTGAAAGCCAAATAAGGAAATCATCGTTTCTGAAGCCTGACTTGAAAAGGACCTTTCCATGGTCAAACCTTTTCATTCTTGGTTTCTGCGTTTGGACTTAGTCAGGCACAGTCTTCAATAAAATTGTACTCTCAAATGTAGCTTAACACTTATATCTGACGAGCCTTCAGATTTTGATAAGCTCAGAATTACTTGTTTCAGATCTGGTGAGCTCAGATGTTCTTCAGATTTTGATAGGCTCAGATTTACTTGTTTCAGATCTGGTGAGCTCAGATGTTCTTCAGATTTTGATAGGCTCAGAATTACTTGTTTCAGATCTGGTGAGCTCAGAAGTAATTCCTTCAGAAATTCTAAGGTTCAGATAATAACTTCAGAGTTTCACAGGCTCAGAATTACTTGCTTCAGATCTGGTGAGCTCAGATGTAATTCCTTCAGAAATTCTAAGGTTCAGATAATAACTTCAGAGTTTCATAGGCTCAGAATTACTTGCTTCAGATCTGGTGAGCTCAGAAGTAATTCCTTCAGAAATTCTAGGGTTCAGATAATACGCAAATTTTAACTTTTAATCCTGCACACTGAATTAAACTATTAGTACTCCAATTTAACCTTAAATACATTGTTATCATCAAAATCAATTAAGGAGATACAAAATCATAATTTTGTTCCAACATCAAGATGCCTATAGCTTTTCCTAGTCTCATCTGTGGAATTATTCTTGATCAACACCCTGGTATTCTGAAAGCTACTGATGAACCTCTCAAAAGAGAACCACCTCTGTCTCTACATTTTAGGCTGTTTGAAGGGACCCATGCTGCAGATATAGCAGGGCCCATGATTAAGAAGTCTGTACCTAGGCAAGATCCTCCTCCAACTCTGAGTAGGAAGGAAATGATTGCCTCTTTGGAAGCAACTGTGCAAGCTCTGGATGAGCAAAAGAAAGGGCTTGAGCTTGTTATATCTGCCCTGAAGAAAGAAGAAGCTGAGAAAGCAGGTCCTAGTTCTGGTACTGCAGTTGGTAATGATGCTGAGCAGGATGCTGCAGCATCTGATGCAGAAGAGAATGAAGATGCTGGTGGTGACACAGAGGAGCTGGAGGTGACTGATTCCAGCACTTCTGAGTGAAGACTGTCTGCTTGTGGAGCTGATTAGCTACTTTTTGTTACTTTTGTTCTCTTTCTTTTGATATTTTGATGTTTTTGTTACTGTTCTGATTAATGGGCTGAGACTCTGACACCCCTAATTCCTGTTTTGTAATAAGCTCCTGAACCTCATATGTCTGTACTGATAAATTTGTCAAATTTGTGGCAAAAAGGGGGGAGTATAATATGGTATTGATATTGAGTGTAGTATGTATTTGCGTGGCCTTGTGTGATCTGCAGGGGGAGATGTTGGATAAGATGCTCCAACATCCTATGCATATGTGCAGGTGGAGATGTAGTATGAAATGTTGTAGCATTCCCTACAGCATCCTGTTACTTTTGATTGTTCTGACCATCTAAGGCTAAGTTGTTTTATGTTCCGCTGTTGCATGCCTCTCTGATGTTCTTAAAAGATACACATATATTCTTGTCTGTTGGTCTCCATGGAGATGTAGTATGGAATCTACTTTGAAGAATAGTCTCTACAGATCTTTATGCTTATGTGTTTATGTTGAGAAAAAGATGTGTAGTTGAAGTATCTATTTAAGTATCTGTATGGTCCTTATTTGTTTTAGCCAAAAATTTGCCAAAGGGGGAGTTTGTTGAGTCCTTCGTATTGGCTGCATTTTTGGTGATCAGGATGCTATGCAAGATGCTCCAACATCGTGTTCGTCATCGTGTACTCTGAAGGCGCGCGTTCTATTTATGGAATGATTTATGTTTTCTCTTTCATGAATCTTGCATGGCGCGTTTGTGTTTGGACTTTATTGAGGATCATCATTTATTACTTCAGATCCTTGACTTGACTAATTAATGAAGAATATGCTTGAAGATTATTTTAGGAAAGAATCCTTTTTAATTAATGTGGTCAAAGGCTTGAGTCAAGAAGAATCAAGGTCTTAATTGTTTCAGAATCAAGGACTTTGCTGGAGTATATATATGTAGTGCAAAACCTAATTTGAGGTTGTTGTTCACGCCGTTGTTATTGAGTCTAGTGCTTAGGTTTTGCGTGTGTTATTTGTGAGCCTTCCTTGTGTCATCTTGATACAAGCTAAGGACGTGTTTCTATTGAGTTGTAACTTGTGATCCTCTCCTAAGCTTTGAAGTATGGAGTTAGGGTTATGTGTGTTGTGTGCACTCTAAGCCTTTAGGTACGAGTGTTAGTTTTTAGGAGTGTGTCTCCAAAACTTTTCTTGTGTGTGTTAAAAATCCTTGCTGTTTGTAAGGTTGCAAGGAAGTGAGATCAGGTATATCTCAGATCTAGGCTAGGACCCTAGGTTATAGACAATAGGGGAGTTGCTAGATGGAAAGGGCATAACTTGAGAGTTAGTGTCATCAGTCTAGGGCTATTGCTTATTGGACATCTTCCTGGATTGGTATCCCCCAGACTAGGGCTTGCTTTGAGCGCCGAACTGGGTTAACAAACACCAAGTGTCTTTTACTTGCTTTCTGTTATTTGGTTTATTTATATTAAGTTATCAGCGCAGCAGGATGCTATAGCATCGTGTGTAGCATCACGTTTTGAGGACCAAGAAGCTATAGCATCGTGCTTAGCATCGTAACACGCGTGCCAGGAATTTCACTTTTATATCGAAAAAAATATTATGATAGTAGGGACATCGTATTGTATTATATATGTAAGTTGGATTTAATGTCAAACACTTTATTATTCATTTATTTATTCATTGTAATTGTAAAGGTAGAATTTTTAATTACTATGTTACTTGAAAAAAGAATTAAAAAAAAATATTTGTTATTGTTTTTTTAATTGCTTATAAAAAAATTAATTTATGTGATTTAGTCAACATAATCATATATTTAAACACATATAGGAAACAACTTATCATTTTGCACTTACAAGGATTAATCCTACTAGATATATTTAATCCTACTAAACAACAGCTAAATTTATGTGATAGGAATTTAGATTCTATTCGATATTTTTTTCAATGTTTTTTTTTAATGTGATATTAATCATTTATTTGCTTATCTTTTCTCTCTTTTTAAGTATTATTTTATTCTTTATAATTTAACAATCATTGGATTAAACAAAGGAGAGAAAACATTTGAGAGAAAATTGGTGAGGATCCAAAATCCATAGCTGAAAAATTAGTATATTGAAATTAAAGTGTTTGATAAATTTAACTGTTGTAATTATAAAATGACATAAAAGTACATAGTTAGTGGATAGTTATTATATTTTTAAGAAAATAAAAATATGAAAATAAAGGTAAAAATAGAATAAAATGTAAAAAACTATAAGTTATAAACTTAAATGTTACTTTTAATTAGCAACTCAAAAAATATTATAAGCTAGTAATTAAAGAAGCTCGTTATTTTTTCAAAGAAGCAGGTCTGTTTGGTTCAAAAGAGGAGGGGGGGGGGGGGGGGGGAGATTTTAATAAAGGGGAGGGGAGGTAATGTCTTTCAATTATTTATATGTTTGGTTCACAAGAAAGGGAGGGGAGGGAAGAGATTTTAATTGCAAATATATTTGGTTTACGAGGGAAGGGGAGGGATGACATAACTAAATTACATTTTTATCCTTACAATTTTACAATAATTTTATCATTTTAAAATTATTCACTTTATAAAACGATTAAATATTTTAAAATAATTAAATATAAAAACTCAATAGAATTGAAACAAATAAAATCATTTGTTGATAATATGTAATTTTTTGGAACTTGATGGTTGATGATAAATAATTTATGGGGGGAGGGAGATTTTAATAAAGGGGAGGGGAGGGGAGGTAATGTCTTTCAATTATTTATATGTTTGGTTCACAAGAAAGGGAGGGGAGGGAAGAGATTTTAATTGCAAATATATTTGGTTTACGAGGGAAGGGGAGGGATGACATAACTAAATTACATTTTTATCCTTACAATTTTACAATAATTTTATCATTTTAAAATTATTCACTTTATAAAACGATTAAATATTTTAAAATAATTAAATATAAAAACTCAATAGAATTGAAACAAATAAAATCATTTGTTGATAATATGTAATTTTTTGGAACTTGATGGTTGATGATAAATAATTTATAAAATAAAACTACACATTAAATTCTATGGAAATAGCAACGAAGCTAAAAAAAACTGAAATATGAAAGCATAGTAGTATAATTTCGTTTAAATAAAAATACAACACCTTCTATTGTTTCAATTATTATTATAAGCATTATAATTAGCGTAAAAAAAGTAGAAAGTGGTCTGGTCTAAATTCTATAGTATGGAAACAAATTGACTTGACAAAAATCATTGAATAAATAATAGCAAGTTAACAAAAAAAAGGTAAGGATAATTTTGGTATTTTAACTAGCGAATTAGTTAGATATTAGTTAGATATTAGTTAGGTTGAATTTTATAGTAAATAAAATCATGTGTATAGCGTAAAATACTCATATTAACTAGCGGTTGAAAATAAACATCGGAATAGTTAGGTGTATTATTTATGAGAAATGCTTTTTCTTTTGATTAAAGTTATGAGGAATGTTCGAAAATTGGATCTCTCCTTCGACATTTCTTTGCATCTCTCTTCTAACACACTATGTATGTCTTAATCTCACTCTCTTAATAATTTTAGGGTTAACATGCTTTTACCCTCTGCAAAGTATGCGGGTTTTGCGTTACTCCTGTAATTTATTATTTTGAGATTATCCTCTGCAATGTGTTTTTTTTTTTTTTTTTCGCAGTTCATTTTACCTCCGGGTAAAAAAAAACAACATTATAGGGGGTGAAATAAAATGCGGAAAAAATAAAAACACATTGCAGGGGGTAATCTCATAAAAATAAATTACAAGGGGTAATGCAAAACTCGCATACTTTGCAGGGGTAAAAGCCTATTAACCCATAATTTTATAATTTTTTTTAAAGAGAGATTGAGATAAAAGAAAGATAGAGTATTCAAAATGGAAAAAAATATTGAAGGAGAAGATCCAAGTGTGAAAGTTCAGGTATTCAAAATGGATCTTCTCAATTTTGCATATTTAATTAAGTTTTATGGATGCAGATCACTCATTTATAATTTTTTAATAATGTTATCTAATTAAGTTCGATTCCTAACTTAGGGAGAACCAACCTTGTGTGTCCCACAAGTTCCCAACGGAGATTAGTCATTGCTAACCAATATCATGGTAATCCAAACAAAAAGGTACCCAATAAGCATTTATTACTCAAACTCTGCATATTCTTAAAAAGTTTTAAACGAATCTCACCAATACATCTACATCATTAAAATGAATAGATAAAAATAAGTTAGTCCCATCAAAAGTGTATTTTATTGAGGAGAGAGAGCACTTAATGTAGCACTAGTACCTACTATCTCCGTCCCAAAATGAGTGTCTCTATTTGACTATGTGTATTGTGTCCCTATTTGACTTTGTGTATTGTTCATATAATCAACTTTGACCATATTTATTACTAAAAATATAAAGATAAATATCAAATTTTCGTAATTTTTAATACTTCCTCCGGTCTTATATATAAGAAACAATTGACTTTTTAGATACATTGTAAAATTGATGTATCTAGACTATAATATAGTCTAGATACATCAATTTTACAATGTATCTAAAAAGTCAATTGTTTCTTATATATAAGACTAGAGGGAGTACTCCATAACCAAAGATATTAATGGTCAAAGTCGTACATCCACATTTGTGCACTAGTCAAAAGAAACACTTATTTTGGGATGAGGGAGGATTATGTATTCAAATTTGTTTTGTTCCAATGGAGGTACCTAAGTACCAATGCCTAAAAAATTCATTACATACTTGACATTGGAGATAGTCTTAGTAACATTTTCTTTTGAACAATTTTTCTAATACTCACTTTTTAATTGATTGAAATTAATGAGTATTTTTCATTTTGAAAATAAATCTCGTATAAAGTGTTGAGACTCACATAAATTTCACCGAATTAACAATATCCTACTTATTATTTAGTACCAATATCAATATCGTATAGAAAATTCAATGTCATATCATATTCGTATTAAATTTATATTTAAAAATTAATGTTTTAAATGAATTATACTAACCTTTGTTGTACACCCTTGAATGTGACCAATCTTATATAACCCACACACATAAGTGTTCAAGAATCATCTCTTGTGTGGGGTAGGGCCATGGTATGATATCCACACATAACAGAAGAAGGCACCGCTGCCAATGAGAGAAGATTCTAATGGATAATAATAATAATAACATTAACATGATCAAAATTATTCAACACTTCATATTTTCATTTCCACATTCTTATTCTCACCAAAGCTATACCGATGGATGTTTTCTCTGTCACCTCAACTACCATTCCCTCCTCTCTCATACGCAAAGATGCTGCTGCAGATAAACCTTCTGCCCTTCTCAAGCATTCCAAATACTCACATTTCATGAAGTACCCTTTAACCACACTTCCCTGCAAGAACAGAATCCGTAGCAATAGCATAAGAGCTCAAGCTTCTTCAGGTTATATAATAAACCATTGCTCTATCTAATATGTTTCTGGTTTTCAAAACTGTATGAATGTTAAACATGTATTTTCATAACATTTAAGGTTCAACAAAATCTAGTACTGCCGAGGGGATTCCTGACAAAAAAGATTCCAAGGATGATAATTTAGTATTTGTTGCTGGTGCTACTGGAAAAGTTGGTTCAAGAACAGTAAGGTACATTTGTTACTCTACCACACTACTGAACTTGATTCACCTTCTGAGATTGTAACTTTTGTTTGCAAAATGCTGAGATGTGATAGTTTCATGCAGAGAGCTTATAAAGCTTGGTTTTAGTGTCAGAGCTGGAGTGAGGAATGCTCAGAGAGCTAGTGCATTGGTCCAGGTAATAGAAATTTTAGTTTTTGGTTAGGATCCTTAACTAGGCCTTATTTGGATAAAGAGTTTAATTAAGCGCTTATAGCTTGTTATTATAGCATAAACACTTATCATATAAGTGCTTATGTGTACTATAAGTTGTTTCTATAAGAAAATATAATATAAAGTTAAACTGTTTTTATATAAGCTACAAGTTGTTTTCATAAGTTGTTCAGGAGTAGAGCTGTCAAAATGGGTCGGGCTATTGGGCCGGCCCATTAGCCCTATAGTTTTTCACGGGCCGGGCGTTTAAAAAAAGTTGATCGGGCCTTATCGGGCCGGCCCCTCGGGCCTATATTTTTAATGGGCCGTTACGGGCCGGCCCCACGGGCTTTTGGGCCGGCCCCTTGAAGAGTTAAAAAAAATATTTTAAAAAAATTCTAAAAATAATTTTAGCTAAAAATAAGGAGTTTTAGTTACCATTAAATCTTTAGATAATTAAGTAACAAAAGATGAGATTTGTTAGTTAGGAGATAATTATTAAACCAAATTTGTTGTTTTTTTAAGATTAAACCAAGTTTGTTATGATTATCTTTATTTGAAAAAAAAAATAATAACAACTTAATCAATCATTATAAATAGTTTTATTGTCCATTGAATTTATTTTGTAAAAAAAATTTGTCGAAAAAAAGAAAAGAAAGTTTGTCGGGCCGGCCCATCGGGCCATGTAGGCCTTTGCTTATTGGGCTGGGCTTAACGGGCCGGGCCATGACGCTTAATGGGCCGGCCCACTAAAGTCCCTTTATATGGAATGGCCCCCCGGGCCGAGGCGGGCCGGGGCGGGCCGGCCCCTTTTGACAGCTCTATTCAGGAGAACTTATGGAAATTAGTTGAAAAGTGCTTAAGGTCTTTCAAATAGTCTCACAAGTCACCAATACTTATGTCAGTATATAAGCTCAAAAAGGTCAATCCAAACAGGCCTAAGTAACACGACGAATAATTAGCATCTGAAAATGGATAATTGGATATGCATTTAAGATATGAATCTATGATGTGCAGAGTGTTAAACAATTGAAGCTTGATGCTACAACTGGAGCAAGTGAAGGTAATTAAGCAAAGAAAGTTATTCTCATCGACAACATGTTACTTTGTTGGATAATAGAATGTTTTTGGTTTTTAGCCCAGCTGTAGAGAAGCTTGAAATTGTGGAATGTGATTTGGAGAAGCCAAATCAAATTGGACCAGCATTAGGGAATGCATCAACTGTGATATGTACCATTGGTGCTAGTGAGAAGGAAGTTTTCGACGTTACTGGACCTTTTCGAATAGATTACCAGGCCACCAAAAACCTAGTTGATGCTGGTAATATAAGCTTTCGTTATAGCTATATATTAGTTTCTGTGATTTTTGTTTTAGGACTAAACGGTGAAATGTTTGTTCATTCTGTCATGATGCAGCAACTGTTGCCAAAGTAAATCACTTCATATTGGTTACTTCATTGGGAACAAACAAATTTGGTTTTCCTGCAGCTATTCTCAAGTGAGTATGAAAGTTTTCTCGTCGTGTTTCATGTTTACATCATAAAGCAGTTTAACCGATTGCTTAGTTCTATTTCTATAGTTTATTTTGGGGAGTCTTGTGTTGGAAAAGGAAGGCAGAAGAAGCATTGATAGCAAGTGGACTTCCATACACAGTGAGTCATTGTTATACTAATGTCTCCGAAGCGCGGCACAGGGTCCTAATTATCTTATTATAATGTTATTGTTATGTCACTCTTTTTCAGATAGTGAGACCCGGAGGCATGGAGAGACCTACCGATGCTTACAAGAAAACTCATAATGTAACCCTATCAACTGAAGATACTTTATTTGGGGGTCAGGTGTCAAACCTTCAGGTACTTATTGTCTTGTAATTTTTTTTACATGTATGTAGCTACTCCTATCTATTTAAGATATGTGGATATATGGAAGTTGATAACTCTCGCAATGCAGGTTGCTGAACTCATGGCAGTCATGGCCAAGAATCGCGATCTTTCGTACTGTAAAATAGTGGAGGTTGTTGCCGAGACAACTGCGCCACTGACACCTGCTGAAAAACTTCTTGCAAAAATACCTTCTCAACGCCCTTACATTTCTCCGCCTAAGGTAAGTACTTTGTACTTCCTCATAAAATACATTTTATGATGTATATATATATTTAGAACTTAAGCAAAACTTTGTTAGTGGAAACAAGACTTGTTAATTGATTAATTGTTTTATTTCTCCTCAGAAAGAACCAGAACAACCGAAACCAGATCCTACAGCTGTCAGTGATCCAACTCCCTCGGCTGATGTCGTGGCAGAAGTACCTATCATTTCTCCTCAGAAAGAAACAGAACAACCGAAACCAGATACTACAGTTGTCAGTGATCCAACTCCCTCGACTGATGTCGTGGAAGAAGTACCTATCATTTCTCCTCAGAAAACAGAACAACTGAAACCAGTAGCAAATCAACCACTTTCTCCTTATACTGCGTAAGCCAGATCGCTAATATTCGTTGACGGTAATTTTTTGTAAGTGGTCTATGGAGTCAAAATAACTCATTTGGTATATACATTTTCAGTTATGCTGATTTAAAGCCACCATCATCTCCTTCTCCATCTAAGCCTAGTGACAAGAAACAGAAAAAGATCAGTGATGCAGTTCCAACGCCTAGTTCTTCAGATACTCCAAGTAGCATTCCAGCAATAGATGGAATTCCTCAGACAATATCTTACACAAAAAAGAAGGATGTTCTTTCTCCTTATGCAGCGTAAGCCAGCTGCTAGCTAATTATATTAGTACAAATTATTATCTTTCTTATCTAAAGCTCTTTGCTTTGACAGCTATGCAGATTTGAAACCTCCCACTTCTCCAACTCCAAGACAAAGCAGTTCCAGTGACAAACCTCTTACTGCGTCGACAGTCGTGGAACCTGTGCCACCATCTACAGAGGACAATGTTGCTGAAAAGAGTCCTTCTCAAGATTCAACTTCTAGTAATTCTCCCTATCCTGTGTAAGATCCAATTTCAACTCTTGTTTAGTGTTTTTTGGTCAAGTAGCCTGCTGGTTAGAAATCCCACCTTAAAGGTGAATAAGTGGATTGTCCGAGGATCGAACTCCGGCTCTTGCAGGCTGCATATATAATGTGATGTCCCTACCAACTAAGTTAAGCTCATGGGGACAATTTCAACTCTTGTTATTAACAACTTTGTGGTTGTTTTGCTTGTGTATAGATATGCTGATTTCAAGCCTCCTAGTTCACCATCTCCTAGTGCACCAAATACAGCAATATCCACATCTTCCGGGGGTGAGGTGCCAAAGATAGATGCAGTATCAAGCAATGGACCAGCTCAGCCTTCAGTGGAAGATAAACCAAAGGATGATGGACAGCAGCTCAGTGAACCAAAGACAAGACCACTTTCACCTTATGCAATGTAAGTTGATTTTAACTTGCCTTCAATTTTTCTTATTTCTTCTCCAAATATTCTTGATTCCTTTTTATAAAAGAGAGAATGAGAGCAACCCGGATTTCCTATAGTCGAGGATTCCATTTCCAGCAGTCAGTGTATTGGAAGCCGTTTGATTGAAATCAAATGGTCTAGATTTAGTTATATAGTAGTTACATTATGATCTTCTTATGCTAATGAACTTTTCAGGTATGAGGACTTGAAGCCTCCTGCATCGCCGTCACCTTCCTTCAGAAAATCTTAGGAACTGCCTCCTGCCTATGGAATCAGACAAGGTAAGAAATGCAAATTATTATATGTAAAGTATAAACTTGATTATACTGAACTCAAAATAACTTTGATATAATTGTTGGAGCAAATAGGATTATTGTATTAAGAGTTTATGCAACAACACATGGAGGATTGCCACTCAAATATGCAGATCTGAAGCATCTATGCAAATGGAGATTTTTCAGCCATGCCATTTATTTCTTGATGACCTTTTGAGGATAGTCACTCAATGAGCATTGTTGTTTTTTTTTTTTTTTATTATTTATATAATTTACTTTTCCCATGTTACAATTTAAATAAGGAAAATGTATTACTTTTCATGATCAGTTTTTCCATTTACTCTATATTATTTTCATTTGCATGCTGTCCACTCTATGAGAAAAAGCTATAAAAAATTTCTTAGCAAGCTCAATACAATATAGCCACATTCCAACTAAAGATTTTTTCCAACCTTTTTCGAAAGCAATTTCAATGGTTAGCATAACTCCTATAAGTTTAGAATGAAAACATTTCTAAATACCCAGATTTTCCACAAAAACACTCTTATTACAAACCAAAGATACAAATGGTGATAGCTTGCATGAGAAGGCAGTTAGTTAGTTGTAACTAACTCATTAGTTAGTTATGAAAGAATGAAAATGATAGAATGAACTAAACTTCCTTGATTATAATGAATGTTACATCTCATAGTTATATACAAAGTAGGACATAGGATAACTAAGATGCACTACTATCACTAGATTGTGTCTTAGAGTAACTAACTAATGAGTTAGTTACAACTAACTAACTGCCTTCTCATGCAAGCTATCACCATTTGTATTTTTGGTTTGTAATAACTCTAAGTAGCTGCATTACTATCTCGAAAAATATCATCACAAAGCAAATATACCATGACAACCTGTATGATCAATATTGCACATTTGCACTTAATAGTGTAGTAAAGAGGAGATGGGATGGGTAGCTCAATTGGTGTGAATTAAGGATTATAAAGATGTTAAGGTGTAAAAGGATTCGAATTCAAGTCTTGATGAAAGAGAAAAATTTCGGAAAACACGTTCCAAAGTTCATATTTAAGGCAAAAAAAATTTGAGAAACACGTTTTGAAATTTAAAACGAGGGGCAAAAAATGAAATTCAAGGGGGCGGGGGGAAGTGGTGTGTGTGTGTGGGGGGGGGGGGGGGGAGATTAGAATCTTTTCATCTTGGTGCAAGCTCATTCCTTATAAGATCCATCCATAGTCATGTAGTACATTTGTAATGATCATTTGAACACTTGTAAATGATCATCTTGCATGTAGTGCAGTTTTTCTTATAGAGAGTGTATTCTCTCTTTGGCTTCTAAGCCATTTCGGCATCAAAGCAAGGTTTCAAATCTGGAGTTGAGTTTGAGTGAGAAAATCAACGGAAAGCTTGAGTTTTCTTGGGGCGTTCTTAGTGCAGGAGAGCTGCATCCCTCGAAATTCTACTTTGCGGCCATTTTTCGCAAAACTAACACCGCCACCGTGTTCAGGAGGTCCGAAAACTTCATAATACAAAATTTCACGGTCAACGTCTTGTGCACGCGCCCAAACACGCTACCATCGACACTCCATGCGCCGTTCTTGTTCTTCACGGGCATACACGCGCCTGTCAAGGAAAAAGACAAGACATGCCACTTGCCACGTCATCCCGTCCTACTCCGTCAGCGCCATGTCAACCACTTCGTCCACCACGTGTAACATCTAACACGTCAACCCGCATCCCACTACCATGTCATCTTTACACCTCATCACCCACATAATTTGTCACGTCATAATCCGCCCAACCACCTTCTGTCACGTGTCACTCCAATTAATATATCTATGAATTATTTCGATATAATAAATATACTTTATATAGTATATTTATTATTTTACAAAAAAATAGGTAAAAATATCTCTCTTCTTTGTGAATTCTCTTTTTTTTTTTTAACACTTCAAATGGTAATGGGCTGACAAAAGAAGTTGTATATTTCTTCAGATTCTTTATTTTTTATCTTTAGTCTCATAGAGTCGAGCAAATACTTAATTCATTTTTGAGTATCCAATTTCCTCTTTTCATAATAGGTTTAGATTTCATAGGCGTGGTTAGATAAAATTTCATGTCATTCTGTAAAGTAAAAAGAACATAAATTCGATTATTGCTAAATCTATTCATGGTATTCGATGAAGAATGATATCATCAGCTATCAAAATTTCAATTTCACCCCTAAACTTTTGTTATTAACCATTTCACCCTCACACTTTCAATATTTCCATTTTGACCCCTGAACTTTCAGAAATTCCAAATTTACCCCTATTTTTCGGAAAATTACAGTTCTGCCTCAGTCTTTTTTAGAATTACAGTTTTACTCCTGACGCTAAAGAAAAAGACCTTCAAAATGCCTACATAGGGATGACAATGGGTAGGGTACTATAGTCCTCATCCCCATACCCGCAGTTTGAAAAAAATACTCGTACCCATCCCCATATCCGCGCGGGTGACAATCTATTTCTCCATACCCATGCCCTATGGGTACCTAAGTAAAGTACCCATACTCGTACCCGTTACCCGCATTTTTACTAAAAATAAATTGATCAATTATAAAATATCATATCATTTTATTAGAATTTAAAAAAATCAAAGATTTTAATGTTGGTTCATGAAAATCATAAACAAAATTATTAATAAAATCATGCTAAAGTTCATTTCTCTATTGACATATTTACATTATGTTATAAATAAATAATTTTTTTATTAAAAATGTATAATAATATAAAAATGCTGTATTTTTTAAAAAATAATTACATATATTATTATATAAATAATATAATTAAAATAAATACATACTATATGGGTATATGGGGTGGGTACTAAGGTACCCATACCCGCATCCATACCCGCTCAATTTTGTGAGTAATTACTCATACCCATGCTCATACTCAAAATGCGGGTTTTTGCCCTACCCGTCGTGGGTATTTTTTGTGGGTACCCACTGGGTATGGGTAAATTGCCATTCCTATGCCTACAAGACGCCAGCAACGTAATGATTTGTAATTGAAAGATTTAAGGATGCAAATTTAACAGATAAAAGAGATAGTGGATGCTCAACAAGTTTTATTGGATGAATACCATCAAAGATCCGAAGTCGACACATCAAGTAGCGACTCTTCCGCAACTAGACATCGACGACTACCTCCAAGATAATCCAGAAGTGACGACATAAGGGTAGAAATTTCTGATTTTGAAGGAAAACTTCAACCCGGTGAGTTTGTAGATTGGCTTGAAACTGTTGAACGAGTGTTCGAGTACAATGAGGTACCTAAAGAGAAGAAGGTAAAAATCATTGCTGTCAAATTAAAGAAGAATGCCTCAATATGGTGGGAGGATTTTTAAAAGAAGCATGAACATGAAGGGAAAAGAAAGATCAAGACTTGGGAGAAAATACGGCAAGAACTAACAAGTAAGTTTTTACTTGCTCATTACTACTAAAACAACTTCATTCAACTACAAAATTTTCGGCAAAAGAATTTATTAGTGGAAGAATACACCCGAGAGTTTGATCAGTTGATGACGAAGTGTGATATTCATGAAAAGGAGGAACAAACAATAGCTCGTTACCTTGGAGGATTGAACACTGACATTGCTCATCCTATCCAACTCCAGCAACACTAGTAAGCTAATGACGTTATCCGCATCGCTATACGAGTTGAGGAACAATTACCAAAAGGATCATCCTACATTTCCTCTATTGAAAAATCTCCTTACCCACACAAACCACCAATTGAACAACCTAGTTCCTCAAATAAGTCTTTGCCTAAACGTGATGACTTCATGTCATTATTGTGTTTTAAACCGTTTTCAAGGCACTTTTAATAGTATTTTATTATGCTTTCTGCAAGAAATAAAGAGAAATTGAATCATTACAAGATTGCTTGGAGCGCAAGAAAGAGAAGAAAAATCAGGAAAAGTCCTCTGCATGTGGCGCAGCAAAAGGCACACAACTCCAGAATGCGGCCAGAAAGTGCAGTTCTTCTCTGTCTGTGGCACACGGTGCAGCAACACTGGCGCACGGCGCCACCTCGTAGCCCTAATCTAAAAATTGAGGCGTTCTCTCATTCAAGGGTTATAGAATTTTACGGCGAAAAAAGACAACTTTTGAGAGCAAGTCCAGAGGCCATTAATCCTTCTTTGTAATGAATTCTTTTACTCTATTTGATGTTTATGCTTTAATTATGAGTAACTAAACTTCTAGATTGGATCCTAGTGGATTCTAATTTCTATTGTTTTGAACCATGTATTTCATATGATGTGTTAATCGAATTACGAAATTAGTTTCATTCAATTATCTTTTGTTCTTAATGCTTTATACAAAGTCGCGAATTGTGTGATGATTATAATTGTTTACTAAGACATTAGAGGCAAATTAACTGACCTAAGGATAGTTGTTCAATTAACTCTCACTTTAGACATATTGGTTTGTTAATTGAGAATTCAAAAATTAAAGGGCAAAAACCTCAATTGATTATAGGTCATCCTAAGACATAGTTATTATTTTTAATCGAATCATGGAACTAAGTTTGTAATTTGTTAACATGCATGGAATACCAAGACAATAGTAGTTAGATGAACCGATCAAGGTGATTCATTGATGATTAGACGAAGTCTACACGCGTCAGCCAAAGAACCACATTGGTTAAGAAACAACATTTTCCATGCTAGTTGCACTGTTGCGGAAAGGTTTGTGATGTTATTATTGACAGTGGAAGTTGTGAAAATGTTATGTCAAACTATATGGTGGATAAGTTGAAGTTGCCGACGAAAGTCATCCTCATGCATGCAAGTTGCAATGGCTCAACGATGAAAGTGAAGTAAAAGTTACAAAGTGTTGCCTTGTTACATTCTCCATTGGTGAAAAGTATAAAGATCAGGTTTGGTGTGATGTTGTCCCAATGGATGCATGCCGTCTTCTCCTTGGAAGACCTTGGAAATATGATCGTCATGCCCATCAAGATTGTTATACCAACACATACTCCTTCATCAAAGATGGAATTAAAATCAAGTTAATTTCATTACCACCGAGTGGACTTGATAAAATTAAGAAGAAAGTCAAGCCATTAGTGTCTTTAATCACTAAAGTGCAAGTCAAAGAAGTTGTAGAAGAAGTTCCACATGGATTGCCGCCACTGCGAGATATTCAACATGCCATTGACTTTGTCCCTGAAGCAGTCATTCCCAATAGGCCAACATATATAATGAGCCCCCAGGAGCATGTCGAGAGTCAGAATATAGGGTTATACGCTCCATTGTAAGTTCCTAAGCTACCTTGGGAAAATGCCAATATAGGCTTTGTCCTTCGACTACCTCAGACTTAGAAGCAAAAGGTTATGATAATGGTGGTCGCAAACAAATGTTTAAAATTTGCTTATATCATCCTATGTCAGAAGATTAATGGTGTTGCCTCAAAGAAGATAAAGACAACCTTGACTCGAGGACGACTCTCTTCCAACCCCAGGAGAATGATATAGAATAATTGAGGTCAAAAGCATTACATCTTACTCCAAGCTCATTCCTTATGTAATCCATCTATAATCATGTAGTACACTTGTAATGATCATTTGAACACTTGTAATGATCATCTTGCATGTAGTGCATTTGTAGAGTTCATTTGCACACTTGTTATGTTCACTTGAACAATTGTCTTGGTGCATGTAACACTTCTTTGTAACTTTTCTTCTCCTATAAATAGGAGTTTCACATTGTACTTCTTCATTCAAGTTTTAGTAATCAAACAAAGTTTATTCTTTTTCATATAGAGAGTGAATTCCCTCTTTGGCTTATGAACCAATTCTATTGTCCCATGAGTAAACTATATAAAAAGCCTTGGATATTTCCTACATACATCTAAAGTTTGGAGAATGCTGATTACAATTTTTATTTTCTTAAACAGAAAATATAAGTATTGTAAAATTATATGTTGGGGGTTGAAATCAAACCATATTAACTTTCGTCATCACTCCATTTTGTTTTTAATGAGATAGAAAGTTATAGATTAAAAACTACTTATACTATGCACAAGGAGTGCATACACATACAAACTATACAAGATACAATAAAAAAAAAGACACCCGATCAAAAAGAAAAAAGGAGTACCCAAGGAACGAGATATATACAAATAATGACACCCTAAATTGGCATAAAGTGTGCACAACTTAGATTTCAAAACAAGAGTCATAATACAATTCAAAAGTAATAACAACAGTTATACTGTCAAAAAATACTCAAATCAAGTAGTCTCAAACATAATAACGACTTCAAATACTACATATAAAATTATAGAAAAAAATCTTGAATTTTACTTTAAACCACCACAAAGTCTAAATTTTGATTTTATCAATCACGAAATCTACTTCAACAACCTTTTGATTAAAAAGCTCAATCATTTATAACTTTCTAGACGATCCAGATTGTCGTCATTATGAGATCAAAGTGCACAACATATATGGATGCACTTTAAATAGTCTCTTTTAGTGGAACCTGAACAATCAAATTATCCAGCAAAGACAACACAAACTATAATAATAATGATAAAAGTGTAAAAACTGTAAATAAGGACAACACCGAAGCAAGAACATATGTGTGCGCTGACTCCATCAAATTTATTAAATATTCATACCGGAACACTTATACAAAGTGTTTAGGTATGATTATTTATATTGGAATGAAGAGTTTAGAGAACATTCGTACCGGAACACTTATAAAAACCTGTGTTGCATTGGTGTGGGTACGGTACCGGTACGGGGTACGGCATTTTTAAAAAAACTAAGGTACGGGTACGTCCCTATATTTTTTTAATATACTTATATAAATAAAACAATAGAGTTAAAATAATTCAACATAAAAAATACCACACTTTAAAAGTAATTCAAATAGTCTAAAAACATCAAAACATAACAACTACCAATATCCATGGAGTAAAAAAATAATATTGAATCTCGACTGTTTCACAATTCATGATCATTAAAAAGAGCACTCTCTAGTTGAGGTTGATTGAGAGAAAGACTAGCAAGTTCAAGAAGACCAACTCCATCAACTAGATCAAATTCATCCCCACAAATATCCCAAATTTTTGTTGGTCCTTCATTATAAGTCTTGTTGTTTCTCGAGAGAAGACGAAGATTTGTATGAATAAAAACCAAATCTTCAGCTCTCTTTGGATGGAGCTTATTCTTTTCATTGAGTGAATAAATCCACATGTGCTCCAATTTCGCTCAGCACAAGATGAAGAACTTGGTTTTGAAAAGAGTTTCAATGCAATGGTTTGAAGTTTAGGGATTGAAGATCCATAAGTTACCCATCATTCCTTTGATTGCAAGTTCCACCTATCTAGTAAAGAATCAAATTGACCAAACTCTCCTTCAACACTTGAGAATTTAACAAATTCAGCAGTTGCCTCTCGTCATTCATTTGCATCGGAAAGTAATTTCGTAGGTATTTATTTCTTTCCCGACAAATCTCATTGTCCCTATGTGGGGCAACTCGATTCGGAGATTGATCAAGCCATTCTTTTATTCTTATCAACCGGTGGATTCAAACTTGTAGTTTCAGTTGGCAAAGGAACTTGTACAGGTTGTACTTTATTAGTACGTAGCAGCTTGTTCAAGATTTGACATCTCAACCAAATATTCACTTGTCACTTGTGAACAAATAGCTATCCCCTTATTCTTTTGTCTCAACAAATGAGCTTTAACCCTAAAATAAGAGCCATTATAGTCGTCACCGCAAAAGTTGCAGCGCCATTTAGCATTTGCAGCTATTCCAATCCTACTTTGCAACACCGTTACATAAGCCCAAAGAGGGTTGTTGTCTTTGTTGACACTTCCAGTTCCACTTATAAATTTTTCTGTTAGAGGTGTTGAAGTATTGTTTGTGCTACTTCCTATCTCATTACTATTACTACTAGATTGTTGTGAATGTGAAAACATCCGTATAAAAAATTAAGAAATAGCTTGACTAAGTACAAGAAATAAAGTAAACCTATATTAAAAAATAGCAGTACAATCTATATTAAAAAATAGCATTACTACTAGCAAAGTAAACCTATATTAAAAAATAGCACTACAATCCAATATTCGTCGTATTAAAAATAACAATCCTAAAGTACTATGTCTGTATTGACTTGAGTATTTAGAAAGAAAAGAAAAATGCAGTAGAGGCAGTACCTTTGTTTGTTAGTTGTGAGCGACTTGATGTGATTGTAAGGCAGCAGTACCTTTGCAGCTGCTACTTTACAAGTTGTGGTATAGAAAAGTAAAATTACGCAAAAAGTGTACTATTGTAATTCTGCTACTTGTTATTATAAATAAAAGTAGTACTATGCTGCTACTTGTTGAACTGAAAGGTTTTGCTAATGCACGGGTACCCGCACCAATGAAACAAGGAATCCTTAAAAAAATAAACAAATTAAAAAGAATTCGAACTATTTACTTCTAATTTATTAAAAAAATACTAGTTTTTGTTGAAAATTTGTACCGACGCGCGTACCGAGACGTACTAACGCGTACAACGCGCATACCAGGGTAAAAAAAATTGGTTCGCCGTTGGTACGTACCAAGAGAGTACCGTACGCGTACCAGTACCCGGTACTGGTACTCTTTCAAAATCGGATTACTCGTGCATCACAGATACAAAGTGATTAGGTATGAATATTTATACCGAAACACTCATACAATGTGCTTAGGTATAAGTATTCATACCAAAACGAAGTGTTTAGATATGAACATTCATACTGAATGTTCTGATATGAATAATCATACATAAACACTCATCAAATCTATTTTGATATATTTTTTTTTAATTTATTTATCAGTGAGGATTATCAAATGATGGAATGATAGAATTTGGCGATCCGTTAAAATGTATACTATATAGTTAACAATTTCATTCTGCTAGGTAACACTGAAAACACTAGTGTGAAGTTCAAGACCTTGTAGCAAATTTATGTATCTGCCATTTAACCTTTCAATGTAGGTGAAATCTTTTTTGCAATGATCTTCTGAATATCTTATACGCTCTTTTCGTTCCTCAGAGTCTGATAACTCGTTTTTAAGATAAGAAACATCAACAATTCCATCATTTAACAGCAATTTAGAATCATCTTTCTTTCCTTCCTTCATGTATTTACGTGAAGAATCAAGATCAAAATTGTGTCTGATATGTCTCACATAGAAAGGAGAATCATGTTTCCTAGAACTTTTCCTTCTAGTATCTTCCAAGTCTTCATGAAAATTCTCACCATGCTTTCTTATATTGAAATGATAAAAACGTTACATTGAATTCACCCTTAGTACTAAAAAAAATCATACGCGATCATCCTTAAGTTTAAATGAAATGCCACAAATATATAAATTTTTTAAAAAAACTGCAAATTTTATTACGTATAAGACTCTTCAAAGTACAAAATATACTCGAAAGAACAAGAAAAAACAAAGACACCAAACTTCCTCAACAACATACAACATATGCTCCTACTAGGGCTTGAAATGAGTCGAGCTGAGTCGAACTCATCTGAGCTCGACTCGGCTCGCTAGGAATTGGTTTAGCTCAAAACTCGGCTCAAGTTCGGAACGAACTCTTTTTTCAGCTCGAGTTTGACTCGTTTAAAGTTAACGAATAGTTCGGCTCAGCTCATTAAGTTCAACTCGTTAAGTCAAATCATATGATTTTAAAGTCAATTTTTTTGTCAAAATTTAATCTATAACCTTTTAAACAAATTTTTTTTAAATAAAAAGCGAATATTACATTAAAATAAAAGTCATCCCAAGTGAATAATGGATAAACACTCACAAAATTCAAACATTCATAAACTAATAAAAGTAACAAAGCAAAAACAAACGAAATTCCACAATTACTCTCAAAATATTCTTTATTGATGTGTATATGGAGAATTGGAAAGTCATTGGTATACACAATTAAAAATATTTGAATATATATATAAAATCGAGTTAGTTCATGAGCCAAACGAGTCGAACTATATATAATTTATGTTCGGCTCATTTATTTAATGAACTTAATTTTTAACTCAAGTTCAACTCATTTGGTTCACGAATCAAGTTCACGAGTTAATTATCGAATCGAGCTTCAAACTATTCACGAGTTGGCTCGGGTCATTGCCAGCCCTAGCTCCTACCTATACCAAATCAAAAACCAGTGACAAGCCTAAACCAATATCACACCAACACACTAAAACGTGTTACAAGCCTATTCCAAAATTACAATAAAACCCAACAACTCAAACCAAGACCTCAAGTCAACGCCACTAATAAAACCATCCAAAATCAAAGTACAAATGTATACATAATAGTAGGCCAATGCTATGGTGGACCACCTCATCAAGTGGTCCACCGTGGACAAGTGGTCAATACTACTATAACGAATACGAATTTTACAAAATCGACCGTTGGATTGAAAGTTTATATCATATAGATCATCCATAAAAAAAATTAGAAAAATTGAAAATCATTTGATATGTTATTGAGATCCATAAAGATTAACGGTTTATTAAATACTGTAAATCTTAATGAGTCCCAAAAACATATCAAATGATTTTCAATTTTTCTAATTTTTTCTGTGGATGATCTATATGATATAAACTTTCAATCCAATGATCGATTTTGTAAAATTCGTATTCGTTATAGCGTTGGTCCACCATGCACCACTTGAATAAGTGGTCCATATTAGAATTGGCCCATAATAGTAATGAAAAACAAAAAAGATAACCCATTTAACAAAAGATAAAAAACCTAAATCTACAGCCGCCACCTCCTCAAATCCAAACATTGACTCTCAAGATGTAACTCTTTCCTCCGATGGTGTGAAGAGCGGCATGGCCATCCGCACCACCTTGCTCCAGTTTCGACGTCGCCAGAGTTTAGGGGTTGTAGTGTCTTTGTTTCATGGGATTTCGTCACCTACTACCGACGCATTATGGTGGTGTTGTTGCTCAGTTTGTGACCGTTAGCTCGCCGGAAATCATGTCCTCTGTCCAGATCTCCGACGAGTAGTGGGGGTTTTCTCTTTTTCGTAGTTGTGTTGGAACGGGTCTGGTGTGAAAGTGAAACACATCACTTTTTGTGTTCTCTTGTTCACAATTTGTGGGTCACGATATTTCATTTGTTTTGGGTGTTATTTTGGGGGTTGAAGATGTTTGGATAGGGTGTGTAGGTGACTTCCTTTGTTTTTAGTGGCTGGGAGGATGAGGTTTTGGTTTATAGTTAATGGGGTTTAGGATCTAGGGGTTACTGAATTGGTGGTGGTAGTGGGTGACGAAGTGGGTTTGAGGTGGTGATATGAATTGGTGATGTGGTGGTGTTTGGATTTAGCGCCATTGGTGTGTGGTTGGTGACGGATATGTGGCTTTTCAATTTTTTGCAGATCTAGTTTTTAGGTTCGTTTGTTTTTGGTGGTGGTGAGGAGTTGAGGTGGTGATGGCGGTGGTCGGATTTAAAGTCGCTGGGATCAGGTTTTGGTGATGATTGTTGGTGCTGTGGTGAGATGGTGGTGGTGGTTGGTGGTGATGAGGTTGCGGTTGATGTAGCTTGATTGGTTTTCTTTGTTTCTAGATTCTTTGACCTCTTTTCAAATCTGTTGAGATTTACATGACTCTTTTTGAGTCGCTGAAGGTTTCCAAATCTGCTGAGATTTGCAGGTCTCTATGTATCTGGGTTACCTATTCTGCATCGGTTGTTTTATCCTCGGGTGGTGCTTCGGTTCTTTGGTGTTTATTTCGCCACTACTGGTCTCATGGTGGTACCTCTGTCGTTGCCGAGATTTGTCTGTCTAAATTTTCGTTCTACCTTTGTCTGGTCAGCGTTTCGCCTAATGGAGCTGTTTCTAGATTTTGATGGGCCGAACACTTTTGATTCGAGTTCGGAAGTTAAAGTCTAGTCATGACAACATTTTAAGTTGGGATGGTGACTGCTCTGGTAGTCTGGAATCTGTGGGGAGCATTTCTGATTTTGGGACTAGGAGTTGAATCTTGATTAGGTGGGTTTGTTTAGGAGTTTCTTTCCTTTGAGTGTTCTGCATATATACGGCACCAATGTTATATAGTTCCTTTTTACCGGTCTCTGTTCGTCTTGTGCAGAGACCTGATTATTAATAAATTTTGTCATTTCAAAAAAAGAAAAGATAAAAAACAGAAAATTTAAATGGATAATAATAATAATAATAATAATAATAATAATAATAATAATAATAATAATAATAATAAAAACACACAAACACGCAATAGTACTAGTAATGAAAAACAGAGAAAAAGTGTGTTACTTTTATTATGAAGGATTATGATTCAATCATGAACAAGAGTCTCACAGTGATGACATAAGCCACCATGAGAGAGAACCTCTAAAATTTCTTCTTTCTTCAATGAATTGAGAAGTTCCATTCTTGGAGAAGATAGTTTCAATCAATTGATTCACTTACTATTATTATTGTTGTAATTGTTTTTGGAGCATAATGAAGGTGATTATTAAATATTTATTGACTTAATTTACTTGATTATCAAGTCAAGCCTACAGAGACGGGGAACTAGAAATATTTAATGAGACAACTAAACAAGTTTACAACGGTAATAACAATCTCTAAAAGATTTTATAAATAATAATAAATAAAAAATCTCCAAAAGATCTTAGTATCAAATATCTAAAAATTATATGCTGGAAAAAAATAAAGTGGTTGGATATGAATATTCATACCGGTGTTTAGGTATAAACACTCATACTGGATCACTTATATAAAATGGTTAGGTATGAATATTTATATCGGAACATTTAAATAAAATGTTTATGTATGAATATTCATATCAGAACGAAGTGTTTAGGTATGAACATTCATACCGAAACACTTAGAACATTTTCAATGGTGATACCGCTTTGGGTATCATACATCACTAAAAAATGGTCCCTATAATGCCATATATTATTTATGCAACTCATACGTGTTTTGCTCCAATGGTGATACCACTCTAGATATCATACATTATTAATAAGTTATTAATTCTATTTAATTCGATTATACAAAAAAAAGTAATAATAAATTGATGATACGGTACCTAAAATAAGGTACCGGTATCATCAATTTTGATACCCTCTATGGCACGTTATGGAACTCCAATGATAAAAAAAAGTAAGGTACGGATCATTAGTCTATGATACTCTCTATGATACCCTTATTGGAGATGCTCTTATACAAAGTGGTTTGGTATGAATATTCATACCGAAACACTCAACCAAAATGCTTAGGTATAAATATTCATACAATAATGAACAAAATAACCGATTTAAAAAGTGCCTCCAAAGGAGAAAACAAAAAAATAAAAATAAAAAAATTTACAAGGAGGGAAACTTAAAGAAAATTTTTACAGGGGTAAAACAAAACACGCATGCTTTGCAGAGAGTAAGGAACTATTAACCCTTATAAGAATAGCGCATTTACACTTCTGAAATTTGAGAATAAAGAAAAAAAAAACCTCAAATTTTAAAAAATATAAAAAAAAAATGTGATGTAAAAGCTATGATTTGACAATAAATACTAGAATTTATGAATTAAATTCAACAATTGTTTTTTGTTATATAGTTCACACACAATCACACGTGTGGGCCTACCGCAACACACAACACAAACCTTTTTTTTTCTTTCTTAATTTTATCATAGCTCTTACATTTGTTTTAGGCTAGTTGCATTTTCACAAATTCGATGTAGAAAATTGTATTCCTCTCATATTTGTCAAAGTATTTTCATTGCACTCATTCTTGAGTCGAGTCGATTATGTAGGGGACTGCAGTCATGTCTTTTGTAGAAAAAATTGTTATAACAATTTGACTTAATTGGCCGAAATGAAATCTCTTGATACTGATACGAACCAACAAGAAACAGGCAACAATATAACAGTATAAAAGAAGAATTAAGAGGAATATAGAGATGTATCGATTATGTAATGATTGGAAAGTTTACAGAAAAAGGATACAAATCCCTAGATTTGATAGGAGCTGCGCTCACTAGTAAGAAGCTATAGCTTCTTACACATTCTAGAATATAACTAAATTCCAAGATGATTTGTATTAGAAATAAGTATGGGCCTAACTCATCCTCACAAAACCGGCTTGTAAGGTGAAGACTGTCATTTGCTTATAAAGACTTATTCATGCCATCACATATCCGATGTGAGACTTTTTAACACACCCTCCCACGTCCAGAACTGAACAAACTGGAACATGGACTGAACAATAACGGGCGGCCCAAATAACGGGTAGTCCTATAGATCTTATAGAGAGGCTCTGATACCATATTAGAAATAAGTATGAGTCTAACTCATCCTCACAAAACCGGCTTGTAAGGTGAGGATTGCCACTTGCTTATAAAGACTTATCTAGGCCATCACATATCCGATGTGGGACTTTTTAACAATTTGTTATTCACTCTCCTCTCTCCTTATAATGTGGAAACGGACAGACGCTCCTTCCTCCATGCCACGTTAGGCCCTTGTAACTAACTGGCTTGCATTTCCCTTCTTACCCCTTCTAGTGTAAACCTTCAAAGTATTGGATCTTTTTGCTGTATTGTGAATAAGCTGCTCACGTGGTAAGTCAACAGATAGCTAGGTCCTATCAACACCTTCTCCTTCAAAAATGGCCTTGTCCTCAAGGCCAAACCTTGGAAACTGACTCCTAATCATCAACTCATCTTCCCAAGTTGCTTCTTCTGCCAACTTCCCCTTCCAATGTATCAACAGTTGCTTGATCTCTTCCCCTTGCTTCTTCACCTTTCTAGCTGCTAAAACTGCTTCCAGTTCAGACACCTCTACTTGTTCTTCTACTAAGTCGGGTAGCTCTTCATCTTTATGGTACTCACCTACAGCCTTTTTTAATAGGGAAACATGGAACACTGGATGCACCCTTGACCCTTCTGGTAATTTCAACCTGTATGCAACAACTCCTATCTTCTCAATGATGGGATAGGGCCCGTAGTACTTAGCAGCCAATTTAGCATTAATCCTGCTGACTATAGAATTTTGTCTATACGCACGCAATTTTACAAACACTCATTCTCCACATATGAAACTCCTATCAATTCTTTTCTTATCTGCCTGCTCCTTCATTCTGTTTTGAGCCCTCAACAATTGCTCTTTTAACTGTCTAAGTGCTTCATCACGATCCAGCAACTCCCTCTGTACAGCCTCCACTTATGTTTCTCCTTGAACCCACCTAGTCAGAACTGGAGGTGGTCTCCCATACACTACCTCAAAAGGAGTCTTTTCAGTAGATGAATGAAAGGAAGTATTGAACCAATACTCATCCCAGTGAATCCATGCAACACACATCTTGGGTTGGTCAGAACTAAAACACCTTAAATATGTCTCAAGGCACTTGTTAACAACTTCGGTCTGCCCATCCGACTCCGGATGATATGCTGTGCTCATTTTTAATTTAGTCCCCTGCATTTTGAACAACTCCTTCCAGAACCCACTCATGAATATGGGATCTCTGTCACTAACGATCGACAAGGGCATGCCATGGAGTCTGACTACCTCCTTACAGAACAATTCAACAATACTTCGAGCAGTATAAGGATGTTTAAGTGGAATGAAGTGAGAATACTTGGACAACCTGTCAACCACTACTAAGATAGCTTTATATCCCTTTGATTTGGGTAGTCCGGTGTTGAAGTCAATGGATACATCTTCCCATATCTGTTTTGGAATTGGTAATGGCTGAAGCAACCCTCCTGGAGATGAGGCCATATATTTTTGCCTTTGGCACACATCACACTGCCTCACATAATTTTGTATCGCGCTTTTCATTCCTATCCAATAGACATTGGCAGCAATTCTTCTGTAGGTTTTGTAGAAACTGGAATGTCCTCCTTGAGGGGTGGAATGAAACTCTTCCACCAAGGTAGGGATCAACATGGATTTACTAGAAATCACCAACCTCCCTTCGTATAGTAATACTCCTTGCTTGTACTCATAGCCTGGCCATAAAGTTGGATCTTGTTGTTTCTCTTTTACAATTCTCTGCAGCTTCTCATCTTGTAAATTCTCCTCCTGTATTTGTTCCTCTTGTGTCCACTGTACATATGAACTCACACCACGCATTTCTGCTCCTTCGTGCACCCTAGATAAAGCATCAGCCCCTTTATTTAGCCTGCCCTGTTTGTACACAATTTCAAAATCATAGCCTAGAAGCTTGGCCGCCCAATTCTGTTGGTCTGAAGAGACAATTTTTTGTTGTAACAACTGTTTTAAACTCCTCTGATCAGTGGAAACAATAAACCTTCTTCCGATTAAATAGGGTCTCCAGTGTTGTATTGCTAGGACCACTGCCATCAATTCCTTCTCATAAGTTGATTTGGCTAAATTCTTCACACCAAAAGCCTTACTAAAATAAGCAATAGGTCTCTTCTCTTGCATAAGGATAACCCCTAATCCACCTCCAGATGCATCACACTCAATGATGAATTGCTTAGAAAAATCTGGTAATGTGAGTACCGGTGTTGTGGTGAGTTTAAACTTTAAAGTTTCAAACGCCTTCTGCGCTTCTTCTCCCCAATTGAAACTATCTTTTTTGGTTAATTCAGTTAGAGGTCTAGCAATCTTGCCATAGTCCTTTATGAATTTTCTGTAGTAACCTGAAAGCCCCAGAAATCCCCTCACTCCCTTGACATTCTTGGGTTGAGGCCATTGCTGCACACTAATAACCTTGTTATGATCAACTGACACCCATTCTTCTGTTATCAAATGACCTAAATACTCCACAGTTTTCTGACCAAAATAGCATTTTTTTCTTATTAGCTACTAAGGCGTTGACCGACAACAAGTGCAGCACCTCCTCCAAATGCTTCAGATGAGACTCCTAATTCTTGCTATAAATGAGAATATCGTCGAAGAAAACCAGTACATGCTTTCGCAGTAAGGGTTTGAACACATCATTCATGAGATTTTGAAACGTTAAGGGTGCATTCATTCATAAGTCCGAACGACATCACTAAAAACTCATCGTGCTCTTCGTGTGTTCTAAAAGTTGTTTTATGCACATCAAATTCCTTCACTCTAACTTGATGATAACCTGATTTCAGATCAAGTTTCGAAAAATACTTGGCTCCATGCAATTCATCGAGTAATTCCTCAATCACAAGTATGGGAAATTTATCTGGAACGGTTACCTTGTTAAAGGCTCTGTAATCAATACACATCCTCCATGTGTTGTCTTTCTTCTTCACCAAAATAACTGGGCTAGAAAACGAGCTAGTACTTGGTCGTATCACCCCTGTTGTCAGCATCTCCTTCACTTGTTTCTCGATTTCGTTTTTGTGGTGATGAGGGTAACGATAGGGTCTTATGTTCACTGCATCTTGACCCTTTACGAGATTGATCACATGCTCCTTCTGTCTTCTCGGTGGAAGGCTTGTTGGTTCTTTGAAAATTCTCGGTGGAAGGCTTGTTGGTTCTTTGAAAATTCCTTCGTAATTGCTGAGTACCTTCTGTAACCCTTTTTGTTGTGTTTGGGTTAGATTAGGTTGTTGGGTCTTCACAGATGCTCCTACTTCAGCTTCCCATAGTGTTGTTTGTTTACTGGGTTTGGGCCTACTTAAAATACTCTGCAGCGCTACCAATTACTCTCTACACCCCTCGTTTTCTTTTAGAGTCACCCACCTTTGATTGTAGCAAAAACTCATCGCTTGTTGCTTCCAATTTGTGATGGTATCACCCAAGGTCTTGAGCCATTCAATGCCCAACACCACGTCTATTCCTCCCAACTCAAATAAGTGCAAATTTGGTTGTAATTTAAAATCTCCTATCTGCACCTCCAGTCCCTTACACACCTCCTGAGTTGCCATTTGAAAACCATCTCGCAACTTTACCTTCAGTTGTGGGGTATCTTCCACCTTCCAATCCATTTGGTGAACCAACTTTTGAGAAATAAAATTATGTGTGGCTCCACTATCCACCAAAACTACAACTTCTACTCCTCGAATGCTTCCTTGGAATTTAACCGTGTGGTGTGCCTCATGAGCCATGTGATGCAAATCAAGCAAACTCATCTCTCCCATCTCTTCCTCATCTGATTCTTCTACTTCTACAGCAAGGATATTAGCTTCCTCATCCTCTTTATGATCATCATCCACCACTAAAACTCTTAAGTGTTTTTCTGGGCATTGGTGCATGGGAGTAAACGGCCTATTACACTTAAAACACCTCCCCTTTTGCTTCCTCTCCATTATCTCATTGTAAGTTAATCTATTAAACCCTGTATCACGAGACCCACTCCTTCTTCTGTCAACTCTAGGCCCATTAGACTCATTTTTTGCACCCCTACTTGGACCACTTTCCCTGCCTTTCACCATAACCCAGTCCACACTATCCTTGCTTGGCCCACTATGTGTAGGCCCACTTCCACTGATGGACCCACGGGTAAACCCGGATCCACAAGTACCCATAACCTCTTTCTCTATTGCTCTTGTAACTGAGAGCAATTTTGCCCTCGTTATATCACCCATTGCTGCCATACTTCGCACCTTACCACGTATCTCTCCCTTCAGTCCATGGATGAAATATGCTAGAAACTGTTTGTCAAGCAACCTCGGAATTTGAGCTGTAAGGTACTCAAAATCCGTTATGTAATCCTCCACCGTCCCCTTCTGCTTCAAGTCGGAGAGTTGCTCGTAGATATCTCCTTCTCCGTTACCCCTATATCTGTCAAGCAACGCAACCTTGAACTTCTCCCAAGTCAAACCGTCGTCTTCTCCGACGAGTGAGTTGAAGAAGTGGATCGTCGATCCCTCCATACAAAGTTGTGCTAGATTCACCTTCACCTCCGGAATCGTGTTTTGAACACGAAAATAAATCTCAGCACGCGAGATCCACCCAGCTGGATCTTCACCATTGAAGGTCGGCAGCTCAACCTTCTTTACCGAGTGACAAAACTCCGTCAACGCTTCACCATGAAGGTTGCTAAATCTCGGTATCGGAATCTCCTTGAGTTTGGAAACACCCTTTTTCGGCGTACTCTGTTCCACCGTCTTCTTCACGTCTCCGATCGAACTCCCTTCGTCCACCGTTAGAGATTTCCCTAAACACCTTTCCAAGAACGCAATGAGAGTCGCGTGGTTTTCCTGGACAATATTTTGCACATCAGCTAACGCAGATTTCATCACCGAAATCTCGCTCTCAAGGTCATTCACTTTGGACTCCATCTTGTTCAGTGCGGCTTGTGTAATTCTCTTCGCCGGCATTCACTAGTTCTCCGTCGAATAATCCGGTAGGTCGGACCACTTGATACGAACCAACAAGAAACAGGCAGCAATATAACAGTATAAAAGAAGAATTAAGAGGAATATAAAGTTGTATTGATTATGTAATGATTGGAAAGTTTACATAAAAAGGGTACAAATCCCTAGATCTGACAGGAGCTGCGCTCACTAGTAAGAAGCTATAGCTTCTTACACATTCTAGAATATCACTAAACTCCAAGATGATTTGTTATTCACTCTCCCCTCTCCTTATAATGTGGAAACGGACAGACGCTCCTTCCTCTATGCCACGTTAGGCCCTTGTAACTAACTGGCCTGCATTTCCCTTCTTACCCCTTCTAGTGTAAACCTTCAAAGTATTGGATCCCTTTGCTGTATTGTGAATAAGCTGCTCACGTGGTAAGTCAACAAATAGCTGGGGCTTATCAGATGCTATCCAATTTTATGAGAAATTTTATTTTGACAACCTTTTAGAGTTCGGACAACGTATATTAGTACCATCCATAAACTTTTCCATTTTTTTATATTTTTTTTTTCACGTAGATTTGCGTGAAGGCTAAACTTTGCATTGATTTTATACAATGTGTATGACAACTCTTTTGAATTGTACAAATATCACACCTCTTTTTTATTAGCATTGAAAAATATCCTTTTAAAATAAGTTGCTAGTTTGTCAATTCGTATTTATTGCGTTTCATTCTTGAACGAAGTTGAAATAAAATCACATCATTACTCGTATAGAATTAAAAAGTCCGTCCACAATCATATTCTTTTTCTTTTCATAAAACAATCGAACAAATTTTCTTGACAAAACAAAATGGTTTTCGTTTGTACGTAATTGATGTTGATATTGGTGAAGCTATGGGAATGCTCCTTACTTTGAAATGGGTACAAGATTTGCAATTACCTAATGTAGATTTTGAGCTTCACTCCATAAGGGCATGGTGAACAATTATTTTCCAAACTTTCATGTTCTTGCAAAGTAAAATCAATTATTTTCCATACGAACGAAAACTAAAATTCATTAATTTTATAGAAAAAAAACGTGTTTAACTCTTAAAATAAAGAAGCTTTGTTACCTAATTAATAGGAAAAACTTGTTCTAATAAGAAACACATCACTAATGAACACAAAAATATGACATCATTACACTAACGTTGTGTTGAGAGAAAGAGATGAATAAACAAAAGAGGAATAAATATGATTGCGGGATACAACAGAAGTTCGATTTATGGAAAGGGAAGATGTTGAAAATGGGATTTAAGGAGAACAAGGGGAAGAGAGGCTACAAGAGTATAAAGAAATAAATGAGATGGATTTGAAGCTATTATTTTACTACTTTTTTTTAATCACATCTCAAAATTTGTATGAATAAAACTTATGTGCTTTTTCAAGTTATATTCTTATGATTTCTAATTTAACTACCAAGAATTTTTCAAATTCACAATTTTCGCAACGTTTGTTACAATGATAAAATTCATATTTTAAGTTTTTTGAACAGACAATTCATATATTAAGTTGTGAACTATGTAAAAAATACATAATGAATATAGTGTGATATAAATGGTTGTTGATCATTCAACCTCTTAACTATTTTTTTTTATTACCGGAGAAAAAGACAAAAAGAAAAACACAAAAAAAATCACAATCTAACAAAAGCAACACCCCATGCATCAGCAAGGAGGTGAAGAGACAACTCATCTAGAGGCACAACAAGCTTCACAAAGGGGACCTAGAGTTCGCTCCCATCTTAGCCAGCACATCAGCACGCGCATTACCTTAACGAAGCGTATGCTTGGTAACAACAGTCCAATCCTTCTCAATCAACAGGCTGATGCTAGTAATCTCATTCGCAAATTTATGATAAGGAGAAACTTCATTTTTGACCAACGTAACAGTCTACAAAGAGTCCGAGAGACAAATAATTTTTTATAACCTCTTAACAATTTGATCATGTGCATAAAATATCTTTAATTTAATGAAAAAAATATTCATAAAAAAATAGTATGTAAATTAAATATAATATTTATATTTTCTCTATTAAATTAAGTATTGTATTTGTTCCGCCAATTTCTTTAAAGGGTGATAAATATAACTATAACTATTTTTATAAGTGTTCTTGAAACCTAAAGTCTTCATTGATTTGGACTAACTCACATCCCACATCCTAAATTTTACTTTTTTTATAAAATGATTATATTTAATGCCATCCATCAATTTCATAATATTTAAATGGGACCTTGATAGAAAAATATTTATATAGGCAGATATAAATATATTTAGTCATTTTATTTAGTCTTAATAAGTATTTTAGTCTCTATATGTTCGTGAATTTTTAATTTTAGTCTTTATTTTTCATTTTGTTGCAAATAAATCTCTGAATTTATAAAATTTATTGTTTTTATAGGATTTTTTTAAAACTTTTTATCAATTAATATGTGTGCTTAAATGATGTGATCAAATTTTTAAAATTTTTTTTGCGACGCTGAGTTGTTAAGCTACTGATTATCCACCTCAGTGCACGCGTGGCTGCCTATCCGCAGTAGAACCGTTTTATCCGGCGGCGTTAGGGTTTTGACTTTGAACTCAATAATGGACGATACACATCCGACGCCGACGGTAGCACCCTCAACTGCATCAGCATACCTTAATCCTTCCTACTGGTATTAACTAATCATCACCAAAACCTTATCAACATTTTCATTATTTTTTTCCCTGAGTTTCTCGAGAATTTAATGCTTTGATTGTTTCAGGGATGAGAGGTTTACAAAGGAGGAGAAATACGAATGGTTGAAGGATTATTCCCATTTTCGTCACCTCATTCAACCTCATCTCACACCTAATTCCTCTGTCCTTGAACTTGGATGTGGAAATTCACAAATGTGTGAAGGGTTGTATATGGATGGAACAACCAACATAACTTGCATTGATCTTTCACATGTTGCTGTTCACAATATGCAAAACCGTTTACTTTCTCACAATTTCAAAGGTTAGCTTAGCTTAGCTTGCCTTCTAGTTCTATTTTACAATCTAGTCAAGTAAATAAATTACTAATCATTTAAATTCATAGTATTTTTTCCATATTAATATTGTGGAAACTAAGTGATTGAACTCAAGTGGTTAATGAACTTTTCCCAGGATGAATCATGCAAACAATTTTTGGCCAGATTTTAGTTACTTCGTGGCCGAACTCTTGATTACCAGGGTGTTTTTTCTGGGAACGGGAGGGTTAACACACAAAACAAAGATGGGAGTGGAGGGTTTTATTGGTGTTTAAGCATGCACACACATTGCTATACTAGGTAGCACTGGCACTTCTGATTGAAGGCATGTTAAATGTGTTGGTGTCAAACACCACAATGCCAACATATGTGGTTACATGCAATCACTTCTATCGCATTTGTATTTGTGTTAACGTTGTGTTTGTGTCAGTGCTTTACTATATAACAAAATTGTTTGCCATCTGAGCATTACCGCTGATAAATAGATTCTTGATAATAGAAAATAAAAATGACATCTATTTTGCAGGGTTGAAAAGGTGTATATGATTTGGTGTAATTGGTGTTTTGGTAGATATGAATTATTGATTTGTTTTGTATAAATGTATATGATGTTTTCATTGGCTATCAATGTCAACTTTGTCATGATCTTATTCTGTTTTGCTTATTTTTTGTGTGTTTTTTAATTTTTTACATGTTTGGATTTCTGTGATTAGACATAAAAGTGATGCAAGCTGATATGCTAGAGCTACCTTTTGACGATGAGTGTTTTGATTTGGTTATCGAGAAAGGAACGATGGTAAATTATAGTGTTTTCCTTTGACTGACCTATAATGGAATTTGGCTTGACGCTCTAAACTAACAATTATAATTCCTACCTTATTTAAGCTCGTGAGAGTTAAATGTGAATATATTAACTTTGATTTTGAAGGATGTATTGTTTGTGGATAGTGGTGACCCATGGAATCCGAAGCCAGAAACTATGGCCAAGGTCATGTCAACGTTGAAAGGTGTTCACAGGGTTTTGAAAGCAGGTGGCACATTCATATCAATAACTTTTGGCCAGGTTAGAACAATGAACTGTTAGTTCTGTGTCTTTTATTGGGTCATGATTTGAATCTAATCTGCTTAAAATTCATGACAGCCACATTTCAGGCGTCCTATATTTAATGCACCGGAGTTTAGCTGGTCTGTTGAGTATACTACTTTTGGTGAAACCTTTCACTATTTTGTGTATGTTCTGAAGAAGGTTAGTCATCCATATAACCTTACTTTTAATTTTTTCTTGATGATTAAAACATTGTTGCTATATTAAGGTGTTTGCTACCAATGCTTGAATCTATGAGTTATACCATAATTCCCAGATATCATATTATAAAGTTGGTTCTTAGATGATAAATAATATCACCAGTGGCAGTTTTATACTTCTATGACTGTTTTGAAGGACCAATTTAATATTGTGCTTGTGTATATTCTTCACAAAGTTATTGGATTTATAAATAGAGAAATAGAACTAGTGTAATTTCGCATTTATTTGGAAGTTCAAAATAGACATATACTCTATCTTTTACTATTAAAAACTATAATCCTACAGTTTTGTCATCCAAATAGGCATACAAGTACTAATATTTGCAGTGTTACAGTTATATAGAAAATGAAACATTATATTTCTCATGATAACCACATATATGCATGCGGTTTTACTGGCATCTCTGTTTTAACTATGATAAATGAAAAAATTTCAGGGACAGAGGTCATCAAATGAAGATATACAACCTGTTAAGAGGTTTGAAGTGAAGCATTTTAATCTGTTCCATGAGGAGTTAGAAGGTGAAGATTTTGCTTTTCGAATCAATGTTGATGAGTTGAACGATTAAACAGTATTGTATGAAATTTTATTAGCAATTTTAAATACTTTTCCCAGTTGCAATTTTGATCCATTTACTCCTAAGGATGAATGCTATTGTCTTAAGTCGCACTAATTAATTATAGTTTGTTGAAAAGTAAATGAAACAATATTCAGATTGCTATATGAAAAAGCTTTGGTTCTACCCCTGTCATGGGTCTAAGGTCATGGAAGGCTGTTGGACTTATTTTCCTGTAGAATAGCAAGATCTTCCAGTGAGACAGAGTATACCAATGCCCAAGTATGCATGAGGTTTCTTTCTTTTTATTTTATCTTACAACATGAGGATTTTATTTTTACAGGAAAGAATAAATGCTATTATCTATAGATATTTGAATGACTTTATAAAAAAAAAAGAGATAAATAAATGCTATATATCATTTTCAATACAAAGAGATCCGACTCAAAGATATGGTGACTAGCTTAAGAAGAAAATTACTTTTTTCATTCTATTGTTTACTTGCGCGTCCTACGAAATGACCAAAATACCATTCTGTGGCTTAAGTCACGGATGTAGGAAAAATGAGTAATTTTGAAAAATAACATTTTTTCTACATCCGTGACTAGTCACGGATGTTATATTTGTAGGGTATTTTGAGGGTGTCCGTAGCACAAGTCACGGACAGGGGCATTTTGGTCATTTTGTAGGGTGCGCCCAAGAAACCATAGGGTGGCAAAAGTAATAATCGCTTAAGGCTAAGGAATGAATAGCCATATTAGCTTATTGCATAACAAATTTTATCTCATAGTTAAGAAAAAAGACACTATTTCTAATACTTGAAATTATAGAGCCAAATTCTTGAGACTCCTATTTTTTTTTTTTTAGCAGCAAAAATTCATTAAAATTGATCATAGCACAAGGACTCAACGAGTGCTAGATCTCAAAGTAATTGAGAATAACTTTCAAACACAACTCTCTCCCAACCATTAATGATATTCCATCAAGCAAGGCCAAACCTTCCCTTTTGATAATAGTCATAACAGATTGTTTCCATCCGGTGTGAGCTTGAATGAACTTCCCTTCACTATCACGAGCATAACACACCCAAGAGGTAGTTCGCTGAGCATTATGGAGATCGCATCAATGTTACATTTAAGCCACCCTTGTGAAGGCTAATAAATCACATTTTATCATTAAAATCAAGACAAATACTCATAAATCTTAACTGAACGGAAAAATGCCAATATATTAGGCTGAATATGATTTAAATCCAATACCTCGTGTGTGGATTTCAATAGTATTTATTCAATAACTGTCAGTTAATATAATAACAACTACATATCTTGTCCAATATCTTGCGTGTGAATTTCAAGAGTATTTATTCATTAAATTAAATTCTATAAAATGACAGTTTTGATTGTTAGATCATATATCACATCACATCTGGTTTAACTCAATGATAAAATTTATTAATTTCATAATCAATACAACATGCGTATAATATGTGTGTGTATAGTAAGGCGTATAATATATATATTAGGGCGATTCCAGTGAAAACACTTCGTTATTGTGAGAAACGAGAACAATAAATAATGACCGTGAGATATAAATTAATGGTTGAGATTAAAAATTACACTTGATAATAATAGGATGTACTATATAATTACAGTATATCATTATATCATTTCTTTCTATAATCATTGTCTTGTTATTAATCATGATATTTGTCCCGATTTAGTTTCTCCCTATGTGCATCTCCTTCCATAATACAACACTTTTCAATCTCAGAATCTCTGTCAAACACATTATCACTCATGTAATCAGTAACACACTAAGTTGCAGTGTTATATGAAGGCAAAAAAGTCAACCGACACATTTTTGGTCAATTTATATGTTATCATTTATTTCTCTTGTTAGCACAACAAACACCTTCTAACACTCCCAGCCGCAGCCTAATCTGCACCGAGACTGAAAAAGGGGACGTGGATGAAGGCAACAGGGCGGCAAATTCAGATTTTGTTGATGAAGGGAGCTTATGAATTATGATAGTCATGTGACTTGAATTATAGAAAGAAATGATATCAGTTGTGCGAAAATTAATATGAATATTAATCTTATTTATGTGAGCGTACCTACTAAAAGCAAAGCAAAAATTCACACTTCAAAACTTTTCTTTTTGAGTCTTGTGCTTGGTAATAAAACACTGCCTTCTTTCCACAATCTTCCTTCTCTTTTTCTACACTTCTCTAAATTCTGGTCAAGGAAATGGAAGATTACGGTTACAGCGACAACGACGACGATTATCATTTCTCTGATCAAGAAGAAGATTTCCAGCTCGAATTACACCAAAATGATCTCCACAATTTTCAGGTGCTCTCTTCTAAAGCTCCCACTGCTCAGGTTTTCATTTTCTGCCAATGATTTACATGTGATCGTGACTTGTTATTTTATTGTTATTTTCTTAATGAAGCACATTATATTAAGAAGAGAATGAGTGCTGATGAAACTTCGGAGCTTTATAGCTGTTTTTGCTAAATATTTTGTTGACTCGATTGTGTTACATCAATGTTGATGGCTATGAATCATTGACACCAGACACCAATTAGAATTTGAGAAAATAATTTAATTGCACGTAATCACATGTGTTTGTGTCACATTGGTGTTGGACACCATGTCGAATACCTAGCTGTCCGTGCATACCTTCAATCAGAATTGTCGATGCTACTAGGGTTGATCATTTAACCATATCAGTGGTTAAACCATAAATCATATATATCTGTTTGACACATTAAATGTCTGACCAGATTGGATTTATTATAAATCCGTTTAAATTTATCCGGAGTTTTTATGACTGAATGTGGATATGGTAATGGTTTAACCACTTATCCGGTTAAAATGAGCAACCCTAGTGTTGAGTTTTTTCAAGAAATTAGAATTTTTTATGTCTGAATTAGAATTCAGAGTCTCCTAAATTTTTGTGGTTTATATAGATATGGGATCCTACGAAGTATGGGTACTCCTAAAATGGTGTACCTGTACCGGGTACTTTACGGCTACCGGTACACGTATGGTACTTGTACGGTACATACGATTCTGTATCCATTTTTGCTCGTTGATTTGCGGTGGTGAATACTGCAAAAAAGTGTAGCCGGTGGAAAAATAGTGGAAAATATTTTTATTTTTTATTGCATTTCAATTCTCTCTCTTGATTTTGATGAAAATAGTGCAGACGGTGGAGGAAAAAAAGCAAATCTCCGAAGCATAATGATAATAATTCATTCAAAAAATATATTTTTTACTATTTTATATTTAAGTACCCATACCGTTGTTTTTTAAATTTTGCTGTATTTTGTACCCGTACCTAGTATGGGCACCGTACCCGTACCTATGCATCATATTGGGATCCAATTTTCAAATTGACTTCCTTTTGATCTTTTCTTTGACCGACATTTTTCTATTGAACTGCTTTGCCATTTGCAGGTGATTACAAAGGAATCACTGATAGCTGCACAGGTAATATTTGAAGAAATTGAACTACAACAGTGTTTTTGTTTAGATTTATGTTTTGTTTTACTTAGTTTCCTATGTGCATTTATATTCAGAATGAGGAATTGCACAGAGTGATGGACATGCTTTCTATAAGAAAACAAGATGCGCGTACATTGCTCATTTATCATCGTTAGGATGTGGACCATTTGTTTGAAGTTTATGTAGAAAAAGGGAAGGAATTTATGTTTGCTCAGGCCGGTGTTAGTGTGGATAAATATCGTAACTCTGTCTCGCCGGTTAATGCTGTAGTAATGTGTGAAATCTGCATAGACGAGGTTCCTATTAATGAAGTAACAAGAATGGACTGTGGTCACTGCTTTTGCAACTCATGTGAGTGTTTGTTTAATCTGTTAGTATTGGCCATGCTTTTTTTCTTCTTCAAAATTTCATTGGTGAAAATTGCATTTGAATCCTTAATTTTACCCACTAACATGACAATAAGCTATCTCGTGACAGATAGCTAATTGCAGTAACTTTGATCGTCTTTTTTACAGGTTGGACACAACATTTTTTAGTCAAGGTAAATGAGGGTCAAAGTAAATGCATCAGATGCATGGCTCACAAATGTAATTCAATTTGCGATGAAACTTTCGTAATAACTCTACTCGGTAGAAAGCACCCTGATATGGCAGAAAACAGCTGGTTGTGTGGTGGACCATACGAGCATACCAATTCAAATAAGCTGGTCATGATTGTGGTCGCTACAAAGAACCCGAGAAAACAGCTGACCAAGAAAAGAGGGATTTCTATAGGTACAAACATTATTATAACCGATATAAAGCTCACAAAAACTCCTTTACGTTTTTTGAAAGTAAACTGAAAGGTTTCACACCAGAGAAGATTGCTATTTTCCAAGAGAAACATTCTCAAAGGGAAAAATCTGAACTCAGAGATTATAGCTGGGTAAATAATGGATTCTCTAGACTTCTCAGATCTAGGCGCATCCTTTCATACTCATATGCATTTACATATTATATGTTTGGAGATGAGCTTTTCAAAAATGAAATGTCAAAAGCTGAAAAGGAAATAAAAGAAAACTTATTTGAGGATCAACAACAGCAGTTACAGGCAAATGTTGAAAGATTCTCCGAGATTTTGCTAGAGTCATTCAATTCCTTACAATAGGATAAGGTTATTAAGAGTAGGATGCTGATAATAACTGTCTATTTGTAAGAAAATGTAAGTGTTTGTGTTTTATATAAGGTTTTAGTACTTATCTGAGATTTGACATTGATGATTATGAATTCCTATACTGATTGCATGTATGAATTCATCGACAATGACTTATTGGATTCTGTTAATCTTGGTAGTATAGTATGCATATTATAGCACCATATAGATCAAAAGGCATAGAGGAGGGCTTCATAGCTTCCAATTTGTTGGAGCAATAAAGACTACAATACAGGTAAATGTCTTGTTAGATTTGGTTTGAATATTGAGCTGAAAAAGTTATTGTCGCATCATTATGTCGTCTAGACGCAGCGACAAGTAGAGGTGCTCTAGTATTTTTTAGAGAAGGATTATGCATGAGGTTGATCAGATTGTGATTCATATGCATTATTTTACTATTCTGCATCTCTGTTTAAATTACGACAGATGAACATTTTTCAAGGACAGGTCATCATATGAAGAGAAGTTAATTAAGAGGTTCCATGTGCTGCATTTTAATCTTCTCCGGGAGGAGTTAGAAAGTGAAGATTTTGTCAGAATTGTATGCCTAAAAGTTTTAACGTTGTTGCATGACTAAGCCAGAGATCTAACCCATGATTTTGGTTAAGTTAGAAGAGACCCGCGTCATCTCATCTAAATGCTCGAGTTACTTTGTTACGAATTTTAAATACATTTCCTTGCTGCAATTTTGATCCATTTACTTTGAAGAATAAATGCTATTGCCTTTTAACTATTAATTTTAGGCATACTGATGTACCAAAGTACTGTAGTAATTCTTGTTTGTTGAAAAGTAAATGAAACAATATTCAATTTGTTATATGGAAAAACTTTACTTTAGGAGACTTACTTTTGCCATCATAGTCTTTTATCTTGTGTGCCTTACGAATTATCAAAATACATATGTCTGCTATTAAGTAGTGGATATCTCCCAATAACATTCTACCAGAATTGTTTTTCATAGTGCGGACAAAATGTTTTTTAAAAATATTACTTTTATAACATTCGCTACTTAAGTTGCGGAAGAATAAAACATGAAAAACGTAGTGCGCGCGAGGAATTGATAAGATGACATAAGTAAATCTGTTGTGGGGTTAGGATTTGTTTCCCCCTATGAGCCCACTACCCACATATACATGAAGTGTTATTCCCTCTTTAATTTTGTTAATAAAAAAATAATTTACGTTATTATAATTGCAAATATACTAAATTTATTAAATATAACTTTTTTAATCAATATTCTTAGAAGAACATTTGTCAGTTTCCACCAGAACCTTCATAAGCTTTTGTTGTATGACTTTCAGAGCTTTATAAGCTGAAGCTGCAAAGGATCCACCATTTGTGCCACTCATTCAAGCACATAGTCCATGTTGTCCAATGAAAAATTACTAATGAGGAATGGAAGCCGATGACACAATTTGTTGATTTCTTTTTGAGAATACTAACTTGTTGGTTGTTATAAGGGGGAGTTGCAAGTTTTTCAAAAGAAATACTCCGACTTATATAAATAAGTTTTGATAGTATTTTTTTTTTTTTTGGTGATAAGTTTTGATAGTATTATCGACAACAAAAGTGTTATTGAAATTTGAATTTGGAACACATATGCTAACATCAAAAGTTGAAATAATGTACTGTTCACTGTATTTATACATCGAATATTATTTGTTTTTGGGTTAATATATTTTTACCTCATTTAAAGTAGGTCAGTTTTACATATTCCGATAATTTTTATTTTTTTTAAATTACCCTTACAATGTATTTATATTTTATCCACAGTTCATTTCACAAAGAAAAAATTTATAAAAGTAACGCAAAACTCATCTATTTGTAGAAGTAAAAATCTATTAAATTTTTTTTTTTTATAGAATGCTTTTCTTAAAAAAATATAGACAATTGTTTTTGTGATATAAATAGGTGAAATTTTTTATACATATTTTTATTTAGATATGTATCGATATATCTGATATATCTGTCGATGTGCATAATTCTAATAAGCTCACAAATAATTTTTTTTTTCTATTAAACAATAATTGTGATCCTATTAAAGCATAATATCGAATCCAAATCTAATGCATACTAATTAAATCTTTCATTACTTAGATGAAATCTAATGATTTAATCAACTTACGAGTTCACTTAATTAATTTTCATTGGTTATTGAATAAATTATCTCAATTCTCCAAAATAACAGGATAAAATCATAAACAAATCTTGGAATAATCTTACTGTAGAAATAAAATCTTGGAAGAATCTAATGCCATGCAATTTTTTTGTTGACTAAGTTATGTACTAAGTTGCAAGAGAAGTGGAATTCAAGTACGAATTAGCAAACAACAGTGTCATTCATAGACCCCAAATATAAGAAGACCAAACGATTCATTATAAATGCCGTTTTTTTTTTCTTTTATCTTCTGAAATATTTCTTTTACTTTTTAGATTTGTTTTATTTATTTTTTTTAGTATAAAATATGCCTTTTTAAATTTTACTGGCTGTTACAATTTTTAATTTATGATTATTATATATAAATATGAAGATTATTGTTATTTTGTGAGCAGAAAGCAAAGCAAAAGGGAAGAGTGTGCTGTGTGGTAAACCTTCCCCTTCACTTTTGTCGTCGGAATTTTCGGTCGATCATCCTATTCCTATTCGATCCCAATTCCCAAACCCTACTTTTCTTAATCAATTCCAAATGGAGGATTACGGTACCAGCGACGACGATTATCACTTCTCCGATCAAGAAGATTCCGAAGTCGAATTATTCGAAAACGACGATCGCAATTTTCAATTACTTTCTTCCAAGGGTCCCACTGCTCAGGTTTTCCCTTTCGATTTTATTTTCCCTTTTTCTCACTACCCAACGTTCCAGTTTTTATTTATTTATTTTGCTAATGATTGATTTTGTGTTTTTGTGTATTGATTGTTATTATCTTAATGATGAAGCGCATTATATTTTAGGGAAGAAGGGTTTGATGAAAGTTTGGAGCTTTATAACTGATTTTGCTAAATATTTTTTGTTAAATTTCTAGATTGTGTTACATGAATGTTGATGGCTATGAAACACCGATAAAAATTTGAGTAAATGAATTAATTGAACATAATCATATGTGTGCCAACACCGGACACGCCTTCCACCAGAAGTGTCGGTGTCATGGAGTTTATGGCTGCCGAATTTGTTCAAGGAATTTGAATTTTTTTTCTTTCTGTATTAGTTGGAATCGAGAATCTCTTATTTTCGTGATTATAATTTTTTTGTGGTTTAAATAGGCTATATGGTTATGTATGATCCAACTTTCAAGGGCTCATATTATATTTATTACTTTTTTATTGTGAAGCTGAATCCTTTGAGTCCTTTCGTTGTGCTGACATTTTTCTGATAAACTGCTTTGGTATTTGTAGGTGATTACGAAGGAATCACTGATAGCTGCACAGGTAATATCAATATGAGAAAAAATTGAACTCCAGAGTGTTATTGTTTGGTTAATTTTGTTGATTGTTTTGCTGAGATTTCTAAGTGCATTCATATAATATACAGAAGGAGGATTTGCGCAGAGTGATGGACATGCTTTCTGTGAGACAACAACATGCGCGTACGCTGCTTATTTATCATCGTTGGGATGTGGACCATTTGTTTGAAGTTTATGTAGAAAGAGGGAAGGCGTTTATGTTTGCTCAGGCTGGTGTTAGTGTGGATGAATGCCGTGACTCTGATTCATCGGTTAGTGCGTTAGTAATGTGTGAAATCTGCATGGATGACGTTCCTAGTGATGAAGCAACAAGAATGGACTGTGGTCACTGCTTTTGCAACACCTGTGAGTGTGTTTATTCTGTTGTTAGTTATTGTCCCCCCTTTTTTTCTTTCAAAATTTCATTGGTCAAAAAATACAATTGCATTTGAATTGTTAATGTTACCCACTACTCAATTGGTGCCATCTTGTGAGGGAAAAGCAGAGGCAAAATTAATGGACCCTAAATAAATAGGGGCGGATCCTTCTATAGTTGCTCACTTCCCATGCTATTGCTAATTGTTACATGATGTCAAATTAATAGGTAACATTACAGGACTCATATCAATAGAACACCTATAAACTTTCAACAAGATTATCAAGTGTTAGACAGATGACATGTCTTATAAGTGATAATGCAGTAAGCAGTGAGTTAGGATCTGCATCACCCTGTTTTTATGCCCTTATCAAAAACTGAAAAAAAAATTGCATTACATTACATTAATATTGGTTGTCTATTTTACAGGTTGGACACAACATTTTTTTGTCAAGATAAATGAGGGTCAAAGTAAACGCATCAGATGCATGGCTCACAAATGTAATTCCATTTGTGATGAAGCTGTCGTAAGAACCCTACTCAGTAGAGAGCACCCTGATATGGCAGAGAAGTATGAACGGTTTCTTCTTGAATCTTACATCGAAGACAATAAAAGAGTTAAATGGTGTCCGAGCACGCCACATTGTGGGAATGCAATTCGTGTCGAGGGTGATGATTTGTGTGAGGTAGAATGTTCATGCGGTGAACAATTTTGTTTTAATTGCTTGTCAGAAGCACACTCCCCCTGTTCATGTTTGATGTGGCAACTTTGGGAAAAGAAGTGCCGGGACGAATCTGAAACTGTTAATTGGATAACAGTTCATACAAAGCCTTGTCCAAAGTGCCACAAACCGGTGGAGAAGAATGGTGGCTGTAATTTGGTCAGCTGTATTTGCGGTCAAGCATTTTGGTGAGTCTCTTCTTGCATTATATATTGTCATCCAACTTTTCTCTGGTTATTACTCTTTTCCATGTAATAATTTATGTTTGTTGGTTATATATAGATTCAGTTAATTTTAAATGTATCGTAATATGGATCCGTTGCTGTCTGCGACTCTTCAAACTAACATGAACTTGTGTTTCCTATAATAATTTTGCCCTTTTTTCGTACAGTTGGTTGTGTGGTGGAGCTACCGGCAGGGAGCATACCTGGTCAAGTATAGCAGGTCATAGCTGTGGTCGCTACAAAGAGCAAGAGAAAACAGCTGAGCGGGCCAAGAGGGATCTCTATAGGTACATGCATTATCATAACCGATATAAAGCTCACACCGACTCCTTTAAGCTTGAAAGTAAACTGAAAGGTCTCATACAAGGGAAGATATCTATTTCGGAAGAGAAAAGTGCTGAACAAAAAAAATCTGAACTCAGAGATTATAGCTGGGTGCATAATGGACTCTCCAGACTTTTCAGATCTAGGCGTGTCCTTTCTCATTCTTATGCTTTTGCATTTTATATGTTTGGAGATGAGCTTTTTAAAGAAGAAATGCCAGAAGCTGAAAGGGAAATAAAACAGAACTTATTTGAGGATCAACAGCAGCAGTTTGAAGCAAATGTTGAAAGACTCTCTAAAATTTTGGAGGAGCCTTTTGAAACCTTTGATGATGCTAAGGTCATGGTGATGAGGATGGATATAATAAATCTGTCAACACTAATTGATGGTCTTTGTAAAAAAATGTAAGTGCTGTGTTTTAGATAAGTTTCTAGTACATATCTTACATTTGACGTTGATGATTGTGAATTCTTTTATATTGAATGCAGGTATGAGTGCATTGAAAATGATTTATTGGGATCTATTAATCTTGGTAGTATCCACAGTATAGCACCATATAAATCCAAGGGCATCGAGAGGGCTTCAGAGCTTCCAGTTTGTTTTAGCAATAAAGGCAGTAATACGGGTAAATGTCTATTTTGGATTTGGATTGAATATTTAGCTGAACAACAACTCTTTGCTTTATTCCTTTGCTTATCTCTTTTCGATGAGCTAATCATTCTACTGACCTGTTATCGGAAACTAATTTGGTTATATGGTACTGACTGCACTTTATCACTAGTCATCCATTGGTATAATTCAATACATATGTTGTAGTTATGTTGAGATAACTCTGTTAACATATGAATCATGCTCCTTAAAATTGCACTACATGTATCGTGTCTTAATATGCATATATCATATATGTGGGGAGATCATAGTTATATTAGGATGGGTTAGTTTTGGATATTAACATTTCTTTCACCCTGATTTTAATAAAATCGTTGTTAATAAGGAGGGATTTAATTTCCACTATTGAATTGGGATGTTTGCACATGAATGAATATATTGCATTGCGGTGCTTATTCAAGCTCATTATTTGCTTTATTTGTTATTATTGTTTAAGTTCAATTTTTTTCTTCAAAATGATTGTACCATGAAAGTTTTGTGCCAAATTAATTTTTATGTTGAGCTTTCTTATTGTGTTATGTTATGAATGTTCTTATATATGTTTTCTTCAGTTTGACTTTGGATGCTCAGAAATGTTACTGAGTGAAAAGGATTCTTGTATATATGCTGCAAGCGTAGGTGTAACAGCAGAGCTTAATCAGTCAGAAGAGAGTGGATGTTCTTCTCGTAAGCGAGCCCGAAAAGACGGTGGCTTTTTTGATCTAAACTTGCCAGCTGAGTTTGTAGACAGAAATTGACTTTGAAGGAGACTTTATATACATACAGGCGTACAGGTCTAACATAAATTGCTTTGCTGCTTTTGATGGGATGAATCAACCATTTTGGATTTCACATTCATGCAGTTTACCCCCCCGCCCTTTTGCTTATTATCTATCTTTCATCGATGTCTCTGCCGAGATATGTTTCCAAAGAAATTCTATGTTCGTCATCTCTACATCATCTGCCTTTTTGCTTGTACATAGCCTTGGGGCAACTTATTTGCAAGTAGATCATATAAATGTCTACTTGGGTTTCTAGAAGACAATTTTTAGGATAAGTTTTTAATTCTATCTTAGTATGGAGTTCATTTTTTTTTTGGTTACATCTTAGTATGGAGTTCAAGTGAAGGTAACTTCACTATGTTTTTCTATTTTTGGCAACTTTCACATAATGATATTCTTTTTTTTACTCAATGATATTCTTTTTCTAAACAAATAGCTTGAATAATCAAGTGATTGAGTTCAAGTGCATAATGAGCTCCACCCACCTAAGAACAAATCATTTGGGAGAATTGAGTTCAAATCTTGGGTTGAACGGTCAGACTTTACTTATTTTTTGACCGATCTCCGGATTACCATTCAGAATAAACCGTAGCACATTTTAGATGGATAAATGATTATTTGAAACAAGATGGTAGCATCTCACATGTTTCATTATAATATAAATGGACTATTAGGATCCTTTATTAGGTCAATAGGTTTTAGTTTTATCTTTGTTCACAATGAGAAATATTGATAACATTGTGTCGTCCTCTTATCAGATCAGATTATTGATATATTGATAGATTGCACAATTTTCTTTGTGATTAGTTGAAGGCAAAGCAACAAGTAGACCCTGGAAAACAGATTGCAGCACAGGATCAGAGTGAGTTCCAAATTTTTATTTTTCTGGACCTAACTGCAACGTTGTTGTATATGTTTAGCTTCCAAATTTTGTCATTAAGTTGTTTAACAATTTAAAATGATAGGCAAAATTTCAAATATTTTTATGTGATCTACGCCCAGAAAATGCAATATTGGACGTAAGACATCCCTATACAGTTTTGTGTGGGAGTTAGGAGGGAAAATGAAGATTACTTTGGAGGAAAGTGGAGAAAGGGGAAAATAGGAGAATGAGAATTTTCATTTTTATTGAGTAGGATAAAAACGAGTTTAGGTTTCCTCCATTTGTTATCTCTCAATTTATTCTCCATTTGGAGAGAGATAGACACATTAAAGATTAGTGGAACCCATTAAAAACGAGTCCCACTAATCTTCAATTGTGTTTATCTCTCTCCAAATGGAGAATAAATGTAGAGATAACAAATGGAGGAAACCCAAACTCGATAAAAACACTAATGAGTCATGAGTAATATTTTTTTTTTTTTAAAGTGTTAGAAAGAAGTATTTCCCTTTCCTCATTATTTCTTATGTCTTCAAAGCCCTCCTTTCTGAATGTAGCTTTGCTCCATTTCCTAATGTTCCATTTATCCCTGTTCAGTACATTCATCGCACATATTGACGAGTGGCAAAAATAAAAGGAACGGTTGAGATTACATGTTATCAATAAGTATTTATTTTATTAGCTAAATTGCAGTTTTGACCCTCTAGATATTCCAATCGTGGGATTTTGGCCCTCCTAATGTCAAATGAGCAATTTCGAACCCTCATATTTTCCCGCATTTGCATTTTATCGTCCTCTTGTCTAATTTGTTGACATGAATTTTTTTTTACACATGGTTTGATTATATTGGACAATATAAACATTTTTTTTTTTTTTAAAAAAGAAAAAGACAAGTTCAATGAAAAGGCACAAGAGTGTATAATTTTAAGGTAAAAAAAAAAAATCAATGACAAAATACCATGGTTGTCTTCTCCGAAGCTTCAATGGTTATAAATCTCAACTTCTCTAAAGATCTCAAAGTGAGTCAAAAATTGGTGTTCACAATGGTGCACAGTCTGATAGTGTATTTGGGGCACAATTTGGTGCTAATACTACTGCGCAGACTGGTGCGAAAAGTCAGAATGCTACTACAAATGCAAAAAAAGTTGCTGTGCAAGGTCAGAAAGTTACTACCTCAAATACAAAAAAAAGAGCGCCAAAAGGGGGAGGAAGAACAAAAATGAAGATGCAATGGGCACACAACAATCAACAAACAATTATTGATTTATAACCCTCAAAGCTTTGGAGAAGACAACCATGATTTTTTGTCATTGATTTTTTTCATTTACCAAAAATTTATACACTCGCGTGACCTTTCTTTAAATTTTTTTTTTTTTTTTAAAAATTATTTAGGTTGTCCGATATAAATCAGCCACGTCTAAAAAAAAATTCATGTCAACAATTTTTTGGTCAAAATAGTCAAGATGGACCATGAAATGCAAAAGGGAGGCAAATGTGAGGGGTTAATTACAAAACTGACGGAAAGATGAAAACATAAGGGATCAAATTAAAACTTTTAAAACATAAGGGACCAAGTTGAAACATAAAATAAACATAAGGGATCAAATGTTGAATTAAACCTTTATTTTAACAAAAAAATAAACCAAAAGAAATAAGTACGCGGGAAAAGAAGCACGCGCCTGTCTTCTTATTTCTCTATTTAACCACCCTTCCATATTCACCTCACTGCTTCTTCCTCTCGCTGTAGCTGTCGCCCCTCTCTGTACGTTATGGTGGTGGTGGTGGAGTCCTTCCTCCATTTTTCTCCGTGCACCAGTCACCGTCTCTCGTTGTCATGACCAACCTCACCGTCATGCCACTGCCACAAAGCTACTCACCTGGTCCACTGCTTCTATGCTATAATTGTTACATAAGCAAGACCATTGCCAAACATAAAATCCTTTTTGGCCAAACAAATCTTATTAAAAGGGAGAAGAGTGGATTGGCTTTGTCATACCATTCGGAGCCGACTGCAAAAGTGTGTGTCCCGCGTGTGAAGAAAGCGGGCAGAACTCCGCCGTCATGGCAGACATAAAGGGGTGGCGGCGATGAGAGGATGAGATATCGATATAGTGAAGGAACCAAGAGAAGATGTATATTGAATCTTATAAAATAAATACTAAATTACAATGTACCAAAAAAAAATATACTAAATTACAAGATTTAATCTCAACCGTCCTTTTTTTTATTTGCCATGTGTCATCTATCAATGTAGTGAACAAGACTAAATGGAGTATTAGAAAATTAGAAAATGGAGCACTCCTTTTCCTTTCATCAAAATTTTTAAACATGGTCTAAGAATCAATTTTTATAAGAGATCAAACACTAAATATTAAGTATCTTTCTACACATACTCCCTTTTTTGTTTTTTTTACGGTGCAACATACTCCTATCTTTTTGGTAATACACATACCCTCCTATTGTGAGACTAGTATAACATGCTTGTGCAAGATAATATTATAAGCATTTACAGAGTACATAATTTCATGAACAATTTTTTTTTTCTTTCTAAAACTCTACTTTACAACTATCGTATATGCAATTTGATATTTTGAAAATGTTTCCTTATTTTTTCATTGTCAATAGTATAAAAATGCTGGAATCACTAAACCAATAATTTTCCATACAATCTCTCCAATTTTTGCACACGAAAAAATATTTGATCGACAAAAAATAATAATTTAATAAAGCACAAAACAACAAACCTCATGACTGCATAGATATAAAAAGAAATAGGAATATCTAGTTAGGCCCATTTGAATTGATTTATTTTAAGTTTTTATGAATTTATCTACTAATATAAATCATTGTATTAATGTTTAGATAAATTAATAAAAAGAGATTATCATAATTTCATAAACTAATTATGTCATGTTTTAATAAGCTTTCATAAATGGGAATTCTTTTCGAGCCCGCTGAACTTCTCAAGTGCTCTTGTGAGTTTCAAATTTTACCATCCTTGTTGGTTATTTATAGCGATTTTGTGTAAAATTACAAAAATTGAAAAAACAATAGTTCAAAAAGAAACTTGTTTCCTATTCTGCGAACTGTGTTCGCTGCCTACACACAAAATCATAGACTTGAGCTTATAAGTGCAAACCTCTAGGGGACAAAGAAGAATCTAGACCAGTTCTTCTCCATGAAGAGCACACACATTTACAACAGGAAACTGCCCCTCTTTTATCTCCGGAGGAAGATTTCATTTAGGTCCTCATTTTTATATTAAATTTCATGTAATTCTTCTGTTTAATGTTTTATATTTTGAGAAAGTTTACGTTGTAATTGTTGGGACAATGTGATAATTTGGGAGAAATTAGAGAGAATAGAACGAGAGAATTGAGACGAGAATTAGGGAAAAAGGTTAATTGCATTCATCCACATGGGGCAAAGGTATTTATATACAAAATGGGGGCTTGCTTCACTGCCAAGCGTTCGTATATTAACTACCTAAGACAAATAAAAAAAAACTATAACAAACTAACTAACTATTACTAGCTTCAGAAACTTTCTCAACTTCTGGAGCTCTGTAACTTCTGAAGCTCTGCTCAGCTTCTGAAGCACCAGAACTTCTGAAGCTCTGCTCAGCTTCTGAAGCTCTGCTCAGCTTCTGAAGCTTTGCTCATCTTCTGAAGCTTCTCCAACTTCTGGAGCTTCTCCAACTTCTGGAGCTCTGTTTTCTCGAAAACATGACTTATTAATTCAACACACCTCCTAAGGCATGTTTTCCAAAGCATTCATTCCTATAAGCTTCTTCAGAGTGTCAAACCTTGCCTTAGCCATAGGTTTGGTTAGAATATCTGCAAGTTGGATCTCAGTATTGCAATATTCCAACTCAAGCTTATCTTTGTTCACTTGATCTCTCAAAAAATGAAACCTCCTCTCAATGTGCTTACTTCTTCCATGACTAACTGGGTTGTTAGCCAAATCAATTGCTGACTTGTTGTCAACAAGTAGCTTCATCCTTGTTGTCTCTACTGCCTTCAATTCAGTGAGCAACATCTCAATCCAATTTGCTTGACAAGCTGCAAATGAAGCTGCCACATACTCAGCTTCACATGATGACAATGCCACTATCCCTTGCTTCTTAGAACACCAAGAGATTGGTGCATTACCTATCATGAACAGGTATCCTGCAGTACTCTTCCTGTCATCTTGATCTCCTCCCCAATCTGAATCTGAGTAACCATAAGCCATTAGCTTCTTGCTACTGTTCCTTTGGTTTGGAATTAAAATGCCATGATCAATGGTTCCTTTCACATATCTAAGGACCCTCTTTGCAGCAGTCAAGTGATTCATCCTTGGTTGATCCATAAATCTGCTCAGCAGACCAATACTATGACATAAATCAATTCTAGTATTGCACAAGTACCTCAATGATCCTATGATCTGCCTGTACAATGTTGAATCAACCAACTCATCCTCAGTATTCTTGCTCAGCTTCACACCTGTTTCCATAGGAGTAATTGCAGGGTTGCAATTGCTCATGTGAAACCTCTTCAATATGTCAATGACATATTTCTTCTGATGCAAGAAATAGCCTCTATCTGTTTTCACAAATTCCATGCCAAGGAAATATGATAGCTCTCCCAGATCAGTCATCTCAAACTCCTTCATTATGTCTGCTTTGAATCTCTCTAGCACAGCTTTGTTTGATCCCGTGATCAACAAATCATCAACATACAGACACAGTATTATAATCTCATCATGACTTGAGCCTTTCACATATACTCCATGTTCTGATGTGCATCTAGTGAAACTCAAATTCAGCAGGAAGCTATCAATTCTCTTGTTCCAAGCTCTTGGAGCTTGTTTCAAACCATAGAGAGCTTTGTTCAACTTGTACACTTTCTGTTCTTGACCTTTAATCTCAAATCCTGGTGGCTGCTTCACATATACCTCTTCCTCTAATGGTCCATTCAAAAAGGCAGATTTCACATCAAGCTGGTGCATAGCCCATCCTTTGTAGGTAGCTACTGCAACAACTAGCCTAATTGTCTCTAGCCTTGCCACAGGTGCAAACACTTCATTAAAGTCAAGTCCAGGCTTCTGAAGAAAACCCTTAGCTATTAACCTTGCTTTGTACTTAGCAATTTCACCACTTGGTTTCATCTTCAGCTTGAAAACTCATTTCACATCAATAGGTCTCTTGTTTACAGCTTTGTTCATCAATGTCCAGGTGTTATTCTTCTCAATTGACTTCAGCTCCTCTTTCATAGCATTCAACCAATTTGAATCTTTCAAAGCTTCACTTAGAGTCACTGGTTCCAACTCTGCAATCATTGCTTCATTGACCAGTTCTCCATCTTCAGTGATTGCTTGATCAGGAAACACATCATACTCATTCAACCTTATTGACTGTACCCTTTCTCTGGTTGATCTTCTCAACTGTTGATTAGGTGCAGCATTAGGTTGATCATCTTCAACTTCTATCTCCTCTTGATTTGTTTCCTCAAGCATGAGTCTTCTGTTGAGCATTGAGCCTTCAGCACTTGTGCCTTCAGTCCAATCCCAACCCTTTGATTCATCAAACCTGATATCTCTGCTAATCACAACTTTGTTATCTCTAGGTGAGTACAATTTGTAAGCACCAGTGGGATGATAACCTAACAATATCATTGTCTGACTTCTATCATCAAGTTTTCTTCTAACTTGATCAGGAACATGTTTGAAGCAAAGTGAGCCAAATATTCTAAAATGACTAACACTTGGTTTCAAACCTGTCCAAGCTTCATGAGGAGTCTTGTCTTGTAACCTCTTTGTAGGACTTCTATTGATGATGTAAACTGCTGTAGAGACCGCTTCACCCCAAAACTTATGAGGCATATGCTTAGCTTTAAGCATACTTCTGGCCATGTTCATGATGCTTCTATTTTTCCTCTCAGCTACACCATTGTGTTGAGGGGTGTAGGGTGCAGTGACTTCATGCTCTATACCTTCATCTTCACAGAATTTTGCAAATTCATGTGAAGTGTATTTACCACCTCCATCAGTTCTCAATTTCTTAACACTAAATCCACTTTGATTTTCAACTAGTGTCTTAAATTTCTTGAACTTGGTAAATACATCACTTTTCTTTTCGATAAGGTAGAGCCAAACATGCCTAGTACAATCATCTATGAATGTCAGAAAATAGCTGTTGCCTCCAATGGATTTCACCTCAAATGGACCACACACATCTGAGTACACCATTCCTAACTTCTGAGTTGATTTCATAGGTAATTCATTCTTGAATGAATTTCTGGCCTGCTTTGCTGCACAACACTCTTCACACATTTCACTTGGTGCTCTGATCTGAGGCAAGCCATGAACCATCTTCTTGGAATTCAACATGCTTAAACTTTTGAAGTTTAAGTGTCCAAACCTGTGGTGCCATATCCAATTCTCTTCTGTACTAGTGACTGAGGCTAAGCACTTGAAATCAATCACATTGATTTCAACCTTAAAGGTTCTATTGCTTGACAATGGAGCTCTTAGGATTAACCTACTTTTAGCATCATGAATCTTCAATTCTTTATTAGCCATTGTCACTGTATAATCCTTTTCAAGTAATTGACCAAGACTAATAAAATTACTTGTTATAGAAGGAACATACAATACCTCATTAATGAAGGATTCCTGACCATCTTTTCTCTGCACAAGAATTGTCCCCATACCTTCACTAGTGATCTGGCTGCTATTAGCAAACTTGATATTCCGTCTCACTGAATAATCAAGCTTCAAGAACCACTTCTTGTTGCCAGTCATGTGATTGCTACAGCCAGTGTCAAGATACCACAAGTTGGATTTATCAGCGTCAGTGTTTGTAATTGCCATGAGCAGGGAATCATCAGAGTCACTACCATTTCCCTTTGCCAATTGAGCTTCATCCTTGTCACTTCTCTCAACTTTCTTAGAGTGACACTCTCTAGCATAATGGCCAAGCTTCTGACAATTATAACACTTCACATCCTTCTTATCAATCTTTTTCTTTGAACCTTTCTTGTTACCTTTGCTAGACTCTGAATCTTTAAGATTCTTGCCATCATTCTCTGAATCTTCTTTCTTTTTCTTGTTTTTCCCTTTGGAACCTTTCTGAAACTTTGCCTGCAAAGCTTGATCAATAGCTTTATTTGAGCTCCTCTGCTTGACTCTCAGTTCATGTGCCTCCAATGAAGCTTGGAGCTCCTCTATCTTCATAGTGGCCAAATCCTTTGATTCTTCTATTGCTACTACTATGTGATCAAATTTCTCAGTCAAGGTTCTCAAAACCTTCTCAATCTTGGACCTCTCTGACAGAGCTTCACCATTTGACTTCATCAAATTAGTGATACTCAACATTCTTGAAAGATACTCAGCTATCGTTTCTTGATCATTCATCACCAACATTTCATATTGTCTCCTCAGAGCTTGCAGCTTGATACCCTTCAGTTTTTCATCACCTCCATAAATCTTTTTCAATGTATCCCAAGCACCTTTAGAAGACTCTTCCTCAATGATCTTCTCAAAGATATTAGGATCCACACACTGATGTATGATGAACAGACCTTTTGCATCCTTTTTCTTCAACTCGCGATGCAAGGCTCTTGCTGCTTCATCAGCATTTGCAGCCAAGTCTGGTACTCCATCATTAACAGTTTCAAGAACATCTTGAAACCTGAAAATGACCTTCATCTGCGCACACCAACGATCATAGTTTTCACCTTTGAAAACTGGAAGATTTGCAGGAAATTGTGATGAGGTTGTGCCATTGTTCGCCATTGTTTCTTGATCAAAGAATCAATGCAAAACGTGAATCACAACCAGGCTCTGTTATACCAATTTGTTGGGACAATGTGATAATTTGGGAGAAATTAGAGAGAATAGAACGAGAGAATTGAGACGAGAATTAGGGAAAAAGGTTAATTGCATTCATCCACATGGGGCAAATGTATTTATATACAAAATAGGGGCTTGCTTCACTGCCAAGCGTTCGTATATTAACTACCTAAGACAAATAAAAAAAAACTATAACAAACTAACTAACTATTACTAGCTTCAGAAACTTTCTCAACTTCTGGAGCTCTGTAACTTCTGAAGCTCTGCTCAGCTTCTGGAGCACCAGAACTTCTGAAGCTCTGCTCAGCTTCTGAAGCTCTGCTCAGCTTCTGAAGCTCTGCTCATCTTCTGAAGCTTCTCCAACTTCTGGAGCTTCTCCAACTTCTGGAGCTCTGTTTTCTCGAAAACATGACTTATTAATTCAACAGTAATAAACATATTTTTATGTAATTTTTTTGTCAAACTTCTTAATAAAAATCTCTATATTCAATTTGTCTTTCCAGTTTCTTGCATGTAACAAAAGGGTTCATTGATTAACCAACGAGCACCTCCCAAGCAAGAATTCTAAAGACTAAATATGGACGTTTGAATAACAACAACAACATAGTATTGTGGGGGAAGGGTAACCCGCTATGTAAGCGCACCATAGCTGTTTCAAAATAGGGTGTTATTTTATCGAGTCAATCTTAAACATATCTTCTTATTTTTATATGATTATCTTTTTCTTCTGTACACTTATCTTTTTAAAAGTATCTCACAAATTTATTTATTTATTATAATCATCTTTTTTGAGTCATTTTTAAATTTATAATTGCTTATATAATCATACAACAAAATACTACAATTTATACAAATACTTTTCAGTGTACATATCAAAATGTTTATTAAGCATAAGAACCTATGTTGTAAGCTCTTTTTGATTAAACTTTAAACTTCAAAACATTTTTCTTATCTTATGGGAACAATTTCCCCATCCTCTAAGTCATACATCAACCACTGATTTTTCTAACAAGTTAAAATTTCTGCATTGTCACTTATATTTATTAATTATAAGGTCTTAATTATATATAGTTTGAAAAAAACAATAAGAAAGAAATAAAATAAAATAAAAATAGAGACCATAAACCATATTATCAAAAAAAAGATTGAAAGACCTCTAGTGATAGGAAACCAAAATTGTGAAATTATGATGGACAATTTGGCATGACTTTTCTTCTTGCAGCAACATTTATGTTTCCAATCTCTGTTACAGGTTTCCATGCTTTTTGTCTCTCTCAATCTCACACACAACAAGGGCAAGAAAACACTCTCATCTACCAATATCAAAGAAAAGATTCTGTTTTTCTTTGTTGATAGAAACTTCGGTTACCATCTGACAAGTTTATATAAAATGTATTTTTTAAAGAAAGTTTATATAAAATGTTATCAACCCCAATATGCATGCATTGGTTGCATATATACTATGAAAGGTGCAATTAGTTGTTCATCATACACTCTTTAAAAAATTAAACATATAACAATGCATGATTCTTCTAATAAATTTTCATATTGATCTCTGTGCCTATTCCAAACTTTAAAGCCCACTGGCCAATTACAATGCTAGGTGCTTGATTATTTTTGTTATGTGTATTTGACCTTCTAATGATTTTTTTAAGTACTCTTAAGAGTATGGCCCAATCTTCTAACACTAATTTTAAGGTTTTGAAATTTGTAGAATTTTTGTTGGTTTTGGATTATAAAATAAAATATTTGTACTAAGCTTTGGTAGTGTTCTGTGAACATCATTAATGCCACAAGTATGTTTGTCAGTTTCTTATAAAAAAATGATAATTGTTTTGCTCGATTAGAAAGGTTAATTGCTAGTTAAATGTTTCTGTTTGTGGTTTCTAATTATTGGAATCCCAACATAATAAAAATGCATTGGTTCAGGTTCTCCAGGTTGAACAATGGCATAAGTCAAACTGAACAAATGGCTTCTTTTTTTGAACAATTTTTTTTTTATAGCAGTTGAACAAATGTTTGTTGTATGTCCTTCCTTTTACAATTTGATATGAGATATTTTCAATTTCAAAATGATTTTTCTTTCATTTATTTATGGTCAATGGGAAAAGTGTTGGATGTAGATACGAATGTTGTTCTGCAGTTAGCGAATATATGACCATCAGTTTAAGATGGAGCGGTTAAGATAATTTTATTTTTGAAAAAGCTAAATTAGCCAACTCAAATTGGTATTAGAGAGAATTGAACCTGAAATCTTAAGAGGATTACACTCTCAGGTTCCAAGCCAATACTAACAAACCAATCCGAGTGTGTTCGATTCGGATAAATTTAATCTTGATATATCTGAGTATTTTTAAGTAGGATTTTGTCTTGTTTCTAAAATAGATTTTAATTATCCACAAATCCAAGTTCAATTGGTAAAAATATCAAGATTGTTAAGTCGGATGCCGTGAATGGAGTTCGCACTCTAATTCACCACTTGTGTGCGTGAATTTTTCATGGCTATTATCATTTCATCTATCTAACAAAAAAAATAAAAATTCTAATTATAACAATTTTGAGCTCCAAACCTAAATCTTAGTCTAAAAATTAGTTGTTCAATCCACTTTTGCATAATACTTCTCCACATCTATAATTATAAGTGTATATTTAGATTGATGGTAGGTTGATCTATTCTCGTGTCCCATTGCATATGCATTGTGATTTTACCAAAGTTTAAAAATGTGACTTTTACATGATTGTGATTCCACGAGACCAAACTCAATGTGAATTTAAACAAACACTTTCGAATTATCCACTTGACACATGTCAACACAATTATACAAGAATCTATAATTATTTGTTCCGGATAAAGATTGTTTGTCGTAAAAACACACACACACACACATACACACACACACACATATAGTTTTGCATCTAAACTATTAGATGAAATTAGACGGCTCATACTACATGTCAATAAATAAATTATAAATAATTACAACTATTGATTGATTTGAGTTCGAATATATAATTGAGTATTCAGTTATAGTCGGGAATATAGTTTTGAATCAAATCCATTAGTTTCAATCTCCTTATGTATTAAACCTAAATCGTAGATTCTAACTAAAAGTTAGGATTTTGAGCTCCAAATCTAAATCTTAATCTTTTAAAATTTTTAAGATTTTTTTGTTGTTGTCAAAATAGTCTTCAAAAATCAAAATCCTAATATATAATACTATACCCCCAATCCATTTTTCATAATACTTCTCTACATCTATAAATATATGTGTATATTTAATTTGACGGTAGATTGATCTATTCTCGTGACTCAATGCATATGCATTATGATTTTACCAAAGCTTAAAAATGTGACTTTTATCTAATTGTGATTCCACTAGACCAAACTCAATGTGAATCAAAACAAATTCTTTCAAATTATCTACTTGGCACATATCAACACAATTACACAAGAATCCACCATTATTTGTTCCAGATAGAGATTTATGTGCCGTAAAAACATACATAGTTTTGCATCTAAACTATTAGTTGGAAATTAGATGGCTCATACTACAAGTCAATAAAATAATTATAAATAATTACAACTACTAATTTGATTTGAGATCGATTATATAATTGGGTCTTGAGTTATATTTGGAAATATAATTTTGACTTATATTTGAAAATATAATTTTCAATAAAATCCATTAGTTTCAATCTCCCTACAAGTTAAACTATTTCCGGCCACTACATATTTAAGTAGGCAAAAAACTAATTCATTCAAAATCATTTTCGCACATCATAAATTTTCACACCAATATGTAGAAAACACATTACTCTATAAGATTTAACTCAATTGATAATGTTAATATTGTTAAACTAGATATCTTTACCTAGATTAAAAACTCAAAACCTCAAAGTTGTGATGCGAGTTTCATATATGCCACTTTAAAATATGTCGAACGCGAAATATGTCTATATTTTTTTTGTGGGTTACCATATAGTTTATAGATATGAAGTTTTTCTACGACCATTTGCGATAACTTATCTTCGTTGGATAATCAATGAAACACATTAGGTGAATCCTCTTCTCCTAACCTAATTTTTCATAAATATAAATTAAAAATCGAACTTTTAACCAACAATTTAAAAGATTCAAAATTCTTATTACTTGAAGTAACTCAATGGTGAATTATCTTACATTAATTAGGCTTACATGCAAATATCTAAAATGTTTTTGTAACTACATAGACATTATTTGATGCTCTTCCCTAAGTACGTGTATGGCACCCTATCACATAACAAAAGGCAGGGCACTTTTTCCCACCAAATTCATTGACAATGCAAAAATATTGGTTGTATCCAAATTTTCCAATGAAATTAAATAAAAGAGACAGTCCACCAAAGCTAGTCATTTCATATCAAAAAATTAACTTCTTCCTTTGACGATAAACTTTCAGCCCTTTTGAGACTTTCTTTTCTTTCTAAGTGCTTCTTCCTTTTTTTGTTCCAATTGACTCTTGATTTATTTTACTCTTCAATCTTCACGGATATGTTATTAGCATTATCTAGTGGAGGGGTCATGTTTTAGGGTACTATACAATGTAATACGATAGCTCGGTTGATGAGTTCAGAAACACCGAATATGTAATTAAAATGTTTAGAGTTCAAATCCTAAAAATCAACCATAATATTTCATTATAATTTAATTACTAACATACTTATTTTGACACCAAATATTATTTAAAATGTTTAGAGTTCAAATCCTAAAAATCAACATAACTCGCTATAATTTAATTACGAACATACTTATAATTTGTTTCTCTTGTCAGTTTTGTAAAAGGAATACTAACATTTATATATCTATAATAAGCTGTACAAAAATTAACATAATTTTGCATTAATTTACATAAAATATATTAATCATGCATATCTCTTTGATTGTTGTTTATACATTACTATAATTGTAATTCTTTATACCACATGTGACTGACAAGACTAAAAAATACTTATGGGTGAATCCTGACCATTTTTCTAGTGAAACAGTTAAGAGTGGGTGGTAAAGCTATAGAGCAAACGGTTTCACCTTCTATTGTCTGAAAAAAATATGAGCATGGTGCTCGATAGTCTAATTAGTTGGTAAATTTGTTTATTTTGTACGAAGAATAAAGAGACATGTTTTACGTTTACTTTTCTTTTTGTCTGAAACTCAGACTTTGATTAGAAATAGATTGAGGGCAGATGATTAATTAAGATGCAATCATTGTATCAAAGTTGTCTGATTCCAATTTGATATAAAATTAATACATTTTTCTCGTAAAAAATTGAGGAAAGAAAATATGAATATTTTTTTTTTAAAAAAATAAATTGTTTATATTGTGTTGATGTCAACATTTGCATCTAAAAATAATTTTTGTTTAGACTTTTATTTTTGTATATAGATGAAATGACAAAATCATTAGAAACTCACATATACAAATGAGGAAGTCGAGGTTCAAATCCCGATTATGATATTCGGTCTAATAATTTCGACATTTAGACTTTAGCTGAGGGGAAAAAGAAAGAAAAATGATATGCGAAATTCATTACAGGGGTATTTGCTATTAGTGTTATGACATACTACAAAATAAATGAAGTGCACGAGTGGATTGAAACTCTTTGCATTATGAAGGTCCATTCTCCAATAAATTGCCAATCACCACCCTGTATTTTTGTCACTTTGTTCCATACACTACTAAAAGGTGAAAATGTTTCACTTTCAACTTTTGAAAATTGTTACAAAAAGAGAAAATAAAATAAAACAAATAATCAAGCTAGTTTTGTTTCTTTTAATGCAATGCAAAAAATAAGTCCACCCACATAAAGATTTTAAAGTTGGTGTGTCTTTAAACATGCATGTTGTATCTTTGCATCATTGTTGATTGCATAATCTGCCATAAATATATATCTCAGTCAGCCTTCATGTTTGTCAATTCCTTCTTTTCTAGTGCTAAAGCTTTACTTAAATTTTTTTTTTTCTTTCTAGACCACTCTTTAAAAAGTGAGTAGTTAGTTTGTCCGATAACTAATAAAAATTAGACACATAAATAAATTTATAAGCAAAGTGTTAGTTAATTTGTGGATATCACCTATATATTTACTTGTATAGCTATTTTTATTGGTCCATAATTCTTTAAGAAATAATATATGTCTCACCTTAAAATATATACTACTTTCCCTTATGGAAGCACATTTAATAATTATGGGTATTTCTCGTAAGAAAATATGATTTTAATTCTGTGTTCCGACCTCAAAACACATTTATAAGGTATTGTCCATTTTGAGATTTTTTTTAAAATTTTCACAGTTTTATCATTTGTAAAAGACAAAAACATCCAGATAAATATAAAAGTGTGAGTATTGTTTATAAACTACTCTTTAATATTCTCAAATAATATAAGATTTTTAGTGTACCGAAATAATTTGAATGCATTATAAGTATAAAACTATTTTATACATGTATTCAATCACACGCATCACCATATTGATGTTTGTGAATATATTTTAGGAGCTAGTTTAACGAAGTGGTATCTTAGTGTGTGATTTAATTATATACATGTGTTAAAAAGATTACACATACAAATGAGTTTTAGAAAATAATTAAGAAAAATGTTAATTTGTGTCCCTAAACACTAATTAAAAAAAAATTCAATATAATAAAGTCATATTGGACCTTGTGTAGCCAATACATGTAAAATATAAAAAAAAATTGATTTTTAATGTATAATTACTTTTTTTAATCCTTAACAGCTACGTAGTTAGCATGACCAATAATTAATTCTATGGCATCATAGTGTAATTTAATTATAGTAATATTAACGATTATTTTACAACTCTCTCCGAAGAGAAATTTGAATCATGTATCTTAAGATTATAACATTAAATTTCTATAGCTAAATTATACTTCTTTCGTTCCTTTTTAACTGTCCGTTTAGAATAGTAACACCAAATTAATAACAATAATTAGTTTTATTGAATAATATAAGACTGATTAACAAACGGTACAATTGACAAATTGTATTCTTAAAACACCAAATGGTCAGTTAAATATAGGGATGACAATGAGTAGGGTACTATAGTCCTCATCCCCATACCCGCAGTTTGAAAAAATACTCGTACCCATCCCATACCCGCGTGGGTGACAATTTTTGTCCCCCTACCCATGCCCTATGGGTATCTAAGTACCCATACTTGTACCCGTTACCCGCATTTTTATTAAAAATAAATTGATCAATTATAAAATATAATATCATTTTAATAGAATTTTAAAAAATTCAAAGATTTTAATGTTGATTCATGAAAATTATAAACAAAATTATTAGTAAAATCATCCTAAAGTTCATTTCTCTATTGACATATTTACATTATGTTATAAATAAATATTTTTCTATTCAAAATGTATAATAATATAATAATGTTGTATTTTATAAAAATAATTATATATATATATATATATATATATATATATATATATATATATATATATATATATATATATATTATTATATAATAATATAATTACAAAAATAAATATATACTATATGAGTATATGGGGTGGGTACCTAAGGTACTCGTACCCGCACCCATACCCACTCAATTTTGTGGGTAATTACTCATACCCAAAATGCGGGTTTTTATCCTACCCATCGTGGGTATTTTTTGTGGGTATCCACTGGATATGGGTAAATTGTCATCCCTAGTTAAATATGAACGCCAAATCTGACTTTTTTAGATAGTTAAACAGGAACGGAGGGAGTAAGAAAGAAGCTTATATTTAAGATAGTGCCAGTATTCTAAAAAGCTATTGATATGATTTTTCTTCTTTTAATGAAATGCAAAAAGCATATAACTTTACCAAAGGAATGAAAAGGGGTGAATTAGTCTTTATCATAACACTAGTCAAAACAAAAAAAAAAGCCTCATTAACTTCATATATTGTCAACAGCAGTACAACACAAACATACCCTAAGGTAGTAGTCATTGTTTTCTTGTTACCATTATGGTTGAAAATAACACTTACTGTTTTTGAAGTTGATATAATAATTGAGTACTCATTTAATTTGATTTTTTCAACCACAAAACTTTGTTCATCTTTCCAAACAACTCCTCTGTGAGAAGTCTCATTCCATCAGAGTTGAAAATCTCCTGCTTTGTAAGCTCAGATGCTACAAATTAATGTATTTTGGTTGTATCTTCCCATAATCTTGTCAATATCTGCTCCTTCTTTCCTGTCAAGCATTTAATGTAGTTTTTGGTGTATTCATGCACATTATTTTAAGCCAATTCTGACTAAACATGCATGATATAATGTCTCACCAATATGGTCTCAAGCAATGCAAGTTAATCATGGACCAACCTGTTTCTGTTTCAAGTCACAAGCGCTCTAACAGGTTTTTTTGACACAACAGACAGAATTTGTATACTATAATTCAACATTTTATGTTTTTCCTTGAACAGTATTATTTGTGTCTGGTTCTCATTTCACCAACTTGTGTTCTTTCTAAACCAAAATATCAGTTCTCTAAAATATCTAGAGTTCTTGCAATATAGAGAATCTTAATTTTTCACATGAACCATAACAAGAGATGAACAGTTAATAGTTTCATACTTATAATCAGTAAAAAAACAAGGTTCTGTTTTCTTACTAGTTTTATCTACAATGATAAAAGTGATTCTTTGAGGAAGTTCTTTGTGTTAGTTTTATAGACTAACATGATCAATGTTAACTTTGTGTTACATTTTTTTAACTGTTTGGCAGTGATCCAATGAAATGGAGGGTAATGGAAGATGAATTTGTGAACATAAGAGAATCTTCTTATCAGTCTAAAGCGGTATCGCCCTGCTTTTCCCTTCTTGCTACATATTTCATAAAAGAATGACTTTCAGTTGCAGCTTATAGAAATGAAATATTTGTGTGTCTGTTATGATATATATTTTACAGAAGTCTAACTCTTAAGTAAATTTTTCTTTCTTTTTGTTTTCATAAATAGGAACTGGGTGATCAAAAGCAAAATATTGAATCCAAGAAGAGGCAGTACAACAACATGGATCTTCAAAGTTCTTTGACTCAAGAGGTAAGCTTTATGACTAAAATGTCAAGTAGGTTTGTTCTTGTTATGCATGACTTAAGATAAGTCTTGAATCAAAGAATGTAGTATTTGTTTTACACTACTTGTGGACAAAATATATGTGGATTTCCTTAGATGTTTTTTTGTGTTGTTCTTAACTTAAAATATTCATAACTACCATGATTTCTTCGAATCCATCATTTTCTCAAAGTTTGTTATAGCCACAACAAAACGTTTTTAAGTTAAGAACAATACGAAAAGCACGAAAGGAAATGCACCTCAATTGTCTTTTACTTATTTGCATCTGGCTGCTTTTCATGCTATATATTTTCTTTTTCCTGTCACTGAAGATTCTACAACTTCAAAAACGATTACAGCAACAATTTGTGATAAGGCGTGCATTCGAGAAAACATGTTATCTACCATTTTCAAAGGATACTACAGTAGAAAATTCAATACCACAGGTATATCTTCTTGAACATTTACATGGAACTAGAATACTTTTTTTTCTTCTCTTTTTAAAGTTTCCCTGGTCTTGCTTCTGACTATCAATTATGTATATCTCTAAATTTTAGGCTGCAAAGGAACTGATTAAGGAAATTGGAATATTAGAATTAGAAGTCATGTATTTGGAACAATATCTGCTCTCTTTGTATCGGAAAAGATTTGATGAACATATTTCATCACTATCAACCAAAGAAAGAAGATTGGAATCAGCTTCATACATTAACAAAAATACTTCTGCATTAAGTTGCAATGATCCTATCCTTGACAAACAAAGAAGAATGGAATTAGCATCACACATTAACAAAGTAGCATCTGTAGTACCTGTCAGTGGTGCTATCTCTGACAGAGAAGTTTCAGTTCCACGCTCAAGTGATACTGTTTCAACAAGTAGTTTAGGTGGTTTTCAACTCAAGGAATGCATAAACCAGCTAGATCCGGAATCTGTTTTAGACTCTAGTATTCATCGGTGTTACTCTGCATTATCTCAACAAACTTGCTCGATTGAAGCTTCTTCTGAGGACATTAGGACCAAAGCTGCCGAGTCATACCATTCTCTACCATTATTCATGCTAGAGGTAAGTACAACAAAGAACAAAAGAGAACTGGTTACATCCTTATATTTCATTTGCAGACCTCTAATATCTGGCTTTCAAATTTTATTTTCACTAGCAAGCTCAGTGTGCTGAATCCAACTCAACTAGCCTAGCAAAACAATTTGGGGATAGTTACATTGACAATGTTCCAGAGACACCGAATTGGCTTTCCGAGGAGATGATAAAATGCATATCAGCTATATATTGTGAACTTACAGACTCACCTTTTTGTCATAAAACTGTTTCGTCACCGGGTTATGAGGCATCTTCAAAGAACCAGGGTAGTAAGTGGGGATCACAATGGAAGAAGCATTCATTATTCAATTTAAACTCCAGTATCCCCTTCCATGTCAAAGGTTCAAAACAATTTAGTGGACCATATTGTTCAATGATAAAGATTAAAAAACTATGCACAGATAGTCAGAAGCTAAAAGAAAATGAGTACATGCTACGCAGATTTAGGTGAGCCATCTTATAGTGCTTAATGCACAAAATGTGTGCAGTATACCATACCAAGATTTCACCATGTGCTTTTAAGTTTGATTCTTTCTTGAGTCTGTGAGATGGAACAACTTCATATCCTATGCTTTTTGCAGGTCACTTGTTTCTCGGCTGCAAGAAATTAATCCGAGAAATATGAAACATGAAGAAAAGCTAGCCTTTTGGATTAATGTGCACAATGCCTTAGTAATGCATGTAAAGTTTCTAAATCTCTATCCTGCTTTTTCATGCAAGTTATTTCTTAAAATCCACAAAGCATTACTATCATCTTGTTTTCTGTCCTCCACAGGCCTTGTTAGTTTACGGAATTTCAGCCAACAATGTCAAAAGAATGTCTACAGTACATAAAGTAAGTTGGTCACTCATAAAACTCAAAAGAGTTAACATGAATGAATTTATGCTAATACAAGCTAGTTGATATTTCAGGCTGCATATGACATTGGGGGTCATACTGTAAGTGTAGAAATGATACAAAATTTCATTCTTGGGTGCAGATTGCCTTGTCCAGGACAAGTAAATATGAATTCCATAAACTTGTACTCAAAGTGTATATTTCATTTTGCATAGTAAAAAATATGGTTTGGCTGATATCAAATCCTGTTGCTCATACACCTTTGGTATTTTCTCCCAGTGGCTGCGACAGTGGTTTCCTTCTAAAACAAAGCCAAAGGTCAGAGATATAAGAAAAGGATATGCTATACGTCGTCCAGAACCTTTATTACTATTTGCTCTTAGCACAGGAAGCCATTCTGATCCTGCGGTAGACTTCTGGTCCTTCTGTGATTAGTTACGAATTTGTCTATGTAGAATGACATGTATAAACCTTCATTTTGTGGTTTCCATCTTCTCTTGGTATTTGGCAACCAAAAAAAAAATCATTTTCAAATTTCAAATATGTAGATACCAAGTTAAAGCATTGTCTGAATATAATGAAGTTGCAACAAATATAACTTTCTAGTTAAATAAATTTCCAATTGACTCTTGCATTTATATAATTACATTTTTCATATGATGAAGTTGCAACAAATATAACTTTGTAGTTAAGGTATGTGCAACTTTCGACACCCCCCTCCCCTATAGAAATCATATTTTGGAAGCTTACACTGAATCTCAGCTGTGTTTTATTGTAACTTTCTCAGGTACGTTTGTACACATCCAAGAGACTCATGGAGGAGCTACAATCTGCGAAAGAAGAATACATTCAGTCCAACATAGCCATAACCAAGGAACATAAAATAATTATCCCAAAGATAGTTGATTCCTTTGCAAAAAGTTCAGGTCTAGGAGCATCTGATTTGGTGGAAATGGTTAAGCCATATCTACCTGAGTCTCAAAGGAACAGCATCCAAGAGTTTCAATCAAAGACAAGCTGGAAAGGCATTGAATTAACCCCTCATGACTTCACTTTTCATTACCTGCTTTCAAAGGAATTAGCTTGGTAATTGCAAGCCTTCGTACTATACATGAACTTGCGTGGATGGCATGATTGTCGCTAACCAATATATATACTAGACTTATATTTTATGGCAAGCACAGGTGTGATGTGCTAGAAGGAAATGTATCTGGCTCAAAGCATAACCGGTAAATAATAATTGTCTGCCTTGTATGTATGAAAATATTAGGCATAGGATGGAAACACTGCAGGTGAGGGCAGGGAGCAGAGTGTGATGTTAGAATGGATAGCGAGCAATAATCCTGAAGTTTTGGGAGCCTGAATTTCATTATTGTTACTGAATTTCAGGCTCCCAAAACTGAATTTTGGGTTTAAGTATTTCACTACTGCTAAATTGTTTTTCACTTTATGGATGTATATTCTGTCTCAAAATCTGTGTTGGCCGATCGATCAATGCTAAACACTGTTTTATTGTGTGTCTGCTCAGTGAAAGCGCATTCTTGTGTCTTTTTGGTCATACATCATGAGAAGGTAATAAGTGAGAATTGTGAAGAGGAAAAAAGAAACATCCACTACTAAAATTTCTCAAACATTTCTTACTCCTACAAATTTTAGCAAACTAGTTACAACCATGTTGTTTTGTTTTATTTTGATAAGGAATCAGTACATTAACATTTCTATCTAGATTAAAATAAAGCAGATATTAAGTACCAAATTATTAACTAAGGATTTTATAAAAAATAAAAATCATTAACTAATGACAAATGTAACAAGAAAATGTATCAAAAATATCTCCAGCAACATGTAATTTTCACAAATCCTTCGGAAACATGAACAGATGAAGAATTCCTGGCTTCGAATTGTGTTGTTTTCGGTTTTAAAATACCGTTCAAAAATAATTTTCAGCCACCGAAGAGATTACTGGGTTGAGTCGCGGACTAGGTCGCTCTCTTTAAGACGTTTCGCGGCACTGCCCAAATTGTGCAAGGCAAACTATCAACCACGAAGTCCCCAGGATAAAACAGCTCTGATCAACTGATACCGATAACTATTGCAATATAGAAATCAGGCAAGAATTACACCCTCGAATATGGTACTAAAACCAATGCGCTATGGTTTTAAGTCCATTCTAATATGGTGCTATGACCATTTTAATATGGTACTTTGACCAATCAGATATGGTACTAATACCATTCTTAAAAACAAAGGGATTATGGTACTATAACCATTCTTAATTTAAAGGAATTAGTGATACTTACTTTGATCACTCTTAAATAAATTAATACTAATACTAAAATTAGTATTTCATAACATATGGAATGAACATCAATTAGAACAAAATCTACTACAAAACTTTGAAATTTGTATTATCAAATAAAGAAACCAAGTATGGCTAATTGTTCATCCTGACTTTATTAACATGGTACGATTCAAAAAATTGATTCTTAGTGATATGTATACTTTCACTTCATATATGTTTTGTGTTAATTGAAACAAATTCATTGTAACTATATTTCTACTACTACTACTACTACATCTTTGGCAATAACTATTATAACATATGTGTAGTAGAATCTAGATCAATTGAATCATAGAAACAATTGAGTATGTGAAGGTAATAAAGAAAGAAAGTACCGAAGATGTGCTGCTCAAGTTGATAAGCTCGGTGCTCTCAATGCCCATATCACTGGTTCACCTAATTCTAATCTCGTTGATCACTCTCTGATTATCAGTTTTGTTACTATATGTTTGACACATAGTCCATGCATCCTCCATACAAAATACTTGACTTGATTATGTACAACTTGATTGCACATATTATCATTGATTCAACCTATGTGACTAACATATATGTGGTATAATGTCGCATTACACCTCAGGAATATTTGGCGGCGGCAATGAACATATTCTTCTAGGCATAGTTGACGGTGGATTAATTATGTTTTTGGTTTGTTCTTTTTTTAGGGTTAATTGTTCTAAACACTATATATACCAAAAGAAAATTACTAGTGCTTCTTAATAGGAACATGTGCTATTTAATAGGAAGTAAAACTGCCACCAATTTATTTCTTAACTAACATATTATTATGTTATACATACAAGCATGCTCTACCACCTAAAGTGGGACTAAAATTTTATTTTCAATTCACACATAATAGTGCTTCATGTTCCAACACATTGTGGTGGTATCTGAAACATTATACCTGCAAAATGTCTTATAAGCAGCAGAAGGCCAGACGAACAGCAGAAGAGCAAACCAGCAGCAACAACAAATGATAAAATCAACCAACAAGAATCAAGGAGCTGACTTTCTCCTGGCTCCTCAATTTGCAAACAAGTGATGTGTGTTTGTTTATCTGACAAGCATTAACAAATGTTTCAGATACTCCTGGCTCCTCAATTCTTAAAGATGGATAATAGGGCATACACCAAAAACCAAAAAAATCATGAATTCATAATTACTGTGCGCTAGTTCTTCTCCGTGTTCCATGTGTCACCAAATATGAAATATTGTTGATCGTATAGGATAAAGAGCACCTTTTCTGACTTGAATCTGTGACAAACCTTCTTTGAAAGGAAAAATATAGCTTTTCCAAATGCGTCTATACAAAAGTTTGCATGCCTCCTGATAGTCAAATTATAACTCATCTTGCAAATTTACTTTTCTATGCAATATAGGACAACAATACTGCATAATAATGTGTATGTTTAAATATTAATTCCAATGTCAGTAGCTAATTACAATGGGTCATGAATTGGATATCTATGAGTAAAGGCTATAATGTTATATGTATAATAAGGAAGATGTAGGAGTCTGCTTCTGAAAACTTTGTGGCAGCTTTCTCTTTGTGAGTTCATGAAAAAGTGTAGTACTAAAACGCAGATGGACATATTCAATTCCTTGCTGCATGCCATCCATAAGCAGCATGCTGGATTGAACGATGATCTTAAATATCCCCAGATGGAAAAATAATTTCTAATTTTAAAATGTTTAGTATCAAAATATGTCTACTAAAAACATCACCCCCAAATTTCATGAGGTTGTTTCAGTTCTTTCCCATTCAAGCACATCAAAGTTGAATATATTGCATCTGCTTTTGCATGAGATGTATCCCCCGAAGTAAATGCATGAGTACCATTATCCACAAATATCCAACTGCAACCAGCAAGCTTTTTTGCCTCCTTCACTCTCATTTTCTTCCTTATTCTTCCCATCTCATCCCATTTCCCCTCAGCAGCATAGATATTGGCCAATTGCACAAACCGAGACCCATTATCTGCCCCAATTTTTAATAGTTCCTCTTCTGCTTTGTTGACAAGTGATGTATTTTTGTTTATCTGACAAGCATTAACAAATGCTCCCCAAATTGTAGCATCTATCTGTATGGGAATCTTCCTCATGAATTCTAGTGCATTTTCTACTTGATTGGCCCTTCCATACATATCAACCATACATGCATAGTGGTATACCTCGGGTAGTACATTGTAATCTTCTTCCATAGAAATAAAAAAATTCTCTCCTTGTTCTACTAGTCCGCGGTGCCGACAAGCAGATAGAAGTGCTACAAAAGTGACTGCATCTGGCTTGACACTTTTCTTCAACATGTCCTGAAAAAGCTGAATAGCTTTATTTTCAAAACCATGATGAGCATAACCAGCTATCATGACATTGTATAAGATTGCATCTCTATCCTTATCAGTCATTAGTTGGAAGCTTTTCTCGGCATACATGATATTACCACATTTTGAGTACATATCAACCATAGCACTCAGCAATTTTTTATCCATATTAAGTCTCATTCTCAAGATGTATGTATGAATCTGCTTTCCCAAACAAAGGATGGCTTGCGTTGCACATGCACCAAGCACACTGATGATGATCATTGCATCAGGAATTAGTGTTTCTGTGATTATAAACTCTCTGAAAAGTTTAAAGACTTCCTCACATTGTTGCAATTTGGCATAGCTGGAACATAGAGCTGTCCAGACAACATAATTTCGTTCCGATAGAGTATCAAAAAGCCTTTGGGCTTTCGTCATGTCGCCTTGAGATGAATAGCCTGCAATCAATGAAGCAACTTCAAATTGGCTTTTAATCCCAATTCCTTCATACACTAACTCCGCATACCTAATATTTCCACACTTACAGTATAAGTCTACGATGCCGCTGCTAATGAATTGATTTGAACTGAAGTCATTTTTCAACACCCTTGCATGGATACACTTGCCAAGTTTCAAATATTTTAGGCCAGAGCAAGCACTTAAAACACTTGCTAAAGTATGTTCATCATGTCTAATACCTCTTTCAGTCATCTCAACAAACAAGGCAAGTGCTTTATCCATATAGCCATTTTGGGTATATCCTGCAATCAATGTATTCCAAGACACAGTATCATTCAATTCAGAATTTTTCCAAAAGATATTTAAAGCCATGTCCATATCTCCTTCCCTACAACAAGCAGCAACCATTGCATTCTTTGAAACCAAGTCCACCACCCCATCACAACCACCAAGCACATTGCACGCTTCACGAAACAAGCCACATTTAGAGTACATGTTAATAAGAGAACTCGATGCAAACTTGCTTAAATCACTTGCAGTTTTCACCATATACGAATGCATCTGTTTCCCATAACACACTACACGTAACTTGGCAGTAAAGTTAAGCATGGTTGTAAGAGTGAACTCGTCAATCCCAATTGTGTCACGCGCAGATTGCATTCTAGCAAACAAATTGAGCGCCTCAGTCTCATATCCGTCAGTACCAACATAAGCCGACAACATGGAGTTATAAGATACCAAATCTTTATTAGAGGCAGAGTCAAAAACAGCTCGTGCTTGTGTCAAGTTGTGTGCTTTGATGTATGCCCTAATAAGGGCATTCCAAGAGAATACATTTGGGTGGGAAATTTCGTCGAACAGTTTGTGGGCATGATGCAAGAGACCATGATTGGAATAAAGATGAATGAGTTGATTACAAGTGAAAATACTTGATAAAAAACCAGATTTAATTGCTTGAACATGGTCACGGTATAAAACTGCATCTCTCACTATTAGAGACCTCATTGGTATTGTAATCTATGGCAATGGATTAATGTTGTGACTTGCTTCAAATTTTAAATTATGTTCCTTTGTGTATGTCAAAACGAAATAGGAATGAAGTTGCACGAGAACTTGGTGTTAGTGATCACAAAACCAAATTCCGTGGATAGAAACAGACTCACTAACTAAGACCACTTGTTAAATAAACTATGCGTTTATTAACTTAAAAGGGTTTTGCTACCGATTATTTTTTAGAAGGAGTGTTTTAGCAAGTTATAACTAAAAAGTTGTTAAATACACCTTGAGGTGCATGTTACTAAAACACTCCTTCTAAAATAGAGGTGGGTGTAAGTTAGCAACTCCTATAGGCCTTTGCTATCGTACACCCACTTATTTTTTAGAAAGTGTGCATTAGCAACTGATAATTAAAAAGTAGTTAAATACACCTTAAGGTGTATGTTGCTAATGTACACCTTCATGAAAAATAGTGGGTGTTCATTAGCAAAAACCCAATTGATTTTTGTTTCTAAAAAAATATTGCCTCGACTTTTGAATTTTTTTCCTTTTTAAAATGTCTTACTTTTTTTGTTTATAGGAAATGCATCACTGAAGTCATTAACGTATTTATTGAAAGATTGTGTCATTTCAATGGCGCATCTATAACGTGTACTTTTATTAGATTAGATTTAGAGTTAGTGGGCTTTTAAGCATATGGGGTTTTGAGATTTAGGATTTGAGAAAAAAAAATCATTTTAAAAATAAAAATACATTATTAATTTTTTAATAAATTACAAATATAATGTAATGTTTACAATATAATGACTATCTATATTATATTCATCGGTACTGCAATGCGGATGATAGCGAGAATGCTGATTTCCTCGAATTATCACTGAAGTTAACATATTCTTGACTTCACTAATTTTTTTTTAATGGTCAGCTTCACTAACTTGTGAACATAGTTGAATTTGTTATATCAAAGACAATCTATAGTCGATATGAGTGAGCACTAGCAAATTTATTATTTTTTTATTAAAAAAGATTGACCTTAAAGATTATAGATCTTGATCAATCATTTATAATCCTTGACCATATGTGGAAGAAGTTTGGTTTGGTAGCTCCTCTGAGTTGATATAAGAGAAAAATATCAATATTAACAATCAATAACTAATGCCGACTATTTTTTTTTTTAACAAACAATAACTTATAGCATTTTATTATTCAATAAAGGAGTAATATAAAGAGGTAAAGTCTCAAACATACAATGATTAGATCAAGAAATGGCTGCCCGTGCAAGTGAATGAGCTGCCATGTTCGCTTGTCGTTTAATAAACTCGACCTTAAAGTTTGAATTACAAGATAACATATTATTAATAAGACAAATAAGATAGCTAAATTCCAAACTACCACCTCGATAATGATGAATTGCATCCACTACGCTTTTAGAATCTGTCTCGAATATAACTTGAGAAATGCCTCTATTTTCCATAACTTTCAAAGCTTCAAGTAAGACAATCGATTCACCTTCAACTATAGAGCAATTCCCATCCAACCAAGTGGTTCCGGCCATGACAAAGCGTCCCAAATGATCACGCAAACACCATCCCATACTAGTCTTGTTCAAACCTTGGTGGAAACCCGCATCAACGTTACATTTATACCAACCAATAGGAGGTTTTCGCCATGTATGAACATGTTGCTGCTGTGTAGACGGTTGTTGACCATGAAGCACATATTGCACTGATCGCCATTCTTCCCAAAGATGGCGCGGCGCGCCTTCAGCCCCAATACTCTTCCCCCTTCATTCACTTCATTCCAAACTTTATTATTTCTATTATTGCATAGTACCCAAACTAGCATAGCAAAAACATCCGCCATATCCTTATCGGCCGAAGCACAAACCGCATGAATAATTTTCTTAACTGTGTCAATTGTTGCTGAAAACAGGGTGCTAGTATATGCGCCAAACCAGCCTCTTGTCTTGCTTGTACACTAGTTTCACAACCAAATAGAATGTGCCAATCATCTTCAAAAGCATGGTTAAAGAGGACAAGACAATTGACAAGGTACATGTCTTTCTTGTAATCTTATACGGGTAGGTAAGCAACTTTTACTAATCCGCCATAAAAGGTGTTTAGCCTTTGGAGGAGCATGAATTTTTCAAAGACTTTGCCAATCTTCTTGTGGGGGCATGATGACAGTAATTTCTATGATGTTTTAGTATTTATTTATTATTAGTTTAGTATTTGGTTATGAGCTTAAAAACTTATTGTGTATGATGTAACACTCTAACCTTACTTATAATTATTTACTTACAACAATTAAATAAATAAGCATCAAGGTGCACATAAAATAAAAACATTCATGCATCAGAGATAACTCATTTCATGGCAACGGAATTAAATCAACATAACATGATATCATTGATTTTTTTTGTGGGGGGCGGGGAGTGAGGATCTTAGGAAAACCTCTTGGATTAGTTGGAAAACCATTTGCTTGCGTGAGGAGTACGGGGGATTGGGGGTGAGACAGTTGAGGGAGTTTAACTTAACTCTTTTTGATAAATGGTGTTGGCGGATGTTGGTGGATAGAGGGGGCTTGTGGTTTAGGGTATTGGCGGCCCGTTACGGGGTTGAGCGAGGGAGATTGTGATATGGAGGAAGGAGGGGGTCTTCTTCGTAGAGGGAGATAGCGAGACTCCAGGATAGGCTAGGAGCTAGGGGGAGGGTGGTTCAGGGAGGAAGTTTCGCGGAAAGTGGGAGATGGTCCAGATACATTCTTTTGGCCTGACCCATTGGGGGGGGGGGGGGAGGGGGTACCCTTGTGTGAGAGGTTATGGCGACTTTTTGATTTAGCAGAGAATAGATCGAGTTCGATAGCTGAGATGACAGCTCTAGGGTGGAGGGCTGAGGGGAGGCGCGGGTGTGGCGGAGACAATTATGGGTGTGAGACGAGGAGATGTTGAGGGAGTGTCAGAATCTACTTCATGACTTTTCCTTGCAGGTTCAAAGTCCAGATATATGGCTTTGGCGGCATGACCATGATGATGGTTACTCGGTGCGTGGTGCATATCAGCTTTTGACCATGCAACAGCATGTCATTTTGGATGTAACTGGGGATATTATTTTGCATAGACAGGTCCCTCTGAAGGTATCTATTTTTTCATGGCGACTCTTGCGAGACAGGCTACCAACAAAGACAAATCAGGTGGCTCGAAGCATCATTACCCCCGACTCTCATTTCTATGTGTCTGGTTGTGGTGGCATTGAATCAACGCAACACTTATTCCTATCTTGTAGCACCTTTGGATCCTTGTGGTCTCTAGTTCAGCATTGGATTGGCTTCTCTGCAGTTGACTCACAACACTTATCCAATCACTTTCTTCAGTTTACGGTCATTCCTGCAACTCATTTGCCTCTTATGTGTATGAGTTGTGTGCAACGAGAGAAACCGGAGACTCTTCAAAAACTCAGTATTGTCCCTTCCTCGAATGTTGGACAAGGTCAAACAATATTCCTACAGGTGGTTGAAGACAACTAATACTACTTTGGTCTCAAATTATCATAGGTGGACATGCTCGTTTACTTGTTTGGGCATTTGATTTGTTATTAATGTCTTTCGTTTTCCTAACTCTTTGCAATCTTTAGTGGTCTCTTCGGCACACCCTATGCGGAAGGGATTTTTTTTTATTAATATATGCATTTCATTCTTGTTTCTTCAAAAAAAAAAATGTTGTGAGGGTATGAGGATAGATTTTGAATGGCAGTTACATTCCCCATACGCCAAACTAAATTTGGACTACAATTCAAAACCACGAATGAAACTTTGTTGCGAGCTATTTTATTTTTTAATTTTATTTGCTCCTTTACACAGTTATGTTTGCAATAATTGGTTGGTCCGAATGAAATAATAAGGTTTTTTTTTTTGGCTCTATCTAGGGTGGGAGACCTTAATAGGTCTCCTACTATGAGCAAGTAGATAATTCTTATTTTAAGTGTTGAATTTTGAGTTTCTATAATTCTTATTATATATTGTCAGCACCTAATAAGATTGTCTTCATTAAAAATATAATATTTGAATTGTAAAAAAATATATAACATTAGAAATTCTACAAAAAAAAAATAATATTAGAGTTTCTGCAATAAAAAATTATTGGAGAAGCTCTAATTGAATGACAAAAAATAAATACAAAAAAAGATTAAAAAATAGAGAAGCTCTAATTGAATGACAAAAAATAAATACAAAAAAAGATTAAAAAATAGAGAAGCTCTAAATTTAGTTGTATATATCCAACAACTTTTTTATTTTTGATAATGGGTTAGAGAAGATAAAAAAAAGATACAAAAAATAAATAGAGAAGTATTTATTATATAATATTAGAAATTCTAAAATAAAATAAAATATTAGAGTTTCCAAAAAAAAAAAAGATAATATTAGAGTTTCTAGTATATACGGTAAAAAATATTTGAGAAGCTTTAACAAAAAACAATAAAAAAAAAATAGAAAAGCTTTAATTTAGTTGTATATATCCAACCATTTTTTTTTAATATTGAGTTTGTTTTTTTAAAAAAAGTACAAAAATAGAAATACTTTAATTTGGTTGTATATATCCAAACAACTTTTGTTTTAATAATTAGTTTTTTTAAAACAAAAAAAGATACAAAAATAATAGAGAAACTCTAATAGAATACCACCTAAGTAATTTTTTAAAAATCTCTAATTGATTGAATATACCACTTAAGCAAATTGTTAAGAATGAATGAGAAAGGTCCGCGGGAATCTGACTATATAATAGGGATATAGGGATATAAATACATAGCTAGTTGTTGTAAACAAATATACTAAAAAAACTTAGACACTTGTTTATTTGGTATAATCCTCCCCTTCTCTAATTGCTCTCTTCACAAAACCCTGACTCTCCCTAATCTCTTTCTGCTATCAACAACTGTATTTGTCTTGAAATGGAGAAATTTGAAGTGGCCGAGACGAATGAAGAGGTAAAGGTAAACAACAATCTGTTTTATTTGCTCTGCAATCACAAGTTTGAAAATAGGGTCAAATTAGATTTGCCACCTCCAATTCATGAGGTTGATGGTGTTTTTTATATTTTAAGTTCAACTAGTATTAATGGAATTATCGGTTTCGGACAATGTGCGACTAGAGGAATGGTAAATATCTTTCGAGTTGTATTGTGGAACCCGGCTACTGCGGAATACATGGTCCTTCCTCCCAGTCCAGACGAGTATGTACCTCCTTATCGAGACCCTTATTTTGTTTTTGATGGATTTGGTTATGACCATGTTAGAGATGACTATAAGCTGATTAGATATATATATATATATATATATATATATATATATATATATATATATATATATATATATATATCATTTTTTAATGTAACCGACGAAGAAGATGTGCCATGGGAAGATAGATCTTATGACCCCTTGTTGGAGATATATAGTCTTAGAAATAACTCTTGGAGGATACTTGAGATTGATCTGAGTGATATTGCTCATCGTTCTTATGATAATCCGCAAGAAGGTACTGGAGTGTACTTGAATGGAGTGTGTCATTGGTGGGGTAACGATGGATTTATATAATTCAACAGGCTCGTTGGTGTCATTTGACTTCAGCAATAAAGTGTTGTTGACAACACCCATGTTGTTAGACATGGGTGAAAGTTGTGATTTTATCATAGCGAGACGCTTGGTGGTGTTAAATGAGTGAATTGCTTTGATATCAAATTGTTCCAAGGCTACAACTTTTCACATTTTAATTTTGGGTGAACTCGGTGTGAAAGAATCATGGATCAAACTCTTTATTGTTGGACCCATATCTTTCATTGAGTGTCCTGTTGGATTCGGGAAAAAGGGCATTTGCTTCAAACAAAAAAATGATGAATTAGTTTGGATTGATATAAACAACCAGACAATTGATGAGATAGGTGTTAAAGCGGAAAGATATAGTTTTCAGATGGGAATTTACAAAGAAAGTCTTGTTTCAATTGAAGGAATAAATAATTAGTTGTCTTTCATGTTTTCTCCTAGAATCATATGACTATGGCTATTAGGATAATGATTTCCAGCTTGTATGCTAAGTGGTTTGTCAAGTGTCAAGTTCACATATGATAATTATTGTCAAGTATGAATTTTAAAAAACCATTTGGTGATATGAATTTTTATTTATCAATTTTATTTTTATGATAAATCATAATTATTATCACTGACTTTTTTTGTTATTTATTAGATATTTTGTTGATTTTTAAAACATGGTCTAAAGTTGGTGTTTGACTTGATGATCTTTTTTTATTATTTAGATCTTTTCTTTTTCACACTAAAATTCTAAACCATAATATATATTGTTCTTTGTTTAACCTCCAAACTGTGTAACTGATAAACTAATTCTGGTGAGAAAAAGTAGAGTATGAAGTTTTTCTTATTAGGGATTTTGTTGCAGGATCAATTCCCTAGCTTGAGAGGCTTCAAAATCTTCAAACTCTTGATCTTTCTAACAATTTATTCACTGCTGTCAACTTCCAAATTCTCTCTCATATGAATGGTTTCATTAATTATTCTGATTTGTTATGGCAATTGATTCGGATTTGTATTTGTTTGATTCTTTTTCAATTGAATTATATTTTGATGTTAATTGAACCTGAATTGGTTGAGTTTGTGAATTTATTAGATTTTTTATGGCAAGTGATTCAGATTTTCCATATAAACTATAATATTTAACCTTTCTCTCACTCTTGTTTTACAATATTGGATTATGTCTTGTTCAAGCACATAAATGGACATTATCCAATTTTGAGATTAATACTTGTAACACCCCAACTAAAATGTCTAGAAAATTTAGTCGAACCATAAATAATTGATATCCGAGTACATTAAATTATAAAGGAACTAACTGAATAATCCATTATCATTAAGATAATATTAAAATATTCAATTACAAACAACGGCAAGAATTGACAACAGAATAACAAGTTAAATAAAAACAAGGATGAAGACTAAGTCTTCTAAGCTGACAATCCAAGCTCAGCTTCAATTGTCAGATCCATCCTGGTCCCTGCTCCGAAATAACCCGTTTTACCTAAAATAAATAAATGGAGTGGGGTGAGACTACTAAGTCTCAGTGGGTCCTACTACCCTCCTAATGGCGACTACGCCGGGTACCTAATCAGTCATAACATATTCATAACAAATCATAACATAATTCATAAATAAAGTGTAACACAAAGTACGTCTTATTGATTTTATTCCGCTAAGACACTCTGAGGTGAGCATATCTCAGAGGCCCGCCTTGTCCGTCGACCGATTCGATCACGGCATTAAGCTCACAATCATTTTCCTAATGGGTTGTTCCAGTGGAAGCCCATAAGCAGCATACTAAACCGCACATGATTGACTGATACTAAATTGTTGAGTTACATACTACCATGATATCCCAAAACCCGGGGAGCATACATCATTTCTAAATTCCCTAAGTCATACCCTATGATTGCATCGTGATTACAAACTATACACATTTTATATTAATTCTATTATTGCAAGAAATACTAATTTAAATTGAGGACATAAAACGAGTGTAGAATTTTTAGGAAGTAATGAAAATTAGGGTCATTCTGGCCTAACTCACTACGGCGAGTAATCTAGCTCGCCATGGCGAGTAATCATATTCTGGGCTGAGGCAAGCTCGCCGGGCCAGCAAGTGCTTGCCGAGCGAGCAGAAGCTCGCCGGGCTAGCCTTTGCTCGCTGGGCCACTCATCAGCTGCCCAGAATATGAGCACTCACTAGCAGGCTCGTCAGGAGCTCGCCGGGCGAATCCTACGAAAACAACCCCTATTTTGCAATTTTTCACATTTTTCAAATAATCCACCTACAATCCTCAACTTAAACCATTGCAATAATATTATAAACATAAAATATGACAGTTTGGAGGAGAAATTGGGAGTTATTTCTCCTCACACACAATTTTCTTAATTTTCCTATGTTTGCATGCATGTTCAAGATTGGGGAATCTAAACTACCTAGCCTAAGAACCCACCTGTTAGTTGAAGCTTTAATCCTTGCTCCTTGAGCTCTACAGCAACTACAAATCACCCAGCCAACCCCACGACTCAGCTTGACAGATTTTGGAAGTTTGGAAGAAAGTTGAACTTTGAAACTCTTAGGATTGGAATGTGATTGGATGCTTGAATCAGCTGATGTTTAAGGGCTTTATACAGAGGTTTTTCTACTGCTGAACACAGTGGGTGTTCTTGCTTGATTTGTGGTTGCATGCACTTTCTTTGGTTGTGAAGGAAGTGTGAGTGAAGTGGTTGTTGTTGTTGTTGAACCATGTGAGAGAGGAGAGAGAGTATGGTGAGCTTCTGATTTTCTGAAGTGTGTTGAATGTGTGAATGAGTAAACTTGATTCATACTTATGTGGTTAACTTGCATGCATTCTAATTGGAGGGAAAAAATGAGTGAGGTGTAAGCTTAATATTAAAATGAGAGTGAGTCATAGAAGTGTGGTGTTAATTTTCTGAAGTGGAAGAGTGATAAGAGTTGGTCTAATTGCATGTAATTTAAGTGGTTGAGAGATTGAATTTGGTGAGGTGTTGGTTCATAAACAAAGGGGAAAAGAGTGAGTCATGAGTGTGTGCATGTGTGACACGAGAGAGAGAGAGAGAGAGAGAGAGAGAGAGAGAGAGAGAGAGAGAGAGAGAGAGAGAGAGAGAGAGAGAGAGAGAGAGAGAGAGAGAGAGAGAGAGAGAGAGAGAGAGAGAGAGAGAGAGAGAGAGAGAGAGAGAGAGAGAGAGAGAGAGAGAGAGAGAGAGAGAGAGAGAGAGAGAGAGAGAGAGAGAGGGAGTAATTGAAGGAGGGAAAATTGTTTCTTGAGTTAATTAAATCACAAGTGAAAATTAATTATACTAATGTATAGTTTAGGTTCAATTAGAGTTCCTAATTTTACACATAATATTCTTAATTCCCAAGACTTAATTTAATTAATCACCACTAATTAATTCTAATTTATTAGACAAGACTCTAATAAAATTAATTAGATAATTGAAAGAGTGAGATGTTACAATACTTGTCTCTAAAACCAGAAAAACAATGACTGCTTAATGTATTTTCTATATTGTTGACTTGAACTTTGAGAGTAATGCTGCTGGGTGATGTGGGTTATGTATCATATTCATATGTATGTTTAGATGTGCATGCATGTAGTGATCTGCATATTGATGCTTATACTTTCTTGAACAGAACAACACATCATAAGAGGTTATTAAGTGTATGCTATATTATAGCTTAAATTTATGAGTTGATTATTTTGGTTTTTAAAATTTTCAGCATTTGGAAATTGTAGTTCAGTCTCGGATCCCATGCCTCCAATCACTTGATAACAAGACTATTATTGAACCGTATTGGAAAACATATTGCTGTTGATACTAGAGTAAGTCAATTTCTCACCTTTGGCATTTACAAGCGAATGAAGAATTTATGTTCCTCTCCATTTGTCGGGGAAAACCTATTACTGCTGATACTGGAGTTGTTGAGATTCTAGCTATTACAGTTGCTTACAGCACAAGTTAGATAGAATACACTAGAGATAGCTACTTACCTGTTTGTTATTCATCATAACTGACATATAACACATTGTAACTAACTTGGTGTTAGTGTTAAAGTAGTTGCAGGTGCATTACCAAGCTCATAGAGCTGCACAGCTTGTATATAAATGTAGCTAGTGTGTAACTTGATTCATTCAATCAATTCGATCTTTTACTCATTTTGAGATGATTCAATTGTTCTCACATTCTCTCTAATAATTCCAACATGGTATCATCCGCCTTTACGATCCTACTTCCGCCATAACCGTTTTTGTAACTAACTTTTCCGGTGACAATCCCACCGCGTGTTCAACCTGCTGATCCTTCTACCGATCAAACCTCGCCGTACTTTGTCCACTCTAGTGATGGACCTGCTTCTGTCAAGGTTACGCCGGTGCTTACTGGTTCTAACTATCATTCGTGGTCGCGTTCGACGCGTCGAGCTCTTGGTGGCAAGCTCAAGCTCGAATTCGTCGACGGCACTATTCTGATTGTCATCGATCATTTTGATCCCTCATTTCGAGCATAGAATCGTTGCAACATGCTCATCCACTCGTGGTTGATGAATTCTGTCTCTGAATCCATTGCACAGTCCATCGTGTTCATGGAAAACGCTTTGGACGTGTGGAACGACTTGAAGGAGCGCTTCTCTCAAGCTGGTTTGGTGCGCATCTCTGAGATTCAGCAAGAGATCTATGCTCTCAAGCAAGATTCGAAGTCTGTTACGGAATTCTACTCCGATCTGAAATTACTTTGGGAAGAACTTGAAATTTACATTCCTATGCCGGATTGTAGTTGCCGCGTGCGTTGTCAATGCGATTCTATGCGTCGTGCACGTGAAAATCACCGTCTTCTCTACATCATTCGTTTTCTTACAGGTTTGAACGAATCATTTGCTATGGTTAAATCTCAAATCCTTCTCATGGATCCTGTACCTCCTATGAATAAGGTTTTTTCCATGGTGCTTCAACATGAACACCAATTTATGCCTTCTTCATTTGTTGATGATTCTATTACCATTAATGCTGCTAAGGCCAAGGGTCCTTCTACTTCTCGTACTTGCACCTTCTGTGGCAAGAACAACCACACCATAGCGAATTGCTTCAAGAAGCATGGATTGCCTCCACATCTTCGTGGTTCCAATTCCTCTCACAATGCTACAATTGAGGCAGGGCACGATGAGACTCCAATTGCTAGCAATGCTTCTAGTTCTTCAATGATTACTCAAGACCAAGCTCTGCAGTTAATTTCTTTGCTTCAGAACTCATTCCCTAATGCTACCACTAACAATGCTTCTTCAAGTAAGGTTGAGTCAGTTGAATTCACTGGTCATACATCAGTGAATCAAGGTAATGTTTCTAATCCATTGACTGCATGTAGCCTAAATAATTGGATAATCGATTCTGGTGCAAGTCACCACATATGTAACTCCATTCAATGGTTTCATTCATTCAATGAAATCACTCCTACCAAAGTAAAATTGCCCAATGGTAATCATGTGTATGCAAAGTACTCAGGCACTATACAATTTTCTTCTAGCTTCATTATATCTGATGTACTTTGTGTTCCTAATTTTTCCATTAACCTATTGTCAGTTTCTCAGCTTTGCAGAGTTTCACATTTTAAGCTGCACTTTGACAACCTACATTGTTTCATACATGATCAAACCAACAGGATGATGATTGGTTCTGCTGAAGCTTTTGAAGGTCTTTACTACCTTAAATTGAAAGATAGTGTGGCACATGCTTGTTCTGCTGCAGGAATTGATTCCACCATCATTACTACTATACCTAGCCAAGCTCTCTGGCACTTTAGACTAGGACATCCCTCAATAAATAGACTACAAACTTTGCATTCCAAATTCCCCTACATAACTCTAGATAATAAAGGTGTATGTGATGTGTGTCACCTTGCTAGACACAGGAAAAATACTTTTCATTCTAGTTTCAATAAAGTTGTTATTCCTTATGCTTTAATACATATAGATATTTGGGGTCCTATAAATTCAAAATCCATTCATGGTCATGCTTACTTTCTAACTGCTGTAGATGACTTTAGTAGGTTTACATGGACTGTGTTAATGAAAAATAAATATGAGGCTAGGCAAAATGTTATTAACTTGGTGAATTTAATTGAAACTCAAAAGAATTTTAAAGTCAAAATTATTAGAAGTGACAATGGAGCAGAGTTTATTATGCGTCAGTTTTACAATTCAAAAGGAATAATTCATCAAACTACATGTGTTGAAACACCTGAGCAAAATGGAAGAGTTGAACGAAAACATCAACATCTTTTAAATGTAACAAGAGCTTTATTATTTCAAGCACATTTACCTAAATCCGTTTGGAGTTATGCACTTCAGCATGCCACCTTCCTCATAAATAGAACTCCTACTCCTGTTTTGCAAAACAAATCCCCTTATGAAATGCTTCATCATGCTTTGCCTGATCTTGAACATTTAAAAGTTTTTGGGTCTCTCACTTATGCTTCAACTCTTAATGCACATAGAACTAAGCTAGAACCTAGAGGTCGAAAATGTATTTTTTTGGGTTATAAGCAAGGTGTCAAAGGCATTATCCTCTATGATTTGAACACTAAGGAGATTTTCCTTTCAAGGAATGTCACTCACTTTGACCATATCTTACCTTATCCTTTACCTGCCTCACATCAAAAATGGCATTACCACTTGTCTTTTGAACCTATTGTGTCAGATATACCTTTCCCTTCACTCAACACACCTGGTCATGAACCTACATCTGAGCCTGTCACTCCTATGCCCGATCATGACCCTCTTACATTTGAGAATTCTACATCTGAGCCTGTCACTCCTATGCCCGATCATGACCCTCTTACATTTGAGAATTCTACATCTGAGCCTGTAACTTCAACTCCTTCTTACACTGCACCTGAGACTCCTTCTTCCACTATACCCGATCCTTCATCAAGGCCTGTCAGAGCCAAGCATGCTTCATCTTATCTCTCAGATTATGTGTGTAATAATTCAAACCTTTCTTCACAATCATCATCATCAGGTAGTTTGTATCCTATCTCCTCTTTTCATAGTTTTACCAATTTTCTCCTTCACATCATGCATACACTACTTCTATCACACACACCACTGAGCCTCATACTTACTCTGAAGCATGCAAACTTAGTTGTTGGCAAAAGGCAATGAATGATGAATTAGAGGCTTTAACCAAGACTGGTACCTGGGTTATTGTTGATTTACCACCTCAAGCTAAACCTATTGGTAGCAAATGGGTTTACAAAGTTAAATATAAAGCAGATGGCACTATAGAGAGGTACAAAGCAAGACTAGTTGCCAAAGGTTACAGTCAGGTTGAGGGTTTGGATTTCTTTGATACATTCTCACCTGTTGCTAAGCTTACTACAGTTAGATTACTTCTAGCTGTTGCCTCCATCAAGCAATGGCATCTTCATCAACTTGATGTTAATAATGCTTTTTTGCATGGAGACTTGGATGAAGATGTTTATATGAGCATCCCTGATGGTGTCACACCTTCCAAACCTGGTCAGGTTTGCAAACACTTCAAAAGTTTGTATGGTTTAAAGCAAGCAAGTCGTATGTGGTATGAACAGTTAACTGCCTTGCTTATCCTTGAAGGATACACTCAATCTACCTCTGACTATTCCCTTTTCACTCTTCAATCTGGCACTGATTTCACTGCCTTGTTAGTTTATGTGGATGACATAATATTAGCAGGCACTAGTCTCACTGAGATTGATAGAATTAAGCTCATCCTTGACACCAAGTTCAAAATCAAAGACCTTGGCACATTGAAGTATTTTTTAGGTCTTGAGGTTGCTCAATCAAGGGAGGGAATTAACATTTCACAGAGAAAGTACTGCTTGGATCTACTCAAAGATTCAGGTTTATTGGGATCTAAACCTGCCAGTACACCTTTAGACCCTTCAGTGAAACTTCACCATGATGGAGGAAAGGAATATGAAGACATTTCTTCATACAGAAGACTCATTGGTAAACTATTGTACTTAACAAACACCAGGCCAGATATAGCCTATGCCACACAACAGCTCAGCCAATTTTTACAAAAACCCACCATAACTCACTACAAAGCTGCATGTAGAGTTGTCAGATATCTGAAACACAGCCCTGGCAGAGGTTTACTTTTCCCTAGAAACTCAGATCTCCAAATTCTAGGTTTTTCAGATGCTGATTGGGCAGGGTGTTTAGACAGCAGAAGATCAACCACAAGTTATTGCTTCTTCCTAGGCACATCTCTTATCTCATGGAAAGCAAAGAAACAGGCTACAATCTCAAGATCTTCTTCTGAAGCTGAGTATCGGGCTTTATCTAGTTCAACTTGTGAATTGCTATGGTTACTCTATCTGATGAAGGACCTAAACATTGAATGCAGCAAACCACCTGTGATTTACTGTGATAGTCAGAGTGCTTTACATATAGCCTCCAATCCAGTTTTTCATGAAAGAACAAAGCACTTGGAAATCGACTGTCACTTAGTAAGGGAGAAGGTACAGCAGGGAATTCTAAGATTTCTACCCATATCAACAGAGGACCAATTAGCAGATTGCTTGACAAAGGCCTTAGCAGGACCCAAGTTCAATAGCTTCATCTCCAAGCTTGGCTTGAAAGACATTTACCAGCCTAAGCTTGAGGGAGGGTGTTGAGATTCTAGCTATTACAGTTGCTTACAGCACAAGTTAGATAGAATACACTAGAGATAGCTACTTACTTGTTTGTTATTCATCATAACTGACATATAACACATTGTAACTAACTTGGTGTTAGTGTTAGAGTAGTTGCATGTGCATTACCAAGCTCATAGAGCTGCACAGCTTGTATATAAATGTAGCTAGTGTGTAACTTGATTCATTCAATCAATTCGATCTTTTACTCATTTTGAGATGATTCAATTGTTCTCACATTCTCTCTAATAATTCCAACAGGAGTAGTGTCAGTTGGGGTTGTTAGTTTCATGGTCATTACTCATTAGTCATTGCAAATCACCTTGAAATCATTGAAAGTATAATCAGTACTTGACTGGACAAAAGAACTGGGCACAACTGCAATAGTGAAATGAATGTTATAATGCTATATGTGTGTTCTGTTAGGCTTAATAGTTTTCTTAATCTTGTATACTCCTGATTAGAATTATATGAGAAGAGCATTCAAGATCTATCTAAACTTGTTGAAGAATCTCAAAGAAATGTTGATCAAGTATGTCTAACCTTCTAATGTATAGTATAGCATGCTATGCAATTTGTGCATCAGACACCAAACTGAGTGTTTAAAATTGACAGAATTTACAAAGTCTAACCTTCTAATGTATAGTATAGCAGGCTATACAAAGTCTGTGATGTTTTACTACTTGCTTTTGCTTTCATAACTGATGTTGGAACTATGTTTTATTAAGTTTCTTTATTTTACTTATCTGAAAGTTTGTGTATTATTTATTGTGTAGATTGATATGTTTCAAGTGTATGTCAAGTGTACATAAGAGGGGTTTATGTTAATATAGTATGCGATAAGCAGTAAATTGGGTGTCTATATCATTGTACAAGTCTCTGGAATCTTTAAGAGATTTCAATATTCAGAATTCAAACACAGCCACTGTTTTTGACAATTTCTACTTACCTTTTAAGGAGTACAATAGAAAGCATGCAAAATTTTATGGAAACATGTTCTTGATACTGTTAGAAATTTTAGTATGCCTTTATGTTTCAAGTATGATCTTTTTACAGAATTAATTGCCAATTCATTATGCTTTTGCTGCTGGTCTTATTATAGCCTATAGGTGGTGTGAATTTGAAAAATGTGTTAACATAACTGACTTGATTTGATCTATCCTCATCAAGTGTAGTAGTTTATATAAGAACTAATATTAGTGATGACTCAAGTGTTATAACTACATTTTTTGTTATAGGTTGTGTTGGTTGTTAATTTTGCTGCAGAAGAACCAGATTTATGCATAATATGTGCATGGATTCCTGATGATGGCTCTCTTGGAGTAGCAATGTCAAGAAACTTTTACCTTAAAGATTATGACCTCATAACAGCTTCAGATGTGTTTAATAGAAAAATTACCAAGCAATGTTTTAAAGAGGGTCAGTCAATTTTTATACTTTTGCTGCATTGTAGTACTTTTCTTGATTTCTTTGTGAAACAAGTATGGTATCCTCATAGTATAACTAAAAGTCAAAAGGTTAACAAGAAATTGCTACAAGTATGGTGTAGTTGAGGACTTTTCAAAGTAACCTCATTTTTTAAAATATGGTTTTTACTTAAATGCATTAATCACTTTAAAGGTTGGAAGTTTAATCAGTATGAGAAATCAATCAAATTGCATATTCTTTAATGTATGTTTTGTGTGTTATTGATTGTTATAGAAAGTGGAGAAAATATTGAATTATAGAATATTTGCAAAGAGAGAGTTATTGATTTGGTTTTCTAATGGAGTATTGATGGACAGGCTAGAAGGGAAAAGATTAGTGAAAGAATGAAAATACTTCAGGATTTAGTCCCTGGTTGCAACAAGGTATGATTAACTGTGTCAATTTGAGTTTTGTCTATGCTCTCACCACTCTTTCCACATCATTTTTTAATTATAAAAATTGAGATTCCTATCAATTATCAATGTTAAGGGGTTCCTTCTATCAACATAGACCAATTATTTGAAAAAACAATTTGCTTTGATCTTCTCTCCTGTTATTGTAGATGGAATCTACCTCATTTCTAACCTATGCAAGAACTGTTATTGGACTAATATCTTGGAATAGTGACTTAATATATTGTTTATTAGTACTTATATTTTTTAGCTACAATTATGTAATGTAATTTAATATGCACCAATACTCACTTATGTAATGTAATTTAATATACTAGAGTTTTTTGTACTTATATTTTATACTTGGCAGTAAACAACAATATCATGACATTACATTTTCTATTTTGGAAGAAAGCAATGATAAGGAAGAAAGTAATGTTAATTCTCATTTTATTTTCAATGAATTTTCTTTGTTTCACATTTTCTATGTATCTACTTTTGTAATTGCACACTATCCTTATTCGGACACAATTTGCTTTTTACTATACATTTTAATCAACCAATAACATTTATATATATTAATAAATAAGGAATTACATATGAATTAAAGGTAAACGGACAACAAGCTGCGCCGCCAAACCTTTTTTAATGGCAAAACCAATTCGAAAAAAAATAATATTCTTAGCTCTAGGGGACACAACATTGCTATTCATAACTTTTTGAACTCGTTGCAAAAGACTCACAGCCTTTAACATTGATTTTGTGAATCAATCTTGATTTTGTGAATATTCAATAAATTTTATTTTAGTTTTTTATTTTCTACTTTGCCTTTTAACTATATTACGCAATATCATTGTGATTTATGTACTTTTGATAACTAAGCCTCATAAAAACACGGGGGCTAAACGATAAACATTATAAGCAATATTTAAATAAGCAATATCATTGTGATTAATGTTGTGTTTTAAATTTAGCTGTATATCTTTAAAATCCCTCCCGATTATATTTTAATATTTTATATGTAATGACAATTTATCTTATAAATGTTAGTTACGATATACTTATATAACTGAATCATATAATTGAATTTTTTCTGTGGTGCCCCGTGCGGTGCACAGGTATGAATACTAATTTTATAATATTTACCTTCCGTTTGGCATGATTCAATTTGGATAAGGAAATTGATCCTTATATGAATGTGGTTGTAGGTACAAAAGATGGATAATGAAGTCATCGTGTTGCTTGTACGTGCGCGGGGATAAACAAATATGGGTTTTATTAATTTGCAATTTAATTAATACATTTTGAACATAACGTAATTATTATTTATACTTGTAACTAGTCACTATTCTTCGACGAGAAAAAAAATTAATAGTCACATTTTTAAGCAATGAGTTTTTCTAAATATTTTCTTTATTAAAAAATTCGGGCTGTTAAACACTGTGTTTCTTTTCCTATATAAAAGAGAATCACAACTAAAAATGCTGCCAAGCACATGTCAATTAACTAGCTAATTTTCAAAAACACGGAAAAACATAATTTCATGATTCATGATTGATGCGCACTTCTGCAGGGATCGAAGCATCAGAGACTGTCGAAGCATCTGGAGTGTTGTCACTAGAAGCTTGCTTTTGAGTGCTTTTCCTTGTTAGCAAGAGCTTCAACGCATCCTCAGGATCCTTTTGCTTTAATGAAGCAAATTCTTCTTTTGGCACTCCTATGCTAGCAGAAAGCTTCGACGTAGAAGAAACAGGAAGTATCTCTGGGCCAGCCCTAATAGCTTCTTTGATTGAATCACTATCATCCTTACTCTCATCACATTCAGAGAAATTCCATCTTGGTAAGGAGGATGATGGTTCAGTGACTGAAACTGTTTCTTCGCCAATGACAGCTTCGCCTCTCTCAGCAGCAGTATCTTTCACAATCTATGTGGCCTTGTCCTCCACGTTTGCATTTGCCTCTTCATGAGCAGCAGACTTAGGAGGGGAACTTTGCCCAGACTCTTCTTCTTGAGTAGGCATAGTTTCAGTCTTGCTTGAAGCATTTTCCTCAAATTGGAGAAGTGTTAGACTTGTGAGGAAAATAAAAGTTAAAGTTGGAAATGAGAAAGAACAAATCGAAAGAAAATTACCTCAAGATTGAGAATAGTGGGGAGGACATTGGTGTCAGGATTTATCGACGTCCCTTGCATTTGATTAGCATTATCAGTGGTGCGAAGGGAGTCAACCTGTACCTCAGAAGAAATGGTAATCTTCTTCTTCTTCTTCTTCTTCTTGCTATCATTCTTCTTTTTCTTCTTTTCTTTCTTCGTCTCTTTTTATTCTTCTTCTTCCTTCTTCTTTTCTTTCTCTTCATCTTCTTTCTTCTTTTCTTCCCTCGCTTCTTCCTCATCCTTTTTATCTTCCTCCATGGGCTGGAAATTCTTTTCTTCATTCTCCTTCTCTGTCTCCACAGGTTGAGTTGTGTCATCAAGCACTATGGGATGCTCAGCAGACGAAGTATCTTTCTTAGATTTTCTTCGTTTTAGTGGTTTCTCCTACAAAGAAATTCAGGAAAATGTTAATTCGCATATTCAACAAAAGAAAAACGAAAGCGAAATGTTTTGCGAAACGTTAAAGAGCTTACTTCTTCTTCTTCTTTAGCATCATCGAAAGTGTGAACTATAGTGGCTTGAGAAGCGCTTTCACTCCTCTTTCAAATCTAAAATAAATACATTCGAAGTGTTAAAATGAGTTGTTTGAAATAACCATTTAAAAGGTAAAGTGTAAAATGCAAATGCATTACCTTCTTCGCTAGTTTGGGGGGTTTATTTTCAAAGATGGTCTTGGTGTTGGCTTTGGCAGCAGGCTTGGCAGGTTTCTTGCCTTCAGCAGTTCCCTTTTTCTTCGAATTATCTTCACCTAAAAATGAAGTAAACAATTAATACAAGTACATAAAATGGTTTAAGTAAGAATGCAAAATGTATGTATTTCGACTTACCAGCAAGCTTGTGTTTAATAGCTTCAATCTGGGATTGTTGGAATCCACTTTCCAGCAAGTTAATAAGTGTTTCGTTCCTAAGGGATTTACAAGTGTAATATTTATCCCACCAAGCTTTAAAATTAGTGGTGCAGCTGAAAGAGTTGGTGTATTCGAAAGGAATCAACTCATAGGCATTTTCTTCTGAAAGACTCAGGTATTTCTTGTATAGAGTCTCTGAAATTCCAAAATCCAAGAACATGCACTTAACTGATTCGAATGTGGCATTAAGCCACAGTTGCAAAAGCCATATTGGCCCAGAAATAAGAAACGAAGCTCCATCCTACATTTTTCTCAAGTTGTCACAAGCTTCGCCCAAGGATTCATATAAAGAAGCTAATAAAAGGCGCCCCAAGCCAAAATGCTGGTCTTCATGAATTTGCACAGCCATAGGAACAAACTTCCTCGCCACTTGTAAAGACTTCGAGCAAAACACGAAGTGCGAAAGCCAAAGGGTTAGAAAGGCTACATGTTCTTCATCAGAGACTTCTTCGTTTGCTTCGCCTTTATTCTCAGCAATGAATTTTGTGAAAGCATTTTCCTTATGCTTTAGTTGGACAGTGTTGTTCAAATGTTCTACCCAATGGGCTAAGGCCAGTAATGGCAGCCACATCAAACAAGCTAAGGTGGGAGTCAACATATCACATTTGAACTGAAAAGTGTTTGTGGATTTTTCAAAGACATGAAGGGCAGCCATGAGCATCTCAGGTTGACACTCAGGTCCTATCATAGAGAGCCGAATAAGTTCATAAATCCCATACCTAAGCCAAACCTCTGAAAACTCTTTTTGTACTCTGTCCAACCAGGGAACATAAGATTCATGCCCACACTTGGGGGCAGATCAAAACGATTTGTGGGAGTTCTTTAGGAATTCGAAGTTATAAGAGGAAGGACTAAAAATGTGAAGTTTGCAGGTCTTATAACAAGGGAAAATATAATTTACCTTTTGTGATAATGACTTCGAATTTGGAATAGCACCTCCAAAAGCGTAAGTCATTTTTCCAACTTTGAACGGAATCATGGTGTTGGAATACCATATTTTTTTGTCCTCTGAGGTGCCCTGAAGCTCAGGAACAAGTTCTTCATCATCTCTGATGATAAACTGATCCCATTTACCAGCTAGAGGAACTGTTTGGGTTGTTGAAGTTGAAGCCATTGGATCAAGATTTTGAACCGTACGTTTGAGTTGTCAAGAAAACTGAAGTGTTTGGATGGTTTAGAAATGACAAAATGCAGTGAAAGTGATGAAACATGTGAGAAAGTTGCAGAAGCTTTCGTTAATGGTGAAGTTTCAGTTGCAAAGAGTGTGAAAAAGTGAAACCCTTTTCCAAAACCTATTTATAGGATTGTGATTAAACGAATTAATTAAATCAAAATTCGTTTTGCTTCACTCTTTCAACTCCCGTCGTTGCCACGTGTCGAATTTGATTCTGAAAATGCGAAATCTTGATGATGGAACATGATGGCAGTAATGGGATTACGTCAGCACCGTTTCTTGGAAACATGGAGATGCGATTCGAATCTTAAAAATGTCTCCATTCTCTTTCTAGTTCGAATTCGAAACGAACATTTTTTGGGGGAAATTTGTTGACCTTTATTTTCAATTAAAATAAAAGGCATTTAAAATAAACCAATAAATGTTTGAGATTCAAAACATGGCAAAATATACTAAGTATTTTTGCCTTTCGATTGCTTGGAGCTTCGATTCGATTCGAAGCAAATTTTCACAATCTGTGGACTTAGCCAATTTCAAAGATGTTGAAGCTCTCGATTTCGATTATCAAAGCGGTTAGAAGCAAAGCAGAGTTCAGAGAACGTGCAAACGTGCCAAGACACGCATCCTAGGCTTAGTAGTTAGTGCTTTAGGAAGTTATTTAGCAGTTATTTGTATTGCCTATAAATATTAGTTTTTGTTTCGAATTAGTGGTCGCATTTTACTTACACATTCCTAGAAACTCAAAGTACCAGCGCAGAGAGAAACGAGTGAAAGGAAATGTATGAACTTGCGTACCAACTTTAACCTTTCTATAATGTTTACAATTTTAATGCAATTTACCTTTTCAAAAGCACTTTGCTTTTACCGGATTCCTACGTGAATTTGCTTGCGTTGAGTGAGTTTACATAACTTGTTGTGATTTACCCTAAATGGTCGTTCTTAAAATTGATGAACATTGCATCTCTTTCACCAAATTAAAAACACAAAATATGTCTTAGGATTTACTAGTTGATCCTGCAAGTATTTTCAAACTAGCGGTTGTTTACCAAAAATCACAGTAAACACTTTTTAACCACTCTTTGGCCGCCACATAAACATCATCACCACACCGATCCCAAAAATATTGGTAGAAAGCGGGATTGAATCCATCCGGTCCCGGAGCCTTGTCCGAATGCATCTCAAACCATGCTTCTTTCAATTCTTCGTTTGTAATATGCATTACCAATTTCTCATTATCCTCTTGTGTTATCTTTGGGGAAATCAAGGAAAGAATCGGTTCATGCACTGCCGCATTTGTCTTAAAAAGGTTGTTAAAATAATTCAAGGCTACATCACAAATTTCATGTTAATTAGTAACGACAACATTCTCATCATTCACAATCTTATCTATCCTTTTTTTTATGGTTTCTTGACGAAGTTGTCATGTGAAATTTTTTTGTATTAAGATCCCCTTCTTACAACCAATGTGTCTTTGCTCTTTGTCTTCAATAAACTTCTTAAACCAACAATCTTGCATGTTTCTCTCGTGCATCTTTAAAATGCCCCGAATTCATCACATCATGACAACCTCTCTATTTTCTCACTACATTCAATCAACTCTTGTTTGAACCTCATCCTTTTTCATCTCCTCCACCTACTTAGCTTCTCCGCACATCTAGCTATTCAACACATGATATCACTCCCTCTTTTACATGAGTTTATAGCTTATGTCTTAAAGTTTATAAGTTAAAATACCGATTTGCTAATAGCCTTTTAAACATGAGTATATTGATTATTTTACCGACTTATAACTTATTTTTCAAACGCTATTTCATATAGCTTATGAGCTTATACCTTATCATTTTTTCTTCCATTTTACCCCATATTATTTTAATTAAAGTTCACTTTACCCTTCATAATTTATTTTATTTAAAATAATATAACCATGTTTTAAAATAAAAAATATTTCATATATTCATATAATTATTATTTTTTGAACAAGAATAGTTAAGATTATCGTAATTTTTATTAGAAAAGTGCTAAATGTTACGGTAAATTCCACACAAGAATTACAAGAAAACATAATAACTTATCATGAGTGATGGTAAATATAAATAGGGGTGGAGATGTATTTTTACTATTCTTCTATTTCAATTTTCTTAACAAAAAAAAAAACATTTTCCTTTTTATTACATGTTTATTCTAGAATTCTTTTATATTTTTCTTAAGATGGATAAGTGAAATGATCGGAGTTTGAACTCCAACCCCTACATATACAATGCATTGTCCTACCAATTGAGCTAATCTAACGGAACACATCAAAGTAAAAACAAAAACTGTGTCTAAAATGGACCATATATGTAAATAGATTCTGGGTGGAGGGCAGAAAAGAGTAGGAATGAGTGGAGGACGAAATTGGAATTTAAAGAAAAAATAGAAATATTTTGTGTTCTTTCCATGTTATGTTATTTTCGTAGTCTTTGTTTTGTACCTACTTGGAAAGTGCCGAAGAAAATTTGAGAAAGAGAGAAATATTATCGGCCAAATAGAAACACACACACTCACTCTCAGTCACAAGTGAATAGAAAAAAACAAAGAAACTGAGAGAAATGGAAGAAGAAGGAATAGGGTTAGTGTTAGCTAGAGCCACAGAACTTAGATTCAAGATCAACAATTGCATCCACAAATCAACTTCTCCTAATGCTCTTGAAGATGATGAAGATGATATTGATGATGATGCTACTGATAGGCTTCTCAACATTTGCGATGCACTTGAAGCTTTGGAGACTCAACTTTCTTCCTTGCAGGTTGGTTCGTAGTCAAATCACTTTTTAATTAATTAATTTTGGTTAAACCTATTAGAAAAATAATGTTGGTGTAAGTTAATGCATTTCAATTATTGTAATTGCAAATGAAAAATTAAATCTTGCCCATGTTTTTTATTTTATGTTTCTGTTACTTCAATTAGTACAGCTTTGTTTGGAGTTTGATGGATTTTCAGAGGGGAGGGTTTTGGATATCGAAGGATTCATTTTTCTTCATAATACAAAATCCCCATAATTTGGAGGAACTCAAAAGTTGTTGTGGGAGGTTTTTGGAGGGTTTATATGAATTCTTCAAATTTAATCTGTGTTGTTATAAGATTGTTAACATTTTAAACTTATTAATCAAAAGCATTGATTTAATAATCCCTACAAAATCACTAAAATAATGTGGAAGATTTCTCTAGTTTTTCCTCTACTTTCCTTCACCTCCCACGTGGATTGGCCTGTGGTGAAAGCTTGACACCTTGCTGTGTGCGGGCTCAGGTTCGAATCCTCCCGGTGCCACTTCACGTGTTGGGTCAGTCCATACAGAGCAAAACTCGCGGCTAGTGGACGGTAGAATTGGTGTCCTTTGGATTAGTCAGTCTTTGGACCAAAACCAAGTTTTTTTTTTTAAAAAAAAGTCCCAAGTGGGAAAGATATATGACTTGAAATGTGTTTATACAAGCGAGAGGTATTCCTCACTTTACGAGTTGATTTTTGAATTAGACCTAACAAACTGGTTTTTGTAGGGTTTAATTTGGCTAAACTCAAGTTATAAGATGTTGCTTGCTATATTTAATTGTTGCAATTGCAATTGAAAAATGAAATCTTACCCTTTAGCTAAGCATTCCCTTTGTGTTTTTGCCTTTGCATAAGTTATCTTACAACATGTACGCTGTACTTCGTCTCTTTTTTTTTTTTTTTTTTTTTCGCTATTCTTGGCACACCTTGTGTGAAATTAGTCGGTTAATATAATTCTTTCTTTGGTTTTAAAAAAAAAAAGTTCTAACTGCTTCCATTCTAATATACATTAATGCATTTTTTTCTCACTCTTACCCTGGCAATTCCACAATGTGAAATGAAACTTAGCTCACTATAACTACTAAACTAGTTAGTAACTTAACTAGTTTATCAATCAGTATAACTTCAGGCTTCAGTGTTTCACACTCTTTGCTACTTTTTGCCATCACACAAATATGATTTTCCATCTCTGCTATCAGTTATGATCATTAAACTTGTAATAGTACTTGTAATCTCTTCTGTAAGATTTTAGTGTTGTTTGGTTTATGTTGTCGGCAGTCGGCTTCACTTATGAGAAAAAGATTTTAGTGTTGTTGTTTGGGAATCCTAACTGTTGTGTGTGGTTTACAGGTTCTGCAACAACAACAGCGATACGAAAGAGAGATTGCCTTGGCTGAGATTGAAAACAGTCGCAAAGTGTTAATTAATAAGCTCAAGGAATATAAAGGCAAAGATTTGGAAGTGATACATGAAGCTTCCACTTTTGCCAGTGAAACAGTGGAGCCAAACAATGATCTACTACTTCCTCCTTATCTAAACCGCCCTCCATATTCCATGTCTCTTGACAAGGAATATCTGTCACAGATCCCATCTGTTAATAAGTCTGGTCGCAATGGATTAATCACAGTTGATGACATGATCGAGGCTAAAAAGATTCAAACTGAAAAAGAGCAAAATCTTGTTGAAGATGGAGCTAAAAGTTCAAGAAAAGGGTTACGATTTTTTATAACTTCTGCAGCAAAAGCAATGCTCACAGTTGTTGGTGTGGTATCGATATTGACTTTGTCTGGATTTGGTCCTAATATGGGGAAGATAGGTACTCGTTTCAGTGTACATCGGAGGCTTGAAAATGAGAACGAGAGATCTACCACTGACAATAAGGGTGAGAGAAGGTGTCCACCTGGGAGGGTCCTGGTGATGGAAAATGGAGAGGCTCGATGTCTTGTGAAAGAGAGAGTTGAAATCCCATTTTCGGCTGTTGCTGCAACACCTGATATAAACTATGGATGTGGTTAAGAATAACATTCACTCTCCGCATTGTATATCACTTCACTCCTTCCCCTCTATTTTGTGTTTTAATTTTTGTTGATATGCTGTTAAAAAAACTATTTTGGTGGTTGATTTTACTGTCTTTTTAATTAGCTGAGCGATTGTCATGATTAACGGTTGATATCTAGATAAGTGATGCAGTTGATCTTTAGTTTTTCAAAAAATGGGAGAAAATTCATTTGAAAGATCACTTGAGCCTACTGCTTTTTATTCAAGAGCAATGTTGACAAAATCAAATGTATACTCATACGAACAACCATATGATATTTAACAGCATACGCGTGATGGATTGCGTGATATGATATTTAATAACATACGTGCGATGGATTGCGTCTTTGTGGGATTAGATTGGGATTATGACTTATGATCATACTTGTAAAGTCATGGAATCCCTCTCTCTCATGTGAATTTCTGCTGTTTGTCGAGCAAAGCTCATGTCATGCTGCAACTAACCCTCTCTGTCTTGCAAAACCATCCCTTTTTGTGACACTCTCCTTGAAATCATCTTTTGTGTACAAAGTTGTCTATGACCTCCCTCTCTAGTTTCTGAGTATGTGACCAACCTCTCAGCACATGTTTCACAATAGTGGTGGTCTATATGTATAGCTATTTTTTGTTTATGACTCAATTTATTATAGCTTTTCTGTTTTACATAATTTTTTTAATTCTGTTTTTTTATAACAATAATTTAGTTTCATTTAAAAAAACTAAATATACAAAACATATTCTGCTACATTATAAATACCTTTGTAACATAAAAAAGATGTAGTAGTATTTTTATTTTGAAAATTGCTTTTTAGACCCCTCTTGTTGCTCCTAGGCCCCCGAAAAATCCGAAAATACCCTCACTTTTGGAACTAGGATAGTTTGGTTCCTATGATATCAAATCAACATTTTTTCGTATTCTAGGATACGAAATTGTGATTTATGGCAATAAAGGCAGAAAAAGCTTGTTTTAGTGTCTGATTTAACCACAAAAACCACTATTTCGTTTTCTAGGATACGAAAATATTGACTTCATTTTTTAGGATACAAACACGCATAAATTCGTTTTCTACGATACGAAAACGCTTAAATTCGTTTTCTAGGATATGAAATACTTTTTTATTATCAGAACCGTTATCAGATTTTCCTATCACAATAGTAAATTCGGCTTTCGCAACCTCACATTTTGGTTTTAAAAAAAATATCCGGCGGTGTTTACACTAATCGATCAAGTTATTTCAAACCTTATACTTTTTGGCTTTAAAAAAATATTTGGCGGTGTTAACAAAACATTATGTTGATCAATACCAAGTTCCACAACATTAGGTTGAGCAATTTCGAGTGCAACAACAATAGCTTGAGTAATGTCGGGTGCAAAAACCACATCTTTAGCAATATTATCTTCATCAATTTTTTGTTTCAATTCAACCGGAGGTTTAGCCATCTAAACACCTTCATATATCAAATAATACAATTAAAACCATAAAAAACACAATATATAAACAAATGCATAATGCAAATACAAGAAAAAAAATGAGCAAAATAAACATATTGCAGTACGTGACCATTTCGTACTCTAGGATACGAAATACTCTAAAACTCAGGATTTCGTATCCTAGGATACAAAATTAAGCGTTTTCGTATTCTATGATACGAAATTGAAGCGTTTTAAAAAAAAAAGTGTATTTTGTATTTTACGGGCTGAAACCTTAAAATAAAATTTCAAAAAATGCATATTTCGTATCCTAGGATACGAAATTGTGTTTTTTTATGCGCAAACGTCTCCAACAAGATAGACTTATTAGACATTGAGGTGTTTTACATTGTTTCGTATTCTAGGATACAAAATTGGGTTATTTCGTATCCTAACTTACAAAACCCTTCGTAAGGGTATTTTAATCACAATGGGGGGCCTGAGAGTAATGCCAAGGGGCCTAAAAAGCAATTTTCTTTTATTTTTAATTTTAATTTTAATTTTTACAGATGATTTAGTATAGCTTTGTTTTTTAGGTCAATAAATGAAGTCTCAAACATCACTGAAATTCACACTGTTCAATTTAACAATATTGACATTGTCGCTCGATAGTTTATGCACACTATAACGCTCTTTTTATGCATCAATTTAGTTTTTCTTAATATAATAGTCTTGTTTTATATATAATTTTTTTTTCTTTTTCCTAGTAAAAAAAATTGTGCTACATTATAAATATATTTTTAACATAATATTTTCTATAATAAGAAAAGTATGTAAAAGAATAGGAAAATTATATAATTCTCAATTTTATTATTAAAAAAATAAAATAAATCAGTTTTAATTTAAACAATAAAAAATTAAAATAAGTTAAAGTGATTAATTGGATTTTGTCTAAAAGATAAAAATATTCATTGAATTATATTCATTTACGAGATCAATTTATGAATAATTTTTTTGTCAAGTAACCTAGTGGTTAAAATAATAAATTTTTTATAGGTTGTGAAAATATTAAAATTACTTATGAAAACAAATTGTTTGAAAAAAAAAATTCTTGGAAAATAAAAGCCTAGTTAGTCTGACAAAGTTCCAATTAAATAACTCATCCACCAATTGACACGAATGGGATAACATCATCTTCAATTTCAAACAATGAATCTCACAATAAATTCAGTAACACACCAAACTACAACATCAACAATTTCCTACTTCATCCTTTGTCACTATCCCCTCAATTTAACAAACAAATATTTGTCAAAAAAACACTGAACATGGAAGAGAAAAAGAAAAGTGTTGGTTTCACAGAAGAGCAAGAAGCTCTAGTGATAAACACATGGAATGCAATCAAGAACAATTCTGGAGACCTGAGTTTTAAGTTTTTCACCAAGTAAGACATTTCATTCATTCACTTTTTCATATTTTTTGTTAATTAATTTTCTAATTTATTTTCAGCTGGTATTTTTTTTTTTTTTTTTGAAATGCAAATGGATCTTATTAATAGAAACTACAAAGCACAAGGAGTGGTTGTAGTAACAAGAAGCAGTACAACAGGGAATGACACAGAAACACAGACCCAACAACACAACACACCAAACTAAACAGCAAAAACCAATAACACGAAACAATTACAGCAGCAGCCTAAAATAACAAAGGGAACCCAAGCAAAGTAGCAGCACCCCTGCAGAAAGACAGAGATAAGAACACCCTCACTGGTTAAAACACACGCACGGATTCCATCTCCATTCGTAGAATAAACATGGAGTTGTCGCCATTCGCCCAATGAACCACTGCCACGCCAATCGCTTAATTGAACTCACCGCTTCGTCCGCATCACTAACCCCGTTATTGAAAATTCTATGGTTTCTCATACGCCAAAGGGTCCAAATATAAGCATGCCAAATTATCATCATCCCTTTTTTACCTTTCTTCCCCACTCCACATCCAATCAGCATCGCGAAAGAGTGACAAATCGATGGCGGAAGCACCATAGCTTGCCCAACCCATTGAACAATTTCGTACCAAACTTTCGCCGCAATTCTACAATGTAACAATAGGTGTATTGATGTCTCAGCAGAAGAACTACAAAGAGGACAGAGCAGACCTTCATCACACGGAATTCCACGCAAATTCAAATTCTCCTTTGTTGGAATCCTATCAAGAATCAATTGCCATGAGAACCCAATAACCTTCGATGGTGCCGCACTTTTCCAGATGTTATTAAAACTAAACTGCAGTAACTGAGTCAGCCCCTCTTCCCTATCATGCCTCAGCATCAGATTTTGATACGCAGATTTGACCGTAAATCCCACCTCTGGATCTGCTCTCCATCGCCAAAAATCATCGTTAGATGACGGCTGGAAACTCCTAATTAAATCCAACAGTTGCTGCAGCAATGGAACCTCCCACTGGAAGAATTCCCTTCTCCAAACCAACTCCCAATTCCAACCCGATTGTTCCAACCTCCCCATTTGGCCAATCTTCCACTGCTGCTGCCCAGAAACAGAATATAACCGAGGGAATAAAACAGCTAGAGTTTGATTTCCAACCCAAACCTCATTCCAAAAACTAGTCAATTGTCCATTCCCTACCATTTTCACCACCCCTTCCTCAAACAACTTAACATTACTATCTAGTGAGCAAATATTACGCCACCATGTTGACCCCAATCTAGTCATATCATCCTCCCCTAAGTTATTCTTTCCAATCACATGGGCTCCATATTTTGAGACTACAATATCCTTCCAAAAATCTCTCTCCGAATGTAGAAGCTTCCACCTCCATTTGGCTAAGAGGCTAATATTTGTCATACGGAGATCACGCACACCCAAACCACCATTGCTTTTTGGCTTACAAACATCTTCCCACTTAACCCAACTAATTTTGCTCCGGTTTGATAGGCCACTCCACAAGAATTTCCGTTGTAATTTAACCACTTCCTTCCACACATTACTTGGCATCTTCAAATATGAGAGATAAAATATTGGTATTGCATTCAACACCGCATTCACCATAACAATACGACCACCGAAGCTAAGATATTTATTTCCCCATGAGCCAATTCTCCTCCTAATAACTTCCAACATCGGCTTCCACGTAGTCATAAGTCTTGGATTCGCACCCACCGGAAGGCCAAGATAATAGAAAGGAATTTTTGTAATTCGGCAATTTAGAAAATTAGCCGCCATCAACATGAACTCATTTTGCACATTCACACCAATAATACAACTCTTCCAAAAATTTATCTTCAACCCGGAAGACAATTCAAAAGCTCTAAGTACCGCTTTCAACGTCCACAAATTACTCACCGTTGCTTCCCCAATACACAACGTGTCATCCGCATATTGTAACAATGAAACCGGGACCCCTTCATTTCCAACACGGAATGGAGTGAATTTTTCAATTTCAACCGCTTTCCGCATCAAAGCTCCAAGGCCTTCCGCCACAAGTAAGAAAAGATGTGGAGCTAATGGATCCCCTTGCTTAAGCCCCCTCTTGATGTTGATTTCCTCGGTGGGACTCCCATTGACTAGGACCGACATATTCCCGGAACACACACACACCCGCATCCAACTTCTCCACTTTTCACAAAAGCCAAACCTACCAAGGAGATAGTTCAAAAAATTCCAATCCACCGAATCATAAGCTTTCTCGAAATCAACCTTAAGAATTAGACAACTCTTCCGGGTTTTTTTTCGCATAATCAAGTGTTTCATTCACCGCCACCACCCCTTCCATAAGACTACGCCCTTTGATAAACGCCGATTGAGTATTTGGTATTAGAAACCCCATTACTTTTGCAAGACGCGCCGCCAACACTTTGGAGATTAGTTTATACAAACTACCAAGCAAAGAGATAGGCCTAAACTCCGCCAAGGCTTGCGGTGAAGTCACCTTGGGGATAAGAGTAATGAAATACGAAAAAAGGCACTTCGGAAGACAAGCAATACCGTGAAATTGATCGAATAAAATTCTCACTTCATGTTTCATTAAATCCCAAAATGCTTTGAAGAACGCAAAGTTGAAACCATCCGGCCCCGGGCTTTTCGAACCATCACAACTCCTCACAATCCCTTCAATTTCTTCTCCGGTAAAAGGCTTCACTAACTCAGCATTTTGATCCTCCGTAACCTCTGGAAACAGCAGCCCATCTAGAGACGGTCTAGCCCAATCCGACGACTCAAAATGTGCTTTAAAATAATCTAAAGTTGCTGCCCGCACTTGAGACGGACCTTCCACCCAACCCGCCGCTGTCCGCAGCCCAAAAACACTATTAAATTTCTTACGCACCTTGACCCGAGAGTGGAAATAAGCCGTGTTAGCATCACCACACTTGATCCACTTTGTGCGAGACCTTTGATAAATAGCCGCATCGATACTCTTGAGAAGGCTCCATAATTCTTCAAACTTCACTTTCCTACAAGCAACTTCCTCTTGGGAGAGACCCACCACTTCACTTTTAGTATCCAAGGCAAGAATGTCCGAGACTAACTCCCTCTTCTTTTCCTCCGGCTTCCCAAAAGTTACCCAATTCCATTCTTTAATTGCCACCTTTAGACCCTTAAGCCGCTCTTTAAGAATGAACCCCATCCAACCGGTGAAGCTTTGGTCCGCCCATGTTTTGGCGACCAATTCCTTGAAGTTCCTATTCTCAAGCCAAAAGTTATTGAATCGGAATGGTTTTGGTCCCCAATTCAACGACTCATACTTAAGAATCAATGGGCTATGATCCGACACATCCCTAGGAAGAGCCCGGACATGTGAGTTAGGCCACACCTCACCCCAATCAAACGAGATTAACACTCTATCCAAGCGACTCATCGACACCCCATTCGAATGGAACCATGTGAAATTCCTTCCTACAAGAGGACAATCCTCTAAATCCAACTCCGTTAGAAAATTATCAAAATCAATCAATTCAACGTTGGGAGAAATTTGGATAGACCTATCAACCCCCCTCCTTTCCGTAACATATCTCACGGAATTGAAGTCTCCAACTATACACCAAAGGCAAGAACCAAAACCTCTACGCGTCATCAATACCTCCTCCCACATTCTTCTCTTATCTTGAATATTACATTTCGCATAAATATTGACTATACAACATCTACGTTGGACCGCATGAACATCCAAACACACTCCCAAAAAACCTTCGCCGTTGAAGTGAAAAACACGGGAAGCTTTCTCTTTGTCCCATATGGAGAGAATTCCACTGCTATTCCCCACAGCCGGGACACACTCCCAATCACAACCAGCACTACCCCACACTTCATGACAGAGAGAGTTATCAACATTTTCCAATTTAGACTCTTGAATAGCTAGAAAATCAAGCTTTTCATTCATTATCAATTCCCGAATCCTACTCTTCTTCACCCTACCACCAAGCCCTCTAATATTAAAGGTCCCAATAATCATTGATAACCTACATTTTGCTCCCAATCTGCCTTTGCTAGTTTATCCCTTCTTTCCAATTCCAAGGACCTGTTGAAATCTTCATCCACCCCTCCATGGAACTTAACACCTAATTCTTGTTGAATAGACATAATCCTCCGCACCTCCACTTCCTCTCTTCCACCATTATCTGTGCCCAAGTCCACCAGAAGCTCTGTTGAACCCTCGTCACCCACATCACATAAAATTTGAACTCCAGATTGCCCTTCCACTTGCCCCAGATCGCCCCCCACTTCAGAGCACGGAAGCACCACCTCCAATTGAATTTCGTTATCAGCTGTGTGGGAAACTTCCTCTGAACACTGAATCGGGTCTGATTCATCTTGAGCCATCAATTTCTTACGTTTACGCCCCGTGTGGAGATTCTTCTGTCTTTGTATCGTTGTTGAATTACCATGGAAATAACCAGGAAATTTCAATAATTTACCAGGTGGTAGAGGTAGTAAGTTTTGGGAATTCCTATTAACCCTCTTGGTTCTGCGCACTCTCTTTTTTTTAACGTTCAAAGGAACAGAGTTAGATGGATTTTCTAACTGGTTCGCATTGAACACAATTTCTGGACCTTCCCAAGAATTAACCACACCCCCACTTTCCTCCAGAAAAGGGTTTAAATTAACTGGCCCAAAAATGGGGATATCCCTTTCCTTTGTACGAAGAAGGATAGGCCCAATACTACAATCACCCCTTTGAGATGGAGAAAATTGTTTTTTCTACCCCAACATTTATCTCTTTACCCCAACATAATTTAAAATATTCTCATTTTACCCTTATCTTACTTTTTTATATTTTATTATTTATTATTTTTCCGTTTTATCATTTTTTTCTACCCCTACATTTATCTTTTTACTCCAACATGTTTAGAAAATTGTACACCCCCGGAAACACTATTCCGGTAAGGTACTTTTTTTCCGGTATGTTAATTTTACAAGTGTTCCGATTTGCAAATAAAATATAAAATTGTTGTCGTTTATGATATTTTTTTCAACCTTTTCGGGATCTGTGCATGCACACCCATCAACGACGGTAAGAAAATATTGTTTCGGTTTGTCATAATTTATAATTATGCTTTGCGAAAGTAGTGTTCCGATTTTTCGCCATCGATGTATCGCCGTGGTGTCGCCTCCTCTGTGATTTTTTACAAACCAGAACAATTTACAAAGTGTTCCGGTATCAAAAATATATGTTTTGGGCCCAAATAGAAAGTGTCTTGGTGTCGATAAAATATGTTTTCTAGGTACAAATACAAACCGGAACATTTTAAAAGTGTTCTCATATCAACAAAATATGTTTTGGGCATAAATACAAACCGTAACACTTTCTAAAATGTTCCGGTATCAATAAAACATGTTTTCTACACACAAATACAAACCGGAACACTTTTAAAAGTGTTCCGGTATGTATAAAATATAGACAGAAATACAAACCGGAACACTTTGAAAACTGTTCCGGTATCAATAAAAGCAGAAATACAAACCGGAACACTTTGAAAACTGTTCCGGTATCAATAAAAGCACAAACACAAACCGGAACACTTTTAAAAGTGTTCCGGTATGAATAAAATATAGACAGAAATACAAACCGGAACACTTTGAAAACTGTTCCGGTATCAATAAAACCACAAATACAAATCGGAACACTTTTAAAAGTGTTCCGGTATCAACAAAATATAGACTGACCGGAACACTTTTACCAATTGTAACACTTTTAAAAAAACAATATTGTAAAAAATAATATTTTAAACAAAGGATAAAATGGGAATTTTATGAAAAATGTAGGGGTAAAGAGATAAATGTTGGGGTAGAAAAAACAATTTTCTGAGATGGAGCACCCAAATCTGAGGCCCAAACCACATCTTTCAATGTTTGAACAGCACGCACCAACACCTCCTCATTATTAATAAAACCGGACCCACCACACACACCAATCACCTCATTCAAATTACCTCCACTCGCCTGATCTTCAAAAGGAATGTGAAGAGGGATATCAACACGTGACTCCTTGAGCTCCACAACATGAGTCTCTCCACCCAATATGCCATATGTACTTGCTGACATTCCTATCCTATCTTCCTTAGCAGCTGAACAGTTCACATCACTTGACAAGTCTTTGTTGACCACAGGTGACCCACATACCAAAGGATTTCCCAAAATATTGGTGTACAAGATGAGCATTTTGAGGTAATAACTTGCAACCTTTCAATATTATGATTTATGAGTACTGTTGACAATTATGCATTGCTTATTTGTAACATTCATTTTTACATTATTAATATTTCACATAACATTATACGAAAGATGAACCGAAAATCCTTAATGAGATCGGTGGTTCTCACTGACCCTGTATAATCGCCTGGGGCAGGCCTTTTGCAAAAGATATGAATAATGAGGGAAAACTGAGAAACCAAACATGATGCTTTTCTTAAAAGTACTTCTGAAAAGTACTTTTAAATATTTGCATTGCACTCAAAATAATGCTCTTACTTTTTTGGATTATAAAGACAGTACTTTTGTAGAAGACTAATGTATGATTTAATTATTATTTTCTGTTTGTTAAGGTAACAAAGCAAGCACTTTTGGAGACAATAGAAGAAGCAGTGCCTGAGATGTGGTCGGAAGCTATGAAAAATGCATGGGGAGAAGCTCATGATCAACTAGCCAATGCCATCAAAGCTGAAATGAAAGAAGCTCATGATCAGCATTCCAATGCCAATTTGATAAGTAAATATAGTTTAATGTTCTGATAGTTTTGCTATAGGGATTAAATACAACTTTTTTATACTTCAAAATGAGTTTAGCTATAGAATTCCAAAGCAATAATCAAATAGCAGAACAACATAATAATACAACATATATAACAGAAAACTAAAATGATATTTCAAAAAGAAAAGAAAAAACTAAAATGAAATTGAAAGTATTGCAAACTACAAAAGCCTAAAGGCGGACTTGCTACTAGAAGATATCTTGCGGTAGAATTTACCTACCGGAAGATATCTTTCAGTAGATGAGGGGATTCTGAGCAATTTATGAAGGGGAGAAGAGCAATTATTCTGAAAAGTTATTCCGATGTGGGTTATCCATCCTTAAAAAAAAAAAAAATTTTGTCCGGATTTATCCATTCGGATACGAGAAAAAACTGTTCGAATTAGTAAATTTGGAGGTTCGTGGTTTTTAAGCAATGAGTGATCTGCAGGCCTCACTATGTATATTGGGATTTGTTTTATAGTTTTATTTTTTTTCATGTTGTTTACTTTGTGTTCTTTTCTGTCCCTGCTTTTCATAGAATTTTTTTTAATGTAAAAACCTTATTTTAACCTATAAAAACTAAAAAAACAAAAACATAAAATTGTTTTAAATTTGAAGAAATATAATACTCCTAATTTGTTGGAAAAAGCACAACCTGACAAAGTGTAAAATGACTCCTCAATTACACCAAAGGCCAACTTCATCTTCAATCAATGAATGAATCTCAGTACCATATAAACTGTATCATAGCAGAAGCTACAAAATCAACAATTTCCTAACTATCCATTGCCACGGTTACCTTTGAAGTAGCAGTTAACATGGAAGAGGACAAGGGAAGTTGTTTCACAGAGGAGCAAGAAGATCTTGTGGTGAAGTCATGGAATGCAATCAAGAACAACTCTGGAGATCTAAGTCTCAAGTTTTTCAAGAAGTAAGTCATTCATTTCATTTATTAGTATTAATTTTTTTTTAACTCTTGGTTTGCTTTTCGAAAAAAAATAAATTAAATGAGATGGCACGGGTCTCATCTAGCTTAACCAAAGTCCCGTTAGTTTGCCGCTATTTGGGTCCCACAAGACTCAAGAGATTACTCTCTACAGTTGCGCGCAGTGGCTAATAAGATAGATAACACTGTTAACTAACATAACTATGATAACATTATTTTTTGAACAATTGATTATGACATGTTAGAATACTGGAGATTGCTCCACCAGCTAAGCAATTGTTCTCATTCTTAAAAGATTCAAATGTTCCTTTGGAGCAAAATCCTAAGCTCAAGCCTCATGCCATGTCAGTCTTTCTCATGGTAAGCTTACTAAACAGTCAACATGACAACATCCATTAATTTATTAATCAATATCATTAATTAGCTCTAAGCCAGCTGCTTTTCTTCTATTGATACTTTAGTTTTGTTACTTTGTAGACATGTGAATCAGCAATTCAACTGCGGAAAGCTGGTAAAGTAACTGTTAGAGAATCAAACTTGAAGAAGTTAGGTGCCACTCATTTCAAAACCGGTGTAAAAGACGAGCATTTTGAGGTAATATATTATATATGAGTACTGTATGGTTGACACAAAGCAGATTCTTTATTTCTTCTGAGTCTGACTGTCAATATGTATAAAGATCGAAAACGATGTTTTGTTCAACAATTGTGTGACATTTTTTACATTACTGAAGTATTAATTTTTTAATTCGGTCCGTAAGATATAGTTCAACTGACAATGTCAATAATATTAGACTAGACACATTCACTCGGGTTTAAACCTAAGCCCTCACAGTTTTTTTTTCTTTTTTTTTCAGAGCTATGGCAGCATTTAAATGAGTGTAGAAAACAATATAACAGGCAAAAAAAGAAAAATACATATATTTCAGTGTCTATATGTATGTATTTCATCATGCAATATTTTGAGTGCTATTTTTTTTATTGAGTATTACAGAGAATATATTTTCCTAGAAGACCAATTAATATATACCAGTTTTATTTCATTGTTTTGTTTTGTTAGGTAACAAAGCAAGCACTTTTGGAGACCATAAAAGAAGCAGTACCTGAGATGTGGTCACCTGCTATGGAAAATGCATGGGGAGAAGCTCATGATCAGTTGGCCAATGCCATCAAAGCTGAAATGAAAAAAGCTGATCATGATCAGCAGGCCAATATTGAAGACAAAACCAAACCCTCCACTTCAATAGACTCTGTTTCTATCTAATTGTGTATGCATTTCCTTTCAATTTCAATAAGTTTGTTAGAGTGCAATTGATTGGATATGTGTTTTCTTTTGGATGAATATAAAATATATGTTATATGGTCCGTGAGCTTAGTTCAATTGGTTGGATATTGCATTATATATGCAGGGGGCCGGGGTTCAAACTTCGGTCATCCCACCTATCCATCTTAAGGATGAAATTCTTAGCCACTATGCTACTTGACAAAAACAATAAAAAAATATGTTATATGATATGTTGTTATTGGGGTGTGCTAAGTTTTTTTTTAATCAATACAATTTCAAATTAGTCACACGGTTCGCAATTCATTTCGGTACGCGGTTCACAACTCTCAAAAAATTAGGTATGCTGAGATTATACAGAGTCACTACACCGTTTGGGTTCATAGTACGTTCAAACATAATACTTGATACGTTACAAATTAAAAAAATATTAATTAACAAAAAACATAGATGATAAAAAATATTAATCCATTGTCGAGAGAACTTAGACTTAACTACTAACTAGCAACTAGTGTTAGATTTAGCTTAAGTCTGTTCCAGGGAACATAAGTGCAACAAAATGGGCCTTTATGAGTTAGGTCGTTGATATGGGTCTTGACCTAGTCCTGAACATCAACAAATGGGTGTATCGAGTGACAGAGAACCATGAGGACCAATGGTAAAAGGATTCTAGCAAAACAAAGGAGTTTACTATATTGATTTTTTTGTTCCGGTTGTTAAGCACAATATCAGGTATGTGGTAGGAAAGAGCTCTATTTCTAGCAATTGGATGTGAACAATGCATTTTTTCATGGAGACATAAATGCACCAATATGAAGGATTTCTCAAAAGAAGGGAAAGAGAATATGGTGTGTAGACTAAAGAAGAATTTGTATCGCCTGAAACAAGCTCCGAGACATGAAATTTGAAAGCTTCATGCACAAGGAAGGTTTCAAGAAGTGTAATGTTGACCAATGTTGTTTCTTCAAGAGATATAAGTTAGCTATATCATTTTGTTATTTTATGTCGTTGATATTTTGGTAGTAGGTTTAGATAAGGACGAGATCAGAAACTTAAGATACATTTGTCAAAAGAGTTTTACATGAAGGACTTAGGTCTAGTAAAAAAGATCAATGGTATGCAAATCATGAAAGATAAGCAAGGAAGATTTTTGTAGTTATCTCATGCATGGTACATTAACCATGTTTTGAAATATTTCACATGAGGTGTGCCAAATTGGCACACCTTTGGCAAATCATTTTCTCCTATTGAAGGACTAGTCGCCTCAAACATAGGAAGAAAGAATCAACGGCTAAGATTCAATATGGTTCAACCATTGAAAGTGATTAATTTATTAAAAAAAAATGAGTCTAAAAAAAGAAAGAAAAATAATTAATAGTTGCGATAGTCCTCAATATACAATATGAAAGAAAAAATATGAGATTCAAATCCATATCATAATATCTTAATTTTTAGTCAAGGTCATAGATATGTACCTAGTGGTATTTTAATTTTAAAAAATTGCATATTGTTAAATAACTATAAGTTTTATCTTATTGACTCTAATTTTATTTTGATGAGTTTCTCATTGACTCTAATTTTTTTTTTGACAAACACTCATTGACTCTAATTAGTTAGCCTTATATTTTTACACACCTTTCGCTGGCCATCTAAACACAAGTCTGACAATTAGTAACGTATGCCTTTCCTCTAAAGTATAATAAACAACAATAATGGAATGATTTTAATAATTCTTATACATGACTTTTTAAACTTACTTTCTTCATTACAAAATATAAGTATAAGTTGGTCAATAAAAGTGAATATATTTGGTCTAAATTTCAAAATAAATATATTAAATTTTTTGACTCAATTTTGCTTATATTTTGTAACGAAGGGAGTACATATATTGCAAGATTTTGAATTCAATATAATGAAGACATTAAACCTAATTACGATATCAACATTGTAAATTGAAATATGGCTTACAATAATTTTAACTAGTAAGTGATTACTAAACTCTCCCTAATATATGTTGGGGATAAAACCCAATGAAAAAGAACACAGAAGAAAGAAAAATGATGAAGAAAAATGAAACTTAGGAAAAGAAAGAAAATTAAAATTTTTATTCACTAAGAGTTGTTTTTTACATGTGAAGTTATACCCGTATTTATACACAACTTAGCTAACGGATAACTTCTAGCTAACTACCAAAACAAAAAAAAAAACATAACTGAACAGAGGTTCAGAAGTAACTGAGCAGAGCTTCAGAAGTAGCTGAGCTTCAGAAGCTGCTGAGCTTCAGAACCCAAGGAGCTTCAGAAGCTGCTAAGCTTCAGAAGCTGTTGAGCTTCAGAACCCAAGGAGCTTCAGAAGCTGAGAGGCTTCAGAAACTAAAAACTATGTTTCATAGCTTGGCTTACAAAACCAATACTCCTCCTTAAGACAAGCTAACAAAACATATAATTCCAATTTCCCTCCTGAGCTTGAGGAACTGATCTCTCTTCACAGCTTTGGTCATTAAATCAGCTTGTTGGTTCTTAGTGGGGCAATACTCCAGAGTTTCCCCTTATTAACTTGGTCTCTGAGAAAATGAAACCGAGTTTCAATGTGTTTGCTCTTGCCATGACTAACAGGATTCTTAGCCAAATTGATTGCTGATTTATTATCAAGCTTCAGCACCACTGTGATGTCTTCAACAATCCCTATCTCACTGAGAAGTGATTGCAACCAATTAGCTTGCCAAGCTGCTAGAGAACCTGCTACATACTATGCTTCACAGCTTGAGAGGGCTATGACTGACTGTTTCTTGGAGCACTAAGACACAGGTGCATTTTGAAATTTAAACAAGTAACCACTGGTGCTCTTCCTTTCTATCTTATCACCACACTAGTCAGCATCAAAAAATCCACTCAACTCTAGCTTTCCCTTACCCTTAGAGTATGGAAACAGCACACCATAGTGGATTGTACCATTGATGTATCTAAGTATCCTCTTTGCTGCTAACAAGTGACACTTCAATGGTTTGCTCATAAACCTGCTAACATAACCTACTGCATAGCTTATGTCAGGCTTGGTTTGACATAAGTATTTCAATGAACCAACTAGCTGCCTGAACATAGTTGGATCAACACTGTCACCTCCTGCCTCTTCATCAAACTTGACCTTAGTATCTGTAGGCGTGATTGATGAGTTGCAGTCAAGCATCTCAAACTTCTTCAGAATCTCAGTAGCATACTTGGATTGATGTAATATCATTCCCTTTGGAGTTTCCAAGAGATCCATGCCTAGAAAGTAGGTCAGCTTTCCTAGGTCAGTCATCTCAAATTCACACTTTATCTGTGATTTGAACTTCTCTATTTCTGTAGGTGAGCTACCTGTCACCAACATGTCATCAACATACAAGCATATGATCAACATATGTTTGCCATCACTGCCTTTTACATAAACACCATACTCTACACTGCATTTCTTAAAACCTTGTGTGACAAGGAACTGATCAATTCTCTTGTTCCAAGCTCTTGGAGCTTGCTTCAGACCATACAAGGCTTTGTTCAGCTTCAGCACTTTGTCTTCCTTGCCCTTCAGTTCAAACCCTGGAGGCTGCTTCACATACACATCTACCTCTAGGGGTCCATTCAGAAATGCTGACTTCACATCTAAATGAAATAGGGGCCATCTGTTGCTGCAAGATAAGGCCATCACTAACCTTATTGTCTCATGTCTAGCCACTGGTGAAAATACCTCATCATAGTCCAACCCTTGCTTCTGCAAAAACCCTTTTGCTACAAGCCTTGCCTTGTATTTTATCACTTTTCCTTCAGGATTTTGTTTGACTTTGTATACCCATTTCACATCAATTGCTCTCTTGTCTGAGGGCAATTCACACAAGTCCCATGTTCTGTTCTTCTCAATTGACTTCAACTCATCAATCATTGCCTCCATCCATACCTTACTCTTCAATGCAGCTTTGGTATCTATAGGCTCAGTGTTTGCAAGCATTGCATAATGCACAATTTCTCCTTCATTGTCTACTGCATTATCAGGAACAATCTCACAGTCAGCTAGCCTTCTAGGCAACTGAACATTTCTCTGAGGTCTTGGTGGTACAACATTGTCATCATCACTAGAGGTGTGCATATCTTCATCATTGTTGATACCTTCGTTGTGATTTTGGTTCACAAATGTGATTGTGTTGTTAGTGTTGCTTGATCCAACATCTAAGTCCACTGCACAAGCTTTCTTAGATGTGATCTTCTGTTTACAATCCCAACTTTCATCCTCTAACACTTTCACATCTCTACTAATCTCTACCTTATCTAAAGTAGGATTATAGAGCCTATAAGCACCAGTCCTGTGATATCCAACAAATATCATAGGTACACTTTTATCCTCTAGTTTCTTTCTCTTAGCATCAGGCACATGTTTGTAGCACAAGCTACCAAACACCTTCAAGTGACTCACACTTGGCTTACTCTTAGACCATACCTCTTCAGGTACCTTATCCTTCAGTTTCTTAGTTGGACTTCTGTTTAGTATGTAAACAGTTGTGGCTATAGCTTCACCCCAGAACCTTGATGGAAGGTTCTTCTTCTTTACCATACTTCTGGCCATATCTAGAATGCTTCTATTCCTCCTCTCAGCAAGACCATTGTGTTGAGGAGTGTATGGTGCAGTGACCTCATGGATTATGCCCTGATCCTTACAGAATTTCTCAAATTCTTTAGAGGTATACTCACCTCCACCATCTGTTCTCAGAATCTTCAAAGACTTGTCACTTTGCTTTTCAACCAGTGTCTTAAACCTCTTAAACACTTCAAAAGCTTCACTCTTGGCCTTGATATGATACAACCATATCATCCTTGAGTATTCATCAACAAATGTCATGAAGTACTTGTTTCCACCAGTTGATAAAACATCAAATGGTCCACATATGTCAAAATGCACAACATTCAGCACATCACTAGATCTCATAGGAAAATGACTTTTGAATGAAGATCTATGATGCTTTCCTAACAAACAAGTAGTACATGTGTCTACTGGAGTTATGACACTAGGTAAACCTAACACCATGCACTTTGAATTAAGCATTGACAAGCTCTTAAAATTCAAATGCCCATACCTCTTATGCCATAGATCACTCTCTCTATCCTCTGTGGTTGCAGACAAACATGTAGCTTCAATGGCTTTGATCTGAGTCTTGTAGATTCTGTTCTTACTTTGTGCTGTCTTGAAAACTAATCTCTTCTTAGAATCAAATATTTGTAGGGTCTCATCCTCTATAACTATCTTGAAACCCTTTGAAATCAACTGTCCCACACTCATGAGATTGCACTTCATCCCAGGAACATAGAGTACATTTTCAATCACAGCCTTCTTTCCATTAGACCTCTGAATCACAACATTTCCCATGCCTTCTTCCTTAATGGAATCACTATTAGCCAATCTGATCTTGGTGTTGAGACACTCATCAAAGTCAGTTAAGATGCTCCTATTGCCAGTCATGTGATTAGAACATCCTGAGTCAAAGTACCACACCATTGAATCTGCTGCTTCATCAGCAATTGTCACCATGAAACTTGTTTCATCATCTGAACTTGAGTCATCATGTGCTACCTTTGCCTCTTTTTCATTCTCTTGGCTCTTCTTTTTCTTTGGATTTTTGCACTCATTTGCATAGTGGCCATACTTATCACAGTTATAGCATTGGATCTTGCTCTTGTCAACCTTCTTCTTTGACTTAGCCTTCTGTTTCCCTCCTCCTCCATCAGAGGATTCAGGTCCTGTCTCACCATCATCTTTGCTCTTCTTGGAATTTTTCTTTCCCTGCCATTTCTTCTTGTCTTTCTGGTATTTCTTGAACTTTGTGAAAAGAGCTTGCTCATCCTCCCTGACATGGCTTCTCTCACCATGCTTCAGCTCATGAGCTTCAAGAGTGCTCTGCAGATCCTCAATCTTGATCTCACTCAGGTCTTTTGTCTCTTCTATTGTCACTACAATGTGATCAAACTTAGGAGTTAAAGTTCTCAATACCTTTTCAACCGTTTCTTGCTCATCAAGATTACTACCATAATTCTTCATCTGATTGGTGAGAGTCACCAATCTTGTGAAGTAATCTGAAACTGACTCATCACTCTTCATCTACAACAGCTCATATTGTCTCTTCAAGGCTTGCAACTTCACCTTCTTGACCTTTGCATCTCCACCATAACATTTCTGCAAAATGTCCCAAGCATCCTTGGAGGTTGTAGAGTCTGCAATCTTCTCAAACACCTTCGCATCAACGCATTGATGAATGAGAAATAGAGCCTTGCTGTCTTTTTTCTGTGCTTCTCTGAATGTTGCTCTCTGTTGATCTGTAGGATTCGCTGGTAATGGGTTAAGGACTGTATTCACTTGTTCATCCATTTCTTGAACAATGAATATCACCTTCATCTGTTTCACCCATGTATTCCAATTCTTTCCATCAAGAATGGGCAAATTCGCGTGGAAATTGCTTTTCCCAGCCATGGTTGATTCACCTCAACCTTTGATTCTCCTCTTGAAGAAGATTTGAATCAAAATCCCTTGGATCGTGCTTGCTCTGGATACCACTTTATTGGGGATAAAACCCAATGACAAAGAACATAGAAGAAAGAAAAATGATGAAGAAAAATGAAACTTAGGAAAAGAAAGAAAATTAAAATTTTTATTCACTAAGAGTTGTTTTTTACATGTGAAGTTATACCTGTATTTATACACAACTTAGCTAACGGATAACTTCTAGCTAACTACCAAAACAAAAAAAAAACATAATTGAATAGAGGTTCAGAAGTAACTGAGCAGAGCTTCAGAAGTAGCTGAGCTTCAGAACCCAAGGAGCTTCAGAAGCTGCTAAGCTTCAGAAGCTGCTGAGCTTCGAAACCCAAGGAGCTTCAGAAGCTGAGGGGCTTCAAAAACTAAAAACTATGTTTCATAGCTTGGCTTACAAAACCAATAATATAGTGGTTGGAGAAAAATTCTTGAGCAAAGGACCGACAGAGTTCCAATTAAATAACTCGTCCTGATTGACATAAGGGGCAACGTTATCTTAATTTCAAACATTGAATATATCTGACAATGAATAAGGTATTATAATAGTTGTTCTTATAGCCATGATTTTAAAAAAATACTCATAGTTGATTCGGTGGAAAGTTTTATATTGTCAATTGTCATTATGTAAAAAAACTAATCCACAAGAAACTTGCATCTAAAAATAAAATTAGTCACCAAATAATAAATTGATCCAAATGATAAAAAATTTAAATACCTTAAATTGGTGGTGGAAAAGATTTGGTTGAAAAGAAAGAACTCATGATGTTCTCCGTTAAACATTAGTCATTGGATTCAGTATTAAAAGCTTCTTATTGTCATCTCTAATATCATGAGATTGGATTTGATGCAGTTATTGTACGATGCGGTACTGTATCCAAACCATCCAACCACGATCCAATATTGGATAAAATCTTTAATGAGTGCTTTTTACTATTTTTAATCTAAATTGTCCAATCGAAAATTGCCGGTTGATATTCAAACCGGCTTAAAATCGCGTACTTTCTCCATAGCGGTAAATCCAAATCCCTAATATCACTATAAAAGTCGTAACCGGAGAGCAAACTACAACATCATCACTTTCCTCATCTATGCATCCTTTGCCTCTTCCACTACAATAAAAACACTTAATTAACATGGAAGAGAAAAACAAAACAGCCGAGAAAAGTGTTGGTTTCACGGAAGAGCAAGAAGCTCTAGTAGTAAAGTCATGGAATGCAATCAAGAACAATTCTGGGGACCTGAGTCTCATGTTTTTCAAGAAGTAAGGCATTTCATTAATTTCAAATTTATTTTCAGCTGGTAATTAACTTCATAACATGTTTTTGACCAATTGAATATGACTCGTGATTTAATTCCGATTGTTAGAATATTTGAGATTGCCCCAGTAGCTAAGCAATTGTTCTCTTTCTTGAAAGATTCAAATGTTCCTTTGGAGCAAAATCCTAAGCTCAAGTCCCATGCTATGTATGTCTTTACCATGGTAAGCTTAAAATTTATCAACTATTAAGGTACCATTCACGTTTATTTTTATCATTAAGAATCAACTCATTGTTAAGAGCCTCGCATAGAATATGTTAGATACCGGAATGAATATGAGTATTGATCAAAATTAGGATCTATTTCCGCTCCCCCACCAAGCCGAACTACGGCTTTGACGCCACATCTCCATCCAAAACCTTAAAGCATTAGATTAATGAATCACCTCTCTTATAAATCCAAGATTCTTCCCATACATAGTCGATATGAGACTTAACCACTCATACTTGAAACCCAACATTCAGAAGAGACAATTTTCACTTAATTTACAAGTCGGTTTTATAGAATTGAGTTAAACCCAATCATATTCTAAAATTTTAAGATGATATTAGAATCTTCACCAAATATTTATTGGACCACGTGCTATCAAGTTTTCGCTATCGAATTATCCAATATTGCTGAACATGCGGGTGTATGTTAAGAGTCTGATATATAAGATGATCTAAATATAAATTTATAAGTAGAGACAATTATTATTGTATTAGCTAGTTTTGTAGGATTTAATTTAGACTAAAAGTGAGATGATCATAACATGAATTTATAAGCCAAAATAATTTTCACCAAGCTTATGATATCCTAGTCTCTCCTCCAAAATCCGCTGACCTGGTATCAGTTTCTAGTTCTACCATCAAACCACCCGCCATTTTTATCCACTAAATTAGAGAATGAACCTCTTATTTAGGGATCAAGATTCTCTGCTATAATTATTACACATAGTTACATACAATTTTCAATCTCAACTATTGATCTTAGATAAGACAGTTTAGATTAAAATCCTTGTTTTTTAGTTCAAACAATTTTGTCTGTTAAAATTAACATCGGACTGCTCAAAGTTATTATTGCATCTTGCTATTACAATATAAAATTATTTTCTTGTGAAAACCGTAATTCATATGCCATGAAAGAAGAACAGTTAACTTGATCAAAGATGAATAAAGAAGAACACAAAAAGTTAGGCAGAAGCTAAGCCTAAAACGGGTGGGATGAGTAGCTCAATTTGTTAAGCTAATGAGCTAATGGTTAAGCAGTTGGAGGTCTAGGATTCAAATCCCGACAAGGAGAATAACTAACATAATATTGTAAATATACTAACAATTTACCATTAAAAAAAACAAAAAAAGCTAAGCCTAAAACGCAACAAAATTTACTATACACACTCAATGTTACAATGTGGCTTAGTAAGCTATATATACATAATGAAGCTTCTAAGAACTAACTAACATTCAGTTACAATCCATTTAATAAACTAATAACTACCTAATACTAAACTTGACAGTTAGATAGTTAACTTGTTGTACAAACTACTGTGTAGATGCATTTCTGTCAACATTTCTCTTATTTAAATTCTATTTGACAATGTTACATTTTAAACTTATATATAACTTTTAATTTTGTGTATATCTCATATAACTTTTAAATTGATATAACAAAAATGGCTCGTTTAGTAATTTTTTTTTTCACTTTTCACTGGTTTGTGCTATCAAATTATTATGCTTTTGTTATTATGCTGCTGTTCAACTTCGGAAGGCCGGTAAAGTCACCGTGAGTGAATCAAATTTGAAGAAGTTAGGTGCCACTCATTTCAAAAGCGGTGTAAAAGATGCGCATTTTGAGGTACCATACCATCCTTTCATTAATTTTCATTTAGAAAAATGTTAAACAGCGCACCCGATACATTAATTAAGCAAATTATTATGGAAATTTTCTTTTGTAAATTGTACATTTAATATTTTGAAAATGCTTAACAAATGCACAACGTGCATTGTTTAGCATGATCTTTTCACTTATATCGTTGAGAATTATGCATTGCTTCATTTTTGTTATTATTAATAGTTTAATTATTTAATATATATTTTAAAATTATTTAAAATCATATTATAGAATCACAAAAATCAAGAGGAATATTATAACTAGGGTCAGATCCAATGTGTTTTAAAATCATTAAAGTAAATTTTATAATGAAGGATTTTAAGATAAGTGGATTGACCTATTTGATACCAAGATTTATGGAACTAATCTCATCTGTTGAAAATGCTATAAGCCTCTAAGGACAGCACTATGTAGAAGACTAATGTAGTATGATTATGGTGGAGTTAGACTAAATGTTGGGTGAATTGCTAGAGTTTGGATAATTTTTTTGTAAGAGAATAAAAATGTGAAAATTGTAATTTTGACGGGTTTCAATATAGCATATTAAATCAAAGAAAAACTTAAGCAAAATAATACGGTTCACATATTTAAAATCAAGAGAAACTCAAATGATTTTAAATTTTTGTAAGAAAAATTATTTTTATAGTATTATATTAATATATATATATATGTCATAAACACAATAGTTTTAATATTATTATTAATGTTAGGTAAATTGGTACGATTTTATGAGTCGAATTTATGTCTTGAGTTTACTTAGACATTATTATATTAATATTAGATAAACTCGTACAATTTTATGAGTCGAGTTTACTTAGACAAAACGAATTGAGGTAAAAATTTTATTTTGACAACCTTATGGACTTTTTGTTTGGATGTCAAAATAATTTCTGTATTTAATTACTTATTATTTCGTTTTTATTAAGGTAACAAAGCAAGTCCTCTTAGAGACAATAGAAGAAGCAGTACCTGAGATGTGGTCACCTGCTATGGAAAATGCATGGGGAGAAGCTCATGATCAACTGGCCAATGCCATCAAAGCTGAAATGAAAAAAAAACTGATAATGATCAGCAGGCCAATATTAAGACAAATCCAAACACTCCTCTTATTATTTAGTATTAATAATATCACATTTCCTCTCAATTTCAATAAGAAATTGTTTGAGTGTTTTCATTTGTATGGATAAAATGTATTTTACATTTGTTGTTATTGTTGTTTGCTAAGTATTTTTTTAGTTTTTTTTTTAGAATTTATAATTCAGTCATATACAATGTAGTCAGGGTCGAGTTTCTACGTAGGTTCATTAGGCTGGTGAAGGATCATAAGCACGAGGGTCGTAGCTTTCGTAAGACCCTACTCAAGGGCAAAATTATAACTTCATATATATATATATATATATATATATATATATATATATATATATATATATATATATATATATATATATACATACACACAAAAACAAAGAAAAATATAATATATGAACATAATAAACTTGGTTAATTAAAATTATTAATTGATTATTATTATTAATATAAAATATTTAGTATTAGTTAATATTTAGTATTAATATCAATGTGTATTTATTTGTTTAAATTAATTAATTGATTGTTTAAATATTAAGTAGTAAAGTAATATGTTAACCCTTTTGGGTTTGTTGGATACTTCAATGTGGGCCTAGCCCAATATCCAATTATAAAAGGAAATTTGCTATTGAGGACCCCCTACTTGCTTCCAAGCCCCCCTAAAATCCCAAAATACCCCTGAGGACATAATCAAAAATTTCGTTGTCTAGGCAACGAAATCCAATTAAATTGTTGACTACAGGACGAAGGCGCGTTCCTGGCCAAAATAACTTGACATTCGTTGTCTATGCAACGAAACAAGCCTGATTGTCACTTAAGTAACGAAAATCATGTTTTCGTTGTCTATCTCACAAACGCGCGTAGTTTCGTTGAATAGACAACGAAATCATGTTATATCAGATACGAAAAAAGCATTGGAAGCTCAATACATTGAAATGATTATGAAGGGTTTTGTGGGTGATTTGTGTTGTCAATTTAGATCTAGGATTCGTGGAAGTAGGATATTTACGGATTATATGTTGGTTTACAAATTCTATTGCATGCTATAAATATATTTGGGGAATTAGGGATTTAAGGATTTTGGATTAGGGGATTATGATTTAGTGATTTTGGACACAAAATTAAATTTGGACATTAAATTTGGACAATATATTTTGCCTAAACACTAAATAAATGAACTTGTCTGGACAGGTTTGCGTGGTTTTGAAAACCATTGGATTTTGCGTAAACAATGCAGACTGGGTCTGAGAAATATAGTGTCGTTGAATAGGTAACGAAATCTGGAAAAAATTTCAAGATTTCGTTGGTTTGTCAACGAAATCTTGTTTTGGTTCCAGATTTCGTGACATTGTCAACGAACACAGGTTCTGCAGAAGTTTTTAAAAAACTAGTTGACAGAACCTGCATTTTTTTTAAACTAACAACGACAAACACATGTAGTCCATTGACTGCTTTAATTTAAACAACATAACAAACATGAAAGACGAACAAACATAACATCAGACATAATCATAAAGTACATTTGCAAAATACACATAAACCAACGATTACGGATCGGCTAAATTAACAACTTCTTCTTCCTCAGGTGCGTAGCACAAAGGTTCGATTTCTTCATAGGTCCTTGGGCGACGCAAACTTGATAAAATCTCCGGTACAGATCTGAGCAACTTTGCATCTAGTTCTCAAACATCTCAAACATGCTTTTGACATCGTCATCCGTGTCAAGAACCATATTTGTGAATCTAACGACATGACCGTCACATATGACTGACGGACGTCGATGATCCGCTACTTTGAAGCGTTCCTAAAATAAATAAATAAATATTAAATGCATCAAGCTACTAATCTAATGATATGTTTTGATTGACGAATTTAAATTCAATCGATAACAAATTTAAGTTTATTATACCTGAATTGCATTAAGCTCTTCCAATATAGAAACATCCGCGACCTTGCCCTCTTCTTCTTCATAGTGTAACCTCTTCCAATAAGCATTGATCTCGTCGAGCCTAATTGGTAGTTTTTTTTCACATTTCAAAGCAATGAGACAAGCATATGGCAATCCATAAGTCATCTTTATGACACACCCACACTTCTTCCGATTCCTACCACATTCTCTTGATCTTTCTTCTTCATCACGAATAAAGCGTAACGCATCCCTTGAGACGTTATACACCAACTTCGAGTACAAAAAATGATCTTTGAAATGATGCTCAACTTGTGAAGTACTCTGACCAAATGATGTCTTTATCTCGGTAAATTGGTTGGACAACATTTGATTCATCGTGTCCCAACACTTCACAAAATCACCCTTGCAATCAAGCATATATTGCTTCAAAACACCATGTTGGGACTCAACTCTGTTGGATGTGGTGTTTCCAATGTGCATGACGCGATCAGTCCAAGCTCTGACAAGTTTTTCCTTCACCGGATCTAAAACCATTTCCTGAAAATATTTCAGAAACTTAGGAAATCTAGCAAAGACTCTCCATAACTGCATCTGTATATGCCTCTTCCGAAGTAGAGTCCACAACTGCCTCCCATTGATATTTCAGAATATTCAGCAACTCCTCCATCTTCTGATCCTTTGCTCGGAAAAGTGCCTTGAACTTAGCCCTTACATTCTTATAGACGTGATAACGACACACCATTGCAGTTGAATTTGGGAAATCAGTTTCAACTGCATTCATCAGTGACTTATCTCTGTCAGTTACAATAACCTTCGGCATCACATCCTTATCCTTGAAAAGACTCTTACAAGTCTCAAGAGCCCAAATGAAATTGTCTTCTTTTTCATTTGTCAGAAAAGCAAAACCAACATTGAAATTCTTCTCAGTCGAAGTCACACCGACTATCTCAAACAGTGGCATTTTATACTTGTTGGTCTTGTATGTAGAATCCATAATCAGTACGGTAGGAAAAGTGTTGAGCAATTTGACACTATCAGGATGTGCCTAGAAAATATCTTGTACGGTCGACGACTCACCAACAGTTCTAACTTTGTGGAAGTATCTGTGTTCTTCAAGACACTGCAGAAGTTGTTGAAGTTCAGAAAATTGACCCCTAAGGTCAATTTTGTATTTTTGCCGGATGTTGTAAATTTGCTTCATATTGGTCTTGCTATCCTTATTCCTGTCCTTCAAGTTGTTCAGAATGTTCTTTGGCTGCACCAAATTCCTAGTAAGCTCCTACACATGCTCCTTTTCCTCGGGTTTTAAACGTCTCGCAAGAATATGACCTTCCAAATTCTTGGCCATCTCGTGGTTATGCTCACCACACACAACACTTAGCTTCCATTCCTGAGATGCCAAAAAGTAACCTCGCAGCCTGAACGGACACTGACACTTTCTAGTCACCGTGTCATCTCTCTTGCCTTTCCTTTTCGACTCTTTGTACTCTCCGCCTCTTTCGCATCCCAATATAAAATAAGTCTTCCTTCTATTCGACACGCTGTCCGATTTTTCAATTACCATTGTAAACCCGGCTTTTAACGCCTCATCTTTACACCATTGGATTAATTCATCACAAACCTTATACTTTGCGGCATGATAAAAAAAAAATTGTCGGTGTTAACACGGATTGCGGATGGACCAGCTCCATCGGCAATGTTAGCCTCGGCAATGACGGCATCGTATACTACCAAAGCTTGTGAACCGACGGGTGCGACATTCACATCGTTACCAACACTCGATTCTTCCATTTCAACACCTTAAAAACGATAATTGCAAAACAATCAATTACTATGCTACCAAGACACAAAAAATCATGCACATACACTAATACATAGCATAACAGGGGGCGTGGGAAGCAAACTAATCTACATTTCGTTGCCTAAGTGACGAAAAGCCTATTTTCGTTGTCAAACTGACGAAATTAGGTGCGACAGAGAACTTGAACAAAAACACAAAATCAAACGAAATTAACATTCATTACCTGTTGTAGACCTCCAATCAGCCTTGCGCACCTTTTATCTGATCTTTCCAAGTTGATTCCAAGCCTCCTCAGCAACAAATCGCCCTAGATCTACTTTTGGTTTTAAAATCTGTAACAGTACAGCTCGTATGATCCAGCTGCTCTGCATACTATATTTGGCATATTTCGTTGCCTATGCAACGAAACACAGCGTTTTCGTATTGTAGACAACGAACTATGGCTTCGTTGCCAGCGTAACGAAAATATGGGCATGTTCTGGAGCGCGCGCGCTTGGCCACCATTATCATTCATGTTCGTCAGTTTTTCAACGTAGCAACTTTTTTTTTCGTTGGATGTGCAACGAAAATTCTGTCCAGGGGTATTTTTGTCAGTTTGGGGGGCCTGGGAGCAAACATGGGGGGCCTCAATAGCAATTTTCTTATAAATGCAATATGTAACGCTAGATCTCACGTGTAGGGATGGCAACAGTGCCCACGGGTGCGGGTTTTACACCACCCAAACTCGCATTCGAAATTTCGGGTGCCACCCGAACCCGAAGCCTATTCGAGTGATAAATTAACACTCATACCCACACCCATTGGGTTCGGATTTTTTCACCCAAACCCAAAACCGTAGTAAAAAAAATAAAAAAAAATAAAAAAATTCAAAACATTGAAATTCAATCAAGGTTTCTTAATTAAATTAAAATTAAGGTCTACAACAACATAGTCTTCAAGACTTTTTAAAAATTAAACTACAATTAAAAATAAAGTCTTTCAAGGGTAATTATGTAATTTAATGTCTAAGCGGGTGTTGTTTCGGCCCGCACCCGAAATATCGGGTGCACCCGAACCCAAACCCAGTCAACTCGGATTTTCACCTGTTGACTCGGGTGCGGGTGGGCCCCGCGAGTTTGGGTCTGTCTGCCACCCCTACTCACATGAATTTTTATCAAAATTTATAGAGTTGATCTACTAAATGAGATATTTGAATTCAACTGTCGGATTGAAGTAATATAATGCCGATATCGAGTTATTAAGCGGAGTGAGTCGATTGAGACTTACTCCTAGAGTCAACTAATCTCTCCTCATATATATATATATATATATATATAAACACACATACACACACTTAATAATTACATATGAATGAGAAGTAGACGGGCAACTTTGCTAAGCATAACCCTTTGAACTCTTTTCAGAAAGTCAACAGCCTCTGGTGCTAGGAAATCGAATGTGTCGAATGCAAATGAAATAAAAACATATTGATTTTCAGAGCACGTTTTCTCATGTTTAGCCATTTTGCTTGAAGCAGCTTTGAGAGCTGCCCGTCCCGTAGAAAAATCCTCAACTCCTAGTCCCACAAGTGGGAAAACTCCAATCAAGTCTACACAAACATATGTCCCTCCTACCCATCCACACACCATGATATCCGCTGGACGAAGTGTCGATCTCCCTTCATGTGGGTCAGTTAAGAAGTTCACTGATGCCTCTTTCTTCATAGAAATACCTGCACACCTAAAGATATCACAAAGCACATCCCTGACCAAGTCATACCTATATTTGAAGTCTGAAAGCTCCCTACAATGAGTTGCATGTTCCCCAAAAATGTCTAAGCACGCCTTGCAACAGATTGGACAAGCCTCATTTTCAACCATCCCTTCGAAAAAGAAGTCTCCCTTTAAAGAACATATGATGACTTGATTAAATATCCATCAAAATCAGCCTAGAAAATACATATTTCCACATGTTCATGTGTTTAGACCTTCAAAATGCAAAACAAAGCAAATGTAGTAAAATAGTTCCAATAACTTGACAAATAAACAAGATTTATTTAATAAATTAGCTAATAAAACTATGCATATTTTTAGAGGTATCAATTAATTAAAACAATATTAATGGTGTTATTATTAAAAAACCTCCTTATATTATATTCAGTTGTTGGGAATTTTAGAGAGAGGCGAGAGAGAAAGTATAGAGATGCTCTGGGAGGAAGTCGGCTTCCTAGGATAGGAGGAGTGAGACTAACAGAATATGAACCGGAAAAGAGTGATGACTATGTGCAGAGGCTAGATAGAGAGGAGTCCTCGTTTTTCTTTACAAACTTTTTGGAGGAGGGGCTTTTTGGAATAGTTCAAGCATGGGGTTCATTTTTGGAATTCGTTTTCTCATTTTAAATTATCTCTTAATTTTAATTTCTTTTTTAGATTTTTTTTATGTCATAGAGGGTCTAAGCCGTCCAAGAAAAAGACTACAAGGCAATCAAAAGAGGGGTGTCGAGCCCCATAACATTAACAAAAAATAAATCTCGAATGCTATCCGGGCAAGTCTCAAAAAAGACAATGTTACAATCTAATATGTAATTTATGTTTGTCAATGCTTCTGCACAATTATTTGCCTCACGGTAGATATTTTTTTATTTAGAAACAAAGATGTAACAATTTAAATGGCGTGGCATATAATTTAATGATGCATAATCATCGAGTTGAAATAATTATTTATACTCCTTCCGTTCCTTTTTACTTGTCTTATAGGGGTAGATTTAGCGTTTCTATTTAATTGTTCTTTTGGTATTTTACCGGTAAGATTTGTCAATTATACCCTTTGTTAATTGCTCTTATCTTTTTCAATAAAACAAATTAATGCTATATATTTGGAAAACTAAATCTTTTTTATTTTTTTTGGAACATAACATATTAAATTTCGTTTTTTTAACATAATATATTAAATTTATTGGAAAGAGAAAGTATGTGAAGAAAAAAAAATAAATTTATTGATGGATTAAAACGAGGGTATAATAAGAAGATGAAATGCAAATATATACTTCATTAATTTGATGTTACTATTCTAAAAAGACAAGTAAAAAGGAACGGAGGGAGTATTTCATTAATTAATTTATAAAAATGAATAATTTCTAAATTTAAAACTGAAATTTTAGAAAACTTTCATACAATTTTGTGGGTTTTGAATTCAAAACTCTTATAAAAGGGACCAAAACTTGAGAGTTTTAAAATAGATGACCGATATATTCAATGAGTGCATTAAAATGTTGGGCTTCGAACTTTGAACATCTCATTTATCTACTTTAAGAATGAATTTTTTTGCCACCATACACTTTAATTAAGCTTTGATTATATGAGAAAAATATATAAAAACTAATAGGATCTTTTGTCAAAGAAGAGAACTTGGGATGTATAGGCTACTGCTACGGTGGACCACCTCCACAAGTGGTCCATCGTGGATAAATGATCAAAATTATTATAATGAATACGAGTTTTATAAAATTTACTGTTGGATTGAAAATTCATATCATATAGATCATCTATAAAAGAATTTAGAAAAATTAAAAATCATTTGATATGTTATTGAGACCCATAAAAATTGACGGTTTATTAAATATCGTTTATTTTGATGAGTCCCGATAACATATCAAATGATTTTTAATTTTTCTAAATTTTTTTATGAATAATCTATATAATATAATCTTTCAATCCAACAATAAATTTTGTAAAATCTATATTTATTATAACATTAATCCATCATAAACCACTTAAAAAAGTGGTTCATATTAGAATTTAGCTCCTTACATATGGTCAAATAAGCGTTAATTAATCAATTAAATATAACATTCAATATAATGTGGTAATAGCTTACGTATGAAGTGGTGGACTACTTTCCAAAGTTCAACCAAGCTACCCGCCACATACAGCACCTAGTTTTTGGGCACCTAGTATCAAGTGGTCTCTACTGTTTTGTGAAAGTGAAAGTGGATCAAATCTTCTTAGCTTGAACAACATGGCATTATGTAAGAGAATGACTCCCCACTGGCATGAAGGGTCAATTTTATCTTCAATCAATTTCACTATAAAATCTTTATTACCCAAAATTGTAACATCAACCATTTTCTCACTCACATCACAATTCACAAGCAGTTAACAACAACAACAACCTTCAGAATATGGGCACTTTGGAGACAAAATGTTTCACAGAAGAGCAAGAAGCTCTTGTGGTGAAGTCATGGGCCGTAATGAAAAACAATTCTGCTGAGTTAGGACTCAAGCTTTTCTTGAAGTAAGTAGCCTTTTTATAATTATATTGCATTTTGATTTAAATATAATTTTAGTCTTTACAATTATAATATAATTTTGTTTGAACTCGATCTCTATGAATTAAAAAATGTGACTTTTAGGACTCCATAACGTGGGCTTATATTGGCTCACATATAATGTCAGAGACTTAAAATTAACAATTTTTAAATTTGCAAAGATTAGAGAAAACAAAAAAAAAAAGGGCTAGAGTAAAATAAAAAAGCAATATAATTGCGATGATTAAAATCATATTTAAACCTTTTATTTTTATTTATTTGAACAATTGAATTAATTTTTTTTTTTTATCATTTTGTAGAATATTTGAGATTGCTCCATCGGCTCAGAAACTATTCTCATTCTTGAAAGATTCAAATGTTCCTTTGGAGCAAAACACCAAACTCAAGCCACATGCCATGTCTGTCTTTCTTATGGTAAGTTACAATGAAAACAAATTAAATAATTTTTTGAAACAAACTATGAAACTCTTCCCTAACTCTCTATATTGTAGACATGTGAATCAGCAGCTCAACTGCGAAAGGCTGGTAAAGTCACAGTCAGAGAATCAAGCTTGAAGAAATTAGGTGCTAGCCATTTTAAGAATGGTGTAGTAGATGAGCATTTTGAGGTATGTAGTATATAGTACTTTTGGAAGGGTATAGTATAGTATAGTATATGAATTTTGTATATGACAATGTATAATTTAAATATTTTGATTTTGTGAAGGTAACAAAGTTTGCACTTTTGGAGACTATAAAAGAAGCAGTACCTGAAATGTGGTCACCAGAAATGAAGAGTGCATGGGGAGAAGCTTATGATCAGTTGGTCAATGCAATCAAATCTGAAATGAAACCTTCCACTTAGATACTCTTTCAATTTATTTAGTTTTTTTCCTTTCTTCCCAAATTGAATAAGACTCATAGAAAATCACTTGGTCTTTGTTATTAAATAAAGTATGATCCAGTTTTTTGGTCTGTATTTTTCTTTTGTATGATATTGGGTTTGCTAGGTGAAGTGTTTATATTTTACAATTCAGTAATTTGAAGGAAGGAAACCTTGTGACTAGCAGTTGCGTTTTTAATTTTTTTTTTAATAAAAAGATTGATATTTGGGTTCAATGAACGAGTAATCCGAGAAACCAATCATCATAAGTAGATGGTCTGAACATAAGTTTATAAGTAGATATAATCTTCATCTATCAGTTTATACTTATAGGGTTAAGTTATGTCCAATTTTAACGTGATATTAGAGCTTTTCCAAAGTCCATTGGACCATGTGCTATTGGATCACCTACTTTTTATATCAACGCTCCAAGTCTAATAGTGTTGGACGTGAAATTGTGTTTTAAAAAATTTTATATTAGTTGTGAGATAACCTGAATACGAATTTATAAATAAAGATGATTCTCACCTTACAAATCGATTTTGTAGCATTGAGTTAGGCTCAATTCTAACAATATTAACATAGGCCTAATTAAATTCAAAACAAATCCCTATTAAATTGGCCGAACACAAAAATTTTACACCGAAAATATTCAAACTAAAAAACTTAGAGAGGACCATGATCCAAAACCATCATTTTCAGTTTCAAGATAAAATCTACCCATATCACTTATCCATTTGAAAATTTTATATAGTCAATTTGCACAAACATTTGATGCTTTGCATTTACCCTCAATGAGAATTTATCTATGACAATATTGAACGTAGGAGAAATTGAAGAGTTCTATGCAAAATGGTTTGAACCAAGAACTAGCAAGCACTATTGGACCAGTTGCAATACACTAAATTGGGTCGCCTCTAGATTTTTCTGCTAATGGCCCAACCACTAGTTTTCCAGGAAGAAAAATTCTTTTTCCACTCCCAACGTTTTTTTTCACCCCTAAGACTTCGGTAAATAAAAACCAAAGTTTTGCGATATAAAAAAGGTGTTTCAACCATTTATTTTTCAAAAATCCAAAAAAAATAAATAAATGTTTTATGAATTTTTCAAAAGAAACGGTTTTAGGACATAAATAAAAACCAAGGGTGGGAAAGAAATTTTCATCTAGGAAGCCAACAATAGCTATGTGGGCCAAAGGGGCTCAAGTGACTCAAAATTGCAACCGTGTAGGGTAAGAAACAGTAGAAGTTGTCTACCTTTCAATTCTTAATGGTCACTTTCTTTATCGGTAGGACTTAAACACTTAATCACACATGAGGAGAGTTAAACCTAAAAGACTAGTCCAATAAATGAGAGAGTTTCATGAATTAAATATCACATTAAACACTTTGATATACTCGATGTATTTGACGGTAGTCCTTTCCTTTTCGGCGGCTTTACTCACCTATTGGTATTCGGTGGACACCTTAATCCAGCCTACATGTAGCTCTTTCCGTGGTCCAATTTGAATGAAAGTATCAATTGTTATGTTAGGGCTTAAACACATGAGGAGAACTCAATCCAAAAGACTAGTCCAATAGTTGAGAGAGCCTCATTGCTTAAATACCACACTTTGATATATTCGATGTGAAACTCGTAACAAATACAATAAAGTCATCAAAGTTTTAGCAATGGTCGGATAAATCTATTGTGATATCCATAGTAGGGCTTGGGGACGGAGTTCGAAAATAGAGCATATCTAGGCATTAATATATTTTTCTTGGGCCAATTAAAAGAATTTAGGCTAAACTACACATTTGGTTCCTTACGCTTATTTTAGGTTTCAATTTGATCCATTACGTTTAAAAAGGTTTCGTTTTCAACGTTTGCATAAATTGGTCTTTTTCGTCAGTTTTGTCATTAACACTGTTTCAATTGGGCACGTGTTCAAGTGTCCATGTGTCTGTGCACATATGCAAAACGTCTAAAATAACCGTAAGAGACCAAATGTGTAGTTTAGTCAAGAACTTACGAAAATGACCAAATTAAAATGTAAAATAAACGTAAGGGACCAAATTGAAAATTTTTAAACATACGACCAAATTAAAACTTAAAATAAATGTAAGGAACCAAATATGTAGTTTAGTCGAGAATTTAATATGAAAAGGGAGAATGGTCGTAGGATCGGGTAAATCTATTATGACATCCCTAATTTTGTCCTCAAAAGGAAACCAACTCAAATGTGTTGTGACATTCCATAGAATATCTGCACAAAATTAATCAACAAATGTTCAAAATTTATGCTACTAAAATAACATGGTTACAATTGTTAAAAAAATTAAAATAACATGGTTACAACTTTTTATATTCTTTTTTTCTTTATTATTTTAATTTAATTGACATTTTTTTTTTAAAAAAATTCAATTTAATTGACATCATCAGTTATACGTATAGTTATGCAAAAATGAGCTTTAGGCAAGCAACACACTAAGCGTTATTTTATCAAAGGACCCAACAATCTTGCATATCTTGTACAAATTTGATCTAATTTATTTGAACTTATCTATTCACATGTTGTCATGTTGGGATATACTATTTAAAAGAGTGTACCATAAGTTAGTAACAACTTATTATAATATGTTTATAATATGTGCTTAATTTATTTGAAAAGTATATAATAATACATAAAAACTTATTTATTTATGTTCCGTGAGCCTAATTCAGTTGGTAGAATATTTGCACGTAAAGTGCAGGGATCGGGGTTCAAACTCTGGTACGCCAACTTATTCACCTTTAAGGGGTGAAATTCTAGCCATTAGACTATCCGACAAAAAAAAAAGCTTATTTATTTATATAAGTTATTTCGTATAAGTTCAAAAATAAATCAATACAAACGGCCCATTGTATAGTAGCTTATAAATAAACACTTTAGTTGTTTATCAATAACACACAACTACAAATATATACTCACATCAACATTCACAAAAGTTATTAAGCAGAAGCAATCAAGAAAAACTATAAATTAACTTGGTTAATGAAAATTAAATTGGTGAGTACATGATCAATAATTCAAATGTGAAACTATTTGGCACAATAGTTTATTAAGCCTAGTAGTGTACATGTTTGATTTTTCCTCATACATGTTTAGTAGTACTATTGTGTACTGTACTCCATGTTCTGATGTCAAGTTTTGATTAATGAGAATATCCAACAGAAACGTTTGAAAGAATAGGGTGTGTTTGGAAATTTCTAGTTTGTGAAACAAAATATGATTTCAACATTGCAGTTTTTGCAAGAGCTGTGTTAGCCTTAATGGCTAGAGCACACAAATCTTGAAGAGAAAGTGGGATGTTGGATTTAGAGAGTGGTAGAAGAAAGTATATATGATCCAATTGAAGCTCTTGATTTGGAAGCATAGGATGAATTGATGAGCCAACATACATGGATTCTGAGGAACATAGAAAGTCGTTTGGGTTTTGAGACAGAATATGACATGCTTTTATTGGTTCTTTCAATTGTTGTAGCTTTCCATTTGAGTGAACTATGTTCACAACAGTTGATTTGTGTCCTCCATTTTTGGTTGAATGTAGATTTGATGCACAACTACCCATTTATGTTTCTGTTTTTGTGTTTGTGGGATAGAAGAATGAAGGGATGTATTATTTATAGGCAAATAAAAGGGAGATAATGGGAATAGGCATGACATTTACGACGGACGGCTTAATTGCAGTTTTAGTCTTTCTGTTTTTACCATTTTATAGAATTGATTTCTTTATTTTAAAATATAATAGTTTTGGTTCCTCTATTTATTTTTTAACTATAAATTGACGATATAATATATTTTAAAGGCTTAAATTTCATTTCAGTCCCTGTATGTTTTCAATTTTTTGATTTTAGTCCCTGTAAGTTTTTTTGTTTTAAATTAGTCCTTCAATGTGTTAATTTTTTTCGTTTTAGTCCCTACCGTCCAATTCCGTTAAAAAAACGCTTAGGTGGCAAACGGAGGGACTAAAACAAAAAAAAAAATTGCAATCCTAAATTCTCAAATTCCTTCATCTTTCTCTTCTCTTCCTCTTGTTTCTGCAATCATGTCATCATCTTTCTCTTTGATTGAAGTTTGCTATCATCTTGTACTAATCCCATTAATATTGAAATTAATCTGTTTGCCATGTCGGGTATACAAGAAATTTTTTTGTGAAGATTATCATAGAAGTTATCTTCATACGTGAGAAGATTTATTTAAGTTTTTAACCCTCACGAGTTATACCTTTGTATTTTAGATTTTTAATCTGTTCCCTTCATACATTATGGCTTATAGTATTTATATTTCAATTCAATAACTGTAAATTATTTGAATAATCGAACTTGGCTATGTTCTACTTGTACCTTCAGTTTCTGGAAAAGCAGCAGGAAGAAATAGATGATGAGTTACAACTTCATAACCATATTTAAAGAGGAAGATGAAGACATGGTTGAAGAAACAAAAGAAAGAAGGAATTTCAGATGTTGAAGAGGAAGATAAGAGAAAAATGAAGGAATTTGGGAATTTAGGGTTGCAAATTTTTTTTTTTTGGTTTTAGTCTCTCCGTTTGCCACATAAGCGTTTTTTTAACGGAATTGGACGGCAGGGACTAAAACGAAAAAAATTAACACATTGAAGGACTAATTTAGAACAAAAAAACTTACAGAGACTAAAACCAAAAAAATTGAGAACATACAGGGACTGAAATGATATTTAAGCCTATTTTAAATGATGTGGTATATGACCTGATGATGAGAAAATACCGATATTGATTAAACTTTAATAGATTTTTTTTATAAACTTAATTTAAAACATATTGTATCATCATATTTTAAATAAAATATTTTTGATAGAATGATCAAAACTGTCAAATTTTAAAATAGAAAGATCAATTCTGCAAATTTGTAAAAATAAAAAGCCAAAATTACAATTAAGCCCAACACGGTGGGGATGTATTTTTTCAAGTTTGAATATCCACATACCAATCTCAATTTTTAGCAGTGGTGAAAAGTAGAACCTCAAACTCATAAACAAAAGAGTTAGGATATTCCATCCTACCAAACCTTCATATGAACTTGAATTGGATTTTGATATTTTTTTTTATTAAAAAAAGTTAAAAATTAAAAACTATTTCGTTTTAACAATATGATTTTCTTAACCAAAAGACAATAAATAGAGAAAATAACTTGATATTCAACTTTTGTCAAAAAAAAAAAACTTAATATACAACTTAAAAATAAAAGTAAAATTCGAGAGTTTATTTAGGAGTTTCTAATATTCTTTCTATTTTAATTAAATAAATGTGATTTTCACATATATTTAGTATTTATTTCGTTTGTTTTTTTGATTTTATCTGTTGTTTTGATAGTATTGTTGTCCCGTCTTAGTGCGGAGTATTGTTGTCCCGTCTTGGTGTGGTGTTCATTTGTTTCAGGTTGAAAGATTAAGGTTGATCCAGTGCAGATCGAATCAATGACTTTTGTGCCATCAACGCTACAGATCCGGAGGCATGGATATTCCGGAAACTTCAATATAGTCAAATATGTTGGTTTATGCAATGTGCCGTTTTATGCTATTAACACAGATGTTGTGAGTTTGTTCGCAGATTCAACCTTTTTGTTTTTAGCGATTTTGAATTTGTATTGCATCGATGTACTCTTATCAATTTGAATGAATGAATATCTTTTATTTAGTCAAAAAAAAAATATATATATAGAAAGAGTAAAATATAATGGCTTAAATATCAATTTCGTTTTTGTAAGTTCGCAAATTTTTTGTTTTATTCTATGTATCTTTTTTGTTGTAAATAAATCCCTAAATGTATAAAATTTGTTTGTTTTAATTCATAAAGTTAAAATCCGCAATTTAGGATTTCTGCGTCATGGTCGGAGCAGGGCATGCGGGGATATCCACGTATATGGATTATATATATTGCCTTGCCATGCTTAGAAGGGAAATCATGGTGTGGTGTATATAAGTCAATTAGGGGGACATTATTCATTGCTGTTTGTTTATTCTAGAAGAAAAAAAATATGCATGCAAAACACGAAAGCTAATACTAGGGTTTTGATTATTTTTTCCTTTTTGGCAATCTAGGATTTTGATATTGACTATTGCACATTCTACGTTCTTTCCATTTCAGCCATATGTTTTTTGGTACCAGATTCACGGCAGTTATGAACTTTCATTATTGGATAGGGGAATCAATCTTCATTAAAAAAATGACAAGAAAATATTTGTAAAATATATATTTCAATAATTGTTTTAAGAAATACAAAAATAAATCATGACCTTCCATTTATCTCCAACTCCCCCATGATTTCTGCCAAGTCTCACTATTATATGTTCTCATTTTTTGTTTTGGGTAAAATATGTTTTCAATCTCTAATTTTACGGTGAATTTTGGTTTTCATCCTTATATTTTAAAATCACTTTTTTTCGTCCCTACTTAATTTTGTGTTTTGATTTAAGTCCTAAATGTCCACGTGGACGTGCTACAATGAATCTTTTTGACATGTGGCATGCTACATGGACTACCACGTCTTTAAAAATAAAAATTATTTTTTAAAAAAATGATTTTTTTGTAAAAAAAAACCTTTTTAAATTTTATTAATTTTTTTTAGTAACTAAAAAATTAGATGACTGATAAATTTTAAAAAATATTATTTAAATAAAAATGAGTTAATAATTAATTTTAAAATCTTACAAATAAAAAATGTTTTTTTAGTTCAACAGTAATCTAATTTTTTAATGGCAACAAAAAAATTAATAAAAAATAAAAAAGGTTTTTTTTATATAATAATTTTTAAAAAATATTTTTTTTAAAAATTATTTTTATTTTTTAAATGATGTCGCAGTCCATGTAAGATGCCACATGTCAAAAAAATTCATTGTGTCACGTTCACGTGGACATTCGGGACTAAAACCAAAACACAAAATTAAGTAAGGACGAAAAAGAGTGATTTTAAAATATAGGGACGAAAACCAAAATTCAGTGTAATACTAGGAACTGAAAACATATTTTATCCTTTTGTTTTTTATATTTTAAGTGCAATTCTTGCATTTCTTTTGTACCAATCTATCGTAACAAATAGCACAGCCCATTGTTTTAACCCAAAGTATTGAATTAAAAATACATATTTGATTAAAACAAGAGTTTAAAATGCATGCACTGTCAATGTAACACTGACGATTAATCAGAATTGTTTAATGTTGCATGTCATATTAAGAAAGTGGGATGACATGGCAGAAAATATGGTTGTGATAGGTTGATAGTGTGAAATTATTTTATATCATCTGTGCATATTCATTTTTCTCTTAAAACAATGAGTTTAAAGATTATGTATAGTTAGTGTAAATTAATTTTACATTGATATTCAATAAGAATAATATAATATTTTGTGTTATATCAAAAAAGTGGAGTGATGTGGAATGATATGACGGAATACATGATTGTTATTTATTTATAGTGTAAACTAATTTTGCCCTGTCGGTGCATATTTTTTTTCTCAAACAATTGCACAAATAAAATTAGATATTATATTTTTACAAATTTTTTTTGTTAAGGTGTTTGTGTCATCTGATTTATATGTTGCTCAATCTCAATTTTTTTATTCAATATGAAACAAAAAGTTTAAGAGTTTAAAGGACATGCACTGTTAGTATACATTAATTTTACACTGACAATCAATAAGAATGTTTCAACCTTCCATACCATGTCAAGAAAGTGGGGTTAAATGGAGTGATGTGGCGGAAAACATAATTATGATTGATTGACAGTGTAAACTTATTTTACAGTGTTAGAGCATATTCTTTTTTCTCTAAGTTTAACTACTTACACTGTGAAAAGTATTGTGAGTATGCCATTAAAGCTTGAAACAAAGCTCTTGATTCAAGAGAAAGAGAAAGAGAAGAAGAAGAAGAAGAAGAAGAAGAAGAAGAAGAAGAAGAAGAAGAAAAATTTTATTACACACTAAATTGATACAAGAGTTAATGCAACTATATATACACAATGTGCACAACTGTAACTAACTAACATAAAATCAAACTAACACAACTAAGTGTGTGTTTGGTTTGGCTTTAACCAGAATTGATTTTGATAGAATTGATTTTGGTATAATTGATTTCAACAGAATTGATTTTAGCATAATTGATTTATGTTTGGATACTTTCATGTAAAAGTGATTTGAACAAAATATTTAAGTGTAAATGTATAAGAATCAAATATTTAAGTGTAAATGCATAACTATTTTTACAATTAGCTTCACATGCGACCAGTTAACTTGTTGATCAAGTTATCGTGCCAAAAAATTTGAGTTTAGGAGCTAAAACCAATAAATTTTGTACATTCAGAGACTTATTTGAAAAGAAAAAAAAATACAGGAACTAAAATCAAAATTTCGCAAACATACATGAACAAAAATGATATTTAAACTTTATTATTATTATTATTATTATTATTATTATTATTATTATTATTATTATTATTATTATTATTATTAATATTATTATTATTATTATCATTATTATTATTATTATTAAGAAATAATTTGAATTACAACAAAAGCTTATTAATACATTGCTGTTAATTGTGTTACTGGAGAATTTTTTGGTAATAACACCAAATCATGTAAATAACTTAAAAGTATTTTTTTGTTGGTAATAACGACAATAATTTATGAAGTTTTATACTACTATATGATTCATGTAAATGAAAAAATATGCTTCAAAAAAAAATGTAAATGAAATATAATGGTTTGACGTGCTAATCCGTCAATCCGTTTATTCACCAAGAAACCAGGCGAAGTGGCTTTTGGAACTCATCATCTAATGTCCGGTTTGGCCCGACTTATTTTCTCATTTTTTTCGTCTCCTTAAAAATAGTAAAGAAGGAAAAAATTGTATTTGACTTCACTTTTATTTATTTTTTACTTCTTTACTTTATTTCTTTGATACTTTTAAGGAGAAATATTGCCAAATATAATTTTATACTTCTCTATTTCGTTTAAGCTAAATAAAAAAGTAAAAAATAAGCCGGACCAAACGGGGCCTAAATGCCCGTTAGGTCTGACTTTTTATTCTCTTTAGAATGAGAAGTTGGGCCAAATATATTTTTAATAAAGTTCATAGTCATAAAAAGCAAATTTTTTTCAATGTACAAAATTGAATAAAAAGTGCTTCTAAGAGAAGAAGTTGAAACCTACTTTTAGGGAAAAAAATGGTTTTTTTTTTTTTAAGTTTATTTTTATTTCATTATTATCCGTTATTATTATTTTTTTAAGTTTGTTTTAATTTCAATATTATTAGATGTTATTATCTTTTTTTAAGTTTGTTATTACCTTTAGTAAATTTAGTTTAATCTAATTTGGAGCTAAAAAAAAAAAAAATTACCAAACAACTTTAGATTTTTTTTCGAAAGCTCTTATTTTCACTTTTAACTTTCAAGTAGCTTCTAAGACCTAAAAAAGCCAGGCCAAACGGGCCCTTAGGTTCCCTTTGGTTCAACTTTTTTTTAGTTTATTTATATTTTTTGGAAAGAAAAATTGGGCCAAACATTTTTTGTTTTGTTTTCACCACCAGTTTAATCTGGTTCGGGTGTCAGTTCTGAGTCTTCTGACATCAAGTGGTTTCAGCTCTATCTTGATCGTAGTTGCGAGGGATCGAACTGTAGTTCTCCATACCAAGTTCAGCGTCAAGCACCACTAAACCAACAAACGATTGGTGGGCCAAACACATTATTAATAAAACTCTTAGCCATAAAAAATAACTTTTTTTTCAATCTACAAAATTAATTAAAAAAAAAAAAACTTCTAAGAAAACAGGTTGAAATCTACTTTAAGAAAAAAAATATTATTATCTTTTTTTATTTCAGTATTATCTGTTGTTATTATCTTCTTTTAATTTTGTTTTAATTTCAGTACTATTAAATATTATTATCTTCTTTTTAAGTTTGTTATTATTTTTAATAAATTTAGTTTAATCTAATTTAAAACTAAAAAGAAACAAGAAATTACCAAACAAGTTTAATTTTTTTAAAAAGCTGTTATTTTTATTTTTAGTTTTCAAATAGCTTTAAAAAAAAAAACAAAAACCAAACCACACGGACCCTAATTATAAGTTTACCCTGCTTCATCCATTTTCAATGGATTACAAACTAAACCTTTAAACTCTCCTACATATTTATTAATATATTTTGCAAGTTTTATTTTTAAAAAAAGGGTCTAAATCAAATTGGAAAGCCTGATATTCCATCTTTTTTTCATTTTCTTTTAAAATAGAATTGAAGATCAAACTCAACAAAATCTTTAATACACTAATCAGTCTCCTTACCATTAGACCAAATCTAGTGAATTGATAAGCCACTTAGTTGCCCTATACTAGTAACTTTGTAGACGATGTTGTTCAATATTTTATATTAATTATTCTAAAAGTATTTTAAAATCTAGTGCCTTGGACGGTCGGGGATGGGACAAACACACTTTTCTGGACCGATTCCTGGCTGGACGGGATTTCAGTGAGAGAGAGGTTTGGACGGTTGTTTGATTTGGCGGAGACCAAGTTAAGTTCGGTGGCGGAAATGTTTTCCTTAGGATGGGAGGCAGGACAAAAAAATATATTTTTGTAAAATTTTCTAAAAATATTGGACAAAAATAATTTGCAATGCAGGTGCACCTTAGATAATGAAGTGCAAAGCTGTTATAAAAAAATAAAATAAAAATAAAGTCTAGTTATTAGTTTATTACAAAAAAAATGTGCAACATTGATTTGTGTCTCCCATAAGTGACCCTTGACATTTCAATTAACGGTAACAAACCATTCAAGTTCACTAACCACAAATTATCATGCGGTTTTGCAAGAATAAAGGAGTACTCGAAACTACATCTATGGACTAAATAATGTTTCTATGCCTCAACTACTATTATTAGCCATCACAATGCAAGCTAACTTTGTCAACCACAAATTCAACACACAATTGTCTCCTGAAAATGCCAATTCTTGCTTATTATAGAAAGTAATAATAACTACATTTATCAACTACATTTCTGAACACTCATTCATCTTAAGGTTGTCTTTCTCATCCATTCTAAGACTAAAAAAAGAAATTCAACCACCTATATAAGAACCCAATATCATTATGCTAGTTAAGTGCTTAATTAATATACTATAAACAATAATCACTCTCTCCCACAAAAGAAAACCGAATAAGGGAATGAATTAAAAAGAATAAGAGAATAAAGATCTCAAAGAAAGGCTATAACAAAAAAAAAAAATGAACGGAAAAATACTAGTTTCTGGTGTATCCATCATTCTTGTGGTGGGTGTTGCCATCGGTGTCGTCGTTGTTGTCAACAAAAATGGTAATGATCCTACAGTAGCAGCACATCAAAGAAATGTTCAATCCATGTGTAAAGCAACTGAAGATCAAAAACTTTGTGAAGACACTCTTGGCTCTGCGAAACCAACCAATTCCTCTGATCCAACGGCTTATTTAGCAGCTGCGGTTGAAGCAAGTGCGAAAAGCGTTATCGTTGCCTTGAATATGACTGATAGGTTAAAAGTTGAACATGACAACTGGCGTCAGTAAAACTGGCGTCAGTAAGTTTTGCGACGGCTCGGGCCGGCAGTAATGGACAGGATGGATTTGGCGACGGCCACATACCGTCGCTCGTGACCAACGTTCAAATCTGAGCGTTGTAGGTTGCGACGGCTCAGGCCATCACAAAATCTGGGCGAATTTTTAAAAAAAAATTATATATTTAATTTTTTAAAAAACAAATTTATTTATTATTTTAAAAAATAAAAACTACATTATATTACAAGTATTTTAAATATAATTTAAATCTAACTTTTGTTAAATATAATTTAAATATAATAAAAAGAACACTATACACTACTAGAAATAGAGCTGTCAAAAGGGACCGGCCTGGCCCGCCTCGCCCCGGGGGGCCATGCCATATAAAGGGGCTTTAGTGGCCCGGCCCATTAAGCGTCATGGCCCGGCCCGTTAAGCCCAGCCCAATAAGCAAAGGCCTACATGGCCCGATGGGCCGACCCGACAAACTTTCTTTTCTTTTTTTTGACAAATTTTTTTTACAAAATAAATTCAATGGACAATAAAACTATTTATAATGATTGATTAAGTTGTTATTATTTTTTTTCAAATAAAGATAATCATAACAAACTTGGTTTAATCTTAAAAAAACAACAAATTTGGTTTAATAATTATCTCCTAATTAACAAATCTCATCTTTTGTTACTTAATTATCTAAAGATTTAATGGTAACTAAAACTCCTTATTTTTAGGTAAAATTATTTTTAGAATTTTTTTTAAATATTTTTTTTAACTCTTCAAGGGGCCGGCCCATAACGGCCCATTAAAAATATAGGCCCGAGGGGCCGGCCCGATAAGGCCCGGTCAACTTTTTTTAAAAGCCCGGCCCGTGAAAAACTATAGGGCTAATGGGTCGGCCCAATAGCCCGACCCATTTTGACAGCTCTAACTAGAAAAATCTTAAATACCGACAGACAAAATCTGTCTCTAAAATGCAAATATTCCTTCACTAAGCAGGCTAGAGACGGATTTGATCCCGTCGGTAATTTCCGCGTCTCTAAACTATTGGAGACGAACAAAATCTATCACTAAAATGAAAATATCTGTCTCTAAAATAAAAATATCTATCTCTAACTGTTTTTTCTGTCTCTAATTCCATCTCTATTAGAGACGAAATATATTTTGTCTCCAAATTCCGTCGGTATTTCAACTTTTTCTAGTAGTGATATTTCAAATCTAATAGTCATTCCATAAACTAACTTATGTTATTTATATTAAAATTAAAAAATTAGATAATTGAAAGTATTTAACAAACAAAATTATATCCTCAAACAATAATTTTTTCCATATATCATGTAGTTCTTCTGAGATTGGCTGCATCATAAGGCTAAAACAACTTGGTCAGAGTGACTTAACTGAAGCACCAATGCTGAAGTAATTAAGTCTAAACCACTTGTGCATATTGAAGATGTGTAGATGCAACATGTTGAACAAGATGTCCTAAACATCTTGTCACTGGGTTCAGAACATGCATAGGCAGCATGTTGAACAAGATGTCCCAAGACATGTGGGTAGGACATCTTGACCCAGTTCAGCTTAAAAGATAATGTTTATCCATTAAGCACGCGTGTTTGTTTTAATTTGGATAAAACGCGAATCTTTTAGTAACAAGCTGAGATTAGGATTAATGATAAAGTTTGTTATTAATCCTATGTGTTAGATACGATTGGATTCGTATTTAATTAGTGGATAGAGATTAATTCTTTATCTTTGTGGAGTTTGTTTTTGAAACAAGTTTGTTTTAAAACTAACTCTTATTTGAGTGCATCTGAAAGACTGAAGATTATCTGAAGAATTGCACGCCTATATAAAGGACTCAACATAGAGCTTAAAATGTAACCCACAATAACTGAAGATTGTGAGTCCAAATTTTTGTACCCACTGTACAAAACACTTAGTGGCTCTTAGTATTGTTCTTGATACTTTGAAGCTTTGTGTCGTTGAATGTTGTCATTCAACTTTGTCTTTTAAACTGTTAAGTTTAAAGTTGTTTCGTCACTTAGGATTAGTGATTAGAGGGAGTTGGGTAGGTTCTCATATTCAGGGGGAGTTAGCCCTTGAGTAGAAGATTACTAGGATTAAGAAAAGGCGTACATGCCAAAAGGTGTTTGGTAGTGTTGTAAGGCTAAGTATTGATTCGGATTAGTAGTGTTTACTTCCTGGATTGGTATCCTCCAGAGTAGGGCTTGTTATAAGTGCCGAACTGGGTTAACAAATTACTGGTGTTGTTTATTGCTTTCGTTTATCTTCAGTACTGCAATAACGTGTGATCCTCATACCAGTTGTCGAACCAGTTGTCTAGGACATCTGGACTACTGACACATTGTCCTAGACATTGTGTAAGACATCTGTCCTGCCAGAGAACAAAATTTCAATTGGCATTAGAGCAGGCACCCTAACCTGCTGGGTGAGCTCCAGGGAGACAAAATCTTGTTCAAGATGGACAGGAATGGAGGATCAATAAACAGACCACCAGTTCTGGATGGATCAAACTATGACTATAGGAAAGCAAGAATGATTGCCTTCATCAAGGCCATGGATCAAAAGGCATGGAGGGCAATTATCACAGGTTGGAATCACACAATAGTCTCTGCAGAAGATGGTTCTTCAACACTAAAAGGCGAAGGAGATTGTACCCCAGAAGAGGAGATTGAGTCCAATAGCAACTCCAAGGCACTCAATGCTATCTTCAATGGTGTTGATGAGAACATATTCAAACTGATCAACACATGTACAGAAGCTAAGCAAGCCTGGGAGATTCTACAAACAGCACATGAAGGAACTTCCAAGGTTAGAATGTCAAAGCTGCAACTCCTCACCTCCAAATTCGAAAATCTAAAGATGGAGGATGATGAAACAATATCAGAATTCAACACTAGAGTTTGAGACATAGCAAACTCATGCTTTGCCCTGGGAGAGAAGATACCTGAGGAGAAACTAGCCAGAAAAATTCTTAGATCACTTCCTAAGAAATTTTCTATGAAGGTAACCGCCATTGAAGAATCACAAGACTTGAGCACAATGAAGGTTGATGAACTCATTGGCTCATTACAAACTTTTGAGATGACCTTTGAAGATAGACTTGAAAAGAATATGAAGAATTTGGCATTCAAAACTGAGGAAAGCCAAAGTGAAGATTGTCTATCAGAAGCAGTAGCTCTATTAACTAAGAAGTTCAATAATTCTGTGAACAGGGTCCGAGCTACATGGAGGACAAATGTCCCAGACAAGATGTCCTACAACAAGACACAAGGCATCTCAAAAGAAGAGACAAACTCTGAAGAAGAAACAGAGAAAAGGTGCTACGAATGTCACTACTAGAAAAATCTTAAATACCGACGGACAAAATCTGTCTCTAAAATGCAAATATTCCGTCACTAAGCAGGTTAGAGACGGATTTGATCCCGTCGGTAATTTCCTCGTCTCTAAACTGTTAGAGACGGACAAAATTTATCTCTAAAATGAAAATATCTGTCTCTAAAATAAAAATATTCGTCTCAAACTGCTTTTTCTGTCTCTAATTCCATCTTTATTAGAGACGAAATATATTCTTTCTCTAAATTCCGTCGGTATTTCAACTTTTTCTAGTATTGTGTGAAGGCTTTGGGCATATCAGAATACAGTGTCCCAACTTTCTTAGAAAACAAAAGAAGGGAATGGCTGCAATTCTCTCTGACTCTGAGGATGAAAGTGAAGAAGAAGACACAAACAGTGCATTCTCAGGGATATGTGAAACAAGTTGCAGTAATTGCTTCAAAAGCTTCACAGACACTGAAGGCAGTGATAACAATGAAGAACCTCTCCACCCTTCAAGAAACACTGCTGAAATATTATAGCAAGATGAACTCATGGAAAGGCTTATCAGGGAGCACCAGGAACGAGTAGCTTTGAAGAAAATACGCGATTCCTTGCAAACTAAACTCAAGAGAATGACTGAATACTTGAGTTGTTTAGAATGTGACTCCGACTCAGAAGACGAGCTCCCTGAATCTGAGAAAATAGCCGAAGACATGATTAGATTAGGATTTGATCATCTTTTCAGAGAAGATGAATCTGCTCCAGAAAAGGTAACTCCTCCTCTACAGAAACCTAAGGACCAGATGTCAAGCCAAATGTCTCAACACTCTGACAGGATCATAGACCATACATCTCAGCAGTGTGTTCAGACCAAAAGGGAGATGTCAAGCCAAATGTCTCAACATCCTGTTCACCACAAAAACAGGATCATAGACCACACATCTCAGTACTATGCTCAGACCAAGAAGGAGATGTCAAGTCAAAAGTCTCAACATCTTGTTAAACACAAAAACAAGATCATAGACTACAAGTCTCAACAGTCTGCCCAAACAAAAAGGCAGATGTCAAGCCACATGTCTCACCATCTTGTTCAACACAAGAAGAATGGGAACATAGGTCAGCTTCACAAGTAGCAGAAGAAGCACATACCAAGACCACATCTTAAAAAGGTATACTCCCAAAATAGAAGAGCTTTTAATAGATGTGATCACTGTGGAAGGTTTGGACATGTTATGAAAGAATGCTTCAAAATTCATGGCTATCCTCAAAGATCAAAATCACCAAGGAAGGATGAAAATAAGATTCTTGCTCAACGAGTAAAGTGCCAGGAGAATCAAGTCAAGAAAGTATGGAAGCCAAAAGAAGATTCAAAACTAAAGGCTCATACTTGTATCAGGCTATCCTCATATGAAGACTGGTACTTTGACAGTGGATGCTCCAAACACATGACTGGAGATAGGAAATATCTTAAGGAATTAAGACCTTACTCCAAAGGAAGTGTCACCTTTGGTGATGGAGCTAAAGGTAGAATCAAAGGTGTAGGAAAGCTAAGAGATCCCAGCTCTCCATACCTAGATAAGGTTCTACTAGTTGAAGGACTCACTAAAAACTTGATAAACATTAGTCAACTATGTGAACAAGGACTAGATGTGCACTTCAACAACTCTGAGTGCATTATTGCTAATAATCAGTGATGAAAGGTGTCAAGGCAAAAGACAAATGCTATAAGTGGATTCCTCTCAACAATGGTCCAAAAATAGCTTGCTTGACAGTCAAGGAAGAGAATGACCAGATGTTCTACCAGATGTCCCAACATCTGTACACTCGTCAGGAAGTTGAATCACTTCAACCTGAACGTGGGAAAGGAACTCTAGAGTTCCACACGTCCAAAAGCGTGTAGAACATTAAGTGACGGGGTGGCGTGTAGAAGAATTATAACGTTAATCATCATTACTTCTGCACAATAAACAAGGTAACATACTACCTAGTACCGTCTATAAAAAGCCACTTAGATCATCACTTGTGCTACCACACTCGCTTCAACATCTGGTATGACATCCTTCAAAAACCTCTCAAAAGAAATCTTCTTCAACAAAACTCTGAATAAACATGAGCCAAGAGATCACAATGAACACCAACAACCAAGAAATCAACAAAGGCGAATGACCTAATGATCCAGCTAGGGTTTCAGGTTCAACCATCAATCAACAAGAGGTTGATCTTGACAAGATGGTCATTCCCAAAGGAAGACGACGACAAGGAAAAGGAGAAGCAACACATTGGTAGGGCCCTTCACTAATTCAACATTCAGTGAAGAAACCATAGAAAAGTCTCCGTTAAAAGCTCAATCGTCACAAAGAAGGGCTGAAGAACAAAATCCTAAAGAATCATCTCTGAAGGAAGATAATCAAAACCAGAATCTTGAGCCTCAAACAGAGGTTGAGAAGAATGGTGAAGAAGATTTCATGACATCCGACCCCAACATCAAGAGACACCACAGCTGAGGAACATTCAATGGAGGAAGATCCAAAGGATGCACAGGAGAAACTCGCCTCAGAAGATGAAGAAGAAAGCTCACAATCTCTTGAAGTCATAGAGATTGGGGAAGAAACTGACAACGAAGAGACACCTCCCAGAAGAACTCAATCAGTGGCCGATAGAGTGAAAAGAAGCAGAGGGAAGAAGGTGGACATTCCCCAGTCCTTCTTAGAAGAGAAGTCTCAGAAGAAGAAGAGGAAACCTGGGTCCTCAAGCGAGTTCGAGCCTGATGTCGAAGACGATGTCCCGGACATCATGTCAAAGAAAAGAAAAACTACACCCTCAACATCTTTCCACACTGAAGAGAATGAACAGAAGTGGAAGATAGTAAGCCAAAGGAGAATGGCTGTGGAAAGGGAACTAAGCACTGAAGCACAGAAGCCAAACTCATGAAGACTGTGCTAGGAGTTGGCAAGTGCTATGAAAGGTTGGTAAGAGAGTTCTTGGTCAACCTATCAGAAGAGTGTGCTGAAGAGGAAAGTGATGGCTATCACAAGGTACATATGAGAGGAAAATCTATTGACTTCTCTCCAACTGTGATCAACAAATTTCTGGAGAGAAGCACATAATCTGAAAACAATAAAGCTCTCTCAATGGACAAAATTGCTGAAGAACTCACCTCTGGTCAAGCTGAGCAATGGCCCAAGAAAGGACTGCTTCCAACATCCAAACTGACGGTCAAATATGCCATACTCAATAGGATTGGCACAGCAAATTGGGCTCCTACAAATCACAGCTCAGGTATAACTCCAACCTTGGCCAAACTCATATACATCATAGGGAAAGGGAAGAAGGTAGATTTTGGAAGACATGTCTTTGAACAAACTATGAAGCATGTGGAAACCAATACAGCAAAGCTACCAATAACCTTCCCTAGCCTGATTACTGGGATTATTCTTAGTCAACACCCAAGAATCCTGCTTCCTTAGGAACATGAGAGTAAGAGACCTCCACCAATATCCTTCAACCGGAAGCTATTTGCTGAACCACATGTCCCAGACATTGTGCTCAAAGAAAAGGAAGCAGCTGAGACCTCAGCTCCACTAGACAGAAGCTCACAGAACAAGGTATTGGTTGAGCTTATTCAAGTGTCTAAGGAGCTGGAGGAGACAATCAAGACAAGCACAGTAAGGAAAGTCTGTGTAGATCATCTGATCAAGCAGCTGACAAAGAAGATAGCTGAGGACGAAGGAACTGCTCAAGCTGAAGCAGAGCAAGAAGAAGAAGATTGAAGAACAGTAACTAGGTAATAGGAAAATAAGTACTTTTCCTTTTTTTTTTTCTGTTCATCTTCTATAACTTTTGTGGCCTACCAAATGTCCTAGACATTGGAGGCTTTGACATCCGGCACTGTGTGTGCACTTTTGTATGCTGTTCACTTTTAATCAATGAATTTTTTTTCCTTTAAAAAAACCTTTGACAAATTATGGTAAAAAGGGGGAGAAATAATTGATAATAGAACAGCTCTTTGGCAAGTAGAATCAATCTCTTGCTTTACGGATGAAAAAATAGCAAGCTTTAAAAAATTAAAAACTAAAAAGCTATGCTAAAATAAGTGTGTCCAGAGCAAAATTTAAATGCTCAATATGAACCTCTAAGAAGTCTAGTGAGTCTTGATCACTCTGATTAAGTACTTTCCGCTGCAACTCAAGACTTTGGTTCACTAAGTCACTAGGTATCTCATCCCTGGACTTAGAAAATTCACGGTAATGAATCATAAGAAGACAAGACTAAGACTGTCTCATACTAGAAAATGTACATAACAAATTCAAGATTGAAGAAGTCCTGAATATTGAAGACACACAAAGATTCTGAAGATCAAAGACATTGAAGACCTGAAGATTCAGAATTGAAGATTGCATCAACAGAGATCAATTTGAAGATTGAAGACTGAAGAGTGCACACTCAACAAAGTGGTTTGTGGTTGTTTTAGCCATAATTTGCCAAAGGGGGAGATTGTAGTTCTTCTGAGATTGGCTGCATCATAAGGCTAAAACAACTTGGTCAGAGTGACTTAACTGAAGCACCAATACTGAAGTAATTAAGTCTAAACCACTTGTACATATTGAATATGTGCAGAAGCAACATGTTGAACAAGATGTCCTAGACATCTTGTCACTGGGTTCAGAACATGCATAGTCAGCATGTTGAACAAGATGTCCCAAGACATGTGGGTAGGACATCTTGACCCAGTTCAGCTTAAAAGATAATGCTTATCCATTAAGAACGCGTGTTTGTTTTAATTTGGATAAAACGCGAATCTTTTAGTAACAAGCTGAGATTAGGATTAATGATAAAGTTTGTTATTAATCCTATGTGTTAGATACGATTGGATTCGTATTTAATTAGTGGATAGAGATTAATTCTTTATATTTGTGGAGTTTGTTTTTGAAACAAGTTTGTTTTAAAACTAACTCTTATTTGAGTGCATCTGAAAGACTGAAGATTATCTGAAGAATTGCACGCCTATATAAAGGACTCAACATAGAGCTTAAAATGTAACCCACAATAACTGAAGATTGTGAGTCCAAAGTTTTGTACCCACTGTACAAAACACTTAGTGGCTCTTAGTATTGTTCTTGATACTTTGAAGCTTTGTGTCGTTGAATGTTGTCATTCAACTTTGTCTTTTAAACTGTTAAGTTTAAAGTTGTTTCGTCACTTGGGATTAGTGATTAGAGGGAGTTGGGTAGTTCTCAAATTCAGAGGGAGTTAGCCCTTGAGTAGAAGATTACTAGGATTAAGAAAAGGCGTACATGCCAAAAGGTGTTTGGTAGTGTTGTAAGACTAAGTATTGATTCGGATTAGTAGTGTTCACTTCCTGGATTGGTATCCTCCAGAGTAGGGCTTGTTATAAGTGCCGAACTGGGTTAACAAATTACTGGTGTTGTTTATTGCTTTCGTTTATCTTCAGTACTGCAATAACGTGTGATCCTCATACCAGTTGTCGAACCAGTTGTCTAGGACATCTGGACTACTGACACATTGTCCTAGACATTGTGTAAGACATCTGTCCTGCTAGAGAACAGAATTTCATATCATAATATTAAACAATGATATTAACATGAAAGTAGTAGAAAACACTTACAATTTATTAAAAATTCAAAGTTTTGAAGAAGAACAAATATATTTTATATGATGAAGATTTATATATGATGAAGGTTTGAAGAAGTTTTAGAGAGATGTTGGAGAAATTTTGAAAGAGAATGGTGTAATGAAATTGAAAGGGAATGAAAGATTGATGAAGAACAAAAGTGATATTATGGAGATATAGTGAAAGATGTTGGACAAATTTAGAGAGAAGTTGAAAAAAAAAATTGAATAAGAAGGGATTTGTGTAAATGAAATGAAGGGTTTGAAGAGTTATCTTCACACAATGCTTGTTTCGATCCGCGTGAACAGTTTTTTTTTTTTTTTAAATTCGTTAAGCCTTAGCGACGGCCTAGGTCGTCGGAAACTTCGTCATTACATTGTGACGGCTTGGACCTGTAAAGGAAAAATTGGTTACTCGAGGGATTCTGTCTCCAGATCTTCATTTTTGTGTGACAGATTGTGGTGGCATTAAGACAGCTCAACACTTATTCTTGTCGTGTGGTACCTTTGGTTCTTTGTGGCCTTTTGTCCGGCCTTGGATTGGTTTCTCTGCGGTGGATTCTCCTTGCCTCTCGGATCACTTTGTTCAGTTCACGTTTGCAGCCGGTGGTCTCCGTGCCCGGCGGTCCTTTCTCCAGGTTGTTTGGCTCGCTTGCGTTTGGGTCTTGTGGAATGAGCGCAATCAGCGTATTTTCAGGAATTCCGCAAGTTCGGTGTTCTAGCTCTTAGACAGAGTCAAGATTTACGTCTACCGATGGATGCAGTCGTCTAACATTACTTTAGTGACGAACTTTCACTCTTGGTAGTCGAACTCATTGCTTTGTTTGGGTCTTGACTAATTGTTTTTTCTTTTTGCTTTGATGGGATCTTCTTGTATACTTTTATAGCCTCGCTTAGCACACCTTGTGCTGGGATGTCTACTTAATCTTTTGGTTATGGAAAATGCTATTTAGTAAGAAAATCTATGGAGAAGAATTGCAAGAATAAATCTCCACCATTGTTTACATCAACTACCCCCCATGATTTCCACTAAAAGAGGAGATTAAAATTACATCATCCTATAAGATAATGCCACGTGTTATTCTTTTATTTCTTCTCTAAAATAATTCTTACTAAATAGCAATGCTGGTTATATATATATATATATATATATATATATATTACATCATCCTATAAGATAATGCCACGTGTTATTCTTTTATTTCTTCTCTAAAATAATTCTTACTAAATAGCAATGCTCTTTGGTTATATATATATATATATATATATATATATATATATATATATATATATATATATATATATATATATATATATAAGGTCATGCTAACTAATGCTCCCGGGGCACTAATTAAGGTTACCAAAAGGAGTAATTTTTGCATTGAAAAGAGCATTTTTTTTTACTTACAAAAAATAAATTACACAAGTTCCAATGTATTCATACTTTATTTAGCTCCCTAACTAGTGCCCCAGGAGCACTAGTTAGCATTTTCCATATATATATGCTTCATTTTGGCCTTTTAAAAAAAAACAATAAGTAGATAAAATTATGATTTAATTGATAGTAAATTAATAAAATATAATCGCTTAATTGTAGTATTTTTTTTTTTTTTGATAAATATTTGTAGTACTTAGTACTTACATTTGATTTAAGAAAGTATAGAACATTTTCATGAAATGCTTAGATTTGTTTAGTGAGTAAAAATATTATATTATATTTTTATATATATAAAATAAAATTTGAATATAAAACATTTTATTTATTTATTTGAAGATGAAATTTCTAATCACTAAAATATTTAACAAAAATAAAATAAACCCTACCCGTTAATTGATTAATGTAATTAGTAAAAGGTACATAAGCAGAAATTCAAACCTAAAACTTTTTTGTCCAATTACTAAACTTTCATTAAATATTGTCTTCTTGTTGCTCTCAAGCTTCTAAAAGCTTTGATGGGCTGACACGCATTTGGTTGCAAAATTTGCTTATTTAATTTAATAATAATACTTTCACTATATATAGATGGAGAAGAATGCTGGAATTTTACGAAAATGACTTATTATTATTAGCAAAACAGTGTTAGAACTTAGAACAGACCAAACATGAAAACATTAAAGTGGTGCAGTTGTTTGGCGGTGCATATGGATCCATTTTCAGGAAGCAACCTCGAATTTTCTCAGCTCTTGCCTCTTTTGTTTTCACATATTGCGCCGTCTTATGTCGAATTATAATTTTCTGTTTCACATTTGTATGATTTGCATGTATACACTATACTTTTTCTAAATTGATCAAACATGATCCGTTCATCCAAGACAATCTCAAAAGACTTTTTAAATCGATGCAATAATATTTTTATTACGGTTTTCAATAAATTTAAATTGTTCAAACTTAATATGTGAGACTATTTTTAGTGGGTTTATGAAATTGTATTAAAAATAATTTTAAATCATTTGTTGTTGTTGTTAAGAGTCCGGAGGACCGTCGAAGAAATAATGAGTCAATGTTATGTTCTCTTGCCACAATTTACTATTCACCATAAATGACTTTTCCATTGTAGAGGATCATGAAATAACCGTTGAGAATAAGAGAATATTAGGTTTTATGATTTATATTTCTATCTAGAATTTTTAAGATTCGTTTAGAATTTATTATATGATTAGTTTTGTTTTAAAAAATATATGATTTGTTTTTATGTAGCTTTATATATAGAGCCATAACCATGACGAATAAAATAAGAACTTTAGTATTTTTCACATAACTTGTTATGGTAAAAAAGTATGGGGGGTGAGTCTAAGTATATTAATGTGTAATAATAGTACAAGGATGCAATGTTTATAAAAAAATTCAACCCTTTGCAATGGGTTTTTCTCCTCTATTTATAGAGGAGGATTACATTCAAAAATATCTATAAACCGCCCCACTCCTTTCTATGGAGGTCGTGGGTGGTTTCCGCCGTGTCCACCGTGTTACAGGGGTGGTTATTGGCGGTTTTTTTTCTCCACCGTGTATAGGTGGTGGTAGTGGGTGATTATTTCTTCCTGGGCGATTTGACCATGTCTGGGGGCGTCACCCTTAGTCTCTGTGTCGCCCGCGCCTTGCCTTTCCCGCCAAGATATTTATTTGAATCGCTTGGACCATTTGTTGGGCCACTACATTATTGGGCCCATAGGATTTTGTCCGGTACACAGCCCCCCAAGCACGAGGCTCAAAGAGGCGAAGTGGTGATAATGGCCAGACGTGGGAGGTAACCGCCCATTACTCTTGATCATTTTCCCTATTCTTTAATTATAAATAGAGGCTCTTGTGTAGGCAAACTTTCTCATCACCCATCTGTTCTTTGTTTCACTCATATTTCAGTCATGGCTTCTCTTACTCCTTGCTTGGAATCACCAGCCATGCCTATTATGATGCAGTTGAAGAATATGTTGTGTTATGACACTGATGACCTGATGGACCAGATAGAAGATTTTTTTTCTATGGTGAAGGAATTGCAGGATTATTCTTGGAGGCTTACGGAGAAGGAGCGCGCCTTTCTGGCCGTGGTGCAAGAATTGGCAAAGAGACTTTTGGACGATGCCGCTTTTATTGTGACAACGGAGAATGTGGAGTATTGTCACAAAGAACTTGCTGAAGCTTTGGAGAAGAAGATTGAGGCGACCAAAGAGCGTATCAAGTCTCAGAAAGAAGTGATGGCCCTTTCCCTCTCAGCGGAGGAGGCCATAGATAACAGAATCGATGCTTTGGAGAGTCAGCTGAGGCCCCTTGTGAAGAGAAAGAGAAATCTGCAAATGGACATCCAATATGATGTTGCCAAACTGATCCGAACTCGTTCCTACCTCTGCCGTCTCCAGGAGAAGGATGACGTCCTTACTGATGACATGAGAAAGCTCGCCATGGACTCTAAAGTGGCCAAGAAATAGAAGGGTTTGCTGGAGGATTGCCACGCCCGTGCCATCGAGGCGGCCTATAAGGCGTTTAAGTAGTTTTGCTTTGTTATTTCTGTTGTATGTTGCCTTTCTTTGATTCCTTCAAATGGCGTTGAGTCTGCTCCGCCTCCCTTTGTAATTTTCGAATTTCTCTTTGTGAACGAATGAATTGGTATTTTGTTTAATTTGATGATTTCTCTTCCGTCATATATTTTTGATTAGCTTTCGTGGTGTGCTTGACCTCGCCTATTGGCGATGTCGCTGAATTCCAAACGTTGGCCTTCTCGTCCTGTCTGGGGATACGTGTCCGCGTTTACACGTCATTGCTGACACGCGCGTAGGTTCCTTCTTTTATCCAATGGGTATTAGGACGTTTCAATTTACCCTCCACTTACTTGCATTTTTTCCTATAAAACAGAGTCTTCTTCCTTACTTTGGTCTACTTCTTCCAACGTTCTATTCCCTTTGCATTTTCACTCGAAATTTCAAAACTCATTTTGCGCGGTTATTCTCTTGGCTAAACTTCCGCTCACACGATCCCCAATACTTCTTCGCCTCCGATATTTAAGGTAACTTCTATTCCAGCCTCCGTACCTATCCTTTCTTTTTTAGCGTTCCTTTCTAATTTCTAGACATCTTGTCACTGGGTTCAGAGCATGCATAGGCAGCATGTCGAACAAGATGTCCCAAGACATGTGGGTAGGACATCTTGACCCAGTTCAGCTTAAAAGATAATGCTTATCCATTAAGCACGCGTATTTGTTTTAATTTGGATAAAACGCGAATCTTTTAGTAACAAGCTGAGATTAGGATTAATGATAAAGTTTGTTATTAATCTTATGTGTTAGATACGATTGGATTCGTATTTAATTAGTGGATAGAGATTAATTATTTATCTTTGTGGAGTTTGTTTTGAAACAAGTTTGTTTTAAAACTAACTCTTATTTGAGTGCATCTAAAAGACTGAAGATTATCTGAAGAATTGCACGCCTATATAAAGGACTCAACGTAGAGCTTAAAACGCAACCCACAATAACTGAAGATTGTGAGTCCAAAGTTTTGTACCCACTGTGCAAAACACTTAGTGGCTCTTAGTATTGTTCTTGATACTTTGAAGCTTTGAGTCGTTGAATGTTGTCATTCAACTTGGTCTTTTAAACTATTAAAGTTTAAAGTTGTTTCGTCACTTGGAATTAGTGATTAGAGGGAGTTGGGTAGTGTCATACCCCATTTTTTGACCTTCTTACCCCTTATATATTTTTGCTCATTTCTAAAGTGTCATGTTTTTATCATTTATTATTATTTTATTTAAAATGACAAAAAATAGTATTTTATCCTGTTTACGCTGCTTAACTGTTTTATTTTTAGATAATTAATCATGTGACTTTTTGAATTCTTTCTTTCACCATATATTTCCAAATATACTCATGTATCAAAATTTGCACATAAACCATTTTTTTGTTCCCATTTTGCCCTTTTCAAAAATTACAAAGAAATAGGTTACTTCTTTTGCAAGTAATCTCATTTTTGTCTTTTCTTCATAATTTTGACTTATAATTTTATTCCTATTATCTTTATATTTTATGAATATGCCAAAAATATTTTAATCACATTTTTATTTTATTTCATATTATTTTATTCATATTATTATTACATTTAAAATTCAAAAATTGATTTCTTCATCTACAAGTAACCTTTTTCATTCAAACTTTTTTTTTTCAATCATTTTCAATTTAATTCATGCATCTTATAAACACTAAAAATGGACACTTTTTACCTTGTTCATAAATATTTTTATTTTCACATATTTATTTATTTATTTATAATAATGGTTTTAAATTGTTTTAAAATTATTTTTCACCACAAATTAATTCCCAAAAATCCCTTGATCCTTTTCTAACCATTTGATCTCAGAATATACTCTCAAAAACTCAATGCATCAGATCAAAACAAGTGTACACTTGATTGATCAAAAATCACAAATATCCATTTTGCAAAAACTCAAGAATACCCCTCTCATTCACACAAAATCACTCTTATCTTAACCTAAACCTCTCCTATAAATAACAAGTCATTTTTTCTGAGCAAGGGGTTGGAAAATTGGAGAAGGAGGCAGCTAGAACAAGTTCATTTTTCTCTCACTTTTCAAAAATTCCCAAACACGAATTCATCATTGTTTCTTGCAATTAACACCTCAATAACCTTCTATAAGCCTTCAGAACCAAAACCCAAGCTCCAATTTGAAGCTCCAGTGGTGATTTGAAGCTCGTGTAGAAGGTGAAAGCTCGTGAAAATCTCAAGCTTCTCCAGCTCGTTTCTGGTAGCTTTCCTCTTCCTTTTTAACTCCTTCCATCTTATTTTGACCTTATAAAACTATCTGGGTTGTTGTTTGAACTTGATTCTTGCTTATTTGTGAGTTTGAGTTTTGATTGATTTTTCTTTTTTCGTTCGTTTTTTAAGTTACAGTAGTTATTTTGAAAAACTAATTGCATATTTGAGATCCTTGTAGAAAAACGAGCAAAACCATATATGATTCATTGATTTCTGGGTTGTTTTTGTAACTCCAGTGCCGGAAACGGCGCCGGCGACGGTGAGGGACGAACGGAGACGATGTTCCATCGTTAGTCTCCGTCCTCACCAAGTTTAAATCGCGTCCGTTGGATCAATCGTGTGACGCGTGTGCGCCTTTGATCGCAACCGTCGGATCTCATTAAATGAAGATCTGACGGTGATAAGACGATAGGCCCACAATACGCGTCCACACTGGATCCAACTCTGTTGATCTGCACGCGTGTTCCTCGCCTCTACCCAGATTTAATTACGGCCCTTGGTTTGATCCAATGGCGCGCGCGTGAGCATGAGCATAGCCGTTTGATCTTTCTTGAGAAAGATCAGACGGTGGTAAAGCGTGATCACGCTGTTGCGCGTCACACACAATCCAGGCCCAAATGGTTTCAGATTTTTTTTATTTTTGCGTGGGCTTTGGGCTTCTGGGCCTTTTTTGCTGCGCTGCACCCCCTTCCATTTTTTATTTGTTATTTGCACCTCCCCTGCATTAAATTTTATTTTTATTTTTCTGAGATGCAAATTTTTATTTTAATTATATTTTTGGCTATTATAAACTGATATATCACAAAATAAATTTTTAATTCATTTATTTGCTATTTTTCTCGTATTTTCTTTATTATTAGTGCATAAATTAGGTTTTAATTAATTAATCTTTGATAATGTAATTTTGTTTATTGATCCATGATATGATATGCATGATATATGTATGTTTGGAGAATTTTGTCTTGATAAATATATAATTATGTGATATTTTAATTTTTGTCACTAATTGATAAATTTTAAATGTTAATAATTAGTTTTTAAATGATATTATATTCATTTCTCTTTGTTATTATTTTGTTATGAACTCTTAAATATTTTTTATTAAAAGTGCCCTCTGCCTTTAGTTCATTTTACCATGATTTCATGATTTTCTTTGCTTATTTTATTTTAATAGTGTTAATTAATCATAGAATTTATATGTTAAGGCCCATGATTTAGTTCTAGGTTTTTGGTTTGAAATGTGTTTAGCCCTAAGTATTTTGATTTAATTGCAAAGTATATTCCATTTAAGTATACATGTATATGGTTTTGAAAATGCTTGATATTTTTAAATGTTACTTACCATGGCATGATATTTTAGTCTTAAATACCTTGTTTAATTTATAACTTATGTTTTTATTTAAATAAGATAAATATATGCATGTGTGTGGATTGAAAATGCTTGATATTGTTTAGGTTATCTCTCATGACATGATAAATTATTATTTTGTTTGTTCTTGGTCACCCCTACCTTATGTATGTCTTGTATGTTAATCTTGTCATTAAATGTCGTTTGTTTTCGCGCTTTACATTATTATCCATGACGCTTATATTTTATTAAATGTTTTACATTTATTATTCATCATATGTTTTATATTCATTTCGTGTTTTATGTTTGTTATGCTTTATATTTATGTTCTGCATTTATATTATATTGTGTATGCCTTATATTTACCTCTCATTATTTATAATTATGTTATTATTATTATTATTATTATTATTATTATTATTATTATTATTATTATCATTCAATCCCCTTTGCATGTTTCCCCCTGGTTGTATATTTTAATGCGCGTAATTGGCGCAATTTATTTTCGTTCATTATTATTGTTATTATCATTCAATCCCCTTTGCATGTTTCCCCCCCCCCCCCCCCCCCGGATGTATTGTATGGTTTAAAGTTTTTCTTACACTTATCGTTATTCGTTTGTATGATTAGTATATTAATCCGAAGAAAGGGAGTCGCCTCGACTTATATATCGTTGCGAAATGTCTTTGCGCGATCTAATAATTTAGGTTGTTAGTTTAAACGATAGAATCCTCGCTAGAACCATTGCCTCTTTTTAGCCAAAAAATAGAGGTCAACACCTCTTCTCAAAAATATCCAAAAATGTCACTTATCAAAAACATTTTTCAAAACACTTGGATTTTAAACCAAGTCATTCAATCAATCAAACAATTATTTTCCTTAGGTGAAAACACTTGGTTTTTCAAATCAAGTCGTATTTTCAAATCAAAATCAATTTTTCTTAGGTCAAAACCTTGGATCTCAAACCAAGAGCATTTTGTCATTAAAAACCACTTTCCTAATCATCACTCAATTTTCCCTAAATCTTGTACATTTTTGCAAACAAATAAAATCAAGCGCTTAGATAAAAATACAAGAGGTTCCTATAGGATACTATAGACACCTAGGGTGCTAATACCTTCTCTTCGTGTAACCAACCCCCTTACCCCGATCTCTTTACTTAGGGTATTTAACGGACTTTCTCCCTTATTCGGAAAAATCAAAGCTCGGTGGTGTAATTAAAAATTTTGAGATTCAATTCTCCTCAATAGCTTGATATCCAAAAATCACCGCGACAGGTAGGTTCTCATATTCAGGGGGAGTTAGCCCTTGAGTAGAAGATTACTAGGATTAAGAAAATGCGTACATGCCAAAAGGTGTTTGGTAGTATTGTAAGGCTAAGTATTGATTCGGATTAGTAGTGTTCACTTCCTGGATTGGTATCCTCCAGAGTATGGCTTGTTATAAGTGCCGAACTGGGTTAACAAATTACTGGTGTTGTTTATTGCTTTCGTTTATCTTCAGTACTGCAATAACGTGTGATCCTCATACCAGTTGTCTAGGACATCTGGACTACTGACACATTGTCCTAGACATATTTAAGACATCTGTCCTGCCAGAGAACAGAATTTCATAGGGTTCATAGTAGAAAAAATGATTATTTTGCGAAGTTTGAGCGATGATGAAGAGGGGGATTTCACTAAAATCCCTCCTCGTGGTTCTGTTCTAGAAACCCAAATTTGTAACCATCATACAAGAGCCAACGGTTCAATTGATTATGATGGTTACTTCAAGTCTTTGATGAATGTTCCCTCTAGTTCTAGTGATTTTAGTGATTCTGAGAGCAGTGATAGTGATTGTGTGATAATCTCGCCTTCGTCTTTCACAGGAAAACGAAGGGATACTACTCTAGCAATCTACGTCGCCCAGAGTCCTCCTGAGACCATGGTAGTTTCTTCAAAGTATCTAACCCTGGAGTCTGTTTTGGCTTTTAGGCGGAAAACCATTCTATCGGGTTCTCACAACGAAAACGATGTCGTCACCGAGCCCATGGGCGAGGATGAGATAGTCACTGATTCCAACACCCAAACACCCCACTTCTTTTATATATATACTTCCGTTATTGATTCTTTCAATATCTGGTTTCCTTTTGCCTCTTTTGAGGTTTCTATGCTAAAGACCTTGAATGTCACCCCCTGTCAACTGAGTCCCAACAGTTGGGGTTATATGAAGGCTTTCCAACTGGCTTGTCTAGGGTTGGAAATAGAAAAGCCTTTTGTTGCTGTTTTCTTTTCCTTCTTCACCAAAAAAAATGCCTCCCCTGATTCTCAGGTTTACATGTCGAGTCAACCTAACCGCAAGCGTTTCCAGCTTTACGCTTCAAATTTCAAAAATTACAAGGATACCTTCCTGCGTGTCCGTGGCAGGGATTCCTTTCCCGACGTGATGTTTGATGAGAATAGAGTGCCTCTGTTTCCTTTTTACTGGACTTCTAACCCTCGAGTTATCAAAGGGACTCGCTATGAAAGTCTTGACGAGTTTGAGAGGGAGAGTGTCGCCTATTTGAGACGCTTTGTGTTATGAATGTAGGCGACCTTCTTAATGCTGAGGGTCACAAAGAGTCTCTGGAAGATTATATGAGTAAGTATCTTTAGTGTTTTCTATTCCGATGTTGTTTATTTGCTTTTGGCGACTAACCATTTTTTTTCATGTTTGCAGATAGGATGAAGTCTGTTTCCCAGGAGAAGAGGATGAAATTCTTGCTGAGGGCCAGGGCCAAGAAAGAGAAGGATGCCGCCGCTGCTGCTTCTGGAGAAGTTGTCGTTGCCGCTGATCCTTTGAATCAACTGATGGTGGTGGATGGCGACGCCACCAAAAACAAAAACAAAAGAAAGAATGAGGGGCAGATTTCCATTTCTATTCCGGGAAAGGGTTCTGATGCTGGAACAAGTTCTAAGGGCGAGCAGCCCATTAAGAAGAAGTTGAGGAGTTGGCTCGTGAGCAGGAGGCGTTGCTGAAAGAGAAGGAAAGTTGGGCCGAGGAGAAAGCGACCTTGGAGGAGTCCATTGGAGCCCAGCTTGATGAGGGTTTTAGCTATGCCCTGGAGCAAGTGAAGGTCTTGTTCCCTAACATTGATGCTGAGCGCCTTAGTGAAGCTAACGCCCTGATGGTCATCAAGGACGGCCAGTTGGTTCCTTATGTTCCTCCCTCTGATTTTGCCCCATGATTACTATTTATCTTGTAATTTTGCTATCATATTCCTGTGTGCCCTTTCGTGGCTTTGTATGATTATTCTTGTACGCCCTGCTGTGGCATCATGATAATCTTTTTGTGCGCCCTTCTGAGGCCTTATTATAATTCCAGTACTTTTATTTATTTGTGTTCTTCCAATGGCTTTTACTGTCTTTTTGGCGTTATGATATTAGCTTAAATAGAGACCTTCTCGCCTGTATGCTTGAGTGGGCGAGGCGATATGAACATGTGGGCGTCGCCCTTGTGCCGTTTCCTAAGAACTCTTTGCAGTTACCAATGTGGTCAACATAACCATTAAAGCGTGGTGCAGTTTCCCATGCAGTCAAACATGGGTAGTTGTAACTACTTTGCCTGCATTTATTGTAAACCGTTTAATGATTTCCTATAAATACCCTAATCTTCTTCTCTTTTCTCTTCACTTCCTTCACTGATCCTTCAATGGATAATAATAATAAAACTATGAAGAAGGGTGTAGTTTCCAGATCAAAGTCTCAGAAAGGGAAACATAAGGGGGAAATCTCTGTTTCTAAACTTGGGCGAGATAATCCTTCTCCTATATTTAAGGCGGAAACTACTGCCGTTTCGTCAGATTCTTCTGGCTCTGCTGATGAAGATTATATTGAATTTCTGAGGACTTACGATCCTCGAGAGTCTTCTCCTGATGTTCACTCTTCTGGTGAAGAAGAAGGATCCCAGATCACCGTGGAAACTAAGGAAAAACCACGAAAGAAACCACGAAAGGCCTCGGGTAAAAACTCTTGAGTGATTCTACTCTGATGAGTTGTTCCTTCTTCCGATTTCTTCCTCTTGCTGGAGGAATTAGGACCTTGGGGAACTGAGGAACTGATGAGCCTGTCTTCAGGTTTCTTTCTCTCGATGAAGAAGCTGGATCCTTTGGCGACTGAGGATCTTTTGTTAGTATTAGGACTCCACCTTTATTTTCTTTGAATTTGTATCTTGATTTCACCGTAATTTCCTTTACTTTTGTCTTTGAATTTGTATCTTGATTTTCTCCAATTAATGAAATATAAGCTTTTACAACTGCTTCTTCTTTTTCCTCGTCTTTGGCGACATATATATGTACGAGAGTTGCTTTGAATAATATTGTGAGAGATGACATTTTCTTAATGCTAATTTACCTGCATCTCTTATTATGATATGTGATATAATAATTTGGTATACTAAAAGGAATATATAGGATACCTTCATTATTTCTTTTGCGTTTACTCTTGGGCTTCGCCATTTACGTATGGGACGCCGGCGAGGTGGTTGTATTTTCCATCTGCTTCTGGTGTCTCCTACTCGTAAGGTTTACAGAGACATTGTTTTGATTGTTTCTTTTTTCTGACGTATCAAACTCGTAAGACTTATTGATAACGCCAAAGTATTTTGATTTGTTTCCGTCGTATCCGACTCGTAAGTTTTCAGGATATCGCCGTTTCTATTTTTGACGTATCCAACTCGTAAGATTTACAGATAACGCCATGGTGTTTCAACTCGTTTCCGTCGTATCCGACACGTAAGATTTAAGGATAGCGCCGTTTCTATTTTTGACGTATCCCACTCGTAAGATTTACAAATAACGCCATGGTGTTTCAACTCGTTTCCGTCGTATCCGACTCGTAAGATTTAAGGATAGCGCCGTTTCTATTTTTGACGTATCCCACTCGTTAGATTTACAGATAACACCATGGTGTTTCAACTCGTTTCCGTCGTATCCAACTCGTAAGATTTAAGGATAGTGCTGTTTCTATTTTTGACGTATCCAACTCGTAAGATTTACAGATAACGCCATGGTGTTTCAACTTGTTTCCGTCGTATCCGACTCGTAAGATTTAAGGATAGCGCCGTTTCTATTTTTAACGTATCCAACTCATAAGATTTACAGATAACGCCATGGTGTTTCAACTCGTTTCCGTCGTATCCGACTCGTAAGATTTAAGGATAACGCCGTTTCTATTTTTGACGTATCCAACTCGTAAGATTTACAGATAACGCCATGGTGTTTCAACTCGTTTCCGTCTCCAACTCGTAAGATTTACAGATAACGCCATGGTGTTTCAACTCGTTTCCGTCGTATCCGACTCGTAAGATTTAAGGATAGCGCTGTTTCTATTTTTGATGTATCCAACTCGTAAGATTTACAGATAACACCATGGTGTTTCAACTCATTTCCATCGTATCCGACTCGTAAGATTTAAGGATAGCGCCTCTCTTCTCCTTTGACTTCCTGCACCAACGCCGAACTGAGGGCGTTGTCTGAAACAGCTAAGTAGAGGTACAGGATGTTTCCCTTTTTTGGGCGAGTTAATATTGGGGGTGAAGCCATAAAACTTTTGAGCTTCTGAAAAGCTTCTTCACATTGAGGGCTCCATACGAATCTTTCACTTTTCCTCAGAGTGGAGAAAAAGTGGAATGATTTCTCTCCTGAGCAGGATAGAAATCTTAACAAAGCCGCGATCCTTCCTGCTAGTTGTTGGACCTCCTTCACTGTCGTTGGGCTTCTCATGTCGATTATGGCCTGGCACTTGTCTGGGTTGGCTTCTATCCCTCTATTTGTGAGCATGAAGCCTAAGAACTTTCCTGATTGGACCCCGAAAGAACACTTTGCAGGATTCAGTCTCATGTTATACTTTCTAATTGAGGCGAGGTTGTCCCCTAAGTCTTGATCGTGTTAGCCATCCTCCGTGGTCTTCACCACCATATCATCAATGTACACCTCCACGTTTTTGCCTATCTGTTATGAGAATACCCTATCCATCAGCCTTTGGTATGTGGCACCAGCGTTCTTCAGACCAAATGGCATGACATTATAGAAATAGTTGCACGTATTGGTCATGAAGGATGTGTGGGGTGCATCTGCAGGGTTCATCTTTATCTGATTGTATCCTGAGTAGGCGTCCATAAAGCTCAGCATCTTATATCCCGAGGCTCCGTCAATAAGCCTATCGATGTTGGGTAGGGGGTATGGATCCTTTGGGCAGGCTTTGTTCAAGTCCGTGAAGTCCACACACATCCTCTACTTGCCATTCGCTTTCTTTACCATCACTACATTCGCCAGCCACGATGGGTACTTTATTTCTTCGATGAAACCTGCTGCTTTTAGTTTTTCCACTTCTTCGTTTACTGCCGCTCTTCTCTCTTCTCCTATCTTCTTCTTTCTTTGCGATACAGGCTTGACGTTGGGCGCGATGGATAGTTTGTGTGTTATCACGCTTTCGTCGATTCCTGGCTTATCCGATGGTTTCCATGCGAAAAGGTCTATGTTCTTTCTCAACATGGCCAAGATCTTTTCTTTTTCATCGGGTTTTAAAGTGGTTCCGATGTTAGGTACTTGGTGTGGCATGTCGCCGATCTGGACTTTTTCCAATTCTTCGATGGGAATCATTCTTCTCTCTGTAAAATCCTATCTTGGATCGAGGTCTAGGGGTGAGATCATATTAACTCCGCTTCCTGCTATGTGTGACGCCATTGATTCTGACCTCTTGCTTTCTTTGTGCCTGATTTTCAAGCTTGACTCGTAGCATTTTCTCGCCAGCTTTTGGTCTCCTCTAATCGTCCTTACTTTTCCGTTGTCCAAGGGGTACTTGATGGACAAATAGAGGGTCGACAATGCCGCCTCAAGTGTGTTGAAGGCTGGCCTTCCGATGATAATGTTGTATGACGTGAATGGGGTTTTGACTACTAAATATCTCACCTTGATAGTCTTGGCGTTCTCCTCTTCTCCAAATGTGGTCAAGAGGGTAGCATATCCCATCACTTCCACCTGCTCTCCGGCGAAGCCTACCAACGTGCCACTATAGGGCAAGAGATGTTCATCTGACAGTTGCATCGCCTTAAAGGCTTCCCAGTACATAATATCTGCTGGACTTCCCGAGTCAATCAACACTCTTTTTACGTCACAATTCAATATTTGTACTTGTATCACGAGGGGGTCGTCATCGTGTGGCATGACTTCTCTCTTGTCTTCCTTGTTGAAGGATAGATCGGGGACGGGCGTCGTTGAAGTGTGCCCTATGAATTTCTCATTTTGATCCATTCTTCTTACATAATGTTTTCTAGCATTTGAGGATTCTCCACCTCCTGCGAATTCGCTTGCGATGGTGTTCACGAAGATCCTCCTTCCTTTGCCTGGATCTTCTCCTTCTGAGCGGTCCTTTGAATGATTGGGTTGCGCCTTTGGGACGACCACTTTTCCTGTGGCGGCGTCATCTAAGAATTTCCTTAGGTGACCACTCTTTATCAATTCTTCAATTAGGTCTCTTAGCCTGAAGCACTTTTTAGTATCGTGGCCTCGGCATCTATGGTAAGCGCACCAGGCGTTGGGGTTCATTCCTAAGGTGTGTTCTTTGCCTCTTTGTGGTGGTAATCTCCCTAATCCTGTTTCCAGGATTTCATTCAGGATGTAAACCCTGGCGCGGTTGAGAGGTGTATATTCCTTCTTATCGTCCTGAAAGTGTCTTGGCGGCTGATACGGTTTTCTGTGGCGTTCAGCGCCGTGGTGATTGGGAATTGGGCATCTATGATGGTGATAGAATTCGCTCTGGCCGTTCCCCCTGTTTACCGGGCCTCTTTCCCCGGCGTCTCTCATCCGCTTCTCAGCATTACTCTATTCACCTTTTATGTATCCTTCTGCTCTTCTCGTTACCTCTTGCATTGATGTTGCTGGCTTTTGCGCTAGAGATTCGTTGAAGTGTCCCGCCTTAAGCCGTGATGGAAGGCGGAGACAAACATCTCCTGGTTTGGGTTGCTTACTTTGCTAGTTGATTCGCAGAATCTCGCCAAGTAATCCCGTAGCGACTCGTTGTGGTTTTGTCGTAAGGAGAACAAACTGGTCGCCGTAACCTTTATGTGTTTGGAGCCGGCGAATTGTTGTGTGAATTTTTGTTGGAAATTTGTCCAACTTTCTATGGAATTCTTGGGCAGATTCATATACCATCTCAGGACTGCATCTTTCAGCGTGCTTGAGAGGAGCTTGCACTTAAGGTGATCCGCTGCCCCAATGATGGCGGTCTTGGTACCCACTGCCATCAGGTGTTCTGTTGGATCTGTCTTTCCGTCAAAGTCCGGGAGGTTGGGTGTTCTGAAGTTGTCAGGTACCCTCGCGTCCCAGAGGTCTTGTGCTAGTGGTTGGGAGTCAGTGATATTGTTTTCCTCCGTTTCATCCACTTTGTTTGCTTTTTCCTTGTCTATCTCGGTAACCTTGGCCTGCAGGCGTCGTAACTCTGCAACTGCGTCCGTCAAGGTTATGTGGTTTTCTTGTGCGGGTGTCCCTCCTGCCATTTTTGAGGAGGAATTCGTAGTTTGTCTGGTTTTAGTGGTAGGCTGGGAATCGTTTTACCGCAGCCCCACGGTGGGCGCCAAAATGTTCTGGTAAAAAAGTATGAGGGGTGAATCCAAGCATATTAATGTGTAATAATAGTACAAGGATGCAATGTTTATCAAAAAACTCAACCCTTTGCAATGGGTTTTTCTCCTCTATTTATAGAGGAGGATTACATTCAAAAATATCTATAAACCGCCCCACTCCTTTCTATGGAGGTCGTGGGTGGTTTCCGCCGTGTCCACCGTGTTACAGGGGTGGTTATTGGCGGTTTCTTTTCTCCACCGTGTAAAGGTGGTGGTAGTGGGTGGTTATTTCTTCCTGGGCGATTTGACCATGTCTGGGGGCGTCACCCTTAGTCTCTGTGTCGCCCGTGCCTTGCCTTTCCCGCCAAGATATTTATTTGAATCGCTTGGACCATTTGTTGGGCCACTACATTATTGGGCCCATAGGATTTTGTCCGGTACATAACTCTATATTTGAGGAGAGTTTTCTCCCTAAAATTATATCTCACCAAATTCCGCAATACAAAAACACAAAAAACCATATCAGTGGCATCCGAGCCAACGTTCATAAGGAGAAGACTATGATCTTTGGGCGGTGAGAATGGAGGCATTCTTAGATGCTCTAGATCTATGGGAAACTGTGGAGGATGATTACAATATTTCTTCGTTACCAGAAGATCCCACAGTAGCACAGATGAAAATTCATAAAGAAAGAAAAACCAAGAGGGCAAAGGCAAAGACTTGTTTGTTTGCAAGTGTGTCACAAACCGTCTTTATTAAAATCATGACTCTCAAGACACCAAAAGAAATTTGGTATTACCTAAAAGAAGAATATAAATGAGATGAAAGGATTTGAAGCATGCAAGTTATGAATTTATTGAGAGAGTTCGAGTTACAAAGAATGAAGGAGGATGAAACAATCAAGACATACGCTGATAAATTATTGGGTATTGCTGAAAGGATTACTAGGCACTCAATTTTCTGATTCCAGAATTGTGGAAAAAAATTCTGGTAACGGTACTTGAAAGATATGAAGCTTCTATAGCCGCCTTGGAGAACACAAAAGATTTACTAAAATCACTCTGCCAGAAGTGTTACGTGCATTGCAGGCACAAGAACAAAGAAGACTTATGAGCAGGGAAGGATTTACCTTGGTTTAAATGGGGGCAGCAAACCCCACACCATAAATAATTTTTTAACTAATAATTACATATATTAAAGTTATGCCCCCACATATAATAGTACAGTGTACCCATACAAACCCATTGTTGGACACTTCAACAAACTAAACTAGTACATTTGGTCAAAAAAGAGAGACTAATAGTACATTATTAAAATATTGAGACTAATATTATTATGCCCCCACAACTGAAAAATTCTGGATCCGTCCTTGCTTATGAGGGAAGAAAGAACTATAGAAGGTATATATCTAGCAAAAGGTTTTGAAAAGAAATACCAACACAAACCATGTCCTCATTGCAAAAAGGATACTCACCCACCAAAGAATTGTTGGTGGAGGCCTGATGCAAAATGTGAAGAGTGTGGTAAATTAGGTCATATGATGAAAGTATGCACATCACAACAACAACAACAAGGAGATGTTAACATTGCTCAGGAACAATATGAAGAAGACCAAGAACTACTACTTGCAATCTCAGGTTTTACAACCAACAAACATTCAAAAGAATGGCTCATTCACAGTGGTTGCACAAACCATATGACTTATGATCGAGATCTATAAAGTGATATTTGAAGATAAAAGTTGTGTGATTAAAGATCAAAACAATAAGGAAATGATCACATCTCAGATTAAAGGCAAGAGATTTGTTTTAGATTTAATGAAGAATGATCATATTATTGAAGAGAAAAAAGAACTTAAATTCAAAGAAGATCACGAAGATTCAGGTGCTTTGAAGAAATTTCAAATTAAGGAGGAGAATAAATATGCTTGTAAAAAACGAGCAAAAATTCATAACAAATGCAATGTTTCCACCATAAAGTCCACAAGGCACAAAGATGTTAAAGCATGCGATAAGAAGAAGAATAAAAAGAAGATGAAGAATTTTTCAAGAAGCTCAGATTGAATACGCACAAAAGATATTCAGTCAAGGAGGAGTGTTGAAAATAATATACCTAAATATCTTTTGAAGATCTTAGATTTAAATATAGTTTAGAGTTATATTTAAAATAAGAGAATATTAGGTTTTATGATTTATATTTCTGTCTAGAATTTTTAAGATTCGTTTAGAATTTATTATAGGATTAGTTTTGTTTAAAAAAATATATGATTTGTTTTTATGTAGCTCTATATATAGAGCCATAAGCATGATGAATAAAATAAGAACTTTAGTATTCTTCATATAACCCTATATTTGAGGAGAGTTTTCTTGCTAAAATTATATATCACCAAATTCCGCAATACAAAAACACAAAAAACCATATCAATAACCTATGGAGTAAAGTTAATTTTTGTCTTATACCAAGTTGACTTAAGTAGATATGAATATGTTGATGTACGAACTTTGAAGAATGTTTAGCTTGAAGTGGAGAATGTTCTCTGATTATTCAAGAATTTCATAAAGAGTGAGACATCATTTTGGTCAATCAACTCTTATTTTTTTTTAATGACAAAATATATTAATAACCATGTCTTAGCATAAGACGAGCAGAGACCGGTAAGAAAAGAACTACATAGAGGTGCCGTATATATGCGGAACACCAAAAAAATAACAAACGCCAAAACAAAACACCAAAACAAATCCCACCTAAATGAGGTCCACCTCCTACTTCCCAACTCAGAAAAACACCCCTCAGATTCCCAGATACCAGAGCAGTCACCAACCCAGCCCAGTCAGTTGCCACAACTAGACGCTAACTCCCGATCTCGAATCAAAAGTGATCGGCCCATCAGAATCCAGAACCAGCTCCTTAAGGCGAAAAGCTAACCGGACAAAGGTAGAACGAGAACCTAGGCGAACAAGTCTCAGCAAATCCGAGGAACAGTCAACATCAACGTGGAAGAGCTTATCCAGATACAAAGAAACCTGCAAATCTCAACCGATTTGCCAGCGACTCAAAAGAGAATCCTGCAAATCTCAATAGATTTGAAAGCGGTCAGAGACGTCCGTATCGAAGAAAGCCAAACAGTCAACATCTATGCGATAATTGACAACTAGATACAAAGAAACTCTGATATCTTATTGCTGCAAAACTTCCCACAATTCCTTCTGATGTTTTGCGCAGATTGTTGCTTGTTCATTGAGTATCTTTGAGATGCTTTAGTAAATGTGTGAATATACTCATCATGAGAATTATCATTTTGTACGTTAATTGTAGTAATAAATCCTCAAAGCATGTAACACAAAACACAATGTGAGTTTTGTCACACAACATCAAATACATTCTTGTGCAGCTTGTGATGCAGGTTTTTCCATCTTGATTCTTCAACTATGATCTTCATATTCTTCCTTGAATATTCAATACTTGTTGCGAACATTGTGGTGATGAGGAAGACTATTAGCTACAAAGTTACTTTCTTGCTTGATCCTTCGATTAATCCTTTTATGATTCAAACAATAGTCTTTAAAAATCCTAATAAGCTTGTGATACTACAGATGTAATTATTTGATGCTACTTCAATTCATTAATTATTGTTTCAGTATACAAAATACACTATTGTAATTAGTTGATGTGTGTGACCTCTACGTTATTCACTTTTGTCATTCTTTATCTTTCAACAAAAACTCAAGTATAAATATCAGTTGATCACTATTCATAAAACTTAACATTTATTCCATAAAATTTATCGTCATTAAACATATATCAAAATGATTTTGACCTCAACAGGTTTCACTATGGTATTCTGTTGTAATCACTGAACCAATGCTTTTGAAGACACTATGATCATCTATTATTTTTTCATGTTCCTTTATTTTGTACATTTGGAATTGGTTCTCCAGTGCTCTTGAGAAGCCCTTGGAGTTGGAACTCACTTCAATATCTAATCTATTTTCAAGCACGAAGTAAATTGAAGCTATCAACTTAAGGATTTAATTTTGTCAGCACTCAGCTATTACTAACATTATTTTATATATTTGGATTTGTAGTAACAATATTAGATTTAATAATGTCCAGACTAAAATTGCTATTGTGTTGAACAAAATCAAGTAGATAGGATGTTTTCTTATCTACATTTTTTTCTAAAGGACACATACACTCTTGTATTTGGAAATTCAAAATTATATTAAAAATAAATAAATAATCAGTGCTACTTGTCAATTGTCATGCTTTAGTTGCTCCTAATATCACGCAAGTTAACTCCTCTCAAGTTTTGACTTAAGTATATTTAGATACTAGTTTTTAATTTTTTGTCCCGTGTGATGCACGGATTTTACTAATTGTTATTGCAAAATATATACACAAAGTAATTATTGTTGTTGAAATGATAATTAAAACATCAACATCATACTGTATGATATCAAATTTATTCACGAGATTTAAACTATCTCTGTAATATTTGTTGCCATTTAAAGGGTTTGTGTCACAACTTATTGTTTATTTGTATGTCTTTCATTCAAATGTAAATATCTTGAATGTATATATGCAAAAGATCATTCAATTCTCATTTGTTTAAATGGAAGAAAAAAAATTTAACAATTTCTTTTAAACTTTATTTTAATCCCTTAACCATGATAAGATAAACTTAAGAATCAAAAATCAATTCATAGAGATCATGATACCTAAAAGCCTATCGGACATCAAAGAGAATAAGATAAACTTAAGTTTAAGATTAAAAAAGCAATTCAAGTTTAACAATACAAATTAATATTTAAATAATTTTTTTATTTTAAATAAATTTTGGAGATATATTTTTTGGTGTAGGTATTTTAAAAATTAAGTGACATGAATTTTAGATTTAAATTTGTTTTATTATTCACCAAAAAGGAAAGAAATATTTTTTAGATTTAAAATAAAAAATATATTGGGTAGACATTACCTTGTACTGACCAGAATTGGGCTAAGCCCAATATATCTTCTTAACCCACACGATGGTTTCTCATCCCACCCCCCATCATTCTTTTTCACCCCCCAGAAATCCAACTTTACCCTTGATTTTACCTCCAAAAAGTTCGGTACACGCGTACTGAACTTTTTCGATATTGAAAAATAGGTGTTTTACATCGTTAAAAAGTTCAGTACGCGTGTACTGAACTTTTTTTCAAGGGTTAAAAATGGAAACTCAGGGGGTGAAAAAGAAAGCTGGGGGGTGGGGAAAGAAATCTTCAACCCACACCAACGCCTAATTTGTTTCATTTTGTAACCCTAACCTAAAACTACGATCTTCCTTTTCCTTCTCTCCCTCTCATACGCCGCTGCAATCCTTCTTCCGACACCCACCGACCAGAATGCCTCGTTTGACAAAAAAAATCCTCGTTCTCTTCATCTCTTCCACTGTATCTATCTGGACATAGTCACCAGAGACTATTCTTGTTTGTTACCAAACCATCGCCGTGAGTCATCATCATATGCATTCTCAGTTGGACTTATTTATTTCACAATCCGAAAACTGTAATCAGTGGCCACCTTGCCGGGAGTCATCGTAGGTTGTACTGTTTTATTAGAAGAATATGGTACTATTTTATTTTGTATATAGAAATCTTAATACTTATCTTGCGATTTTCACAATTTTTCTTGTTAACTTTTCTAATTAACAAATTATCTTTTGATAATTTTTTTTTTTTAAATAAACGAAAGATGCCCATGATGATATAAATTGCACAATTGCTGCATATGAACTTGTTAGAGATAATTCAGCCAGGGATAAAAATGGATTTTCTTACGATTACTATAATCCTTTCATTATATGATAGTATAATGCTGATCACCATAATTGTTTTTGGCAGACGGAAAAGTGGAAAAATGTTGAAGGACATAATAGCTAGAAGAAGTTGAGCAGCAGATCTCTGAACCAAAGTGGCAAAGAGTCGGGTGAGACATTCCGAGTTCTTATCTCGCCATTATGTGGAACATATTAAGATACTCCAAAGGTTCAAGTTTGATAGATTAAGTTCATTTTTCTTAAAGCAAAAAGGCTCTTTACTCATAGAAATTCCTTAAACTGAAATAATCATGTCTACCGTATAAACATCTTCCAATTGTAAAAACAAAATAAGTAATAATTAGTTAACCTTAAGAAATCATTAAGTGACTCAAATGGGAGATACTCTTAGCATCATGTCTTTGAACTTGATTGGCTATACCTGGTTCCTTTCCTAATTTAATTTAAGCAAGTGACTTGATAGTATTACTTGGGGATTATTGCTTAATTTGAGAACCTTGTCCTGGAAAAAGGTTGCTGCGAAATTCACATCTAAGGGGAGGTCTTTTGAGGAAGAAAAGAAGGAATTGCTTAAGGGAAGGTCTTTTCTTTAACTCGCTGATATCTATTGGTTGTGTAGGCTCTTTTACCAGTGTGTGCTATTCTCAAATCTTGTTGGTCCTCCCATCATCGTAGCTTCAAGCTACTGTCAAACGTGTTTCTGTTTTAGCAATTGGTATTTGTTACACCTTCGTTTTAGTTTGTTTTGTGTCTAACCCAAATCCTTTTGTATTTGTGTTACAACCTCGTTTCAGTTTTTTTAAGAGGAAATATATTTGGTTATGTTTGATTTACCAATTTGCTAGTTAAATTTTCTACTTACAAATTATATTGTAATGAAACTTTTCAAAAAAGTAAAAGGATATTTTATTTAAATAAATTTTGTTTTTTGCACAGATTATATGAAAAAACTATTTACTTCCTATATGAAAAAACTTAATTACTTCCAAATCAGGCAGGAAGGGATAAATAAATAGATGAAGTCATAAAAAACTTCAAATAGCTTCATATAAGAATTGCAACTCAAATCATGAATTGTTCATGTTAGGGCTTAGTTTTTCTCTTTCTATATGTAATTAGCTTTTAAAGAGTTAAAAAAAAAAAAAAAAACTACACATGATGTCACTAAAATTGTGACTTAATAATTTAACAATTTATTGCTAAAGACAATATGCATGAAAGAAATGAGATCCTTGCCTTTGTAACATTGAAGCAAGATCCATGAAGGAAGTAAGCCTTACCTATAAAAAAAGACCAAACATAATGACAAAATATAAGTCTCAAACAAAGTAACTAATAAATTGCATAGATACATATGGCAATCTAGGTTGTAAAACTCTTGGGCAATTGTGTGGTATTTATATTAAAGTGAGACTTCGGAGTGAAGTTTGCTGGAAAAAATATTCTATAATATTGTAAACCTTTTCTAGAGAATACCTTCCCCTGATACACTTTATTTAACATAGATCAAAATGAGTAAACCTCCAAACATAGAGTCTCTTAAATTAAACTTTTGGCAAAATGAATGTAATATCCCGAATTTTAAATTACCAAATTAATTTTTAATTAGAGCTTTGCCTAATTATTCAAAATTCTTAGGGGTGATTAATTAATTAAATTGTGAGAACTAAGTGAGCTGTGTGTAGAAATAAGAATTTTAATTAAACTAAACTACACATTAACACTTTAATTTCATCACATAAAGTTTTAATTAACACTAGAGGATTCAATTTTTCCCTCTTGCTCATGACTCACACTCCACACTTACCCACAAGCCTACACCTCATGTAACTCATGAGTCACCTTTCCACTTAATCTTAATCACCTAAACTACATGCAACAACACTCCTCTCTCTATTCATTTTCTGAATATCAACTGCAAGTTCTTCCTACTCTCCTCTCCCCCTCGTGAAACACAACAACAAGAGCAACACCCAAGATACTTCCACTTTCCAATTCACATGTTGTCTTCACCTCTTGTAAACACTCCCCTAAAACAGTACCATTCAGAGATTCCTTTAGCTGCACCTGAACCATAGAGAATCAATTCAGAAACACTTATCAATTCCAATTCCCAAATCTATCACATGAAGCTAAATGACAACAACCCTCATATCACCCCTTTTATAATCAATAGCATCACATGCAAGCTTCAAGCTGAGACAAACCATATACAATACAACCTCAGGAAATCTCCTATAAATACCCTCACTCTCAGCTCAAATCATTCATCAAACAAGCCTCAATCTTAGAGCAAGCTAGGAGTTCAAATTTTCTCAAAAATTCCAAATTGGTAAAGTCTGTTCGTGGGTCTTGCTAGGAGTTGCAATAGCTGATTTAGAGAGCCCAGGAGCAAAGTAAAGCTTCAATTCAGGTGAGTTCTTAGGCTAGTTTAGCTAGTTTCCCCATTAATCACTTTGCATGCAAACTTAAGAAAATTTAGGGAATTTATGTGTGAGAAGAATTAACTCCCAAATTCTTCTCCAAACTGTCGTATTTTATGTCTATGATATTGTTACAAAGGTTTAATTTGAGGATTGTAGGTGTTAAATTTGAAAAATGAGTTTTTCTGCAAAACAGGGGCTGAATACGCAGTTCTCGCCCGGCGAGCATTCTAGCGAGTGAACAATTTCTGGGCAGAGTATGAATCGCCCAGCGAGCCTTTACTGGCCCGGCGAGCTTAGGCTGGCCCGGCGAGTGATAGCTGGCTCGGCGAGCAAACTCAGAACAGAACTTGTTTCTTGCTTGTGCTCGTTAGAGTGCTTCTTGGGCAAGACAAGTATGATTGGTCCTATTTTTCATTGATATCTTCAAAACTATATACACTCATTTTATATCCTCGAATTAAATTTATATTTTTGTAACAATGGAATTAATATAAATTGCGAGTAGTTTGTTGTCACGAATGCAATCCTAGGGTATACCTTAGGAATATTAGAATTATGTATGTTCCCCGGGCTTGGGATAATTATGATAGTATGGATTAAATTAGCATCAGTCAGTTATGTGTGATTAGTAATATCGCTTATGGACTTCATTTCTGAAGTTCCATCAGGAAAACTTTGTGAGCTGTATGCCGGAACGCTTTCTGTTCGCGGACAAAGCAGGCCTCTGAGACATGCTCACCTCAGAGTGTCTTGCGGTTAAAATCAATAAGACTAATGATGTGTTACACTTTTATTTATTATGCTTTATGATATTATGTTATGAATTTAAATATGTGATGACTGATTAGGTGCCCCGGCGTAGTCGCCATTAGGAGGGTAGTAGGATCCACTGAGACTTAGTAGTCTCACCCCACTCCATTCAATTTTTTTCAGATAAGCAGGTTGGCTAAAGGTATGCTGGTTGGTGTGTTCGTGGCATTTGCTTAGGATGACATTTCTTTCATGCTTTCTATTTTGTTGTACTTGTTTTTCTCTCACTATCGTTATCTTATCATTTCCGCTGTTATTCCTGAACTCTTGTTGTATTAGCACCTGCGCGTGCTTGAATTTCTTGTGTAATAATGATGAACTTGTTATCAATAATAATATTTGACGTTTCAGTCTAGACAAAAACGTGGGGTGTTATAATTGGTATCAGAGCAGGTCGATTCAGATCTTGCGTGAGTTCATTAGTATTACTAATCCAATCCCAGTAGTCGTCTAGGTTCCCAACGTATGTTCTAGGTGTCATGTCACTTTAAGCCTAGCTAACTTGATTTGATATTGGCAGTTAGAGCAGCATGTCAGGAGCGAGACGAGGACCGGGTAGGCCGCCAAGGAGGCAAGCTGATGAGGAACAAGCAGAATATGGTGATGCCAATGCCAATATATGGGCGGAGATGCTGCATCAACACCAGCAATTCCAAGCACAGCAGGCCCAGCAGCATCAGGAATTCATGAATATGTTTCAGCAGCACATGAATCAACCTCCTCCTCCTCCCCCTCAGCATCAGGGCACAAGTGCCGCTATCAGAGAATTCTGTAGGATGAGTCCCCCGGAATTTTACGGAGAATACAATCCGGCTAAGGCTCGAGAATGGATCCAGCGTATGAGTGGGATTTCGGACTCAATGGATTGCACCGAAGTTGACAAGGATGTATTCGTCTCCCGCTTTTTTAGGGGCGACGCGTGCAACTGGTGGGACGGAACCAAGTCTCATATGGAAGCAAGTGGTATGGAGATGAATTGGGGGAATTTCAGACGGCTCTTCGTGGGACACTACATCCCGGAGAGTTATCAATTCCAAATGGAACGTGAGTTGATAGAATTGAAGCAGGAAACTATGACCGTGGCAGAATACACAATGAGGTTTAATGAGCTAGTTCGCTATGTGGCAGATGGAGACAATGCTCCTACTGAGACTTGGAAAATGAAAAGTATCGGATCGGTTTGAGAGCAGATATTGCGCATGATGTTTCCATGCAGCACATCACCTCCTTCGGTAAACTAGTGAAGTAGAGCTATCATGCCGAGGCAGATCTTGGCAACATTCAGAAGGAGAAGAATGAGGTGAATCAGAGGAAAAGGGATTCTGGAAAGTTCAACTTACAAGTGAGAACCAAGGGTTCTACAATCAAAGGCAAACAGAGTTTTTCCCAGCGATCGCCGTAAAATTGTTCAGAATGTGGCTTTCCCCACAGTGGAGAGTGCATGAAAGGGAAAAATATATGTTACTATTGTAAGCAACCTGGTCATTTCAGGCAGGAGTGTCCAAAGCTCAGGAAGCATGGAGATTCCAGTGGTGCGTCAAAAAGCAAAGGTCGGGTTTACTCACTTGACGGTGATAAGGTTAAATCTAGTAATGCATTAATTATGGATATATGCTTGTTAGGACAATCAGAAGTTTTAGTATTGTTTAATTGTGGTGCTACCAATTCCTTTATAGCCGTTGATTGTGTTCAGCGACTTAAACTATCTTCCATTCCACTTGTACCCCAAATGGCAGTCGCTGTCGCCACCGGCGGCAAAGTTACCTCTAAGCGTGTCTGCCAAAACTGTCCAATCCTTGTGGGCAGTAAAGTTTATCACATAGACCTGATCTGTCTGCCCTTGAAAGATTTTGTTGTAGTCCTAGGCATGGATTGGTTATCTGCCAATACCATGTATATAGGGTGTGCTGAAAAGAACTTGTTCATTCCTACTGAAACTTCTACAGAAAGTATAGCTCTTTCCGCTTTGCACCAGAATGCCCATCAAATGATCCAGTACCTAGGTGCCGGTACTAAATGTTTCAGTGTCTTGTTTACAGTCGATTCCGAGCCCAGTTTGAGCCCTTCAGATATTTCTGTAGTCAGTGAGTATTTAGATGTCTTTCCAGACGATATTATGAACTTACCTCCAGAGAGAGAAGTGGAATTTTCCATTGATCTCGTCCCTGGCTCTCAGCCCATATCAGTTGCCCCATACCGAATGTCTCCGTTAGAGTTGCATGAACTTAAGTCTCAATTAGAAGAACTGCTCCAAAAGCACTTCATTCGTCCAAGTGTCTCTCCTTGGGGAGCACCAGTTCTGTTGGTTAAGAAGAAAGACGGCTCAATGCGCCTTTGTATTGATTACCGTCAACTCAATAAGGTCACCATAAAGAACAAGTATCCTTTGCCCCGTATTGATGACCTTCTAGACCAACTTAGAGGTGCTACTGTCTTCTCAAAAATAGATCTTCGGTCTGGTTATCACCAGATTCGCATCAAATCTTCAGACGTGTCCAAGACGGCGTTCAGAACGCGATATGGACACTATGAATTTCTTGTCATGCCTTTTGGTTTAACTAATGCTCCAGCCGTGTTCATGGATTATATGAATCGGATATTCCAACCTTATCTGGATAAGTTTGTTGTTATCTTTATAGATGACATTCTGATTTATTCCCGCGATCCGGAAGAACATGCTGAACATCTGAGAATTGGCTTGGAGATCTTGAGAGAAAAGAAGCTTTATGCTAAGTTCAGTAAGTGTAAATTTTAGCTTTCAGAAATCAACTTCTTGGGACATGTCATATCACAAGGCAGTGTGGCAGTTGACCCATCCAAGGTAGAAGCTGTACTCAATTGGGATAGACCCAGGAATGTGTCTGAAGTTAGAAGTTTTCTAGGCTTGGCAGGTTATTACCGGAGATTCATCTTAGCATTTTCGGAGATTGATCTGCCTTTGACTAGATTGACAAGGAAAGGAGCTGCCTTTGAGTGGGATGCTGAATGTGAACTGAGTTTCAGGACTCTGAAAGAAAAGTTGACAAGTGCACCAGTATTGGTGATCCCTGATCCAACTTGAAAATATGTGGTGTATTGTGATGCATCGCATAAAGGACTTGGGTGTGTACTAATGCAAGATGGTGCAGTGGTAGCATATGCCTCTCGGCAATTGAAACCACACGAACAGAATTACCCAACTCATGATCTGGAGCTAGCAGCTATTATCTTCGCTTTAAAGATTTGGAGGCATCACTTATATGGTGTCCAATTTGATCTTTTTAGCGATCATAAAAGTTTGAAGTATCTGTTTGATCAGAAGGATTTAAACATGACCAACGAAGGTGGATGGAGTATTTGAAGGATTTCGATTTCAACCTTAACTACCACCCTGGTAAGGCGAACGTGGTGGCGGACGCCTTAAGCAGGAAAGCCTTGTATGCCTCTGAACTCTTAATGCAACAGTGTGGTCTGTATGAGAAGTTTAGAGACATGAATCTGAATGTTGTGTATCGGAAGAGTGGCATAAGAATCAATAGATTGGAACTGTCATGTGATCTGCGCTCAAGGGTAGTACAAGCACAACGAAGTGATCTGGATTTACAGAAGAGGTTGAGTAACCCTGAGTTTTCAATAGCATCTGATGGTGCCATGCTGTATGAAGGAAGGCTGTGTGTACCAAGTGATGATGAATTGAAACCATTGATCTTAGAAGAGGCCCATAAAAGTGGATTCTCGATCCATCCTGGATCCACTAAGATGTACCACGATCTGAAGCAGAATTATTGGTGGCCTAATATGAAGGCAGAAATCGTAGAATTTGTATCTCTGTGTCTGGTGTGCCAGCAGGTCAAGATTGAACATCAGAAACCGGACGGTCCCCTACAACCTCTAGATATACCTGAATGGAAATGAGAGCATATCACCATGGATTTTGTAGGAGGTTTACCCCGTAACCAAAGAGGTCAAGATTCGATTTGGGTAATCGTGGATAGATTGACTAAATCAGCTCACTTCATTCCAGTAAAGTCTACCTACAAGGCCACACAGTATGCAACTATTTTCATAGAGCAGATTGTAAGGCTCCATGGTGTACCTCTTACCATCGTATCAGATAGAGATCCAATTTTCACCTCAAGGTTTTGGAAGGCCTTTCAGAATGCGATGGGTACTCGATTGAGAATGAGTACGTTGCATCACCCGCAAACAGATGGTCAGTCGAAAAGGACCATTCAAACCTTAGAGGACATGCTCCGTGCCTGTGTGCTTGAGGATGGTGGTAGCTGGAGTAATCACCTGCATTTGATTGAGTTTGCTTACAATAACAGTTACCACTCCAGCATCGGGATGGCACCCTTTGAAGCTTTATATGGCAGGAAGTGTAGAACCCCTCTGTGTTGGACTGAGGTTGGTGATCGCGGACTTTTGGGACCAGATCTTATTCAAGAGACAACTTAAAGATTAAGTCCATCCGCGAGAAGATGAAGGTTGCTCAGAGTCGGCAGAAAAGTTACGCCGACAGAAAGAGGAGACCTTTGGAATTCGAAGAAGGTGATCACGTTTTCCTGAGAGTTACTCCGAAGTTGGGGTTACGTGGTGTATTCAGAACCAAGAAGCTCTGTCCAAGATATATTGGACCTTATGAAATTCTTCGACACGTCAGTCCTGTAGCCTACCAGTTAGCTCTTCCTCCATCTATGTCAGGGCTACACGACGTGTTCCATGTATCTCAGCTTCGAAAGTATATTCCTGATCCATATCAGCCGATAGAGATTGAGCGAATAGATCTTCAGCCAAATCTGACCTATCAACCTGATCCCGTTCGAATCGTTGATCGTGATGTCAAAACCCTTCGGAACAAGAGGATTCCTATCGTCAAAGTGGAATGGGTTCAGTCTCCTGATGGTGAATACACTTGGGAACTAGAGTCCGATATGAATAGTAGCTATCCTCATCTATTCTAAGGTAAAATTTCTTAATTTAGAGGACGAAATTTCTTTAAGGAGGGATAGATTGTAATATCCCGAATTCTAAATTAGCAAATTAATTTTTAATTAGAGCTTTGCCTAATTATTCAAAATTCTTATGGGTGATTAATTAATTAAATTGTGAGAACTAAGTGAGCTATGTGTAGAAATAAGAATTTTAATTAAACTAAACTACACATTAACACTTTAATTTCATCACATAAAGTTTTAATTAACACTAGAGAATTCAATTTTTCCCTCTTGCTCATGACTCACACTCCACACTTACCCACAAGCCTACACCTCATGTAACCCATGAGTCACCTTTCCACTTAATCTTAATCACCTAAACTACATTCAACAACACTCCTCTCTCTATTCATTTTCTGAATATCAGCTGCAAGCTCTTCCTACTCTCCTCTCCCCCTCGTGAAACACAACAACAAGAGCAACACCCAAGATATTTCCACTTTCCAATTCACATGTTGTCTTCACCTCTTGTAAACACTCCCCTAAAACAGTACCATTTAGAGATTCCTTTAGCTGCACCTGAACCATAGAGAATCAATTCAGAAACACTTATCAATTCCAATTCCCAAATCTATCACATGAATCTAAATGACAACAACCCTCATATCACCCCTTTAATAACCAATAGCATCACATGCAAGCTTCAAGCTGAGCCAAACCATATACTATACAACCTCAGGAAATCTCCTATAAATACCCTCACTCTCAGCTCAAATCATCCATCAAACAAGCCTCAATCTTAGAGCAAGCTAGGAGTTCAAATTTTCTCAAAAATTCCAAATTGGTAAAGTCTGTTCGTGGGTCTTGCTAGGAGTTGCAGTAGCTGATTTAGAGAGCCTAGGAGCAAAGTAAAGCTTCAATTCAGGTGGGTTCTTAGGCTAGTTTAACTAGTTTCCCCATTAATCACTTTGCATGCAAACTTAAGAAAATTTAGGGAATTTATGTGTGAGGAGAATTAACTCCCAAATTCTTCTCCAAAGTGTCGTATTTTATGTCTATGATATTGTTACAAAGGTTTAATTTGAGGATTGTAGGTGTTAAATTTGAAAAATGAATTTTTCTGCAAAACAGGGGCTGAATACGCAGTTCTCGCCCGGCGAGCATTCTAGCGAGTGAACAATTTCTGGACAGATTATGAATCGCCCGGCGAGCTTAGGCTGGCCTGGCGAGTGATAGATCGCTCGGCGAGCAAACTCAGAACAGAACTTGTTTCTTGCTTAGGCTCGTTGGAGTGCTTCTTGGGCAAGACAAGTATGAATGGTCCTATTTTGCACTGATATCTTCAAAACTATATACACTCGTTTTATATCCTCGAATTAAATTTATATTTTTGTAACACTGGAATTAATATAAATTGCGAGTAGTTTGTTGTCACGAATGCAATTCTAGGGTATAACTTAGGAATATTAGAATTATGTATGTTCCCTGGGCTTGAGATAATTATGGTAGTCTGGATTAAATTAGCATCAGTCAGTTATGTGCGATTAGTAATATCGCTTATGGACTTCATTTCTGAAGTTCCATCAGGAAAACTTTGTGAGCTGTATGCCGGAACGCTTTCTGTTCGCGGACAAGGCAGGCCTCTGAGACATGCTCACCTCAGAGTGTCTTGCGGTTAAAATCAATAAGACAAATGATGTGTTACACTTTTATTTATTATGCTTTATGATATTATGTTATGAATTTAAATATGTGATGACTGATTAGGTGCCCTGGCGTAGTCGCCATTAGGAGGGTAGTAGGATCCACTGAGACTTAGTAGTCTCACCCCACTCCATTCAATTTTTTTCAGATAAGCAGGTTGGCTAAAGGTATGCTGGTTGGTGTGCTCGTGGCATTTGCTTGGGATGGCATTTCTTTCATGCTTTCTATTTTGTTGTGCCTTGTTGTACTTGTTTTTCTCTCACTATCGTTATCTTATCGTTTCCGCTGTTATTCCCGAACTCTTGTTGTATTAGCACCTGCGCGTGCTTGAATTTCTTTTGTAATAATGATGAACTTGTTAATTGTTATCAATAATAATATTCGACGTTTCATTCTAGACAAAAACGTGGGGTGTTATAATGAATTAAGCTACTGACATTTGTTAGAGTTTGTAAAGGTTTGGCGTGTATAACAAACCTAGCCTGCCAATGAATAATTAATTAAATAATGGTTAACATATGGAAACAAACACTGACAAGCTTTACAAACAAAATAAATAATTAAAAAAGATTAATCTACGGTAATTTTTTTTATTCCTGCAAGAACCTGGCCCACACAATTGAATCCAATGTGGCATGGTTGGATGTAATCTACAGTAGCATTTTTACCTTTTCTTTTTGTCAAAATTATTGATTGTAGAGGTTCACTTATGGGAGATTTTACTAATACTCTTGATCCTTTAATTTTACCTCTTTATCTTGAATTGATTGTTGTCATGGTATTATTAATTGAAATTGAACATGACAAGATTTGGTTTAACCTTTTGAAAATTTCAAATCATATGGTTGAATTGCCTTGATTTAATTAATAACTTTTATTTTAAAATCTCTCTTGTGTGTTGGTTTGTTGATCTTGCTTTTAGTTATGGTTATTTAGTGATTTGATGTGAAGGTAATAACTATGAATGATCATCGACTCGCAATAAAGAGTAGAAGAATATCATGAGATGGTTTATCTAGGCTTAATTACTAATTTGGTCCCTTATCTTTAATTTAGTTTTTAATTTGGTATCTTATCTTTTAAACGTTTCAATTTGGTCCCTTATCTTTTCTGAAGTTCTCAATTTGGTCTCTCCCATCAAATTTTTCACTATTACCATTAAATTTGGACACGTGTCATCTGTCCAAGTGTGCCACGTGTCCAAATTGAGAAAGACAAGAGACTAAATTGAGAACTGCAGAAAAGATAAGGGACCAAATTGAGACTTTTAAAAGATAAGGGACCAAATTGAGACGTTTAAAAGATAATGGATCAAATTGAAAACTAAATTAAAGATAAGGAACCGAATGAGTAATTAAGCCGTTTATCTAATTGTATTGGATAAGATTTCTTTAGGTATAAATGTGGATTACCTTTCTAGGCCTTTAGATTCTATTATAATTTTTGTTTTGTAAACGGTATACTTTTTTTTTCCCTTCAAACAAGTTTTATCCCATTGAATTTTTCTGATAAAGTTTTTAACGAGACAATAATTACTTGTATTTGTTTCTTAGTTTTGTTTTAATCTAATCCCCCAAGATGTTTGTTCTCTATAACAATTTTTAATAACAAATTACTTTGAAGTGTTGCTTTAGATGAATATGAGTAGGGGTTTCAACCTAGTGGGAATATCTTATGTCCATCTTTTACATTTCATTGATTTATTAATTAATAAAAAGAAATTAGAAACCTACTTAAAATATGATTTTATTTCATTTTTGTTGAAAATAAAATAAAATCTATTTTGATTAAGTATTTATATTCACAAAATGATTTATAATTTTCTTTAAAAAAATATATCAAAATCACTTTTATTTTAATCCGTAGTAAATGGGTACAATTTTTTTTTAAAGAAAAACTAGTCATTTTTAAAAAAAATAATCATTTTTTCCATTGAATAATAGTCATTTAGAAATAAATATTTTTTAGAAAAAAGTTTTTTAATGTGGGTTATAATACCCCACGTTATTATCTAGAATATAACATGATTTATTATAAATAGTACTGAGTTCATTAACATTACATTATTCAAGGAAATGCACACGCAGGTGCTGAATACATAGCATAGGAAATAAAACGAGTGTCAAATTTTAGAAAAGAGAAAATACAAGTCCATTCTGCCTGAGCTCGCTACGGCGAGTCCCTAGCTCGCCATGGCCAGCAAGCAAGACCTGGCCTAAATCAACTCGCGAGGTGAGCAAACGATCGCCATGACGAGTTTCATCAGCCATGAAATTGTTAGCTCACCATGAATGCTCGCTAGCAGCTCGCTATGGCGAGTTCCTGCAGAATACACTATGTTTTGCAAAATTCAACAATTTTTCAAAGTAAACACCTTCAATCATAAAATAAGTCAGTGCAACCACATAATAAACATAATATACGACAAGTTGGAGGGAAATTTGGGAGTTAATTTCCCTCACACAATAATTTTCTAATTTTTCTTATGTTTGCATGCAAAGTTGAATTTTGGGGAAATCTAACTACCTAGCCTAAGAACCCACCTGGAATGAAGCTTTAATCCTTGCTTCTTGGGCTCTACAACAGCTGCAAATCACCCAGCTAACCCACGAACAGCTCTGGACAGAACTTCGAAATTTGATGAGAAATGAGCTTTCTAATTGATTCTAGGATTGAAGTTTGTTTGATGCTTTGATTCAGCTGAGATGAATGGTTTATATATGGAGTATTTCTGAGGGTTAACAGTACATGGTTTGTTCTGAGTTTGGTTTGCATGCAATTATATTGGTTAGTGAGGAGGTGATGTTGAAGGTGTTGTTGTTTTGTTACTTGACATGAAATGGGTGAGAGTTTCAGAGGGATTCTCTGTGCTGTAGTTGCATGTGAGGGAATCTCTGAGGTGGGTACTGTTTTGTGTAGTGTTAGCAAGGAAGAGGACAAGTTGCTTGCATGTAGGAGGAAGTGAAATAATGTGGTAGTATGTGGTTGTGTAGTTTGGCTCGTGAGAGAGAAGAAGAGGTGAGAGCTTGGTGTTCTGATTTTCAGAAGTGTGTGGTATGTGTAAATGAGCTTAGTGTTTTGATTATATTATTTTTGCATGTATTCTAAGTGGGTGGAGGTTACGTTATTGAGGTGTTGGTATATGAGAGAGTAAGTGAGTCACGAGAGAGAGAGAGAGAGAGAAGAGGGAAAGAGTAGTTCAATTGCTAACTAATTCACATTAGAGTTGCTACTTGTCTTAAGTTGGTGTAGTGGAAATTCCTAATCTCTACGCATAAGGCACATAGTTTCTAAGACTCACTAAATTAATTTCCACTAATAAACTCATATTTTATAAAATAGAGCTCTAATTGAAATTAATTAAATTGATAAAAATTTGGGATATTACAATGGTAATGGGACAAACAATAGATTGATATACTTAAGAGACATTTTGATATCTCACTTGATATATATATCCAACAAGATATAATTCCTCTTATGTAATTCTTTTTAAGATTTTTGTGTGATCTATTTACTAAGTGTGCTAAGGGGACAAAAAAAACACTTTAATGTAATATTCAAATTTTAGGAAGCTTTTAACAACTCTATAAAAGCTAAAAATTATATAATGTATGTAACGAGAGGATGAGATTTTAAATTATAAAGTGATAAAACCAAATTTTATTTCGTACACACAAAGAGGGGAAAATATGGCAAAAGCTATCAAGTTTATTTCTATTATGATTCTCTTTCTTTCTCTATTTCTTATTGCAATGAACGTTGAAGGTAAGTCATTTATTATCATCTACAAATTTCCTTACTAACTTCCTACACAACATTTTAACATTTTTTTTTTTGTTAACATGTTTTAACTAACACCAGTTTATTCTCAATTTCATTACAGCGTTTATTAATTGTGCTCAAGATTCTGATTGTGCACAAGATATATGCAAATATTCTTTGAAATATCCGAAGTGTCATGTGTTTGAAACTTTAGTTATTCCCAACATATGTGTATGTGTTTGAGTGATGTGCCCATAACATTCTGCTAGAAAATTTCAACAGTTGTCATTTAGCTGTTGTATTCTTATTTCGTAATCTTGGAGATATCGATATGACCTTCAATTTAGGCTTTTCTTTCAAATCCTACCACCTAACAAAATATTGAAAAATAGTTTTAATGTCATAATATTGTTATACTATTTCACACACTTAAATGTATATTTTCTTACATCTTAATGTTTTTTATGTCTCGTAATTTTATAAGTAGTACATCATATCTCCATTGGGGTCCGGATAATTTGGACCAACAACTTCATTGGTCCATCTTGGACCAATGCATTTGATTGCCATAGATATAATATAAATTTAGTTTGACGGTTAGGATTAAATGTTTGCTGCCTTCTAAGCCAATTTTGCAAGGACAGTTGTATGTAAAATGGGTCATACATGATTGTATCTTCTTTCTTTTTTTAAACAAAATTTTTGTACAATCACTTAAAAAAGATTAAAATCCGGTATTAATATTTTTTTGTTAGAAATAATTCCTCAATTAGAGATCGAAAATTTGCTGGACTATTTATTTATTTTTTGTACAATTACTTAAAAAAAAATATAATCCAATATTATTATTATTTTGTTGGTAAAAATAGTTCCTCAACTTTTTTCACTCCTATTGTCAAAAAAAAAAAAAAAAACTTTTTTCACTCCTATTAACTAAATATATCATCTTAAGCAACCATTAACTTCTGATTAACCGAAACATGTATATCCCTTAGTTTTTTATGCGGTTAATCTTTCTTTTCCTATTTTTTAGAGAAATAAATCTCCAAACTTGCAAGAACTGTTCAACAGCATGGCAATAATCAGAGTTAACCAACCATTAACCACAATGAAATTAGGGAAGGAACGAAAGCAACTAACCTATGTTGCCTAAGTGCGGGTACGGTAACGGTATCCGGTACTGGTACGGGGTATAACATTTTTAGAAAAACTAGGATACGGGTACGTCCGTATATTTTTTTATAATATAATTATATAAATAAAATAACATAACTATATTGTTAAAACAAATAATTAAACATAAAAAATACTACACAAGTAATTCAAAAGCAATTAACTAAAAAATTTAAATTGTTTCCCTCTCCTACATCATTAAAAAGAGCGGCGTCTAGTTCAAATTCTTCGCGAGAAAAACTTACAACATCAAGAATACCAGCTACATCAAATAGAATTCATTTATCTCTATCAATATCGCATATTTTTGTTGTTCCTTCATTATAAGTATTAATATTTCTCATTATCGAGAGCAAATAAAGATTTGTATGGATAATATTAGATTGAGCATATTTGTTTTCAACGAATGAGTGGATTAATTCAACTACTACTTTGTTATTGCTATTGGTAGAACTGCTACTTTAATATTATAAACAAATAAAAAACACAAATCTTCCTATAAATAAAAAACCAAATAAAAAAAATGGAAAAAAATTTGCATTTTATTAGACTCGTGTACCACAGGAGTACCACGCGCGTACCACAGGAGTACCACACGTGTACTCGTTGCAAAATAAAAAATAAAAAAATAGGTACGTCGACATTGGTGCGTACCCAAAGAGTACCGTACGCATACTGATATTCGGTACGTATCCAATACCGATACTTTCCCTAAAATGGAGTACCCGTACTTCATAGCTCCTAACACCATTGCTGTCGCAAGATCTCTGAAGCAACAAGAAAGATTGAATAAGTTGCTGGGTTTTGTATCACAAAACGTTGAGTGCATCTGAGTTTTTGAAAAGGACAAAACAAATAGTTGAATCACTGAATGCATATGAATTTTTGGAAAGGAGAAAAAAATTTGATTAAGAGCATCTCTAATAAGGGTATCATAGAGAGTATTATAGACTAATGATCCGTACAATTTTTTTTTTCATTGGAGTTCCATGACGTGGCATAGAGGGTATCAAAATTGATGATACCGGTACCTTATTTAAGGTACCGTATCATCAATTTAATGTTACATTTTTTTGTATAATCGAATTAAATAGAATTAATAACTTGTTAATAATGTATGATACCTAGAGTGGTATCACCATTAAAGCAAAACACGTATGAATTGCTTAAATACTATGTGGCATTGTAGGGACTACTTTTTAGTAATATATGATATCCGAGACGGTATCACCATTAGATATGCTTTAAGCTTCCTAAAGAACCTGCCAACACTCACATAATACAGCTGTCTTTTTATTTTTTATTTTTTCATTGGATAGGAGCATAATACTATGTTGCCGTACATAGAGTTTACTGAAATCTTTTGACCGGAAGCAACCTGTCATAGCAGGTCAATTTCATTGGTCCAACATGAACCAAAAGATCTTTTTGTCCATGCTAAACGGATCCATCTCCATTGAAGAATTTTGCTAAGTTACATAATTGCAGAAGTCATGAAAAGAAAATTCAAGCAAACACACTCGACTCGAACATTCAAACCGTCTTAGTATGAAAGCCAAAGATTATAGAGTAGTTCTAATAGTCAAGAAAACCAATACTTTCCACATAGCATGGTAAAATTAATTGAAAAAAAAAAAAGTTTAATTGTAGTAACAAAATAATTGAATCTTTGGCGTCTCAAGCACTTCTGATTTAAAATAAATAGAAATAATAATGTAACATGAGTTATTTGGGGGATTTTGTTAATGGAAAACAACTTATGATTAAACAACAATATCAATAAGTCGCATGTCTCTCGAGAAGTCACTTGGTTGAGGATTTATTCTTCAATCAAGAGGAACTCGGTTCGAGACTCAGCACCAATAAATTTCAACAATATCAATAAGTTACGACAATTGATTCACTAATTACAAAGGTTAACCTTGCACGAATTTTAATTGAATAACGGATAGATTTTGATTCTTGCACAACAAATACAAAGAAAACTAAATCAATTTGGAAACTATATTTGATCAACCGTACAACTACCGCCATAGATTCTAACTAAATTCTATTCGAATTAAAATTATCTATTGTTCAGATTAAATTGAATGATCTTATTCTAATTTGAATCATCAGCCGAGTATTTCAAGTAAGATTAAAAAAACATAAGAATTTCAGGGTTGGGTTATGGTGCATAAGCCCAAAGCTTATGCACCGTACATAATTTCTCACGCCCCCCCCCCCCCCCCCCCCCATATTGCTACACGCGCCCCCCAACCCCACCTCCCCCCCCACCCCCCTTCACTCCACTCATTTTTTTTGAATTTTTTTTTCTACAATTTTTTTTGAATTGCTGTTTTTCACTTTTTTTTTCAAAAAAATATTGGAAACTTTTTTTCCGAAAAAAAAATCAAAAAATTTTCCCAAAAAAGATCAAATACTTTTTCCAAAAAAACCGAGAACTTTTTTCTGAAAATTTTTTCCCGAAAAAAAATCGAAAAACTTTTTTTCAGAAAAATCGGAAACTTTTTCCGAAAAAATCGGGAACTTTTTTTCCAAAAAATAAAAATCGAATTTTTTTTTCAGAGAGTTAAATGGTTTCTGGAAACCATTTATGCAATATTATTCTGGAAACCATTATGCTAGTTAAATGGTTTCAGAGAGTTAAACAGTGAAACCATTTGTATTGTAAAATGGTTTTATGTGTTTACTGAAACCAATATTGTGTTTTTATGGTTTTAAAAATTCTGGAAACCATTATGCTGGTTAAATGGTTTCAGGTAGTTATACAATGAAACCATTACTATTGTTAAATGGTTTTATGTGTTTACTGAAACCAATATTGTGTTTTTATGGTTTTAAAAATTCTGGAAACCATTATGCTGGTTAAATGGTTTCAGGTAGTTATACAATGAAACCATTACTATTGTAAAATGGTTTTATGTGTTTCCTGAAACCAATATTGTGTTTTTATAGTTTTAAAAATCTTGGAAACCATTATGCTAGCTAAATCGTTTCAGATAGTTATATATTGAAACCATTTGTATTGTAAAATGGTTTTACACTAAATGGTTCAATGATTTTAAATACCGATTATTACTGAAACCATAAATGTGGTTTAATGGTTTTGATAGTTTTCTATGTGAAACCAAAATAATTGCCTAATGGTTTCTTACCAAACTAGTGTTGATTATCTTGGATAATCCTAAATAACCGTCCATAAATAATCCATAACCATTTGCTATAATCGGACATTAAAACCAAATATAATCGGACATTAAGTTTCCGATCTTTTTTCCGGAATAATTTTCGATTTGTTTTTTCCGGAAAAAAAGTTCCGATTTTTCAGGAAAAAAGGTTTCAACAATATTTATGGTTTCAAAGATCCGTTATGAAATTATTACACCCCCAAAATGGTTTGGGCATGATTTTAGTTTAAAAATAATTACGAAAATATTTAATCATACATAATAAAAAAAATAAAAAAAAACTAAACAAAAAAAAATTTAAAAAAATGGGGTGGGGGGGGTGGGGGGGGGGGGGGGTTGGGGGGCGCGCGGAGTAAATGGGGGGCGCGCGGAGTAATGGGGGGGGGGGGCGCTGAGTAATGGGGGGCGCGTGGAGTAAGATCTAATGGTTGAAAATGGCTTATGCACCATGCATAAGGATGGCTTATGTATAATAACTTTGCCCAGAATTTCAAATGTTCGTAAAAACTTAAGGAAAATGCTAAACAATGCACCTGGTGCATTGGTTAAGCATATTAATATAGAATTTTTTTTTGAAACTTGTGCATTTAATATGTTAAAGACGCAAAAAGTTTTCTCTCTATCATTAATTTTATCTTTTTATTTCCTTTTTGAATATGATTAAATAGTACACCGAATGTCCTGTTTAGCATGACCCAAAACTTAATTAACATTGAAAACTAAACCTCAATATCTTCTCAAATGAACAATATGTAATAGTAACCTCATGCTGACCTCCTTGCATCGATGTTTGAACAAAATGTTTGAATGAAAATATTAATAAAATCCAGATGAGGAGTGCTATGAACACAAATGTGCAACTTGCTAAACAGGTTAAAAGGTAAGAAGTTAAAAAATAAATGATGTGGCACTTATATATTGGAATGTGTTTAAAGGAGTGTCTTAGAAGATGTGACCCTAGGACTCCTCAAATCCAGATAGCTGTTTGCTACTCTTATAGTAAATTTATAGTAGTAACCTCACTTGAGCAATTTTTGTATAGGCACAAACCCAAATAAAATATATTTAGACACACATACATATCAAAAAGTTTAAAAAAAAATAATATAATCACATCAACTAACATTATTTTAATTTATTTTTCTTTAATTTTTTTTATTCTTATGAGTGTGCCTAACACCATATTATTTGTAATCGTGCCTATTAAAGAATTTTCCACTCATAGGGACCTACTACAGTAACAATAATTTGGAACAAAAGCTTAGCCCAAAAACCCATAGTCAAATCCACTCCTTTAGTAATTCATATTTTCTACCAATAGGAGGTCAAAAATAAGATTTGAATCCAACATCAAAGTTATATATTTGCTTCTTAGCATTCCAAAATAGATTCGGGATCAACGTTATAGTTGTATCTCTACGTAATGTGTGTTTGGTTCTACGGATGCAAGAATCGAGTATGGTAAAATTAAGTTTGACAGAATTGATTTTAGTTAAAAGTGAGTTGAGTTAAATTAATTTATGTTTGGATATATTGTGTAAAATGATTTTCATGAACTCATATTATTTTGGATAGTTGGAATAATACTTGCTTTTGAATGTGCAATTACCAAAAATGGATTTTACTTGTATTTAAAACTACGATATACATTTTATTTGTATTTATAGATAATCATATAAATTTAATTAAAAAATGAATAGATTGGTAAAAACATATTCAATAAAATGTGATAATAATTATAGTAGAAGAAGGGCCTATTTATCCTAATAAAAATATGATATTTAAATTTAATAAACTCTTTTTTTTACGGTAAATTTAATAAACTCTACTTTTTTTTTTATTTGCATTTTTTTATTTAATATTATTTCACATGTGAGAATTTATGATTTGTGTGTGTTTGATTTCGCGGTGGTAAGAATTGATTTTGATAGAATTATTTTGTAAAATTGATTCTGGACAAAATTAATTTTAAGTTAAAGTAATTTATGTTTGGATATATTCATGCAAAAATGGATTGAACAAAAAATTTGAATGTAAAAATCAATTCTAGAATCATAAACTACAATTTCTAGTTTCAAGTAGAATCAATTCTGCAAACAGATTCAATTTTATTTTTGAGAAACCAAACAACTCAGAATTAATTCTATACGTCAAGAATCAATTCTAACTACTCCAGAATTGAAATCAAATATACACTAAAATTTTGTCCAAAGTCACTAAAAATGCTGAATCCGCCACTGATTAAGGAGTCTGGGTCTGCTTCATTTCTATAGGCTCCAGTTTATCCAGTTTTCTTAAGACCATGTACAATTGAGAGTTGAATATGGTGTTAAATTGAATTTCAACAAAGCAATGTTCTCCAATGAGGGTGTTGAAAGTGACATGGAGGAGAGATAAGTTGAAAACTTTCAACACAGTTGAAACACAATCGGGGGGACACTTGTCTTGCTCTGATTGGCTTCTCGAATTTTTATTCAATTATTACTTTGAACTAAAATTATTTAATTGCAAATTTAATTTTTTAAATTTTTTGTTTTTCACCAAAATTACTTGTTCTTTTGATTTGGACATAGAAAAAAAAATCACATTTTTCACTATCTTAATCTTATTAGTGGTGGGGTAGAGTGTTGAATGAAAAACCATTGGAGAGGGTAAAAGTTGAATGAGTGTTGAATTATTAGGTGGAAAAGAGAGAAGATGATGTGAGCGTAAAAATAGGTGTTAAGGGCAAGAGTTATTATGCATAAGGAATAGTGCATAAACAAATCTCCACCATCCAATGTTTTTTTGATCAATTAGATTTTTTGATCAATCAAATCCACTAAATCATGCATGGTGGAGATTTATTTATGCACCATACATAAGGATATTCCTTATGCATAATAACTCAACCCGGTGTTAAGTGTTGAAACCATTGTAGATGATTTAATAGATCAACTACACATGGCACTTAAAAGTCTCAACGCCTAAGGTTAAAAATTTGTAAATCAACTTAGTTTTGATAAATAAATAAACATAGCAATTAGCAAACTCAGGACTCAAGGTTCGGATTTGGATCTTCTTCAATTTTCTCTCTAATATTTTCTCTGCTTTTCTTAATTTAATGGTTGTTAAATTATAAAATTATAAAGAATAAAATAATACTTAAGAAGAAAGAAAAATAAACAAATGAATGGTTAGAATCACATTGGAAAGAAAACATTAATGAGAAAATTGAAGAGAATCCAAATCACTCATCTTCTTCGTCCAAAGTCCAAACACAACCCTCATTCCTTTAATCAATATATCAGTATCTTGCTGCCTCCACTATCGATCTCGCCGTCGCACTTACTCTTCTCATACAATATTTACTGTTCCTCTTCCTTGAAGATCCAACACTTCTTCCTTTCATTGCAGCTCGCCGCCGCCGCCCTCTCTCTGTCCGTCCCGCCGCCCTTCCTTGAGGATAAGCATGTTTGAAAGGCAAGTTTCTCTTATAGCCTTTAATTCTAATTTTCATGTATTTATTTGTGCGTATATATGTGTGATTTTAGAACCAAAAAAAAAAAAAAAATTGAAGGAGACGATTGAAATTGAAAGAGAATGTTTGGTGGTGCTGAAATTGAAGGATGTGGGAGACAATTAAAATCGAAAATTCTTTATTTGGTTCACATAAGTTCTGAAAATTGTTAGTATGAAGTAGTTGCATAAGAAGAGGGATATTGAGAAGTTTTCTTTCTTTGGTAGTAACATGATTATTATTTCTTTGGCAGTAAGATGGTTATTAACTTATTATTATGCAGAGGAGGAAGTCAAAAATAAATTATGTTGAGACTGTGAATGTCTAGTTGAGTGGTTGGGAAAAGCAACAGAGAAGTGTTGTATTGCTGTTGTTGAAGCCTGGGACGAAGAAGAGAGAAGCTGATTTTACTTTGTTTAATCTCAGCGGTTGAAATACGTGTCACACATCTAAGCAAGAAACTGGAGTGGATCTGAACCTCTAATTAACGGTGACGTAATACCTGCGGTGGAGACGCCATTTCCAGAAGCTAGGGTGACCAGCTTCACTCAAAATCAATTCTGGAGACAAAACGTGCGGTGGTGGCAGAGATAGTTAAAGAAGCCAAACATGTCTAAATCACGTTGGCAGAGGAGCTTAAATGTGTTTTTGGGTCATCACAAACATAACAATAAACCCTTAACCCTCTTCTTCTACTCTTCATCTTCTTCACAACAACAACAAAATACAGTAACAAAAGCAGTTTCAATTCTCACAAATCAACGTTCTAAATCTCGCTGGAACACTCTCCATTCTCTCTACCCAACCACAATCAACCCCATCGATTTCTCCCAAATCACGCTCCACCTCAACAACAAACCTCATCTTGCACTTCGTTTCTTTCAATGGACCAAATCCAAATCCATATGTCACCATAATCTCGCTTCTTATTCCACCATCATTCACATCCTTGCACGTGGCCGACTCTACTCACACACTTACAACACCATCCGAACCGCCCTTAATCAAAACGATGATGAATCATTCACGCCGTTGAAGCTTTTTGAGATTCTTGTTAATTCTTATCGAGATTGTGGTTCTGCTCCTTTTGTTTTTGATTTGTTGATTGAAGCGTGTTTACAATCTAGAAAAATTGAAGCTTCGATTCAAATTGTTAGAATGTTACTCTCATGTGGGATTAGTCCTAAAGTTATGACATTGAATTCTTTGATTTCTAGGGTTTGTAGAAAATTTGGGGTTGATTTAGGGTATGAGATTTATAGGGAGTTTTTTAGGTTAGATGAGGAAAAATGTGAAATTTTGAAAAGGGGTTCTGGTTTTAGAGTTGTTAACCCTAATGTGCATACTTTTAATACATTGATGTTGTGTTGTTATCAAAATGGTTTGGTGGAGAGGGTTGAAGAAATTTGGGGTGAAATGAATTGTAATCCTAATGCTTATAGCTATAGTTTATTGATGTCTGCATTTTGTGAGAGAGATAGGTTGGAAGATGCTGAGAAGTTGTGGGAAGAAATGAGGAAGAAGGAAATTGAGCCTGATGTGATTAGTTATAATACTATGATTGGTGGGTTTTGTAAGATTGGTGATGTTCGAAGAGCTGAGGAATTTTTCAGAGAAATGGGTTTGGTTGGTATTGATGCAACTGTTTCAACTTATGAGCATCTTGTTAAGGGGTATTGTAATATTGAGGATGTTGATTCTGCTGTTCTTGTTTATAAGGATATGATTAGGAAGGATTTCAGGCCTGATGCGTTAACACATGATATGGTGGTTAGGTTACTTTGTGATAAGGGTAGGGTTGAGGAAGCTATGCAGTTTTTCAGGATTGGAGTTGGTAAGTTTGATTTAGTTCCAAAGGAAAAGAGTTATGAGGCTTTGATTAAAGGGTTGTGTATAGAGGGGAGGATGGATGAGGGGTTGAAGCTTCAGGCAGAGATGGTAGGAAAAGGGTTTGAACCGAATTCGGAAATATATGAAGCTTTTATTGATGGGTATATTAGACAAGGGAATGATGAAATGGCTGAAGCTTTGAGGAAAGAAATGCTGCAAACTCTTGAGCGCCGCGCAGAGACAACAGAACAATAACTTTGTTTGCCAGCATCTTATGGTGAAAATAATCGACAGTTACTAGAAAATCTGAAAACTGTATACTAATCTGTTTTTATTCTCAGACTCTATTCAGAATTGCAGATTGAACACGAGTCTGGTAGGCTTTTTATGACGTTCTGTTCTTGGTGTATCTGATGCAGTTAATATGAGTTAATTGCTTGTACAATATAACATTATAACATTGCTGAGAATGCGGTTTGAAGTTAACATCACTGCACTCCTGAGTACACGGTATGACATTCAGCTTTCTCTATATACTTAAAACTATTCCAGATACATGAGTTTTCGTAGTTATACATCAATAACAAACTAGGAATTTTACCATCCTATAATTGAAGTTGGTAGAAAAATATATTACAAAATAAACAATGGTTGATCGATCTAATATTTTTACAGGGGAGTTAAATGAGAATCACAATGAGGGTAACAGATAAAGGTTAAAAAGAGAGGATGCCAAGGACAGAAACCATGACACGAATGCCATAACTGCTGATATCCTGTACCTGCAGCAAAGCTTTATAGGGCAAAAAGATCCTTGAGAACTAAGCAGGAGATCTACAACACTAGCTGTTGAGGAAGCTGCTGCTAGTGTGAGGGTTGATAGTACCTGCAGCAAATAAACTGTAGTTACCAACAGATTGGTTGCTAAGTATTGTTAGCCGTACATCTTTGGCAGTCAGTTTGGTGGAACTAGCTGCTAATCTAAATATATAACAAGTCAACTTATATATCAGAAAGTACATACCAAATCTCCTACAACAATAATCAACAGTATTCCTGGTTGACGAATGGGGCATTTGACCAGTACAGAGTATCCATCTACCAATGCTAATGTGAAACTCCAAGGTATAACCAAACCCATGATTGTCACCAAATAGCTAGGACATGAATAATCATACACAAAATTTAGCTGCATAACTATAACTAATAGAAAATCCAACGAATTTACTTATGATTGATCTCAATCTGCTCATGCCTCCTATCCTTTTATGTAATGTGATGCCAATAACAGAAGAAGGAATATAAGCATATATGAAGAGTAAAAGAGAAGAGGTGAATTGTCAATAAAAGAGAAATGATGTGATGGAGAATAAACAACTACAATGAAAATCAACATCCTTTCTCATACTGTATAAACAATAGCAAAAGATGGAGGAAAATTGAAGGTAAGGAAATGAGTAATTGACTACTTTTATTAAGCAATCTGGCTTTTATTATTGAAAAGTCTGCTCCAAGAGGAACCTTGCCTGGAAATAACTCATTAGCAAATCCACCAATAGCATCTTTTGCATGAAATTAAGATTAAATTACACACTTGTCTGTTAAGAGAAGCTTAATTCTCTTTTCTTTCTCATATTATATGTAATCTTACATGAGTTGTTTAATTGGTATACATTGTCGATGTAAAAAAATGTACACATGTGAATAATCACCTTTCACCAAGATATTTGAGTGAAGGAACTAATATGACAAAGAGACACAATGATTGAATATGATGATGCATGTATGTATAAACTATTTTTACACCGACAATGTATACAAACATTCATCCTACATTTTCCTTCCTCATAGACATGTATGGTACTTGAATTCCTTTTAATGCAAACAAATTTCTCATTTATCCCTTAACTTGTGATTCTAAGTACTGTTAACATAACTTGTAATGGAACAAGTCGATTCCATTAAAGATGTCGACCGTAATTTGGAAGCTTATGCATAATAGGTTACCTACTAAGGATAATTTAAGCGAAAGACAGGTTGGGATTAACTCATATCTCTTGTGCGTAGGTGGTTGCAGTAACTTGGAGACTGTTACACGTATTCTTTAACTGTCCGGTACTGTCAGTATGTTGGAGGGAGGTGCTAAGATGGTTGGGAGTTTTGACAGCCTTTTCGGAAGGTGGAGTAGATCATTTCAAATATGTTGTTGTTGGGTGTATGATGGTGGTTCTGGGGTATAGGTAGGCTGTTGTTGGGTGTATGGTTGTGGGATGAAGTGGGGGAAAAATTAGGAGTAGTTTGGTTCTCTATTGCTGCATCGATTTGGAAGGCGCGGAATAACATTGTATTTAATATGGATGGGTTCCATTGGGAAAAAGTGATGGAGGAATCAAAGGTTCAAGCTTGGAGGATAAATAAGTCGAGAGTAAAAGGATTTAATTTCTCTTTAAGCCAATGGTTGCAGTGCCCGTTAACATGTCTGAGCTAGGTTTCTGCTATGTTGCGCCAGTTCTACTTTAGCTATATTCTGCAGATGGTTATTTTCAGTTTTGGTTTTGTATCAGCTGCTGCAGGTCGCGTGTAACTGGGCGCATCAGTATCTGTTCGGCTGCTCCGCGTGCAGTGTTCAATTCTATTTTGTAGAGCTGGTTGTATCTCACAAGACTGTGTTCGGTTTCCTCAGACAGGATGCTTGTTTATAGCTCCATGTGTCTTGAGTCGTTTGTGACCCGGCAAGGGATCTGTCATACTCACCGCAACAGGATCCCATTGCGCTGCAGAGTAGTTTGGTTCACAGAGTGTTTTGCTTAAAAAAAAACTGAGTGTTTTGCTTCAGACCTTCTGCTGTGCAGCTGTTGTTGCTCTTCATCTACTGTCATGTCATGGCTAAGTGGTGTTTATTTGGTGCTGATTTTTTAATTGTGTATTAGTACTAGTGTAGTGTACTTAGCTATTGTCTAGTGAGCCTCAATGTAATGATGGTGGTATGCTGTGAATCTATATTCTCAGGAACTGGTGTTTTGTATCCTATAGACCTTGTTGGATATGTTGTACACAGGTCTTTTTGTTTTAATGCCATTTTGCCTTTAAAAAAAACATAACACCTACATCCACTTTGAGGCATGAAATAAATTTAAAAAAATGTTCATAAAAAACAATGTTCATATATCATAAAGATCAATATTCCTTTTATTATTCTATTGAATAAGAGGTATCATAAGCTGAATGAACTCCATGCAAAAATGATGCATTAGAAAGCTTAAAACTTTGCAGGATCTCCTTGAGAAAAAAGAGGCAGAGCACAAAAGAAAAAAGAAGTACCAGAAAGCTGTGTAGCTGTAGAATTCAACCCCCAAAGACATAAAGAGAAGAGAAGCAGATGAAAACAAGGTCTGGCCTATTCTCAGACTGAAGCTGGCACTTGTGCCTATAGAGCCAGGTAATTCATTCATTGAGTGCTTTTGCTATACTATGATTTTGTTCCTTCCTCTTCCCTTTGTGATATGCTGCTACTACTATCATATATTGTTGTTTTCCTTCAAGACTGAACCATGTTCCCACACCACCTATCATCTAAGCTTATTTCTTTCAGCTCAACATTTTTTTGGTACCACAGAAACTTCATGAATGAAAAATTCTAGCAAGTTTTTTTGTTAGGTGGAAGCTTGAGTTGTAGCAAAGGTTTTTGCTATATATATATGTTTATTAATATAGTTTCTTTAATTATTAATTATGATAATGGAAATGATACATGGGTTACTTTGTTTTTCGGTGGCATGTCCTTAGCGCTGCTAAATATGAGATTTCTTTGGTAACACTTATTAGGTAGAATTGGGTGAGTTCCTAACTTTTAATCTCCTTGTTCATATCAGCAACATTTTTGGGTAATCAACACCAAGGTTGCATATAGTAGGAATTTTGATTAATGGAAAATTAATTGGTTATTATGTTACGTTGAAAAGTGTGATCAAAAGATGCTTCCATTGCTAGATATGATCCTATATATATTTGTTTATATTTCCTTAATATTAATTTATTATTTATTATACGTTTTTATGTGGTTTTGAATGGTCGTTGATCCTGTTATAGGAAGGGGACAACGTAAGCATATGTCCAAAATGAATTAATACCATTGCTTTAAGAAGGAACTTTAGATTCTACAATTGTCACAACCATATTTGACCCAAGTTTCATTGGGGAAATGATTTGATCATACAAAGCAAGTGGATGAGGTAGTGGAGAAAAAAAGAGTGGTGACAGCATTTTTAACTACACAGCTCAGCTTAATTTAGGATGTAAACATCTAGACACTTATATATATGCAATGCAAAGGTGTTATAATTTGTATAACAGCAACGTATATTAAATTAAATAAAAGATTATTTTTTACATTAGTCTCTCAATTTTTACTATTTTGCAGATTTGATTTATCTATTATAAAATCTGATAGTTTTCATTCTTAAAAAATTGGGGATATGATATATTTTAGATGAAGTGATACGATCGGTTGATGAAAAAGACATCATAATTATGCAAAATGGTAAAAATAAAACTAAAATTTCATAATGAGTTGATTCATACAGTAAAATCTCTATAAATTAATATAGTCAGGATCGGAGAAATTTATTAATTTAGAGAGTTATTAATTTATCGATAAATTAATAATTATTAATTTAAAGAGTTTTTAATGACTTGTAAATCAGTAATGAATTTAGTAATATGCATTGGAAATCAATAATGACTTTAGTAATATGTATTGGAAATCAATAATGACTTTTGATGTAAACAGAGGAACAAACGAGTTCAATGTATTCTTAAGCAAGTTTGCCATATATAAATTACATGAATGTGATAGAGTATTAACATCATATCTCACAATATGGCTTCTCATCTAAAAATACAAAAATATAACACCTGAGCTATTGGATGCAATAAGAAAAGTTAGAGATGAGCTCCAAATAGACTTGAATTTTAAAGGAAAACAGATAATTATTGAATCATATTTTAATAGAGTGTAATATATTTTTTTCAGTTTCTATGAATTATTAATTTATGATTTTCTTGGGACCGAAAATTACAAAAGGATCTCCCGAAAAATTATTATTTTATTATTTTATCAAATTTTTCAATTTTTTACACTGACCCATGTCGGGACTGGACAACTTTATTATTTTAGAGAGTTTATTAATTTACCGAATATTAATTTAAAAAGATTTTACTATATTTTGAAGTTACGTACTTTTGTAATTGCTTAATGATTGTTGAGGCTTTCTTTCACCCTCATAAATCAACTTTTTCTTTCACCCTCATATAACAACCGCCTAAAGTTTTATTAGCAGAAAATAAATTATCATTATATTTTATTATATTATTTTCATGAAATTAATTGCTTAGTATGTTTCTTTCTTTTATATTATTTTCATGAAATTAGTGGCTTAGCCTTAGACAAAAAAGATAGACGTTGTGGGAAACGAAATTGATAGATTGAAAATAGGTTAATTAATAAACATATATATTTTTAATAAGTATTTATTACTTTTTTTTGTCAATTATTTATCATTTCTAGATTAAAAAGACTAAACAAAATAGGCAAGCGAGAGGGACAATTTACAGACCAAATTGAATACTTATATGAAATGGAATTTAAAATCAATTAAAACTTTTTAAAACTCTATCAATTAAATCATGTGAATATAAATTTTGTTCAATTAAATTTAATATAAATCTCCCAATAATTTATCTCAAATTAACTGACAATGGATTACACAAAACATATTTTATAATGAGACCATTTTACTAATGCTACATGGTGTTAGAGCTGCTAAATAAGTTCCAAAAACCTGATTAGCCCAACACCCCCCAAAAAAAAATGCATTTCTTGAAAATGATCCAAAACACTCTAGAATCTAAAAACCCCCTTACATTGTGTCATTTTACATTAAATTTTATTGAATCCGTCACTTTGTTAAAGTTTTCAACCACTAAAAAGAAGTTAGTACTTGGTACACAATTATGCGGTTTGCATTTTTTTTTTCTTTCTATTGTTACGATTCTCTTATTTATTATTATTATTTTATGCAAACAAACTCAATGCATTTCATTCATAATTATTGTAGTAATATAATGGGAAATAAAATCAAAAGTAATGCAAAAAGCATAAATAAAGTTGCCCTTGCAAGTAGGGTTGGAAATAGGCTAGGCCGAGCTGGGCTTTGTAACCTGAGTCTGGCCTGCCAAAAAATTGAAGGCCTAAGCCTGGCATGTGGCCTGTCATAGGCTTATTTTTAGGCCTAGGTCTGGCCTTTTGAAAGTCTGACATGACCTACTAGCCTGTTTAAAAGCCCATTTCACATGAATATATTTAAATAAATAATTATATTTATTTTTAAATATACTAGTGAACTAATAAGTCAATGATATTAAACTTTCTTTTGATATTTAACATGATATTTTAGAGAATTTGACTATATATGACATCGTATTTCAATTTTAGCTTATAATAATACATTTATTTATGTGAAAAGTTAATGTAGATTAATAAACTTTAACTACTGAAAAATTTAATAGATTTATAATTTAATCAAAGTACAAATTTTAATATATATAATAAATGTAAAAATATTATTCATATTTATTTAAATAGGCCGGCCTAGTAGGCCTAAAAGGCTTTTTTCATGGCCTGAAGCCTAACCTTTTTAGCTAAATAGACTTATTACAAAGTTTTGGCCTGCTTTATTTAAATAAATAGACCGGCCTGACATGAGCCTATGTAGGCTAAGCCATAAACTCCTGTAAACCGGTCTGGCCTATTCCCAACCCTACTTGCAAGAACATCGACACTACCATTAGTTGGTCGCCTAGTAAAATCAACTACAAAGTCAAAGTAATTAGAGAGTAAAGCTCTATATTTATAGATAAGTGAACCATGCTCAGAGCGAGCTGGCTTGTACTTGTGGACATCATCCACCCCCATTTTACAGTCCATTTAAATATCACTTTGTTATGACCCAACTGAGCTATCCACTCAATTCCTTTGCATGATCCCCATAGCCATCGTTTGTCAGGAAAACGCAACAATGAAGCCTCCTGAATCATCTCTGAGACACGCTCCCATGCTAACCTTGTTCTTGTGTGTGAAAATAGTTGCGTCAATATTACACTTGAGATAGGTAGACGGCAGAGCTTGCCATGAGAGCCGTTGTTCTCGTCGAGCTTGCGTCTGAATGCTTGTTATGTTGCTGTTAGCTTGATTCCAAGCTTGATTGTGTGGTTTGCTCTATTATTAACTTGTTGGACCGAGTCATTGTAAAGGTGATCAACCGAGTCTCATTGAAGCATTGTAAGATATTGATAAAGATGACTTTGAAACTTTCAGCTTTTAAGCATTTCTTGTTCTAAGTTTTGTTGTCTCCAACATGAGATACTATCATTATAACATAAGAAAAGATGTCAATTGTACTCGGTAGGTATAAGTTTGACAAACAACACTTCTCTTGACAATCAATACCTTTGCTAGATAATCTTTGTCTATTGAGTAGGCAATCTCTTCCAAACCTTAAGAGAGATTGCAAGTGCCCAAAGTTTATTCCACTCACCATCAATTTTCCATTCATTTCTATTAATCATAATATGTACACAAACATGATAATCTATGAAGCACATATTCTGACACGGACACCGCGACACGACACGGACAGTTTGACACCGTTAAAGTAAAAAATATACGACACCGATACCGCTACATATTTATAAAAAATATAAATTTAGAATTAAAATGTATACATATTCATTTAAGTTGAACAAATTTTTTATTAAAAAAAGTTTAAAAATAATATATGATAGTACAGTTGACATTTATCAATCCCGCTACTATCGAAAAACTAAAATTAATGTAATTAAAATATAATATATTTAATCCATCATTGATCAATATTATTATTTCGACACATCTTTAATCGTTGTATATATGTCTAAAAAAAAGTAGAAGCAAATAAAAAAAATAAAAAATTGGACACTTACCCCGACATGTTTGTACGAGTGTCCTATAGGTGTCGGACAACAATTTAAGGAGTGTCGGAATAAAGGAAAAAATGTTTTTTTTGGACATCTTTCCGACACGTTTGTACGAGTGTCGTACGAATGTCATACGAGTGTCGAACACTGACATGTATCAGACACCGCGACACGTCTAATTATAGAAGTGTCGGTGCTTATAACCACTTTTTACCAAATACATACCTTTATGTCATACCTCCAAATAATTTCATCTTTTGAAGTATTTAAAAAGTAAAAATAAAAAAATGAAAGCTTATTGTGGACCTTTTGGGCTTTGGATGTTGGATCTCCTTCCCATGTTACGAAAAGAGGGTTGTTATTAGCAGGTTCATTTTGGCAAATACACCCGCCCTAATTGCAATTCCTCCTTAAGAGTTTATTACAAAGAATTTTTTTTTCCTCATTTTCCTTTCAAAGTTTAATTTATTTTTTTTTTGAACAAGCAAAAATGAAATTTATTTATAAAAAAAAGTTTGTATCAGAACAAGGTGTGTCAAACAGGAAGGTGTGTGTCAAACAGGACAATCAAAAGTGTATAAAAGTCAATACATCCAAAGTTAGCCAAAGCCCAAACAAACTATAGGGCTCGACCACCATAAATGAGAATCGATACCTATATTCACATTATTAGTTTTCATCCACCATAGGGAATGTACTTTGATTTTCTCGAGCAATTGAGGGAGAGTGGATTCCTTTGCCTTGAAGATCTGGCTATTCCGTTCTTGCCCCACCACCCAAATGCAGCAGAGCCAAATGAGCTGCAGGAAAGAGCGACGAGCTCGAGTGTCCCCTGCGGAATGAACAAAGTGATCCTGCAACTGATACGGATCAACCGATGACATATCGACCCATCCACGAAGCAAAACGCCACAATGAAGCAAAAATAGGGCACAAAATTTGTCTTCTGAAAACTAGCTGCTGCCAAGATTCAAAATAGAATAATTTATTTGTATGTAGTCCTTGTTAATACTAATTACTTTTTTTTTTTGGTACTTATTATTTTGTTTTTATCAACATAAAATTTATTTGTTGGAATTGATCATATAATTTGTGTCATGTTGATTTTAGTCCTTATATAATCCGTATATGAAGAAACAAAATCAAACATTCTACAAATTACATGGATCAGTTTCAACAAAAATAAATATGATTTAAATATATTTTTTGTCTCTACAAACAAAGGCAGTACTATCTTGGACTACAGGGTGCTATTGCACCCTCTCATAAAAATATTTCAATTAAAAATACAATAATTAAAAGCAAAATATAATAATTGGTTTTTTTTTTTTTTTGACAAATTAAATATAATAATTGTTTTTATAAAAGTTATTGAACTCTCTAATTATTTCCCTTCAAATTTTGATGTGTTACCCATCCTAAATTTACCCCTAAAATTGTATATATGCTTCCACTTTATCTCACACTATTTTATCCAAAGGAGGAGCTTTAAACCCCTCAGAGGCTTCCTAAAAGACTTATATATTTGCTATGATGATAACTGGCTTCTTAAAGCATCATACAGCTCAAAATCTCTAACAAATATAATAGGGACATCTATAAGAAAAGAAAATTCATTCTATACCCGAAACCCTATGCTCCCCCTACCCCACAAACCTTATGAAATGCCAAAGGGAAAACGCTTCAAGTAATTAAACACATTAGAAAAATTGAAATCAAAGACGGACGAAATTTGTCTCTGAAGTGCAAAAATTCTGTCATTAAACATGTTAGGTATGAATCGAATTCCGTTGTTAATTTCATAATCGCTAAGTTGTTAGAGACGAATTTGATTTTTTTTCTGTGGCTCATTGTTAATAATATTTTTAAAATGCACATGTTTTTAAGGATATATTTTTATTGTCAATTCATAACTTTTTGTTGTATAGTGAACTCCACAAATTTCTTACAAATTAAGTTTTTTTTCTCAAAATATCATAATAACAAACTTTGAAGGTGTACACTCCGCTATATTTTCTTCATTCTTAATTATTATAAGTAAAAGTTAATTCATTGAATAACTAATGTATTTAGTCTGTATTATAAACCAGATATATTAATTTCTGAATGAATCTGAAAAATAAATTTTTACTTATAATTAAAAGCGGAGGAAATATAGAGTTTAATTGGTTACCAGTAGTGCAAAGTTCAATATCATGTTATATTTTATATTAATTTATATTAAAATAGATTTAAAATTTGAATTATGGCACCCAACCAAACTCTAAAGATACCAAATTATCAATGTTGAATTACAAGAGTTAGCAAACGCAATAACTCCCTCTAATTTTAAATATAAGAAAAATAATTATTTTAGATTTAATGAATTATGAATTTGGTCTATGATACAAAATTCTATCTAGCTAGCCTAGTGGATTACTCCATACAACTATTAATATACTCCAAGGGAGCATCACATCACTCATAGTATCCTTTTGATTTTGTCAAAAACCATTTCTATGATACAACTTTGATCCTATCAACAAAAACTAAAATGTTATAGGAGGATACTTTGATAAACTCATACAATTTCACGATTCGAGTTTATCTAAGAAAAACGAGTTAAAATAAAAACTCGATTCTGACAATCTTGCTTTGAATCGTTTACAAGTTATAAGGAATTGATTTTTGTATAAGAAAAACCTATATATTTAAATCCATGTTTCAATTCATTGCAAGTTTCATTATTTTAGTGCCAGTTATTTGATTGCGATTTATCGTAAAAAATCAGACAAGTATCTAGTTAAATATTTTATTGAGATTTTTACATATATTAATATTTAAGACTTCCTCGAATCTTAAATATTAATATGTATAAAAATCAAAATATATTTAGTCATTTATTTTGTTTTATAACTAAATATATTTTAACTTTTGCATATGTTTAATATTAGATAAGGGAGGTCATGTCTTTTAGGTACTCATAGAAGCTGATTGAATGCTAGGTGGAATCTTTCCCAAAATGACAAATTATGAGAGGAGAAATTGAAAAATATATCTCCAACTACAACAACAAACAAGATATATATTGATATCATAATATATAGTATTTATTATGAAGATATGGTGATTCATGTCCTAGTATTTGCTGTCAGAAACCTGCATATGATGATGATGAGTGATGACATCAATTGATTATCCATATATATATGAGATTCTTCCAAGGAAGAAGATCAATTTTAATGCAACAGATTATACATAGTAGAAGTAAGATTTTAATGTTTTGATTCTTGATATTTGGGTACAAGGCACATGATTGACTCATGATGCATAGCATATAGTAGTTTATATATAGGAATGGTCCAAATTCAAAATCCAAAGGCATAAGGGTGCAGTAGTCATATTTATACTAGCATTGAGATATTGGGAATCTACCATGACTTCAGCAATGGAATAGTTTTTTTGTCCCATTTTGAGCTTCATTTTTCTTCCTCATATATCAATCTAAACTCTTTTAAGTAGATGTAATATGCAACTAACCTTAATTGTATTATATATGAGACATAAATTAATCATTGTTATTAATTTGTAGTACATGTAAAATGTGATTAAGTCAGTTAAGTTGATCACAAACACCAGGAATAACCATGTTAATCCCAAAATGTCATGGGAACATTAAAATGACTATAGTTTCTCTTAATCTCAGAGATATTTCCTAATTGATTTTAGATCTTGGAAGAAGAAAAAAAAAAGGAAAGAAAGAACCTTATTGCTAGTTAAAATAGTTCAGGTCTATAAAACATGAGACCGGACACTAACACTAACACTAATAATAATTTAACGAAATGATACAGTCCAAAGTAATCGGTGTTGGACACCAGCGCATATCCAAGGAATGTTCGTGTTTCATAGGTTCATAGTGCCTCAGAGACATCATGAAAAACCCTATAATAATTTCACAAGTAAAATCACAACCATGAAAAAGAAAATTGGCTATATAATGGTAAAAAAAAGCCCCATTTGATACATAGTGGAAAAGAAAGCACTGTAAGAATTAGATCTTGTCCATAAATGCATTGCAGTTTGCAGCTTAAACCATTCAATTTACTCATCTACTAGAAGCTGCCACTCCAACTCCTTCATCTACTTAACAAATTATTCAATTTCATTCACTATAAAAGCATAAACAGCAGAATAAACAAATAATAATCATAAATTTATTAATTATATCCTGGTTTTACTTTTAGCCAAGAAATTAAAAGCAATAAAGGGCAAAGAAAAACTATATGAGCAACTAGTTAATTATATAAAGACACATAAAACCTAGAAAAAAAATATAAGAAATTAGACATGAATCTGTATTTACTCATCTTGCGGTAGGAAAAGAAATCAAGAAAGTTAATCCTATTAATAGGGCATAGAAATAAACAGAAACAGAAAACATAAAAGAAGAATATACATGCATCCAACAACTAGGTGAAACTGTCAGCATGATCTTTCCCTTTCAAAGAGGTAAGTTAAGATCATGCTGGCAGCTTCAACTTGTTATGGTGCATGATGGAAAGGGAGAAAGAAAAAAAAAGAGCAAGAAGAAGAAGAAGAAGAAATTAAGCTTCTGATGATGAGATTGGAAATTGAAAGAGAGGTTTTTATAATATTATATATATGAGTGATGCTAGCTGCTTCTGTTAGTTGGCTAGGGTTTGGAATTTGGATGAAGAAGAGATTAACAAGAGCCACTAATATATATAGAAGAGTTCAAGGGAAAGAGCAAACTCTATGAAAAAAATAGTTATTAATTTCTTTTTCTTTTTTAATTTCTCTTCCTTTGTTTTTTTTAACTTTTAATATTTGTTTTGTTTAAGTAACGGAATATTAAGGCAATGTATAAAGCCATAAGATAAATTATTAAAAAGAAAACAAATCAAAAGTAGTAAAAGTGGTCCCTATATTGAGATGCAAATTGAATATTGTCACGCCAACACCATAACCATGCAGTTTACAGACAAGGATAGCGAGTGATTTTCTATATATATTACAAAGGTCATTAATAGCTTTTGAGCTAGATACAAAGGAAGTGGGGAAACCCCTTTCACATTTTCTCTCTATATATTTATATTTGTTTGTAAGTATGATTTTAAATTGCGGTTCACAATCCTAATCCTAATTACATAATATAAAACATTTTGAGGTCTTCGCAATAATATTACAATTAAGGATAAAACCTGTCACTATAATGAAATAGTCTTGGCTTCCCCAAATATTTTTTATTTATTTTTTTGAATAAGTATATTTTAAAATCAAGCTACGATAAAAAAAAAAAATTATTGGCTCAAAGATATCACATTGAAATAGACGGCATTGCTATTTATTTACTATGGAGTAAAGTAAGATGCAAAAATTTTGAATAGAAGATGCACCGTTTATCTTTTTCAATGATGATTGCATGCCAAAATATTAAATTAACAGTTAGGTCCCTAAATATGTGATGTGATTCTCCGATTGAATCTTTTTCTAAATTGTTCGCTACATGTGTGATTTAACTCACCAGGTGTCGGTGTTTTTTATGTCTTCTAGGGTTGTATATAGGCTTATTGGTTTGAAAACTACTTAGATATAACATTAGTTTACCATGTTGTTATGCAGGGTATTTGGAATTAGAACAAGTTAGACTAGTTTAGCCAACAAGCAAGCTCCTAAGCTTCAAGAAGACTCCTTAAACGAAGAATCTGGACACAAACCGTACACATACACAAAATAGAGAATTAGTTACAATTCATCATCATAATCGAGTATTTGTGATGTACTCCTTGTAGGTTTCCTTCTTCTTAGGTGCCTATAATATACCCACACACACTTGTTGTATGCAGATTTTTCAAGTGGGTCGACCCGGCCCGCCTCAGCACGATGGATCAACATAAAAAGGGGATTTAATCGTTCGGCCCATTTTCTTCATGGGTTGCTAAACTAAGCCGAGCCCAATTAGTAATGGGCTAGGTGGCCTGATGGGTCGGTCCGACTAATTTCCATTAAGATGCATTTAATGGACAATAAAACTACATATCAAATACATTATATATCCATCAAATAAGTGAGTGTCATGATTTCATAATAGATGTTTTTATCCTTTCTTTTTAGTATTTTTTTCATCAAGGTCTCCCTCAATAACATTTTTTCGTATTAGCAATTGGAGGAGATTCTACCATATATTATTGAATCATCATCGTCATCCTTTGACTCTTTATCAATAATTTCCAAAGTTGGATTAAAATCATTTGATGATGAAGCTTATTGAAGTTTTATTGAATGTTAGGGTTCTTTCAAAAAGGAATAATGGGAAATTTGGTTATGCCATACGAAAGTTCAATTGTAACCATAAAAATTAGGGATAATTTTGAATTTGCCATTGAGATTGAGAACCATTGAGGATGCAATCTATTTTTCTAAAAATGAAAATTTAGGTTTTAGTGGGCCACCCGAGGCCGGCCTATCTTGCAAGATACGATAGTTTTTCTGTGTTTTTTTAGACCTGACCCATGTTAAAATACAGGGCCAATGGGCCAACCTAGAGCTGTAAAAATGGGTCGGACTATCGGGCCTGCCCATTAGCCCTATAGTTTTACACGGGCCGAGCTTTTAAAAAAAGTTGATCGGGCCTTATTGGGCCGGCCCCTCGGGCCTATATTTTTAATGGGCCGTTATGGGCCGGCCCCTTAAAGAGTTAAAAAAAATTATTTTTAAAAAATTCTAAAAATAGTTTTAGCTAAAAATAAGAAGTTTTAGTTACCATTAAGTCTTTAGATAATTAAGTAACAAAAGATGAGATTTGTTAGTTAGGAGATAATTATTAAACCACATTTGTTTTTTTTAAGATTAAACCAAGTTTGTTATGATTATCTTTATTTGAAAAAAACTAATACCTATTTTAGTCCCTTACAAATGTTTCACGGGTCAATTCAGTCCCTCACGGAACTAAAACTCAAATTAATCTCTAACATTTTCATACTATGTACATATTAGTCCCTTTTTACCAATCGTTAGTTGGTTCAGTGGTGATTGATGGTGAACTTGGTAGGGAGAACCACGGTTCGATCCCTTACAACTGCGATCGGGAGGGAGCCGAAACCACTTAATGTCAGAACTGACCCCCGAACCAGATTAAACCAGTGGTGAAAAAAAACACTACTAGAAAAGTCCTAAATACCGACGGACAAAATCTGTCTCTAAAATGCAAATATTCCGTCACTAAGCAGGTTAGAGACGGATTTGATCCCGTCGGTAATTTTCTCGTCTCTAAACTGTTAGAGACGGACAAAATCTATCTCTAAAATGAAAATATCTGTCTCTAAAATAAAAATATCTGTCTCTAACTGCTTTTTCTGTCTCTAATTCCATCTCTATTAGGGAAGAAATATATTCCGTCTCTAAATTCCGTCAGTATTTCAACTTTTTCTAGTAGTGAAATAAATTAGTCCCTCTTTTATATCAGAGAGTCAGAGACTGTATTGGTCGTTAGAAATTATGAAGAATCATAATAAATCTACACTCAAATATATAAATTTTGGCAATAATAAATGTCTTTTGTGTGAGGAAGTTGAGAATATCACTCGTGTTAATGTTCACAATGCAAATGATTTTCAAAACCAAGTTTGTGTTTCAATTTAAAAAGACATTTGTCCGATCGAACAACTATTGAGAGATGGAAAAAATTGTATCATCCACTAAAGACGGAGAATTCGGCTTTACTACATATTATACCATGATTCAGGAAAGAACAAAAACGGTTGAAGATTCAACAAGCCACAAAAACTAGTTGTGGTTTTCTTTTTTTTTCTATGGAAAAACTAGTTGTGATTATCACATGTTCTTTTGGTTACATTTATAGCACATGTTCTAAGAATATTTCTAAGTTTCATTCTCTATAATAGTTTTTTTTTGTTTTATTTTTTGAGATATAAAAGGGAACTATGCCTAAAAAAAAGACACTAAACAACAACATTTTTAAGGGTAGTAATCTCCATTATTTTATTTTGTTTTATTTTTCTTATTATTATTGAGTTTCGGTTTATGTAACCCTAATCGTACTTTTTTTTCCTTAATAGATTTATGGGTGTGCCAAAAGAATAATTAAGTTTTTGAGGTTTGAGGTTCCAACCATTTTTTTATGGTTCCAACTTAATTAATTCGGTTACTTTACTCAATAATATTTTTTGGACATCCACATAAAAAAGAAGTAGCTAAGACAAATTTAAAATTCAAGATATGAAATTTTAATACATTTAGAGACTATTCACCACACACATTTCAAAAAAATATTAAAACATAATGGAGACACAATATACTTATAACATAGATCAATCTAGCGTTTTTTTTAGTGCTAATTTTTTCAAAACCAAGTGAACTCCAATATTGTCCACGCACTCAACCCAACCCAAGTGACCTCTCCCGGGCGGTAAAGGTAGTGTGATTTTTTTGTTTGTTGGTAAATTTTAATATAAACTCTCAAAATTCACTCTAACAAAATTATGTATGAGATCTATAATAAATTTGTAGATTAAAAAAATAAAAAAATTATATGTATGGAGTATATATGAGCCAAAGGAAAAGGGTGCATGTGAATACGAGGGGACCATTTGCATGGCTACATAGAAAATGCATTAAACTTCATACATCATCTTGCATCAATAAGAAAAAAGAAAAAGCATCTCTTAACTCAACAACAATTTTAAGTACCTTTATTTTTTACTCTTTTGCGAATTTTCCATTTGTCGAATACTTGCTTCTGATGTATAAGGTATGTGCCAGCTGCACATGTATACCACTTAATGGAAACATTTGATACTCTTGGTGATTAGGAAAATGACTTATTAGTTAGAAAATTAAATGCTATGTGGAACACTTTTTACTTGTTTTGGTTAGAGCTAGTGACATGATAGATGTAAAGCATATATGTCATTATCTATTTTATAGATTGTGTATTTTAAATGCTTATACTATAATTTTAGTGGGTAGTAGTAAGGTGTTATTGCAGTTTGTACCAAGTCATCTTCCATTTGGCATGTATAGATTAACTGCAACTTCAAATAAACAGCATTGATCCTCACAAATTTGAGAAATAATTAAATACATTGATTGGGCCACTAGATAGATGAAAGTGATGGAATGAAAACACTAATCACTCTCAAACTTATAGGAGTATATTTAATAAAATTGACCGTTTAATTGAAAGTATATATATTATATTTCATTATTTTTATGATATTTAAATAGTGTTTTACATTGCTCAATAATTTTATATTTAAAAATGTGTTACTCAAATACTAAAATAGATGGATTGGTTAATGTATAAAACAAGTGTACATGTGTGTTGTTTTGTTCCACCAAATGAAGAGATTAGAAAATCATTTAAAAACATAACAAATATTATGTGGACACTTAAAAACACATCAAAGGATAAGTAAATTGTTCTTTATACCATTTCTTATCATCAAAACAATTAAGATTAATTGTTCTTAAACCAACTTGGTTCCAACAAAATATCTTAATTTTATCTGAGATAGCGAAAATCATCTTTTACTAGTTGCTAAAAAGCTCATGATTGGTGTGGGAACTTTGTAATTAAAAGATGGAAAATGATAACTAGTGTCCCCGGGGCACTAGTTAAAAATACTCAAAATAGTAAGTTCACCTCAAAATTTGTGCAATTAATGTTTGAAAAGTAGTTATCTCTCATTTGTTTCTCTAAATTAACAATTCATGCGGTATTATTTTCGTAATCGTTAAAATGACTTCCTTTATTTAGAAGAAAAATATCTTGATCTCTTTATTGTTGGAATTAATTCACTAATTAATTATATAACCCATGCTCAATAACAAAGATTAGAACTTTAGTCTTATTTTAGTGCGGAAGCCAAATAAACAATGAAGCGGTATATAATTAATAATTATAGGATCTATGATATGTTTGATTTATCAAGATAGATATTAATAATTAGGTATTAGGAATATCTGGATAAAGTTGTGATGATAGCCCTCTCTACATATACGATAAAAGGAAATTGATTTGAAATAAACATCAACATCTACACGGTTAGCGGCGGCTGAGTTGGTTCTTCCTCAACCGGTACTTTTATGCCTCTAGTTCTCTTAATATAGGGAGAAGAGATAGTTTTCCCATGTACGGTGTATTGGGGACCATAGCCTCTTTTATATTGGATGTCCATTAGGGTTTTCCATTATTCCGTTAATGAGTCATCCAAACATCTGGACATCCACTCATATTGAGTCCATACCAACTAATTAATCATAATTAATTATCAAAATAGAAATCTAATTAGTCTTTCACTTAATTTGATCACTAATCAACTAAGACTCCTAATTGATAAATAGCTAATATAATTAACAAAGATATTTATATATAATATTATTGAATATCATGAAATATTCCAACATTTATATGTGTTGAATAAGACATCAATGCTAAAATTTTATTATGAAGATTAGACTAAAGGTAGTGAATTTCTCACTTAATTGTAATGTCTTTGTGTGGGTCATAAATAGGTTAGCAAATAATATATCAAAACATGTAGAATTAATAATGGTTAGACTCTCATATTTAAACTTAAAATTCAGATTTTAAACCCTGACCACTTCAATAATATTTTTAGTAGCCATCATTTAAATTACACGGGATGATTCTTTATCATGTTCTAAACGAAGTCTAATAATGCTAGCTAAAGAAAGGCTAATAAATAAAGATTCTTAAGTACTACATACCAAATAAGTATTCGGTATTTTATTTGGACTAGGCTTTTTATATGAGTGCTTTAAAATGTGGGGGTGGCGGCTGTAATTTTTGTGGATTATGTGTTGCAATGGGGACTAAAGGTGAGAAGCTAAATCTTTAACAAGAGAATATTTATAAAAAAGAGAATCACATGTACAAATGGTTTTCTAGAATATAATTTTTAGGTTTTGTAATTTTATAGTACAATATATACTTTTTCTATCATTTGAAATTTTATAAAGGAATGACACTTTTTCACAAGAAATTCATGTGATTGTTATATGCCGACTTCCATTTTCATTTTTTATTATTGAAGTCAAATCCTCTATATAAATGAGCCCTAAATATAAGAAATTTGAGGGGGGGGGGGAATAAAGTGTTTTTTTCTTATTTAAAATATTTATAGCATTTCATAGATGTTTTTCTTTTCTCTCATATTTTCGTTCTAATTACTCTCATACCAAATCGTTTAAGAATAATATCATTTTTTTCAAAAGAAGTAAAAAATATATCGTTTTCTCTTCTTTTGTTTTTCTTCGTACTTTCTTCTAACATAATTTTAGTAGTGGTAAAACTATTAATAACCGGTAAAAGTGATGTCTTTAAGTTAGTGTGTGCGTATGTATTTATTACTTAAATTGGTTAAATATAAGAAGTATTGATATTTTGAACAAAATGTTAATGAGGTTTTTTTTTAAAAAGAACGGTTAAGAAAACAAATTAACAATAGAAATTAAAATTTAAAATTTTATTTGTTTGTGTGCTGTGGTTGCATGTTATGTGATTGTGATATTTGTTTGATGTTTTTGTGTGTGTTTTGTTCTGCGGTAGCAAGAATTGATTTTGATAGAATTGATTCTGTAAAATTGATTCTAGCCAAAATTCATTTTACGTTAAAGTGGTTTATGTTTGGATATATTCATGCAAAAGTGAGTTTAACGAAAAATTTACATGTAAAAATCAATTCTAAAATCAGAAGCTACGATTTCTTATTTCAAGTAGAATCAATTCTGGAGGCAGAATCAATTCTACTTTTGAGAAACCAAACAAGTCAGAATCAATTCTACACGTCCAGAATCGATTCTGACTACTCCAAAATTGAAACCAAACATACACTCATTTATTTGGATATATTGTGTATATTATTAAAATTGAGATGTTAAAATGTTTCTTCATGGACAAGTAAGGGATATACCACTTAATTAATTAATTAATTAATTAATTAATTAATTAATTACATATGTGTAGGGTGTGTAGGTGTAATGCAGCATCATGGGAAAAAGTCACATAAATCATGTACAAAAGCCTTTTTATTCTTTTGAGAAAGGAGGAGTTAATTAGAGGCAAGATATAGGCATGTTGTAACAAATATTTTAAGGGTAATGCCGGGGCACTAGTTAGGGATAAAAAAATGATAATTATTACCTTGAAAACAACATTCTTAATATTTTATATATATTGACTACAAAAACTCTAATATAATTTTATTATATTGGGTATCCTTAACTAATACTCCGGAAACACTAGTTAGCATTTTTCATATTTTAAATGTTGGTACTATAGTTTAATGATAAAACAAACGGTTAATCAAGTTGATCATAAATGTTACATCTTGCAATTTTATAATCAAAATCATTTAGATGCTTTTCTTTTTGCTACAAAATCATAGTAATATAAATGCATAGATCGTATTCTAATCTTAGTCTCGTGTTCACCACTTATTGGTCCAACAAAACAATGTTGGTAGCAAATAAAACACCTTCCTACTTGTCAATGTTTCAATGAGCAACTCACCTACCCAACTTTAGGCCAGCATATGATGAATTCACTAATATAATCATCGAACATATGTGTTGTCGAATTGGAAGTTAATTCAATGATTTAGCTCTTAATTTTTTTTTCTTCCAACCATTATGTTAAGAATACTCTATCGCTAGTGTTTCCTGATTATTTTGAAGAGGATTAATTAAACTTAAATCAAACTACTTAGGTGTATATAAATTCTAGTTCAATTAGTAAAAATGTTAAAAATTTTAATTCGGATATTTTGATTAAAAATTGAATCACGGTACCTTATATGTTTTGAATTTTTAATAGCTTATCATTATTTTTATCTAACAAAATTAATATATAGCAAAAGTATTAGGTATAGAATTGATAGAATTAAAATGTACTTATTGTATAGAATTCCACTGAATCTTGAGAGATTCTACTGTCATATGATCATTACAAAAATATTTCTACGACTCTTAACTGAGAGAATATATATATGTCTTGAAGGCTTTAATCAGAGATCTTTAAAATGAAGATTATTCATTAGACTTACTAAGTGTTTTTTAAAGGAATGTTATGATGGTATGACACTTGTTGTTTGTAGGGATCAAAATGCTCAAATGCAATCGGTAGCAATTGAAATTGTTGAAAGATAACGACCACTTAAGTACTTTATAATTGATAGCGTTAAAAGGGTAATGGTGTAATCTATTATAGTATAAAGTTAAAAAACCAATTTGATATTTTTACTTTTTTTTAAAAAGATTGATCTATTACAAGCATTAAATTTAAATATATTTGAACTATAGGTAATATACTTCTTCCAACCTTAATTATATGTAAATATTCACTTTAAAATTCATTAAAGATCCAATATACATCAATTATTTAAAAAAATAAAAAGAATATGTACTATTACTCGCCTCTGAAGCCCCGATACTCAAAAAATGGTGACGTATCGTGTCCGATACGTACTCGATACCGATACTCTTTCGATATGTCCCAATACTCGTATCGGTAAAGTATCGGTTAAATCATTATTTTTAAATAAAAAAATAATATCCGATACTCTTTCGATACGTCTCGATACTCGTATCGGAAAAGTATCGATTAAATATTTATTTTTAAATAAAAAAGTAATACCCGATACATGTTTGATACGTTCCAATACCCGATGTTTGTTTGTATCTTTAGCACTTCTTATGATTTTCCTTTGTCAATATAAGTTTTTACTTTTCAAAAGAAAAATTATGGTGTCCTACTATATAACAGCTGTTAAACATTTGAGCTTTTCCCAAAATTCTAATATAAAACTAGATATTTTCTGCTTTTAATTATTAATATTGTTGATTTTAGTCATGTTTATATACTGTGTATTTATATATTTAATTTTTAAATAACGTATCGCGGCAGTATCAAATTGAGAATTTTTAAAAAAATTACGTATCGACGTATCCGTATTGTATCGTATCGGTATCGTGTCCCATATCGGGGCTTCATAGTTACTCACAGTTCAGTTAGCATAGACGAGTCTATTTCTCCTAGTAAATGATTAAGGTACGATGTTAGATTGTTGTGCCAAAATTGTAATTGTTGCCTATAATGGAAAAACTACTGTTAACAGTAACACTCAGTATCATGGTCCACCAACACCAAGTAGAGATGTCCCACGCTTGCTTGCAACAAAACAGCTAGGCTGGCTCAAACCCAGAGGTCACAAGTGGTCCACATGTGAGAAAACAAGCATGCCTTGGTTTGGTTAATTAGAGGGTCACAATCTCTAGTTATACTATTGCAGCAAAATTTATTGAGCTAGTCAGAAGTGATAAAAATAGAGACAAGAGAAAGAACAGAAATAGGCACCATCAAAATCCTATGTAAAGCAAACATTGATTTTATTGTAGTATCTAAAGCCAAAAAGTTTTTTCCATTGTTCATTTTTATTATTTTATGTCACATGTGTGTACACTACTTTTATATATAAATGTTCAAAATGTTGCTATAGGTCATTTTTAATTCATAGTTGTGACATTGAAAACTATTAACACCAATATATGCTAAGTATCACAAGCAAAATTCAAAATTGGGTTGGGTGCTCAGTCCTCAATGCTGCATGTTAAGGAGTGTGAACTGACCCTCTTAAAAAGCATTTTCACTTGTGTTGTACTTATGTCCAATTTTAGATTACAATTTCTAGTTTCAAGTAGAATCAATTCTATTTTTGAGAAACTAAACAATTCAGAATCAATTCTATATGTCTAGAATCAATTTTGGCTGCTCCATAATTGAAACCACACAATTGATTTTGGCAGAATTGATTATCTAAAATTGATTCTAAACCAAAAATGAGTTGAAGATGAAGTTATTTATGTTTGAATATATTCATGTAAAAGCAAATTTAACAAAAAAATTTGAGTGTAAAAATCAATTTTACAATAAGATGTTACGGTTTCTAGCTTCCAATAAAATCAATTCTAGAGGTAGAATATAAATTCTATTTTTAAAAAACCAAATAAATCAAAATCAATTCTACACATCTAGAATCAATAATTGTTGCTCCAGAATTGAAATCAAACATACATGTAACTGATTTGTTTTTAATAAAAATGAGAGATTCTGGTCCCTAGCAGATAATGGGAAGGGGGAGGGAAATAAGTAGGAGTATATGATATCATGTGAGTAGAGTGGTCCAAAGTTGCAGCTACTATATGCACTCTAGAGTAAGGATGCCAAGACCACATATCAACTTCCAATAGCAGCTAGGAGATTAAGCATCTGCTCTGAAACCCCATAAACCAAATTTAAATAATTAGAGTAATACCTGTCCTAAGATTGATGCCATTCTGCAATAGTGTATCCAATGAATTTCCCTCTCATTAACTGTTAGTAATTGTTAGATTAGATGAAAAGGACACCAACTTTTCCTTTTGCTAAAAGATTAAAGAAGTGTTATTATGACACACTAAATGCTGCATGTGATACCAGATCAAAAATAAGATAGGTTAAACAGTTGAAATATAGAGCTTGATGGGTCATAATTATTTCATGACAATTAATATTAAGGTAACACATTCATTTGAAATGCACTAAGCATTTTAAAAACCCTACCTTTCCTGCAAATGAACAACCATACCAGAATATTTCACTTAATTTTAATCCAAATTTATCAAACATAAATATCATCTAATCCAAATTGTCTACTAAATCTTACAACTGTACAGGGCTCTATCACAAAAAATTATAACTTATTCTTCGAAACCGAAATATCGGCAAGAAGGCAATCATGCATCTGATGTTCGTCAAAATTATTTCAACAAAATTGAGCAAAAATCTATCCCTGCGAAAACAACCATGCAATGCATACACTTGTTCATCAAAATTATTTCAAGGGGAAAAAAACATAGGCAATAAACCCACACATAATCTTTCTTGACAGTACAAAATTTGTAAAAAAATGGTATACAGCAATTAAACATCTTACAATACAAATAATCAATAAATTAATCCGTCCCACTTGCAGAATGTTTGAACTACAGAATCCTCTAAACACGTACAACCCAAAAAGAGACCTGGCTACAAATAAAGATCTCGATCGGATAAATATTAGAGCCGCATGGATCTAACTCTTGCAATTTTACAAATAATACAATACAACTCATGAAGACTAAAACCTAGTAAGAACAATTATTCTAAGTGAATTGTAACACACAATAAAGAATGAAAAGTCTTTTATTCTAAATAATATAAAATATAATTCACCAGGACAGGGACACTCCAATAATAGCCTGCTTAAATCTCCCCGTCATTTTGAACTTGTATGCGACTTGCGTGTTCAAGCAGCATTTCATAGATTTCTTCAGCGGTAGGTCGTTCATTTGGATTTTCTTCCACACACCTATGAAACAAATCAACAAGGAACTTCAGTGTGTCTGTCTCAGCATCTGATTTTTCCAGCTCTTCACCAGATTGAATCATTGTGGGTTCACCCATTGAACTCAATACCTCCAGCTCATTAGTTAATCGCGGTCGCTTACCCATCTGTATTGTTGATCATAGTAGAAATATTAGTTAAAAACAAGTGGTTGTGAGTTGCAACGAACGAGCATGCCCGTAGAAATCAAAAATGCCGTACATATATGAACAATAGAAAGCCATACCTGCAGACTATCATGGACATGTGAATCGGGCAATCCAAAATATGGAATTTGCAAAGTTAACATCTCTAGAAGTAAACACCCAAATGACCATATATCCACTTCCTGTCAAAATAAAGTAAATTACAACCAGAATTAATATGTATACTTTATTACTTCATAAAAGAACACTTGATGCCATGTAAGATAATCAATTAAATGGCTGATAAGTTGTAGGATCTTACCAATCCATAAGTGTTCTTTTTATACATAGTCTGCACGACCTCCGGAGCCATCCATCGAGGTGTTCCAACACACACACAAGGAGGAGGTGTTCCCACCTGAGCAATACAGCATGCATGTAAAGGTGATCTTAGCGGCACTGCACTATCAAAATCACAGAGCTTCACAGTGGGAGTTCCATCATCTCTCTTCCTATCACAATCAAACAGAATGTTTTCACTTTTTATGTCACGATGAATTATGTGCTTCGAGTGCAGCTCCGACAAAGCACATGAGACATCTTTGGCGATATACAAGGCTAACTCCACAGGAACATGCTTTTCACCAGCTCCTGACAACTTCTCTAGATAGGTCTACGAGAAAATAAAGTATGGAGTTAATAAAACAGCCAAAAATAACTTATCATTAACAAAGAAATGATATAGAAAATCATACTTTCAAGGAACCCGCTTCCACATATTCCAAAAAAATTGCAGATCTCAATACACGATGCTGAGGAGTGCCATCGGCTGAGATAGTCCATTTGCATGATATTTGGTGTCCATACATTTCTACTATGCAGGGGTGTTTGAAAGCACCAAGAATTCTGATTTCTCCCAAAGAATTATATTCAAAGTTTTTTATTTTGTCTGCTGAACTCCCTTGTACTTCCAAAGTACGCACCTACAAAACCATAAAAGATATGTATAGAATGCATTAAATTGTATGATATCCGATAAAAATCATAACATTGGGAATAACAAATAAATTAAATTAACGGGAACCATGTTACTGTCATTCATGAGTAATTAAATACCTTCACTGCAGCCTCAACCGATCCATATTTGCACCGTACTAATGTAGTTGAAGCTTTTTTCTCAAGTTCATCACAGTCAGAGAGAGATGGAAAGGAATAATCAGGACTAGGAAGACTGCTAGTCGAAAGAGGAATTTGGGTTCGTCTAAGAGGTATGTACCTGGAAATATCAAGTCATCAGACACTGAATAACAGCATATAATTCCACAAAAGTTACAGAGTTCTAAATTTTTTAAGGGAAGAAGAAAAATCTTGTGCACTGATTAAGATGAAAATGAAAAGAAAAATAAAACAAAAATGTCATTTTTCCTCATTTAGGATAAAATAGAGATTACGGGGGAAAAGTGGTCAAACCCAGATATAAACATTCTCTCCATCCCAGAAGAGAAATTGGTCAAAGCATTAGTTTTAATGAAGAAATTTAACATGATATTCAGAGCCACTAATATCTTCTTTTCTTTTTTGTCGGAGATCCCAAGCATAAATATTTTTGGCGAAATTGGAGGCAAATTTGCCATTATTGGTTTCTAGCATAAACAATATTCTTTACATGCTACAATATGATTGTCAAATAACCGATTATCCCAAAAGCTTAAGCTGTTAGGATATGGCACATCAATGGTTTTATATTATTTCTAACAAGGATATCAAATCCAATATTAAAAAATCAATCCAAGTTGTAAAACACCGAATGATTGCTAATTAATTGATAATAATATGAACAAAACAGAACTTATAATATATTTCAATAAATAATATATAGCAAGCCAAACTACTTCACAATATGAAGGGAGTAGCACATTCATTTTTACTAAGAAGAAGTAAATACCTGCAGAAAAATTCTGGATCTTTCTCTTCTCTAATATCATGAGGTCGGCAAGCATCAACAAGCATTCGAACCCATGTAACACCCCTCTTTACCAGAATGATATTCCAGGCATGTGGTGAAAAATCCATGTAACCCCTAACAAGCTCACAAGGTACGGGTGGCTCTATGTGATCACATAAATACTGTAAACAAATCAAATTGCATTAAAACCTTGAAATAAGAGGCAAAAAAGTAAAACTTACATCACAATATGCATATAAAAAAAAACTATGTTATGAATATAGCAACAATGCTCACCTTAAAAAGCAGAGCTCTATGCCTACATACGCCATACTGAACAGAGCCGATTGGAACAATGATTGACTTTCGTCTTTTTTTTATAGAATCTAGATTTTTTTCAGAGATCTTAGAAAGATCAATATCTTCTATGGTGTTCACAGTTGGTTCAGTTGCAACATTTACACTTGTGCTACTTCCGGCCGAACATGTACAGACAAAAGGCTTATTATAGTTTGAACCAGAAACAGATTTGCGTGTCCTTTCTATAATAGCACCTCTATCACTTCCACCAAAATGATCAGATACAAAGAGTGCAAGCACTGATGCTGTCTGCAAGTTATCAACTTCAACCTGGCTCCCATTTAACTGCTTCAAATTAGAGACCATTGCCTGAGCAGAAAGCATGATGGCATCCAATTCTTCATCCCTTTGTCTAAAACACATAAAAAACAATTCAATTACATTATATAACATCTATCACAAAAGAAATACCAATATATATTACTATGACTACTACTATTAAGAATTTAACCCAAAAAAAAATCACTATACTACTAATAGTAGTAAGAATAATTAACCTGTCTAACAGGATGACTTCACGAGATGCAAGACACTGATTTTGCTCATAACTCTCAAGAGACATAAACGGTCGATCACGTCCCGCATCATAAAATCCGTCTGATAGATGGTCCTCGGTACCACAAAATGAAATTTTACTGTACTTGGAAGACAATAATGAGCCATCACCAATTGGTTTTCTAGACTTGCAGGGTTTAGGATTATCGAGATCTCGATCCGAATGCCTCTTTGATTTAAAATTACACTTCGAAAAATCTGAACAAGATGCTTCATCTTGTTCACTTCGCACATTGTCTAAGGAGCATGAGGATGCATCTTTTTCATCTTTACCTGCCACGGTACAGCAATCTTCTTGAGAAAACTGCTTTTCAATGATTACCTCATCATCATTGAAATTATCAATTAAATTGTTGTGCACTGCTTCTTCGGAGTATATTTTTTTATTGTCGTCATCCAGACTATCATTGTTGACATTATCAATTAAATTGTTGTGGACTGCTTCTTCGGAGAATATTTTTTCATGATTGTCATTCAGGCTCCCATTGTCTGATACAGTTCCTATGTCATTTTCAGAAACAAGAGTATCCAGATTTTCTGGTTCAGAAATTCTGTGGATCTTCTTGCTTAACAACTGGTCATGATCTACACCTTTCCACTTCCTGCTGTTATTCAACCGCTCTTGTCGAGCTTTCTGCTCTTGACGAGTTTTCTGCTGTTTTGTGTGCCGTCGCTTCCACCGTCTACCCGACTTCCAGGCCGTGAAACATCTATTGTTAGATGAGGAGTTTGTTAATATGCTTGATGAGGTGTTATGAGTTCCTGCAAAATAATTCACAGGGTAGTGAAAATTCATATCAAACACATGAATTTAGTCATCCACAACAAAAAAGGAGGAGGAGGGAAACAAATGGAAAGTCGCCTCACCATGAGAAAATGTTTCCTCATTTTCCTGTAAATTGTTTTCATAGACATCCATTTCAACAGAAGTACTGCTATAGTTGTCTTTGCATCTACCTCCATCATTTCCTTCCATATTACAGCATATCCATGAAGGAATTTGAAAAATGTTGAGTAGCTTGTTGTACTTGAAATGTATAAAAAAACGTGTTAAAAACTATTTTACCATATGAAAATCGTAGAAAATTATTTTAGAAAATCCAAATCATAAATTACATAGTTAATCCTAACAACACAAAGTAGTGTAAAATAGAGATATATGTGCACTACTGTAATAAATATCAAACATTTACCTTTTTGGTGAGTAAGTGAGTTTAGTTTAGTGCACTCAATTCCCCAATTAATCTGTTTGGCCTACTATAGATTTGTTTCCTATAGGAAGGAAAAGAAATCATTTGTTCCCATCTCATTAACCAGTGCAACACTCATGTTGAATATTTATTTAGAGGTATGAAACCAGGAAAGTCATAGGCTATGGCCACTCCTTCATTACCCAAATGATTTTATGCCCTCTCCCCCGGACTCCTCTTATATGATACAGCGTAATGGATATCTGCATGAACACTGTGATTTGAAGCTGTACTAATTAAGAAATGCTTCAAATACAGAAAATTTGTGAGTTGTGTTTGCTTTGATCCCAGTGTTCATAGTTGCAGCATCACATTGCCTTCTCTTTGCCTATGTGGGTATGCATGATCAACACAATAATCTGGCTTTTACTTGTTTTATTTTTAAGTATGATTTGTTCACCTTTTAATTTGATAGTTTCCCCTACATCACAGGTTCTGTAGGCATCAGTTTCCTTCAATGTTACTATTAGAACAGCTTTAGAACTAAATAGTAAATAGTAAATTCATCTAAGGATTCTCTATGTTCATGGGATAATCTATACCACAATACTTCAAGAAGTACATGGCATTTAAGGGCTATGGTCCTGAGCACACCAAAGCTAAATTGCTGTGCAGTTTTTCATTCTCTCTCTCTTAATGTTAATTCTTTTGTAAATGGTTTTGGAAACTTAATATTATAAATGTCTCTATCTCAACAGATGCATTTAATGCTGGTTCAATGTTGTTGTTAGTGCTGTTGTCAAAACCACGAGTCAACTCGCTAAATCGGACGAGTTAACGTTTTCCCCATGCCTGAGCGAGCTGACTCGTGTGGAAACTCGTCGGAGAAGATGCTCATTGCAGGATCGTCTGCCGGTTGAGAAATTGAGAACCCAATTTTTCTAAACACGGAACGCGTCGTTTTAGCTTTTCTGACTAATTTAAACGCGCTGTTTGGCTTTTCTGTTGTCATTCACCTTTTTGTTGCTCTAAACGCACCGTTTTGTTTATTTGAAGGTTTTTTTTTTTTGACACATGCTAATTTGAAGTATGAAGCACTGTCACACCATTTTTTTATTTGAAGGATAAAGCACTCGTTATTTGCCACTACTGCATATACTAGTCCCATTTACCACATAGAAGCAAGTTCCCCTCACTCTTTCTCACTGGTTGACCCACTTGTCCCACTATGCCTCTCACTTTAAAATCAACTTCTTCCCCCTCTGCCTATAAAAAAAATTATTCCCCCTCTATGTCATGATTATGAATTTGGTTATGATTTTAAAGGTTACGATCCTACAATTTTGCGTTACGATCCTTTTCTGATCTATGATCCTTTGTTTTGGTAGGATCTTATGATCCGTGTTACGATTCCCTAAATTACAATCTATTACACTCCTCCCGATCCTAATCCGATTTACGTGTTTGACAACATTTGCCACTAGCATAAGGCAGCAAAATTCCTAAATATATTTAATTTAATTTAACGGAGAGGACAGAGAAGGAAGAAGTGGCAAAAAGAACCACCCAAACTGTCAGCAAATGGACATTAGATGCAGGGGCCAGGGGGATAAAGTGTCACCTCATTATACGAACAAGAGTGGTGAGTGTGTGTTTACTAAAGAACAGTGCAAGTGTGTATCATATGCATACCTCATTTGGTGAATGCCATCTCCCCTATAATATAAAAAGAACTATCACCCGCACTGAAAAATTTCATGCAAAGAATCAAGAGAGGAAAAATATATTCCATCCATTATAAGGTGTAGGAGTAGAACGCGCAAAAATATGTGTGTGTTTGCTTTCAGAAGGAGTACATCAGCAAACCACGTCTATTTACTTACTTAAGCCAAAAACTCAACAGTTTCATTTTATAACAACCTGAACTGATGGGTATTAATATTATTGCACTTTTTCTGTAAAGCTTCCTGGTTTCTCTCTCTTCTCTCGCAAACCCTACTATACTATAGTTCTCTCTAACTCCCCTCCCTCATTACAACGAAATTGAAAAAGGTGCAGCCGTGCAGGTTGTTAATATGTCGTATGAAACAAGTGGGAGTATTTAATCAACAACAATATATGTATCTGTATATAATTAAACACACATACAAACCCACACATAAAGCAAAGTAAGAAACAGCAAAAGCACCATCTAAAAAAATACTACAGATACTTAAAAAACATCATTTTTGCAGAAATAGCAGGATTTGACAAAATCAAAAATAGGTACCTGAAGATTTAAGTTTTGAAGTCTATGCATTGAGCTAAGTTCAAGAGACCCTAATGAAGTCAGCCTATTATTTGACAGGTCCAAACTCTCCAACCTTGATAGTGAGGTCATGCCCGGTGGTAGTTCCACCAACTTATTATTCGCAACTTTCAAGGATATTAATATTTCCAAAGAACAAATCTCTGAGGGCAATGTCTTCAATTTATTGAATGAAAGATCAAGATACTCCAGATTCGTTAAGCACCCGATTTCCGGAGGAAGATATCTATAATTAAAAACATAGAACAATGTAATAAGACACTACACATAGGTTAATTCTCCATGAAAAACGCATTGGTTGCAACAAAGTTTACAACTTTAATAACAAAATATTAACTTGTAAAACCCTGCAAAAATGTGAAAGTAGAAATCACAGTTGAGACAAGTTAAAAACATAACATCATAAGAGAAAACAGAAAAGCAAAAACCTTATTTCAACATAAGTTAATTATCCATATAAAAAACACATTATTTGCAACAAAATTATCAACATCAATAACAAATATTAACTTGTAAACTAAAACCCTCTAAAAGAGTGAAAGTAACAAGAACAATTAAGTTGAGACAAGTTAAAAAACAAAACATCATAAGACAAAACAAACAACCAAACAAACAAACAAAAAAGCACAAACCTTATAGAGAAGTGACAAATGCAAAGCTTTGTCAAACACTTGAGAGCAGCAATCTCAGTCAATATAGGAAAAGCAGAAGGCCTAGAAGGACCTTTAGAAAGCTCAAGTTCTTTCAAACCCTTCAATTTATGTAACGGCAACCCACCAATTCCAGGTGAAGATACCTTCATCTGCAACCTCTCTAACCTCGTCATGTTCCCAAACTCCGGTGCAAACAAATTAATCTCATTTCCAAAGAATTTCAGCGTTTTCAATCTTACCAAACCACCAACAGTCTTCGGAATCAAACTGTAAACATTCTTATACATATACAAACTCTCAACGGCGTCGTCTTGGGAATTTTCTGGTTCCGGAAACTCCAGATTCTTTCCAGATACATCGAGAGTCGCACCTTCATCAGGTTCTTTGGAATCGTCTTTCGGGGTAGGGATGGAAGATTCTGTTGATGTTTCGTCGGAGTGGAGAATCTCCATTACTCCGACGATTGAACAAATTGAACGAACTGAGGTGAAAGTTTGGAAATTTGTAATGGAATCTAAGAAAATTGAGAAGACAAGGGGAAAAAGAAACCCTAGGACGAAAGAGTTTAGGTCGAAGAAGTGCGACCTGATCCTCAGCGGCAACTACATCTGCTGCCGTGTCTGCTGTCGTACATATTAACCATTAGATTGACCTTTGCAAGTTGTAACCGTTTGATTTAATTGTATTTAAGTGGTTGAGATTTTAAAAGATATTTTATAAAAAAATATATTTTGAAAATTTTAAAAGATTTTGTGAGATATTATTAACTTTGTGAGACTGTAAAAGATTTTTTTTGAAAGATTTTTTACAATCAAGATTTTTAATATTAGATTTTGATGAATTTATAACAGATTTTTAAAATTTCAATATACTTTTTAGATTTTTTAGGTTTTGAAGAATTCATTGAATTTTAAGCCCAAAAAATTACAAAAGTGAATAAAAAGGATGATAAGTAAATTATAATTTTTTATTTATTACATAAATAAATAAATAAATTCTAAACTTTAAATAAAGAAAATAAAATAATAAAAATTTTAAATATTTTAATAACAAATTCATTATTGCCTAAAAAATGTAACAAGTGTAAAAAAATAAAAAGTAACAAAGTTATTATAAATTCATGTTATTATAAGTAGCATTTATCCACATAATTGAACTTATGAGAGTCCTCCATAAATTAGCATCTTCTCGTTCTTGCTCTTGTGTTTGAACAATAGGTTTATAATTATTGTCTTTATGATTTGGTAACACTAAAGATGAAGACTCGTGATCAGTGCATTTAGATGCACATTCTTCTACTATTGTACTTAGGCATTTCTTTAGTTTGTGTTAATATTTTTACTATTTTATTATGTTTTTAGATTTAAGTTTATTTTAGCCTTTATTTTATTTTCGTATTTTATTTTTCAGTATTAGCAATCTGCACGAATAAATTCATAACTGGAGCTTCGAGTATCGTATTGCGGCGCGGTCAGTTGCGTTGGAAAGCTAAGAGACAAAGCTACAACATTTATGTTCAGTGGAGAAGCTGTTTCAGAGTGCAAGGGTCTCTAATTTTCGTGGAGTTCCAGACTTAAATAATTAGTCTAATTGAGATTTAATTGTTGGCCTTTAGTTTCTTTGGCCTTGGCCTTTGGATGTTACTCTTTTCTCCTATATATAAATAACAAAAACCAGAAATAAGGTGTGTAATTTTCGATCACTATTCACAACAAAAACTTGGAGAAATGTTGCTTGCTATGGAGAAATAATCACCAAGGATTAATCTGCTGTAATCGGGTTCCACTTTGAGGTTCTATAATTTCCAATAAAATTGCTTTTCCCTTTTCAATATTTATGCTATATGTCTTGTTTGCTTTATTCAAGTTCTATAGAATAAGTGTTGATTAATTTCGATTGCTATATGTTCTTGTACCTTAATCGCGTTTGCTTAATTCGCATTCGATCATGTTTGCTTAATTCATGATTGCCTTAATCCGTTTGCCTAATTCGGAAATCAGCAACATATGTCTTGTAGTGACAATTGCGCTTGTTAATTGATACTATAATCGAAAGGGGATTAGAATCTGCTTAGGGCTCGGAAATTGTATGAATCAATGATAAGTTAGGAACCGAAAACAGTAGATTAATCGTTTTAAGTTTATTTGATAATCACTTATTTTAATTTCTTCTTTGCAACTCGAATTCAAAAACCCCCATTTTTTTTTACTGATTCTAATATTTCGTAATTGATCAAGAGAATCCTTGTGATACGACACTTTTGTCGATTCCCTAAACTACATTTCTTTTAAATACATTTTTTGACCCGTGTGCGACAGCGGATCAAATTGGCGCCGTTGCCGGGGATTCTCTGTCAAATTATAGACAATATTAGATTCTTAGTTTGTGCTTTCTTACGTTCTGGCCTTGCTTACAGTTTGTTAGGCCATTAACCATCCTAAAAGCTAGTTTTCGTAAAAAACCGATTTTTCTGAAAATTGAGTCTGTTTCAAATTTCGTCCGAGCCATTTTCATTGAAAAAAATTCAAGGATTAAAACTCACTTAACAGTGACTCCACCCTCTCAACCCCAAATTCATCATTTTTCTATTTTTAAAGATTTATTTACTGTTTTCATAGTTTCAGAAAATTCCAAAAAAATTCTCAAAATTCTTATTTGTCTTGATTAGATTAATTTTCGTGTTCTTGTATTTTTCTGAATTTATTTTAATCACCTTCCTTCTTTCATTTTGTTTCTGTCTAATAGGGACATTGTCGGCATTTTCGCAGTTCTGGCTACTACTAGGTCCAGTCATTCTAATCTTTTTGATCTTAATCCTGAGATAGAGACAACTTTTCACACACGCCGTAGAGCAAATCAGGCTAGCACTAGTTCACCACCTGTTATCGATCCTATTTCTTTGTGCAAATTATTTGATTGTGATTCTGAAGTTGTTTTTAATAACATGGCTGCTGAACAAAGAACACTAAGGCAGCTTGCTGCTCCTGATGTGAATTACAATGGTCTATGTATCGAATATGGTGATGTTGCTATTCCATTTGAATTGAAATCTGGTTTAATTCACTTGCTTCCAAAGTTTAGTGGTCTTGCAGGTGAAGATCCGCACAAGCATTTGAAAGAATTCCAGGTTGTTTGTTCTACACCATCGAGGCCTGAAGGAATAACAGAAGATCATATCAAACTCAGAGCCTTTCCTTTTTCGCTCCAGGGTGCTGCAAAAGATTGGCTATACTATCTTGAACCAAATTCTGTCGCAACTTGGAATGATTTGAAGAAAGTTTTTCTAGAGAGTATTTTCCCGCCTCTAGAGCTGCATCAATCAGAAAAGAAATTTGTGGCATTAGACAGGGAAATGAATCATTGACTGAATATTGGGAGAGGTTCAAACATTTGATCTCCAGCTGCCCTCAACACCAGATTACCGAACAGTTGCTTATTCAGTATTTCTATGAGGGATTGCTACCAATGGATAGAAACATTTTGGATGCAGCTAGTGGTGGAGCACTTGTTGATAAAACTCCAGCTGCTGCAAAGGCCTTGATTGAAAACATGTCACTTAACTCTCAACAATTCACAACCAGAAATAATTCTGTCACTCAAACAAAAGGTGTGAATGAGATTCATGCTTCTTCTTCTTCTACCAACAAGGCTCTAGAGACCAGAATTGATGAACTTACTTCTTTAGTGAAACAACTGGCAGTGAGTAAAGCTCAAACAAATAAGTTGTGTGGTATATGTACTTCTACTGAACATCCAACCGACACTTGTCCCATTCTTCAAGACGAGTCAGTCACTGAGATGCCCCAAGCATATGCAGCAGCCCTTTATAACCGTGGCAACAATCAAAACAGGTACAACATTCCTGATCTTTCCACAAACAAGTATCATCCCAGTTGGGCGAATCATCCACTTCTGCGGTATGGGAACCCAACAACACAACAAAACACACCACCACCACCACCAGCTGCTGCCTCCGGACCTTCATTGGACGACCTCATGAAGCAAATGATTGCAAGCAATATGCAATACCAGCAGCAAACAGATTCTAATATGCAGAATATGCAGACACAGATTGGGCAACTTGCTACTTCAATTAATGTCCTGCAGCAAGCTCAAGGATCGAACCAACTACCTGCTCAAACAGTGGTGAATCCTAATGTTCCTAATCCTAATGTGAGTGTAATTAACTTGAGATCTGGAAGGGTGACACAACCAGCCCCCGAAGAAAATAAAAACATTCAAAAAAAAGTTCTTGAGGTAACACCTGAACCTGTACCTGTTGAAGCTCCCGTTGTTCTCGAGGCGGCTGAAAAAGAGTATGTTCCAAAAATTCCTTTCCCTCACAGAGTACAGAAAAATAAAAAAATTGATGAGGAGGACAAAGAGAGAGAGATACTCGATGTATTCAACAAAGTGGCGGTAAACATTCCGCTTCTTGATGTGATCAAGCAGATTCCGAAATATGCAAAGTTTCTGAAAGATTTATGCACCCGCAAGAGAAGGTTGAAGGGTAATGAGCGAGTCAATTTAGGGCGAAATGTTTCTGTCCTTATTCAGCCTAAGCATTCATCTGAGCCCTCACTTGAGAAGGGCACTGTTTCATCTCTCAATCAGGCTATACCACAAAAATGCAAAGATCCAGGAACTTTTTCTATTCCATGTACCATTGGGGATAGTAAATTCGAAAATTGCATGTTATATTTAGGAGCTTCTATTAATGTTATGCCTACTTCTATTTTTAATAATCTTGATCTTGGTCCCTTGCAGCCTACAGGTCTCACTATTCAGCTAGCAAACAGGAGCAATGCTCGCCCTGTTGGAGTAGTGGAAGATGTTCTTGTTCAGGTTAATGACTTGATTTTTCCTACAGATTTTTACATTCTTGACATGGCTGGAGAAACAGAATCAAGCAGATCGCCAATCATTTTGGGCAGACCATTCATGAAAACAGCAAAGACAAAAATTGATGTTGACGATGGAACCATGTCCATGGAATTTGGTGACATTGTCGCGAAATTTAACATTTTCGATGCTATGAAGCATCCCTCTGAAGAGCACTCCGTGTTCCAAATGGAGTTGCTCTCTGAAATTGTTGATGAATTTAATTTTGATTTGTTCTCTGTTGATCCATCTTTATCTGGTTTTGATGATGATTATTCATGTGATGATTGTACAAACACTGACCTTTGTGTTGCTTGTGCTGAAATTGATGCTCTCTTGTTGGATGACAATTTTCCTGCAGGTGAAGTTGTTGGTCTTGACATCATGGCTGCCCCCGCCAAACCATCCATTGAACAACCACCCTCCCTTGAGCTTAAACCACTCCCTGAAAATCTGAAATATGCTTATTTGGAGAGTCATAAAAAACTCCTGTTATAATTTTTTCTAACCTTGATTTTGATCAAGAAAATAAGCTTTTGCAGGTTTTGAAGAAGCATAAGAAGGCTATTGGGTGGACATTGGCTGATATTCCGGGTATAAGCCCCTCCACATGTATGCACAAAATTTTACTTGAGGATGGAGCGAAAACGGTAAGGCAACCACAAAGGAGGCTTAATCCCTTGAGCCTTGATGTGGTGAAGAAAGAGGTAACCAAACTTTTGCAAGCAGGTATCATATATCCTATCTCTGACAGTAAATGGGTAAGCCCAGTGCAGGTTGTACCTAAGAAATCTGGTCTCACAGTGGTAAAAAATGAAAAGAATGAACTTGTTCCCACTAGAGTTCAGAATAGCTGGAGAGTTTGTATTGATTACAGGAGACTAAACCAGGCTACTAGAAAGGATCACTTTCCTTTGCCGTTCGTTGATCAAATGCTTGAGCGGCTAGCTGGTAAATCACATTATTGCTTTCTTGATGGTTTTTCAGGTTATTTTCATATTCATATTGCACCTGAAGATCAAGAAAAGACCACTTTCACGTGCCCATTCGGCACATTTGCTTATAGGAGAATGCATTTTGGGCTTTGCAATGCTCCTGGAACATTTCAACGATGCATGATTAGTATTTTTTCTGAGTTTATTGAAAATTGCATCAAAGTGTTTATGGATGATTTCACCGTTTATGGTTCCTCATTTGATTCATGTTTAGACAGTTTGGAATTGATTTTGGCAAGATGCATTGAAACTAACCTTGTTTTAAATTATGAAAAGTGTCATTTTATGGTTCAACAGGGAATTGTTTTGGGACATATAATTTCTGAAAAAGAGATTTCTGTTGACCCTGCTAAAATTGATGTGATCTCTACACTGCCTTACCCATCTTGTATTCGCGAGATTCATTCTTTTCTTGGCCATGCAGGTTTTTACATGCGCTTCATTAAAGATTTCAGCAAGATAGCTCTTCCGCTGTCAAATTTGTTGAAGAATGATGTTACTTTTGATTTTGATGACAAATGCAAAAAAGCGTTTGACTTCTTGAAGAAAGCATTGACCTCTGCCCCCATCATCCAGCCTCCTGACTGGACCCTTCCTTTTGAGATTATGTGTGATGCTTCTAACTATGCTGTTGGGGCGGTCCTTGCACAAAGGGTTGACAAGGCTGCCCATGTTATTTATTATGCTTCTAGAACTTTAGATTCTGCACAGTCTAATTACACCACTACTGAAAAGGAACTTCTAGCTATTGTTTTTGCACTTGATAAATTCAGATCATATTTGCTAGGTTCCAAGGTTGTTGTTTTTACTGACCATGCAGCTTTAAAGTACTTGTTAAAGAAACCAGAAGCAAAGCCGAGACTGATTCGGTGGATGTTGTTGCTCCAAGAATTTAATGTCGAGATTAAAGACAAAAGTGGAGCTGAGATTTTAGTGGCCGATCACTTAAGCAGAATAGAGCGTGATGAGGATCCTTCCCCCATTCAGGATAACTTTCCTGACGAACATCTTTTACTCTTACATGGGGTAACTCCTTGGTTTGTTGATATTGTAAATTATCTTGTTGCTGGTGTTTTTCCTACAGGTGCATCTAGGACACAAATTCACAAGCTTAAGAGTGATGCAAAATATTATGTTTGGGATGACCCATATCTTTGGAAATTTGGTAGTGATCAGGTAATTAGGAGATGTGTTCCCGATTACGAGATTGAATCCATTTTGCATTTTTCTCATGCTTCTCAAGTAGGGGGGGGACACTTTGGTCCTCAAAGGACTGCAAGAAAAGTCCTAGATTCAGGTTTCTATTGGCCTACTATTTTCAAGGATGCTTATGAGACTTACCGCACTTGTAAAGAGTGTTAGTTAGCAGGTACAGCCATCACTCGTAAGAGTGAAATGCCTCAGCAATCTATGCTTTTTTGTGAGGTATTTGATGTGTGGGGAATTGACTTCATGGGTCCTTTTCCTGTATCATTTGGTTTTCTCTACATTTTACTTGTTGTTGATTATGTTTCAAAGTGGGTGGAAGCTATCCCCACTAGGACTAATGATTCTAGAGTTGTTGCAGATTTTGTCAGGTCCAATATTTTTTGCAGGTTTGGAATACCTCGAGCTATCATAAGTGACCAAGGCACACATTTCTGTAACCGCACTATGGAAGGTTTACTCAGAAAGTATGGAGTTGTGCACAGAGTTTCTACTGCATATCATCCCCAAACTAATGGGCAAGCTGAGATCTCAAACAGGGAGATTAAGCAAATTTTAGAAAAAATGGTGCAGCCAAATAGGAAGGATTGGAGTCGCCGTCTAGAAGACGCACTTTGGGCTCAGAGAACAGCTTTCAAGACACCAATTGGGATGTCTCCCTATAGACTCGTGTTTGGTAAGGCATGTCACCTCCCTGTTGAAATTGAACACCGTGCTTATTGGGCGGTCAAAAGCTGTAATTTGGAAATGCAAAAAGCAGGTATGGAAAGAAAACTTCAATTACAACAGCTTGAAGAGCTTAGGCTAGAAGCCTATGAAAACTCTAGAATTTATAAAGAGAAAATTAAGCACTTTCATGATAAAATGATTTCTAGAAAGGAATTCTCTGTGGGCCAACAGGTTTTATTGTTTAATTCCCGCCTAAAAGTAATGGCTGGGAAACTTCGATCTAAGTGGATTGGCCCTTTTGTTGTTACTAATGTTTTCCCTCATGGTGCGGTAGAAATAAAAAGTGCAGGTACTGATAAGATGTTTAAAGTCAACGGACAGCGGCTGAAGCTGTTCCATGAAAATTCGATGCCCATTGAAGAGGGACTTGTTGAAGAGATCTCTTTGGAGAAACCGTCCTACCCACCAGCTGCTACACCTTAAACTCTCGGGTGTGTTCCTTCCTTTTTCTCACTATATGCTTATTTTTACATTGCGGACAATGTCTGATTTAAGTGTGGGGGGAACAATTTACATCTAGTTGTTTTATTTTATTTTTAATTTTAGTCTTTCTTTTAAAAAAATAAAAACCAAAAAAAATCAAAATATCAAAAAAATCAAAAAAAGTTTTGGCATGCATGCAACTGTTATGAGTAGTTTCATTGTTCTAGGCCTAGAGGTGTATGTCATGATATGAATAACATTTTTGCTTGTGTAGTGTGATGAGTTGACTTGATACTAGATTGTGCGTCATTTGTGATAGAACATTGAAACCTTGTGAGATTTTGAGCCTCCAGCAATTTGTTGTTTCTTGTGTGGTTCACTCATACTGTTAGTAACTTCTAGAACTTGACTTGACTCTTGAAGCACTTGTTTCACATGCATGTACTGAAATGATCTAGGCAATTTTCTTTCATAAGCTACTTTTAGCCAAATAAGCCTACCCTGATATTTCATCCCTTGTTAAGCCCCTTTGAGCCTTTTATTCCCATTCTTGGTTTTATAGCTCATTACAAGCCGATTAAGCCTTTGTTTATATCCATTCTTTTTGTGTCCCAATCTAAGGGATAAAGAGCTTGAATTTTACTTATGATAAGTGTGGGGGTGCTCAAAATTTGGTTCTAATGTTGATATGATTTGTGAAAGGGAAATGTCTTGTTTAGGTTCATATGTTCATATGTGGTATGGAATGAAAAAAAAATATACAAAAAGAAAAAAAAGACAGAAAAAAAAATATGAAAAAAAAAAAGAGAAAAAAGAGAAGAAGAAATGGGCAAATTTGGATTTCAAGGTGTGAAAAGAAAAATATCTTAGGATGTGAAGGAGTTATGTTGTTTAGTTCAAATATTTTAGGTTTAGTTGACATGTTCTACTATGTCATTGCACTTTGTTGAGCTTCATTAACCCTCATGCTTATTAATATTCAATTGAATTTCATGCTTCTTTATCTTCTTAGATTTTATAGCCTAGTCTCCCTTAGGATCATCCCACCTTTACCTTGGCCCCGTTACAACCCGAATAAAGACCTTTCGATCTTTGCATGCATGTGCTTCATTGTGTGGATGTCCTCCATCTTTGGGGACGGAAGAGACTTGTCAAGCTTATGGCAGTGCTAACTTTGATGATGTGCTTTGAGCGTAAACATTGTCCCTGACACTCCATTTTTGAGTGATTGAGTGCACTTTATATAAATATTCCGTGAGGTTCTATCATTTTTGAAGCACTTTTTAGTCTTATAGCCACCTTGTTCATTGCACATGTGTTAAGATGTTGTTCATGATTGTTATACACCTTGAATCTTGGAATGTGTTGATTGCTTGTGACTTTGCATTATGCCTTGTTTTCTTTCTCTTTCATCTTTTTGAAGTCTTTTTCTTAAATTTTGCTCAGGGGTGCAAAAGTTCAAGTGTGGGGGAATTTGATCAGTGCATTTAGATGCACATTCTTCTACTATTGTACTTAGGCATTTCTCTAGTTTGTGTTAATATTTTTACTATTTTATTATGTTTTTAGATTTAAGTTTATTTTAGCCTTTTTATTTTCGTATTTTATTTTTCAGTATTAGCAATCTGCACGAATAAATTCATAACTGGAGCTTAGAGTATCGTATTGCGGCGCGGTCAGTTGCGTTGGAAAGCTAAGAGACAAAGCTACAATATTTATGTTCAGTGGAGAAGCTGTTTCAGAGTGCAAGGGTCTCTAATTTTCGTGGAGTTCCAGACTTAAATAATTAGTCTAATGGAGATTTAATTGTTGGCCTTTAGTTTCTTTGGCCTTGGCCTTTGGATGTCACTCTTTTCTCCTATATATAAATAACAAAAACCAGAAATAAGGTGTGTAATTTTCGATCACTATTCACAACAAAAACTTGGAGAAATGTTGCTTGCTATGGAGAACTAATCACCAAGGATTAATCTGCTGAATCGGGTTCCACTTTGAGGTTCTATAATTTCCAATAAAATTACTTTTCCCTTTTCAATATTTATGCTATATGTCTTGTTTGCTTTATTAAAGTTCTATAGAATAAGTGTTGATTAATTTCGATTGCTATATGTTCTTATACCTTAATCGCGTTTGCTTAATTCGCGTTCGATCATGTTTGCTTAATTCATGATTGCCTTAATCCGTTTGCTTAATTCGGAAATCAGGAGCATATGTCTTGTAGTGACAATTGCGCTTGTTAATTGATACTATAATCGAAAGGGGATTAGAATCTGCTTAAGGCTCGGAAATGGTATGAATCAATGATAAGTTAGGAACCGAAAACAGTAGATTAATCGTTTTAAGTTTATTTGATAATCACTTATTTTAATTTCTTCTTTGCAACTCGAATTCAAAAACCCCCATTTTTTTTTACTGATTCTAATATTTCGTAATTGATCAAGAGAATCCTTGTGATACGACACTTTTGTCGCTTCCCTAAACTACATTTCTTTTAAATACATTTTTTGACCCGTGTGCGACAGCGGATCAACTCGTCGGTAGGTTCGACTGGAAATTCATCAGAACGACATGTTTTACGAAGAAAATTATGAATTGTTGCGCATGCCAACACAAGCTCTACTTGCGCCTTAAATGGGAATGGAGGTGCTGACTTAAAAATTGTGAACTGCGAGTTAAAAACACCAAATATTCTCTCAATCACATTCCATGAGGACGCATACTAAAGATTGAATATTTTCAGGATCATTACCATGACCTGCAAAATCTTGTAGATGATATCATACACGTTTATATGGGGCTAAAAAATTGTGTTGATTTGGAAATCCACAATCCACTAGAAAATATTTACCTAATTACATAAGCAATGCATATAAAATTAGTATGAAAGTGAAAATAGATAAAACACACTTATAAGTTAAAAATTAATGACTTATACCTTAGGGTACTTTAAGTCCATTTCTCCTTGTCAAAGCATCATTTAATAGCCTGAAATCATGTGCTAAACCCTTCCATCCGCTAAGAACGTACATGAATTCCAAATAAAAGTTACAAGCAACTGATACATTTTCTGATATATTTCCATGACGATCACCATAACTGCTTACATCTCATCCTCTTACCATTGCTGGAATGTGTGTACCATCAATAGCTCCAATGCAATCCTAATGTGTGTGTGTAGCAATAATCATTAATATTAGTATAATGATGAAATTATAATTACATTTTGTTATAATTAATTAGAAAATGATCACATACCTTAAAATAAGGATAAAACCTTGTGTTTTCTCTTATTTTTGCAGACATGGTTGAACCTGGTCTAACCATCAAATCAAGCGTTAATGAGTTAAAAGCCTTCAAAACCTTGTGAAAATTGTCACTTGTAGCAAACTGTGACCGACCGAATGTATTGCGGATTATACAATATCGAGCATTTTGGCCGACAATTTGTAGAAATGATGCAAGCATTTCTTCAACACAAATAAATCTTGTATCCTTCAAAGGTGTTTTTCTCTTATAAGCGTGCACAACTTTCAAAATACATCAAGATACATCCTATAGACTTGTCGAAATAATGCGGGATCATCATTTAATGCTTTATGTATATAGTCATATCCCCGACTAATAATTCACCGTCGAGTTAATGGACGCTCAATATGTTCACTGCACATCATATTCAAAAATTGATTTAGTATGTATGTTAAATCATAAATTGTCATCACATATGTGTATATGACTTCATAAAATTCTTCATTTGTTTCCTCATCATTTGTATCTTTATTTTATAAAATCCACCGTTCAATTGAAAGTTTATATCATATAGATCATTTGTGTGAATTGTGAGACAAATCTAAAATCATTTGATATGTTATTGAGATACATCAAAATTAACGGTTTTGAGGGTTTTTTTAAATGTCGTTAATCTTCATGTGTCTCAATAACATATCAAATGATTTTGAATTGGTCTGACAGTTTACAAAAATGATCTATATGATATAAACTTTCAATCCAACGGTGGATTTTATAAAATTTATATCGGTTAAAACGTTATTGAGATGTGTAACATTTGGTGTCAAACTATTTGGTGTCAACAGATCTTGACAATCCAACTGTCAGGATCTGTTGACACCAAATAGTTTGACACCAAATGTTACACATCTCAATAACGTTTTAACCGATATAAATTTTATAAAATCCACCGTTGGATTGAAAGTTTATATCATATAGATCATTTTTGTAAACTGTCAGACCAATTCAAAATCATTTGATATGTTATTGAGATACATCAAAATTAACGGTTTTGAGGGTTTTTTTAAATGCCGTTAATCTTCATGTGTCTCAATAACATATCAAATGATTTTGAATTTGTCTGACAGTTTACACAAATGTTGGTTGTCACTTGGGAAACGATTCGGGTTGTCACTTTTACTACAAGTAGTGTGTTTACTCGGTTTTATTAATTTTGGTGAGTTCGGCGATCGTCACCTAACCATATATATATATATATATATATATATATATATATATATCCTAGATAGTTATTCAAATGCATCTCTAAACCCTAATTCACTTAAACCAATGAAAACATTTGATTTAGTCACATCACTCATTTCCATTCATTTATTGTGTGGTAGTAATTGTTGTTGTTGTTGTTATTATTATTATTATTATTATTATTATTATTATTGTTGTTGTTGTTGTTGTTGTTGTTGTTGTCGTTGTTTTCAGTTAGTATTTATTTTAATTTTTTGTTTATTTTATTATTTTTTTGTTCAAAATAGTTAATACTTTTGGTAATAATCTTTTGTCCAATCTTTATGAATATAGAAAGGTGGTTGATTGTGAGGACTTCTTACCGTTGATTTTGGTACGCAAATCCATCGTCACGTTCTTTTGGTTAATCCAAATTAAAATCAATTTGAAGTAGTAAAATGCTAACTATACTTCAAATAGTAAAAATGCACTAAAATGTGTGTAGTCAATGTTTGAAAAAGTATATTATAAACCCTAGATAGTTATCAAAATGCAGCTCTAAACGCTAATTCACTTAAACCAATGAAAATCTTTGATTTAGCCACATCACCCATTTACATTCATTTATTGTGTGGTACTAATTGTTGTTATTAGGAAAATTCTATGGTACTATCGTCAAAACTTAATTGTACATGTACTATAGAAGATTCAACCAATAGAAAATAAATGTTTGTCTACATCATCACTTATATATTAGATTTTAAATGTTGACTAAAACAATAGTATTGGTACATCTTTCTATATAAATTTCACCCCATAAATCATACAAATTGTATTTCACTATTTAATTTAAGTTAATAATTATAAAAATCAATTCATCTTCATCCTTTATTTTAAAAACTAACTATCTTCATCTCTGAAGAACAAGTGGAAATAACTATCTTCATCTCCGAAGAACAAGTGGTGGTGGATAGAAGAACAAATTCATCCCTTGCTAAAACCTCACTACTGTCAAAACCTCTCCTCATCGCCCCCAGTTTCATTACTTAACCATATTCCTTTATCATCGTTCCAATACCTATTAGTTACTAACATTTCTTCCACTTCCCTCTCTTCTCTCTCAGAACTCAATCTCTGGTTGTTCAATCCCTTCTCTACTCTTCTCTCTCAGTATCATTCCTTCTATTCTCTCGCATGGCGACTCAGTCGGCGGAGCGCTCATCGTCACAACATTACAGTACACAACATATATTAATTTTAAGTTTAAAGAGTACTCTATTCTTGTGATTTTTTGGGGAAATAATTGTGATTTGTGTGGATGAAGAAATTGTAATGATTGATTTAGGGTTTGAATAGGGAAATATATCAGATTCCTCAATCTCATATTGTTTACTTGATAGGGAATTTTGTTCTGTCTTTTGGACCATATGTTGTATTTCTGTTTCTGACCCAGTTTTAGATGTTATCATTAAGATGGATATGTTCTTAGTAGTAGTGGAGTGAGTTATTTTCTATGGCGGTTTTGTTTCTTGTTTCTTGATTGTTGTTTTATGTTTTTTTGTCTTGGTGCCTCATTTTGTGGCTTAGAAGGTTGTATTTCTTCTTCTCTACTTTGGATGTCTTGTGATTTTGTGTGAGTATTCAATAATATATGTTGATTAAAAGAAAAATTATAGAATTGGGTATCAATTTGGTTAAGAAAAAGTATATATATTAAGAGTATTTTTTTTGTCTTAAATCACCATGCAACCACCACTCCAAATTTCCATTGTCAACATATTCATAAACAAGCATCCTGTATAATCAGGGGAATTGCTTTAGACAAAATTTGTAGCAAGTTTCTTCATTTGAAAGACCTTAAATCAAAAGAATAAATATACCTTTGAGCACCATCCGTACAATATCCAACTAATCCAACTAAATTCTTATTATGCCTCATTTTTCCAATGACTTCAACCTCCACCTTAAATTCTTTCTCTGCTTGACCCCTTAGTTACAATACAACACTACTGCTCATGAATTTTCTATATGTCAGACCAAAAATTTATCAATATTTTGATGTAAAACATAATATCTTGAGATACTTTTTTTTTTTGGTCAAATGATTCATTCTCAAACCATTTTTGGTTTAGGGAAACTTGGACCTAGTACATATTATTAATACTATCAGTACCAAGTTCAGTCACCACCACCGGCATCAAGTTAGGAAAACATAGCTCATGTTAGTGTGACAATAGTAATAAATAATTAGAGTAAAGTTTTCTCAGCAGTAAGGCACATTGAGATCTTCTTCGGTGACCTTTTTTTTCGGTAATGAGATCTCAACCGCTCATCATGATTACATCCCATAGTCAAAATCAATTAAATAAAAAAATGTTGAGTTCTTTGAAAGTGTTTCCCTTAAAATCAAAAATAGAAAAATCAATAGTTGATCCTTCATGTGAATCTAATTCTACTTTTAATGGTTTTGAGCTTGAACTTAGAAGAAGTGCAAGAGTTAAGAAAGAAACAAAGAGTACTTAGCTGCTCCGCGTGCAGTGTTGAAATATGTATTTTGCAGAGCTGTTTATATCTCACAAGGTCGTGTTTAGCTTCCTTGAGCGGGTTGCTAGTGATAGCTAGGGATGTCAACGGGGTTGGGAATGTGCGGAGAAAGCATCCCCGTTCCCCACCCCGAAATATCCGCGGGGGAATTTTTGCCTCCATCCCCATAAAAATCAATGAGCTTAACTGTAATAATAGTATTTAGCTATTGTCTAATGAGCTTCAATGTAATGGGTTTATGTTGTGTAGCTGTTTGTTATGCTACTGATATCCATTAGTCATTGTTGTACATCTTGTACATAGATTTTTCCTTTAATACCATTTTGCCTCTTTAAAAAAAGAAGAAGGAAAGAAACCAACTTAGAAAAATTAATAATTCTAGCACATCAATTGGCCTCCTAATCTAGAGATGGAGCCTACCACATTGACACTGAAATGCATCTACTCTACTAGTATGCAATTATGTTCATCTCATTAGAAGAACTACTACCGTAGTCTATATACAAATTCAACTTGATGAAAAACTACTACTGTATATACATGGTTTGAAGCACAATAATCATTGTAAAATCATTGGTTGTTGAAAAAAGCTATCATGGGATCATAAACATCTTGTTTAGCACTAACATTCATAATAAAATCAACATGTGCATAATCTTGGTTGAACTCTAGCACGAGCTTGTTAGCATCATGATCTTTGAGGTCATTGAGCAAAACCTTCACATCTTGCACATCATATAGCTGATCTTTCCCTCCATAGCCAAGAAAAAGAGGGAATTCATTTGGTATTTTGGTCAGGTCATAAGTAGGGATTCTAGTGTATTTTTGTTATTTTGTGTTTTGGTTCTAGTCTTTTGTTCTGCTTTAGGTGTGCCTTTAGATTTATTGCAGTGGCCATATGGTGTTAAACATTGGCCTTGCATTTCCTATTGTTGTTGATGTTATATATTGTAACAATTTGTATGGTTTTTGTCCAACTTTCGAACACATGATTGGGTAGACGCTTTGCAACCCTTCGTAGAAGGTGTGTAGAGTTGTCTCATTATGATGCTGAGTTTGGACGTATTTAATAAAAATTATACTTATTGGAAAAAAAATGTGTGTGCATGGATTTGTGTTTGTGTAAGGTGATTTTAATTTATTAACTATTTAGATATTACAATTTAAGTATATAGTGATGATTAAAAAATGCATATTATTCTTTAGATATTAAAATTTGTTTCTTTGTGTACTTTGTAGATGGAAAACTTTGATGAATTTTCAAATGTTAATTTCGATGAGGATGAAGATAATGAACATTCTGCTTCGGGCGAAGAAAGCGAAAGTATAGAGTATACCGACCATAGTGTATCTGATGATAGCATTGAGAATTCTGATTCCATCGTAATAGATGGTAGGTTTGTTAGGATTAATACCATGACGGTAGATGATATTGAGGGTCTTCATTTCGGTAGTGAAAAAGACGCTTATGACTTTTATGTAAAGTATGCAAAATGCACTGATTTCGTTGTTAGGAAATATGTTGTGGTAAAAAATGTTAGTGGAACGATTGTAACGCGGCAGTTTGTGTGCAACATGCAAGGAGAAAGAAACAAAATACACTTGACGAGGGTAGATAGGAAAAGAGATCATAGACCTGTCACCCGAATTAATTGTAATGCCCACCTTCGTATACATTATAATGTAGAGAGGTTGAGGTGGGAAGTGACTTCTTTTGAAGTGAGCCATAATCATGAACTAACACCATCTAAATTTATTCATTTATTTCCTGCCTACCGTGGAATGACTGATGCTGACAAAACTCAAATTAACAGTCTGCATTTGAATTTTATCCAAACGTGTCATATAATGGGTCACATGGTGGCAAACAAGGGTGGATATGATGCTGTTAGTTTTACAAAAAAAGATTTGTACAACTATTTTCGCAAGAAAACAATTGTTGATATTAAAGATGGTGATGTTGTTGCTTCTTTAAGCTATCTACGGGGTAAAGCGGGTTTGGATCCTATGTTATATGCAAAATATACCATCGGTGGTGATGGAAAATTGAAGCGTTTGTTTTGGGCAGATGGACGGAGTCGAAATGACTTTTTGTGGTTTGGCGATGTTATTGCGTTTGATGCCACATACAAGAAAAACAAACAAATTTCTTTAGTAATATTTTCTTGCTGCAACAATCATTCACAGACGATTATTTTTGGTGCTTCTTTTGGTTTCAAATGAAACAACTGAGACATATAAATGGGTACTGAACTCATTTTTAGAAGCAATGGGAAATCGGCCACCAAAAGTAGTAATGACTGATGGTGACTTGGCCATGAGAGAAGCTGTAAGAGTTGTTTTTCCTGAAGCATGTCACAGACTGTGTGCCTGACATTTGAACAAGAATGCTTAAGAAAATGTTAAAAATAAAGATTTTCTGACAGATTTCAACAAAGCAATGTACTCAAGTTTCACTGTTGATGAATTTGAAGAGTTTTGGGCGAATCTTGTTGAGAGGAATGGATTACAGGGTAACGATTGGGTGTCCAAAACATATGAGAACAAGAAATTATGGGCCTGCCTACTTTCAAGAAAAGTTTTTTGGTCGCATACAAACAACTTCTCAATGCGAAGCTATCAATTCAATGAACAAAAGATATGTTAGAAAGAAATGCTGCATTTATGAGTTTATGCATAAATTTGACCAGACATTGAAAGAATACAGAAACAATGAACATATTGTTGATTTTATAAGTTATAGCTCTGATCCGGTGTTGACAATTGGTCTGCATGGCATTGAGAAGGATGCTTCAAAAATTTACACATTAGAGATGTTTAAAGAAGTAAAAAACCAGATTATGAAGTCTTCAGCATTAATTATTTCTGAGCGGGAGGAAGTTGAAGACAAGTTGTTGTTTAAATTGACCAAAACTTGTGATGCAAAATATGAAAAAGAGATTTTTTATGACACTTCAAATTCTTCTTTTTACTGTGAATGTAGATTGTTTGAGGCTCGCGGAATTCTATGTTCACATATTATTTTTGTCATGAAAGAAGAACATGTTGACCATATCCCAAGTAGTTTCATTTTGAAAAGGTGGACTAAAAATGCAAAAATTTCAATAATGGCACCAAATGTTGGAAAAAGATTAGATTCTAATATGACAGAGGTTGACCGTTGTGGTGCATATTCAGCAGCTTGTAATAGGTTTTGCAAAGTTGTTGCTGAAAGTGGGGCATGCTTTAATGATGTAATGGATGACATTTTAAAGCTCACTGAAAAGTATAGTAACCTAAAATTGAGAGGTAGTGTTAGGATGCAAAAATTCAGAAATGGACATACATATTGGTGATCCCGATGCTGTTAATTCTAAAGGTGCTCCGAAGAAGAAAAATATCCCCATGAAGAGGCCTAAACACTGTTCAAATTGTACTGACCCTAAACACTATGCCAGGACATGTCCTACGCGTATTGATGTAAATGGATCATAAATGGACAATGACAAAGATGATACCAAATTTAGCAAGGTAACATATAATTCTGTAAGTTTATCTATCAATTAGTAACTTGTTATTGTAAATCTGTTGTTATAATTTTTTTTAGTAAATTATTGTTTTTTACATTTTACAAGACAAAGAAATGTCTAGAAGCGATTTAAACAGCATTCATGGCTCTGTAAGATCAAAAAAGGGTGGAAGACAAATTGATAAAGTGAATATATTATTTCCCTATCAACTTGTGTGATTGTTAATGCCAAAATATCTTTAGTAATTAATCTTTGTATGTTTTTACAGAATGTGAAGGAAAAAAATAATTATAATACGAAGCAAAAAAGGGCAAAAGTCATGAATGAAACTAACCATCACATTGGAGGTCTGCCTATGATGTCCCAAGTGCAGCCAAATGCACATCAAATGTACTCTTCAACACTTAGTTTTGCAAATTCAAGTCAAGTACCAACTTCTCTACTTATGCTACAAATGGTCTAACACGTTAAATTTTTTTTTTTTTGGTCTGAATCATTCTTTTAAATATTTAATTTACAGGATAAAGAAATGTCTAGAAGCTTAAATGACATTCATGGTTCTGTAAGATCAAAAGAGGCTCGAAGGCAAATTGATAAAGTGAAACATTATTTCCTTATCAACTTATGTGTTTGTTAGTTACCAAAATTGTATTTAGTAATGAATCCTTTTATGTTTTTACAGAATGTGAAGGAAAAAAGTGATTTTGATCCGAAGCATGAAAGGGAAAAAGACATGAATGAAACTAACCATTCCATTGGAGGATTGCCTATGATGTCTCAAGTACAACCAAATACACACCAAATGCATTTACCCAACGTCTCATTCTGTCAATTCAAGCCAAGTACCTCCTCCTAGTTTTGCTACAAATGGTCAAACTCCTCCCATTGGTAGTCTGCCTATGATGTCAGTTGTGCAGCCAAATGCCCACCAAATGCATTATCCAACGCCTCATTTTGCCAATTTAATCCAAGTACCTCCTCATATCTATGCTATAAATGGTCAAACTCCTCCCATTGGAGGTATGGCTATGATGTCCCAACTGCTGCCAAATGCACACCAAATGCTCTACGCAACGCCTAATTTTATCAATTCAAGCCAAGTACCTGCCCTACTTTTGCTATCGATGGTCAAACTCCTCCTGTTTTCCAACAACCACCACATGTTAGTATTTTATAATGTAGTAATAGTAATGCTATAACTGCTACCTTAGACGGATCAACAGACACACCGCCTTGTGAAATAACATGTCCCAGAAATTTAATTTCTGAAAGCCGGAATTCATATTTGCTGAATTTAGCGTACAACTTCTTTTCCCTTAGGATTTCCAAAACAATCCTCAGATGTTCATCATGTTCCTCAGAATTGCGGGAATAGATCAAGATGTCATCTATGAAGATAACAATAAACTTGTCGAGATAAGGCTGGAAGATTCTATTCATGTAATCCATGAAAACTGCTGGACCATTGGTCAGACCAAAAGGCATGACTAGAAATTCATAGTGCCCATAACGCGTTCTGAAAGCCGTCTTGGACACATTTGATGATTTGATTCGGATTTGATGATAACCAGATCGGAGATCAATCTTTGAGAAAATAGTAGCACCTCTGAGTTGATCCAATAGATCGTCAATCCGAGGTAACGGGTACTTGTTTTTTATTGTGACCTTGTTGAGTTGACGATAGTCAATGCATAAGCGCATGGTACCGTCCTTTTTCTTTACAAGTAGAACAGGTGCTCCCCAGGGAGAGACACTGGGACGAATAAAGTGCTTCCGGAGCAATTCTTCTAGTTGAGTCTTAAGCTCATGGAGTTCTAATGGAGACATGCGATAAGGAACAACAGATATGGGTTGAGAACCCGGAACAAGATCTATGGAAAACTCTATCTCTCGCTCAAGAGGTAAGCTCATAATGTCATCTGGAAAGACATCTAAATACTCGCTAACTATGGGAATGTCACTGGGACTCAAACTAGACTCAGGATCGACAGTGAATAGAACACTAAAACATTTACTGCTGGCACCTAAATATTGAATCATTTGATGAGTGTTTTGCAACAACGCAGATAATGCTCTACTTTCTACAGAGGTTTCAGAAGGAATATACAGATTCTTTTCCGCACAACCGATGTACACGGTATTGGCGGAAAGCCAATCCATGCCAAGAACGACATCAAAGTCCTTTAGAGGTAAACAAATTAGATCGATATGATAGACCTAACTTCCTACTAAGATAGGACAGTTTTGGCAGACTCTTTTAGAAGTGACTCTGCCGCCAGTAGAGACAGCGACTGGCATTGGGGGTATAAGAGGGACAGAAGATAATCCTAGCCGCACGACACAGTCTACGACTATGAACGAATTAGTGGCTCCACAATCAAACAAAACTAAAACTTTAGACTGTCCTAACATGCAAACATCCATGATCAAAGAACTATTGGATTTTATTTCATTACAGTCTAGAGAGTATACCCGACCTTTGTTCTTGGTGGCTCCACTGGAGTCTCCTTGCTTCTTCAGCTTAGGACACTCATTTCTGAAATGGCCAGGTTGTTTACAGTAGTAGCACATGTTCCTGCCCTTCATGCACTCACCACTATGAGGATATCCACAGTCAGCACAGTTTCTAGGTGAGCGTTGGGAATGGCTCTGCTTACCCTTGCTTGATGTTCCCTTGGTTTTCAGATTCAGACCAAACTTTCCAAATTCCTTCCTTTTCTGAGTAGTTTCACTTCTCTCGCGGTGGATGTTACTGAGACCTGCCTCGGCGTGATAGCTCTTTTGCACCAGATCACCAAAGTTAGCGATATGTTGCATAGAGACATCATGAGCTATATCCGCCCGAAGCCCAATTCGATACTTCTTCATTTTCCACGCCTCCGTGGGGGCATCATCATCGTCTGCCACGTATCGAACTAGCTCATTGAATTTCATAGTGTACTCAGCCACGGTCAAACTGCCCTGCTTCAACTCCGTCAATTCTCTTTCCATTTGGAACTGGTAACTTTCCGGAATATAGTGACCAATGAAAAGACGCCTGAAATTCTCCCAATTCACTTCCATCTGACTTGCTTCCATATAATTCTTAGTTCCTTCCCACCAGTTACACGCGTCGCCCCTAAAGAAACGGGAGACGAATGTTACTTTGTCTGCTTCGGTACAGGTCATCGAATCCAAGATCACACTCATCCTTTGTAACCACTCTCTAGTTTTGGCTGGATTATATTCACCGTAGAATTCAGGGGGACTCATTCTACAGAATTCCCGAAAGGCAACACTCGACCCAAGATTCTTGGGAGGAGGATTATTCATATGTTGCTGAAACATTGCCATGAATTCCTGGTGTTGCTGCGCCTGCTGAGCCTGGAATTGCTGATGTTGGTGCATCATTTCCGCCCACATATTGGCATTGGCATCACCGTATACTTCTAGTTCCACATCATCTTGCCTCCTTGGTGGGCTACCAGGTCCTTGTCTTGCTCCTGACATGCTGCTCTAACTGCCAATATCAAGTCAAGTTAGCTAGGCATAAAGTGACATGACACCCAAAACATACGTTGGGAACCTAGACGACTACTGGGATTGGATTAGTAATTTTAATGACCTCACGCAAGATCTGAATCGACCTGCTCTGATACCAATTGTAACACCCCACATTAAATATCTAGAATATAATGCAAAATATTATTAATGGTACTGAGTTCATTAAAGTTACATTATTAAAAATCAAGCACACGCAGGTGCTGAATACACAACATCAGATAAGACACAACGGAAATGAGATACAACACGATCAGATAATGAGAAAAGCAAAGAAAGACTAATAATGTCATCCTCGAACAGCAGCAGATACTCCAAAGCATGCTTATCTACTCAACCTATTAGCCTGAAGAAAAAAAATTGGATTGGGGTGAGACTACTAAGTCTCAGTGGGTCCTACTACACTCCTAATGGCGACTACGCCGGGTACCTAAATCAGTCCATAAGTGATATACTAACATGTCATAAATCATAATCATAAGCATAAATAAAGTGTATCACAGAAAATGTCTTATTAATTTTATTCCGCTAAGACACTCTGAGGTGAGCATATCTTAGAGGCCCGCCTTGTCCGTCGACCGATTCGATCACGGCATTAAGCTCATAATCATTTTCCTAATGGGTTGTTCCATTGGAAGCTCATAAGCAGCATACTAAACCGCACATGATTGACTGATACTAAATTGTTGAGTTACATACTACCATAATTATCCCAAAGCCCGGGGAACATGCAAACTTAATTCTAAGTTATACCCTAAGATTCGGAATTGTGCTTGACTTCCTGTTTAACATTAGATAAATTATATAACTGCAAGTTATCTATCTCAGTTGATGATATAAAACGAGTGCCTTGAAAATATTTTAGAAAATGAAAATATGAGTCTTTCTGCACTTAGCTCGCTACGGCGAGTTACCCAGCTCGCCATGGCGAACTACAGGTCCTGGCCTAAATCAACTCGCTAGGCAAGCAGTTGCTCGCCATGGCGAGTTTCATCAGTGCCCATAACTTGTTTACTCGCCATAAAGGCTCGCTAGCAACTCACTATGGCGAGTTCATGCAGAATGCACCCTGTTTTGCGAAAATCATTCAAATCCAAGTGTTACACCTACAATCAACATATGAGTAAGTGCAGATACATAAAATAACTAATATAGAACATAATAGAAGAGAAATTGGGAGTTATTTCTCCTCACACAATTAATTCCTAAATTCCTAAGTGAACATGCAAATTTTCATGATTTGGGAAACTAACTACTTTATCCTAAGAACCCACCTGGAAAGTGTAACACCCAAACCCGTATTTAAGAAAATACTACCTTTATAAGAATATTATTCAAATTGCGAAACGGAAAATAGAACTTGATTATAAAATTGGTGGTTCGAGTATTACAAGCTTAATCAAATTTAATTACTAACAACTTTAATTAGTAAAATATCGTTATACAAAATATTTCTAAAACTCGATACATCCTCAAATAAATAAAAATAAGTGATAAAGGCTCTATATACATTTAGAGAACCATATCCCCGTGTCATGATCAGAGCGGAGCTTCACCAACGACTCGGTCACAAACATAACCTGAGAACCTGAACCCCCAAAGGTTCAGCACATACACAAAACAGAGGGTTAGATAATATAACCATAAAAGAAACTAAGTGCAAGAACACACTTAACACTTAGGACATAGTATGCTCATGTCTACATAACTCAATACATAAACATACATTAATCTCATGTCATACATATCTCATTATTATAAAAGTATAACACACCACAATAATATCACATTTCCTAATCAATAATCAAGTATACACATATAATCATCATTTATCAATCATTCATCACATATCTCATAATACATTTAATCACTTAAATTAAGGATTACCAATCAATGCCAATTATCAAGTATCAAATTTAATCACATATTCCTAATGCAACTAATGTCAATTACTTAATGTCATGTCACCCTAGACATAACTATATGCATGTGGTACCCACATCGAGTTTAGAATACACATGTATCCTTCGCATCAAGTCAGTTTTAAGTCTTGGAGGATCATCGCTCGAGTCAGTTTTAAGTCATGGTGGATCATCGCATCGAGTTGACTCATGAATGCATACATACCAAACAATGATGATAATTCTATACATCTACATATGAATAATAGGACGCTCCTCCCAATATTACTTCTCAAGTTCGCATCAAATCTCATCATCATTAAGGTATACATTCAAGCAAAGCATAACAACACCTAATATCTAGGTTACTCATAAGTCATCATCCACAATTTATTATCATAATACATCAACATCATAAACTTGTCATCATACATAATAAATCACAATCTTAACTCAACACACATAATCATCATAATTAATCATCATTTATGAGTTCACATCATAATCATATACATCATCAACTTAATACAACATCTTCTCAATTTATATATAATCCAAACACAACACATTGTTAACTAATCTCTGATCATCATATATCATTAGTTAATCAACATGCATCATTAACTAAGTCTTGCACCTCATAAATCATCATACATATCATATACATACATAAGGTTCATCTCATACTTCAAGTCAACAATTACTAACCAATCATTCAACCTTAAGTATATTATTCACATATCCTCAAGACATAACCAATCTAATCTTATAATATGTCATAAGATCATAATCTAAGCATGTTATAAGCATACAAATCATTACTAATTATTATCACTTATTCGCACATGAACATACACTTTAATTCATCATATATTCATCGACATGCACATAATTAATAGAAGTCTCAAAAACTGCCAAATAGCCTTCCTAATTCAAGTACTCTTCGATAGCTAACCATAGAAACAAACGACATCGAAAACAGATTAGAAACGACTCCGAAATCATCAAAACAAGCAAGAGTGCGCGACAGAATTTTCAGGGGCGCGTGACACGCAATACCACCCCCCAGAATTTGTCCAGACGTGTGGCACGCAGCTAAGGGGCACGTGGCACGCGTCCTGGGTTGCTAGTACACGTTTTTACTCAAAAATAATCACTTTTATCATGTCATAAGCACTTATTTGACCATGTAACTCATATATAACATATCTAAACATGTTCATACTCAAAATCACCTATTTTGACTCTTAAACAACTCAAGAAACAATTTGTATAAAAGCTTTGAAAACTCTTTGAATCATAAAACTCATATTTTCAACAACAACCCATTTATTACATCAAAGCTTAATCATACAAGTTCATATATTATAACAACATGTTGATGAAAGAATAAAATCATAGAAGTACAACTTAAAGTATCATCAAACATGATTTCATGTCATAAATCATAGATTTTCATGTATTAACTCATGAAACCCATTTATCATATAATCAATCAAAATCAAAGTTCAAGTAATCAACTTTATCATGGATTTCATACAACAATCATAAGTAGAAGCATATTATACATGAATCATTATCAAAGCTTCAATTATAAACACCTTCCCAAAACCCTTTTCTTCCCAAAACCCAAAATGAGTGAAGAGAGTTTGGGTGTGGAGTTATAGACAAACTCCCCTCTCTTTGATCACTCACAATTATATTATATAAACATCTTACCTTGATTGAAGCTTTAAATCTCTAAGCTCTACACTTTTACTCCCTTCTACATCTTCAAGCTTGATTCTTCTACACTTTCTCTCTACCTCTCTTTCTCTCATATTGTGACAAATGAAACCATAACTCTACTCCTCATAAAAACTACTCCTCTATATACTATCCACTTAGGTTAGAGTAAATTTCCTATATTGCCCTTAATTTCTCTACAATTCCCACTCACAAATTCAATTTTACTCTTACCACTAATTCTCGTACTATTTACTCAATTGCCACTACTTCCTCCCCAAGATACTCTATCCTTTTAGATAATAACCAAAGTGTCATTCTTATCTCTACACAAGCCACTAACTCATACTAAATTACTACATTAATCTTAATTCTATCAGAAACTCTTATTCCTTCTAATTAAGTCCAATACTCATAAAAGTCCATTACTAACAAACATAAAGGTAACAACTAATTAATGCATACAAAACACACCAATTAATTAAATAAAATTAATCAATCAAATATAATAAAATATAAGATTTGGGGTGTTATAGAATGAAGCTTTGAACTTTTATTCATGGGCTCTACAACAGCTACTGCAACCTCCCAGCAACCCACGAACTACTTTGGCAGAATTTGGAACTTGACAACTTTGTGAAACCTCTAACTTGTTCTAATATTGAAAGCTTGGTTGATGATTGAATTCAGTGAGGGGAGGGGTTTATATAATGAGTATTTCTGAGGGTTAACAGTACAGGGTTAGTTCTGAGGTTGCCTTTGCATGCAATCATATTGGTTTGAGAAGAGGTGATAGGAAAGAAATAGTTGTTTAGCTTCATGTGAAGCTTGGCATGAGGAGTCAAATGCTCAGGGATTCTCTAGTTTTCTGAGATGCTGGGCTGAGGGAATCTCTGAGGAATTGGTAGTGCTTGATGTGAAGCTTGTGAGAGGAAAAGACAAGCTTTTGTGTTAACACAATTTGAGGAATTTTGGCTCATGTTGTTGTTGTTGTTGTTGTTGTTGTTTTGGGGTGTGAGAGAGAGGAAGAGAGGGCTGTAGAGTGCTCAGTTTTTGCTGAAGCAATGAATGAAAAGTTTTGGCTTGGTCTTGCATGTAGTGTGAGTGGAGGTAGGTCATGAGTGGAATTGTGACTCACATGAAAGAGGAGAGATTTGAGTGGAGGGAAGAGATTCAATTCCTAGCATCTCTACACATAAGGCACAAAGGTTCTATGACTCATAAGTGAGAGGGAAATTTGAATCTTAGTGTTAATTAATCACCAAAATAGAGTTAAGGTACTAATTGTGTAGTTTAGATTTAATTGAGATTACTAATTCATACACATAATACTCTTAATCCCCATGAATTAATTAATTAATCACCTCTAATTAATATTAAAATAATTAGGCAAAGCTCTAAAATTTATTGGGTAATTTAGAATCTGGGGTATTACACTTTTATTTATCCATGTTGTCAAAAATGGAACCATAAGCAAGACAACATGGATAAATAAAAATCAACTACGCACAGGAACATAAAAAGTTAAACCATGTGGAGGAACATAAAACTATTCATCAACCATCTTAGCATGAAGATGAATAAAAGTCATACCTCCAAAAGCCACACCGATGGGGTCATTATGGCCCCCACCAAAAGTTTCTAGGGCACTTGCAAATGCAATGTCTCCATCATATGCCTCCCCAAGTCCTTCACTGAAAAGTACAAAAATGACAGCAATGAGGTCTTTAAAAAATAACAAACATCTTTGAAATCAATATTCAATATATTATGATAATATGTGAGAAACTTTTTACAATAAAACTAAAATAATAGAAATAAATTCCGCTAAAATTTTCCTTTCGATGATGGCCAATGATTGTTGCAAATAAACACTAAGAAAAACATCCTCCATGTAGGACACGACCATTAAGCAGTATTAATGCTTTCGTTTTTCCACACAAAAAACCACTTGATTAATCATGATTTTGTATCATATTTCCTATGTATATTGAAAACAAATGTCTTAGAAGATAAACAAATAAGATAGGATGCTTTTGCATACGTGTATTTTCTGCATCCCTTGTAAAATTTCAAACTTCCCTCCCTCAAAGATTACGCACTTTCCTCCATGCCTTGTATCTGTTTAACCAATGAATCAAAGGATAACAATCTTAGCACACATCAATTCAATTAACAAATAACCTACAAATACAATTATTGGACGTGACTGCATTGCATAAAACCTCTAAAACAATGAAGGGAAAAGGTAAAAAGATTTATGTTGAAGGTGGAGAAACACAACAACAAATTATCACACCTATCATGTCAAATCATCAATAAATAACTTTAACTATTGACAAATAATCTAAGAGAAGAACCACTAAACTTATGAACCTACATATTCCAGTTATCATGTCATTTTATCATAATCTTAAATAAAATACTATAATGGACCATTAATGCCAGCATGGTTTAACATAGCAATTGGGAATTGATTGTTAAGTTCATGAAATAACTTAACATGGGACTGCAGTACTGATTTAGTGCCTACCTGTGTTATATTCTACTCGCCAAAAAACAGGATAACATTGCTGCCAAAGACACTTTTTACATCTCACTCAACCTAAGATTTTCTCCGTCTACGGCAAATAAAATGTAAGACAAACACACTTTAGCAGACCGTTTAACATATGAATTAAATTCCTAAATCAATATGGTGGAGGAAGTGGGAAGGTTAACGAATTGTGGCTTGTTCAAATTCTGCTATGTTGCAGTGCCATAGCGCCGCTATTTGACAACAATTTGTACTAAATAGCATTTATCATTGTTCAGGGTTTAAGCACTGTTCGGGCAACTAGGTTACGAATTCTTGCTTCATAACTCTCTCACTATCACTACTCATTAAAGCTCTATCTAAATCTCATCCTATGAAGAAAGCCCATTTCTTCTTTTCGCATAATTTTCACAAAATCAAAAGTAACCCTAGATTTATTTTTTTGGCCAAGTAGCTTGGTGGCCTGAATTTCCCATGTTAGAACCCCTGCAAACTGCAATGTCCATACCATCTAACCTATGTTCACGAGAACATCGCCCTTGATGTTTTATTAGCCATAAAACAAAGCTTTGAGTTAGTGTAATCATTAAATTTCATACACATCAAAATATTCACATTTCATTTATCATCCACAACAAGCATTAAACCACCCCATCAAATTTCAAATTTTCCTTTGAACAAAACAAACACTAAAAAATGAAAAACCCTTCAATCAAGGTTAAACTTAAATATGAACTAAACCAACTATTACAAACACATCAATGACAAAACATAACCTATGAAATTCACCTAACATACATTTTATACAGAACATCAACTATCTTGTCTCAACCCAATTTGGATGGGTTAATTTAGCTTCTTAAAAAACAACTATCTTGTCTCAACATTGTCAAATATTAGCTTTGTTCATGTATGAAGCTTGAAATAGCTAATTCTTCATACTCAATCAAAACATACAGCAAAAAGTGTATAAATTTCAAATACCTATTTCTTATAAATTTGAAATACCTAATTCTTCATACTCAATCAAAACATATAACAAATGAATAAATAGATTTCACATACCTAATTACCAATTTATTAATCTACCATATGATGAAAAAATTGGAACAATAAATAAAAATTCAACGGTAAGTAAGTGAGAAACTGAACCTGAAGGTTAATTGAAGAATTTGAGGAGAATGTGAAGCTTACGATGAAGAATATTGAACGAAGGATCTTAGAGTGAAGAATATTGAATCTGAACGATGAATTGAACAATTTAGGGGTAAGAAGAAGGTTGAATCTGAACAAAGAATTGAACAACTTAGGATAAGAAGAAGATTGGATCTGAATCTGGAGTTTTCGTTACTCACACTTCAATATATGGGATTCTTACATTTTGAATATGAATGGATATATTTTTCTTGAGAAAATTTAGAAAATCTGTTCCGACGAGGAAGAAGAAGAAGAAGAAGAAGAAGAAGAAGAAGAAGAAGAAGAAGAAGAAGAAGAAGAAGAAGTGCAAAATTTGTTCCCAAGTACGCAAAATATATTCCGATGATGAAGAAAATTGGGTGGTGAAAAGGCAAAATGTAGAAATTTTATGGTGTTAAATATATAAAGGCTTAAATATGCTTTTGGTCCCTGCAATTATGCCTTGTTTTGAAAAGAGCCCCTGTAAAAAAAAAATTGATTTTAGTCCTTGCAATATCTCAAAACTTTTAAAATAGCCCCTAACTGGATTTCTTCATAATATTTCAGGGATTAAAATAAAATTTTTATTTTTTTACTGGGACTAAAATCAATTTTTTATTTTTTTACAGAGGACTATTTTCAAAACAAGACATAATTGCAGGGACCAGAAACATATTTAAAAATTGCCCACGTCAGCACTAAATCCAGTCAGGGGCTATTTTGAAAGTTTTGAGATATTACAGGGACTAAAATCAAATTATTATTTTTACAGGGGCTCTTTTCAAAATAAGGCATAATTGCAGGGACCAAAAGCATATTTAAGCCATATATAAACGTTAGTCAAACTTAAGTATTACAGCATGTCATGCATTTACAGCATGTCAAATAATCATTGGTCGATACATTTTATTGTACCAGTACATTGAAATCTTTCTATTGTACCATAGAAGCCCTCTTGTTATTATTATTATTGTTGTTGTTGTTGTTGTTGTTGTTGTTGTTGTTGTTGTTGTTGTTGTTGTTGTTGTTGTTTTTAGTTAGTATTTATTTTATTAGTTTTTGTTCAAGATAGTTAATACTTTTTGTAATAATCTTTTGCCCAATCTTTGTGAATATAGGAAGCTGGTTGATTGTCAGGACTACTTACCGTTGATTTTGATACGCAAATTCATCGTCACGTTCTTTTGGTGGATCTAAATTAAAATCAATTTGAAGTAGTAAAAAAGTACTACCTCCGTTCCAAAATATAAGAACTATTTTGACCACTGCACGTATGCCATGCACAATTTTGATTACTAGTATTTTTAATTATCTATTAGTAAAAATTATAAAAACTTGATATTTAGAAAATACTAATCAAAACGAATCAAACAAGATCTTATATACTAATATTTGCATCTATATATTATTAAAAAAATATGGTCAAAATAAGATAAATGAATAGTGTCATTTAATCAAAGTAGGTCTTATATATTGGGACGGAGGAAGTAGATAGTAAAATAAAATTTACTAATGGTTGGTATGCTCTCCATGATTTTTATCATATTCAATTTTGAGTACGGATTAAGTTGGTTTATCTTTGCTTCAATATGTTTCAAATTAATATAAATGACAAATTTGATAATGAAGTAATTTATCAAACTTAAAATCCTCCAATGAGATTTATAATACTAAAAAACTTATGTTTCAATATCAAATTTTTTCCATGATTATATGTTGTCATTTCCATAGTTATTTTAAAGAATGTGTTAAAAATATTGTTAACCAATGTTAAGAAAGAAGATATCGAAGTAACTTCAAATGTGGTGTATAAATAAGTTTTCTTAAAAGTATAAACACATATTTGATATCTTATATTGTTACTATATTATTTTGACAATACTTATTGTTTCAATTTTAAATTTACTATCTATACAAATAATGTTTTGACGTTATTTTATTTTTGCAACAATAATTTTAATTTTTTTGATGTTATAGTATAAAACATCGCATAAAACCCGTGCATCGCACGGGTAAGCGTCTAGTATGATTACATACAGTGGCCGCCCGGCGACCCTGGCACTTGCCCGGGCTCCCTATCCTGGCTACATGGCAGATGCGGAAAAAATTCCGATGAAAAAGAGAGATGGAAGTGCGAGAAAAGTCCGATGAAGAAGAGAGATGGAAGTGGGAGAAGAAGAGGGAGAAACAAAGTCACAAATTGAAAAGAACAGCACGACCATGTTAAATTGGTTAGAACGTGTTGATGAAATTATGTGGCAATTTGTAAATTTTAGGTGTTAACTGTTTGAACCAACTTCGTGTTCCTGTGAAAATGTTGCAGAGGCGTGGGTCAGTAAAGGTACTGTATATTGGTGGTGTTTTTCTTTGAAATTAAAATAACAATTATTTGGATTAGAAGAAGCATTCTGGGACATTGGATGACTTTAATGGTTAAGATTTTCTCAACTATGTGTAATTGTGAGATAGTTTTACAGCAGTAAATCTCAACCCTGGTTTTTTACAAATATTTTAGAATTGGGTAAATAAAAGTTGTCCATGAATTGATGGACCATTACTAAAAAAAATATTTAAAATTCTATCAATGACATACATGGTTGTTTGAAAGTATAACAATCATTATAAATTTTACAATTGAAATAATGACTTAATTGATATTGATTTTATTAAAATAATAGATAAAAAAAATTAACTCGTATCAAAATGACGTCAATCATATCCTTTTTTAAGTAGTAAAGAGAAGACTCATGATATTTTATTTTTAAAGAGTATTATATATATTTATTAAAATTATTGATCATTTTAAGCACTAATTCATGGTGGACCACTCGTGAAAATGATTCAACATAATATTAGTTTAAAAACTAAATAAATATTTTGCCCAATTATTTAATAGTTTGTTTCCCAATTTTCAAAAATACAACAACTATATACCAAATAATATATAATTAAATAGAAAAACCAAAACTAATAATAACATTGTTGTTCAAAAAAACAAAATAATAGGCTTAATTGCACATTTGGTCCCTTATGTTTATTTTAGGTTTCAAGTTAGTCCTTTATGTTTTAAAAGTTTCAAGTTGGTCCTTTTTGTTTATTTTAGGTTTCAAGTTGGTCCTTCATGTTTTAAAAGTTTTAAGTTGGTCCCTTATGTTTATTTTAGGCTTCAAGTTGGTCCCTTATGTTTTTAAAACATGAACTTTTAAAATAGGGGCTAAACTTAAAACTTTTAAAAATATAAGGGACCAACTTGAAACTTTTAAAAACTTGAGGGACCAACTTGAAACTTTTAAAATATGAAGGACCAACTTGAAACTTTTAAAATATAAGGGACCAACTTGAAACCTAAAATAATCATAAAGGACCAAATGTGCAATTAAGATAAAATAATAACTCTGTAACGAGAACACAAATAATAATAATACAAAAAAAAAAAAATTAAAAAAAGTGAACCGTAACAAAAAAGAATGTGCAAAAATGTTAGTTTCATATAGTATTGTTTTCAATTCCACAGTAACAACAAAACACACGGTCAATCCTCATATCCTATATACTAACGTCAAAAACAATATATATATATATATATATATATATATATATATATATATATATATATATATATATATATATATATATATGAAAGACTTTTTTATGATCATCATTGTCAAAATCAAGCATATTCTAACATAAACAAATTTTAGATAGGTATGCGTGAATAATTAAATTTCAGATAGGTATGCATGAAAAAATCGAAGAACCTGATGATGGTGGTTGTGCTGTCGGCTAAAACAAAGTCTTAGAAGATTAGAAAAAGACTCAAAGGTTTGAGTGAGATTGTTCAAAGAGAATCTTATGTGTAATTTGAAATAAAAAGTATTTCAAATTCCATTTCACAAAAAAAGTCATCAAAATCGGTAGAATTTTGAATACCAATAAACATTTATACAGGGTAAGAAATTGCAATTGAATACCAATAAATTTTGTTACCTTAAAAAAAATGGTAAATAAATCTTTACCCCTTACAAATTAGGCGAGTTTTGCGTTACCCCTACAATGTTTAAATTTTTTTTGGCAGTGTATTTTACCCCCTATGTTGGGGAAAAAAATCACTACAAAAAACACACTAATCTGTGGGTTTTTTTTTCATTTAGCGGGGGTTAAAACCCCCGCTTATTAGACTCCCATAGAATAACTGCGGCAGTTTTAGTGAACCCTGGTATATTTGCGGGGGTTATTTTGTGGGGTTTTAAACCGCCACAGATTAATGTCTTTATTTTGCAGGGGTTTTAAACGAAATTTGTGGAGGCTTCAAACCCCCGCAAATTGTTAAATTTGTGTAAAAAAAAATTTACAAAACCAAAAAACTTTGATTAGAAATATAATCTCAATTACATAAAAATTAAACACTTGTCAAATTAAGTATCAAATTATAATCGACCTTATAAAAATCACTAATTCAAAGTTAAAATGAAATTATACATATCAAATTAATGTTTGATATATTAGGTAAGACCTTTAACTTTAAATCTTACAGATAGTAGGTAAGACCAGTTTGCTGTAAACATTTTTTGGTAAAGTTGCCGTCATAAATAAATATTGTGTGTCAATCGGCGAAGAACTAATCAAGTATTGCAGAGCCGTTCGAAGTCCTCATCCCAAAGAGTATGTCTACCTCATCCAACACAGCACTACAACATAATAATTATTGTTGTTAAGATAAATTCAATCATTGGTGTGGATGTATAAAGATGCAGGGAAGGAATTCAGGAAAGGGCATGGAAGTCTAGTAGTACATTTCTATTCATTTATCAGGAAAATGTTATTATTGTATCAAAACAGAAATTAAAATTTTGATATCCCAATTGGGAAGATATCCACAGCGCCGAACATTTTCTCCTAATACGTTGCAGTGCAGTTTCGAAATCAATTCTCATACAGAAAATTTATGACATAGTAACAGCAGATCAATCAGCAAAAGAAAGCAATTTTGGACTTTGGCATAATCTTGAATGGTGATCACCAAATCGATAACACAAGGTAAATGACAATAAAAACTAATGCTATTCGAAGAAGCAAATTAAGATTAGGCATACTGGCTAATGCTATTGGAATAAGCAGATTAACACAGGGTTTAAGTGTTATATGTTTTGTCAACAAATCATAAGATACTATACTAATGGAAATGAATTGCATAAGCATAACTGAGACAAAAGAAAATGAATGTGCAAGAAGCCTTCCTTTATGAGGAAGAGAAACCGGCCAGGCGTAGCTATTAAGACATCAACACCCCGCTTTAAACTATCGAGTTGAGTTTTTCGTCGAAAGCCTCCTGTGACAACCATAGATTTGAATGGAACCCCAGATTTTGACAATGATCGACAGTTATCTAAGACCTGCAGCAAGTAACAACAACAACAACAGTTATTTGTGACTCTGAAAAGAAAAGTGCATAGTAGTATTAATAGAAATGGGGCAACCTGAGAAGCTAACTCTGATGTGGGAGCGAGTATAAGAACAGTAGGAGATTGTGAATTATGAGGAGGTGATTGTTGTAGTCTTACATATCTCCACTCTCACAATAACCTATAATAATGCAGACATAGCAACCCTGAGAAGGAAGAAGCCAAAATAGATCAGTGCAGATATTGTTTCTATTGAAGCAATTTGTAATTCATTTATGCTTTCAATTAAAGTAAATTAAATGTGTATTAGTATTCCATAACCTTCCAACTTATCAACAACAACAACTAGCAGAAGGTAACTGATCCGCGCGTTTTCCCTATGTAATGCATTACCTGTGTAACTGATCCACGCGTTTTCCCTTAATCCAGAAGAAACTTAATCAGAAAAGAATAAACAAAAAGGCAAAAAACAACAAAAAATAGAAGTTTAAGAAAACAAGAAAAATTATTACATGTCAAAAAGAAAGGAAAATGACTTATTTCAGCATGTCCTAATATTACCTCCATCGCATCCTTTAAAGGCCCCCAACATTCCATTCTGTTGTATTTTTTTGAGCTAGAATGAAAATATAATCGAATTGTAGAATCCAGCAATTCTGGATTATCATGGAAAAGTACAAAATCTCCACATTGAATTGGTTTGAGTACCTGGATTGTTCAAAACAAGAATCCAACCATGTGTCATAATACATTAAGGCATAGTATTAGTACTGTCACATTCTTTTTGGACAAGAACACAGAAAAAAGTGAGAGACTCATCCTTGCAAGTAAGTAATATAGGAATAAAATAGGCTTAGAATTTTAAACAATGATTTAGGTATGCTATTTAGAAAACAAAACCACCTACCAAATTCATGACTAAGAGCATCCTCAATGCAGCAAACATACCTCTTAGATCAGTCCTAATTATCATATTAGTTCTGTTTTGATAGGAATACTAGCTAGAATAGGGTACATTAAGGGGATAATATAAATTGAATGCCAACATACCAAAGGCATTTCCTTGGAGATATGTGATATCTAACTTGAGAAAGGTAACTTCTGAAGAAGAGTCCACAAACAGGGTTCTGAATGCCACAACACATCTCCACAAGATCCTTAAGAACATCCTTAGCAGGAGATTCCTTTGATTTGATGTATACAGATCCTACTGTACATAGAAGATACCTGATCATAATCATAACATTAACATCTCATAACAAGAAACATACTAAATACGAAACAATAAAAATAAAAGGCAGAAAAACCTTCTCATAAAAAACTAGCATTAGAGTTTCATAACTAAAAGGAGATAAGTCAAGACATCAGTAACATTAGTTGCACCAAGATCATTTTCAATTATGCTTGCACTCAGTGATTAAGAGTATACACATAATCCTGTTTTGGTGGAACCGGTGAAATCTCCCCTATTAATCGTTGAATCGATCTTTTAAACGTTTCTACGATTATATTCTTATGAATGAATTAAAATTTAGATAAGTAATTTAAAGGTGATATAAGGTTTTAATTATCTTACATGTGAGCTATATATGAGTTTTATGAATTTTGTGTAAGCTATTAGTGTTACATTCCACGATTTACACATTTACTTCCCATTCCTAATTTTGCGTAGCATCCCAATTTTAACTTCCTTAATTGATCTCAAAGACATAAGGACTAATCTTAAAGTAATATCAATCTAAAGCTAAGTGATTAAGTATCAACTTTCAAGGCTGCGTTTTCTATATTCATTGCTTCACACGAAACGGTGGAGGTTGGTTGAAAATTAAAACTGAATATTTTTTTGTTTGAAATTGAAGAATAAAAAAAAAACAGAGCGAAAAAAATAGAAGATAAAAGTGCCAGATTGAAACTATAGTGTGGGAAAGGAAAATTTACTATCATTTTGCGGGGATTGTTTAAAACCGCCGTAAAAAAACCTCCATTAAATAGCGCATTTTTTGTAGTGTTCCAAGTTTGTGTACTTTTCATTAGAACAAAGCTTAATTCTCATTCAGGGTATGGTTCCAGTTCTCTTGGCTGTAGAGGTTAGTCAATTTTTTCTTCAGCGCTTTAGTAGGGTCATTAAAAGCTTTACCTTGCCTAACATGTTACAACATTTGAAAAATTAAATCCTAGTTGCTACAGTTACAATGGGTGTCCCAACATCTTCAGAGATTAATGTATTCATAGACACCATATTTTCCACATAATTAGAGGTATAAGAATAGCATAATACTTTGAAGCCAAATTTGTCCAAGACATCAGATGATTTAAACCAGAGACTAACAAAAAATTACAACTCAAAACTTTCTTTATCTCCTAAATACTCTACAAATCATAATCAAGAATCACATACATTCACATTTTAAATATTAATTTTGAACTCAAACACACTATCATTAACTATTAACTAATTATCTATCTATATACAATCCTTATTGTTTAACCATAAAACACTCTAAAATCTAGTAAAACGAAAAACACAACACAATTACAGATTATCAAACTAATTTCCAAAATACTTAAAATTATTCCTAGACTTGATAAAATATTCCAAAGCACTAGATTCTAACTAAAATATGGTTTCAGTTCTGTTGGCTGTAGAGGTTAGTCAATTTTTTCTTCAAAAACTTCTAACTAAAATATCAACAAAATTAAATAACTATATTAACAAGGATGAATTTCAATTTCAGTAGCATTACAATTCTATTGATAACCACTATTCTATACAAACTGAATCAACATATATTGCAAAGCAAAGAAGAAGCAATAGCTTGAGACACATACTCTATACAAACTGAATCAAAATATATTGCAAAGCAAATTTAGCTAATAGATATAGAAGAGCTAATTGGTAACCACTATTCTAAACATAACAAGATAATTAATTAAGTCTAAACTTAAAGCTTTGTAAATCTCTAATATCATCCCAAAATATGATTTGAGAAGGGTGAGGCATATACATTGCCTTAATCACATTCAAAGAATTTGTCTCAGTTTGAATATTCAGGCACATGATAATTGAGGAACCACGTTAGAAGCAATAAAGGATGTTAAAAAGAATAATTTGATCATCAATACATGATGATCAACATATCTGATCGTACCTGAACGGACGTTCGATCGATGGCCAGCTGCTAGTCACGTGCGGCGTTGATAGTTGCTTTGAAAACGGAGGGGGGGGGGGGGGGGGGGGGGGGGTTGTACCTGCAGACACTCCGATGCCTAAGTCAGCACAAGTACAAGAGAAGAGGTAGAGAGTGGGAATTGAATACCTGACTCCTCAATGATGAGGAGTATTTATAAGCCCCCAGCGCGGGGCCAACGATTATCACTATTGGGCCGCGTAGAGCAAGCCCAATGAGGATAACTGCTAGGGATAGCGTGGTATGTTGGAGAAGTCGTTAGACTCTCCCCCTAGTCAAGCTTAGCCCGTATTCTGCGGGAGACGGATAAGCTTGGGATGAAAACGTGGCTTAAGAGGCACGTTTGGCAGGTGCTGAATTAAAGACGAGCACAGGTATGCTCGACAATGGTGAATTGGATAGGTTTGAGCTGCTAGCGAGCTTGAGGTGAGGTGTCGAGCTAGAAGCTGGTTGTGCTCGACATTGGGCCGTCCTCGACGGTTTAGTGGATTGGGCCTGTTAGTCAATTCTAGGCCCAGTCCGGAACAGAAGCCCCCCAAGTCATTGCTGCTAGGCATAGGGGTAATGACTTAAGGTCCAGTGCAGGAATGGCGAAGAGAAGCGTCGCGTGGCAAATCAACAGCCAAGCGTGTTCGTCGATATTTCGTGTTCGACAAAGACTTGTGAATTTTTTGGTTTAGGATTGCATAATTTCGCTTATTGAGGGTGTGAATCTTGTTCGCCGTTTACATGCAAACCCAAACGTTTCGTCGAGGAGCTACTTGTGCCGAGGAGAGCAAAGGGCAACGCGGGGAGAAGCTAAGTGACGTTTGATGGGACAGGATTTTTGCCTGATCATGCCACGTGTGTGGGCTACGAAAAGGCGTAATCATGACATAGGGAAATAGGTCATGAGTGGCTTTGTTTCCCGTGCAGGTGCGTGGAGCGCGTGCTTGAGACGCCGTTTCGTTTTTTGCAAGGGTGAGTTTGGAGCGTTGCATCCTTTCAATCTGCGGCGTTGGATCGATCCAACGTTTGAGGGAAAGTGAGTGTACCGTTTCGTGGAGCTTCGCGGCACACCGGAGAGTGTGTTTGGTTGAGTATAAATAGGGGAAAGGAAATTCATTTCAGAATTTTCCATTCCTCTCTTGCTCCTTTGCTCTCACCCTCCCAAACTCCACTGACTCCATTGCTGCTGTTGATTTAGCATGGATTCAAGCTCCCTTCGCGAAGCAAAGCTTCTTATCTCAAACAAAGGTACGACATTATCCGTCATTTTTTGTGTTTGCATTTTATGTTGTCTGTATCTGAGTTGTTGATATTTGGAGTTGTTTGTTTAAACTCCGGTGAAGATTGCTTGTTTAAAATGATGGAAATGCCACAGCTTTCGTGGGTTTGAGGGCGTTTGGTGGTGGTCTTCCACTACAAAACGCCCTTTCTGATAGGAAAGTTAGGATTTTTATTGCTTTTGCTTAGTTTAAGATAGCTACGCCGCCCAAAATCGCCGTTTTGTGCTGTTCCGATGAGTTTTCCGGTGAGAATTTTTCCAGAAATTCGTATGAATTTCTGGGAATTTGAATGGGCGTGTCGGGGATAAATTGTGAATGGTGCGAGCATAGGATGCTTGCTTTGGCGAGCAGAAATGCTTGCCTTGGCGAGCAGATATGCTTGGTTTTGAGTCCATAACGTTCTTAGGTCTTAGCCTCTGCTCGCCGTTTTGAAGGCTCGAGCCCGATACGCCCGTGGATTTGTTTCTTCGCCATTTGTAAGGGCCTTTGGTCGAGGGCAGCGTCCTCGGCTAAAACTTCGCCCTTTCACTTGACTTGCGGTGGAAGGGTGAATTTGATTTCAAACGTCGAATTCATTTTCTTTCGCTGCTTTTCAGGTGCTTTTAAATGGACGAAGAGGAGGCTGGAACGTCGCAGTATAGAGAGCCGACCAGACCAACCGAAGAAGATCCATATGTTTGGATAGTTGAGGGTCCAAGGACGCGTTCGGTGATTTCTCCCTCGGCAGAACCTAAGTTTACGATAGTCGAAGAGAGAATAGGAGATCAGCCGACTAATTGGTCGGCGCATGCCGTAGGCGAGCATCGGGTGTACTCAAATTTTGGCGAGGACGGATTTGCCATGTACGAGTTCGTGTTCGAGAAGTTGGGGCTTAGAATGCCGTTCAGCGAATTCGCGATGAGCGTTTTCAGGCACTTGAAGCTAGCCCCTTCCCAATTAAATCCAAACTCGATAGGGTTTATTCGAATATATGAGATAGTGTGTGAGCACCTGCGGATCGCGCCTTCCCTCGCCTTGTTCTTCAAAATATTTCAACTCCAGCGGCAGGCGGTAGATGGACGACAAGGCTGTGTGTCTTTGAAGTCTCAAGGGAAGAAATTTTTCAATATGTTTGTAGATTCTGTTCGGGGCTACAAGCCTCGCTACTACGCAGTTCGAGCAGAGAGTGAGGCTGCTCGGGAGTCCCTTTATAGGAATGTGACGGTAACGGTGGATGGCGAGCAGGTAGTGAGGCGAGAATCTAAGTTTCCTTTGGCGTGGACGTTCACCCACTACGAGCAGAGTACCGATTCTTTTTTGACTAAGGATCGAGGGATGTCCGAGCAGGATTGGGCCAGCTTGAAGGTCTTGAGCGACTATGTGAATAGTTTCAAGCTAGGGCCTTGTGTATATAAGGAGGTGATTGAAGGAGAGAGGGTGACGCTGTCTGTGCTCGACAAGGAGGGCAAACAGGTGTACGGCGTTTTAATAATTAACACCAGGGCGGTGCTGTCGGCCAAGAGCGCCGCTGCTCGCATTTTCTCCTCGTCTTAACTTTTTCTCCTCGTCTCTAAATTGCTTTTATTTTCCCATATTCATTTTACTGATCCTCTGTTGTTTTACTTTGCAGACGAGATGGCCAACAAAGCTACTGATATCTTGAGGATGCTGGGTGACAACACCAAAGGAAAGAAGAAAGGGAAGGCGAGCAAGAAGGGACCCGTCTCCGCTGTTTCAACTGCTGCTGGTGGTTCGGATACGGGGTCTCCCAAGCTGGATTCTCCAGGGTTGGGCATCACTTCTCATCGACCAGAGAAAAGGCCAAAGACGTCCCCAGACGTGGAGGTCGTCGACATTGCCGCAGGGAAGGCCGAGCAAAGCGTTGTTCCTCAATGCTGGGCTATGCGAGGCTACCTCGAGAAGTACCCTCTTGCTGTGGCGGCGAAGGAGAAGTCTATCATCAAGGAGATGGATCTTGAGCGGAGGGAGGATTTCATGAGGGACGACATTGCTGGGTTGATGAGGCTGGTGTCGAACGTCCTGGTATTGAATGAGGAAAGTAAAGAGCCGGGGAAGGAGATCGAGAAGCTGAAGGCGAGGATAGAGGCGTTGAAGGCGAGCAAGCTGAAGCTCGAGGTCATTGTTGACGACCTGCAGAACAAAAAGGAAGTTTGGCTCAAGACTCAGACAGACCTTCGCATTGCTAATGAGAGTTTGGAGGTGGCGACGAAGAGGCAGAAGGAGCTCGAGGATGAGCTAAACGAATTGAAAGCCTCCGCGGCTCCTGCTGAAGACGAGCCTGAATATGCTCAAGCATTGACTATGAGGGCTGCCCTTGTTTGGGAGCTTACCTCTGTTCGAGAGAAGATTACAGCGGCGGCTAAGTTTGGTTTTAACAATGTCGTCGCCCAGCTGATGGTTGTCAATGCCGAGCTCAAGACTGCGGGAACCGGCTTCTGGCGCCGTGTGGTTGGCGGGGAAGTGGTCCTTCCTCCAAAGAATGAAATTGCCGAGGCTGATGATCTCCTGAATGACGAGGAGGAGGAAGATGAGGAGGATGAGATGGAGCACGACCACTCAGATGGCGAAGACAAAGCCAAGGAGGATGAGCACGTTGAGGGCGAGCGTGTCGAAGAGGAGCATCATGATGAGGAAGGTCACGACGAGAGCAACTAGGCTCTTTGGTTTTATGCTTTTCATTTGGCCTGTGCGCCGTAATTTGATGTTTTTGTTAACTTGGGTGGCCTTTGTGCCTTTTATGTAATATTTGAACAACCGGGCTCTGCCCGTCTTTAAGTACTTTTTGTGCCCATCTTATTTTTGTGCTTGCCTTTTTATTTTGACATGTTTATTTATGCCTGCTCGCGTGCTTGTCTGCTCGACCTTAACTTTTGAATATTGGTTCCGTCAAATTAAGTACAACTTTTCCCTTGCCGAGCAGATAGTTTTTTGTGTTTGCTCGCATTTAACTTGTAGGTATTTATTTTATGCGAAATTATGCGCAAGCTTTCCTCGTCGAGCCAATGTTCCTATGCTCAACGAAGTTTAATCCTCGTGGGGCTTTTGATTGTCGTCCAGGAGCCTGGGTATCCTGCCCCCGAACAAAAAAGCGGAAAGCTTGGTCGGTTAAGCTATTTCGTTAGTCTTGCATGTGGCCTTGGTCCTCACGCAGTCAAACTTGGTTTGTTGAAACTGCTTGGTACCTATGTTGTCGTAAGTGCTTGTTGAAACTGCCCACGTGTATTTTGTTGGGCTTGTGAGGATAAATAGCCTCATTTGCTTCCTTTCTCCTTACTTTCAAGAGTTATGGAGAGAAAGAATGTGGAGAAGGGCGTTTCAACTAGGTCTAAGAGGCAATCTGAGGGGTCTGGCAGCAAGGCCAGAGGCGTTTCTCAGCCCAAGAGGGGAAAGGGGAAAGAAAAGGTTCTCCCGCAACCGGGATGGCCTGGCGATGAAGAAGTTGATGAGGATTGGGCAGAATACCTGAAGACTTATCGTGGGACTCCTCCTACTTCTGATGAGGAGGATGAGTCTCAGATTACCAAGGAGAGTGAGCAGGCTGCGACCAGGGTTTCAGAGAAGAAGAAAAAGAAGAAAGCAGGGTCTAAGTGATGACTTAGGCCACTCGTTTCTTTGCATGTTATGTTTGAATTTCCAAACGAATAAATGTTGTAATGTTTGACATTATTATGAATGAATGAATGGAGTTATTATGTGTTTAAAACTGTTGGGTTTTCTTTTATATTTTTCCGTTCGCACTTAGAAGTAAGGTTGCTTGGTTTTTATCATGCGAAGTTGTGTTCGCCTTGTCGCTCTGTTCGACGACGGCTATATTGGCGCGTCTTAGGTCGACAAGATGGATGGCGTCGAGGAAGGTTGATTTCTTGCTCGGCGTTACCATGAGTAGTTTGGGGAACTACCCAGGTGCTCGGAGGCTCGGCTCCGAACATAACAGCGCACAAACGTCGCGGAAGAGGTTTGTTTGCCGTAGCTTCACCTACCCATCGCGAGCTGGGGGTCAAGCCGTGGTACGAAGACGAGGGGGCTCGTGTTTTGAGCTTTCCCAAGTTGTGGGTTAGTTAACCTTGTAAAAGTTTGAGGCGGGCACCTGTACCTTGGTGTCTGCCCGTTGTCGAGGAGCGGCAGTCCTACTGTCTTTGGGCTGGTCGTCTCCTTTGCTATGGGCTGTCGTGGTCGACGTTGCCTTAGCTGTAATATTGTTTTAATTTTTTGGCATTCCAAGTGCGAGGGATTTCTTTCCCTTTGAGGGTTTCGAGGTGGTAGGCTCCAGTTCCTGTTTTTGCTCGCACGCGATATGGACCTTCCCAGTTGGCGGCGAGCTTCCCGTGGTTGGAGTCTTGGTTGTTTCGTCTCAGCACGAGACTGCCAACGTCGAAGCTTCGTGGAATGACTTTGACGTTGTGTCGAGCAGCGATTTTTTGTTTAAGCGCAGCTTCTCGAAGGGAGGCGGTTGTTCGAATTTCATCGACTAGGTCGAGCTCCTCCCTAAGCGCTTCATCGTTTGCTTCCTCTGTCAATGGTTGCGTTGTTCGCCATGAGAGATTCTCGATTTCGACAGGGACGACGGCTTCGGATCCGTACGTTAGTCGAAATGGTGTCTCTCCAGTGGTAGAGTGTGGAGTTGTTCGGTAGGCCCAAAGTACGCTCCACAGCTCTTCGACCCATTTGTTTTTCTCTTCGTCGAGTCTTCTTCTGAGACCGCGAAGGATCACCCTGTTCGCCGATTCGGCTTGCCCGTTAGTTTGGGGATGTTCCACAGAGGTGAAGTGTTGTTTTGTTTTAATTGCGGCGAGGAAATCCTGAAAGTTTTTGCTCGTGAACTGAGTGTCGTTGTCAGTGACAACTACCTGTGGGATTCCAAAGCGAGCTAGGATGTTCTTTTTAAAGAAACGGAGGATCGTTTCCGCGGCTTTGTTGGGGATTGCTTCGGCTTCTACCCACTTGGTAAAGTAATCGACTCCTACTATTAGAAATTTGCAGCGATGGAGTCCCGTCGTGAATGGCCCGAGGATATCCATGCCCCACCAGGCGAAGGGCCAAGGCGAAGACAATGTGTTTAGCTCCGCCGGGGGTGCTAAAACCATGTTGGCGTGTCGTTGGCATTTGTCGCATTTCTTTACGTGCTCTCTAGCGTCTTGTTGCATGGTGGGCCAAAAATATCCTGCTCGGAGAGCTTTTCTTGCAAGGGACCTTCCTCCGAGGTGCTGGCCGTTGATGCCTTCGTGTATCTCGCGCAGTACATATTCGACATCGTCTTGGTCGACGCATCTGAGGAGAGGGACGGATACCCCACTTTTGTATAGTTGGTCGTACATGAGACAATACGAGGTAGCTTTTCGTTGTATTGCTTTCGCCTCTTTCTCGTCTTTGGGGAGGTGCCCGTGCGCAAGGTACAGCCAGAAAGGCGTCATCCAAGATCTTCCGTCTCGGATTGAATTAATGTCGACAATAGCTTTTGAGGACGACGTGGCCGGTTTCTCGATACTTGGACGAGGAAGTATTTCCTGAATGACGGATTTGTGTCCGCCCTTCTTTTTTGTGCTCGCCAATTTCGACAGGATATCTGCTCTCGTATTATGTCCTCGTGGGACGTGTTTGACTTCAAAAGAGTCGAATTGTGCGACTTGTCGCGCACCAAGATTAAGTATTCGTGGAGATTGTCATTTTTGGCTTGATATTCTCCTAGTACTTGTGACACCACGAGTTGCGAGTCAGTGTATATTGTTACTTCCTTGGTGCCCACGTCTTCGGCGACTCGTAGGCCTGCGAGGAACGCCTCGTATTCTGCTTGGTTGTTCGACGCTGGGAACGACAGGGTGAGGGAAACCTCTATTATGGTGCCCGTTCCGTTTTCGAGGATGATTCCTGCTCCGGCACCTGATGCGCTGGAGGCTCCGTCGACGAAGATGGTCCATTTGTTCGCCCCGTCATCCGGGGACGCAGGTAGAGCCATTTCGGCGACGAAATCCGCTAGAACTTGTGCTTTGAACACTTTCCTACTTTCGTATCGGATGTCGAATTCAGCTAATTCGAGGGACCATTTGAGCATTCTGCCTGCCATGTCAGGTCGCCCTAGCAATGCTTTGATGGGCTGGTCTGTTCGCACGGTGATCGTGTGAGTAAGAAAGTAATGTCTTAATCGTCTCGCAGCCACGACGAGCGCGAGCGCGACTTTCTCGATACGTTGGTATCTGATTTCGGGTCCTTGCAGGGCCTTGCTCGTGAAGTACACATGCTTTTGGTTTTCCGTGGTTTCCCTGATGAGCGCGACACTTACAGCCTCGGGAGTTACAGCGAGGTATAAGTATAGGACTTCCTCGGCGTCTGACCGTGAGAGGACTGGAGGTTCGGATAAAGCTTTCTTTAGGCGTTGGAGACCCTGCTCGCACTCCTCCGTCCATTCGAAGGTGACCTCCTTTCTAAGGAGTTTGAACAGGGAAAGTGCGTGCTGTGCAGATTTTGCTACGAAGCGAGATAGCGAGGTGAGCATGCCGTTGAGGGTTTGGATCGATTTTTTCGAGTTCGGAGTTCAGCGAATGCTCTGCATTTATCGGGGTTCGCCTCGATTCCTCTTTCGGTAAGATAGAAACCGAGGAACTTCCCCGCCCGCACTCCAAAGGTGCATTTTTAGGGGTTGAATCGCATTTTGCAAGCGCGGGCACGTTCGAATACCCTTTTTAAGTGAGTGGTATGGTCGACTTCCTCTTTGGACTTGATGATCATGTCGTCCATATAGACTTCGAGCATGTCGCCAATTTCTGCTCGGAAAACTTTGTTCATCATTCGCTGGTACGTAGCACCTGCGTTTTTCAATCCGAAAGGCATTACATTATAGTAGTAATTGCCCGATTCGGTCATGAATGCGGTTTTTTCTTTATCCGATTCAGCCATGGGTATTTGGTTATAACCATTAGATTTCTTAACAAGTACAACGTTTGAAAGCCAAGTAGAGTATCTAGCTTCGGAAATAAAATTTGCCTCTAAGAGGTCTTTTACATTTTTTTCTGCAGCCTCCGCTTTCTCGGGAGACTGCTTTCTCCTAGGTTGCACCACAGCCTTGGCGGCTGGATCTATGGCGAGCTGGTGGCAGGCGACCTCAGGGTCGAGGCCGGGCATCTCAGTGGCACTCCATGCGAACAGATCTGCGTTTTCACGGAGACAAGATTTCAGCTGGTTCTTGACAAAATCGGGAAGGTCCGCACCGATCTTCACTCCTCTGCTCGGGTCTTCTCCAAGTGGGATGACTTCGAATTCACCATCTGGAATGGGGCGGTAGTTTTCCTTGCTCGCCTCATTGTCCTCCTCGTTGTCTTTTCGAAGCTTTTTCTCCTCTTTTCGTTCTTTCTTGGAGAACCGAGCATCCAGGTCGATGGCACTGACGTTGTTGTGCTGTGGCTTCTCCTCGCTCCCTTTCCCCGACGAACTTGGTGCGTTCTTGGCTTTGCTCGGTGCCTTGTCAACAGTCGACAAGCCTTTGGACGCAGCTTCGAAACATCTTCTGGCCGCGGCGATGTCTCCGTGGATAGTTGCTACCTTACCATTCTGAGTGTAGTATTTCATTTTGAGATGAATGGTAGAAGGTATGGCGACCAGATCGGCTAGGGCTGTTCTGCCGATGATGCATTGATAGAGGGAGCAGCAATCTATGACCAGGAATTTGACTCTGACGGGCTTGGCCGTTTCTCCCTTACCAAAAGTGACGAGGATGTCGACGTAGCCCCAAGGTTTGCTCGTCGAGCCATTGAAGTCTTGCAGGTCAGAGCCTAAGTAAGGAGCCAAGTGCTTCCTTTCCAGACCGAGCACCTTGAACAGGGAAGAATACATTATGTCACAAGAGCTTCCCTCGTCGACAAGTATGCGGTGCACCTCAAAGTTCACCATGTGTGCCTTTATGAGTAAAGGGATCTGAGAGTTGGGAGAGCCGCCGGGCATCTCTTCCGGGTAGAAGGCTAGGGGAAGAGAGCCTTTTTCTCCGTCGTCGAGAGTGACGCCCAGATTAGGCGAAGTGGAGATCAGTTCATCGAATTTCCTTTTAACAGAACAAATGGTGAGGGGATTGAAACCCCCACCGGAGATAACCATGGCGGAGGAGAAGTCCTCCCATTTGCTGAGTCGGGCAGCGAGTTCATCAGTAATCAAGAAGTCTTCAGGCCTGTAGATGGCCATGGCTACTTGCCCGGGGACAGCGCCATCATCCTTGTCCTCGGGCTTAGGAGCCGGAGGGTCTTTGTGTCGAGGAGTGTCATTATTCCTCGCATATTTCTTCAGGGGGCCTTGGTTGACTAGGATTTCAATGGCGTCCTTCAAGTGGACGCAATCTTCGGTGTTATGACCGTGGGTCTTGTGGTACTTGCAGTATTTCTTCATGTCGGCGTTGGGCTTGGCCGGCATGGGCTTGGGTACTCTAACTCCCCAAGTTTTGAACTGGGTTGTGCCAGTGGTTGATAAGATCTGCTCGCGAGATGTGGTGAGTGGGGTGTACTGAGTGAATTGACTGTTGGGTCCTCGGTTCCTTTCGCGAGGACGTTCTTCATGCCTTCTGTCACCACCTGGTCGGTGGGGACCACGGCTGTGCCCGGACGATCCTTCTGTTCGAGACTTGTGGAAGCTTGCAGCTTCTTCTTTCTCTTCGTACTCAATAAAGGCTTGCGCCTGCTGGAGGAGGTCGTTGAGAGTCTCCTGTGGGGAGATCCCAATGAATTTGGCGAAGTCGCTAGGACGGCGAAGACCTCGCTCGATCAGATATTTCTTCATGCCATCTGAAGTGGGGACTTGAACAGCTTCTTTGTTGAACCTGTCAAGTTAGGCGCGCAAAGATTCGCGTTCTCCCTGGATTATGTGCTCGAGTGTGGCCACCGACTTAGGTGGACGACGCGAAGCAGTAAAGTGATTCTTGAAGCGTTCGCATAACTCTTTCCATGACGTGATGGAACCTCGGGGAAGGGCTTTGTACCAATCAAGCGCTCCCTTAGTTAGGGTTGTCGAGAACAGCCTGCACTTTATGGGCCCCTTCACCTGGCGATAATTCAGCTGGACGTTGAGATTGTCAATGTGGTCGTCAGGGTCTCCCAGCCCGTCATATTTCCCCAGGTTAGAAGGTGGTTTCTCTAAACCTGGAGGGAGAGGAGCATTAAGGATATTCCAGGACAGGGGTCCCTGGTTGTCATCCTCGTCACTCGAGCTCGGCTGGTGGCGAGGCGAGTCGTATCCTTGAGGAGATGGGGGCGTTCCTCGTTGTACGGCGGAGGAGGAGGATTAGGATGCACATGTTTCTTTCCACGATAAGCGGAAGTAGTTGCGGAATTTCCGCCTGGTGGCCGCGTTTTGCGGGAAGGAGAAGGTTCACGGATTACGATTCCCTTTCCTCTTTTGCTAGTCTGGGTTGGACGGTCCTCGCGGGGAGGGGTTCGTCCTCTTTTCTTCTGCACCGGCTGGCGGAGGTTAGGATCGTCGGTGCCGTGGCGGGACGGACGATAGTGTTTCTCGAGGGACTCCAAGCGGCGGTTCTGCTCTTTGATGGTGTCAACCAGCGTTTTGAAGTCTGCTGCAGTTATAGTAAGGACTTGTTGTCCTGGTCCTTCGGCAACTTGGTTAGCCGCAGGGGCTTTTTCTGATGTTCCGGAGGTGGGGTTCGGAACCTCCTGGACTTGGTCGTCATCTTCGGTGAACGGAGAGCATTCTCGTCCGTCTCTTTCATCACCGTCGAGGTCGACGGCGGCGTTGGTCTGTTGATCGTCCTCGTTGTTAGAAACGATGACGTCATCGCGTTGTTCGACGACGGTTGACATGGGACGTCCGTCGGCGTCAAAGAACTGAGGAGTGGTTCTTTCGTTCTGAGGTGGAGGTGTGCTACCAGTGGCCATGACTGATGAATCGATGGGTGGTTTTTCTTTCAGTTAGAGAAAGGGGGAAGACTCACGTCCCCAGTGGAGTCGCCAATGATCGTACCTGAACGGACGTTCGATCGATGGCCAGCTGCTAGTCACGTGCGGCATTGATAGTTGCTTTGAAAACGGAGGGGGGGGGGGGGGGGGGGGTTGTACCTGCAGACACTCCGATGCCTAAGTCAGCACAAGTACAAGAGAAGAGATAGAGAGTGGGAATTGAATACCTGACTCCTCAATGATGAGGAGTATTTATAAGCCCCCAGCGCGGGGCCAACGATTATCACTATTGGGCCGCGTAGAGCAAGCCCAATGAGGATAACTGCTAGGGATAGCGTGGTATGTTAGAGAAGTCGTTAGACTCTCCCCCTAGTCAAGCTTAGCCCGTATTCTGCGGGAGACGGATAAGCTTGGGATGAAAACGTGGCTTAAGAGGCACGTTTGGCAGGTGCTGAATGAAAGACGAGCACAGGTGTGCTCGACAATGGTGAACTGGATAGGTTTGAGCTGCCAGCGAGCTTGAGGTGAGGTGTCGAGCTAGAAGCTGGTTGTGCTCGACATTGGGCCGTCCTCGACGGTTTAGTGGATTGGGCCTGCTAGTCAATTCTAGGCCCAATCCGGAACAATATCATAGTTACACCGAACTCAAGTGACGCAGACAAGTTATAAATATCCGAGTATAGCTGATATCAGCAGAATAAAAATGTATAACCATAATTAGTATTTATGCTGAAAATTACAATTCTATTAGTTACATAACATATTATTTATATGTGAATTATCATGACATTCTTAGCTAGTGTTACATAGTCTTGAACTGCATCTGAATATCTTAATTTTAATTCATAACATTAGGATAAAGCTACAAAATCAATAAAATCAATAAATGACAATAAAGCTACAAAATCAATAAATTAACTATAATATGATTCAAAGAAACATGATACAGTGCTTGAAAATTACAGTTAGGTTATAAATTCTCTACAATGGAAGCATGATTCAGGGAAGGGAAACCTAAACAACAGAAAAATAGGCAACATATGAATAAATCAAAATCGAAGAAACCAAAATCGGTGAGAAACAGTTCAAGACTGAATGAGATCGAAATCGAAGCATGATTCAGATGAATAAATCGAAATCGAAATTGGTGAAACTGAATCTGAGAAATTGATAACAGTAATCGGATTGAAACATCACCTGTTTTTAGAAGTGGCGGGCGATGGAGCAGAAAGAGAGAAGCGGCCGAAACGGTGAACTTCACGGTGGAGTTTTCAGAGATTCTATGTTTCCGATGGTTTCCATAGCTTTGCGTTTGCGATTCCGATGGAGCTTTGCGTTCGCGTTTCCGATGGAGCTTTGCGTTCTTTTGCGTTCAGTGTTTGAGTCTTCAACTTCTGCGTTTGGAAAAAAGCGCAAGAGCAGAAGAAGAAAAAAACACGTAAATAAGAATATTTGTTATTTATAATTTAACATTTAATTGTGGGGGTTTAAACCCCCGCTAAATTATCAATGTATTTCCTCACAAATTCCTTTTTGATACATATATGGGGGGTTCCACTAAACCTCCTCTAAAAAACTCCCGCTATTCGGTGTATTTTTTGTAGTGAATTCTGCAAGGAGTAATATACACTGCCAAAAAAAAATTAAACATTGTAAGGGGTATTCCTACAAAAAAAAAAAAATTGCAGTGGGTAATGCAAAAATCGCATACTTTGCAGAGGTGTAAAGACCTATTTAACCAAAAAAAATAAATCATGATTGTCTTAATTGAATACCACAAAATTTATTTAACTTTTATAAAAGTCTTGATTGAATACTACAAGAATTTTTTATTATAAGAAATTCTTTCTATAGTGCACGCACAAGTCAATTTTCCATCGTAGCCTCTGCAAATGTTTGCATACTATTTTAATTTAGGCAAAATTACACGTTTGGTCCTTTATCTTATTTTTTGTAACATTTTGATCCTTTATCTTTTATTTGTAACATTTTGATCATTTATCTTATCTTTTTATAACACTCTGGTCCTTTATCTTTTATTTGCAACACTTTGGTACTTTAAAGAACATGAAAATATGAAATCATTTTCATCAAAATTATGAGTTTCATTTAATTTTAATAAAAAGGTATATTAACAAATAAAATTCAGCATTTTTTTTAATAATAAAAATATAAAAAAAAAGGTTTATATGTGAATGTTATAAAAGATAAAGGACTAAATTGTTACAAGTAAAAGATAAAGGAGCAAAGTGTTACAAATATATAAAATAAATGATCAAAGTGTTACAAATAAAAGATAAAGTACAAAAATATTACAAAAAAATAAGATAAAGGACCAAACGTGTAATTTTGCATTTCATTATTTTTTCACATAGCATTCAATAATTTATAAATCAAGTTTTTCTCGTAACAAAGTCAAACAAAATTCCTTTTAACTTTTATTTTCTTTATTTGTTTATCATTACTTTTATTTCCTTTATGATTAAAGTGTGGACTCAATTTTAGTCCTTAATAAAATAAAATTTAAATTAATTTCTGATATTTTTATTTGAAATCAATTAATTTCTCTAATAAAATTTGGTTGTCAAAAAATTGTGAGAGACAAAAATAAATCTTCAATCATATAAATAAATATAAGGGTAAACAGGTCTTTACCCCCTGCAAAATAGGCGAATTTTGCGTTTGCCCCCTGCAGTTTTTTTTTGTAGGAATGCCCCATTGCAATGTTCAAATTTTTTTTTTATAGTGCATTTTACCCCCTACCGATATTTTTTCCCAACATAGAGGGTAAAATACACTATCAATTTTTTTTTTAACATTGCGAGTATTCCTACAAATTTTTTTTGCAGGGGGCAAACGCAAAACTCCTCTATTTTGCAGGGGGTAAAAACTTATTTACCCTAAATCAAATTCATTTTTAGTTTATACAATAAATTTTGTTAAACTTTGTCCGTGTGAGTTTAGATCTGTTGGTAGAAAAATTGATAAAAAATTTGTTAAATTTTCGTCTCAATCATACCTATCGTTATCAATTTAAGTTCTGATTTTTTAATATATTTTGATCGATAAAAAAATTACTAACACTACTAAAACTCACACACAATTGCGAAGTTTCGAATTATAATTTGATTGAAGGTGTTCAACCTAATAATATCGACATTACAAAAAAGAAATTGACAAGATCGACATTACAAATTGAGTTAAGATTGAATGAATTTTTTTAGACTAAAACTCTTTTTTGTTTTACTAAAACTCCATGATTTTAATTAATGTAGCAATATAATAATAATAATAATAAATAATAATGTAGCAATTTAATCAAAAAGAAAAACTAATTATGAAGATGCAGGTCACATAATAAAACTAGGAAAATGCAACGTGTGTAGAAAAATTGGAACCCACTGAATTATGGAGAAAAAAAAGTCGAGGCGCATCACTTTTGTTTTAGAAATTTCTTCAGCAGGATCAATTCCAACAAAATCAATACCAAAGAGAAGTAAAAGGAGATCGAATTGAACACGCGTTCATTTTTTAAAATGTGCTTAGTTAAGAACTCCGATCAGGTTAGTGTTAGCCTGTATTTTCGACAGGCATTAATGGATTGGATTGAGATGATGAAATCTCATTTAATGTACATTACTGTATTTTAATATTCTCTTGGGAATTGGTTTTAGTAATAAATCAAGAGAAGATTAAGGCATTCGACGTCGAAAGCCTTTTAACGTATAAGATTGTTTGTCGAGTTCTAAGGGAATGTCGAGTTCGACAGAACCTTGCTTAAATAAATTTGTATTTTGTGTGCTTCGACATTATTATGTATTTGTCGAAATTATGTATGTGTGTTTGCTTGTATAACGTATTGTGCAGTACGGAGGAAGCATACTCTGGACTTAGCGAAATATTCAAAAATGGATAACGTTCGAAAGCCTCGCCAGGTGTCAAAGGAATTCAAATTGTCGAGACACGTGGAGTTTAGTTAGACGTTATGTAGGTTTTTGGCAGTTATTCTGGTTTTGTCTATAAATATTAGTTTCTCATATGAGAAACAGTTTCACAATTCGCATGCAAATTCCTAAGAATACTCAAAGTACCCATGTCAACGAGCGAAATGAGTGCAATATGGAACATGTATGAATCTGTGTACCATCCTTTGTAAACATTTTTACAATTGTCAATGCAATTTATCTTTTCAAGTATTGATTACTTGCTTTTCTTTAAAGTTTATGCGCTTTAAGCTTTCTGCATTTTATTTTATTGCATGCTTTTACTTTTCAAAGTTTTCTTTAAAACTTTATCTGCAATTCATTTACAAGTTTTCTGCAAATTTAAACTTTGAAGCAATTTACTTTGAACAAACCATTCGACTGCGTCGAGTGCTTTTACTGTTTTATTAACATATCCGATTTAACCCAGAAAATATGCAAATGTTTTCATCAATATTTTACACAACCAAGATGTCCCAGGATTTACTAGCTGATCCTTCTTGTAATAATTAAACTAGCGGTTGTTTACTAAAAATCGAGGTAAACAAATTGGCACGCCCGGTGGGACCCTTGGATTGTGTGTTTTATTTTAGTTTGTTTTTGAAATTTTTTACGAAAGTTGTTGTTTGGTGTTAAAGTTTGATTGTGTGTATCTCTGTATATGCATTTGAGGAGTGGTAAATCTCTCCCAGAATTTTCAAACATACCAACTCGTCCTCGTACTAAAATGGTGAGACCACCAAACAATCCTTCTAATAATAACAATAACAATGGAGCGGAAACGAATCCAATTCGAAATGCCCAGAATGTGACAGGGCAACCGAATCAACCAGTATCTGGCAATTCTAACGCCAACTCCACTGGTGGGCCAACAGGCCCAGCAGTGAATTCTACAACATCTGAAAGTATCCCAAATAATGGTAATAATGGCGGAAGTTCGAACCCTGTGATAATTTCCAGTACCATTGGTGCAAATGCTAGTGGATTAACAATGCCTGCCACTACGTCAAATATGACAGGATGATTTCTTCTTCCAAATCCCAATGGTGCAGTAATGACACAATTGAATATGTCATCTATACCAACGAATGTATCGCACACACATGGATACACAGACGGGAGTCAAGTTGGTGGAACACCTTCAAGACCCCCATGGTTGCCTAGAAACCCTCAATATGGGATGCCAACAACAACGATGGCAAACCTGTATAATTGGCCTTCGATAGAGAGTTCTCCCTCATCTTCTGCAATGGGAAATAGAGGAAATTCCCTCAATTTGACAAATAATTCTATGGCAGTGCTAAGGCAACAAATGGATGAGAGCAACCATGATATGGTGAATGCTTTGACCCAACAGATTGGCACAATTTTCAATCCCATGTTACAGACAACCAACGATAGTTATCTGTTGTTAGCCAATCAAATGGGAAGGATGGCAGACTTTTTTGGAGCCCCTGATGCTCCAAATAACCCAAGGATTCCTCGTGCAAACCCAGCGGTGCCCGTAAACCAGGGCCCAGAGATTCAACAAGAGGTTCAAGCCCAACCACTGCGCATCGAAGGAGAACAGCCAGAACAGGGTGTAGTGTTGGTTAATAGAAACCAAAATGCTGATAATGTTCTTAGGAACGTTCGACAAGATAATATAGTAGGACAAAATAACCTGGCCAACTTAGTAGAAAATATCTTGGCCCAAAATGGATTAAATATAGGATTGCACAGGCCTAATTTCGTGTCTGCATTGTCTGAGTATGTGCTGCAGGCAGAACTATCAAAGGGATGCAAAATCCCTAAGTTTACAAAATTTGCTGGTGATACTAATGAGTCTACCGTCGAACATATTGCCAGATATATGGCAGAAGCAGGGAATTTGGCAAATAATGAGGATTTAAGAATGAAATTCTTCCCCAATTCCCTCACAAAAAATGCCTTTACGTGGTTTACCACACTTCCCCCTCATTCAATTCATAATTGGACTCAATTAGAAAGGCTATTTCATGAACAATTTTATATGGGACAATCCAGGATTAGTCTCAAAGAATTAGCCAGTATGAAGCGTAAGACTGCAGAAGCCATTGACGATTATCTGAACAGATTTCGTCTCCTTAAGGCAAGGTGCTTTACGCAAGTGCCTGAACATGAATTGGTTGAGATGGCTGCTGGTGGCCTCGACTATTCCATTAGGAAGAAGTTGGATACTCAACATTTGAGAGACATGGCCCAATTGGCAGATCGCGTTCGACAGGTTGAACGCCTCAAGGCTGAGAAAGTCAGAAATTCTAAATTCCATAAAAAAGAAAAAGTAGCATATATAGAAACTTACGAAAGTGAAAATGAGATTGACGATGGTCAGGATTACATAGAAAGTAATGAGGTTAATATTGCTGAACTAAAACCTGGACCTCCCTATACTTGTAAAATGTTAAAACCATCAAATGGAAACAATCCTGTCGAACCAAAAAATGATAGATTTGTTTCCAAGACATATACGTTCGACATTACTAAATGTGATGAAATTTTTGACTTATTGGTCACTGATGGCCAAATAATTGTACCAAAGGGTTTAAAAGTTCCACCTTTGGAACAACGTAAGAAAAAAGGTTTTTGTAAATATCATAATTTCTTGGGTCATAAAACCTCACAATGTGTTCTTTTCAGGGATCTGGTCCAGAAAGCCTTGCAGGATGGAAGACTCAAGTTTGGCGAAAAGCCAAAGTCCAAACAGCAGGTGGATGAGGATCCATTACAAATTGCTGATGTTGCCTACACAGAGCCATTCGAGTGTCTGATGTTGGAGGCATTAAACCTCACTGAAGAGGGGCAATTGATTTCCATTCCTGGAGAAGAGTACGAAAACAAAGTGGAAGATGTATATCCACAAGCTGGAGAGAATTTGATAGATTTCCTTCAGCGTTGTAAAGAGAATAATGGCGAAGCTACATTATGTCCTCATTGTAGTGCCATGTTCGACAAAAGGCTGCTGCAGGCCTTACAAAATTTTTGCCTCATAGTCAGGGAAAAAATAATTGGCCAAATCAGAGGTCAACTTACTCCAATGTTCTGCATAGCCAACAGGTGTCTGTGCATCAGAGGTTGGGACCACAAAAATCATTTGTCCCCTCAAATAGAGTGTCTGTCAATCAATGGGTCCACGGAAAAAACATGGTCTCTGGCCAAAAGAATTTTGAGAAAGGAAGTTCCAGTAACTCCAATCCTAAGAAGGATACTGGGTCTAAAAAGTATGATTATAAGAATAACTACAAAGGGAAAAACCCCATGACAAGGACCTAATGGCGTAGATATCAACGTCAGAAAAAGTTGGCTGCTCAAAGATCCCAAGTTGCTGCTGATGGTAACGGGAAGAAGCCTATGGAATTGGCTAAGAAGCCAATGAAAGAAAGGCTAGTTGAACAAAAAACAGAGTCTTCAATTGCTGATGATGTCGAAGACCAACACATGGAAGCAGATGACTTCCTAGATTCTGAACCTGACCTTGACATCATAGTGAATGTGGTGTCAATACTTCCTAGAGAATTCGACGTCTGTTCTGAAATAACAGATGAGGAAGAAGAGTCTGGGATGCAAATGGCCCTTCACAGGCCAATGTGTTACTATGTGATGAACAATGGTGCTTTGGAAGACCAGATGGCTACATTTGAGAAGCCAGATGATGGCATGAAAAGTCACTTGAAACCTCTCTTCATTCAGGCTAAGGTGAATAATGTGGGAATCAATAAAGTGCTAATTGATGGTGGTGCTGCTGTTAACTTGATGCCAGAATTTCTTCTGAAAAAGATTGGCAAATCCTTGGTGGATCTTCATCCTCACAACATAGTGCTCTCAAACTATGAGGGTGAAACTGGTTTGTCATTAGGAGCAATCCAGTTAGATGTGGTTGTTGGAAGTACCATTAGGCCAACCTTATTTTTGGTTGTGGCCTCTAAGGCAAATTACAATCTGCTCCTAGGGCGAGAGTGGATTCATGGCGTGGGGGCAGTCCCATCTACCTTACACCAACGCTTGATTATCTGGCGAGATGATGGTATTGTTGAAAATGTTGAAGCAGATCAAAGTTACTTCAAAACTAAAGTCCATCATCTTACAAAGCACTCATTCGACAAGAAGTTGGCGACTATTTCGCCATGCACTGAAAGGGATTTTGCATACCGTTCAGTGGGAAATGTTCACCATTCAATCAAGTTGGACCCCACACATGGTTTCTTGTGGGAAAGAGAAGATGGAGACATTGAGGATGGCGAATATGAAAGCCATACCTGCCCTACTGGGTGGGATATCAATGAAGATTATTATGTCTGAGTCCAAAACATGGGCAAAGATTTCAGCCTATATGGCTGAAAATAAAATCAAAATGGCTTTGGAAGCCAATTCACTGCCAGAGAATATGGCTGTTGCAGCCAATGATATAAAATTTTGCAAACACAAGCCAGAAATGCAAAAGCTGGACTGCATCTATGATGACGAACCCCTGGGATTTGAAAAAGACCCAATTAGTGAAAGTCACAAGATGCAAGCACAAGATCCTTTGCAAGAAATTGACCTTGGAGATGGTTTGACAAAAAGACCAACATACATCAGTGCCAACATTCCTCCAGATCTGAAGGCAAAAGTGGTGCAGCTTTTGAGGGAATTCAAAGATTGTTTTGCTTGGGATTACAACGAAATGCCAAGTTTGAGCAGAAATTTGGTAGAACATGAACTGCCAGTTCGACCAGATAAAAAGCCAGTGAAACAATTGCCTAGGAGATTCGCACCAGAAATAATGTCAAAGATCAAAGAAGAAATTGAAAGGCTGCTGAGGAGCAAATTCATCAGGACTGCAAGGTATGTCGAATGGTTAGCTAATATAGTGTCTGTGATTAAGAAAAATGGTTCTCTTAGAGTATGCATAGACTTTAGAGATTTAAATAATGCTACACCAAAAGACGAATATCCAATGCCTGTGGCAGAAATTTTGATAGACTCAGCAGCTGGGTTTGAATATTTAAGTATGTTAGATGGTTATTCTAGATATAACCAAATTACAAAAAAGCAGCTTCAGTCCTTACTTGGGAAAATCAATTTCTTGAGAAGATTTATTTCAAATTTAAGTGGTAAAGCTCAACCGTTTTCACCATTACTTCGACTCAAGAAATAAAGTACTTTCACTTGGGGGCAAGACCAACAGCAAGCTTTTGATGAAATCAAGAGTTACTTGTCGAAGCCACCAATGTTAATGCCTCCCATAAGGAACAAATTCATGAAGTTGTATATATCAGCATCAGATTCGACACTGGGTAGCATGCTTGCTCAGGAAGATGAAAATGGTGAAGAAAAAGCCATCTATTACTTAAGTAGGGTTTTAAATGATGCTGAAACTAAATATAGTAGTATTGAAAAATTATGCTTATGTTTGTATTTTTCTTGTATGAAACTAAAGCATTATATAAAGCCTGTTGATGTTTTTGTTTATTCTCATTGTGATATCATCAAACACATGTTGTCTAAACCAATTCTGCATAGTCGAGTTGGAAAATGGGCCTTAGCTTTAACAGAGTATTCACTTACTTATAAACCTTTAAAGGCAGTTAAGGGCCAAATTGTGGCTGATTTCATAGTGGATCATTCTGCATTAGAAACTCCACAAAACTATGTGGATTCAGAACCTTGGAGATTGTATTTCGATGGTTCTAAGCATAAACATTGAGTTGGAATTGGGATTCTAATCATTTCCCCCTCCAGAATTCCCACCAAGTTCAAATACAAAATCAATGGGTTTTGCTCAAATAACGAAGCAGAATATGAAGCTTTAATAGCAGGTTTAGAAATTTTATTAGACTTGGGGGCAAAAAATATTTTGATCAGAGGTGATTCAGATTTGGTGTTGAAACAATTGACAAAAGAATATAAATGCATAAAAGAGCACTTGATGAAATATTTCGTCATAGCAATTTCTTTGTTAAAACGTTTCGACCAAGTTATCTTTGAACATGTACCTCGTATAGAAAATCAAGAAGCCAATGATTTGGCTCAAATAGCTTCTGGTTATAAAATCTCTAGTGAAAAACTAGAAGAGTTGATTGAGATTAAAAATAAACTCATTGTTGATCAACCCACTTCAATTGAATTGTCAATGCCAAAACTTGTGGGGGGCAGAGTTACCACAGGACAATGGTCATGATACCACTTATGATTATGACGAAAATTCAAAAAATTTTGAAATTTTTGCCATTGACAATTTATCTGATAATGATTGGAGAAAACAACTTGTCGAATATTTGAAAGACCCAAATGGAACGACCAATAGGAAAATCAAGTATAGAGCCTTAAGCTACGTTATCATTGGTAACGAATTAATGAAGAAAACACCTGAGGGAGTTTTGCTAAAATGTTTAAGTGAAACTGAAGTTTATTTGGCTATATCTGATGTGCACAGTGGTGCATGTGGATCTCATCAAGCAGGCCACAAAATGAAATGGTTGTTATTTCGGCAAGGTGTGTATTGGCCAACAATATTAAAGGACTGTATAGAGTTTGCTAAGGGATGTCAAGAATGCCAAAGACATTCAGGCATACAACATGTACCTGCAAGCGAACTCCATTCAATAGTAAAGTCTTGGCCTTTTAGGGGATGGGCTTTAGATTTAATTGGTGAAATCAAACCAAGTTCGTCTAAAAACCAACGTTATATTTTAGTTGGTATAGATTATTTTACTAAATGGATAGAAGCAATCCCATTACCAAATGTTGATCAAGAAGCAGTGATTAGTTTTATACAAAGTCACATCATTTATAGATTTGGTATACCTGAGTCTATTACTACAGATCAAGGTTCAGTATTCACTGGACGAAAGATGGTTGAATTTGCCCAACAAACTGGTTTTAAACTTTTGACTTCTACACCATATTATGCCCAAGCAAATGGTCAAGTAGAAGCTGCTAATAAAATCATTATTGGTTTGATTAAAAAGCATATTGCCCAAAAGCCTAGAAATTGGAATAAGACTTTAGATCAAGTGTTATGGGCATGTAGGAATTCTCCAAAAAATCAACTAACACCACACCTTTTCGACTAACATATGGGCATGATGCAGTCTTGCCAGTCGAAATACACCTGCAATCAGTTAGAATTCAAAGGCAGGTAGAAATCCCAAGGGATCATTATTGGGATATGATGTTAGATGAATTAGTTGATTTAGATGAGGAGAGAATAAAGGCTTTAGAAATGTTAACTCGACAGAAAGAAAGAGTTGCTAAAGCTTATAACAAAAAGGTTAAGTCTAAAACCTTTGGTGTTGGAAATTTGGTTTGGAAAGTTATCTTGCCAATAGATAAAAAAGACAAAGTCTTAGGCAAATGGTCCCCAAATTGGGAAGGGCCTTTTAAAGTTGTTCAAGTTTTTTCAAATGGTGCTTATGAGATAGAAGAATTAACTGAAGGACAACGTTCGTTAATTATAAATGGTAAATATTTGAAAAAGTATAAACCAGCGCTGCAAGAAGTAAAAATTAACGAAGAATAAAAGCTTGAGACATACAAAAAGATGGTAACCATAAAAGGTGTTCGCCACAAAATGGGCATTGTCGAAAAGTACAAACCAAAATACCTTAAAACAGAAAATTGTTCAAACAGTGAAACAAAAACGCAAGAACAATGCAAGATTGGGAGTTGTTTTTGAAGGTTTTGGAAGAAAATGCGTGAAGTTTGCTGTGAAAAGGAAGTTAAGGGTTTGAAAACTTAGGAAAAATGAAAGTGTGAAATACGTTTGCTACTTATAGGCACTGCAAGCTTGCATGTATTTGGTAACTGAAGCATCAAAGTTTTCCATCAAAATCGTCCTGATTTCGCCACGTGTCCCACCACTAAGCTTAAAAAGTGGAAATCATGGTTTGTGGGGATTGAGGTGACGGTTGCAGTTTTTGTCATGATGATTGTGACATTAATGTGACGTTTGTGCCGTCCTTGGAAAGTGTGAAGAAGTTGAAAAGAAAGTATCTTCAAAATTGCCATTTCTTTTTTTGTCTTCGACGCGCAGTCGAAACTGGCATTTTTGAGGGGGCAATTTGTTAGCCTGTATTTTCGACAGACATTAATGGATTGGATTGAGATGATGAAATCTCATTTAATGTACATTACTGTATTTTAATATTCTCTTGGGAATTGGTTTTGGTAATAAATCAAGAGAAGATTAAGGCATTCGACGTCGAAAGCCTTTTAACGTATAAGATTGTTTGTCGAGTTCTAAGGGAATGTCGAGTTCGACAGAACCTTGCTTAAATAAATTTGTATTTTGTGTGCTTCGACATTATTATGTATTTGTCTAAATTATGTATGTGTGTTTGCTTGTATAATGTATTGTGCAGTACGGAGGAAGCATACTCTGGACTTAGCGAAATATTCAAAAATGGATAACGTTCGAAAGCCTCGCTAGGTGTCAAAGGAATTCAAATTGTCGAGACACGTGGAGTTTAGTTAGACGTTATGTAGGTTTTTGGCAGTTATTCTGGTTTTGTCTATAAATATTAGTTTCTCATATGAGAAACAGTTTCACAATTCGCATGCAAATTCCTAAGAATACTCAAAGTACCCATGTCAACGAGCGAAATGAGTGCAATATGGAACATGTATGAATCTGTGTACCATTCTTTGTAAACATTTTTACAATTGTCAATGCAATTTATCTTTTCAAGTATTGATTACTTGCTTTTCTTTAAAGTTTATGCGCTTTAAGCTTTCTGCATTTTATTTTATTGCATGCTTTTACTTTTCAAAATTTTCTTTAAAACTTTATCTGCAATTCATTTACAAGTTTTCTGCAAATTTAAACTTTGAAGTAATTTACTTTGAACAAACCATTCGACTGCGTCGAGTGCTTTTACTGTTTTATTAACATATCCGATTTAACCCAGAAAATATGCAAATGTTTTCATCAATATTTTACACAACCAAGATGTCCCAGGATTTACTAGTTGATCCTTCTTGTAATAATTAAACTAGCGGTTGTTTACTAAAAATCGGGGTAAACAGTTAATCATACCTTTCTTGATAATTTCTTTTATTAACAACTGGAAAGTTCTCCAAAATTGTATTTCCGTTCTAATGAGGTCGTCTTTGAAAACTCTTAATGATGATTGAATGTTAGTCCAAAAATGGATTAGCAATCCTTTTAGACTTCTTGAAAGTTGATGAATAAAGTGAAAATCATCTGACTTATTGTTTCTCCAAAAGGAAACAAAGAAAGTAATGAAATGGACGGGGATTTAATGAACACGGAGTATCGTCATTTAATCCTAGTTTAATCCAACGGTTTGTGTGTCGCAGCAGGGTTGCAATAGTCATAGTTGCAGCCGAGGATCCTTATTCGAAGAAGTGAATATGGGGGCGTAAAATTGATTTGAGGTGTTGGTTGGGAACAACGTTTGGAAATACAAAAATAGCGATAGATTCGGTCATTATTTACTAGGTTTAAGTTTAAGGTTGTTTTGGAGATCATAGTAAAATTCGCAAAAATATTGTTAGTAGTTAACGTTGTGAAGTGTGGATGAGGGTAAATAGAAACTTGTGTGTTATTGTACTACAGTATTTGATTAAACAGTTTGAACTTGAAAGCTTAGTCCAACTACCTTTTTTTTTTATTTGACGAAATCTACGTTTTTATTTTGATTTGATCCTGAAGTATTTTTTCTATCATGTAAGTCATAAACTATCTATATCTTTCCTTTTTAAAACAATTTAATTTTTCTACATATTGAGTTTGTTTAAAAAAACATTTTTTTTTATGGTGAAAAAGAAAACAATTATTTTATGAATTAATAATAAGGAAATGTTAAGGGCATGTGTAAAACAATTAGTTTTTTCAATATATTGATTTCATTCAAATAAAAATCTTCGTCAAGGTCCGTGGAATCGTTGTTCAGGGCAGGGATAGAAGGTTCCGGTGAGGTTTCGTCGAAGTGGAGAATCTCCATTACTTCGACGATTGAACGAAGTTCGATGAAAATATGAAAATTGTTAATGGAATAAAAAAGATTGGGAAGAAAAGGGGAAAAAGTGAAACCCTGTGATTTAGATGCGAGAGAGTTTAGGTTGAAGTGAAATTGGAGGCATAAATTGAAACTGAACTGGTGATTCATAAATGATAGTTTTAACTCATGTTGATAAGCTGTTTGGTGAAGGTGGTTGGTGATGATCAGTCATTTGAGGGGAAGGGTACCTGCAAAAATGTTAGCACTCCAACGCTTAAGTCAATATTTGAATGAAGAATAAGGTGTATTAAGTATTGGAGGCGCATGGATTTTATACCTAGGGATTGATGTATGAATACTTATATATAAGAGGATATTAGGGTTTTAGGACACAATGGGGTCCCCCTGATATGAGTGGATTAACCATGTGCTTAACACTTGTATTGTCCTTTTGAGAAGGACTGTCCTTGATACTTAAGAGGCACGTTTGAGATCTTGGAGACTCTTCGTCTCTACCCCTGCTCGTCGTATCAACCCGTGGTCGTTGGCCATGCGGTTTATCTCTATCCCATTGAGATGAGTTTTGATGTTTGTTGGACTTTTAGCCGATCCAGAAACGTTGGTTGGGAATGACGTTTTTGAAAAGACAAAAATAGCCCTAGAAAAACTTCCAGAAATCGAAATATTGGGAGGTTAAATAGAGTCAAGGGAGGAAAAGAAAAATTCTTTAAAAATTTGTAGAAGATCTTATATTTACGGACAAAGATACACAAAATCAAGACGATATTTTTTATAGACCTAATAAGAAACGACTTAATGGGCTTTTAATTGGACATATTGTACACCATTATTACTAAGGCCCATTCTTACACTGAGTAAACTCTAAAATCGAGAACACCAAAACAATCACAAGTTTGAGATCGTGGAATCGAAAAACCCTAAAAAGAGAAGAGAAAGGTTTTACGTTCGGAGAAGACAATCATGTTTCCAGGAATGTTCATGCGAAAGCCAGACAAAGCTGCTGCACTCAAGCAGCTCAAATCTCATGTCGCTATGTTCGGAACATGGGTTGTTGTTATTCGAATCACCCCTTACGTTCTTCAGTTTCTTAACCGCGAGAATGAGGAACTCAAGCTTGAGCTTTAGATTCTCATATTATGGTAATTTATTATCATACTTCAATTTTAAGTTCTTGTATGCCAATGTTTTAATTCTCTGTTTGGAATTTTTCTGTTTTAAGATTCAGAAAATTATGTGAATTAGTGTCTTATTTTGTTTGGTTTGGGTATGAATGATCATTCTATTGTAGCTATTGGAAATTTAATCATATTGTTCAAAATGTGATTTGCCCTTTGGTTGTAGTTGTTTTGCATGATCGCTCGGGGTCTGTTTGTATAAACAGCTTATTTGCAGGTTATAGCATAAGTGCTTATTATGATAATCGCTTATGTATAAGCTTACATAAGCTATTTTTATAGCAAAAGATAAAATAAAGATATTATATATATGCTGTGAGCTGTTTCAATAAGCTATATTGGTGAACTTATGAAAATAAACTGAAATATTTTTGTGAAAATTGTCTTGAGCTGTTTTCACAAGTTCTCCAAACACTCTCAAAACTTATGCCAATAGATCATTTCAAATAAGCCAATCCAAACTGGCCCATTGGTTTTGTTAGATTTTGATAAGTATCCAAACACTTGGGAGGTTACCCTTAAAAGCTAGGTATTAAACCACCGAAATATACTGGCGAGCGCGGAGCATCTCATACCACTTGAAATGAAATTTTTGCTTCTCATATTACTCAAATCCCTATCACATTTCAATATAGATTGTTTCTCCCTTAACTTTTTCCCCCAATATTGAACTACCTAACTCACTTGATCATCCCATAAAATATTCTCCTTTGTTCTTTTAACCACCGTTGGTCTCTTGAGTTCTCCCTTGTTAAGTTGTTAATGAGTTTTGTTGTCTGCTCTTTGACAACCTGTCTTCCACTTCCATAAACAATTGTTAGCTGTCCAAAGAAGTTTATTGGATCACCCATTCCGATTGTTGATAGCATGGTCCATACACCCATATGTGATGTTTCAGAAGCTTCCCGTCAACTGTGCAAGGGCCGTAGCACCTTGCAAACCTTGTATGACGTACTTTTGGTTTCAGTCTGCTCTTTAGTGCCCCCAATTAATGTTTTGCATCAATATGTTCATCTGTTGCAAGAATTTTATGGCTCTAGTTTGGTTCAAGTTTTGTCTCAGTTGTGATTTGGCATTCAATGTCAGTGGTTACAGTTGTACTCCAAAATTGAAACCAAGCTACTCCCTCCGTCCCATATTTCAAATTCTCATAGTTTGATTTTCTTAATAAGTGTGATTTTTTTATTTTCCCTTATAATTTGGGACGGAGGGAGTAGCTTGGTTTCAATTTCATCCCAGTTGTAGTTTAAGTTCAGTTTGTCCTATTTTGGTCCGGCGTCATTTTTTTTGTCCCTCATGCAACTTTTCCGCAATTTTTATCTAAATTATAATTTGGTCTGTCTCAGATGTGGTTTGGCCTTGATGTTTGTTCCAAATGTGATCTGCTCTTCTGGTTTTCAATATTAAATTAAATTATGATATATTCTTTTACCGTTTCAAAGGCTAAACTTGTAACAAGCTTAAAGCTTAGTAATATCTGAACATTATCTAAGTATGTATGTCGATTATCTTAGGGTCTAGCACTAGAGTAAATTAGTTCTTTTTCTTTTCTATCATCAATACATAAAACTACAAGCATAATTCCAGGTCTTCATTCCCTTCTTTCCCATCTTTATTTTAAACCCTATGCTTCACCCCTAGTAATCAATCTTTCAGTGTATTTGTAGTCTCCATGTTGCAATACTATATTTTCTATTTTGTCCTCACTTCTGTATATCAGTATATTTCAATACTCCTCATAATTATGACCTATCTCTTCCTCTGATCTGTGGCAAACACAATAAGTCCTGTTTTATTTTTAATAACTGGTTTTGCAAACTTATCTCACTTCTTATTCTTTGTTTATGTCTCTACATTCTTACAATATTTTTTTATTGGTGCAGAGGTCTTGAGGAGGATACATGCTCGGGTTTAGAGGAGTTTCATGGAATAATATTTTTATGTAACTCTGAAAATTGTGAGGATATGGTGCATTGTTAGTTTCATGATAGTGCCGTTTATATGTTTTTACAATGACTATAGCTTATGAAGATTTATTTTCTTTTACCATGTTTGGTTCAGTTTGTGGGTCAGCAATGATAAGCTGATAACCCAGTTGCAAAACATTTTTGGTTCAGTTTATGGCCACATTTTTTGTATTTTGGTTGTTTTTGTGATAGCGTTCTATAATAATAACAACTTTAAATGGACACAGCAAGCTTAAACGACTCAAGCTATGGAAGGGTCATTTGAGGGAAAAGAAAGACAAAATTGTATAAATATTATTTTTGTTAACAGAATTAAAACTATTAATATGGGAAAACTCAAAATGCATTGGTAGAATTAATAACAAGTGGATTCCAACTCTTTACTTCACACCCCACAAAGTCCCAACTATGCATAGATCATAGATGTAGGTATTGCAGTGTTGTGTTGATTGTTTTTACTGCACAACAAAATTGAAGTTTATACCGAATACATACAGATAAAGTACACAAAGCCCAGAAAGTCTTGTAAAATGCATGTAATTGTGGTTTGGTGCATTTTCCGCCATTTCAATTAAGAATATGGAGTTAAGCTGATGCTATTTTGTTACAAATTACCACACAACATATATTCACTAGTTTAATTCAGTCTATTTCGGGCTAAACAGATCGATTAACTTCACAAAATATAATAAACAGCTCTTTTAACACGAGGTATTCCATGAACAATTTATATGCACAAGCAATTGATATATCACACAAAAGATGGACTTGTGTAGGATAACTAATTAACACTCTTCTTCAACTGAGTGAGGGTGAGATGAGATCCTTTGACTTGTGTACAATTATTCTGATGGAAGTGAAGTTAGAGAATCAGATACTCCTGGTAGTCTTTGGGAAGGATCTCTGGCTGGTGTCATAGGTACAGATGAATCAAAATTGCCCACTCTCAGTTTTTGAAGTGCTGCAAATGACTCTCTTTTGGCCGACATGGCTTCAAAGTACCTAGTGCAAGATGCCAACGCTACAGGAATTGGTCGAAGCATCTCCTGCAAAAAAGGAAAAGGGATGTTCATTTCAAATGCAATTAGAAAACACTAAGCTGTGTCCATATTATTCAGTATAGAGATGTCCTCAAAGTAGTAATGTCTGTATTTACTTTGGTGCCTTTAAAAACACACTGAAATTTGGTACTATGCATAGCATTCTAAACGTGCGATTAACACCACATTTAGTTTCTTATATACTCAAATTTAAAAATTATTAAATGTTCCATTATAACTATTTTAAAAATTCATTTGTGGTATTTGCAGGTAAACTGATGACTTAGAGCAATTTTACTGTGTCTGAGTAATCTTAAATAGACTTCCATTCCAACTATTCTCAGTTTTCCAAGTAAAACTAAAATCCACAGTCACTGACTGAGTCATATTCTTGGTGCATCCAACCAACTGTAGTAACTAGTAACAATTGGCTGATTTAAGTGTAGGCAACATAGGATAGTAGGTGAAACAAATTAGTTTGATTGAAACAAAGTCCAAATATAGATATCAAGAAACAATAAAATGATTGTAGAAGCATACCCCCCAAACTGAAGGAGGTTCCTTAAAATTCTGACTCCATTGAAAATCTGCCACCGATGCTGTCAAGGCACCATAATCGCTAGCTGCCTTCATCAGTAGTTCAGAGAATTGTTTCTGCATGAATTAGAAAAAATTATATGACCGTTTAAATTGACTGAATTGACCGAAAATTACACTCTAACAGTTTACATGTCATTTACACTAATTATCTCCTGTATGTAATATTTGAACCAATTTATGCTTACCCAAAGGTTAAAATTGTTTTTCATTGTGAAAACTAGGTTAATTTACAGGGACAAAAATGACTTTAACAGTTTCAATATAATACTTATGTTAATTTTTAGTTATAGAGAACTTTTTGCACATGTAAACTTCGGTTCAACAGCTCAATCTTTGAGAATGATTCAATGAAATCAGGAAGATCAGTATCTATAACTGCATAAAATGTTCGAGCCTGTTTAGAAACTACATAGGCAGTAGTTATTACAAATGGCGACATCTATGGTGCAGTACTTTGTATAGGTCTTGCACCGTGCACGACCAATTTTCATCATTGTATCTTAACATTCCACCAAACTTTATAGTGCACCCTCCACACTAAACTCGCTCCCTCTTCCTCTCCTTCCCCTCAATGATGGACATAAGACTAATGGTGAATCCTCATCCAAACTTACCGCCATATCCCTTTGACTTTCCTTCATTTTCTGTTGGCAACTTAACTTAACAACTACCTTTGTGTTTTTATGTTTGTTGCTCCAAAGTCCAAACTACTCCTTAATTATTTGGTTAAATTGAGTTGAGACTTTGAGTAAATTAATTATTTGGTTAAATTAAGGAAAATCAATTATTTGTTTTGAGACTTTGAGTAAATGGAAGGAAATCAAACCCACAACCATCTCCCTTCCTCAGTCTCTTGACTATTGAATTTAACCAAAACTTTTGTCTCTTTAATTTGGTGAACAAATCCTTTAAGGGGTGAAAAACTAAAGGAAAATTGTCTCTTTAATTTAGTAGTTGGTGACAATGACCAACTTGTTGATGGGGGTGCAAAGACACATTTGTGACAATGGAGATCACGACTTGGCGACGTTGCCATTGCGTGGTGCTGGCTTTGAGTTGCAGTTATTTAGATCTGGGTTCGTGGAGATGGGTTAGACAAACAAAGGAAGAAGATGGGAAGAGGGAAGGAGAGGATGGTGTTGAGTTCGTCATCAGAGATGGCAGTGAGGTCACCGGAGATGGTGGTGGCTGGCGATGATGGAGAAGAACTGGGTTTGCAGATGAGTTGGTAGAGATAGGGATTGATAGAAATGATATAGTAGGGAACAAACACTATAAAGTTTTGTGGGAATTCAAAAAACAATGGTAAATAATAACTTGTGCACAATGCACCATTTAATGTGGTATTGCAAGTTAGACAAAGGCATTACAAATGCCCAATTATGCTTGGCTGTGACCTGGAGAGTGGTCAAGTATATTCCTAATTTCCAATGTTAATAAAATGGTGAAGCATATAGTTCAAGTCCCTCAATGTAAAAATTTTTAATACAAACCAAAGAATCTTTGATCTTCCTACTTCAGTCTAACAGTTTCAATGGAAGTCATTCTATCAAGTTTTATCTGGAATGCTGCATTTTTTGCTAACATACGTTTATTCAAGCAAAGTAATACAATCATCACACTATAGACTACATCTAATATAGAGAAATGTGTACCCTATGTGCAATGCCACTATCACAACCAAAATTTCACATGGCCAAGTGTTCATCAAATCAACAAATTTGTGTGCCTTTTCTAGTTAAAGTAGTAGCTTATGTCAATAACAAATAATGTAACCAACCTGATATTCTGCTTCAACAGGAATGCAATCCAGAGAATATGGCTGCTGCAGACGAGCTATAATGCGATCCTGCAAAATTTAAGAAATAAAATGATGTCCGGAAGAACATAGGAACATCTGAATGACTCACCAAAATAGCAATCAGGAACTAAAACAAAGAAAAGGAGAAGAAAACATAAAACGAGACAGTAATTTCTAGTCTAACTAGCTTATTTCAATAAGAAACTGTGTTCACCAACCTGATATTCTTCTCTTATTATTTGATTACCAACTAATAGACAATAATCGCTGGTGTTGTCAACCGTAAATCACGGAAAATAGTTCAAATTCCGATTCACTACATTACTATAGGCGCTATTTGACAGGACTTTGCACTAAATCGCATTTCACAAAATAAGAGTGCGATAGCCAGAATTTGACAATACTTTGTACTAAATCGCGTATTACGGATAAGATGTTTTGTTAAAATACCGCCAAGCTATATCCTACTATAGCCTCTATTTCGATTACACAACTAAAATCCTTCAAATAAAACAGTAAATTAATCAACAACTAAAAAATGAGAAAAATATTGAAGAAATTATGTGGAATTTACCTTATTATGAATAACATCTTTAAGAATAGTAGTAATCCTTGCCAAAGTTTCAATCTTTTTCTCCATTTCACTAACATGTGTCAAATGTGCAACATTTTTATCATCCTAAAAAACAGATACACAATTCAATAAATAAATAGAAAAAAACATTAATATGAAAATCTAGATCCAAAATTCAGACCTTTCGACCTTGAAGTTCAACTTGCAAATCAGCAATTTTTCTCTGAACAGAAGTTAATTCTCTCAAAACCCTAATCAAATCTTCACCTTTTTCCCCATTTGTTGGGGATGAAGTCTGAAGTGGTTCGTTGGATGTAGATGAAGGTGTGGAGGAGACAGTGAAACCGAGATCGGCGGCAATTGAAAGAGCGTCGGACATTCCACCAATGCGCTTCACGGCTTTCCTGCCTACCCAACTCGACTCGTTTGTCATTGACATTTTCGAAGAACACGAATCAGTTTCAAATTCTCAATTTCTGTTTCTTCTTTTCCTTTGGCTTTGGTTGTTTCCTAGAGATTATTATGGATAAGTAATTTTTATGTATGGAATATAAGTCAATAATATCTATTAGATGTAATAATCTTACTCAATCTCAACTTACACTACACACTCACACCCGATATCTCACCCCCCAAATTACTCGTGCACCCCTCAAATTTCTCACGCGCCCCAGATGACTTGTGCCCCCAATTATTTATTTATTTTTGTCCCCCACATTTCTAGCCTAAACCATTTTGCTATGAGAATGATTTCAGACATATACACTCCAAAATCATTAAGTGCATAATATGATTTTAAAGTACAACCTATAATTAGAATTATTATTTTTTATTTTTTTGATACAATTATAATCATTATTTAAAACAATTTAACAATAATTTTGATTTCTCATATAAGACAATCTAAATCATTAAATCATAATTATTGTTTCTATTTTAATTTAAAGGGTTGTACTCTAAAACCATGTTATGCACCTAATGGTTTTTTATTACAGCTATCTGAAACCATTTCCACAGCAAAATGGTTTAATGGTTTTTTATTATAATCATTATTTTTTATTTATTTTTTTTACAATTATAATCATTATTTAAAACCATTTAACAATAATTTTTGTTTCTCATATAAGACAATCGAAACCATTAAATCACAATTATTGTTTCTGTTCTAATTATAGGGTTGTACTTTAAAACCATCGTATGCACTTAACGGTTTTGGAGTGCATATCTCTGAAACTATTCCCACAGCAAAATGGTTTAGACTATAAATGTGGGGGGACATAAAAAAAAAAAAAAACATTGTGGGGCAAAAGTCATATGGGGGTGTGCGAGAAATTTGGGGGGTGCGCGAGTAATTTGGGGCGTGCACGAGTAATTTGGGGGGTACACGCGTAATTTGAGGGGTGCGCTAAGTAACTTATGCATGGTGCATAAGGATGACGCATAATAACCAATCCCGTTTCCTAGGGGTGTAATTTGACCGGTTTGGATCGGTTTTGAGCAGGGGTGGCAAAACGGGCATGCCCGCCCCGTTTAGGCCGCCCCATTTAAGCCCGCCCAAAAACGGAGTGGGGCGGGGCGGGTCAACTTAGGTGTGCGGGTTCCAAATTCAAGCCCGCCCGTTTATTGGCGGGGTTGCCCGCCAAATATTTTTTATTTTTTTTTACAATTTGAATTACAACTTCACAATTCAATGTTAAAAAAATATTAAACAGGTTGAATTATAATAACTTCACAATTCTTTACAATTCTTACCTCCTATTTTTAAACTAACAATAATATTATAATGGGGATAATTAAGAGTAGATTGCAACAGAGAATAGAGTTAATTAAACTAAAAGAAACATTAACCAAGTTAATAAGCAATTCCTTATGATTACGCTTAATTAAACTAACAAATAATCAACTAAGTTAATAAGTACCCCTTAAAATATAAGATAAAACGATAAATACTATAAAGGGGTGGAAAAACGGACATGCCCGCCCCCGTTTAGGCCCGCCCCATTTAAGCGCGCTAAAAAACGGGGTGGGATGGGATGGGGCGGGCCAACTTAAGGTAGCGGGCCGAAAACTTCAGCCCAACCTGCCAAAAATTGCGGGTCAAACGGGTCGGCCCGGCGGACTCAGCTCGTTTTGCCACCCCTAGTTTTGAGTGAATCTGATGTCCGAACCAATGAATCCTTAATTTGGTTCGGTTTTTAGCGTTTCTCAAAAATGAATCCGAACCAAATTCATTGATTTGTTTCGGTTTGGTTCGGATACTTTAATCGGTTTTTTTCGATGTATTCCATGCTACTAATTTTTTCCCGATATTTATTTTTCCTATAAGTTCATCTAATATAAAATACAATTCTTTTTCCATAAGTTCATCAAATACATATACATAATACAACCATGTTGAAAACAAATAAAAAAATATAATTCTTTTCGATTAAGTTTATCGAATAAGTTCATTAAATATAATACATCCATAACGCTTGAGAAGTTACCGTTCTGAAAGCATCATTGTGACGTGAGAGTGTCGATTGCGTAGTATCGAGAGCAGTTTGAGGATGAGGTGATGTGAGAGCAGCTTGAGGATGAAGGTGGGGGCAACGTTTCTGAGTTTGCGTTTGCGACTATGAGTGTTTCTAAGTTTGCGTTTTTAAATTAGAGTTTCTAAGTGAGACATATTTTATTTTATTTTTTAGAAGTAGTTGGACCAATTTTAGTTTTTGATAGATATGAGCTGCCTAAAAAAAATTAACATATATACTATATATTGGTTTGGTTCGGTTTGTCCATTGGATCTGAAAACTGGATCTGAGAACCGAACCAAACCACTTCGGTTTTTAATTGGTTCGGTTCGGTTTTTGATCCGAACCATAAAAATCTTTTTTTTTTCCGATTTGAATTTGTTTGAATCATTGGTTTAATTGGATTTTTCATGGCTTAAAATTGCTAACAAGGAGTAAAAAAGAAACAAAGCACTAGGGGTGTAAGCGGATAAAAAAATCCAATTAAACCGACGATGCAAACCAATCCAAACTGAAAAATAACCGATGTTTATGGTTCGGATTCAAAACCGAACCGAACCAATTAAAAACCGACGTTGTTTGGTTCGGTTCTCGGATTCAATTTTTAAAAACCGATGAACCGAACCAATAGATATATTATTAACCATATATTTATTTATTAATAACCATATATATATATATATATATATATAGGATCCATTGACACCAATTAGTTTGACACCAAATGTTACACCTCTCAATAACGTTTTAACCGATATAAATTTTATAAAATCCACCGTTGGATTGAAAGTTTATATCATATAGATCATTTGCGTAAAATGTCAGACAAATTCAAAATCATTTGATATGTTATTGAGACGCATAAAGATTAACGACATTTAAAAAAACGCCCAAATTGTTAATTTTGATGTATCTCAATAACATATCAAATAATTTTATATTTGTCTGACAATTCACACAAATGATCTATATGATATAAACTTTCAATCCAACGGTGGATTTTATAAAATTTATATCAATTAAAACATTATTGAGAGGTGTAACATTTGGTGTCAAACTAATTGGTGTCAACGGATCCTGACTCTATATGTGTGTGTGTGTGTGTGTGTGTGTGTGTATATATATATATATATTTCAATTTATTATTTCATGATGGTGCATTGACGATTCAAGTGGGAAAAGAGTTGAAATTTTATTTTAGTTTGCTTTTTTACTTGATGTTGAACTTACGAACTTAATTTTATGGTTGTATTTTGTATTTTAAAATCTATGAATTAAAGTATGGTGTCAACTTTGTTTGAATTAAAATGTGTTTGAAAAACTAATTAAAGTGTGGTGTATGGTAATAATTGATTACATAAGTGTTATGTGTGATTAAAAAAATTTAGCAGAATATCTGATCAAAAATAATAGCTTGGAAAATATTGCAAAAAACAAAAGCATTACAAAACCGACCAAAATATCCGATTAGTTTGGTTCGGTTTCATTTTTCAAAAATAGGACAAACCGATCCAAATCAAACCAATTAAGTACACATTGGTTCGGACTTTGGATTCATTAAAAACCGATTCAAACCGGTCCATCATGCAATAATGGAGGGTGTGTTTATATATTTTAATTATAATGCAAATATTTTATATAGTTTTCCCTTTCAGTCGTAAAGCACTCACATCATATTCAATTTTTCCCCTTTTTTTTAACATTTGATATGTGATATACCTTAACTTTTTCTCTTTTTATAAAAAATAAAATCAATAGTGCTCTTTTTCTATATTATTATTATTTTAAATATTTTGGGTTGACTAAAATCATTTTTTCCAATTTGAAGTCTGGTACATTGAGCATATGGTAGCAAACATTATGAAATTAAAATTAGATGTTGCTGGTTAAATCTTCAGTTTCAATTCTCATATTGAATTGATCGAGATATCTATTTTCTAAATAAAATGATGGATTATAGTTTGAGGAAGGAGAAAACATTTTTTTAAATTCATGGAATGTGTTTACTACAAATGCATGGTTGTGCAGAAGAGTGTTACAAAGCCATATAAAAAAACATGTTCATTATTATCTATATGGTTTGGCTAAGAAATGAATACTATGATTTCACTATTTGTTAGTTATTTGGTTCTTTAATTTATTTTCATGTGTGTTTGATTTTATTGTCACGATTCTTATTATTGTAGATGACTAAGTTTGAAATTGGATAGAAATGTACACGACGTTTGTAAAGTATTGTTATTTCTAAAACACCAACATTTTTTTATGAAAGATGACGTTGAACACAATACTGACATGTATATTATATTCAATTGAATTATTATTTTTTTCAAATTTATTTTGACAACAACGTGTTCGTTAAGTGTCTGTGCTTCATTGATAATGTTTGTATTTTGCATATATAGTAGTGTAAGTAAACCACTAGAATTACATCCTATAATATGCATATTTGAGGGAGATAGTGGTAAAGCACCTCTTTTTCCACGCTCTCTCTTATCTATATTTTATGAGCATCTTAGATTGATTGCATGAACATGTATGTGAGAAATATGTCAATTTTCTTCACCGAGGTTGAACAACACAAAAACGGCGTAGCAAAGAAGTAGAGAAAACTTATAACAGAAGAATATAGGAATGACAATAACTCTATTTTTTTTCCAATATCTCATTTCTTCTCTAATGTCTTTATCCGGTCCCTCTCCCTATTTGTCTCTCATTTCATTTTATTTATTTATTTATTTATTTTGTTTTCAGTGTGGATGGCCGGAGTAATATAATTTTCACACAATGAAACAATGAAGTAAAGTACTTTTGTTTGTTACTCTTTCTTTTACTTTGCTTTTACTTTGTCTGCATTTTTATTCTTGAATAAGCATTTGATAATTTACTGAATATTCAGTCTATTTATGTCAAAATTGATGTAAAAAACTTGGAAATAAAAGCCATCTTCGGTGCATCTTTCTTTGTATATGTTCAACGTGAAAAGATGAACAAGTCTTATAATTTTGATGTTTTAAATTCAAATTTAGAAAGTGAAATGCTTAAATGAAGGGACTATTAGATATGATCTGAAAAATTTGTTGAATTTTGTTATTAATTATATTATTCATTACAATGTATTAAAGGGATATAACCTTTTGGCGGCTAACTTTTTTTTTCTTTCCAAATTTACATTTTGTCTATTCAAATCCGTCCACACTTCAAAAAAAATAAATTGATATCAAACAATTTTTTTTCTTTCCAAATTTACATTTCACTCTATTCAAATCCTTCCACACTTCAAAAAGAAAAGATAAAGTTGATATCAAACAAGTTTTCTTTTTTGAATTTTTTTTCTTAATTATCAATGCGCTATTAATGTAGCTAGATTTGCAAATTTTGTGATCATGAAACTTCCAGGACATAAGTAATTCCTCACATAAGAATGACGAAATTGTTGTGTGTCTTCTACCAATCATATATTAGAAGTAATTGTAATTTTGTAAAACGAGAAAGTAATTTGATTAAGACAAGAGAAGAGAGAGAGAAGAAAGAAAGATACAAAGAGAAAAAGCGAACAAATGACGAGCGGTAATCATGTTCATTATTTGATAGAGAATTTATTAATTATGTTCCTTCCATGTTTCGTGAACTTTTCTCTAACCATTTAATCCTATGTATATTTTTCTCTATCTTATATTACTCTTCTTGAATATTTCTCTAACTCTTACTGATTTTTTTTTTACGGTTTATTGAATCTAAATGCTCCATGTCGAGCAAACTTTTTTTTTATTCTTCTTTTTCTTTTTCGCTACTCTCTTTTTCCCTTTATTTGAGATTGTTCATTATTTTGATTTATGGTTTTTGTTTTCTCTTCTGATACTTTGCAATGAAATTAAATGTGAGAATGCAACAAGAGAAGTAATTGGGCACCGATTCTGACACTTTCTAATTTTCTATATGTTCTATTCAAACTTCTGCTATCTTTTTCATTTTGTTTGTTATTAATCTAACTTTTGGTAGATGCCGCGAGTACACCTTATTGAACTGAGCATACAAAAAACGCATCATCATAACAGAGAATCACTACAAGAAAATAAATACTTTGCGACAGTAAAAATTGCAATTTGCAACGGTAAAAACTGTCACAATGGCACATTTGCGATGGTTGACTAACCGTTGCTGATTCATGCGTGGCAAGAGAATTTTGTGACAATTTTGTAAACCGCTGTAACAACCGCCGTAGTTGCAACGGTTTCAAACCGTCCCAATGTTTTTTCTTGCAAATCACTAAATTTAATAGCAGATATTGCAACGGTTACAAAACCGTCGCAATTTTTTTTAATTTTTTAATTTTTTTTTTAAAATTAATTTAATTTAGTTTTTATGATTTATTAAGTAAGCTTTGCATTACAATATCATATGAGTAAGAAAATTCAAATGCGCAAATATAAAATTACTTAATTTCATTCATATACTTCATTCAAATGATGGCAACATCCATACATCAAAAATTTAATCAAAGTACTTGAAACTCCAAAAGAAAAAACATTAATGTAGTTCAAACATTAAAAAAACAGATATATAAGTAGAGTGGCTAAGCAACCATATACAAAACATTACGTCTAAATAAGTTTATAAAATATCCAGATATTCCTAATAATATGTGATGTTGCTTCATGATCTTTAATTAGTGTTAGTGTAGACTCAAAATGCCCACCATCTCTCTTGACTTGACTTGTGTCATTCAAGTACCTGAAAACACATAAGTATATATATACTATTAGGAGTCTGTTACAATTCTGTTACAATTAAAACATAACAGATGACCAAAACAAGTCTGTTACAATTAATAGATGACCAAAACAAAAGCAAGATAACTCCCCTTTACAAATAGGCCAGCCAATTAATAAGCCTCATGACAGATGAATAACAAACACAAAAAAAATGGCCAGCCTATGCAACATAAGATTATGCATCCCCTTACAAACGAGATAGACAATTCGTCTCAGTTATTGAAATCTTATTGCTTCCAACCCAAGACAATCCAGACAAAGACAAAGACATTAAGAGATACAACTAAAACAGAACGGAGCACATCAAATATAACATAACAGCGTCTATTTCCGAAGCACATCAAATAAATTTACGAATAATGCTCGTAAGTCTCTTAATGCATTTAATACTTAATTTAAATTTATCTACTAATCTTACTACCATACACATGTAACATGAGACAATATTTTTCAGTCAATAACAGTTGCAAACGATTTACCTCATTTGCCTTGGAATTATGCATTTGCAATAAGAATGCAACCTGCTCCTTCAAGATATCCACTTGTGAAGCCTTCTCCTGAAGCGAATCAATTTCAGCTTGCATTTTCTTCATCTTCTCTTTATCCTCGGAGGAACATGATGATCTTGTAGAGAGAGTAGTAGTGAGTTGAGACGGTGTTACCCCATGTCCCATACTTCGAACAAATCCGCAATGTTCTTTTCCAAAGACTTTCACAAATGCTTCATTCTCACAATGAGTCTTTGCAATTTTAGCTTGCAATTGGTCCTGATTATGAAAATGAACTTTACTCAAATAACTAGCACTTACATAAATTTTGCAATTTCAAACTTTTTTTTAACATAGAAAAATGCAGCAGAATATATAGAAACAATGGCTTAACAATTTCAAACCTTTCAGTGAAATTGACTAACATATCATCAAACATAAACAGTGGCTGCCTACAAGGATTTTTCATTTTTCTCTGATATATATTATTGCAGAATACTATTACAAAACACTATAACAGAAATATACTATTGCAGAATACTATTATTGCAAACAGTATGCAGGTATTAGAATTGCAGCATCAACAACATATATAATTCAGAATACTATTATTGCAATTATATTCAAGTACTTAATATATGCTATTGCAGCTCTATGTTAGCCATTTAGCATCATTGAGATTAGTAATATTGCACTTACATTTTTTTTCTTAGCCTCTTCATTGACAAATGACCCATTGGACTTTGTGTGATTAACAACAGACATTTCTCCCCGACTATATTTCCGACCATCTCTTGCTTCCTAAAAGTAAATACATATAATAAGTACTTATGCAATTAAATATAATGATAGATTCAGTGAATCATACCAACTCATCTCGTGTCCTTGCAATAGACTTAGTTCCTAGAGAATGATTCATCATTAGCTTCGCTCGATTTGCTGCATTTTTTCGTGCCATCTCCTGCATTGATAACAAATCACAACGGTGAACACATGATGAATACCATTTTCATCTAAAAAATGCTAATTGTTTTCAAAGCTCTATATGTAATTGGGAAGTTAAATGCATAAGAATGATTACCATTGTTTTAGGCTTCCGCCTATATTGGACAAAAACAGCCCAATTATTCGGGTCAATAAAACGTGGATAATTTCGAAGATTTTCCTCCAATGTAAGATCCCATTTATAAATTTTTTTAAGGGTTAATAGGTGTTTACCCCCCTGCAAAGTAGGCGAGTTTTGTTTTTCCCCCATGTAATATTTTTTTTTGAGATTCGGTCCTTCCAAAATGAAGATTCTTTGTTTTACCCCCCTGAGTCCACCTGGAGTCTGCTGACTGGACGGAATCTCCACCTGGCACGTCCATGTTGGTACACGTGTTAAATTTGTTTATTTAAATTTTTTTTTTTGCCACGTGGAAATCCAAATCAGCTTTAATTATTTATTTTTTAAAAAAATTAAAAAAAAAATCGTTTTAAAATAGCAGAAGAACACAACAACAAGAACAGGAACAACAACAAGAACAGAAACAACAACCCCAAACCCAGAATTACAACAAACAAGATTGAGAGAGACAAAAATAGCAACAACACACATACACACAAAACCCAAAAATTTCTTGATGGCGTCGTTTCGGTACTGGTACTTCAACAATCATCCTTCAAATACTTTATAGATCTGAACTTTAGAGAAGAAAAGGTTGATGCTGGTTTAGCTCTGGTGCTTCATCAAACCTTCTAAGGCTCAAATTTAGGGATTTACTAATAGATTCGATTGAGAAGACGAATGAGAACCAAGTCGCTAAATTAGGGTTTACACAGATAAAAAATCATTCGAAGTTGAATCATGCCGAAGAACAAGGGAAAGGGAGGAAATAATCGAAAGAGACGTAAGAACGAAGCCGACGACGGTAAGAATACGCTCAAGTTCTCCCTATGCTCGGTAACGGTCAATGTGAAGCTATGTGCATCGACGGCACAAAACGTCTCTGTCACATTCGTGGTAAGATGCAATAAAAGGTTTGGATTGCCGCCGGCGATATTATCCTGGTCGGACTCCGTGATTATCAAGGTGATAAGGCTGATGTTATCCTTAAATTCATGTCTGATGAGGCTCGTCTTTTGAAAGCTTATGGTGAGCTTCTTGAAAGTACTAAACTTAATGAACTTATTGGTGGTGGTCTAGATGATGAAGAGGATGGTGATGGTAATGATTACATCGACTTTGAAGATGAAGATATTGATAAAATTTAAAATAATTCTTTTTGTTTGTTTGAAATCTGAATTCTAATTATTATTATCATTATATATCTTTGATGATTATGATATGTAATTTTTGGGGTTTTATCTTGTACTCTAATGTTGGACATCACATTGACGATGCAATGTTATCATGAATTATTCTTTATCATATTAAAAAACGATTTTTTAAAATATTTTTTTAAATAAATAATTAAAGTTGATTTGGATTTCCACGTGGCAAAAAAAAATTTAAATAAAAAAAATGAACACGTGTACCCACCTGGACGTGCCACGTGGAGATTTCGTCCAATCAGCACACTCCAGGTGGACTAGGGGGGTAAAACAAAGAATCTTCATTTTGGAAGGACCGAATCTCAAAAAAAAATATTACAGGGGGGAAAAACAAAACTCGCCTACTTTGCAGGGGGGTAAACACCTATTAACCCTTTTTTTAAATAAGCGAGATTTGGCGTTCCTCCATTTATCAGCAAGACTACTGAGGATATATGCTTTGTTGTCTCCATCATCAACCACAAATTTTGGCTTGCAACATAATCATAACAAAATCGTTAGTTAACAAATACAACATTAGATAAATAAATATTCAACTTTTTAGCAATGATACCTTTATCTTTTGATCATAAAATTCAGTTTTCTTTTTATCTGAAATGTCTTTCCAATTTTCAAATATTATGGAAAATTCTTGAAACTTCCTTGCAAGTTCACCCAAAAAACCAGCTAGCAAACCAGCAGCTGCTCCTACTGCTTGACGATCTGAACTCCATCTAGTTATTACCCTCCTTACATCAGAATTAACTTGAAACATGTCTGACATCATTAAATGTGTGCTTGAAATATGACCAGCATCATCTAACACACAAGAAAGTAAACAAAATATGTCATAATTCAACATTGTAAAACAATAAAATCATTTAAAAATAATTTAAAACTAGATTAGATACCAATAACATCTACATCCCAATATCTTCTAGGTTTCTTTTTTTGCGGCAAATGAACATCTTCTACAATGTCATCTTCAGACTCAACCGGTGGAATATCATGATGAGGAGATGCTGCCTGAGACGATAGAGGAGAAGCCTCTTGGTCTGTTAAAGGTGTTATCACATTCGTAGGTGGTGTTGTCACATGTGTAGGTCGTGCTGGCAGTATTGTCAACTGTGGAGTTGCATGTGGTAAACCAAACGAACGTAGGCATTTCTTGTTGGCTTTCTCGAGATCTCCAGGTCGTACAAAGCTCGAATTACCCTTCACAAACTAAATGAGATAACAATCATAAAGCTTCTTAAAGACAAATTTGCATCTATGCTCTAGCTAATCATTCTTGAACTCAAACAAAGCCAACAAACAGAACTAACAAACAGAAAAATTAAATGCTAACTAAGCCTAGGTGGTAAAAACAACAAATAGATAGATTATTACTGACCGATGAGGGTTTTGAAGTAGCGGAAGAAGATTTGCGAAGGGATTGAGAGAGAGAAACAATTTGGATAAGAACAATTTGGAGAAAAACAATAAAAAACTATAAAAAACAGTTGGGATGAGAAAAAACTATAAAAAACAATTGGGATAACATTAATAATAATGTCATGTGTTGGTGCTTCATTCCATTAATGATGAATAAACATAAAATGTAAGAATTTCATAGATTGAGCAAATATAAACAACAAAATCATAACAATAATTAATCCCCTAGGGGGTTACAAACAAGCTAAACTTATTAACAATCATTAATCCCCTAAGGGTTACAAACATCAAGCTAGACTAATCCATATCTTGATTATTAGCTTCAAAATTATCATTAGCATTGGATGTTTGGGGATCATCATTTGTGATATCACTAGAGAAAATTTGGTCCAAATTTTGTGATGGGTATGGCTCAATGGGTGCCATAATTTCATCATCTCCACCCATGTCATACAAGTCACTTGGCTTCAAATGAACATGTATGCTTCATCCATGTTCCTTTTCATCATCCACATAAAACACCATTTGAGCTTCTGACGCTTTAATGAAAGGATTTCTATGGCAATCACGGGCACTGTGAAGCCATCATAGCAAAGCTCAATGATATTTATCAATCTTCCAAAGTAAGGGACCCCTCCAAATCTCATTTCGGAATCACTATTGCTTGAATAACTACGTGTCCCAAACATGCCAAAAACTCCACTATTTTGTGTTTTTAATAATGTGTCTCGTGCCAATGTTCGAAATTTGAACCCATTGACATTGTACGCGGTGAACTTTCTAACTTTATCAAAAGGACCATGAGCAAGACTAATGAGAACATCTTTATCCAATCCGTCAATGGTGTCAAGATTGTTACAAATCTAAACGACATAAAAAATTAAGTTAGTCACATTCTTATTAAAAACCAATCCAACACAATCACCAATATTGTTATGAACACTAACACGATTGCGGAACCAACGAGCAAACTCTCTATGAACCTTCTTGTCTACCTCAGAAGTAATCATTGCACCACTCCTTAGTTCACTTCGAGCAATACTTCTATAATGCCTATTAGGTTATTTCATATTATATGTGAAAAAAAATACAACTTGGTAGTGAATAATTCAAATAGAATAAAATTACTTACTTTAGATAGTCATCAACTATAGGGCAATTTGTTAAAACGTGTCTATGAGCCTGTAACTTTTCAATTGGTGTGAGAGTGTAATATGAAGATCCACCAATAGGTTTTCCAACTCTAGGAAACAATTCGGCTACACGTGACTTAGTTTGAATATCATAAATAGGCTCATCATCTACACGACTTGTTTGATTCCACCTAGTCTCGATGTTTTCTAGATACCTTGAACAAAATGTAAGAATCTCTTGTAGAATGTATGCTTCTGCAATAGACCCTTCTGGTCGTGCTTTAATGCGTACATATTTTTTAAGTTGTCCTAAGTACCTATTAATATTGCACCACATTAATATTAGTTAGAAAAATTGTCAACTATTAATTTATTGAATGAACAAAATCCCACATATTTTACCTTTCGACAGGATACATCCATCGATAATGAACGGGACCTCCAAGCTTAGCTTCTTCAACAAGTTGAACAACCAAGTGAACCATAACAGTGAAGAATGAAGGAGGAAATAGCATTTCCACGTGGCATAAAGTGAGGACAATTTGGTTTTGCAATTTTTCCAAATCTTCAACTTTCAACACTTTACCACATAATTGTCTAAAGAATGAGCATAACTCAATCAATACCGCAGAAACATCATTCGGTAATGTTGTCCGAATGGCTAATGGCAGAAGTTGTTCCATCAATATATGATAGTCATGACTCTTCAACATTCAATTCAACTTAAGATTTTCCAAGTCAATGCATCTAGAAATGTTGCTTCAATAGCCATCAGGCACATTGATATTCTTCAAAGTAGTTAAAAATCCTCTCTTACCTTTACCAGTCAGAGTAAACATCGCAGGAGAAATTCTTCCATTTTCATTGGGCCAAAGGTCACGTCTTATGCCCATTTCTTGAAGGTCTTTTCAAGCATTAACATGGTCTTTACTCTTTGAACTATCATTTAGCAAAGTAAATATGACATTATTGCACATATTTTTCTTGATATGCATCATGACAAGATTATGGCGTAGAAGATTATCCTTCCAATATGGAAGTTCAAAGAATATACTTTTCTTTTTCCATTGCTTAGTGACATCTTGTGTAGGTTGTCCTCCACATGTTCTTTTCCTTTTCATCCTTTCTTTTTCTTCATTTTCTTCTCTTTTCCCTTCCATCCTTTTTTTTTTTCTTCCATTTCTTCAATTTGTGCAATAATTTCAACTCCGGATAATGTTTTTGGTGGACTACACATATCTTGTTGACCATCAAATCGGACCTTGTTCAATCTAAATTTATGTCCCCGATCAAGGAAACGACGATGACCCATAAAACACCATTTTTTGCTCTTAGAAAGACGGAAAGGCTTAAAGTCAATGTTACATGATGGGTAAGCAAGTCCAGTGTATGTGTTCCACCCAGAAAGTGCACCCAATCCCGGAAAGTCACTAATTGTCCACATCAAAGTTGCATGTAATGTGAACCTCTCTTTCTTAAAGGAATCATGTGTAACTACACCCGTTGTCCATAACTCCTTCAACTTTTTGACTAGAGGTTGTAAGTAGACATCAATATCATTTCCTGGCATTTTTTTACCGGAAATTATCATTGACATTATAAAAGATGTCGACTTCATGCACACCCATGGAGGAGTGTTGTACGGGATGAGCATAACTGGCCAAATACTATAATTTGTACTCATCATACCAAATGGATTAAAACCATCACTAGCCAATGCAAGGCGCACATTTCGCGGATCTGATGCAAACCAAGGGTGTGTCAAGTCAAATTCTTTCCAAGCTTTAGAATCTCTAGGATGTCTCATCGTTCCATCATTCTTGGGATCAACTGCATGCCATCTCATATCCTCGGTTGTCTTTGATGACAAAAATAATCTCTGTAATCGAGGTTTTAAAGGAAAATAACGAAGAATTTTTGCAAGAACTTTTTTTCGTTTATTTCCATCACAACCCTTTGCTTTTGCTTTCCATTTTGAAGTGTTACACTTTTTGCACGTCTCCCTTTCTTCATCTTCTCCCCAATAAAGCATACAATTGTTCGGACATGCGGGTATCTTTACATAATTCAAACCAAGTTTTGTGATTGTTTTCTTAGCTTCATAGAACGAACTTGGAATTTTTGCAAATTCAAATGCATCTTTTAGCAACTCTAAAATCATTGTCATTGACTTTTTGCAAATTCATATTAATATGCGGGAGAAGAAATATTCACTCGAATTGAAGAACAATATTGGTGCTTTTGCGTCTGCTTTTGGTATCTTATTATGTGCAATCTCACTTTTTTTTTATGTGTTACTTATTTATTATTGATTTTTTAAGGGTTAGTTTTGCAATGCCAACATTATTCTATCTTAAATTTTATTAAATTTTATCCTATTTTGTTAACGTGTATATCAATGTTAATAATGCAAGATAGGAATCAAATTAGGAATATGTTATTTTTATCATATACATAAGTTTAAGGACTTATGTAAGCAATAAATACACTGGTCTCCTATTATCACGATGGTCTATCAATAAGAACATAAGTTAGCAATTCCACATTGTGATAGTCCTTTTTGAGAATAGAAAATAGATGTTACAATAATCTTCAACGTCTTTAATGAGATGTTCGCATTTTCGTCTAATGATTTCTTACATTTAATTTAACGTCTATATATGACTTAATTTATTATTTTTTAGAAGAGATATGCCACAATGAACAGAAAAATAAAACAAAAAAGGCAGACTGACGGGCACGGGAGTGCCCATCGGGACGCTAGTCATACATAAGGCAAATTATATTAATGACTCCTGATTAAAGAAATTCTTTTTTTTTTTTTTCAATTTTAATTAGTAAAGTGTAATTTTTAAAAATATAGGCGTAAAAAATGTTTTTATCTCACTCTTAAAAGTCTTATAAAATGAGAGTGTCCAAATATGGATCATAACGAGAAGGGTTTAAATAGGATAGTGTAGTATTCATATACACGATAAACATGCATGCCCTCGTACTCTTATCGATATATATTTTTTTATAAAGCGTAGAACATTTAGCCATTAAGGATAAAACAGGTTTCACCTCCATCATTTGTCCATATCTCCTTATATTGGTATTCATACACTGATACACATGCATGTACCCATACTTTTGTCGATATAAAAAATGAATGTTTTATCATTATAAAGAAAAATATTTTGAGCTCGCTCTTAAATGTCTTACAAAATGAGAGTATTCAAATAGGTACCAATCGTTAGTTGGTTCAGTAGTGATTGACACTGAATTTGGTAGGGATGACCACGATTCGATCACCCATAACTACGATCGGGAGGGGGCTGGAACCACTTGATGCCAGAACTGACACCCGAACCAGATTAAATTGGTGGTGAAAGCAAAAAAATAAAATTCAAATATGTATCACAATGAGTATAATGTAGTATTCATAGATAGGGTTGGGAACAAGCCAGACTTTGACAGGCCTGAGCCTGACCTATGATGTGTTTTCAAGTCTAAGTTTGGCCTGCGGTCTATCAAATGCTTCTTTTCTTTTTGTCTGGCCTGGGCCTGTTTAAAGTATGACCTGACCTGGTAGCCTGTTTAACAGCCTATTTTACATTTAATTTTTTATAATTTCTACAACATTAAGAAAAAACTAATAAAATGCTTAGCACAATAATTTCTATTTTGCCTAACAAATATAATTTGTCTTTGTCAAAAGAAAAACAAATATATTTTGTCTAATAAATATTTTTTATAAACGATGATATAAATAATAATATTATATAAATAATAATAATAATAATTAAATATAAACAGGCCGACCTAACAGGCTTTGCAGACTTTTTTAAAAGTCTAAACCTGCCCTATTTATATAAATAGACTCTTTTCAAAACCTGAACCTGACATTTTTTATAAATAGACCAGGCCATGTCAAGCTTAAGCCAGGCTAAGCCGTAGGCCTTTGGAAGCCGCCTGGCTTATTCCCAACCCTATTCATAGACTAATACACATGCATATATGTGTACCCATACTCTTATATATATAATACTCATATTCATACTCGTTACTTGCAATTTAACTGAAACTTAAAATAATAAATAACCAAAGGAAGTGGAGCAGTAAATTTTTATATAGATTGAAATAGAAATTATTTTTATGTGGAATTAGATATTAATTTATATACTAGACTAGTGTAAAATCCATTTACATTGTCATTTAAATTTTATAAAGACTTATGAAATCCTAATTATCTGCTCTTTTGTTGGGATAGGTACTAAAGTACTTGAATATGTTTAAATTTGTAAGTAATTATGTGTGTATGTGTGTATTCATACGGATTACCATACTTATAGACTATTTTTTGCAGGTACATTGATAAATAGTCACCGCCAAAAGGTAATTGAAATATTAACATTATACAATATCAAATTTATCAACAAAATGTAAACTATATCTTCAATATTTGTTACTACTTAAAGGGTTAGTGTCGCAATTTATTATCATCTTTCATTCAAAAACAACTATCTTGAATATATATTCAAAAGATTATTCATTTTCCATTCATTTACATTGAAAAAAAAATTAACAATTTATTTTAATCCTTTTGTAATTTTAAATAAATTTTGGAGATTTATTTCTTAGTTAGGTATTTTCAAAATTAAGTGGCATAAATTGTAGGTTTGAAATTGTTTCATTATTCAACAAAAAAGAAAGAAATTATTTTATTAATTTTTAAAAAAATGCAATTTAGGATATATTGCTATTTATTTACCCTACTGTTTTAAGTTTTAAGTAGACCCACAAGTCCACAACGGTAATTACCCTAAACTGAATTTCTTCTCTCGTTCAGCATCGACACTTGTTTTTCTCCAAATTTAAACTCTTCAAGAAAATCCTATTCGATAATTTTCAAAACCCTAGCTTTATTCCATGGCATCGAAAAAAGAAACAATCGGAAGGAATCGCTTTATTGTCCATGTACAACGATAACAGTGACGACGAAACGGAAAATGCCGAAGAAGAAGAGGACGTGATACGCGGGGAGGAGCAAGATGAGGCCGCTGAACACTCGGCGGAGGAATATTTGACAGCTGATACAGATAGAATGGCGGTTATTGATTCTGGCAACAAGGTCGCCGGAAAAGAAACAATCGGAAGGAATCGCTTGAGTTGGAGATCAATAAAAGTGCTACGCTTAGGATAGTTGATTATGGTCACGATGAAGTAGCAATATCACCTGAACATGAGGTACTTTTCTTCTCATTGAGCCTTTTACATTCTCTTGGTTAGGTTATACTCTGAAATGTAAGTGTTATACCCTCATTTGTATGTAGAAACCCTAACCCATATATTTTTGTATATTGTTCTGTTGTAGTAGCCAAGGATATCTTTTGTTTTTCACAATTTTTCTTGTTAACTTTTCTAATTAACAAATTATCTTTCAATGAAACATTTTAAATAAATCAAAGATGCTCATGGTGATATAAATTGCACAACTGCTACTTCTAAACCTGTTAGAGTTAATTCATCAAGATATAAAAATTGATTTTGTTACAATTACTATAATCCTTTCACTATATGATATTATATTGTTGATTAACATAATTGATTAACATAGGCGAGGTTGCTTAGGATCCTTTTTCTTTTATCTACATTGACCATCTTTAATGATACAATTCATTTTGAGTTGTTATTTGCCATTAGGTGGATCTTAAGATTTCAATCACTTTTTACTCCATGGGTTCAAATTTGATGGATTAATTTCATTTTTTAAAGCAAAAAGGCTCTGTACTCAGAGAATCATTAAACTGAAACAATAATGTCTACTGTATAAACATCTTCCAATTGTGAAAACAAAATAAGTAATAATTAGTTAACCTTATGAAATCGTTAAGTTATTCCAATGGGAGATACTCTTAGCATCATGTCTCTGAACTTTATTGGTTATGCCTGATTCCTTTCCTAATTTGATTAAAACAAGTGACATGATAGTATTACTTCCTTGGGGGTTATTGAGATCTTAGGTTTTGTTTGCATCTAATATGTATATATGTAATGTGATTTAACGAGTTAATCCGACAACCCAAATGCATGTTTTCAAGAACTTTGATTCTTATAATCTGCATTTAGGAACTAATTTAGAGAACTTTATGTTTTAGTTTTTCAAAGACTAATGATACGTCTTTTATCTTTGAAGGATGAATGAACTTGTCAAGCTTATACTTTTTTGTTTTGCTTTTGATTACAAATAGTTGTAGTTTTGTTCACATACAGACAAATGCTGCACATATATAGACATAATAATTGATTGATTCTCCATGACATGTGAATTCCATTTGGGTATTTGACTTTTTTAATTGTGCAACACCATAACCATTGTTTTGATGATTATATTTTGATTTATCCATTTTCTTCAAAAAACAAAAAACTTTATGTTGGCTAACTTGCTTAAATGTTTCATGGAGTGCTAACATTCTATGTGAAGACATCTTAGTTTCCATTTTGAAACCTCTATTGGAAGTGGGACAAAACACCTTGCTCTTTTCATATTGAAACAAAACTGAAAGCCCTTATTCCTATATCGTTTACAATGTTCCATTTACTAGTTACTTAACGTTAACTTTTTGAGTTATTGCTCAACTTAGCAAAATCTCTAATAATTTGCATCAAAATCTGAGAAGTTTTATTTTCTTCCAAGAAACCATTTCTCCCTTCTTCTTTTCTCTTATCCATATCTAAATAAGCCATCAATAACATCTCTTCTGTTTCTGCATAGTTGGCCTCCTTATCCTTTCTTTGGTATTCCCATTTGAAATGTCTTAACATGTGACATTTATAGAACTCCTCTGTGGCTTTATAAACATTTTGTCTAACTCTTCCTCTATTTCTAAAGATTCAAAAGCCTCAACCCCTTTCTCCAAAATGATATCCACAAGTGACTTCCAAGGCCTGTTCTTCTTCAACATTAGAACTCTTGCGCAAATCATGTACTAGTAGACTACTTTGCATTTATTCCATGGTCAGGGTGCTGATTGTACAAAAGAACCATCTGTCATACGTCAATTACGACTAAAAATACAGTAAATTTCTGTTTCTAATTTAAATCATGCTCGCAATGGAGCTCCCATAACCAGATGTTATGTCTTCTGTTTCTCATTTCTTGTACTTTCCATTTTTGGACTTTGGCTCAAAATGCATTCAAGAATTGACTTTGGCTATTCTATATTCATGCATAACAAAGTACAACTACAAGAAGAGAAACTTCCACATGTTCAGCACTAAACAAAGTGGGAAAGATATGAAAACTACCACATAACCCCTAAACATAGGAGCCAACTTAGATACGTACAAATAACAATAAAAATAAATTCAACATTGAAGGGCAATAGACCTTGGGAATTGACTGGGCAGGAGACTGATATTAGGCAATCACGTGGTTTTAAATCATAGTACCCTTTTGGTGCAAGTGATTTGTTACTTTTATATGATTAGAAATTGGTTTTGATGACTGAAATTAACTGATAGTCTTTTGGGATTTCTAATCACAGCTAGAGGGTATATTCCCATTTCGGAAGCAGTTGCGCAAGCCGTTGCAGCTTATGTACAGGATGTGAATAAGAAGTCTGAAGAAATCTTTGTTTTATTTAAAAAACTATGTGAACCAAACACGGTATGTTTCTTTCTACAATGTACAGATACATGTATAAGTAATTGGTATGCTAAGCAAAATACGTTGACTTTGAAAAGATTATGGTCTCTTTAATAAGATTAATCTGAAAATTTTGTAGATAGAAACCTTTCTGCTTGAAGATGACAATCCTGCAAATGCACTTCTTAGCTTTATCTTGGAGTCCGGGGTTCAAATATTAGTGCTGGCTTCTGATGACTCAAATTTTATTACAAGGTACATGTTTCCAAATACTCAAAACATTAAAGCTGATTATATTTTGATTTATCCATGTTTTTTTATATTTCAGATTTTTTTACAGGATCAAGTATAATTACTCTTGTTTTATTTAATGTGATTTTTATGTTAAAATTGCTTGAGTATCAACAACTCATTGTGATACAATCTGGCGAAATATAGTGATCCCTGTCTCAAAATGTTTCAAAAGTGTATAGCTATTTAAAATTTAATTGGCAGAACAATGCCGGACTTTTTTTTATGTGTCGGATTAGAGAATAAAAATTAGTCCATAGAACTAGTAGTCACATATAATAGTTATACCATTGTGAACTACGTGTATTTTTTCTACTTGAGCAAAACACTTGACCTATTTGTTCATTAAACAATTGAGAAGTGTGTCCTTTTTTTAGGATAATTTTTTGTGATGCTTTAGTTTCATCTGTAGCTCTTTTAGAACTAACTCGTAAGTTTCTTTTAGGAGGTATATGTATTTAAATAGTATTAAATTAGGTGATGGTATACATTTTTTAAACATTGAATAGATAATATATCTATGAACAAATTTCTACTTTTTTATATTTCTTACTTTTTATTGATTCTTCATTGTTTCACCGTGTTTCAGTTTGCAAAGAATTCATAACGACGGCGTTTTTAAATCTTCATAAGAGTAAATGATTCTCTCGGTAAACCTAGATTATGATTGCGATTGGTTAGTGTGATGTTGTGCTATGAATTGATTGAATTCATAACGACCCAAGAGATTGCCTGGTTTTTTTTTTTAATTCGTTTGGTTGGAAGAAATCTGCTGTGTAGATTTTTTATGAACAAGTTAAAACTCTTTTTGAAGATGCTCAAATTCAACTCACTATACAAGGTGATTTCATTCTTCAACTCAACCATGACTTTCGTTGTGTTGCTATTTGTTCATTTAGTTTGTGTTGTTCAGAAACTGCACATCAGCTACATGGTGAGGAGGTTGCTCGTTCGTTGGGTGATACGAAGCATGCTAGAATTGTTTGTATAAGTGGAGTTGGAGTTTTGGTTGAGGTTAGTTTCATTGTCATTCTTATCATTATCATGTTCACGCGACTCTTCTTAACAAATTTTGGTTGATTTTAATTGAGATTAAAGAAGTTCGTGTTAAACAGTATATACACTTTTGATTTATCCTAGATACTAATTGAATATTTTTATGTGTAGTAGTATTGAAGGTGTCAGTTGTTGGAAAATAGACAAATTGAATTTACGGTTAAATTCGAAAAATTGAATAACGGTGTTGATTGTTGGAACATAGATAGATTTAACTGATGGTTAAATTGGATAAATTGAATTGATGGTGTCGATTGTTGGAAAATACGGATTGAATTAATGGCAAAATTCAATATATTGATTTGATGGGGTCCGTTGTTGGAAAATAGACGAATTGAATTGACGGCTAAATTCGATAAATAGAATTGACGGTGTCGGTTGTTGGAATATAGAGGGATTGAATTGACGGCTAAATTCGATAAATAGAATTGACGGTGTCGGTTGTTGGAATATAGACGGATTGAATTGACGGCTAAATTCGATAAATTGAATTGACTGTGTCGGTTGTTGGAAAATAGACGAATTGAATTGACGGTTAAATTCGATAAATAGAATTGACGGTGTTGGTTGTTGGAATATAGACGGATTGAATTGACGGCTAAATTCGATAAATTGAATTGACTGTGTCGGTTATTGGAAAATAGACGAATTGAATTGACGGTTAAATTCGATAAACTGAATTGTCAGTGTCAATTGTTGGAAAGTAGACGGATTGAATTGACGGCTAAATTAGATAAATTGAATTGACGGTGTCGGTTGTTGGTAAATAGACAGATTGAATTTAAGGTTAAATTCGAAAAATTGAATTAACGGTGTTGGTTGTTGCGAAATAGACGGATTGGATTGACGACAAAATTCGATAAATTGAATTGACGGGGTCGGTTGTTGGAACATAGATAGATTTTGACTGCTAAATTCGATAAGTTGAATTGGCGGTCGATAAATTGAATTGGCTGTGTCGGTTGTTGGTAAATAGACTGATTGAATTGACGGTTAAGCTTGATAAATTGAATTGACGGTGTCCGTTGTTGAAAAATAGAAAGATTAAATTGATGGCTAAATTAAATTGATGGCTAAATTCGATAAATTGAATTGACAATATCGGTTGTTGGAAATAGACGAATTGAATTGATTGTTAAATTTGATAAATTGAATTGACGGTTTCGGTTTTTGAAAAATAGACGGATTTAATTGACGGCTAAATTTGATAAATTGAATTGACGGTTTGTTGGAAAATAGAGGGATTGAATTGGCAACTAAATTCGATAAATTGAATTGACGGTGTCGCTTTTTGGAAAATAGACTGATTGAATTGATGGTTAAATTGAATTGACGGCTAAATTGGATAAATTGAATTGACGATGTCCGTTGCTGAAAAATAAACGGATTGAATTGACGGCTATTGAATTGACGGTGTTGATTGTTGGAAAATAGACAGATTAAATTGATGGCAAAATTCGATAAATTGAATTGATGGGGTTGGTTGTTCAAAATTAGACAGATTGAATTGACGGATAAATTTTAACGGATAATTTTAATTGAGATTAAAGAAGTTCGTGTTAAGCAGTATATACACTTTTGATTTATCCTAGATACTAATTGAATATTTTTATGTATAGTAGTATCTTGCTTAAATGCCATATCTTACTAGTAGTAGCAAGTAGTGAACTAGCACCAAGTTCCATGTTGCCACTATCTGATTATGAGGACCGGCTTGCTTGTGACATGTTTGTTACTTGCGACAGTTATTTAGTGGTCAAGTCAGGAAGAACAAGAATGATTGAATTCAACAGCCTTTGGGGTATTATGATTCAAAAGGATGAATTAGACCTTGAAAGTTGAATAATGCAAATTTCAGTCCTTACTTACCATTATGGCTTTAGGAGGAGATCATATTGCTTCCCTTATTGATACTGCATTTGTATATTTGTCTCATTTTGCTGAAAATAATCTCATCTTACAATTATTTGTTAGGAGCATTTGTATAATCTCCCTGTGTCCCACTTTGATGAATGCTTAGTTGTTGGTAGTTTTTGCTTGGAGAACATAAGGTGTTCCGTGTTCATAATTGTTAAGAGGTCCTTTACTTTGATGTGTTCATAATTGATGAAATGAATTGACGACATAGATTATTGGAAAAAAGACGAATTATTAAATTGAGTTAATGGCATCGATTGTTAGAAAATAGACGGACTGAATTGAAAGCTAAATTCGATAAATAGAATTGACGGCGTTGGTTGTTGGAAAATAGATGGATTGTATTGACGGTGTCAGTTGTTGGAAAATTGACGAATTGAATTGACGGTTTAATTCGATAAACTGAATTGTCAGTGTTGATTGTTGGAAAATAGACGGATTGAATTGACGGTTAAATTGGATAAATTGAATTGACAGGTTCAGTTGTTAGAAAATAGACAAATTTTGACGTTTAAATTCGATAAATTGATTTGACGGTGTCGGTTTTTGGAAAATAGACAGATTGAATTGACGGTTAAATTCAATAAATTGAATAGACGGTGTCAGATGTTGGAAAATAGACTGATTGAATTGACAGCAAAATTCGATAAATTGAATTGACGGGGTCGCTTGTTGGAAAATAGATTGATTTTGACCGCTAAATTCGATAAATTGAATTGACGGTGTCGATTTTTGAAAAATAGACATATTCAGTTGACGGCTAAATATGATGAATCGAATTGAAGGAGTCTGTTGTTGAAAAATAGAAAGATTGAATTTACGGTTAAATTCGAAAAATTCAATAGACGGTGTCAGTTGTTGGAAAATAGATAGATTTAATTTAATTGATGGTTAAATGGGATAAACTGAATTGATGGTGTCGATTGTTGGAAAATTCGGATTGAATTAAAGGCAAAATTCAATATATTGATTTGTTGGTGTTGGTTGTTTTGAAAATAGATGGATTGAATTGACGGCTAAATTCGATAAATTGAATTGACGGCTAAATTCGATAAATTGAATTGACGGTGTTGATCGTTGGAAAATAGATGGATTGAATTGACGGCAAAGTTCAATAAATTGAATTGAAGAGGTCGGTTGTTGGAAAATAGACGGATTTTGACGGCTAAATTCGATAAATTGAATTGACGGTTTCGGTTTTCGGTAAATAGACGGATTGAATTGACAATGTCATAGACAGGTTAAATTGACGGAAAAATTCGATAAATTGAATTGACTGGGTCAGTTGTTAGAAAGTAGACAAATTTTGACGTTTAAATTCGATAAATTGATTTGACGGTGTCGGTTTTTGGAAAATAGACAGATTGAATTGACGGTTAAATTCAATAAATTGAATAGACGGTGTCAGATGTTGGAAAATAGACTGATTGAATTGACAACAAAATTCGATAAATTGAATTGACGGGGTCGCTTGTTGGAAAATAGATTGATTTTGACCGCTAAATTCGATAAATTGAATTGACGGTGTCGATTTTTGAAAAATAGACATATTCAGTTGACGGCTAAATATGATGAATCGAATTGAAGGAGTCAGTTGTTGAAAAATAGAAAGATTGAATTTACGGTTAAATTCGAAAAATTCAATAGACGGTGTCAGTTGTTGGAAAATAGATAGATTTAATTTAATTGATGGTTAAATGGGATAAACTGAATTGGTGGTGTCGATTGTTGGAAAATTCGGATTTAATTAAAGGCAAAATTCAATATATTGATTTGTTGGTGTTGGTTGTTTTGAAAATAGATGGATTGAATTGACGGCTAAATTCGATAAATTGAATTGACGGCTAAATTCGATAAATTGAATTGACGGTGTTGATCGTTGGAAAATAGACGGATTGAATTGACGGCAAAGTTCAATAAATTGAATTGAAGAGGTCGGTTGTTGGAAACTAGACGGATTTTGACGGCTAAATTCGATAAATTGAATTGACGGTTTCGGTTTTCGGTAAATAGACGGATTGAATTGACGATGTCATAGACAGGTTAAATTGACGGAAAAATTCGATAAATTGAATTGACAGGGTCAGTTGTTAGAAAGTAGACAAATTTTGACGTTTAAATTCGATAAATTGATTTGACGGTGTCGGTTTTTGGAAAATAGACAGATTGAATTGACGGTTAAATTCAATAAATTGAATAGACGGTGTCAGATGTTGGAAAATAGACTGATTGAATTGACAACAAAATTCGATAAATTGAATTGACGGGGTCGCTTGTTGGAAAATAGATTGATTTTGACCCGCTAAATTCGATAAATTGAATTGACGGTGTCGATTTTTGGAAAATAGACATATTCAGTTGACGGCTAAATATGATGAATCGAATTGAAGGTGTCAGTTGTTGAAAAATAGAAAGATTGAATTTACGGTTAAATTCGAAAAATTGAATAACGGTGTTGATTGTTGGAAAATAGATAGATTTAATTGATGGTTAAATGGGATATATTGAATTGATGGTGTCGATTGTTGGAAAATTCGGATTGAATTAAAGGCAAAATTCAATATATTGATTTGTTGGTGTTGGTTGTTTTGAAAATAGATGGATTGAATTGACGGCTAAATTCAATAAATTGAATTGACGGCTAAATTCGATAAATTGAATTGACGGTGTTGATCGTTGGAAAATAGACGGATTGAATTGACGGCAAAGTTCAATAAATTGAATTGAAGAGGTCGGTTGTTGGAAAATAGACGGATTTTGACGGCTAAATTCGATAAATTGAATTGACGGTTTCGGTTTTCGGTAAATAGACGGATTGAATTGACGATGTCAGTACTTGAAAATAGAAAGATTGAATTGACGGCTAAATTCAATTTATAAATTGAATTAATAATATCGGTTTTTGGAAATAGACGAATTAAATTGATTGTTAAATTTGATAAATTGAATTGACGGTGTCAATTGCTTGGAAATAGATGGATTGAATTGATGGTTAAATTCAATAAATTGAATTGACGGTATCGGTTGTTGAAAAATAGACGGATTTAATTGAGGCTAAATTCGATAAATTGAATTAACGGTTTGTTGGAAAATAGAGGGATTGAATTGGCAACTAAATTCGATAAGTTGAATTGGCGGTGTCGATTTTTGGAAAATAGACGGATTGAATTGATGGTTAAATTGAATTGACGGCTATATTGAATTGGCAACTAAAGTCGATAAATTGAATTGACGGTGTCGATTTTTGATAAATAGACGAATTGAATAGATGGTTAAGTTCGATAAATTGAATTGACGGTATGAGTTGGTTGAAAATAGACAGATTTAATTGACGGCCAAATTCGTTAAATTGTATTAATAGTATTAGTTGTTGGAAATAGACGAATTGAATTGATTGTTATTTGATAAATTGAATTGACAGTGTCGCTTGCTGGGAAATAGATGGATTGAATTGATATATAAATTCGATAAATTGAATTGACACTATCGATTGTCAAGAGGTCCTTTACTTTGATGTGTTCATAATTGATAAAATGAATTGACGACGTCGATTATTGGAAACAAGACAAATTGTTTTGATGATTAAATTCCATAAAATGAATTGACGGCGTCGATTTTTGGAAAATAGACTGATTGAATTGACGGCTAAATTCGATAAATAGAATTGACGGTGTCAGTTGTTTGAATATAGACAGATTGAATTGACGGCTAAATTCGATAAACTAAATTGTAGTGTTGATTGTTCGAAAATAGATGAATTGAATTAACCGCTAAATTGGATAAATTGAATTGGCGGTGTCAGTTGTTGGTAAATAGACAGATTGAATTTACGATTAAATTTGAAAAATTGAATTGACAGTGTTGGTTGTTGCGAAATAGACAAATTGAATTGTCGGCAAAATTCGATAAATTGAATTGACAGGGTCGGTTGTTGGAAAATAGACGGATTTTGACGGCTAAATTCGACAAGTTAAATTGGCGGTCGATAAATTGAATTGGCTGTGTCGGTTGTTGGTGAAAAGACTGATTGAATTGACGGTTAAGTTTGATAAATTGAATTGACGATGTCCGTTGTTGGAAAATAGACAGATTGAATTGACGGCTGAATTCGATAAATTGAATTGACAGGTTGTTGGAAATAGACGAATTGAATTGATTGTTAAATTTAATAAATTGAATTGACGGTGTCGTTTTTTCAATAATAGACGGATTTAATTGATGACTAAATTGAATTGACGGCTAAATTGGATAAATTGAATTGACGATGTCCGTTGTTGAAAATAGACAGATTGGATTGACGACTATTGGATTGATAGTGTTGATTGTTGGAAAATAGACAGATTAAATTGATTGCAAAATTCAATAAATTGAATTGACAGGGTTTGTTGTTCGAAATAAGACAGATCGAATTGACGGATAAATTGGATAAATTGAATTGACGATGTCCGTTGTTGGAAAATAGACGGATTGAATTGGCGGCTATCCAATTGACGCTGTTGATTGTTGGAAAATAGACAGATTAAATTGATGACAAAATTCGATAAATTGAATTGACGAGGTTGATTGTTCAAAATTAGACAGATTGAATTGACGAATAAATTTCGACGGCTAATTTTAATTGAGATTAAAGAAGTTGGTGTTAAGTAGTATATATAGTTTTTATTTATCCTAGATACGAATTGAATATTTTTATGTATAGTAGTATCATGCTTAAATGCCATATCTTACTGTGTTTGTTTCTGCTAGTAGTAGTAGCAAGTAGTAAACTAGCACCAAGTTCCATATTGCCACTATCTGATTCTGAGGACAGGCTTGCTTGTGACATGTTTGTTACTTGCGACACTTATTTAGTGGTTAAGTCAGGAAGAACAAGAATAATTGAATTCAACAGCCTTTGGGGTATTATGATTCAAAAGGATGAATTAGACCTTGAAAGTTGAATAATGCAGATTTCAGTCCTTACTTACCAAGTTACCATTATGGCTTTAGGAGGAGATCATATTGCTTCCCTTATTGAAACTGCATTTGTATATTTGTCTCATTTTGCTTAAAATAATCTCATCTTACAATTATTTGTTAGGAGCATTTGTATAATCTCCCTGTGTCCCATTTTGATCAATGCTTAGTTGTTGGTAGTTTTTACTTGGAGAACAAAAGGTGTTCTGTGTTCATAATTGTTGAGGTCCTTTACTTTGATGTGTTCATAATTGATAAAATGAATTGACGACATCGATTATAGGAAAAAAGACGAATTGTTTTGACGGTTAAATTCCATAAAATGAATTGATGGCATCGATTTTGGGAAAATAGACAAATTGAATTGACGGTTAAATTCGATAAATAGAATTGACGGTGTCGGTTGTTGGAACATAGATGGATTGAATTGATGGTGTCGGTTTTTGAAAAATAGATGAATTGAATTGACGGTTGACTTCGATAAATTGAATAGACGGTGTCAATTGTTGGAAAATATAAGGATTGAATTAACGGTTAAATTCGATAAATTGAATTGACGGTGTCGGTTGTTGAAATATAGACGGCTAAATTTGAAAAATTGAATTGACGGTGTCGGTTTTTGGAAAATAGACAGATTGAATTGAGGGTGTCAGTTGTTGGAAAATAAACAGATTAAATTGACCGGTAAATTCTTGACCAAAAAAAAATAAAAATTGACGGGTAAATTCGAAAAATCGAATTGACGGTGTTGGTTGTTGAAAAATAGATAGATTGAATTGACGACTAAATTCGATAAATTGAATTGACGACTAAATTCGATAAATTGAATTGACGGTGTCGTTTGTTGCAAAATACACTAATTGAATTGACGGTTAAATTCGATAAATTGAATAGACGGTGTTGGTTAGTGGAAAATAGAGGAATTGAATTGTCGGTTGATAAGTTGAATTGACAGTCGAAAATTGAATTTACAGTGTCGGTTGTTGGTAAATAGACGGATTGAATTGACGGTTATGTTCGATAAATTGAATTGACGGTGTCAATTGTTGGAAAATAGACAGATTGAATTGACAGTATCGGTTGTTGGAAATAGACGAATTGAATTGATTGTTAAATTTAACAAATTGAATTGACGGTGTCAGTTTTAGGAAAATAGACGGATTTAATTTACGGTTAAATTCGATAAATTGAATTGACGGTTTGTTGGAAAATAGAGGGATTGAATTGACAACTAAATTCGATAAATTGAATTGACGGTGTTGATTTTTGGAAAATAGACGGATTGAATTGATGGTTAAATTGAATTGACGGCTAAATTGGATAAATTTAATTCACGATGTCCGTTGTTGGAAAATAGATGGATTGAATTGACGGCTATTGAATTGACGGTTATTGAATTGACGGTGTTGATTGTTGGAAAATAGACAGATTAAATTGATGACAAAATTTGATAAATTGAATTGACGGAGTTTGTTGTTCGAAATTAGACAGATTGAATTGACGGATAAATTTTGACTGCTAATTTCGATAAATTGAATTGATGGTGTCGGTTTTTGAAAAATAGATGAATTGACGGTTAAACTCGATAAATTGAATTGACGGTGTCAATTGTTGGAAAATATACGGATTGAATTAACGGTTAAATTCGATAAATTGAATTGACGGTGTCGGTTGTTGGAATATAGACGTCTAAATTCGAAAAATTGAATTGACGGTGTTGGTTTTTGGAAAATAGAAGGATTCAATTGAGGGGGTTGGTTGTTGGAAAATAAACGGATTAATTGACGGCTAAATTCGAAAAATTGAATTAACGGTGTTGATTGTTGAAAAATAGATAAATTCAATTGACGGTGTCGTTTGTTGCAAAATACTGGGATTGAATTAACTATGTTGTTTGTTGCAAAATACACGAATTGAATTGAAGGTTAAATTCGATAAATTGAATAGACGGTGTCGGTTGTTGAAAAATAGACGAATTGAATTGACGGTCGATAAATTGAATTGACGGTCGAAAATTGAATTTACTGTATCGGGTGTTGGTAAATAGACGGATTGAATTCACGGTCATGTTCGATAAATTGAATTGACGGTGTCAGTTGTTGGAAAATAGACAGATTGAAATGACGGCTGAATTCGATAAATTGAATTGACAGTATCGATTGTTGTAAATAGACGAATTAAATTGATTGTTGAATTTAATAAATTGAATTGACTGTGTCGGTTTTTGAAAAATAGACAGATTTAATTGACGGCTAAATTCGATAAACTGAATTGACGGTTTGTTGGAAAATAGAGGGATTGAATTGCCAACTAAATTCGATAAATTGAATTGACGGTGTCGATTTTTGGAAAATAGACAGATTGAATTGATGGTTAAATAGAATTGACGGCTAAATTGGATAAATTGAATTGACGATGTCTGTTGTTGGAAAATAGGTGGATTGAATTGACGGCTATTGAATTGACGGTGTTGATTGTTGGAAACTAGACAGATTAAATTAATGGCAAAATTCGATAAATCGAAACATACGGGGTTGGTTATTCGAAATTAGACAGATTGAATTGACGGATAAATTTTGACGGCTAGTTTCGATAAATTGAATTGATGTTGTCGGTTTTTGAAAAATAGATGAATTGAATTGACGGTTAAATTCGATAAATTCAATAGACGGTGTCAGTTGTTGGAAAATAGACCGATTGAATTGACGGTTAAATTCAATAAGTTGAATTGACGATGTCGGTTGTTGGAATATAGACAGCTAAATTCGAAAAATTGAATTGACGGTGTCGGTTTTTGGAAAATAGACGGATTGAATTGAGGGTGTCGGTTGTTGGAAAATAAACGGATTAATTTGACCGCTAAATTGCAAAAATTGAATTGACGGTGTTGGTTGTTGAAAAATAGATAGATTGAATTGACAACTAAATTCGGTAAATTGAATTGGCGGTGTCGTTTGTTGCAAATTACTGGGATTGAATTGACGATGTCGTTTGTTGCAAAATACACGTATTGAATTGACGGTTAAATTCGATAAATTGAATAGACGGTGTCGGTTGTTGGAAAATAGACGAATTGAATTGATGGTTGATAAGTTGAATTGACGGTCGAAAATCAAATTTACTATGTCAGTTGTTGGTAAATAGATGGATTGAATTGACGGTTATGTTCGATAAATTGAATTGATGGTGTCAGTTGTTGTAAAATAGACAGATTGAATTGACGGCTGAATTCGATAAATTGAATTGACAGTATCGGTTATTGGAAATAGACGAATTAAATTGATTGTTAAATTTAGTAAATTTTATGTTTGTATTCCCTGCATTGGGTGGCTTGTTATTCGGTTATGATATTGGTGCCACATCCGGTGCTACAATTTCACTGCAGGTAAAAAAATCACCACTCAGTGTCTATCAATAATTGTTTTTCTTCCTGCTGTTAGTGCAGTGGCATAAATAAATGATTTTTCGTATTGTTGATTGAATTTACAGTCACCTGAGCTTAGTGGTATCGCTTGGTCCAATCTTTCTTCCATTCAGCTTGGTCTTGTGGTATGATTTATGTGTCATCGTTGGAAAACATCTTGCGGAAAAGTTATGATCATCTGTACACATTAGAGTCTAACTCCTAATCTCAAACATAGGTCAGTGGTTCTCCATATGGGGCTCTTTTTGGCTCACTTCTTGCATTTGCAATTGCTGACTTCATTGGTAAATATATGCTTTGCTTACTTACATTATCCAAAATGGCAGAAACTGGACTTCTTTAGATTATTGTTATTATCTTAAAGATTTAATTCATACACACTATCAGTGTAAAGATTCATTGTCAATAAATCATAATCGCCGGATCTTTCAAAGTAGTGGACTTGCTGATCAATCATAATTACTTCTAAAGTCGTAGATATGATTGATTGTGATTTGCTGACAGTCTAGTTTTATTTTTACATTGACAAAGTACCAAAATTGAACTCTTATTTTAAATGTATTAATTTGGCTAAAACAAAACACTAGGGAGGAAGCGACAACTCATCGGTGCAGCCCTGTTGTATCTACTTGGTTGTGCAATCACTGCCATGGCACCAGAACTTGGTGTTCTCTTAGCAGGAAGGCTGATTTATGGACTTGGTATAGGTCTGGTAGGTTACTTCAAAACATATCATTTTTTTTGGTAATATAGAATATTTCTGCACCATCTTACAAGCGAAATGAGTTGCAGGCCATGCATGGAGCTCCTTTATACATTGCAGAAACTTGTCCATCACAAATCCGTGGGACTCTAGTATCATTAAAAGAACTCTTCATTGTCTTGAGGATTCTGTTATATATATTACATTGTTGCCTTTTATATATCTTTTATCAACTGAAGAGTTTACTGAGTTGAGGTTTGAACTATCATGCAGTTGGGTTATTTTGTGGGAAGCTTTCAGATTAGTATAGTTGGTGGATGGAGATTCATGTATGGATTTAGTGCTCCACTTGCTGCGCTAATGGGGCTCGGAATGTTGACTCTCCCCGCCTCTCCTCGGTGGTTACTTCTCAAAGCAGTACAAGGAAAAGGTTCTTTTCAAGATTTGAAGGATCAGGCAATCGTTTCCCTTAGCAAATTAAGAGGCCGACCACCTGGTGACAAAGAATCTGAGAAGCAAATAGAAGAGAGCCTTGTCTCATTGAAGTCTACCTATGAGGATCAGGAATCCGAGGCGAATTTCTTAGGGGTGTTTCAGGGTCCAAATCTGAAAGCATTCATAATTGGTGGGGGCTAGTATTATTTCAACAGGTTGTTCCACTTCAGTGCGCTGAGTTATTTCATCATTATCATAATTGTGTTTGCTTACTTCCACTTTACTCATGTTATATTGAAGCAAATATGGTGAATTATTATTTCTGTTGTTTGTCTGATTCGACACCTTATTACAATAGATAACAGGTCAATCTAGTGTTCTGTATTATGCAGGTCCTATTCTTCAGGCACTTAAAATACATTTTACTTTATTTTCATCAAAATTTTCTCATTTCCATTCTGCTCACTGTAGATTATATATCTTATATATCTGGAGTGCTGGATTTTCTGCTGCAGCTGACGCAGCTAAAGTTTCAGTTGTTATTGGCTTATTCAAGGTATACCTTAGATTTTTTACTTATAGGAAGAGTGACCACTTTGGTATACGGACGATATTGTTTTTGTGATTGATCAACCTGTAGCTAGTAATGACATCAGTTGCTGTCCTAAAAGTAGATGATTTGGGGAGAAGACCTTTGCTAATTGGAGGTGTCAGTGGCATTGTAGGAATTCTATCGCATTTTAACTAACAGATTCTTACGGCACTTCAACATATCAAATGCAATGTATGTTAATTTTTCTTTTATTTCTGTAGGCCCTATCTTTAGTTCTCCTTTCTGCTTATTATAGATTTCTCAGTGGGTTACTGGTGGTTGTTGTTGGGGCGTTACTTCTATATGTTGGTTGCTTCCAGGTAAAGGCTTTCTAGTCAATGGCCCTGCTTGTATTTCTTGTCATATTCGACCATGATGAAAGTCCTTCGGTAGTATTTAGTTAACTTTGGCCATATAATTTGGAAATTAGAATATAGGTCAACGTGAAGTCCAATTAAGAGACCTCTCCACTCCTAGAAAGGGAGAGCCTAGCAATAAATGAAAAAGTCTTCTAGTTTAGCAATGATTATCAAATCAAGATTTAAATTGTAAATTGGAAGGCCTGTTTTCCGAATCGTGAATCAAATCTTATTATGAACTGTAAAATTATAACATTTTAAGTAAAAACAAGCAGAGAAAATTATAAGCTCATATATTATCACAGTAGTCAAGATTCAAGTTTTAAATCAATTGAAAAAGAAAAGTGGCTGGTTATACATAGTTTGACAAAAGAAGTAGCTAGTTACACTAAGTTTAGGTAACGAATCAAGATTCATTATGGAATCACAATTTATCATAATAAATTGTTGCTCAACGATGAGATTCATGTTCAGAATAGATATACATTAGAGATTTGTATTGATTCAGTTATCGAATCAAGATACGACCCATATGCATAGTAAAAGATTATGGCTTAAAGTATTACCGCAGATTTATGTTAAATTGCATTTGAATTGCAGATATCATTTGGGCCGATAAGTTGGCTATGATATCAGAAATTTTCCCGCTTCGCACTAGAAGACGGGGGATTAGTATGGCTGTTCTTACCAACTTCGCTTCGAATGCTGTAGTTACCTTTGCATTCTCACCATTGAAGGTTTTAGATTCTTTACCTCCAGTTATATTTTTCTTACTGAAAATAACTTGTCAGTTTTTAACATTTTCTAATTGCTGTTGGAGTTATAATATGCGTTAAATTCCACTGCAGAAGTATCTAGGAGCAGAAAACCATTTTCTCCTTTTTGCAGCCATTGTTGGAAAAAGGTTATCGAATTACAGAAAGACTCATTATATCGGTATTGTATTTTAAATAATTTTAAATAAAGAGTTTTTGTTGCTTATCATAAGTTTTGATCGTACCTGAAACGGACGTTTGATCGATGGCCAGCTGCTAGTCACGTGCGGTGGTGATGATCGCTTTGAAACCGGACGGGGGTTTGTACCTGCAGACACTCCGATGCCTAAGTCAGTACAGATACAAAGAGCAGAGGTAGAGCGAAAGTAAAAGATACCTGACTCCTCAATGATGAGAAGTATTTATAAGCCCCCAGCGCGGGGCCAACGATTATCCCTATTGGGCTGCGTAGTGCAGGCCCAAAGAGGATAAAGGGCTGCGTAGTGCAGGCCCAAAGAGGATAACTGCTAGGGATAGCGTGGTATGCTGGAGAAGTCGTTAGACTCTCCCCCTAGTCAAGCTTAGCCCGTATTTTGCGGGTGACGGATAAGCTTGGGATGGAAACGTGCCTTGGAGAGCACGTTTGCCACGTGTGCGTTAGATGTCGTGCATGGCTGTGCCCGACAGCAGGACTAATGGAGAAGCATACGACGGCGTGGGATCGAGCAGAACGAGATCCTGCGCGACATTGAGCTGTCCTCGACACACTAGTGGATTGGGCCTGTTTGACAACATAGGCCCAGTCCGGAACAGAAGCCCCCAAGTCATTGCTGCTAGGCATATGAGTAATGACTTAAGGTCAAGTGCAGATGTGTCAAAGAAGGACATCGTGTTTTGAATCAACAGCCAAGCGTGCTCGCCGCTGGTTCTTGTTCAACGAGGACTTGGGAGTTCCTGCCACTTTGAACTGCATAGCTTCGCTCATTGAGAGTGTAAATCCTGCTCGTCGATCGCATGCGAGTTTGTAAGGTCGAGGAGACTAAACGCAACACGTGGGGAGGTGAAGTGACGTTCGATGTGACTGGCGTGTTCTGTGATGTTGCCAGGTGTGACAGCTATGAAAAGGCGCAATCATAGCCTAGGGATATAGGCCATGAGTGGCTTCGTTTCTCGTGCGGGCGCGTGTGACGCGTGGTTCAAAACCCTTTCACTTTTTGTGAAGGTGGATCCGAAGCGTTGGGTTGGTTTGATCCGGTGCGTTGGATTGATCCAACGCTTGCAAAGGGGGAGGGACACGGTGTGTCCGAAACGATTCGTCGTGAGGGAATACGCGTTGGTGGGGTATAAGTAGGGAAGTGAAGATTCATTTCAGAATTTCCCTTCTCTTCATCTCCTGTACTAGAGCTTTTTCTCCCCAAAACTCCAGAGCCCATTTCACGTTTTGGTGGTATTCCTGCTTTGTTGATCAAGCCACCCTCACCACACAAAGCTCCTATCTTCAGACAAGGTACAATTTTCTCCAATGTGTTTGCATTTGTTCGTATAGCCAAACTCTGGAGTTGTGTGTTTTGAACTTCAGTGATGTTTGTTGCTTTGTGATGGTGCTAATGCTACCATTTTTAGGGAGTTTGAGGGCGTTTGGTGGTGGTTTTACACTGCCAAACGCCGTTTTTTAGTGGTAAAGTTAGTATTTTTAATGACTTCTGCTTAGATTGGGACTTTCGCGCCGCCCATAAGCACCGTTACGAAGTCTCCGGTGGGTTTTCCGGTGAAGGTTTTTCGGAAATTCCTTTGAATTTCTGGGAATTTGAATGGGCGCGCCGAGGAGAGGCATGAGTGGCGCGAGCAGAGAATGCTTGCTTTGGCGAGCAGAAATGCTTGCCTTTGTGTTCGTAAAGTCGTTAGGTTTTAAGTTCTGCTCGCCATTTTGAGGTTCAAGCGCAATGTGCCCATAAGTTTGTTTCATTGCCATTTTGTAAGGGCCTTTGGCCGAGGGCAGCGTCCTCGGCCGATACTTCGCCCTTTCACTTGACTTGCGGTGGAAGGGTGAATTTGATTTTCAACGTCGAATTCATTTCTTTTCGTTGCCTTTCAGATGTTTTAAATGGTAGAAGAAGAGGCGGGGACGTCCCAAACTAGAGAGCCGATCAGGCCTATCGAGGAAGATCCGTATGCTTGGATAGCCGATGGGCTGCGGACGCGTTCGGTGATTACACCGTCGTTGGAGCCGAAGTTTACCATAGTTGAAGAAAGAATAGGGGATCAACCGAGCAACTGGTCGGCGCATGCGGTAGGCGACGAGTTGCGGGTTTACTCAGATTTCGGCCAGAATGAGTTCGCCATGTATGAGTTTGTGTTCGAGAAGATGGGGTTCAGGATGCCTATCAGCGAATTCGCGATGAGCGTGTTCAGGCACCTGAAGTTGGCCCCTTCCCAATTAAATCCAAATTCGCTTGGGTTTATTCGGGTGTATGAGATCGTGTGCGAGCACCTGCGGGTCACCCCTTCCCTCGCCATGTTCTTCAAAATATTTCAACTCCAGCGGCAGGCAGTGAATGGCCGTCAAGGCTGGGTGTCTTTGAAGTCCTAGGGGAACAAACTTTTTAATATGTTCGTGAATTCTGTTCGGGGTTACAAACCCAGATATTATATAGTCCGAGCAGAGAGTGAGGCTGCTCGAAAGTCTTTATATAGGACCGTGACGGTAGGTGGCGAGCGGGAAGTGAGGCGCGAGCCCAAGTTTCCTTTGGCTTGGACGTTCGCCCATTACTTGCAGGGCACCGATTCGTACTTGACGAAGGATCGAGGTATGTCCGAGGAAGATTGGGCTGGCTTAAAGATTTTGACCGACTACGTTGCCCGTTTCAAGCGTGGGCCTTGCGTTTACAAGGAGGTAGTTGACGGGCAAAGGGTAACGTTACCTTTGCTCGACAAGGAGGGGAAACAGGTGTTTGGCGTTAGAATAATTAACACCAAAGCGGTGTTGTCGGCCAAGAGTGTTGCTGCTCGCAAAATCTTGCTCGGTATGGGGGATCTAATTCTTTCCTTTCTCCCCTTCTGTAACTTGTGTTTATTTTCTGTTAGCTTTTCACTAATGTCTTTTTTGTTTTTACTTTGCAGACGAGATGGCTGACAAAGCAACAAATATTCTGAGGATCTTGAACGAGCAGAAGGGGAAGAAAGGGAAACCGGGCAAGAAGGCGACAGGCTCGGCGGTGTCCTCGATCCTTGATGGTTTCGGTTCGGGGTCACCTAAGATAGGCTCTCCAGGCTTGGGGGTTTCTTCTGTTTGTGCAGAAAAGAGGTCGAGGACGTCCCTAGATGTGGAGGTGATTGAAGAGGACGAGAAGACCGTCGTTCCTCAATGCTGGGCGGTGCGAGTTCCTCGACAAGTACCCCCTTGCTGTGGCGGCGAAGAAGAAAGCCATTATCAGAGGGATGGACTCGAAAAAGAGAGAGGACTACATGAACAACGACCTCACCGGGCTGATGAGGCTGGTATCGACGGTCCTGGTGTTGAACGAGGATAGCAAGGAGTCGGGCAAGGAAATTGAGGTTATGAAGAAGAAGGTTGAGACGTTGAAGGCTGCAAAGCTCAACCTTGAGAATACCGTGGACGACCTCCAAGAGAAGAAAGAAGTCTGGCTGAAGACTAAGACTGAGCTTCGCGTCGCCAGCGAGAATTTGGCGGCGGCGGTCAAGAAGTAGAAGGAGCTCGAGGAAGAGTTGACGGAGTTGAAGGCCTCAATGGCTCCTGATGAAGATGAGCCTGAGTTTGCTCGGGGGTTGACCACCAGGGCCGCCCTTGTCGAGGAGCTTTCCTCTATTCGGGAGCAGATCACAGCGGCGGCAAAGTTTGGCTACAGCAATGCCGTGGCTCAGCTCAAGATTGTTAATGCCAAGCTTCAGACTGCGGGGACCGGTTTCTGGCGCCGTGTTGTTGGCGGGGAGGTTGTCCTTCCTCCAGAGAATGAAAATGCTGAGGCCGACGACCTTCTTAATGATGAGGAAGAGGAAGCCGGGGAAGATCATATGGACCAGGATCATTCAGGTGGCGAGGATAAGGACAAGGAAGACCAGCGTGTTGAGGAGGATCAACCCGTCGAAGAGGAGGGCCATGGCGAGAGTGAGTAGGCTCCTTTTGTTTCAAGCTTCCTAGGCCTGTGCGCCATTGACTTTGTAATGTTTTGAAATATTTTCAATGTGTTTTGTTAATTTTGGTGGCCTTCGCGCCCATGTGATGTAACATTCGAACAACTGGGCTTTGCCCGTTTTATTAAGTACTTTTGCGGCCATATGTGGTCGACTTATACTTGTGTTGTTTTACCTGTTTTTCGTAATTATTTTGTGCTCGCGTTTTCGTTTATGCTCGCGATTAGGATTTTCTACTCGCGCTTAGTAGTACGCTTGCTCGTATTTAACTTGGCAATATTTGTTTTTGCGAAGCTAAGGTTCGCCTTGTCGAGCTTGCGTTTTTGTGCTCGATATAAAGGATTCGTCCTCGTGGGTTTTTGGCTATCGCCCAGGTGCCTGGGTATCCTGCTCCCGAACAAAATGACGGAAAACTTGGTCAGCGAGGCTATTCCGTTGTAGTCTTGCGCATGGCATCGGTCCCCACGCAGTCAACCTTGGGTTGTTGAAACTGCTTGGTACCAATGTACTCAGAAGTGTTTGTTGAAACTGCCCACATGCGTTTTGTTGAGATTGTGGGGATAAATAGCCCCATTTGCCTTTCTTCTCTCCATCTTCTAGAGTCATGCATAAAAAGGATATGGAGAAGGGTGTTGTTGCTAAGCCAGGGTCTCAGCCAGGGAAGAAGAAATCTGGGGGGTCCGGCTCCAAGGCCAAACGTGCCACTCAGTCCAAGAAGATGAAAGGGAAAGGAAATGCCCCTCCACCGCTAGGTTCCCCCAGCTCTGATGAATTTGATGAAGATTGGGCAGAGTATTTGATGACTTATCGTGGGACTCCTCCCTCTGAAGAGGAGGAGGAGTCTCAGATTACCAAGGAGAGTGGGCAGGCTGCACCAAAGGTTTCGAAGAGGAAGTCAGGGTCCAAGTAATGCCTTGGACCGCCTGTTTCTTTGTATGCTGTGTTTGAACCTTCTTATGAATAAGCGTTGCAATGTTTAAAACTATTATGAATGAATAAGATATGCTCCAAACTGTTGGATATTTTGTTTAGATTTATTTATTCGCACTTGGAAGTAGGGTTACTCGGTTTTTATTACGCGAAGTTGTGTTCGCCTTGTCGCTCTGTTCGACGATAGCCATGTTGGCATGTCTTAGGTCGACAAGATAGATTGCGCCGAGGAAGGTTGATTTCTTGCTCGGCGTTACCTTAAGCAGTTTGGGGAATTGCCTAGGCGTTCGGAGGTTTGGCCCTGAATATAACAGCGCACAAACGTCGGCGAAGAGGTTTGTTTGCTGTAGCTTAACCGTCCCATCGCGAGCTGGGGTTTAAGCCATGGTACGAGGACGAGGGGCTCGTGTTAGGAGTTTTCCCAAGTTGAGTTTGTTTTTTCCATAAAAGTTTAAGGCGGACACTTGTACCTTGGCGTCTGCCTGTTGTCGAGGAGCGATAGTCCGTTTGTCTTCGGGCTGGCCGTCTCCTCTACTATGGGCTGTCGTGTTCGACGTTGCCTTAGATGTAGTATTGTTTTAGTTTTTTAGCGTTCCAAGTGCGAGGGAGTTCTTTCCCCGTTAGGGTTTCGAGGTGGTACGCTCCAGTTCCCGTTTTTGCTCGGACGCGGTACGGGCCTTCCCAATTCGCGGCGAGTTTTCCGTGGTTGGAGTCTTTGTTGTTTCGTCGTAATACGAGGCTGCCTACGTCGAAGTCTCTTCGTATGACCTTAACGTTATGTCGAGCAGTGATTCTCTGTTTAAGGGCAGCTTCTCAGAGGGAAGAGGCCGTTCGGAGTTCGTCTACTAGGTCGAGCTCTTCTCTAAGCGCCTCGTCGTTTGCTTCCCCCGACAGCGGTTACGTGGTTCGCCAAGAAAGGTTTTTGATTTCGACGGGGATTACGGCTTTGGATCCATATGTTAGCCGAAATGGCGTTTCTCCGGTGGTGGAGTGTGGGGTTGTTCGGTAAGCCCAGAGTACGCTTCACAGCTCCTCGACCCACTTGTTTTTCTCCTCGTCGAGTCTCCTCTTAAGACCTCTAAGGATTACTCCGTTCGCCGATTCAGCTTGCCCGTTAGTTTGGGGGTGTTCCACAGAGGTGAAGTGCTGCTTGGTTTTGATCGCAGCGAGGAACTCTTGAAAGTTTTTGTTCGCGAGCTGAGTTCCGTTGTCGGTGACAACCACCTGTAGAATTCCGAACCGAGCTAGGGTGTTCTTTTTGAAGAAACGGAGGATTGTCTCCGCGGATATGTTAGGGATAGCTTCGGCTTCTACCCACTTGGTGAAATAGTCGACTTTGACTATCAAAAATTTACAGCGATGAAGTCCCGTCGTGAATGGCCCGAGGATATCCATGCCCCACCACGAAAAGGGCCAAGGCGAGGACAACGTTTTAAGCTCCTCTAGGGGTGCTAAAACCATGTCAGCGAGTCGTTGGCACTTGTCGCATTTTTTCACATGCTCTCTAGCATCTTGCTGCATGGTTGGCCAAAAATATCCTGCTCGGAGAGCTTTTCTTGCAAGGGATCTTCCCCCGAGGTGCTGGTTGTTGATGCCCTCGTGTATCTCGCGCAATATGTAGTCGACGTCGTCTTGGTCGATGCATTTGAGGAGAGGGATCGATACTCCTCTTTTGTAAAGTTGGTCGTACATATGGCAATACGAAGTGGCTTTTCGTTGGATTGCTTTTGCCTCTTTGTCGTCGTCGGGGAGGTGCCCATGTGCGAGATACAACCATAAAGGAGTCATCCAAGACTTTACGTCTCGGATGGAATTAACGTCGACGATCGCTTTCAATGACGATGTGTCGAGTTTCTCAATGCTTGGTCGGGGAAGGATTTCTTGGATGACGGATTTGTGTCCGCCCTTCTTTTTTGTGCTCGCCAATTTTGACAGGATATCAGCTATGGTGTTATGTCTTCGAGGGACATGTTTGACTTCGGCGGAGTCGAATCGTGCTATTTTTTCACACACCAAGGCCAAGTATTCGTGGAGACTGTCGTTTTTAGCTTGATATTCCCCTAGTACCTGTGAGACCACGAGTTGCGAGTCAGTATATATTTTTACTTCCTTGGCGCCCACATCTTCGACGAATCGTAAGCCTGCGAAGAAAGCCTCGTACTCCACCTGGTTGTTTGACGTTGGGAATGACAGGGCGAGGGCAACCTCGATTATGGTGCCCGCCTCATTTTCGATTTTGATTCCTGCTCCAGCTCCCGACGCGCTGGAAGCTCCGTCGACGAAGATGGTCCATTTGTTCGTCCCGTCGCTCGAGGACGCTGGAAGGGCCATCTCGGTGACGAAGTCGGCTATTACTTGGGCTTTGAGTGCCTTTCTACTTTCGTAACGAATGTCAAATTCGGACAATTCAAGGGACCATTTGAGCATCCTGCCTGCCATGTCGGGTCGACCAAGCAATGCTTTGATAGGTTGGTCTGTTCGAACCGTAATTGTGTGAGCAAGAAAGTAGTGTCTTAGTCGCCTCGCCGCCACAACGAGGGCGAGGGCGATTTTTTCAATTCCTTGGTATCTGATCTCGGGCCTTTGCAAGGCCTTGCTCGTGAAGTACACAAGGTTTTGGCTTTCTGTTGTTTCGCAGATGAGTGCGGCACTTACAGCCTCAGGGGTCACAGCGAGGTATAAGTACAACACTTCCTCGGCGTCAGGATGCGAGAGGACTGGGGGCTCGGAGAGAGCTTTCTTTAGGCGTTGAAGAGCCTGCTCGCACTCCTAAGTCCACTCGAATGCGACTTTTTTGCGAAGAAGTTTGAAAAGGGGAAGTGCGTGCTGTGCGGATTTCGCTACGAAACGGGATAATGAGGTGAGCATGTCATTGAGGGTTTGGATTGACTTCTTCGAGTTTGGGGTTGGGAGCTCGACGACTGCTCTGCACTTATCAGGGTTGGCTTCGATTCCCCTCTCCGTTAGATAGAAGTCGAGGAACTTTCCTGCTCGGACTCCGAAAGTGCATTTTTCTGGGTTAAACCGCATCTTACATTTCCGGGCTTGCTCGAACACCTTCTTCAGGTGAATGGTGTGGTCGACTTCCTCTTTGGATTTGACGATCATGTCGTCGATATAGACCTCGAGCATGTCGCCAATTTCTACTCGGAAGACTTTGTTCATCATCCGCTGATACGTAGCGCCTGCGTTTTTTAATCCGAAGGGCATTACGTTATAGTAGTAGTTGCCCGACTCGATCATGAACGCAGTTTTTTCTTTGTCCGACTCGGCCATGGGTATTTGATTATAACCTGAGTAAGCATCCATAAAAGACAGTAATTTAAAACCAGATGAATTATCTACAAGTTTATCAATACTAGGCAGGGGATAAGCATCTTTGGGACAAGCCCTATTAAGATCGATGTAGTCAACGCACATTCGCCATTTTCCATTAGATTTTTTAACAAGTACAACGTTTGAAAGCCAAGTAGAATATCTAGCTTCAGAAATAAAGTTTGCCTCGAGGAGGTATTTTACAGCTTTTTCTACAGCCTCCGCTTTATCGGGAGACTGTTTTCTCCTACGTTGTACTATAGCCTTAGCGGCTGGGTCTATGGTGAGCTGATGGCAGGCGACCTCGGGGTCGAGGCCGGGCATCTCGGTGGCGTTCCATGCAAACAGGTCTGCGTTGTCACGGAAGCACGTCTTCAGTTGATTCTTGACAAAGTCGGGGAGGTCCGCTCCGATCTTCACTCCTCTGCTCCGGTCTTCTCCAAGTGGGATGACTTCGAATTCTCGGTCTGGAATGGGGCGATAGATCTTTTTGCTCGCCTCGTTGTTTTCCTCGTTGTCCTTTCAAAGCTTTTTCTCCTCTTTTCGTTCTTTTTTGGAGAAGCGGGCATCCAGGTCGATGGCGCTGATGTTGTTCGGCTGTGGCTTCTTCTCGAGGTCCTTCTTCTCCGACGAACTTGGTGCGTCCTTGGTTTTGCTTGTGATTTTGCCAATGGATGACAAACCCTTGGACGCAACATCGAAGCACCTTCTGGCCGCGGCTATGTCCCCGTGGATAGTGGCGACCTTACCACTCTGGGTATAATATTTCATTTTGTGGTGAATGGTGGAGGGGACGGCGACCAGGTCGGCCAAAGCTGTTCTGCCGATGATGCACTGATAGAGGGAGCAGTAGTCTATGACTAGGAATTTGACTCTGACGGGCTTGGCCGTTTCTCCCTGGCCGAATGTGACCATGACGTCGACGTATCCCCACGGTTTGCTCGTCGAGCCGTTGAATCCTTGTAGGTCTGACCCTAGGTATGGAGCCAGGTGCTTCTTCTCGAGCCTGAGCACCTTGAAGAGGGAGGAATACATTATGTCGCAGGAGCTTCCCTCGTCGACCAGTATGCGGTGCACCTCGAAGTTCACCATGTTCGCCCTTTTGAGAAGGGGGATTTGAAAGTTTGGAGAGCCACCAGGCATCTCTTCTGGATAGAAGGCGAGGGGAACAAAACTTTTCTCCCCGGCGTCAAGAGTGACGACCAGGTTTGATGAGGTTGAGATGAGCTCATCAAACTTTCTCTTCACGGAGCCTATTGTGAGGGGATTGAAACCCCCACCGGAGATGACCATGGCGGAGGAGAAATCCTCCCATTTGCTGAGATGGGCAACAAGTTCGTCAGAGACGAAGAAGTTTTTTGGCCTGTAGATTGACATGGCCACCTGCCCGGGGGTGGCGCCATCGTCGTTTTTGTCCTCGAGCTTGGGAGCAGGAGGATTATTTTGTCGAGGAGCGTCATTGTTCCTCGCGAATTTTCTCAAGGGGCCATCCTTGATCAGAATTTCAATGGCGTCCTTCAAGTGGACGCAGTCTTCGGTGATGTGACCGTGGGTCTTGTGGTATTTGCAGTATTTTTTCATGTCGGCGTTGGGTTTGGCCGGCATGGGCTTGGGTACTCTGACTCCCCAAGCTTTGAACTGGGCAGTGCCAGTGGTTGAGAGGATCTGCTCGCGAGATGTGCTGAGCGGAGTATACTGGGTGAATTGACTAGCGGGCCCCCGATTTTTCTCTCGAGGGCGTTCCTCAAATTTTCTGTCTCCATCTCCTCGGTGGGGACCTCGGTTGTGCCCGGACGATCCTTCTGTCCGGGACTTGCGGAAGTTCGCAGCTTTTTCCTTCTTCTCGTACTCAATGAAGGCTTGAGCCTTCTGGAGGAGCTCGTTGAGGGTCTCCTGCGGGGAGATCCCAATGAACTTGGCGAACTCGCTAGGGCGACAGAGGCCTCGTTCAATCAAGTACTTCTTCATGTTGTCACTAGTGGGGACTTGAACAACTTCCTTGTTGAATCTGTCGAGGTAAGCACGCATAGATTCGCGTTCTCCCTGAACAATAGATTCGAGGGTGGCCACCGACTTAGGAGGACGACGGGAGGCTGTGAAGTGGTTTTTGAAGCGCTCAGACAGCTCTTTCCACGAGGTGATGGATCCTCGAGGAAGGGCCTTGTACCAGTCAAGTGCTCCCTTGGTCAGCGTGGTTGAAAACAGCCTGCACTTGATGGGTCCCCGGACCTGGCGGTAGTTCAGCTGGATGTTGAGGTTGCTGATATGGTAGTCTGGGTCTCCCAGTCCGTCATACTTCCCTAGGTTGGAGGGTGGTTTCTCTAAACCTAGAGGGAGAGGAGCGTTGAGGATGTCCCAAGATAGGGGTCCTTGGCTATCGTCCTCGTCGCTCGAGCTCGGCTGATTGCGAGGGGAGTTGTATTCCCGAGGAGACGGGGAGCGGTCCTCATTCTTTTGTCGAGGAGGTGAACTGGGATACATCTTTTTTCCACGATCCGTGGAAGCAGTTGCGGAACTTCCGCCTGGTGGCCGCGTTTTGCAAGGAGGAGAAGGAAGAGGTTCGCGGATTACGATCCCTTTTCCCCTTTTGCTAGTCTGGACCGAATGATCCTCGTGGGGAGGGGTTCGTCCTCTTTTCTTCTGTGACGGCTGACGGCGGTTTGGGTCCTCGACGCCGTGGCGAGGAGGACGAACATGCTTCTCGAGGGACTCTAACCGGCGGTTCTGCTCGCGGATCAGGTCTTTATGTTCTTTCAATGAGTCAACTAGCGTTTTGAAATCCGCTGCTGACACAGTAAAGACTTGTTGCCCTAGACTTTCTGGGACTTTGCTAGTCGCGGGGGCTTTTCCAGATGTGCTTGATTTTCCGGCGTTCGGGGCCGGAATCTCAAAGACTTGGTCTTCGTCTTCAGTGAACGGAGACGCTTCTTGTCGGTCTCTTTCGTCAGCTTCGAAATCGACGGCGGCGTTGGCCTGGAGGTCGGAGTCGTCGTTATTGGTGTTGACGACGTCGTCGCGGTGTTCGACAACGGTGGACATTGGTCGTCCGTCAGCGTCGAAAAATTGGGGAGTGGTTCCGTCGTTCTGAGGCGGAGGTGTGCTAGATGTCGTGCATGGCTGTGCTCGACAGCAGGACTAATGGAGAAGCGTACGACGGCGTGGGATCGAGCAGAACGAGATCCTGCTCGATATTGAGCTGTCCTCGACACACTAGTGGATTGGGCCTGTTTAACAACCTAGGCCCGTTCGGAACAAGTTTAATATAACATTTTTTTTTGTTAAAAAAATAACATAGTTTTCTTGATGGAATCCACATAACATAATTAAATGTTTTATTGTTATTATCAAATATCAAATATACAAAATAAGCAAGTTGAAGTATTTGGAAAGCACAAATTTACCCATGCTTAGTATGGTGCCATTTGATGTTTGAAAAATCAATCATTCAAATCAAATACAAAATAAGAAATATGCTTACACATACTTAATAAGAAAGTTGATGTCTGAAAAATCAATCAATCAAATCAAATACAAAATAAAAAAATAACACTGAACTAAATACAAGTTCAACCGAGGCAAAAAAAAAATCTAACCGAGCCATTTGAAATTTTTTGAGAGACGTAACGAAAGTGAAATTTTAGATGAGCCATGGTTGCAATGAAACTAAGCCACTTGATTTTGCTTTTTAAAAGAAACAAAGACTTTTCTAACTATTATCACATTAAGATGTCATTCACTTGTCCTTTTCATTCAAATTTTAAATATACAATATTTTCCCACGGATTTGGGTTCAGTGCAGTAAAAAAAAAAAAAAACCGTTTGATCAAGATCAAACAGTTTGAATTTTTTTATCAGATTTTATAATTAAAGTTGATCTTAAAATCTGAACCGTCTGATCTTGATCAGACATTTCAAATTCATTGAATGCATGCAATCAACTGCACACAATTCAAATCCATTTTCCCACACTTTGAAACTTCAATTTTATTATATGGTCATGTTTGAAAAGGCTTTCTCTATTCTTCTTTCTGATTTTTTTTCCTTACTCTCTTTCATCATGTCTAACCACATTTTATTGTATTTTACAGAAGAAAGTTCAAAATAAGATGAAGTACCGAGAAAAGAAGATGAAACACGGCAAAATCAAACTCATTATTCTTTATTAATGGAAAAGTTACAACAACATCATGGTATGAAAAATAATTATAGTAAGCTTTTTCAAATCAATTATTTCATTACAAATTAAATATAAATAACTTCTAACTTCTTATGAATTATGGGAAAAACTACCATATATATTAAATAATTTTTAAGTAACTACCATATATATTAAATAAATTATACATGGGATAAATTAGGCTACTGATTCTAATAACTCATAATAATTTCAAAATAATGATTATATATAGTAAGTAAATCATAGATGAGACAAATTATGCTCCTAATGCATAGAACTGATAACAATTTCAAAATAACTACCATATGTTTTAAAGAAATTATACATAGAACAAATTATACTATTGATTTATAGTACTGATTAAATATACTATTGATTCATTCAGTTCAAATTGTTTATTAATTAGTATTATATGTTAAAAAACTCTTCAAATAAAAATATAAATAAAATAATTGTATAAATATTATTTATTAGTAGTATAGAATAAAATTAATTTATAAATAAATTTGCAAAAAAAAAAAATTATAAACAAGAATATAAATAAAAAAAGGATAATTATTTATCTTTGATAAATATATGACAATTATTGTTGACTGATACATACATAAAAAATTATGGAAAAATATTTGTTAAAGTAACTATCATATACGAGACAATTTATGCTATTGATTCATAGAATTCATAACAATTTCAAAATAATTATCATATATTAAATAAATCTATTACTATATATAAAGAGTTCTCATTTTTTATTGAGCATTGCTATTTAGTAAGAATTATTTTAGAGAAGAAATGCAGGAATAACACATGGCATTATCTTATAGGATGATGTAATTTTAATCTCCTCTTTTAGTAGAAATCATGGGGGGTAGTTGATGTAAACAACGGTGGACATTTATTCTTGCAATTCTTCTCCATAAATTTTCTTACTAAATAGCATTTTTCATTTTTATTTGGGATGGACATTTCATAATGACAACATTTCCCTTCACACTAAATCTAATGAAACCACCAACCGTATAATATGGTTAACTCCCATTCACATTCTCAACCTCTACATTTCATAATGACAATATTGCCCTTCACACTAAATCTAAAAAAAACCACCGGTTGCAACATGTTAATACATTCCAATTTATTTAACTGCACAAAATATCAGCGAGAACAAATACCTTCCATCATTCTTACACTAACCGACCAGGATTTGACAATTAGAATGCACACAAAACCTTTAAGTGTTTTAGCAAATTAACGTGTTTGATGCAACGGATGCATGATTGCTTGGGGTGTAATTGGACCGGTTTAGATCGGTTTTGAGTGAATCCGATGTCCGAACCAATGAATCCTTAATTGGTTTGGTTTGGTTTTTAGCGTTTTTCAAAAATGAATCCGAACCAAACTTATCGGTTTGGTCCGGTTTGGTTCGGATACTTTAATCGGCTTTTTTCGATGTATTCCATGTTACTAATTTTTTCCCGATATTTATTTTTCCTATAAGTTCATCAAATATAAAATACAATTTTTTTTCCATAAGTTCATCAAATACATATACATAATACAACCATGTTGAAAACAAATAAAAAATATAATTCTTTTTGATTAAGTTTATCAAATAAGTTGATTAAATATAATACATCCATAACGCTTGAGAAGTTACCATTCTGAGAGCATCATTGTGACGTGAGAGTGTCGATTGCGTAGTATCAAGAGCAGTTTGAGGATGAGGTGATGTTAGAGCAGCTTGAGGATGAAGGTGGGAGCAACGTTTCTGAGTTTGCGTTTGTGACTATGAGTGTTTCTGAGTTTGCGTTTTTAAATTAGAGTTTCTAAGTGAGACATATTTATTTTATTTTTTAAAAGTAGTTGGGCCAATTTTAGTTTTTGATAGATATGAGCTGCCTAAAAAAAATTAACATATATACTATATATTAGTTTGGTTCGGTTTGTCCATTGGATCTGAAAACTGGATCCGAGAACCGAACCAAACAACTTCAGTTTTTAATTGGTTCGGTTTGGTTTTTGATCCGAACCATAAAAATCGGTTTTTTTCGATTTGGATTGGTTTGAATCATCGGTTCAATTGAATTTTTCTGATCCGCTTACACCCCTATTGTTTCCTTTCCTCTAATTAGTTGTTTTTGCAGATTTTAAATGAAAAATCAAAAACAGGAAATAAAATATACATTTAAATTTAATTATTTTTTATAGAGATTTAAATTTAATTATTATTAAAATACTTTAATAAAATTTATATCATTATAAAAAACAAGAGTATTGTTATTTAGTAAAACAAATTATATACGAAAGCATCCTTAAAAATAAATAATTTGACCAATAAAAAATTAATTAGTCATATATGAAAGGGAATGTACTTATGATTTGTAAATGTTAAATAATGTCATGTATGATTATTCTCTTTCTTGTTCAAAATCGTTTTTATTAAAAAATATAGGGTAAATATGCCTTTACCCCCCTGCAATATAGGCGACATTTGCAATACCCCCTGTAAAAAAAAAAATTGGGATTCCCAGTTTGCAAATTTTTTTTGATTTGCCTTACCCCCGCCCAACACATAGCAGCCTAGTTGGCTGAAATCTCCACGTGGCACCACCAGATGATGCCACGTGGAAATTAATCAAATAAAAAAAATTTAATTCCACATCATTGTTTTTTTTAAAACCAGAATTCTAATTTTTATAGAGGTAATGCCAACTGTTCCAGAGGTCATGGCATATGCTCCAGAGGTGCAATATGTGAAATTTGTCCCTGTTGTCAATTCTGCTCTGAAGAAGAAGAAGAACAAAGGATTGGTAAACCAAATCCTATACCATGACCAAAGAAGGAGAACCAGTGAAAGGATCAAGATGAATTCCCTGAGCAATCCAATTACTGGTGTTGGCTCAAGTCAAGAAATACCTATAGATGTTACTGAGGTTGATGATGATGATTCTGCAAAGCTTGGGACTTGTGCCAGAGCTATGAAATCATGGACCACTCTTTGGAAGAAATGATATGTAACTTGTACTATGTTATTATTATGTAATTTGTATTTTGTCTGTTAGGAAACCATGGAACCTATAATGGCAATTATGTGCTTATGTTGAATGTATTTTGATACACTATATTTTGGGTATTATGTGCACTACATATGTGCCTTCTTTTTGTAATGACTATTGCACATTATGTGCTTGCTTTTGTAATGACAGTTGCACATTATGTGCCTTATTATGTAAACCTTATTATGTGACTTATTATGTGCCTTACTTTTGTCAAGCCTTATAATAATGTGTCTTTGTCAAGCCTACATATGTGCCTTACTTTTGGAGAGGATTTACAGGTTATGCACATAATGTGCTTACAAATGTGCACATTATTATGTGTTCATATGTGCACATCATTAATATATAAATTGCACAAACTCAAAATAAAGATCAAATTAACACAATTACACAAATCAAAATGACTTTTAACAAACTATCCATTTCATTAACTAATAATGTTGATAGACAACAATCCATTACATAATTGTAAATGAAACCATCCATTACATACTAAATTCATCATCACTAAATTCATCAACCTAGACTACATTCATAACCTAGTAGTCAACCTATTACATTGTTCTCATTAGCATAACAAACATAATTCCAAACATTAGCATAGCAATCATTACAAACATCTTCATTTCCTTCGCAATTTCCTTGCCAATTTCCTTGCCAAACTCCTTTCCAAACTCCCTTCCAAACTCCCTGCCAAACTCTTTAAACATTTGAAAGTCCCTTCGTTTTGGATTTGCAGCTTCAACGGCATCAAATTCATCATCCCAAACCAACAACTCACAGCCATCAAACTGAAACCATGAATGAGTATTATGAACATATTTCCAAAACACAAAATGTAAGGTATTTGAAAAAATTTATGAACAATTTTCCAGAACAAACAAATACATTTCCATGAATAAATCATCATAATTTCCCAGAACAACCAAGTATTATTCAAATTCGTGTAACTTACCCCATGACCATGACATTTCCAGAACAACCTCTTGAAATTTTGGGGTGTGTTTGAAACCCACAACTTCATTGGAACACCACACCCGCATCTGGGTAAATTCGAACAACTCACACTTGAATTTCCAACGGATTCGCAATTACTGATTGCCATTTTTTGAAAACCCTAATTCCCAAATCAATCAATTTCATGAATACAAAGAGAAAGAGGAATACGAAGAGAAAGAGAAAGAGGAAGTTACAAACACTTACTTGGAGAGAAACACCAACAAAATCGAAGAAGAAGATGGAGCTACAGCTGGAGCGATTGAATGAGAAGAAGATGGAGAAAGATGAACACTGACGCGGGCATAGGTGTTTTTAAATTAATTTTTTTTTGTTTTAAATTTTTTTTTTGTTTTATGTAATAATAGTAAATTAGAATTCTGGTTTAAAAAAAATGATGTGGATTTAAATGATGTGGAATTAATTTTTTTTATTTGATTAATTTCCACGTGGCATCATCTGGTGGTGCCACGTGGAGATTCCAGCCAACTAGGCTGACATGTGTTGGGCAAGGGGGGTAAGGCAAATTAAAAAAATTTTGCAAGGTGGGAATCCCAATTTATTTTTTTACAGGGGGTATTGCAAATGTCGCCTATATTGCAGGGGGTAAAGGCCTATTTACCCAAAAATATATTTCAAAAAACAATTTATATTTTTATAAGTAAAATTTAACCTATACATTACACTTATTTAAAAGGCTTATAGTATAAATAAATGATAAAGTTGGAAAATGTTGTACCTATAAACATAAATAAACTGAATAACAAATATCAAATGAAATAAACAATGAGATATTTTTGCTTAAAGAAAAAGAGATATTTGGTTCCGGAAAAAATGAGATGTAGATTTTTTATGGGCTTACAATAATCTAAAATTAGAGCTCTGTGGCTCCAACATGAGGATATGAATACAAAGTATTTTCATCAAAAGACTGGTTAAAGAAGGACAAGTAATAAAATGAAGTTATTAAGGACATCAAAGACAATACTCACTATGAGCATGCTAAGATAGCTGATACTTTCATCCAACGCAGACCTCTCTCCAACGCTAGGAAGCAGTTGAGTGAATACTGAGTATCATCTAACAAGCCAAGTGGGCCTCCTTCGAGTGCAAATCCTTCATCTCGTAGTAGCAACATTGGTAGGAGTCCTCCTCCCAATTGATTCTTAAAACTCAATGTGGATGCTCACTCTTATGGTGATGGGCGTTGGGGGTTAGAAATGTTGTTGCGGCGGGAGGATGGGAGCTGCGTTGGTACTGGTACGAAGATTGCTATGGAGATTTCGAATCCGAATTGGGCAGAAGCTAGATGGTTACACGAAGCTTTGACGTGGATTGGTAGAAATCAGTTGCAGATGTTATGGTGGAGATGAACACGCAAATGGTTGTTCAAGCAATTCACTTGCGGTGCAAAACCAGACCCATACCCAAAAAATCACTGATATGATATTGCTGTGGTTTTTTTTTGAATATTTTTCATATAAATACCAAAGGTTTTGCTTTTGCAATTTAATCATTAAAAAAGAAAAAGCTCAATGTCCAATACTCTATTTTCCAAATCAAGTTGTATGCATGTATGTTTTAAACAACAACACATTATCCTTATGTACTTCATAGTTTCAATGCATTCTCTGATCATCTTCGAGTCTTCGCTATTCGACTTTCTTTGATCATTTAAAAGTAGTGATGTTAAAAAAATATCTTTCTTGTGGACTGATCGAGACCCAAGATTTTAGAACTGTGCTTGACCCATAAGAATATATGGGCCCAAACATCGGTTGAACCCTTCAATTGACTTGATCTGCCTACCTTATCAGATAAGGGCGATACTCAGTCATGCATAAGGGGAAATATTCCTAGATAAATATGGACACATGGAACACCTTCCACAACTTCCTCCATTACCTCTACTATTCTCTCGACTATTCTATGACATGCCTATGTATATGGCATCATATCATCAAAATTAGATACACCTTCTATTCATCAAATATACATATTCCATAAAACAACACAAGCAATAACATTTGGCGCCCATTGTGGGATTCAAACACAAGACCACAAAGTTAATAACACTTTGAAAATAGGTTAATTTTTAAGGGAAAAAGTGATGATATTATCATTTTATAAGTAAAAAAATAGTGAAAATAAATAGTTTGAGTTATTTTCATAAAAAATATAATGATTCTTTATTTAGTAATCCAACTCAGAAATGAGTGAGTTTATTCAACCCGACCCAATACTAAAATTGATGGTTATTTTACTCGATTCAATCTGAAGTATCTTATCTGATTCAAATTTTAGTTTTGACTAAATGCAACTCAATTCGGCCCATGTACACCCTTGATTTATGGGACCAATAACTTGTTTTAAGGAAAATACTTATATAGATACAAATACAAATAAATGGTGTTAGACCACACCCCCAAATAAAAAAATTAAAGAGAAAGGAATTAAATTGATATAAATAATAAATTGATGTGTTAAATTTTTACTTTTTTTTTTATATATTTTTTTATTCGGAAATGCTCAATACAAGGAAGAAAGTTTCACGAACAATACACGAACGGCAAATATGCTGCATTTCCCTTTATTTTTAATTCATTAAAAAAACAATGATTCATTTCTCTCTCATCTCTCAAAACACAAAGTTCTTTTTTTTTCTCAACACACACCATTTTTGTTTTGAATGGCATTAACATACACCATCTCTCTCCACTTTTTTAATGTATTCTCAACTTCATCACTGGTTCTCTTCCATACCCCCAATTCCTTCATTAGATTATTTTACTGTGGTTGCCTGCTATTACCTCTAAGTTAGAGTTGGAGAATTGTTTTTGCTTCTATTTTTTTTCTAGGTGTACAAATTGCTTCATGTGTAGTTGGGTCGTGAGCAAGTTTTGTTTTTTTTTTTTTTTGACACAGATGAGCAAGTTTTGTGTGGGATGGTTGTTTGATCAAGTGGGCAAAAATAAAATAATAAAATAAGTGGCACTACAACAAAATTGCCATTTATCAACGGCAAAATTCCGTGGGTAAATGTCCCAAAACCGTGGGTATAGACCTCAAAACCTATACCGATGGACATTTTGTTCCGTGTGCTTTATTTCGCTATATCCACGGACGTTTGCCGTTACAATAGGCTATAGCTACAACTTTTTTGGCGTTGGAGAAAATCTTAGAGCTATACCCACAGATATTAAAAACTATTGTAAATTAGTTTACCAACAAATGTGTCCGTTGGTATAGGGTTGAATTTTATTTTATTTTTGCATTTTTTTTTATAAATTGTACATTTTTTAGAATAATAATAATTTGCCAATATGTTTTGCACACACCAAATCCACTATAAAATATAAAAGATAATTTCAATTATATTAAGAAACTAATAAGTCTTACAAACATTTCAAACTAACGGAGTATATTATAACATCAAAACAACGTCATCTTGCTAACAAAGTACATTTAAAACACCAAAACAATGTCACCTAGCTAAATCTCCCAAATTGAAATTGCATCAAATAACTTAGAGAACTACCGTTTACTTCTAAGCCATCACTCTCTTCAATCTTCGTCAATGTATGGACTTCGAGAATCCGTTTGATCGGAGGCATTAGAAGCATATGATATGTAACCTATAGAAAATAAAAGAGATCAAATTATAAACTCAATTTAATTGATGTTTTCATAATATTTGAAATATGAACTCGAAAAAGTGAAAGTTCATTACATTAACAAGTGTGTCATGTGAAAGTTCATCACAATTGATAGGTACTGTAGTGACATGAGAATTTAGAAAACAGGGCCAGATTACAATAATTCTAGCATTTTGATAAGACAAAAGTCAATATGAATAAACACCCAAATCTTTTTAAAATTGTACCATATTACAGAACATAACATAAATATCATGGATGTATTAAACTTACTTGTAAAGTGTTCTGCCGCATTTCCTTCCATAAAGATCACAAATTTGCTTTAAGTTTTGGAGTCACTAATGGGCTGAACATTGAATACATGTCCAATGATGACCACCTTAAGTTTTCACTTGTAAAAAAAATAAAGTAACAAATCAGGAAACAAGGAATGGCATATACATGTGGTAGCAATTCTATCCTCCCACCAATAATGATTAATCATGTATATCCATGCTTTAGAGTATAATTGCTCATAGAGATTGCAACTATCCTATGGTGAGTATTATGAGGAAAATCCTCTTGTTACAACCAACATTAAAAAAATTGATGTCTGCACCTAAAGCAAAGAGGAAGAATATAATTTTATCTTAGAAACATAAGTACTACTATTAAATGTTAAAAGTCATCATATAGTTGATATCTTGTGAACACTGATTTTATCTTGTGATATTTGGCAAATATCTTTAACCAATGTAGTTTCTTATCAGCACTAAACATATCGTCATTGCATCTGTACCATAGTTTTAGCCTTTGAAGACAAGACTAAGTGATGATCTTGCAAGTCATTAAGCATTTGAGGCACAATAATGAAGTTAGTGGAAATGAAAACATGTAAATGATCTAGATTCAAGCTTCAACTATGATGGAATATTGATCCAAGGGGGAAATATAGAAGCTAAAACTGAACTCAAATCAACCAACAATAAGGGGAGAAAAGCATACCGAGATCAATAACTGAAAAATCTTTGTCCCCATCATCCCAAGCTTCAAGCATATTAAGCTATCAAAGGCTGGAATCATAATAAGAAACTCCTATTGTGTAAAGAAGATTTGAGAACTTATCAACCAAAGGATACACGATTTAAACTCAGGCAGAGATGTATTCGATTAAATCTTTCTATTATATACATCATATGACATTGTTATCATAAAATGAAACATATAAACAAAAAAACTTCTTTCTATGATATACCTCCCATGACTTGGTTCTATCTGTTGCATCTTCCACAGTTCTTGATTTCTCTAATAGTAACACATTACATATAAAGTAAATTAGATTCATGTACACCTTTTGGATCTAATAGTAAGCCAATAATATGCAATACAAGACACTACCATTACTCACCACTCAAAGAAATGTGAGGGAAATATAAAACAACAAAATCAATGACAAAATAAAAGATTAAAATCAGTGTCTAAAGATGGGAAAGCAAACCTGAATGTCCTTCAAAAGTATGTAAACAAGTTTTTCCCTTCCAAGTCTTCAAAATAGTGTCACTTGAACTTAAAATGTGAGAAAATAAGTTAACAAACTCACTTCAGTCCAAAATATCGTTTCAATATCATTTATACGAATAAATGTTGCAAAAACAAAGTATATAATGTAGATTTTCAATCATCTACAAGAGCCTCTGCAAAAGGCTTTGCTTAATGTAGATTTCCAGTCATCATCATGAGTACTTTATCATAAAAAACCTCTAAGCTGTAAAAGAATTTGAACCATCCCAAAATGAAAATACAATTGAAAAAGAGACCAAATAATAATTTAATCAATTATGTAAAGTTCTAAAGTTAAGCTGTAAAATGGGTCTAGTGCAATTGCAACTTAGATACTATCATGATAGGATTTGTTGCACATAGAACTTTGCAAATAGCAGGATTCTACAAGTCTAGTAGATTTGTTTTACTAGGCTGAAAGACATAGTTGTTTAAGTAATTTGTTATTTCAATGATCTTTTCTTGTTACAACCTAATAGCAATCCGAGAAAGTAATAATGTTCATTCATATATAAGATGTAGTGTTGTGTAAGTAATGTTCTCTTGCCTTGAGAATCCTAACAATTTTTTAGGCCAATTTCTCAACAGAGGGTGAAAATAACAATTTCTAGTTCACCTAACACTGAATTTACAGACCTTTATCACAAATCCTATGGTTTATTAACCTTGATCAGCTTTTGTGTACTAATAATTCATGTGTTTTTCCTATACAGTACGAAGAAATGTCTATGTTTGAATTCGAACCATCATCAATTATTGTTAATTACTGAAATTAAATTTCCAATTATCGATTATATTATCATATGAAATTAAGCTGATACAAAAATAGATAAGAACCCAACCTGTTAAGTGCTTCAATCGGCACATAAAATAGTGGCTCCAACTCATGAGCTTCCTTGTAAGTTTTCTTTGCTTCATCCATTTTTTTTCCTTTTATAACACTTGTCTGCATTCACTCATCATGCGCTTCAACTCAACTCTCTCAAGCGACGCATCACCTCATTCACCTTTGCAAGAGAACCAGCAGCGAGAGGAGACCAAGCCGCAATGAGCGATTCAAGAGCAGAAGTCCGAAAACCTTGAAGATCAAACATAGCTTTTAATAACAGCACTTTCAAACAAAAAGGAAAATAACAAATTCACCACAATCAAACAATTTGATTCAATAAATCCTAATTACAATTCTTAAGCCAACAATCGCCATTAAAATAAAAATAAAATCATTACCCGAAATCCAATTCTCTCAATTATTCACACATTCAAAACCCTAAAACCCTCAATTATTCAGGTTTCTATACTTAACAATTAAGCTAGCTATTTCTTATAGATTAAGATAAAACATAATCAGTGCTGGTGGACATAATCGGTGCTTGATGAAGATGTAAATAAAAGACATTAGAAGAGGCTAAATTAACATGTTCTCAAATCTTCATTATGTTTTTGAAAGAGGCTAAATTAACATTGATAAGCAAAGATATAGTAAAAGAAGTACTGATACAAAGGAACAAGAGCAAACAAAGCCAAGACTTGTAACTGCAACTCCTTCACAAAGCAATAATAAACTCCTTCATAAACTAAAACTTAACGACAGCAACTCCTTCGCTGATAACTAGCAAACTCAAACCCTAAACTAATTGAGGAAAATTTAATTATACAAGAGAAGAATCAACAATCACAAATTCACAATTGAAAATAACAAAGAAAAGAAAGGGAGATGATTGATTCTCACTCACTTCTGATTCTGACGAAGGAGAAGGAGGAAGAAGTGGAAAAACGGCGACAACAACGGCGATGGTGACGGTGGTACAACGTTCAAGAATGAAGGAGAGGAATCGCAGTGAAGGCAACGACGATGGAATTGAATCGACTATGGTGAACGGTGTGTTTTTGTCTCGCGTGCGTGTTTATTTTCAACAAAGGCTGCATTGTTTTTTGTTTTCAATGTCTCAAATATAGCAAATCATTTGGGGTTTTTTTTGGCAATGCCTATACCCACAGCACATGAGTTGGTATATTGCACCTTTACCTATGACTTTATTCACCGTTGCTATTAGCTTTCGTTGGTATATGACAATTTTCTTGTAGTGTGGATAGCAACAAGATAAATTACCATGTAATAGCACATTCGTGAAAATTTGCGACACCACCGTTCGCGAGATATAGTGTTAGAGTAAAAGAAGAAAGTGAAGGAAATGAACTTCATTGAATGAATAATGAAAAGTTAGTTACAAAGTCAGTTATGGATCCTTATATACAAGTTGTAGTGAAGCTCTATGCTAAGCTAATGTGTACTAACTATACAATATAACTACTCAAAGTTTGTTACATGGAGGGAAAAGTAGTTACAACATGAAACTTGTAATCTAAGCTACATGTGGTGAGATATTTCAACATCCTCCCTCAAGCTGAGGCTTGATAGATATCAAGCATACCATGCTTGGACAAAAAACCTTGAAACTTGGGAGCAGGTAATGACTTGGTGAGGAAGTCAGCTACCTGATCTTGTGTAGAGATAGGTAGGAGTCTTAATAAGCCTGACTGCACCTTTTCCCTAACCAAATGGCAATCTATCTTAAGGTGTTTAGTGCGCTCATGAAACACAGGGTTGGAGGCTATGTGCAATGAACTTTGATTATCATAGAAAATGATTGGCAATTTGGAACATTCAACTTGCAAATCCTTAAGCAAATACTGTAACCATATTAATTCACAAGTTGCACTAGATAGAGCCCTGTATTCAGCCTCTAAAGATGACTTGGAGATAGTCAATTGCTTCTTAGCCTTCCATGAAATAAGAGAGGATCCCAAAAAAAAAAAAACCAGTAGCCTGTAGTTGATCTCCTTGTGTCAAGGCATCCTGCCCAATCAGCATCAGAGTATCCCAATAATTGAAGTTCTGAATTCCTGTAATACATGAGTCCTCTGCCAGGATTATGTTTGAGATATCTGATGACTCTACAAGCTGCCTTGTAATGTGTCATAGTTGGCTTGTGCAGGAATTGGCTTAGCTGTTGAGTAGCATAAGCTATATCAGGCCTAGTATTTGTAAGGTATAGTAGTTTCCCAACTAATCTCCTGTACAGACTAATATCTTCAAATGGTTTGCCCTCATCATTGTGCAATTTGATAGAGGGATCCAAAGGAGTGGAGGCAGGCTTGGAGCCAAGCAAGCCTGAATCTGTCAGCAGGTCAAGGCAATACTTCCTCTGTGAAATGCATATACCTTCTTTGGACTGTGCAATTTCTAGGCCAAGAAAGTATTTTACATTGCCAAGGTCTTTGATTTTGAAGTTGTTGTCAAGTATAGTTTTGATTCTCTGAATTTCATCTAGACTAGTGCCAGTCAATACAATATCATCAACATAGATAAGTAAAACAGTGAAATTATTGTGATGACTGAGAGTGAAGAGAGAATAATCAGAATTGGATTGTTTATATCCCTCCCTAACCAATAAGGATGTAAGTTTTTCATACCATTTTCTGCTTGCTTGCTTGAGGCCATACAAGCTCTTGAGTAACTTACAAACTTGATTTGGTTTATGAGTTGTAACTCCATCTGGCACACTCATATATACATCTTCCTGTAAATCCCCATGAAGGAAAACATTGTTAACATCCAATTGGTGTAAGTACCACCCTTTCACAGAAGCTAGTGCAAACAACATTCTCACTGTAGTGAGCTTGGCTACAGGAGAAAAAGTATCAAAGAAATCAAGGCCTTCAATTTGTGTGTAACCCTTGGCAACTAATCTAGCTTTGTACCTTTCAATGCTACCATCAGCTTTGTGTTTAACCTTATAGACCCACTTACAACCTACAGGTTTCACATTAGGGGGCAAGTCTACCAATTTCCAAGTACCTGTTTTAGCTAGAGCCTCTAGTTCAGTTTTCATAGCCTGCACCCAATGTCCTGACTTACAAGCTTCAATTGAGCCAAAGAATGATAGGAAGATATGGGATAGAGAGTACCTGAGGATGAAAGCTGTGATGATGAACCTGAAGCATTGCACAAGTAATCCTGCAAATAAGATGGCTTATGTTTTATCCTTTCAGGCCTAGCATGTTGTGTAGGTGAAGGATTAGGTGGAGTATCAGGGACAAGTGACAATGTGTCAGAAATAGACATAGTAGGCTCAATTTGGGAAGAAGTTTCAAGTTGTGTTATGGGAGTGTCTGGCTCAAGTTGTGTAGAAGGTTCAGGTTGTGTCACATGAGTGTCAGGTGTGAGATTGATAGGCTCAGAGTGAGTGTTAACAGTGTCATTAGTAAGAGTTTCAGGTGATTGATGGATAGTAGAAGTTGGGGAAGTGCAAAAATACTGCCAATGAGACTTAGTGTTTTGAGTTATGTAAGGAAAGATATGATCATGATAAGTTACATTCCTAGAAATGATGATTTCCTTTGTCTGCAGATCATAAAGAATTGCATCTTTAACACCTTGCTTATGCCCTAAGTAAACACATTTTCTAGCTCTAGGGGAAAATTTTGTTCTGTGCACAAGTAATGTTGAAGCATATGCAAGTGAGCCAAAAACTTTTAAATCTTTCAAATCAGGTAATGTTTTATATAGCATTTCATGTGGTGATTTTCCACCAAGTACAGGAGTGTTGATTTTATTCATTATGTAAGTAGCATGAAGCACAGCATATGACCAGAATTGTTTCGGAAGATTTGACTGAAAAAGTAAAGCTCTGGCAATATTTAAAATGTGCTGGTGCTTTCTTTCAACTTTGCCATTTTGCTGTGGTGACTCAACACAGCTAGTTTGATGTAAAATTCCATTTGATGAATAAAAATCATGCATTAAAAACTCTGGGCCATTATCAGACCTAACAATCTTGACATTATGATTAAACTGAGTCTTTATCATTTTGATTAAATTCATTACATGTTGTCTAGTTTCAACTTTAGATTTCATTAAAACAATCCATGTAAATCTGCTATAATCATCTACTGCAGTTAGAAAGTAAGAATGATTATGAAAGGATTTTATTGAAAATGGACCCCAAATATCCAAGTGAATTACATCACAAGCTGAGCTAGCTTTGCTAAAACTATTATTGTAAGGGAGCTTTTTCTGCCTAGCAAGGTGACAAATGTCACAAACTCCATTATGATCTACTGTAACAAAAGGGAATTGGGATTGTAAGCTAACTAATCTATTATGGGATAGGTGGCCAAGTCGAAAATGCCAAAGGGCATACATAGGTATAGTAGGTAAGCTTGAACCTTCAATGGAAGCCACATGTGCCAAGTTATTTGAGAGGTTCAAAAGATACAATCCTTCCTGCTCATCAGCAAAACCAATCATCTTCAGGGCCTTCTGATCCTAAATATAACATTTTGAACCAATGAATTTTATCAAACAATTAAGCGAGGGACATAGTTTAGATACAGCAATTAAATTGACAGAAAAATCAGGCACATATAGTACATCTTTTAGGATCAAGTTTGATGAAAATCTGACAGTGCCAGAGAATTTTGCAATTGCAAAATTTCCATTTGGAAGTTTAATGTTCATAGGAGTGATTTCAATATATGATTGAAACCATTGTAAGGACATACATATATGATGACTAGCTCCTGAATCTAATATCCATTTGCCAAGACTATATGTATTATTAGAGAAACAACTTATACCTTTGTTGATTCCTGATGAATGATCAAGAACCATGGAAGAACCAACCTGATTTGAGCTTGCAATTTCAGCACTTTGAGTGAGGTTTGAATTTTGAAGAAGAGAAACTAGCATATTCAGTTGTTCTTGAGAAAAGGTAGGCATAGGAGTTGCATTTGAAGATTCATTTCCTCCCTCAGAGGCAACACTATGAGCTTGAGGCTTCTTCAAGTGAGGAGGAAGACCATTTTTCTTGAAGCAATTTTCAACACTATGATTACTCTTACCACAAAAAGAGCAAGAACGATCAATTTTCCCTGCAGAGGATGAATTCTTGGCCAGGCGTGCAGCATTGATCAAGGCTTTCGAATCATCATTAGGAGCAAGGTTACTTTGACGTTCATGCTGTAAAACCATGGAAAACACCTTATTGATAGGTGGAAGAGGATCCATTAGAAGGATCTGAGAGCGTACAGTAGCGAAATTCTCATTGAGACCGATAAGAAAACGAATAGTGTGAAGAAGCACGTGGTTGAGCCTGGCAGTGCGCATCGCAGCACAAGAACAACGCTGCCGGCAAGTGCAAGTTGGAATAGGGAGATACAATTCTAATTCCTCCCATAACATCTTGAGATCGGAGTAGAAATCGGTAACAGAACGTGAATCTTGCCTCAATGCATAGATTTCCTGCTGTAATTCAAAGATGCGAATGAGATCACCTTGGGAGAAACGTTCACGAAGCTCATTCCAAATGTCAATGGCGTTTTCAAGGAAAACAACGGATTGAGCAATTGATTCAGTGACGGAATTGAGAATCCAAGAAGATACGAGTTGGTTACAACGATTCCAAGCTCGGAACGAAGGATCGAAATCGTCTTCAGGAACAGGAATGACGCCATTGATGAACTCAAGCTTCATTTTGGCGCCAAGAGCGCGTTTCATGGAGCGCGACCAAGCATGATAGTTTGCACCGGTAAGAATGGGAGTAACGGTGACAGAAGATGGACCATCACCGGGATGAACGAAGTAAGGAGAAGATTGATCAAGAGAAGGCTCCGTCGGAGCAACACGAGGAGGCATAGTGTCGCTGGAAAATTCAGTTACGGCGGCGGAAGAGGATCTTAAAGGCGGTTGATACCATGTTAGAGTAAAAGAAGAAAGTGAAGGAAATGAACTTCATTGAATGAATAATGAAAAGTTAGTTACAAAGTCAGTTATGGATCCTTATATACAAGTTGTAGTGAAGCTCTATGCTAAGCTAATGTGTACTAACTATACAATATAACTACTCAAAGTTTGTTACATGGAGGGAAAAGTAGTTACAACATGAAACTTGTAATCTAAGCTACATGTGGTGACATATTTCAACACATAGCATAGCCCTTTTTTATTTGTGTGAGTATATCTAAATTTTATGTCCAATTGGTTGCACCAAAACTTCTCCTTGTTTTAATATGTTCTGATTTCGTCCATGTAATAGGATACATCACCAAACTTCCCCAGCCAAAATAAATGTTGGAGAAAGAAATTTCTTCCTCATTTTTATAAAAATAGTTATAATTAGTTGTATTGGTAGAGTAGTTAAATGAGTTAAATTACAATTAATAAAAAAATTCTAAATTCTAAATTATTACGAGACAAAGAATATTGTAAATGAGATCATTTTTATGAGAAAAGGAAGTAAATGATTGAATCTGGCTCCTATATAAAATAATTACTGGTTAAATTTGGAATCAAACTCAAATTATTATAAAATTTGAAATCAAATTATTATAAAATCTTGTCTTAAAAATTAGAGGGTTATCATAAAAAATAAAATAAAAAATGTTTAAAGCAAGTTAGATGGCTTAACAAAACAGGCAAAGTCACAAACTGCATAAAAAAGGCAAAAAAATGAAAACACCTCAGAAAAATAATAATTACATTCATTTCTAAAACATTTTTTTACAATAGAATTTAATGCTTCATGCTTCAGCTCAACTAACTCTGCTAACACCATATCCCTTGTTAAATTCATTCATCTACTTCCTACTGCAGATAGACTTTAAGGTAACAAAACACTAACACACCCCATTTGTTGATCACAGCTTGGCACTCAAAATGGTGGATGTATACACTGTGAAGGTGGAAGAAGCAAGACCTGCAACTCATGAAAAACCATCAGCAGGTCCTGTGTATAGATGCATCTATGCTAAAGATGGTTTATTGGAGTTGCCCTCTAATTTTCAATCTCCATGGGACTTTCTCAGGTCACTATTAACTATACTTTTTTTTTTCTTCTTCGATAGTGTAGATATGGCGTGTAGCTTATGTGAAATCACCGTGATTCTTGTAGCTTCTTAGAAAACAATTAGTATGTAAAGTTAACAAAAAATTTCTTAAAAATTTAGGAAAATCCATTTTCTACAAATAAATAAAAATGTTTGAAAAAAATTGGCCCATGCAGGTCTCGAACCTGCGACCTTTGCGTTATTAGCACGACGCTCTAACCAACTGAGCTAATGGGCCACTTATTTAAGTTTTGAATTTTGTAATTGTAATTTGTAAAGCATATGTATCTCTTGTTTTGATGCTTCTTTGTGTAGGGATTCTGCTGCGAGGATCCCCAGCAAACCAATGTTGGGTCGGCGTCACAAAATAGATTCTATTAATATTAAGGTCAACTTTCATTCATGTCTTTCTTTTACATCATTGCAATTTGTATGCATCATCATTTCTTACTTAGATGAGAGTATCTATAGCTTATCTATTCTTGTTTAGAGGATAATAAATGAGAAAATATTGTTGGGGAAAAATTAATAGTTCACATTAATTAAATAACCCTTATATATACACATTTGAATGACTTAACTCATATTAACAAAATTAGTTGCTATGTTATATTTGTCTATTGATGTTCTATAATAGCCCTTTAGTTAATAGTTTAGTTAAATAATAATAACACTTAATTAATGATAAATGTTAACAAGTGTATGTATTTTCACATATACTTATATTTTTAGTGATAATTTCTTTTATCAAATAAGGTTTATAATTAGGGAGTATAATAATTAGGTTTATATATGTATTACTAGTAATTAAATTTTGTGTTGATGATATTTTACCATTACTTTTGACTCAATATTTGTGATACTACATTTGTTGGGTATATTTAATTGGCACATGCTGATTGCTGACACATTATTAACTAGTCTTCTAATTAACACATTAATAATGCACCAATATATATAGAATTTATGACAAACACCCCCCAATACCCCCACCACCACTAAAATAACTTGTTTTGAATTTGGTACATCATGTGAGAATTTAATTGGATTTGCAGGCTGGTCCCTATGAATGGCTCACATATGAAGAGGCTTATAATGCTGCCATCCAAATTGGTTCTGCCATGAGGACCCGTGGTGTCAATCCTGTAATTTTTCTTGCTCTTTTAATTAATTAAGATTATATGTATTTAAAAAAACATTCTGTAACTAATCTAACTAGTGTTTTTGTATCACAAGGGAGACCGTTGTGGCATATATGGATCCAATTGTCCTGAATGGATACTTGCAATGGAGGTATACCACTTTATCTATGAGTAGGGAGAATTACAATTAAGCAACTATAATTAGTATGTTAAACATATTTAGGAGCCAATTAAGCAACTATTTAGTTTTTTTTTTGTTGACAAATTTAGTATGTTAATTGTTAAACATATGATAATTATTTTGTCAAAAAAAATAATATTATAATTATAATATACTTAAGACAAAGAGCGCTTAGATGAGATAACATAAGTCTCTTCTAGTTTAACCAAGAACCTAGGTTTGATCCCTGACTTGGGATGCAACAACGTTAAACCTCTTGGGGGAAGTTTGTCCGCAGTTGCGCACAGTTGATACCTGATTTACCCCAAAAAAACATATTATATGATGATTAGTCCTATTAATTATTGCAATAGTATCAACTTTAGTGACTTGATTCAAAGTTGGTGTTTGCAGGCTTGTAACAGCTATGCAGTAACATATGTTCCCTTATATGACACACTTGGTTTGTGATTTTGTGTTTTTCTCTATCAATCTCAATAAACTTACTTTTAATTATTTATTGAATTTAGAAACTGAAAAGAGTTTAATAAGTGTCTCTTATATGTATGTGTCACAGGTCCTAATGCTGTAGAATTTATCATAAACCATGCCGAAGTTTCGATAGCATTTGTACAACAAAGCAAGATCCCTTCTGTAAGTTCTATTCTGTCTGTTTCTTGGAGCATAGACTTTTACATTCTGGTTTTTCATTATTGTTTCCTTGTAGCACAATCTTTTGTTAATCTTTTAATCTATTCATTGAATTTCTTCAAGATTATTAGCTTATCATTTTAGAGAACTTTCAGCTTCTTTTGTTAATTTATTTTGTTTCTACAGATTTTGTCATGTCTTGGTCGATGCACAAGTCTTAAAAGTAGGTCTAACCTTTCTATGTTCTTTCTGTTACTATTAAGTTTTAAGGATCTTTTGAGGGTAACTAACAAATATTAACTTCTGTAATTTAATGGCTTAGCTATTGTGAGTTTCGGCAATGTTTCAACCACACAAAAGAAAGAAGCCGAGAAACTTGGCGTATCCTGCTTCTCATGGGGAGAGTTTCTCCAGTTGGTAGGAACTTTGATATTCAGTTGCTTATTGATGTCAATAGTTTATAATTAAAAACATCAACCATTGTGATCTAGTAGTAGATTTTTATCTTTCGATATAATTTTATCGTACTTCTTTATTTCACTAGGGAAATTTCGATTTGGATTTACCATTAAAAAGCAAGACTAGCATCTGCACAATCATGTACACAAGTGGAACAACAGGTGAACCAAAAGGTGTCATTATTAAGAATGAGGCTTTCATGACTGAAGTGTTGTCCATTGAACAAATACTTTCTCTAACAGACAAAGCGGTACGATAAATCATTTTCTTTAGATCCTTAATTAGTTATTTCAAATTTGGTTTTCTTTATTTAAATTTGTTGACATGAAGGCATGCTATGTACTATTTATAGGCAACCGAAGACGATGTGTACTTCTCGTTTCTTCCTCTTGCTCATGTATATGACCAGATAATGGTGACCTATAGCATCTACAAGGGTTCCTCAATTGGATTTTGGCAAGGCGTAAGCTTTGGATTCAGATTCCGTTCTTATTAGTAATTTCTGGTTTTTATTCTCTATAAATATTTTCTTCATGGAATTTTTCATGTTGGTTCTTGCAGGATATCAGATTCTTAATGGAAGATATTCAGACACTGCAACCAACTATATTTTGTGGCGTTCCTCGAATTTATGACCGTGTTTATGCTGGTAAGAAGAGAATGCTTCTTCTGCTGTTGCTATGATCTTGTTCTAAGCATTGAATTTTATGTTAAAAGTGATTATGTGACTATATTGTCATTTGGAAATTGATTATAAGCTTAACTTGCGCTTGAAGGTATCAACAGCAAAATTTCATCGGAAGGATCATGGAAAAAGACATTGTTTCAGTATGCATATAACTAGTATGTTTTGCCGCTGAACTCTATGCTATTCCAGACTCTGTGCTTTTCTAATTTCTAATCCTTTCGTATACTAATATCTAAAATCCATTGACAGCAAATTGGGATATCTAAATAGTGGTCTTCCACAAGACAAAGCAGCACCTTGGATTCATAAGCTTGTGTTTGACAAGGTATTCCACTTTATAATTGTGATTTTAGTTCAGGAAGTTTTGTTTGAAACTTGAAATATTGGTTTTGTTGATAGATAAAACATGCATTGGGTGGACGAGTTCGACTCATGTTATCAGGAGCTGCTCCTTTGTCTATGAATGTGGAGGAGTTTCTGAGGGTCACTTTCGGAGCTACGCTGGCACAAGGATATGGTATACTATATATCTGTTGTAGCATGATGATTTTGGCATTCCTTCATTTGATTTGTACCTTTTTATTCTTGAGGAGTGTATTCCATTGAAGTGGTTAGATGATAATCGATTATTATCATTTTGATTTTACAGGTCTCACCGAAACTTGTGCGGGGTGTTTCAGTGCAATAACCAATGTGTTTTCTATGACGGGAACAGTTGGAGTTCCCATGACAACCATTGAAGCAAGGCTTGAATCCGTGCCTGAGATGGGATATGATGCGCTCTCCAATCAACCCCGTGGAGAAATTTGTCTGAGAGGGAACACCTTGTTCTCCGGTTACCACAAGCGTCAAGATTTAACTGAAGAGGTTATCGTTGATGGTTGGTTTCATACAGGTAAGTCCTCATATTGTCTTAATACATGTTTAGATTGACGGTCATTTTTTCACAAACTTCTATCTTTCTGCATTCTTGTTTTCCTTCTAATACATACTGCGTATAGATTGTTAAAGTTGCCTCTAAATGCGGTGTGTTTTCGAACACTTTGAAAAAACATTACAGGTGACATAGGAGAATGGCTGCCAACTGGAGCAATGAAAATTATTGACAGAAAAAAGAACATCTTCAAATTGTCTCAAGGAGAATATGTTGCTGTAGAGAATATTGAAAACATGTACTTGCAGTGCCCTCATATAACTTCGGTATGTTTCTGCTTTATTAATCACAAAACATTCTGTCTGATTCTAAGTTTTTACGGGGAAAAACCTGACTTAAGAATTGCTAAATTCATGCAATTCCATTATTGTATAAAAGTTTTTATTTCGCGTGCAGATTTGGGTCTACGGAAATAGTTTTGAATCGTTCTTGGTGGCAATTGTGATTCCTGAAAGACAAGCCCTCGAGGATTGGGCAGCGAAGAATTATTTGTCTGATGATTTTAAATCTTTATGTGAAAATCTAAAGGCAAGAAAATATATTTTGGATGAGCTCAACAGCGTTGGTCAGAAACATCAAGTACGTAAATATAATATCAACCGTGTGCTTAATTTCTCGTATTATGCTACATTTCGATCATAGTGTTATTTACATTTGACATGATTGATATTCTCTCAGCTTAGAGGTTTTGAGCTCATAAAAGCAGTTCATCTTGAACCAACTCCCTTTGATGTGGAGAGAGATCTAATAACTCCAACATTCAAATTGAAAAGACCACAATTATTAAAGCATTATAAGGTTTGTCTCATGTTTTCTGATCAATATCGCAACCACTAATTTTCTATTTCATTATCTTTAGTACAAATTTATCATCCTTTCATTAGTTATGTTAACTAATTGAATTAGTAAAATGATTCACAATTTGTACCAAAATATGCAGGATTGCATTGACCTGCTATACAAGGAAGCAAAGGGAGCAATGGTGTGAGCCAGGAATTCAGTTTGAAATTATAATAATTTCTAGCAGTTTTTCAGAATCCATTTTAACTTGTATTAAGTGAAGTGCATAATATTCTCATTCAGCAACTCCTAAAAGATTAAGAAAATAAGCTTATCTGCAAAATTCGAAAAGCTATATATTTTGTTGACCATGCAATAACTGTGTTTACTCCTTTTGTTTTGTGAAGTTACTTTGGTCCTCATTGTTTGTTCTGTCATCTAATCCATAATTTTAGCCATGAGAATACAACAGATTGTATTTTCATGGCTCTCTTGACCTTATGCTTGTTAATAATGCTTTGATTCTATTAGAAATCCAAGGAAGAGAAATAGGAAGTGGATTATCTTAAATTAGAAGCTATGAAGATATTATGACAACAACCTTCATCATTTTTATTTCTTAACATTCAATGAAGCCAAAAAGTGTCTCAATGAGACTTGATTTCATATTTTTACACATGCAAACGAAATAACAAAGGTGATACATCAAACAATGACAGGGTATTTGACATCAACATCCAACAAATGAATGACTACAGAACACAGGTGGTTTAATTAAATCACACTTAACAGTCAAATTCAAACATGGCGTCTAAAATATTATGCCGAGGAGTGCCCAAATGGGGTAGACTAACAGAAGAATTATGCCGATAGAATTTGATACACCATTTGCTTTAGTGAAGGAGTTTCTGAAACCACCGGATGCACGAATATGTTCTTGTAACAAATAACATGCAATGACTAGACACACAACTACTCCCACAATGTCGTTTCTAAAGGTGCTTGCGACTAGGTTAGGAGATACAACAATCAAAAGTATCAAAGCACCTGGCAATTCCAACCAATCTGCAATAACAATCATGACGAGTTATTAATGTATACTCAAATATTTCTCAGTAGATCATGGAAGCAATGCTACTCTGTCTATATTACGTTGAGAAAGAAGGATTAAACGGTTAAGTTTAAGCAAAATTGTAACATACCAGGGAAATGCTTTGGAATAAAAAGCCTTAATACAACAGCAACTAAAGCAACCCATTTTCCAATCTCTCCTCTGCATAGTCATGAAAATAAGTAGAATAATGTTAGATAAAAATGAAGGTAAGAAAAGTTTGATAACAACAAAGTGTGACAGAGAGGGAAAAATCACCTGAAGACACCAAAAACAATTGAAGGCAAACTGAAGAAAATGTATGGAATGAGTAGTGATGTAAGAATGTTTGTCTTCCAGTTTGTGCGATCCAATACCAACAAATAGCTGCAGATAACATGTTAACATATAATTAGTGAAGTCATACAAAGACTAGTTTCTATTCTTCAACAAGCATTGGTATAATTGCAAATTTGCAATATCATTTTATAATTTGAAGTGAAATCGATTTAGATCAGATAAAAATATTGAGCATAACAATATCGACATTGAGAATTGAAATATATTGCATAATACTACTGTTTTGAATAACAGTTGGCAAGTGAATGCTTTTCTTACATTGACAAAAATACTTCATTTTGTTGGGACAAAGACAGTGACAAGAATTGAAGACTAACCACTAAAATAGCAACATGGTAACTACCGACTTCGTCATGAGAATGGGTGGGGCCTCCTACCCTTAGCATTAATATTAATATCTTGTCTACAAATGGATCTTATCATATCCACGCACTAAAAATCTAAAATCTCACTCATTGACTTGTTTCATTTCAAGGAAATACATGCTCTTTTTTTATTTTTTATTACGCTCTAATAATTTTAATTTCATCTTTTTAAAAAGTAAATAAGCGGAATATATGGGATTCAAACTTCAATTTCAGCTCTGCATATAAAATGCGATGTTTCTATCAACTGAATTGAACTTACGGAGATGTAAAAATAAACGCTATATTATATACATTTGTTTTGATATTAGTAAGGAATATACTTTGATTTTGCAAAGATAGTTCAATTGATAACTACTAAGAGATATTTTTAGAGATATTGGATTTCTCAACTCCTCACTAGTGACAAAAAAATATAAGGAATATACTTTTAGGACTTTTTTTTTATTCACTCATGTCATCAATTTATAATAATGAAAAATCAAGTATCATCTAACAAGTAACAAGTGTTCTAAAAACACTAGTTTTTTTTACTCATTAGAAAAAAGGAATTTATATTACACAATAAAATTTTTAAAAGTTAAATACATGACTCTTTTTTACTCATCAGTGTTGTTTTTAAATCAATCAATCAGCTAATATAACAAAAAAATTAAATTAACTTTTTTACAAATACTTAAAAGTAAATAAACAAGGATTCGGACACGGATATGGATTCGGTACAGTCGGAACCTGTGACTGCGTGCAATAAGAGCCATCACAGTCGTCCGATCTTGATCGGACAAATTAGATTTTAAAGTTAAAATTTTATGTTTTATTAAAATTAAAACTGCAGTCAAATCTGAGCCACATGATTCTAATCAAATGGTTTACAGCTGCTGATTGTGGTCAAAGCTTGACTGCACAAAAAGCAACTGCATTGAATCTGTTTCCATTCGGACACACTGCTTTCGAACTTCAAATATTTGAATTATTTACTTTTAAGAGTGAAATTCTAGCCATTAAGCTATAAATTGGTGTGCTGGTTGAAGTGAAAGAGTTAAATAGCGAAGTAATATGGGTGATTTCGAATTTGATCAAAATTAGAGGTTCTAATGAGCATCAGCAAACAACAGTTTGAATTGAATTCAGTAAAAGATATCAAAGTTTGAAATGAAAGTTTTGAAGCAAAAACAAATATCCTAAACATTTTAATCGAGATAAATAAACTTTAGAATATGTAATGTAATCTAATAAATAAAATTGGAAATGATAAATTAATAAATAGATAGATGAGAAAGGGAACATACATAGCAGCAACGGCAGCAAAAAATCCGAAGAAAGAGGCACCAAAACCGCCAACACTAGCAACTTTGATGACATGAGCAGCGAGTTTATTAGCAGCATCACTCAAGTCTTTGAAATCTGAGTTTAGCAACTGAGCTGATTCTTGTTTAAAATCCATTCTATTCCACATTTTCGATCACAACTCAGAAGAAAATAAACTATAGAGGAAGGAAGCAGAAGAGAAGGACCCAGAGATGATCTGTTTAATTGATTGGTTCTCGTTGCAATTTATGCAAATTTCAATCGATTGTATAGTAAGTGATTGACCCGGGGAAAGCGATTTTCTATTTTATTATTTTTTGTTGATACAATTTTAAGTTAATTATTGTATAATAGAGATAATAATAAAGATAAAGATAATAACTCCATTTGAATTGAATTATTTTGAATTGATGAAAAATAATTTATATAAATAAATAAATTTTTATATTAATTTATAAGTGTTTGGTAATAAAAATGTATTTTTATAAGTTGTTTTTTAAAAATTATCTTAATAAATTTATAATAATATATAATATAATATATAAAAATTTATATATTTGTATAAATTGTTTTACATAAACTAAAAATAAATAAATATAAAATGCTATTGTAAAAGAAAGGAGTAAATTCAAAACGGAATATTTAATCTAAAAATTGTTTAAAAATATAATTTTCATTTATCTTTCAGGGGTCGAAGTTCGAAGTCAAATTGTTTCATTTATCCACTTTAAAGATGAAATTTTTAGTTACTAGATTACTTGATAAAAAAAATAAGTTTTCATATTTATGAGAATAGATTCTTTCAATTGTTAAAAACAATTGAGATAATGTGTAATCTAGTTTAAAAATTTTTTTTAAAAAAGTTGATTAAGAGGTAAATGTAAAAACTTATAAAAATTGAAAAAAAATAAAATGAAACATATCCATTCTCCATATTTAATCCTCTCATTTTAAAAAACGGACGACTTAAATGTATAATAGAGATCAACTATTGGTATGAACCCGAATCATTTGTATATATAATGTATTGTCATACTAAATAATTTAAGTTCGTCGGATCATTAAAATTAATTTTATATAGTCTAAATTGATTATTTTGTACTATTACTTTTTGGAAAATGTTAAACAGTGTCTTCGGGATACTAGTTAAGTATATAAATATAGTAATTCTGTTTCGTAACTTGTGCATTCAATACATCGAAAATGTAAAAAGTTATTTTATTAATATTAATTTTATTTTTTATTTCTATTTATAATATGTTTAACAAGTGCCCCCGGAACACCGTTTAGCATGACCTTTATTTTTTTTAAGGATTATTCTGTATTACTTATGTCGGCCTCAAAAAACATACTCCATTATTGAATAAGAAGACCACGTGGAATATCACGGATTGGCCAACAGATATCATGTGCTGGCGTGTGAGACTATGTCGGCTGGTTCAACTTTATAGTTTTGGAAGAGAATTCCTAGGCCTAAGAATTCCTACAAGCAAGAAGTAGGATATAGAAAAAATAATCTTATTTGTCCACATATTTGGGTGGATTTAAGGGATTAGTTTTTATTTTAATTTTTTAACAACAATGAGCAATTTCTATAAATGGGCAAATGAGAACTTTTCAATATATATTAATAAATAAATAATTACATATAAATTAAAGGCAAATAGATAATAAGTTGTATTTTGAATGACAAAAGTAATTCGAATAAAAATAACATTCTTAATTTTACGGGACACAATATTGTTATTCATAATCTTTTGAACTCGTTGCAAAAGACTCACAGCCTCTGGTGCTATAGGAAGCCAAAGCCCAAAGGTGTCAAAAGTAAATGGTATGAAAGCATGTTGATTGTCAGAACAAGCTTTCTCATGTTTTACCCCTTTACTTGAAGTAGCTTTGAGGGCTGCTTGTCCCACAGTAAAATTCTCGGCCCTTAAACCAACAAGTGGCGAAACTCGAGTCAAATCCACACATGCATGCTTTCCACCTACCCACCCAAACACCATAACATTTGCCGGTCTGAGAGTTGATCGTCCTTCCTGTGGGTCAGTCAAAAAGTTCACAGGGGCCTCTTTTTTTGCAGATATTCCTGCACACCTAAAAACATCAAAAAAAGACATCTCGGACAAAGTCGTGCCTATATTTGAAGCCTGTAAGCTCTCTACAATGTACTGCGTGCTCCCCAAAGTTATCGAGGCACGCTTTACGGCAAACAGAGCAAACCTCATCAGAAGGAAATAAATGAATCATGATGCGATATTTAAGGATAGTACGATACTCAATTGGTGACATATGCTGGCCTAATCCATCAATAGGAATAGCAAGAAGAAAATATTGAGCATGTGTTGCTCGCAAACACCCAAATACTGCTTTCTCTCTCGTGGTCATTTTAAACTTAACTTCTATGTCCTGAACAATTTTACCAAACAAAGCACGCGCCAAAACATGTTGGGCTTTAAGGGGGACAGTGTCCTTCCTAGTAAAATTGCTCAAATCAAAACTACGAATCGTTTCATGAAGACCATCCAAAGCGCTATCAAAATCAGGGTCCATGCCAGATACCCCATTATCTCTCAAAATGTGATCTTGTAACACCCAAGATTGCGCCCTTGAAGCCACATAAGCATAAGAGGCAGCCTTTATTGCAGAGAACAAGCCCAATCCTCCAGCCTTAATAGGTAAGGAAGCAATCCTCCATTGAAGGTCTTCAAAGAAAGGACCTCCCTCGACCACAATGTCTTCAACTGCCGCACGCAACTCTTTATCAAACAAAATAGCTGCCTCCTCCATGTAAATCGGTTGACATGTCCTTAAACGGAAAAAAAGTTTGGCAATACCCATGTATGATCGAAGTAAAAGAAGCTCATTTTGGGGATCCTTTAATTGAGGAAGAAGATGCATTAGCTCAACAGCTCTGACAACTCTCTTCAAGGCCACCCCTGCGATAACACATCTATCTCGACTAACAGCCCCCCAAGCAACTTCACCCCCACTCCCGGTCTCCCAATGTCCAGTGGAAACAACCCATCACGAAGTTTATTTCCATCACATGTAGGCCAAAAGACTTCAGTCTTTCGAATATTCAAAACAAGGCCCAATCTTGGTCCTATCTCCCGAATGATATTAAGAGCCTTAGCCACCTCTTCTGAATCTCGTGCAACAGTCCCATCATTGAGATACCAAGCATGGAGAAGAAGTTTGCAATTGTCTTTGATCTTGTGAATAAGAGGGTGTAAGACGAGAGCAAAAAGGAGTGGTCCCAATGGGTCGTCCCCAAGGTATAACCTTGCTGATTGACCATAAAGAAACTCAACCCATAGAGAAATAAATGGACATCTCACCCTCACCTAATGCAGTAGTGCCAACCTATCTACCATGTTAAAAGCATTTGAGAAATCAACTGTGAGCATAGCCAAAGAACCATCTCTATGCCGCTGACTCAACAACCTATTGGCACTATGTAAAATGGCTTCTGCACCTCCTGATATCTCAACCCCAAACTGGTAGTCATTGAGATATTTAGCCACATTTTTACTAACACCTTTCATAGCGACCTTGGATACCAACCGCCTCAAAATAGTGCTGACTGCAATAGGTTGTATTCCTTCATCAGACTTTAACAATGGTGTTAAGGGTGCAGAAGCTACAAACTCTGACAAACTCATTGGGCATCTTCCTCCTAACCATAAGTTAACCACTCGCGTGATTACACTTAGAAGATCTCTTGCGACAACAGAACCTTCTCCACATAGTGCGTCTAATACGTGTTGGGCCCGTAAACCATCTCTACCGCACGAAGTCCCTTTAGGGAAGGATTTAATGCACCCTAGGGCAATGTCAACATCAGCCACAAGGGGAGTTTTAGAGAACATAGTGGTCGGCATGGCGGGAGGTGGCCTGTGCGGGTGTTTATCCCCCAAAATCTTCTTGGTGTCTTTATTATAGGGGACCACTCCAGATGACCCCAACACCTTCACGGCTATTGTAAAGTGTCCATCTGCCACCTTACGAAGGCATTGCTTGATATTAGTGCGCATCTGTTTGTTGTCCCCCTTACTATCATTCTTTCCATGATCGGGACCCTGTTGTTCAGAACCACCCAACACACTATCAACTAGCTTGGCAACACTGTCCTCTTCCCTCCACGTAGCCAAGCAACCCAATATATAATGTTGTTGTAAGGACTTCCGATTCCCAGACTTGCGGTCCTGCCTAGTCTGGGGCTTGAACACCTGCATGGTGCACCGAGGGAGAAGCAAAAATCGGACCCAGACACCTACAGATCCGGGTTCAACAACAACCTTGTAAAGAGCCTCTTTCAATGCTTGAGAGAAAGCAAGACGACAACTATGAGGTATACTCTTCACGGTGAAGATAGGTACTTGAAAAACCCTCTCTAACAAATATACATCTAGAACTAGCCCCTCCGTTGCACCAAGAGTATCAAGGACCTTGGGGGATGGTTTTAAAATTCCTACAATGTGGCTTTCGACCTCCTTCTACGCAAGGGTAACACGAACCAAACTGTCATACCCCATTTTTTGACCCTCATTTATTTTTTTCTTTTTTCTCATAATCATCACATTGTTTTTTATCATTTACTATTTTATTTCTTTAAATAAAAAATGTCAAAAATAGTATTTAATTTCGTTTACGCTGCTTATTTAATTTAATTTTAGATTATTGATTTTTGACCTTTTTCATTTTTAACATGTCACCAATTATTTCTTTTTTCTCGTCTTTTAAACCGTCTTTTTCGTCAGTCGTTTCTGACGAAATTTCGGCAGAGAGGTATTTTAAAATACCTCATTTTTGTTCGTTTCGTTTTTTACTATATTTTAAGTTTATTATTTTTTAGTCATTAATCTTTTATACAATTTAATTTATATTTGTGTCATTTTAATCAATTTTGTCATCATTTTTTTTTTCCAGATTTTATTCATTTATTAGTTTTTTAAATGTCCTTTTTATCCAATATTTGTCCACAATTTTGTCCAAGGGGTATTTTTGTCTGCACACAATTTTATCACATCATCTAACCCTAATTATTCTACTACTTAAACTGCACACTTTCCAATGCAAAGGGGGGTGATCAGTGTCAGAAAAATCAGCATCAGCCGCACAAAATTAAAAAACAACTTCTCATCATTTTCTGGGATTCAAACAAACGAACCCAGATTTTCTTAGAATCCATTCTCACCTGTTCACAACAACACCTCAAGCATTTTTCCAGAATCACTAACAATAAACATCTCAAACATCACATAATCTGAACCAAAGTTCATCATCAAAATTCATCACCGTATCACTACCAACAAATCATCACAATATCATCAAACTCATCACAAAAAATATTCAAATCCCTCAAACAGAACTCAATCGGAACCAATCAAATAATCATTCATCATCAACTACAACTCACATCAACAACAACAACAACAAACAAATTCGAACCCCAAATCCGAACCAACACAGTACAACACCGTCAACGAACAAAGTCAGAACAGAGAAGAAGAAGAATCGCAAACGGAACCGAACACGAAACAAACGTTTCCGTCACCATTTGTTGAGCTCCGATCTGGTTGTTCCTTAAACTTTTTGATATTTTTGAGTTTGGATTTGGATTTATGAGTTGTTTTCGAGTAGATTTGGTGTTGAAAACTTTTTAAAAAAGAGGTGGTTTATAAACCTTAGCACGGTGACGGGCCCGGCAGCCATTGCGCCGGAATCTGGAGAAGAGAGAGAGTTTTAATTATCAAATTGATTTTCTCTTCTCACAAAAATAATATATACTCCTTCGTTTTTGACAAAAAAAAAAAAGGCCTCTGAGCCCAACAACTGAACCAACTCTCTTCACCCTCTTTTCCCAGATTTCTGCACTTTACCCCCATAACTGCTGATATATCCCCTCCTGTTTAGCTTAATTTTAATCCGTTCTTTAGCTTATTTTGGAAGTAGTTCTTCATTTCAATGATCTTTTTAGGTCATTTGAACAATATTGAGCTGTTAAAATTAATGGTAGGATTTAAGTAGTTTTTTTTAGCTTATTTATTTGTTTAAATTAGTTTAGCTTAATTAGAAAAAGTGATTATTGAGCCAACAACTTATTTAAGTTGTTTGGGTCAATTTAGCTCACTAAAATTGACATGACATCAGTTCTGGACTTATAGTTTATTTAGCTTATTTTCATAATTTATCTTTGCCTTAAACTAGGGATGGCAATTTCACCCAAACCCGATAGACCCACCCGAACCCAAACCCAAGTCAACGGGTGAAACCCGAGTTGACTGGGTTTGGGTGTGGGTTCGGGTGGCACCCGAAATTATGGGTGTGGGTTTGGGTAGTACGAAACCCACACCCGAAACCCATACACCCGCCCGTTTATATGTTAAATTACCAAAATATTCTCTCTCTCTCTCTCTCTCTCTCTCTCTCTCTCTATATATATATATATATATATATATATATATATATAATGTGAAATTTTTTTTATATTGTGTTGTTATGTATTGTGGTTGTGAACAAAGTGTGTTAAACTATGTTATTACATTGGAAAAAAAGTGCGTTAAATTGTGATATTGTATTGCAAACTATGTTTTTACTTTTTTTAATGCAATTTGCATTTTATCAAATTTGAACGTGAGTTTGGGTTTGGATGAAAAAACTCGGAAATTTTAATTCTGCATGATCAAGCTGCGGGTTTGGGTTTGGGTGAAAAAACCCAAAACCAATGGGTGTGGGCGTGGGTTTTGTTTTATCACCCAAATAGTTTTTGGGTTTGGGTTTGGGTGCACCCGAAATTATGGGTGTGGGTTTGGGGAGTATCAAACCCGCACCCGTGGGCACCCATTGCCATCCCTACCTTAAACCCTAATTTAATTTATTAATTAAGCACTTAATCAATTAGTTTAACTTAAGTTTTTTTTTCTCTTAATTTAACTTTTCACAAAAAAACCTAAAAAATAAGAATCACTTAATTTAATTATTTGCTCATTTTATTTATACCATGCATCCATATTATGTCTTATATTATTGTTTAGTTTATTTATTTTGCATTATATGATTGATGTGTTGTGTGATTTAATTATTTGCTCGAGCTTTATATTTATTTTTGGATTGTATTGTGTGATTAATGCCTTTTATCATTTCTAGTTGATAGCTTTATTTTTGTATTGTGTGTTTATTAATATTTACAATTTTATTGCTTGGACTTAGTATGTAATTAGGGCTCAATGTAAATTATTAGTGAAATTGCATAGCATCCCCTCTTTTTGCATTCATGTCATGTTTAAATTTCTTGCAAATTTTAGAATGTAAATTGGAAAGATGTAAACCATAAATGAGAAACTTGCATATCATGCATTTTACTTTTTATCGCTTTATGCAAATACGCGTAGTATAAAAATCCGAGGGAAAAAAGGCGTCACTTTGATCAACATATCATCGTGAAATGCCTTCGCGCTTAGTTTTAAATTTTTAGGACATTTTTTAGGTTTGTATCGTTTCGCGCGCATGATCATTACCCCTCCTTTTTGTCTCCCAAAATGAGGTCAAAACCTCTTCCAAAATACCTAAACAATTTACTTTTCAAAACATCGTCGAAACTCAAACATTTTCAAACTTTTTCCTAATTCACAAAACTCTTGGATTTCAAACCAAGTGCTTTTCATTAATCAACACTTCTTCTAATCAATCAAAAAACCTTGGATTTTAAACCAAGTGTTCTTTTCAAATCAAACATTTTCTCTAATCGTAAAACCTTGGATTTTAAACCAAGTGTTCTTTTCATTCAAACTTTTTCCTTAATAAAAAACATTGGAATTCAAACCAAGTAATTTTAGTCACTTGAACTCTTTTTCACAAAAAACATTGGATTTCAAACCAAGTGTTCGCGCCACTCTTTTCTCAATCAAATTTCAATCAATCTTAAATCATTTAGACTTTCTTTACAATTTAAAATCAATCAACCTCACTTTATATGTCACTTTGGCTTTTATCTTTAAAACCATTTTCAAAAACCTTAAAATCAAACAAACACACTTACTCGCAATTTTTACCCGAACTACGGTGGTTTTGATCCTTCGGGTACGTAGTGCAAAAGACTCTAAGTCTTCCCAAATCACATAAAATAACAAAAACATTTTTCTTTTGTCTTAATCATTAAAAATACCAAAACATTTTCTTTTACAAACTTAAAACATTTTCTTAGTCAAAACCTTTTTCTCAATCATCACTTTAATTCCCTAACTCTTATACATTTTTGCAAGCAAATAAAATTAAAGCGCATAGATAGATAAAACAAGAGGTTCCTATAGGATACTATAGATACTTAGGGTGCTAGTACCTTCTCTTAGTATAACTAACCCCCGGACCTTGATCTCTTAAATAGGGTTTTAACGAACTTTTCCCCTTTCCCTCGGAAAAATTAAAGATCGGTGGTGGAACATTAGATTGAGATTCGAAGCTAATTAATAGCTTGACATCCAAAAATCACCGCGACAGAAATGGCGACTTCACTGGGGATCAACCAAGCGGGTTGAGCCTATCTTGTTTTAAACTTTGTCTTCGCGCTATTATTACTTTGCTTGTATATATGTGTATGTATGTTTGCTTGGGAATCTCATGAGTGGTGAGATAAGTCCTAACCCGGACTTGAGAGAAGCAATAAGATAGGATGGTGGTATAATCAAAGCGACATGCCCGAAGTATATTTCGGACCATGGCACGCATATCATATAATCACACATAGCCGAGGAAGCTTGGGGGTAACAATGTTGACATGAGTAATCGTGTTCGGCGTTCTACTCTCGAGGGACCCACGACGCTATGGACCTTTAGAGTAACCTTTAACCCATCTTGACTATTAGGATGTAGTGCGGTGGCTAATTAAGAGTCAATCTTAAGTTGGTCGATACGCGATACTACACTCAAACGAGATCGTCTTGCGGATATTATTGCACCGAGAGTTAATCTCGTAAGCCGATAATATCTATGAGACGGTTTATAACTTTGGGAACTTTGTAGAACCCGCGATACATGTACAAAATAAACCTTAGTACTCACCATGTGGGAGAGGCTCTTACCCTTGACTCCAACATTTTGCTTTAACCCCACCATGTTTGCGCATAATCATGCATACATGCATTCATTCATAAATCTTTTCTCATCCGATATCCAATGACTTAAATTAAATTTTTTGTAAACATCGTAGATATGGATATTGTAAGAAGCATTAGGAAGTTTAATTTCAAGAAGCCAAACTTGTCACTACTTTGTAATGTTCCTATTATCAAATGTAATGAATGTAGTCTGTCCCTAGGCTCTGTTTGTAAAAAGAGAACTGCCTTGTAATGTATTAGATTATCAAGTGTAATGAATCTTCTCTACAATGTTTACAATCAATTTAGTATAAGTCTTTCGATATCGAAAAAAACTTTGCATATTTTAGCATAAACACATCATGCATCATGATGCATTCATAAATTCCCAAACTGAGTCTCATACTTTCCTCTTCTCTCTGCCTCAGCTAGGAAAGTGGCCCGACATATTTACTACAAGTCTACCCGTACCTATAACACTCATGCAAGTCAGGAAAAATGGAACATCTCGAGCAAGAGAACCAAGCGCTCCGTGAGCAAGTAACAAATATGAAAGGGGAAATAGAGAGGCAAACGGCCATGATAACGGGTATTTTGGTTAATCAATCTCAAGCTCAGGTGTCGGTCCCTCAGCTCACTAGCACTTCTCTGATTCAGCCAACTACTGAGCTCACTAGCATTTCTCAGTTAACTAGTCCTGAAGGTTGTACATGGGGCATGTTGCAGCATATGCCTAATGAAGGGTTTCATCCTGTGGTTTCTGAAATACAAGCCACTAGTGCTTAGCAAGCAATGCCGGTTCCTCAGTCCAGATTATCATTACCTCAGGCTCCTCTGGTCCACACCTTTCAAAAAGATCAGGCACCTATCTTTCATTCTGAAAGTGAAGGAGGATTTGATAGGGTAAATGACCTACATGACAAATTCAATGAAATGCAGCGAGAGATGATGGCTCTCCGAGGAAAAGAATCATTTGGTCAGAACGCCCATGAACTCTGCCTGGTTCCCGATGTTGTAATTCCGCACAAATTCAAGGTGCCCGATTTTGAGAAATATAAGGGGAGCACTTGCCCTAGAGCTCATCTGGTGATGTATACAAGAAAGATGTCGACCCAGACTAACAATGATAAGTTGCTCATCCATTATTTCCAAGACATTTTGACTAGTGCAACACTAAGATGGTACATGGATCTGGACAATGCTGATGTCCGCACTTTTAATGATCTTGCTAATGCTTTTGTTCGACAATACAACTACAATTCACACTTGGCCCCAGATAGGGATGAACTACGGGCTTTGACTCAAAAGGAAGTGTAACATCCCAATCTTTCAATTATTAAATTAATTCCAATTAGACTTACATCTCATAATTTAGAGATTTATTCTTTGGGATTAAAATGAGTAAGTCTACTTTGTGAGTATTTCTTGTGTAGAGATTAGGAAAATCCAATATGAAACTAATCTCATATCTTAAGACAACTACCTATTCCATTTGGTTTGTCAAGGAACAAGAAATTACTCTCTCCCATGACTCACCAACAATGACTCACTCTCCACTCACTCCCACCCTTCTCCTATGCTAACACCTCACAACTCTATATTTTAAAGCCAATTGTGAAACATGCAAAACCATGACTAGCTACCTCTATGCAATACACTCTCTTATCGCCACCACATCAGAAATTGAAGCTCAAGAACACTTTTCTTCTCCTTCCCTTTCACGAGCAGCAAACAACAACAATAACCTTATACCCTTTAAAATCACAACTCTTCTCAAAGGCAAGATTCTTGTCATTCAACCATTAGTTTTAACACAACTTCCACTATACAAACAGAGATTTACTCACATGCAGTTCATAACATAGAATCCCTCTGAAACATTTCAGTTACCTCATTCTTTAAACCCATTAACTATGTAACCCGTGTTCTGGACAGAGCTCCAATCAAACTGTAACCATTTCCTCTCTGTAAGTCGGATTTGAACGATTCTTTTTTCTGTAGTTAGCTAACTCAAATACGGATATTCTGACACCGGTTTCATGAATTTTCGTTGAGATGTGAGGTCTGTACGAATTTTTGAAACTGGAGGTTCGAAACAGGAAATGTGAGGAACAGGGCTGCACTAAATCAGTAAGTGCTCTTTCCTCGTAACTCCGTTTTTAAATCCGTTTGTTGCTGTGGTTAGCTAACGGAAATACGGTCGTTTGTATGTCAATTTCACGAACTGGGGAGCAATGCTCAGTTCGTGAGACGTTTCTGAAGTCAGGGACAGAATGCATAATTTTCTTTGGATGTAGCTTTCGAGTCAGTGGTTGTCTGTGGAGTAATTTTCCTTAAAGCTTCTGAGTTAATCTCAATTCCAGGTGGGTTCTTTAGGCTAGTGTAGCTAGTTTTCCCCATTAATCAAATTATGCATGCAAACATTAAGAATTTAGGGAAATTATGTGTGAGGAGAAATAACTCCCAATTTCTCCTCCAAACAGTCGTATATTATGTTTATAATATTGTTACAATGATTTAGTTTGAGGATTGTAGGTGTTTGATTTGAAAATGTGATTTTCTGCAAAACAGAGGCTGAATACGCAGTTCTCGCCCGGCGAGCAGCCGGCGAGCCTTCTAGCGAGACAACAATTTCTGGGCAGAGTATGAATCGCCCGGTGAGCCTTTTCTGGCCCGGCGAGGGATAGCTCGCTTGGCGAGCTAACTCAGAACAGGAATTGTTACTTGCTTGGGCTCGTTGGAGTGCTTCTTGGGCAAGATTTGTATGTCAGTCCTATTTTCTATAATATTTCTAAATCTAATGCACTCGTTTTATATCCTCGGAATTAAATTGATATTTTGCAACGATATAAATTATATAAAATACGAGTTGTTTGTTATCACGATGCAATCCTAGGGTATAACTTAGGACTTTAGAAATTATTGTATGCTCCCCTGGGCTTGGGATAATTATGGTAGTATGAATTAATTTAGTATCAGTCAGTTATGTGCGGTTAATATTATCGCTTTATGGACTTCCTTCGGAAGCCTCCATCAGGAAAATGTTTGTGAGCTGTATGCCGGAAAATGTTTGTAATATCCCGATTTCTAAATTTCCCTGATTAATTTTAATTATAGCTTGTCTAATAAATTAGAATTAATTAGAGGAGATTAGTTAATTTGGATTGGGAATTATTTAACACAAGGGATCTATTATTCCCCTTTCTCAAACACTTTTAGCCATGACACATTAATACACTCACACCCAACACAACACCTCACACTTACTTTTAACCTCAAGCCAACACATCACACCACTTGCATGTAAGACCCTTAAGACCACATGCAATGCTACCATTTCACCTCTCATTTCAGAATCTGAGAAGCTCTCATTCATTTCCTCCCCTCTTCTTCCAACAACAACAACTTTAAGCTTCAAACCCTCAAAACATAAAAAACTATTGAATGTTGTCTACCAACTAGAAACACAATTGTTTCTCACTTGTCATCAGAGATCCTTCTATCTGCAGCAACATGACAAGAACCAACCTTTAAGTAACCAAGAAAATTCAGATATTATAAACCCCTCTTTCTCCTTCACAAATCCTTACATATTCCATTTCATCTTGTGTTAGAAACTCACAAGACCCATCTATCCTTCACATTAACCCTTGTTCCTGTTTGTTCAACCTAAATTACGAATTTAGTGATGACTGGAGCGTTTTGCATGCTGTGAAAATGGAGAAATCGGAACAACAACTTGACCAGGATCTTCCCTCTGTCGAGCTCGCTATGGCGAGCAAGAAGACTCGCCGTGGCGAGTACAGCAGGCTGCTGTTGCTGCTTGCTACTGCCTTCCCTGTTCAGCCCTTATTCACTCTGGGTAGCAACCACTTGGTGATCTAGCATCATTCATTTTCTCTATTCAAGCTGAAATCGTGCCATCAACATGCATTAGAGTTGTTTCCTTCTCCGAACCATTGGAATCAAGAATAGGTAAGTACAAGTCTTGGTTTTCTCTCTTAAATTCCAAAATCGTGCTTATCCCTCCTAATCACAGTCTAATTGTCTTGCATGTTGGTTACACTGAGTTCATTGGTGCTGCAATGTGAGACCTTGAAGCCAAGGAAATTAGATATATCCTTAAAGTGGGAAATTCTACATGAGTCAGTTCTGATGTGGAGGCTTCATGGATGTATCGGAGCTTGTGAGCAAGTTTAAAAGCTTCAATTCCAGGTGGGTTCTTAGGCTAGGTAGTTTAGATTCCCCAAATTCATGAATCTTGCATGTTAACTTAGGAAAATTAGGAATTAATTGTGTGAGGAGAAATAACTCCCAATTTCTCTTCTATTTTGTTTTATATTAATTATATTATGTTTCCGCACTTTCTCAGAGGATGATTGTAGGTGTAACCTTTTAAAATTAATGATTTTCGTAAAACAGAGTGTTTTCTGCATGAACTCGCCATAGCGAGTTGCTAGCTCATTCATGGCGAGCATCCAAGTTCTGGGCTGATGAAACTCGCCATGGCGAGCGTCTGCTCGCCTAGCGAGTTGATTTAGGCCAGGACCTGCAGTTTGCCATGGCGAGCTTGGTAACTCGCCGTAGCGAGCTAAGTGCAGAAAGACCCATATTTTCCTTTTCTAAAATATTTCAAAAGCACTCGTTTTATATCCTCATCTGAGATAGATAACTTGCAGTTATATAATGTATTTAATGTTAAACAGGAAGTCAGGCACAATTCTGAATCTTAGGGTATAACTTAGAATTAAGTTGCATGTTCCCGGGGTAATTGGGATAATTATGGTAGTATGGATTAAACTTAGCATCAGTCAGTTATGCGCGATTATTAATATCGCTTTGTGGACTTCGTTTTAGATGTTCCACCAGTAAAACTTTGTGAGCTGTACGCCGGAACGCTTTCTGTTCGCGGACAAGGCAGGCCTCTGAGACATGCTCACCTCGGAGTGTCTTGCGATTAAAATCAATAAGACTAATCAGTGTTACACCTTTATTTTATGCTTTAAGATATTATGATATGAATATACTATGACTGATTAGGTGCCCCGGCATAATTCGCCTTTAGGAGGGTAGTAGAACTCACTGGGACGAAGTGACTGTCTCACCCCACTCCCTTTTGATATAGGTAAGACAGGTTATTTCGGAGCAGGGACCAGGTTAGACCTGACGATTGGAGCTGTGCTTGGATTGTCAGCTTAGAAGACTTAGTCTTCTTCCTTGTTTCTTTTTTTGCTTGTTGTTCTGTTGTAGTTTCTTTTTCCGCTGTTTGTACCGAATATTCATCATTATCTTAATGATAATGCATTATTCAGCTATAACTATTTTAATTAATGTACTCAGATTCCAGTTTTTAACGTCCCGACTAAATATTCTAGATATTTTTAGTTGGGGCGTTACAATTGGTATCAGAGCAGGTCGATCTAGTATCGGACCTTGCCATGAGTCATTACAATTCCTTTCTAAGTAGTACAGACCCTTTGGAGTCTGGACTGTTTACGCTGAAACCATCGCATGCTGAGTCTGATCAACTCAGTATTGTGCATGGTAGGCAGGGTATTACGGTTGAGAACCGAGGTGGACCACGGTAGTTAAGTAAGAAGATCGTAGTGGAAGTATAGTCCAGAAGCAATCGTTGGCGAGAATTCTCCCTAACTGGATGTTAGAGCTGGAATAGTTAGGACTAAAGGAGTAAGTGGTGCAACGCCAACGAGTGTACCAAGAGTTAAGATGAATTATATGGATTAAAACCAATGGTAGTAGGAAATTCTGGAGATGGTAAGGGAACAATTGTTAAGATTATAGAGAGTAAGAACAGTTTGATGGAAGTACTAATCGCTCGAAGTAGAATTGTTCATGTAAGAATGTAAGTGTATATGGTGTGGTAGTACCCAGCTAACACCGTGTGTCAGGTAAATTCCCCTGACTTGAGAGTAACCATACCTTCTGGCGAACATGTTTACAAGAAACACGAAAGCCAAGTAAGATTCAGCCTACAGTAAAACAGAACTCTTCCTAGATACTTAACCTTACTTGTCAAGCCGTGAGATTCACCAGTGATGTTAGAACTGTTCACTACCATACTAGAGGAACCAAGTTGGAATATTCACCCATAATAATACTCATCTGAGAACTCCCCAATAGATTATCCTATAGGAAGCCAACTCTTAATGTCTCCCTAAGAATAATTTAGCTCTTCAACATCATAACTCGTATTCCTACCATACCGCTAGGAGTCAGGATCCGTTTAGCATAACAAATAGGATTTCTTTTTAGCGATACCAGCCTAGGGCAGATAACTAAGCAAACCATTTGAGATCAACCTTGATTAGAGTAACAATTATGAATCATTTCACGACACCATGTAGATACCTGACTTAATTCATAAGGCATCATTCGTGATCAGTAGAAACAAGAATTAACCGAATTAGCCCTTGTAAGTAACAACCAATAGTTGTACTTTATCACTAGAGGTTGAGCAGTATTAGATGCAACAGTTAAGAATTTCATCTTCTAAACTTTTATCATATAGACTTATTAGGTGTAGTTACTCCATTACCTTGAACTAATAACTTAGTGCCATTAAATACTCAACCAAGCATATAGAGAATAGTTGAATTAGACTGCCTTCGATTCAACACTCTCTTACCTTCCGGCATGTCCTGTTACCACTTAGAGAACTACTATAGGACTAGTAAGATAATTTCAGTCTAACACGTTACGTTAGAGATCACAACGAACCATTTGGAACATAACCTCACCCGGAATGACAAGTAGAAATATTTCTCGACCATACTTAGTTATCAGGTAGCCTGTTTAACACTATCATACATCTCCTACATTAGCATCTTAGTGTCGTGGCTTAGGTAGATACCTTGTGAAAGGAATTAAGTTGAACCACCAGTAGTACTCATTTCCTTAGGCGTCAGCCAGTATCTTATCACCTAGTACATTGTCTATAGGAACTCATTACCATAGAGCAGCCTACCTCCGTGAGAATCAGTCTTACTACCGTGTCACTAGCATTCCAGCCTCGATCAGATTAGCAAGTTAGAAGTTATCATTGACACCTTCAGCCATCTAGATCAATCGTTTATTACCTATGTTAGTTATCTCGTATCGAAAATAACTGAGTTGGATTTATTTATTATCAGCCATTTAGCATTTTCAAATCATCCAGACCTTCGAGTTAGAAACTTGTTAGAGTTAGTCAGATTTCCATTAAGATTGCCTATCAATACCTTGATTCGAGCCGGAACCATTAGAGGTTAAAATTCCAAGTTCATGACCATTCCTTCTGACCTTAGATAAGCTAAGTTCATCGAACCAAACTATGTTGGATTGGGTATCCATTAGACATAAGAACATGGAACGGGTTCACTCCCTAATCTGTCTGATTATGTCTCGGACAGATAACTCCTTCTTATGCCGTATCATCTGTCAGTCGTATTTATCACTAGAGTAAGCCGAGAGGTTAACTTTCCAAATTCTTCGACATCGTTCAGTTAAACCGACCTTATGAGACTTTACTTACAAGTGATCATGTTCAATCTTTTCGACTTTTCAGTTACATTGTTAATAACTAAATATAATCCGTGGGATCCAATTTATCTGGAGAGGACACGTGTAAATCCAGTTCAAGCTCTCACTCATCGTATCGATCTGTTAATCAGTATCATTAGTCAATTATCCGCCGAACTATTCTGTTCAGTGTCAGTATCAGTTAATCATATAGGTCTTCGTGCACCTAAACGACCCATCACTAATTCAGATGTGTTGTTTAATCTTTCGGAGTCTTATCAGCTAAATTCCAGTTAAGTTTCAGATCTTCCAGTCACATAGAAATAGGAGCTAATAGAAGTATTAGTACCTAGATACTTCATCAAAGCTAATCTCTGGATTCCAGATTGACCATTTCATTCTCTGTCAACTGATTCAATTTCTCTGTACAGTATCAACGATAGATTTAAATCATCATCAATCAAATTTCTCGTGTAGAGTATAAGAGTTTCCTTATTGCGAATCCAATTCACGTGCTGACATATTGACTATGGTGAATGAAGGATATGAAGCCATTCTCTGTGTCGAGTGTGCGAATCTTCCGTACCCAGTCAGCCATCGTTAGAGTCCGATCACGTTAGTCAACTTCTTCCACTTCAGCAAATTATCCAACCAACCTAACCGTATCCTTAAAGGAAGATTCGAACCTCAGTTCTTCGACAGGTTAAATGTATTACTCGACCACAGTGTTGTGCTAGGATGGATTGAAATAGTAGGTGGAAAATTCTGTAGTACTATAGACTCGGTTGCAGATGAGTCTAACTCATTGGCGAAAAGATCTATAGTGTTTAAGCGTTTTTCACTCGTTTTATATTTTGATCTATCCTGGAGTATTTATACGACTCTATGCGGTACAGTGGTACGTGTGACGTGTCACGAGCTGCAGCGTCCGGAATTGAGAAAAACCCTAAAGAGAAAATATTGGATTATTGACGTCAACACTTAAATTTATTCCATTCAGCTAATCATATAGCAACAACCAGGCCAGATACCGACTTGTGGAAGTGTAGTGCGAAATAATATTGAGTACGATATTGTTAAGATGTCGCGAACACATTGGACTGTAGTAGAGTATCGGGAATGCCTTCGCATACCTGCTTTCACAAGTAAAACAAGTATTACCTTGTGGGGTTATCCAATGAGAGATGTAGTAATGGTGGAAGTTTAAGTGGAAAAGAAGAGATGTTGTGTCACCGTGTTAGATGAATTTGGAGTAAAACCATGTTGACACAGTTGAAGAGAGGATGACTATAAGTAATCAGATCAGAGTGTGCAATGCGAGATCAGACGTAAATATAATTGAATGATCAGCTTTGAGACGAGTAACCCTTTGAGAGAGAAAAGTTTTATTCCAAGGAATAAAGGTAAATAAGAGTTCTTGAGAATAACACCAAAAGTTGGAACTACGAGGTGTTTTCTAACATGGAATTCAATCCGAAGTGTATAAGACCTTATCAGATCCTTCGACGCGTCGACTCAGTAACCTGTCAGTTAACTCTATCTCCATTCAGGTCAGGGTTACACGACGTGTCTCTTATGTCTCAACCTCAGAAAATTCATTCCTGATTCTCATCAGCCTATAGAGATTAATCTTCAGCCAACCTTAACTTATCTGCCGGATCCAGTTCGTATAGTTGATCGTGATGTTTAAGATCTCTTGAAACAAGAGAATTCCAATGATCCAAGTTGGATGAACTCAGTCCTATGACGACCAACTCACTCAGAAGTGGGAATCTGACACGGAGAAAAGATGTCTCAATCCCTTTTAAGGATAAATTTCTTAATTTCAGGGACGAAATTTATTTAAGGGGGGTAGATTGTAATATCCCGATTTCTAAATTTCCCTGATTAATTTTAATTATAGCTTGTCTAATAAATTAGAATTAATTAGAGGAGATTAGTTAATTTGGATTGGGAATTATTTAACACAAGGGATCTATTATTCCCCTTTCTCAAACACTTTTAGCCATGACACATTAATACACTCACACCCAACACAACACCTCACACTTACTTTTAACCTCAAGCCAACTCATTACACCACTTACATGTAAGACCCTTAAGACCACATGCAATGCTACCATTTCACTTCTCATTTCAGAATCTGAGAAGCTCTCATTCATTTCCTCCCATCTTCTTCCAACAACAACAACTTTAAGCTTCAAACCCTCAAAACATCCAAACTATTGAATGTTGTCTACCAACTAGAAACACAATTGTTTCTCACTTGTCATCAGAGATCCTTCTATCTGCAGCAACATGACAAGAACCAACCTTTAAGTAACCAAGAAAATTCAGATATTATAAACCCCTCTTTCTCCTTCACAAATCCTTACATATTCCATTTCATCTTGTGTTAGAAACTCACAAGACCCATCTATCCTTCAAATTAACCCTTGTTCCTATTTGTTCAACCTAAATTACGAATTTAGTGATGACTGGAGCGTTTTGCATGCTGTGAAAATGGAGAAATCGGAACAACAACTTGACCAGGATCCTCCCTCTGTCGAGCTCGCTATGGCGAGCAAGAAGACTCGCCGTGGCGAGTACAGCAGGCTGCTGTTGCTGCTTGCTACTGCCTTCCCTGTTCAGCCCTTATTCACTCTGGGTAGCAACCACTTGGTGATCTAGCATCATTCCTTTTCTCTATTCAAGCTGAAATCGTGCCATCAACATGCATTAGAGTTGTTTCCTTCTCCGAACCATTGGAATCAAGAATAGGTAAGTACAAGTCTTGGTTTTCTCTCTTAAATTCCAAAATCGTGCTTATCCCTCCTAATCACAGTCTAATTGTCTTGCATGTTGGTTACACTGAGTTCATTGGTGCTGTAATGTGAGACCTTGAAGCCAAGGAAATTAGATATATCCTTAAAGTGGGAAATTCTACATGAGTCAGTTCTGATGTGGAGGCTTCATGGATGTATCGGAGCTTGTGAGCAAGTTTAAAAGCTTCAATTCCAGGTGGATTCTTAGGCTAGGTAGTTTAGATTCCCTAAATTCATGAATCTTGAATGTTAACTTAGGAAAATTAGGAATTAATTTTGTGAGGAGAAATAACTCCCAATTTCTCTTCTATTTTGTTTTATATTAATTATATTATGTTTCCGCACTTTCTCAGAGGATGATTGTAGGTGTAACCTTTTAAAATTAATGATTTTCGTAAAACAGAGTGTTTTCTGCATGAACTCGCCATAGCGAGTTGCTAGCTCATTCATGGCGAGCATCCAAGTTCTGGGCTGATGAAACTCGCCATGGCGAGCGTCTGCTCGCCTAGCGAGTTGATTTAGGCCAGGACCTGCAGTTTGCCATGGCGAGCTTGGTAACTCGCCGTAGCGAGCTAAGTGCAGAAAGACCCATATTTTCCTTTTCTAAAATATTTTAAAAGCACTCGTTTTATATCATCATCTGAGATAGATAACTTGCAGTTATATAATGTATTTAATGTTAAACAGGAAGTCAGGCACAATTCTGAATCTTAGGATATAACATAGAATTAAGTTGCATGTTCCCGGGGTAATTGGGATAATTATGGTAGTATGGATTAAACTTAGCATCAGTCAGTTATGCGCGATTATTAATATCGCTTTGTGGACTTCGTTTTAGATGTTCCACCAGTAAAACTTTGTGAGCTGTACGCCGGAAAGCTTTCTGTTCGCGGACAAGGCAGGCCTCTGAGACATGCTCACCTCGGAGTGTCTTGCGGTTAAAATCAATAAGACTAATCAGTGTTACACCTTTATTTTATGCTTTAAGATATTATGATATGAATATACTATGACTGATTAGGTGCCCCGGCGTAATTCGCCTTTAGGAGGGTAGTAGAACTCACTGGGACGAAGTGACTGTCTCACCCCACTCCCTTTAGATATAGGTAAGACAGGTTATTTCGGAGCAGGGACAAGGTTGGACCTGACGATTGGAGCTGTGCTTGGATTGTCTGCTTAGAAGACTTAGTCTTCTTCCTTGTTTCTTTTTTTGCTTGTTGTTCTGTTGTAGTTTCTTTTTCCGCTGTTTGTACCGAATATTCATCATTATCTTAATGATAATGCATTATTCAGCTATAACTATTTTAATTAATGTACTCAGATTCCAGTTTTTAACGTCCCGACTAAATATTCTAGATATTTTTAGTTGGGGCGTTACATTATGCTTTATGAAATAATGTTATGAAATGTATATGCTATGACTGATTAGGTGCCCCGGCGTAGTCGCCATTAGGAGGGTAGTAGGACCCACTGAGACTTAGTAGTCTCATCCCACTCCATTTATTTTTTTAGGTAGACAGGTTATTTCGGAGCAGGGACCAAGATGGACCTGACGATTGGAGTTGTGCTTGGATTGTCAGCTTAGAAGACTTAGTCTTCTGCCTTGTTTTATTTAACTTGTTGTTCTGTTGTAGTTTCTTTTCCGCTGTCTGTATCGAATATTCATTATTATCTTAATGGTAATGTATTATTCAGCTATATTATTTTTAATTAATGTACTCAGATTACAGTTTTAATGCTTCGACTGAATATTCTAGATATTTTAGTTGGGGCGTTACAAATTGGTATCAGAGTACGGACCCTTTGGAGTCTGGACTGTTTACGCTGAAATCATCGCGTGCTGAGTCTGATCAGCTCAGTGTTGTGCATGGTAGGCAGGGTATTACGGTTGAGAACCGAAGTGGACCACGGTGGTTAAGTAAGAAGATCGTAGTGGAATTATAGTCCAGAAGCAATCGTTGACGAGAATTCTCTCTAACCGGATGTTAGAGCTGAAATAGTTAGGACTGAAGGAGTAAGTGGTGCAACGCCAACGAGTGTACCAAGAGTTAAGATGAATTATATGGATTAAAACCAATGGTAGTAGGAAATTCTGGAGATGGTAAGGGAACAGTTGTTAAGATTATAGAGAGTAAGAACAGTTTGATGGAAGTACTAATCGCTCGAAGTAGAATTGTTCATGGAAGAACGCAAGTGTGTAGGTCATTATGGTATCCAACTGACACTGTGTGTCAGGTAAATTCCCAGACTTGAGAGTAACCATACCTTCTGGTGAACATGTTTGCAAGAAACACGTAAGCTAAATAAGATTCAGCCGACAGTAAAGCAGAACTCTTACTAGATACTTAACCTTACTTGTCAGCCGTGAGATTCACCAGTGATGTTAGATCTGTTCAATACCATACTAGAGAAACCAAGTTGGAATATTCACCCATAATAACACTCATCTGAAAACTTCCCAATAGATTATCCTATAGGAAGCCGACTCTTAATGCCTCCCTAAGAATAATTTAGCTTTTCATCATCGTAACTCGTATTCCTACCATACCGCTAGAAGCCAGAATCCGTTTAGCATAACAAATAGAATTTCCTTTTAGCGATACCAGCCCAGGTCAGTTAACTCAGCAAACCATTCGAGATCAACCTTGATTAGAGTAACAATTAGGAATCATTTCACGACACCATGTAGGTATCTGACTTAATTCATAAGGCATCATTCGTGAGCAGTAGAAACAAGAATCAACCGAATTAGCCCTTGTAAGTAACAACCAATAGTTGTACCTTATCACTAGAGGTTGAGCAGTATTAGATGTACCATTTAGGAATTTCACCTTATAAACTTAGTATCTGTATAGACCTGTTAGGTATAGTTATTCACTTATCATGGACCAGTAACTTAGTGTTCCAAGCTACCCAGCCATGAATATAGAAATTAGTTGGATTAGACCACCTTTGATTTAGCGATCTCTTAATTTTCCGCCCTGTTATATTAGCACATAGGATATTGGTACATGACAAATAAGATAGTCTCAGCTTAATACCTATTGTGTTAGGGGATCACAACAACCACTTAAGACGTAACTTACTTGGATAGCAACTAGAAACATTTTTGCCATACTTGTTTAGCAGGAAGTGTACTAGACACCATCCTATATTTCTCCAAATTAGTGGCCTAGTGTTGCAACGCAGATAGATACCTTGTGAGAGAAAACAAGTTGAACCAACTGGACTGACAAACACAAGTCTACTGTTTTACCACACCGAGTATCACCATTAGACACCGACGTAGCAACATTAATCTATCTCTTTAGAGCTAATCTTCGTATTTAACCTTAGCGTTCTAGTCTTGATGCAATTAGCAAAATTCAGAAGTCAACGTTAACACCTTCAGCCACCTTGACCAACCCTTGAATATCTATGTTAGTTGCCCGAAACGAAATCACTGAGTTGGATATATTTATTATCAGCCATTTAGCATTTTCAAATCATCCAGACCTTCGAGTTAGAAACCTGTTAGAGTTAGTCAGATTTCCATTAAGATTGCCTATCAATACCTTGATTCCATTAAGCTCTCACTCATCGTAGCGATCTTTTAATCAGTATCATTAGTCAATTATCTGCCGAACTATTCTGTTCAGTGTCAGTATCAGTTAATCACTTAGGTATTCGTGCACCTGGACGATCCATCATCATTTCCAGTACATTGGGTATACTTTCGGAGTCTTATCAGCTAAATTCCAGTTAAGTTTCAGACCTCCCAGTTACATAGAAATAGGAGCTAGTAGAAGTATTAACATCTAGATACCTCATCAAAGCTATTCTCTGAATTCGAATTTGAACCATTTCATTCTCTGCCGACTGTTTCAATTTCCCTGTACTTTATCAATGATAGATTCAAATCATCATCAATCAAATTCCAGGTGGGTTCTTTAGGCTAGTGTAGCTAGTTTTCCCCATTAATCAAATTATGCATGCAAACATTAAGAATTTAGGGAAATTATGTGTGATGAGAAATAACTCCCAATTTCTCCTCCAAACAGTCGTATATTATGTTTATAATATTGTTACAATGATTTAGTTTGAAGATTGTAGGTGCTTGATTTGAAAATGTGATTTTCTGCAAAACAGAGGCTGAATACGCAGTTCTCGCCCGGCGAGCCTTTTCTGGCCCGGCGAGGGATAGCTCGCTTGGCGAGCTAACTCAGAACAGGAATTGTTACTTGCTTGGGCTCGTTGGAGTGCTTCTTGGGCAAGATTTGTATGTCAGTCCTATTTTCTATAATATTTCTAAAACTAATGCACTCGTTTTATATCCTCGGAATTAAATTAATATTTTGTAACGATAAAAATTATATAAAATACGAGTTGTTTGTTATCACGATGCAATCCTAGGGTATAACTTAGGACTTTAGAAATTATTGTATGCTCCCCTGGGCTTGGGATAATTATGGTAGCATGAATTAATTTAGTATCAGTCAGTTATGTGCGGTTAATATTATCGCTTTATGGACTTCCTTCGGAAGCCTCCATCAGGAAAATGTTTGTGAGCTGTATGCCGGAAACACTTCGTGTTCAGCGGACAAGGCATGCCTCTGAGAGATGCTCACCTCAGAGTGCCTTGCGGTTAAAATCAATAAGACTAATAATCTGTGATACACTTTTATTTATGCTTTATGAAATAATGTTATGAAATGTATATGCTATGACCGATTAGGTGCCCCGGCGTAGTCGCCATTAGGAGGGTAGTAGGACCCACTGAGACTTAGTAGTCTCATCCCACTCCATTTATTTTTTTAGGTAGACAGGTTATTTCGGAGCAGAGACCAGGATGGACCTGACGATTGGAGTTGTGCTTGGATTGTCAGCTTAGAAGACTTAGTCTTCTGCCTTGTTTTATTTAACTTGTTGTTCTGTTGTAGTTTCTTTTCCGCTGTCTGTATCGAATATTCATTATTATCTTAATTATAATGTATTATTCAACTATATTATTTTTAATTAATGTACTCAGCTTCCAGTTTTAATGCTTCGACTGAATATTCTAGATATTTTAGTTGGGGCGTTACAGGAAGATTAATCATTCAAAGAGTATGCCCAACGGTGGAGAGAGCTTGCTGCGCAAATTCGTCCACCCTTGGAAGAGAAAGATTTGTGCAAAATGTTTCTGCATACCCTTAATCCTTTCTACTACGAAAAGATGGTTGGCCGTGTGTCAAAGAATTTCACCGAAATAGTGGAGATGGGAATGTGTTTAGAAGAGGGGGTCCGTCAAGGACGTCTAACAAGGGAAGATACCCTTGTTTACCCACATATTGCTGCTAGCTCAACCATTCCTCAACAACCCTTCAATCAATCAGTTCGTACTCAAATAAAGCAATCATTTGACCCTATACTGATGAAGTATGCGGACTTGCTTCCTGCTTTGCTTGCGAAAAACCTTAGCCATACCAAGCCACGTCCTCCTATGCCTGAAAGATGACCTGCTTGGTATCGTGCTGACTTGACATGTGCTTTCCATCAAGGGGCACCCGGACATGATGTTGAACAATATTATGCACTTAGGAAAGAGGTTCAGAATTTGGTCCGCACCAACATGTTATCTTTTAATGATCCAAGCTTGAACGTCCAAAGTTCACCCTCTGCCTAATCATGGGTCATCCGTCATTTTAATTCAAGATTATCAAGAAGCATGTCCCTAGGATCACTAGGTCTTTTATTACAATTTCTTTCTTGCCAAGCATTTGTTTGCATTTTTAAGTAGTATCTTTTAATTAATGTTTCTAAAAAACAATGAACATGCATATTTTGGAATCCATTCATTCGTATTCACTCTTTTTCCTGTGCTTTTTCACTTCTCACGTTAACAAATTTGAGGGGAGGATGATGTAAACAAAATGATTTAAAATTGATGATATGTGCTGATACATGCTTTCATTAAGTAAGACCCGGTTGACGATGTAAGGCTTTGTTTCACTTCCCTAAACACCGGAGAAATAAGGAGATAATTCGTATTCAATCCCTTTGAGCCAGAAGTTGGTGTTCTTTCTTTACAAAATACAACCCTTAATCTTGACCCGGGGCAGGGTAGTTTTTCAATTGATTCAACGATACATCATAATACAAGAGGATCCATTTATCTGAGATACCAGAAATCAAAAGGACAAAGCTCAAAATAACATATGGCAGTCACAATCGTCCTACATCAAAAAAGGGACAAACAAAAAACAAAATAAAAACAAACAGCCCGCTAAGCAAAAAGACTTAGGCAAAAACCAGGGCATCCCGATGGTCCATAAAATCCAAAAGAATGGTCCATGCAAAAATTAGGGATTAAGAGCAAAAAAAATAATCAAAGCAAGCTTGTGAATAAACAAGTGATTGCCACTTCAAGAATCTCATCAAAGCTTCGACCAAAGCGTCAATCTCAAACATCATTGTCAAAGAAATCCTCTGGATGACCAAAGCGTGTCTGATGAATTAATTGAATTTAGGAATGGAGGACGTCAAAGAAGAGTGGGTGGGTAAAAACAGAACTTTGAGCTTAAAAACCTTTTTTTTCAAAACCGTGAACGAGGCCACGTTATAACCCTCAAAAGACCTAATTGAAGCTGGGTTACTTTGAAAGCATAATCAGCAAAATCTTGTTAAAACTGACTCCACCTGTTTGTTGAGTAACTATCTCCAACACACACTACACATGTTTTCTATAAAATCTTTTTTCGATTCCAAAACTTGCATGTACATTACATCCGAAACACTTTTCAAAAGAAACAATTTTATTTGCAAACTTATGTTTAGCATCAAGGAAATTCAAGCAAATTGTCTAATCAAGGGCAGATCAACTCAAAACGCTCATAACTTAGGGTAAGATAGCTCATGATTTTGCCAATCAGGGGCAAGTTACCTCATAATTCTGCCAATCAGGGGCAAGACCTTACGCCCAGGGGCATTCTCCTCAAAGATTCAAAGTCAAAGTTTCCCTAACTCGGGGCAAGTTATCTCAGGATTCTGCCAATCAGGGGCAAAACCTTACATCCAGGGGCATACCTTTCAAGGATTCAAAGTGAAGGTTTCACTCACTTGGGGCATCTTAACTGTCAGAGTACCTCCAATTGGAAGCATCCTAAATAGTGGGATTCAAGCTGTTAATCAGAACTTTTCTCATATCTTTTAAGCATAAACTACAAGCATATTCTCCTCCAACTCATGAGTCATAGGAGCATACAACAATATTTGTCCCGAGAATGGATAGATTCTACAAGACAAACATAGTCATTGCTACAAAAAAAAAAGCTCGCTAAGTTTAAAACCTGAAAAGGCGGCTTAGGCAAAAATCAGCGTCCCGGTGGATTGAAAACCCGAAAGGACGATCCAGGCAAAAGTTAGGGATTTAAAAAAAACAAATACATACAAAATAAAAAGCAAAAAAAGCATGACTGTCGAAGCATGACCTTGAGAAAGCATTCTGATTCGGTTTACAAATGGTGACTTCTGCCAAACTTCTGATTAATAGGCTGTATCTCCAAGAACTGTTGTTTCACCATCAGCTGATACAGTGTACCGGGCCTCGCCCCGATGATTTGATTTAATTCATCTACAAGGGTGTTATCCCTAAGTGAAGAATTGTCGAGTGGTTGTACAGCTATGTCGGGCCACTTCCCATCTTACCTGCCAGTCTTGTCTCGTCCAAGTCGTATGCGGTCATACAAATACAAATTCCACACGGTCACACAAATACAAGTCTCATATAGTCATACAAATACAAACTATATTCATACATTCATACCTTCAATCATACATACATTCATATAAGCATTCATACATACAACATAAAAATAAAAAAAATTAAAAAAAAAAAAAAAAAAAAAAGAAAGAAGAAAAAATCATTCATACATGATTACATTGATCATCTAGTGTCTTGTTTCAGTTATTTCACAAAAAGAGTCATCTCCAGTGTTTCTGGTCTAGAGATGTCTCCATCAATCATTCATCACAAAAAGAGTCATCTCCAGCGTGTCTGGTCCTAGATGTCTCCATTAAATCATACATCACAAAAGAGTCATCCCCAGTGTGTCTGGTCCAGAGATGTCTCCATCAATCATATATTACAAAAAATGTCATTCTCAGTGTACCTGATCCAGGATGTCATCATCAAACATATTTCAAGTAGCAGATGCTACGAACAATCATTTGCAAAATTACATTCAATTCCCTAAAGAAGTCATCTCCAGTGTGTCTGATCAAGACATTTACTCTCTTACTGTGTCTTGCTCTCCTACAATGAAGGCAGACATTATATTTCTTCCTCTGTCCTGCTCTCCTACATTGACAGCAGACAATTTATCTTCCTCTGTCCTGCCCTCCCACAATGACGGCAGACGTTATTTTCTTCTTTGTGTCCTACTCTCCTACAATGATAGCAGACAATTTATCTCCTTGTTGTGTCTCGCTCTCCCACAATGACAGCAGACAATTTATTTTCTTGTTGGGTCCTGCTCTCCCACAATGACGGCAGACATTTACTTTCTTCTGGTGTCCTGCTCTCCTACAATGATGGCAGACATTATCTTTCTTCTTCTATCCTGCTCTCCTACAATGACAGTTGACAAAGTCTCTTCTCCCTTTTATGTCTTGCTCTCCTACATTGATAGCAAACAATTTACTTCCTTGTGGTGTCTCGCTCTCCTACAATGACAGCAGACAATTTATTTCCTTGTTGTGTCCCTACCATCCAACAATGTTGGTAGACACTGTCTTTACTTCTGTCCGTTCACAGGACTTTACTGCTTTTGTCCGTTCACAGGACTTTATTGTTTTCTGTCTTTAATTCTGTCCGTTCACAGGACTTTACTGCTTACGTCCATTCACAGGACTTTATTGCTTTCTGTCTTTACTTCTGTCCGCATACAGGACTTTACTGCTTCTGTCCGTTCACATGACTTTATTGCTTTCTGTCTTTAATTCTGTCCGTTCACAGGACTTTACTGCTTATTTCTGTTCAGAGGACTTTATTGCTTTTTGTCTTTACTTCTGTCCGCATACAGGACTTTACTGCTTATGTCCGTTCACAAGACTTTATTGCCTTCTGTTCATATACAGGACTTTATTGCTTTCTGTCCGCATACAGGACTTTACCGCTTTCCGTCTTCATCACTCTTGTTCCCCAATGAACTTGTTTTTTTCCCAGTCAGATAACTCTCATTGTCTTACATTCAAACACTCACAAGCATAACATTCATAACATTACATCATAGCATTTTTGTTTTGGTCGGTCAAAAAATGGTGTACTCTGTATTTAACTCTCTTCTACCATCGATTCAAAAAAAAAAAAACATCAAAAATCATCTTTTTCTTTTTCAAATCTCCGGTAGAAGAAACTTACATAGGGGTATCTGTCATACTCCATTTTTTGACCCTCATTTATTTTTTCTTTTTTCTCATAATCATCACATTGTTTTTTTATCATTTACTATTTTATTTCTTTAAATCAAAAATGTCAAAAATAGTATTTAATTTCGTTTACGCTGCTTATTTTATTTAATTTTAGAATATTGATTTTTGACTTTTTCATTTTTAACATGTCACCAATTATTTCTTTTTTCTCGTCTTTTAAACTGTTTTTTTCGTCAGTCGTTTCTGACGAAATTTCGGCAGAGAGGTATTTTAAAATACCTCATTTTTGTTCGTTTCATTTTTTTACTATATTTTAAGTTTATTATTTTTTAGTCATTAATCTTTTATACAATTTCATTTATATTTGTGTCTTTTTAATCAATTTTGTGATCATTTTTTTTTTCCAGATTTTATTCATTTATTAGTTTTTTAAATGTGCTTTTTATCCAATATTTGTCCACAATTTTGTCCAAGGGGTATTTTTGTCTGCACACAATTTTATTACCTCATCTAACCCTAATTATTCTACTACTTAAACTGCACACTTTCCAAAGTAAAGGGGGGTGAACAGTGTCAGAAAAATCAACATCAGCCGCACAAAATTAAAAAACAACTTCTCATCATTTTCTTTCCTTTTTTCTGGGATTCAAACGAACCCAGATTTTCTCAGAATCCATTCTCACCTGTTCACAACAACACCTCAAGCATTTTCCCAGAATCACTAACAATAAACATCTCAAACATCACATAATCTGAACCAAAGTTCATCATCAAAATTCATCACCGTATCACTACCAACAAATCATCACAATATCATCAAACTCATCACAAAAAATATTCAAATCCCTCAAACAGAACTCAATCGGAACCAATCAAATAATCATTCATCGTCAACTACAACTCACATCAACAACAACAACAACAAACAAATTCGAACCCCAAATCCGAACCAACATAGTACAACACCGTCAACGAACAAAGTCAGAACAGAGAAGAAGAAGAAGAAGAAGAATCGCAAACGGAACCGACCACAAAACAAACGTTTCTGTCACCATCTGTTGAGCTCCGATCTGGTTGTTCCTTAAACTTTTTTATATTTTTGAGTTTGGATTTGGATTTATGAGTTGTTTTCGAGTAGATTTGGTGTTGAAAACTTTTTTAAAAAGAGGTGGTTTATAAACCCCGGCACGGTGGCGCCGTCGTCTGGCTCGGCAGCCACCGCGCCGGAATCTGGAGAAGTTAGAACATGATAAGTTATGAGAGAGATCAGAGAATCTGAGGGTGAAGAGAGAGTTTTAATTATCAAATTGATTTTTTCTTCTCACAAAAATAATATATACTCCTTCGTTTTTGACAAAAAAAAAGGCCTCTGAGCCCAACAACTGAACCAACTCTCTTCACCCTCTTTTCCCAGATTTCTGCACTTTACCCCCATAATTGCTGATATACCTCCTCATGTTTAGCTTAATTTTAATCCGTTCTTTAGCTTATTTTGGAAGTAGTTCTTCATTTCAATGATGATTTTAGGTCATTTGAACAATATTGAGATGCTAAAATTAATGGTAGGATTTAAGTAGTTTTTTTTAGCTTATTTATTTGTTTAAATTAGTTTAGCTTATTTTAGCTTAATTAGAAAAAGTGATTATTGAGCCAACAACTTATTTAAGTTGTTTGGGTCAATTTAGCTCACTAAAATTGACATGACATCAATTCTGGACTTATAGTTTATTTAGCTTATTTTCATAATTTATCTTTGCCTTAAATCCTAATTTAATTTATTAATTAAGCACTTAATCAATTAGTTTAACTTAAGTTTTTTTTCTCTTAATTTAACTTTTCACAAAAAAACCTAAAAAATAAGAATCACTTAATTTAATTATTTGCTCATTTTATTTATACCATGCATCCATATTATGTCTTATATTATTGTTTAGTTTATTTATTTTGCATTATATGATTGATGTGTTGTGTGATTTAATTATTTGCTCGAGCTTTATATTTATTTTTGGATTGTATTGTGTGATTAATACCTTTTATCATTTCTAGTTGATAGCTTTATTTTTGTATTGTGTGTTTATTAATATTTACAATTTTATTGCTTGGACTTAGTACGTAATTAGGGTTCAATGTAAATTATTAGTGAAATTGCATAGCATCCCCTCTTTTTGCATTCATGTCATGTTTAAATTTCTTGCAAATTTTAGAATGTAAATAGGAAAGATGTAAACCATAAATGAGAAACTTGCATATCATGCATTTTACTGTTTATCGCTTTATGCAAATACGTGTAGTATAAAAATCCGAGGGAAAAAAGGCGTCACATTGATCAACATATCATCGTGAAATGCCTTCGCGCTTAGTTTAAATTTTTAGGACATTTTTTAGGTTTGTATCGTTTCGCGTGCATGATCATTACCCCTCCTTTTTGTCTCCCAAAATGAGGTCAAAACCTCTTCCAAAATACCTAAACAATTTACTTTTCAAAACATCGTCGAAACTCAAACATTTTCAAACTTTTTCCTAATTCACAAAACTCTTGGATTTCAAACCAAGTGCTTTTCATTAATCAACACTTCTTCTAATCAATCAAAAAACCTTGGATTTTAAACCAAGTGTTCTTTTCAAATCAAACATTTTCTCTAATCGTAAAACCTTGGATTTTAAACCAAGTGTTCTTTTCATTCAAACTTTTTCCTTAATAAAAAACATTGGAATTCAAACCAAGTAATTTTTGTCACTTGAACTCTTTTTCTCAAAAAAACATTGGATTTCAAACCAAGTGTTCGCGCCACTCTTTTCTCAATCAAATTTCAATCAATCTTAAATCATTTAGACTTTCTTTACAATTTAAAATCAATCAACCTCACTTTATATGCCACTTTGGCTTTTATCTTTAAAACCATTTTCAAAAACCTTAAAATCAAACAAACACACTTACTCGCAATTTTTACCCGAACTACGGTGGTTTTGATCCTTCGGGTACGTAGTGCAAAAGGCTCTAAGTCTTCCCAAATCACATAAAATAACAAAAACATGTTTCTCTTGTCTTAATCATTAAAAATACCAATACATTTTCTTTTACAAACTTAAAACATTTTCTTAGTCAAAACCTTTTTCTCAATCATCTCTTTAATTCCCTAACTCTTATACATTTTTGCAAGCAAATAAAATTAAAGCGCATAGATAGATAAAACAAGAGGTTCCTATAGGATACTATAGATACTTAGGGTGCTAGTACCTTCTCTTAGTATAACTAAACCCCGGACCTTGATCTCTTAAATATGGTTTTAACGAACTTTTCCCCTTTCCCTTGGAAAAATTAAAGATCGGCGGTGGAACATTAGATTGAGATTCGAAGCTAATTAATAGCTTGACATCAAAAAAATCACCGCGACAGAAATGGCGACTTCACTGGGGATCAACCAAGCGGGTTGAGCCTATCATGTTTTAAACTTTGTCTTCGCGCTATTATTACTTTGCTTGTATATATGTGTATGTATGTTTGCTTGGGAATCTCATGAGTGGTGAGATAAGTCCTAACCCGGACTTGAGAGAAGCAATAAGATAGGATGGTGGTATAATCAAAGCGACATGCTCGAAGTATATTCGGACCATGGCACGCATATGATATAATCACACTTTGCCGAGGAAGCTTGGGGGTAACAATGTTGACATGAGTAATCGTGTTCGGCATTCTACTCTCGAGGGACCGACGATGCTATGGACCTTTAGAGTTACCTTTAACCCATCTTGACTATTAGGATGTAGTGCGGTGGCTAATTAAGAGTCAATCTTAAGTTGGTCGATACGCGATACTGCACTCAAACGAGATCGTCTTGCAGATATTATTGGACCGAGAGTTAATCTCGTAAGCCGATAATATCTATGAGACGGTTTATAACTTTGGGAACTTTGTAGAACCCGCGATACAGGTACAAAATAAACCTTAGTACTCACCATGTGGGAGGGGCTCTTACCCTTGACTCCAACATTTTGCTTTAACCCCACCATGTTTGCGCATAATCATGCATTCATTCATAAATCTTTTCTCATCCGATATCGAAGGACTTAAATTAAATTTTTTGTAAACATCGTAGATATGGATATTGTAAGAAGCATTAGGAAGTTTAATTTCAAGAAGCCGAACTTGTCACTACTTTGTAATGTTCCTATTATCAAATGTAATGAATGTAGTCTGTCCCTAGGCTCTGTTTGTAAAAAGAGAACTGCCTTGTAATGTATTAGATTATCAAGTGTAATGAATCTTCTCTACAATGTTTACAATCAATTTAGTATAAGTCTTTCGAAATCGAAAAAAACTTTGCATATTTTAGCATAAACACATCATGCATCATGATGCATTCATAAATTCCCAAACTAAGTCTCATACTTTCCTCTTCTCTCTGCCTCAGCCAAGAAAGTGGCCCAGCATATTTACCTGGTCCCATGAAACATACACTTTTTCCCATACTATCCTCTCATTTTCTTATTTATTTAGAACTACAAAGCAATACAAAAGTATATATATATATATAAAAGAACAAACCAATCCAAACAACAAAGAGAAATATAAATTAAAACCCTCAAGAATTCAAAAAAAATTGGGGGGGATAAAAAATTTATGTTGACTTTTTTAATAGAGTACTACAAATTGATTTTAAAAATTGGGAGACTAAATATTTAAAAATATTAAAATAAGAGAGCTAAAAACACATTTAAGCCTTTATTCTTTATTCATGCGATTGTAGGATTTGAATATAAATTTTCTCTCATTCTCTCTTAAGCTTTAGCTAACTTCCATGAAGTCATGATATCAATCATCTTTCCTATCTAGTTTCCACCTCTGCATTCCATCGAGCTCGTATTTTGTTCATTCCAATGACGGTCCTTCTGCCGTCAAGGGGTTACACCGGTACTTACCGTCAAAATACCATTCTTGGCCGCGTTAAATGCATCATGTTTTTGGCGTGAAGATGAAGTTCGAATTTCTCAATGGAACCATCACTATGCCTACTGGTTAATGATGTGTTTGATCCATCACATCATGCTTGAAATCGTTTTAATATGCACAGTCATTCTTGGATCATGAACTCTATTGATCCTTCTGTAACTTAATCCATTGTGTAACACCATAAACCCCTTAAACGCATTTATTGTAGTTCTTCTGAGATTAGCTACATCATAAGGTTAAAACAACTTGGTCAGAGTAACTTAACTGAAGCACCAATGCTGAAGTAATTAAGTCTAAACCACTTGTGCATATTGAGGATAAGCAGATGCAACATATTGAACAAGATGTCCTAGACATCTTGTCACTGGGTTCAGAGCATGCTTAGGCAGCATGTCGAACAAGATGTCCCAAGACATGTGGGTAGGACATCTTGACCCAGTTCAGCTTAAAAGATAATGTTTATCCATGAAGCACGCATGTTTGTTTTAATTTGAATAAAACACGAATCTTTTAGTAACAAGCTGAGATTAGGATTAATGATAAAGTTTGTTATTAATCCTATGTGTTAGATACGATTGGATTCATATTTAATTAGTGGATAGAGATTAATTCTTTATCTTTGTGGAGTTTGTTTTAAAACAAGTTTGTTTTAAAACTAATTCTTGTTAGAGTGCATCTGAAAGACTGAAGATTATCTGAAGACTTGCACGCCTATATAAAGGACTCAACATAGAGCTTAAAACTCAACCCACAATAACTGAAGATTGTGAGTCCAAAGCTTTGTGCCCACTGTGCAAAGCATTAGTAGCTCCTCGTATTGTTCTTGATACTTGGTAGCCTTGAGTCGTTGAATGTTGTCATTCAACTTTGTCTTTTAAACTGTGAAGTTTAAAGTAGTTTCGTCACTTGGGATTAGTGATTAGAAGGAGTTGGGTAGGTTCTCAAATTCAGGGGGAGTTAGCCCTTGAGTAGAAGATTACTAGGATTAAGAAAAGGCATACATGCCAAAAGGTGTTTGGTGTGGTTGTAAGACTAAGTGATAATTCGGAGTAGTAGTGTTCACTTCCTAGATTGGTATCCTCCAGAGTAGGGCTGTTTAGCGCCGAACTGGGTTAACAAATTACTGGTGTTATTTATTGCTTTTATTTACTTTAGTACTGCAATAAATCACGATCCTCATAACCAGTTGTCTAAGACATATGGACTGCAGACACATTGTCCTAAACATTGTGTACGACATATGTCCTGCCAGAGAACAGAATTTCATTTATTCACTTAAATAAATAGACATATAAGTATTCAGAGCATTACATCATGAATAAATACGTAAAACATATGACATGCATGAAATACTTCATTGACTTATTGGCGGAAAACAAAAATACATGTCTTAATTACTAATCATACATTTTCAACTTATCATTCATAATTAAGTTCTAAGACATAATTCATAAGTTAAACCATCGTTCTCACATACACAGGGGCGGAGCCCTTTGTGGGCTGGGTAGGGCCATGGCCCGTCCACAAATTTTTAATTTTTTTTATATGTATGTTATTTAGTGGCGATTTTTAACCCCTGCTAAATAGCCTGTCAAATTTTACTACTTTCTAATTTGCGGGAGATTCAAACCCCCTCTATTTGGACCTATAATTCTGTAATACATACTTTCGAATTCTTTAATGCTTTCTAGTTTGCGGGGGTTTCAAACCCCCTCTATTTGGAAGTTGACAGTTATAACTTAGAGAGCAATGAACCTACTTTAAATTTGTTATAAAAAAAATCTCTATTATTAATTATTCAAATATCATTTCTAATTTACTTTTTAAAGCATTTATTCTAAAGTTTTATTGTTAATAATTTATAGATGTTTTAAAATGTATAATTTATTTTGTCAAAGTATTCAAATATTTTTTTTTTTTTTGAGAAACAAATACTCAAATTTTTATTTGAAATAGAGTTTTAGTGTATAAAAATTCATGTTTGATCAATTTTTTGTTAAAAAAGTTAAATTTTTGATTGAGAAATTCATATAATTTTATATATAAACAGAAATAAAAGAACTAATTCATTTTTGAGATATTTATATTCATATTAGACAAACTATTAATATGATTTTTTTAAAATATTTTTTTGGTATTCAATTTATAATTATAGCGGCCCCCTCAATTTTTTTGGGTTGCTCCGCCACTGCACATACATGGCATATCGTCAAATAATAACTTCAACACATCTATAACAAAAACTCTACAAGTATCAATTACCATGTAACAATTAGACAAGAATACATATTCTTAATTCATACTAATGTCATATATACATGTCATGTTACTCTAAACATCCTTATATATATATATATATATATATATATATATATATATATATATATATATATATATATGTGGTTTCGACACACCGATTTATATGGCTAACTTATCATATCGTCACACCAATGACTCAACATATGAATGCATGAACTGTATATTCCACATAATCAACCTTATGATTTAAATCATTAATAATTCACTTATTATTAATCTTCACCAAAGTATTTCCCACCAATATTCATCACCAAGTGAGATTTTCAAGCATATTAAGATCATACATTCATCAACAATTAATATGTATACAATTAATCTCATGTTAACACCACCCATACATAAAAGAATTAAAACTAAAATAAAATTATGTTATGAAGTCCTCGCTCAACGAGCCCCAACAAGCTCAAGGCGTGACAAGTCAAAGACTTCCCAGACTCAGAGCGAGTCAAAGAGAGCTCTCTCGGTAGGCGACCTAGAAGCATTCATCTATAAATGAATGAACTTCAAAAACAAGCTCCTCACTTAACGAGCATCCATCCGCTAAGCGAGCTAACCCATAAACAGAGCCTCTGTTTCGGGTTCTCACCTTAGAAACCCTAAAAATCTTCATTTAAACTCATCTAAAAGTTGCAACTTTAAGTATCTTAACACCACATTAAGCATATAAGTACAAGTGTAACATTAAACAACACTAGAATACAAAAAATCATTGAGATTATTCATTTTCTCATAAAATAAAAAAATGACGAAAACATTCACAACTTCCCAATTTTATCTCCAAAAATTTGTACTTTAATTCATGTAGCAGTAAACAAACATCATTAGATTCTAAATTACTATTTTTATTCAAAAACCCACAAAACCCCAAAGTAAAATGAGGTGTAGAGGTTTATGCTAGAAAAATTGAATTTCTCACCCCTCTATCATCTCTTAGATTGTAGATACTAACTATATTACCTTGAGTAAATTTGGAGAATTTCTGAATTTTCTTCTGGTTTTAAGTTCCTCTCCCTCTTTATCTTCTCTCTTTTCTTCCTTTAAGAGCTCTCCTCTTCTTTCTCTTTCTACCTCCACTCAATTTTCAAACTTATTCTCTTAATTAATCTTTAACCTAATTTCTCTATCTTTTTCTAATTCACACCCCCTTCTATTCTCTCCTATTTGGTCTTACCCACTGAAAGCCCAAAACTTAAATAGTCCGAAATATTTAAATTCTAATACTTAGCCTTTACTGATTAAGTCTATAATTACACTTATATTTTAAATCAATTAACAATCACACACAACAACACATAATTATTTTATTAATTAAATAAATAGAATAAACAGATCGTTACACACTGTGTTCATGGAATATGTTGCATATGTATGGAACCATCTCATGTAGCGTTTTGCACAGGGAGATTTGGTTCGTGAATCTGAACTTCAACAAGAAATTTATGAGTTCAAATAAGACTCTAAACCGGTAATTGAATTCTACTATGAACTCAATTATTTGGGAAGAATTTGAGATTGACATGCTTATTCCTGTAAGAATAATTTAATTATTATAATTAATTTATGGTGACTCATGTGAAATGATGCAATTATTAACGTGAAATGGTGCAAGTATTTATGAAAGGATGTGAATATTCATGTGAAAGGGTCCGAATATTATGTGAAAGATGTAAGAATTCATGAAGAGATGCAAATGAATTTCTATAAATATATGTAACTTGATGAAAGTTACTAACAACTAACTAATGGAAATTGGTTCTGTCTCTTCCATAAAAGTTTCTCTACTATATTACCATCAAGAACGTGTATGAGAAAGAACGGACGGGAAAGAGATAGATTGAGAATAGGAGGATTATTGATATTATTCTACTTTATACTTTCTATCATGATGGAGAAAGGTATGTCCTTTAAAGTTTTTAACATGTGAGAATCATATATTCCAAGATCTTTTAAGAATAGATAGTTTTCTAGTAAGTAACAATAAATGTGAAAACTATAACTTACAATTCCTCCTTGTACATGTCGTAATAAATGTTCTTGTGATGCTTGTGTGTTGCTCGTATTAATCATAAGGATTAAATAACCAATTTATCCTTGTAAGTTCATGCTTTTTTGGTTTCCGTCTCTGTATTTTTTATCTTTTTAAATTTTTCTTGAAAGATCAATTGTTGCATATAATTCCCGACGTTAACATCCATTAAAAATGCATATATGGCAAACAAAGACACACGTGACATACTGTGTCATGGCAATCGAAGGGCATGTGGTAATTTGAAATGGCTGAGTCAATTTATAAGCGTACTAAATTAAAAAAATATTAAATTTACAGGGACTACAAACACAAACACTAAATTTTTAATCTTCCTCATCATCTATCCTCTTTATTTCTTCATATTTATCAACATAAGCTTCATAAGCCTCTTCAAACAAATTCACATGAATAAAATTGATTATAAACAATTAGATCATTTGACCTTTCTACCACCACTCTCATATTTGAATGAAAGAAGAAAAAAAATTCAGAAATTTATCCTCATTTCATCCCAAAAATCTTCTTTTATCTCTCTTTTAATACAAAAATTCATTTCCATCCAACTTTATCTCTCCTAAAACACGATTAGAAATTCAAACCTCATCCCAGAAATTCCAAAAGGTCTATATTCCTTAATCCCTAAAATACCATATTCCCTTGTTGCATCTCATGTGAGCATGACATGATTTCAAAAATTAAAAGAAAAACAAATATGGGAATGACCAAATTCTCATGAAAAAATAATATCAATATGATGATTGATGACGTCTCGTTCAAGTAGTTTTTAGAGTCTTAGTTTATTATTATTAGTTTAATATTCCCTATAGTTTTGTATGTAAGAAAGAAGAAAAAAAAAGTATATCTTTTACGGAAATGGATAAAGTGTATTAAGTAATAAAAAAAAGGCTATATTAGTTTTTTGGTCCCTTAATTTATTTTTAAGTTTCATTTTAGTCCCTTAACTATTAAACGTTTCATTTAAGTCCCTTAAATTCATTTCTATTAGTCAAAAAGGTCCCTTCAAAATCTAAACCATTGGATCTTGTAAGTCGATGGTATCTAATAGTGAACTATTAACATCTATTTTTTTTTTCCTTCTTTTCTTCATCTTCCATATCTGAACTGTGATGTGAGAGAGAAGAACGAAAGAAAATGGTGAACATTTTAGGATTAACCAATTTAATCATAACCTCCTCCTCCTCCTCCTCAATTCCTTCTTCTCACAAACACTATCCACACTTCAACACAATTTCCCTCACATTCAATCCTAGAAAACAATACCAAATTCCTTTGTTTGCAGCATCCAACAACAACAACAACAACAACAACAACAATAATAATAATAATAATAATAATAATAATAATAATAATAATGGAGTAAAGGAGGAGGAATCACAAGAACATGAACAAAGACGACCCCTTTTTGGTTTCAATTGGAGGACCCTTCTAGAACCAGATCCTGATAATATTCTTGCACTTGGATTAATCGGTCTACTAACATGGGCAAGTGTTCAAGTTCTATGTCAACTCTTGTTTATTTCTTTGGCTATTGTTGTTGCTGCCCTCAAATACTCTTTCATTACTGTTCTTCTTATTTTCATTCTAATTGCCCTTCTCTAATTCATTACATTACTTGTAATTGAGATGTAATTACTATCTTGATTGAGATGTAATTGAGTGTTTGCTTACATTACATTACTCTTGTGTTCTTCCCCAATTTTTGTATGTTATACTTGTTTTGTGTGTTATACTTGTATCTGATTTTTGCATTTTGGATTTCACCATTTTTGTTCATTCCTCTCTCTCGTTCTCGCCGTTCAGATTTGGAAGATGAAGAAAAGAAAAAAATTTAGATGTTGATAGTTCAATATTAAGTACCATGGACTTGCAAGATCTGATGGTTTAGATTTTGAAGGGACCTTTTTGACTAATAGAAATGAACTTAAGGGACTTAAATGAAATGTTTAATAGTTAAGGGACCAAAATGAAATCTAAAAATAAGTTAAGGGACCAAAATACTAATTTAGCCTAAAAAAAATTATTCTATTTCTAATTTTACACTGGTTTTTGGGTCTGTTTATGACATTAGTAGTTGCATGGATTGGTGGAGTGGAATAAAGTTACATTGGAAACTGCACAAAACAGTACTCCCTTCGTCCCAATTTGTTTCAGCCAGTTGACCAAAATATTAAGAAAATTGTATAAATGAATGAGAGATACTATTTATTTTACCAAATTACCCTTGTATACTCCCTATGCACTTTTTAAGTGCAATAATGATTACTCTAAAAAGTAAATTCTATAGGGGTAGAAGTGGAAATACAATAAAAAATTGTAAATGGCTCAAGTGTTTTGGGACAATTTTTTGTTGTAAATGGTTCAAACAAATTGGGACGGAGGGAGTATAATTATTATAGGTTTATAAAAAGTTGTACCAAATTAAGGAACTTTTGCTTATATTTGAAACTTTTAATTTTTTTGTTTTGTTGTTTATATTTTTACACCGGAGGAAGTATTTAATTTAGAGTCAAATTGTATAAATTGTGATTTTTGAATTTATGAACCAATTATTTGATTATGCTTTCAATTTCTTTATTAATCAGACATTGTGTAGTTTTTATTTGTTTCATTTAGCTAAGCAAGTTGACCGTTTGAGTGAAACATTATCATTAAAGTTGTAAAATTATTGACTTCGTGTTTCTTGTAGAATTGAATAAAATAACATAAAAGTCACAAAGTGGCTGGCCCAAAGAAGAAAAGAAGGTCATTTGATAAAAATAAATGAAAATTTCTTTTCTCACCCCTATGTTTCTTTTTCATCCCCGCATTTCCATTTATGTTTCTGGATAAAAAATTTGGTTGATATGAACCGAAGTTTTGAAAAATTCGGAACACCTTTACCGAAAATTAGTGATATAAAGACAGAAGCGTAAATGCCTATGAAAAAAAACGTTCAGTTAGTACGAACCGAATTTTGAAAACTTCAGTAAATGTATTCCACTCGCTTAGTTTGCTCGGGAAACGTTTGCAGAAAGTGCCTTATATAGAAACAGAAGCGCACCCTCATCTCAGTTACATGAAGATGAAGAAATGAGAAACAATGGGATGAACTTCTATTCGTATAACGCAAAATTTCGGGTAACAACCAAACTTTTAAGCGAGCAGTTAATGTTATCCGAAACTTTAAAAAGTTCAGTTCGTATTTACTAAAATTGTGTTCAAATTTTTTCCAATTTTAGGGGTAAAGTTGAATTTTTGGGGGTTAAAAAGAAACATAAGGGGTGGGGAAAGAAAGTTTCAAAATAAATAAGGAAAAGGTCATCGCTTGCGTGAGAAGAAAATAAAGTTATGCACAAGAGGCGCAGTCACGCATATAGAGCGGCTTGCACACTTGAGAGCAACTCTTTGGTAATTCATTTAGCTTTGTACACCATATTAAACTGCAATTTTATGTGTAATCCTTAATTCTAATTTATTTTTAGTGAAATATTATGAGTAGCTAATTTTTCTATTGTTAGAAATGAGTTGAATTTGAATTAAAACTCTATATGATCATTTGATACTATCTACGTATATGAATGAATTCTAGTATGTTGTTTAAAAAATCTTCATGCTTAATGTTTTTTATTACTAGATCATTTTTAAATTGATATATGATTGATGATTTGAAACGAGAGTAGAATTTTTGAATCCACTAGAGATTAGGGGTTATCAATTCCAAGTAATTTTAGTTATAATTATTGCCTATTTCATACCAAACAAATCAAAAACTTTTGTTCAGTTAAGTAAAAATTATAATTAGACAATAAATACAAAATACCATATTCCTTGAGTTTGACTCAGTACACTTTTGTTCAGTTAAGTAAAAATTATAATTAGACAGTATACCTTTTGTTTAGTCTTACCATTTTAAATATATTACTTGCACGATTTCATATACTTGTTGAAATCGCCATCACATTACCCAGAAAAATCTATATTTTGTATTCATATCTTAAAATCTCTCATTATACAGTAGCACACTCATACTTCTTAGATGTGTGAAAAAATAGAAAATTATACAAAGCATATTAAGACAATGACGGGTTTGAGTCATTATGGTAGTTTTAGATTATCATGGGTATGCTTTAACTGTGGTAAAGATTCAACCTGTTTACTTTTAGTACGCTAGCTTATTTAAATACGTGGAAACAAATTTTTATATTTCGATATGATAAAATTATAAAAACTCGTGAGTATTTTTAAAATACAATTAATGCAATATTTCTATAAAATATTTATTGATTTCATATGCAAAAAACCAGTAAAATATTTGCATTGCACCCCTTCAGGATATTATGTACTTAATTATATCTGCAAAAATAGATTTATGGTACAATATGATAAAAACATATTTAATTTTTGTTTTATTTTTTTCCATTAATTTTCTTTTTTTCAATGTTTTTTATTTATTTAATTTTATGTTTTACATATTTTTTATTTAATTTAAGTGATGACAAGTGTCACCATGTTATTGGTAGTTCATTAAAACAATAGGGCCCAAACTTAGTAACGGAAAAAACTATAAGATTTTTTTACACCATTTTTAAAATATTGTACATACTATTCTTAAATATCGAGCAAAATATAGTAATCGAAAACATATTTAAACCTACTATATATATGCAAAAAAATTTAAAAATTTGCACTGCACTATAGACGGCATTTCAAGTAAGATGAGTAGTTAATGTGAGAGATGACAGGATTAAATATGAGCCTTTAGATTAGAATGAAAGGTGTAGATTAATAGTTCCACTTTAATTTTCACGTGCGCCTCCTTTCTTTCTTTTCCAACGCGCCTCCTTCTCTCCCCCTAGTATGCCCCTTCCGATTCCTTTGTTCTCTCTCTGCACCCTGATTCTTCCTACTTCTTCCTAAGAACATGGGATGATCAATAAAATACATTATCTTGCAAATTCATTGTAATGGTTTTTGTTATCTAAGTAATTGTAAGTTGAAGACCCTTATTTTTGTACCCTTTATTCAGATTGAAATTAACTCAATAGCTACAAATCATGGGTTTTTAATAGAGTCAAATTACAATGGGTTTTCACTTTTGTTATCAACCTTAAGTTAATTTTAACTATGAACATTTTTCATCTGTTTTTTTTTTTTTTTTTTTCAAGTGAAACCCCTTTTCAAGACAAGAACCCAATTTTTCAAGTGAACCCATTTATAAATATACAATTTTCTTTCTTTTTTTCTTTATTAATTCAAAGCAAAAATTTAGGAAAACTGAGTTTTTAATTAATGGGAAAAAAAAGCTTCGCTGGTGGTGAATATGGCTTTAAATGGTTTCAACTTGTATGGATAGAACTCTTCTAATAAAGAATATGAGAAAGCTTTGTTCAAATAGATTTTAACATTGCCATCAAATTTTACCACTGGAAAGTAGTTTCAACATGTTACATGATCAAAATCTTCAAGATGCCAAATTGAAGAAAAATAATTGCAACAATAACACACAAAACGATGGCGGAGAACCAGCAGACCACAAGGGGTGAGGGGTTGAAGAAAGTGTTACACGTGGTTATAAAAATTAGATACCACAATAAAAATTGATCCAAGGGTTATAATTTAACCCTCTCATCTCTTACCATAAAAGTTCTCTCATTTGATACTTCCCCTATATATATATATATATATATATATATATATATATATATATATATATAGTTAATATTGTAAAATTTGGAAAAATCACGAGTATTTTAAAAATACGCATTAATGCAGTATTTTAACAATATTTGTGTATTTTGAAAGGAATAAAAATGAAAAAATAAGAAAGAGAAATGAGATAGAAATACTTAAAAAGTAAAATATAAAAATGACTTATTTGTCCTTAAAAGAAATTGATATTAATTATTTGAAGGAAGATAGTAGTGTAATTGTATAAGTAATGAATTTTTATATATTTAAAATGATGATTAATTAGTAGCGTTATAAGGTTGGTAAAATTCTGATTTAAAACCTAAAAATCATAGATTTTATGTTTCTAGGTTGCATTTCGAGTTGAATTGCTGGTAGAATCTTTTTTTGGGTAAAATCATAGTCTGGAACGATTTCACATGATTTAAATTGTTCCAGAATCGCCGATTGAAATCGTAGGTTTTAACTCTTTGACACGATTTTATCTTCCTTTTTTTTAATAAATTTTTGAATATTACTTGATGATTTGGTGGATAATTTGTATAGTTTGATCCCGAGTTTATGAATATTAAATTTTATTATGATGATTTAGTATATTTTAGCTTTTAAATTAAGTTGAAACTTTAAATTATTGATGTGTGTGTGTGTGTGTGTCTATATATATATATATATATATATATATATATATATATATATATATGACGTAAATATAAATATAATATTGTTTTATAATGAGGTAAAATCGACAATTTTACGATTTGATTTTATCTACACAAAACGAGTAAGGTATAAAAACTCAATTCTAACAACTTGAGTTATATCATTTGCGACGAAGTAATGAGTATTCTGATCAATTTGATTTTGTCACATTATTTGTTACCTTTTTTTTTTTGTTTATTCTATTAATATTGATGTTATAATTTTGTTCGTATTTTTATTATTTTTAGCAATGTTAAATTTATATTTATATGTCCCGTGAGCCTAGCTCAGTTGGTAGGACATTTCCACGTAAAGTGCAGGGACCGGGGTTCGAACCCTGGTACGCCCACTTATTCATCTTTAAATAGTGAAATTATAGCCACTAAACTACCTGACAAAAAAAAAAAATTATATTTATATTTGATGTAATCTAATAATTTAAATGATTGATGATTACTGATCAGCTTTTAGTAAAAAAGGCGAAAAGTCTTCTAAATAGACAATGAAAATAATTCCACAAAAAATAAATAATATAAAAGGATAATTTGGTGAATTTACAAAATTTGTTGAGGTCTCCTTAAAATATCCATATCATTTTACAGTAAATAAATAATTTAGTCCTTAAATTTTCACCCATCAATTAATTCCGTCTTTAAATACTAAAACATCTCTGGATTCCCGAAAATTATATTAGATTATGTTAGGGGGAAAGTTGAGAGGTTTGGAGAGAAAGAGTGTTAAAGCATGAAAGTGAAAAGAATGTATTGAATGAATTAATCACAAAGTGATGTTACACCTGTTTATATACACATACTAGGCTATGTAACTGAATTAACTAACTATGCCAGCTAAGCAAAACAAAGCCATAACTGATTTAACTGACAAAACAGAAAATTTGAAAAAACACGACATTCTCATTGAGCCACTAACGGCCTCGCTCGGCGAGCTCCTACAGCTTGAGATTACTTAAACTAACAAATTAGTCATTCTCTCAATCAATTGCATATCTGATCGATTTATGATATGTTATATAAATTTAGTTCTTGAATTTGCTCTTAATTAATTGTAAGAGATTGATTTATTATAACTTTCACCACTTAAAGAATATTGTTTAAGTTAAAATAAATTTTGAAACAAAATCGATTGGTGCATGAGTGAGAATTAAAGGAACAAATTACTTATTCACTCCATATAATTTAGGGATATAGTTTAGGTTATGAAAGTACATATGCGTGTGGAAGTCAATGAATGATATGGCTTTTTGTAGTAGTAGTCTACTTACAACAATTTACAACATTCAATATCCTTTAATAATCCTAACAAGATTGTTGCGTTTATGAACATTATCATTACATCAGGACTTGACTTTCCAACAGTCCTTTGGGCCAATTACCTCGATCTCTCCTTCCGTACTTGAATAGTAATACCTCTCAACTCATCAACGCTAACTCTGGTTGGTTTCACACCTCAATAATTAAGTTTCTCAACCATAACATATGTACGTTCAGCAAATATTTACTATGGTGCATCACTGTACGTATATCAGGCCGGTTTCACATTGTAAGTCTACTATGTAGTATTAATCACACCACGTGTCCACTGCACAGAACTACTATAAGGTTACACACATACTCCTATCCAACTAGACAAATAATAGTACTCCATTTGGGACAAGATTTCATGCTATTGAAATCCACACGGTTTTAGACCATAACCATCTGATGTAAAATGCGTGATCAAAATTATTTATATCAATTTTATTACTACATTAATTTGTCTCGTCTTATATGATTAACGGCTGTGATTCAAAACCGCGTGAAAACCGTGTGTGTTTTCACCGCAGTAAATCTCAATCCCTCCATTTGTCCCACCTCACATATGTTAATGTATATCTTGACTATTAATACTCTTAACACTTTTTTTACTCTAGTAACTCTTTATCCAACAACTAACCATTATAAACCTTATGTATATGAAGTAAAAGTTGATTACAAACTAATTGTAAATTCTGCATGAAAAACTACTTATGTAACTTGTTCTCATTGATCGTAAGATAACTATACCCAAAATTATCAAGGGGTGTAGATCTCACATATCTTTAATGTATAATTAATAGTAAAAATTATAAAAATGACATTTTAAAAATATTCATCAAAACAAATACAACAAAATTGACGTATGATCTCTCTAACTCAACAACAATGTTATCCCGATTCATTAGGTGAATATAAAACACCAAATATATGTCAGTTCTATATCATGTTTGATCTCTATCTCGTGCATATATACTTTCAATTCTTTTTTTCTTTCTCTAAATAACAGTTTTCATATACGTATAAAAAAAGCGCCACGTGAAACACACTTACGGTGTAATCGATTAAGTTTGGAACGATTATTAATCAATGAAGTTACTGAACCAATAAAATCTCCATCATTTTTGTTTGGTTCAATTTTAAGTATTTTCAATAATAAAATCGAACCAAACTAATTGGTTGATTCAATTGATCGATTTACATGCTCCTTTTTTTTCAAATAATAGACTCATGATTCATCATGTGTATTTTCTATACTATCATTTTTCGACGTGTATTCCTTGGTATCAATATTTCAAACCATCATTTCTTCGTACAGACCATTTCATGCTCTCTATTCTTGAATACATTTTTTTTTTGTCGTCTAGCGATTATAAATTCATCCTTAAATATGAATAAATGGACTTATCAGGTTCGAACTCCGATCCCTGAAAAAGTGGGCATACCGAATTCGAATCCCGGTCATTGCATAAATATACAATATTCTTTATCAATTAAGTTAGGCTCATGAAAACTATTTTTAAGTAACTTTAAATTAAATAAATTCATACAAAATATAATCAAAACCAAATAAACCAACATAATTCAATTTCCTTAGTTAAAAAATAATTCATTTCCATAAGTTGTTGTAACCTAAATTATATTATTTCATCCAACATTTACCAAAATAATATTAATAAGAGTTTCACTTCATCAATTTTTACAATTGACAACTGAAAATCCAACCAAACTAAATCGATTTTCTTCAATTCAATTCATTTTTTTATGCAATTTAAATCAAACTAAATTAGTTAATTTGATTTTTTTTTTCTGAACGTACTACTTACTCCCTAAACACAGTAACATCCATCATGCATGGAGCCCGCCACCATTATATATACATGTTCTCTCTGCATGCCTAAGCCACACTCCAACTCCAACATACATTCTCATTTCTCATTCCCACTCTTCTACATAAATTGGCAACAAACAATTTATCCACTCTAACAAAAACAATGGCATCATCATCATCATATGAACCCTCCAACACCAACCTCCCTCTAAAACCAATCCCAGGAAGCTACGGCCTCCCCATAATTGGAGTCATACATGACAGACAGGACTATTTCTACAACCAAGGCCGCGACAAATACTTCGCATCAAGAATCGAAAAGTACAACTCAACTGTCCTAAGACTCAACATGCCACCTGGTGGCTTCATCTCACCAGACCCAAAAGTCATCGCTCTCCTCGACGGCATCTCCTTCCCCATCCTCTTCGACAATGCTAAAGTCGAAAAAAAGGACGTCTTCGAAGGCACTTACATGCCTTCCACTGAGTTTTTCGGCGGTTACCGCACCTGCGCTTTTCAAGACACCGCTGAACCTTCTCATAACCTTCTCAAACGCTTTATCTTCTACATCCTATCTTCCAAACACCACAACTCCCTCCCTCTCTTTAGCTCCAACCTCTCTGAACACTTCAATGATCTTGATAAACAATTAGCTGAAAAGCATACAGCAAATTTCAACTTCTCCGTTGACGCATTCTCCTTCAACTTCTTCTTCACACTCATCACAGACAAATCCCCAACCGAAACCAAAATCGGCGACTGTGGACCCATCCTTTGTCAAACATGGCTTGCAGCTCAGCTTGCTCCGTTAGGCACTGCCGGTCTTCCCAAAATCTTCAACTACGTTGAAGACATTCTCCTCAGAACTGTTCCGGTTCCGGCATGCACAGTGAAATCGAGCTACAACAAACTCTACGAAGGTTTAATGGAAGCAGGAACAACTGTGTTAGATGAAGCTGAAAAAATGGGTTTAACAAGAGAAGAAGCTTGTCATAATCTTGCTTTTGTTTTAGGGTTCAATGCTTTTGGTGGATTATCGAACCAATTTCCGATTCTGATTAAATGGGTCGGGTTAGGTGGACCGGGTTTACATAAAAAACTCGCTAATGAAATTAGAACCGTTATTAAGAAAGGTGGGGTTACTTTCAAAGCGTTGGATGAGATGACTTTGACTAAATCAGTGGTGTATGAAGTTTTGAGAATTGAACCAACTGTACCGTATCAATACGCTAGAGCGAGGGAGGATCTGGTGGTGTCGAGTCACGATGCATCTTTTGAGATTAAGAAAGGTGAAATGATCTTTGGATATCAACCGTTCGCTACTAAAGATCCAAAGATTTTTGAGAATCCTGAGGATTTTGTTGCTGAGAGGTTTATTGGTGATGGAGAGAAATTGCTGAAACACGTGTTTTGGTCCAATGGGCGTGAAACTGATGAGGCTACACCTGATAATAAAATATGCCCGGCTAAGAATCTGGTGGTGCTCTTGTGTAGGTTGTATTTGGTGGAATTCTTCTTGCGTTATGATACCTATACGTTTGATTTTAAACCGTTTGGTGTGAGTCCCAGGATTACTATCAAGTCGCTTACTAAGTCCAAATAGAGAGAAGGTGTGAGATCTCCCCTTCTCGATTTTTCTTACTATAAAATAAACCTTTTGTCCTTATTTTATTTTTGGTTCATATTTTTTTTGTTAACATAATTTCATTTCTCGAATATTTTCTGTCATATAACTTTGTATTTGCTACTTAGTTAGTTGTAACTTAGTTTTGTTACTTCCACAATAAATCAGCAGAAGTTTGTTAGTGTTTGTGTTTGTATTTTAGCCAATATAAGGCATCATTTGAATAATGAAAAGCTAAGGGGTATTTTTACCTGACAATTGGTATCAGTTAGGGGTGGCAAAACGGGCCGATCCGTTTCATTCGCAATTTTTGGCGGGTTGAGTTGAGGTTTTCGACCCGCTACCTTAAGTTGCCCCGCCCCACCGTTTTTGAGCGGGCTTAAATGGGGCAGGTCTAAACGGGAGTAGGCATTGCCCGTTTTTTCATCCATTTTCTAGTATTTATCATTTTATCTTATATTGTAAGGGGTACTTATTAACTTATTTGATGATTTGTTAGTTTAATTAAGCCTAATTATAAGGAATTGTTTATTAACTTGGTTAATATTTCTTTTAGTTTAATTATCTCTATTCTCTGCTGCAATCTTCTCTTAATTATCCCTATTATAGTATTATTGTTAGTTTAAAAATAGGAGGTAAGAATTATAAAGAATTGTGAAGTTATTATAATTCGACATGTTTAATATTTTTTTAACATTGAATTGTGAGTTGTAATACAAATTGTAAAAAAAAAAAAAAAAAAAAAATTTGCTGGCATGCCCGCCAACCCGCAACTCCGCCAATAAATGGACGGACTTGAATTTTGAGCCCGCACACCTAAGTTGACCCGCCCCGTTCCATCCTGTTTTTGGGTGGGCTTAAATGGGACGGGCCTAAACGAAGCAGACATGTCCGTTTTGCCACCCCTAGTATCAATCACCCGATTAAGATCCATTTCTTTATCAATAAGCACAGTTTAGTTTCACAAAGATTGTCAGGTACGTTCATTTTTTTCTTGCATTCATGGCGGAATAAGCAATTTTATGCAACTTTCAATTTCCAAAGAATATTGGAATCTCATAAAAAATGATGTTGTCATTGCAACGCATGAACAAAAAGTAGCAGATTACAATAAATTGAAGGATTTTAAGGCAAAGAACTACTTGTTCTTGAAAAATAGACATTTGGGATTTTATGCACTAAAAAAATCAAGGATCAACGAAAGTGAAAAAGGCTCAGTTACAAGCTTCAAGTAAAGAATTTAAAATTCTCAAGATTGATATAGGTGAATTGGCGGAAAATTATTTCTGAAAAACAGTTGCCATTGTAAAAACGATAAATGCACATGAGAAATTGACTCAAGATACCATTGTAGAAAAGATTTTAAGATCGTTAACATCAAGGTTCATTTATGTTATATGTTCTATTGAAGAATCAAATAATGTCACTACAATTAGTGTGGATGAACTACAAAGTAGTTTTCTTGTACACGAGCAATTGGCAATATCTTCTTCCCAACTTGCAACTTGAGAAAAAATAGTGGCCTAAAAACTCAAGGAAATGCTAATTCAATTTTTCTCATTAAAAATTTTTTATTTTGTATTTTTAATTTTTACGAGTTATTAAAAAGTAGTTGTCACCATAAAAATAACAAACGAGAGCTGCTCTCGAACAATCATTTTTCAAATAATATATGGACATCGTACATCTTATATAAAGTTTTTATTCAAATGATAACAATAATAGTACGTACGGAGTAGAAATTTAAAGTTTAAACATTAATATTCAAGTAACTAATGTACACACATGCTGTAAATAAATTAAACACAACCAACGGTCTTTCGGTACTTTCTTACAAAACCATAAGTGCTGTTCTGTTCCCATCCAGAAGAAGCTACCGTTTTACCAAAAGCAACCAAAATAAACTTTATTTAATTAAACACATAATCAATATATAAACGAAATTACTCAACACGCATAAAAACCGCGTAGCTCTTGCAACCCGATGATCACGATCAGACGGTAGAGGAGGCTTTAGTGAGTGACTTGATAGTTATAGTGGGACCCAAAACAGAAGGTTTAAAATCGAAGGTAAAAGTATCATATTTCAAGAAGAATTCCACCAAATACAACCTACACAAGAGCACCACCAGATTCTTAGCCGGGCATATTTTATTATCAGGTGTAGCCTCATCAGTTTCACGCCCATTGGACCAAAACACGTGTTTCAACAATTTCTCTCCATCACCAATAAACCTCTCAGCAACAAAATCCTCGGGATTCTCAAAAATCTTTGGATCTTTAGTAGCGAACGGTTGATATCCAAAGATCATCTCACCTTTCTTAATCTCAAAAGATGCATCGTGACTCGACACCACCAAATCCTCCCTCGCTCTCGCGTATTGATATGGTACAGCTGGTTCAATTCTCAACGCTTCATACACCGTTGATTTAGTCAAAGTCATCTTATCCAACGAACTTAAACTAACACCACCTTGTTCATTAACAACGGTCCTGATTTCATCAGCGAGTTTCATATGCAACTCTTCACCACCCAACCCGACCCATTTAATCAGAATCGGAAACTGATTCGTTAACCCACCAAAAGCGTTGAACCCTAAAGTGAAAACAAGATTATGACAAGCTTCTTCTCTTGATATATCCATTTTCTCAGCTTCATCTAAGACAGTTGTTCCTGCTTCCATTAAACCGTCGTAGAGTTTATTGTAGCTGGATTTCACTGTCCATGCTGGGATCGGAACAGTTCTGATGAGAATATCTTCAAGGTAGTTGAAGATTTTCGGAAGACCGGCGGTGGCTAACGGAGCAAGCTGAGCAGCAAGCCATGTTTGAACAAGAGTGGGACCGGAGTCACCGATTTTTGTTTCGGTTGGGTACTTATCAGTGATGAGTTTGAAGAGAAAGTTAAAGGTGAGGGATCCGATGGAGGAGTTGAAACTTGCTTTATTATGTTTTCCGGCGAGTTCTTTCTCGAGATCGGTGAAATGTTCAGAGAGGTTGGTTTGAAAAAGAGGAATGAAAGAGTCGTGTTTGGAAGATAAGATATGTTTGATGAAGCGTTTGAGCAGAGGATGGGAAGGTTCAGTGGTGTCTAGAAAAGCGCAGGTGCGGTAACCGCCAAAGAAATCAGTGGACGGCATGAAAGTGCCGTCCAGAACGTCCTTTTTATCGACTTTAGCGTTGTCGAGAAGGATCGGAAAGGAGACGCCGTCGAGGAGAGCGATGACTTTTGGGTCTGGTGCTATGAAGCCACCAGGTGGCATGTTGAGTTTTAGTACGGTCGAGTTGTATTTTTCGATTCTTGATGCGAAGTATTGGTCACGGCCTTGGTTGTAGAAATAGTCGTGTCTGTCGTGTAGGGCTCCAATGACTGGGAGGCCGTAGCTTCCTGGGATTGGTTTGAGAGGGAGGTTGGTGTTGGGTTCATATGATGATGATGCCATTGTTGTTGTTGTTGGAAGAATTTGTTTGTTGTGAGATTATTTAGAAAAGTGGGAATGAGATACTGTTTGAGAGATTTCAAAGGACATAAATAATAGAGATGGAGAATTATTTGGACCGTGGCTTAAGCATGCAGAGAACGAGGTTATAACTATATAATAATAATATAATAATCGATGGCGGGCTCCATGCATGATGGATGTTAGTGAGTTTCACGTGGAGCTTTTATTTATACATTTTATACATTTAAAATGCTAGTATTTATAGGGGGAAAAAATTAAGAGTGTGAGGGGATATAAATATGGACATCGTGGGATACACAAAATATGATACTATAGAACTTTTGTTTAATCATGAGAGAGATGAATTATGAGATGGAAATTATATCCCTCATTAATTTAGGATCATATCTTCTATTTTATATTCATACGATATGATGACGGTTTTGATAATATTGTTTTTGATTAAAAGAAGTAGGGAAATTCTATCCCTAGTTAATTTATTGTTTTTGACGTCGAGAATAGTGAACTATTAATTTTTAAATTGGTGGAAAGCACATGAAAATATTTTAATGTAAATGGGTATATGTTAGATATATTATTGATGTACAGAGGGAAAATGGGTAATTGGCACCATAGTAAATATTGTATACTTTTTAATTCATTATTAGAGTCCTGACTCTTGATGTATGGCGACTAGTGATAATGTTCACAACCACAACAATCCTGCTTGCTACGATTATCAAAGGATATTGAACGCTGTACTAATGTGATGTACTAGAAAAACCATACCATTGGGGGTGAACATCGGTCGGGTTCGGTCGGATTCGGGCCGAAAATCGTTAAACCAATAAAAATCGCAACCTCTTATTTTGGACCCAATTTCGACCGTTTACGTCTTCGGTTTGTTCGGATTCGGGTCATACATGTGACGGGTACAACGGGTCGGTTTTAGAGGGTTAGATTGAAACGTTGTTGTTACATTTAAAACTTCATTGATCAAAAAATTATTTGTTTTTTGACAATTCGTTCAATATTTCGTACATACTGCAACAAATGATATAATAAAAATGATGAGATGAAGTTAATTTGTTTTAAATTTGTAAATTCAACGACAATAATAGATAGTAGATGAGAAGTAAAAATTAAGATAAATCTAAAATATTATATTTCACATCTCTTTTATCAACATATTACGAATTAAAGCTTGTAAAATACAACATTTTTCTCCTCTATCAAAGATTGATAAAATTAACAAAGTGAAGATCATATAATATTAAGAGAGAGAAAAGATGCTCGAAACTAGAAAAAGAATTAATTTGTATTTTAGAAATTGTTCGATCGGTTTCGGTTATGAAGAGACGGATTTTTAAAGACCCGCACCCGCCCGTAAACAACCGTTCATGACCGTTTTTTCACAATTGTTGACCCGAGACCCAACCCATACCCGACCGAGTGCTTTCATATATTACCGGTTATATCGATTTCGAGTCGGGTTGCGGGTTTGTGCTCACCCCTACCATTCATTGCCTTCCACACGATTATCAAAGGATATTGGATGCTATGAACTTTTGTCTTTGGCAAGCTATAGACTAATATTGCTAAGTCAAAGGACTAAAAAAAATGGTACAATATGGATAAGTTAAGTGGACCCCGCTACTTTTTTGTGACTAAAAAATAAATGTTTTTTTAATACAAAAAAAAATAATAATTCTTTTGGTGAAGTTTTTTTTTTTTTTTTTACAAACCAAAGCTTATATCATTTCATTAATCAACAAAATAGAAATACAAGTAGATAATGAGTTATAAGTACAGCGACGATGCCTAGAAATGACCGCCCTAGCTAGAGTATGAGCTGCCATGTTCGCTTGCCGCTTAATAAACTTAACCACGAAGTTTGGATTACATAACAAAATATTATTAATTTGTGAAACAATGAAGCTAAATTCGGAACTACCACCATGGGAGTGATAAATTGCATCCACAACACTTTTAGAGTCCGTCTCAATAATAACATGAGAAATACCGCGTTGTTCCATTGCATGCAAAGTTTCAATTACGGCTATGGACTCCCCTTCCACTATAGAGCAATTTCCATCCATCCAAGTAGTTTCCGCACTTATAAAACGACCCATGTGATCACGTAAACACCATCCGATACTAGTTTTATTCAACTCTTTGTGAAAACCCGCATCGACATTACACTTGTACCAACCGTGTGAAGGCTTCTGCCATGTAACCACTTGCTGCATCTGTTCGGACTGTCTATTGCTGCACTGTTGGTTGTATATCGTGAACCAATCTGCCCAAAATTGTCGTGCCTTGAAACCAATGCTTCGTCCCGGTTCCGCAATATCGTTCCAAACTATATTATTTCTATTGTTCCAAATAAGCCATGCTGCCATAGCAAACAGCCCTGCTTGCTCTTTATCTTCATGGGAACAAATCTCAAAAATAGTAGCACGTGCATTACCATGTTGGCTTCGTTGCATAATCATGTTAGTTAAGCCAACTGTTTCCCAGACCTGTTTGCTTACATCACAATTAAATAAAACATGCCAATCATCTTCTTCTTCTTGATCACAAAGCGGACAAAGTAAAGGACATTGTACATGTTTCTCTTGAAGACGGCGACGAGTCGATAAACACCCTTTACTAATCCTCCAAAGGAGATGTTTAGCTTTTGGAGGAGTAAGAATATTCCAAAGACTATGCCAATCCTCTTGATGAGGTGCATCCACTACCTTTCCTGTCACAGTTAACAACAATTTATACCCACTCTTAACACTATAATGACCATGTGTACTATCAACCCATACAAGTTGATCATCATCAAGCATGTCAAATAAAGGGATATCAAGAATACGATTTACAATATGCGTAGGAAATAAAGACTCAATTTTTCTTTTATCCCACTCTTTCACATTAGGACTCATAAGATCATTGACATATAAATTATGCACACCTTGGACTTGTGGTGAAGGGACCCAAGCTCCCTCTGTTCTTCTCAACCATGGCTCATTCATCATTTTTATGTTAGCTCCATTTCTAATCTTCCACTTACAACCATTCATAAGAATATGCCTAGCTTTCCAAATGCCTCTCCAAGCATAACTCGGATTATGACCAATTTTAGATTCAAAAAGAGAGGAATGTGGAAAATACCTTGCTTTGTAGAGTTTTGCCACAAGGGTGTGAGGTTTTGCCACACAGGTGCCCCTCTACAAATCTGTATTCCATGTAACTCGCCGCTGGCCAATGATTTTTTGATTAATGCCGACAATCCTTCAGTGACTAGAATAAAGAGATAAGGAGAGAGTGGGTCTCCCTGCCTTAGCCCTCTACCAGGACAAATAGGGCCAACTTTCTCAAAGTTCACCAAAACAGAGTAATTAACAGAACTAACGCATAGCATCATCCAATGAATCCACTTATCGGAAAAACCCAATCTTTCTAGCATACCACGCATGAATCCCCAATCAACTTTGTCATAAGCCTTACTAATATCGATTTTGAGAGCAAGTTCACCTCTCATACCCCTGGTTCTTCTTTTAAGAGCATGAATGACTTCGATGGCGATGAGGGCATTATCAAGAATCGATCGCCCTTCTATGAAAGCCGATTGTTCCTCCGATACACACTTCTCAAGGAAATGTTTCATCCGATTTGCCAACAATTTCAATATCATTTTATAGAGCACGTTACAAAGAGAAATAGGCCTCATGTCTTTCATTGAAATTGGATTCTCACATTTTGGTATCAAACAAATGTTTGTTGCCTCGTAAATATCATCTCCACAACGATCCCAAAAATGTTGGTAAAATGCGGGATTGAAACCGTCCGAACCCGGCGCCTTATCCGGATGCATTTCAAACAAGGCTGCTTTCAATTCTTCTTTTGTAATGGGCATCACCAACTTTTCATTGTGCTCTTGTGTTATCTTGGGAGAAATCAAGGAGAGAATCGGCTCGTGCATTGGTGAATTAGCTTTGAAAAGTTGGTTGAAAAAGCTACTTCACAAATTTCAGGTTGAGTCGTAACGGCAATATTCTCCTCATTCACAAGTTTGTCTATCCGCTTCTTTCGATGTCTCGCCGAAGCAGTCATGTGAAAAAACTTTATATTGAAATCCACCTCTTGAAGCCAATGTGTCTTTGCTCTTTGTCTCCAATAGGCTTCTTCTTGAACCAATAATCTTGCATGTTTTATTTATTGAGATGATTTATCGGTTTTTTTTTTCTTGTTGAAAGAACAACTAAAAGAATGATTATTCATTCAAATAGGTAGATTATATCAAATACTTATACAAATTTAATAATATTAAAAATAAAAATAATATATTAGCAAGCAAAATCGTAGGGCACCATTTGTTCTCCACCATGGAAGAACTCACATTCCCTGCATAAATAGTCGAGCAAGACTAATTTGTAAGACAAGTCGGTAGAACTAGGGTTTGCATTATTGCATATAAATATTTATAAATGTCAACTTTGTATATTTTTAATATAAGTTAGCTCAGATTTTAATTAATTAATTTTATTACATATGAAATTAATGAGCCAATAATATATTTAAATCCCAAAAAAATGTTTGATTTCGATGGTCCCTTAACTAATGAAGAAAGCATTAGGAAAAATTGTTTTTTGGCAGCCAAGCTTCGTAGTTTTTTCAAGTAAAATGTTTGAAGAAGTATCAAGTTCGAAGGATCGTGGGGGTGAAGTAACAAGATATGTCACAAGAAAGGGGGGGGGGGGGGGGGGGGGGGGGGTTGAATTGTGACCTTTTAAAAATTTTGCTGCAACACTAAAAGTTGTTAGATAAAATGATTAGTAAAAATCACACAGTTAGGAGACCAATGAGAGAACGTTCTCAGACTGGTTCGTTGAGTTAAAAAGTGATGTGTGTGATTTGTGTTTGATTGAAATAAAGATAAGGGAAAGAGAGAATCAAACACCAATGTTTTTATCCTGGTTCACCCTCTAATGACAAGGGCTAGTCCAGTCTGCACTTGCGTGAGATTATCCAATAATAATCTAGATCAAGATTACAATCAACTTCAAACCCTTTAACCTGATCCAAGGTTAAGAAACCAATCAGTAATCACCTACTGATTTATCTTCACCACTCAATCAATTCTTCCTAATTGACTTGAGTTTACAACTTACAAATGATTTGTATATGAAGTGGATCTTTCAAGCTTATACTAACCTAAACTAGTTTGTATAGCTTATAAATAAAATACACTCAAGATACTCAAAGATATTTAGATCCTATATTCTATTAAGCTTTGGAGTATGAGTGAAAAGAAGAGCTTAGATTGCTTTGTGATTGCAAGTGATAATGTTTTTGATTGCTTATGGAAAACTGTTGCTCTTCAATGTTGCCATCACATGCTATTTATAGATGAAGAAGTCCTATGGATATTTGAACTTCAAATATGACAGTTGAGAGTGCCAAAGTAGCCGTTGTGAGTGAGACAAAATAGTCCAGTCAGGTTTTGTACTTTCAAGTAGTTCTGGAGAACATTCTTCTGATGGTCTCTAAAATATGCAACTGAGAGGGTGTCAGTTTTATCCGTTCTTGACAACTGTAATGGCTTGTATTTGATCATATATTCGTTGTAAAATAATAGCCCATGTGTGAAAATAGGTTGGTACAGTTTTGGATAAGAATGAAGCTTCCACACACAAATTCTGAGAGACCGTTCTCCTGGATGTGGGAGACCATATTATCTTCATGAGAGAGTAATGCCACTCGTTTGTTAAGTTGTTGCAAGCTGTGTGACAGTTGTAAAACAGCAATGAAGATTGTAGAGTAGCCACTATTCATGTGTCCTTGCAAGGACATGTGAATAGTAAGGTGATGGTACTTATACCTTCATATTTTGCCAAGTGTTTGTACTTTGATTATATTCAAAATCTTTTTCACAAACCGGTACAACTTGTTGTCTTCTTCTTATTGGTCTAGATTAAATCTTCTAATGATATCTTTGGAGAACATAGAGCCTTTACAATTATATGTGATATTGATGTTCTTAAATTTGCTCCATGGAGAAGGTTCATTACTCAAAAATGATTCCTTGCCTTAAATGACTTATTCCAAACTGTTGAGAAAAGTTCTTTGTTGTCTTGTATCACGTTGACTTAATTAAGTGTTTATTCAATAATGTCTGTATCTTGGAGACCGTTCTGAGATCATTCTCCAGGCATAACTTGGAAATTCTTTATCTTGTGATTAAAATATAATGATTTTAATTCCTTGTATCTGTCTTATATTAATTCACTCAAAAGCACTTGTTAGATCACAAGATGATCATAATCTAATTAAAATTTTATTAAGATTATTTGTCATCTTTAAAACATCAAAATAGATTTTGTCTCAACAGAGGGGACACGCGTCCTGATCATAGGCTTAGGAAGTTTAGCAGCAGTTAGTGTTTTCCTTCGAATATATAGGGTGTAGTTTTCTTTTGAGTGGATGTGACAAAACTTATACATAAAAATCTTCAAAACTTTGAGTACTCATGCGATCGAACGAAAAGAGCGAAATAAGGCTAATGTATGAATTGTACACCATATCTTTGTAATTGTCATTTACTAATTGATTCAGCAACTTTTCTAGAAAATCAAGCACAAACATGTCCTAAGATTACTAATTGATTCAACAAGTTTTTAAAATTCAAACTAGCGCTTGTTTACCAAAAACAAACGTAAACACATACACAATCAAACAAGCTATTTTATGTATTTTTATCCTTATACCCTTCCACATTGATAATTTATTTATACATTTCTTATTTTAATAGTTGAGCATACCAAAATACATATGTAATTGCTTGAAGAAAGAGAAACAAATTGAGAGCCATTAAGCAATACCTCAATTAAATTTTAAGTTCAATAAAAATAATTATAAATATATATATATATAGAAATATGACAAAGTTCATGATTAAATTTATCGTCTAGTTTTAAATATTTCAGTTCAGTAAAAAAATTATGTTAAAAATAGATTTGATTAGTGTTATGGACTGGACTTCTTAAGTCCATATGTCTCCTCAAGACCAAAGGCTCTGCCCTCCAGAAGGGCACCCTCCCCGCCAGCCAACGTTACAGAATCCTGCATTCTGTAACGGCCGACCACCGGAATGATGAGCATTAACTGCTCATCATGGCCCAAACGGCCAAGTTCCAGCAGCCACTTAATGGGCATTCATTGCCCATTACGGGCCTTAGCCCAGTGCTGGGGGCTATATATACTCCTCATTCTGAAGGAGTCAGGTACGTTTTACCAATTTCTGAAAACCAAAGCTATAACACTTTTATTGACTTGAGCGTCGGAGTGTATACAGGTACACACCCCCTTCCACTTCAACAACGGGCTTGTTGAAAACTGTTGCCGGTCACCACTTCTGATTAGGTAAGATCAGTGGCGCCGTCTGTGGGGAATCTAAGTTTTCCCCTTCTTTTTAAAGAACAAAACTATCCAAACTACCAAAAAACACCAAAGTGCTAAGAATCGCCGGCAACAGTGAATCAGAGCACTCAGCTAACCACCTCAACAGCGATCACGCTGACAACAATGGCACCAACGGGATGGTCGTATCCCAAATGGAAACAGACCCCACCTACCAGCCCACAAACGAAACCAACTCCCTAGTCGTACCTATTCCCCCCTGGAGCTACCTTGGAAAACATCATGACCGCGCTGCTGACCGCCGTCAACAATCAGGGACAAGCTATTAGGGAGCAGAATCATCGTATCGAAGCTGTCGAAGAGTCGCACATCACGAGAGCGACCACGAGCAGTTATAGGCGACGAGAGTCCTCTCGACGGGACTCGAGGACTATGTCAAGATCACCACGGGCATACGAAACTCGAAGCCGTATAAGCCCCGCTAGAAGAGTTGCTGGAGCGAGGAGATCCTCAACACGTTCAACTGGGCGTAACTATCACTCACCTCCTCGCCATCTTCATCGCTCTCCACGAAGTGACGAGGAAAGGCACGTGGGGCCTCTTTCTGATAGGATCATGAGGGTACCATTTTCCGTGGGGTTGGAAAAACCACCGGCAATGGACACCTACGACGGGACTACTGATCCAGACGACCACATAGAAAACATTGAGGCTGTCCTCGACTACAGACGAGTTAGAGGATCTATCAAATGCAAGCTGTTCTCCACCACGCTGAGGAAAGGAGCAATGGCATGGTACAAGAATTTACCACCAGGGTCCATTGATTCATGGGGTGAGCTGTGCAGACTCTTTACTGCACACTTCACGGCTTCCAGAAAGCACCCAAAGACTGAAGCTACTCTCGAAGCGATCGTCCAGAAAGACGACGAATCCCTAAGAGAATACATTGACAGATTCAACAAGGCTGCCATCGAGGTAAGGACCGATGACAGGATGAAGCTATATCTGCTGGAACGAGGACTGCGCCCGTCCAGCGATTTCGCCAAGGCAATTGGAATAGAAGAAGTGAGAAGTTTAGACGCTTTCCTCGAAAAAGCACAAAAATACATAGCTTACGAGGAAAAGCAAGTTGCTGCTGACGCAAGAAAGCCAAAGCGTCAAGAAGAAGCTGGACCATCTTGAGCAGGAAATGAGAGAGTAAAAGAAAGGATGAGGGAAGCAAGACCTCCCCTAAGCAAGTTTATGGATTACACCCCTCTGAACGCTCCTCGCGAGCGAATTCTGGCAGAAGTGTCCATGGCTGAATTCAAGAAAAATGGAGTTCGCACCCCAAAGCAACTGACCGTGAAGCCAGGATTGGACAAGTCTAAGTACTGCCGATACCATAAGAGCTACGAGCACGTGACCGAGGATTGCATTCATCTGAAGGACGCAATCGAGATCATGCTACAAAAAGGACTCCTCCAGAAGTTTAGAAAAGAGGAACGCCAAGGGCGTGAAAAAGAGCCCGAAGTAGGTCAACCGTCCAGAGAGGCGCAACAACAATCGGGTGTGGGCAACAGCAACATGCAAATTGCCTACGCCATCTCAAGACCCGAGGATTTCATTCTCCCCGAGCACAAGGAAGGTGAAGACCTGCTCGAACATCTGGCTGCTCATATGGGGTCGCTAGTAATCTCAGGAGGAGGATTTGGAACCTCTACAATAGGGTCGTTGAAGAGAAAGTTTGAAGAGTTGGAAAGTGTGTGCTCGTTGGAACCTGTCCTCGCGACAGAAGCAAAGGAGGGATCTATCCCCCTAGCCTTTTATAAAGAGGAGATCCCCGGAGGCTCACCCAATCACCAAATTCCGCTACTAATAAGGGCCAGGATGGCCAACTTTGATGTAAGAAGAATTTTAGTGGATCAAGGAAGCTCATGTGATGTGATGTACGCGGGTTTGTTCAAAACTCTGCAATTGACAGAAAAGAACCTCGCTACATATGTTGGTGCTGACTTACAAGGGTTTAACGGAGAGACCACATAGCCATGGGGTATGTGGACTTAATTGTGACCTTCGGAGAAGGAGAGGCGACTAAATTCATCAACGTCCAATTCCTGGTTGTGGATTGCCCATCTCTGTACAACTGTATTATGGGAAGGCCTGCTTTGGCGAACCTATTCGCCGTATCCTCGACCATCCACCTGAAGATGAAATATTACACCGTGGATGGCAAAATCGCTACGCTGAACGGGGATATCGCTGCAGCAAGGAAATGTTTTGAAGCTGCTGCGAAGAATATGAGATCCCTTCTTACTCCGAAGAAGAAGACTGATCACAAGATGCCCGTTGTGAACGCCTTGCAAGCAAATGACATCGTGGACTTGGATGCTCGCATCAACGAGAAGGAGCTGAAAGACGAAGAGGACCCCATCGCGAAAAAGGTGCATCGCCCTATTCCCGATGGCGAGTTCGAAATCATTCCCCTGAATGATGATTATTCTCGAGGAATCAAGGTTGGAGCTGATATGCCCGAGCTGGTGAAGAGGCAATTGGAAGCTTGCTTGAAGGAATACGCAGAGCTGTTCGCTTGGAATGCTGCAGAGATGCCCGGAATCGACCCTGATGTCGCTTGTCATTAGTTAACAATAGATCCTAGGGCTAGAGCTGTAGTTCAGCGACGTAGGAAGCAGTCTCCCGAAAAAGCGGAGGCTGCTGAAAAAGCTGTAAAATACCTCTTAGAGGCAAATTTTATTTCTGAAGCCAAATACACTACATGGCTGTCAAATGTTGTATTGGTTAAAAAATCTAATGGAAAGTGGAGAATGTGCGTTGACTACACCGATCTCAATAGGGCTTGCCCTAAAGATTCTTATCCTTTACCTAGCATAGATAAACTCGTAGATAATTCCTCAGGGTTTAAACTACTATCATTTATGGACGCTTATTCAGGATATAATCAAATTAAAATGGCTGAAATCGATAAAAAGAAAACATCATTCATGACTGAATCGGGCAATTATTACTATAACGTAATGCCTTTCGAGTTAAAAAACGCTGGTGCCACTTATCAAAGAATGATGAACAAAGTATTCAGAAATGAAATAGGAGATATGCTCGAAGTATATACGGACGATATGATCGTTAAATCCGAACAAAGACAGAAGTCAGTGTACTTCATCAGCAAAGCTTTGCAAGGACCAGAACTTCGATACTTGCAGATCGAAAAAATGGCGTTGACAGTAGTCGTCGCTGCGAGGAAATTGAGACATTACTTCTTAGCACACTCAATCGCAGTACGAACCGACCAACCAATCAAACAACCAACAATCAAGCCGAGTACGAAGCTTTCCTAGCAGGATTGCGATTAGCCGAGCACATGAACGCTGAGGAAATCAAAATCTTCACAGATTCTCAACTAGTCGCATCCCAAGTAAACGGGGAGTTTCAAGCTAAAGACGAGCGTCTAGCAGAATACTTAATCCTCATACAATAAAAGTTGGCTAAATTCAAAGAGTCAATCGTGCAACACATTCCTCGGGAGCATAACTCAAGGGCCGACGTCCTCTCAAAACTCGCGAGCACCAAAAAGAAGAAAGGGAGGAATCAATCACTTATCCAAGAAACGTTGCAAAGACCGAGCATTGAGAAAACTTTTGAAGTGAATCTCATATACGCAATCAATGCCAACAGTTGGATAAATCCCGTGAGAGAATTCCTCGCCTCAGGAATGGTCCCCGACGACCCTAAAGAAGCAGTCAAAGTTAGAAGAAGAGCGTGCTCGTATGTTTTGATAGACGGCCATCTTTTTAGAAGAGGATTTTCGACCCCATTACTAAAATGCATCGAGGAAGAGAAGGTGGAATCCATCCTACAGGAGATACACGAAGGAATCAATTGGCAACACATTGGTGGACGCTCACTCGCACGTAAGGCATTGCGAGCAGGGTATTATTGGCCAACTATGCAAACGGACGCCAAGGAGCACGTCAAGAAATGTGACAAGTGCCAAAGACACGGGGATATGCACTTAGCTCCACCTAGCGAGCTAAAATCTCTATCATCCCCGTGGCCGTTTGCATGGTGAGGGTTGGACCTCTTAGGACCATTCCCGCGAGCGCCTGGGCAAAACAAGTATCTAATCGTCGGGGTGGATTACTTCACGAAGTGGATAGAGGCTGAACCCCTCGCCCAGATCACATCCCATAACATTCTTCGCTTCTTCAAAAGAAACATCCTCGCAAGGTTTGGAATTTCGCATACCGTCGTAACGGACAATGGGACGCAATTCACAGATAAAAGGTTTCGAGAATTCCTCATCAACCTAAAAATAACCCAACACTTTACATCCGTCGAACACCCCCAAACAAACGGCCAAGCAGAGGCGGCCAATAGAGTAATTTTGCGAGGCCTAAAGCGAAGGCTAGGCGAGGCAAAGGGTAAGTGGGTCGAGGAACTATACAGCGTGCTATGGTCCTACAGAACCACACCACACTCAACCACGGGGGAAACGCCATTTCCATTAACTTACGGAACTGAAGCTCTTATCCCCGTGGAAATAAGGGAGCCAACTCGACGAACGGAAAACCCTCTAGATGAAGAAACAAACAACGAGTTACTCAGAGAAGAACTCGATTTGGTCGAGGAGTTGCGACATGGAGCAACCCTCAAAGAAGCTGCATTGAAACAAAAAATTGCCGCTCGACACGACAGAAAAGTCATTAAAAGGGAATTTGAAGTGGGCAGCTTGGTCCTACGACGAAACCAAAAAGACTCTCGAGAAGGCAAACTCGCCGCTAATTGGGAAGGGCCTTATTTCCTCGAAAATTTATACGGCCAGGAGATTCCTAAAACATGGAACGCAGAGAAGTTGAAGCAATATTATAGTTAGCGAGGTCTTGTGTATTCGACGACTTGCTAGCGGACTGAAACCACACTTTAGCGACAAGAGGTTTAGCCTTTACAACAGAGAATTGTTTAGGTACGGGCATGAATCTAAAAGAAGAAAAAGCCAAGTTTCCTTTTTGAAACTTATCTCGACGAGGAACTACTCTATACGAGCCCCATCGTCGCAAGTACACGCCAAGCATGGATGCCCAACTCGCGATGGGACAATCCAGCTGCGAGGATAAAATCTTCGACGATTCTATCATCGTTACTCGTTTGGAAACCCAATCCAAACACTCGAGCAAGTTCCCCAAACTACTTGAGCACGGCGTTCGTAGATACATGCTATCTCATGCAACAGCCAAATAAAAACATTCAAAAATCTCTCAAGTATGGATGTTGTAAAAACGTAATTAATTATCGTGCATCATAAGAAAAGCGCGTGCACAAAGATAATAAAGATACAAGCATAATGAAAAGGCAGGTGTAGCTAAATCATAAAAAGTGCATTAAAAGGAAAAATTGTATTTAGTTACAACAAAGGGCAGCCTCGAGGACTGCCCAACAAAAGGATGAAACAAAAGGGGCAAACAGACACCCAAGTGCCAAAAGGGCGAGCATAACGCCAGCACAAATTAAACATCATCAATCAAACATCTTCAGAAGCAGGAGGAGGAGAGGCGATGACTCCATCGATGACCTCTTTCAGTTCATCGAGACCAGTTTCCACGAGCTCTACCCCCGGGTTCAAAACTTTGAGTTGAGCAATAGCATTGACAAAACTGCTATGCCCAACCTTGACCATTAAGTCTTCGTACTCAGCGATTTTCTTGATCAGGTCGGCGCGGCTTGAATTGCGGTAAACTCCCTCGGGGTCAACAGCATCTTCTTCCTCGCTACAAAGGGAGGGAGCAGCTTTAGCTTGCGTTTCCAACTGCTTTATGCGAGCATCCTGTTGCTTGCTCGTGACCTCCAGCTCCTTGAACTTCTTCAGCAGGTCCTCCAACTCCTGCTCCTTGGTCACCAGCGTCCTCGCCATCTCCTGCTGCAGGGCATACTTGTTCTTGTAATCCTCATAAGCAGCCTCCGTCTCACGCAACTTCAGACCCAGATCATCTGCACGCTTCTTCTGCTTGTCCCTATTGCTTAAGTAACGACATTCGCGTCCATTTAAAAAATTGGCGATCTCGATGAGCTTGAACGCAGCAACAGTTGCAGTGGCCAACTCTGCCTTCAGAGCCAAAGGTCCCATGTCATGGATAATTGATTGGTCAGCCTCGTTTATCACGACCTCCATGTTTTGGTCGAGCAATCTCCCATGATTGAAGACGGGGGGCAAGACAAAACAACCAGCGGGAACCCCAGGATCGGGCAAGAAATGGGGGGTGCGGTGAACGGAGCCTCCTTCCCCGCCTGTAGTAGCCTTCTGCACTTTGGATGGACGAGTGTCAGTGCTAGTCGATTCAGAAGGGCGCTTTTCTGCGGCTGGTGGAGGGAGGACAGCGTTGGTGTTCTCATCACCCTTGCGGGCATTCTTGGCTTTGGCGGCACGACGAAGTTTTTCCTGAGCACTCACCATTTTGGCTGCAAAGAAAGGGAAACATACGACCATTAGTACAAGCAATAAAAAGAAATAAATAACGACAAGTAAATCATATAAATGAAAAACTAAAGTCGTGTAAACGAGCATACTAAGGGCTTCCTCGGCTTCAGCAAGGATCTTCTTAACATTGATATAACGAGGAACAGTTAAAGGATTCCCCTCATCATTAAGTTGAGGGACACCGTCCTCGTCAGTGACCGCCTTCCCCCTGAAGCTCTTGACAAAATTTTACAACTTCAGGAAATCATTCCATTCGTCAACAGTTAACTCCTTCTTTGGAATAGTACACTTCTTCGCGGGCACCAGATAGTGCTCCACTTCCCAACGGAAATGGAACTTTTCATAATCAGTCAAAACAGGTTGCCCATTCTCTCCAAGTAGGACATTCCCATTTGCATCTATGTCAGGGCCAGGAACTATAACGTCTGCCCAGCCCTGCGAATTCTTGGGACGAACAATAAAGAATTCATCTTTGAAAGGCCGTAAAGACTCCTCGTACATATAGAACAAACGCCAAGTTTGCTTGAACGACACCCAACCTAGCCTGTATGGGTCTCCTTTGGGTTTCGAGCGCTGGAGCCCGAATACGTAGAAGAAAAAAGGAAGAGTCGGAACGATCTTTAAATAACTGCAGACTATCTCAAAGGCTCTCAAGAAACCCAAAGAGTTCGGGTGCAGTTGTGAAGGAGCGACCATTAAATGGTGGAATACGGCCACTTCAAAATTTGTAAAGGGCAACCTGTACCCAAAATGCTGAAACGCGATCTGGTACATAGAAAAATTCGAGAATCCAAAATCCTGGAAAACACGACGACGCTTCGCGGGGATGATAATCTCCCAGTTGTCATTAGGGGGATCTTCAATAATTTTAAAGAGTCCAGGGATCTCTACACCATCTGGTTGCCCGAAAAATCGCGAGCGCGTCAACCGAGGTTCATCCGCAACCCAGTCCTCGGGTTCTGTATCAGCCGTAATCGGAGGTCGCTCATCTATGTGTTCCGAGGACTTCGGCACCTCATGCTCATCTAGGTTTTCCACGGGTACGGGATCTCCTTCCTCGTTGAAGTTAGTATTCGACGATGAGGGCTCTTCTGCCATTTAAACATGAAAGACGAGGAAGAGAAAAACTATGAAAGTTTTAATCTTTCACACTAAAACTACCATCTTTTTGGGGGTAGAGGGTGTTAACCACCACTTACAAACCCACAACCACCGCGCTAACATTCAAAACTCCTAAAAACTAAAGAAATGCAATCAAATACTGTAAAACAGGAAATGAAGTAAAGCACTTACTTGATTAGCGATTTGGAGTTGAAAGGAACAAATCTTAGTGATGGCAAAGGCTTGGATCTCCAGAAGCAAACAAAAGAAGTTGAAGGGAGAAAAGCTTTGAGAACGCAGAAGTCAGAATGGGATAAATGAAGTGAAACTTCAAAAATCCATCCTTTTCTCTATATATAGAGGAATCCCGTGCATTCGCATCTGTTCAAAGCAAAACGACGCCACCCAAATTTGATACGTTGCTTTGATCCAAGGGCCGTGATCTAAAACGATCCAACGCTCCGGGTTGAATCATCATAAGAACGAAAAGGCGCGAAAATCCAACGGTTCAGAAACGTCCTCGTAAACAGAAGCTACGATCCTAGGCACTCAAATGTTTAGAGTCGCCTTTACACGTGGCACTTACAGACGAAGCGGCTTGTCCTTTCAAGTCACATCCACTGAACGCGAAAATCTCGCAAGGTCCGAGAAAATCTCCACAAAAATATCGTCGTGATTAATGGCGCAATCATCGAGAGAATCTCAACGGATGAGGGTAAATTAAAAATCCTCGCAATAAATAACAGGATCTTCAAGAAAAGCCAACAAATCAAATGATCCTCGAAGCCACGAGGATGAAGAAACGATTAACGTTTTCCTCCTCGACGATAATTTCCCATGAGGACAAAGAAACGATTGACGTTTCCATATGCTAAACGAACGCAAAAACTTTACGATCCTCGCAGAAGAATTCATCATGAGCTCCTCGATACGAGCGAACGAATCCATGATCCTCGTGTATAATGGTGCTCGTTGACAACAAACGAATCCATGATCCTCGTTGTTCGTATGCGCAAACAAAGGCTTATAGCCAAAGTTAAAGTCATCATGCTCGTGAACGAGCATAACGACTTGGAGGGCTTCTGTTCTGGACTGGACTTTTTAAGTCCATGTCTCCTCAAGACCAAAGGCTCTGCCCTCCAGAAGGGCACCCTCCCCGCCGGCCAACGTTACAGAATCCTACATTCTGTAACGGCCGACCACCGGAATGATGAGCATTAACTGCTCATCATGGCCCAAACGGCCAAGTTCCGGCAGCCACTTAATGGGCATTAATTGCCCATTAAGGGTCTTAGCCCAGCGCTAGGGGCTATATATACTCCTCATTCTGAAGGAGTCAGGTACGTTTTACCAATTTCTGAAAACCAAAGCTATAACACTTTTACTGACTTGAGCGTCGGAGTGTATACAGGTACACACCCCCCTTCCACTTTAACAAGGGGCTTGCTGAAAACTGCTGTCGGTCACCACTTCTGATCAGGTAAGATCAATTAGTTTTTTTTGTACAAAGGTTTGATTAATTTTAAAAAGGGTTAAATGTGTTTTTATGTTCTTACAAAGTTAGCAAATTTAATTTTTATACATGTTTTTATTCTAAAAATATTTCTATTATAATTTTAGTTTCTAATGAACAAAATTTTAACATGCTTTTGAACACATTATCCCTTTTAAAAATAGTTGAAGCAAAATAGTTTTTTTTTTAAACCAAAAAAAAAAATTGTTCTTAAAAAATTAAAAGAACAAAATTGTATATAACTCAATTTTTAGTACGTAACTAAACCTTTTTTTGTGATAATCGATGACTAAGGTAAACCTACTTTTGTTTTTTTTACGGTAAACAAACGTAACCTAGTTTTTATGCACCACGCGAACATATAATCTAACAACAGACTCATTTGTGACAAGAATTTAATTGACGAAGTCTTTCGCAAATGATAATTGGTCTCATCTCTACTATTATTCTTTTTTTTTTGGAAGTGGCTAACCTAAAATGAGATATATTATATTAAAAATTCACATGAATTTGGTAGTCACTTCAGCACAAAGTGTATTAGGGGATCTATTAAAGTTTACAAGATAAACAGTAAAATAACATGATACAACAATTAATCAATGCTCAAACAAAACAAAAATTCGACCACCAACAATGAAAGTTTATAACTACATTTAATATGTTAGTGTAAAATTATTTTGTACGTATATTCAATAATTTATCACATTATTTAATAAATATAACATATCGTGTGTTTTGAAACACAATATTTAATATATTATTGAATGCATATGTAAAATAGTATTACACTCGCTGTGTATCGAAATATATTTTTTAATTTACAGATAAACTGGTAATAATATGGACATTTGTCTATGAGTGATGTTATTTGAACACCCAAAAAAATTGTTCTGAGTGGACAACTCATTTTTTTCTATCTATGCACACAAACCGAGACAATCCAAATATAATAAAAAATAACAAAAAATGACGAACCCCATATTTTGTGGTTGTCGGATAACTTTTTGGTTTTCAAAATATCATTACACTTGTCTATTGAAATAAATCTTATGTCTTTTTTAATATTTTATTTTTCTGTGTGTTGTGCTGGATATCTTTGAAGGTCCCACATGGAAACACCAAAGACAATGTCGATATATAATTGTTGTGGTGATCTGGTCTGAATGCAACAATGGTGATATAGACAGAAAGTGACTAGCGGAAGAGCCCAAAGTTTACAAGTTATAAGACATATAGCTGTCGTGTTCCAACGTCCAATACCCTTTTTTAATGAGAATTGTTTAAATTATTGTCTGTTTTTTTTAAACGTAGAGAGTAATTCTCTCGAAATAACTTAAATTTATTTAAGGGATTCATATCTTCTAATAAATTCTTTTCTATACACATCATTCGAAGATCGAATCCAAAATTAAATGGTTAAAAAACTCAAATATTTACCGATTATACCACAATATGTTGATAATTTATTGTCTATTTTATAAAAAAACACTATCAACAAAAATTTATTGCAACAGTCATTATTTCGCGGTAAAAGAATAATATTTTTTTACTAAAAAGTTGCAATTGTGACATCTTTTAACTTTGTTTACTTAATTAGTAATCCAAAATATTTTTTTAAACTTTTTCCGAGAGATTTTTCTTAAATATTTGTTTTAAATATTCTTTGAGATAATAGTGTAAGCACACATGTCATTGAATTGAACGGTAATCATGTGTTGTCAATACCCCATTTCAATTGTATGATGATATAAAAAAAAAAAAGTTTGATTTCTATTTGATTTTAGTGTACTTATGAGATCCAAATGCAGATCAAGAGTGCAAATTAATTAAACAAAGAAAAGTCACAAAAAGAAATACAAAAATAAAATGCAGAACTCTCAAAACACTAAATACAAATAGTTCCTCCGGTAGCTGAGAACACCCCAGACCAAACACCGGAGTGAGACGGAAACCATCAAACCAAACACAAAATTAATCTAACATATAATTGTTTGATACATCTCATCTCATAATAATAATAATAAAAATATTTATGTTCAAATAAAATTTTTCTAATAATAAACAACAGAACTCTAATTTGGTTTATTTCAGTTAGTAGGGATCAATTTGATTATCTTTTGGATCAGTTTTGATGTCAACCGCCTAATTTTGATACACGAATTAAGAAACACAGCTTATATTTTAAATTTCATTAAAAAATATCATGTCATTTCTTAATATATCTATTATATCTCATATTAATTAACTTCTTTATCATTTACTTCGAAGCAATAACTACTAGCAAAATGGGAAAGGAAAAGTGTATTAAATATTCCAAACGAGGAGTACTAATTTGAAAACCTTCATAATTTAATAATTGATATTGCTACCGACAACTATGGCAAGCAATGGTTGAAGGCTTGAAGCACTCAATAGCATCAATGATGAAATCCAATCCGTATCTGCTTTATATATTAAAATTAGTATCTATTGTTTGAATTTTACATATATTTCGAATAAAATAAAAAAGGCTTAATTGCACTTTTAATTTTCTTATTTTGCAAAATATGTGATTTTGGTCCACCTATTTTAAAATTAAACATTTTAGTCCTCTTATTTTGATTAATTCAATTTGCATAAAGAAATCTAAAATTTTCCCGATCTCGTCAATTTGTGATCTATTTTTTATTTTATAGTTTGATTTAGGAATCTAAAAACCACTATGAAAAGAGTGGTTGAACTTTTGGGAAGAAAAATTGAGCATTATGAACCGATTCGGAAAGCTATTTTTTAATCCAAAATATTATACCGAACATGGATTCAGGAAGGATTAATCATGAAGGAATAAATTAATCTAGGTTTTTAGGTTTGGAAAAAAATAACATGGTGAAAAAATAGTAAATGTTTGCGTTTTGATTATTGATTTTAAGAAGGAAGAAACCTAATTTTCATTCTTGCTATTTTAAAAAAAAAAAAATACATTTGTTGATGTGGAATAGTGATTTGCCATGTGTATTGCCACATCAGCATTTTTTATGCCAATTGATTAAAAAATGTTTGATTTTAAAATAGGGGACCAAAATCGCAGATTTTGCAAAATAAGGAGAAGTGTAATTAAGCCAATAAAAAACTATATGATACTCCTCCAATCTTTATCATAAGAAACAAATTAATTTTAAGGTCAGTTGAATAACTAGTATATTCAATATGTATATAAATCAGATATATCAATTATTCAATAATCATAAAATACAATTTGTTTCTTATAATAAAAATCGTAGAATTTAACAAATTAAAAGTCTCAACAAAGCAAACTTACAATAACCGGGTAAAAGGTAGTAATACATCATTGGAAAACAAAATGAAACACTAAAAGTTACGTAAAAGATAAGGAAATGAGATGCACATTCTGTGTACTAAGAGTTTCGTGCTTTGAATTTTTTTATTGTTAACAAGTCATGTGTTGTTTTTTATTGACTGAAAATCTTGATATCATTTAGCCTAAAATGGAATCAATTGAAGAGACTTAAGGTTCAAGGGACAAAAGTGACCGTGCAAGTAGATATTGGGTGCATTTGTTTTGTTTAATCTTTTAAAACATTGATTTTATTTTGAAAAAATTTAGAGATTTTTAAAAAAAATTAAAGCTATTTTCTATTGGTTTACTATAAAAAAAATTATATTTTTTTAAATAAAAAGTTCTACGGTTAGGTTCCTTAGTTTAAAAAAAATATTATTGAAAAACTATTTCATTTTGGAGTTAAAAATAACTTTAATTAAAAAAATGATTTTTTGAAAAATCTATAACCAACACTATCAAAATTATAAAATAAATTTGTTTTTAAGAAAAAATATATTTTTTCTTAAATTTTTTTTAAAACAAATGCACTCATTATGAGTTCGAAATAACTTTTATTATTTTTTTATTAAGTTCACATGAAAATCATTTTTAAAAATACAAAACAAATTTTTTTTTTTAATCTATAAAAAACAAGTTTATAATTGGCATTAAGAAGCAGTTATTCTGATTACTTTTATTTGTTTGGTGGTGTGGAAAGTAAAACAAATTACTTTCTGGAAGTCCCATAATTGGCTCTAGAAACGAGAGTGGATTCTCTCAAGTGAAGAAAACAATTGAGGAAATAATGTTAGATAATTGACCATTGGATTATAAAGATAAAACAATATTTAATTCTAAAAGAAATTGATAAAAGGTGATTGATGGTTAAGATGTGAAAATTGAAAAAAAGTTGAGAAAAAAAAAATTGAGAGGATCCATTCTCCTCTAGAAACTATTATGACTACTTCCATTGCTTTGTGGGGTGGCTCTAAAAGGAAACACATTGTCTCTTTGATGACAATTTCTTTCCCGTGAATCTTTATCACCCCCTTGAAGGAAAAAAATATTCGATAAACACAACCCGAAAATTTTTTTTATTGCAAATTTGAATAACATTTACACTAAAAAAAGTTCGGTAAACATTTACCGAACTTTTTGGAGGTGAAAAGGAGGTTTTGAGGGGTGGGAAAAGAATTTTTTCCTCTTTGATTCTGTACTAGTATCATTCTGATTCACCCTAGCATGGCTTGTGCTAGTGTGTATTTAACATTAATAAAATTTCATTTTCCATTTGTGAAAAAGAAAAACTTACAAGTGTGTTAAAACTCTGAATGTAGATGAGGTTTTGGAGACACAGCTATGTGTGTTAGGTTGTGTGCCAAGTTAAAAAAAAAAAAAAAATTACAGAACTAACATCACTACATGCTATTAGAGCCAATGAAGATGGATAATAATATCCATTTTCAACCATCATTTAACTGTACTAATTACATAAACCTGATCTTAGAAGATGGACACATCTGGAGGTGGTCCATATACAGACATCCAAGAAAGTGGAACTCGCCATTTGCCAACTTCGGTTCCTGAAAAAAGCAGTTATCAGAAATATTACCAATGAATTTCAATGATTTTTTTACTAGCGAAGTGCAAACATGCCTATTTACTAGTATATGTTGACATTTAAATCCGTAACTTATGTATGACAGACAAGGACATGGATTGAGAAATACTATGTATCTGCAACTTATGTATGAGAGACACGGACATGGATCGAGAAATACTCTATGTACTTTATGTAAAATGTAGGGCAGTAAGGATTAGAAATATCCGTGTTAGAAAAATGGGACGGATCCAGAGAAAGAGAAAAATTAGCACTTAGGGTGAAGGGATTAGAAATATCAATTTTCAATATCCAGAAAATCTGTGCGGAAAGATATTATCTAGCAAGTTAATATCAAGTTGGCGGGGAGGGAGAAACATTACTTGTTATGATAAGACAAAGACCGTTGTGGTATAAACCCGTTATTCATCAACTTCTCGGGGAATTTAATAAAACAAATGTTATGCTTGTTTAACTTGATAAATCAAACAATCGATCAGCATCAATCAATATAATAAGAAACAAAAATAAATAAAGCTCACCAGAATTAGGGTGACTCGGCTTTAGAAGTTTGTATGCTGCATCTGCTAATTGAAAAGCATCAGATGTGTTGTCACCTTCTGAGCAATAACATAACAAGCAGGTCACCTTCAAACCTTTAGCCTGATGAATTAAACCAACACCTTAAAATCAATCCACATTTCCGCAATTTTACAACACAAAAAGGTAAGCAGTAAGTAACCAACCTTGCACCTCTTATTTACTTATTTATTTTCCAACTAAACTATTATATTCATCATTCTTTCACAGGGAGGTTTATTTAGAATATCAAAACAAAATTCCCTTTTCGCCAATTTTGTCACGACATACAACGAAGGTGCAAAGCCTTGTACTATAAACCAAGGTAATCCGAACCGGACCAGTCATTCAACTGGTCAGCTCGAGCTTCAACCGGGTCGGACCGATTTTGAATTATTTTGAATGAGAAGAAAAATGACAATATGAAATTTAAGCAATACATTACCTTGAGAAAAGAAAAAAGCGCAGCAAAAGGCAAGCTAGCATAATAATTTTCTTCTTCTAGTTCATCTTCAATAGCAATAGTATCTTCCGGCGTTGCATTTCCTTCAGCTAAATCATTAAGATATTTCCAATGCTTTTGAGAAGGGTCATAATCCTGAAGTTTCTTCCACCCGAGCTGTTCACAGTTTTCATCTGATCCGTTGCTGTTGGCACTAGATAGGTAATAAATCTGCAAACCACTAATATGGCAGCACACAGACATATCAGAATGGAAAATATTCCAAAGCAAATTTTACAAGATTGTCAAAGTGAGAAATCTTCATGCAATTATATTTGAACAAAAGTGACACTCGACATAAATGGTTGAAATATCTTAATCAAAAACAAATATTGTGTGACGATAAAGGTCACAGGTTCAAATTGTGTAATTAGACCCACAGTAGATCCGTGCCTACCATAGCAGAAGCTTTGAAACATCGAGTTACTATTTCAAAATACCAGTTCCTCACCTTGACATGTCGACCTTTTGCCACTTTCCAAAATCTAAGCTGGAGAGAATAATAATATGCTTCTTTCCACTTCCAGCAATAAAATCAGCCATGTTTTTTGCAAACTCAAGCATCATACCCTATCCAATGTCATGTATTAATTTCAATTTCTCCTTCCACATTCAATAATTAATTGCATCAATTCAAGCACTAAAACTAATACAACAAAGATATACTTCTAAAACAACACTTAAAACAGGATGAAAGAAGTACTCTCTCCGTAACACTTTATAAACAAAATTGACTTTTTAGGTTCATTATAGATTTAATGTATTTGGTCTATTTACATTAAATCTACAATGAACCTAAAAAGTCAATTTTGCTTATAAAGTGTTACGGAGGGTGTATTTGACAGTGAAACTATAATAATCTATTGATTACTTCAAAAGGAGACAGTGATGTCCATCAAAACAGTGAACAAAATTAGGAAACGAAAAGCAGAAAAACTCAAGAATACAAACTGCAAGGACAGCAAAAGGGAGCAACAAACAAATGCTCAAACTATAAACACAAGAATAAGCTAGTAACATTTAAGCTTGTACTATCAACAACTTAAGCTATGTTCGGTTGATAAACAACTTGATTAAATCAACAAATTAAGTGCTTATATATAAGTTATTTCAATAACAAAAGATAAAATAAAATAAAATTGTATTTATATAAGCTGTTTCATAAGCTATCAAGGACAACTAATGAAAATAAGTTGAAAACAGTTTATGAACATGTCATGAGCTGTTATAAAAAACTATCGCATAGAGCTTAATAAGTCAACAATAACTTCTCGACATGCCATGGACATCTGTTTCTATAAGATCTCCTAAACAGTCTCTCAAGTGTCTATGCCAGTAGATAAACAAACTCAAAATAAACCAATCGAAACAGAACTTAGTTTGAGTAAGGAATAGTCGAGACATCACAAACTAATAAGTACCCTTAAACTAGCTAATGAGCTATGTTAAATTATAGAAATGAAGAAAGCTAATATTACCTTAATTACAGGGGATCTCTGCTGGATAATAGTAAGAGCATTAGAAGGAGAATCATAAGCTGCAAATAAACAATAAATAAAATATCAGAAAATTATTTCTAAATTAAAAAAAAAAATCATTGAACAAAAAGAAAACAAAGCAGCACCTTCAATAGGAAGTGCAAGGTCTCCTTGAGGAAAAGGACCATAAGCATCATTGCCAACACATGGAAGAACATAAGGATCATCTAAGTAACCAACTTTCTCTGAACCCATTGATGAAACCAAAAGGTCTGCTGTTAACTGCCCAACATTCCCAATAGATACAGCAGGCTGAAAAAAATACAAAATTTGAGCTAACCCCACAATTTATTACATAGCATTGAACTATAAAGTTAATTTTTTTTGTTGAATAATGAGATCCTGAATCAAAGATATATGAATGAATTGGGAAATTAAGAGGGGGCAAAACCCTAGAAAATTATACTAACCAAAATCAATGTGGAGCAATCTTCATGAAGGTGTTTTCCTTCTTCGGGAATGAACTTCATCTTTTAATGTTACTTTGTTAACTCTGTCAGGTTTTTCTGATTTTGTTAATTGCTTCACTTTTACTTTCTTGAGGAAGACGAAGGAGAGAATCGCTTTTTTTGGGCTTTTTAGGCGGGCTAGTTTTGGGTTTGTAATTAGGCTTTCAATGATGGGCTTAACTTTATCATTCTTAAAATATAATTAATTTTACACCATACCCCCCAATTATACTCTTACCTTGAAACACCTAAACCACCCAAAATACCCTTCATTTTCACAAATTTAGAACGATTTTGGTATGAATATTCAAATCGGAAGCTTTGAATTTAAACTTCCGGTAAATATTCCAATTGAAAGTTTCTAACTTTATAACGTTAATTGATTTACAAGTGCAAAAAGAAACTATTTGAAAAAGGTAGTTTAATTTATTCTATATCTATGCTTCATTGAATTATTGGTGTCAAATTACGAATTTAACTTGTAATTCTATTCCTGTCAAAAATAAAACTTGTAATCCTATTAGACTTTTAGTAGATTTCAATAAGTTTTTGTGGGCTTTAATAGTATTAGAGTTGGAAATTTGCTATCTAGGCCTTCTATTTGCTCTCAGGCCCCCCTAAAATCCCAAAATATTCCTTAGTTAGTGGACAAAAATTTCATTGTATATGTAATGAAATTAAAAAACAATTGGTACGCACCTGACGAAATGCTTCATCTGAACAAACTAACCAATATTTCGGTGGCTACGCAACGTAAATCGTGTCTTCGTAAATTGTCTGACAAAACACTAAGATTCGTTGTCTACCTGACGAACGCACGTGTTTTCGTTGACTACGCAACGAAAACCAGTGATATGAGAAATGATGCAGACGGTTTGAAGAACACTATAGTAAAATGTTAGGGTTGATTTATAAACGATTTGCAGGGCGATTCATTGGGCAATTTTGGTCAAGCAACTACTCCAATCGTTTTTCGTTGATAATCAAACATAAAGGAAGCGTGAAAACATCCTCAGTCACGTTGTGAAGGTTTTTGTCACGTACAAGACGAAAATCCAAGTAAGAATTTGTCAAATTTCATATTTTTATAAATTATTGGTTTGTCAAACATTCTTCAGTCTCACGTTTGAACTCGTGGTCGTTGTTTTTGGCGTGGATATAGCTCCATTTTGTCAGCTTGGTTGTTTAAGGTTGAGCTTCAAAGATTATGTATATTCAAACCTGCATTGGAGCTATTTTAGGTCTGTGTGGCTGTTGGTGATGATAGATTTGTCTTTCTAGTCTTGTGTTCTCTTTGGTTGTTGTTGTTGGTAGTCTATGTTCCTGTAGTCTATTGGCTCTTCTTTTGTTCATTCTTAGCTTGCCAAATTTGTTGTGATCTGTTATATTACAATTCAGAAGCATTTCTGGAGTTTAATGTTGTATCTATTATTTATGAATTTGTATTTTTCTCCGTTAATGGGAAGTGAATAATCTACTCTCATGATGCATGTTTGGTTATTTTAGTATCTTGAATGAAATTTCTCTTTCTACCCAAAAAAATTATACATTATTCCCCAAATTTATTATATGGTGTTTTGAATATTGTGGGTAACTAAAAGAAAACAGCGTTTTGTCTATAAATCCTAGTTTAATTGGTAGAAATGTCAAAATTGTTAGGTTGGACATCATAAATCGTGATTTGAACTCTAATCATTTTACTTTGTGTGTGTGAATTTTCAATAACTTATTATTTCTTATATGTAAAAAAACAAGTGCTTGTAATAATTTATAACTATTGCGTTTTTTTTTGTCTTAAATGAAGTGGTAATCCATTGAAAATAAATTCACACATAACTGTGAAGAACTCGGATTTGAACCCAGGTCACGACATTCGGCCTAACAATTTCAGCATTTGTCAATTGAACTAGGACTTCTAGACTATTGCGCTTTTAAACACACCGAAAATAAAGGATATTACATCAACAACCCTCCTCTTGTAATTGCGAGTCAATTTCTTTTGAATTTGGGTGTTTATATTTTGTATTAAGACTTTGATTTTCAGTATGAGCAGAGTCCATTGATCCATAATTCGTCTTTGAAGTAAATAAAATTTGATAAAAATTATTTTAAATAAAATTGTTTTTCATTTAATAAAATGTTAAGCCAATTTTGTGGCCTTAATAAAGCTAATTATTGTTATTTCTTACTGATTTATATGGAGTGTGATGGCTCTAGAGATCTCAATTATTGGTTTTAATCAAACCATCTCATTATGTTGTTTTATACATAAGCATTACGGAAACTATCTAACACAGTGACACGTATTATAACACTTGTCAAACCAGGTAAGAAATTCATGAAGGAAACTAGGTATTAAACCCGTGAGTTGCACGGGCTTGATTAAATTTTTTATTTTATAATTTGTTTATTGAAGAAATTAATATGTACATTGATGTATAATCATTTTTTTTTTCTTAATTTTTGAAGTATAGTTTTAAGTTGTGTTTAATCCTACTTTTTTAAGATTTAAAAGTTACTTTAAAAATAAAGTTGAAAATAAAAAATTCAAAGTTCAAGTTGAAGTTGTTTGGTATTTATAATTTTTTTAACTTAGTTTTGATAGGTGTATTATATTATTTTTTGGTTTTAAGAAAAAGACTTATAAAATATTTTGAAACATGTTATTTCACAAAGTAAATATATAATATAGAGAGAAATATAAAAAAAAAATGTTTTTGAGTTTTGACATAGATAATGTGTCGTTCACTTACATATAAAAATAAAAATAGTGGAATCTAAATAGAGGTTACTAAAATTTTATTGGAACTTGAGTCAATGAAATTATTTCATTTAGAAAAATTAATGATAATAAATAACACACTTTAAAAAAAAAATTAACATCAAACTACTCCTATTTTCATATGTATCATTTAAACACGATATTTTGTAAAAAATATTAGTAATTATTCATCTTAGGGTGCGTTTGTTTTAACCTTTTGAAAAATAGATTTTTATAATATATTATTTTTGTGTTAAAAAAAGTTAACAAATAATTTTTTTTATAAAAATTTCAAATGAAAAATCGGTTTAAATAGCTTATCTTAAAATATTATTTTAAGTATTTCATCGTATTGTTAGAAAAAAATTTGGATCATAAAATTATATAAATATCTCTAAAAAAAACTATTTCAAATAGCTTTTCAGGAAAGTCATTTTTTAGAGATAAATATTTTTTAAAAAAATTGTGTTTTTTATTAAGTTAAAATCTCTAACATGAGTATTTAAGTTATTGAATGTCAAAATAACTCTAAAACTAATAAAAAGAAGAGTTTGAAATAATATTTACTAATTTTAATGAAGTTATCATAATTTTTTTAAAAAAAATACAAAGAAAAAACTATTTTTTTTTTAAATGTAAAACAAACTACCCTTAATTCCTTTTATTAATTAAAGATTAATTTAATTGATTACTTATATTTCCATTATTTAATCTTCAATATATATACATGATGCACATTATTTTGAGCATGTTTAGTGCTAAATTGAAAGCAAATTTTTTATTACAATAAAATCTTGTATAGCATGTGAAATCTGTTTGAAGCGCAACAATTTTTTTTATAGGAACCGATTTCTATACTATTATTTTTAGGCAAATAATAGACTACACCGTCATGTCATAAACAATATAGTACATCGAAAAATTATGGTATTATTATTATTATTATGAAAAGCACTTTCATACCACTGAAAATTATTAAAAATATGTCACCATTTTCTTGCATGCCACTGAAAATGTAATTAATATGTTACCATTTTCTTATTATAGCAATTATAAATGTATGACTAATTATATTCGCTCAATTCATACAATAGAGTAACTTAAGTTCCGATCAATTATATCATATCATAGTAACCAATGAAGAGTCAAGACATAAGGCATGCAAGAAAGAGATGCATACAGGAATGAAAAAGTATTACTCAAGAAATGATTTCACATTATTAAAAAATGATTTCACATTTTTCATGAATTAAACAAATCGAAAAATTAAATTAAATATTCATAGAGATTTCTTTAGAGGAACAAATTATAAATTAAAATGTGTAAACTTTACTCAACAATTCATGTTTAAGAGGTAGCCAATAAAGAAATGAAGATAATCTATTTGGATATCATCTAAAGAAAGTGACTATGACTCGAAACTAAAATTTACACTAAAGGTAATCTATAGATAATCTAAAATTTACACAAAAGATAATCTATTTGGATATCCTCTAAAGAAAGTGACTGCGACATAACGATTAAATAGTATAATAGATAAGTTTTGATAGTTTTCACTACTAATCTTCCATAGATATATTGCAAAAATAGTCAAAGGAGACTAAAAAATCGATAAATGTATAGATAGATTGATCGATAAATGTATATATATAGAAGATAGAAGAAAAAAAACATTTTTTTTACATCATGATATTGCGACCCAAAAATAACATTAGTTAAAATGAAATTACAATACATATTTTTGGTGCCAATTTTCTCATTCATCATATATAACATATTTATACTGCGACATAACGATTAAATAGTAAAATAAATAAGTTTTGATAGTTTTCACTACTAATCTTCCATAGATATATTGCAAAAATAGTCAAAGGAGACTAAAAACATCAACCTCTTATAATAAAGATAAATCATACATATAATCTCCACCATTTGTAGAAATAAGTTTTGATAATTTTCACCGCTAGTCTTCTATCGATATATTACAATAAAGAGAAATCTACGTATAATTTCTAACACTTCTAACAAATGAGAAATATTCAAAAAAAAAAACTTGTACCAATGTAGAATATTTGGAAAATGAATCGATGGTAATTCTCATAGTACTATTACTTTGGAAAGAAAAATCACACAAATTAAATAGTCAAAGGAGACTAAAAACATCAACCTCTTATAATAAAGATAAATCATACATATAATCTCCACCATTTGTAGAAATAAGTTTTGATAATTTTCACCGCTAGTCTTCTATCGATATATTACAATAAAGAGAAATCTACTTATAATTTCTACCACTTCTAACAAATGAGAAATATTCAAAAAAAAAAAAACTTGTACCAATGTAGAATATTTGGAAAATGAATAGAAGGTAATTCTCATAGTACTATTACTTTGGAAAGAAAAATCAAACAAATTGTTGGTTCATATATAGAGAGTGAGTAGAAAGAAGAATTGTTAAACAAAAAATGGAAATTTGGAGTAAGTGTTTAGAATAAGAAATTGAGAAAATATGAAATTGAAGGGAGCACCATAAGGTATTTATAATTGATTGATGCAAAAGAAAACAAATTGGCAAGATATTGTAAAAAACCTAGTATACAAAAAACAATCATTAAAAGGGGTGATCTTTCACCTTTCATAACATTTTTTTAATAAGTTATTCAATTAATTAGTAGGCAAAATATTGTAAAGAAGTATACAAAAAATCACCATTAAAAGGGATGATCTTTCACCTTTTATAACATTTTTTTATTCTTAATCAAATGTTTTAATTTGTTCCTTAGCATTCCATACTATATGATGACATGTTTTGCCTAGCTTATTAAAAGATGACACATCATCACAATAACATAAGAGATCACACATAAGCATCAACTTTTGCTTAGAAAAAAGGAAAATGGGAGGAGCTCTATTAGGCTGCCACATAAGCAAATCAAAAGCTTGCTTTACATAGAGTATATATGATGACATGTTTTGCCTAGCTTATTAAAAGATGACACATCATCACAATAACATAAGAGATCACACATAAGCATCAACTTTTGCTTAGAAAAAAGGAAAATGGGAGGAGCTCTATTAGGCTGCCACATAAGCAAATCAAAAGCTTGCTTTACATAGAGTATATAGATTAGTCCATAATCCTATCATTAGAAGATAATCTTATATGGGATGTAAAGAATTAAGAAATGGTCAGTAAACATCTCATAAAGTCAATCATAATTATCCTTTAATCTTACAGATTATGCATATAGTAAAATCATTTTTCCTTTGTAGAGTGATGTAGATATAGAAATAAAGCAATACCAGTACTTGTTCCATGATTAATAGAACAATATTGGAGATATTTTTGAATGAGGATTGAAAGAGTATGAGATTGACTGGAACTATCATTGAGAGACAATACATTATAGGTTATTGGTTTGTTTAAGGTGCAGGTTGTGGAAACTAGCCATGTGTCCAGCACTAACAATGGTTGGTAACTACTAACAATCTAGCATGGTTTGGTTTGGTGATGTTAGGCTTTTTTTGTCTCGTCTAGTTGTGTCCCTTGTATTTGAGCATTCTAATTGTTATTATGTACTACATGACACATGTACATTACTAACGTTGATAATATGTTTTAGCGTGTTCGCGGTGCGGTTTGGTTCGATTTTGAGCATAAAAGTCATCCTAACCGCGAGATAAAATGGAATGCGGTTCGATTTGGTTCGGTTGGTTTTTAAAAAATTATCCAAACCAAACCAATGCGGTTAGTTTGGTTCGGTTACTGCGATTTATCACGATAGAAAAAATATGACAATATTACCAACATGTTACAAAATAAAAATTGGATATTTTAATTTATTTTATTGTTTACATGATATAATATGCATATACATAAATTGCACACATAAGAACTTATTTTTAATACTAATAGTATAGTTTAGAATCGTGTGAAATTATATGTTTTAACAATTTACTGTTTTATGAACTCAATTTGGGTTTGACTTGCTAAGTTTAATTAGGTAATAAGTTGATTGCTAATGGTTGATATGGTTAAATTCAATTTTGCGGTTTGGTCTGGTTTGGTTTGGTTTTCTAAAATGAAAGCCACAAACCAAACCAAACCATGCGGTTTAGAAAAAAAATCATCCGTGCGATTTAAACTAAATGCAGTTTTTTGCAATTTTCGATTTAAATTTGTTCGATTTACAATTTTACTTTTGAATTAATTCGAATACGATCACCCCTAATATGTTCAACTTCATGATCTGTCTTCTAGAAATGGAAACTCTAGAACTCTTTTCACGCACTTGATATTTTTATTTACATGATTGATAGTACCAATAAAGAACAAATAGTGGGGTAACATTAGCTTCTTTTTGTTTGTGTAGGAAATATTTTTTATTAATTCTATGTGAGCTCAATCACAAAATAAATAAAAATTATGATTTTAAAAAATTGTTTGTTACCATAAAAATTGTCGTGCTAAGTATGAGATGAATTAAGTGCTATATTATTTAAAAAAAAAATAGAGAAGGTTAAAAAATTTATAAATAAAATAACTCAATCTAATGTCTTAAAATTTTGGATTAAAATATTGTGTTGAACTTGTTATTCTAATAAGTAAAAAAAAAAACTTGTTGTGTTGAATCTAATGTAAAATGGTATATATGTGGTGTTTGTTATCGTTTTACTCCGTTTTAATAGACAAAAAATGTATTATAGAAACGACTGCGACAAAAGAGGGGTGTTATATGAACACCACAAAAAGTTGTCCAATTGAGACTACTAAATTTTTTTATCTATGCACGCAAATCGAAACGATATGAAAATAATAAAAAACATAAAAGGTGGCAGGTCCCACATCAAAATAGTTGTCCTACAACCATTTTGGTGTCAAAATAACATTTGTGGCGACAAAATGACATTACGTGGCAACGAAACTTATAGGATGAAACAAATATATTGTCTCATTTATATATATACTAGTATATTAGACCGTGCCGTGCACGGAATAATTTTTTTTTAAATATTATTTATGTATTTATTTTAATATATTATTTGTGCAATATTTAATTAAAAATGTTAAGATAAAATTGAGATATATTTTGCATGATATATATTTAACAATGTTATAAGATCGAGTGAGATGACGAATATTACTTCGCTTCCCGTTTTACACTATTAAGAGATAGATTATTTCTCTCATCTTCATATTTGTGACTATATAGTGACCTTTTAAATATAAAATGATTATAAACTTCATTCTCAAATGAAAATTTAATTAATCTAGATGTATTTTTAATAGTGGAGTCAAAAGTGTTCTACGTTTCTCATTCTACACATGTGAAAGATTATATATATCTCTCTCTCATTATTTCTATATCTATCAAACAAAATAATTTTTAATAATATTTATTTGTTTATGTTACTTTTTTTCTTTCTTTAGAAGGTTGTCTATATATGTTACTTTTCATTTTATATTATTTTGAATGTTGCCTATATTTTTCTTTCAATTATTTATAAGATTGATTTTGTATAATTTACTTGAGTATGAAAATACGATATATGTTTAAGGATGTTACAGGGGCTGTGGTGGAAAATACTCCTTCATTCTCCGTTCAACAACACTATGAGATTCTATTTGACTTCATCTCTTTCATGTCTCTATAGGAACTCCATCAACAAAATTTTAAATGAATATTAAGATACTTTGACCATGTTCCTATTCTCAACTTTTTTTTTGTCATTGTACCACAATGAAGCAATTTTCATGTGTGAGCGTCAAATGAAAAATTTTATGTATGAATCTCCACTTACATAGATAAATTAGCATCTCGAAAAAGATTTGAACGAATGTTTATGAAAAGTGTAAAATTGAAATTACAAATAAAAAAAAAATATCTATTGATTATAAAAATTGAAAATTATATTAATTTATTTTAGATTTCGATTTCCATAGATTTTTTCAGTTTGATGTAAATAGTAAAAGTGCGACAAACACAAAATAAGGAAAAACTCTCGTAGTCGGAATTAAAATTTTAATTAGTCAATGTTTATTTTTAATAGTAGAGTGGGAAGTGTTTCATGTTTCCCATTAAGAAATTTTCTCTCTCTCTCTCTCTCTCTCTCTCTCTCTCTCTCTCTCACTCTCTCACTCTCTCACTCTCTCTCTCTCTCTCTCTCTCTCTCTCTCTATCTCTCCCTCTCTCTCTCTCTCTCTCTCTCTCTCTCTCTCTCTCTCTCTCCCTCCCTCCCTCTCTCTCTCTCTCACATATATATTATTTTCTAATTAATATTAATAAAATTCTCGCGTTCGGTTGTCACTATCACATACATTAACTTTTCATCTTAGGAATCATTTTTATCGTGCTAGATAAAATTTTAAATAAGTGATCCCCATTATAAAATATAAAAGTATGGATATGCGATTGAAATTCAAATTTTCATTATTCAATGTATTTTTTTTAATACTGGGGTGAGGAATGCTACCCATTTTTCATTCTATACCACTGAGACTTTCTCTCTCATTCTAGCAATCTTATGTGTCCGTTACAGAACTCTATGGCTGCTCCATGAACAAAAAATAGTTGTAAATTCATTATTATTTTTTAAGAATATCAATAAAATTCTCGCACTCTTGTTCAAAAAAATAAATAAATAAAAAATCTCGCACTTAGTTCTCACTATCATCTACGAACACTTTTTATGATGGGGATCACTTTTCGTCGTGCTAGATAAAATTTAGAGTTAATTAGTCAAGGTACAATTTTAATAGTGTAGTGAGAAGTGCTCTATGTTTCCTATTTTAATAGTCAAAGTATAATTTCAATAGTCGAATGAGTGATCCCATAAAAAAATATAAAGTACGGAGTATGATTTAAATTTATTTTAAAACAAATCAACAAAATAAATGGAAAGAGAATAAAAAGGCTTATTTTTTTACTTTTCTATTTGGCTTAAACGAAATAGAGAAGTATAAAATTATATTTGACAATATTTCTCCTTAAAAGTATTAAAGAAATAAAGTAAAGAAGTAAAAAATAAAGAAAAGTGAAGTCAAACACAATTTTTTCCTTCTTTACTATTTTTAAGGAGAAGAAAAAAAGGAGAAAATAAGCCGGGCCAAACATTTGGTACTTCCGTTATATAATGGATATTAATTTTATAAATCTGTATAAGTTCCTCAGGAGGGATCCGTTGACTACAAGAGTAAGTCTCAATCGACTTACTCCGCTTAATAACTCGATATCGGCGTTATATTTCTTCAATCCGACCGTTGAATTCAAATATCTCATTGAGTAGATCAATTCTATAAATTTCGATAAAAATTCAATACCGTTTGATACTTTTTCTGATAACTTCAATTGAACGTACGACAATTTTTTCAAAAAACCGTTGAATTTCAATAGTCCGAATACATAACTACATTTTTTGAATTTTTATAAAAATTCGTAGAATTGATCTACTCAATGAGATCTTTAAATGCAACGGTCGGATTGAAAAAATATAATGTCGATATCGAGCTATTAAACAAAGTAAGTCGATAGAGACTTACTCCTGAAGTCAACGGATCCCTCCTCTAAGTTCATAGTATATTTGATATTTACTTCTGCAAAGTTGTGAATGTTTGAAAAAAAACAAATTAATTATTTTTTAATAGACAAAATAAAGTTTGGGAGAATTGTTCAGCGTTTTGGTGTGGAGCTTATGGAAGAGGAGGAATAATCAAGTTTGGGAGAATGTTACCGAGATTAATCAAACTGTCTGCGAAAGAGCTAAACATCTCCTCACGGGTTGGCGAAATGCTCAACAAACCCGCTCCTTAATCAACATTCCGCAGCCGCCTCCCCAGCCAACAAGATGGTCAAAGCCAGCCTACGGGAGGCACAAGTGCAACATCGATGCTTCTTTCTCACCTGCTCTAAACAAGGTGGGGATTGGTATGTGCATTAGAGATGACCAAAGAAATTTTGTGTCCGCAAGAACTGAATGGATAGAGCCTATTCTTGATGTGGAAATTGGAGAAGCGTTCGGACTATTGCGTGCTCTTAAATGGACTGATGAATTGCAAATGCACAACACCGATTTTGAGATTGATTGCAAAAAAGTGGTGGATAGTCTGTATAGCAAAAGAACCTACAACTCCGATCTTGGCGCTATCTTAAATAACTGTAGGACTTTGTTAGCAACAAGTTTCGTGAACTCTGATGTCAAGTTCATTAGGAGACAAGCAAATGAAGTTGCTCATAAGTTAGCTCGAGTGGCTTTGTCTTTAGCTAGTTTCCATATTTTCAGCGATATACCGACATGTATTTATGATGTTATTAGTAATGAAATGAGATAAGTTTTTTACCGTCAAAAAATAAACAAAATAAATGGAAAGAGAATAAAAAGGCACACTCACTTTCATACTCATTACAACAACAAAAAAAAATTCTTAAAATTTTATGTGGTTAATGTGTTGCAGTACACAAAAAAAGGAAAAGAAGGAAAGTGTCACACATGATCATGGAAATCAATAATTGTGTTGGGGGGCAAACAAGAGGAAGAAACTCCCACTACCATTTAAAATTATTAGCGATAAAGAATTTCATGGAAAGAAAGGGTGAGTGAGTGCAACATTTTCAACACTAATATAATTTTCCAATCATTCAAAGGCATTGATGAACCCGATAGCACTTAGATGAGATGGCGCGGGTCTCTTCTAGCTTAATCAAGGTCATGGGTTCGATCCCTGACTTGGACATGCAGCAGTGTTAAAACTCTTAGGGAGAGTTTGCCACCCATTTGGGTCCCACAAGGCTCGAGGGATTAGTCTCTGCAGTTGCGCGCAGAGGATACCCGGTTTTAAAAAAAAAAAAAAAAAAAAGGCATTGATGTACTTATTTTTAAAAAAAGAAGCCATTAATCTACTTGGTACATGCACATCAACTTTTAAAATTGGCTAGAATACAAAAAATATGGTCACTATTTCTAAATATCTCTTTTAAAGGTGGATCAAAAGAAGCACAGAAGATAAGATGATGAGATGCATATGAGGGGAATTAAAAGTCGAAATTGAGGGATAACAAAGGTTGAACGTGAGGCAGAGACTAGAAGTGAAAAATTGAAGTGTTGCTTAATTGCGAGGGGTAGACACTACATGCCTTTTAGTGTCGAGTGAAGGGCAAATTGTAATGGAGGGACAAAGATGTTGCATTGGGAGATGCATATGTGGTATAATTCATTTGGGTTTAATTTAATTGATACATTAAATAAATTAACTATTAAAACAAAATTAACAGGATTAATAGCTAACTAATTATTGAAAAGTACATAAAAAATTGATGTTGAAAGTAGATTAAAAAGTTGTATTAAAGATTGGAAATAAATAGGATGATATTGAACAAAGAATCCCTAAATATGTGTTTCTAAAATAGAGACAATTCTTACCTTACAAACCAGTTTTGTAATGTTGAGTTAGGTCCAAAACTCAATTCTAAAATGGTAGTAGAGTCTCTCCACGATCCGCTGGACCGCCTGCTAACGGGTTTTCGATAAGGTCACCCACCATTTATATCCATGCACCAAGCCAATAGTGTTGGGCGCGAGGAGATGTGTTAAAAAGTCTCACATCGCTTGCGAGAATGCCTGAATATGTGTTTATAAAGTAGAGGCAATTCATACCATTACAAGTCAGATTTGTAAGGTTAAGTTAAACTCAAAACTCAATTCTAAGACCACATACTTACAATTTTTGTCATGTTATCAAGTCAATGGACAATGACCGACATGTCACGTCAATATATGTGGCAAATCATGTTGACATGACATGTGCGTCATTGTTCACGTGACAAAGATAAGTTGAAGTGACATGTGTCACTTGTTAGTTATTACATGTGCATTGACTTGGTCAAAATTAGCGAGATCATCCTTTTGCTAAATGAGGTAAAATTAAGATGCAAAATTTTAGGTTTATGAAAGTTTTGGGGCCAACGATGCTATTTTGAAAGTTAAGAGATTAAGATTATAAGTTTATTAAGACTAAAATTGCTTCTTTTTTTTTTTTTTGGTCAAGTAGCCTAGTGACTAGAAAATCCACCTTAAAGGTGAATAAGTGAAGTGTCCCGAGTTCGAACCCGAACTCCTGCACATATAGTGCGATGTCTCTACCAACTGAGCCAAGCTCACGGAGACAAGACTAAAATTGCTTTAGCTTAAAAGAATATTACCTACATGAAAGTAAGGAATTTTTTTTTTTTTTAACAAAATAAAATTTGGAAATCATATTTATAATTGAAGATTAAGTAGAGAAGAAATATGAAAACACAAATAATGTCGTGTCAACCAATAAGACGCTAAAAAATATAAATTTAATTTTATAAACCTACACTACACTCACCGATTAAAGAATAGCACCAATTAAAAAGGATTTATTTAAATAAGCAAAAAAGGTCATTGGATTTGAATCAAAAGATTTTAATAGCATGATGCAATGAATCTATGTTTGAGATTCAATTCAACTCCATTTTGGCTTAGTTAATTAGCTGTACAGTAGTGACCAAGTACAAGAGAGTATTATCTTAGAACATGTGTCTATCTATGAAGCCTCGATACTCAAAAAAAAGTGACGTATCGTGTCCGATACATATTCGATATCGATATTTTTTCGATACGTTTCGATACTTGTATCGGTAAAGTATCTATTAAATCATTATTTTTAAATAAAAAAATAATATTCGATACTCTTCCGATACGTCTCAATACTCGTATCGGAAAAGTATCAGTTAAATCATTATTTTTAAATAAAAAAGTAATACCCGATACATGTATGATACGTCCCAATACCCGGTGCTTGTTTGTATCTTTAACACTTCTTGTGGTTTTCCTTTGTCAATATAATTTTTTACTTTTCAAAAGAAAAACTATGGTGTCCTACTATATAACAGGTTGTTAAACATTTGAGTTTTTTTTCAAAATTCTGATATAAAATTAGATATTTTCTGCTTTTAATTATTAATATTGTTGATTTTAGTCATGTTTATATAATGTATATTTATATATTTAATTTTAAATTTATTTTTTAAATAACGGATCGCGGCAGTATCAAATTGGTGATTTAAAAAAATTTACGTATCGGCGTATCGGTATTGTATCAGTATCGCGTCCCGTATCGAGGCTTCATATGTGGCTATATATGGAAATTTAGATTAGTCAAACTACCCAAAATACAAAAACCAATAACTTGTTTATGTAAATAAATTGCTCTAGCCAAAATATCCCCATTATAATATGCTAGATTATGTAATCTTGCTATATTTGAGATTTTTATGATTATGTTTGAAGATCATCAGACAAAAATAAAGAATTATTGAATAAACTCACGCACGTCATACATAATTACTATATTAATCGATCTTAATATAATTTTGAAGCACTGTGACACTTGGCCTATCCAATTGCAACACTGAGCACTCAAATCTTTTGTTAAAAAATTAAAATTCACATGGTTTTTTTAATATACTCCTTATAGCAAAAGTTTCTTTTACTAGTAATTAAAAATAGATCATAGATTGCCACTTACGTAAGAATAATGTTTGCAAATTGCAATTAGCTAGGGTAACGTGTTTCAAGATTAGCAGACGCGAATAATGAGATAAGTATAGAGTAAAAGTAATTAAATTAAAATTTAGAGCAGTAGTATTTGCTCAACTAGTTTAAAATTAAATAATGTATTTATTCAAGTTTACTTAGCTACATTACACTTGTTGGATTAGCATGGGTTGGGTGCAACTAAGGTTAAGTGCCCATGCAAGAAAGGAACTATAGTAGGCAATTTTAACCAAATGAAAATATTTTCTTGTTTTAGCCATGTGTCTCAACGATAACAAATTCGTGCTACAATTAGGTGAGACTTTGAGTTAGTGTAGCGTAGCAGCTAGCTGACACGTATGTTTGTCTATACAATATACAAACAAAAATAATTAATCAATGGTTTTTATATGGAAAAATTTTAATATGGACCAATTTTTTAAATAGTCTATTGTGGATCAGTATTTTAAAATATATTAAAATTTTATTGATAATATATGTTATTGTTCGTAAATATAATTTAATTGTTATTTTTATTTTTACGATTAAAACAATAATTTATTAATTACTATTTGTTTGATTAAAACGACAAATAATAAAGATATAACTTGTATTAAAATGATGTAAATAATTATTATTTTTAGTCGTAAAATCAAAAAGTCATGAATTTATATTTTTAAAAAATATTGTCCACAGTCTTTGAAGTTTCTAATAAGTTTAAACATTATCTACGGTTTACCACTTACCGTAGCATTACCCTTTTATATATACCGTTTAATTATCTATTTGATACATGAAATATCATATCAATATTAAAGTTGTGTCACATTCTCATGAGCTTAATTCAACTAGTAGAAATATTATATTTTATATATATAAATTGAAATTTGAATTTTTGACATTTTACTTATGCAAATACTAACCACTACTTTTAAAAAAGTAATGATGTTTTTTTTTCTAACTTACCCCTTAATATATATATATAATTTGGGGATATTTATCGATTAATCAATAAGAACAAATTAGTTGTAGATACCACATACAAATATATTTGTGTTGTTTATTTTTGTTGATTGTTAAACAAATATTTCTAAATTATTAAATGATAGAGTAGATCTCACCCAATAAAAAAGGGTTGTGTTACACTTAGAATAAATCAAAAGGTTAAATATCAATCGGATTTTCCAAATAATTAAATAAAAAAGAAATCGGATTAGAGTTTATAAATAAGAAATCAACCATCTTACATCCGGATTTTCTAAAAGGTTAATTAAACTCAATAATCCAATATAAAACTCTAATACTAAATGCGGCACGTTAATTTTCTAAACTCCATTGTTTTGAGAAGAAAATTGAAAAACTCATTTTCTTCAATGTATAACAAAAAGAAAGAATGCTTCTCCAAGGGGCAAGTACCAATCATAATATCAAAGGATTGTGAAAAGTCTTGCTAATTAGTTCCTTAATATACTTCATCTAATTTTTAATATTATTTTTCAGGTACATTAAAGATCCGTTTGAAATAGCTTATTTTTAAACTTACGTAAAACAATTTATGTAAATAAATAAATTTTTATGTTAATGTATATGTTTTCAACAACAAAAATTGTGTCTTTATAAACTATTTTTACATAACAAACTTATAATAATACATAAAAACTTATTTATTTGCATTAGTTATTTTACATAAACTTAAAAATAAGTTATTCCAAATGGACATTATCCAATATATCTAAATAGTAAATTTTATCTTATACTCAAAACCAGAGATATAGTACTATATATATTTAGCTGCAGTTAAAAAAAACTATATTTAGTATTCACCAGTAATTAAATATAGAGTTAATAAGCATTTACCCCTTGCAAAGTAGGTGAGTTTTGTTTTACCCCCTATAATAATTTTTTTTTTGAGATTCGGTCCTTACAAAGTAAAGATTCTTTGCATTATCCCCCTGAGTGCACTGCGTGACATCTGACTGGACATCATCTCCACGTGGCATGTCCATGCGTTATTATTTTTTATTTAAATTTATTGCCACGTGGATTATCATATCATATTTTGTTTTATTAACCCTTAAATACTCCATCTAGTCTTATATATAAGAAACAATTGACTTTTTAAATACATTGTAAAATTGATGTATCTAGACTATATTATTGTCTAGATACATCAATTTTATAATGTATTTAAAAAGTCAATTGTTTCTTATATATAAGGTTCTATATATAAGCAAATATTGCCTTTCTAGATTTATTGCAAAAATAATGTATCTAGACTAATATTGTCTAGATACATTATTTTTGCAATGAATCTAGAAAGACAATATCTTAATAATATACAAATGCAAGACCATGTTTGGGCAATTTTGCTTATTTGTCCACTTCTCAATACCCTAATGCCAAATCAGCATTTTATAATATTATTTTCATACCATTTTTAGCTTAGGATGCCAACTTAGTTGCTTAGTTGGAAGAAAAATTCAAACTTTTGAATTTCCCTCTTCTTTTGTCTCTTAGGTCTTCATTTTGGATACAAACTATTCAAACCCGGCCCACCACTTGGTCTTTCTCTTTTGGCAAAAAATAAAAAATCTTTCCCTCACAAAACAGAACAAACCTAGAAAGTGGGATCCAAAGAAAACAAAGCACAACACGCTGAAACCCAATTTCGGCAATGAAAACAAAGCACACGTGAAACACCCTCACAAATTGATGCAAATCGCTGCACTCCTCTCTGCTCTCTTCTCAATTGCAGCGCTTTTCTTTCTCAAGTCTCTCTCAAAATAAAAACCCATCCCCAAAACTTTCCCTTTTTCTCATAATTCTCTCCAACAAATCTCTTAACTCTTTTCAACAAATCTGACATGATCTATTTCTGATCAATTTGAACCGAGTCCACATCATCCAGGCTGGAATACAAGAGTTGTGGTATGTAAATTTGAATTTCCCCCTTCAATTCTAGGGTTAATATTTTAATCTGATTTGAGTAGTATATAAGTGATGCTTGGGGTGATGTTTGGGGTTTCAGTTAATCACACCACATGTTTCTTCTATTTCTTCGATTTGTTTCATCTGTTTAATGTTTTCAGTTTTGATTTTGATTTTTTTCCATGTTTACTGATTTGGGATTGTTGATTTGCAGGTTACCTTTGATGTGATTTATGACAAAAATGTTGTTCAGCTTCCAAGGAAGAAAGACTGAAGTTAGTTTCCATTGATGACTAATCTCTATTTGTTTTATGTGTTTCCACTTCTGTACCATGCTTCTTTTTTAATTTTGAGATTTAAAAATTCTGCCTTTAATTATCTAAGTTTTAAAATCAACCTTTTTGACTCACAAACTATGATTTTTGTCTCACAACTGAATTTAAAAATATAAGTTAGTTTTTTTTCCTAGGCATCTCTTTTTTCCCGTGCACTAACCTTAAGGATCAGTAATGTTGTTTTGAATAATCATAGTTTGAGCTTCAATAGTGTACACAAAATTGAGTACTAAGTAGTAAGTACATGGTAGTTAGGGTACAGCTAAATTTAAGAATTATAAATATCGGGGAACTATTAGACTAATATAGAGATATAGAATAAAAGTTATTCATAAAGACCACAAAATAGCTTAGAGATTTAATGCATACTTTGGTTGATATTTAATTGAAAGAAATAGTAGAAGAAGCAAGAAAACAGGGACACTAATTTGTTAATTACTTGGGCAATATAACTTCCGCAAGGTGGCCTTTTCTTTGAAGTGCGCGAGATATACCGGTTACATATGATGCTACCGATCCTCTAGGACCAATGGTGTCATTTATGTGCAAATGTGAATAATATGGTTCCAATATGATCTATTCAAACAAATCCAAAGAGATGCCTAGGAAAATTGATGTAATATTGATTTACTTATTGATAGGTGAGTATCATCCACTGCAACACCATTTCTGAGGCAAAAACTTTGGTTTCTTTGTGATTATCGATCAGTGTTCGATTTCCTCTGTTTTCTTAATAGTTGAATTTAGTGAGACTTTTCTTTTTCGTATATTATTTGACTAGACTCTATACGCAACTTCAATTTGTCCCTAATTGCTCTAGAGACTTTTTTTTCTTCATTTACTTTATTGTTTACTGCAACAAATGATGTCACTAAAATACTGTTTAGTGATTTTGATTGTTCATGACCTTGAAAGTTAAGGGATTATGGGATTTGAAATTATTTTTTTATCTTTCTCTGAGGCAGACACATCAGGTATGTATGTGACTTAGTAAGTTGGAAAGATGAACTTCTCATATGAAATTGGATGAAAAAATGTCATTGATTCTTCTTTATAATGCAGGATAAAGATGTTCTTGAGGTCCAAAAAAAGAATTCATTCTATCACTAAAACTTTAATTATCTTAATGATGTGGAGAAACCAGAATATCAAACATGGCTTATTACTTGGTTAATAAGCCATAACAACACTTAAGATATAGTAAAACAGAACTAATTCAGCTTATGTTTATGACTTTTATCAAATGGGGATTAAGTCAAATTCAAGCATTCAAGTTAGTAAGTTGACTCAATTAATGAAGTTTTAATTAAATCAATTTTTTTCAAAGGTGATTTAATTATCAGTATCAAATTCAAATTCTCACATTGCTTTGATTTTTTTATAGAATTGTCAATTACTCTTAGTGTGATCATTATTACCTATATAGAATGAACAAAATAAAGATTAGAATATGATATAAAAAAAAATGATTAGAATAAAAACAATGGATGCTTTATGCTCTTTTTTCATTACTTTCTGATTCATTGTTCACAGTGGATAACTTATGCTCTTAGTGGTTGTGATCATGTTATAATAGTTGCTTTATGCTCTTTATTGATGTCGGTATTCTGTTTTCAGGTTAAAGTTTTAAATTGAAGATGAAGAGGCAATGTGATGGAGTGTCGACTTCATGAGTTTCATCACCCAATGCTCTTCATCTTTTTTTGTGTTGTATATGCATGTCAGTATATTGTTACTTCTCAATTTTGATTTGAAATATGCAATGTGAAAATTCAAGCTATTGTTATTTGTTTATTGTGCAGGGAAGCTGCATGACCCCCTTTGATATATCAAAGATCTTGATGATGTTAACATTGAGGCTTGCTGTTTGAGTTCTTGATGATAGGAGTATTGTGAACAAGGTTAGTGAGCACCTTGGACCAAGAATAATATGAACTTGAAAGTGAAGCCAGAGAATCTCCTAACTGAATTGTATCAGATGCAAAATGTAAACAAGGTATGTATCAACATTATTACTCTCAGATTTTGTTAATTTTGAAGTTATGTAAAGTTATGTTTTGAGTTGCATAATTATGAGTCAAGCCATTACAATTTGGTTTATAATATATATTAGGAAGGTACTTACTTGAACATAAACCTTAAGAGTCTCATTCTTGGATTATCTTATTCATCTAAAAAAATGTTCATATTTCCCTCTTTTCTTGAAAGGTTTGCATTACTAATGGCTTGATACATACCATTATGAGAAACTAATATTTCCCTCAAAATTAAAAAAGAAGCATGGTACAGAAGTGGAAACACATAAAACAAATAGAGATTAGTCATCAATGGAAACTAACTTCAGTCTTTCTTCCTTGGAAGCTGAACAACATTTTTGTCATAAATCACATCAAAGGTAACCTTACTTGAACATAAACCTTAAGAGTCTCAAGTTTGTGGATTTAAAGAATAAGATGAATAAGTCTCAAGTTTTTAGTTGTGAAAGTGAGCACTCAAAGTAATTGAGGAAATGTCTCAATATGAGAAACTAATGACTTTGTGGTCTTACTTTTGTCCTTTTATCTTAAATTTGATATTTGTACTTCTATATGAAATCATATTTGCAAATTTCATGAGATGTGTTAAGTAGAATTCTTATCATAGCCGTACAAATAGAATGGATGAATCAAGAAGAAATTTATGCTAGAAGTTACATTTGAAGAAATAAGCCACACTCATTTAGCATAAGATATATATTCATAGCTCACTTAGTTTAATTGAAAAACTTGGCATGTTTATGATATAATTTATGCTCACTTAGTTTAATTGAAAAATTTATGTTAGATGTTGCTCACTTAGTTTAATTGAAAAATTTATGCTAGATGTTGTTTAATTGAATTTACAGGATTTGTAGGGATCATATATTCATAACTCACTTAGTTTATTTGGCATGTTTGTGATATAATTTGATTGACATCATCTGTTTACATTTGTTCTGTTTTATTGTATGAAAAACTTGAACTATTCAAAATGAATGATTTATGCTCATAGTGGTTGTGATTGTAGGCATTCTATCTGATGAATGACATCTAATTTCTATTGATTCAAGGACCAACCATGGGTATAGTCACTACTTGGAGGAGATAATTTTATCTGAGAATTGGGTATAGTCACTTCTTTAGGATTTCATTTGAGTTCAATGACATGCATTTTCATGCATAAAAACATTTACACATGCATTTGATCGTATCTCACTATATATGTATATAAGTTTGAACATGTTTTTAAAAGTACTCTCAGAAAGTAACACGATAATGAGATATTGTTAGATTTGTGTGTTAAGTTTTTCTACACCATGAGTGTATAGTTTTTACATTTCTCTAATGTAGTTATTCATTTTCTACACCATGAGTGTATATTTTGTTTTTCATTTTGGTATTAGCAAGAAGCTTTTTGTTTTTTATTTCTCTCAAATTTGAAATTTTTGATTTGCAGGAGGTGCTCTTCATGCAACTATAAATGATCATAAAAGTGGAAGAATTAAGAGAATGTACGTTAGACAACGTGTTATTGACCTTAGAAATGTAAGCACATGTTAGGGAAAGTTTGTTTATTCATGTTAGGGAAAGTTTGTTTATTCATGATATGGAAAATATTAATGTTTCATTGGAAGCATAATTCAGTTGTAGACAATTTGAAATTTTATTATATTAGATTCGATCTTCCAATTTCAACTATTATGATTTATGATGATTTTTGACCTTAGAATTGAAGAGGCGACAAATAGGTACTTAACAATGTGCAATTAATGACAAATTGTGAGATTTTCATAAAATCTGATAAATGTAATTGTGAGATTTTATGTTGGTGCTTTGTATATAGCTGATATTTTATTTGAATTTTTTAAATTATCTAATTATTAAGGTCAATGTAAAAAGTTCAAAACTATCTTCACGGCACACTCCAACCAAATATTTGAGCCATTTTTAATTGATTTTGATAAAAATCAAATTTTTGTATTGTTTTTATGCAATATTCATTCAATTGGGATAATTTTTTAATGTGATTCCAAAAACACGGGGGGTTTACAGAAAAGTATTGCATATAAATCTTTATTTACCTTTTTATTTAGATAATTTTTAAATTTATACCCAAAAAATATGGAAACTTACTAGAATTACATATAAATCTTTATTTACATATTTATTAGGATAACTTCTTAATGGGGGCTTAAAGAAAAGTGTTGCACATGATTTTTTTACTATAATATTTTGACATGATTTGTTTTCATAATATTTAATTATTCATTCAATTTTAAATTTATATAGCATTTGTAAATTTAAAATTGTGTATAAAATTACTAAAAGATGGTATTCACCGTGCGTTGCACGGGTACTCCGACTAGTTTGCTTATATATAGAACCGGAGGGAGTATAGTCTTATACTACAAGTTTTCTCTGCCATTAATTTCCTCTGCAAATTGATCCCACTTGTTGATATGATAAGGGCTCTTTAGTTGATATATTGTGTATGCACACGCAATAGCCCCGGATCTATAACGCAGTTGTAGTAACACTTAACAAAAATGTATTGAAGTCAAAGTGTAGGTAAAAATGTTTGGTCACATTTTGAAGAAAGCTGCTTGTCTTTACCTACTAGCAATAAAATAAGGAAAGTGCATTTAATTGAAAAAAGTCTTGCAAACAAAAATTATTCGAAATTAGTTATTTCGAAACCACGTCTTCACTCTAAACCCTAACCATTTCAATATCTATATTAGAAAAGGTATTATTATTAGATACTGTTGATTCCGGATAACCCCGGCTATAGATTTGAGAGAGACATATTGACAAGTTTTAATAATAATTCCTCGCAAAACATCTACTTTTTATTTTTAATATACCTCTTAATTTATGTAAATAAGTTAAACACTTAACACAACTCTCTTCAAAAGCACTTCAGACATACTCAACTGCAGTGTATAGTGTGTATATATAGGGTGAGAAAATTATCAGCTTAATTAAGATTTAAAGTTTTTAAATCGTTGAATTCATTTACGTATCCTTCTCAACATTTCAAAAAAAAGAAAAAGGCACAAATAATTAAAAGAGAGAAGGGTAAATAATCCATATTTATTGTTATTTAATGCTATTTCGAAATAAGTCGAAGGCTCGCGCTCGCCACATTGGTCCAGCCACAAAAACACAATGGTTCGAAAGTGGATCATCAACATGGCCCAATCATACGGAATCTTCGCCTCTTCATCCTCAACCGATGTCAATGGAACCTGTCTAATTGTAATTATGCTCCAACGACATTCAAACAAGGCATTTATGGATGTCGATTCACATTCACATGTAACAGTCTAACTTTAGTGCTCCAACGATCTCAATACTCTAATTACAAAAGGTGTTTTTCTTGAACACCTCGAGATAGACAATTCTAGTTCTAAAAATATCTCATCTTACATTCTTATACTCACTTAAATGCAGCTGATTTATATATACCTCTACTAATTTCAACTTTGATGGTTTATTGTTAGACGCATCGGCTACTTCTTCTAATCAGTCAATTCAAATATCCGGTTAAATTTATTGAAACCACATTAATTTTACAAAAGAACAAATAAAAATTCTTTCTTAAATAAAGTATGTATTTTCATTGTTTCACCTTAAAAAGGTGAAATTCAGACATCAATTTTCTCCAATTAAAAAGGGAAAAGAAAAAAAATAAAAATCAATGATTCATGTCTAGGAAGCGGCCGGGTGTCAGTCGTATTTCTAATATTGACCAAGAACCGGTTCATGCATGTAAATCTTTGTGTAATTTTGGTCACTCTTCTTACATACGTCATGCTTATGTATTGTGATCTATATTGTCCCCCGTAAGCTTCAAAACAAAACCTCTATTATCTGTTAGGGTAATCCAAGATAAGAGGAAGAAGATAACAAGTAAGAACTAGAGAGAAAACTAGGAGGAAAGTGTTAAGATTTTATTGATAAGAAAAAAAATAGAGAATGAGTTGTATACAATGCATGTGGTACACGCTTATTTATAAGGAAAACTCCTAACCCATCTATTACTTGTAACACAAGTAACCATAACTAACTAACTCAAGGTAGTTATGTAACCACCTCCTAACTACCTAACCAAGTCTAATAGGATTGAAGTTATAAAACATCATGCTCCCTTAACTTCAAGCCTAAGCAAACTTGTCTGTCCTTCAGAAATCCTTCAGAACTGCAACCTTGTCTGTCCTTCAGAAATCCTTCAGAACTGCAAGCTTGTCTGTCCTTCAGAAATCCTTATCTGTCATTCAGAACTCCTTCAGAACTGCAAACTTGTCTGTCCTTCAGAACTGATTCAGAACTTGATTGTCCTTCAGAACTGCTTCAGAACTTGTCTGACCTTCAGAACTGCTTCAGAACTTCTTCAGAACTTCAAACTTGTCTGTCCTTCAGAACTGATTCAGAACTGCGTCAGAACTTCAAACTTGTCTGTCCTTCAGAACTGCTTCAGAACTTGCCATGCTGGGCGCGCGCGCCTGATACACACTAAGTTCACTTCTGAGCTTCAAAAACCTGTCTGTTTTCAAACTCTTAGTTAGAGCATCTGCAACCTGAGAATCTGTTGCACAATGCCTGACATCTAAGCTACCTTGATTCACCTGCTCCCTCAAGAAATGAAACCTAGCCTCTATGTGTTTGCTTCTACCATGCAAAACTGGATTCTTGGCTAAGTTTATAGCAGACTTGTTATCAATCTGCAGAACCACAGGTTTCTCTGCTTCAATTCCTAGCTCCTTCAACACAGTCACAATCCACAAAGCTTGGCATGCTGCATATGCACCTGCTATGTACTCAGCTTCACACGAAGACAATGCAACAACTGGTTGTTTCTTAGAACACCAAGCAACAGGAGCCTCCATAAATCTGAAGAAATACCCAGTAGTACTCCTTCTATCTACTTTGTCACCACACCAATCAGCATCAGAGTAGCACACAATCTCAAATTTCTCATTCAGAACTGACTTTGGAAAAAGAATTCCAAACTCCATTGTGCCTGCTATATACCTAAGTATTCTTCTAGCTGCATTCATGTGTGACCTTCTGGGCTTATCCATGAATCTACTTACAAGCCCAACTGCAAAGCATATATCTGGCCTGCTGTTGCAAAGATATCTCAATGATCCAACAATTTGCTTGAAAATTGTAGGATCCACAATCTCTTCTGTCTCATTCTTTTCTAACTTCAAGTTCACCTCCATAGGAGTTGCAGCATAGGTACACTCAATCATGTTGAACCTCTTTAGAATTTCTCCTGCATATTTTCTCTGATGCAACAATAGACCTTTACCATTCTTCAGAAGTTCAAATCCTAAGAAGTAAGACACTTCTCCCAAATCTGTCATCTCAAATTCAGTTTTCATTACTTCTTTGAATTTCTCTATCTCAGCTGTGACACTTCCAGTTACTAGCAGATCATCAACATACAAACATATCAGAATGATGCTTGAAGCTGCTTCCTGCACATATACTCCATATTCTGACTTGCATTTCCTGAAACCTTGTTTCACAAGAAATCCATCTATCCTTTTATTCCAAGCTCTTGGAGCTTGTTTCAAACCATATAGAGCTTTGTTCAATCTGTAGACCATGTCTTTCTTCCCTTCAATCATGAATCCAGGTGGCTGAGTTACAAAGACAAGTTCTTCTAATGGACCATTAAGAAAGGCTGACTTAACATCCATGTGGAACATAGGCCATTTCCTTGCATTAGCTACAGCTATGACAAGTCTCACAGTCTCAATTCTTGCCACAGGTGAGTAGATTTCTGAGTAATCTATTCCTTCCCTCTGCAGAAAACCTCTTGCCACCAGCCTTGCCTTATATTTTGCTATAGAATTGTCAGGATTTAGCTTCAGCTTGAACACCCATTTTACTTCAATTGCCTTCTTATCTGATGGAAGTTTAACTAACTCCCAAGTTTGATTTCTCTCAATTGAAGCCAACTCCTCCTCCATAGCTTTCTTCCATTTCTTGTGTTTCAAGGCTTCTGTGTAATTGATAGGCTCAGAACCAGCCATCAATGCAATATGAACTAAGTCACCATCTGCATTTACCTCATTATCATTAACAATTTCACAATCCTGCAATCTAGCAGGAATGTTCCTTGTTCTGGCAGGCCTGTCTCTAGTCACAGCAGCAGGTGCTTCATTCTCATCACTAGAATCACTATCTTCTTCATTCATGATTGGATTCAATTGAGCTCTGCTTGAACTACAACCAGCAATCCAATCCCAGGATTTCTCTTCATCAATTACAACATCTCTACTGTAGATCATTTTCTTTGTGACAGGATCATACAGCTTGTAAGCACCTGTGACATGGTATCCTACCAAGATCATGACTTCACTTCTGTCATCAAGCTTCTTCCTTTTTGCTTCAGGCACATGCTTGTGACATAAAGCACCAAAAATCCTGAAGTGACTTACACTAGGTTTTCTACCACTCCACACTTCCTCAGGTACTTTGTCTTTCAGCTTCTTGGTTGGACACCTGTTCAACACATACACAGCAGTGTGAACTGCTTCACCCCAGAAAGCTTTAGGCAGGTTCCTATGCTTCACCATACACCTTGCCATATCAAGAATAGTCCTGTTCCTTCTTTCAGCTAAGCCATTGTGTTGAGGTGTATAGGGAGCTGTGACTTCATGTTCTATACCTTGTTCAACACAAAATGACTCAAACTTCTTGGAAGTATACTCACCTCCACCATCTGTTCTGAGAGCTATGATCTTCTTTCCACTTTGATTTTCAACTAATGCCTTAAAATTTCTGAAGGCATCAAATACTGCATCCTTGGTTTGAATCAAGTATATCCACATCTTCCTGCTATACTCATCAACAAAGGTAACAAAATATCTATTACCACCAAGTGAATTCACATCAAAGGGACCACACACATCAGAATGCACAACACCTAGTACACTTGATGATCTCATAGGCAAACTCTTGCTGAAAGCATTTCTAGGTTGTTTACCAACTAAGCAACCTTCACATACTCTTTCTGAAGCTTCAATCTTAGGTAGGCCAAGTACCATTCCTTTGCTCCCTAGCTGATTTAGATATTTGAAATTCAAATGTCCAAATCTCAGGTGCCATAGCCAATTCAACTTCTCATCTGTTACTACCTTCATACACTGAACAGTGTTTGTGTGAATCAAAGTTCTGAAAGTTCTATTCTTGGCCAAAAGAGTCCTCAGAATTAGGTTATTTGCAGGATCATAAAGTTCAAATTTCTCATTCTTAATGATAACTGAAAAACCTTTTTCTGCTAACTGTCCAACACTCAGAAGATTACAGTCCATACCTGGTACAAACATCACATCTTCAATTACTGCAGAGCTTCCATTGCTTCTCTTGATAACCATGTTACCAATGCCTTCTGACTGCAATGAACTGCTATTGGCCAGCTTCACTTTACTTTTCTTTCCAGAATCAAACTTCACTAACCAGTTTTTGTGACCAGTCATGTGATTGGAACACCCCGTGTCTAAGAACCAAGTCTCAGCATCAACTTTGTCTTGTGATTCTACCTCTGATAATGCAGCCATGAAAGTCACAGCTTTGTCTTCAACCTTTTCTTGCACAAGTTTTGCTTCATCATCAGAGTCTTGGCCCTTTTCTTTGCCTTTCTTGAACCAACAATCTGAAGCATAGTGTCCCCATTTCTCACAGTTATAGCACTGAATGTGACTCTTGTCCTTGCCTTTCCCTTTCTTTGAATTTGATGTTCCTCCTCCTTTCTTGAAGGATTCAGATTTTCCATCAAATTTTTTCTGAGAGCCATTCTTTCCCTTATCTTGTTTTTTTTCTTTGTGACTGTTAGCTTTCTTGTAAGCCTGAACTTGTAAGGCTTGTACAGATTCTTGAACCCCTTTCCTTTCATTTATCATCAACTCATGTGCTTCTAAAGATCCGACAAGATCCTCCAACTGTAATGTAGCTACATTCCCAGTTTCTTGGATGGCAACAATGACATGATCAAAATTTGGAGTTAGAGTTCTCATTACCTTCTCTACAATCATCCTATCTGTCATCACCTCACCACAGCTCTTCATTGTATGGACAATGCTTTGAACCTTCGACACATAGGCTCCAATGGATTCACTCTTATCCATCTGCAGAAGCTCATATTGCCTTCTCAGAGACTGCAACTTCACTCCCTTCACCTTTTCTCCTCCTTCATAATATTTCACCAAAATATCCCAGGCTGCCTTAGAGGATTCAGCACTAGATATCTTGTCAAAATTTGCAGAATCTACTGCAGCTTGAATTGCATACATTGCCTTGCAATCCTTCTTCTTTAAGTCTTTGTGTGCTGATCTCTGAGCTTCAGTGGCATTCCCCACCAAGTCTTGCACACCATTAACCACCACTTCCCATGTATCTTGAAAACCAAAGAGAGACTTCATCTGTTTGCTCCATCTTTCCCAATTCTTGCCCTCAAGAATTGGAAGATTGTTTGGTAAACCATTCCCTGACATTGTTTCTGAATGAAGGAAAATGTAAACACCAAACAAGACTGAATCTTTGTGCTTTCTACACTAAGAACCAAAGGGCTCTGGATACCAATTTGTTAGGGTAATCCAAGATAAGAGGAAGAAGATAACAAGTAAGAACTAGAGAGAAAACTAGGAGGAAAGTGTTAAGATTTTATTGATAAGAAAAAAAATAGAGAATGAGTTGTATACAATGCATGTGGTACACGCTTATTTATAAGGAAAACTCCTAACCCATCTATTACTTGTAACACAAGTAACCATAACTAACTAACTCAAGGTAGTTATGTAACCACCTCCTAACTACCTAACCAAGTCTAATAGGATTGAAGTTATAAAACATCATTATCAGTATATATGTATATCTAGTTAACTCCTCCACCACTTGATTTGCACATCTGATATACCACTATTGTAATTTACCGGAGGTAATTAATAAATTCTTGGCTATAATTGATGCAGTAATTTTATTTTTTTTTGGTATTTATGCAGTAAATTATTAGTGCAGCATATGCATATCCCGGCCCCTTAATTTTAAATTAATTATATTAAAGATGTGATTTACAAGTGCCTCAAATAATTATCCATTGACCAAGAATAATGTTGTAAGATCTTCAATCGGTAAATTAGTTAGTTCAATCTGGACAAGGCCGTTTTTAATGAAGAGTATGCTTAATTAATTAATTAAGGTTTGAAATTTTTTGATAGCAATAGTGTAAGGAGGACACAGATAGCCAGGGCCCAAGTGCCATTTAATAGAGAAAAAGAGAATGAAGTAATAACTAACGAAAGAAGAATCTGAAACCGCGCGCGGCAGATTGGTTTCGCTAGTTTTGGATAGTTGGCGCCGCGTAGAAAATACCATACGGTTCAACGAACTTTATGATTCGTCTCAGCCAACATTTTGGATTTTTTTCATGTCAAAATTTTCATTTTGTAAATGAATCCATAGAATTTTACTTACAAGTTTGTACCAAACAAAAATCTTACAAGTTACAATCGTTCTTAGATTATTTTCATAACATTTTAAACAATTTTATTTTGTTCTTACAAGGTTTTCGGTTAACTGTGTTTTTCGAAATGATTTCATTTTTGTTAGGGGAACGTCATCTGTTCAATATCTGATTGATATGGTGAAACTTCTTTCTTTGAGGTTGTATCTGGCCAAAAACTTTGGACACTCATGCTCTTTATATATAAATAAGAGGTGCAACTTTTTTTGTGTTGGAGCCATTAAAGTATTGTGCCGTAGAGAGCCTTAATCTTGTAGTTGGAAGGTCATTTCCCTCTTGTATTCTTATATCTTTTTTTTTTTTTTTTGAGTTCTTAGTACTTCTGGAGCACGGGTGTTTCTGGCGACCTTCATCGCACCAACAATTGTTGATGGTTACAATTTTGGTTGGTTTCGGAGGGTCATTTTGGATGTGGTTGCGGGATGTCTTGTGTTCATGATGTGATTGTTGTATGGTTGTTAGAATTGTGAATTTGCTTTAAATAGAAAGATGGTGGTAAGATCGCAAATCCAAAAATCGTAACCAAAATCGGAGGTTTTGGAATTTTACGGTGAAAATAGAGTTGGAGTTGGATGAAAGTGTGTACATGATTAAGAATAACTCTTACCTCTGTCCCTAATTATAATTAGATTCTTTTGAGAATTTTTTTTGTCTCTTTTTATAAGAACCCTTTCAAATTTTTAAGGACATTACAGGGACGGATCCAGATATAAAATTCTGGTGTGGTCAAAATCTCAAAGATACAATGAATTAAGTTACACCGAAAAAAATATTGTAAAATGTAATACATTTATAATGAAAGCCGTCCACTATCCATTACTTCGGAATGAGCTAAAATAATATCATTGTCAATTGTTCCAAAAACATCTCTTTCTGTGTAAGTTACAAGACGATCTTTTAACCACTAATCTTTCATTTTGTTCTATAGATTGTATTACCGTGTCTTTGTATTCTAAGGATCCAGAAACTGAAATCTGGATGATGAACTATGGCCGTGTGACCATAGCGTGATTAACGGCTTAGTGATGTCTGATCTAGGGTGGTTACATGGTGTTCTTAGAGATCAACACTTTTGGGGTGGGATGGGTAGCTCAACTGGCTAAGCTAGTTGAGTTAAGGGTTAAGGAGTTGGAGGTTCAGGGTTCAAGTCCCGGTAAGGAGAAAAAATTAACATATATAGTAAATATACTAACGACTAACAATTTGTCATTAAAAAAAAAAAAAAAAAATACAGCGGACCCTTCACTAAATTCATAGCTGAAAAAACACATTTCATGCTTGCAGTTGCTTGCTACCGGCAAGACTAAAGCCAATTTCAAGACTGGTATCGTTTGGCCTGACTTTTTTAGGTCTTATACAAGTTATCTGAAAGCTAAAAGTGAAAACAAAAGCTTTAAAAAACACACTAAAGTTATTTGATAATTATTGATTTTTTAGCTTCAAAAATTATTTATTTATATATTTTACTCATAAAAATTAAGCAACGTTTTCTTATCAAGAACTTATTAAAAATTTGTTTGGCCTAACTTCTCCTTTTATCGAGTAAGAAAGTTATAAATAAGCTAGGCCAAACGGTACATAAAGTATATAATAACCTGACCTTTTTAGGTCTTAGAAGCTATCTGAAAATTAAAAGTTAAAATAAAGGCTTTTAGGAAAAAAATAAAGTTGTTGGGTAATTGTTGTTTTTGTTAACTTCAAAAATCTTTTTATCTATGTATTTTACTCATAAAAAATAAACAACTTTTTTCTATCAATAACTTATTAAAAATCTATTTGATCTAACTTCACCTTTTATTAAGTAAAAAAGTTTAAAATAAATTAAGACAAATAATACTTAAATACATAAATTTTTATTATAAAAAAATCTTAAAAATCCACACTTGACCTTAACATGTATCCGCCTCTGGGACATTAAATATTTCTTACAACAATATATCTCTAATATCTCTAATTAAAGACGGAGGTAGTATATAAAAAATGAAAATGCTGTTGCATGTACGTCCATTTTTATTAAAGAATTATTGTGAGGCAAGAAGCATTTAAAAAATGTGTTTTTTCTGGTAGAGTAAAAAATGTTATTAAATTATTGTAAAAAAAAAGTGTTTTAAATTCTTACATATTTTATATTTATTCCTATAATAATCGTAGATCTTAATACACGTTTTCAATTGATATTTTAATCACGATTATTTAAGAAATTAGCTATTATCTCTACAATATGATATGGAGATATCGACTTTTGAATAATTTAACTAGGTACAGTAATTTTAATCACGATTATTTTAGAAATTACTAATTACTGTATTAACAACATCTACAATGGAAATAAAATAAAATAAAAAAAAAGTACAGTAATTTTTTAATAGGCACGCAATTCAAAACGATTCAACATTCCAATTCACAAAGCGGATGATACAATTATGTTGGTATTATGTTGAAGCGGATGATACAATTACTCCATAGAATCACTTGTTGGTAATTAAGCCAAACCCAGTCAAACTATCGACATTCCACACCATACAAAGGACCACACAAGCACGGATTATTTACAAGGCGCGTTAAACATCATCGTGAATCACCATGAAAAGTGCAATTTTGACTGTGTTATACAAGGTCAAATACATTACACAACCCCTTTCCTTCCTTAACTCCCTTCTATAGAAATTCATTCATATTCATAAAAGTCAAACATTACAATCTCAATTCACAAATCGCATTCTCACTCTTGAAAACACGCACTCAACTCAACATAATAACGTACCTAATCTAACCTCCTCCTATTTTCAACAATTACCGGTTCACCCGGTTTCCTGTCACACCAACACGTGTCCTCTCCAACGACTGTTCCATTCCTCCACCTCTCATTATATATATACACCCTCCCTATATTCTCTCCCATTTTTCATCCCATTCTCTTCAACCACACAACACCAAAACTAAACAAAAAACTAAAAAAACACCCTCAATTTTATTATCTTCTTTTCTCCCCATCTTCAAAACTCAACACAAGACCAAAACTTTGTGTTCTTCGAAAAACCTTTGCATTTTCTCTTATATAAGTTATATTATATGACAAACGCAAAAGGTGCAAACATGTTAATAGAAAGAAATACCAATAACAATAACAACAACAAAGTTCACAGACCAACGTTTGGTGCCTTTCTTCACTCCGAACCGACGTTATTTCACGGTTCAATCAACGATGATGAACAAAGCCGCATCAGCAACGTATCTGCTTTCACCGCGAGTCCTCGAACTTACGGTGGAGACAGTAGCAGCAGCAACAATGCTTCACCAGCTAGTTACATGATGTCTCCATGGAATCAATCTACATCACCTCTCAACAAATCACCATGGTTAATGCCATCTTCAGAAGCAATCAATCTCTTCCACAATAGCCATCATTACGATAACATCAGCGACGATAGCTACTTCCCTGAAAATGGCCTCATCGGATCGCTTGTTCGCGAAGAAGGTCACATCTATTCATTAGCGGTTTCCGGTGTCTTATTATACACCGGTTCCGATAGCAAAAACATAAGGGTGTGGAAAGAACTTAAGGATTACACTGGTTTTAAATCAAGCAGTGGTTTGGTTAAAACTATTGTTATCTCCGATGGAAATATTTTCACCGGTCATCAAGATGGAAAAATCAGAGTATGGAAAAATTCTTCAAAAAATTCCAGAACTCATAAGCGCGTTGGAAGTTTACCAACTTTCAAAGATTATGTAAAAAGTTCGATGAATCCGAAGAACTATGTTGAAGTCCGACGACGGAGAAACGCGGTGAAGGTGAAGCATTTTGACGCAATTTCGAGTTTGAGTTTGGATCAAGAAGAAGGGTTGTTGTATTCTGGTTCATGGGATAAAACTCTTAAAGTTTGGCGAATTTCTGATTTCAAATGTTTGGAATCGATTAACGCTCATGATGACGCGGTGAACGCGGTGGTTTATGCATTTGAAAGCTATGTTTTCACCGGCTCCGCCGACGGAACGGTGAAGATGTGGAAGAGGGAAATGGACGGAAAAGCTAAGAAAACAAAGCACGTTTTGGATAGGATTCTGTTGAAACAAGAAAACGCTGTGACGGCTTTAACGGTTAACCGTTCATCCACGGTTATATATTGCGGTTCGTCAGATGGATTGGTTAACTTCTGGGAGCGTCAACAGAAGAATAATCTCACTCACGGCGGAGTTTTGAAGGGACACAAACTCGCCGTCTTGTGTATGGCGGCAGCCGGGAATCTTGTTTTTAGCGGTTCTGCCGATAAGAATATTTGTGTGTGGAAGCGGGACGATAGTGGGACACACTTGTGTCTTTCGGTTTTAACGGGACATACAGGTCCCGTTAAATGCATTGCCATTGAAGAACCCAAGGATCACCAAGAGGAGGTTGATCGTGAAAAGGATGATCAACGGTGGATTGTTTACACCGGAAGTTTAGATAAGTCAGTGAAAGTGTGGCGCGTGTCTGAACACACGCCAGAGTTGAGATTTTTCCAAGGTTGGACATCTCCAATGGTACCTTATTCTTCCCCAAGAACAATCACGGTCACTGATAGCAATAGTAATAGGAAACAGTTGTAAAAATAAAATAAAAATTATTTAGATTTTGTTTTTATTTCTAAATTTGTGCATACACATAATTAATTTATTAATTAATAATGTGTATTATTTTCTTATGGAAGTTGACAATTGAGGTTGAAAGAAATATTATTGAATGTATATATAACTGATGATAAAAGAGTAAAGGAAAAATTGAATGTAATGGTAGTGGTGGGGCAATGGAAATAGACGGTTGAGATTAATAGTGACAAGAGGGTGTGTTTGTACATGAAGAAATTGAAAGGATTGAAATTGAAGATTGTTTGATTGTGGTGTTGAAGTAGATTGGTAGGGATTGTTACTTATAGCCGCCTGGGTGCCCCGAGTGGGAGGGAGTAATAGTGATCTTGATTCGTTACAAGACATTTTTACACATAAATTGGTATTGGACAAGGCTTCACTTTCTGTTATGCTGAGAGAGCAAGATGACATTAAGTTTTTGTTTTTATAGTTGATTGGTAACCTTAAATTTGTGTTTTTATTGTGGTTTTAAGGTATACTAGGGTCATGTCAGCATTCGGTTTCCCGTTTGTTTGGGGTACTTGGGAATGGGAGGGATCAATTGAAGATTCTAAATGAGGCTGATGTCCAGTTTTTTTTTTTGGCATGTGTGTATATATTTTTTAATTTAGTTATACACTTGTATACCTTTAGTTGTTGTGACTTTTTTATATTTGAAGTTGTATATATGGTTGCTCAAGATGTGTTAGTCCCTTCTCTTATTCATTTATCCTTTCATGCTGTAGCTTGATAAGTTTTATAATGTTTATTAAATAATAGAACCCATAAATATAATATTATTGCATTTATTCTATTTTCAATAATAGCAAAACGAAGAGGCTTAAAAATAAAGAGGATTTTTTTTTTAAGCAAATTGAACTCATTGCATTTCATTCAATATAATAAAGAAATACAACTAGGTGGATAAAAATGATGAACACTGGGGCTAGACTGAAATAAAGATGCTCTAGCAAGATTGTGAGCAACTCTATTGGCTTGCCTCCTAACATAAGCTATGTTGTAATTATCATTAGGAATAAGAAGGGAACTACAAGTTGAGAGCAAAGTACCAAGCTCATTTGCATACAAACAATCATTACGCAAAGCATTCACAACCTGTTGACAGTCACTTTCGAAGATAACTCTCTCAAAGTCATTGGATAAAGCGAGTTGGAGAGCATGCTTCATTGCAGTAGCTTCACATTCAGCAGCAGTAACTACGAATGGAAATATCATAGTATGTGCTTGGACAAAAGAACACATGCTATCACGAAAGCATATACCGATTCCGAATTTCCCTTCTATCATGAAAATAGCTTCATCAACATTACACTTCAGCCAATTTGTGGAAGGTTTCTCCCAAGTAAGCACATGAGTAGGTGAAGGATCTGTATTAAACATCTTGCAGCACCAATTAAAGTCTCGGATCATGTCTTAAGCAAGCCTACAAGAGATCACTGAGTTTATTTGTTTAAAAAAAAATTAAATAAAGAGGATCTTCACTCAAAAATAGAACGATTAATTTTTATTTTTTTATGTTATAATGATACAACTATTGGTTACATGCACAATATCGATAATTTAAATAGAGAGAAAAATATAAATTTTAAGCTAATTAGTAAAAATAAATTATTTATTTGTATACAATGGCTACCAAATATGTTCTTTTAATCATATAAAGTTATAAACTACTCGTATAAGTTGCTTAAAAAACTACTCGTATAAGTTATCAACTATTGTATTTGTGAAACAGTCCCAATGTGTTTTAAATATCTAACTTGGCAGAAAAATATAGAAGTTTTATGGGCATGAGATAATGTGCTTTTAATAACTCACTTGGCCGAAAATTAGAGATGGGAATAGACCAGGCCGACCTACGAATTCTTAAGGCTTAGTTTATATAGGTTCAGGTCAGATCAGTCTATTTCTTTAAATAGAGCAGGCCAAAACTTTTTTATAAGTCTATTTAGTCAAATAGATCAGGCTGCAGGCTTAGCCTACTAGGCCGGTCTATTTAAGTTAATATTAATAATATTTTTAATAATACTATTATTTATATATTAAAATTTGTACTTTCATTAAATTATATATTTATTATATTTTTTAGTAGTTTAAGTTAATTAAATCTACATTAGTTTTTTACATATATAAGTGTATTATTATAAACTAAAATTGAAATATGATGATATATATATATATATATATATATAGTTAAATTCTCTAAAATATCATATTAAATATCAAAATGACGTTTGTTTATTAGTTCATAAGTATTTTTAAAAATAAATATAATTATTTATTTAAATATGTTCATGTGAAATAGGCTTTTAAACTGACTAACATGTCACATTAGACTTTCAAAAGGTCAGACTCAGGCCTAAAAGATAAGCCTACGATAGGCCATAGGCCAGACTCAGACCTTTAATTTTTTTAACAGGCCAGGCTCAGACTTAGCAAAATCAAGCTCGGTCTAGCCTATTCCCACCTCTACCGAAAATAGAGGTAATGACAACTTTTTCTTTGTTGAGGACAAGTTTATTCAGCAGTAATTCGATGTGTTTCAAGGATGCTTACATGTTTCATAAGTATTTTATTAAATTCTTTTTGTTAATCCTTTAGTTTTTAAGGGAAAGAGTCTCGATAGTTTAGAATTCAACTGTGAGGTAAGTAAAATCTTATTAATAATTATTCTTATCATAGATCAAACTTTAATTCTTTCGAATGATTCTTTTAAAGAGAGCTATAAATTCCTTGAATAATCCAGCTGCAAGGTATTTGTTTTTTGAATGTGAATTTGCCGGCTAACTTTGATAATCCATTACTTCCATTTATAATATGCAAAATGTGATTGAAAAGTCAAATTGTTTGTTCTCTACACCCTTCTCATCTTCTATCAAATTGTTTTCGATCGCTATCTAAGTAGCGAAGTATGTTTTAATTCGCTCTCTAAGTAGTGAATGTCAATATTTTATACTTAAACTGAACGTCGGCACCTCCCAAAAATGAAAAAAAATCATGAAAAAAAAAAAAAAAAGTTTGCTTCCTATGATGCGAACTGAATTCGCTATTTTTTCATTACTTTTTCATTTATGGAGGGTGCTGACGTTCAATTTGAGTATAAAATATTAACACTCGCTATTTAGAATGCGAAAAAGTATTTGCTTTCCAAATAGAAAGGGGGATACTATGATTATTATAGGGGATGAAGAAGAAAACCCGGGAGGTGCGAAAAGAAGCTCTCAACCAACTACAAATACATGGGCTGATGCCATCAAATAAGCATGGGCCGTTTTTTAAAAGCCTACACTAATGAGTAGTAATTTTATCATGCCAAGAAGTAATGCAGTATTTCTTTTAGTTATTATGGTATATGTACGAAGTTTTTAATGTTATAGGCAGAGACGGAGGCATGTAGAAGACAATGGGGGCACTTAGGCATGGCAACGGGGCGGGGACGGGTTTTGCCACCTGTGTCCCGTCCCCAAATCCGGTCGGGCATAACAATTGCCACCCATCCAAACCCCCAATGGGGAACGGATCCCTGCCTTGCCCCCACCTGTTGAAATCATCATTTTTAAAAAACATATCTTTTATACTTTTAATAAAAATATTTATATTTTAAAGCACTTTTTAAAAAATAAGTAAGTGAAAAAAAAGCAATTCAACAACAAAAAATACAAAAAGTTATGTAGCACAATTTTGCATAGATTCAATTTCTTTTTATTTATGTTGGGTTACTATGTTAAGAAACATAAAATAGTAAATATTTAGTTAAATATAAGGGTAATAAAATAAATTAAGTAGTACGGGGTGGGGGCGGGGGTGGGGCGGGTGTAAGCACACACCGTCCCCGCCCCTGCACCCTATTTAATATTCGGGTTTTCCCCGCCCCCACCCTCGAACCCAGTCAAGACGGTTTTTCCTCGCTAAATTCGGGGCAGGGACGGGTGGGTCTGGGTCTAGTTGCCATGCCTAGGGCACTGGCCTGCACAAATATTTGAGTTTTTTTTTTTTTTTTTTATAGTATATGCAGCACTTCTTCCACATTCATTTACATTTCAACAAAAAATTTATGTTGGTACGTGAGACTAATGCTTTGTTTGACAAAAATAACGGATGACTGATAAGCTAGCTTATGGCTGATAGCTTATAGCTGATGACTTATGGCTGATAAGCTGATTAAAATGTTTGGTAAAATTAGAGGTTCAACTGACTGGTAAATGTAAAATGACAACAAAGGGCATATAAAATCTCTTATGAAAAATCATTATTAAATTTATATCTAATTAATATTTAGACACTTCAAATTTAGCTATTCAAATTTATTAATTTAATATATCTTTTATATATTATCAGTTTTTTTTATAAAGAATTAAATTTTATTCTTTGAAATTTTATTTAAATTTATTTTCATTTCAATTATTATACTTTATATAAAAGATTAAACATTACATTTTTTAAGTTTTTATAACAAATACATAAAAGATAAATCAAATGTACTAAAAAGAATTGTGACAATATAGATATATGCATCTTTTATAGTAATAAATACATGAAAAATAAATCAAAAGTACTAAAATGAAGGGGTGAATGATAATATAGTTATGTACAACGCGTCATAAAACATTGTTACGGAAACTTTTTTTTTTATAATTTATGAACAATAACATTTTAAAAGGAGATATAACAAAATCAAAAAAAGTATGTACAATATAGTAAAAATAATAATGGATAGGCTAGCGTAAAAACAAGGTACGAAATTTACCTATTTTATTTTAAATTGTAATAATATATTTTTATGGCTTAAATGTACTTTAGGTCCCTGCAATTATACCTTATTTTGAAAAGATCCCCTGTAAAAAAATAAATTTGATTTTAGTCCCTGCAATATCTCAAAACTTTTAAAATAGTCCTTGACTGGATTTTTTGATGATATTGCAGGGACTAAAATCAATTTTTTATATTTTTACAAGGACTAAAATCAATTTTTTATTTTTTTACATGGGCTCTTTTCAAAATAAGGCATGATTGCAGGGGCCAAAAACATATTTAAAAATTGGTCACGTCATCTCTAAATCCAGTCAGGGGCTATTTTAAAAGTTTTGAAATATTGCAGGGACTAAAATCAAATTTATTTTTTTACAGAGGCTCTTTTCAAAACGAGGCATAATTGCAGGGACCAAAAATATATTTAAGCCTATTTTTAATGATAAAAATGAATTTAAGATAAAAGTATATAAGGGTAAAATTGGAATAAAAAATTATAAGCTATAAGCTCATAAGCTACTTGAATTAGCTTATGAAAAATAAGCTATAAGCTCATGGTAATATGGTAATTACCAAACAAGCCTTTTAACTATAAGACATAAGCTATAAATTTGCTTATTTATCTTGCCAAACAAACCCTAAAAGTTGTAGGTACTCCTCTCAAATTTCAATCCACTCGCTACACACAAGTAGAGCTGTCAAACGGGCCGGCCCAGCCCAGCCCGAGCCCAGCGGGCCAAGACATCTACTGGGCTTAAGTGGGCCGGCCCATTAAGGCCCAAGACCTAGCCCACCTAGCCCGGCCGGATAAGCAAGGGCCTACATGGCCCGATGGGCCGGCCCGACAAATTTTCATATTTTTTTTAAAAAAAATTGACAATTTTTTTTTTAAAAAAAATCAATAGACGATAAAACTATATATGTGCTAGATACATATATCTGCACAAACTAGTTGTTATTATTTTTTTTAAGTAAAAGTAATCATAACAAATTTGTTTTTTTTAAAATAAAGATAATCATAAAAAATTTGAATATTTTTATCTAACAAATCTCATCTTTTGTTACTTATTTTATCTAAAGATTTTAGATTTTTTTTTTTAATTCTTTAAGGGGCCAGCCCAAAAGCCCGTTGGCCCAGCCCATGATGGCCCATTAAAAAAATAGGCCCAGGGGCCCAGCCCAATAAGGCCCAAATAAATTTTTTTTTGAAGCCCGACCCAGCCCGCATAAAACTATAGGGCTAATGGGCCGGTCCGATAGTCCGACTCATTTTTACAGCTCTACAGACAAGTACACAGCGCACATGATATACATTTTTTAAAGGAAAATGCTAATCTCCATGACATTAGTTTTATTTTTACGCAACCATGACATCAATTAAAGAACTAAATATAATAAACATGCGTTTGAAAATTGTGTATTCTATTTTTTAAAATTATAAAAAGACTTGTTCAAGTGTAAAATTTACTTCTTTTTTGCTTTCTTAATTAGTATTTTTGGTGCATTAATTAATCACCATGAACTTTTTTAAAATTACAATTAGGCTATATTTGGTAATATAGGGTTAATAGGTTTATACCCACCTGCAATGTTAGCGAGTTTTGCGTTACCCCCCTATAATGTTTTTTTTTTTATATTACCCCCCGCAATGTGTTTTTATTTTCTTTGCAGTTCATTGCACCCTCTGTAATGTTGTTTTGTTTTACCTCCTGGGAGGTAAAATGAACTACGAAAAAAAATAAAAACACATTGTAGGGGGGTAATGTCAAAAAAAAAAATTATAGGGTGTAACGTAAAAGCCTATTAACCCTATCAATAAACTATCTTATAGTTTATTGGACTAACTTATAAATTTATTTTAAAAAATAAAATGTGTTTGATAAATTGTTGTGTATCTGTTGACATATTTACTTTCAAAATTATCTTTGATACTATTTGTGACAACTGCAACAATTGAAAGAATTTTATTTGCTATGAATTAAATCTTATCAAGAATATGAAATTGCATGGGAGATCAATGGTAAAATAATATATTGTTTAATTACTTTTTTTGACGATATAGAGAGATATTTTTATTAACTAAAAATAAAAAATCATTTAATTTTTCTAAATGTTATAAAGGTCGTAGAAAACATTTGTAATGTATATTTATATTTTCAAAAATATAATATAATATATATTTAATGCTAAAAGATTATTTATTTAATGCCCCCTCTATATAAAATTTCTAGCTAGAAAAATTTGTGAAATATATAAGCTGGATTTTTCTTCTCAACTAAATTATTTTCATATGCCGAAGTCAAGAACCTCCAACCACTTGCACTAATTTATTGTTGATACTCTTTTCTAAACAATACAGTATCGAGTTTATATGTCATTAGTGTAAACAAATTTTACACAAGCATTCGATCATATCTCACTACATAGATAATTGTAAATATATTTTAGTAGAAAATAGCACAATGATGACATATAATTTAATGTATGTGTATAATATATTTTGATATCAATTAAATTTTAGAATACAAATAAGACATAGACAATGTTCATTTTTTGTTAAAGATATACAATGTACTGTTGTGAATTCGATTGATAAACTCACACCAATAACCTTGATGTGTGGAGTAAATAGAACCAAGTAATCAAAATATAAGTTGATAGAGTTGATGATGAAATAATCCAAGAACAAATAAAGAGCGATAAAGAACACATGATGATTTGTTTACCCAATTCGAAACCTTACACAAGAAATTCCCAGTATAGGGTTACAAGAATTAATCATAATTCTACCATAATCCCGAATCTCTTCTCGTGACCAAGAGACTCAATTGACCTAGCTACCCAAGGTAAATCAAGAACAATTTGCTAAAACCCCTAGGATTATACCAAGAGCGATCTCTCTAAAACTCTAGCCTTAAAACACTGAAACACGCTCAGTCTATATATAGGCTTCACGTCCTGCGCCCAGCGCAAACAGCAAAAACTGGAAACACCTAACTTGCCAGATTTGCACCCAGCGCCAGAGGGTCTGTGCCCAGCGCAACTCCCAGCCCTAAAACGTGTTTTCTTCGTTGTTTTCAAGGCAACTCGCAACAAGTAGCATTACCCTAAAAGAGGAAGACACCACATTTTCACCTTAAATCATATGATGTGAGACTAACCACTCACAATTGAATCTAACAATATTTGTACGTCTTGTATACTATAATCTCACTCTTGCTCCCCACGAAGTTGAACTAAAATTTTGACACAACTTCTTGGAGAGTTCAAGATGGCATCAGGAGCAACTACGAACCAATACTTTAGGACCACAAGGGAAGGACATGCCACACCTTCACCAAAAACCTTAAGACATTAGGTATATGAGACTAACCACTCACACTTGAATCCAACATCTTGATCATTGGAAGATCGCTATCTATTTGGTTTCTTTCTCTCAAGACCTCTTGCCATGAGATCAATTTTGTAGAGCACATGATTAAATTTTAAAAGGGTCACAATTCAAATCCTCCTTTCTTGTGACTATTTCTTCCACTTCAATTGGCATCAGAACTCTGGCTCTAAGACTTGAACACTTAACAGTGTTAGAGGAAAAGATTCAGGAAGAAGTGATGTCAAAACCTGCAAATCAAAGTCCGTGTCATACGTGCAAAAAGAAAGGACATTCCAAAACTAAATTTCCTCGGAACAAGAAAATGTAAAGAAAGCTCGCTTCCAAGAAGAAAACCATGATGACAACAAGAAGTGACTTTGATGATTCAAAAATAGAAGAAAAAAGCAGCACATGCATGTCTAATGGTAAATGAAGAGGTAAAAATTATAAACCTTGTTCTTTATGTATTGAAAGAAAAGTTGAATTTGATAGTCTTCTAAATGACTCAAACACTTTATCTCAAAATTTTACTGACTACTGTCTGGCAAGTGCACGAGTCTGTCGTCGAGTAATAATTCACACTCTAGGTGTCTAGAATGAGTTCGTATGACTACAACATTTTAGGTCTATCGCAACGCTCAAATTTTGAAATGTAAAAAAACCGTTCTCATAGATTGCTATAGACAACGGTTTTCACATTTTGTTGCGGTAGTGTATGAAAATCTTGTTAATATTTTGCAACAGCTCTAAATTGTTCTCGTATAGTCAAAGAGAACGGTTTCTATTGGGTCTTTTCGGCAACGCTTAAAAAAACCGTTCTGGTATAATTTCAAATATACAACCGTTCTCTTACTTATTATTGGAAGAAACTAAAACCGTTACCTTTATTTTGTTTTTTTTTTTTTTCTTCTTATATCATAGTATTTCGTTTAAGTGAGAAGGGGATATTTGTTATTTTTTTCTTTAACCTCATCTCAAAATTTTTCTCATCGATCTTGTTTCAATCCTTATTGGTCTTACCCTATGTTGTCTAGGTGCGGGTACGGTACCGATATCCAATACCGGTACTGGTACGGGGTACGACATTTTTAGAAAAAATTGGATATGGGTACGTCCGTATATTTTTTTTTAATATAATTATATAAATAAAATAATGGAACTATATTGTTAAAACAAATAATTAAACATAAAAAATACCACTCAAGTAATTCAAAAGCTAAAAAGATTTAAATTGTTTCCCTCTCATTCATCATTAAAAAGAGCGGTGTCTAATTCAAATTCTTTGCGAGAAAAACTTACAATATCAAGAATATCAGCTACATCAAATATATCTCATTTATATCTACCAATATCACATATTTTTTTTGCTCCTTCATTATACGTATTATTATTTCTCATTGTCGAGAGCAGATGAAGATTTGTATGGATAAAATTAGATTGAGCTTATTCCTTTTCAATGAACAGGTGAATAAATTCAGCTACTTTGTTATTGCTTATTAGTAAAGTTGCTACTTTTATATTATAAACAAATAAGAAACATAAATCTTCCTATAAATAAAAATAAATAAATTTTTTTTGCATATTTTTGGATTCGTGTACCACAGAAGTACCACACGCATACCACAGAAGTACCACGCGTGTACCCGTTGCAAAATAAAAAATAATAAAATTGGTACGCCATCGGTGCGTACCCAAGAAGTACCGTATACGTACCGGTACCGGTACTCTTTCTAAAATGAATTACACGTGTTTCACAGGTCTTACCCTCAATCATCGATGAGGGTCCCTCATCGATCAATCCTACTCAAAACCCTCATCGATCAATCCTACTCAAAACCTCTAATTGATCGATCTTGTTTAAAATCCATCGCAACTTGCTTCAAAACTTTCAGAACCTCCAATCGTCATCTTCCTCTCTACTCACGAATCAGGAACTGCTTCTTCGAGACCCCCGAACCCTTCACTACTTTAAACCCTAAATTGCTGAAAAGCACGAACATTTATATACTCCTTTAAACCCTAAAGTTCCGAAACGCGGCAGCGACGACGTTTGCTGAAGGCGGCGCGACAAGAGTGTTTGCTGATGGCGGCAACGACGGTGTTTGGTGCCCTTTCTCTTTTTCCAATTCTGGACTTGTATCATTCAAGATTTCCGGAATGTTCATTGAATCAAATAGAATAAAAGCCACTGTTATGGTTCAGCAGGTATGTTGTAGTATTACGTTAAATATGAAACTTAAGAATGTGTGTAGTGGAGCAAGTTCTGTGTGTAGTGAATGTTAGTCTTAAATAGATAAATATTCTTGGATACAATCCTTAAATAGATAAATATGAAACTTAAGTATATGAGAAGTTTCATACTTGTTTGGATACAATCCTTACTAATGGGTTGCCTCAAGCCAATTTGTCACCTGCTCAGCTTGGAGACCTTCCTATTTTCTCTGTTGGCCATAGGTAATTATGCCCTTAGTTGGGTTGTTTTGTTTTGTTTAGTATCTAGCAGTACACTAACACTTTAGATTGAAGGTGTGTCTGATGGCCGATATGTGTCAACACGTGTCAGTGTCATGTTTGTGTCGATGCTTCACAGTTTAGTTAGTACCAAACTTATTGGAAATAAGGTCAAGTAACATTTCTGTTTTGTTTGCAATTTTTAGCAATGGTGCACTTCTTCAAGTACTCATAGGAAGCTTATTTTCTGAGAAATCACCCAAGGTTTGGCTATTATTATGGCTGCTGGAGTACTACTTATCTATCTATGCACAAAAAGGGTTTTGATAGAGTATTATAGGAATGTGATGAAAAGGTATGTATCTCTTGTGGAAGGCTAATGCCGTGATTGCTTACAACAACAGACCAGCGACAGAGGCAGTCCCTTACTTCGAGCAGGTATTAACAATATTCATACTTGTTGAATGCTAATAAGGCAATTTATCTTATAATCATTATTATAGGTTACCTTATTAGAGTGATTATTTTTGTGGTTGTGATTAAGGATATTTCCAATAGGCTATATACACCTTTCCAATCGCTGCAGAAAGTTTCATTGCGAAAGTTAAAATTTAGTTTAGAGAATGAATTTACTATGTTGCAGAGAAGTACTAAAAATCTAGGCATACTAAATCCTGCTTATGACTTATTAATATGTTGACAGAATATTTAGTATAGTCGAGGATTCTGTATATCTCTCCAAATATATGGCAAGCCAGAAATGTACTAGAAATATAACATTTATACACAAAATTAGGTTCAATTAGTACAAGAATTATCGTCATACCATCAGCTTGCTGAAAATTTAAGGTAAATTTATTAAGTCAAGAACATTAATTAAATTCTATTTTTGATGGAATCAATTATTCCATTTTATTCTTACCATTCAATACATCATTAGAGCCACTAAAATAAAATATGCTTCCAGACATAATTTCATTTACGACCTTAAGGAGTAGATATGTTCTTTGAAGGAGCTTATCTCATTCATCTTCATACTGCATTTCATATGATTCAAAACACGTGTGCGTCGCTCATCTCAATAATGATTCAAAACTTTGCATTGTTGTCGTGCAGTTGGGCCCTGCCGTCAGCCAGATGATGCCGGTTGTGGAAGCAAATCCTATTTACTCAATAGCTAGAAATGCACCAGGTATCTTCCAACTCACGAAGAAGCATTGTCGCCATTGCTAAATTTGTTAGAATAAGAAACATATTTACTTTATATTAATCCTACTCATTCATTATCATTTATCACACCAGTTAGATTTCTTATGTAGAGAATTTAGAAATTATGGCATAATATAATAATTTTGTTCTAAATAAGTCCTTGTCTGACATCGAAAATTGTTACTTTATTTATGAAAGCTCGTCAGCTGACAAGTAGACTTTTTCTTTCTTCAACTGAGACTAATCATCTCTCCTACTTTCTTGACTGTCTTCGTTTTTGGCTTATGCTTAGAATTTTTTTTTGGTCATAACATAACAGTACCTGTAGTTATACAATGATAATGCATGCTATCTGCAACCTGTGTAGGAGATGCATGGAAGATGGCGCTGGATACTTTTGGATCAATTCTGCAGGAAACTGAGCGGCAAGTTCTGAACTCTTTAACTAAATTTGTTGATCAGCTTCCTTTAGTAATGAGTGAGGTATGTGTTAACCGATCCTTTTTTGGATTATGTGATGCTATTTATTTCAATAAGTATCCAGTAGTATGTTTTAAAGGGAAAAACTTAGAAGTCAAATACTGCTTTTGGTTCTTGCGACTCCAGTTATTGATTAATTACATACAGCATCCATGAGTTTTTTTACATAACTTTGTAGCTTCTATAAATGGCATGTTCTTGGTTTTGAGTACAAAAAGAGGAGGAGGAGGAGGCAAAACCAAAACAGACACTAGTTGGTGAGTAACACATTTTCTCCTTTGCTATTCATGCGTTATAAGTGGTCATTTCTCATCATTTGGTGCAAACGAATGCCTTGAGATCAAGCGACTGCCTTATGTATTTGAATAGGCTCTTGTGGCAAAATTGCTTGTTGAAGTTTGTATAGCACTTGAAAGATGTTTATACTAGGAAAAATAATTTTGTTAGGTATTGTATCTCTAGCTAATGATTCTTCTAATGGCTTTCAATGTGTATTCCTTGTGGCCTTTACCAAATCGAAATCCTCTTTTTTGCACAGCTAACATCTATACCAATATACTTTTATTTTGACAAAATTCTTTTTATTTGAATTGGGGTTAGAGGTGGGTATTTTTAATGTACTGATATGTGTAAGGGATGATTAGATTAGAGAAATATTATGGTCTAGGGAGGGGTTTGCTTAAGGAATGATCAGTGTGCATTTTTATGTCCACTCTTTGTACAAGGGAATGTCTATATATATTATTTATTGAACATATTACTTTCATTCTGCAGATGAATAATAATGATATCAATGTAGAATTTTAAGATTTGGAAGCATAAGATGAAGAAATATTGTCAAAAAAAGATGAAGAAATAGATGTTTATACTTAATTTTATTTTTATTTATAAATGTTGATGGTTATTTTGAATTTAACAATGTTATTTTCATATTTATATGAATGGTATTTAGTTGACTAGTATTTGATTTTACTATGTAATTTTTAATTTAACATATTATAATTTTAAATGAAAAATACAAAATATATTTTTCTATTAAAACAATTTTTAAGATTTTTTTTTAAAAATTATTTTATTTCACAACGGTGAAAAACTATTATGGTAGTTGATAAACCGTTGTCGTAGTCATATAGCAAAAGGTCTACCACAACGACGGTTTTTGATTCGGCAACTGTGAGAAAGCGTTGCTGTATCAACAAAGTAGTCGGTGAAGAGAACGGTTTTTCATTATGCAACGGTGGAAGAGAGGGTCTATCAAAACGGATTTTTTTGAGCAATGGAGGAAAACCATTGCTAAAAATCATATCAAACCGTTCTTTAAATTCAACCAATGGCAACGGTTTTTAAATAAGAACACATAGAAACCGTTGTAGTTGGAAATTTAAAAACCGTTCTGTTAGGAACTTAAAGAGAACGGTTTTCTACATGCCGTTGCAAAAGACTAAGAGAACCTCTCGGTATAGAACGCCCTGAAAACCGTTCTCGTAGCCTTTGCCAACGGTTTTTTTACTTTACAGAACGGTTTTTTGGCGTTCTTATAGAATGAAAATGTTGTAGTGATATATCCACAGGGATCGTGCCAAAACACCGTTAGTGCTATTCTAGTTCGTGGTTTTTGCATTCGCTTTGGTTTTTGAAAAATGGGTTTTTAATTTATAAAAAGAAGCGTAATGCGTGCGAAAAAATAAATTTTTGATTCAGAAACATAGAGAATAGGTATGGTAGTTGAATTTACTCCATCCTTCATACTTGGCATAATCGGTGTATAACATAGTTATTCGTATTATTATTTGGCGTTTATTTTATTCTTGTTATGGTAGTTGAACTTACTCCATCCTTCATACTTGGCATAATCGGTGTATAACATAGTTATTCGTATTATTATTTGGCGTTTATTTTATTCAGAAAAATGGGTTCTTATAGAATGAAAATGTTGTAGTGATATATCCACAGGGATCGTGCCAAAACACCGTTAGTGCTATTCTAGTTCGTGGTTTTTGCATTCGCTTTGGTTTTTGAAAAATGGGTTTTTAATTTATAAAAAGAAGCGTAATGCGTGCGAAAAAATAAATTTTTGATTCAGAAACATAGAGAATAGGTATGGTAGTTGAACTTACTCCATCCTTCATACTTGGCATAATCGGTGTATAACATAGTTATTCGTATTATTATTTGGCGTTTATTTTATTCTTGTTATGGTAGTACCTTACTACTACCCTATGTAAGTGAAGTTTTCCTACGTTCATAACTAAGGTACCTACGAGAGCCTAACCTCGCTGTGTCACATACCCTAATTACTAGGTGAGTTATTCAACAGAAATGCATTATGACCATTAACCATCCAATGCCTCTAGATCCTAGTTTCGGGCTATTCAACTTTTAATTGCTATGTCACAACTAGTGTCTGGTTCCTCCTCTAATTGCTAAGTCACAACTAGTTCAGGATGTTTATCGTATCTATTCATCTAGCGTTATTTAGTACTAGTTCCGGACAAACATTAAAGCAAACCATAATATTACTATCAAAGTTAACCCTAATATTTATTCTATAGGCGGTCACGCTTATCCGGCCAGATTTCGGGCAACGTCGTTAAAGTGCAAGAAAATAAATAACAAATAAAATACTGAATAACGATTTATTATAACTTTGACTCAATTACATGACCCAAGTATTTATCGGGGAGTTCATCGTCTCCACCACAACCTAAGACATCTATTACAAATGACTAAACATAATTCAATTACAAGAACTTAATAAGAAAAGCCTAAAGAATTCATACCTTGCTGAGTGTAGCTATCTCATAAGAGGAGAAAGCTATACCCTTAGAGCTCCTCTAAACCTCTCCAATAGAATAGAAAAGTTCTTCTATTTCTGAATAAAAAATAATTAGAGAAGGAGGCTCTATTTATACTTTTCGTATTGGGCCTCAGCAAGCCATCGTGACACGATAGGTCCATCGTGACACGATGGGAAGATTCAGTTCAAAAATATAACTGATCATGTGCATTTCATCAGCTTGGTCGCCAAGTTATCCCATCGTACTACGATACAGTCCATCTGATGACAGTAATTTATATGATGTTCTTAGTATTATTTATTATTAGTTTAGTATTAGTTATAGACCAATTACAAGGCAAAAAACCTAAAGAAGTGAAGCTAATTGTTCAAGAAGTCAAGAATTGAAGAAAATGCATGGAAAGAGGCTAAAATGAAGAAAATGCGTAACTTTCAGTCTCCGGACCATAACTTGAGCTATGAGTATCGGATTGAGACGCGGTCAGTTGGGTTGGAAAGTTAAGACAAAGAGCTACAACTTTTGTGTTAAAGCAAAAGCGTAATTCTGCAGTCCCATCGTGCTACCATGGCATTCATCGCAGTACGATGGAGCTGCTTGTTGGCCAAGACAGCACAAGTTTTATTTTTAAAAGAAATCTTTGCATCGTACCACGATGACATGTATCGTGGTACGATGGCATTACTTGGTGGCTAAGCAAGCTTAATAATTAAGCAACTAAATCCTATGGTCATCGTGCTACGATGGGATCCAGCGTACCACGATGGAGCACAACTTGAAAGCCCAAATCCAATAGAAAAACTATAAATAGAGCTCTCCTCCTTCACAATTATTCATTCAGAAATTTATAGAACTATTTCTCTACAAGGAGCAAATGAGGAGGAGCTCTAGGGAAGGAACTTTCCCCCTTCAACGGGAAAGGTAACTTCCTCCGCAAGGTAGCTAGGTTATTGGTATGCATTCTTGTAATTTAATTATGTCTATTAGTAGCTAAACTCCTTTAGATTAGGTGGAGAAGATGAACTCCCTTATGAATGCTGGAATTATGTAATATGGTTTAAAGTTTCTATAATTTTCTATTCAGTTTGTTTATTCTATTGTTCATGTTTTAATTACGTAACTTAATTAAAGGCCACAATTAGGGAACGCTTTTAGGGATGGTGATATCTAGCATTGCGCCTTAGGGCCAGGGTTATCACTGGCTGGCAACTAGCCTCAATAGGGCTAGTGATATTTAATATTGTGCCTCAAGGCTAGGATTACCCAAGGGTCGGCAACTAACTTATAGGGTTAGTGATCTAGTATTGTGCCTAAAAACCGGCAACCAATCCCGACCAATAGACAATAGCTTAATCACACTAGTGGTTAAAGGGTTAAAGAACTAATGCAACTGAACTTAATTGACTACATATTCAGAGTCTAAATAATTAGTATAGGAATGTGACCACGTCTCCTACACGAGGTTTCTAACTAATAAATAAGATTCTTTATACTCGTAATTAGGGTAATTATCGTACGCGGTTATTACTAATTATATTAGTTCACCAATAATAAAAAGGAATAGTCAACGATGTAGCACCAGCAGGAATAAGGGAGGGATTTCAACTACTTAACCTATCTTCTGAAATTGTCTTTCTTTCTATTTATATTCTCTGTTTCTTGAATCTAAAAATATCCCAACTTATAAAGTGGAGGCAATCTCAACAAATCCTAGAATAAGCTTAGTAACCGAGGCGCTGTCCCTGTGGATACGAACTCATTCTACTTAGTAGAGTGTGAATTATTACTCGACGACAGACTGGTACACTTGCCCGACCGTAGTCAAGTTTTTTGCGCTGCTGCCGGGGACGGTGTAGACGAAGTTGTTAAGCTAATTTTAGGAACTTGTATATAAAAAAAATCTTTATAAAAAAAAAAAAATCTTTAAAAAAAATATATATATTTATAAAAAAATAGAAAATCTTTTAAATTTTTTTTTTTTTTTTTTTATAAAAATTTGTTCTTGCAAATTTAAATCTACAGAGGTTCTGGCTAGGAAAAAGATTGGTATTTAAGCGATTCTAGTGATCCACCTCCCTTACCTGGGAATCCTTGTAGAGGTAGACTTGCAAAAACAACAAAAAATAAAACTTTTTGAAAAATCTTGCCTTGATCTCCGATTATTATCATTATTATTGTGATTTACTACTAATCAGTTCTTTGAGTTTAAGTCATGACAATAGGCTGGAGCCAAGATGAATGTTCAAAGGTTCTAGAAGTCTGTATCATAGCTAGCAAAGTTCTTAATGCACCGATAGAATGTGCTTTTCAACTATACCATGAATTCATCCAAATACCTAGAAGACACCCATCCATTGAGAAATCCTTGAGTGAATTCTTAAAAGAAGCTGCTAGTGAGGACTTCGAAGAATAAGAGGGCGAGTCAACTGAATCAGTTACCATCCAAAATGAGCTAAAGTCCATAGGCGATGAAAGTCGAGACTCTGAGGTTAATGAAGTACCATCTGAAACCTCAAGAAGTAAGGAGACAGAAAATCCAGAAGAGAAGCTAGAAGCAGGATCACCAAAAGAGGAGCAACCAGAAAAGAAACCTCAACAACAGCGGGACGACCCAAGAAGTCTCCCAATACCTTAATCTATTGGGGAGGTGAATTTTAAAGAAGCACCATGTGACCTTGATTCTAACATAAATTCAATGTCTTTGTATCTTGTAGACAGGTTGGAAGAAGCACATGATGAAAAAGAAGATCAAGAGAAACAATTGGTTGAAATAGAAACGGACCAACGCGAAGCGTCAAATGTTCGGGATGAAGATTTCTATAAGGGAGCTGAACCCCAACCGATGAAGTTTCAAGAGCAAGAGCAACAAAAAGAACAACCTAGCAACAAAGCCGAGGAAAAAGCATAGATAGATAAAGTCATTGATATGATTTGTGCTTTGTTTGCTACGGTCAAGCTGAAGAGGGTATGGAAGCAATATCCTCTATTTCTCAAATTTTTGGGATTCTTAACAAAGAAGAGGAAGAAGACGGATGAAATATTCCATCTCTCATATAAGACGCCTTAACAGTCTTCTGACGTCTAGCTAATGACTTTAAAGAAGCGCTTCCTAGGAGGCAACCCAAGGTATTCTTATTGCTTTCATTTAAATTCTCGCATTTTTTAATTTTCAAAACTACAAGATCTATTTTCAAAAGGGAAGGAATGCAAAAATTTTATGTCCAAAAAAAAAAAAAAGAATTTTAAAGAACTGTTCCAAAGCCAATTGTGCAACAAATTTTCTATTGTGTCACGATGAAAATAAAAACTTTTTGAAAAACATGGCATTGGAACAACCATCGTGCAATGAAACTGCTCATGACACGATGAAAGTTTGGAAGTTACAAAAAGAAACACCGGTTGCAACACTTACACCATCCAACCCATTAACCCTACATTTCTAAGCCTTCAAAGTTCACCATCATCATTTCTTTTCTATTCATTCATCCATCACCACAGAAATAAAAATTCCACATTTTTCCTACCCATCCATCCCCAAAACTTCTATAAAGCCATTAGACCACAAATTCATCACCATTGCACCAAAGAAAAATAAAAATAACCTCCAGATTTTTATCCAGTCAAGATGGAAGGATGAATGAACGTCTCAAGTCCCAAGTAAAGGAGAGACGATCTCTTGGGACAGAGACGCAAACATTCTTAACCGAGCAAAAAGGTTTACCGCCAAATTAAGCAACAGAAGACAAAGTCAACTATCAACCCCGATCAGTCGCGGTGCACAGTGGATGACAAGGTGAAGTAGCTATGACAACGTTACAAAAGTTCAAAGTTTGGGGTCTCAAACCCACAGCAGCATCAGGCTGCATATCAGACTCAGAGCAGGCACATGCAGGTCAATACTCAGATATCATGGACCTGTTGAATAGGGAGTTGAACCCTATATTCTTTACGCGTGGAGCATCATCAACCAGGGCGGGCAGTAAGTCATGGTGCATTCCCGATGTTCCCTTCTACCTTTGTATCTTAGTAGTTTATCATCTATGTAATGAATGTCATTTGCTGACAACCCCCTATGCTTACTAAAAAATGCAATAACTGCTTGCTTGTTTATTATCTAGTGCATGTTAAACGTTATAGGCAAAGTTCCAGTGACGTAATAACTAGATTTGGATGGCCTGAATTCCACGCCTTTATACAAAGAACACCAAAGGTGATTGCTCAGAAAGCGCGGAAGTTCGAGAGACAACGAGAAGAGTGACGAAGGTAATGTTCGCAAGATAAATGTTCAACCTTCAGATACCTTAGCCAAGTGAGGATTTGAGCCAAATATTTCCAAAAGGTATTACCACTTTCTTTCGATCTACTAAGAGAGTACCGTGTACTTGTTTATTTTCTAGAACTTGCTTTAATTCTCTGCTGACTGATTGGTTTGACTTATACACATGAGGCAATTGTTTGTTGTAACCCAGAGCCTTTTTCAAGCCACCCTTATATTATTATATCCTTTGCTAGCCAATTTTGAGCCGTAAAAAATAATATCATTTTTTTTTTCTGTGACAAACCATGTCACAAGCCTATAGACCAGAACAACAAAAAATTTACCCTCTTTGGAGTTAGGTAGGTAGTAGTTCTTTGATCTTGGCAACAACATAAGTTTGGGGTTGCTCATGGAACTAGCAACATCTAAGTTTGGGGTGGGTATACAGAGAACTATCACTATACAAAATATAAATAAATATGAAAAAGAGACGGGAAAACATCAAAAATTCCCTAAAAAAATAGTGTCTTAAAAAAAATATGAAAAGAAAAGAGCCAAAAGGGCAAAATAGTGATAGAAAAGAACCACACAAAGACACATCCGGTTCTTATTCTCTAATACCAAAATCAAAAAGGTACCCTATGGAATAAGGTTGCGTACACAAAAAGGAAACAAAGTAGAACTTAACTCCAATGTTTAGCTTACTTATCCCAAAAATGTCATACCTTGACCCTAGCCACGTTATAACCCTTAAAGACTTCCAAAATGTGTATTTGTTTAAATTTTGACCGGTCGCTTAGAATTCTTGCAAGCCTATGGTAAAATGGCAAGTTACTCGATGATTGAGAGTTAACCCTTTCAATTTCGAGCGAAAAGGTGAGAGAGAGAGGGAGAGAGAGAGAGAGAGAGAGAGAGAGAGAGAGAGAGAGAAGGTTGGACATGGACTCTTCGTGAACATTTGTTTGACTTGCTACTATTGACGTCTCTTGAGCTCAAGTGTTGACTGAGCATGATCGCTGAGGTGAAGTTCAGTGGTTCCATTGCTGACAAATACATAAGGTTGTGAAATTCCTGTCATCTATATCTCCTTGTTGTTTCACTGACGATTTTGCTTGGCAGACATGTTACTTGAGGACAAGCAACTGTTTAAGTTTGGGGTTGTGATGACAGTAATTATATGATGTTCTTAGTATTATTTATTATTAGTTTAGTATTAGTTTTAGACCAATTACAAGGCAAAAACCTAAAGAAGTGAAGCTACTTGTTCAAGAAGTCAAGAATTGAAGAAAATGCATGAAAAGAGGTTAAAATGAAGAAAATGCGTAACTTTCAGTCTGCGAACCATACCTTGCGCTATGAGTATCGGATTGAGACGCGGTCTGTTGCTTTGGAAAGCTAAGACAAAGAGCTACAACTTTTGTGTTGAAGCAAAAGCGTAATTCTGCAGTCCCATCGTGCTACCATGGCATTCATCGCAGTACGATGGAGCTGCTTGTTGGCCAAGACAACACAAGTTTTATTTTTAAAAGAAATCTTTGCATCGTACCACAATGACATGTAACGTAGTACGATGGCATTACTTGGTGGCTAAGTAAGCTTAATAATTAAGCAACTAAATCCTATGGTCATCATGCTACGATGGGATCCAACGTACCACGATGGAGCGCAACTTGAAAGCCCAAATCCAATAGAAAAACTATAAATAGAGCTCACCTCCTTCACAATTATTCATTCAGAAATTTAGAGAACTATTTCTCTACAAGGAGCAAAGGAGGAGGAGCTCTAGGGAAGGAACTTTCCCCCTTCAACGGGAAAGGTAACTTCCTCCGCAAGGTAGCTAGGTTATTGGTATGCATTCTTTTAATTCTTGTAATTTAATTATGTCTATTAGTAGCTAAACTCCTTTAGATTAGGTGGAGAAGATGAACTCCCTTATGAATGCTGGAATTATGTGATATGGTTTAAAGTTTCTATAATTTTCTATTCAGTTTATTTATTCTATTGTTTATGTTTTAATTACGTAACCTAATTAAAGGCCACAATTAGGGAACGCTTTTAAGGATGATGATATCTAGCATTGCGCCTTAGGGCCAGGGTTATCACTGGCTGGCAACTAGCCTCAATAGGGCTAGTAATATTTAATATTGTGCCTTAAGGCTAGGATTACCCAAGGGTCGGCAACTAACTTATAGGGTTAGTGATCTAGTATTGTGCCTAAAAACCGGCAACCAACCCCGACCAACAGACAATAGCTTAATCACACTAGTGGTTAAAGGGTTAAAGAACTAATGCAACCGAACTTAATTGACTACATATTCAGAGTCGAAATAATTAGTATAGGAATGTGACAACGTCTCCTACACGAGGTTTCTAACTAATAAATAAGATTCTTTATACTCGTAATTAGGGTAATTATCGTACGCGGTTATTACTAATTATATTAGTTCACCAATAATAAAAAGGAATAGTCAACGATGTAGCACCAGCAGGAATAAGGGAGTGATTCCAACTACTTAACTTTTCTTCTGAAATTGTCTTTCTTTCTATTTATATTCTCTGTTTCTTGAATCTAAAAATATCTCAACTTATAAAATGGAGGCAATCTCAACAAATCCTAGAATAAGCTTAGTAACCGAGGCGATGTCCCTGTGGATACGAACTCATTCTACTCAGTAGAGTATGAATTATTACTTGACGACAGACTGATACACTTGCCAGACCGTAGTCACCATCGTAACACGATAATGAGATTTTCTTCAAAAATATAATTTCTGATGTCTTTGCCAGCAAGCAGCTCCCATCGTGGCACGATGAAGCACATTTCTTCACTTTTTTGGCTTTTCCTTATCTTTTGTGTATATTTGCTTTGTCTTGATATTTTTCCTCGATTCTTTAGGTTATTGTTGATATTTAGGTCTGTCTTGGTCAAATTACTACTAATAATAACACCTAAAATACTACAGAAATTCCTGTCATCATTTATTTTCTAGAAAATCAACTATTTGAGATAAAGAAAGCAAATGAAAAATTACAAATCTTGAATGATAAATATTTTAAAACTATTCAATAATTGCAATACTCTCATTTGAAAATGTTTGAACAACAAAATATTATTAATGAAAAACAAATCACAAATCAACTTCTAGAATGTTCTAAAATCCATGAAGAGAATGTTGTTTTGCAAGAAGATGTTTTAGAATTGAAAAATAACATAACAAGCTCGATAGAATCTAGAGAAATTCTTAAAAACATTAAACAATCACAAGTATCAATTTTTAATAAAACTAGTTTAAATTGTAGAAATTTTCAAAAACAAAATTCTTATGAGAATATTTTTGTTCCTCATAAAGATAAAAAAAAAATACAGAGATACAAATGTTCATATTGTTGCAAATATGGTCATATTGAATCCTTTTATTTTAAGAAAAAAAATCAAAAGAAAAGAACATTCTCATCAGAAACAAGAACATTCTTAGAATAGTCTCCAAATTTATTCTTACTCCAAAACTTCCTATAAGAGATCAACTTATCATTATAAGAAGAAATCTTATAAGATGAATAACACTAATCCCCAATGACCCAAATCACTATGGGTACCAAAGTTATTATTAACTTGTGTTGTAGGAATGTCTTTAAGCAATCAAGAAAAAGTGAGACTTGAAAAATCGATGCTCATGGAATATGATTTTAGAAAGACAATATTTCCTCACATATAAAAATGGAAGAATGGTGAATGTGCAACCTTTGAAATCATTGACAAAAATCAAACCAAAGGTACATATATCATTAATGAAATTATTTTGCTTAAATTAAGGATGATTGGTATGTTAAGATTTAACACGTGACTTCATTATATTTTGTCAAAATTGAAATTGAAGTTATTTTCTATTCATTCTCATGATCATGATTTTTCCTATTTTTTTAGTCTTTATGTTTAATACTTAGATGAGTTTTAAATCAAATCATGTTTTAATGTCTTTTGAAAAAGATAAAATGTTTTTGGCATAAATGGTTTGTCAAGTAAGTATGAAAACTTTTGTAAATTTATCCAATTTTGATCTAGTTAGATATCTTTCAAAAACTGATTTTGAATATGATAAAATTTGTGAAACTTGTATTATGTCAAGGGAATCTTCATATCAAAAATATGATTTTAACCATGAAACTCTTGAACCGCTATATATTAATTGGGTCATGCTAAACAGTGCACCAGGTGCACTTGTTAAGCATTCCAAAAATAGAAATAAAACAAAAAGTTAATGTTAATAAAATAAGTTTTAACACTTTCAATGTATTAAATGTACGCGTTTCAAGAAAAACTTTCCTTATTTATGTGCTTAACTAGTGCACCGGGTGCACTATTTAACATTTTCCATATTAATTTATTTGCTCTAGTCAAGACTACAAATCAAAACAGCTTCTAACAATATGAAAAACTAACTAACTAGCTAGCTTAACAGACTAACTTGTGCTCAAGGCAACTAACTAATTACAATTAGCTAATTAACCTATACAATTTAGTCTATATTTTGTCAATGTATGAAAAAGAGAAATACATGACAGGACTAAAAAAATAACACTTATTCAAATATCTTAGAGAGATTATGATGTTTTTGTTTTAATGTTGACAAATATCTTCCATAGACAAAAGAGTATACCTTTTCAAAAATAATATCTTGTAACCTCTTAACTTTTATGCACAATACAAAAACTTTTGAATTATGATTGTGAAACCCTTATTGCTGCTGGGTGCATCCATTTTAATTAATTTCCACTGCACTTGAATTGGACTAGCAAAGCACGTAACTGCAGAGATTTATCTCTCGAGTCATGTGAGACTCAAATGATATGCAAACTCTTCCTATAAATTTTTTAACATTGTTGTATGCCCAAGTCAGAAATTGAACTCAGGACCTCGGTTAAGTTATAAAAGACTTGCGTCATCTAATCTATGTCAATAATCATTTGGTTATGGAGTGGATTCAATGACATTAATCCATACAATTTTTTAGCTTTGATATTGCCACAGAAAAGAACAAGTAAGTTTCCATACATAAGATAGTAACAAAGAAAAAACACAAGAAGCTAGAATTGATACATACATACATGTTACTGGACTATAGATTATAAATAGTATTATATCACCAAGGGACAAATCGATCCATAACCAAACACACAGTTGCCTCTGACATAGTTGAAGAAGAGGTGTCTCTAGGAGGAACAGAAATGCTCTCTTTGTTGTTTTGATCTGTTCCTTCTTTGGCTTTTGACATCAAAGATATACGAGGAAGAACTTTTTCTCTGAGCTTTGTTAGCTCCCCCACCCATACTTTTACAATTGTAGCCATTAATTTTCTTAATACCTTCCTCTTTTCCTTTGATTGGATTTGTGTTTTGTTAGGAAGTGGTGAATGAATGAGCGGGTCATATATAAGGTATTGGTAGGATGGTTGTGTGATTTATTTTATTGGTACAAATTTTCCACCGATAACTAATATCAGTATTGGTTTGAGACTTGAAAGTGTGTTCCTCTTAAAGTTTCGTGTTCGATTCTCTTTGCTATCAATTTGAGTGGGTTAAATTAGCTTCTTAAAAAAAATTAAACTCTTTTCATACGCATGAACTAAGAATTTCCTTGATTATCTGTTTAAAGTTCAAGATTTTATCACTGGACCAATTTATTATTGATTGTGTGAAACTAAACTAGGGGTATCTAATATACATTTGGTGCACCTTGGATGCAGTGGCACACAGGAAAGAAAAGAACGACCACTGTATATTCTGAGTAATCAAGTTTGGGCAAATTCACCTCACCACTCATTCTACACATCTGTCGCCATTGAATTAAGATGGACCATCCAAATTTCATGCAATTGTTAATCTGTTTTAAATAAATTAATATATCAAATTTAAAATTTGGATTGTTTAATATCGATTTAACCATTGAAAATGTGATGAATACAATACAACGTGAGGAAACCATAGACCTTTCTTTTGTGGTTTGGCCATTACAACGTAAGGATTCAAATTTATTTTTTCGACTAATTCACTTTTGTTTATTACAAAGAAGGTCTAAGCATGAAATAATTCACTTTAGATTTCAATAAATAAATAAAAATTACAATAAGTCTCATAAAGAGTACCTCATTGGATAACTACTAGAAATAATATTTACATGAGTCGAAGTTTAAATTCTAAATTTCTCGCTTCTTCATATTTATAATGCGTGAGTCTAACCTCTAAATTATTGAATAAAATAATTACAATAAATATATATGAGCATAATTCAGCCGATAGAAACATTGTAATATTTAAGAGCTGCTGTTTGATCCCGAAATTCTCAAATTAATCACGGTAAGAGTGAAATTAATTAAGGTTATTAAACTACTTAACAACAACAACAAAATAAATAACTATGGTGAATCAAACTGGCATTTGTCTGACTCCTTAAGGAACATTGTACTATTTTCTATGATTGAAAACACTGATGGAAACGGTATGCCTGTGCTCTTCACTACTAGGATCCTAACATAATTAAATTCCAACTAGTTCTTGATAGTAACTAGTTAAAATTGGGAATGTAAACAATCTTAGCATTCACCTTTTCAAAATTTAGTTACATATATATATAGTAGAAGGAAATTGGACCCCTACCTATGAAACATCGACACAGACACATATATATTGTATGTTGACACCAATTATAATGAGAAAATGAAATGATTGAATATAATCATATATGTTGGTGTCGTGTTGGACAATAGACACGTTTTCAATATAAAGTTTCGATACTATTTTTTGCTGTATAGTGATTGAAATTCCCCTTCTCTGATCAAAATCAAACCATTATATGATATATGGTTTACTCTTGCAGCTAATTTGGTGAAAAATCCTAGCTTTGAGGAAGGTCCATTCCCAATTTTCAACTCAACCAACGGCGTCTTACTCCCACCATAACAAGAAGATCTCTTCTCACCACTTCCTGGTTGGATCGTCGAGTCTCTCAAAGAAGTAAAGTTCATCGAGTCAAAGCATTTTAACGTCCCATTTGGACTAGGAGCAGTTGAGCTCATTGCCGGCCGAGAAAGTGCCATCGCTCAAATCCTCATAACAGAAACTAACAAAGTCTACAAAATCACATTCTCGGTCGGAGATGCAAAAAATGGTTGTCATAGATTAATGATGGTTCCGTTTAAGTCGGAAGGGAAGGGTAAATTCATAACTGTGAGTTTCAAGTTTAAAGCTGTTGCACCAAGGACTAGAATCACATTCTACAGCTCTTTCTATCATACTAGAATTGATGATTTTGGATCTCTTTGTGGTCCTGTTCTTGATCAGGTTATAGTCTCCCCTTTGGCCTAAATTTGAATTTGAGTTACAGAGTTTTAATGTAAGGTATGGTAATTGAGATTTTTTCAAGTCTTTTGAGCTGTGTCCTTTGTGTAATTGCATGAAGATTAAAGATAATATTTTCTCAACTATTATTCAGTTATCATTTGTAATTTTCTATTGTGAATCATAGATTGTATCCAAATGCTTGTGTCCCCCTTTCAAGCTGGGTTTGTACCGGGTTGAAGCATTCATTCATGAGAACATTGTTGTAGCACATGAGATAATTCATAGTATGCAGAAAATGAAAGGAAAAAACTCATATTTTACCATTATGGTTAATTTGTCAAAAGCCTATGATAAACTCTAATTGGGAGTTTATTTGGAGAATTTCAACGAAGATTGAAACTCCTAGTAAGATACTTAATATCATTATGCATTCAGTGACTAATATTGAGGCCAATGTTAAATAGAATGGAGCGAGTGTGAGAGCGGAGTGTTTTCGCCATATTTGTTTGTTTTATGCATAGGCAAACTTTCTCAAGATATCTTATAGACTGATACAGATCTGAATTCAGTGCAGTCGAAAAAAGATAACTGCACTGCAGTCGGTCATATTGGGATCATTTGATCTTAAAATACGAACAGTTTGACATTGATTAGACGGTCTAAATTTCTTGACCGGATGCAGTTTGACTACACACAATCCATCCAATTCAGATTTATACCCTTGGGATAACCTTATCCAACAGACTCATTTCTATGGAATTTTCATTTCACATGTCTGGTCAGGTAGAGTAGACTCTTTTGGACTCTGAATATCAAATATGGATCTTCCATTTCATTCCCCTTAACTGACTATGATGAGCATCAATGGAATTGCTACCATCAAAATTTTGCTACCTAGCAGCATCTCTTTGAAAACATCATTACTCATAGATAATAAAGTCAAATTTGAAATATACTATATGTATATGTATACACTATATACTACATGAAATATATAAAAGACAGAGCATAGAAAAGATCTTTTTACAATTACAAATATCTGATTTTTATTTTTATTTTTATTTTTATTTTTAGTTGATAAATATCTACTTCAGAGCAAAGAGCACTTTTTCAACAATAATATCTTTGTAACCTCTGAATTTTTATGCACATCAAAAAATTGGGAAATCCCAAGTGCTATTTAATTGGACTAGCAAAATAAATAAATAATTGTTTTGTATCCATACATACAATATTTTAAATGGGAGCATGAGAAGTAAAATTCAATTACTTTGAAAATTAACATACATACATAGATCGATTGAGTAGTATTTATACAATACAAACCATGCATCTTAAACCTAATCTTGTGACAAAGAAAGCTAGAATTAATATATACATGTTATGCTCGATATAGTATTAGTATTACATCACCAAGGAACAAATCGATCCATAAGCAAACACACAGTTGCTTCTGACATAGTTGAAGAAGAGTTAGAAGAAACAGAGGTGTTTTCTCTAGGAGGAACAGAAACACTTTCTTTGTTGTTGTTGTTTTGATCTTTAGCTTGTTTGGATTTTGACAACAAAGGGTTGCTAGTAAGAACTTTTTCTGTGAGCTTTGTTAGCTCACCAACCCATACTTCTACAATAGCAGACATTAATTTTCTTAATTTCTTTCTCTTTGTTTGGATTTGTGTTTTGTTTTTGAATTCAATTGTGGAACTAGTTAATGAATGAATGAGTCATATATAAGGTTTTGTTGTGATGAGAAATAAAAATAAACTAGGGGCATTAGCATTACCTTTTGGATGCGGTGGCACACAGTAATATGATTCCATGTATATTGGATTGGATATACTCAAAGTTTCGGAATATTCTGTGGGACATTTTTTTTTTTTTTGCGGTTTTGCCTACTATTTACAATCAAATTATTGAGTTCAATTTTCTTTTTTAATAAAATACACTTTATATTACAATCAAACAAATCATCGTAATGTTATTATCCACTTTTTCTTTTCATGACTATCCACTTTAACTTTTCCAATTATAATAATAACCATTTAAATATTCATTTTAGCGGGCAAGAGTTATTATGCATAAGGAATATCCTTATGCATGGTGCATAAACAAATCTCCACCATCCAATGCTTTTTTGATCAATTAGATTTTTTGATCAATGAAATGCACTAAAGCATGCATGGTTGAGATTTATTTATGCACCATACATAAGGATATTTCTTATGCATAATAACTCAACCCAATTTTAGCTACCTAAATATACTACTGTATAGTACAATTTATTTTTATTTTAATCTTTTATAAAAATAAATTTTATTTAGTAAAGATATTTAACTCAAGTGTTGATGGAATTCACAAAAAATATAGCCGTATCAAGAATGATAGAGCAAGTAGTTGCATTAGGAGTGAGCACGGACCCGCAATCCGACTCGAAACTGATATAATCGACAATATATTTAGGCATCCGATCGGGTGCGGGTCGGGTTTCAGGTCAACAATTGCAAAAAAAAAAGCATGAATGGTTACATACGGGCGGATGCAGGTCTCTAAAATTTTATCTCTTTATAATCGAAACCGACTGAACAACCATTAAGATGAAAATTATTACTTTTTCTTCTCTGGTCCTTCCCTCTTTCAATCTCGTATACACTTTGTTTTGTTGTTTTTATCCATCTTTGATATAGGAAAGAAATGTTATATTTTAGAAACTTATAATATGTTGATAAAGGAGGTGCAAAATATATATTTATCCTTTTCTATTTGGTCTATTATTGTCATTAGATGTACAAATTTTAAATAAAATAACAACATCTCACCCTCTTTGTTTTTTCATTTAGTTTTTCTATCATTTGTTACATTGTGAACAAGATATTGAACTATTTGAAAAATATGAGTTTTTGAATAATAGAGTTTTAAATATAATAAATTATAATCAAACCCGTAATAACCGCCCTGTTCTAACCGACACTCGTACGACCCGCCACCCGAACAAACCGAAGATATAGTCGGTCGGAATTGAGTCCAAATTAAATGATTGCAATTTTTGTCGGTTTTGTGATTTTCGGCCCGAACCCGACCGAAACCGGCCGATGCTCAAGCCTAGTTCCATTGGGAATTCTTTGATGAAGTTAGGAGATCTTTGGAATTGGATTGGGAAGTCAAGATTGATCATGCTTATCGTAAGTCAAATAAATGTGCAGATGTATTAGCTGATCATGAAATTATTTATTATAATGCGTGTCCTTATCAAATTAGGAATTTTGTATTAGTTGATGGAATGAGGATAAATACCCTTCGGATGATTTCCGTGTAAATTTTTTCTTTTCAGAATTTAGCCCTCTTTTTAACCAAAATTTTTAATTTTTAGATGGAGTAACTTTTAATAAGCCCTCCACACAAAAACAACACATTGCATTGAAACATGACAACAACAAGCATCAACTGTCATTTCTAGTCAAGCAGATTGAGGCTAAACAGCAAAACCGAGCTCAACGACGAACAAACCAAACAACTTTGGAAAATCGAATCCGAGCCAAAACCTACACCACCTATTTTATTCCAAAATAAAACATATATTAATTACAGTTTTGGTCTCCTTATTTGCACTCATAAAATTGATTCACATTTAAAATAATTCAGTTTTGATCCCTTAATCGAATTTTATACTTAAAAATGATGATGTAACAAATGACCTGAGATACAACCTGATGATGTGGAATCATCATTAGATTAATTATTTACTCTTTATTAATTAAATTTAGAAAATGAATAATTTTTTAATAGAAATTGAAGTTTATAAAGAGTTTAGAAATTGAACTTTTTTTATAATTTTTTATCATAATTTTTTAATATAATATTATATGTCATATTATTTAAAATACTTTAAATTCTCATTTTTTTTAATAAGTACAAAACTCTCTGATAAAATGATCCAAATTGAGTGTTTTAAAATGGAAAGATTAATTTCGTTATTAAGTGAGATTGGAAGAACTAAAATTATAATTAAGAAAAAATATTAAAGTAACTTACATTGTTTTTATTATTAGATTCTAGTTCTGACAAAGATTGAAAGAATTTAAAAAGATATTTGAAATCAACTCAATTAAATATGAGTGGAGTTATCCCAAACAATAATGGGACATACTGTAGGACAGGACACTGATGGTCCACCCAAACGTAGTGATGGAGCTGTCTGGACACGTTCATAATGATCAAGATAGTATCCTTTGAAAATTATTCAGGGCAAAAGGGGAAGAATGGAAGATGGAGTAGCTTCAAGTCTCAAGCATTCAATAATTGCTTTTACTTGTTTACTTTTTCTTTCTCTGCCTAAAAAAAATTGTTTATTTTTTAACAAAATGGGATAAAAAAGTTATTCATTTATTTTTTATTTTTAAGGATGGGTAAAAGTGTAAGGAGTGGAGATGAAGAGGTTATAATTATTTTTTTTTACAAAATGAAGAGGTTATAATTTACGAGTTCGATTCTCATCTCTTGATAAAAATTAACAATACTAATTATTAACTAGACTTTTTTACCCGTGCATGCACGGGCTTAATCATTCAATTTAATTATACAATAGAAATGTCGTAATATGTGATTATTTATAGTAGTAAGCATATAGTGTAGAATCTTCTTAACATCTTAGATGTGGATTTCAAATAATTTTTGCATTAATCCCGAAATAATAATAGGAAATTTCAAACATGATAAGTTTCAAAATTTTGATGTTTTTTTTTGCTTATCGTTTGTGTGTGGCATATAGTTTTTTTGTGGGTTAATAGGCTTTTACCCCCCTGCAAAGTATGCGAGTTTTGCGTTACCCCCCTGTAATTTTTTTTTGAGATTACCCCCCTGCAAAATTTATTTTTTTGATTTACCCCCATTTTGCTGACGTGGCAGGCAAAAAAAATAGAATAACCGATTTTAAAACAACACTTTTTACATCGGTTGAACAAAATAACCGATTTAAAAAGTGCATCCAAGGGGGTAAATCAAAAAAATAAATTTTGCAGGGGGTAATCTCAAAAAAAATAATTACAGGGGGTAAAGCAAAACTCGCCTACTTTGCAGGGGGTAAAGACTTATTAACCCTTTTTTGTTAACAATTTTTTTTAAAATAATAAAATCATTAATTAATATGATGCATAATTATCCTTCTCATGCTTACCATGGAATTTTTTTTTTTTTGGCTTTCTCATGCTTATCATTTGCGTGTAGCATATGGTTTTTTTGTTAACAAATATATTTTTTTAAATAATAAAATCATAAATTAATATGATGCATAATTTGGTACAAATTGCTTTTATCTTTCTAATACAATCAAGTATATTCTTATTGGTGATTATCAAACTATATGTGTAAGAATATATATCTATTACTAATTATTTGTATCAATTTTGAATTAAAATAAATGGTTAGAGTTATTATGCATAAGGAATATCCTTATGCATGGTGCATAAATAAATCTCCACCATCCAATATTTTTTTGATCAATTAGATTTTTTGATCAATCAAATGCACTAAAGCATGCATGGTGGAGATTTATTTATGCACCATACATAAGGGTATTCCTTATGCATAATAACTCAACCCAAAATAAATCATTCAGATTATTCATTGAATCCACAATACATATTAAATATTTTTAAACTGATCACTATTTTTTTTATTTAGGCGCAACATTTAGTAAAAAAAAATAATCAATAATATAAATATTTTTCAAATGTATCTTAGTTGATCGTAGTTGGACGCTTGTTTTGAGGGAAAAAAAAAATATTGATGACTATTTGTGTATGCCACAACAAATTGCATCTATTTTTACTCATTTGAATGAATTCACAAAGAGAAAAAAAAAATGACGTTCACAATATATAAAGTTAGATATATTGTTACTAACTACTTGCAACTATTTTTAAGTCAACTTTAAAAACTCAAATATTCAAATCAAAATTAATATTCAAATCAAAATTAATATTCAAAATTAATAAAAACCCAAATGTTCAAATCAAAATTAATATAATGAAAATTAATATACTGAAAATTGGTAAAATATAGAGACATAAACAAAATATATTAAGACAAATATATATATTATAAACAAAAAAACATAGTGAGAGAAAGATACTTTGAGCATATTTGTCTCTATAAATAGTTAGATAAAAATATCTTTATTAACTATATAGATCTTTAATTGTATAACCTTCATCAATAACTTTGTTAACTTGCAAAATAATATAAGAACACATCAAAGTAATTCAAATGCTTGAAAATAATTTGCAAAACATAATTACAAAATGGTGGTGAAGAGAAGTTAACTCATTGAAATTGAACAAAATAAGTGAAATCTATATAGAAACAAAATAAACTATATGAAGATAAATATATAAATTATAAACAAACAAAAAAAAGTACAGTGAGAGAAAAATACCTTGAGGGTGCTTGTATTTATAAACCTCAATTAAGTGGAATCTATACATAATGAAATGATTATTAAATTATGTAATATCTATCTTTGTTAACTATATATAGATCTTTAATTGTATAATCTTCATCAATAACTTTGTTAACCTGGAAAATAATATAAGAACACATCAAAGTAATTCAAATGTATAAAAATAATTTGCAAAACATAATTACAAAATGGTGGTGAAGAGAAAATAACTCATTGAAATTGAAGAAAATAAGTGAAATCTATACAGAAACAAAATAAACTATATGAAGATAAATATATAAATTATAAATAAAAAAAAATACAATGAGACAAAAATACCTTGAGGGTGCTTGTATTTATAAACCTCAATTAAGTGGAATCTATACATAATTTTCGGATTATTAGATTTTTTTATTTTATTAATGTCTATCTCATTTCTTTTCTTTTTTAACGGATCACAATTATTTTTTAGTGTTTATCTCTTTTCTGACTGATCTTAATTTTTTTTAATGTTTTTCCGCCTAAATAAGCACCATATTAGGGTTTTGATTAGTTGCAAATTAGAGAAATTAGAAATAGTAAGATTATTAATATTGATTGTTTTTTAAAAAAAAAATATTTAAAATGAAATATTAACTCAAGAATGCTTATATGAGACGGGATAAATTTTTTCTAGTTTAAGTTATTCATTCTTAATTAAGGCCCTGTTTGGATTAGCTTACTTTTGAGCTTATGCAAACAGCTTATGCAATATAAATTAGGTTTTATGTTATTTTATAAGTTCAAACTAGTGAAAATTGTATTTTTATAAGCTATTTTATCATAAACTACCTTGACAAACTTATACTAATACTTAAAAATTGCATAAGTTGTATGCATAAGCTCAAAAATAAGCTAATCCAAATAAGGCCTAAGAGGAACACAATAACTACTTGTATTCAATAATTTTCTGATAAATTAATTAAGATGAATCTATTAACTAGATAAGCTCAATTATTTAATGATAAAAAAAAATCATGAGAGAAAAAGTAACACCAACAATTTAGAAGTAAGAACTCGATAGTAAAAAAAAAAGGTAAGAACTCGAGATAATTAGTATACAATTTTGTTTCGATCCATAAATATAGTATTTTTATTTCTATTTCAAAAAAATGAATTTTTATTTCTAAATCACATATTCCTTAATAATAATAATAATAATAATAATAATACTATAATAATAGTGAATTTGATTTGGAAAAGAAAATTCAAAATTGTTAAATAAATTCAGATAGTTTTATATACAAAATGTGAAATATTCTCAAGTTTTTATTTCTAAATGGTATTTTGGAGCGAATTTTTCTCTATGGTTTCATTGTAATTTTTCTTTTTCTTTTTTTGAATTTTGATTAAGGATGTTAAAAGCACCCACATCCATGATATTCATGTGGGTGGTATATATAAATAGGTCCCACATAATATTTTATACTATTTTACACTTTCCACCTATTTAAACCACTCAACCATATTTCCTAAATATCCATATCACCCATCTAAAACTCTAACATAGGCCCCATAAAATTCAAAATATAATTTCAATTTATATTTTATATTAATATACAAAATGTATAATTAAAACAAATTAAATTAATTATATCAAAATGCATAAAAAAAATAAAATAACATATATAAAAAATAATTAAAATATTCAAAAAATAAATAAAGCAAATTAAGAGCATATGAAAATATATTAAACAACATACTACATCACACATAAGTTATACGAAAATACAAAAAATGAAAATATTAAACATTAAAATAAACTACTAGCATAAAATATAATAAACGTTTAAAATAATTCCTAATTGTGGTTATTCTCGTGTCCAAAATGTTCCCATATGTGTTCAATCAAGTCTTGTTGAAGGTGTCGATGAATTTGCTTATCGCGAACATGATGTCTTCTACGTAGGAACTCTTGAAAATCATTATTAGAATCGTTTGGTGGTGGAGTCGGGTCATTGCGCAAATGATCATATGAATAATCAAAAGTGCCACCATATGTGGCACGTTCATCTTCAACAATCATGTTGTGCAATATGATGCACGTCTCCATTATACGTTTGAGTGCATCCAAAAGCCAAGATCGAGCTGGGTTACGTATGATCATAAATCGGGCTTGGAGAACTCCGAATGCTCGTTCGATATCCTTTCTTGCACCTTCTTGATGTTGAGCAAACAATTTTCTCTTATCCCCTTGTAGCATTGGAATGCTTTTCACAAATGTAGCTCATTCAGGATAAATGTCATCTGATAGATAATAGTCCATGTTGTATTCATGTCCATTGACTGAATATTGGACCTCAGGAGCTCGCCCTTGCATAACATCGTTGAAGACATCAGATTGGTTCAATACATTGATATCGTTGTTTGAACCCGCTACCCCAAAGAAAGCGAGCCAAATCCATAAGTCTTGTGAAGCAACTGCTTCAAGCATAACTGTGGGTTTTCCATGATCGCCTCGAACATATTGTCCTTTAAATGCAACTGGACAATTTTTCCATTCCCAATGCATACAATCAATACTCCCCAACATACCTGGAAAGCCACGTGCCTCCCCCATCTGTAGCAAGTGTTCGATGTCTTTGGTGGTTGGCTTTCGCAAATATTGCGGTCCAAATAAATTGATCACGCCCCTTGTAAACTTATCAACACATTTTAGTGTCGTGGTTTCACCAATTCTCAAATAGTCATCCACACTATCAGCAGATGCTCCATATGCCAACATACGAATAACAGCGGTGCATTTTTGTAGTGGTGAAAGACCTGATCTACCAGTTGCATCAATCCTCATCTGAAAATACTCATCATGTTGACCAAGAGCTTCAACGATACGAAGGAATACATATTTACGCATTCGATACCTTCGACGGAATTGCTCATCTGTGTACACTGGTGTTTTTGAAAAATAATCATTAAATAGCCGCTTATGTCCTTCTTCACGTTGTCTCTCTATATTTCTTCTTTGGCGTCTAGGCCTACTTGAGCTCCCAAATTCTTCTTGCGCGTGAACTTCTTCAAAGTAAAGCCTCACAAGTTCTTCGTCCATGCCATCATTCATAAAATCCATGAACATTTTTCCAAGATGGGAAGGATTGGAAGGATCCATGTGAACAAAAGTTTGATGAATAAAAAAGAAAGAAGTTGGGAATGATTTTTTTAAGAGGATGAAGTTAGAAATGACTATGAAATTTGTTATGCATGTTAGAATATTTATTTATAGGGATATCAATAACGGCTAGTTTGACTAATATTGGATTTGAATAACGGCTAGTTTGACAAAAATTAAATTTGAATAACGGCTAGTTTGACTACAATTGAATTTCAATAACATCAAATTTGGGAGTAGGCTTTTCCACAAACTTTTCTTTTTCCTTCCTTTTGGCCGCCTTTTGACCGATTGGACGACGTAACAAAGTCGGTGATGGTGGATTGTATTCGCTTGTTGGCGTTGGTGGGTTAGAAGACGTCGTATATGCTCAAGAAGCTGAACTCTTTGTTCTTTTTGCAGATGGTTCCGATGAACCTCCTAGCCATTTGGGTTCATCTCTCAATAATTTCCATGCACTCTAAAATGTGAACTTTTCATGTCCATCTTGATAATAAATATCACATGCGGCCGAAACGATGTCGGCCTCGGAGCTACCGCTTTTCTTTACGGCGACAGCTTGTTTGTAGCACCCAACAAACTTTTGTACGGACGGATTAATTTTTTTGTGCCATCGACCTTTTAGTGCCGTCGATTTTCTCTCTGGAAAATTCTCGGGGCGATGGCCGTTATAAGCTTCACTAATCCTCTTCCAAAAACTATCTCCTTTTTGATAAGTCCCAACAATTGAATCCTTAGAAACATTGAGCCATGATTGAATAAGAAGTTCATCCTCCTTTGGTTGAAATCTTGTTTTTGACGTATTCACAACCGATGTTGTTTCAACTTCTTCACCAAGGTTAATTGTTTCCAAGCCATCTTGAGTGCAAAATTGTGGTGTTTCATGCTCTTGATCATTTAATTGGACATGACTATTATCCATTTGAACTCCATGAGACATAGTGGGACTAGTTGATTGAGATGAAAAATGTTGATAATGATATGGGTAAGGTGGAGTGTGATATGGGAAATTTCCAAAATGTGGGTTATTTTGTTGATTTGTGATAAAAGTAGGATTTTGAAAATTTGAGTTAGGATGTGGGTTTGCATTATTGGATGAATTTTCAAAGTATGGGGTATTTTGTTGATTTGGGATAAATGGTGGAATGCCACCATTTTGCATGAAATTGGACCAAGAATTAGGGTGATTGGGGTTCATTGGCAAATGAAATGTGTGTTCAATCAAGTCTTGTTGAAGGTGTAGATGAAATGTGTGGAAGAAAAATTTTAGAAAGAGATAAAATAAATGATTCAAATTTAGACTAAATGTAGATGAAAAATTATGATAGATTGAAATAGTTGATCACTTATTTATTCTCAAACTATATTTATAACTAAGCAAAAAAAAATTTAAGAAAATTGACATAGAAGTGTGGCAACGGTAATTTTTTCTAACGGTAATAAAAGTAATAAATGTGTGATGCTGATATTGAATTTTCTTCTTTATTTTATCCACCAAATTTTTTGAAAAAAAAAAAAAAGAAAGTGAAATGCACCGTATCCATTAACGGAAGCGGTGGCTTTGTATTACCACAACTTGATGCTCAAATACTCATTCCATTCTGACACAAAGTGGCAATACGTGGCTAAGATACGGCGATATTCATGCTCTAATAGGGTAGAAGTGGGGAGTATTTCTTCGCTCTAGTTCTCTATATAAAATACTCTTCATTCTTGTTTTCATTCTCAGCTTTGGAGGATAATATATGTATTTCCTCATTCTCATTTTTACAAATTTTCATATTTTTGCACAGTCACCAATATTAAAAAAAAATATACATTTTTATTATTTTCAATCAAATTAATTATAAAAAAATATTAACCATAAATTGACATTCCAAACTTGCGCATCTTATTTCCCAAAAACTTTGGCCACCTTTATCACAAAAAAATGTTATTCAATTATTTTATAAATTTTCTCAAGAATACTCTTGTCATCTATTGTAATTTATGAAATGTGATGTTCAATATTGACAAGCTCCTAAAATTTATTTGAGCAGCTTGTCCCATCCTCACAAACTCCATTACTCCTATAAGTCAAAGTCAGCCTCTAAATTGAATATCGAATTTGAAAAAGGAAAAAATTATCCCAGATGAAGCTTAAATTGAGTTACTAAATGAGTCAGTCTCTAAAACTGAGTAAGTGTTGTTTCTCAATCTCAAATGAAGCTTAAAACACTGGAAAAAATTGGATTTGCATCCTCTTAATCTTCATTCACCTCAATCTCTCTCAACTATAAATCATAGCCATTATATTTAATCTAATAGTGGAAAAGGAAAAACAACTTCATAAATAAAAACACTCTATAACAAGATTTATATTTTTATTTTTTTGGTATAACAAGATTTTTATTTCCTATTGACATCTTTTTATTTGCTTTTTTTTATATATTTATTTTGTGACATATTAAAATATAAAATTAAGATATAGTTATTATTACAAAATTTGAAGAAATTGTCCACGATCAAAGTTTGAAATTAAATTAAATTATGCTAACTATATACACAAATTTTAATATTCAAATTAACATTGTACCAAACAAAAACTTCCTACATTATACAAATAAATAAAACTTATAAAGGTAGAAGCAAAATATAAAAAAAAAATTATAAATTTCTTAAATAGAAAATATATTAAAGCATATAACATGTTTTTCTAAAACAAATAACATGTCAAATAGAAGTGATTTTTCTCTATTTGCGTTTTCTTTTTGATTTATTATCAATCCGAAGGAAAAAATAATTATAGAATTCTTGTTAAAGAAAATTATGGAATTAAAGCCAATCAATACTACTAAATAAAAAAAAATACAAATTCCAATTTAGAAAATTGAGTTGTTATAGTGTATTTTTATTTATGGAGGTAATAATTTCTTTCCACCATTAGATTAAATATAGTGGCTAGAATTTATTGTTGAGAGAGGCTGAAGTAAATGGAGATTGAGAGGATCCAAATCCGAAAAAATTTCACATTGGATCAAGAGCTAGAAGTTTTCACCTTTTGAGTTTTCTAAAATTTAATTCGCTGCATCTTCTCATAAATTTGTTTCCATAATATTTTTTGGAAAATGCTAAACAGTGCTCCCACCATTTAACATGACCCATATTTTTTAGGATAATCACTTGTTTGTTTGGACAAAAAATGTTTTATTAAAACATGGATTAATCTGGTCGTAAGGTCTTACTCAATTGGTAATGACAATATTATTAGGTTGTGCACTTTCATTTAAGTATAAATCTCAAAATCGCTTGGAACTCGAGGCTAATGGTAGTTTATATACAACACGCCACACTTCTCTAATCAATCGAGACGCCTTTTCTATAAAGGACAAAACCTGACAGGTTAATCCCAAAACGGACAATCTCTCAGAGATGTGGACTTGAAGTCGGGTCGGTACATATTTATCCTCCACAGATAAATCCGAGGTTCAGAACATAAACCATTCACTCTAATACAATCATGTTAATTTTGTATATATATTTATCATCAAACATAGAACTCAAAATCATTCTGTACATATATAAGTTATAAATTAACAAGATATTTTATTTTAAGCAGGGGATGTTCCCCCTAGTACACACCAAAAAAAGAGATTTTGTTGGACAATCAAGAAACATTATATACATAAACATACGTTACCAGGATTAAGAACACTAGAAATATTTGGACTGATACATATAAGGTGGAATGAAGTATAGAATGAAATGAAAATCATTTTTATTTTTTTACCATTACATTCTACTACATTTCTTTCACCTTGTATCATCAATCCAAACATACCTTAACTTTTCTTATTCATCAAGGGTTAAAACATTCAACAAGCATGGAAAGTGAAGCCTCCGAAAATAGCAACCTAGGCTTGAAAAATTGCACAGTTGGAGCTAACCAATTTGAAGTGTTGATCTTTTTTTTAGTAGAACTACTTGAGCCAGTAGAGTGAGTACTCTGAATCTGATCCTTTTCCCTTTCTCTGAGTTTGGACATTTCATTTGTCCATATATCAACAAGTCCAGACATAACTACTTTAAAGGCAAAAAGCACTTATAAAACTCGGTAAGCAAAATAGTAATTGATGGAAGGAAATTAGACACTAGTGTAGTGGATGTTTGATTTGAATTTGTTTGAGGTTGAGTGACATATATATAAGGATCAAGAAGTCATTCGGTTAAGTAATAAAATACGTAACTTAATGGTTGAGCTGAAATACTTGGAAAGTATTTTATAAAACTATAGAAGCTTCTGTGCTAAGATTATCTTGTATATGGAAAACCGATAGCGATATATACCATGGTAGTATAAATTAATTATTATCTGATATATGCAAAACCGCTAGTGATACCGTGGTACTATCAAGTTACTACTAGTACTATTATAAGGAAACAACTTGCGCCACCCATATAAAAGTGGTTTTATTTAACTTTGCAAATAAATATCTGTTGGCTCAATTAGATTCAGTTATAATGTACGAGGTTTGCTTCAGGGAGAAGAGTCTCGTACTATGTTTCATCTATTGCCACGTGCGCCCTCCTTCTCAAATGGCACGTGATCTGCTGCAGGTGTACTGTGTAAGGATGATAACTAGTATAATGATCAGCTTATCCTTATCTTTATGACATACGTACATGATGAAGAAATCTAGTCCTACAATTAAGTAGATACTTCTTCATGCAAGTTACTCACATGTGAAAGCATGTTTCGAACATTATTAATATTAAAATACCAAATGGAGACATTTTTAAAACTAAGTTCATCTTGTAACAATGATGATATCATAGCTTGGATCATTGGCCAAGACCATTAGAAATGCATATGATCCCTCATTGACGAGACCATAGTTTCTACTTTGTAGAGATATTATGATATGAACAACCAAATTAGATTTTCTTATTTTTATTTGGTATGAGCAAATGCCATACAAGTTCCTTCTTCTATAGGGGAAGAGTTGCACAAAAGAGCATTAAAATGGTAAAAGGGCCTTAAAGTTACAATAATTTCACAGTTCAAATATCAATCACAAACCCAATCTTGGGCAGGATGGAATGCATTACATACATTACATCAAAGGAATATTTGACCTATATTATATATAAATATTACATGGATATGTGCAACTGATGCTGGACTTCAGTTTTGGTAAAATGTAATGCTCCAGCGAAAACAATAACGGGATAATCCGCTGTGTCTTTTCTTTAGGCCTTCGCAAGAACTGAGGATTCAAAACATACTTCTCAATAAGTATAGCAGTGGAAGCTTTGAGGTGTTCAAAGCTGCAGCACATTGCTTACATCAGAAGAGAAAGCACAGAATTTTTTACATCTCCCACGAGATCAACTGTGAGCCTTGGACTTCTCTGCAGCAAGTCATGGGATGGCAGATGCAACCCCACAAGCAAGGTGTGAAATGATAACTCTGCCAGGACAAATGCTGAAATCAAAGGGATGGCATAATCTAAACAGAATACAGTTCGGTTTCGGCCATGCATAGATTACTGATTGGGATCATTGGTAGACTTCACAATATGGCCAGACTAATGGGACCTGCAAAAACATCGGAGTGGGGGCTTCCTTATTACAAGGAAATAATCACACCAAAGGTCCTATTCCTCACCTTGATCAACTGAACAATGCCAGAGGCTTTGCATGATATTGGGAATGGAACCTCAATTTAAGATGTTCAAGTATGAGAAACCTCTTGAAACCTCAAATCCAGGGTGTCCAACCTTCGTACATGTTGCAAAGATTATCTGCACTAGTAGCCTGCTTTAGTAGATAATCTACTTGCTCTGCAATACTAATTTCTCTGAAATTCAAAGGTTTATTATAAGTGAAAAAATTCCGCAGAAGATTGAATACCAAAAAGAGCTATATATACACCCATACCTGCGTTCAGAAATATCTCGACCATCAATTTTCATCTCAACCCGCCTCAATACGGACAAGGCATAAGCGTTTTTGCCTAGAGATGTGCAAACACAAAAGGGCATGTCAATTTTATTTCCAGGCAATTTTCAATTACATAATACTTTATGAAGTCAAATGAACATAAATATTATGTGGTGGGTATAAAAGATTGTTAGCTGTTCCTGTCTCACATTGGTAAACAACATTGCCACCATTTCCCCCCTCTGGTTTTCATAGTTCAGGAATATCTTTGGGCGTCGTTAGAAATTTAGAACAATCCTCAAAACTTATTCTAGACATTCGGATAACCATAAATGCAAACTTAGCTGTAGGTCACCCAAAACCTTGGTCCATTTTCAAATTTAGACTGAATGATAAAGAGAAGGTCTGTACAGTAAGTCGGTCTCTTCCAAAATAAAGGGTTTTGTAGAGAATTAAAACGAAAGATAAATCATAATTTCATAAAGGCTCCAACCAATTCCAAGATAATAAAAATCAAAAGAATACAGGGTTAGGTAAAGAAGCAAAAGGTAAAATAAATCATAAAAACTAGTCCTCGTTGCGTTTAAGTGAAATAAAACACCTCAAGATTGAGTGTTGACTTTGCAAACACTCTATACGATATAGCTTATTACACCTCCTCCTGACTTGATTAGCTCTTACTATACAAGATAATTCTTCTGAATTCTTCATACTAAAACCTAGCGTAAGTGGTTTAAGTCCATTAGAGTAATACATCTTTTCTTTTAATTTGATATAGGTAATATAAATTTTATAAGGTTCTTAGTCTTTTGCTGGTTCAAAATGAAATCCCAAGTAATTTTTTTACAAAGTGATATTTTTTTGGCTTAACCCTCCGGTTCCCAAGGAAGGAGCCCCTTATAATCGGAGTTTGGCTGGGAGGTAAGTAAAGTCAAGTTCTCTCGAACAATTCATCCTTAGATAGAGCTCAATCATCTGGTTACTAATGTGAGATTTTTTTTTTTATAAACACTAATGTGAGATTTATATCAAATGAAACATGACAAGAAATAAAGAGTTGAAAAAAGACTTTAGATATACCCCTTCCTACTCGAGTACTGATGTTGACGTCAGCATCGGGAGTTTCTCGGTGTTCTGTGCCATTCTTAACTTTATCTGTAGAGAGCAGATCATCTTCACCATCAAATTTGTCTAAGTTCTCATTCGATGGATTCTGAGAGACAGAAGAACTGGCAACAGATTTATCACTGCGAAAAGGCATAGCTTTGGGATGTTCGGTGGCCTCATTAGTTAACTTCACAGAATCAGCACTATCAAGATCAGCTTCCAGGGGAAACGATTTCGACTCCTCAAAAAGTGAGATTTCTTCAACATCGATTTGAGATGATGAAGTGGTATGTAAATGACCGAGAGGGTTTCTGCTACTAGACACCTGTGAAAGCATATCTGTATTTTCTGCCAAATCATTCAAGCTATCAGGAAGACTAATGTCAGTAGATGTAATGTCAGATTCTGAGCTGCTACAGAGGCTGCTATCTGGCGGTGATATCCATCCTTTTTCTTCTAAAGAAAGTTGAGAAAAGCCAATAATATCTTCTGTCTTATCATCGTCAGACCTAGAGAGACTCTCCCCTTCTTTACCATTGAACTCAACAGCATCACCAACACCAGCATCTGATGTAGACAAAGCAATATCCTGCGATTTTACTTCCTGACTTTCTCCTATTCCTTCAAGAGCCTGAAAACAAAGAACACGGATCTATATTTGTTCTTTCAAAATATGAACAAAAAATAAAATCCCTAGACAACTTTTCTGTGTGGATTTCCTGGTGTAAATGCACATGCACAAACACATATATGAAAAGAGAAACAAGTAACCAAAATATCTTGAAATTTTCACATTACTTTGTGCAGATTCCCGGCATGGAGATTAGCTGTTCTTGCTAGCCTAGTTAACAACGTATAAAGTCCCTTCACGGCCGATGTCAAAGATGGCACCAAGGGCTTAAATGTCTGACAAGACTCCCTGATCCTTAAACAGTATGATTGATATATAGCTTGTCCATGGATGTGTGATATTTCCTTCTTGGTCTCACTTTCCCTAGCTATAGCATCAGCCATAGCAGCTGCATCCTTAGACAACACAGATTCAAGTGGAAGAAGGATGGCATTCACCTATCAAAAACATAAAACCACCAAAATACAATTTTACTTTAGGGAAGAAGTTTGATATCAGGAAATATAGAATGGACAGTAGCAACAGAAGCCTGACTATCATATTTATAAAGCTACAAAGGGATAAGAAAAACCTCTGAAAGATTTTCCATGAGAGAAAGGTGGATCGAAGCTGCCTCTTTCCCCAGATTGTGAACATCGTGTAGATCTTCAGTTATTGCAAGAACCTAAAAAAACAACTCAACCTTATGTGACAAACAATCAATGGAAAGAAGACCTAAGGTGATTAAAGGAACACCAGTAACTAATTTGTACACTTTTTATAGATCGTTGTAAGCTACAGGTGACAGTAATAATCCTTTTATGATAAGCTACAGGTGACAGGAGATTACGTAATTCGGGTCAATTTTCCACACCTAATCCTTTTAATGAATTGGGATTATTTGGTGGGACGGGGGTTAGTAATTTACCATTACATGGTTAACAGGTAAGGATTACAGAACTAGAAGATTTTGAAACAAGTTCATCAAAGTACATTAATATTCAATATTCAAATTCTATATTAGATCGAGTGATCAACTTGGTCTAGTTAAGATTAAAATTTAGAAAAGAATATGCATCGCATGATATCATTAACTAAAAGTCCTTCAGCTACATAGAAATTAGCAACTCGGAAAATTATAATATAGAACCATATAAACAATACATGTATTAGACATCGAATTCTATAAACCACAAAGAAAATTAGTTTGGAGTTATAATCCACAGTAATACAAGGCAACATCAAGTACTTTAAAGACTGCACCTCTTCAAGCATAGACCCACATTCTGAAGTTAAAGCAGTATGCATCCTTGAAACCTGAGCAAAAGCAGACAATGCAACACTAGACTCATGCGCACAATCCCTCATTGAAAGAACTGTGCTTTGTAAATCACCTATACAAAGGTAAAGAACATATTATATCAACGTATGCAGTGAGAATGCTGCCAGGGACGGAACTACGTATAACAAAAATGGTGCCATCACCACCATTAAATCATATACTAATGACTAATAAAATAGTACTCCACCTAATATTCATAGTAGTCACCCCTGTAAAAATCAAATGAAAAAGAAAAAGCTAATTGCCCCTGTAGAATAATGATACACCTTTTAATTTAATAATTTTTTTTTATATAAGATACACCTTTTATATTAATATTATAACAGTATATAATATGTTTTATCAGTCCGTAGTGCCTAGCTCAACTGACAATATCGAAATTGTTAAATTGAACATCTTTACTAAGAATTCGCAATATGTGAATTTCAGTAGTGTTTATCATTTCATCTACATGCCAAAATAAATACGTATTTTTACCAACAATGTATTGATCCAAATAAGAGATTTAGACTTATTAGGTCAATAAAAATTGATTTATTTGATCTAATAAAAACGATATTGAAAAAACATTCACTGTTAACGAAAGGATTTAATTTGTATTGACACTGACAAAAAACTTTACACATTAATTCAATAAAGTCACTTCATATTAATATTTGTGAAGATATTTTAGAAACTAATCTACGAAGGTAACACTATGATGTGAATTTATTGGATGCATGTGAAATTTATTTTACATTGTCAATGTTTTCATTAAACTAAACTTGATAGAGTTATTAAAGTCGAAGTTAGTTTTTTTTTTTGACAAAACAGTCGAAATTAGTTATTGTTGATGTTATTTATCATGTGTTAAATTTTCGCCACCCTCAACATTATTTTCTGGTTCCATCCCTGAATGCTACATCCAAATATCAAATAAAACATGCACATGTTTGTATGAAAATGACCAACAACCAGGATCAGTGAGATCTACCAGAAGCTGACTTTGCTTTCAGAGAGGCAATGCAGAGTTCATTGGTTGCAGTATATAATCCATTAGAAGCAGCTTCAACAGTGCATTGTGCAAGCTTCCACTCTTGTTCAGTACCTATTACAAGAACAGGAGAGCAATGCTCAATTTCATGCAGACATTTAATTATAGCGAAGAGATGTAACTACAAAGGAAGATAGCAAACTCACGTGTATAAGAATGGAAAGTAACATCCAATCTTGTTAGTGAATTCAAGTACAATTGCTGCCACGTATTTCCATCTACATCACTCCTAAAGGGATATGGTTGCCCTGGTATAAGCAAATACCCATCTCTTGATGCTTCAAACTCTAATATTGACATGCATAACTTCACAATGTCGGATGCTTTTTCTCTAGATTCCCATAAAATCTCCCTCCGTTTCTTAATATGTTCATGGAACACAGGAGGAATTCCTGAATTTTTAGTTGAGGTATTTCCAGAATTACTTGAATTCGGACCCCCGCAAGCCCAACCCATTGCTCTCTCAAGCTGCCCTTCAGCTATAAGAGAAGGTTGTCCGCAAGACTGAAGGCTATCCATTGATGACGTGATTTTTGAAATGGCAGATTGTATATTTTCCAATAACTTAGATCTGCTGAGGTTTAAAATGATTGGATACAAGCTGTCATCAGTATCAAGATACTTCTCATATGAGATTCTTCTGTTATATGATGGGTTCAAACTAACATCATGCATCCATTCCATCTGAACTACCTCAAGAGTAGTTTTTCGAAGAGCTTCTTTCAACTCACTCACTTGTCTTTTCATGAGAGAAGCTGCTGACTTAGCTGCTCTAGCCGTTTCATGTGCATTACAATATTCATCAAGCATATGTAAAACCTTCTTCACAGCCCCATCTTTTTTCACATGATCTAAAGCGAGTTCCTTTGATGAATCTGTTAATTGTTTCAAGTGCTCCTTTTGTCTATCTAAACAGGCCAACAAACTAGGGGCAACTCTTTCTTTCAAATAGTGACTAATGTGTTTTTGAAGTTGGATTTCAAGCTTTTTCTTCATAAAATTGAGTGACTGGTCAAAGCCTAGATTTTGCTCGACTGACGAAGCTACATCATGTATGCATGCATCAACAAAAGAATCAATAACACCTACTTTCCAAATAAAGAATGAATGGTCATCCAATAAACCTCCAACTTTCCAGACATACTCAGAAATGGAATTCCCAGAATTTATAAAATCTGCAAGAGTATGAAATTTACTCAAGGGAATCACAACAGAACCATCAGCTGGAGACAGCATAATATCACTGGATTCTAGTTCAATGAAAGGCTTAACAAGTGCCGCCAATAGTGCTTTACTTCCCAAGATATGTAGTTCGCTTTCTTCTTCCGCACCAACTAGAGATTGAAATTGACAATTCACTGAAACCAGGGAATTTTTAATATCAGCTTCCCTCTTAATAAGCGAAGAAGCCCTTACATCCCTCTGACTCCAAGTTTGATGGAGTTCGTCTAGTTGTCCTCTACAAGCTTCCTCCTGGGATGCAAGTTCCTCTGCTTCTTCCCATGAAAGATGATCCCTGCCCTTAACTGCGGCTTCTTCAAGAGCTAGCTGCTGCTCAGTAATAAGACCAACCTTAACAAAATAATTCTGCTCGAGTTCAAACAATGATGCTCTCTCCATTTCAACCTCCACAACCTGCTCCAGTGCAGTTTCTATAGACCCTCGAACCTGTGATATCAACCCAAATGCATCCATAACTTCTGATTTGAATGAAACTGCAGATCGAATCACATCTGGCAGAACAACTTCAGTCATTTGACTAATCAATCCTTTACAGGAAGTCAAAATGGTTTTGAAAATGGAAACCCAATTACTTTCAGAAGAAAACATTGAATTATCTCTGTTTGTATCAATAGAAGGGTTATCCTTTCCAATAAATTGCCGTAGATCATTGACAAACTCTGTCAGGAGATTACATTTTTCTACTTGTTCTTCAAACCAAGCAAAAATAGTTCCAGAATCATTCCGCATCATATTGTATTGGTTTCTTCCTCCAGACAAATCACTATATATATTGAGTATTCTATGCTGAACCTCATTATAAAATGAACTTACAGCAATATTTAGAATTGTTAGTACTTTCTCCCTCTCCTCTTCTAGGTCACCTGAAAGTCTGGTACTGTTTGTCCCATCATATCTATATCGAACAGAAGACATTCCACCTTCCCTTCTCAAAAGATCAATGGACTGCATGAATTTCATGAAAGCTGACAAAAGATGATCCTTAGTTATCAATTCAGACTCTAAGCAAATAGAACTTTCTATTTCAGTACACTCTTTTTCCAATTTTTCTATTTCCACAGCATACTTGTCCACTCTAAAACAAAGATCATCATAACTGCATTTGATGGAATCAGTGCTATCTACATGAAATTTTGCAAAAAGTTCAGAAGCCTGCCTTCTGGCAAGAGAGACAATATCAGATGACAGGGCATTAACAGATAATTCAAGAACTTGAGCCCAGCCATGTACCGCACTGGTTGAAAGGTAATTTAATGGTAGGATTCTTTGCAGAGCCAAGGAGTATGTTTGCAGAGAAGTTATGGCTGAAGTTAGTCCATCATCCAACTCAGCTACGAATTGAGAAACTTCCCTATCTATATCATGGCATTGTGCTTGTGTTGGCTCAGGAACAATAGTTAGCGGAACACCTGCTAAAGTAACTGCAGACGTTAGAGATAAGGCAACTTCCATGTTACTCAGCTTCAAACAAGAACTTATTTCTGGGATTAAGTTGCATCGTAAAGCATCAAGAATCCTTCCATGTTGTTCAGCCCAAGTCATTGCCTCCTGAGCTTTCTCAGCAACCATAGCCTTTGCTTGAGCAAATTCCCGAGCCTGAATTTCAAACGAAGCCCGAACTTTCTCTGCATTACGGGTTGCTTCACCAACAATTGACTTAGCAGATGTCTCATGTAATGTAAGGCTAGACCTCTCTTGGTCAGCTCGGCAGTATATAGAAGAGGCAATCTCGTATTGGTTTAGAGCATCGGCAAACCTCTGGTACATGATTCTCAAAGTCAATTCATATAAAGAGACAATTGATCTGAGAAAAATCTAACCAAAGCCATGATCTAAATATTTCCAAAAATTCATGGTATTTATTTCATTACCTCAAGTACAGATTCAACTGCTGGCAGACTAGTCAGTAATCCATCATGGTGCTCCTGCTCAGTTTTTGGAAACGAAAAAAATACTATTAATATTTTAGATATCATGGAAGTATTAGAAAATATATAAACACCTACATAAGTTGAATTACAGCAATTTTCACACCCAAGATTGCTAAATGAAGGTCATTACAAACAAAGAATTCAAATATGAAATTACATGCATATTTATTTTAAACTCATCGTGCAAATTCCAAAACTATCTCATGTAACATGGATAACCTACACTAACCAATGAACCACAAGCATTCACGTGGATGAACACATTTGTCTTAGCACTCAAAATTATATCTCAACTATGTACATGATTGCTTGCGTGTTACTGCAAAGTTACACCACAGAAAACCTGACTTTCCAAATACATTGTACATCAAAGTTTGGAATGCAACTCGTCTAATTATGCCAGGCCACATACAGACATAATTCCATATGTAGAAGGCATATACATATATAGCTTTTAGTTCGGTAAGTACCTGTAAGGGAACACGAATTTCCTGCACTCGAGATGCAAATAAACTTAAGCTAACAGCCAACTCCATGCCTTTCCTTTCTTCACCACCAATTGCAGCTTCATCATGAAAATCACCCCGTGTCCACTCTACAAGTGGATCCCAAACAAACACTTCTAGTAACATCAAAAGTATGTCTTTGTTCTTTTTTAGAATTCCAATAACTGCCTCACAGTTTGCTCTGAAGCTACCCTCTATTCCAGTCAGCCCTAAAGCTGCTTCAATCATATGGGTAAGACGGAAGGGAACAATCTCTGGAATTTTTAGTCTTTGTCCCTTATCAAAACACACATTGTAATCAATATGTACAATATCCCCACCACAAAAATCTATAAGAATGTTGTCTAAATGTCGGTCACCTAGTCCCAGAACATGGCCAACCATGCTCATTGCAGCAAGGCTTCCAGAATACCTACAGATTGAAGAAAATATCATGATAAATTATCAAGCAACATAGGGTTTGGAAATACTATCAAATAAAATAGTCAATAAACAGAATTTTGTATTTGACGCCCAATGATAACAAGATCAAGACAACCTTGGTTGAAGGATCAAAGGTAGAGAATAAGTTAGTATGTAATGAAAGAATCACAAGCTTCCAAAGTGTAGGATGAACTAAACTTACTCTGATTAAATGCAGTTTCAATCCCATAATATAAAGGGGCAAACCAAAATATATAAACAAATCCCCAAAAACCAAATCCACACTTAGACAATGGACTTTAACCATTGATTTTTAATCATTAATAAATAATAAATGACAGCCACAAAATACACCACTAAGTGCTTAAAAGTTACATAAATATACCTTTTCATTTTTGAGCTGAAGGCTTTATATCCTTCGCTAGCACACCATAGTTCTTGGTAAAGAAGATGTCTAGGCACCTCCTTCATGAGATCAAGAAGAACTTTATATTTGACTTCATGGGGCCAATCCCTTCGTGAAATCACTCTCTTAATGCCTTTCTCTTTAAGTGCAGGTATGATCTTCCCATAAAACATATCACTGGGACGAGGAACAGGTGGAGGAGCTGAGGATTTTGTATTTGCAGTGCCCAATGCCAAAAACTGTGCATGCTGGGCACGAGTTTGCCAAGATTTAAATACACTGTAAATACTGACTACATTGTCCACCCACTGGATTAGGCCAGCCCGACCACTGATTGGAGTCACAGAATAATAGCGAATGCCAAGAGATTTGCTGCACGTAGAAGAAGAAGAATGCAAAAAACCATTTATAGCCTGCAGCAACTGCATAATTCTGGCATCAAGGCGCAAATCTTCTCGACCTTTAAGGAGATATGTATACTTTTGACCATCCGAACCAAGTATACCAAGTTTCTTAGGCTTAGTCTTTGTTGACAAGATTGTGACTTCTTGGAGGAAAGAAGCAATAGTGACAACCCCTTGGAGATCAGTTGCTTTGCCAGAATCAGGTACTTTCATCTGCTTCTCAAGACCTGGCATCGGAACATCTGAAGATGATAGCAGAGCCAAGCGCGGTGCAACTTCTTGTAAGGAATTTGAAGATTTTCTCTGGTAAGAAGCCAAGGATGCAGCAATACTATCAAAAGGTCGCCATACATCCCCGAGAGCTGAAGAAGATGATGGAGGAGTCTTGAAGGATACAATAGCTGATTTCAGTGGGTCTTTATACTCTTCTTGGAACCAAGCCTCATGAGGAGTTTCAGGTTTTCGAGAAGTTGAAGCCAAACGACGTTCCAAAGCCACAACTATTGGAGCCATCATTGCAGAATAACGAGCAGAATTTATCTTTCTCTTTTCATTGTGACTTAGTGTGACATTCTCTGCAATTCTTGCAGCCTCCTCTTTAAGTAGATTTATTCGCCTCATCACATCTGCAAAAAAATATATAGTTAGGCCCACTTCTCTTAACTAACAGGAAATTCCATAGTGTGCAATTAAAAAAACGACGAAATTCATTCATCAGACATTAGAAGAGTCAATAATTATTCGATGTAGTTCAATGAAAAGGTTATTCCATGATCATGAAATGTTGGAAAATAAGGAAAACAACCTGTGTGAAGATCCTGAAGAGTACTGAGCCATAATTCCTCCCAGAGAACAGTAACATTTCCAAGTTCATTTATCATCAGCTGCACATCCTGAACCAATCGAGGGTAAAGCTCTCTCTGCATGAAACAAAATCTAATCATCCGACATGCTACTTTGACCAAACAAGCTAAGATAAGGTCAGTATAAAATGAATAACTGCAATTGACGTATTAGTCAAACTCATGAATGTTTGTTGCGATAAAGATGCCTGGTCAAACAAAGGAGTGCCCATCAAGATACATAATCAACTGAAAAAGCATACTGATATCTACTTGTCCCTCTGAATCTAATTTGAAACTCAGTAGTGCATAAAATTTGATAAGTATGCCGAGTTACTTATGATGACATTCACTGTAACACACTAACACTTCAAACCCATGTGAGGACAACAATGCAAACTAGAGACAGAATTGCTACTGCTAGGTTGCTACTCTGTTGCAATAGAATCAGACTTCTGAGCGCTTATTTTGGGATGTGAACCTAAATTTATATGATATATTGAATTGAAGAATGGCAATGCATAGGATATGAGAAAATAAGAGGAATGCAATATCTCCAAACACTGAAAAATCAAACATCGGTGATCGGTTAGCTTCTTCGAACCTCTTTACGAACCAACAAAATTATTTCAAGTTCAATGCACAGACCTAATACTCACAGAAAGATCAAGAGATAAATTTGACATTTTGTGTTGCAGTACAATTTATAGCTTGGGTTTAACTCAATCACGCACCACTTATAAACTCTTCATGCGATTTCACATCCAATGTGGGACTTTAAACACCAACTATCATGAAAATTTTAAGGTATTAGGTAAATCTTCAGGATTGATTTTATTTTTCTACCAAAACCAAATGATTGCTTATCCAAAAAGATTGACTACAAAATTACTAAATCATTTCTTACTCTGAAAATATTGACTACAAAAACACAGCCCAGACTCCCGGAGGGCTAGGTCATGCTAGTTGAATTGTTGCATGGTGAGAACTTTAATGCTAGTTATCCACATGATGTGAAAGAAAATAACTGTTACAAAAAATATATATATACGAGCTGCAAAATGCAAACATAATTTTTCACATTACCAGACAACCCAGCACATGATGAAGCTCCTCTGAAGGCTTCTCTTCATAAGCATTAACATCAACTAGAGTTGGGTAAACTATAGAACAAGGAGAGTTCTTGGCCAGCATGATCAGTAAACCCTCCAACTGCTTCCGAATCACTTGTTCAGGATGAGAACTCAACCGTGCAAACAGTTGAGGTGTAACTTCCTAAAAAAACAATTCAAACAACACTTCAACAAACTAGCCTCCCTTTAAAACTGAAAGAAGTTAAAGTAAAAGCTCAAGATCTAGCATACAACCTGCCATGGCAACAAAGGAACAACCGAAAGAGAAGATTCAAGATTATCCTTCAGTTCCACACCGTAGTTGAGAAGTATATGCAATATATACAAAGTAGCCCTCAGAGTGTAGCTGCCAGTTTTTTGCTTGAAAGTGTCATTTTCAGAACCAGGCATTTGACTATGGCCGAGATGGGAAGAAGAATAAGAAAGATATCGTATGTAACCATGAGCAGCAAGTCCAAACAGAGACACTCTTCTCCTCCTCAAAGACCACCAAATATCAACAAAATCATCCAATACAGATACTATGTCAGATTCACCCAGCCCAAAGTTTGCATTTAACAAACAAATCCTTAGTTGAGAAGATACGACAGCTGAAAGACGTTCTCCACCAGAGTTTTCTGCACCTGGTGCCCCTGCAGCGGTTTCAATAATATTTACTACATGCGAAACCAATTTCTGCAGAGGATTGTCAGTACTTGAGTGCTCTGCCGAATCATGCCAAGAGCTTCCCTCTTCCTGTTCATCTATGAAACCTTCCACGTCAATTTTGTCCTGAAGAAGACACAAAAGCAATGACTTGATTCGTTGAAATTCATTATTGGTCAATCGGAATCTCTCGGGTAAAATTTCCGGAACAAGTATGGGAGAAAATAAGCAAGAATCCAGGGTAGTTTCACTCTGAACAGGGAGTGAGCCTCCAGCTTGCTTAAAGCACCATGAAGCATAAGAAATCCATGACTTACCCATGGTGGGGCAAATACGAGAAGACAATTTTGTTGTTGTGCCGACAATTTCCTCAATAATAGAACCCAAATTCTGTTTACAGTTTATGTTTTTATTATTGCCGCCTTTGCCAATTGAAGTTGATTCCGTCGTATCAAAATCCGCTAACATCTTAAAAACGGTACTCTCTGGATTCCAATCTGAAAAATCCTGCCTTAGCCAACCAGCGAGTTTCAAGCATGCTTTGGCCTTCAGAATTCTCTCTTCCACATCAAATTGTCTAGATGTTGAAGAAATCATAAAAGGATGTAAAAAAGACCAAAGGTTTGTGAAAGCATCTTCAAACTTGTTTTCAGCATACTGCAGTAAAATGCTCTCATACTGCAAATTTAAAACAAGAAGATTGCGATGTCTCTCCTCTGGGCAAGCAGATATGGTATCTTTGATATAGTTGTTCAAACGATTTGCCAGCAATAGATTTCTTTGTTTACGGGCTAAACTATGCAAATTCATGCAGAACTTTAGAGTAACCGGAGAAGTTGGGGAAATTGTTTGATAAACCCGAAGAACTTTCAGCCATGGATTACAATCTTGACGGATTTTACTAATAGAGAATGGAAATGGCTGAAGAGAATTTATTAACGGCTGAAGTTGTTTTTCCTTCTCATCAGTTGATTTAAGCTTGTAATCCTCTTCTACAAGGAAAATGCAGTGTAACTGAATAGCAAGAGGTGTTGCTTCAGCTAACCCATCAAGTGGCAAAACAGAAAGTGGTTCCTCCAACATTGACCTCGCTTTCTGCAAGTCATGAAGCACCTTATCACTCTTTCCCTCCTTCTGGAAGAGCAACGATTGAAGAAGCATCTGCTCACTTCGTTGCAAGGCTAATTTTGGATCAAGGGTAAGCTCACTATTACTTTTAGGTGTCAAATCGAGGCATGACCATGCAGCCTGATAATCACCCTCGTCGAAACGTGCCAATGCATGGATTGCATTAACTTCATTGCCGGCCATTGTCAGAGCACCAGAATAATTTCTACCAGTGTACTTGGCACGAAGCAATTGCAGTTCTGACAGCCAGGTTTCAAGAGATTTCCAATCAGATACAGCAGCATAACTCTCAATTACACGTGCTATAACAAATTGTATCCCATCAGAGCCAAGCGAACTTAGTGACTCTTCACTTTGTAGCAAGTGAGTAAAGTGAGCTGCAGCATTTTCATACTCGCCTCTTGCCTGATATACAAGGCCACTTATCCATGAAAGGGGTCCAACAGTTTCACACTCATTGAAGGACAGATTTTCGTCCCCAAGTATGGAGGAGAATGTAGCTGAAACCCATTTTTGCAGGCCAATCAAAGAATCTGGTTCAGCACTCTTGCAAAGAGCTAGTGAAATGTGTCTTAAAACTCTTAAGATGTCTCCTTTATTTCTTGCTTTGATATTGTGGATGTTATCAGTTACCTGACCCCTTGGATTTTCCTTCAAAGCTGACACAGAAAGATTCTTGAGGTCTTGCAACCGTAGTGTGCAGTATTGAATAACAGCATCGTTGCAATGTAGAGCCAATCCAGCATTCATCATTGGTTCACATATACGAGAAAACCAATCCTCACAAACTTTTTTGTTTGCCCGAAAGAATACAGAACTCTGACGGGTAGCAGATGGTAAAATGACAGAACCCTCATAAGCATTGTATACATTTTTCTTTAGAGCCTCAACGAAATCCAACAGTAATCTCATTGGTAACAAGTGAGCACCAGAAGACCCTATCATGCTTAAATTCCCATCATTTTGCTCATTATCCAGTTGCAAAAGGTGTGCAATGTCCAACAGCATGCGCTCTAGAGCAGCAAATGTTTGGGTAGGCCCACCAAGGTTAGTCCGTAGACGTGTAGAAATACAGTACCTAGCTGCTTCCTGTACAGCCCACCACGCACCGGCTATATTATTGATAGAACATATTCTTTCAAGTATGCCTTCATCCACTTGTATATCCAGCCATGGAAAATTGGCACCAAAATTTCCTGTTTCTTCAGGCTGATTTAAAATAGCATCCTTTGAACTCTGGCAACTGTGAATAAGGCGCTGGATCCAATAAGAAAGAGGTGCCTTCCATCTTTGTGAAATGTAACTTAAGATTGACACCAGATGTTGTGATTGCAGCTGCAGTGGCAGCTGCTTCAGGGCAAATAATTGCGTCCAGTGCATCTTAGTAGTGTTGCCAAACCCGAGATCAACAGGTCTAAATCTCCCATAATCATAGAGACCACATGTATATACGGTAGTTGGCAAAATATGGGCAAGTAGTCTCACATATGCTTCTTGTATCTCTGCTGCCGGATCCCCAAGTTTCTCCAGTATCACTTCAGCTAAGGGATATAAGCATACAGGATGCAAAAGCCTTGCTTGTATAAACATCTCCAAGGTTATTGCAACATTTGATCTTACTTCTGGTTCCCTCTCAAATGTACCACCTAAAAGTGAGAAAACCAAGTTCATGATTACACCAGCATTTCCACATGCTTCATACGAGAAGCATTTAGTGCTTGAGATGTTAATAACAGCCATAACATTCTCACACAACTTTTGTCCCCAATCTAGAGCTGCTATTTTGATTGCCAGAGGGGAAGAAACATGAAGGGCTTTTACAAGGAGTTTGTTGTATTTTTCCAAATTCTCAGTAATCATAGCAGAAAGCCCGTCATTGAATTGATTGTCATCATCATCATCCTTTTTAGTTTGAAACTCAACAGAATCTTTGTTACAATTATGTTCTCTTATGGAACACTTAATTAAGAACTCAACTGAATTTAGCTTCTCCGATGTCTTGAAAGCAGCAAGCTGCAACTCCATAAAGGCTTGAATAGGCAACTCAAAAGGATTCATCTTTTCCGTGATAAAGGAGGCTAACTTTTCCAACCTCATAAGATACAATGTTGCTCTTTCTGTTTGGCCAATCAAACTGCTATCCCCAGCCATGGAAACGCAAGCTAATAGAACTTTCAAATCAAACTTGATCACCGCAAACAATTCAAGTCTTGAAAATGTTTTCGAATCTATATCAAAATTGAACTGATCTGAATCATCGGTATCATTCCCTATCACACTCTTCAACAGCTCCAGTTCTTCAATCAATAAAGTGACCACTTCATCAACCACTTCTGCATTCCCATGCTGAAGCAAGAAAACATAGGTAGCTGCAGAACTTCCCGTCACCAAATGATTCGGATGCAATCGCAGCTGAGAAATCGGTGCATCAAACTTCAATAACTTGCGCAGAGACAAAGGGAGTAGGCCATGCTTTTGCAATGATAACAATTGGAGATTAGTTTTCAAAACACCATGAACTTGAACAGAAGTAACTTTCCCAAACCCTGTCTGATATTCCAAGCTCTGAAACAATATATCAAGTGCAAGAGTATAAAAACTTGAAAACCGTTCCTGCAATATTTCAGCTAAGAGAGTCAAACACTTCCAAGAATCTTCAATCCATTCAGACCAACCAAATTTCTGCCCAATCAAAGGCAAACACCTGAGCAATCGAGGAAGCAACCCGACAAGAGGTTCAATTATCTGCTCAAGCATGTTCATTTCCAGCAAACCCGAAGCAGTAGACTGCAAAATTGTTGAAAAACAAGAAAGCAAAGCTAAAAGCCTACGAAACTGCGGCAACGTTCCCGGAGTTCCTTCATTCAACAAAGCCTCCATATCCCCCAAAAACTTAGTAAGCAACCTCAGAGACATTGGTAAACCACCAACCCAATGCTTCTGAAACTGCAAAAAACTATCCATAATAACCCTTTTATCCGATTGAGCAAGATCAGGCATCAAAGCCCAACCAAGAAGAAGATCAACAATATCATGAAAATGTGGCTGAAAACATCTTATAAACTTCAACGATATCAAAGTTATAACACTCAAAAGTGTATGAAGTAACGCTAACGAAGTTCTATCATCTTCTAGAAGCACCTGACACGCTTTAAGAATAGGTAAAGCATACCTTTCAGTTCCACCAACGTTTAGAAACTCACGAAGACCTTGTAGCGCGAGTTCTTTGGTAGCGTCAACGGTAGTAACGTTACTAAGTAACGGTAACCCCCAACCGATAAAACGATCGACCAAACTGTTAAGTATGACATGATTCTGTCTACCGTTAGATGGAACGGTAACGGGAATTGAACAGATTATAGCACAGAGTGCACCGTGTGCTATAACCGCCGCTTGACGAACTTCAAACGATCTGCAATGAAATTGAATGAATGAATGAATGATAAGAATAATGATAATAAATTGAAAAGGAAGGAGAATAAGGAGGAAATTAGGGTTACTTGTCGGAGAGGAGTTGGGAGAGGTTTTGAGAGAGGAAAGTGGCGGAGTGAGTGATGAGAAGGGAGTTGTGAGGGTGGAGGATGGCGCGGTGGAGGGAGTTGAGAGCGGAGAGACGAGAGGAGATGTCGTCGTCGGAAGAATCGTCTTTAAGAGCGACGGAGAGAAGTGCTGCTAACTGCTGTTGTTGTTGTTGAAGACCTTGCATTTCTCTCTTTGTTACTATTTATCTTCTTCACTCATTGTGTTAACTGATGAAGAAGTAGTTTCTGTCTTCTCAATATATCGTGCTCTCTCAGCTCCGTAAACCCAAGGACAAACAAAACAAACACCTTTCTCTTAACTTGAAAGTTTTTTTTTTATCTATACTCCATCCGTCTCATTTTATTTGAGCTATTTTGACTGTAGATATTATTTATATATCTCGTTTTGACTCTATTTTTCTATTCATAAATAAAAATAAATATTAGCATATAAGATCTTGTTGGATTTGCCTCAATTTATATTTTCAAAATATCAAATTTTTATAATTTTTACTATTATATAATTAAAGATATTAATCGTTAAAGTTTTACATTGGCAAACGTGAGGCAGTCGATTGGCTCAAATAAAATGGAACGGAGGGAGTACAAATATTAATATACAACTTATCTATGTCCTCCTAAATTATGATCATGATTATAATATAAATATTTTGTCTTTTTTTTTTTAACAGGCAAAAATAAAATATATATAACCACGGAAGTAGGTAGCTCCCTCAGCACAAGATGTGCCGAGGATAACTACAAAAGTCTACAAAAGAGTACAAATGGAACAAATATAAGATCAAAAATCAGTAGATTCCCAAACATAAATATTTTGCCTTTGTTTGTTGATTAATCATTTTGGTCTAATATTTTGATTTATTTTAATATTTTTCTTTTTTTACGTGGTTTGCTCCTTTTTTTATTGGTGGTTGTGTTCAACATCGACTCATAAAAATTGTTAACCGAGCATTGATCCATGTCAATCCAATCCATCACCCAAACTGCAGCATTGTTACTTCATTGGGCAACAATCATCCTTGTTAGAAATAAAAATAATAATGTGGAAGTTTAAATTAAAATTTTGCAAATGTTCATACATATGTCCACAATTAAGTATCCCTCTCGCCTCTTCGATAGGCCATTCATCTATCCCAAGCAAACGACCAGGAAAAGTGCTTGCATAAAATTCTGTAGCAATCATTTCGTGCAAAACTTGAGCCTACAAATTTAAAGATTTGGAGTGTTATTGTGTTGAAAAAGGTGACAATTTAAGAAGAAAAAAAAAAAGCAATGAAGTCTAAGATAAGTTACTAACAATCAATGAGATTGTGGCTTTTCTTGGTTTTACTTCACCCATATTACAATGGCTATCAAGATGGTAAATAGTTCCCAATTGCATAGATACTACCATTAAAAACCAATGGTCATTTGCAATGTTAATGGGAATATAGATCTACACAATGACATTTGATTAGTCAATATGAAACATAAAATATATTATAAAAAAAAACATTGTTAATTTTCTCTTCCAAAATACTCAATCTTGACTCTGCAAATGGGTCATTGTACTCAATTTTTTTAGGTATCAGTATCATCTGAGAGTGGTTCACACCAACCCACCCATTTGCACTTATTCTGCTTACACGAGTAAAACAGACGATTTGGGTTTTGATAACTCATTGAAACCTTTATATCTGAAACACAATTGCATTGGCAATTCATGTTTCCATATCGAATCCAGCTGACTCTTGCACCACTATTGTTGGAAGAGGAAGCCATTTTTCGTACCGAATATGATCTGTAATTAAGAAAAAGGGTGACATTCATATTGTTAAAGAACATCATGGGTTCATTCAAGGAACTTAATTTACATGACTTGTATAACAGTATGGAATTAACAAAGAAATTGTAGAAGAGTAGAAGAAGAATTAACAAAGAAATTGTAAAAGAGCTAGAGTATGGAAACTTACACGATCTGTAGAAGAAGAGATGCAAACTTATACAAACCTTGTAACCTATAAATAACAACAGCTTTTATTTATCCTATAAAAAAAATAAAAGTGAATTTAACCTTGGAACCCTTGATAACCCTTACTAACACGGTAGAGAATTTAATGACTTCTAAGTTTCTTTTTTTTGACAAAATGACTTCTTTTTTTTGACAAACATGAACTTATGCCATTTCATTAATCAATAAGGAAGAAATACAAATAGGTAAAGTCTCAAAGACACGACGACTAGACCATGAAATGGCCGCCCTAGCAAGGGTATGAGCAACCATATTCGCTTGTCGCTTAACAAACTCAACCTTAAAGTTTGGATTACAAGATAACAAATTATTAATATGAGTAATAATTAAGCTAAATGCAGAAATTCCACCACGGCAATAGCGAACCGCATCTACAACGCTTTTAGAATCTGTTTCGAAAATAACTTGTGACATGTGACGTTGTTCCATTGCTTTTACCGCTTCAAATAGTGCCAACGCCTCCCCTTCAATAATGGAAAAATTCCCATCCAACCAAGTCGTCTCAGCCATAACAAATTGCCCCAAATGATTGCGCACACACCAACCCGTACTTGTCTTATTTAATTCTTTATGGAATGCCGCGTCAACATTACATTTAAACCACCCTTGAGGGGGTGTCATCCATCTAAGAGCAGCCTGCTGTAACTCTTGTTGACCACCGTCTTGAACCTGTTGAAATGAAAACCATTCATCCCATAAAAACTTTGCTTTCACACCTAAACTACTTCCTTGGACGTGTTCATTACTCCAGACTTTGCTATTTCTATTTTGCCACAAAGACCACACAAAAGTTGCAAAAGCACCTGCCAATTCTCTAGACTCAGTGGAACAAATATTCAAAATCGCCTTTTTCACATTTCCATCATGTTGCAACCGTCGCACCAATATATGATCAAGTCTTGCTGTAACACTCGCCTGAACACTAGTGGGGCAGGTAAAAATTAAGTGCCAATCATCTTCTAGAGCGTAATCACAGAGAGGGCAACTCAATGGGCAAGAAACATGTTTCTCTTGTAACCGTAACCGGGTGGGTAAACAACCTCTACAAATCCTCCATAGTAAATGTTTAGCTTTCGGGGGAGCTTGAATCCTCCATATGCTACTCCAATCATCCTGTTCATTCAAATCAGCAACCTTCCCTGTATCATGTAATAGCAATTTATATCCACTCCTAACACTATAATGACCACGATTATCACCAAACCAAATAAGTCTATCCTCCTCAAGCATATTAAGAAGTGGAGTCTCAAGAATTCGTTTAACCATGTGTAAAGGAAATAAAGTCTCAATTTTCTCCTTATCCCACATTTTATTATTATGAAGCAAAATATCATGAATAGTAAGATTATGCACACCTTGATTTTGTGGTGACGGAAACCATGCACTTCCTTCTCCTCTCAACCAAGGTTCTCCCATGATTTTTATACTAGTGCCACTTCCAATGATCCACCTACAACCACTCATGAGAATATTCCTAGCTTTCCAAATGCCTCTCCAAGCATAACTTGGATTATGGCCAATTTTAGAATCGAAGAGAGATGTATTCGGAAAGTACCTTGCTTTGTATATTCTTGCCACAAGGGAGTGGGGCTTTGTCATAATATTCCAACCTTGCTTGGCTATCATTGCTAGATTAAATGAATGAAGATCACGGAAACCCATTCCTCCTTGGCTCTTCGGTTGAATCATACGGTCCCAAGCTAGCCACCTTATACCTCTACTATTGCCTCCTCCACCCCACCAAAAGGAATTCAACATTCTTTCTATATCCCGAATAGTAGAATCTGGCAAAAGGTAGATACTCATGACATACGAGGGAATTGCCTGCAAAACTGATTTGATCATTACCTCCTTCCCTGCTCTTGACAAAGCACGACCTCTCCATGAGTTGATCCGCTTCCAAATTATGTCCTTAACATAAGCAAATACATCCTTCTTTTTTCTCCCTATCATTGACGGAAGACCAAGATATTTTCCGGTTCCGATCACATGTTGAACGCCCATTAATCGTGAAAGATCCTCCTGGGCTGCTATGCTTAAATTCCTGCTAAAGAAAACTTCAGACTTTGATAAATTGATCTCTTGGCCAGACGCTTTTTCATATGTTTTGAGTAAGCCCATCAAATGATTTGTTTCCTCAAGAGTGGACCTGCAAAACAAGAAACAATCATCAGCAAAAAGGAGGTGGGACACCATCGGTGCCCCTCTGCAAACTTGGACTCCATGGATATCACCTCTAGCCACTGATTTTTTAATTAAAGCTGAGAGTCCTTTTGTGATCAAGATGAAAAGGTAAGGTGAGAGCGGATCCCCCTGCCTTAACCCTCTTCCAGGGAAAATAGGACCAACATTCTCAAAGTTCACCAATACTGAGTAATTAACAGAACTAATGCATAGCATCATCCAATGAATCCATTGTTCGGCAAAACCCAATCTTTCAAGCATACCGCGCATGAATCCCCAATCAACTCTATCATAAGCTTTACTAATATCAATCTTAAGGGCAAGCTCTCCTTTCCTCCCCCGAGTCTTCCTCTTGAGAGCATGTAAGATTTCAATTGCAATGAGCGCGTTATCAAAAATAGTTCTCCCTTCAATGAAAGCTGATTGTTCTTCCGAAACACACTTTTCAAGACACCGCTTCAATCTGTTCGCCAATAACTTTGAAATCATTTTATAAAGTACATTACAGAGAGATATGGGCCTCAAGTCTTTCATAAACACCGGATTTTCACACTTAGGAATCAAACAGATATTGGTTTCATTTAAAGATGAAGGAAAGAAACCTCTATCCAACCATTCTTTTGCCGCTTCAAAGATATCATTGCCGCAAAGTTCCCAAAAGTGTTGATAAAACGCTGGATTGAAACCATCGGGGCCTGGAGCTTTATCAGGATGCATTTGGAATAACGCTTCATTCAACTCTTCCTTCGATATGGGCTGCACAAGACAATCATTATCCTCCTGGGTTATTTTCGGTTCTATGAGAGACAAAACGGGCGCATGCAGTGTTTGGTTCGATTGAAATAGCTTGTTAAAATAATTCCGCGCTACTTCACAAAGTTCCGGTTGAGTTGTTACTGCAACATTCTCATCATTTATAAGCTTATCAATCCTCTTCTTTCGCTGTCTAGTGGAAGCTGACATATGGAAAAATTTGGTGTTCATATCTCCTTCCTTCAACCAATGCATTTTTGCTCTCTGCCTCCAATAGGTTTCTTCTTGGATTAGCAATCTGGCATGTTTCTCTTGAACTTCCTTGTACCGTTCCGAGTTGGTAGAATCATGACAACCACGTAACCCCTCCATGACATCGCTGCATTCTTGTATATCTTGTTTGAATCGCATCCTCTTCCTTCTACCCCACCTCTTCAGCTTGTCAGCACATCTAACAACTTTATTCATGACGTCAGGACCCCTCTCTCTCCCCCAGCCTTCTTCAACAACCTCTGTAATATCATCCTCCTTCAACCAAGCATTTTCAAATCGAAACATGTGATTTCTACCATTCCTGGTCTCCGGTGAATTTTGGAGCAAGATAGGGCTATGATCCGAATGAGATGTAAGAAGATTCAAAAGCTTGACATTAGGATAAACCATAAGCCAATTAGAGTTAGCCATGGCTCTATCCAACCTTTCTTCAATAACACTAGGAGAACCTCTGCTTTTGGTCCAAGTATATGGATAACCCTCCAGTTGAATATCTGTAAGATCACAATCACTAACGGCCGTACGGAAGCCATTACATAACCAATTAGGATGAGGGTGCACCCCCTTTTTATCTTCCTGCGCCAAAAGGTCATTAAAGTCTCCCACAATACACCACGGCAAATCAGACATATCTTGTAGCTCTCGTAACAAGTCCCAAGCTTGTCGCCTTCTTCCTCTTTCTGGGTACCCATAGTAACACGTTAATCGCCATTCTTCTTCTTCCTTTTCCTTCACAATCAAGTTCACAAAGTTTTTGGAATAATTAGTAACTCTGCAGTTTATGGTATCCTTCCACATGACAGCTAAACCACCACTGTGTCCTTCAGCATCAACAGACAAGCAAGAATTGAACTTCAAATTAACTCTGATACGTTCCATGAGTGCGGCTTTGGATAAAGTTTCCGACAAAAATAAAATATCAGGTTGGTGGCCCTGAGCAATATTTCGGAGATTAGGAATTGCACTCGGAGTGCTCAGTCCCCGGCAATTCCAACTAAGGATCTTCATTGGTCCCGGTAGGCCTGACTGCCAGGACCTGCCGATAAAAAATGCTCTGTAATCTGTGAGTTGCTGTTTGTGGTAGATTCTTCATCCTCCCTTCTTCTCTTTTTTTTCAGTCTGTGTTTCCATGTCGCCTGTGTTCTCTGGGGCAAAGACTGGGTCAGATGTGTATTGGGTCGGGTAAGGAATTGGTACAAAATTTTTTGATTTTTTTTCAAGTCTGGGTCGGGTATGGACAGGGTCGGGTGTATTTTTGGTCCGATTGATGGGTGCACGTGTTTGGCTCAAGTTTTTCACTATTGGGTCCCCTAATTGGCTAGTGAAGGTCATTGATTGATTTAGTAATGATTGGTAATTATTGCTTGTCTTTTCTGGTCGGTTAAGGATAATGGGATAGGATTGATTGGCTGCGGTTGGTGAATTAATTGTGGGTAAGGGGTTAAAGTTTCTGTCGGCAGAATTAAATAAAGGGATGGGGACGTTGGGAATTGGTTTGGATTGACTCGGTGCTGTGGGAAGAGAAAAGGATTGGTTGACTGAAGGATCATTGTTTGCTAGTGGGCCCTGCACTGCATTGATGGATATTAACTGGTCTTGTCTGGTAGTAATGATGGGATGATTATTTGCTGACCGGTTATAAGCATTAATGGCTTGTGAAGATGCCACCTCAGCAACTGTGGGTCCCGTGTTGGACCCTTCTCCTTGAACGCTGGAATTGCCGGCCATGGAACCACCGACCTGCACCGATCGCCCTCCTCTCTCTTCATTCAGCCATCGTGATGCCAGCCTACCGCCCTGTCTTCTAGAATCCGCCCTAATATCCGCTGACCATTTTCTTGTTCCATCATCTTGCTCCATTGAAAATCTAACTTCACACTTATTTTCAGCATGTCCCATAACACCACAGACAAAGCAAAAAGTCCCCAACTTCTCATACTTGAATTTCACAGTACATCATTGCCCCTCCTTATTCATCACCTTAGCATCTTTTTTGAGTGGTTGTCTGACATCAACCTTCACCCGAATCCTCATATATTGTCGCCAAAAGCTTGAGTTGTTATTTTTGTCATACTCCACAAACATGCCAATGTAGTTGGCTAATTTGGTACCCACTTTCTCCTTCATTAATCCCATGGGCAGCTCATGAATTTGAACCCACATTTGAACATGTGTGAGAGGGATATTCTCAATTTGCATTCCTAACTGAACTCTCTCCAATATGAGCATGTTATTGTCAAAAGTCCAAGGGCCACCGTTCAAGACTGCGTCCATATCAAAGGGATGAGCGAAATGGAATAAGAATTTTCCCCCCGTTGCCTCCTTGATCGTGACTCCTTTTACTGGTTTCCAAATCTCCGCCATTCTCAATTTCATGGAATTGAAATGAATGGATCTCTCACTCAAGAAGCGTCCAACTAGACACCACCTTAGATCCACTTGAGCATCCTCCTCTTCCTCCTCAAAATCGAAACGGAAACCTTCCTCCTCCTCTTCATGAATCGATAGGCCTTCCAGATTGGGATGAACCATAGTAGAACACTGGATAGTAGCTATGCAAAAGAACTGTTTTATAGAGAAAAGTATTGGTGAAATTTTGTAGAAAATGTATTGGTGAATTTTAGTAAAAGAACAAACAAGCTTCTCACTTGGAGAAGAAAGACTCAAACCCTAGCATAGCACTAGGCAAAAAAAAAAAAAAAAAAAAAAAAAAAAATGACTTCTAAGTTTCTATTCAAGTCCTTTCTCAACTAATTCAACTTAAATTAACACCTAATTTAATGGTTTTTTATGTCTTAAATTAACCATAATTTAATTCAATTATTGAGATTAATTCTTTCGACTATTCTTAACTAAATTAAGACATAAAAAATCTAACCTTCAATAACCATAAGTCAACTCATGTGCGGGATTATTTTTTTTGACTATTCTTAACTCAATTAAAATATTAAAAAACTCTAAATTCGACTAATCATAACTCAACAAATGTGCGAGAATACTAATTCGACTAATCATCGCTCAACTAATGTGCGAGGATACTAATAAGATTATTTATTAACCATATTAAGACATAAAAACGTGCGAGAACACTAATTCGACTAATCATAACTCAACTAATGTGCGAGAACACTAATTCAACTATTTCTTAATTAAATTAAGACATTAAAACGTGCGAGAACACTAATTCGACTAAGCATAACTCAACTAATGTGCAAGAGCATTAATTCGACTATTCTTAACTCAATTAAGACATAAAACCCTAACTTTCACTAATCATAAATCAACTCATGTGCGAGATTATTTTTTTCGACTATTCTTAACTCGATTGCGATATTAAAAAACTTAACTTTGACTAATCATCACTCAACTAATGTGTGAGAACACTAATTCGACTATTTCTTAACTAAATTAAGACATTAAAACGTCCGAGAATACTAATTCGACTAAGCATAACTCAAATAATGTGTGAGAATACTAATTCGACTATTTCTTGACTCAATTAAAATATAAAAATCCTAACTTTCACTAACCATAAGTCAACTCAAGTGCGAGATTAATTTTTTTGACTCTTCTTATCTAAATTAAGACATAAAAAACCTAACTTTCAATAACCATAAGTCAACTCATTTGCTAGATTAATTTTATTGATTATTCTTATCTTAATTAAGACATAAAAAAAACATAAATTCGACTAAACATAACTCAACTAATGTGCAAGAGCACTAATTCGACTATTCTTAACTTAAGTAAGACATAAAAACCCTAACTTTCAATAATCATATGTCAACTGATATGCTATATTAATTGTATTGACTCTTATCTTAACTAAGACATGAAAAACATAAATTCGACTAAGCATAACTCAATTAATGTGCGTGCCAGAGCACTAGTTCGACTATTCTTAACTAAATTAAGGCATAAAAACCTTAACTTTCAATAACCAATAATCAACTCGTGTGCTAGATTAATTTTTCCCACTATTCTTAACTCAATTAAGATATTAAAATAAAAACGAACTTCGACTAACCATAAGTTAACTGAGTGCGATATTAATTTTTTCCGACTATTCTTAACTAGATATAAAAATCTTAACTTTCACTAACCATAGTTTAATTCAATTATCACTAAACAATCCTAATTCAACTATTCTTACTTCAACACATGTCTCTTACTGCACTAGTATTAATCTTTTAAACTATTATTATTTAATTTAGGGTCACCTGTTAACAGTAAATATTATTATTCATCTTACATAAATTATGACTAATCACAAAATTATCACTATTACTACAATTGTTTTTTATAAACCTACATATGTTATAACTTTACTTAGGCGTCTGTATTATCCCCATCTTCACAAAATTTTTTTTTTTTAAAAAAAGGAAAGATAAATCATCTCATGTGACAAGCTTACATAGGCAACTGTACTATCACCATCTTCACTATCCGGTTGCAAACTTTAAATCGTCACCGTCCATGTGTAATGGCAATAAATCAACGCTAAATGGAGTGATTGGTCCAATATGGGGAAAGGAAGTGATGCGTCCAAATTAAACGGAACCCCAAATTCATCTCTCATTTTTCACTTTTCACGAAACCAATTTCCTCATTCTTATTCTAAAAAGATTCCCTCATTCTACCTTTGACCTTTTTTTTTTTTTGACAAAACATTCTACCTTTGACTTATTAATACTTATGAGTGCACATTTGTGGATGTTGGAATTTTAAATTAGAACAAATCCTTATTAATTTGTTGTTTTTGTTGTTGTTATGAAGGAAACACTGATCCTGTAATCAATTGGGCATCGATTTTGTTTGTTCAATTTGATGTGGTTTTTTAATCAATTGAACAATAAACCATTGTTTTTTGTTATGAATCCAAATCACTCTTCCCTTATCAAAACATCAAAACAAAGTGTGTTTAAAATCTCAAATGATAAGAATGAATTCAAATTAATTTGCAAGTTGAGTAGAAACTGAGATCTTGATTCAATTGCACTTCAATGGATGAGAAAAAAAATTACAGACGCGATTTGACTAATAAATATGACGAGATAGAGACCGGGTAAATTGCTGCAAGTCCACAATTGTGGTTTTTAATTTTAACCGTACAATAATATTTAACGATTGTTATTGATTGTTCTTATTTCTCACAGTAGTAAAGTATTCTCACATGAGTCGTCCCATATATATATATATATATATATATATATATATATATATATATATATATATATATATAGGGGAACTTTCAAGTAAGAGGGGTTATTAATCTGAGAGATGAGAGGAGCAAATTTGATCCCTTAGATTAAAATTAATGGTTATAATTGGCATTTATTTTAAAGCTGCACGTGCACCCTTTTGTACTATACCTGCGACCCTTCATCTCTCAGACTCCTCCGCTCAATATTCCACTTCTCCCTTCATCTTCCTTGGTCAATGTTAATTTCCAAAATTTGTTTTATATTAAAAGTGCAGATTTTGCTAAAAGGATTATATCTTTTTCCAAATAATAAAGGATTAGATCTTTGTAAGAGAAACATACTTAAAGATTGAAGCTTGAAACAAAGAGTTATTCATTTGCACTTAATAAAAATTGATTCACAAATCACAATCTCTTAATAGGATGAATAGGTCAAAATATATTTTTGATGAATAAGTCAATACCAATTTGCAGAAACAATATTTTGAAATTAAATAGGGAATTGAAGAAGATATAAGTTGCAGAACTGGCTTTATGAAATCGGAGAAGAACAAGATGAAAGGGGCAAAAATTGTGTGAGCGAGCTCATCTTGATGAATCTTCTCATCTTTAATTGAGAAGTGGGAAACAATTGCTGCACACATGTATATGATTTGGAAACAGTTTGATGTCATATGAGAGAGAAAAAAATTATTCTAAAAACTGAGTTTCTTTCATAATCAATCGGAACACAACAATAAGGCACACACCAAGATTGAAGAGGCATTGTATTGATTAATGTATCAGAGTAGATAGGTAAGAGAGTGAGAAAGCGATAGAAAATGAGAGTACCCGTAAATGGTGGTAAGGGATGAAGTGTAAAATGATTATCTACAGTTAGAAAAATTGAGCAATAGTGTAAAGATCAATTCAAAGGTTATGATTTAACCCTTTCACCCTCTCATTTTAAAACTCCTCTCACTTGAAAGTTCCCCTATATATATAGGAGAACTTTCAAGTGAGAAGAGTTGTTATTGTAAGAGATGAGAGGATGGCAAATTCTTAACTACCCATCCCTACAAAATGGGTAGAGCAGCCCATCTGAATTGGCACTCATCAAAACCGTTCATTATTCATCTATCATTTATGATTTAAAAACTATATAATTTATAATACTAGTAACTCAAAATAGTTTAATTGTAAAATCACCCACAAAATTTTAATACTAATTTTTCATTTGATCCTCTTCTTCTTGCAGCAAAGGAACTTCATCATATTTCAACTAAACTAATCAGTTCTTCTTCTTCTTTTTTTAACTCCTAGTAATTTTCGTTTTTCTTGTCTATTAAAATTTGGATTCTTGATATGCAATGAATTGAAGTTAAAGTCTATATGGCTTTTGTAGAGCATGATTTTAGGAATATAATGTCACAAATTTCATATATTTTCCACAACCAAAGAGGGAGAAATCTAAGAAAAACATGGGTCCACATATTTGCAATTTTATTTGTAAATCTCACGCCTTTTATTTTTAAAACTTGATTATTTTGTGTTAATATCATTAGAAATTGCATTCTGATCGAAACCCATAAAAAATCGTACAAAATGGTGCTGAAAAACGAAATATACAGGTGTTGGAGCATGACCCGCGATTTGACCCGTTTCTGGTCGTGGGTCAACCCGCCAGAGGTTGAAGACAACACTGTTCATGTTCATACAAAGCCCACTCGCTGGTTAGAGAGAGTGAAAGAGAGTGTGATCGCTAGGAACTTCCGTTTTTCAGGCCGTTTTTTGCGTTGCGCTCTATTTGACGAGCTTTGTTTCACTAATATTTTTCTGAAATTTTTTAAAGCGTTTCAGAATTTTTTATGAATTATAACACCTTATATTAGTTAATTAAATATATTTTAAATAAAATTATTATGAAAAAATATGTTATAAATATAATTAATGATATATCATGGATTTATTTTTATATTTTTCCTTAATTGATATTGTATGTTTATTATGAATATCTTGTTGATATTTTTTTCCTTGATTGATATTATTATATGATGATGATTACGTATAATTGATTGTTGTGACATACTGAGTTATTATGCATAAGGAATATCCTTATGCATGGTGCATAAACAAATCTCCACCATCCAATGCTTTTTAGATCAATTAGATTTTTTGATCAATCAAATGCACTAAAGCATGCATGGTGAAGATTTATTTATGCACCATACATAAGGATATTCCTTATGCATAATAACTCAACCCATACTTTTTCATTTTTCATATACTCTCTTTCTTTAATTTTGGTTCTTTAAATTTATTAGGATTAGGATTTAATGGATATGCACAGTTATTGTAAAATATTTTTACACAGACATCTAAGAGCATCTCCAATAAGGGTATCATAGAGAGTATCAAAGACTAATGATCCGTACCTTTTTTTTTTTTTTATCATTGGAGTTTCATGACGTGTCATAGAGGGTATCAAAATTGATGATACCGGTACCTTATTTAAGGTACTGTATCATCAATTTAATGTTATCTTTTTTTGTATAATCGAATTAAATAGAATTAATAACTTGTTAATAATGTATGATACCTAGAGTGGTATCATCATTGGAGCAAAAAACGTATGAGTTGCATAAATATTATATGGCATTGTAGGGACCACTTTTTAGTGATGTATGATACCCAAAGTGGTATCACCATTGGAGATGCTCTAATGAAACTCCACTAACTTGCCACATCACCCCACTCATGTATGGTTATTTTGAAACTACATGTATGACATGAAAGAATGATGATTTCTTATTGGTTGTCCGTGTAAACATCATTTATACTGTCTGCCTACCATCTTTAATTTCAATTTATTATTTTTGTTCCATAATTTTATTCGTTTAAAAAATTAACGAATATATTCTTAAATTTTATCCGCCCTCATATATTTTTAAAAAATAACATTTATATATGTATATTCAAATACTTCATATACTATATTTATTTCTATTTTCACATAAAATGTGTATAAGTTGTTTTTTTTTTATACGTGGTGTTTACTATTGTCATAAGTGGAGCTGTCAAATGGGTCGTGTCAGCCTAGTCCGACGCGGTGGGCCACACTATATATATGGCTAGGCTGGTACGACCCAATTATTATTAGACTACACATTAACGAGTCCGGTCCAGCCAGGGGCGGATCTGAACATAAATTAGTAGTGGGGCTAAAAAAAATTGGAAAAAAAGTTCATCCTAATAATTTAGATAAACAACAAACAATATATATAATTACTACTAATATATAATATGTAAATCAACAAAGTATATCCAAAAAATCACAAAATTTCAATTCGAAAAACTAAGGGCCTGTTTGGATTAATTTATTTTTGAGCTTATGCAAATAAAAAAAAAATTATGTTAATTTATAAGTTCTCACTTACAACAATTGTATTTTTATAACTTATTTTATCATAAACTACCTCGAGAAACTTAATAAAAAATTATTTATTTGCATAAGTTGTTTTGTATAAGCTCAACAATAAACTAATCCAAATAGACCCTTAATTAGCTTATAACTTACTCCATATCATCTTACTTGAAAAAATTAAACCTATTATTTTATATAGTTTCATTTTTATATGCTAGTTTAATCGTTAATTTTATTCAATACTACAACTTCAATTAGTTATTCACTATTTTTTGACATAAATAATAAACTATAAATCAATATTTGCATTAATACTGAAACTAATATATACCGAGAAACTTACAGTTATCAATAATAAACTCCACACTAATATTTATATTAATATTTGTACGAATATATATATATATATATATATATATATATATATATATATATATATATATATATATATATAGAATAACTTAAAATTATTTTATAAAAAAAAAAGAATAACTTAAAATTATTTATAAAATTATTATTATTATTTTTTAAAAAAATTTAGGCTGTAGCCACACCAGGCCTAACGCAGGTTCGCCCCTGGGTCCATCCCGTATAGGCCATGTGGGTTAATGGGCCAACCCGGCCCATTTCATTCTATTTTTTTGATTTTTTTATATGACTTTGATATATTTGTTTCTCATAACTATCAATATTATTGAGATGCAAGTATAAATAATTTTTACATCAACATTAAATATCAATTAAACTCTAGATTGATCCCTGTAAAAAAATTTAAATCAAATTAATAAATTATAAACTTAATTTTTAAAAAGTTTTAGTTAGGTAAATATAACTCTTTTTATTAAGCTTACAAATTTAACTATATTTTTTATAAGGGTCATGCTAACCGGTGCTCCCGGGGCACTGGTTAAGGAAACCCAAAAAAGCAAGTTTTACATTGAAAATTATATTCTTTAAACTTTTAAGGGGGCACTGGTTAAGGAAACCCAAAGAAGCAAGTTTTACATTGAAAATTATATTCTTTAAATTTTTAAAAGGGAGATTACACAAGTCCTAAGGCTTTTATACCTTATTTAGTTTCTTAACTAGTGCCCTTCCAATGGGTCGGCCCGACCCTGCCCCACTCGATTTTTATTTGGGTTTGGGACATAAAGGCCGATTGCATTTGGGCTAGGTTTTTTGAAGCCCGATCCACCCAAGCCCGTGGGTTAATGGGCAGGCCCAATTTTAACAGCTCTAGTCACAAGACACAGTACACTTATAATTTTTTTTATGATTAGAGATAATTACTATAAAATTGACTGAATTACCCTAAATATTTCTAATCAAATTTTTAATTTAATGGTTCAAAAATGTTATGGGACAAGTATTAACCAACGATACATAAAAAATATTTTAGCAATAGTTTCACTCATATTTTAACAATATTCTATAAATTAATTTTTAAATATTTTATTCAAAATAAATTTTTTAATTTTTTTATAGAATAATTTTTTAATTTAATATAATGACAAAATTAAATATTAAATAAAAATTAATTGATCCGTGCACCGATCTCTAAACTATTTTTTTTTTAAATGAATAATTGCAATAACACTTTAATATAGCTTTGTTAAAGAGATTTCAAGGGAACCTTTTGTGTTTTTTTGTTTGACGCAAAAACATTTCGTTTTTCAAAATAAGCTTTGGGAATTTGTAGTGACCCAAATTTTCTGTCACTGAACACATTGTTACCTCTAATATTTAATATAAGAAAAAATTTAGTTTTTCGATTCATTAAAAATCCAATGTATTTAGTCTATAATATAGACTAAATACATTAAAGTGTCAATAAATTTAAAAACTAAATTTCTCTTATATTAAAGGCGGGAGAGAGTAATAATTGTCAATTGAAAAATAACAATTATTCATGAAAATTTATACATTTAATATAAAGTTCATAAGTTTCAATACAAATTTACTATTTTGAACCTCCTAACATGTGCAAATGATCACATGATAGAAAATTACTTAGAAAAATTATTAGACTAAGTGAGGATATTTAATAAATAATATGAAATAAACTAATGACACAAAAAATAACATCTTCTAATCAAACTTGTCGTGTCAATGCCGCAACATTAAAATAAGAGGAGGACTTAAAAAAAAGTTGACTTTTAAAATAGGTGACAAAAAAACTAAGTTTTAAAAAGGGGGACAAAAAAATTAAAAAATTAAAAAATAAAGGTACCAAAAGTAGGAGGAAATTTGGGAGTAATTACACCTAGGTTTTTTTTAGAAAAAATTACATCTGACTCCTTAACATGCATTTTCTATTAAAAAGGGCATATTTGGAAGTCTAAAAAAATTTAAATGCAAAATGAAAAATATTACACCGCTTAATAACTATTACTCAATAAAAAAATCTAGTTCTTATGAAGGGACTAAATTAATTTTAACATAACGAAAAAGATGTTTATGCCAACAATAAAAGATTAATAGAAAAAAAATTAATACGTGGAAAAAAAATAGGATCTCAATCTTTACATATTTTTGTTAATAAATTATAATTATTAATAACAAAATTTTATCAATTCATTTTATGTATCGGTGATAAATATTTTGTCGTGTGTGGTGATAAATATTTTGTCCCGCGTTTTTTTTATATATTTGTTATCGTTGATATTTAAAATTGATATTATACTAAAGTATAAAATTTATTTAGAATAAAATGTTTAGAAATATGTGATAAAATATTTTTAAAATATAAATTGTGCAGTTAATATAAATTTATTAAATGACTAAATTTAGGTTTCGATTTGGTCCCTTACGTTTAAAAAGTTTCAATTTGATCCATTACGTTTCCACCGTTTGCATAAGTTGGCCTTTTTCGTCAGTTTTGTCTTTCAATTCGACACGTGACGCAGTGTCAAAGTGTCCACGTGTCTGTTCACATATGCAAACCGTCTGCCACATGTGACAAAATTGACGGAAATGACCAAATTGAAACCTAAAATAAACGTAAGGGATCAAATTGAAACTTTTTAAACGTAAGGGATCAAATTGAAACCTAAAATAAACATACGGGACCATAAAATTATATTTTTATTTTGGCAAATATATAGTATTTTCGTATATTGTTTGTACAATAAGCTTTTAATCCTATAAAATTATGTGATTTTCTTACACTTTTTTCACATTAAATATTATTTAAACTAAAAGTAGTTACGACCTACACCCCTTGATTTTTATTAAAAATTATCCTGACCGATTATCCATTCAATCTATGGACCAGTCCAATTTTTAAAATATTAAATATTACTATTAACTTTTGTGTTTATTATGAATTTATTCTATATTTATGCTAACTTATACTTTTTTTTTACAAACGCTAACTTATATTTTAAAAAACAAAAATATATACTAATTTATGAAAATTTATCATAAATTTTTTTACATTTAATTTTTATTTAATTTTATTGTTAATTTATCTTTTGTGCTTGGCACAAGCTTGCACATTAATTAAGTGAATTTCATTTGAAGGTAATCAAAATCATATCGGTAGGTCTGATTAGTTGACCAAGGCTTATGTTTGGTCCCAATTAGCTAAAAATTGATATGTCCATTTTGACAATTTAAAAAATAATAATTAACTTGTCATAAGTTCATTAAATATTAGACTTGATAGTCACCTTCCTTAATATGTACATCATTTTTATTAGGAGTTCAATATATTTCGACATTAAAAATATATATAGTGTTATGAATAATATGTAATGAATGTCCATTATTGTGTTGGTCTTATTGTCCCCTAATGTGTCCTATAAATAGTACCCCTAATTCTCATGTAAAGATACACTTGAGAGATATAATATAATACACTTTCTTCTAAACACGTTATCAGCACGAGCTCTAATCAAAGGTAAGCATATAATGAACTATTGATTTTTTAAAAAATTTATGTTAATACTTTTATATAGTATTATTTTGCTTATCCATTTGAATTCCAGAAGAATTCAATATATATTTGCATCCCTGAAGGATTGCATACTTTTATATAGTAATATTTTGCTTATCCATTTGAATTCCAGAAGAATTCAATATATATTTGCATCCCTGAAGGATTGCATACTTATATATAGTATTTTTTGTTTATTCATTTGAATTCCAGAAGAATTCAATATATATTTGCATCCCTGAAGGATTGCACCAATATATTTCTCTTATATTATAGTATATGTTATACAGTTCCTGAAGAACTCAATGTCATACGCATCCCTGAAGGATTGCATGAATGATTATTTTTATATTATAACAATGTTATATAGTTCTTAAAGAACTCCCTATGAATTATTTCTTATGAATTCCGGTAGAATTCAATATTCATGCATCCCTAAAGGATAGCTTTGTCAATTTAGAATTTTTTTGCTAATTGGACTTATTTGTTTACCATAATAATAATAATAATTATAATAATAATATAATAATAAAATAATGCGTTACATGCATAATGTCATTTTTTTTATGAGTAAGGAATTGCATACTGTCATACTTTAAATTTCAATATCTACACATTAATACCAATATGTTACATGTTTATTTGTCTACTAATTAAATACGTTAATGTTCATACAAAATAAATTACTACAACATTGTTATACGTTACAACTTTATTATACATTGCAAGCAATACATAATTTGAATTAGTCACCACCTAATATATAACTGATCACCCTTTAAGAAATAATTAATTATGTTCACTATGCTTATCTAATTTACTTTATTTTATTTTATGATAGCATTAAGAATGGCAAATCTTTCAAAAATTGAATTTGAGGCCATTGACATTTCTGGCAAGAACTATTTGTCTTGGGCTTTGGACGCCGAAATTCATTTAGACGCGGAAGGTAATGGCGATACAATAAAAGAAGGAAATATAACATCTGCTCAACAAAAGGCAAAAGCCATGATTTTCCTTCGTCGCCATCTCCATGGGGACTTAAAAAATGAATATCTTACTGAAAAGGACCCACTTGTCCTATGGAAACGTTTAAAGGAAAGGTATGACCATCAAAAGACTATTATCCTTCCGAAAGCTCGTTATGATTGGATGCACCTACGCTTGCAAGATTCTAAAACTGTAGCGGAATATAATTCTGCAGTATTTCGCATCACTTCTCTGTTGCGATTGTGTGGAGAAAATGTAAGTGATCAAGTTTGTTAGAAAAAACATTCTCCACTTTTCATGCATCCAATGTGCTCCTGCAGCAACAATATAGAGAAAAGGGATTTACAAAATACTCCGACTTGATCTCTTGCCTATTGTTGGCTGAACAAAATAATGAGCTTCTAATGAAAAATCACGAAGTTCGACCCACGGGTACTGCTCCATTCCCAGAAGTGAATGCAGCAACACACGGTCACTATGGACAAACTCGTGGTCGTGATCGTGGACGTGGTCATAGTCGTGGTCAAGGTCGTGGTCGTGGACGTGCATGGTCATGGTGTTAGTCATGGCCATGTTAATTTCAAAAACTCGACTTCGCACCAAAAGTGGAAAAATGAAAAGAATGAAAAAAGAAAAAGTGGGGAAAGTAGCAAAACTAATGAGAATAATTGCCAATGATGTGGAGGCAAAAGTCATTGGTCTCGCAATTGTCGAACACCAAAGTATCTTGTTGATCTTTATCAACAATCATTAAAAAATAAAGGAAAAAATATCGAGACTCATTTGGCTTATGAAGATGGTGACTTCGATTATGATATGGATCCTACTCATTTGGAACTTGCTGATTTCTTTGCGGATCCTGAGAAAAAAATTGACCATTTTAATGGAGATGGAAGCACCATGAAATAGATTTATTTTGCTTTCATAAGTCATGTTTAAGTTGAATGTTTGAGTGTGTTTTTAATTTCCTTTGTTATAAGAAAAAAAGTTGAGTGTGTTTTTTTTTATTGAAATGTACTTTTAATTCCTTTTCTCATTGACAATGAAGTTGAGTGTGTTTTCATTTCACCTTTGATATTGGTAATGAAGTTTTATGTCTTTCAAATAATACATTATATTCTTTGTTATTTTTCAAACTTGATACAATCAAGACTCATTATTTACTTGTATATTTTTTTTAATCCGTAACATCCAACCATTATTAACATAATTACTTGTTTAATTTTTAAAAAAAAACGTAACATCCCAACCAATAATTAGTAACATCCAACAAATTTAGTGCTATTTACTACAATGATATAATAGTTTGATTTGTGCAAACGTTTTTGTTTAACTTATAATTAAGAATTTTTTTTCTTTTGGTTCATCAGTAATATAACATTTTTTTTATTTTTTTATTTTAGAATGAGTATCAATACTAGCATAAATGGAGATATGTGTCTTGCTGATAGTGCAACTACCCACACAATTCTTAAAGAAAAGAAATATTTTTCTTATTTGGTAAAGCGAGAAACCAATGTTAATACAATATCTGGGACTACAAAAATAATTGAAGGCTCCGGAAGAGCCAATATATCATTATATGGAGGAACAAACTTATATATTGAAAATGCATTATATTCCTCGAAGTCTCAAAGAAATTTATTGAGTTTCAAAGATATCTGCCTAAATGGGTACCATCTTGAAACTAGAAATGAAGGTGTTGAATATCTTTGTATCACAAAACGTGATTTGAATAAAACATCTATATTGGAAAAATTACCCGCTTTTTCCTCTGGATTGTACTACACTTATATAAGTACATTTGAATCACATGTGATTGTAAACCAGAAGTTTACAAATCATAATAAATTTGTTATTTGGCATGACCGGTTGGGCCATCCCGGGTCTATAATGATGCGAAAAATTATTGAAAATCCATGTGGTCATCAATTGAAGAGCCATGAGATTCTTCAATCTAATAGTTTCTCATGTACCTCATGCTCACAAGGGAAGTTGATAATTCGACCATCACCAACTAAAATTGGAAGTGAATCTCTCAATTTTTTAGAACGTATACATGGTGATATTTGTGGGCCAATACACCCACCATGTGGACCATTTAGATATTTTATAGTTTTAATTGATGCATCAACTAGATGGTCACATGTTTGTCTGTTGTCAACTCGCAACCAAGCGTTTGCGAGATTGTTAGCTCAATTAATTCGGATAAGAGCTCACTTCCCTGATTATCCTGTCAAGAAAATACGTCTTGATAATGCTGCTGAGGTTTCATCTCAAGCATTTAATGAGTATTGTATGTCCATTGGAATTGACATTGAACATCCTGTGGCACATATACACAAAATGGACTTGCTGGATCTTTTATCAAGTGTATACAGTTAATTGCAAGACCACTTCTCATGAGATGCAAACTCCCAATTTCCACTTGGGGACATGCAATTTTGCATGCTGCATCATTGATTCGCATCAGGCCAACAAGTTATCATGACTCTTCCCCTTTAAAATTAGTTTTTGGTCGAGAACCCAATATTTCTCATCTAAGAATTTTTGGATGTGCGGTGTATGTTCCAATTTCTCCACCGCAGTGCACTAAGATGGGCCCTCAAAGAAGGTTGGGAATATATGTTGGCTATGAATCTCCATCCATTATAAAGTATCTTGAACCAACAACAGGAGATTTATTTACAGCTCGATTTTCTGATTGTCATTTTGATGAATCAAATTTCCCAACATTAGGGGGAGAGAGTAAGCAGCTGGAAAAAGGGATCACTTGGAAAGAATTATCATTGTCTCATCTTGATCCTCGAACTAAACAATGCGAACTCGAAGTTCAAAAGATAATTCATTTGCAGAACTTAGCAAACCAATTACCAAATGCATTTACTGATCCAAAAAGTGTGACAAAATCATACATACCAGCTGCTAATGCTCCGATAAAAATAGATGTCCCAGCTGGACAATCTCATATTGCAAATGAATCACAACCACGTTTGAAGCGTAGGCCAGTCGGTTCCAAAGATAAAAATCCTCGAATAAGAAAAGGAGCTAAAAATAAAGATGACCCAAACGAGGATATAGAAACTCTAAAAGAGTCTTCAGACATAATTAACATTTCAGTTCCAGAAGAGACTGATCAGGTACCTGAAAATGTTAAAAATAAAGAGATCTCAATAAATTATGTCACAAGTGGAATACAATGAAACCGACATGAAGTCAACATTGATGATGTTTTAAAATACAATATAGCGCTAAATGTGATAAATGATAATGAGGATCATGAACCAAAATCTATTAAAGATTGTAGACAAAGTGAGAATTGGCCAAAATGGAAAGAAGCAATTGAAGCAGAATTAAACTCCCTTTCCAAGCGAAATGTATTTGGACCGGTAGTCCGAACACCCGAAGGTGTGAAACCAGTTGGATACAAATGGGTTTTTGTGCGAAAGCGAAACGAGAATGGTGAAATTGCAAGATATAAAGCAAGACTCGTAGCTCAGGGGTTCTCTCAGAGACCTGGGATTGATTTTAATGAGACATATTCACCTGTAGTTGATGCAACTACTTTTCGCTACTTAATTAGCCTTGTAACACATGAAGGGCTAAGCTTGCACATGATGGATGTGGTTACAGCTTATTTGTATGGCTCACTTGATAGTGATATTTACATAAAGCTCCCCGAAGGATTTAATTTACCTGATGTATATAGCTCGGGCCATCGAGAAAAGTACTCCATTAAATTGAACAAGTCCCTTTATGGACTAAAGCAATCAGGACGCATGTGGTATAATCGTCTCAGTGAATATTTACTGAGGGAGGGGTATAAAAATGACTCCATATGTCCATGTATTTTCATGAAAAGATCGGGAAATGGCTTTGCTATAATTGCAGTATATGTTGATGACATAAATATTATTGGAACTCCCGAGGAACTTCCAAAAGCCATAAATTGCTTAAAGAAAGAATTCGAGATGAAAGACTTAGGAAAAACAAAGTTTTGTCTCGGATTACAAATTGAGCATTTGAATAATGGAATTTTTGTGCACCAAGAAGCTTACATAGAAAAAATACTAAAGAGATTCTATATGGACAAATCTCATCCGTTGTCTACTCCAATGGTTGTTAGAACACTAGATGTGGAGAAAGACCCTTTCAAACCTCGAGAAGAGGATGAAGAACTACTTGGTCCTGAAGTACCATATCTCAGTGCAATTGGAGCATTGATGTACCTTGCTAATTATACACGTCCTGATATATCATTTTCTGTCAATCTATTATCAAGGTATAGTTCTTCACCTACCAGAAGACACTGGAACGGAATCAAACATATATTTCGTTACCTTAGAGGTACAATGGATATGGGTTTATTTTACCCTAAAGTATCCAAACTAGAATTAATTGGCTATGCAGATGCAGGTTATTTGTCAGATCCCCACAATGGTAAATCGCAAACAGGTTACTTATTTACAAGTGGAGATACAGCCATTTCATGGAGATATGTGAAACAAACCATAACAGCAACATCATCAAATCATGCAGAACTTTTGGCACTACACGAGGCAAACAGAGAATGTGTTTGGTTAAGATCTTTAATTCAACATATACAAAAGAATTGTGGTCTGTCTTCCGGAAGAATAGGCGCAACTATCATTTATGAAGATAATACTGCATGCATTGCTCAATTAAAGGAGGGATATATCAAAGGAGACCGAACAAAACATATTTCTCCAAAATTCTTTTTTACACACGATCTTCAGAAGAGTGGTGATATAAACATTCAACAAATTCGTTCATGTGACAATCTTGCCGACCTTTTCACGAAGTCACTTCCAAGTAGAATTTTTGAGAAACTAGTAAAGAAGATCGGTCTTCGTCGTCTCAAAAATATTTGTTTGGAAGAGGGGGAGAAATAAATATATCTTGTAGTACTCGTAAAAGGATATTGTACTCTTTTTCCTTCACTAGAATTTTTTCCTATTGAGTTTTTTTCTAGTAAGGTTTTAACGAGGCATATCCTTAATGGACATTCAAGGGGGAGTGTTATGAATAATATGTAATGAATGTCCATTATTGTGTTGGTCTTATTGTCCCCTAATGTGTCCTATAAATAGCACCCCTAATTCTCAAGTAAAGACACACTTGAGAGATATGATATAATATAATATACTTTCTTCTTTCTCTATCTTTACCTCCTTGCTATTTTACTTTTATTCTAAACATATAGCGAGTTTTGAATTGAGTTCCTAAAAATAAAAATGTGATATTTTTATCCGGACAATTTTTTTTTGTTTTGTTTTTAGTCTCTAATGATTAATTTATGTTCATTTTAATGTCAACGTTATAACTCTTATATTCAAGATGTCTTTATGTTTTGTCTATATATTATGTTAAATTTATGTAAGTTTATATTATATTAAAAAAAGTCAAATTTTTGTCCATTAAAGATAAAATATAAAACAATAATTTTTTAGGGAATGAAAACATCTCATTCTTATTTTTAGGATTTAAAGTAAAAAATCGCTATATTTGTAGGGAGGAAAAACTTATTTAAATATTTTTACAAAAAGAAAAGTCATTCAATTATTTATTTTTGAGATTTCTTTGTTTTTAAAAGAATTTGGAAAAGATTTGTGAAAATAAAAAAAATAGCAAAAAACAAAATTTATACAAATTAACCATGGTGCACTACAACCATCAGATTTTGGAAGCAATTTAACTAAAATAAAATAAAACTACAATTTCGTTATTTTTTATGCACGCCATATGCTGTCATTGGAAATGGAAACTAGTAATAATACCATTGGGAACTACTAGCAGTAGCAAGCGTCTTGGGAACCTCGGTTTCTTATAGGGTAAAATTTATAATTATTGTAAAGTATATCACCATAATTGAAAATTAATCACAATTTAATAATACTATAAGTGACACTTTTTTAACCACTCTATTGAAGACACCTAGGACGGGCTAGTGACCCAATTGTATGAAATGGGTAGCCAAGTTCCCACCCTCTATCACTCTTCTCAAACTATCCTTCCCTCTCCCTTTCCTCTGTCCGCAAGGATTACAATTCAGATTTGGGTTAATTCTAATTTTCGAAAACCAACTACATTTCTCTATTTTGTAACAGTGTTACTTTGGATATTAGGGACAAAACCGATAAAATCCACTTCTTTATCAGGAACCCTTAATTTAAGAAAAGGATTCGTTGAGTTTAGAAGATAATAACATAACATACAATAGAGGAACAAAGAAGAGAAGATAATGTTTTGATTTAATGGATATGTTTATTCATCATTAATCCTTTGCCTGATATAGTGTCTAAGTACAATAGGAAAATTGACAGCTCGTAAGGTTAGAGTCTATCCATACCATTACCATTACAGCTCACAAAACTAGAATATTCTAGCTAATAAAGGACAAACTAGAGAAAAGACAAACTTATAAAATTAGGTAGAGCAAATTATTAATTAATGATAGTAATTATACTATCACAATACACTCTCCTTAAAGAGCACCCTTGACCTCAAGGGTGAAAAGTAGGAAAGCGTTGCAGAAGATCATAATAATACTCCCAAGTAGCCATTTCAGGTGGAGTATCCTTCCATTGAACCAAAACTTTAGTGGCAGCAACTCTTCCTCTCTTGACCATTTTCCTGTCTAAAATGCGCTCAGGAATGCGAGCAGGTGGCTGATACATGAATCTTGGAATGTGATGGACAGTTGCTGCATTTGGATCGTGACAAACTTTCAGTTGGGACACATGAAAAACATCGTGAATTGCAGCATCTTTTGGGAGCTCTAATTGGTAAGCGGCAGCACAAATTTTGTCCACTACCTTGAAAGGACCATAATACTTTGGTAGGAGCTTGTGAAATTTAGCCTTGCGCAGGGAGTGTTGTTTGTAAGGGTGTAACTTAAGGAATACATAATCACCCATAGAGAATTGCTTATCACTGCGATGCTTATCAGCCTGTTTTTTCATTCGATTTTGTGCCCGTAATAGATGGAATTTAAGCAATTTGATTGCATCCTCTCTAGCAGATAAAGAACGATCCACACTCATATTTTTTGATTCACCCGGAAGATAAGGTAAGTTTATAGGAGGAGGTTGTCCATAAACTACTTCAAACGGAGTGGATTGAATTGCAGAATGAAAACAAGTGTTGTACCACCATTCAGCAAGTGATAACCATTTGGACCAAGTTTGAGGTTTCTCCGAACACATGCATCGAAGATAAGTTTCTAAGCTCTTGTTTACAATCTCTGTCTGTCCATCAGTTTGTGGGTGATAAGCAGTAGATTTGTTAAGAGCTACCCCTTGTAAAGTGAAAAACTCAGTCCAAAATTGGCTTACAAATATGGGATCTCGATCACTGGTGATTGAATTAGGAAGACCATGTAATTTGAAAATGTGATCCAAGAAGGCTTGTGCCACATCCAATGCAGAATAAAGATGAGCCAAAGAAATGAAATGAGCATATTTGCTTAGTCTATCTACAACAACAAAAATGACATGTTTACCCGATGAAGGTGGCAACCCTTCAACAAAATCCATACTAATATCAGTCCAAATATGTGAAGGGATTGGTAGTGGTTGAAGTAAACCTGGAGACGCAGCTAAATCAGGCTTGCAAGTTTGACAAACTTTGCAATTTCGAATGAACCGTTGAACATCTTTCACTAAACCTTTCCAAAAGAACAGGGACTTAATTCGAGCTACAGTAACATCACGACCAGAATGACCACCAATGGCTGAAGAGTGTAGCCACTGTAAAATTTGCAATTTGAGTGCATCAACATTTCCAACCACTAATTTTCCCTTTCTTCTGAGTTCACCTCGTATCCAAGTGAATTTAGAGTGTGACTTCGGGTCTGATTCAATATCTGAAATAAGTCGAGCTAAGGTCGCATCAAATTGCCAAACTTCCTTAATTTCTTGCATTAAACTAGGAATGTTGGAGTTTATGAGCGAGACCATGAGTTCAGCCCCTTCATTTCGAGATAAGACATCAGCTGCAGTATTTGAAACACCTTCTTTATATTGAATGTCAAATTCAAAACCCTTCAACTTGGACACCCAAGCTTGTTGGAAGGGAGTATTCAATTTTTGTTCCAAAATGTGCTTAATACTCTTTTGATCTGTTTTGATAGTGAAAGCAGCATGTGATAAGTAAGCTCCCCATTTTTGTACTGCATATATGATTGCTAAAAGTTCCCTTTCATAGACAGATAAAGCTTGTTGCCTAGGACCCAATGATTTGCTAATGTAGGCAATTGGATGCTTGTTTTGCATCAAGACAGCTCCTATACCACTCCCGGATGCATTAGTTTCAACAATGAATTTTTTTGAAAAATCTGGTAACTGTAATACTGGTGCTGAAATAAGGGCTTGTTTGAGTTTAGCAAACACAGCAGTAGACGTTTTAGTCCAGTGAAAGTTGTCCCTCTTGAGCATTTATGTCAACGGTTGTGCAATTTTTCCAAAGTGTTGCACAAATCGCCTATAGTACCCTGCCAACCCGAGGAAACCTCTCAATTGTTTCAAATTCTTTGGTAAGGGCCAACTACTTACTGCAGAAATTTTAGAAGGGTCGGTGGACACACCTTCTTGAGTGATGAAAATGTCCCAAGTATTCTACACACGTGGTAGCAAAATGGCACTTGGATCGGTTGAGGTGCAAACTATGATCCCGTATAATTTGAAAAACCTGTGTGAGGTGGACTTCATGATCATTCAAACATTTGCTATAAACCAATATGTCATCAAAAAATATGACGACAAATTTTCTCAAATAAGGAGCAAATATATGATTCATGAGAGCTTGAAAAGAAGCCAGGGCATTCGTAAGGCCAAAAGGCATAACTAAATATTCGTAGTGGCCACCATGTGTTTTAAAAGCTGTCTTGAATTCTTCCCCGGGTGCCATTCGCAACTGATGATAACCAGATTTCATATCTAATTTGGAAAAAATAGATGAGCCACCTAATTCATCCATAAGATCTTCAATCAAGGGAATAGGGAACCTATCTTTGATAGTGTGACTGTTGAGTCTTCGAAAATCAACACATAACCTCCAAGATCCATCTTTCTTCCTTACTAAGACAGTGGGAGATGCAAAAGGGCTCAAGCTATGTTCGTCACAGTACATACACAATCCTTTGGAACGACGTTCCTCCATCTCATTAGCGGAACGACGGAAGTGAGGTGGTTTAGGTTTGGCTTTTTGAGGTGAAGGTGGGGTGTTAAAGGAAGATGAGGGAATGGAATGAGTAGGAGTGGTAGGTTTAGATAAAAGAGGGTTTGATTTAGGGTAGTTGAAAGAGTATTTAGAGGGTTTTTGATGGGTGTCTTTGGAAGCTTCATGGAGCTTAGCAAGATTTACAGCATGAGCTATGGTGGGTGGGTTGAACATCCTAACATGCATTTGTGTGTGGTGTTCCAATCCAGCTAAAAAAAATGCTTAAAGAGTGCTCAGGAATTAAATTTACCCGTGTGAGAGCTAGTTCAAATTGATCAACATATTCCTGCACTTTACCAACATGCTTGATTTGGAGTAGGGATGAAAGGGGGTCTTCAAAAGCATCACCAAATCGTGTCGTCACATCTGTTACATATTGATTCCAAGTAGGGTAGATATCGAATTTCTGCCTCATATAATTTAAATGCCACTGCAAAGCGAGACCATCAAGGTGTATTGAAGCTAATCTTACCATAGATGTCGGCGGAGTACCGTCAAGCAGAAAAAATTGATCGCATTTGTAAAGCCAATCACGAACATTTTTGCCGTTAAATCTAGGAAATTCCACCTTCGAAATACGCGTGGAATAGGAGTGGCGTGAATTTTCCGGTGGCGGTGTTCCCGGTGGTCGGCCACTGTAGTGATCAGTGTCACTATGGCTGGGTTGGTTCAGAATCATTTGGCGCAAGGAGTCAAACCCAGTACCCATGTGTGCAACAAGGTCGTCGAAACGAGCTTGGTTGTAGTTGTGACGTTCATCCATAAGTTTTTCCAGATCTGCAATGGAACGTTGTGGGGAAGGAGAAGCCATGGTTGATTGACAGGACTGATACCAATTGTAACAGTGTTACTTTGGATATTAGGGACAAAACCGATAAAATCCACTTCTTTATCAGGAACCCTTAATTTAAGAAAAGGATTCGTTGAGTTTAGAAGATAATAACATAACATACAATAGAGGAACAAAGAAGAGAAGATAATGTTTTGATTTAATGGATATGTTTATTCATCATTAATCCTTTGCCTGATATAGTGTCTGAGTACAATAGGAAAATTGACAGCTCATAAGGTTAGAGTCTATCCATACCATTACCATTACAGCTCACAAAACTAGAATATTCTACCTAATAAAGGACAAACTAGAGAAAAGACAAACTTATAAAATTAGGTAGAGCAAATTATTAATTAATGATAGTAATTATACTATCACATATTCTTCGACACATTCTCTATTCCATACTTTTTTCTCGATTCTGCGTTCAACAGTTGTAGTATTATGACGGAGAAGACACAAATTTGCGATGAAGAAACTCTAGGGTTTGCAATGAAGAAATTCTGGAATTTGCTTTGAAAGATTGTTGATTTGCAATGAAGAGAAGAATAAAAATTTTAGGTTAAAGGGTTGATATCATATTGAGATAAACTGAATCTAGAATTATTGAATATCAGAATGTTTACTTACAATTGAAAAGGGATTTCTCTATCTACACAAGAGAAACCTAAAAGGGATATCATAATGTTATAACAAATTGCTAATTTGTGTGTGTATGGTGAATCTCTTTTTGGTGGAAAATTGTTGAAGTTGGGTTCTATGTCTTTTAGCAAGAGAAAATTCATAACATTAGAAATTAGAATTAGTTAGGACTTAGGAACAAATGTGAAAACCATTGATGTTTCTAGTTTTGTTTTCAAATTGTTTTTATCCAGATCTGAAGTGGAAAGAAAAACAAAGGGTTTTTAGTTGATATAGATTGAAATAAAAAATTCATAACAATCATTTTGCACGGCTTATTGAAGGAAAATGTCACGGAGAAGCTGTCATAGCGTTTCAGAGAGAACAGGAAGGAGAAGAGGTGAGAAGGAAGGAAGTGTAGGGAAAAAAAATCATGTGCAATTAAATTTTTAAACATGTATGATACACTTTAATTTAATGGTCAATTTTTATTCCTCTCATCTCTCACAATAACAATTCCTCTCACTTAAAAGTTCTCCTATATATATATATATATATATATATATATATATATATATATATATGAGAAATGCTAGCATCACACCTTCTAACTAGGGGTGGGCACCGGTTCGGTTCGGGTTCGGACCCAAACCTCTGAACCGGCCGGACCGACGAGTGGTATACACAGGCCCATATCGAACCTATTTGCACTCGGTTTTTTTTTTTGTTTCGGGTTTTCGGTTTAGTCATTGCTGGCCCATTTAAAAATTGACTAAATTGTTTTGTTTTTTTAAATTATTTTTCCCTTGTGTAATTTTCTTTCTTTTCACAAATACATTGTTGTGCTCTTAATTAACTTCACCCCAAATCATTCTTTTTAGTTGCTTTATTTATTTTTTAATGAGCCACTGTTATCTATTTTTTTAATTGTAAATAATATTAAAATTGTGACATTATTTTAGATTTTTATATTGTTAGCTTCCAGAATATTCATAATGTATCATATATAGAATTTATATTGTTAGCTTCTAGAAAATTCATTATTTATTATACATAAATTTTAAAAAATAAAATAAGTAAAATTATAATACTGTAATATTACAGAAAAGAAAGATTGTAAAAATAATAGATTTAATAAACTCCTTCTATTTCTTGAATGCTCATAATTTCAATCTTGTGTTCTTCCATATCATCAGCAAGACAGCTTCAAGCATCATAAACAATGTTTCCAACAAGTTGAAAAAAAAAAATGCACATTAAAACACAATCACATATCTATTAGAAAACCCTAAAAAATAGAATCTAAAAGGAAACCAATACTACAAACAACCAAAAGCTAACAAACAGAACCTCTACAACAACATAACAATGGAACTAGTGAGAAAGCAAAAGTGAAACAAAATATAAGCTAAAAACAAGAGACAAAATTAGAAAGAAAGAAAAAAGATGGAACGTGAGAGAGGTAAACAAGATGAATTGTATCTCAGAGATTGAAAAAGATAATGCTGATGTTGAAGATTGAAACGGGAGAAAGAGAGATGCGGCCGCTGTGCTGCTCTAGGGTTATGAGATAATGAAAATAAGTTGGATTTTAAATAGAAAAGTAGGGTTTTTCTTGGGCCAAGTTTGGTTTGGGCTTCTGGTCAATGACATATAATATTAATAAATTTGCTATTAAGGCCCCCCACGTTGCTCCAAAGCCCCCCTAAAATCCCAAAATACCCTTGAGGACATGATTAAAATTTTCGTTGTCTAGGCAACGAAATCCAAATATATTGTTGCCTGCAGGACGAGCGTTCCTGGCCTAATTTACTTGTAATTCGTTGTCTAGGCAACGAAATAAGTGTAATTGTCACTTAAGTAACGAAACGCCTAGTTTTGTTGTCTATCTCACGAACGCGCTTGGTTACGTTGGATAGGCAACGAAAACGCTGCATATCTGAAACGATGCAACGAATCCCAAATCACTACAGTAAAACGTTTGAAACGATTTGGGAGAACGGAGCAACGATTCTTGGGCGTTTTTTAGGGCGATTAAAGCATCCAACCATTCAAGTACAACCGATTTCGATTAAAGGAGGCTGTGAGGATCATTGTTTGAGCAAGCAAGCATCCACTCATTCAATTGTCACTTAGGCAACGAAAATCCAAGTATGAATCCCAAAATTTAGTTTTTTTAATCAATTAAAGTTGTTTAACTTGTTTAATTAACAGTCAATTGCATGCTACAAAATTAATTTAGAATTTAGGGATTTTGATTTGGGATTTAGGGTTTATGTGTTAGATTGGGGATTTAGGGTTTGTGATAAATTTAAATTCATTGTTGATTATATTAAGTTAATGTTTTGTTGATAAATTTAAATTCATTGTTGATTAAGTTAGATGTTGCTTAGAATTTGGATTGATCATAATTGATGATGTTGAGTTTTGCTTGATGTTGATATGATTAGAATTAGGGTATAACAATGATAATGTTGTTAATTGATCATAATTGATGATGATAAAAATTAGATTAAATTTAGTAGTTTTAGTTGATGATTAAATCTGATGTTTTGAATTTAGCTGATGATGATGATATAATAATGTTGCAGGAAAAATGGATGAAGTTACTCGTAAAAGAGCGGGTAGGGATAGTGTTGCCCATAGCTCGGCACGTAGGGACAAAGAGCGTGAGCGTGCCCTAGCACAGCCAAGCAAACCAAAACGGACGGGTGGTAGAATGAAGGAAGTTTCTTCTACTGCGGAAAATCATCCCGATCCGGTGCCCGATCATGAGACTACGTTAGAGACGGAGCACGAGGTGGATGTTGAAGAGGATGATTATGATGAGGCGGAGGTTGAGGAGAATGATATGGAGGAGGGAGAGGAGGAGCAGGAAGATGAGGATGAGGATGGTGATGGTGGAGATCATGAGGAGGAAATAGAACAGGAGGATGACTTTGACGAACGGACGCCGTCTCCTCCGAAGAAGCCTACTAGGAGGACAGAGCGTAGAAAAAGGCCGGTAATGACTAAGGGATATAGGGTGCCACCAATTGACGCACCGGAGGGGGGATACTCGGGTGGCCCAACTGATCTGACAGTTTTGCCTGAATTTGGCAAGCATATTGCCAACTTTTTATGGTTGGGACAGGTAATTTTTCAACAACTTACTATATGCGTTCTTTTTTTTTTAAAATATGTGTTATGTGTGTTGATTATGATACATGCGTTAATATATGCTTTATTGTTTAACTTAATTTTTAATTCGTTAAATTAAATTTTTATGTATGCCTTAATTCGTTAACATTAATATGCGTTATTTTTTATATATGCAGTATCCGTTCCGATATTTGAGGTGCATGAACAACGGCAAAAAAATTAATGACTTCCAGGTGCCCGGAGAACACTTGCGTTGGTTTTGGGATCCGGTAAATGCAAGTGGATTGACACCCCTGCTGAAGACAAACTACGACAACGTCGATTGGGGTGTACTGACTGCATTCTCAGAGAGGTGGCAACCAGATACCGGCACCTTCCATATACCGGTCGGGGAGGTGACCATCACTTTGGACGATGTTGCGTCCTTGCTGCACATTCCGATTCGTGGTAAGATGCTGAACCACGAATCCACTGCATGCACGAAGGCTGAAGGAGCGGATATGTGTGAGGAGTACCTCAACTTCGGGAAGGCGGATTGCATGGATGAGTTTTTTAAGATGAATGGAGCGCATATTGGATTTTCCAAGCTTTTGCAGTTATACTTCGAAACCTCAACCTTGCTCAGAAGGTAGAGAGTGATAAGGACCCGGAGGACACCGTGCTGTACTATAGGGAATGCACGGTCAGAAGCTTTCTGCTGTATTTGCTTGGTGGGACACTGTTCACCAACAAAAGTATGCGGTATGTGGATGTGATTTTTCTCACATACTTGCAAGACCTGGATGTGCTGCACACATGGAATTGGGGTGCCTCATGACTCGCTTATCTGTTCAACTATTTGAATAAGCAAACCAGGCAGAAGAGTGGAAACAACGGCGGTTACAATTGCCTTTTGCAGGTAAATATTTAAATTAATATTTTAGTTAATATTTAAATTACATTGTGCCTTAACAACACCAGTGGGAGCATTATGGTTAGTCCACGACGGACCATGCGCCCGATAGAAACCAACTAAAACTAATAAAACTACGAAACTATAAAAGGCAAAAAATTAAAACTTATGAGCAAAAGAGGAAAAGAAGTGAATGGTAAAAAAATATGGCACATTAGGTGCCTATTTATAGAATTTTTGATCAATTCTGATTGGCCGGTGCACTATCACAGCCACACACGTGGCCAATCATAGTTGGCCACGTGTCAACCAATTTTGACTGCATGGGGAGCTGTTTTTGACTGCCGACACAATTTCGTTGTCTAGACAACGAAAATCAATATATTTGCCATTTCGTTGCCTATACAACGAAAGTCAGCGTGTTCGTGAGTTAGGCAACGAAAGGCAGCGTGTTCGTGAGGTAGGCAACGAAACCAACTTAATCTGGGCCAAATCCTGAAGGCGAGCAGGCATTGCTCACTTTCGTCAGTTTGTCACCAATAGTCTTTTTTTCGTTGTCTATGCAATGAAAATTATGTCTAGGGGTATTTTGGTCAGTTTGGGGGGCCTAGGAGCAAACGTGGGGGGCCTCAATAGCAATTTTCTAATATTAATAATAAGAAGAAGAAGTTAAGATCGGTTCGGGTTCGGTTTCTAATGGGCCGAAATATTAAAACCAGAACCCGCCCGTTTAAAGCCTCACATATCCACGGTTCACACATTTTCAACCCGCGGGTCCGCAAAAACCGACCCGAATTCCTTTATTCGGTTTGGGCTGGTCGGTTAGCAATGGGTTACACGGTTGTGCCCACCTCTACTTCTAACACACTCTATTAACACACTCCAATAAAAATCAGCCACATCATTCAATTTTTTTATGCAATAACTTGCTACCGGTTTGATATTGAACCAATTTGTTTTTTTATATATTATTAATTAATTAAAAAATCTTTTCATCTTCATGTTCAGTTCAATGTTCTTCCTGTTCATTTCAACCTCCCACCACCGTCTCTTTCATTTCAATAATTCCACAACGGAACTTGTTACGAACGAACTTTAGATACAAGGTTGTAGTGAATCCAGTGATTCTGATTCTTTTTCTTTGATGTAAAGACCGCTTCATTCACATTTCATAGTTAAACCAAATCACAAATTCACTACCCATTTTCACAATTCAATCCTCACATTTTTTTTTTCTAGTTTAGACATCAAATTTTAAAACTTTTTCAACTTCTTTGACTCTCGGTTTATTTGTATTTGTACTCCATAAAGGGTTATCATCTAGGTACTCTTTATTTGCATATGGATTTTGGTAAAGCTTGAGTATTTCCTTTCAATTTGATCGAACTGTATATGGGTTCTTTGGATTCAACAATGGTGGCTAAAGATTTTAAAAAAATATCGAGGAGTTTGAGGAGAGAGCACAGTGTCGTAACATACCAATCACAAATTTCCATAAACCTCTCCACCATATCCCTTTTCAAGAGTTCAATATTCCCCAAAAAAAAAGTGCAACAAGAAATTCAGAGAGTGAAAGAGAAGAAGGCTTCAAAATAGAAGCAGAGGGGCTAAGCCCCTCACCGGCGTCGTCAACGGCCGTTCAACACCGATTAGTATATCGCCGGTTGTACCTCCACATCGTGACCCTGCACCACCGGTTTTCTGTTCTTCTCACTGAATGGGTCCTGGTTGTTAGATAAAGTTGAGAATTCGATGGAGACATTGGACATTGGACAATGGAGTGGAGACTGGAAAGTGGAAACGATGATAAACTTTTGATTGTGATTCAAAATAAATAAAATAAAAAAACCAAACTTGCTTAACCGGTTAAAAGGTAAAGTGTTAAAAAAAATAGATAACATGGCCCAATAAACGAGAGTGTGTTAATAAAAGTGTGTTAGATGGTGTGACCATAACATTACTCATATCATATATATATATATATATATATAGAGAGAGAGGATGTATATTATGAGAATAACTATCTTAAATGAGAATGGTGAGAATAAATAGTAGCTGTTAGATCAAAATAAAGGGCTAAGATTAAATCACTATTAAGTTAGTCATGTGGCATTGAATCAATTCTCTCTTTCTCTCAAAATTCCTGATCCGCGTTGTTGATATTCTTCTTCTCTTCCCTGCGACTTTCTCTCTCTTCCGGCGACCATTTTCTCCCTGTGACCAACTATCTCTCCCTCCGGCGCCCAACTCTCTCTCTCTCTCTCTCTCTCTCTCTCTCTCTCTCTCTCTCTCTCTCTCTCTCTCTCTCTCTCTCTCTCTCTCTCTCTCCCTCAACGGATCATCCCTCTCCTCTCTCGGTGACCTTTGCATCTCTTTCTCTCTCCCGGCAAATAATCGATGAAGGGAATAATCGATGAAGTGGAAAAATATAAATTTGATTCTAGGGAGTAATTGTGACAAATTGAAGTGAATTGTGATTTCTCTGGTTTGGTTAGATGTTGTTATTTTGGGAATTAGTGATTTCTTTGTTTCTATCTTAATTCAAGCTTTAGTAATAAAAATAATCCTTGATTCAAGCTTTTGATTTTGGATGAAAATCAACCTGTTTTTTAGATCATGTTTCTGCACATTGAAGATACAGAACTTTAGTGGCTGTGACTGTGATTAGTGAGAGATGCAGTTGCCGTGAGTAGGGTTATCAGAGAAGGATATTTTCACAAGAAGGGATAAAATAAGGAGAGGCACATGTGTCATTTAAAATTTGTTTTTAAATCTAAACCATTCAATTAGATCTAATGGCTACTATTTATTCTCACCATTCTCATATAAGATAGTCATTCTCATAATATACATCCTATATATATATATATATATATATATATATATATATATATATATATATATATAATGAGAGGCTTTTTTTTAGAGAATTTTTACGCATGGCATTTCCACAGTAATTCTCCTCTCATATTATTTTAGCATTGAATGAATGCTTCTTTTTCAAAAAAAAAAAATCACAATAAAGAATGAACAATTCAATTATGAAAACATTAATACTATATACAGTTATGGAAACAAAAGAATATTTTGATATGCCTTAGGAATAATTATAAAAAAAAAAATACTATATAAAATCAAAAGAGAATAAAATGGAAACAAAAATTATTGGTGCATCAAAAGAGGGTGCGCAACAAAAATGAAATAGGCAGTCAAAAAGAAAAACAATACAAAATTCACTTTCAAAATATAAAGTATACAATTTGGTGTGGCTATATGATTTTTTTTCTAAGAAATCTCACATCTATACTAATATTATAAAATAATAAAATGTTAACGAGTTTGTATTTGTATTGAGAAAAAATGAATTTATTTTCTTAATAATTTTTTATTGTTACGAATATATTAATTTTTTTTGTCCAAATTATTTAAAAGTTTCATTCTTTCCTTATATGAAATCAAAATTATAAATATGTTTAATTTATTTATTTTAGTATATATAGGAAAGCTTACTACATTAAAAATCACAATTTTTTTCAATTTTAGTATCTTTTGGTGTTTATATTTTTTATTTATTAATACTGTTACTATTTGTGACAAGTAAGCTAATTGAGAGGCAAGAAGAAATCCATCATATTCTCCAAAAATGATGTATTTTTTTAATAGTGCTGTGTTTAAATTTATCACGCATTTTACTATTGCAATTTATATTTTTATATTTTTTTTTAACAAGGTGATATTTATTTTTGTAAATTTTCTGTTTACATGAGATTCTTTATTAAATGTTTTGTGCAAAAATAAAATATATTTAATTGTGTTTTGTACAAAAAGAAAGTTATTGCAACATTTAAAGTTATTTTATTTTCCATTTTTTTTGTTTGTGTGCTATGTTGCAAATACGTTTTGATGATAATTGTTAATTTCCGGTAAATAATAATACAGATTCCAAGGTGCACATATGTATGTACTTTAAGAAAAGTCTAAATTTATTAAGATTTGATTTTTAATAAATATTATATATTTTTTATTTTTTGTAGTTATCATCGAATCAATAGTTACATGTTTTTTTTTCCTTTCTTATTTAGATATTCAGCAAATATTTCTAAGAATGATTTTTCTTTTATATTGTCGGTTCCATATAATTCGTTTGATAATAACTAATAAATAGGAGAAAATAAATTGTAATTATGTGTTGAATTTGATTGGTTGTAATACCATGTACAATGGAAAAAACATTCAACACCCATTTTTTTTCTTCACTTTTTACACTCCACATCATTTTTTCTATTTTTCACCTAATAATTTAACACTCATTCAATTTTTACCCTCTTCAATGGTTTTTCATTCAACACTCAAACCCGCCATTTTTTATTTCATATTCTTATTTAAATTTATATTTTTGTTTTTATGATTATGTAAAATTACAATTATCAATTAAAATTAAATTAAAATTATACGATACAAATTATCGATTAAAATTACAATTATCGATTAATATTAAATTAAAATTATCGATTACAATTATAATAAAAACAAAATTTATTTAAATAATTGATACGATACAATCATCTTAACTTAATTTAAAATACAACACACAAGTAACGTAATTAGTACGATACAAATAATTTAAAATAGTGTAAAATTTGTGCAAACTTAATTTAACCTAATTTACTCAATTGAATCTTAACTTAATTCGTGATCTTGCAGGTTGAGTCATCTGACAGGTGGCGGCCGGATCCCATTTCAGGTTACTCTGTCTGGGACGCGTACCAGTTGTTGACATCTCAGGAGGCTGTTACTGTAGGGGCAGTTGCTGATCTCGTGTGGCACAGACATGTTCCCCTGAAAGTGTCTATTTTTGTGTGGCGTCTTCTGCGGGATCGGGTGCCTGTAAAGGCAAATTTGGTTACTCGAGGCATTCTTTCTCCAGATCTACAGTTTTGTGTGACAAATTGCGGCGGCGTTGAGACAGCTCAGCATTTATTTCTATCATGTGGTACCTTTGGCTCTCTGTGGCCTCTTGTCCGGTCTTGGATTGGTTTCTCTGCGGTGGATTCTTATTGCCTCTCGGATCACTTTGTTGAGTTCACGTTTGCGGCCGGTGGTCTTCGTGTCCGCCGGTCCTTTCTCCGGGTTATTTGGCTTGCATGTGTTTGGGTTATGTGGAATGAGCGCAACCAGCGTGTCTTCAGGAACTCCGCAAGCTCGATACTTCAGCTCTTAGACAAAGTCAAGATATTCGTCTACTAATGGATGCAGTCGTCTGACATTACTTTAGTGACGAACTTTCACTCTTGGTGGTCGAACCCATTGCTTTGTTTGGGTCTTGACTAGTTGTATTTTTACTTTTACTTTGATGGAATATTCTTGTATATTTTTGTAGCCTCTCTTGGCACACCTTGTGTTGAGGGGTCTACTTGATCTTTTGGTTATATATATGCTTCATTTTGGCCTTTTCAAAAAAAAAATAAATTAAAATAGTATTTCTTAATTAAAATACTATTTCTTAATAACAACTTAAGATATTGAAAATTTTGGTTTTTTTTTTTTGTCCAAATCAAATGAACCAGGTCTCTATTTATAGAGAAAAAAAAATCACGAATTTTGGTAAAAACAAAAAAAATAAAAAAATTAATTTGCAATGAAATAATTGAGTTCAAAGTAATAATTGGATAAAAATCTGAACAGCCAATAAAAGTTGGACAAGTGTCCTTCTCTTCATGTTTCAACATAGTTGAATACTTTCAACTCCTCTTTCCTCCACCTCATTTTAAACAACACCATTGGACACTTCATTTGTAGGGTTGAGTTATTATGCATAAGGAATATCCTTATGTATGATGCATAAATAAATCTCCACCATGCATGCTTTAGTGCATTTGATTGATCAAAAAATCTAATTGATCAAAAAAACATTGGATGGTGGAGATTTATTTATGCACCATACATAAGGATATTCCTTATGCATAATAACTCTTGCCTCATTTGTACATGGTCTAATTATGGCTTGATTGAGAATTTATAATGCCTAAAGTGATAAAAAAATTCACACCTCCAAATTGATAGCACATTTACCCAAAAAAAAAATTATAGTATAAGTTATTTCCATAAATAAGTATAATCAAAACATGAATATAACTTTAGATAAAAACTCAATAAAATCGTGAAAGATATATTTACCTATATAAACTCTAGAACATTTTGAAAGTTGTATAATTCAAATAAGGTTTAACTATACATTTTGTCTCTTACGTTTATTTTAAGTTTCAATTTAGTCCTTACATTTAAAAAGCATTAATTTGGTCTCTTACGCCGTTTGCATTAGTTAGTCCTTTCCGTCAATTGTCACATGTGGCAGACGTTTGCATATATGGACAGACACTTGAACATGTGTATAATTATCAAATTGAAACCTAAAATAAACATGGAAAATTAAATATGTAATTAAGCCTTAAAATAAAAAACATGTAAGCTAAACAATATCGTAACGAGGAAGTCCAAACTTATTTTTTAGGAAATCATTTTGGATGTGGGATGACATGAAATTCCATCAAATATAGTCCACGATAGAATGATCGCGATTAGCTATTTTATCCGTACAAGAGTTTTTTTTCTCTCATATATATTGAGGAGGAACTTAGATACGATAGTGACTATGCACAAAGATATTGGAGTAGATTTCTTTCTTCTATGCTCACCTTCGATGTGTAATAATTTATATTAGAAATTATATTTGATTGGATTTATTTTATTAATTTTTTTTTACTCATGTCTATTATTTTGCAAAGGGCAATCATAATTTTTTAATACTTTGATTATTCCACTATACTTATAATGACATATTTGTCAAAAACTAATAATAATTTAAACAACAAAATTTTATTAAGGAAATAAATTGAATGAATTTAATTATATGTTATATATATAAATATTTTAATTTACGATAAAATATGATTGTATTATGTGTGTATTATATTAAATGATTGTTCCTGTGAATTTAACTCAATTGGTAGGGACATCGTATTGTGCAGAGTTAAAATTCGAACCCCAGAACATCTCATTTATTCATCTGAAGAGTGGAATTTATAGCCACTAGATTACCTGTTTAAAAAAATACAAAAAACTATTAGATTTGTGTATATATTTTATTTATTTATAAGTGATCTATTTATACTTATGTATTAGTAATTATCTTTTTTAGTCTATATGAAATCTATATTAATACTCATATATTAATATAGTTATCGTTTTGGTAATTATACACGAATTGTATTTATACTCATATACTAATACGGAAGCCTATTGTTTATGTAATCTATAAGAAACCTGCATTTATACTCACAAATTAACATGTTGTCTATTCTTTCTAATTTATGAGTCCGTGAGTCTATAATCATACTCATTAATATGAGGAATTATATTTATACGAGACTTGTATTTTTTGTTATATATTAATACAAGGTTTTTTATTTTGTTGTAGTTTATATGAGATCTATACTTATAGTCATATATTAATAAGAGGTCAACCTGCTTAACCTCAGAAGCTATCAACCTACTTCACAAGAAATCTTTTGGTGGTAATGTGGCCATGAAAATTGATGTTTCTAAGGCCTTTGATACTTTAGACTGGTCTTTATTATTGAAAGTGCTGAGACAATTTGGATTCAACTCTATCATTTGCAATTGGATAAAGGTAATTCTTTCTTTTGCTTATCTGTCTATTTCTACCAATGTACTCTGCATGGATTTTTTAAATGTACTAGAGGAGTGAGACAATGTGATCCTTTATCTCCTCTTCTTTTTTGCTTGGCTGAAGAAGTTCTTAGTAGGGGAATTTCTAAATTAGTCAAAGATGGTAATATTGAGTTAATCAAAGGAGCTAGAAACATCTTTGTTCCAAGTCACTGCCTTTATGCAGATGGTATTATGGTGTTTTGTAGTGGCAAGATCTCTAGTCTCAATGCTTTAAAGAATTTATTTGTCAGATATGCCAATTGTTCGGGACAAGTAATAAATGTAGAAAAATCAACCATTTATAGTGGAGGAATTTCTCAAGCAAGACATGATAGTATTGTAAATGTTTTTGGTTTTAAAGTTGGAGCTTTACCGTTCAATTACTTAGGGGTCCCTATTTTTAAAGGAAGGCCAAAAGCTAGTTATTTTTCCCCGATTGCTGATAAGATTAAAAACAAGCTCTCAGCTTGGAAAGCGTCTCTTTTATCAATAGCTGGAAGAGTCCAGTTAGTAAAGTCAGTAATTCAAAGCATGGCCATCTACAGTATTTCCATTTATTCTTAGCCCATTTATATTCTTAAATCGATTGAGACTTGTTCTAGAAACTTCATATGGAGTGGTAATATTAACCAAAAGAAATTAGTTATTGTGGCTTGGAAGAAAGTGTGTGCTCCTTATGAGGAGGGAGGGTTAGGATTGAGATCTCTAATAGCCCTCAATGAAGCGGCCAATTTGAAGCTGTGTTGGAAATTATTGCATTCTTTTGAAGATTGAGCCATCATTCTTAATAGTAGAGTTTTGAGGAATGGTAAGTTAGTGAATTATCATGTTTACTCTTCCATCTGGAGTAGCATAAAACATGAAGCATTTGTTATTCTGGAGAACTCTAGCTGGAGAGTGGGTTCAGGTAATAGTATTCAGCTTTGGACTGACCATTGGTGTGGTATTCCTTTATCTGATACTTTTAATATTCCTCCAAATGTAACATTATGGCTCCCTCAAAAAGTCAGTGATCTTATTCAAAATCAACAATGGTCAATTCCTCCTTTGTTAGAGAATTTCTGTCCAGGGATCACTAATCTTGTGCAACAAACTATCTTACATGTGGATCCCCAACCTAATGTGCTTGTTTGGAAAGGTACGGACAATGGTTTACTTACTCTGAAGGAAGCTTATGAGTTTAAGAGGCATCACTTCCCTGTTTTAAGTTGGGCTAAAGTCATTTGGTGTGCTGATGTTCCTCCTTCTAGATCAATTATAGCTTGGAGAATTATGCTAGATAAAGTGCCGACCGATGACAAGCTTTTGGAGAGAGGCTGCAATATTCCATCTATGTACTCTTTATGCAACTGTCATAGTGAATCAATGTTCCATCTATTTTTTCAGTGTAGCTTTGCGTTTGGTATTTGGTGTTGGCTTGCCACTTCTTTTGATTTGATTATCTAGTTTCAGTCATTGGAGGATATTTGGAGTCTTTGTGACAAGGCAAATTCTTTTCAATGCAAAACTGTCATCAAAGCTGCTATTATCAACATCATGTATGCTATTTGGATAGCAAGGAACAATGCTAGATACAAGAATATCAAGCCTAATTTGTTTTCAACTTTGTCTTGGATATCTGCAAATGTTTCTTTATCAGGTAACCAAACTAAGAATCTCTCATCTGCTTCTATTAGTGATTTTTCTATTCTCAAAGCTTTCTTGGTCAACATTCATCCTCCTAAGCCTTCCTTTCTGAGGGAAGTCATTTGGAAACCGCCCCCTCCTTTGTGGATTAAATGCAACACTGATGGAGCTTCAACTCCCAATGCATCGGCTTGTGGTGGAATTTTTAGAGATAGCAGTGCAAAATGTTTATGTGGTTTTGCTTCTAAAATTGGTTCATCTTCAGCATTCATGGCTGAACTTTGTGGCTTTATGACAACAATTGAAATTGCAGTTTAAAGGGGTTGGAGTAACTTATGGATAGAGACGGATTCTAAGTTGGTTGTGATGGCCTTTAATTCTTCAAATCTTGTTCCTTGGTCTCTCTATAACAGATGGTTTAATTGCCTTAAACTAGTTAGAAATATTAATATTATTGTCTCTCATATTTTTAGGGAGGGTAATCAATGCGCGAATGGGCTAACTAATATTGGTCTTACTCTAGATAGGTTGACTTTGTGGCATGAAGTTCCACAAATCATCAGTGATAGCTTTTTGTTTAACAAACTTGGAAAACCCTTCTATAGGGTTGTACATAGTTAGGGAGGTTTTGGTCTAGTCCCCCTCCTATTTTTTGTAGATCTTTGATCATATATCTCTATATATCTTTTGAGGTAGTAGCACTTTGCTACTTCTCTTTTTTTTTTTTTTTTTTTTAAAAAAAAGAAATATATTAATAAGAGGTCATATTTATACTCACATGTTAATACAAGACCTATTTGTTTGTAATTTTTACGGGACCTAACTTATATTTGTATATTAATACAAGGGTCTTTTTTTAAATTTTTTTTTATACGAGATCTATATTTATAGTCATTTATTAATACATGGTATTTTTATTTGTAATTTAGACGAGATTTATATCTATATTCATATATTAATTTGAGATTTTTTTTCTAATTTATATGAGACTTATATTTATTCTCATATTTTATTATGGGGGCCTTTTTTGTTTATAATTACTACAAGGACCTATATTTGTAATCATATGTTAATATATGGGGTTTATTTTTTTTATTTTTTATTTTGTAATCTATAAGAGACCTACATTTGTAGGCTAAACTGCATATTTTGTCTCTTACGTTTATTTTATGTTTCAATTCGGTCATTTATGTTTAAAAAGTTTCAACTTGATCCCTTACGTTTATTTTAAGTTTCAATTTGTTCATTTCCGCCAGTTTTGTCACATGTGGCAGACGGTTTGCATATGTGGGCAGACACATTGACACTGCGACACGTGTCCAATTGAAAGATAAAACTGACGGAAATGATCAACTTATGCAAACAGTGGAAACGTAAGGGACCAAATTGAAACTTTTTAAACGTAAATGACTAAATTGAAACCTAAAATAAACGTAAATGTAGTTTAGCCTATAATACTTACAAATTAATATGTGACCTATTTCTTTCTAATTTATGAATAAGTGAGTCTATATTCCTACTTATTAATATGAAAAATGTATTTTGTAATTTAGATGAGACATATATTTATATATTAATAAAGAAGTCTATTGTTTTATAATTTACATGTGGCCTATATTTATACTTATATATTAATATAAGAATATATTTCATTGTAACTTATATGAGGGTCTTATATTGTAATTTATAGGAACCTATATTTTTAATTATATATTGATATGAAATTTTTTTACTCATAAATTAATATTTTTTTTTGTTAAATATATAGTGTTTTCATAAATTAATAAGAAATTTAAATTTTCAGTCTAAAATAAAATATAATTTTTTTCACAAGTTAATATTTTTTGTCTAAACTAATATTTTTTTTTTTGTAAAAATATATTTTTTATAAGTTAATAAATCTACAAATAAATTTTTACCTTGGCACGAGTCTGAGTACCGGTTCCCTAATGTTTTTAAACAAATTTTTTGAAGCATTCTCTTTATACTTTTTTGACGAAAAAATATTGTTATAAATTTTTTTTTTGTTTATATAAAAAAAAAATATATATATTTTTTGACTGAAAATAATTTCAACAAAAGTCAAAACCCTTCTTTTAAAATTCGTGGTAGGGATTCGAAGAAAAAAAGATGATGTATCAACCAAAAATAAATAGGGACAAAAAAGAAATTTAGGAAAAGTATAAAAATAATAAACCGAAACAGAATCAGGTTCCATTCATATCATCTTTCCCAAATCAAGCAAACCCTAGACGCCACCAGTCAAGCAAGTTGCGCCGCCCTTCCCATCCTCTCCTCGCCGGAATCATCGCCCTAAGTGCAGAAATAATGTCATACGACGACGTGGAGATTGAAGACATGGAGTGGAATGAGGAGTTACAGTCATACACGTATCCATGTCCATGTGGAGACTTGTTCCAGATCACGAAGGAAGATCTCAAGCTTGGTGAAGAGATCGCTCGTTGCCCTAGTTGTTCTCTCTATATCACCGTTATCTACAACATGGAAGATTTTCTCGGCGATTCTGATCAACACAAGGGTATTCAGCCTTCCAAGCAACAACCTGTTACCGTTGCTTGAATTTCAGGTCTTTCACATTTTCTTATCAATATTTTCAATGATTGCCACTTAGTTCTAGTGTTCATCGATTTTTGTTATTTGTTTTATTGAAACTGCGTGTCCTTTTTTAGTGTTATTTGTACTAATAGGTATGAGAAACCTGAGAGGTAATGCAATTTGTAACCTCCCAACTTAGGTAAATCCTCTGTATGGACCAAGTCTAATCTAATGAGAAGATGAACTTTCTTTTCCTCAGCATTCAGCTCCTATGTAACCTTTAATTTGAGGACTATCCTCCTCCAACCAATGAATGGCCTTGCTTTTGGCCAAGATTTGAGGATCAAACTGTAGAGAGCCCACCACTTAAAATCAATCCACATTTTAGCACACAAGTCAAATCAGGAGGACCTAAGTTTAGTCAATCAAGGAGCAACACATGAAAGTGGAACACTATTACTGCTGTGAGGGCCAATTGATGAAATGCTCTCTTGGTTCCCGACTTCCGCTCTCTATTGGGCATATATGGGACCCCAAAATTCCAAGGAGGTTAAAGAAGAAATTTTGAATCAGAAGAAGCCAGAAGAAAATTTTCATAGAGGTGTAGACAGATTCCTGAACTAGGCAGTAGGCACAATGTCTATAGATCACAACAATGTTGGTTTTGACCACTTCGTGTGTAATAATTTACTCTAACTTTTTTGTAGGTTTTTTATGCTAAAATTTCCTATTTTGCAATTTCTTGTCAACAGCTCCTTCTCATGCTCTTGTATAAATCATATAATTGTGTATTGAGCATAGAATGCAAACAAATCGCTAGTTCTCCCTCTTCCTTTTGGGTTTGCTGCTTGGTCTCTGTGTTTCTGTTGATTGTGATTTGTGTTTTATTTCGGAACACTTATTTCATTCTTTACCCTTTTATTGTCTGTGGAGAAGAGGTCAGTTGCAATGGTGTTGTACTTCTGGGTCTGGGACTTTGCTTTATATTTTCTATTCTATTCTCTCATTATTTAGATTTGGGTAAAATACACTAACCTCCCCTGAACTTTGTCCATATGTAACTCAAACCCCCTCTAGTTTCTCACATGACACAAACCTCCCTTACGCTTAAAAACGTCAAACTTCCCTTAAGGAAAAGGAGAAAACACCATGTTTCATTCGTTCATTCATGCCTTTGCTCATTCTTATTTTTTTCTTTCTTTTTCATTCCTCTAAATTTCATAATTGTCTTTTCAATTCCCCAGGAAAATAACACCCACACCTCTCACCGAACACACTGGGTTTTTCTATATCATTCCGTCGATTTTTAGTTCTCGCCATGGAAGCATAGAACCCATGAAGCTATCTTTCATAATCAGCTATTTCTTTCGTGTTTGCTTTCACTCTCATACATATACATTTATGTTTGTTCTACCCTTCACTTTTAACAAATCTCCTGATCTGAGCACAATTCAAAGCTCAATTTATCAAAATTACCAATGAAATCCTAAGCCAATCGGTCCTGCTATTGGACTCACATCAAAATATTAGTAACAATCAAAACTACTAAAAAATTTAAGAGCAATTATCATCGAAAAAATGGATTTTTATCTATTTTATTTTTAAGTTTGAGCAATGCTATGTATAGCGAAGTCTTTTATCATGAATTTTTCACGAAACATTGTTTTGTAGTTAAAATGAAAATGGCCAAATCTGACTTTTACAGAAAACATGGGTGGTTGGGCTGAAATGTGAGAAAATGCACTGTTCGTTATCTCTCATGATTTGCTGTTCGCTATTAACAGCATTTTCCTTTAAGTTTTAACATACTTTAGGGGAGGTTAGTGTCTTTTAAAATTAGAGGGGATGTCAGTGAGATTTAGGGTGTGTTCTGTTTTGTGGAAAGAAAGTGGAAGGAATTTTTTTTTACGGAAACTGATGGGTGAACTTGGACTAGAGTTAGTCCAAGTTCATCCATCGATTTTCGTAATTGTCGTTCCTTCCACTTTCTCTCCTTCAAACCAAACAAAGCCTTAAAGAGACCTCAAGGAATGTGAGTGTAATTTTCCCTTTAGACTTTGAGGAGTTGAATAATACTTGATGCAGCTGCAATTGGATTATTATTATTGACCGTGTGAGTTTAATTGTTTATGCATTATACATATTATACATAACTGTAGATATTTTACTTTCTTTTCACCTAATGAATGATTACATTGTCTTGCAGATGTCCTGAAATGGAGCGAGCAATCAGTTTTGCCAAGACTTTGATATATCGCAGCAGTGAACATCTTGTTTTGCAGATAGGAATTGAATTCTTGATATTCTAGAGGAACAAATGAGAAGCTGAGTAATATGAGAGATTATATAGTACAGGACAACAAGAATACCATTATCTATTGTTAGTTAGAGATAATTTTTTTTTTGGTATTTAGTTAGAGATAATTTTACTCTTCAGATTTAGAGAGCCAGATTTTTTTGCCATTGAACTCAATCATGCTTTGATATACTATCATCTTAAATGGTGAAACAAATCTTTGTGATAGTTAGACTTTATGATAGCTCCCCTTTACAAATTTATTTATAGAAACTACTGTGTTATTTTTACCCTTCTGAATAATATTTGGTAAATCCTAAGATACTAAATGAAATATTTGTTTTAAGAACACATGTTAAGATACCAAATTTAGAAATATTCGTTTTAAAAGTTGTGCATTTATTTTTTAAAAATTAAAATATTTTTTTCAATGTAAAATTACTAATTTTGTGTTCTTTAACATTGGTCCATAATTTTTTTTTACTTGTCGAGTAAAAATTATATTTTGACTTCTAAAAGTTGAATAGTATTTTTTTTTTTTTTTACCGTAGTCAGTTATGGCATTAAGTGATTTTAGTCCCGATCGCAGTTGCGGGGATCAAACTGTAGTCCTCATTTAGTTAACACAACATGTTTTTTTAAATTGAAGAATATTTTCTAAATTGTTTTTTTTTGTCAATTCGTTTAGGGATATAGGCTAATGCTACGATGGACCACCCACCGTGGACAAGTGATATACCGAATATGAATTTTACAAAATTTATTGTTGGATTGAAAGTTTATATCGTATAGCTCATCCATAAATTTTTTAAATTTTTTTGAAAATCATTTAATATGTTATTGAGACCCATCAAGATTTATGTTATTTAACAACCGTTAATCTTGATGTGTCTCAATAACATATCAAATGATTTTTAATTTTTCTAAATTTTTCTATGGATGATCTATATGATATAAACTTTCAATCAAACGGTGAATTTTATAAAATTCATATTCGTTATAATGTTATTTGTGATTGGTCCACCATGGACCACTAGATGAAGTGGTCCATATTAAAATTTACCTTATGTTTATAATAACGGTTCAGTTTTGATTTTCATAATTATTAAGACAGTTCAGTTCAATTTTTATGCAGTTTTGGTTTTAAACCAAACCACGCCCACCCCTATTATCTAAATGCAAAATTAACTATTTTCACAATTTTTGATGAAGTTTAAGCTTGTGTTAGAAAAGGGTAAAATGGGCCATAAAAATTACTTCTAAAATTTAATTTAGGATAGAAAACAAACAAGGATATAAAAAGTGAAGAATCGGTGGAGAAGATTAAAAATAGGGCGCCACACTCTTTCTTTCTATTGATTAGAAATGATGATAAGCCAAAAATGAGGATTACCACAAGAAACTTAGCGCACCAATATCGGTAGTGTCATAGTAGGCTTTGGCACTTTTGGCACCTTGTGTCATATAGACCATCCCAATTTGACAATTACCGAGTAGTATTGTATAGAACCGTTCCCATTATCGGCTATCATGTCTTTGTTGCTTTGATTTTAATTTTTTATTGTTTTATATTTGTAAGTTAGAGAGTTGCATATGCTGGACTTTATAATATAATTAAAAAATAATATGAATTGAGTTATATTGTGAGGTTAGTGAGACCCAGTTTAAATTTTTGATGAGTGATATTGATATTTAGAAAAAGTAGTAGAATGATTTAAAGAGTTAAAAAGTGTAAAATAATATTAAAAATTAGTGGAATCCATTTAAGCTACCAATTTGGATGGGTGGTCCAATCCAGAACTAAAAAGAAACAACTCTCAATTCACACAAAGTGTAAAATTCACACTTTTATTCATTAAATTTTGTCCCCTATATAGTATAAGGAAAGACTACAAAGTTTCTAAACATAAAAGATAACAAAAAGAAACCGATCATATCTTCTCATTAGTGCTTGCAGGCGCCAAAGTTCAAATTATGACTAATTGTTTTTCTTCAGCTCCACCCCTTGAATTTCGCCCATTATCATCATTCAATAAGTGTTAGAATAGTTGTGTACCAAAAAAAAAAAGTGTTAGAATGGTTGCTTTTCCTTTATTGGCATAAAAAAAAACACACCAAATGCCTAATTAAAGCTTGTAAAAAACTTATAATTGGCTAAAAGATAAACTGAAAGTGTTTTAGGCCTAATTTTAATAATTTGGACCTCACACTTCATCTTCACTTAAAGTGATCAAATTGACAATCTTTGCCTCCATTTCGTTCTTTTTGATCCTTTACTCCCATCATGTTGGTTATTAAGTTAATTAAAACTTCTTTAACCTTCTTAGCTCGTGCCATTGTCATAGGACCTCCAATATTTTGGATTGCTTCATCAAGCTGGTTTATGTCCTCATCATTCCCTCCCTCTTGAAGAGTTCTTGACCTCGAATTTAAATTATCACCTACATCAAAAGAAGTCAAATCAACAACATTAAAAGTAGCACTAACACCATACCCACCTAAAAGTTTCATCTTGTAGGCATTATCATTTATCTTAGAAAGTACTTGAAAAAGTCCATTCCCTCTTGGTTGAAGTTTAGACTTCCTTTGCAACGGAAATCTTTCCTTCCTCATGTGCACCCAAACCCGATCACGGGGTTATAGATGGATGGTATCTACTCTTCATTTTCGTAAAAAAAGTTATTGTCTATAAATTATGAAGGTTGAAAAACACACAAGAAGGGGGGGGGGGGGTTGAATTGTGTGAGACTTTTTCTAAGTTAAAACAAATTGCAGCGGATAAGGTATAACACACACAATATATGAGGATAGGGTTAGAGAGAGATGCTCAGAATTTTTATACTGGTTCCTCCCACTAACAGGAGTAGTCCAGTCCTCTTGTCCTTCACAAGAGATTTCACTATAATCACTCAGATTACAAATGCTCAAGCACTAAGCAAGAGACTTCAAACTGCTCAAGCACAAAGCAAGAGACTTCTAACTGCTCAAGCACAAAGCAAGAGACTTCCAATGCTCAAGCACAAAGCAAGAGACTTCCAATGCTCAAGCACAAAGCAAGAGACTTCCAATGCTCAAGCACAAAGCAAGAGACTTCCAATGCTCAAGCACAAAGCAAGAGACTTCCAATGCTCAAGCACAAAGCAAGAGACTTCTAACTGGTTTTAATGTTAATAAAGATAAGAGATTAACACTTGATATACAATCAGAGGTGTTTACAAAATACAACTCAGTTACAAGACTAACTTAGAAAATTATCACAAAGTTTCTAAGTGTTTGATAGCTTCAGAATTTGACAGAGTTTCAGCACGTTCAGAAGCTTAAGTCTTGATTCCATTTCTTCACAAATCTTCTTCCTTTTATAGATGATAAAATGAACGTTGAAGATTATAGCCGTTTGAAGAATTGAGACGCTCCTTTGTATAGATCAGTGAGCTTATTAGCTGTTCTGATTTGCAGTAGCTTAGGAGCTTAACGTTTACTACAAAATGAGAGATTCCTTTTGGCTTTTGATATTTGAACCTTGGTGAAAGCCAAATAAGGAAATAATCGTTTCTGAAGCCTGACTTGAAAAGGACCTTTCCATGGTCAAACCTTTTCATTCTTGGTTTCTGCGTTTGGACTTAGTCAGGCACAGTCTTCAATAAAATTGTACTCTCAAATGTAGCTTAACACTTATATCTGACGAGCCTTCAGATTTTGATAGGCTCAGAATTACTTGTTTCAGATCTGGTGAGCTCAGATGTTCTTCAGATTTTGATAGGCTCAGATTTACTTGTTTCAGATCTGGTGAGCTCAGATGTTCTTCAGATTTTGATAGGCTCAGAATTACTTGTTTCAGATCTGGTGAGCTCAGATGTTCTTCAGATTTTGATAGGCTCAGATTTACTTGTTTCAGATCTGGTGAGCTCAGAAGTAATTCCTTCAGAAATTCTAAGGTTCAGATAATAACTTCAGAGTTTCACAGGCTCAGAATTACTTGCTTCAGATCTGGTGAGCTCAGAAGTAATTCCTTCAGAAATTCTAAGGTTCAGATAATAACTTCAGAGTTTCACTTGCTTCAGATCTGGTGAGCTCAGAAGTAATTCCTTCAGAAATTCTAAGGTTCTTTAGTACGCAAATTTTAACTTTTAATCCTGCACACTGAATTAAATTATTAGTATTCCAATTTAACCTTAAATACATTGTTATCATCAAAATCAATTAAGGAGATACAAAATCATAATTTTGTTCCAACAATCTCCCCCTTTTTGATGATGACAACTATATGTATTTAAAATCAATTGTTGTTGTTTTTATTTAACATCTTGACTTCAGGTTCTGAGGTTTGCAAGCTCCCCCTGAGTCTGATAAGCTTCAAAAGTTTATCAATGATAAATATAAAACAGTCTAAGAGTAATATTTAATGTCAAATATAATTTCATATATTCTACCTTCAGAATTAGAGGTTTGCAAGCTCTATTTCTTCAGATTGACAAATATAAGATATGGTTTGCAAGCGTATCTTATATTATATGAATTTATGTTGGACAAAATTTATTACTCCCCCTCATTAAAAGTTTAAAAGACTTTAATATAACTTAACAAGAGTAGAGTTCAGAAAATGTGATCTTTAGAGCTTCAGAAATAATTTCACTGCCATAGGAAATGAAATAATATTTTCTCCCCCTTTGTCATTATCAAAAACGGGTCAGTCAAAGCACAAGTTACAGGGTAGTAAATGCACACAGCAAACAACCACCAGCAGTAAATGCATTCAACGGTAAAAGGGAATTGTTAAGTACCATGGTGAAACAGGGAATTGTTTCAGAATGAAGACGAGTTTCTTCAAGATCTGAATCAGTTCCAGGAAAAGGTGGAGTGGTTTGAATGGATGAGGGGTTTGGTTCAGAAGTGGTTGGCTTAGGAGATGAAGTCTGAAGGGGTTCAGTTTGGGATTCAGCAGGGACTTCAGAATTTTGAACATTTGAGGGTTCAGATTGGTCTACGTCCATTGCTATTGGGGTAGACTCAGCATCTTTAATAGGAGATTTCTGAGGGGATTTAGGAGTGTCAGAAATGGTTATAGTGGAAGTTTCAAAATATTGAAAACGTGAGAAGTGATAGTGACTAGTGTGTAGTTAAGTGATTATAGTGGAAGTTTCAAAATATTGGGGAAACAAGATAGTGACGTAATGGGGGCTTGGCAGTTACTTTTAATAAAATCATCATTAGCTCTCCTTCATTACCCAGCGGTTACTAGACATGATGGGAAGTTACACAGATAAGTAGTGTTTTCAGAAGCCAGCTGTCAGTTAGAGAAACTGAGTGATCAACTAACACTTAGAGTAGGTATCTGAGTCACAAGAAATCATATTTAATAATAAATAATTCTGATTGCTTCAGATGAGAGAGTGCTTCAGAACCTATATAATAGTTTCTGAGCCGTCCAAACTTCTGAGGCCCTTCAGAACCAGTTTATTCATTCAGAGTTAACAGCATTCAGAGATATCATTCAGAAATAAAAACCATGTTCAGATTTTTCTTGATAAAATCGAAACGATCAATAGCAAGAGGTTTGGTAAAGATATCAGCCCATTGATGCTCAGTATCAATGAATTGAATCTTAATTACTCCCTTCTGAACATAGTCTCTAATGAAGTGATGTTTGATCTCAATGTGTTTAGCTCTTGAATGCAAAATAGGATTCTTAGACAAACAGATAGCAGCAGTATTATCACAGAGAAGTGGTATACTACTTATCCTTATCTGATAGTCCTCCAACTGATGTTTCATCCAGAGCAATTGCGTGCAACACTTAGCAGCTGAGATGTACTCTGCTTCTGCTGTAGATAGAGCAATAGTTGCTTGTCTCTTACTAGCCCATGATATAAGGTTTTCACCTAGAAATTGACAGTTTCCACTAGTGGACTTCCTTTCAATTTTATCACCAGCATAGTCAGCATCACAGAATCCAATAAGCTGATAATCTAAGGATTTCTTATAAAGTAATCCAAGATTAGTGGTTCCTTTCAGATATCTAAAGATTCTCTTAACAGCAGTTAGATGAGACTCTTTAGGATCTGATTGAAATCTAGCACACAAGCATACACTGAACAAGATATCTGGTCTAGATGCAGTGAGATAAAGGAGGGAACCAATCATACCTCTGTATAATTTCTGATCTACTTTGCCTTCAGATTCTTCCTTCAGAAGACAGCTAGAGGGATGCATAGGAGTTGACATTGGTTTACAATCTTCAAGACCAAATTTCTTCAGTAAATCCTTTGTGTATTTGGTTTGATGCACATATACTCATTTCAAATTCATCCTGCATAAGCTTAGAGAAATTCTTGCAAAGAGAAGCATTAGTTGAACCAAAGATAATATCATCAACATAAATCTGAACAATCAAAATATCAGTTTTTAAGGTTTTTCTAAAGAGAGTGTTATCAACATGTCCTTTTTCAAAACCATTTTCTAGAAGAAATATACTTAACCTTTCATACCAAGCTCTTGGAGCTTGTTTCAAACCATACAGAGATTTCTTCAATTTGTAAACATGATCAGGACACTTTATATCTTCAAAGCCAGGAGGTTGTTTAACATAGACTTCTTCATAAATTACTCCATTCAGAAATGCACTCTTAACATCCATTTGAAATAGAGTGATGTCATGATTAACTGCATAGGACAAGAGAAGTCTAATTGCCTCAAGTCTTGCTACTGGTGCAAAGGTTTCAGTGAAATCTATGCCTTCTTGCTGACTATAACCTTGTGCAACCAGTCTAGCTTTATTTCTGACAACTTCTCCCTTTTCATTTGACTTGTTTCTGAATACCCATTTTGTTCCAATAATGTTCTTGTGTTTGGGTTTTGGTACCAGATCCCAAACATCATTTCTTTCAAATTGATTGAGTTCTTCTTGCATTGCAACAATCCACCCATCATCTGAGAGTGCTTCTTCTATGTTTGTGGGTTCAATTAATGAAATTAACCCAACTAGGGATTCATCCTCTTTGAAAGCAGATCTGGTCTTTCTTGGGCTATCCTTGTTACCAACAATTAGCTCTTCAGGATGAGATGATCTATACTTGAATTTACTCTTAGGTGGAGCAGGTGTCTGAGAGGGTTCAGTTTCTGAAGGGTCTTCAGTTTCAAGGCCTTCAGAGATATCTTCATTTTGAGTCTCAGATGGATATACAGCAATGGAGAGATCTTCACACTCAGAATTTGAGGAAACTTGAAATTCTGCAAAAGTCTCAGCTTGCTCTGACATTTTATCGTCAGGCTCTTTATCATCAAATCTAACATGTATAGATTCTTCAACTGTGTGAGTTTCAGAATTATACAATCTGTATGCTTTTGAGCGTTCAGAATAGCCTATAAAGATACCCTTATAAGCTCTAGCATCAAATTTCTTTCGATAGACCTTGTTGTCTAGAATATAACAAGTACATCCAAACTGATGAAAATAAGAAATATTTGGTTTTCTTCCTTTGAACAGTTCATAAGCAGTTTTGTTCAGAATAGGTCTGATGTAGATTCTATTCTGAACATAGCAAGCAGTACTCACGGCTTCTGCCCACAAGAACTTAGCTAGGTTAGACTCAAGCATCATGGTACGAGCCATTTCTTGCAAAGATCTATTCTTTCTTTCTACAACACCATTCTGCTGTGGTGTTCTAGGAGAATAGAATTCATGGATTACTCCATGCTCTGAGCAGAAAGATTCGAAAGAGTCATTTTCGAACTCTCCCCCATGGTCGCTTCTAACCTTCAGAATCCGAAGATCCTTTTCACTTTGTATTTGTGTGCAGAAGTCACTGAACACCACAAGTGCTTCACTCTTAGAACGTAGGAATTTCACCCAAGTCCATCTACTGAAATCATCAACCATGACCAATCCATATTTTTTACCATTGATAGAGGCTGTCGAAACAGGACCAAACAGATCAATGTGAAGCAATTCTAAGGGTCTGGAAGTAGAGACAATGTTTTTAGACTTGAATGAAGTCTTAGCAAATTTTCCTTTTTGACATGAGCCACAAAGTGCATCTGAGTGATAATCAATGTCAGGCAAACCACTAACAAGCTTTTGTTTGCTAAGCTTAGAGATCAACCTCCAGTTAGCATGACCAAGACGCTTGTGCCATAGCCATTTCTCATCACTCAGAGACAAAAGACATATAATCTTTTGGTCAACCAAATCAGAAAAGTTTACTTTATAAACATTGCCAACTCTCATTCCCTTGAATACTACAGATTTGTCAGAGTCTTTTGATACAGTACATGATTCCTTATTAAATGTAACAACACACCCATTGTCACAAAATTGACTAATGCTCAATAGATTGTGTTTAAGTCCATCAACTAACCAAACATCTTTAATGGAAAGAGAAGAATTACCAACTGTACCTGTACCAATGATCTTCCCTTTTTGTTTTCCTCCAAATCCCACAGAGCCTCCCTCTTTCAGAGTTAGGGTTTGGAACATATGCTTTTCTCCCGTCATATGTCGTGAGCAACCACTGTCCAGGTACCAGGGCTGCTGTTTTACCTTTCCTTGCATGAGCATCTGAAGCAAACATTATTTCAGATTTTGGTACCCATATTCTGATGGGTCCTTTAGAGTTAGTCTTCTGAATAGTATTCCTTCTTTGTTTTCTATGATCAACACAAGATCTAGAATTAATTAAGCTTTGACAAGAATGTTTAGGCTTAATTTGATTCTTGGATTTTGATCTGGAGTATATCACAGTTCCAAAGGTCAAGCAAGGATCTGAAGTAACTTTACCTTGATTTCTCAGAGGTTCAGATGACTTCTGAGCCTTAACTTGAGAACTTTTGGACTCAGAAATTTTAGGTTCAGAAGAACTTGGAACTTCTGAGTCTTTGGGTTCAGGTTCAGAACCTCCTTCAGAGTTGGATGCCTTCAGATCAAGTGTACCACTTTTAACAAAGGTAGAGAATAATTCAGGTGGAGTATCATCCTCACTATATGATTTCAGAGGTTTATCCCAGTTCTTAAACCGAGAATAACCAATGCCTTCACCATAGTTACGAGTCATATGATAAATCATGGAAGCCATTTTACTCCTATTGAAGGTACAACGAATAAATTCGTGAAGAGCATCTTCATGATCATCATTGAGCTTGTCTGCCAAGACATAGTTAGATTCAACATGACAAATACGAATGTTTAACGATTCATTTTCATCATAAAGAATCTTGGCATCCTTTTTCAATGATTCATGAACATTCTTCAGAATTTTGTGTTGACTTACTATACGAGAGTAATGTTATACGAGAGTAATGATTCATGAACATTCTTCAGAACTTGGAACTTCTTGAGTTGTTTCCTTTGTTTGGAAACCTTTTGTATTTCTTGTTCCATTTCTGAAACCTTCTAACCATTAGTGCCATTTCTTCATTCTCAGAATTTTCATCCATCATATCATCAGAAGTTTCTTCCTCTTGTTCAGACACTTTGATCTTTGCAGCTTTTGAGGAAGTCTGAACAGAGCTTAGAGCCAAGGACTTCATCTTCTTGACAGGTTCATCTGACATAAGTTCTAGCTCATGACTTCTGAGTGAGCTTATTAAATCTTCAAGAGTCACATTGTCCAAATCCTTGGATTCCTGAAAAGCTGTAACTTTTGGTCTCCATTTGGAAGGTAAGCTCCTCAGAATTTTCTTCACGTGATCAGATGCAGTGTAGCTTTTCTTCAGAACTTGAAGACCAGAGACAAGGGTTTGAAACCTTGAATACATGGTTTCAATATCTTCATCTTCCTTCATTCTGAACAGCTCATATTGATGAACTAATAAGTTTGCCTTAGCTTCTTTGACTTGCTTATTTCCTTCATAGGTGGAACATAGAGAGTCCCAGATAGTTTTGGCACATGACTTGTTGGATATTTTTAAATACTCAGCATTAGATATTGCACCAATAAGCATATTCTTAACAGTATGATGCTTCTTATACTGTTTCTTCTTTTCAGCATCAAAGAACTTTCTGTAGGTATTTCTTACAACACCTTCATCATCCATGTGTTCAAAATGTATACCATCTTCAATGATATCCCATAACTCATCATCGGTCCCAATGATGTAACTATACATCTTGGTTTTCCAGAAAGGAAAAGTAGTAGGATCACTGTTGAAGTAAGGTGGTTTGTCTCTGTGATTATCACTGTTCCTTTCCCTATCATAGTTGTGAGGAGGTGGAACAGCAGAGTGATCAGGTCCAGAGGAAGCAGAAGGAGAGGTAACACCAGACATGTTTTTCAACTAAGTACCCCTAGATCTTTTACTGTTTCACTGTTAAGTGAAGAGCAACAGACCGGAGCTCTGATGCCAATTGAAGGTTGAAAAACACACAAGAAGGGGGGGGGGGGGGTTGAATTGTGTGAGACTTTTTCTAAGTTAAAACAAATTGCAGCGGATAAGGTATAACACACACAATATATGAGGATAGGGTTAGAGAGAGATGCTCAGAATTTTTATACTGGTTCCTCCCACTAACAGGAGTAGTCCAGTCCTCTTGTCCTTCACAAGAGATTTCACTATAATCACTCAGATTACAAATGCTCAAGCACTAAGCAAGAGACTTCAAACTGCTCAAGCACAAAGCAAGAGACTTCTAACTGCTCAAGCACAAAGCAAGAGACTTCCAATGCTCAAGCACAAAGCAAGAGACTTCCAATGCTCAAGCACAAAGCAAGAGACTTCCAATGCTCAAGCACAAAGCAAGAGACTTCCAATGCTCAAGCACAAAGCAAGAGACTTCTAACTGGTTTTAATGTTAATAAAGATAAGAGATTAACACTTGATATACAATCAGAGGTGTTTACAAAATACAACTCAGTTACAAGACTAACTTAGAAAATTATCACAAAGTTTCTAAGTGTTTGATAGCTTCAGAATTTGACAGAGTTTCAGCACGTTCAGAAGCTTAAGTCTTGATTCCATTTCTTCACAAATCTTCTTCCTTTTATAGATGATAAAATGAACGTTGAAGATTATAGCCGTTTGAAGAATTGAGACGCTCCTTTGTATAGATCAGTGAGCTTATTAGCTGTTCTGATTTGCAGTAGCTTAGGAGCTTAACGTTTACTACAAAATGAGAGATTCCTTTTGGCTTTTGATATTTGAACCTTGGTGAAAGCCAAATAAGGAAATAATCGTTTCTGAAGCCTGACTTGAAAAGGACCTTTCCATGGTCAAACCTTTTCATTCTTGGTTTCTGCGTTTGGACTTAGTCAGGCACAGTCTTCAATAAAATTGTACTCTCAAATGTAGCTTAACACTTATACCTGACGAGCCTTCAGATTTTGATAGGCTCAGAATTACTTGTTTCAGATCTGGTGAGCTCAGATGTTCTTCAGATTTTGATAGGCTCAGATTTACTTGTTTCAGATCTGGTGAGCTCAGATGTTCTTCAGATTTTGATAGGCTCAGAATTACTTGTTTCAGATCTGGTGAGCTCAGATGTTCTTCAGATTTTGATAGGCTCAGATTTACTTGTTTCAGATCTGGTGAGCTCAGAAGTAATTCCTTCAGAAATTCTAAGGTTCAGATAATAACTTCAGAGTTTCACAGGCTCAGAATTACTTGCTTCAGATCTGGTGAGCTCAGAAGTAATTCCTTCAGAAATTCTAAGGTTCAGATAATAACTTCAGAGTTTCACTTGCTTCAGATCTGGTGAGCTCAGAAGTAATTCCTTCAGAAATTCTAAGGTTCTTTAGTACGCAAATTTTAACTTTTAATCCTGCACACTGAATTAAATTATTAGTATTCCAATTTAACCTTAAATACATTGTTATCATCAAAATCAATTAAGGAGATACAAAATCATAATTTTGTTCCAACAAATTATCTTTTAATAAAAAGAATGAATCAACTTAACAAATAGACTAAAAGGTCCTTTTTGGATAAATAATTTATTTGTAGCTTACAACATAAGTGCTTATTATGATAAGCGTTTATGTATAAATTTACATAAGTTATTTTTATAACATTAGAAAAATTAAATTAAATTGTTTTTATAGATGATATGAATTGTTTTCATAAACTATGTTAGAGAACTTATACAAAAAGATGAAAAAATCTTATGAAAAATGTTATAATCTGTTTTTTTAAGTTCTGTCAAACATTCTCACAAAACTTATGCAAGTAAATAAACTAAAATAAATCAATTTAAATAGACATAAAACTACCGATAAAAAAATTTGTAGAGACTAAAAGTAAATAAAATTTTAAAACAAATTTTTTATAAATTTTACAAATATTTTTAACTTGTAAAGAAAATAAAATTTAACTTAATTCATATTTTTCGTAAAAAAAAAGCTTCATTCATATTTAGCTCAAATATAAGAATATTTTTTTAAAGAATTTAATAGAGATACACCGATCTATAAGTTCAACAAATAAAAATTGTCGAAATTGTTAGGCCAGACGTCGTGACCCGAATTTGAATCGAAAATCTCACAATTATGTGAGTTTAATTTCAGTGAATTGTCACTTTATCTAAGAAATACATCGACTGTATAAAATAATTCTACACAATCATTTATTAAGAAACTACTAATTCATAATTTCATACAACTAAATTTAAAATATTATGATTTGGCTGTATAGTACTCCCTTGGTTCTTTCTTATAAAAAGGAATAAAATTGTTTTTCAAATTATAAAAAGAAACAGAGGGAGGGAGTATAAAACTATTATTTTTCATTTTAGGTACATTTCTATTTCTCTTTTCTGAATTCATCTCCCTGTACGACTCGGAACTCCTCTCCTCTGCATATTGAGTTTTCAATTTTCATCATGAAATTCCTCAAAACCTTAAAACGCAAATCCATTTACCGCCAACCCAAAACACATTCAACCACTTCCCCACTCCCACCACCAATCACCGAAACAACTCTCCTCAATTCAATCCAATCTTCTCAGTGGCATTTCATCAAACACCTTGCACCACAACTCACTCCTTCTCTTCTCTCATCCACTCTCACCAACCTTCACCAAAACCCATCTCTTGTTCAAACTCTCCTCTCCCATCTTCACAAACACCCTCATTGTCTCGACCTCAATGCCCGATGCGTCGCCCTTTGCATCCTCTATCGTCTCCCATCCCCCGAACCATCTTTCCACATCCTTCACCCCATCATTGACACCACAACCCCCACCATCATTTTCAACCAATTATCACTCGTCCGTAACCGGCTCAATACAAAATCCACTATTGTATTTGACCTTCTCCTCATTGCTTATTGCCAACTCAACAAACCCAATCAAGCTCTTGAGTGTTTCAACTTGATGAAACAAAATCAGATTCTCCCCAAAATCGAGACTTGCAATCGGGTTTTGAGTATGTTCTTGAAACTGAATAGAACCCAAATGGCTTGGAGTTTTTATGAAGATATGTTTAGGATGAATATCAAGTCCAGTGTATTTACTTTTAACATTATGATCAATGTATTGTGTAAAGAAGGCAAGTTGAAACAGGCTAAGGAATTTATTGGTCACATGGAAGTTTTTGCTGTGAAGCCTAATGTTGTTACTTATAATACACTTATACATGGATACTGTTTAAGAGGTAAGTTTCGAGCGGCTCGTTTGATTTTTCAAATGATGCAAGATAAAGGTCTTAAACCGGATTGTTACACTTATAATTCTTTTATTTCTGGGTTGTGTAAAGAAAGAAGGATTGAGGAGGCATCTGATTTACTTTGTAAATTGTTGGAATCTGGATTGGTTCCTAATGCTGTAACATACAATGCGTTGATTGATGGGTGTTGTAATAAAGGGGAATTGGATAAGGCTTTTGCTTACAAGGATGAGATGATGAGTAGAGGCATAGTAGCTTCTCTTGTCACGTATAATTTGTTTATACATGCATTGTTTTTGGATAAAAGGATGGAGGAAGCTGATGATATGTTAAAAGAAATGAGAGAAAAAGGGATAGAGCCTGATGTTGTTACATATAACATACTTATTAATGGCTATTGCAGATGTGGGGATGCGAAGAAAGCCTTCACCCTTTATGATGAAATGGTGGAAATAAGGATTAGACCAACACTGGTGACGTATACTTCGCTTATTGATGTTCTCGGGAAAAGGGGTAGAATGGATGAGGCAGATGAGATGTTTAAGAAGCCTCAAAAAGAAGGTCTGCTTCCGGATATCATAATGTTCAATGCATTGATCGATGGTCACTGTGCAAATGCTAATATTGATCGTGCATTTCAACTCTTGAATGAGATGGATAATGCAAAGGTTCTTCCCGACGAAGTCACTTACAATACTTTGATGCAAGGGTATTGTAGGGAAGGGAAAGTGGAAGAAGCCTGGACACTTCTTGAAGAAATGAAAAGAAGGGGGATCAAACCTGATCATATTAGTTACAATACACTCATTAGTGGCTACAGTAAAAGAGGCGATATTAAGGATGCTGTAAAAGTATATGATGAAATGTTGTCTAAAGGATTTGATCCTACCATTCTTACTTACAATGCTCTTATTCAAGGCTATTGCAAAATTGGTGAAGTTGAGCGTGCCGAAGAGCTCTTCTTTGAAATGAAAAGCAAAGGCATTACTCCTGATGACAACACCTACCTATATATAATTGAGGCAAGGAAAACAGACGATGATGACCTAGTGGGAAATGATGATAAATGAATATTTACTTATCTTCATTTACTTTGATATTGAATGGACAAGGGGTTGATCTAGAAGAAAGTAATTTACTCATTGACTTGAGTTAGGACACAATGTCTTGGCAGTCCTGATTTTACAAGCTGCATCATTGAGCAAACAACAAAGGCGTGCCTGATTATGAAGATCAAGTGAATGAAGTTTCTTGTACAAGTATAATTTACCTGACTCATTTCTTTTGTTTTAAGACTATAACTTTTTATTTATTTCAACAATTATGATCTTGTTTCCATTATACATTCGAAATTAATAGAACGATTGAATTTAGCCTTTTCTTTTAGCTCATAGAATTACACATGGAAATTATTGTGCTTCATAAGGTGCATTGCCTTAAATAATGTCAAATGTTTCTCACTGTTTTGTAGTTAACTTATACCATTATAAGTGCTAGCGGCATTGTGCGTACTCCAAGTTATGTATGAAGTCATTTTATTCTGGCTTGAATATAATTTTTTGCTTCTGGATGTGAATATGATTGCGCCGTCAAAATACATTTCAATCTTTTTCCCTTACTGTGCATGGTTGACATTTGACATGGCATATTATGCTATGATTTATATGGTAAAAATCGGCTTACCATATTAATGTTGGTCTAAAGCATATTATCAATTCTGCTTTCTTCAATGAATATTTAAGGAGCAACAGAATTCCAATCCTCTGGTTTTATTTGTAACTTTCTGAACTCTCAATTCCTAGTAGTTGAAATCCAAAACTTTATGAACTAATCCATGTATTCATGAACAAATCTATGAAGCTCATGATTCTTGAGCTTCTGAATGTGAATATAACTGCGCCGTCAAAATACATCTCAGTCTATTTCCCCTGCTGTTAATGGTTGACACTTGACATGGCATATTATTGTATGATTTACTTGGTGAAAATCAGCTTATCATTTTAATGTTGGTCCAAAGCATATTTTCAATTCTGCTTTCTTCAATGGATATTTAAGCAACAGAATGCCAATCTTCTGGCTTTATTTGTAACTGTCTGAACACTCAATTCGTAGTAGTTGAAATCCAGTCATCTATGAACTAATCCATGTATCATTCATTACCCTATCAACAAACTACCTTGTCTTTCTTTTTCCAATTTTAAAATTTTCTACTGCATTTTGCCTGTGCAAGTCTATTTCAGTATCATTTTCACATTGATTGATATCTATAAGTTTCATTTTGTTAAAAAGGTTACTTTGTTGTTATTTATGATGTGTTATTTAGTTGAGTAAATTATGCTAATATAACTACAATAGAATTAACCAATCATGGACAACATGTGTCTTGGGCTCTTGGCTGACGCCTCTAGTTTAAACTTTTCTCAATAGTCCATGAATTATGAGACACTTTTTGGCTACTTCAGTTGCTCACAGTGCCTGACCCACTAGGATGCCAAATTTTCAGCATCACTCTTTGGAAGATATGGAAAAGGAAGAAATCAGCTTGTATTTAACAAAAAACATTTCAACCCGATTGCCATTCCAGCTTCCAGCTGAATGTGCAAATTTCATATATACCTGAATTCAACTCTATGAACAAAGGATGCATGAAGGTGAGGGAGGAGCACAGCGTGAAAAATCAGGAACCCCTACCCGTGGAACTCCAAAAGTCACTATTGATGCTGGTTGTTTTAATAATAGCATAATCGGTTGTCTTTGTTGGGGGATGTGAGTTTTACTGTCACCAAATTGGATAAGATTAGAATTCCTCCAACTTGGCCCATAGATGGTGTTTCTGTTGGGGCAAGTATCAAGGCTATGATAACTAGTCCATTGAAACTGACTTAGAAGGGGTAGTAAAATGCCTCCAGGGAGTTATGAACTCAATCATCAAATATCAATATTGACCATATAATTCTTCCCATTAAGGATCTTTTGGCACATATGGTTGAAACAAGATTGTCAAGTGTTAGAAGAGGTACAAATGCTGCAGCTCATGGCCTAGCGGGAGTTCCTTGGAGTTTAGGCTTTAGAACATGGGAAGGGAATGTCCCTTACTCCCTTGTCCTATTTTTTCTATTAGTATCTGGAATGAATTCTTTTCTGCTGAGAATTGAATGAGTTTTCCTGTCCAAAATAAACGAGACACTGAATTTTTTTGCTTCTGTTAGAAAGTTAGAATCAATTCCACCCAACCCAAAATTTGTTTCATTTTACTAGACACTTTAAAAACCACACACCACAAGTTACTGTAGCAATTAAAATTTGAGGTGGCACTCTTGGTCATTAACACATTTTTTTTGGTCTTTAACTTTCCAGTTACGAGGAGAAAGGAGTCTTGGTAATCTAGAGCTCGACATGGAGATAAATAAAGTTTGTCTAGAATTGTTACAGCTATGGTTCTAACGCAGGTACTTCTGGTCGATTCAATTTTTAGTAAAGCTCATTAACTTATTTTTGAAAGTCTCCCCAACTGTGATAAAAACCGATGCTAAAACAAACTTGAAACCCGGGGCGAAATCAAGTCATTGAATAATGATGAAAAAATTAGTTCAACATTGATTTTTGAGAAATAAAATTTTATTTTTGTAAAAACACTATAGTTTAACAGTAAAACATTAAAAACAAAAAATACACTAATATAATCACACGTGAATTTGTTTATGATTTTAATTATCGTTTGTACTAAATAATGCTGCCAAATTCACCACTTCAGGCTATGACACTGACACTTTTGTCTCTATATGATATATGGACATAATCTTCTCTAAAGAAGTTGCAACATAAAGGATTTTCTAGTAGTATATCCTTATAGCTAGAAGTGGAAGTAACGGCTCATTCTTGATACACCCTTGTTTATGCCACTTTTCAGCTTTCAGTCATTCATTGGCTAAGGCAGTTTTCCTTTTTTGTCTTATTATGAAACCGTGTTCTAACTCCCAACTCCTTATACTTTAGATATACTTTTTCTTGGTCAAGAACCTAAAGACTAAAGTTAAAAATTGCATTATTTTGAATTTAAAGGAGGGTACCAGAATGGTTGGCCATCCCTCTGCTAAAAATTGGAAAATGACCATCAATTATTCATCTTCTTTTTTCCCCTTTTTCTTTTCTTGAAAACAATATTGGAAAATGACAATAAATTATTTTTTCAAACAGAATGAACATCAATTATTGATTGCAATGTTGTTTTATTTGGTCAGATCTTCATCTTCATGCATGTTAAGTGAGCATAGAGTAAAACAACAATGATTTATGATGTAAATTGCACGCTCTAAGTGAACAAGTCACTTTACAAGGTAAAGTGAGTAATATGAATGTGAATCAACAAATCAATGATTGCTATTATATTTACATGCATAATAAATTATGAATATGATGAAATATCAACCATTTAATTTTCTCACTATACATTTGATTCATTTTAAAGGAGACAATACTAAAATAATGTATGCAAAATCTTGTTGCTTTCTCTATCATTTCTTTTGACATGAATTCCATGTAATGGAGAATCAACTTATTTTAATGAGTGGGAACACCATGCTTGCCACATTAATTTATTGGAGAAATTTCATTCTCCACACAATCCAAAGGACAAATTTTATTTGTATGGTTTTGTGCTAAAAGCCAACCATTATCGTCATAGTTATTTTCAGCTTCACCAAGAAAGTAAGGTTGTAATATGTTGATTGCTGTTACATCTAGTGCTTTTTAAAGAGGACTTATCTCTTATCCTCCCATGCGGATTTCCAATTAAAATAAAGCACAGTTCTTAGGAAAACAATAGGTCATCTATTTAACTTTACTTGGCGATAATATTTGAATGAGATGATTCGGGTCTCTTCCTACTCAACTAAAGGTCCTGAATTCCATCTCGGTGTGGTTGGTTGGTGTTATTCAATCTCATCCAACTTAATCGACGTAGGTTTGGTTCTTGGTATTGTATTTCTCCATCCAAAGAGGTTATGAATTTGAATTTAGTCTTGAGAATACAACAACGTTAAAACTATTGAGGAAGATTTTTGCCACATGTAGTTTAACCCGACTTGAGGAATTAGTCTATATATATAATTACACATGGACGATTTCCAGTTGACAACAAAAGAAAACTTTACTTGGGCGGTTACTTTAATTACTGATGAAGTGGTGTGCCCATTTTCATCTTCTATCATGATGTGTTGCTCAATATTTAGGTATTCTTTTTCTTTTTTTGTGGAAACACATGCACCATGCACTACTCAGTAAAATGTGTGGACTAATCACTTCATATAATTATAAAGCACCTTTTATCCACAGAAAAAATTAAAGATAAATTTGATGTATATAAAGCACCTTCTTCCGTGCAAGCATAATTTTCCTAATGCCTTCACATATTTAAATAAACAAATCTAGTTAAATAATTTTTCTATTCTGAAAAAATTAGAAATTGTTATGGGCTTGTTTCTAACACACATAGTGCAAGGGTTAGCCCTCATATTTCTTGGCCTATGGCACATAATCAACACAATCAAATCTTACCTTGTGAAAGGTCCTTCCAATTTCACTGTAAGATTTTGGTACCAAATTAATACCTCTCAATTCATATTCAAACACTTGGAACTTATTTCAATTTTATCCTTTTCAATCATAGCAATTCTAATACAAATTTTAGATATCCCTTATTTTCACTATGCTTTTAAGCTTGATAACTTTGAACATGCAACTATGTTCATACACCTTGCTTTGTTTGCTGGTTTTTCCCTCTCAACCGAGTTAACCGATTCGCTCGAACTCTTCTCTGGATTTGTTGGGATACTTGTATCCTCAGTTTTCAGTCAAGAGCTTTTCTTGCTCCATTTTCATTCCACTGATCATGTTGGACTTGAAGGCCATTACCACTGGCTATTGCAGCTCATAGTTGTTGTTTCACTTGTTGCAACTTTGGCTGCAACCGTTTTTCCCAACAGTTTCAATGCGGCTATTGTGCTTTCGGTTTCGGTTATTTTTCAAGGATGCTGGTTTATAAACATGGGGTTTATGCTGTGGATTCCTACATTTGTTCCCGAAGGATGTGTGATGAATTTGGGAGATCATGAGAGTGGTGGTGAAATTCATGGAGCAGTTAGTTGTGGTTCCAAAGAAGCGGATTTCCGGGCTAGAGGATTAGCCAATTTGCAATTCAGTTGGATCCTTTCTGCTATTATGATATTTGCAGGGATTGTATGCATGAAATTGGCTAAAAAATTGACCATTGTAGACAGGTTGGAATATGAGAGAATTCAAAGTAAAGTTGTAGACTCCTCTGTGGTCAATGAAGGTTTCAAGCCGACCAAGTAATCTACTAAAGTTCGTTAAGTGTGTGGATGTTTTAAACCACAGGGTACTGATTTCGATTCCTACGTATAAAAAATTGGCTAGTGGTTGCACTTTTTAAGTCTTGAAGGTATGCAAGATACCTTAAATTATGCAACTCAATAAGATGTAATGTATGTATTTTATGTTAGCTAAGGTTTAGATAGATTTGGTGTTCATTAATCTTGAGTTTTATAACTTGTAAGGAAATCCTCAACTAAACTATTAGCTATACAATGTTGGTATAGTTTAGAAATGTTTGGTGTCTATTAAGGTACTGTGTCTACTGTGGTAGACTCAATCAGAAAATGTAAGAATCATGTTATCTATGAATTTTAATTGCTCATAATGAGATGCCAAATTCAAGACTATGTCTATACCTATGATGATATTAAAATACTTTGATTAATTTAACCAAAAAAAATACTTTGATTAAAAGTGCAATATTTCTATGTGAATTTTTTTTTTTTTTTTTTCACCACCAGTTGAATATGGTTAGGAAGTCAGTTCTGGCATCAAGTGGTTCCAACTCCCTTTCGATCGCAGTTGCGGGGATCGAACCGTGGTCCTCCCTATCAAGTTCAGCGCCAATCACTACTGAACCAACTAACGATTGGTTATTTCTATGTGAATTTGTCCTAACTAGTTCAGCTTTTAAAGATGATTAAAAAAATAGCTGAGCTTTAAAATAGCAAGCTTAAGGAGCTGAATTTCTTTTCTTCTTTTTTGACAATAGGAGCTGATTTTTTTTTTTTTTTACGGTAGGAGTTGAATTTCTTAATAAATATGAAATTTGTTAATTTTATTTATAACAGGGATGAGATCCATGTCTAAATTTCATATATAATGAAGGACCTCTGGAACCACAACTATGTGTTATTAAGACTTTGATAGTTAGAGTGAATAACTACATTGAGAAGTACTACAAGAAACTCAACATTTCTTAAAAAAAACAAACTATCATCTCATGTGCTACATGAGTGCAGTTTTTTGTTTTGTGAGTATAAAGAGAGAGAAATAAAAAATATTATTAATAAACAAGTGATGGGATAGAAAAAATGATGAGAGAGAAATACACATAAAAAAAAAGGAGAGAGAATTGAAGAGAAAAAAAAGAAGAAGATCTAAATCAAACAGGTCATCTTGAAGGTGTCTGTTTTTACTTGGAGATCGTTGAGAGACAGGTTGCCAACTAAATCAAATTTGGCGGTTCGGGGTATCATCCCTCCAAAGACTCAGTCTTGTGTGGCTAGTTGCGGTGGCCTGGAGACAGCTCAGCATTTACTTATTTACTGCCCTATCTTTGGTTCTCTTTGGACATCAGTTCGGGCATGGATTGGTTTTTCTTCGGTGGATCCTCAAAATCTGGTTGATCATTTTATTCAGTTTGCTTACTCATCTGGGGGTTCTAGAGCGCGCCGCTCTTTTCTCCAGCTTATTTGGCTTTTGTGTGTCTGGGTCATTTGGAATGTAAGAAACAGTCGTCTTTTTAGAAACTCAGAACATTCCTTATCATAGTTGCTGGACAAAGTCAAACTTCACTCTTATTGGTGGTTGAAGACAACAAATATGAACTTGGTTTCTAATTATCATAGCTGGTGGACGAGCCCGTTTACTTGTTTGGGCATGATGTAATTGTTAAACGGTTTTTAGTGTTTTTAGCACTGTGTATCTGTAAACTCTTGTGCCAAAAGTTTGGTAAATATTTGTGAGACATTAAATAAACTTATGAGAAAAACTTCTTTTATATCTTATTATTATTATTATTATTATTATTTGGATTATTTACTATTAAATTTGATTGAATAAATTATTTTTATCCCATTTATTTTCCTCCACACACAACACCCTTCACTTCCCTTCCTTATAAAATTCTGAGTTAAATATTTTGATTTTCCACCACCGAATGTTCAGTTTATTTTTTCTAACTTGTGATGTTGAATAATGGATTTAGATTCTCTTCCATTGTTCCTGTCATGTTATCTTTTATTTTTTTAATCTAATGGTAGATAAATTACAAAAAGCTAGAAAACACTTAAGAAGAGAGAGAAGAAAAATAAATGAATGGTTAAGATTGCTACAACATATATGAGAATTTTTTTTTAAGAGGATCCAAATCTTTAAATAATAAACTGACAAATCATAGGGTGATGCAACTAAATATATTATTTTAGAAAAATTGATTATTATTTTTTTGTAGGATTTTACATTATTTTTCATCAAATAATACTTCAACAATATAGAAAATAAAATTATAAGATTAAATTAACATATAAAATACTGTCACACCATTTTATGATTTGCAACTATATCCGAAGTTTATATATATATATATATATACATCTGCAAAGTAAGCCTCAAATTTAATGGCGATAATTCTTTTTAAAATTTTGATAAAAAATAGAGATTAAAATCGTAAATAACTAAAAATACGAGAAATAAAAGTGATCTGTAGGTTCTAACTCAACTGACAAATGTCGATATTGTTAAGTCAAATATTTATAGTATCCCAAATTCAAACCAGAAATGTTATGTTATATTGAAAGTGTGAATTTCATGTGGTATTTATCATTTCATCTGGACAAAGAAAGAAAAAAAAAAGAGCAAAAGTGAAATTAATTTAAGATAAATTTTATTTAAAATTTAAATCATACAAAAAAGTATAAATTTTTGTGAAAGACAAAGACCCGGCCCATTAAAGTGATATTTAACCCTACCCAGCCCAATGTAATAACTCACGTTAAACCCTGAACAATCAGTTCGTGTGGCTGCTATCATCATCATCAATCACAAATCGCATCACCATTCACCACCAACAATGAGCGTTCCGAAGGCGGTAGCAGCGACGATCCGATTGCGAGTTCCAGCCGGAGCAGCACGTCCGGCGCCTCCAGTCGGACCAGCTCTTGGTCAGTATCGATTAAACCTTATGGCTTTCTGCAAAGACTTCAACGCAAGAACTCAGAAATTCAAAGCAGATACACCAATGGCGGTTACAATAACAGCTTACAAAGACAACACGTTTGAGTTCACTGTCAAATCTCCCTCCGTCTCGTGGTATTTGAAGAAAGCCGCCGGTATCGAATCGGGAAGCTCTCGTCCCGGTCACGTGACCGCCACTACTTTGTCGCTTCGGCACGTGTATGAGATCGCGAAGGTGAAACAGTCTGATCCTTATTTGCAGAACATGCCTCTTGAATCCATTTCGAAATCGATTATTGGTACTGCTAGTAGTATGGGAATCAAAATTGTTAAGGATCTTGAATGAATGAATTTATGATCTAGGGATTTCAAACTTTGAATAATATTGATTCTGTTTGAAAATGTAGCAATGTAGGCATTCACATAATTAATATCATGGTTTTGTTGTGTATTTTTTTTTTTCTGTTGTTGAATACAAGTTTAGTTGAAGAAAGAAAGTGATTATAATCTTAATGTTATTTAGCTAATGCATTTTTAATTTGTGAAATTTATATGAATGAAATTGATAGTTAGGAGATTATTACATGATTAGGGTCTTTGATTTGGTACAATAGAGTAGTGTTGCGGTGAACTATGAAGCATAAATGTTGGACACACCTTTCATCAGAAGTGTTTGTGCTATATAGGAGCTGAATTGTTGCGGTTAACTAATCTTATGGGAACAATCTAAGTGTGATTTTTTCAGTCATTGCTAATAGAAGATATCTAAGTAGTAAGTACCCACTTGGGTTGGTCTGATGATGTTGGTTTGAGACATGGGAGTGTACTCCTCCTTAAAGTTTCGGGTTTGATTCTCTTTGGTGCCAATTTGGGTGGGTTAATTCAGCTTCTTAAAAAAAAAAGATAGCTAGGTTGGAAAAGAAACCAATTACAGCTATGGTTACAATTTGCTAGTATCTAATTGCCATACAGAAGTAACATAATTGAATCTGGGTAGTACATGTTTTGTACATAGTGTTATGATTTACGTTCAAAATATATATGTGGATTCAGATGAAATACAACTGCTGTGTTACTTGTGTTATAATAAATTTGAGTCACATGTCAGAAGATAGAGATAAGTCTTCTGATTATTTGAATTTCAATGCGTTTACCCACCATTAGCCATAGTCTAATTATTGGATATTACAAAGTATGCATTGTTTATAAAAAACTATTACTACTACCAGCATACTCTTTTAAACTCAGCTCTTCAAAACACACTCTTTAATATGAGTGCATCTCTTAGAAAGTTGCCATGTGCAAATTGATTACATTTGATAAATTCACATTTGATCATTTGCTAACTGTTGTGAAAGTTACCATGAATTTGGCTCAATCTCGCCCCGTTAAAATATGGAAAAAGAAATCAGCATGAGTCCAAAATAAAACCCATTACACGGCCTGTTCAAGTTGCCTCAACCCTACTTTGCAAATCTCTGTCATCGCACTGCCAACCTATTTAGATTTATCTGCTTTTGATTATGGAGAAGAAAAAAGTTGGTGTCTTCTAAAATACTACTCTATGTCATTTTCTCTTCTTTAATTTCCGGTTAAACACTCTAGCTACTCCGTCTTGGTTCGATCTTGAGTTTAATTTCTTCATCCCCTCTTGTTCTTTCTTTAATTTCTTTTCCAAACTCCATACAACAATGATACCTAAAATTGTTACCTATTGTGCAAGTGGTGGCACAGCAGTAACTTGTAGGACGATGGTGCTGCAGTGAGGCGTTGACGGGTTGCAGGGTAGTGGAGGACGGTGCCGTTGTGAGGTGTTGCAGGGTAGGAGGTCAAGCAATGGGTAGTGAAACATACTAAGATTAAAGAGGATTGCTTTTTCTCAACCCGGATCATCTGCAGCCATAATATCAACAGCTGCCTCTGCTGCACCATTTACAGCCATCAAATTGATCCAATGGCTATAAGATATTAAACACACCACAAAATAAAACTATGAGATATTAAACACACCACAAAATAAAAAACTGTAAAAACAGAGCTTTTGATGCCCATAGGAGATCTAAGATCCGAGATGCTTTGGAACGTAAAAGTAAGGATACTCAATTGACATATAAGATCCGAGATCAATATCCAAAATCACAACTTTACTACTTCAATCAAAATCATTTCCATCTATCTCAAATCCTTCTTGTTCCAAGCTAAACAATGCAAAGGGGTATATATGGACGATGACTCTAGAAGATAGTGGTGGAATGTTCTGTGTTGCTCATATCATCCTAATAAATCCAATCAGTGATTTAGTAGAAACGGAAACAAAGACTCTCGATTCCCCAAACAATATTATAAATTTATCATGTGCAATAAGTTGCGATTGAGATTCAAGTTGTTCCAGTCCTTTGGATCTTTTGTTTGATAAGGTTGTTGTTAACAGATTAAGAAAATTTTGAGTTTGTTGTTGCTATTCAACGTTGCTGTTAAATCTTGTTATCAAAACCCAACAATTTAAAGACTCAGATAAATGATGAGAATGAAGGATAAAGAAAAGTGAAAGAGTATAAAAATAGAGTTCCAAATTTAATTGGAATAAAATATGTTTATTACACTTGAATGTTAAGATGAATTTGATAGCTATTGGCGGCCATGGGATATGAAAGAACAAGCACAGATGAGTGGCAAAATTGAAAGAAAAGAAAGAAAAACAAAATTTTTGTGTTTTTATATATTTTAATTCCACCTTGTATCACAATCATTGGATTAATCAAAGGCCTAGGAATAGAGCAGCAGAGGGTGCAGCAGATAGTTTCGCCGTTGATGATCCAATTCCTGCTTTTTCTTAATTAAATGGGGTATATTTTGTACCAATACATTGAACAAATTTCTTTTCTATGGTAATTTATTAAAAAAGGATACACAAGGACAGAGTCAAAGTCAGAAGAGGATTAACATAGACTACAATCTCCCTTAAACTTTTTTTAGGGATAGTGAGACAGGATTATCCTATCATATTTCAATTTATTGATTGGTGCACTGATAGGAAATGATAAATTAAATCTAGTCCTATCCTATTCTATTGTTCCTTTGTTATTTTAATCCTTAATTTTTGGTGGGTTAACAATATGATAGTGAGCCACCTTCTTCGATTCCCGCTGCCAACAACTTTATACATTTATATGTAGAATTTGTCTTTTATGCTATACACATTATTTTCGTAATATTTTTAAACCTTTTTTTTAATATTCCTGTAAGTTATTTTACACTCATTTTAAAACCTTTTGCTATACACATTATCGATGTAAGTTATTTTACACTCTTTCCTGTAAGTTATTCCTGTAATTTTTTTTGTTGATATTTTTTTTTCGAACTTCAACCTCTCTGTATGTTATTTTACACTCTTTTTTTTTTTTTTGGAAAAATAGTCTTTTTCTAGTTTTATTTTTGTTGGAAATTGTCTAATATTTTCATTATATATTTAATTTAATGCCAATTAAAAAAATTAAAACTATTTTTACTATAAAAAAAATGCATCTATTTTACAAGAATAATTTTTTTATTTAAATATAACATGTGTTTTATTATCATGTCAATATAAAATGCATTTATTTCTTCATCATAAATTAATGCTATCATGTGTCTTATCATATGTGCACCAAACACATGACATGATATGTGTTTATCCTGTTACTATCCTATCTTATCATTATCCAGCTTTTTATCGTATTATACTCCTATCATATCATGCGCATCCTGTAATTTCACTTTTAATTCTTCTTAATTTATTAAACTTATGAAAATAGCCCCCTTTATTAATCCAACATTTTGGCTCTAATTATACATTTGTTTGTAAATTGGATTTGAGTGGATGATTTTCCTCCTAAGAATTTTTTTTTCTAAACAAAAGTGATTTATTGCCTCGATATTGAATTTAATGACAAATATTTTTTTTGAGACTAAAATTTACATTTTTACACAAGAATTCAGAATATTTATGGAAAAACACATGAGTTGAGACCAAAATTACAATAAATGTAAAAATAGAAGAGTAAAAAAGTTTGACTTGAAATAAATTGCCCATAAAATGAAGATTCACAATTTTAACTTTGAATTTATCTACAATTTTTTGTGTATGTTATACTTTTAAATTCGGTGCTCCCTAAACTTAATTATTGGCTTTGTCCCTACTGGTGAATTTAAAAAATTTCTCTAGTGGGGACTAGAAAATAATATATATTTTGATTAAAGAAATATATTATGAACTTTTATAAAATATACAACTATATTGACAAAAACAAAACTCAAAATACATAAAAGTTTATATAAATTACAATTGTCATATGCAAGGTTTTATATTCTAAAAATGTTCAATATGATATTTTCACCACAAACATTATAAAATTCGTCATTTTTTCTATACGGAACTAAACGATCATTCAAGGAAAGTAAAAGCAAGAGAAGGTGACAAAAAACAAATGGAAGAGAAGAAGTTGATTTTTTGATGAATTAAGAGAGAAGCGTAAAAAGTTAAAAGAAAATGCAAAAATTAAAAATTAGAGTAGTAAAAAGTTAAAAAAAATAAGAAAATAAATTTATGGTGAGCATGTAATGAACCTAATCACGAGGCTTAGAAAACAATAATATTACCAATAAATATGGTGAGTGGGTAAGAATTAATACTAATAATTCTTCAAAAAATAAAATATTACTCCCTCCGTTCCTTTTTACTTGTCTTTTAGGGTTAGATTTAGCGTTTCTATTTAATTGTCCTTTTGGTATTTTACCGGTATGATTTGTCAATTATACCCTTTGTCAATTGCTCTTATCTTTTTCAATAAAACAAATTAAATCTTTATATTTGAAAAACTATTTTTTTTTGGAACATAACATATTAAATTTTGTTTCTTTTAACATAATATATTAAATTTATTGGAAAGAGAAAATATGTAAAAAAAAAGGAATTTATTGGTGGATTAAAACGAGGGTATAATAGAAAGATAAAATGCAAATATACGCTTTCTAAAAAGACAAGTAAAAAGGAACGGAAGGAGTAACTATTAGGCTATTTTTTGTGTGTTTGAGTGAGAGAGAGAGAGAGAGAGAGAGAGAGAGAGAGAGAGAGAGAGAGAGAGAGAGAGAGAGAGAGAGAGAGAGAGAGAGAGAGAGAGAGAATATAGAAGCCAAATACGAAAACTAACATCTAAGAATAATTTGCAGCAAGGCAAATAATTATCAATCAAAATAAACTTTACATGTAGAAGAACTCCTTGGCAATGCAATTAAGTCTTTCAACATTTCCAGCTTTTCCAAGCTCTCAAGGAAGGTAAATTGTTGATTCTCATGCTCTCCAAATATGTTGAAATTCCCAAAATATATTGTAAAAATTGAAATTCATGTTTCAGTCCTCTATAATTTGTAATAGTAAAGTTTTTAAACTGCAAAGATAGGCATTCAGGCAAAATATCCGGGAACCACAAAACATGGTAACGATATGGGATTAAAGGCATATCAAGGACTAAAATTTAAAGCTTGGGGCAATTCTTCAAGACTTTGAATATAAAGTTCCAGTCAAAGTTATAAAAATAGAAATATAAAGCTTGGGATATGGGATTAAAGGCATATTTGCAACAGTTGGAAAAAAGAAATATAAGACGACATATGATGATAAAGTTATAAAAATAAACTAGAAAAAGCAATTTAGAAATATTTATAACCTAATTTGATTATTGAATTGCAGAGGCTTCCAGATGATTTTGTGAAGAAATATGGGGGCAGTATTTCTTTGATTGTTACTCTCACAGTTCCTGATGACAGTGTGTGGCGTGTAGGATTAGAAAAAGAAGACAACAAATTTTGATTCCTCAATGGTTGGCATGAATTTGTTCAACACTATTCCATAGAGAGTGAATATTTGATATTTAGATACAAAAGAAAGTTTATCAGCTAATTCAGAAACAACTTTGTGCAAGGTTCACAGGTGACAATTTTGCATCATTTCAATGGAATCCGCATCTTCCAAATCTATGAAAATATCAACATGTTTTGCCAAGTGAGGTGCTTTGTCACTGCTTTGTGCGGGTGAACTATAATTAATTTCAGAAGTAGAAAAACTATAAATATTAACGATGAAACACAACTTTCCTTCGAATCTGAATATTTACAGTTGTGTTTCATTGTTAATATTTATAGTTTTTCTACTTCTGAGATTAACTATAGCTCACCCGCACAAAGCACTAACAAAGCACCTCACTTGGCAAAACATCTTGATATTTTCGTAGATTTGGAAGATGAAGTTGTCGCCTACGAACCCTGCACAAAGTTGTTTCTGAATTAGCTGATAAACTTTATGTTTGTATCTAAATAACAACAAGTATCCAGTCTCAATGAAATAGAGTTGAACAAATTCATGCCAACCATTGAGAAACCAAATTTTTTTGTCTTCTCTTTCTAATCCTACACGCCACACACTGCCATCAGGGATTGTGAGAGTAATAATCGAAGAAATATCGCCCCCATATTTTTACACAAAATCATATGGAAGCCTCTGCAATTCAATAATCAAATTAGGTTATAAATATTTCTAAATTGCCTTTAAACTCTTCATCATACTCATTTAACCAAGACAAATATAATTTTGGCTTCTAAATCCTCGAGAATTGGACAACCACTAAGAATATTTAACAGATCGCTTAAACCTAAGAAATAGACTTTGTTAAAATGTAAAATTCTAAGCGAGGGAAGGTCAACAACGGATGTAGACACATTCACGCGTACTCCATGCCATGTTTCGCTGCTATGGTTAACCAAATCACAATAATTTTTGCCAGTTTTTATAAACCGCCGATAATTGTAGTCAAGATTGGGACTAGGATATGAACACCAAAGTGTCAACCATCTCATAGAAAGTATACGAGTGTCAAATGCTTCTTCAGTAGGCATAAATGAGATAATGTGACTGAGGATTTCATCCGAAAACGCGCTAATCCGATCATCCATCTCTTCCATGTGCATTCAGAAATTCAAAGGAAAATTTAAAATACATAAGAAAATGCATTAAAACTGATTTTTAATTATACAAGAAAAGCAATATATAGTTGTTTATGATGGTTTTTATATTTGATATTTAATTTTTATTTTTGTTGGACCAACCTCTCAATTTAAATTATTAAATGATTATAATTAAAATTCAGCCCAACAATAGTCTAACTTACAAATCCTAAAGATTTCTAAAAATTAGGGGAGAAAATCCCGAACTTGCAAAAATTGGAAAATAAAAAGAATGTTTAAGCATAATAAATAAATAAATAATAACAATAAATTTATCAAAGTGAGACTTAGATCAAAAAAATGAAGATGAAATTGAGAAAATGGAGAATAATTAAAGAATAGCTCGACATACTTTTTACTAGATTCATCTGAGTATGATTAATCTCCATCATCTTTTGAAGATAACATACATGTTTCATTTGACCATAAAATTGAGAAAGAGTAAAAAGAAGCAAGAAGATCATTAGTAACATGAAATTCTCTTTTTTTAGTAAAAAAAGAAAAGAAAAGCAGATCTCGCGATGTAGAAAAAATATTGAAAACGATAACACATACCAACATATATATAATTTTGTTAAATGTCATACTCGTCCACAATATCATCAGGAGAGTAAAGCAATCGTTCTCCATCATCATTTGAAGAAGACATACCAGCTGCAGTCGGCAATGACCCTAAAATTGAAAATAAATCAAAAAGGAGCAAGTTATTAGATAATTAATAACATGGATTTTCTATGCAAATGAAGGAGACAATTAAATTACCAACATTGATGAATCAGATCTGATGCAATTGGTAAAAATTAAGAACAATAATACATACCAATATCATTCAATGGAAGGTCGACCTCGTCCACATTATTATCATCAATAGAACCTTCATGTATGGAAGTAACGACGAATAAGGATGTTGAAGGTAGACCATTGATCAGAGAGTCTTGTTGGTAGGCAGGCTGTCGAATAGTGCATATTTGAGCGTAAACCTTGAGTTAGACTTTATAATAAAAATATTAGGGTTTCTAGAACCTAGAAGCTTCTATTGGATAATTAGTTGAAGGCCTTTGGTCTAATGGACTTGAAAGGTTTGCAGGCCTTACGCTGCTATGTCTCTAGAAAAAATTGTTATTTCACCCCTCAAAAACCTTTCACCACAAAAAAGTTCGGTAAATGTTTATCGAAGTTTTTTCAATGTAAATTTTACTCAAATTTGCACTAAAAAAAATCAGGTCGTATTTATTGATTTTTTTTACCTTCAAGGGAATGAAAAAGATACATGGAAAAGGGGGGGGGGGGGGGGGGGGGGGTGGAAAGAAATTGTTTGTCTCTAGGGCATGTTTATAGTATAGTCTGCCTTCCGTTAGGCTTTGAGATGACCCAATCCTTAGTATGAAAATGGGCCATAACACTTTAAAACAAATTGTAAAACCTCACAAATTAAATATGCATTGTCACATCACCTAATGACTTAGGATCTCATTAAACAACACATGATTAGCAAAAATAAGTACAGATGTAAAAATGGTTTTTAAGGGGCCGACCCTTTAAGGGGCATACCCACTTATTCTTACTTATTAATTTTATTTAAATTTTAAACACAGTTTTTTAGTATATCAATCGTAGACAGTGCTGATTGAAGAAAAAAAGAATAAATTCACGACACTAAAAAAAATTATTTTAAATTTAAATAAAATTAATAATCTAGAATAAGTGGGTCCACCCCTTAAAGGGCTGACTCCTTATAATTTTAAAAATAAGGCAAAAATTCAATAATGAAAAAAATGTTTGAAATTTTAAAACCAAGTACTTAAGCATAATTTTGTCAAAATAAAAAAAAAACTACTTCAGCATAATAAATAGGACAATAAAAAGTGTGTTTAACCATAATAAATACTCCCTCCATTACATTTTATTTGAGCCTTTTATAAAAAAAATTTGTCCCAAAATAATTAATATAAAATTATCAATGCGAGATTTAGATCAAACAAATGAAGGTGAAATTGAGAGAATAGCGAATAATTAAAGAGTATAATCTAACATACTTTTTACTATATTTATTCCAATCTAATGATTTTCACGTCTTTTCATTTCTACTAAATAACACATTAGCACACATTAACTATCTTGAGAAACGATAACTATTCCTAGAATCTTTCCTTTGTACAACATTATGCATATCACAACAGACCACACATATAAGGACGAACATACACGTGTTGATGACACAAGAATCCCGTCCTCTGTAAATACATTCATATCATGAAGTAACTTTACAAGACAACAGATTTCCCCCGTCTTTACCAAGAACCAATAATAAAAGTTGAAATACCTGGTGAAATCCTTACAACATCTTTTGAGAATGGATAACTATTTTCGTTATTTTCGTTATTAAATAATATAATCCTCTTTATTTCACAAATATGTTTCTTTGGGATACAATTTGTAGGAATAAATTGTTAGGGTTGATTGCAATATAAGTCTCACATTGCTAATGAAGGAAAAAAGATTAAGGAAATTATATTTGAGAAGTGAAAGGTGGAAGAACTCGATGCTATAGATAGAGACCTTAAGTTCCTTGTTTCAACACACCAAACAGTAGCACTTGTAAACACTTTAAGTTTATATTTGTGTTTGTTTCTTTTTCTCTTATGCTATTGTTTTAGAGTATTTGAGATGTAGTATAAATATCTACTTTGGAGAGTGTAGGTGTATTGGGGTCATGAGATGAATGAGAGTGAAGTCTATATGTTGTAACAATTTTCATATAATGTTTATTCTCTGGTTGTCGGTTTAGACAACAACCGTGGTTTCTTTTCCGGTTTTGAAGTTTCCACGTTATATTCTTGTGTTGTTGATTGTGTTCTTTTATTTTCTCTATGCCAGTTTTTTCCAACAACTGGTATTAGAGCCTTTTGGTTTGATTCAGGGAGGAGGGAGTTCCGTTGTGAAGTTTAGGCTAGAGAAAATTGGAGGAAGAATCATATTTGGTTTGAGAAAAATCAAGTCTAGGATGTATTGATGCAATAAGCTAGGGTTACACAAGGCCAGTCTGGAGAGGCGGTGGTAAGAAGACTCAACATCAGCCTGGAGTGGCGATGAAATAATACTCGGGTTTCGACTGAAACAACAACAACTTTGGAGTCGTGGACTTTGGATGCTTCTATCACATGTGTTTGAAGAATGAATACTTTGAATTCCTAGAGCTAGTTGAAGGTGGAGTGGTTCATCTAGGAGACGGAAAAGCTTGTAAGGATCAAGGTATGGATGAGGTTCTTTTTACATGATGTGATGTATGTTTCTGAACTTAAGCAAAATTTGTTGTCTATAATTATGTTTGGTGATCTAGGGTGTGAGACTAGATTTGAGCATGAAATTATAGAAATTTCATTTAATACAAAGATAGTTGATTTTACTATTGGTCATGCATCTGTTACTAGTGGTGATTTTCATAATGTGGTTGAGTTGTGGGTCTTCGGGCGAGTACTTGTTAGTGAAATGAGTTTCGTTGGACTAGTGAACCAAGATTTACTAGGTGATAGAACTAAACTGGAATTGTTGGAGCCTAACAATGACTTGAAGGTGGTTTCTGAGCAGTTTGATGTTGTTCAAGTGGCACATGGGCATCAGTTGACATGGATGCAAGATGTGTGATGATAGCATGCAGGCATTGGTTGGCATTGATGCAAGTTACGCGGTTATCTCAATGGCTGATGAACTTCCGAAGAAAGCCAACATGGAATTTGCACCAAAAATTTTCAGCAAGGTTTCGAGATGAAATTCTTGGAATTGCTTGGTTCCAAGTTAGGGAAATTCTTGGGATGATTTAGTTTCAAGTGAAGAAAATTCTTGGGATGGTTTCCAAGTGTAGTGTACTTTTTATGGTGGAATATGATAATTTAATTTGTCGGCATAGACAATGAGAATTATGATTCTCTGTGAAGACAATGATTGTCGGGGTAGACAATGAAGATTGAAGACCATTACAATCAAAGTGGAGATTGTTGGAGTTGATTGCAATGTAAGTCCCACATTGCTAATGAAGGAAAACAGGTCAAAAAAATTATACTCCCTCTGTTCCTTTTTACTTGTCTTTTAGGGCTAGATTTAGCGATTCTATTTAATTGTCCTTTTAGTATTTTACGGGTATGATTTGTCAATTATACCATTTGTCAATTGCTCTTTTCTTTTTCAATAAAACCAATTAATGCTATATATTAGGAAAACTAAATATTTTTTTATTTTTTTTGGAACATAACATATTAATTTTTTTTTTTACATAATATATTAAACTAGTATGTTAGCCCGTGCCCTGCACGGGATATTTTTCTTTTGGATAAATAGACTTATATCCCCTGTAATGTAGGCATGTTTTGTTTTTCCCCCTGTAATTTTTTTTTGCGACTCGCCCCCTGTAATTTTGAATTTTTTGGACTCGCCCATTTGGTGCACTTTTTAAATCGATTATTTTGTTCAAACTGATTTAAAAAGTGCAAATTCTTTGCACTCAAGGGGGGAAACAAAAAAAAAAATTACTTTGCAAGGGGCAAATCACAACAAAAAAAAAAAATTACAGGGGGGAAAAACAAAACTTACCTATATTACAGGGGAGTAAAGACCTATTTACCCTTTAATACTATTTAAGTGTTTGTTTTTAAATATGTAAAAAAAAAGTGTTTGTTTTTAAATATTATTTGAAAAATTTAGTGTAATGTTCAACAGTGAATTTGAGATATTATATCTTATGCGTTGCTTAAATATACATTATGGGAGCAAAGATATTGTACATTGTATAAATGACATTAAATAAAAGTAAAAGTTTAACCTTATATATTATTTTATAAAAAAATATTATTTAAAAGTTTAAGATAATAAAACAATTTTAAAATTTTAGAAAAATTATTTTTGTAAAAAAAAAGATTTTAGACAAAATGTAAAGACGAAAGATATATTTAACCTGTTAAAATAAAACTTAAGTTCAAAGGTCAAATTTTAAGTTATATATCTTAAAGAATACAACAATGCATTACTTTTGTAATTTTTATAGGCTTGTCTCCGTATGACATAATTCCTATATACCATACACTAAATATTTCTTTCAGCTGTCATAATACAATGTAAATATTTTGAAGTAATTTGAAATAAATATTTCCATTATAATTTTCATAATTATTATTATATTGATTTTAACTTGTAAAACAAAAAGTAATAAAAACAAAAAGATTGTGAGACTTGAGAGTTCCGATTTTGACCGTGTTGTGTTTGGCGAAGATGGTGAAACTTGAGAGTTCTGATTTTCCTTTAGAGTTATGATTTTCCAACTATCTTATGTAGGAGAAGCCAATGATTTCATTTTTCATTCCATTTATTTTGATTTCTCGTGCTATTGAGAAATGGGTCTTCTCTTTCTCTATTTGGGTTCCTCATGCACTTGTTGTGTGGGCTACTATACAGGTTTCAATTTATTACTTTTGCTTCAATTCATACATTGAAGTTTAGATCTCTTTCATTTATCACCATTTAATGAATGTGACACATCATGTGTTTTGCTTAATTATACATCTTTAGATCTTATCCATGAAAAGTAATTAAACTACTTGTTTTTTTATCCCACAAAAATTAAAATAATAGAGCCCTTGCTTTAAGGATATACTGTAGAAGTTTTACTATGTTTATTATAGATTTAGTCCACTAAATCTTAACAAACTATATATTTTTAGATCTTATCCATGCAAAGTAATTAAATAAACTACTTGTTTTTTTTTTATCCCACCAAAAAAATACTAATAATAATAGAGCCCGTACTTTAAGATTATAGAGTTTTACTATGTTTATTATTGATTTATTCCACTTAATCTCAACAAACTATGTATCTTATCCATGATAAGGAGTTAAATAAACTACTTGTTTTTTATCCCACAAAAAAAAAAAAACTACTTTCATAGTAATCCAAAACTCCCACGTTAAAAGTACAAACTACTTTCATAGTAATCCAAAACTCCCTTGCTTTTCCCATCGTTTTTTTAATTATTCCTTTTTTTATAATGGGTTAAAGAAGATATGTTTTTGAGAATATTTTTTTAATAATGAATCAAAGAAGATCTAATTCAATGTCACATAAGCAAGCTTTTTAATTAAATGACATCTAAACAATTTCTATGGAGAATGTACGAGAGAGATTTTTGGAAATCTTATAATCTTATAATAGAGATAGAGATATCTCTTCATTGAAGTGGGGATAGTTAATAGAATAAATAACTACTTTTATATTTTGTGTAAAAAGAAAAACTACTTTTCTATTTATTGTTTTTGTTGACTTACTTCTCCCCCAAACAGGTACAAAAAATATAATCTTAATAACAACAAAAAAATATACCAGTTTAATTTCTTGGACATGATATATTGAATTTTAAATAGTTTATGGCTAGTGAAAATGCAATTAAGAGTACATAATAAACATAAATTTAAATAAATTAACATATTTTTGCAAGAAGGCACGAAAGAACATTAACCTGCATTCGCAATAATCTTATATAACTTTCTATACCTATTGGGAACCATAATTACCACCAACTACAGATCATTTGTCTCTTAACCGATGTTAAAGGTCGTGGTTATTCGTTAGTTTATGTCTGACATAACTTGAAAAACAATGAAAATGTATTGCTGAAAAAATTTCACCAAACAAATATGAATAATTCTATCGATGAGAGTAGTGACAAAACCGGTCTATTGAACTAAATGAGATAACAGAATAAAATTTTCAATGAAAGAAGTGCATAATAAAGCATTAAAAATAAACAATGAAAATTTGTTGTATGACGATCATATAAGTGAAATGGTCTAGTCTTTCTCAATTTTAATTTTGGTCTTCATATATTCAGTTGTTGGTAAATCAGCTCCATCAAGTCAAGCTCTCTTAACCGCTACACCATCAACTTTATGTGAGCATAAGTCTATGACATCTATAGCAGTGTTATCTTTGACCTTCGCTGCAGCTGCAGTTTCATTAAACTTTGTGATAAGATCCTGTGAATAAAGGAACGCCAATTCACAAATCAATAAGTTATGCGGTTTAAGATTCTTAAACAAATTATTTTTAAATTGAATTTTATTACCTGCTCAATTATATCTGAACAATCTTTGACTTGACGTCAACACAACTAATTGCCAGTTCCAACCCTCTAGGTGGTACAACTTGATACACATTTAAATTGTTCCCTCTTCAAGTTCATTGTTAAAGAGATGGATCAACTGATGATGCCGCATAGTGGATTGAATTTTGTTACTGTAACACCCCGATTTTCGAAGCCCAAAAGTAGGCATTTTTTTTTTAAAACAACAAGGACTTTGAAATAAAACATTCACGATCGAACTTAAATTAAATCAGAGTAAACCATTTTCAAAATAACGATCGGAATGCAATGCCTCTTTTATAAATCGTTTTCACAAATCAAGTTTAAGAATATAAACCATACGCTATGTCTAAACAAACATAACGACATCATTTATTCCAAATAAAACATCAAACTACAAGTTTGGAATACAAATGCAGGGAAGCATAAAGAAGAGTAAACAAGACTCTTAAACTACTACCCCTAAGCTGATCTTTAAACTCTAACTGAAGACGACTGGGTGACGAAGACCCACAGACAGCTTCAAGCCTCGCCGCTTCTCCACGCGGTACAAATAAATCCCTAAAAATGCTCGTAGAGGGTCACGATCTAAAAAATAACATATAACCAAAAATACGCAGCACAAGATATACAATACATGGCAGCATATACTCATTTATCATATGAATCACACATCATCGAATTTAAGTGCACAAATCGTCTATCAATCACACACAACAATATTCAAATGCACAATTAGTCTATCAATGCAGACTCTACATGATTGTGATCACCCTACCCGGGACTGTTTCACATGCATGAATTCCGGAATTTAACCTCTCCGCAGAGAGTCATGATCTTCTAATCACTAATCAATACAATCTCGACGATCTTCTAACTGAAGGATTAGGGTGGATCTTCTAATCCTACCCTGTGATCTTCTAATCACGTATTGTACTCAATAAAATCCCGCAGGATTAAGGTGGATCTTCTAATCGCACCCAGTGGTCTTCTAACCACAACTATGAATGCATGAGCATACGATACATCTTATCTATGCCAATGCATCAATTACATACCAATCATGCATATGTAATTCTCAACCACCCATCAATACATATATTTCTAACAAAATCATATGTAAGACAACAAGCATCATGCACAACGAGATCTTCAATCAAGTACATGCATCAACATTTCATAGTATTCATACATATGAAATTCACAACAACAACTCCAAACATGTGTAGAATATAGCATGTTATCAAACAAGTTCTCGTCATGAGAATACATCACACAACAAACATGCTCATCATTCATATTGCAACAAATATAGCAAACACACATGTTCAAGCAAACAGTTACACATGCATAAAAAGCACTCGATATTTCGAGGTATATGCAATCGTTAGAAAGTGCCCTTACCTCGGCTAGCTTCCAACACATCAACTTACGCTACGCGAGCAACATCCGTCTCTCCTGACAAAGTCCCCAAATCGGCTAATCCTCTTAACCTTCCACAACACATAACTTATCTAAGTTAATACCACATTCTAATTGATCACTTAAATAAGTCCTAGCTCGGCTACTAAAGGATTCAATACTTATGGTTGTTCACTCACAACTAACTAGGTTTAAGTCGCTTTGAAAACAATTCTCGACTATTTTAAAACACTTGAAAAGCCAAATCTTTTCTTCAAAACAACTCTTGAAAAAAATACAAACACTTTAAAGAATAGTTCTTGTCGCAAAAGCGTTATTAAATAAATTACAACTATTTTCAAACTTTTCACAAAGCAAGACTACTTTTTCGAATAACTTACGCACTTCTTTTTCAAAACCAAACAAGTTTAACTATGCATTTTCCTAAAGTAATTTTCTAGTGGTTTTTGAGAAAACGGGTAAGATATACCCGCTGTTTGAAAATTTTACGGTTTCTGATTTCCGTCAAAATTTAAATGAAGTTAAACTTGTTTGAAAAACCACTAGAAAATTACTTTAGGAAAATGCATAGTTAAACTTGTTTGGTTTTGAAAAAGAAGTGCGTAAGTTATTCGAAAAAGTAGTCTTGCTTTGTGAAAAGTTTGAAAATAGTTGTAATTTATTTAATGACGCTTTTGCGACAAGAACTATTCTTTAAAGTGTTTGTATTTTTTTCAAGAGTTGTTTTGAAGAAAAGATTTGGCTTTTCAAGTGTTTTAAAATAGTCAAGAATTGTTTTCAAAGCGACTTAAACCTAGTTAGTTGTGAGTGAACAACCATAAGTATTGAATCCTTTAGTAGCCGAGCTAGGACTTATTTAAGTGATCAATTAGAATGTGGTATTAACTTAGATAAGTTATGTGTTGTGGAAGGTTAAGAGGATTAGCCGATTTGGGGACTTTGTCAGGACAGACGGATGTTGCTCGCGTAGCGTAAGTTGATGTGTTGGAAGCTAGCCGAGGTAAGGGCACTTTCTAACGATTGCATATACCTCGAAATATCGAGTGCTTTTTATGCATGTGTAACTGTTTGCTTGAACATGTGTGTTTGCTATATTTGTTGCAATATGAATGATGAGCATGTTTGTTGTGTGATGTATTCTCATGACGAGAACTTGTTTGATAACATGCTATATTCTACACATGTTTGGAGTTGTTGTTGTGAATTTCATATGTATGAATACTATGAAATGTTGATGCATGTACTTGATTGAAGATCTCGTTGTGCATGATGCTTGTTGTCTTACATATGATTTTGTTAGAAATATATGTATTGATGGGTGGTTGAGAATTACATATGCATGATTGGTATGTAATTGATGCATTGGCATAGATAAGATGTATCGTATGCTCATGCATTCATAGTTGTGGTTAGAAGACCACTGGGTGCGATTAGAAGATCCACCTTAATCCTGCGGGATTTTATTGAGTACAATACGTGATTAGAAGATCACAGGGTAGGATTAGAAGATCCACCCTAATCCTTCGGTTAGAAGATCGTCGATATTGTATTGATTAGTGATTAGAAGATCATGACTCTCTGCGGAGAGGTTAAATTCCGGAATTCATGCATGTGAAACAGTCCCGGGGAGGGTGATCACAATCATGTAGAGTCTGCATTGATAGACTAATTGTGCATTTGAATATTGTTGTGTGTGATTGATAGACGATTTGTGCACTTAAATTCGATGATGTGTGATTCATATGATAAATGAGTATATGCTGCCATGTATTGTATATCTTGTGCTGCGTATTTTTGGTTATATGTTATTTTTTAGATCGTGACCCTCTACGAGCATTTTTAGGGATTTATTTGTACCGCGTGGAGAAGCGGCGGGGCTTGAAGCTGTCTGTGGGTCTTCGTCACCCAGTCGTCTTCAGTTAGAGTTTAAAGATCAGCTTAGGGGTAGTAGTTTAAGAGTCTTGTTTACTCTTCTTTATGCTTCCCTGCATTTGTATTCCAAACTTGTAGTTTGATGTTTTATTTGGAATAAATGATGTCGTTATGTTTGTTTAGACATAGCGTATGGTTTATATTCTTAAACTTGATTTGTGAAAACGATTTATAAAAGAGGCATTGCATTCCGATCGTTATTTTGAAAATGGTTTACTCTGATTTAATTTAAGTTCGATCGTGAATGTTTTATTTCAAAGTCCTTGTTGTTTTAAAAAAAAAATGCCTACTTTTGGGCTTCGAAAATCGGGGTTTTACAGTTACGCAAAATAATATCAATTAGATTGTTATAAGTGAAGACTTTATTTTCACGATCTCAAAATTGTTATATATATGATATTTGGATGTCACTTGCTTTTAAATTTTTTCACTTATGTATCGATTACAATTTTTTTAATCACGCATACTGAGTTTAATCATGTGTATTGCAATGGAACTATTTAATTAGATGGCAGTGTCTTTATGCATTTGAGGATGATAATTTGTTTTTCTAAATTTCTAAATAGTAATAGCAATACTAACTAATATTATTGGTATATTGACATAGATGCAACCTGGGAATCAAGTAGAACAAAAGACCATTTTAGAGTCTTTTGGATTAACGGCAAACCACTTCCTGACAACTTGGAGAAGACAACTAATATTGTTAGATTTTATTGTGATGTCTTTGATCATGCTACAATTTGATGTCGTCTTCATCTGTGAATTCATCTGCGAAGGTATGTGTGTTGTGAAGAGATTGCGGAATATGGTGTGCAATGGGTTGAAGAATAATTTTCTCTTTGATTTTTACGTGGTGATGAGTCTACAAAATGAATCAGTTTAGTATATCAGAAAGAGAAAACATAATATAAGGAAATACATATATGGAACAAAATATAAGAAAAGAAAAGAAAATATAGCTATAGAAATCTCAGTGTTATTTGTAGAATTTGTTTTGGTTATGTATATATGGAATAAAATAGATAAGCTTAGATGTAAATTTGAATCTTAGGAAATTTAGTTGTGCAACTTTATATAAACCTATATATATCCGATTAATTAATTTAATTGTATATATCCAATAATTTTATTTTTTTTTTAAAAATAATGGGATGTAAATTTGAATTTTAAGAAATTTAGTTGTGCAATTTTATATAAACCTATATATATCCGATTAATTAATTTAATTGTATATATATCCAATAATTTTATGTTTTTTAAAAAAATAGTGGGATGTAAATTTGAATATTAGGAAATTTAGTTGTGCAACTTTATATAAACTTATATATATCCGATTAATTAATTTAATTGTATATATCCAATAATTTTATTATCAGTTTAGTATATCAGCTAGAGAAAACATAATATAAGGAAATACATATATGGAACAAAATATAAGAAAATAAAATATAGCTATAGAAATCTCAGTGTTATTTGTGAAATTTGTTTTGGTTATGTATATATGGAATAAAATAGATAAGCTTATATGCAAATTTGATTCTTAGGAAATTTAGTTGTGCAACTTTATATAAACCTATATATATCCGATTAATTAATTTAATTGTATATATCCAATAATTTTATTTTTTTAAAAAAAATAATGGGATGTAAATTTGAATTTTAGGAAATTTAGTTGTGCAACTTTATATAAACTTATATATATATCTGATTAATTAATTTAATTGTATATATATCCAATAATTTTATTTAAAAAAAAAATAATGAGATGTAAATTTGAATCTTAGAAAATTTAGTTGTGCAATTTTATATAAACCTATATATATCCGATTAATTAATTTAATTGGATATATCCAATAATTTTATTTTTTTTAAAAAAATAATGGGATGTAAATTTGAATTTTAGGAAATTTAGTTGTGCAACTTTATATAAACTTATATATATCCGATTAATTAATTTAATTGTATATATATCCAATAATTTTATTTTAAAAAAAAAATAATGAGATGTAAATTTGAATCTTAGAAAATTTAGTTGTGCAACTTTATATAAACTTATATATATCCGATTAATTAATTTAATTGTATATATCTAATAATTTTATTTTTTTTAAAAGAAATAATGGATTTGAGAAGATACAAAAAATATGCAAAAAAAACACTCTAATTGAATGCCACCTAAGCAAAAACTCTTATTGAATGCCACATAAGCAATTTTTCTTAAGAATGCACGAGAAAGCTCCGTTGGAATCTCGCTATGTATATAATAGTATGTTAGCCCGTGCCATGCACGGGATTATTATCTTTTTTAATATTATTTATGTGTTTATTTTAATATATTATTTGAACAATTTAGTTAAAAATAGTAAGATAAAATTGATATAGATTTTGCATGATATATATTTAATAATGCTATAGGATAAAGCGGGATGAAGAATATTATTTCGTTTCCCGTTATACACTATTAAGAGATAGATTTTTTCTTTCAGCTTCATCTTCAGGACTATACAGTGACCCTTTAAATATAAAATAATTATAAACTTCATTCTCAAATGAAAATTTAAGTAATCTAGGTGCATTTTTAATAGTGAAATCAAAAGTGTTACGCGTTTCTCATTCTACACCCGTGAGAGATTCTATCTATCTATCTATCTATTCTATCTATCTATCTATCTATCTATCTATCTATCTATCTATCTATCTCTCTCTCTCTCTCTCTCTCTCTCTCTCTCTCTCTCACACACACACACACACACACACAATTTCTACATTTCTCTCATAGGATCATTTTCATTTTTATTAATATTGATTTGCTTATGTTCTTCATTTTCTTTTGAAGGTTGTCTATGTCATTTTTCATTTTATATTATTTTGAATGTTGTCTATATTTTTCTTTCAATTATTTATGAAATTGATTTTATTTAATTTACTTGAGTATGAAAATGTGATATATGTTTAAGGATGTTACAGGGACATAGTAGGATGAGAAGTACTTTCTCATTCCCCGTTCAACAACACTATGAGATTCTTTCTCCCTCCCTCTCTCTCACGTCTCTATAGAAGCTTCATCAACAAAAAATAATTGTAAATTTTAGAATATTTTTCAAATGAATATTAACATACGTTGACCGTGTTTCTGTACTCAGACTATTTTTTGTCATTGTACCACAAATAATCAATTTTCATGTGTGAGCGTCAAATGGAAAAATCTATGTATGAATCTTCACTCACATTGATAAATTAGCATCCAGAAAAATATTTGAACGAATGTTTATGGAAAGCTTAAATTCGAAATTATAAATAAAAAACCCATTGATTATAAAAAATTAAAATTATATTAATTTATTTTAAGTTTCAATTCCCATAGATTTTTTTAGTTGGATGTAATATACTAATATAGTGATAGTGTGTAAGACCCAAAATTCTACTATACCTTTGTATTAAGAACATGAGTAGTGGTTAAGAGTATTAGGGCTTGTTTCGTTAACTTGTTTCGCAAGTATCGTTGTAATAACAACATCGTTGCTGAGTTGGAGCCTGTTTTGCACTCGTGTACTAATTAAGCCTAGACTTTTGGCCCTTAGTCTTTAATTATCTATGAGAACGTTTCTGTGTTTTCAGAATTTTGAAATTCGACTTTCTCCGCTTTTTGGAAAAACGAGTAGAAAATCGTACCCGCCGTTGGAAAATTTATGGTTTCTGTTTTCCGTCGAATTTTAATGGGAGACAATATATATATCGGCACGAGTTAGAATCTGGACTCAGAATATTTTTGAGAGCTTGGGATATAAATTTCAGTCGGGGAATCAAGTTTAGCGATAATTTTTAGAAATGGTTTACGGCGAACTTTTACTTCGTAGATTTTCTATTTTTCACGAGTTAGACCGTTGGCGAAATACGACTCGCCTGCGAGCGAGAGCTGAGGACGTACAGTAAATATCTAGATATTTTCTTAAAAGTAATCATTACACCCTTTTGATCCAAGGGCTAGGGATTAGTTAGAAAACTTTTACAAATGATCCAAGGGCTCAAAGTGCACCTAGGCAAAATGGTGATGCATTGTATCTCACTTGATCAAGAGAAATAAAAAACACTCCCCTTCTCCTTCTCTCCCTCGGCCGAACCTCCCTCTCACACCCTCACCCATTCAAATTTTTCTAATTCCTCCTTCAAGCTTTGATCTTGGTTGCTAGGATCTTGAAGTTGCAAGAGTCATCATCTCCTTGAGGTAACCAACCTCTTCTTTCCCTCAATTTTGTTCATAAAACTCTTAGATTTAGGGTTTATGTTCTTGAGAGTTTCTTGCAAAAATTGGTTAATCTTGGTTAGGAGTAATTAGAAGTTGATAGTAAGTGATGAGCTAACATGGTTAGGCTAGTGTGTGTTGATTTCACAAGATTGATTAGGTTCTCTAGAGTTTGGTGAGTTAGGGTTTTAAGGAAAAATTTGAAATGAGCATAACCTTGAGTAATTGATATGTGATTTCATTTTTGATGCTAGTTTTGAACTTTGTGACAAAATGGATGTTGGATTATGGATTTTGTTTTGAAAAAACAAGAAAAAATTTATTTTGATGTTCATGAGAAAATTTGATGAACATATTTTAGAAAATTTTGTTTTGTTTCTCAAAGTAGTTTGATTGATCAATTTAATGGCTTTGTGAACTAATAGATGATTGCTAGGGTTTGGTAATAGAAAATTGGAGTGTTGGTCTCACTTTTTTGATGTTGGCCGTGGCATGTTTATAAAGGAGGAGGAAGAGTTTTCAAAATTTGTTCTAAGTCAATTAAGTAGACATATCCTTGGTTTTAAAAGAATGATTGAACATGGCTTTGTTTGGAAAAGAAAATGAGAAATTGTGACTCAAAGAACCAAATTTAATTTTGTCGAAATTTGTAGTTTGGTCTAAAATGTTGTGGATTGTTAGGGTAAACGATTTTGGGATAACATGAGATATTACTATGCTTTCGAAAATGAAAAAAAATTGGATGGAGGTGTGTTTTTGTTGATTTGGCCGAGGCCTATTGTAGAGTTGTGCGAGAAAAGTTCGTGGAAGCTTGCCAAGGTAAGGGCACCTTTATTTACGTCTTATATCTTTAATGATATGTGTGTATGCTTGGTACTGTGATGTGGTTGGGTGCTTGGCATGTATGTGTTATGTATTCTCGTGATGAGATTTGGTTATCTACATGCTTATGTTACATATGATTTGCGAATATATGTATTAACATGTGGTTGTGATTACATATGCTTGAATGATATGTAATTGTTGCATTAGCATATATGGGGAATCGTATGCTCATGCATTCATAGTACGTGGTGGCCGTGATGGGCCACGGGGTGCGACTGACAGTGATTGGGTCCACCTTAATCCTGCGGGATTTTTATTGAGTCCAATACGTGGTGACCGTGATGGGCCACGGGGTGTGATTGACCGTGATTGGATCCACTCTAATCCTACGTGGTGACCGTGATGGGCCACATGATTTTATTGATGCCCTGCGGGGATTTGGTAGACTTGGCCTACGATTCTCTGCGGAGAGGTTAAATTCCGGAATTCATGCATGTGACAGCCAGTGATTGGTGTCACGATCATGTAGAGTCTGCATTAATAGGTTGTGTGTGCATTTAATTATATTATGCATGTGATGTGAATTTGCTAAGTGTTTTACTCGCTTTTTCCCATAATTGTTATTTGTATTATATGTTACTTGTGGTGACCCTTACTTTGAAACATGAACGGGTTACCCCCACCTAGACGATGGTTTTCCGTTTGAGACTGTGGGACGTGAGGACGGCGGTGGCTACTTTGGCCCTTAGTGATTGAGTGGTGTGGCATATCTAGTTAGGTATATGCCGGTGTGTCTGTACACCGTGCTTTTTGGTTAAGGGTATCATTCTGACTGTAGTGGATGACTGTATTTTACACTCTTATACTTTGGATCAGCCTCTTTTGGTTATGGCTGTAGTATTCACTAGTTCCTGACTGACTTGTATATTATCGTCTTGAACTAGGTATTACCTTTTGGAAATGTAATTATTCATGTACACACTTTGCTTCTTTAAGAAGCACTATGATGCATATAGTACTATATATTTTCTGCTATCTTGTATGGTGGTGCTATTGTATGCTTTAGTTCTGTTGTATGTTATAACGTCGGGCTTACCACTCGTTTCACGCGCGCTCTGTTTAAAAAAAAAAAAATAATGCCCTTTTTCGTCTTTTAAAAATCGGGGTGTTACATAGTGCGATGTACACATAATATGGAAAAACTCACGTAGTGGGAATTCAAATTTTAATTAGTCAATATATATTTTTAATAGTGTAGTGAGAAGTATATACCATTGAAAGATTCACACTCTCTCTCTCTCTCTCTCTCTCTCTCTCTCTCTCTCTCTCTCTCTCTCTCTCTCTCTCTCTCTCTCTCTCTCTCTCTCTCTCTCTCTCTCTCTCTCTCTCTCTCTCTCTCCTCTCTCTCTCTCTCTCTCTCTCTTCTCTCTCTCTCTCTCTCTCTCTCTCTCTCTCTCTCTCTCTCTCTCTCTCTCTCTCTATCTAGTCTCAGTTATACTACTTTATAAGGGTTCCATCAACAAAAAATAGATGGTAATTCTATATTATTTTTATAATGAATATGAATAAAAAATTTTGTGCTCATTTATCACTATCTTCTACGCACACTTTTTTTCATGGTGAACCAATTTTCATTGTGCTAAATAAAATTTTGAATAAGGGATTCCCGTAATAAAATATGAAAATATGGATAAGCCCTACGGTTAGAATTCAAATTTTAATTAGTCAGTGTGTATTTTTAATTGTTTGGTGGAAAGTGCTTCCGATTTTTCATTTTATACCACCGAGAAATCCCACACCCCACCTCTCTCAAAACTTTTTAGGGGTTCTATCAATAAAAAAGTTGTTAATTCTATATTTTTTTTAATGGATATCAATAAAATTCTCGTGCTCAGTTCTCACTATCATCTACATAAAGTTTTCATCATGGGGATCATGTTTCATTGTGCTAGATAAAATTTTGAATAAGTAATCCCAATGACAAAATATGAAATTATGGATAACTTCCACATTCAAAATTCAAATTTTAATTCGTCAATGTATATTTTTAATAGTGAGGGTTAGAATGCTCCCCGTTTTTCATTCTACACCATCAAAACTCTCTCTAATTCTGTTTGTCTTCCATGTCCATTACGGGACTCTATAGCTACTCCATGAACAAAAAAAAGTTGTTAATTCTTTATTATTTTAAAAAAAAATCAACATAGAAATATTACATGTAATTGAATGATTGGATAATAGATACATGTCAAATCAAATTTTAGCCGAATTGTTCACATAGTTTTTATATAGAAAATATATAATATTTAATCAAGGATTAAATAAGTTTGTCGTCATTAAAAATATAATATTTTTTAGAAATTAAAATATTATATCAATACTATTATTATTTACCTTACTCAAATCTCATAGTACACGTGTCATCCTCACGTTTATTCTCAAGGAGAAAATTCATATGTGGCATTATTTTAATAACGTGGCGCCTACGTGGCTTTTTTTTACGATCTAAAGGTACACGGTTCAATTCTCATTAACGACAAAACAATAATTTTATTTCATGATTTTTTCCCTTTTTTGCCTTGCTTTTTGTTTATTGTTTATTAAATCTATTGTGAAGAAAAATTAATAGGATTACCATCAATTAATAGGATTACCATCAATTCTATATGATAAGTAACATAAAAATAATTTTTTGTCAAAAAAAAGGATTGCCTTGAATATTTTATAGGATAAGTAACATACAAATGATCTGACTTAAGATTGGCATCATAAATTCAATATTGCCATCACTCATAAAAAAACAAACAATTTATAAATTTAAATTTCTCTTAACTCCAAAAAAAAAAAGATTGGCATCATAAATTCAATATTGCCATCACTCACAAAAAAAAAAACAATTTATAAATTTAAATTTCTCTTTACTCCAAAAAAAAAATAGATTGGCATCATAAATTCAATATTGCCATCACTCACAAAAAAAACAAACAATTTATAAATTTAAATTCCTCTTAACTCCAAAAAAAATAGATTGGCATCATAAATTCAATATTGCCATCACTCACAAAAAAACAAACAATTTATAAATTTAAATTTCTCTTAACTCCAAAAAAAATATTGGCATCACAGAAAAAAAACAATTGTCTATTGCTAAGGATTAGCATAACTTCCGTAAAAAAAAACAAAAGGATTAGCATAATTCATTTGTTACATATTTTAGATTGTTTGAGTTTCTTTTCCTTTATATATACATGTTGATTTTAATAATTTTATTTGTCTATTTATCTCACACAAATATTTTTCTTTCATATAGAAAATATACAAATTTGTTTCTTCCATTTAAGAAATCATCATGGCACAAAAATACAATAATATTTCTGAAATCAATTCCGAGAAAGAGTCATGGACTATAGCTGTGCGAATCATTCGTATTTGATTCGTTCGAGATGTGAACCATGTTAACCGTGGCGACACACAACCTTTCTCTCTTGACATGATTCTAATGGATGTTTCGGTGTGTATTTTTTATTTAATATTTAGTTTTTGCGTGTCTCTTTTTTATGTATGTTCTTATTTATTTTTTTGTTCCAGGGTAACAAAATTCATGCTACCATCCGAAAGACACTAATATACAAGTTTGAGAAAGACTTGAAAGAAGGTAAGGTGTATTATTTCACTAACTTTGGTGTTGCCGCAAACCTCGGATCCTATAGAACAACACGTCACGAATATAAAATCAATTTTCAATTCAACACAAAGGTCAAAGTTTGTGACGCTAAGAAGGTTCCTGAAAATGTTTATCCTTTGTCGATTCCAATTGACATATTTACTCCCGGATACAACACTGACTACTTAGTCGGTACGTTATTAATTATTTTAGTATTAGTAAATTATTTTTGTCAATTACATCCTTACTAAAGTGTTTATTGTATTACAGATGTTGTAGGGGTATTGTCTGGAGTTGGTGTTGAAAAAGAGTATGAACGCAATGGAATGAAAACTAAAAGACTTGCCATTGAGTTGGATTATGATGGGTTAGTATATAGTGTTTATGTTTATTGTTTTATGATAATAATAGGTATAGATATTCACATAAAATATTATAAAAATTCTTAATATATTTTAATTTTCTTATACTATTACAGTTTCAAATACAACGTTACTTTATTTGGTCAATATGCCGAAGAAATTATTTCTTTAGTTGCTGCCGGAGAGACCAAAAATCTCATTGTAGTTGTGCTATTGGCTAAGGTGAAAATTTGGAAAGGTATATTAATTATTTATTATTTAAACTTTATTATTTTTAGTTATGTCGATTTTTAATACATGACAATTACATATCTGTCGATTCTATATTATTTTGGAAAGGTAGTTGTGCTATGGATCTATATTATATCTCCACATGTGTTTTCAAGTTCATTCTAAATACACGACAATAACATATCTATCTCTTTCCTTTAATTACAATTTTATTTATTTATTTATTTCTTTGTTTGTGCCAACATCTGTTCAATTTTATTTAGTTAAAGAGAATGACAATCTAATAAAGCATTATATGTTCATACCTTTTTTTAGAATCTGCTACAATACAGAATACAATTTCAGAGGCTGACACATCAAGTTTGTTTCTCTTTTGAAGTACATATGATCATTAATATCCTAACCTTGGTACATTCTTTGAGACCTTCGATGGTATTCTTCGATGTAAGCTTTAAGAAATCATCTTCATCACTTACCTTTGACACATCTTGTATCAAAGATATTTCAGAAGATGGGGTGTGGTTCTTTTCAGACATCCTACGTCATACACAATGATATCAAAATATAAATTATCATATTATCATATTATTAATCATTAACTCGAAGTAAAATAAATAATTAATATTTAGAGAATTCACCTTTTCTTCAAGTCAGTAGCTGCAGCAAAATTAGGATTGAACCGGAAAACCGAATAAAAACCGTGAAAACTCGGAAGAACCGCCGGTTCAGTCGGTTCACTCTGTTGAACCGTATTTTCGTTTTTTTTAATGAAAAACAGAAAGAAGAGAAAGAGAAAAATCAGAAGTTTTGTGATGCATTTTATTTTCTTCTTTCTCGGTTCATGTTAAGTAGCAAAATAAAATTATCTTCATCATTTTATATTTATTTGTTCTCACAAGTTCATCTCTTGTAACAAGGAACAACATCTCATTATAAGAAAAATAAATTAAAACTTCAAACATTGCAAAAGCTTTGAAAAATCCGTGTTTCTTGTTTGCAAAAGTTGTGGAATGAAGAAGAAGTTGAAGCTTGTTATGTTAGAGAGAAATATATAAAAGGATGAAGTTGATGGGAAGAAAGATGATTGTGAGATTTTGTTGACATAGAAAAAGCATAATTGAGATTCAATCTGCAAAGTTCTAGTTATGCGGCGCAGGAAAAAAAATGAAAGATGAAGGAGTCACTAAGAATTAGGGTTATATTAACAAACTTAAAATTGGGCCTGACTATATGACCCAATATCCTCTTTTCTTTTACGCACATATCTGTTAATTGTTCCCTATGAAATATACCCTCCCCTCAATTACAAAGAAGTAGAACCTCACACTAAAAAGTTTTTTTTTTACAACTAAAAAGTATTGTCTATAAAAAAAGTATTGTCATAGTGTCATAAAGTTATGAATACTTCAAAATTGAAAATATAAAAATAATATATAATTTCTACTTTGTGTGGTTTTTGTTTATTATTATTCAATATATTATTTTAAAATATAAAAAAACATATATATAATTAAAAACGGTCCGACCCCGGTTGAACCCCGATTCGACCTTAGAACCTTGAATCCATGAGCACGCCGGTTCAATGTCCGGTTTGGTTATGATTACCTTGGTATTGATTGATATAATATTTTAATTTCTAAAAAAAAAATATAATATTGAAAAAGCTTTAATTTTTTTTTTTGATAAAGAAAAAAGCTTTAATTGAATTTCACCAACGCGATATTATTAAAATATAATAATAAAAATATTAAGATACGTATAATATTAGAGTTTCTAAAATTAAAAAGTACCAATCCTAGAGCTGTCAAAAGGGACCGGCCCGGCCCGATCAGCCTCGGCCCAGGGGCCATTCTATTTAAAGGGACTTTAGTGGGCCAGCCCATTAAGCCTCGTGGCCCGGCCCGTTAAGCCCAGCCCAATAAGCAAAGGCCTACATGGCCCGACAAACTTTTATTTTATTTTTTGACTATTTTTTTTTTACAAAATAAATTCAATGGACAATAAAACTATTTATAATGATTGATTAAGTTGTTATTAGTTTTTTTCAAATAAAGATAATCATAACAAACTTGGTTTAATCTTAAAAAAACAACAAATTTGGTTTAATAATTATCTTCTAACTAACAAATCTCATATTTTGTTACTTAATTATCTAAAGATTTAATGGTAACTAAAACTCCTTATTTTTAGCAAAAATTATTTTTAGAATTTTTTTAAAAATATTTTTTTTAACTCTTTAAAGGGTCGGCCCAAAAGCCCGTGGGGCCGGCCCATTAAAAATATAGGCCCGAAAGACTGACCCGATAAGGCCCGATCAAGTTTTTTTAAAAGCCCGGCCTGTGCAAAACTATAGGGTTAATGGGCCGGCCCGATAGCCCGACCCATTTTTACAGCTCTAACCAATCCCCACAAAAAGAAAGAGTTTCTACCAAAAAAATATAATATTAGAGATTCTAAAAAAAAAGTATTAGATTTTTTACAAAAAAATATACTCGCATAATATTAAAGTTTCTACAATAAAAAAATATTAGAGAATCTCTAATTGAGTGACAAAAAAAATAAAATACAAACTCGATAAAAAAAAGATAAAAAGGAAAAAAAGCTCTAGTTTAGTTGTATATATCCAACAATTTTGTTTTATAATAATGGGTTAAAGAGATATATCTGATTAATTTAATAGTATATATCCAAAAAATTGTTTTCTTAAAAAATAATGGGTTAGAGAAGATTAAAAAAATACAAAATAAAATAGAAAAACTCTAATTGAATGCCACCTAAGCAAAAACTCTAATAACTCTAATTAAATGCCACATAAGCAATTTTTCTTGAAAATGCACGAGAAGGCTCCATGGGAATCTCGCTATGTATATAATAGAGATAGAGATTTATTGGAAAGAGAAAGTGTGTGAAAAAAAATAGGAATTTATTGGTGGATTAAAACGAGGGTATAATAGAAAATAAAGTACAAATATACACTTCCTTAATTTGGTGTTACTATTCTAAAAAGACAAGTAAAAATGAACGGAGGGAGTAATAAATAGCAAAAATAAAATGTAGGAATGCCCCGATTATATCTCACCTTTTTATTTGCAGATGATTGTTTTCTGTTTTTCAGGGCCGTGGAGAATGAAACACAAACTATGAAGAATATCTTATCAATATATGAGAAGGCTTCACGTCAAGCAATCAGTCTTCCAAAGTCGGAGATATACTGCAGCAGAAATGTTCCGCAAGACTTAAACAATTCCATCGCCAACATCTTGGGTGTTCAAGCGGTCTTAGGTACCGGTAAGTATCTTGGATTATACCATCAATGATTCGAAGAAGCAAGAAGGCTACCTTCAACTTTATCAAAGATACAATTTGGCGAAAAATCAATTGTTGGAATAGTAGATGTTTATCAAAAGCAAGTAGAGAGGTAATGATCAAATCGGTACTTCAATCAATTCTATCTTATGTGATGAGCATATTTCTTATTCCTAGCACTCTCATTGATGCAATTGAAAAAATGATGAATTCGTTTTGGCAGGGACATGGCGGTGCTAATAATAAGGGTATCCATTGTATGTCGTGGGACAAGCTCTCGATGCACAAAAACAATGGTGGTATCGGTTTTAAAAATCTAAGTGCATTTAATTTAGCTATGCTTAGTAAACAAGGGTGGAAGCTTCAAGTAAACTCGGAAAGTCTTGTTTCTCGTTTATTCAAAACTAGATATTATCCTCGTAGTAACTTCCTTGCATCATCTATTGGTCATAATCCGAGTATGTGCGGAGGAGTATCTCAAATGCAAAGTTTTTAGTAAGAGCGGGCTGTCGATGGTGTATTGGTCCGGGCACAAATATTACAATGTGGGGTTAGTGCTGGATTTCAAATGGTATGATATTAAATGCTCCCAACCATGAAGCTGCACATATGCATAATGATACAGTGGCTGTCCTCATGGAGCCTAATTCAAGAGTGTGGAATCATAGAGCAATTAGAAACTGTTTTGATGCTAATACGCTGAAGCGATAATCAACATGCCTATTATACCACAAGTTACCGAAGATAGATTAATTTGGAAAGCGGAGAAAAATGGCCAATATTCGGTGAAGAGTGCATATCGGCTTTGTGTGGAAGAATTAATTGACATCTCTCACATTAGAATGCCCGGATTTTGGTCTTGAATTTGGCATCTCAAAGTTCCTCCTAAGGTTAAGAACCTTATTTGACGCATCTGCCGGGGTTGCTTTCAAACGCGTGCGAGACTCCGTGATAAAGGAATAAATTGTCCCTCTAGTTGTGTGGTATACGATGATAATTATGAAGACAGTTTGCATCTTTTTTTTTCTGTCCCATGTCTGTTTCAATTTGGCGTATGAGCGGATTGTGGAGTCGTATTGAAGCTGTAGCGCGCAGAACTGGTACAGTTACTGCTGCAATTTTCACTTGACTGCAGCAATTTAATGAAAACACAGCTTCCATTTGGGCTACAATTGTTTGGAGTATATGGAAGAATCAAAATATGAAGCTTTGGAATAATGTAACGGAAACAAGCATGCAGATTTTTGACAGAGCACAACACTTGATCGATGAGTGGAGGCTTGCACACTCTCTCAGCCCACGACAATTTGGTTCGGTCCCGGACAGCAGTAACAACAAACAGGGCAGCAGTAGCAATCCAAATGAAATCCGATGGAAGAAACTCAAAGTAGGGAGATACATATGCAATGTTGACACCTCCTTTTCACAACAAAGAAACCGCATTGGAATTGGAATGTGTATCCGAGATGATGAGGGCTGCTTTGTGCTAGCAAAAACATTGTGGTTTTCTCCAATATGCACCATTGAAGTAGGAGAAGCATTGGGAATGCTACACGCCATTACTTGGGTTCATGAATTACAATCACAAGAAGTTGATTTTGTTTTGGACTCTAAAAAGGTTGTGGATTATTTTTATAAAGGTAGAAATAATGCTATAGAATTTCGTGATATATTGAAAGAATGTAAGAATTTGTTTAGTTTATATTTCAAAAATTCCCGGGTTGAGTTTAATAAGAGACAGGCAAATGAGGCAGCTCATGTTCTTGCAAGAGTAGCCACATCTATAACTAGCTCCAAGGTTTTTATTGATGTACCGACATGGATCAACCATATTATTACTAGTCAAAATGTATTTGAATAATTCCAAGTATATTAATACATGTATAAAACCTTCCATAAAAACACTGCTCCATACCATATTATATCAACAAACTACTATAAGCAGTAATCAACCACATCATCCAAGTATATTAATACATGTATAAAACCTTCCATAAAAACACTAATACAAATTAAAGAATAATTCCATTTATCTCAAGTCTATGAACCAATATTGTATCACTTGCGCATGGAAGAATACCAAATCAGCTTCAGTGGAACTGTTCAAGTTGGAACTAGTCCACAATCAACATCAGGAGTGAAGAAAAGCACAGCTCCAATGAACAAAATAATGACACAGAGAAACAGAAATGGTTTTTCCCACAAAACCACTTGCGATTGCGATTGCGTGTGAGATCTATCCTCAGACTGCACATTGTGATTGAGTTCCTGTAATACATACTCGATTATCTCATCCTTAAGCTTCTTATACTGCAGACCGGCATCAATGTAATCAGTGGAACTAAGTTCGGTTGTATAAATGATCTTTTCAGGCTGAAGTGAAGTTACAGATGCAGGTTTTTCTAACAAGAAAGTCTAAAACAGAGAGGTTCATAAAATTTCAATCAGTTGAAGCCTTAACACTTAAATTCCAAGTGCGTGAAAGTTCCAATCACAGTTGCATTGAAAATTCAAACACACTTACACACATCAACGATATATCAACAGATTTAAATCTAATCACCGTTTCTAACGCATAATTAGTATATAATCACAGAAAAATTAATTTGAACATTGAAAATTCAAACACATACCAACGATATATAAAGAGATCTAAATCTAATCTCCATTTCTAGCACAAATTAGTAAATACTCACAGAAAACTAATTTGCACAATGAAAATTTTCACGAAACTTTAAATTAATAAATAAACAAAAATTACTATATGACTATGAATTTTCAGTAGCATTTAACAGTTCAGTGTCACATATATATAAATGACGAACAGAAGAAACATCGGAAGAAGAATTATAAGCACAGAATCGTACTTACCGTGGCGTCTTCGGTTAGATTTTCCTCCGAGATCTCCGTGATGTCAGACAACGGCGAAAAACTGACTAATTCTTCAGGAAACGATGCAGATTTCAAGCTCTTGTTCGAGATCTGAAGAATGAGCAGAAAATCAAGAAAAATGAAATGCAAAACGAGTTTATGAAGATTTAGGAATTGATGAATTTGTGCCTTTTTGGAATTGTTCGACAGAACATCTTTGGACCTTCCGGTACGATTCTCGGTGGAGCGAGTAGAGTGTTTGGATAGGGTTTGTTGCAAATTCATTTGGCGCGTTTTGCCAATTTCAATACAACAGTATATATAGGTCGAATATTCTAGAATATATATGGATGGAACCTTTCTCTTCCTACCCCATAACTCTTTTCCACCCCAATATTCCGATTTTGTTTTCGGTTAAAAAGTTCGAAACATATTTTTCGAACTTTTTTTTACCATGAAAACGTACTTTGGAATGTATTTTTTGAAATTTTTGCTGAATTTGCACTAGAAAAACTTCGATAAATGCATTCCAAACTTTTGAATCAAGGACAAAATTAAAAAATTAAAGGATAAAAAAAAGTTGTGAGGAGTTGGATGAGAAAGTTTACATGGATGATAATAATTTTTTAGTTAATTTTTTTTTCCTTTTAACTACTTCATTACACTGAGCTAAGCCCAAATCCAACTTAATTCAAAGATGCACAATTAGTTTGAGGTGGATCAACGGGTTATAGAAATAAATTTTTTAAAATTTCTAAAACAAGTATGAGTATATAATAAAAAATATTAACTTAAATGTAATTTTGATTTCTCTATTTTACAAAATCCGCAATTTTAGTCCTTCTATTTTATTTTCTGCAATTTTGGTCCCTATTTTAAAATTTAGGGAAAAATACATTCACCTCCCCTGAACTTTAGCTATATGTAATAAACACCCCCTCTATTTTCTCACTAGACACAAACCTCTGCTGTTAGTGTACCGTCAAGTTGCCGTCAAAATAAATAGAAATTCTTTCACACACGCCTCTTCTCTTTATTTACATCCATCGCTGAATCCTTTTGGCCGTTTTGGGTAACCATTATCCTTTTCAATTCTTCTCCTACAAACACATGTTGCTTTTGGTTCTCAGTTCTCACCATGATATAGCACAAAGTATTTTCTTTAAAGCATTTTTCATTCACACCTTGTTCTTGCAATGAAAGCTATTGTTGGCGTCGTTTTTGTCTCGCCATCATTTTTGGCTCGCGGTTATTTTCTTCTATTTCACTGTCATTGTGAGATGGGTTGTTGACTTATTGGCTTGTTTCCTGACACCTTCATTCTATATAGATAGATATATATATATGTTTGTTTGTGTTTTGGTTCATTCCTTTCTTTTCTCATGGCTACTAGATGTTTCTGTTTACTCACTTTTTGTCTTCTGCTGTGATATGTTCCAATGAATACAAATGCAGAATCAGCCGAAGTCTTGTAGACTTGTTGGTGGTTAATGGATGAAACGGTGTTAAGTCAATAAGGGAGGATTTAATCTATTTTAAGAAACTTTAAGGGAGGTTAGTGTCTATTGTAAAATAAGAGGGGGTGTCTGTGTCATTTAAAGAGACCTCAAGGGAGGTGAATGTATTTTTCCCTAAAATTTAACATTTAAATTTACCTTAAACACTTGAAGATTATTAATACAAAAATCTTAAATTATATTATTAAAGAAAAAAGAGTTAATAAATTTTTTGAATGGATTGGACTCACGATGTGGAATTATAAACCTTTTGTATGAACTAATTTTTTTTTTTAAATAGCAAATATATTATTAATAAAAATTAAGTCTCTGCACAAGATCAATAGAGGCCGGTAAAAAAGAGTTTACAAAACAAAAACGCAGCTTTTAGACCACCATTGATGATATCAACCCGACCCATAAAGACGCTTGTCACCAAATAGAGGTTTACTTATAGGAACCAAACTATTTTGGATTTAAACGAGTTGGTTTAGTTGAACTCAAATTTAAATGGGTTCAGTTAAAAATGCAAATTAGATTGATTTGAATATCTAGGTTGAACATATATACCAACCTGTTATATGTAAAATTTGGCAAACATCATAAAACCATATGAGTTTTGAATATCAAATAGGTTAAGTCGGTGAGTTAAAAAATACGTCTATTGGGATTCAAAAAGACCAAAGCTACACAGCCAATGCAGGATTCAAACAGCAAGTCAAGATGGGAGCTAACAATTTTCGAAGGACGACTTTCATACACGTGGCATACATGCAAGAATGAAGCCGGTTACTGTTTTTTTTTTCTTTCACATTTTTCTTATAAATGGGAGAATCATAGATTGTTTTATGGAGTTCATTTCCAAAAAAGAAAACACACCGCCTAAAATAGAAATCTCAATGGATGTATGAAATTCAATTTTTTTATGCAATTTACAATTCATAGCGTTTAGATTAGAGTTACACAAAAGATACTAAAACTTACAAATTCAAAACAATCATAAACCTGTTAACTGAAGAACCCGATCTAATCTAAGTCTTAGATTGTCCGTTAGATTTATTATGTTGGAGATAAAATTACACCAGTATTAATATGACCGATAAATATTTTGTCATTAAAATCCACCAAATATGTATTGGTCTTTGTCTTTATTTATTTTTGTTTTTATAGTTTACGTGTATATTATTGTGAGTGTGACCGTGCTAATGAAAAGTGTAGAGTTTTAAAATACTTTTTGAAAAAAAATTAATATATGCACTAAAAATAGTAGAAGAGATTTTCGTAAATTTAACTTAATTGATAGGAACATCACAACTTATTCATAAAATTCTAACCATTAGATTGACAAAAGAGAATAGGACAAGAAATTTCTAGAAATTAAACTCTATAAGAATTAAAAATATATGTAATACAAATATCTTTCTTATGTACTTCAATGATATGTTTGGATTATAATAGAAAGTGAAAGGAAAGAAAGTGAGAGGATAAATTGTTAAAAGAATGAAAGTGAGTAGAAAATAAATAGAAAGTGAGATGATTTAGTTGTTTGGTATGAATGAAAGTGATAAGAAAGTGAAAAGAAAGAAAGATGTATATTTAGTAAATGACAGAAATAACTTCACATTAAAATGAAATTGTATATATAATAAAAAATTAGCAAACGGTGCAAAATAAAAGGAACTATATATTTCTAGTGGTAAAAAGACAGGTCTTGAATTCGAGAGATCCTGGGTTCGAGCCCCGCTAGTTTTTTTTGGAGGGAGGTAAATGTAATTATCTTTGTAAGTGCTATTTGAGCCCTAAGGTCTTCTCTGCCTTGGACTGCCTTTGTAAGTGCTCTATGTGCCCTAAGGTCTTCCCTGCCTTGGACTAGGACACCATCCTCTCACCCTAAACTTTTTTTTTTAATAAAAAAAAGGAACTATATATAATAATAATTAATAAACTCAAAATAGAAGCATGTAATGGTTAAGCAAATTAATTAAAAATAATAACAGTAGAGAATTTGACTTGATGCAACAAATATGTACTGTATAAAAAAGTAAAGACTATTTTGTCATTTTAATCAATTGGATGCGGATACAGATTAACAGCAGTCACATATTTCCTAAAGTCACTACAGTTGACAAATCTATACCGTTAGATTAATCCCACAGCCAAATTTACTTTTCCCAAAAAAATAAACCAGAATTCAATCCCTAAGGGTCCGTTTGATAGCCAGTATAGTGAGCACGATATGATAATTATATTACGTCCTGTTTTAATTTTTTGTTTGATGCACCAATGAGATATGATAAATTATTTCCTTTTTTAATCCTATCACTCATTTGTAATTTATATCTCGAGTTTTTGCTGGGTTAGAATTATCCTGTCAGCGGAAGGATAAATGATTTTCTCTCTCTCCTCTCTCTCTCTCTCTCTCTGTATATATATATATATATATATATCTCGTGTTCATATTTCAATCTTTATGTTAGTGAAACGTTCGATTAAGAAGATCAAGTATGCACCAACTGTTATCTTATTTATTATAATGTGTGCACCAAATTCATGATAGGATAAGTGACTATCATGTCACTATCCTGTTCTTATTCAACTCTTTATCCTATCCTCACCATCAAACGGACCGTAATTGTGGAGAATGCACAGTGGCTGGAGAAAGGATCTTGACGGTGGTTGTGTCGTTATGGTGCGTCTTCGTTGCAACGGTAATGCCGACGTCGTGCAATCTCAGTGACGGAAGAGAGGAGGGCCATTGTAGTGGGTATTCGAATTTGGGCAACTTTGATGGCATCGATGCAACTTTGATAATTGAGGAGGGCCACACGTGGTGGCGTCGATGCAACTTTGATCTCAGATGTGAAACCGTTTCTTTGATAATTGTTTAACAAAGACCCACTCCCATATTGCTCCTTTGTTTAGATCTGTAAAAGCAAGGAGATTATTTTTAATTTTACTGGATTACACATGTGAGAATATATGGTATCAATGAATTCTTCCTTTTCTGATAGTGATTATGAATTTATGTGAGTGACGTTCAACTTATGGATCACTATTAAACCAAAAGAGGATGATTTTAATTTTTTTACCAAAAGAAGATGGATTATGTAAAATGACTCTAGTTTATTTTATGACATGGCACATTAAAAGACATCTGATTACGGGAACGATACAGATTATGTTCAACTACACTGACAGTTGAAAAATTGTGACTTTAGTGAATCTGAATCCATTGGATGTCTGTTTAACTTCAATCTTTGGCGGAAAGATTCAGGGCATGGAGTCCACCAAAATCAAGCTTTCTTTCTTCTATGACAATGCATGCAACCAAATTTAATTTTTTAGAGTAATGCAACCAAACGATGGAAGCCCAATTTTCAAAAAAATTCTTTCCTCTCTCCTTTTCATCCATGATTAGAGGTGGAAATAGGCCAGGCCGGCCTACGAAGTCTGAAGGCTTAGCCTATATAGCCTCAGGTCAGGCTAACCTATTTCTTTAAATAGAGCAGGCTAAAGCTTTTTTATAAGCCTATTTAGTCAAATAGGCCAGGCTGCAGGCCATTGAAAAAGCCTTATTAGTCTACTAGGCCGGCCTATTTAAATTAATATTAATAATGTTTTTAATAATATTATTATTTATATATTAAAATTTGTACTTTCATTAAATTATATATTTATTATATTTTCTAGTAGTTTAAGTTTATTAATTCACATATATAAATGTATTATTATAAACTAAAATTGAAATATGATGTTATATATAGTTAAATTCTCTAAACTATCATATTAAATATAAAAGGACATTTATTTATTAGTTCATAAGTATTTTTAAAAATAAATATAATTATTTATTTAAATATAGTCATGTGAAATATGCTTTTAAACATTCTAACAGACCACATTAGGCTTTCAAAAGGCCAGATTTAGACCTAAAAGATAAGTTTATGATAGACCACAGGCCAGACTCAGGCCTTTAAGTTTTTTGACAGGCCAGGCTTAGACTTGATAAAGCCTAGCTCGGCCTAGCCTATTTCCACCTGTATCCATGATGCACCCACTTTCTTTGGAAACAAACAATGTGCATATCCTACAATAAAATGGTACAAAAAATACACTCCTTTGTAATGGACATTTCCCATTGTAAACGGCACTTTATAGGAAATGGTAGAGTTTTTCATCAATTCATCAAGTTGTTAAGTAATACAAGTTTGACAAAATTACATTTTTATTTCTTTAACTTAGTTTCACATAACGATTTAATCTTTAATTTTTTTTCTTAATTATTCATTTGGTCCCTTATATTTAATTTAGTTCTCAATTTGATCCCTTATCTTTTAAACGTCTCAATTTGGTCCTTATCTTTTAAAAGTCTCAATTTGGTCCCTTATCTTTTCTGCAGTTTTCAATTTGGTCCCTTATCTTTCTCAATTTGGACACGTGGCACACTTGGACAGATGACACTTGTCCAAATTTAATGGTAATAGTGAAAAATTTGATGGGAGGGACCAAATTGAGAACTTCAGAAAAGATAAGTGATCAAATTGAGATGTTTAAAAGATAAGGGACCAAATTAAAAACTAAATTAAAGATAAGGGACCAAATTAGTAATTAAGCTTTTTTTTTGTCATTGTTGTCTTTTTTTTCCTTCATCCATATTTGTTTATAATTTTTCAAGTTTCAAATCTATGATTTTCTTTTATGGCATAAATATATTTATGAATTTGAAGCTTAAAATTCATATTCAAACATGAAAAAAGAAAAACTAAAATGTTCTTAAAAATAAAAAACTAAAGTGTTATTTGTAATAAAAAAAACAAAAGTGTTGCCTAAAATTAAGTTAAATGACGAAAATATAATTTAGCCTAAAATTTTTGGTGTAGCCATTAGTGCATATGAAGACGTCAAAGGCTAGCAAGAAAATGAAGAAACTCCCTATAAAGCCAAAAATGAAGGAGATGATCGCTTTCTCATGTTAAAGGGAAAGACCACTTTGGCCTAAAAAACACTAAAATGACGTTCCACAAAAGAACAATGAGAATACAACAAATGGACCCATGATGCAAGAGGGAGAGAAAGAGGGTCTACCATCCAAGATAAAGTACATACCAAGAGAAACCAATTTAAACACATTGTATGTCTTTTATTAAATTCGTTTTCCTACAAAACAAAACCAAATGTATATCTACAATCTTCCAAGATTTTCACCAACCAACTCTTCAACCATAGTTGGAACTTGCATGTTACATCAATAATCAATTATTAGTGTTGTAAAAAGATAACTAGAAATTTTTTGCTTGCCATGCAATATGGACGTGGCGTAATAAGGAGCATCATGAGGAGAGTTTCTCTCGACCAAGTCAACCACAAAGTATCATATTGAACAGAGTCAAAGATTATAGGATGGCTTGTAAGACAAATTGTCTTGTGGCGGTTGTTAATAAGACCACTCAACAAGTAAGATGGGATCCGTCTTGGGAGGGTTGGGTTGCACTTAACACAGATGGAGCGAAAGAAGCCGGTTCTAGCTATGGTTGTGGAGGTATTATTAGAGGTAGTAGAGGGGAGTGGATTAGTGGTTTTTCAAAAGGTTTGGGAGAGTGTAGTGTGGAGGTGGCAGAGTTGTGGGGAGCTTGGGTTGGTTTGAAGTTAGCTTGGGACTTGGGGCACCGTCGAATAGATTTGCGTATGAATGCTCAAGGCGTGGTCAAAGTCCTTAATAAAGAGATTGACGTTCAGTCAGTAGATTGGAGTATCTGTAAAAGGATTTGGAAGTTATTGGAGTTAGACTGGGAAGTTCGAATTCGACATATTTACCGTGAGAGTAACTTGTGTGCAGATTTACTTGCTCATGAAGGCTGCAAGATGGGTACCACTATGATTATCTATGAGTCTTGTCCGACTCAAATTCATACTTTTATTAGAATTGATGTTTCTGGAACTAGTGTTCCTCGAATAGTTCCAGTGTAATCTCCTTTTGGGCTTCGGCCCTCCATTTAATCAAAAAAAAAAAAAAAAAGATAACTAGAAAATATGAACTAATTAACCAACTTAGAAAAATATTAAATTGCTTTTTTTTTTCTTTTCTTCTTTTCATCTTTTGTTCAAGTCTTTGGTTAACAAGCCACATAAAATAGACAAGAATAACTTCTTCACACAAAATCTTGATTGAAGAATTTTTCTATACATAATGTCAGATGGGAATTTAAATTCTAGGTAAAACATGTTTGTAAAAAAGATGTATATAAAAGGCAAAAAGGACTCCAAGGTGAACCAACCCGAAAAAATCGGAGAGCTACCAAATGCATAACTTAAAACTGAAAGTGAACCAAATGCCTGAAGAACATATACGAGATAGCAAGCACTAAGCTGCGAACGGAACAGTTTCTGATTTAAGATAGATTAAACAATCTATTTACAAACCAAGTAGAAAACAGAAGCAAGCTAAAAACTATGTTACACCAAAGTCTTCATCATGAAATATTGGACATCAAAAGCATCTAAGTTCCACTTGAAGAATTTAGATAAAGAGCTAATCACACACAAAACAAGAGATATTAATACTTGAGACAGTTGAGTTATAAGTTAATTTCGAATAAATTTAGTTGAGGTCATGTCATGCTGAAAGGGACTTTTAACGGTTTAGCGGTGCTCACGTGTTGGTTCTGCTGCAAAGGCAGCGGGCTCAACTGTCCTTCATCCTCAGTAATACGAAAAAAAGTAACTTGCAGCACTACTTCCTCCGCTGCAACCAGTTCAAACACACAGACATCGCCTTCACCTAAATTGTTCTCTAATGCAAATTCAAACCACCCTTGGCTTAACTTAGCTTTACCGTCTTTATAAAGACATCGAACCGACCACTGTTTCCCACCATCAGAGATTTGAAGCTTGATAAAGCCTGAAATACCGTTCAAATTCTTCTCTGCAAAGCAGGATGGTAGATACTGGAAAGCCGAAAGAATTTAGTAAGGTGCCAAGATAAAAATATCAAAGAAGAATAATAATTTTATGTTGTGTTAGATTTGAGAGTTCACCATTATGCATCCCCTATATAAATAGGACGGCCGCAGGACGACGCGACAGAAAGGATTAGATGGTTCAAATGCTTTTGCTTCATTCATGGCCTTTTCTCTTTCTTCAGCTGTCACAGTTCTTTTCCTTGCAGATGCACTTTCGTAAAATCTATTGCGCATTTCTACTTCATCTTCATGTTCAGAAGGAGGTTCCTGGACATCTGCACTTTCACAAATTGTATTGATCATAATATATAAATTTCAATTTCAGAGAAAGAAAGCCAAGGTATAAAGTATAAACAATAATAACTAAGACCTGATTTCCGCTTCTTTGTCACAGTTTTTTTAACCTTTTCATCAGTAGTCGTACGCAACTTCACCTCTTCAGTAGACTTTTTAAACTCAACTACATTAAACTGGAGACCTATATCTCGGGTCATCTGGTTGTCTTGGCTATTAAGTTTAGATCCATTAAACAGATTCTGCAGTGCTGGAGGCGAATGGGACTTGCCAGGCGTAACTTTATCGGCTGATCCAGAAACAGCTTTGTTTTGCAATGGGCTATGTGTAAGGTTCGTAGGCGACAAATGCATCATTTCAATGGAATCTTCATCTTCCAAATCTTCGAAAATTTCAAAATGTTTTGCTGAGTGAGGCGCTTTGTTACTGCTTTGTGCGGGTGATTTATAGTTAATCTCAGAAGTCGCAAAACTGTAAATATTAACAATGAAAGATGACTTTCCTTGGTATCTGAATAACAACAAGTATCCGGTACCAATGGAATAGTTTTGAACAAACTCATGCCAACCATTGTGGAACCAAAATTTGTTGTCTTCTTTTTTTAATCCTACACGCCAAACACTGCCATCAGGAACTGTGAGAGTGACAATCGAAGAAATATTGCCCCCATATTTCTTCGCAAAATCATCTGGAAGCCTCTGCAAATCACAAATCATGTTAGGTTCTAAATATTTCTAAATTTCTATTATACACTTTTCAAAAAATTGGTTTAACAAAATAAACTTTTAAGTAAGCCAACTTCAGAATTACGGAATTTCACAAACTCAACGTAACACACGAACACTCAAGCTAGTGTGACTAATGAAACTACAATGGTAGATACAAAGTTATGGGTCTAGTTCAGATTCCTCCTCAATCAGTTCTAGTTTCTGATGAGAGATACTTGAAAATCTCTTAAAAATACAAAATCCTAAGGTTAAAACTTAAAACACCATCCTATGCATGAGGAAGTGTTTCCAACTAGAACATAGCTAATGCTTTTTATGTTAGTTTCGGGGATCAAAACCCGGGACAATGTACTTTAAACGCCTTCAATGTCCCCGAGCTCACCAACCGAACTACCTACCTGGGACAACCTAGCTAATTCTTGATAGAGAGTAGATCTCTAAAGCAAAGTACACTATCATTTATATTTATTCAGCATACATAAATTTCCTCAGAATTTCCAACAGTAAAGCATCTAGTCATCCAACAAAGTCTTATTTTCAAGAGAAAAATAATCAGATTATTTTTGAGTATTTTCAATTCATAAAATATTGAAAGGCTTATATGTGTGTTGCATGTTGGAAATAACACATAAAATTAGCCAACCTTCACCCCAAAAAAATTATGAATTTTTTCTTCACACCCATTTAAAAAAATCTAATTTTTTTTTTTTCTGGGAAAAGCAAAACCCAGAAACATTATCAAGCTCTTTCCTTCATTCTATTAAAATTCTCATAAACCCAAAAATAAATAAATAAAAAAACCATGCAAAAATTCAACTAGAAAGAAAAAAAAGTGATAAAACCCAAAATTAAAAATAACACTCCAAATTTTGAAATAGAAAAAAGAGAGAAAATTTAGGTTTACCAGTTTCTTAGCTTGAAGAGTGGAGGGTAGAACAAGCTTGTGAAATGAAGGAGAAGGCATTTTCTTGCAGTGACAAAAACCTTAAAGCATTTAATGGATGACCCTTTGATTCAAAGTTGAAACCTTTGAGTTGTAGTTACTTGAACTTGTTGAAGTTTCAGATCTACTTCTTCACCATCACTCCCAATAAACTTTGCATTTTGCAACTTTCTCAGCTTTTTTGACTAAAACAATGGTTTTTACTTTTTGAAGGATTATTAAAAAAACGTAAAGAAAAAGACACCAACTTGGCCTAATAACGAGTTGGTGACTCGGTGAGTCAGCACAAATTCAGAGGTTTTCTCAGTTTAGTTTTTCCAAACAACTTTCTCAATTCCAGTTAAAAAAAAAAACCCATTTTTGTTGTTTCCGTTTGGAGTTTGGAACATTCTGGAGTCGCTTGTTTTGTTTATAAAAAATAAAATGTTATTTTCGAATTTTGATCTCATCTCTATCACATGTCATTGAGTTGGCACTTATTAATCTCCCGATTCTTTTTTAACTGTTAAAAAATGTTTTAAAGTTGAGTTTAAAGATGGTAAGCAGTCGGTGTAATGGAAGATTACACAAATAACCAATCAAAACCCACAATTTTGACACATCATATTACTATTTTAAAATTAATAATATTTCCCAAAAATAAAAAAATGAACACGTTCACTTAGTAACCACTTTCTTCATCGTGTGCTTCCTTTACCATATACTTTTCGGTCTCTACTTGCTTCCTCTCTTCATAGAACCTAGTCTCATGCTTGCTTCTTCACATGGTTACCATCACTTGTGTAAGGAAGAAAAAATTCATCGAGTATATTGGAAAGTTGGACGGCTGGACCTACATAGTTAATTCAAGTTTGAATATACTTTTGAAATGGCTTCGGGTAATAATTTTGTCAATTTCCATATAAATCTATTTAATTATCTAGCAACATAGTTTTTCTATGTTTCTACACACACATACATCATTAACAAACTATGTAGTTACTAGTTTTATGGAAATTTAGATACTCTGATTTTGCTCTATAATGAAAGAAATGGAAGTGAATTTTTTTTAATTTAATAAGACTTGTGACATTTAATTGACATAAAGTTCTCTTTTCCTAATTCAATATTATGCACCGCATTTCATAAATTATTAGGTTCTTATGCTTAAAAAATTTTATTAGGTGTTCTTCCATTTAATTATACTTGTTTGTTTCTTATCTGTCAGTCTGTGAATGTGAGGTGAGTGCCCATTGCATATAGGGAATCTTGTTTGCCTTATTATTTGTTATATACTGTTAGCTTGATTTAGTCACGTTGAAATATTAAAATTGTTTCTTCTCATAATTTTTTTTTAAAATTGTTTCTGTTACTATCTCAAATGTAGAGATGACAAATATGGATGTAGATTCTACCATGATCAGGTCTGATAATACAGTTGAAGTCACTCATGATGCTGATAATTCTAATGGTGAACTACCATTTGAGCCGTATGAAGGAATGGATTTTGCGTCATTTGAAGATGTAAAAAATTATTATACAAGATACGCAAAGAAGAAAGGTTTTAGCTTCCGCTTGGGCCGCATTACTAAATCAAGAACAAATGGATTGAAAATTGGTCAGGAGATCCTGTGTTCAAAGGAGGGGTTTCGAGCTAAAAAGTGTGCAAAAGGAGGAGTTTTGATCGGCGACGGTGATGAACTAAAAAGGAATGGAGGGAGTATGATTTAGATTTTTTACATTTAAAAATTATACATTCATCTACATTTCGTTTAATTTTAAGGTTAAATTTATCATTATCACATATCATGATATTTCTCTCCTATCATTTTTACAATAAATGTAAGTGAATGTATGATTTTTTTTCACCACCAGTTTAAGATGGTAAATGTATGATTCTTGAATGTAGAGATTAGAGAATACAAATCCGTACTTATTAAGATATGCTTTCTTCCGTTATTAATATAAGAAAAAATTCACTTTATAGATACTTTGTAATATTGATATATTTAGTCAATGATAAAGTTTAGATATATTAATATTTCAATGTATCTAAAAAGTAATTTTTTTATTTTTTTATATTAAAAACTAATGGATGTATTGAATATTATATAATTAAACATATGTTTAATAAGTGTTGCCATGTAAAAAATTGAGTTAATATTAGTTAATACTTTGTAGTCTTGAAAAAAAAAAAGAGACTACACTAACTTGAATTTGATATATTTTACTAAGAGGATTATCTCAACATAGTTAGAGGCCTAAAACAACTTTGATTGTTAGGTTTTATAAAACAAAAAATTAAATGAAAATTCAATAGTTATTACTTTCACACTTTCGACTAAATATTTTACTTCACTTTCGATTAATTTCTAATTATTTTTTGATCTACTCAATTTTTGGTTTAAAATGGAGTCAATAAAGATAAAACTTAATACCTCATGCATTCTATTTAAATCACTCGGCACTAGACTAAACCTAATGACTTTTATATATATATATACTTAATTAAAGTATAATTTAATTTCATTAAAATTTATTTCAATAAAAAAATCCAAATTTTCAAATTCAATTTTTTGTCGTTTTCACATTTATTTTGTATATTTTTCTATTTTTCAAAAATATTTATTTTAACTTGGCATAAATATATCAACATACATTTTATTTTCATTTCTACCTTTTTATAATGTTTTTTAATTTAATTTTATGATAATTTATTTTAATAAATTTATATTGCTTTTTAAGATCTTTTGAATTTTTAATATATTTTACATTACTTTTTTTTTTTTTTTAAAGTAGCCTAGTGGCTAAAAATTTCACCCTTAAGGTGTATAAGTGGAATGACCGGGATTCGAACGCCGATCCTTACATATACAATGCAATGTCCTGCCAACTGATCTAAGGTCACGAGACTTATTCGTTACTTTTTATATAACATAACATAAATATTTAAACAAACTAAATATACTATATCATATTTCTTTTTTGATTGTTTGTTATATTTTATATTTAAAATCAAACTTTTAAAATTGCTTAAATTATTTGTTACATCTTTATCTTTTAACGTTATATTTCAAAAAAAAAAAAAACTCAGGTATTGCTCAAGTTAGATATCAAACTTTTTTTTTGACACAAGTTATATATCAAACTTAAATACTCTTGATTGATAATTTAATTTTAAAGTTAATCTAAATGAAAGTTATGGCACGCATGTGACAGATGTGAAGCACAATGTTATAACCTTAGAATTATGATGTGCGATGTGATGCCTAATGCTATAACATCACGATCACACTTCACTTGATGAATGAGGTAAATATAAACTACCAGAAAGATAAATAACAGAATTTATTTGTTAACCCAATTCGGTGCAACGTTACCTATTATGAAGGATACCAATTGACTACGGTCTAACAAGTGCACCAATCTGTCGTCGAGTAATAATTCACACTCTAGGTGTCTAGAATGAGTTCGTATCCACAACGATTGTGCCAATGCGTTACTAGCGTAATTTAAGTTTGTAGTTTTGCATTCGCTTTAGTTTTTAAAAAGGTTTTTAGTTTAGAAAAGTAGCGATATGCCTTTGCAGAAAAGTAAAAGGTTGATTCAGAAACATAGAAGAAATGTATGGTGGTTGGACTCCATCCCCTACTACTATTTGGCATGAAGGGTGTATAACATAGTCACCTAGTCTATTGTTCGGCGGTTAAGTTTATTCCTTGTTGTGGTAATACCTTACTATTACCCTAATATATGTGAAGTATCCCTACGACCCTAACTAGAATACCTATGAGAGACTACCTCGCTTGTCACATACCCTAACTACGGTGTGAGTTATCCTACATGCATGCATTACGTTTGACTTCGGTCTGGCAAGTACACCAGTCCGTCGTCGAGTAATAACTCACACTCTAGGTGTCTATAATAAGTTCGTATCCACAGGGATCGTGGCAATTGCACAACCAGCATTATTTAAGCTTGCTGTTTTGCATTCGCTTTGGTTTTGAAAAAGGTTTTTAATTTGAAAATACGGATATGCTTGTAGAAAAGTATAATTGAGACAAAAATATAAAGGACATGTATGGTGGTTTGGACTCCCTCCCATACTACCATTCAGCATGATCGGTGTATGACATAGCTATCTAGTCTAACAAGCGGCGTCGATTCTATTCTTGATGTGGTAATACCTTACTATTACCCTAATATATATAAGTTTCCCTACAATTTTAATTAGGATACTGACCACGATCTGGCAAGTGTACCAGTCTGTCGTCGAGTAATAATTCACACTCTACTGAGTAGAATGAGTTTGTATCCACAGGGACAGCGCCTAGATTACTAAGCTTATCTTAGGATTTGTTGAGATTGCCTCCGCTTTATGAGTTGGGATAGTTTTAGATTCAAGAAATAGAGAATATAAACTAGAAGAAAGACAAGTTGAGAGGATAGGTTAAGTAGTTGGAATCCCTCCCTTATTCCTGCTGGGTAAGTGGTGCTATATCGTTGACTGTTCCTTTTTATTATTGGTGAACTAATATAATTAGTAATAACCGCATACGATAATTACCCTAATTACGAGTATAAAGAACCTTAATTAATAGACAGGAACCTCGTGTTAGACACGTTGTCACATTCCTATGCTAATTATTAGACTCTAAATATGTAGTCAATTAAGCTTGGATTGCATTAGTTCTTTAACCCTTAACCACAAGTGTGACTAAGCTATTGTCTAATTGATCGGGGTTAGTTGCCGGCTTTGAGGCACAATACTAGGTATCACCAACCCTAAGAGCGTTAGCTGCCGGTTTTAAGGCACAATACTAGGTACCACTAACGTTTCCTAATTGTGTACATCAATCAGGTTATGTAATTATAGCATAAACAATAGAATAAATAAAACTGAATAGAAAATTATATAAACTTTAAACCAAATTACATAATTCCAGCAGTGCTAAGGGAGTTCATCTTCTCCACATAACCTAAAGGAGTTTAGCTACTAATAGATATAATTAAATTACAAGAATTAAAATAATGCATACCAATAACCTTGCTACCTTGCGGAGGAAGGTGTCTTTCCCGTTGAAGTGAGAAAGTTCCTTTCCTAGAGCTCCTCCTCCTTTGCTCCTTGTAGAGAAATAGTTCTCTAAATTTCTGAATGCATAATTATGAAGGAGGATGTAACACCCGTATTAGATTAATTAGTATTTTAGCTATTAATTATTATTTATTTGAATTATGTGATTATGTGAAATATGTGTTTATTGTGCTTGAGAGAGAGTTAAGGGTATTGTAGTAATCACATGGAATTAATTAGACTAAGTGGAGAGTAATTATTTTATTAATTAGTTTGAGTTAATTAATTAGTAATGGATAGAGTTAGTAGAGTGAGATAGAATTAGTAAGTTAGTTATTGTCATAACTAGAGCTAGCAAATTAATGGGCCAAGCCCATGAGTGAGTGGAAGGATAGAATTGGTATTACACTTAAAATTGAATTAACCTAGATGGGAGAGCTAGAGCTCTCATGAGTCTTAAACCCATTTCACTCATTTTTCAAAGAGAGGTAGAGAGAGAAAGCATAGGAAAGCAAGCTTGAAGAAAGTAGAAGGGATTCAAGTGTAGAGCTTGAAGTTAAAGCTTCAATCAAGAGGTAAGAGAGTAGTATTTGTTATCTAGGGTGATCAAGAGGAGAGGAGAAAATCTATTTTTCTCCAAACCCAATCTTCTCTCACTCTTTTCTATTTTAGGGTGGGAAATGAATCCAAGTAATGATTTTTGTTAGGCTTAGAATCATTGAAACCTCTTTTGTAATGAACAACACGAATTTGGGAATTAATAATGGGAATGTGTAGATGTTTGTTAGGAAATTTTGTGTTGTTATGAACTTTTGTGAAAATGTATGAAAATCCATGATTCTTACCTTTTTGGTGTTAAATCATGTTTATAGTTGTACTTTTGAACTTATATGATCTTTATATGCTTAAAGTTGATGACTTTAATGACTTATATGATGAAAAATGACATTTTTATGTAATTTTAAGTTGAAACCCGAAACAGGGGTAATTTTCTGGGCATGGTCGCTGAGCTAGGCATCAAGCTCGCTGCAGCGAGCATTCATAGCTCCTGGAAATTTCGAGAAATTTTCTCGGTAGCTGAGCGACCGGCTAGCGACCAGCTAGCGACCACCGTAGCTGTCAGCGACCAGCTCTCTGTAACTGCTCGCTAGGTGCTCGCCAGTTGGTAGCTCAGCGACCAAACCTAAATTCAATGTTATTTTTAAGGATCAATTTGATGGATTGTATACTCATAACATGTTTAATTGTGATCTTTTGATTATAGGATAACATGATAGGATGTATATGAACCTAGTGTGAGGAATTATCCATGTATGATTAAGTAAATGATGAATTGATTAGTATGAGCAATGATATTGTTAAACTATGAATGAAATATGATATGACTTTGATGAATGTGCATGCATGATTACTTATGGAGTTAATTGAATATGATTTGATCATTTTGGATGAATGTATCTTTGATTGAGTTATTGAAGTACATGGAATGTGATATCCTTATATGATGAGAAGATTAAATCATGTGTTTGGTAATCTTGCATACATGCATTCATTTTGTATGATGAGCAGATACTTTAGATGAGCCCTAAAGTATAGCAGATGTTTTAGTAGCTGCGGTTGACTAAAACATAATTGGAATAAGTTTTCCAATAACTTGATGAGGTACCACATGCACTTAGTAATAATGCTAGGAAACATTACATGAATGTGACATTAGTTTGCATTTAGGAGATGAAGGTGAATCTTATGTGAACTAAGTGATAATTGACATTATTTGTGTACTTGATATCTTAACTTATACATATGTATACTTGGTGTTTGGTTATTCGGATTGCGTATTATGCTTATGTCTATTATGTAATCTTTCATATGATCTTAAGAGTAATGTTATAACTCTTATTTATATAACATGAAATGTAGAGTATTGATTATACTTTTCATTTATTTTGGATTTCATTACTAACTCACTTTTTGTATAATTTCTGGGCCTTTGGGGGTTCAGAGGTGCAGGGTGAGGACATAGCTTCCGAGGAGTAGCTCGCTTTTGAGTTTCTAGCTACTAGTGGTAAGGAGTTAAGCATTATGCTTCTCCTAGAACTTATCTTAGTTGGGCTGTAATAATTAATGTTCTGGTACTTGTAACATGGTGTCGGGTAGATTTATATTTCGTAATTGGTGTATTGAGCATCTTGCTATTTATTTTCTATGACCTTGCTATCAATATATTTATGACTTGCTTGCTTGGATTTATCTTGAGACTGTTGATCCTTGTCAAGGGAATTTTATTAAGTTTGTATGATGACTTATGATATTATGATATGATTATCTATATCCGCTGCTATGATTTGAATTATAATGATATAATATGCTATGTTTGGATTCGTATACATCTTGATGCGTATATGTGTTTAACTATTTTATTTATTAATTACGTATACGGGTTAGGGTGTTACAGAGGAGAGCTCTATTTATAGGATTTAGTTGCTTAATTTTTAAGTTTACTTAGCCACAAAGTAAGGCCATCGTACTACGATGAACCAATCGTACTGCGATGCTTGGATTTGCTTCAAAAATATAATTGATCTTGTGCGTTTTTTCTAGCTTGTGCACCAAGTAAAGCCATCGTACCACGATACATGTCATCGTAGTACAATGCAAAGATTTCTTTTAAAATTAGAACTTGTGCTATCTTGGCCAACAAGCAGCTCCATCGTTCTACGATGAATTCCGTCGTAGCACGATGGGACGTCAAAATTACGTTTTTGGTTCAACAAGAAAGTTGTAGCTCTTTGTCTTAGCTTTCCAACGCAACTGACTACGCCTTAATCCAATACTTGTAGCTCGAGTTATGGTCCGCAGACTGAAAGTTGTGCATTTTCTTCATTTTAGCCTCTTTTCATACATCTTCTTCAATTCTTGACTTCTTGGACAAGTAGTTTTGCTTCTTTAGGTTTTTGCCTTGTAATTGGTCTAAAACTAATAATAAACTAATAATAAATAATACTAAAAATATCATAGAAATTATTGTCATCAGATATCTATGAGTGCCTATCTCGTTTGTCACATACCCTAACTAAAAAGCGAGTTATTCATACATATGCATTATGCAAATCGACCATTGCCTTTAGGGCCTAGTATCGGACTATTCAGCCTCTAATTGCTCAGTTCACAATTAGTTCCTAATTCCTCCTCTACTATTCTTAGTTCGAGGGTAGTTCAGGATGTTACCGTCTCTATACCCCTAGATTTATTTACTACCAATTTCGTACCATTATTAGTTTCACCTAATAATCGATTCTATGAGTGTTTCCTCTATCCGACAAGATTTCAGAAACGTGATTAAAGCAGGAAAATAAATAAGACAAATAGTACTAAATAACATTTATTATAACTTTGACTCAATCAATGACTCCAAATATTCATAGGGGAGTTCATTTTCTCCACCACAACCTAATGATCTATTACAAAGGATTACATAATTAAATTACAAGAATAAAATAATGCTACCCTAAGAAAGAGATTACCTTGCTGAGGAAGTTGCTTTCCCGTAAAGGAGGAAAGTTTCTCCCGTAGAGCTCCTTTAGAACAACTCTAAGTGTAGAGAATGCTCTCAAATTTCTGAATGAAAAATAATGAGGAATGAGAGCTCTATTTATAGTTTTCTAAATGGGTCTCAGCAAGCCATCGTACTACGATGGGCACATCGTACTACGATGTGTTGATTTTCTTCAAAAATAAAACAGAATCCTGCACGTAATCACCTTGGCCACCAAGTAACTCCCATCGTACCACGATGGGAGTCATCGTACTACAATGGCTGCACAAGTCTTTATTTTTGCTTCTTTCTTGGCATTTTCTTGTATTCTTGCTTCTTTTAGGACTTTGATTCGATTCTTCAGGTTTTCTTCGTATCTGGGCTTATCTTGAGTCTTTTATTTACTAACATAATACCTAAAAATACTACAGAAATTCATGTCATCAACGTTCATTAACCTCCTTATGTCTCTAGAGTCTAGTATCAGACTATTCAGCTTTTACTTGTCTCAGTTCAACGGTAGCTCCTGATTACGTCTGTACTCGTCTCAGTTCAATGGTAGTGTCAGATGTTATCATCTCTATACCTCTAGCCTTATTTACTACTAGATCCGGACAAATATTAAAGTCGAAACCAATACTTATTCTATGAGCGCTTCCGCTTATCCGGCAAGATTACAGAATACGTATTAAAGCGATAAAGTAAATAAGAAACATAGTACTAAATATCATTTATTATAACTTTGACTCAATCATATAGCCCAAATTTTCATAAGGGGGTTCATCTTCTCCAACACAACCTAAAGGAATCTATACAAAAGATTACATAATTAAATTACAAGAATAAAACTATGCTACCTAAGAGAGATATCTTGCTGAGGAAGTCACCTTTCCCGTGAAGGAGGAAAGTTCTTCCCGTAGAGAGCTCATTTTCCCTCCTTGCTTCTCGTGAACAACTCTAGTGTACTAAAGAATGCTCTCAATTTCTGAATAAAAAATGAGGGAAATGAGCTCTATTTATAGTTTTTCTAACGGGCTCATCGTGCCACGATGAAGTGAATTTACTTCAAAAGTAAAACATATTTCTGTGCCGATCTCCTTGTGCTCCAAGTTATCGTGGCACAATGCATAACACCATAAATATATCATAATTCATTTTCCCCTTAATTTTTTGTGTAATACTACATGCATATTTTTTTTATCTCTTATTTATTTTCATATATTTCTCTTTTCTTTTCTTTCATCCTTTTTGCATACATTAATAACTATAAAAGATGATTTTGCAAATTTATGGAGTACATTGCTACTAAAAAAATATATATATTATTCTCTAACTATTTACAACACTATTAAAATACATTTATGTTCATCTCGAATTGTGCCTAGGACCCACCATTATTTACGGGTATTTACTATATAAATTTATTTTATCTTCATGCATCCATTAAACTATTTGTCTATGGTGGATTTTATCCATAGCCATGACTACCGTGTGTATAGATTTTTTGTTATCCATAAATTATATAACGAAATATTATCTATGCTTACATGTACTAATTTTATGCATTCTAAATATTTACTATTTTTTTTTGCGTAATTTTTTTTACTATTTTAACTTCGATAAACAAAACTTATTTATAAAAAATAATTTTGGGAAAATAAAACAAATAATAATTTTTTTTATAAATCTAACCCGGACAACACGGAAAATATTTATGGCATTTAACATATTTGATGTTTTTTTTTTTGAATGGCAAATATATTATTAATAATAATCAGATCTATGCACAAGAAGAGCAGAGACCCGTAAAAGAGGAGCTACAAAACAATGGTGCCGTATATATGCGGAACACCAATAAAATACCAAAACAGACATCACCTAGAGGTCTATTTCTAATCCCATACTTAGAAAGACACTCCTCAGCTACCACACCACCGGCGAAGACACCAATCCAACCCATTGATTTGCCGCTAGACACTAACTCCCGAACTCGAATCAAAGATGCTCGGCCCATCAGAATCTAAAAAGCTGCTCATTGAGTCAAAAGTTGGTATACACCGATAGAAAGAGAGCTATGCAGATAAGTCTCGGCTTGCAGACATCCTCCAAACAGTCAACGCCGATGTGGTAGAGTTCAACCAGATACAATGAAATCTGCAAATCTCAACAGATTTGGAAACCATCAGCGATTCAAAAAGAATCCTGCAAATCTCAACAGATTTGAAAACGGTCAGAAAATCAACTATCAGGAAAAACCAAATACGCACGGCATCAACCACACAACACCGACAGCTCCAAATCCAACACGTCAGCATCTCACCCTCTCACCACCACAACACTGTCTCAGCACCTCCACCCACAACCACCACCTAACCACCAGCCCACCACCACGTCAGCAACCCCAGCCACCACCAACACTCCATCAAATCTCACCATTGCAGTCTCAAGACCAACTCAAAATTGTAACCAGCAAGATGATGAAGACACCATGCTAAAAAACAACACGAACCACCACCACAAAGACAGAAATCTGAAAATCGTCGGATCTGCACCAACCACCTCCAAATCCACGGGAAAACAGCGTCGGCGGCGCTACCATCATCAAAACCGTCACCGGTGCTACCACAACCACCACAAAGAGGACGAAATCAGCGCCCAAAAGGAAAAGGGAAACGAAAACAGAGAGGAAGAAGAGGGACACAAAGTGGATGAAAGCAAAACGGTGCCGGACGGACACGGTGGTGCGGAGGGCTGACCTCCTCGTCGCACCACCACCATCTCCATGTTTACATTGTGAAAGGGAAGGGTTTCGATTTGAGGGAGGTGAGGTGAAAAAAGTAGATCTGATTTACTGGTTTCTTGAGAGAGGTTGGAGACAATTTCTTTTAGAGAGAGAAAACGATTTGACTATCCTTTTGTGCCTTTGAGCATTTTTTTTAATATATTTGATGTTTAATTAAGGTATTATATATTTAAAACCAAATAAAAAAAATAGGCCTTTTTTTAACCCAAAAATTTGGGGCCTAAGCCTTTGCTTTGGTCGTTTGTCCCTTGGGCGGACCCAGTGGCGGAGCTAGGTTATTTATTTGTGTAGTTCTTCTAAGATTGACTGCATCATAAGACTAAAACAACAAGGCTAAATCAACAAGGCTAAGCTAAAACCACTTGTGCATAAACAAGATGTGTAAGACATCTTGTCACTGGGTAAAAGACATGTTCAAGCAACATGTTGAAACAAGATGTAGGACATCTTGCCCCAGTAACAGCTATGAAGATTCAAACTTACTCAATAACGCACACATCTCTTTAAATATGCAACATGCACGAATCTTCAAGTGAAAGCTGACAATAGGATCGATAAAAAGTTTATTATCGATCCTAAGTGTTAGATACGATTGTGAATCGTAACTATTTTGATTGGATAAAGATTAATATCATATCTTTTATCCAATGGAGTTTGTTTTTAAAATAAGTTTGTTTTAATAACTAAATTCCTATCGTTGGGCATCTGAAAGATCAAACATAATTTGAAGACCTGCACATCTATAAAAAGGACTCAAGGCTAAAATAAAACTCAACCCACAATAACTGAAGATTGTGAGTCCAAGACCATGTACACACTGTGCAAGGATATAATAGCTTCTAAAGCTTAGGTTCTAAGATTTAATTGCTTGTCGTTTGTTGAATGATTTGTTCAACACCATTGTTAAACTATCAAGTTTAGTTTGGTCACTTTTGATTAGTGATCAGAGGGAAGTGAGTATAGGTTCTCATATCCAGGAGGAGTGAACTTTTGGGTAAAAACACTAGGATTAAGAATGCCAATAGGTTTTGGTGTGCGTTGTAAGACTAAGTATTAATTCAGAGTAGTTGTTTTCTTTTCCTGGATTGATATCCCCAAGAGTAGGTGTGATTTGCATCGAACTGGGTTAACAAACACTTGTGTCGTTTATTACTTTCTCTTTACTTCAGTACTTTGTTAATATTGATCCAATAAACCAATTGTCGAACCAGTTGTCTAAGACATCTGGATTGTTACACAAGTTGTCTTAGATATTGTGTACGACATTTGTCTTGACAGAGAACAAAATTTCACTTTGGAAGGGGCTGTGTTTGTAATTTTTTTTTATTTTTTTATTTTTTTATAAATGATCATGTTTGCAATATAAATATATATATTTTCACCATAATGTATTATTCATTATTAATGGTGGAATAATTTGTTATTTTCATTTTACTTGCAAAATGAAGGATGTTTTGTTAAAAATTGTGTTTAAAAGTTAAATTATTATGCACAAAAATCGAAAAAAATATACGTATAATACCTATAAAAAATTTTAAATTTGAGACGGGCTATGGCCCTGGCCAGCCCTCAAAGGACTCCGCCCCTAGACCGATTCTATCTACTAATTTGAATGAATATTTATTTTTTATCTTCAAAATGATCAAAAAATGAGAAAGGGGGCAAAATTTTAAAAATAATAATAATTTGGAATATACGAAAATCTATTTTTAAAATAGAGAACTATATTGCCATTTCAAAAATGATACCTTCGATGTATGCTTATGTGACAAATATTGTTCCAAACATGGATGATCAATAAAAAATTTCAAGCTGTATCCTTTTGGTCAGTTTACCATTATCTTTCTCTCTCTATTTCTTCTTCATTTATTCTGTAAATGATTTTTGAAAAGGAAAAAATGCAATAGAAAAATTTGAATTCTACACATCGCATATGACGATCATTGACGTATGCAATGACATGTGGAAAACAATAAGTAATTGATGGATGTCAAGCATGGCTATGTCAGATGATATTTGTAATATGTAATTTCTCAAATTAAAGCCATCATGTTAGAAATGAAAACCTTATAATGTTGATCGAAGAGTTCAATGTCTAAATTTATTATGAGTGAAAATCTTTACAATATTGATATTGAGATGTTGATTACTAATTTTCATTGGTGTGTATTTCATGCCAATAATTGGATACTGATTTGAATATTCGCTGAAGTAAGAATTATTCAGCTGAAGTATTTACAATGTCACATTAGGATCGTTGGTTAGCGCGGGTGGGCATATCACTCCCTCAACTATTTACAATATCACAATGGGCTCTGGCCTCTTTTGATAAACGAGCTTAAGCTATGTTCAGAATAGATAGATGGGTGTGTAGTATATGATTCCTCATTTCGATGCATAGCCCTTCTTTCATCGGTATGGGGTTGGATGATTGAAGCTAATAGGAGGAGCCCTTCTTAAAGACCTAGTTTCAAGGAAAGAGGGCATCTTACTACTTGTTAAAAGAGAAAGCAGCGACAAATTTTTAGCTAATGTGGTTGGTAGGTTAAAAAAAAAAGGACACAATTATATAATAGATCGAATTGAAAAAAACAATATGCATTGTTAAAGATTCCTTTTTGAAACGAAATCACATATCAGAACTATACACATTTGTTATAATATGTGATTTCCTTTAAAAAATGAATCCTCAACAAATGCATATGTTTTGTTCAATTTTATTATGTAACAATGTAAAACCTGCAAGATATTTTGTCCATGATGAATTAAAATGAATTATATATTCAATATTCCTTTCTAACAATATTTATCACTCTCCACCAAACAAAAAAATATTTATCACTAGATTAGTGTATTTATTTTAAAGAGATTTATAGTTTAATACTTACAAATACTAATTATTATTTTTGACGGAACTTACAAATACTAATTAATAGTGAGATATCCTATATAATTCTATTATGTTAAATTCAAAAGAAATACTATTGTCACACTCTCAAACACACCTTTTAACACAATCCAATGATAATTGGACATGTCATCCACTTTTTTTTATTGGTTTACCTATTACCGGTTCATTAAAAGTTAACTCTAACCGTGTTTTTCTTCATCTTCACCACTTTGACTCTTGGTGTTCTCTTATTCATTTTTCGTATTACCTGGTTTGTTTGGATACTTCTTCTCTTTTGGCACTATAGAATCCTAGAGCAATAAATTCATTCATCCATTGTAAATAATAGTTTCAACAACATGTGCTTTTCGATTGTATATACTTAGTACACCCACCTCTATTCTCGGAAGTCAGAACCCTTTTACGATCTATTTGTGTTGGATGTTTTCAAAAGTGAAATAAAACGCATGCTTATATTGAGTGAACATTTCTTTTCAAGAGATTTTCTTATAATTTTTTCCAGGAACAACTTTACCCTTTCACAACTTTCAAACCTTATATACGGAGGATTTGTCAAAATAAAAAACCTTATATGGAGGAAAACAGAAACGATAATTGAAATCGTAGATAAGAATGAAATAATGGTTGGAGGATCTAAATAACCTTGGACGTTGGGAATTTGTTCATCTCTAAGGATCTCAAAAATAAGTTGGAATAGATTGTGGGTAGTGAGAGGTTAGTGGTGACAAATAATAACTATAAAAAAAAAAAATAACTGAACCTGTTGAACAGGTTAGCCGGTAAGACATTAAAAAGGAGGAATGAAGTGGACCAATAAGCAAGAGTGTGTTTAAGAGTGTGTCTATAGCATTTATGAGAGGATTGCAATATTCACCATTAATTGCTTGTGAGAATTAAAAATTACAACACTAGGGAGATTGGAAAAAGTGTGGTTGTACTCTTCATTAAAATCTGACACACCTTGAAATTAGAAAAATGTACCTAGCTTCTTGTGTCCATCGAGTGTTTGAGCAGATACCAACGTTATGTTGCAGTATGAACACATAAAAGATTTTTGATATATAACAAAATCACCATTGATTTCACTTTTACAGTGTCTTTTGTGCCACAAAGAGCTTGAAAAGACCAAAACATGTAATCAAAGCTCTTAAACTTGAACTTGGATCAAGAATAAGTTTCAACAAAAGAGTCACATCTATACCCAGGGGCGGAGCCAGGTTCAGATGAGGGGTTCAACTGCACACCCTGAAATTTTAAAATGACGCATAATTTCATGGTTTTTGAATCTTGAACCCCTGGAATTTTTGTTTTGCACACCATGAACTCAACAAATTCAATTGAAGAACAAACAAGGCAGAAAATGGAAGATTAAACACATTAAAATAAAGAAGAAGATGGAATTTACAGCAGAAATGAACAAAGTGAATGGAATGGTGGCGGCCACCGTAAACATGTGCAGCCAACCATTTAGTAGTTGGTGGTATATATTTCGGGTTTCACTTTCACGCTATTTGGGCCTTTACTTCATGACCTTAATGGCCCACATTTTTAATTAGTTTTTTCATATAATATACTACTAATATTATAATTATAATATATCCTTCTCTTTTTTGTTTTAATAAAAAATTGGGAAAATTTTTAAATACTCAACGTATATTGTTAGATACAAATTAATCTCTCATATTGTTAGATATCAATATTTTTTAGGTAAAATTCATTAAAAATATAAATTAATGTGAAAATATTACGTGACATTAAATTTTTCGGCTGATAATCAACAAAATAAGTTAGACATCGAAGTGTTCACTATAAAAATTAAAACCTTCTAAATTTTAATAAAAAAGAAAACAACATTAACAAAGTTATAATAATTTTTTAAAAGATTATATAATATTTTACGTGGTACAACTAGTAATCACTCACTCCATTAGTAACTCAATGATATGATATGCAATATCAGAGAACATTGACAATAATATGTGTATCGAAAAAATTCGATTGGGATAGGAGAATATATTTTGTGTACTCTGCATGTTTAAGATATTTTGCGGTAAACGATGGTAAAAGTTTCATACCTATAACATGACAATAAAAAAAAAGTCTGCACCCCCTGACCCAGGGTCCTGGCTCCGCCAATGTCTATACCTTACACTTTCTTTTGCCTTATTTTGGTTGTTTTATATATTTGACGCGTTTTGATCTCTTTGCTCTAGGGCCTATATATCTTTTCCATAACATACATACAACCTTAGTATTTCAAAGAATACTAGTTTCACATGTTTTAATGTGTACTTCAATAAATTTGCAATGACGTTATGATCTTTTGAGGGTTGGGTTTTTGTGTAGAACAAATCTTTATTTTCTCTATTTTGATTTGCAGGGAAGACACATAAGTTTTGTTTCATAGATCGAAAACTCTTTGTGTCTTTTTGGGATAACAAATATGTGAATAATTACATTGAATTGGTTGTTGGGTTGAATTGGTTGAATTGTCTATGCTTGATTGTCAGTTTCAAACTTTGGAGGAATTGACAATTTGACCAAGTGTGATCTCATTAGAGGCCATATGAGATCTCACTTTGTCAAATTGCCGATTCCTCCAAGGTTTGAAACTAACAATCAAACACTAGAATAGTCAGTCAATTTAACCCAACATCCAATTCAATGCGATTCCTCAAATACTTACCATCCCAAAAATAAACAAATACGTCATTTCTAATCTATTAATCACAACTTCTCTATCTTCTCTACAAACTCAAAAGGAGAAAATGAATTTGTGTCCTACCAGAAAATCAACCCAAAGAAGATCCAAATTCAATTGCAAAATTATTATAGCAGCCAATAAAAATCACTACCATAACAATCTTATTAAAACATATAAAAAATAAATAAAAATTCTTCAAACTGGTAAGATTCTGTATATGTGTGTATAAAGGCCCAAAAAAAGAAGAGATCAAAACAAGAAGATAAATAAAATCAACAAAATAAAAGGCAAAACACTATTAAAGTTGTATAAATGACTCTCTTGCTAAATCCTACTAGCATACATGTAATAATTGTATACAATATGATATGAAAGTGTGTGCCATCTCATTTATGCTATGAAATGTAGTTAAAAACAAAATCATGATTTTTAAAATATATAATATAATAGAAATCTAGATATATTAAGAATTTTATGGAAAAGTATAAATGAATTAAATTAACACATAAGAGAAATAGTACTGAAATATGTATAGACATGCTCAAAGTTTAATCAAGAAATATAAAACTCAAAATCAAGTGGAATAATTAATGATTAAAATTTTGAAGAAAAATCATCAAATTGTTTCACTAATAATAATCAGGATCTACTACAAAAAAAATATAAATCAAGATCTAATATAAATGTTAACAACTAATTAGATGCTTCAACTTAGAAAAAATATATAGCCAATTATATGAGAAATTAATTAAAATATGAAGTATATAGGAATATAAAATCATACTAGACGATGATGATGATGATAGAAGCTTTGCCCTAATTTATTTCCAACCACCTAGTTTATATCAATGAGATTTAGAGTTATGTTTTAACCCTTTTATAAGACACTCTCGTACAATAATGGAAAATATATCTAAATGGAAAAACACGTCAAAGGCCAATTCTAGCATAGGTAAGGGTAATAGGTCTTCCATGGTGGGAGATTAATTTTCACCTTTAGATTACAAAGGTCTACCATAGACAATATAAAAGTGTTTACACCATATTTTTTCTTCTTTCACTAAAATCATTTTTTAATTTATACATTATTATTAAATTAATTATATGTTAATATTAAATAAATTTTTATATGCCAACATTTAATTTTAATATAATATATATTCCACGTTAAAGTGTACATGTATAATAATAAAAGTGGAAAAAAATCTAAAAATCAAACTTAGAAATAGAAAAGGTTGAGAGATAAAATACAAATAAGAGAAAGTCTCATTGCACTAAATATTTCATCTTATTAATTTAATATCTCATTTTTATACTATTATTAAATTATTTTTTATTTACTAGAATTTTATTTTCAATTTATTTTCATTTTAGTTGTATAATTTTGTAAGGGCATTAATTTTATTCTTGTGTGCATTTATTGGCTCTTTTGTTGTATTTATTTTCTCTCATTTTTTACTTAGGATTGCCAAGACCAAAAATTTGATTTAGGATCTCTTTTGAAAGATCAATAAACTAATTTTTAGCTTATAGCTTATAAGCTCATATGACTAAAAAAGACCACTGTGAAACGGTCATTTTATCAAGAGCTTATAGTTTATTTAACGAGTTTATGTATATTTTTTAATGTTAAAGCAGTTTATTTGTGAAAGCATGGTAAAAATATGTCTACTACTCACGAGCTTATATCTTAACATTGTATTTTACCATATTTACTATTTAGAATTTATTATTATTTAAAAGAATTTAAAATAAATATATAAGTGCTAGAGCTAACCAATTGATACCAAACCATATTTTCACCATGCTGGTACCTTCCCTTTTGCGACCAATATTCAATTTTTTTACCCAAATTTATTTATAAAGATATAAAAAAACAAGTGGTTATTACTTATATTCTTTATTTTATAAGGTTTTTTTTCACAAATTTATATATGGTTTTTGTTACCATACATATATACGGGACAAAAAAAGAATAGATATCGTCTATAATTGTAGTTCTTAATAAATAAACATACACAAATTAGAAATAATGAAATAAATCGTCTGATGACAAATTATACAACTAATATACTCCAACAAACAAAAATATATAACTAAAATGAAAATAAATTGAAAATAAAATTCCAATAGATAAAAATTAATTTAATAATAGTACTATAAAAAAGATATGTTAAATTAATAAAATGAAATATTTAATACAATGAGACTTCCTATTATATGTGTTTCATCTCTCAACCTTTTCTATTTCAAAATTTGATTTTTAGATTTTTTTTCCACCTTTGTTATTATACATGTACACTTTAACGTGAAATATATATTATATTAAAATTAAATTTTGGCATATAAAAATTTATTTAATAATAACATATAATTAATTTAATAATAATATATAAATTTTAAAAAAATGGTTTTAGTGAAAGAGAAAAAAATATGGTGTGGACACTTTAATATAACATATTGTAGATCTTTATAATCTAAAGGTGAAAATTAGTCTCTCACCATGGGAGACCTATCACCCTTACCCATGCTAGAATTGACCCATGTCAAAGCTTATTTCTAATTGGTTGTCTATTGGTTTCTCTCATGGTCAAATAGAAAAAACACGTCAAAGCTTGTGTCCTATTGGTTGGCTTAAGTCCAACATGCATCAAATTTTGTTCTCCATTGGTAATGTCATTTGTCAAAATAGGAAAATATGTTCAAGATTGTTCTTCATTGGCTACCTCTCGCCCAAACATAAGAAATTTGAATAAAATTTGGATTTTTTTTTGTACAATGGCGTATATTTATAAATGAATCTCATTAAAGAAAAATATTGAAAAGTCATATTGTCAGAAGACCATTGACTGAAAAATGAGAAAATTCTTTTTTCTACCCCAACATTTATCTCTTTACCCCAACATAATTTGGAATATTCCCATTTTACCCTTACTTTACTTTTTTATATTTTATTATTTATTATTTTTCCATTTTATCATTTTTTTTCTACCCCTACATTTATCTTTTTACCCCAACATGTTTAGAAAATTGTACCCCCTGAAACACTATTCCGGTAAGGTATTGTTTTTCCGGTATGTTAATTTTACAAGTGTTTCGATTTGCAAATAAAATATGAAATTGTTGTCGTTTATGATATTTTTTTCAACCTTTTTGGGATATGTGCATGCACACCCATCAACGGCGGTAAGAAAATATTGTTTCGGTTTGTCATAATTTATAATAATACTTTGCGAAAGTAGTGTGTCGATTTTTCGCCAGCGATGTATGGCCGTGGTGTCGCCTCCTCTGTGATTTTTTACAAACCAGAACAATTTACAAAGTGTTCCGGTATAAAAAAATATATTTTGGGCACAAATAGAAAGTGTTGTGGTGTCGATAAAATATGTTTTCTAGGCACAAATACAAACCGGAACATTTTAAAAGTGTTCTCATATCAACAAAATATGTTTTAGGCATAAATACAAACTGTAACACTTTCTAAAATGTTCCGGTATCAATAAAACATGTTTTCTAGACACAAATACAAACCGGAACACTTTTAAAAGTGTTCCGGTATGTATAAAATATAGACAAAAATACAAACCGGAACACTTTGAAAACTGTTCCGGTATCAATAAAAGCATAAATACAAACCGGAACACTTTTAAAAGTGTTCCGGTAGGTATAAAATATAGACAGAAATACAAACCGGAACACTTTGAAAACTGTTCCGGTATCAATAAGAGCACAAATACAAACCGGAACACTTTTAAAAGTGTTCCGGTAGGTATAAAATACAGACAGTAATACAAATCGGAACACTTTGAAAACTGTTCCGGTATCAATAAAAGCACAAATACAAACCGGAACACTTTTAAAAGTGTTCCGATATCAACCAAATATAGACAAAATTACAAACCAGAACACTTTTACAAGTGTTCCGGTATCATTAAAATATAGGGAAAAATACAAACCGGAACACTTTTAAAAGTGTTCCGGTATCAATAAAATATGTTTTCTAGCACAAATATAAACCGGAACACTTTTAAAAAGTGTTCCGGTATCGATAAAAAAATTATGGAACACTTTTTACCAATTTTAACACTTTTAAAAAAAATATTGTAAAAAATTATATTTTAAACAAAGGATAAAATGGGAATATTATGAAAAATGTAGGGGTAAAGAGATAAATGTTGGGGTAGAAAAAACAATTTTCGAAAAATGATATTGTGTATTTAATTAAGACCCATTAATATTAACTACAGGCCCATTAATATTGACTAAAAACTATCATTTAAAAAAACTAAAAAAACAAAAAACCCTTCGATACTTTTTATAAGAAACAACTCGGTTTTTAGATTTATTAAATAATTGTATCTAGTCTAAAATATAAACCAGATACATCAACTATTCAATAAATCCAAAAACACAACTATTTCTTATAAAAAGGACCATATGTAGTAATGACAATATATATATATATATATATATATATATATATATATATATATATATATATATATATATATATATATATATTGAAGTCACTCTTTTTTGTTTTTGGTTATTTAGGATTCAAGAAATCACCACATATCTACATTGATATATCAATATAACTATGAACGGAATAACATGTATTTTATTTTTCATATATCGTCTAAGCTATTTCTTAAATGTATATAAGTTATGATTTTTTCCGTTTGGTGCACTGCATAGGGAAACATGATAGTATAAAATTAAGGGTTAATAGGTTGTTACCCCCTGCTAAGTGGGCGTGTTTTGCGTTACCCCCTGCTAAAAATTTCTTGAAGATTCCCCCCTTGCAAAGTAATTTTTTTTTATTTCCCCCTTGAATGCACTTTTTAAGTCGGTTATTTTGCTTAACCGATGTAAAAAGTGCAATTTTTTAAATCGGTTTTTCTGTTCAACCGATTTAAAAAGTGAAAATTCCTTGCACCCAAGGGGGGACAAGGGGGGAAACCAAAAAATTTTACTTTGCAAGGGGGCAATCTTCAAGGATTTTTTAGTATGGGGTAACGCAAAACACGTCCACTTAGCAGGGAGTAACAACCTATTAACCCTAAAATTAACCTATCATGTTTAATTCCTTTGTTTGGTGCATCAATAGGAAATGATAAACTTAACCTATTTTTAATCCTATCATGTTGGCTCTTTGTTATTTTAATCCTTAATTTTTGGTGGGTTAGCAACTTGATAGTATTATGTTAACTTAACCTCGTGTATTGGCTTCTACTTTTTTTTTCTTTCACGTTAAACTACTCTCTTATGCTATCTCTGCCGCTCCCATATTCTCTTCTTCTCAGGTAAACCTATTTATGCCGCTCCCTCATCATCATCATGAAAAACATTTCCTACAAGCTTCTCTGTTTATCCAATTTTGCCTACAATGCAATTTTACAAGCTTCTGTGTTTATATTATGCAATTTTACAATTTTTCAAAGCTTCTCTATTTATACAATGCAATTTTACAATTTTGCAACAATTATTTTTAGGCAACGAGTAGTTGATAGAGAAGGATTTTGGGTTGAAACTAAGTCAGCACCATTTTTTTTTTGTTATTTATAATTTGATTACATAATAAGAATGGACTATGAGATCAACATGCAACAAAATAACAAGCGAAAGAGAGATCGTAGACAATGGTCTGACATGGAGGAGGAAACATTTCTTTATATACTCATTGAAGCTGTGAACAAAAATGTGACAATGGACAATTCAAAGCACACACTTTAAGAACGGCTGAGACAAAATTGGAGGAAAAGTTTTCCAGATGTGGAGTTAAGATAAAGCCACATATTGAATCTGCTATGAGGAGGCTAATGACAATGTATGGAATAGTTTATGATATGTTAAATCAAAGTGAATTTGGTTGGAATGAAGAGAAAAAGATGATTTTGGTGGACAATGATGAAGTGTGGAAGGAGTATGTAAAGATTAGTGTTTATTAATAATTTTTTACTGTGTTTTTTTTTTCTTGCTTCTTATAATAACTTGAACATATTATATTTATTATTCTTCTGTAGAGTCATTCAAATGCTAAAGATTATAGGTATGCTCCAATTCCACTCTTTGACAAACTTGCATATGCTTTTGGAAAAGACCGTGCTACTGGCAAAGGTGTTGAATCCTAGAGCAATAAATTCATTCATCCATTGTAAATAATAGTTTCAGCAACATGTGCTTTTCGATTGTATATACTTATTACACCCACCTCTGTTCTCGAAAGTCGGAACCTTTTTACGATCTATTTGTGTTGGATGTTTTCAAAAGTGAAATAAAACGCATGCTTATATAGAGTGAACATTTCTTTTCAAGAGATTTTCTTATAATTTTTTCCAGGAACAACTTTACCCTTTCACAACTTTCAAACCTTATATACGGAGGATTTGTCAAAATAAAAAACCTTATATGGAGGAAAACATAAACGATAATTGAAATCGCAGATAAGAATGAAATAATGGTTGGAGGATCTAAATAACCTTGGACATTGGGAATTTGTTCATCTCTAAGGATCTGAAAAATAAGTTGGAATAGATTGTGGGTAGTGAGAGGTTAGTGGTGACAAATAATAACTATAAAAAAATTAAAAAAATAATTGAACCTGTTGAACAGTTAGCCGGTAAGACATTAAAAAAGAGGAATGATATGGACCAATAAGCAAGAGTTTGTTTAAGAGTGTGTCTATAACATTTATGAGAGGATTGCAATATTCACCATTAATTGCTTGTGAGAATTAAAAATTACAACACTAGGAAGATTGGAAAAAGTGTGGTTGTACTCTTCATTAAAATCTGACACACCTTGAAATTGGAAAAATGTACCTAGCTTCTTGTGTCATCGAGTGTTTGAGCAGATACCAACGTTTTTTTTTTGACACAAACAAAATGATATTCATTCATTCAAATTGACATAATACATCAAATACAACTGTATATTCAATTTCGCTAAAAACGTAAAGAATGAATCTGCGAACAAACTCACATCATCCAAGTTAATAGCATATAACGGCAAAATGCCTACTACAAATAATACGATAAAATTAAAATCACCGGAATATCCATGCTTCCGGATCTGCAACGTTGATGCCCAAATCATTAACTGAATCTGCAATTGACAGAAGATAATATTTCAAGAAGAATCAAATGAACACCGCACAAGACGACGACCGACACAACGCCGCACAAAACGACGACCAACACAACGCCGCACTTAGATGACGAAATCACAAAAAACACAAAAGAAAAACTTAATCTATGTGAAAATCACTTATTTATATTAAAAGAACTAAAAAAAAAAAAAAGATGTAGAGGGGGTGATTCTAGGCCAAAAATGACCCAAAATCACCCCTCTAAGATAAATAAAGGAGAACTCAAAGACATATTATTTTTGGTGAAACTAGGGCCGGTTGGTGAAAAATAGACTATCAGATACCAACGTTATGTTACAGTATGAACACATAAAAGATTTTTGATATATAACATGTTGAGTCTTTGGTGTTGGCTGCATTTTTGGTAAAATAAACCTTGTAGCAGGATGTGTGATAAGATGCCTCAACATCGTATCACGTTACTGGATGTGTTCGCGCGTATGTTCTATTTATGGAATGTTCGTTTTTCTCTCTCATGGATCTTGCATGGCGCGTTTTAATTAGGCTAATTATGAGGATCATCATTCAATGCTTCAGATCCTTGTCAAGAATAGTTTTATGAAGAATCTCCTTGAAGTATATTTTTGGAGAGAATCTCTTTTAATTAATTTGGGTCAAACAAATCAAGCCCATGTTTAATTCTGAACCAAGGACATTTTGCCTGGAGTATTTAAAGAAGGAGCTAAACCTAATTCAGTAGTTGTTCACGCCGTTATTGTGATTGTGTCTAGAATACTAGGTTTTGCGTGTGTTAGTTTTTGTGAGCCTTTCTTGTGTCTCATTGATACAAGCTTAGGACTGTGTGTTTTGAGTTGTAATCTGTGTGATCCTCTCCTAAGCTTTGAAGTACGGAGTTAGGACCCTTGGTGGTTGTAACACTCTAAGCCTTTAGGTACGAGTGTCTAGTTTTTAGGAGTGTGTCTCCAAAACTTTTGATATTGTGTTGTTGAAATCCTTGCTGTCTGTAAGGTTGTAGGGAAGTGAGATGGGATCTCTGATCTAGGAGTTCCTAGGTTGAAGCTTCATTGGTAGTGCCTAGGTTGTAAGTTGTGAACGAGGCGTTTGCTAGTAACTTAGAACTAGGACTATTATAGTGAAATTCCTTCCTGGATTGGTATCCCCCAGATTATGTAGCATTGTGCTCCGAACTGGGTTAACAAATACTCTGTCTCCTTTATTTGTTTTGCTTTTTATTGTTTTATCGTATTACTTGTCAGATCTGCTAAGGTGCTTAGAACATCGTATCGCACATCTTATACAGCGTGCAAAGAATTTCAATTGGCATCAGAGCAGGCACCCTGCCTGTTTTAGGGTGAGATTTAGGAACTAAAATCTCTGGCATCATGGAAAAGGACGGAGGATACATGAATAGACCACCTTTGCTCAATGGATCTAACTATGATCATTGGAAATCTAAAATGACTGCATTTTTTAAATCCATTGATAGCAAAACTTGGAAGGCTGTTCTGACTGGATGGGATCATCCTACTATCACTAGCAAAGAAGGTACCTCAACGAGGGTGCTAAAACCTGAAGTTGAATGGACTCCAGATGAGGAAGCTACAGCTCTCAATAACAACAAGGCTATCTATGCCCTGTTTAATGGAGTGGACTCCAACATGTTCAAACTCATAAAAAATTGTGTCTCAGCCAAAGAAGTGTGGGAGATATTGAAAACTTGTTATGAAGGCACATCAAAAGTGAAACAGTCAAAACTTCAACTCCTCACATTCAAATTTGAGGCTCTTAGAATGAAAGATGATGAGAGCATCCAAGAATTTCATTTGAGTCTCCTAGACATCGCCAACTCTTTTGAAGCTCTGGGAGAAAAAATATCTGATGAGAAATTGTCAAGAAAACTGCTTAGATCTCTGCCCAAGAGATTTGACATGAAGGTTGTAACGCCCCAACTAAAAATATCTAGAATATTTAGTCGGAATATTAAAAACTGGAATCTGAGTACATTAATTAAAAGAAATATAGCTGAATAATACATTATCATTAAAATAATAATGAGTGTTCGATACAGACAGCGGAAATAGGAACTACACAGAATACCCTGCCTACGATCTTCTTACTTAACTACCGTGGTCCACCTCGGTTCTCAACCGTAATACCCTGCCTACCATGCACAATACTGAGTTGATCAGACTCAGCATGCGATGGTTTCAGCGTAAACAGTCCAGACTCCAAAGGGTCTGTACTACTTAGAAAGGAATTGTAATGACTCATGGCAAGGTCCGATACTAGATCGACCTGCTCTGATACCAATTGTAACGCCCCAACTAAAAATATCTAGAATATTTAGTCGGGACGTTAAAAACTGGAATCTGAGTACATTAATTAAAATAGTTATAGCTGAATAATGCATTATCATTAAGATAATGATGAATATTCGGTACAAACAGCGGAAAAAGAAACTACAACAGAACAACAAGCAAAAAAAGAAACAAGGAAGAAGACTAAGTCTTCTAAGCTGACAATCCAAACACAGCTCCAATCGTCATATCCATCCTGGTCCCTGCTCCGAAATAACCTATCTTATCTGAATCAAAAAGGGAGTGGGGTGAGACAGTCACTTCGTCCCAGTGAGTTCTACTACCCTCCTAAAGGCTATAAAGCCGGGGCACCTAATCAGTCGTATCATATATCATATCATATTATCATAAAGCATAATTAAATAAAGGTGTAACACTGATTAGTCTTATTGATTTTAAACCGCAAGCACTCTGAGGTGAGCATGTCTCAGAGGTCTGCCTTGTCCGCGAACAGAAAGCGTTCCGGCGTGCAGCTCACAAAGTTTTACTGGTGGAACATCTAAAACGAAGTCCACAAGTGATATCACAATCGCACATAACTCGACTGATTCTAAATTGATTACATGTTACCATAATTATCCCAAAGCTTGGGGAGCATACATAATTCTAAATTCTCTAAGTCATGCCCTAGTGATTACCTGTGATTAACATTCTGATTAACATTATATTATTTATATTACTGCAATCTATCTGAGACAATGAGGATATAAAACGAGTATGGAATTTTTAGAAATAGGTGAAAAGATAGTGACTTTCTACACTTTGCTCGCTACAGCGAGCAAGCCAGCTCGCCATGGCAAGATTATAGGTCCTGGCCTAAATCAACTCGCTAGGCGAACAGAAGCTCGCCATGGCGAGTCTCATCAGCCCAGAAACCCAGCTCGCCATGCATGCTCGCTTGATACTCGCTATGGCGAGTTCATGCAGAGAGACCCCTGTTTTACGAAAATCATCAATTTTAAAAGGGAATACCTATAATCCTCATTTGTATCAGTGCAGTAATGTAAAATATATAATATAGAACAGAACGGAGGGAAATTTGGAAGTTAATTCCCCTCACACAACAAAGTCCCTAATTCCTAAGTTAACATGCATATCTTATAATTTTGGGAATCTAATCTACACTAGCCTAAGAACCCACCTGATATAAGAAGCTTTAGCTCGCTCCTTGGGCTCTACACAGCTACAGCAGTCCTCAGCTACACTCACTATCCCCTTTTGGACAGAATTGAAGGATGATGATCTTTCTAATTTGTTTGGTTTTCATGGCACCACTTGCAGCACCTCAGAATACAGCATATCCAACATGCAAGATAGCTCGGCTTAGTTAGTAATGAAAGCACGAATTTAGAATTGAATGAGGGAGTTGAGCTTGTCTTTACCTAGCCTTATTTTCCATGGAATGGAGTGGAGACAACTTTGACAAATACTATTGACACGAACTCGGCTTGACATGGCGCGAAAAGAATGTTAGAAGCTCACCAAATGGCCAGAACACGAAGAATTTGAGCTGAAGAGCAATTCCTGCTCCTGTCTTACTCGCCATGGCGAGTAGCACAGCTTGCCATGGCGAGTTGCACAGTTTCTGCAACATCAACCATGCATTTCGGCTGTATTTTCCAAGGTTTTGCATACCCACAACATCCAAGGCAGTCCCAAAATGGCAGAACTCGTATCTTTGAAGAGTAATACACATGCAATCAACACTGGAAGTGTAGGGTTAGGATTTGAGGGTTTGAATGAAAAGGGGTTGATGAACTTGTTGTTGTGGTTCTATCTTGTGAGGCTTAGAATTTGTGGTTTCAGTTGGATTCCTTATTGAGGTGTAAGCTCAGAATCAGAACAAGGAGTAGTGTTTGGGTGGTGAAGAGGTGACAAGAGTTGGAGTTACAAAATTGAAAGCTTTGTGGTTGATGCAACTCAAATAGCTAGAAAAAGGGTGGAAGGAGGGGTTGTTGTAGTTTCATAAAAATGAAAGAGCTTGAAAATGGAAGAGGCTGAAACATTAGTTTTTGATTCTTGTTTCTGCAGTAGACATGATTTTGTGTAGTGTTAAGTAGGAGGAATTGACAAGGTATGAATGAGGAAATTTGAAAACTTGGTGTCATGGTGTTGTTATTGCTACTCGTGAGATGAAGAGAAGAATGAGAGGGTTTTGTGGTTCATTTTGCTGCATGTTGTAGAGTGAGATGAGTAGTTTTTGTTTGCATGAAATCTAAGTGGGTTAGAGTTTATAGTTGGTGAGTTGTTAGCAAGTGTCCTCATAGGTGTAATTTATGGTGTGAGTGGAAAAATGAGTCATGAGAGAGAGACATTGAAGAGTGGAGGGAAAATTTGGTTTCTTAGAATTAATTAAATTACAAGTCTATGGGATATTGTGTTAGTGTGTTGATTAGGTTCATTTAGAAACTCTAATTTTTACACATAACACAAGACTTAATTTAATTATATCGCCTCTAACTAATTTTAATTTATTAGACAATGCTCTAATAAAAATTAATTAGGTAAATGAAAGAGTGGGATGTTACAATCTACCCTCCTTAAAGAAATTCGTCCTCGAAATTCAGAAATTTACCTTTAGAGAAGATAGGAATAACTTTTCTCATGACAGGTTTCCGTCCCTGAGTGAGTTAGTCGTCATGAGCCTGAGCCCATCCGACTTTGATTATTGGAATTCTCTTGTTTTCCAAAGGATCTTAACTTCACAACCAACTATACGAACGGAATTCGGCTGATAATTTAAGGCTAACAGAAGATCAATCCCTATAGGTTGATAAGGATCGGGAGTGAATTTCCGAAGTTGAGACACCTGAAACACGTCGTGTAACCCTGACCTGAATAAATATAGGGCTAACCGATAGGTTACTGAACCGACGCGTTGAGAGATCTGATAAGGTTTTATACACTTCGGATAGAATTTCTTTGTTTGGAAACACCTCGTAGTTCCAACTTTGGTGTTATGCTCAGGAACTCTTGATTACCTTTATTCCTTGGAATGAAACTTTCCTCTCTCAAAGGGTTATTCATCCAAATTTGATCGTCTATTTATATTTTCGTCTAATCTCGTGCTGTGCACTCTGATTCGACTACTCATAGTCATCCCCGTATTCGACTGCGTCATCATGGCCTTACTCCAATTTATCTAGCACGGTGACGCACCATCTCTCCTTTTCCAATTAACTTCTACTATTACTACATCCTCTCATTGGATAACCTCCCAAGGTAACACTTGATTTACTTTGTGAAAGTGGATATGTGACGGTGTTTCTCAACACTTACTGCAGTCCAATACGTCTGCTACATCTTAACAATTACGTCCTCATTATTTCCTCGCACAACACTTCCATGGTCGGTATCTGGCCTGGTTGTCGCTATATGAATAGCTGAATAGGATAAGTTTGGGTATTGATAATGACAATCCAAAATCTTTCTCTTCGAGGTTTTTCTCAATTTCGAACGGTACAGCTCGTGACACGTCACACGTACCACTGTCCCATAGTGCCGTATAAAAACTCTAGGATAGATCAGAATATAAAACGAGTGAAGTACGCTTAGGCACTATAGATCCTTTCGCCAATGAGTTAGACTCATCTGCAACCGAATCCATAGTACTTCAGAATTTTCCACCTACTATTTTAATCCATCCTAGCACAACACTGTGTTCGAGTAATACATTTAACATGTCGAAGAACTGAGGTTCGAATCTTACTCCAATGATACGGTTAGGTTGGCTGGTTAATTCACTGATGAACTGACATGGAAGAATCTGGCTAAAGTGTTCGGATTCTAATGACGGTTAACTGAACACGGGAGATTTACGCTTTCAACACAGGACTTGGATTTAAATCCATCGTCCAAATTAGTCAATGTGTTAGTGTAAAAATTGGATTCGTACAAGGAAACTCTGTTACTCTACACGAGGATTTGATTTATGATGGTCTGAATTTATGGTTGATAACGTACGGAGAAACTGAAACAGTCGGCAGAGAATGAAACTGTTAAACGTGAATTCAGAGAATGGTTTTGATGAGGTATCTAGATACTAGTAATTCTATAACTCCTATTTCTACGTAACTGAAAGATCTGAACTTAACTGGAATTTAGCTGATAAGACCCCGAAAGTATACCCAATGCACTGAAAATGATGATGGTTCGTTCAGGTGCACGAAGACATGTATGACTAATTGATACTGACACTGAACAGAATAGTTTGACGGATGATTGACTAAAGATGCTGATTGAAAGATCGATAAGATGAGTGAGAATTCGGGCTGAATTTGCGCGTGACCTAACCAGAGTAACTGGAGTTCACGAATCATATTTAGTACTAACAACGAAACTGAAAGGCTGAAAAGGTTGAACAGAATCACTTATAGGTAACGTCCTACAATGTCAGTTTGACTGACTGATATCGAGGAATTTGGAGAGTTTACCTTCCAACTACTCCGGGGAAAAATTAAGACTAACAGATGGTAGGGCATGAGAAGGAATTGTCTGACCAAGACGTAATCAGACAAATTAGGGAATGAACCCGTTCCATGCTTCTATGTCCAATGGATATCTAATCCAAAATGGTTTGGTTCGAAGAACTTAGCTTATTAATGGTCAGAAGGAATGGTCATTAATTTGGAATTTGATTTCCATTGGTTCCGGCTCAAAACAGAGTGTTGAGAGGCACTCCTATTATAGATCTGACTAACCCTAATAAATTCCTAACTCGAAGGTTTGATTAAACAAGAATGGCAAATGGCTGATAAGGAATAAATCCAACTTAGTTATTTTCGATACGAGGTAACTCTCATAGGTACTAGACGAGTGATCTAGATGGCTGAAGGTGTCAAGGATAACTTCTGAGTTACTAATCTTATTGAGGCTTGAATGCTTGTGATACGACACTAAGGTTGATTTCTGAGAGATAGGTTGTTCTACTGTAACGAGCTCCTAATGATAATGCACTAGATAATAAGGTAATGGCTGACGCCTAAGGAAATTATTACTACGGGTGGCTCAACTTAATTTTTCTCACAGGGTATTCACTTAGGTCACGACACCAAGCTGTTAAAGTAGGAAATGTATGATAGAGTTGAACCGGCTACCTGATAACTAAGCATGGTCGAGAAATGTTTCTACTCGTCATTCCGATTGAGGTTATGTTCCAATGGTTTGGGGTGGCCTACAACGTAACGTGTTAGGCTGAGTCTATCTTACTAGACCTATAGTAATTTCCTAAGTGGCAACATGACAAACCGGAAGATAAGAAGGTGTTGCGTCAAAGGCATACCATTTTGACTATTTTCCTATATGCTTGGTTGGGTAGCTAATGGTACTAAATTACTGGTTCAAGATAATGGAATAACTAAATCTAATGCGTCTATATGGTAAAACATTTAGAAGGTGATATTCTTAACTGTTGCATCTAATACTGCCCAACCTCTAGTGATAAGGTACTAATATTGGTTGTTTCTTACAAAAGCTAATTCGGTTAATTCTTGTTTCTACTGCTCACGAATGATGCCTTACAAATTGAGTCAGGTGTCTACATGGTATTGAAAAATAATTCCTAATTATTACTCTAATCACAGTTGGTCTCTAATAGTTTGATGAGTTAACTGACCTAAACTGGTATCGAAAAAGAAATCCTATTCGTTATGCTAAACAGTTCCTGGCTTCTCGCGGTAGGGTAGGAATACGAGTTGCGATGTTCAATTGCTAAATTATTCTTAGGGAGGCATTAAGCGTTGGCTTCCTATAGGGTAATCTATTGGGAATTTCTCAGATGAATATTCCAACTTGGTTTCTCTAGTATGGTACTAAACAGATCTAACAGTATTGGTGAATCTTGCGGCTGAAAGGTAAGACTAGGTATTCATGAAGAGTCTTGATTTACTGAGGGTTGAATCTTGATTGGCTCACATGTTTCTCGTAAACATGTTCACCGGGAGGTAGGGTTATTCTCAGGTTCGAAAAGGTTCGCCTGACACACAGTGTCAGTTGGATACTGTTATAACCTACACAATTACGTGTTTCCATGAATAATTCTACTTCGAGCGATTAGTACTTCCATCAAATTGTTCTTACTCTCCATAATCTTAACAATTGTTCCCTTACTATCTCCAGAATTTCTTACTACTATTGGTCTTAATCCATATACTCCATCTTGACTCTTGGTATACTCGTTGGCGTTGCACCACTTACTCCTTCGGTCTTAACTATTTCAGCTCTAACATCCGGTTAGAGAGAATTTCACGCTAATGATTGCTGTTGAACTATAACTCCACTAGGATCTTCTTACTTAACCACCGTGGTCCACTTCGGTTCTCAACCGTAATACCCTGCCTACCATGCACAATACCGACCTACTTTACAGGGGGGTATCAACTATGTCTTCTAAGCTGACAATCCAAGCACAGCTCCAATCGTCAGATCCATCTTGGTCCCTGCTCCGAAATAACCTATCTTATCTGAATCAAAAAGGGAGTGGGGTGAGACAGGCTATAAAGCCGGGGCACCTAATCAGTCGTATCATATATCATATCATATTATCATAATGTATAATTAAATAAAGGTGTAACACTGATTAGTCTTATTGATTTTAAACCGCAAGCACTCTGAGGTGAGCATGTCTCAGAGGCCTGCCTTGTCCGCGAACAGAAAGCGTTCCGGCGTGCAGCTCACAAAGTTTTACTGGTGGAACATCTAAAACGAAGTCCACAAGCGATATCACAATCGCACATAACTCGACTGATTCTAAATTGATTACATGCTACCATAATTATCCCAAAGCCCGGGGAGCATACATAATTCTAAATTCTCTAAGTCATGCCCTAGTGATTACCTGTGATTAACATTCTGATTAACATTATATTATTTAGATTACTGCAATCTATCTGAGACAATGAGGATATAAAACGAGTATGGAATTTTTAGAAATAGGTGAAAAGATAGTGACTTTCTGCACTTTGCTCGCTACAGCGAGCAAGCCAGCTCGCCATGGCAAGATTATAGGTCCTGGCCTAAATCAACTCGCTAGGCGAACAGAAGCTCGCCATGGCGAGTCTCATCAGCCCAGAAACCCAGCTCGCCATGCATGCTCGCTTGATACTCGCTTTGGCGAGTTCATACAGAGAGACCCCTGTTTTACGAAAATCATGAATTTTAAAAGGGAATACCTACAATCCTCATTTATATCAGTGCAGTAATGTAAAATATATAATATAGAACAGAACGGAGGGAAATTTGGAAGTTAATTCCCCTCACACAACAAAGTCCCTAATTCCTAAGTTAACATGCATATCTTATAATTTTGGGAATCTAATCTACACTAGCCTAAGAACCCACCTGATATAAGAAGCTTTAGCTCGCTCCTTGGGCTCTACACAGCTACAGCAGTCCTCAGCTACACTCACTATCCCCTTTTGGACAGAATTGAAGGATGATGATCTTTCTAATTTGTTTGGTTTTCATGGCACCACTTGCAGCACCTCAGAATACAGCATATCCAACAAGCAAGATAGCTCGGCTTAGTTAGTAAGGAAAACACGAATTTAGAATTGAATGAGGGAGTTGAGCTTGTCTTTACCTAGCCTTATTTTGCATGGATTGGAGTGGAGACAACTTTGACAAATACTATTGACACGAACTCGGCTTGACAGGGCGTGAAAAGAACGATAGAAGCTCACCAAAAGGCCAGAACACGAAGAATTTGAGCTGAAGAGCAATTCCTGCTCCTGTCTTACTCGCCATGGCGAGTAGCACAACTTGCCATGGCGAGTTGCCCAGTTTCTGCAACATCAACCATGCATTTCTGCTGTATTTTCCAAGGTTTTGCTTACCCACAGCATCCAAGGTAGTCCCAAAATGGCAAAACTCGTATCTTTGAAGAGTAATACACATGCAATCAGCACTGGAAGTGTAGGGTTATGATTTGAGGGTTTGAATGAAAAGGGGTTGATGACCTTGTTGTTGTGGTTCTATCTTGTGAGGCTTAGAATTTGTGGTTTCAGTTGGATTCCTTATTGAGATATAAGCTCAGAATCAGAACAAGGAGTGGTGTTTGGGTGGTGAAGAGGTGACAAGAGTTGGAGTTACAAAATTGAAAGCTTTGTGGTTGATGCAACTCAAATAGCTAGAGAAAGGGTGGAAGGAGGGGTTGTTGTAGTTTCATAAAAATGAAAGAGCTTGAAAATGGAAGAGACTGAAACATTAGTTTTTGATTCTTGTTTCTGCAGTAGACATGATTTTGTGTAGTGTTAAGTAGGTGGAATTGACAAGGTATGAATGAGGAAATTTGAAAACTTGGTGTCATGGTGTTGTTATTGCTACTCGTGAGATGAAGAGAAGAATGAGAGAGTTTTGTGGTTCATTTTGCTGCATGTTGAGTGAGATGAGTAGTTTTTGTTTGCATGAAATCTAAGTGGGTTAGAGTTTATAGTTGGTCAGTTGTTAGCAAGTGTCCTCATAGGTGTAATTTATGGTGTGAGTGGAAAAATGAGTCATGAGAGAGAGACATTGAAGAGTGGAGGGAAAATTTGGTTTCTTAGAATTAATTAAATTACAAGTCTATGAGATATTGTGTTAGTGTGTTGATTAGGTTCATTTAGAAACTCTAATTTTTACACATAACAACACAAGACTTAATTTAATTATATCATCTCTAACTAATTTTAATTTATTAGACAATGCTCTAATAAAAATTAATTAGGTAAATGAAAGAGTGGGATGTTACAAAGGTAACGGCAATTGAGGAAGCACATAATATCTCCACCATGAAAGTGGATGAGTTGGTTGGATCCCTTCAAACATTTGAAATTGTCTTGAACGAACGTGGTGACAAAAAGTATAAGAGTATTGCCTTTGTCACAAATACAGATGATGATGTTGCTCAAAGCGATGGTGAAGAGGAAGAAAGTATAGCAGATGCTATTGCCATGCTTGGAGGACAATTCAACAAAGTGCTGAAAAGGTTTGACCGTAGGAATCAACAGAATGGGCAGAGCATCAGATTCGACATCAACAAGCAGCCAAACAGTCTGAAGAAAACCAAGCCTGAAGAAAAGAACAGTCAAAGCAAGGGAGGTCAGTGTCATGAGTGTGAAGGCTATGGCCACATAAGGACAGAATGTGGAACCTTTCAGAAAAGACAGAAGAAAGGGTTCACCTTTTCCTTTTCAGATGAAGATTCTGAGGAAGAAGATGAGCCAGCTAGGCATGTGACTGCCTTAACTGGAACCTGCATCTCAGATGGTGATTCTGATGAAAATGAGGAAGTATCTTATGAGGAACTTGTTAGCACCTATAGAGAATTACTCACAAGGTATGAAGAGATGTGTAGAATCCTTGAGAAGCAAAAAAAGACCATTAACAAACTCCAAGCTGAAGTAAACATACAGGTTGAAAAAGCATCAAAAGCTCAGGATGAAGTTACTTAAGTTAATACTCAAATGGATGAATTAAGGAAACGTGTGAGCCAGTTGAACCCAAGTGGAAAGGCAAGGTCAGTTGAACCCCAGATTATGTAGCATTGTGCTCCGAACTGGGTTAACAAATACTCTGTCTCCTTTATTTGTTTTGCTTTTTATTGTTTTATCGTATTACTTGTCAGATCTGCTAAGGTGCTTAGAACATCGTATCGCACATCTTATATAGCGTGCCAGGAATTTCATAACAAAATCACCATTAATTTCACTTTTATAGTGTCTTTTGTGCCACAAAGAGCTTGAAAAGACCAAAACATGTAATCAAAGCTCTTAAACTTGAACTTGGATCAAGAATAAGTTTCAACAAAAGAGTCACATCTATACCTTACACTTTCTTTTGCCTTATTTTGTTGGTTTTATTTATTTGACGCGTTTTGATCTCTTTGCTCTAGGGCCTATATAACTTTTCCATAACATACATACAACCTTAATATTTCAAAGAATTCTAGTTTCCCATGTTTTAATGTGTACTTCAATAAATTTGCAATGACATTATGATCTTTTGAGGGTTGGGTTTTTGTGTAGAACAAATCTTTATTTTCTCTATTTTGATTTGCAGGGAAGACACATAAGTTGTGTTTCATAGATCGAAAACTCTTTGTGTCTTTTTGGGATAACAAATATGTGAATAATTACATTGAATTGGTTGTTGGGTTGAATTGGTTGAATTGTCTATGCTTGATTGTCAGTTTCAAACTTTGGAGAAATTGACAATTTGACCAAGTGTGATCTCATTAGAGGCCATATGAGATCTCACTTTGTCAAATTGCCGATTCCTCCAAGGTTTGAAACTAACAATCAAACACTAGAATATTCAGTCAATTTAACCCAATATCCAATTCAATGCGATTCCTCAAATACTTACCATCCCAAAAATAAACAAATACGTCATTTCTAATCTATTAATCACAACTTCTCTATCTTCTCTACAAACTCAAAAGGAGAAAATGAATTTGTGTCCTACCCGAAAGTCAACCCAAAGAAGATCCAAATTCAATTGCAAAATTATTATAGCAGCCAATAAAAAATCACTACCATAACAATCTTATTAAAACATATAAAAAATAAATAAAAATTCTTCAAACTGGTAAGATTCTGTATATGTGTGTATAAAGGCCCAAAAAAAAAGAAGATAAATAAAATCAACAAAATAAAAGGCAAAACACTATTAAAGTTGTATAAATGACTCTCTTGCTAAATCCTAGCATACATGTAATAATTGTATGCAATAAGATATGAAAGTGTGTGCCATTTCATTTATGCTATGAAATGTAGTTAAAAACAAAATCATCAAATTGTTTCACTAATAATAATCAGGATCTACTACAAAAAAAATATAAATCAAGATCTAATATAAATGTTAACAACTAATTAGATGCTTCAACTTAGAAAATATATATAGCCAATTATATGAGAAATTAATTAAAATATGAAGTATATAGGAATATAAAATCATACTAGACGATGATGATGATGATGATGATAGAAGCTTTGCCCTAATTTATTTCCAACCACCTAGTTTATATCAATGAGATTTAGGGTTATGTTTTAAGAGTTGACCCTTTTATAATGTCCTCTCGTACAATAAAGGAAAACATGTCTAAATGGAAAAACACGTCAAAGCTTATTTCTAATTGGTTGTCTATTGGTTTCTCTCATGGTCAAATAGAAAAAACACGTCAAAGCTTGTGTCCTATTGGTTGGCTTAAGTCCAACATGGAAAATGCATCGAATTTTGTTCTCCATTGGTTACGTCATTTGTCAAAATAGGAAAATATGTTAAAGATTGTTCTTCATTGGCTACCTCTCGCCCAAATATAAGAAATTTGAATAAAATTTGGATTTATTTTTTGTACAATGGCATATATTTCTTATTATTCTATATATTTATAAATGAATCTCATTAAAGAAAAATATTGAAAAGTCATATTGTCAGAAGACCATTGACTGAAAAATGATATTGTGTATTTAATTAAGACCCATTAATATTAACTACAGGCCCATTGACTGAAAAAATCATATTGACTAAAACTATCATTTAAAAAGACTAAAAAAAAAATCCTTCGATACTTTTTATAAGAAACAACTCGGTTTTTAGATTTATTAAATAATTGTATCTAGTCTATAATATAAACCAGATACATCAACTATTCAATAAATCCAAAAACTCAACTATTTCTTATAAAAAGGACCATATGTAGTAATGACAATATATATATATATATATATATATATATATATATATATATATATATATATATATATATATATATATATATATATATATATATATATATATATATTGAAGTCACTCTTTTTTGTTTTTGGTTATTTAGGATTCAAGAAATCACCACATATCTACATTGATATATCAATATAACTATGAACGGAATAACATGTATTTTATTTTTCATATATCGTCTAAGCTATTTCTTAAATGTATATAAGTTATGATTTTTTCCGTTTGGTGCACTGCATAGGGAAACATGATAGTATAAAATTATGGTTACCCCCTGCTAAGTGGGCGTGTTTTGCATTACCCCCTGCTAAAAATTTCTTGAAAATTCCCCCCTTGCAAAGTAAATTTATTTTATTTCCCCCTTGAATGCACTTTTTAAATCGGTTATTTTGTTTAACCGATGTAAAAAGTGCAATTTTTTAAATCGGTTTTTCTGTTCAACCGATTTAAAAAGTGAAAATTCCTTGCACCCAAGGGGGGAAACCTTCAAGGAATTTTTAGTAGGGGGTAACGCAAAATACGTCCACTTAGCAAGGGGTAACAACCTATTAACCCTAAAATTAACCTATCATGTTTAATTCCTTTGTTTGGTGCATCAATAGGAAAGGATTAACTTAACCTATTTTTAATCCTATCATGTTGGCTCTTTGTTATTCTAATCCTTAATTTTTGTTATTCTAATCCTTAACCTCGTGTATTGGCTTCTACTTCTTTTTTTCTTTCACGTTAAACTACTCTCTTATGCTATCTCTGCCGCTCCCATATTCTCTTCTTCTCAGGTAAACCTATTTCTTCCGCTCCCTCATCATCATCATGAAAAACTTTTCCTACAAGCTTCTCTGTTTATCCAATTTTGCCTACAATGCAATTTTACAAGCTTCTGTGTTTATATTATGCAATTTTACAATTTTGCAAAGCTTCTCTATTTATACAATGCAATTTTACAATTTTGCAACAATTATTTTTAGGCAACGAGTAGTTGATAGAGAAGGATTTTGGGTTGAAACTAAGTCAGCACCATTTTTTTTGTTATTTATAATTTGATTACATAATAGGAATGGACTCTGAGATCAACATGCAACAAAATAACAAGCGAAAGACAGATCGTAGGCCATGGTCTGACATGGAGGAGGAAACATTTCTTTATATACTCATTGAAGCTGTGAACAAAGATGTGACAATGGACAATTCAAAGCACACACTTTAAGAACGGCTGAGACAAAATTGGAGGAAAAGTTTTCCAGATGTGGAGTTAAGATAAAGCCACATATTGAATCTGCTATGAGGAGGCTAATGACAATGTATGGAATAGTTTATGATATGTTAAATCAAAGTGGATTTGGTTGGGATGATGAGAAAAAAATGGTTTTGGTGGACAATGATGAAGTGTGGAAGGAGTATGTAAAGATTAGTGTTTATTAATAATTTTTAACTGTGTTTTTTTTTTTATAATAACTTGAACATATTATATTTATTATTCTTCTGTAGAGTCATCCAAATGCTAAAGATTATAGGTATTCTCCAATTCCACTCTTTGACAAACTTGCATATGCTTTTTGGAAAAGACCGTGCTACTGGCAAAGGTGTTGCACCCCCTGCTGATAAGGTTGAAGAGATATATAAAGATGAAGAGCAAGATAATGATGAGGAGAAGAAAATATGAATAACTCCGTCACCTTCTATTGATCAATCTAAAAAAAGGGCTAACAACATGGAAATTCAATTTAGGAAAAGAAATAAAGGAGCAAGTATAATTGCTCAGAGTATATCTGAGTTAGGTAAGAGTTTCAGATCTATAATTGTAAAAAGCTCAGAAAGAACGTGTGAAGCTGCAAATCATCTATGATTTGTTAAAGATTTGGTTGATGATTCAAGAAACATTATAGATGAGTTGGAGAAAATGGAGCTAACAGAACAAGAGCGTTTTATTGCTGCCGATAAAATATTATCTGTGCCACATCGTTTCCACATATTTATGGGCTGTCGTGATGCTACTCGTCTTGCATTTGTTAAGTCTTTGATACGGTTTGATAAAAATATTTGACAATATATTGTTGCTTTATTGTTGTTTTGTTGCTCTGTTGATTTCTTGGTACTTATGTGTATGACAATTTTAATTTGATACAATTTCAATTTTGGCAATATATTTCTTTGTCTTTGTTTTTTTATTTTAATTTAGTGTTACTTATGTTATGTGTATAACAATTTTATACAATTATTTCACAGTGATAATTTTGTCATTACTTATTTTATGTTAATTATATATATATTATAAAAAAAAAAGAGGAGGGATCCGTTGACTCCAGGAGCAAGTCTCCATCGACTTACTCCGCTTAATAATTTGATATCGGCATTATATTTCTTCAATCCGACCGTTGAATTCAAATATCTCATTGAGTAGATCAACTCTACAAATTTTTATAAAAATTCAGAAAATATAGTTATGTATTCGGACTATTGAAATTCAACGGTTTTTTGAAAAGTTTGTCGTACGTTCAATTGAAGTTATCAGAAAAAGTATTAAACGGTTTTGAATTTTTATCAAAATTTATAGAGTTGATCTACTCAATGAGATATTTGAATTCAACGGTCGGATTGAAGAAATATAATGCAGATATCGAGTTATTAACCGGAGTAAGTCGATAGAAACTTACTCCTGGAGTCAACGGATCCCTTCTCATAAAAAAAATGTATTTGTTACAAGAATAAGCTTACATTTAAATAAACATATATCTTATCATGTCGATATTAAGTGTGCACCAAAGACATGATAGGATAAAATAATGCTATCATCGTTTTTATCATGTGTGCACCAAACACACGACATAATATGTTCGTATCCTATTACTATCCTATCATATCATTATTCAGCTTCTTATCATATCCTATGTCTATCCTATCGAGCGCACCAAATGGGAGTTTTCAAGTATTCATGATATTTATTTCCATTGAATTACTTTGTTTGAATGCTAAATAAGAAAAAGGACAAAAATATATTATTTATTGAAGAAGAAAGTATTAATGTATTTTTTCTATTGTAGTGACAAAAGTTTCCCTTTTCAATTATTGTAAGGGACTAAATTGTACATTTTATTATATTATTAAGGACTTAATTGTCTATTTTATGAAGTCTTAGTGTTGTTTGAATTAGTAACTCCACAATCAAACAACACCGAGACTTCAGACTGGTCCAGAAAACAAACATCTATAATTAATACATTATTAGATTTTGCTTCCTCACCATCAAGAGAATAAAATCGTCCTTTTCTTTTTGTAGTACCATTGGAATCTCTTTGCTTCTTCAATTTGAGAGAATCACACTTGTAGTGGCCTAGTTGCTTGAAGTAGTAACACACATCTTTTCCTTTCATGCATTCACTAATATGAGGAATTCCACATTTAGGTCAATTACGTGGAGATTGCGGTGAGTAGTTCTGCTTCCCTTTATTTGGAAAATCCCTTGGCTTCAGTTGCAACTTATATTTACCAGGATCCTTCCTTTTTTGAGTCACTTCACTTCTTTCTCTATTAATATCATTAGGGTTTGCTTCTGCATGGTAACTCTTCTAGACTAAGTCACCACATGTAGTAATTGGTTGCATTGATACATCATGTGCAATGTCGACCCAGAGTCCAAAACGATACTTCTTCATCTTCCAAGCTTCAGTTGGAGCATCATTGTCATCAGCCACATACTGAACTAGTTCATTAAACTTCATAGTGTACTTAGCTACGATCTTGCACCCCGCTTCAACTCGTCCAGTTTTCTTTCCATATGAAATTGGTAGCTTTATGGAATGTAGTTACTAATAAAAAGGCGCCTGAAATTCTCCCAGTTCATTTCCATCTGACTCGCCATCATATATGCCTTAGTGCCTTCCCACCATTTGCAAGCAACGCCTATGAAGAAGCGAGTAACAAAAGTCACCTTGTCCACCTCAGTGCACTCCATTGATTCAAGAATAACACTCATCCGCTGGATCCATTCTCTTACCTTCGCAGGATCATACTCCCATATATTCTGGTGGATTCATTCTACAGAGTTCCCTGAATGCAGCATTGCCTCCCAAATTCTAAGGTGGAGGGTTGTTCATCTGCTGTTGAAACATCATCATCATTTCATGACGTTGTTGAGCTTGTTGGGCTTGGAATTGCTGATGTTGAGAATTAATTATGCCCACATATTGACATTCGACTGATCATACTCTTTGTACTTGACTACGATTCTGGCAAGTGGACCAGTTTGTCGTCGAGCAATAATTCACACTGTCGCAGTGATTTTTGGATGTCGAGCTATTAATTAGCTTCGAATCTCAATTTTATTGTTACACCACCGATCTTTAATTTTTCCGAGGGAAAGGGGAAAAGTTCGTTAAATACCCTATTTAAGAGATCGAGGTAAGGGGGTTGGTTATACGAAGGGAAGGTACTAGCACCATAAGTATCTATAGTATCCTATAGGAACCTCTTGTTCTAATTTTATCTATGCGCTTTATTTTATTTGCTTGCAAAAATGTATAAGAATTAGGAAGATGAAGTGACGATTGAGAAAATGGTTTTGATTTAGAAAATGTGTCGAGTTTGTGAAAGAAAATGTTTTTGGTGTTTTTAAAGATTGAGGCAAGAGAAAAATGTTTTTCTTATTTTGTGTGATTTGGGAAGACTTAGAGCCTTTTGCACTACGTACCCGAGGGATCAAAACCACTGTAGTTCGGGTAAAAATTGCGAGTAAATGTGTTGGTTGATTTTAAAAGTAAAAGCCAAAGTGGCATAAAAAGAGTGAGGTTGATTGATTTTAAATTGTGAAAGAAAAGTCTAAGTAATTAGAGATTGATTGAAGTTTGATTGAGAAAGAATGGCGCGAACACTTGGTTTGAAATCCAAGGTTGTTTTTGAGAAAAGTTTTTAAATGGTAAAAGCACTTGGTTTGAATTCCAAGATTTTTGCTTAGGGAAAAGTTTTGAATGAAAAAGAGACATTTGGTTTGAAGTCCAAGGTTTTTGCTTAAGGAAGAAGATTGAATGAAAATGATACTTGGTTTAAAATCCAAGGTTTTAAGAAAATGTTTGATTAAAAAAAATCACTTGGTTTAAAATCCAAGGTTTTAGACTAAAGAAAAATGTTTGATTTGATTGAATTTTGAAAATGCAACTTGGTTTGAAATCCAAGTGTTTTTGCCTAAAGAAAAGAGTTGTTTGATTAAATTTAGAAAAGATGTGACTTGGTTTGAAATCCAAGTGTTTTTGAAAAGGATTTGATAATGAAAATGTTTTTTGTGTTTGAATATATTTTGAAAGGAAATTGTTTTGGTTATTTTTGAAAAGAGGTTTTGACCTCAATTTTTTAGAGAGAAAATGAGTAATGTTTTAGGCACAAAGATGATATTAAACTAAACATCCTAAAAGTGTTAAATTAAGCACGAAGGCATTTCACGACGATATGTTGATCGAAGCGACGTCTTTTCCCTTCGGATTTCTATACTACGTGTATTTGCATAAAGCGATAAAAAATAAAATGCATGATATGCAATACCTACTATCATGCAAGTGATAGCTTAAAGAAGGAAAATATGAAAATGTCAGACATTATCTACTATCAACGAGGGATAGCTTATCGAGACAATGACTAAAGTTACCCACTACCATACAAATGATAGTATACCGAGTCAAAAAGACGAGACATTATCTACTATCCAATAAAGTGATAGCGTATCGAGACAATGACTGAATATCACCCACCACCATATAAAAGATAGTCTATCGAGGCAATATGAAAGATGACATTATCTACTAACACCAACGTGATAGCTTATCAAGACAATAACTAAATACTACCTATTATCATGCGAATGATAATATATCGAGGCAATATGAAATATGAACATTATCTACTATCAAAGGGATAGCTTATCGAGACAATGACTGAATACTACCCATTATCATGCAAAATGATAGTATATCGAGGTAATATGGAAGAAAGAACATTATCTACTATCAAACAAAGTGATAGCTTACCGAGACAATGACTGAATACTACCTATTATCATGCAAATGATAATATATCGAGGCAATATGAAAGAAAGAACATTATCTACTATCAAAGGGATAGCTTATCGTGACAATGGCTGAATACTACCCATTATCATGCAAAATGATAATATATCGAGGTAATATGGAAGAAAGAACATTATCTACTATCAGAGTGATAGCTTATCGAGACAATGACTGAATACTACCTATTATCATACAAATGATAATATATCGGGGCAATATGAAAGATGAACATCACTTGGGGAAAGTGAAAGTTTAATTGTTTGTATGCAAGCTTCTCGAATAAAGAGACTGCCACTTGCTGATTGGAAAAAGAGCTCAATCCAGGAAAGAACTGGAGAGAAAATAGTTAAACAAGACTCTATACCCAATGAAAAATGAACTCGATAGGGAAACAACTGAAGCATCCTTCTTCCACGAGGATTAGCTCGGTGGGGAATGTAGAAAGGATATACACTTTCTGCTTATGGCTGAAAATCTATTTGGGGAGAATGACACGCCCACCCTTATTATCGAAGATAAACATGACCAAGATAAGTGAGTTAATAAATATGTGGAAAAAATGCAGTCATGCATGAATTGTGTAAGTATGTATGTTATGTATGAATGAATATCAAGAATGTATGAATGTTATGTATGCATTGAATGTATGTATGACTCTTGTATTTGTATGACCATGTGAGACTTATATTTATGTGAATGTATGAAACTTGTATTTGTATGACTGCATATGACTTTAGACGAGACAAGACTGGACAAGTAAGATAGGAAGCGGCCCGGCATAGCTGTACAACCACTTGACAGTTCTTCATTGGGGGTAACACCCTTGTAGATAAATCAAATCATCGGGGCGAGGCCCGGTACACAGTATCAGCTGATGGTGAAATGAACATTTCTTGGGGATAAAGCCCATTAATCAGAAGTTTGGCAGAAGTCGCCATTTGTGAACTGAATCAAAATGCTTTCTCAAGGTCATGCTTCAACAGTCATGCTTTTTTTTTTTGCCCCTAATTTTTGCCTCGATCGCCCTTTCAGGTTTTCAATCCAACGGGACGCTCATTTTTGTCTAAGCCGCCTTTTCAGGTTTTCAAGTTAGCGAGCACTCTTTTTTTTTTTAGCAATGACTGTGTTTATCTATCCGTTCTCGGCACAGATGTTGTTGAATGCTTCTATGACTCATGAGTTGGAGAAGAATATGCTTGTAGTTTATGCTTTAAAAGACATGAGAAAGTTCTGATTAACAACTTCAAATCCCACTAGGGCTGGCAATGAACCAAACCAACTCGAAAATAGTTCGAGACTCGATTCGCTAATTAACTCGTTGAACTTGGTTCATGAACCAATTGAGCTGAACTTGAGCTAAAAATTAAGTTCGTTAATTAAATGAGCCGAACATGAACGGTATGCAGTTCGACTCGTTTGGTTCATGAACCAGCTCGATATATATATAGACACACCTTACACTTTTTTTTTATAAAAAACCTGACAAAAAGATATCAATAGAAATTTTTTTCAACTAATATAATGCACTAATATATTTATTTTTATTATTTTTTTGTTTGTTTCAATGTCTTTATTTTCTTGTAGCTTTGAATTAATTTGCTATTGGGATAATTTTTATTGTATTTCAATTTATTTCTTTTAAAAAAATTAATTTAAAAGGTCAAATATATAAAATCTGATTTTTTTGTAAAAAGTGACTTTTAAACTATGTGATTCGAGCAAACGAACTGAACCAAACGAGCCGAACCGAACTGCTCGCGAACTATAAACGAGCCGAACTCGAGCTGAAAAAATAGTTTGTTTCGAACTCGAGCCGAGTTTTGAGCCGAACCAATTCTTATCGAGTCGAACTCAGACAGGTTCGACTCGACTCATTTCCAGCCCTAAATCCCACCATTGAAGATGTTTCAAATCGGAAGTACTCTGACAGTTGAGGTGCCCCAAGTGAGTGAAACCCTGACCTTTGAATCCTTGAAAGGAATGCCCCTGGATGTAAGGACTTGCCCCTGATTGACAGAGTCTTGAGATAACTTGCCCCAAGTTAGTGAAACTTTGACTTCGAATCTTTGAAGAAAATGCCCCTGGGCGCAAGGTCTTGCCCCTGATTGGCAGAATTATGAGGCAACCTGCCCCTGATTGGCAAATTCATGAGGTAACTTGCCCCAATTTATGAGCGTTTTGCGTTGATCAGACCATTTGTTTGAATTTCCTTGATGCCAAGAATAAATTTGCAAATAAAATTGTTTCTTTTGAAAAATGTTTCTGATGTAATGTTCATGCAAGTTTTGGAATCGAAAAAGATTTTATAGAAAACATGTGTAGTGTGTGTAAAAGATAGTTACTCAACAAACAGGTGGAGTCAGTTTTAACAAGATTTTGCTGATTATGCTTTCAAAGTGACCCAATTTCAATTAGGTCTTTCGAGGGTTATAACGTGGCCTGGTTCACGGTTTTGAAAAAAAGATTTTGAGGCTTAAAGTTCTGTTTTTACCCACCCACTCTTCTTTGATGTATTCCATTCCTAAATTCAATTAATTCATCAGACACGCTTTGGTCATCCAGAGAATTTCTTTGACAATGATGTTTGAGATTGACGCTTTGGTCGACAAGAGGATTTCTCTGATAATAATGCTCGAGATTGACTCTTTGGCCGAAGCTTTGATGAGATTCTTGAAGTGGCAGTCACTTGTTTATTCACAAGCTTGCTTTGATTTTTTTTTTTTTTTTTTGATGTAGGACGACTGTAACTGCCACATGCTATTGTGAGTTTTGTCCTCAGACAAATGGATTCTCTTGTATTAGGATGTATCATTGAATTAATTGAAAGACTACCCTGCCCCGGGTCAAGATTAAGGGTTGTATTTTGTAAACAAAGAACACCAACTTCTGGCTCAAAGGGGTTGAATACGGATTATCTCCTTATCTCTCCGGTGTTTGGGAGGTGAAACAATGCCTTACATCGTTAATCGGGTCTTACTTAATGAAAGCATATATCAGCATGTATCAGCAATTTAAATCATTTTGTTTACATTATCCTCCCCTCAAGTTTGTTAACGTGAGAAGTGAAAAATCATAGGAAAAGAGTGAATACGAATAGATGGATTCCAAAACATGCATGTTCATTGTTTTTAGAAACATTAATTAAAAGATACAACTTTAAAATGTAAACAAATGCTTGGCAAGAAAGAAATTGTAATGAAAAGGCCTACTGATCTTAGGGACAAGCTTCTTGATAATCTTGAATTATGTTGACAGAGGATCCATTGTTAGGCAGAGGGTGAACTTTGGACGTTCAAGCTTGGATCATTGAAAGATAACATGTTGGTACGGACCAAATTCTGAACCTCTTTCTTGAGTGCATAACATTGTTCATCATCATGTCCGGGTGCTCCTTGATGGAAAGCACATGTCAGGTCAGCACGATACCAAGCAAGCAACTTTTCAGGCACAGGAGGAGGTGGCTTGGTACGGACAAGGCTTTTCGCAAGTAGAGCAGGAAGCAAGTCTGCGTACTTCATTGATATAGGGTCAAATGACTGCTTTCTTTGAGTACGAACTGATTGACTTAAGGGTTGTTGAGGAATGGTTGAGACAATAACAATATGTGGGCAAATAGGGGTATCTTCCCTTGTTAGACGTCCTTGACGAATCCCATCTTCTAAACACATTCTCATCTCCACTATTTCGGTGAAATTCTTTGACACACGGCCAACCATCTTCTCGTAGTAGAAAGGATTGAGGGTATGCAGAAACATCTTGCACAAATCTTTCTCTTCCAAGGGTGGACGAATTTGCGCAGCAAGATCTCTCCACCGCTGGGCATACTCTTTGAATGATTCATTTTCCTTTTGAGTCAGGGCCCGTAGTTCATCGCTATCAGGGGCCATGTCCAAATTGTACTGGTATTGGCGGATAAAAGCTTCACCCAAGTCATTGAAAGTTCGAATGTTGTCGCTTTCTAAACCCATATACCAATTTATAGCAGCACCGGTCAAGCTATCTTGGAAGTAATGGATGAGCAGCTGATCGTTATCTGCATGAGGAGACATTTTCCTGGCATACATCACCAAATGACTTTGGGGACAAGAGTTTCCTTTGTACTTTTCAAACTCAGGGACCTTAAACTTAGGCGGGATTTTGACGTTTGGCACTAAGCAGAGGTCGCGGGCATTCTTCACAAATAAATCCTTCCCATGAAGAGCTTTGATCTCAAGGTGCAATTTATCAAACTTGTCTTGTAGATCATTCATACGTCCATATGCCTCTACATTTCCAACCGGTTCTTCATGATAGACAGGTTCATTTGTATATGGAACATTGTGAACCATAGAAGCTGGAAGAGCCCTTGTTAACGGTGGAACCGAAACATTAGCTTGAGGAAAATTTGTCATATGTTGGGGAATATCACTGGTATGCGGCACAATAGCAGTTGGGACCTAAGAAGTAGGGATGTGAAACCCTTCAATGAAGTTACGAGGCATGCCCCATGGGTGTCCTTCAGACATGACATGTTATGGAGAATTGACGGGTACTGTTGAAACTTGAGTTGTGTTAATTTCAGAAATGACGGCTGCCCGCGGAGCACTGAGAAATGGTGGAGTTAGTGGCTGATTCTGCACAGCCACCAACGTGGCTATCTGGGCAATTATCCTTTCAATCTCTGCCCGAAGCGTCGTTGCTTGCTCACGGAGTGCATGGTTCTCTTGCTCTTCCGTATTCATTTTCTTTTTCTGATTTGCTCGAGTGTTGTAGGTGTGGGTAAAGTTGTAGTGAATTTGCCGGGCCACTTTTGACTGAGGCAGAGAGAAGAGGAGAATATGAGACTCGGTATGAAACTTATGAATGCAATATGATGCATAATATGTTTATGCTAAAATATGCAAAGTTTTTATTCGATATCGAAAGACTTATACTAAATTGATTGTAAATATTGTAGATAACATTTATTACACTTGATAATCTGATACATTACAAGGCAGTTCTAAACAGAGCCTAGAGACATACCACATTCATTATGATTGATAATCAAATCATTACAAAATTGTTGACAAGCCCGACTTCTTGAAATTAAACTTCCTAATACTTCTTACAATATTCATATCTACGATGTTTACAAAAAATTTAATTTAAGTCCTTCGATATCGGATGAGGAAAAGATTTATGAATGAATGCATGTATGCATGATAATGCACAAACATGGTGGGGTTAAAGTGAATTGTTGGAGCCAAGGGTAAGAGCCCTTCCACATGGTGAGTACTATGGTTTATTTGTACCTGTATCACGGGTTCTACAAAGTTCCCAAAGTTATCAACCTTCTTCGGATATTATCGGTTTACGCGACTACTCCCGGACCAATAATATTCGCAAGAAGATCTCGTTTGAGTGTAGCCTCGCGTATCGACTAAATACTTGATTTAGCCACCGCGCTACGCCCTAAAAGGCCAAGAGGGGTAAATGTGTTTCTAAGGTCCACAGCTTCTCGGGACACTCACATTGAAAGTAATAAAACCATCATGTCTGTTCATTACAGCGAGTACTACCGTCGTGAGGCCTCCACTGAGCAGGGTTGTATCACATGTGCATCATAATCCAAATTACTCTGGACATGTCACTATGATTCTACCCCATCCTATCTTATTGTTTCTCTCAAGTCCGGGTGTAGGACTTGTCTCACCACTCAAATAAGTTCCCAAACAATCATATATACAAACATTCAAGCAAGCAAGCAAAATAATAGCAGAAAGGCAAAATAAATACAAGATAGGCTCAACCCGCTTGGTTGGTCCCCAGTGAAGTCGCCGTTTCTGTCGCGGTGATTTTTGGATGTCGAGCTATTAATTAGCTTCGAATCTCAATTTTATTGTTACACCACCGATCTTTAATTTTTCCGAGGGAAAGGGGAAAAGTTCGTTAAATACCCTATTTAAGAGATCGAGGTAAGGGGGTTGATTATACGAAGGGAAGGTACTAGAACCCTAAGTATCTATAGTATCCTATAGGAACCTCTTGTTCTAATTTTATCTATGCGCTTTATTTTATTTGCTTGCAAAAATGTATAAGAATTAGGGAGATGAAGTGATGATTGAGAAAATGGTTTTGATTTAGAAAATGTGTTGAGTTTGTGAAAGAAAATGTTTTTGGTGTTTTTAAAGATTGAGACAAGAGAAAAATGTTTGGCTTAAATATACTTTTGGTCCCTGCAATTATGCCTTGTTTTGAAAAGAGCCCCTGTAAAAAAAAAATTTGATTTTAGTCCCTGTAATATCTCAATACTTTTAAAATAGCCCCTGACTAGATTTCTTCATAATATTGCAGGGACTAAAATCAAATTTTTATTTTTTTACAGGGACTAAAATCAATTTTTTATTTTTTTACAGGGGCTATTTTCAAAACAAGACATAATTGCAGGGACCAAAAACATATTTAAAAATTGGCCACGTCAACTCTAAATCCAGTCAGGGGCTATTTTGAAAGTTTTGAAATATTACAGGGACTAAAATCAAATTTTTTTTACAGGGGCTCTTTTCAAAATAAGGCATAATTGCAGGGACCAAAAGCATATTTAAGCCAAAATGTTTTTGTTATTTTGTGTGATTTGGGAAGACTTAGAGCCTTTTGCACTACATACCCGAGGGATCAAAACCACCGTAGTTCGGGTAAAAATTGCGAGTATATGTGTTGGTTGATTTTAAAGTTTTGAAAATGGTTTTAAAAGTAAAAGCCAAAGTGGCATAAAAAGAGTGAGGTTGATTGATTTTAAATTGTGAAAGAAAAGTCTAAGTAATCAGAGATTGATTGAAGCTTGATTGAGAAAGAATGGCGCGAACACTTGGTTTGAAATCCAAGGTTGTTTTTGAGAAAAGTTTTCAAATGGTAAAAGCACTTGGTTTGAATTCCAAGGTTTTTGCTTAGGGAAAAGTTTTGAATGAAAAAGAGACATTTGGTTTGAAGTCCAAGGTTTTTGCTTAAGGAAGAAGTTTGAATGAAAATGATACTTGGTTTAAAATCCAAGGTTTTAAGTAAATGTTTGATTAAAAAAAATCACTTGGTTTAAAATCCATGGTTTTAGAGTAAAGAAAAATGTTTGATTTGATTGAATTTTGAAAATGCAACTTGGTTTGAAATCCAAGTGTTTTTGCCTAAAGAAAAGAGTTGTTTGATTAAATTTAGAAAAGATGTGACTTGGTTTGAAATCCAAGTGTTTTTGAAAAGGATTTGATAATGAAAATGTTTTTTGTGTTTGAATATATTTTGAAAGGAAATTGTTTTGGTTATTTTTGAAAAGAGGTTTTGACCTCAATTTTTTAGAGAGAAAATGAGAATGTTTTAGGCGCGAAGACGATATTAAACTAAACATCCTAAAAGTGTTGAATTAAGCGCGAAGACATTTCACGACGATATGTTGATCGAAGCGACGTCTTTTCCCTTCGGATTTCTATACTACGCGTATTTGCATAAAGCGATAAAAAATAAAATGCATGATATGCAAGGTTTTCATTTATGGTTTACATCTTTTCTATTTACAGTTAGGTCCTAATTACATACTAGGTTCACAGAATACAAATAAAGCTATTAACTAGAAATGATAAAGGCATTAATCACACAATACAACCCAAAAATAAATGTAAAACTTGAGCAAATAATTAAATCACACACACATCAATCACATAATGCAAAATAAATAAACTAGTAATAATATAAGACATAGTATGGAAGCATGGTATAAATAAAATGAGCAAATAATTAAATTAAATGATTCTTATTTTTTAGGTTTTTTGTGAAAAAGTTAAATTAAGACAAAAAAGACTTAAATTAAACTAATTGATTAAGTGCTTGAATATTTAGTTGAAATTATGTTAAGGCAAAAATAAATCATGAAATTAAGTCTATTAAATTGTAAATCCAGAACTGATGTGATGTCAATTTTAGTGAGCTAAATTGACCCAAACAACTTAAATAAGTTGTCGGCTCAATAATCACTTTTCTAGTTAAGCTTAAGTAAGCTAAAACTAACTTAAATAATCAAATAAGCTAAATAAAACAACTTAAATCCTACAATTAATTTTAGTAACTTACTATTGTTCAATTATTGAAAGTGAAACAATTACTGATTAAATAAACTATAGAAAAGGAATAAATAAACATAATCGAACCCTAAGTTGATTGAGAATGAACTTCGAAATTGATTGAAAGTTGAAACCCTAAGTTGAAATTGAAAATCGAACCTGGAAATCGAACATATGAGTTGAATAGATACATGCTGCGGTCAGAAAATCTGTCGTGAGTTCACCGGCGGAAAGTTTTGCCGGAGACGAAGACGACGAAGGGAGATGACGGAGGGAACCTCTTTCTTGTGACTGAGTTATCGCGATTCTCTTTCACTGTGTGGTTTTGAAAATAAAATAAAAGTGGGAAAACAAAAATAAAAGGCGCCGAATGGGAAAAAGTGGGTCATTCTGTAGTAAACTGTGGGGTTTTGTTAAACCCCCACTAAATAACCTCCGCTAAATGGCCAATTTTTTGTAGTGATAGAGGATAGGTATGGTGGTTGAACTCCCTCCCTTACTCATACTTGGCATGATCGGTGTATAACATGGTTACTCAGATTAATATTCGGCGTTGATTTTATCCTTGTTGTGGTAGTATCTTACTACTACCCTAATATATGTGAGGTTTCCCTACATTAATAACTAAGGTACCTACGAGAGCCTAACCTCGATGTGTCACATACCTTAATTACTAGGTGAGTTATTCAACATATATGCTTTATGCTCATCAACCATGCCTATAGATCCTAGTTTCGGGCTATTCAGCTTTTAATTGCTCAGTTCACAACTAGTTCTTGATTCCTCCTTTAGTTGCTTTGTTCACAACTAGTTCAGGATGTTACTGTCTCTATTCATCTAGCATATTTACTACTAGTTTCAGACAATATTAAAGCAACCTTAATATAAATACTAAAGTTAACCCTAACATTTATTCTATGGGTGCTCCCGTTTATCCAGCCAGATTACGAGAATGCGTTATTAAAGTGCAAGAAAGTAAATAACAAATAAAATACTGAATAACCATTTATTATAACTTTGACTCAATCACATGACCCAAATATTCATGGGGGAGTTCATCTTCTCCACCACAACCTAAGGCAAAGCCTAAAGAAAACATACCTTGCTAATTCTTCTCCCGCTTATCCGTAGCACGATGAACAGATTTTCTTCAGATTTAATTCTTCTGTTTTCTTGGCCAGCAAGCAGCTCCCATCGTGGCACGCGATGAACGGCGTATTTCTTTACTTTTTTGGTTTTTTCTTGTCTTTTATGTATTATTGCTTTGTCTTGATGCTTTTCTTTGATTCTTTAGGTTTTCCTTCGTATTTGGGACTTTCTTGGCCAATTTATTACTAATATAACTACCTAAAATACCATAGAAATTCATGTCATCAATAGAAGATACACAAAAATCTTTATCGAGGTTGAATATTTTTAAGAGAACCTAATTATGGTATGATCTTAAAAATTTGTGTGTATATACTTAATTAAAATATAACTATTAAGTTGATATTAATAAGTATAAAATCATCATGGTTGTTCTCTCTATCCCCTTACAATTTACTTTATGTTCATATTTATTATTGACTAACCAAAGGATTTGGTTCATTATTGACATTGACAAATCCACTCAGCCATTATTTCCATGATTCATCCATTTAGATTTTTTTAGGTTAAAATTATTATATAAAATCAAAATATAAAAGATTTGGCTAATAGAAGAAAAGACAAATGCTTGTTGTTTAAAGTTGATTTTGAAAGGACCTATGACAGGATGAATTGGCAATTCTTGGATTATATGATGGTTAGAATGGGTTTTTCATAAGGGTTGCGCCGATGGATGCAAGGTTGTGTTTTTCAAAGTTCAATGTCAATTTTGGTAAATGGTAGTCCTACTGTGGATTTTAAGGTTGGTAAAGGTTTGAGACAAGGAGACCATTTATCACCGTTTCTTTTCTTGTTGGTGGTTGAAGGCCTATCGGGGCTTATGAGAAAAGCGGTAGATCAAAATCTCTTTCATGGTTATAAGGTTAATAACATTCTATTTCACTCTCTTCAATTTGTTGATGATACTATCTTGGTGGGAGAAGGAAATTGGGACAATATGCGGACTATAAAAATAGTGTTTCGTCGGGGTTGAAAGTTAATTTTTGTAAGAGTAAAATTTACAGCATAAACCTTGATGATAGATTTTTGAGAGAATTTTCTTCCTTTTTGCATTGTGGAGTTGATTCAATTCCCTTTCATTTTCTTGGAATACCGGTAGGGGCTAACCCGAGAAGAAGATAGACTTGGCTACCTATTAGATGAAAAAAAGACTTTTGTAGTTCTTCTGAGACTGGCTGCATCATAAGGCTAAAACAACTTGGTCAGAATGACTTAGCTAAAGCACCAATGCTAAAGCAATTGAGTCTAAACCACTTGTGCATATTGAAGATGTGCAGATGCAACATGTTGAACAAGATGTCCTAGACATCTTGCCACTGGGTTCAGAGCATGTTAATGCAACATGTCGAACAAGATGTCCCAAGACATGTGGGTAGGACATCTTGACCCAATCCAGCTTAAAAGATAATGCTTATCCATTAAGCACGCATGTTTGTTCAAATTTGAATAAGGCGCGAATCTTTAAGTAACAAGCTGAGATTAGGATTAATGATAAAGTTTGTTATTAATTCTAAGTGTTAGATACGATCGGATTCGTATTTAATTTGTGGATAAAGATTAATTCTTTTATCTTATGGAGTTTGTTTTAAAACAAGTTTGTTTTAAAACTAATTCTTATTGTAGTGCATCTGAAAGATTAAAGATTATCTGAAAACCTGCACGCCTATATAAAGGACTCAACATAGAGCTTAAAACTCAACCCACAATAACTGAAGATTGTGAGTCCAAAGCTTTGTGCCCAGTGCAAAGCATTAGTAGCTCTTAGTATTGTTCTTGATACTTGGTAGCCTTGAGTCGTTGAATGTTGTCGTTCAACTAAGTCTTAAACTGCAAAGTTTAGTTTCGTCACTTGAGATTAGTAATTAGAGGGAGTTGCGTAGGTTCTCATATTCAGGGGGAGTTAGCCCTTGAATAGAAGACTGCTAGGATTAAGAAAAGGCGTATATGCTGATGACAGGAATTTCTGTAGTATTTTAGGTAGTATTATTAGTAGTAAAATGACCAAGACAGGCCCAATTATCAACAAAAACCTGAAGAATCAAGAAAAAGCTTCAAGACAAGGTGAAGATACGCAAAAGACAAGAAAAAGCCCAAAAATAAAGAAAAGCAGCCCATCGTGTCACGATGGCACTCAACGTGACACTATGGAAGCTACTCGCTCGCCAAGACAGAATCAATTATATTTTTGAAGAGAATCTTAGCATCGTACCACGATGAAGCTCAACGCAGTACGATGGCTGTGCTTGGTGACCACGTTGATCAAACGCTCAGGATTCGTTATAATTTTAAACTGAATCTGCCCATCGTGACACGATGGACCTAGCGTGTCACGATGGCTTGTTGAGGCCCATTACGAAAAGTATAAATAGAGCCTCCAAAATTCATTATTTTTCATTCAGAAATAGAAGAACTTTCTATTCCTTTTGGAGAGAAGTTCGGAGGAGCTCTAAGGGCATAGTTTTCTCCCCTTACGGGAAAACTAACTCAGCAAGGTATGAATTCTTTAGGCTTTTCTATTAGATTCTTGTAATTTAATTATGTTTAGTCTTTCGTAATAAATTCCTTAGGTTGTGGTGGAGAAGTTGAACTCCCCGATGAATACTTGGGTCACGTAATTGAGTCAAAGTTATAATAAATCGTCTTTATAAATTATTATTTGTTATTTGTTTTCTTGCTTAAATATCGTTAGTCGGAATCTTGGCCGGATAAACGGCAACACCTTAGAATAAATAATTAGGGTTTACTTTAATAGTAGCATATTAGGGTTCTCTCTATTACCGTTTGTCCGAATCTTGGCCTATAGACCAGAAAAACAATGAATTACCCTCTTTTGGAGTTTGGTAATAGTTCTCTGATCATAGCAACAATCAAAGTTTGGGGTTGCTCATGGAACTAGCAACAATTCAAGTTTGGGGTGGGTACAGAGAGAACTATCACTACAAAAAATAAAAAATAAAAAGACGGGAAAAATCCCTAAAAAAATAGTCTCTTCAAAAAAAATAATAAGAAAAAAGAGACGGGAGAACATCAAGAATCCCTAAAAAAATAGTCTTTACAAAAACAGTGATAGAAAAAGAACCACAAACGTCTCTCCGGTTCTATTCTCTAAAATACCAAGAATCAAAAGGTACCCTATGGAATAAGGTTGCATACACAAAAAGGAAACAAAGTAGAACTTAACTCCAATGTTAGCCTACTTATCCCAAAAATGTCCTACCTTGACCCTAGCCACGTTATAACCCTTGAAGACCTCCAAAAATGCATATTTATTAAATTTTGACAGGTTGCTTAGAATTTTTGCAAGCCTATGGTAAAATGGCAGGTTGTACAATGATTGAGAGTAACCCTTTCAATTCGAGCGAAAATGTGAGAGAGATAAAAGGTTGAACACGGACTCTTGCAGACACTTGTCCGACTCGCTACTATCAACGTCTCCTGAACCAAGCAAGACTGAGTATTGCACGCTGCGGTAAGAATCAGCGGTTCCATTGCTGAACAAGTAAGGGTGTGAAATTCCTATCATCTTTATTTATTTCTTAACTAGCTAACGATCTTGTCTGACAGCATGTTACTTGAGGACAAGCAACAGTTTAAGTTTGGGGTTGCGATGACAGGAATTTCTGCAGTATTTTAGGTAGTATTATTAGTAGTAAAATGACCAAGACATGCCCAAATATCAACAAAAACCTGAAGAATCGAGAAAAAGCTTCAAGACAAAGTGAAGATACACAAAAGACAAGAAAAATGCCAAAAATGAAAAAAAAAAACAGCCCATCGTGTCATGATGGCACTCAACGTGACACGATGGAAGCTACTTGCTCGCAAAACTTAGCATCGTACCACGATGACGCTCAACGCAGTACGATGGGATTGCTTGGTGACCACGTTGATGAAACGCACAGGATCAGTTATATTTTTGAATTGAATCTACTCATCGTGCCACGATGGACCTAGCGTGGCACAATGGCTTGTTGAGTCCATTACGAAAAGTATAAATAGAGCCTCCATAATTCATTATTTTTCATTCAAAAATAGAAGAACTTTCTATTCCTTTTGTAAAGAGGTTCGGAGGAGCTCTAAGGGCATAGTTTTCTCCCCTTACGGGAAAACTAACTCAGCAAGGTATGATTTCTTTAGGCTTTTTATAGTTGAATTCTTGTAATTTAATTATGTAGTCTTTTGTAATAATTCCTTAGGTTGTGGTGGAGAAGATGAACTCCCCGATGAATACTTGGGTCATGTAATTGAGTCAAAGTAATAATAAATCGCATTTATAAATTATTATTGTTATTTGTTTTCTTGCTTTAACAACGTTAGCCGGAATCTGGCCGGATAGACGGCAACGCCTTTAGAATAAATAATTATGGTTTACTTTAATAGTAGCATATTAGGGTTCTCACTATTATTTGTCTGGAACTAGTAATAAATAACACTAGATGTGTAGAAACGGTAAACATCCTGAACTAGTTGTGACTTAACAATTAGAGGAGGAAGCAGAAACTAGTTACGACATAGTAATTAGAAGCTGTATAGTCCGATACTAAGATCTAGAAGCAGAACGTAGTCAACAGTGGTAACAAGCCCACCTATCACCGATCTTTGACTTAGCCTTCCCCCTCTACCTCCACCTCTTACACTTGAAACGTTTAAGGAATCCGCACCATCTCCCACCTTCAAGTCTTTAAACTTAGTTAGCTCTTTCGTCCGTAAGGCCGATTGAACTTCCTCTAAGGTAATAGGGCTCTCCCTCCCGTAGAGTATAATATCCTTGAAACTTTCATAGGACTTAGGTAGTGTACACAAGAGGTGTAAAGCTTTGTCTCCGTCTTCTAGGCTCACATCAACGTTGGCTAAATCATCAATGATCTTGTTAAATTCCACCAGTTGTTCCGTCATGGACTTCGACTCCACCATTCGATAAAAGTAGAGCTTCTGTTTCAGAAACTGCTGATGTGCCGCCGACTTGGTCATATACAATGATTCAAGCTTTGCCCACATTGCCGCAGCGTTGGTCTCCTTTGCGACTTCTCTCAACACATTGTCTTCGAGACACAAGGTAATAACACTAACCGCTCTTTCATTCAAATCAACCTTCTCCTCATCGAAAAGACTCTTCGGCATCCGTGCACCCTTCAAGGCCTCAACACACTTGTTATTGACTAGAACAGCCCTCATCTTCACCTTCCACAACCCGAAGTCGTTAGTCCTGGTGAACTTCTCAATATCAAACTTCGAACCCATGGTACTTGACTATCACGATTGATCCTTGCCTCACGGTGGGCGCCAATTGTAGCGAATTCGACGATAAACTCACACCAATAAAAGAACTTGATGTGTGGAGCAATTGAATCAAGCAACCAAAATCAAAGAATATATAGAGACGATGAAAATAAACCGTAAGCAAGTAGACAAATCAAAAGCAAGAGAGAGAGAGACACACAATCTTTGTTTACCCTGTAGTTCTTCTGAGATTGGCTGCATCATAAGGCTAAAACAACTTGGTCAGAGTGACTTAACTGAAGCACCAATGCTGAAGCAATTAAGTCTAAACCACTTGTGCATTTTGAAGATGTGCAGATGCAACATGTTGAACAAGATGTCCTAGACATCTTGTCACTGGGTTCAGAGCATGCTTAGGCAGCATGTCGAACAAGATGTCCCAAGACATGTGGGTAGGACATCTTTACCCAGTTCAGCTTAAAAGATAATGCTTATCCATTAAGCACGCGTGTTTGTTTTAATTTGAATAAAACGCGAATCTTTTAGTAGCAAGCTGAGATTAAGATTAATGATAAAGTTTGTTATTAATCCTATGTGTTAGATACGATTGGATTCATATTTAATTAGTGGATAGAGATTAAATCTTTATCTTGTGGAGTTTGTTTTAAAACAAGTTTGTTTTAAAACTAATTCTTATTGTTGTGCATCTGAAAGATTGAAGATTATCTGAAGACTTGCACGCCTATATAAAGTACTCAACATAGAGCTTAAAACTTAACCCACAATAACTGAAGATTGTGAGTCCAAAGTTTTGTACCCACTGTGCAAAACATTAAGTGGCTCTTAGTATTGTTCTTGATACTTTGAAGCTTTGAGTCGTTGAATGTTGTCATTCAACTTTGTCTTTTAAACTGTGAAGTTTAAAGTTTCGTCACTTGGGATTAGTGATTAGAGGGAGTTGGGTAGGTTCTCATATTCAGGGGGAGTTAGCCCTTGAGTAAAAGATTACTAGGATTAAGAAAAGGCATACATGCCAAAAGGTGTTTGGTGTGGTTGTAAAACTAAGTATTGATTCAGAGTAGTAGTGTTCACTTCCTGGATTGGTATCCTCCAGAGTAGGGCTGTTTAACGCCGAACTGGGTTAACAAATTACTGGTGTTATTTATTGCTTTTATTTACTTCAGTACTGCAATAAATTGTGATCCTCATAACCAGTTGTCTAACCAGTTGTCTAGGACATCTGGACTGCAGACACATTGTCCCAGACATTGTGTACGACATCTGTCCTGCCAGAGAACAGAATTTCAATTGGTATCAGAGCAGGCACCCTAACCTGCTGGGTGAGCTCCAGGAAGATAAATTTTGTTCAAGATGGACAAGAGAGGATCAATCAACAGACCACCAGTCTTGGATGGATCAAATTATGATTATTGGAAAGCAAGAATGGTTGCGTTTCTCAAATCCATGGATCAAAAAGCATGGAGGGCAATTATCACTGGGTGGAATCATCCAATAATCACAGCTGCAGATGGCTCCACAAGTCTAAATGGAGTGGCAGATTGGAGTCCAGAAGAAGAAACTGAGGCAAGTGGCAACTCTAAAGCACTCAATGCCATATTCAATGGTGTTGATGAAAACATGTTCAAGTTAATCAACACATGTACTGAAGCCAAGCAAGCCTGGGAAATTCTTCAAACTGCACATGAAGGAACCTCCAAAGTTTGAATGTCAAAGCTGCAACTTCTCACCACAAAATTTGAGAACTTGAGGATGGAGGATGAAGAAACTATATATGAGTTCAACACTAGAATACGAGATATAGCAAATTCAACCTTTGCCCTAGGTGAGAAAATACCTGAAGAAAAGCTAGCCAGAAAAATCCTTAGATCACTACCTAAGAGATTTAACATGAAGGTGAATGCAATCGAAGAATCTCAAGACTTGAGCACAATGAAAGTTGATGAACTTATTGGCTCATTACAAACCTTTGAGATGTCTCTGGATGATAAACTAGAGAAGAAGATGAAGAACTTGGCTTTTAAATCTGAGGAAAGCCAAGATGATGATGAGCTATCACAGGCTTTAGCTTACCTTACAAAGGATTTTAACAGAGCCTTAAATAAGCTACAAGCCAAGTACAGGACAAATATCCCAGACAAGAGGTCCAACATCAAGTCACAGGGCAAGACCAAGGAGGAGAATACTTTTGAGCAAAACAAAGAAGTAAGATGTTTTGAATGTGAAGGATTTGGACACATCAGACCAGAATGTCCAAACTTTCTCAGGAAACAGAAAAAGGGAATGTCAGCTACTTTATCTGATTCTGAGGAAGAGAAAGAAGAAGAAACAACAAATAAAGCCTTCACTGGAACATTTGATACCAGCAGCAGCACGAGCAATGAAGATCTCCTACAAGAAGAATTGGATGAGAAATACAACAATCTCACCATTAAATGGGAACAATCTTGTGAACTCATAAGGAAACAAGATGAGAAGATGGAGAAACTAGCTCAAGAGAAGGAAGCACTAGAGGTTTCTACAACTAGCTTGAGAGAACAAGTCACATTACTTGCTCAAGAAAAGGAGGCACTAGAAGCATCAACAGCTGCTTTGAAAGAACAAGTTACCTTGTCAAACTCAAAACTCACTAAGATGACAAAATCTGTGAGAATGTTAAACAAGGGAACTAACATGCTTGAAGAAGTCCTTGAACTTGGTAGAAATCCAAGTGACAAGAAGGGGTTAGGGTATGACAACTACAGCAAGGCTCCAGAGAATAAAATTTCCCCAAAAATTACCTCTCAGGACCAGATGTCAAACCACAAGTCACAACATCCTACTCAGCACAAGCATAAGAAGACAGGATTCAAACCTCAACAACCTGCTAGACAAAAGAAACAGGTGACAAAAGCAAATCATCTGACTCAACACAAGCAGAAAAGGTTTGAACAAAGGTCTCAGCCTCCAGCTCAACAGAGGAAGCACATGCCAGACCACATGTCCCAACATCATGCTCAACATGTGGCCCCCCACCACTTGTGCATATTGAAGATGTGCAGATGCAACATGTTGAACAAGATGTCCTAGACATCTTATCACTGGGTTCAGAGCATGCTTAGGCAGCATGTCGAACAAGATGTCCCAACACATGTGGGTAGGACATCTTGACCCAGTACGCGTGTTTGTACGCGTGTTTGTTTTAATTTGAATAAAACGCGAATCTTTTAGTAACAAGCTGAGATTAGGATTAATGATAAAGTTTGTTATTAATCTTATGTGTTATGTTGAGTTTTTGGTGTTGGCTGCATTTTTGGTAAAATAAACCTTGTAGCAGGATGTGTGATAAGATGCCTCAACATCATATCACGTTACTGGATATGTTCGCGCGTATGTTCTATTTATGGAATGTTCGTTTTTCTCTCTCATGGATCTTGCATGGCGCCTTTAATCAGGCTAATTATAAGGATCATCATTTAGTGCTTCAGATCCTTGTCAAGAATAATTTTATGAAGAATCTCCTTGAAGTATATTTTTTGAGAGAATCTCTTTTAATTAATTTGGGTCAACCAAATCAAGCCCATGTTTAATTCTGAATCAAGGACATTTTGCCTGGAGTATTTAAAGAAGGAGCTAAACCTAATTCAGTAGTTGTTCACGCCGTCTTGTGACTTAGTCTAGAACTTAGGTTTGCGTGTGTATTTTGTTGTGAGCCTTTCTTGTGTCTCCTTGATGCAAGTTTAGGACGTTGTTATTTTTGAGTTGTAATTTCTTGTGATCCTCTCCTAAGCTTTGAAGTACGGAGTAAGGACTTTTGGTGATTGTAACACTCTAAGCCTTTAGGTACGAGTGTCTAGTTTTTACGAGTGTGTCCCCAAAACTTTTGATATTGTGTTGTTGAAATCCTTGCTGTCAGTAAGGTTGTAAGGGAGTGAGATAGGATCTCGGACTTAGGAGTTCCTAGGTTGAAGAGTCATTGATAGTGGCTAGGTTATAAGTTATGAACGTGGCGTTTGCTGAGAACTTAGAACTAGGACTATTATAGTGATATTCCTTCCTGGATTGGTATCCCCCAGATTAGGTAGCGTGTTGCTCTGAACTGGGTTAACAAATATCCCGTGTTCTTTATTTGTTTTGTTTATTTGCTTTCCATTACATAGTGATAGAATTGTTAAGGTGCTTAGAACATCGTAACGCACATCGTGCTTAGCGTGCCAGGAATTTCAATTGGCATCAGAGCAGGCACCCTGCCTGTTTTAGGGTGAGATTCAGGACCTAAAATCTCTGGCATCATGGAAAAGGACGGAGGATACATGAATAGACCACCTTTACTCAATGGATCCAACAATTATGATCATTGGAAATCTAAAATGACTGCATTTCTGAAATCCATTGATAGCAAAGTTTGGAAGGCAGTTTTGGCTGGATGGGATCATCCCACTGTTACTAGCAAGGAGGGTACCTCAACGGGGGTGCAGAAACCAGAAGTTGAATGGACTCCAGACGAGGAAGCTGCTGCTCTCTACAACAACAAGGCTATCTATGCCCTGTTTAATGGAGTGGACACCAACGTCTTCAAACTCATTAAAAATTGTGTGTCAGCCAAAGAAGCATGGGAGATATTGAAGACATGTTATAAAGGCACTACAAAAGTGAAACAGTCAAAGATTCAAACCTCACATCCAGGTTTGAAGCCCTGAAAATGAAGGATGATGAGAGCATCCAAGAGTTTCATATGAGTCTTCTAGACATTGCAAACTCATTTGAGGCTTTGGGAGAGAAGATGCCTGATGAGAAATTGTCAAGAAAACTTCTCAGATCTCTTCCCAAAAGGTTTGACATGAAGGTAACGGCAATTGAGGAAGCGCATGATATCTCCACTATGAAGATGGATGAGTTGGTTGGATCTCTCCAAACCTTTGAAACTGTCTTAAACGAACGTGGTGACATAAAGAACAAGAGCATTGCTTTTGTTTTAAATACTGAGGAGGGTAATGTTCAAAATGAGGATGAAGAGGAAGAAAGCATAGCAGATGCTATTGCCATGCTTGGTAGACAGTTCAACAAAGTGCTGAAAAGAGTTGATCGCAGGAATCGACAGAATGGGCAGAGCATCAGATTCGACATCAACAAACAGTCAAATAGTTTGAAGAAATCCAAGCCTGAAGAAAAGAACAGTCAAAGCATGGGTGTCCAATGTCATGAGTGTGAAGGATATGGACACATAAGGTCAGAATATGGAACTTACCAGAAAAGACAGAAGAAAGGCTTAATTGTTTCTTGGTCAGATGAAGACTCTGAGGAGGAAAATGAATCAGCTAAACATGTGACTTCTTTAACTGGAACCTGCATCTCATATAGTGACACAGATGAAGATGGTAACGTGTCCTATGAGGAACTTGCTAGCACCTACAAAGAGTTACTCACTAGATATGAAGAAATGTGCAAAATTCTTGAGAAACAGAACAAGACCATTAACCGACTCCAGACTGAAGTGAACATACAAGTTGAAAAGGCCTCAGAAGCTCAGGAGGAAGTTATCCAAGTCAATGCTCAAATGGATGACTTAAAGAAACGTGTGAGTCAGCTGAACTCAAGAACAGACATTCTTGAAGAAATCCTAGAGAATCTACCAAGTGGCAAGGCTAAGTCAGTTGGGTACAACTACTCAAGTCTGAATCAATATCAACAAGATCCTGAAACCAAGTTTAAATCTGCTGAAGATGTATTTGATCCTTGCACTGGACAGACAATGTTGAAGCATCATACTCAACATTCTAAAGCTTACCCAGTTCCCAAATTTGCTCTTGATCCAAAACCTCGTGTTCATCAAAGACCCAAGAATCAGAGGGTATATCGTAGGTGGGTGTGTCATCACTGTGGTAAACGGGGACACATTAGACCTTTTTGCTACATACTACATGGGTATCCGGTTCAGAAACCTAAACCAAGTGTGGTGCAGGAAGATGAAACTATTAAGAAGGAGATGAAGCCCAAGGCAGAAAATGTTGGGCTAATTGCTCACACATCTCTCAGAGCTTCCTCAAGGGAAGATTGGTATTTTGATAGTGGATGCTGCAGACACATGACCGGTGTAGAAAAGTATCTCATGAACATGAGACCCTACAAGTCTAGCTTCGTAACTTTTGGAGATGCTGCAAAAGGAGAAATATTAGGAATTAGAGATCTTGTCAATCATGGATTACCCAACTTGGAAAATGTGCTTTTGGTTAAAGGGCTCACAGCTAATCTAATTAGCATAAGTCAATTGTGTGATCAAGGCATGAAAGTTAATTTTACCAAGTCTGAATGTCTTGTCAATGATGAAGAAGGTCAGTTGCTGATGAAGGGAACCAGATATAAAGACAACTGTTACTTGTGGATGTCTCAGGAAGAAGCTCATACAACCTCTTGTCTTATCACAACAGAAGATGAAGTACAATTGTGGCACCAAAGGCTAGGTCATCTCAATCTAAAAGGGATGAAGAAAGCAATATCAGCTGGAGCTATTAGGGGATTGCCTAGACTAAAGATCATTGAAGGAAATGTGTGTGGTGAGTGCCAGATTGGTAAACAAGTCAGAATGTCGCATCCAATGCTGGAGCATCAGACAACTTCCAAGGTTCTTGAGTTACTTCATATGGATCTCATGGGACCCATGCAGGTTGAAAGCTTGGGAGGTAAAAGATATGCTTTTGTAATAGTGGATGACTACTCTAGATACACATGGGTGAACTTTATTAGAGAGAAGTCAGATGCTTTTGACGCCTTAAAGGAACTGTGCATTCAGATTCAAAGGGAGAAGGGAAGTAATGTGGTAAGAATAAAGGAATTTGAGAACTCCAGGTTCAATGAATTCTGCTCTACTGAAGGGATTAAGCATGAATACTCCTCTCCTATCACTCCACAGCAGAACGGTGTAGTTGAAAGGAAAAATAGGACTACCCAAGAGTTAGCTAGAGTTATGCTTCATGCCAAAAATGTCCCTTATTAGTTTTGGGCTGAAGCCATGAACACTGCATGCTACATACACAACAGAGTTACTCTGAGAAAAGGTACTTACTCCACTCTGTACGAATTATGGAAAGATAGAAAACCAACTATTAAACACTTTCATATTTTTGGAAGTAAGTGCTACATTCTAGCTGATAGAGAGCCAAGAAGGAAGCTTGACCCTAAAAGTCATGAGGGAATCTTCCTTGGGTACTCTGCAAACAGTAGAGCTTACAGGGTCTACAACTCAAAGACTCAAGTTATGATGGAATCAGTAAATGTTGTTGTCAAAAACTCTCCTTTGAAGGAGAATGATGGCATAGATCAAGGTGCTCCTGTTAGTGACAATGTTGAACAAGATGTTGAAGCATCAGAACATCCCAGTAATGAAAAATCTGATGAAGAGACTCCTGAAGAGAAAGGTGAGGCAAGTACAGGACCTCAAGCCCAAAGCAAAGGTCCCTAAGTACGTGTCTAGAAAAATCATCCGAAAGACCTAATTATTGGAAATCCTGAACAAGAGGTAACCACCAGAAGGACAAATGATGTGATTGCAAACTCTTGTTTTGTGTCTCTGTTTGAACCAAAGAATGTCAAAGAAGCTCTAACTGATGAAGCCTGGATAGTAGCTATGCAAGAAGAATTGAACCAATTCAAGAGGAGTGAAGTGTGGGACTTAGTTCCAAGACTAAAAAATGTGAATGTGATTGGAACGAAGTGGGTTTATAAAAACAAGTCAGATGAGAATGGTACCATTACCAAAAATAAAGCAAGGCTTGTGGCACAAGGATATACTCAGATTGAAGGGCTTGACTTTGAGGAAACTTTTGCTCCGGTGGCCAGACTAGAATCCATCAGACTTCTATTAGGAGTAGCGTGCATTCTCAAGTTCAAATTATATCAAATGGACGTAAAGAGTGCCTTTCTCAATGGATACCTACAGGAAGAAGTGTATGTTGAGCAACCTAAAGGATTTGTGGATCCAGAACATCCTAACTATGTCTACAAATTGAAGAAAGCCTTATATGGATTAAAACAGACGCCTAGGGCATGGTATGAAAGGTTAACTCAGTTCTTGGAAGATCAAGGATACAGGAAAGGAGGATCAGACAAAACCCTATTTGTAAAAGAAGAAAAGGGAAAATTTATAATAGCTCAAATCTATGTTGATGACATTGTGTTTGCTGGAATGTCGAATACGATGGTCCAACATTTCGTCAAGCAAATGCAGTCAGAATTTGAAATGAGCCTTGTTGGAGAATTGACTTATTTTCTTGGGCTTCAGATTAAACAAATGGAGGACACCATCTTAATATCTCAAAGCAAGTATACAAGAAACATAGTGAAGAAGTTTGGAATGGAAAATGCTACACACAAGAGAACACCAGCACCTACTCACTTGAAACTCACCAAGGATGAAAAGGGAATAAGTGTTGATCAAAGCCTCTATAGAAGTATGATTGGTAGCTTGCTGTACTTGACTGCAAGTAGACCTGACATCACTTATGCTGTTGGAGTATGTGCTAGGTATCAGGCAGACCCTAAGGTAAGTCATTTGACTCAAGTTAAGAGAATTTTGAAGTATGTGAATGGAACTAGTGACTATGGAATAATGTATTCCCATTGTGAAGACTCTGCCCTATACGGATATTGTGATGCTGATTGGGCTGGAAGTGCAGATGATAGAAAAAGCACTTCAGGAGGATGTTTCTTTCTAGGGAACAACTTAATTTCTTAGTTCAGCAAAAAGCAAAACTGTGTGGCATTATCTACAGCTGAAGCAGAGTACATAGCTGCTGGGAGTAGCTGCTCACAACTTGTGGGGATGAAGCAAATGTTGAAAGAATACGATGTCGAACAAGATGTTCTAACATTGTATTGTAACAACATGAGCGCCATAAATATTTCTAAGAATCCTGTTCAGCATAGCAAGACCAAGCATATTGACATTTGCCATCATTTCATAAGAGATCTTGTTGAGAATAAAATTGTGACTTTGGAACATGTTGGTACAAAGGAACAAGTGGCAGATATTTTCACTAAGGCACTTAATGTTATTCAATTTGAGAAGTTAAGGGGCAAGTTAGGAATTTGCCTCCATGAAGAATTGTAACAGTTACCGTTAAAGGTAGTGGCGCGTGCAGCAGTTATTTTTAATGTTTTTCATCAAGTGTTGCACGTTGATCAAGGCAATCATGGCCTCAACCACCATACAAACACGCCACTATCAAGGGTTGATTATTTTTATTTCAAATCTTTTCCAAATATCTTTTTCCCAAATTATATTCTTCACTCCTATAACTTCTCAACTCCCTCCTCAAACTTCTCCATCAAACCTACATTGTGCATAAAAGTACTAGGACTGTGTCCACATGTTGGAGCATCGGGCATGACATTTGGCCTCTGGCCCTTTTGATTATTGAGTTGTTGAATTTTTTGGTACAAGGCATATTCTGATACTAACAAGTTGTGTGTGCATGACTAAGTTTGTGAATGATTGCATGCTAATATATGTTAGTTTGTATGACTGTATGCTACTAACTATGTGCTAGTTGAATGTTCATGCATGACTAAGTATGTGAATGATTGCATGATGGATGACCATTTTTGGAGCACTGTTCTGTGTAACATTGTTATGATACTGGTTTTTCTACTACTGTAATATAACTCTGAAGAATGACGACGGTCTGACATTTAGGGGGAGTAGATATTTTGTTTGGTATTCTGATATATGTCTGATGTGATGTTGAAACATCTGCTCCATCTGCTTCTGTTGAATTGAGGGGGAGTAGTCTGTATGTTCTACAGGAGATTGGTTTGAGGGGGAGTATAAATACCTCCATGATCTACAGAATATTGAAACATTATGATTTCTGCTATTGTGTGTGTGACTCTGAGCCAGATGTTGAGGATGATGTGTGAAACATCATGTCGCTTGGCAGGAAGAATGTTTTTACTATGGAAGAGGATCTCTGTGAATATTCTCTCTGTTTTCCAAGATGCTATGATTGTGGATGAAATCTCACATGTGTTCTGTTCGTCTATGGTGAAATGTGAAATTTCTTAGCATATTTATGGGTGTGTTCCCTTTATGTTTCCTCTGCTTGTGCTCTCTGGATGTTTATGAGCTCTGTCCCATGGATATTTGAGAACCTTGTGTACTTATGGCTTGTGATTTTGTTTTGTTCTGTTGTTATGGGCATAGACTATGATGTTCTTCTGGTTTGTACTAAGCTCCTGGACCTCTTAACTCTGTACTGCTAATTTGTCAAATTTGTGGCAAAAAGGGGGAGTATAAATTTGGTATTTGGTATGTTATTTGCTATGTGGTTATGATCAATATCTCTGCTGGTAGTCTGCACTGCTTTGGTTATGATATGTCTGTAGAGTAGCTTGAATGAAGTATGTGTATGTTGTGTGGTCCTGTATGCTCTGGTATATGCAGGTGTTTAGAGTGTTGACATGTGGTCTGCAGGGGGAGATGTTGGATACGATGCTCCAACATCCCGTGCATATGTGCAAACGGAGATGCTCTGTGAAATGTTGAAGCATTCTACTTAACATCCTATCAATGTTTATTTTCCTAACCATTTAAGGCTAAGTAGTTTCTTGTGTTCCGCTGTTGCATGCCTCTCTGATAATCTTAAAAGATACATCTTATTCTTTTCTACTCTTCTCCATGAAGGAGTAGTATGGAAACTGTTTTGAAGGATAGCTACTACTGATCTTTATGCTTGTGTGCTTATGTTGAGAAAAAGAAATGTAGTTGAAGTGTCTGTTTAAGTAGTATCTGTATGGTCATAATTTGTTTTAGCCATAAATTTGCCAAAGGGGGAGTTTGTTGAGTCTTTGGTGTTGGCTGCATTTTTGGTAAAATAAACCTTGTAGCAGGATGTGTGATAAGATGCCTCAACATCGTATCACGTTACTGGATATGTTCGCGCGTATGTTCTATTTATGGAATGTTCGTTTTTCTCTCTCATGGATCTTGCATGGCGCCTTTAATCAGGCTAATTATAAGGATCATCATTCAGTGCTTCAGATTCTTGTCAAGAATAATTTTATGAAGAATCTCCTTGAAGTATATTTTTGGAGAGAATCTCTTTTAATTAATTTGGGTCAAACAAATCAAGCCCATGTTTAATTCTGAATCAAGGACATTTTGCCTAGAGTATTTAAAGAAGGAGCTAAACCTAATTCAGTAGTTGTTCACGCCGTCTTGTGACTTAGTCTAGAACTTAGGTTTGCGTGTGTATTTTGTTGTGAGCCTTTCTTGTGTCTCCTTGATACAAGTTTAGGACGTTGTTATTTTTGAGTTGTAATTTCTTGTGATCCTCTCCTAAGCTTTGAAGTACGGAGTAAGGACTTTTGGTGATTGTAACACTCTAAGCCTTTAGGTACGAGTGTCTAGTTTTTAGGAATGTGTCTCCAAAACTTTTGATATTGTGTTGTTGAAATCCTTGCTGTCTGTAAGGTTGTAAGGGAGTGAGATAGGATCTCAGACTTAGGAGTTCCTAGGTTGAAGAGTCATTGATAGTGGCTAGGTTATAAGTTGTGAACGTGGCGTTTGCTGAGAACTTAGCACTAGGACTATTATAGTGATATTCCTTCCTGGATTGGTATCCCCCAGATTAGGTAGCGTGTTGCTCCGAACTGGGTTAACAAATATCTCGTGTTCTTTATTTGTTTTGTTTATTTGCTTTCCATTGCATAGTGATAGAATTGTTAAGGTGCTTAGAACATCGTATCGCACATCGTGCTTAGAGTGCCAGGAATTTCATGTTATATACGATTGGATTCGTATTTAATTAGTGGATAGAGATTAAATCTTTATCTTGTGGAGTTTGTTTTAAAACAAGTTTGTTTTAAAACTAATTCTTATTGTTGTGCATCTGAAAGATTGAAGATTATCTGAAGACTTGCACGCCTATATAAAGGACTCAACTTAGAGCTTAAAACTTAACCTACAATAACTGAAGATTGTGAGTCCAAAGTTTTGTACCCACTGTGCAAAACATCAAGTGGCTCTTAGTATTGTTCTTGATACTTTGAAGCTTTGAGTCGTTGAATGTTGTCATTCAACTTTGTCTTTTAAACTGTGAAGTTTAAAGTTTCGTCACTTGGGATTAGTGATTAGAGGGAGTTGGGTAGGTTCTCATATTCAGGGGGAGTTAGCCATTGAGTAGAAGATTACTAGGATTAAGAAAAGGCATACATGCCAAAAGGTGTTTGGTGTGGTTGTAAGACTAAGTATTGATTCGGAGTAGTAGTGTTCATTTCATGGATTGGTATCCTCCAGAGTAGGGTTGTTTAGCGCCGAACTGGGTTAACAAATTACTGGAGTTATTTATTGCTTTTATTTACTTCAGTACTGCAATAAATCGTGATCCTCATAACCAGTTGTCTAGGACATCTGGACTGCAGACACATTGTCCCAGACATTGTGTACGACATCTGTCCTGCCAGGGAACATAATTTCATACCCAGTTCGGAATTACCTACTCTGGGGGAGAGAACAGCCCCTCCCTTCTACTAGAATCAATGAGTATCCACAATTGGATACAAGGAATTAGCAACCCTAATTCTACCCAAAACCCGAATCTCTTCTCGTGACCAAGAGACTCACTTGAGCTAGTCTACCCAAGGAGAAACAACAACCTTTTGCCCTTGACGACAAACCCTTGTTCCCACAATCTCTACTCACAATTTTTCTATGAATAAGTAATCTCTATTTATAGAAAAATACATGCCAAAAAACTAGTAACAAATCTATTTTAAAATAAAACAAATCCAAGTCAGAGTGTACTCCAAGAAAATATATTTTCCCAAAAAATCTCCAAATCAAATCGCATCCGCGCCCGGCGCCACTGCACCCGCGCTCGGCGCCACTGGAAGAGCTAAACGCACTTTCTAGAGTGCTCCCGGCGCCATAAGACCTGCGTGCGGCGCCATTGATAGATTTCTTCAGGATTTTCTGACTTCTTTGTTACCGAGATTTTAAGGCACTTTCAACAAGACGGGGAGGATGACGGTGTATGGTTCGGTCGTAAAATTTAGTTGCGTCCTCGGTGATGGTAAAGAGATAGGCTTTTCGAATGAGAAATAGTTAGGTGCGGCCCCATTAAACGGCACCTATCCAGCTCTCTTCTTAAAATCGATGCAACAAGATCTTAGTTTGGATGATTCGAAGGTGGCTTCTTTGAAGATGTTGTGGAAGAATAACACCCCCATCAAAAGTTAGTATTTTTGGTTGGAGGTTGTTAATTACTTGAAAAACTACCAACGAGGGAGGCTCTATATCGCAAAGGAGTTATCACAAATACTCGCGAGAAGTGTTGTTTCTTTTGTTTCCAAATGGATGAAACCATTAGACACATTTTCTTGCATTGCTGTGTTGCTACAATAGTATGGCAGCATATGTTTAGGTGGATGGGGATTGCTTTTATCATCTCAGGCAATGTGCAGGACCACGTCTTACAATTTAGTGAAATAGCTAATGGCAAGATTAATAAGAGGTTTCGACATATCATTTGGCTTGCGACGACATGGGTTAATGTACCCTCTCTATGTGAACCAAATTAAGTATATGTCTTGGTTTTGGTTTATAGGTTGTTTAAGGAGTAATGTTGATTTAGCTTTTTTTAATTGGCGTAATAATCCTCTAATATGCTTCCAAAACACCTAGTGTGTTTGGTTTTAAATTATAAGGATTGAGTACCCCTTGTGCTCTTTATAATTCAAAGTTTTGCTTATCAAAAAATAAATATAAAGTGTATCCTAACTCGCACATATACAAAATAAAACAAGTATGGCTGGGGATGCTCAAGAACTAAACAGATGCATCAAAGACAAACACTAAGAATATATATATTTGGCAACTGTTTGATAAAAAAAAGCTTAAATACAATTTTTGGTCCTTTTATTTTAATATTAATGAACTTTTAGTCCCCTTATTTTAAAAATCAACTTTTTAGTCTTGTATTTTAAAATAGGGAGACTAAAAGTATATTTAATCCTAATAAAAAAGTGCATTAATATTAAAATAGGGGATTTAAATGTACATGTAATCCTTTATTTTTGGTTCTCTCATAATATATATTTGGTTCTCAATGTACATGTAATCCTAATAGAAAAATATGCAAGATGGTTTTGGTTTTTTTTTTTTAATATAGATTTGGTTTAATTGGTATTATGGTTCTTTAAAGATTTTTTGTTTGTTTTACATTGGTCTTTTAATGATGAATTTAATTGTTCCTTTTTGGTAACTTAAAGATATTTTCATTTGTCATATACTCATATTGGTATTTCCTATTAAATTTTTTGTAAAAAACGCTAATTTTGATTTCATATTGATCCATTGTCTAGTTTAATATCTTTCATACGATTCTTTTGTCAAATAATCGATTATCCCAAAAGTTTAAACTTTTGGGATAATCGGTTATTTGACATAGTATCAGAGTCTCTATGACTAAGTGGTCTAGAGTTCGATTCCCGCTCCCCTCATTTTCTAATTAAAAAGTGGAATTCAAACATATGATGGGCTTATGCATTATCCACGCTACAAGCCCAAGTGGGCTCTTGCGTGAGAGGATGTGTTAGAAATAATATAAAACTATTGATGTAGCTCTATCCTAGTAACTTAAGCCCAAATCTAGTTTAATATGTTTGATATGAGTCTCTTATCTAATTTAATATTGTTTCATATTGGTCTCTCTTATCTAATTTAATATTGTTTCATATTAATCTCTTATCTAGTTTAATATGAAAACAAAGTTAACGTTTTATGCAAAATATTCACTCCGTCTCAAAATTTAAGCAAAATTAAGTCAAATAAACTTGATGTATTTGGTTCAAAATTTGAATTAAATACATTCACTTATATTGACCAATTTTTACTTATATTTTGAAACGAATAGAACAAAAATGACTAACATAACTAACAGAGATATCTTTAAGGGGCAAAAGAAAAACATTCAATAGTCTAAAACAAAATATTCTTATTAATTATGCCATATATTTATTCATTCTTTTTCCTACTTACATTTGAACTAAATGCATGAACCGCTGGTGCATTCAAATGCAGTGAACCATACTCCCATTTCATAATATATACAATTATGGACCCCTTTCCACTTAATTAGCCAATGATAATCTTCACAGCAATCTTTATTATATGGTGAACAATTAGCCAATGGGCCCCTTTGAAAAAATAGACATGGAAGAAATTTAATACAATGATTTAGCTAAGAACATACATCCATCTTTTACCTTACCAATACAACTTGTAGTCTTAAACTATATTGCATTGGCTCGACTGGAAATTAAACCTGTGTCATGGTTCTTAGTTTTTAAAATTTTGCTTCTCACTATATATAGTTATTGATTTTTATGAACCTTTTCAATTTGCCAGTGTATGCAAGTTGAGAGAATTTCATAAAATTTATGGGAGAATTTGTTTACTACCCCCAAACATTACTCCCTCTAGTCCTTATTATATTATAAGAGAAATTTTATTTTTTTGCTTCATTGAAAACTCAATGTATGTGGACTTTATTATAGTTTAGATACATTGATTTTTCAATGAATCTAAAAAGTCAAACTTCTCTTATAATAAAGAATGAAGGGAATATTATTTATTCAAATTTCTTCACATGCATGCTAACTAAGATTATTCTTTCATCGGATCTGGATCCTCTCCAGCTCTTCCTCTCATGCTGTCCATCTAGCTTTAATCTGGGCCATTCATCTATTTTTTCTCCTCTTCTTCTATGTTCTTTTTTTGATTTGTGGGACAATCAACCATTGGATAAAAACAAGAGGGAAGGCTTGACCAAAAAGATAGTTCCTTCTTTCACCAACATGCTTACTTCTCGAAAGAGTAAGCTTTATTAAAATATGAAGAAGTTTGAAATATAACCGTGCTTGGGAAGTAAGGACTTTTGTTTAGGGATGTTAATAGGACAGAGAATATGCGGATGATGTTTTCACACTCTCCGCCATGCCTTCAAATTTATTCTCGTCCCCATCCCTATCAGAGGAATTTTCTTCCCCATCCCATTGCCATGGTATCCACTGGGACCCACATGAATTTTGAAAATTAACAAAATTTCTATATTTTTTTTTATGTTGGAAGCCTCACACTAATAACTTGTTATTTCTTCTTTTTTTTTTAAAAAAATAAAAAAGAATATATACATTTTGCATCTTTCATTTTTTTAAATAATATGGTGGAGTCGAGAAATCCACGGTGGCAAAGGGTTATTTCCCGATCCCCGCCCTAAAATGTATTTAAGAGAACGTTTCCGTCAATCACCCCGTCCCTCCTAACAGATAATCTTCATGGAAAAATCCATTATCATTTGCAAATTGACATCTATAGTTTTGTCTAATATTACAAATGGAATTTTTTCGCTTATATATGTTAAAGATATATAGTTGTTAAATAGGAGTATTGATTAGTAGTTAGCCGATGCCTATATATAGGCTTTGACGTATCTTTTACTCTCATCTTCCATGGATGACATGTTTCTTAACATGGTATCGTAGCATATTTAGAATTTACCTTAAAGGAAATTTTCCACTGCATCTTCTCGAGAAAATTCATTTCAATTTTCTTTGCTTTTATCAATTAGTTTCCGTTAATACGCTTGTTTTCTAATTGTGTGATTTATAGATGACAAAAATATTCGTATCCACTGATATCCACAGATAAAATCTGCCACAAACACAAAGCGAGTAATCTAATGGATATTCGTGGTAAAACAAATAAATATTTCAACTATCTATTAGTTAATACTCTGTAGATATGAATGCGGATTTAACTTAGTTTTGATTAAAAATAAAATGTATCGGTTTTTTTCTTTAAGAGAAATGTATGGACATTATTATATTTCGGTGAAAAGAAAGAAAATCAATGTGTTAACTTTTGTTATTAAATTGAGAGTGAAATGTATGAATATACATGGGTGATGTGTTAATAATTTTTTTCTTGTTTCTTTAAAAGAAAATAAACAAATTTCAAGTAAATAAATAAAATAAAAATTCTTTACAAAAATCTAATTTATTTTAAAAAAATCATTATCCATAAATATCTGTAAATATTCGGGAATCGGGATACCTCAAAATCTGTGGATAATCCGCTTAGCAGATACCCGCATGGATATGAAACATATATGAATATTGTATTTATCCAACGGGAGCAGACACTAAACATTATACTATCTGCCCCATGCATATCTATTTAAATTCCTAATGTCATTCTCATATGTCATATCCTTATACTCTATCCTTCAACGAGTCTATTTTGCAGCAAAGCCTCCTCCTCAGTGACACGGAAAAAAGTAACATGCAGCACCTCCGCTGCGACCAACTCAAAGATGCAGACGTCGCCTTCACGTAAACTGTTCTCAAACGCAAAATCAAACCACCCTTGGCTTAACTTAGCTTTACCGTCTTTATAAAGACAGCGAACTGACCACTGTTTCCCACCATCAGAGATTTGAAGCTTGATAGAGTCTGAAATACCGTTCAAATTCTCTGCAAAGCAGGATGGTAGATACTGAAAAACAGAAAGAATTTAATATGTAAGATGCAAAGATCAAAATGTCAAAGAAGAATAATAAATTTATGTTGTGTTAGATTCAAGGGATCACCATTATGCATCCCTTATATAAATAGGAGGGCCGCAGGACGACGCGACAGAAAGGATTTGATGATTCAAATGATTTTGCTTCATTCATGGCCTTTTCTCTTTCTTCAGCTGTCACAGTTCTTTTCCTTGCAGATGCACTTTTGTAAAATCCTTTCTGCATTTCTACTTCATGTTCAGAAAGAGGTTCCTGGACATCTGCACTTTCACAAATTGTATTGATCATAATATATAAATTTCAATTTCAGATAAAGAAAACCAAGGTATAAACAGTAACAACTAAGACCTGATTTCCGCTTCTTTGTCTTTGGTTTTTTAACCTTTTCATCAGTAGTCGTATGCAACTTCACCTCTGCAATAGACTTTTTAAACTCAGCTACATTAAACGGGAGACCTATATCTCGGGTCATCTGGTTGTCTGGCGATTTGGCACTTCTGGAAGGAGTATTCCCAGCTTCTCCCGATTTTATGTTATTAAGTCTAGATCCATTAAACATGTTCTGCAGTGCTGGAGGGGAATGAGATTTGCCAGGTGTAAATTTATCAGCTGATTCAGAAACAGCTTTGTTTTGTAATGAGCTATCTGTAAGGTTTGTAGGCGACACTTGCATCACTTCATTGGAAACTTCATCATCCAAATCTTCGAAAATCTCAAGATGCTTTGCCAAGTGAGGCACTTTGTTAGTGCTTTGTGCGGGTGATTTATAGTTTATCTCAGAAGTAGCAAAACTATAAATATTGACAACGAAACACGACTTTCCTTGGTATCTAAATATCAAAAAGTATCCGGTCTCGATGGAATAGTATTGAAGAAATTCATTCCAACCATCGAGGAACCAAACTTTTTTATCTTCTTTTCTTAATCCTACACTCCACAGAGTTCCATCAGGAACTGTGAGTGTAACAATTGAAGAAATACTACCCCCGTATTTCTTCACAAAATCATCTGGAAGCCACTGCAATTCAATAACCAAATTAGGTTATAAATATTCCTAAATTGCTATTACGATATAAAAAAAAAACGAAAATCATTTCAGAAAGTGATATCCTATTATACTCTTTTCATGAAATAGGTTTTAACTAGATCAACTTCTAAGTAAACCAACTTTAGAATTATGAAACTTCACCAAGATATGGGTCTAGTTCAGATTCCTCCTCAATCAGTTCTAGTTTCTGATGAGAGATACTTGCGTGAATCTCTTAAAAATACAAAATCCTAAGGTTAAAACTTAAAACGCTATCCAATGCTTGAGGTGTTTCTTACTAGAACATAGCTAATGCTTTTTCTAACAAGCAAATGTTAGTAAATTAATTGTTATGTTAGTTTCCGGGATCAAAACCCGGGACCGGGACATCCTCATCTAAACTCCTTCAATGACCCTATTTTTTTGGAGTATTTTCAATTCATAAAATAGAGAAAACACGAAAGGCTTATACGTGTGTTGCATGTTGAAAATAACACATAAAATTGGCCAACCTTGACCCCAAAAAAATTATGAATTTTTTCTTCACACCTATTTAAAACAAATCTAAACTTGATGAAAAGCAAAACCCAGAAACATTATCAAGATTTTTCTTTCACTCTATCAAAATTCTCAGGAACCCAAAAATAAATAAATAAAAAACCATGCAAAAATTCAACTACAGAAAAAAAAGTCACAAAACCAAAAAATAAAATTACAATCCAATTTTTGAAAGAGAAAAAAGAGAGAAAATTTAGGTTTACCAGTTTGTTATCTTGAAGAGTGGAGGGTAGAACAAGCTTGTAAAATGAAGGACAAGGCATTTTCTTGCAGAGACAAAAACCTTAAAGTGTTCGATGAGTGATCCTTTGATTCAAAGTTGAAACCTTTGAGTTGTGTTACTTGAATTTGTTGAAGTTTCAGATCTACTTCTTCACAATCGCTCCCAATAAACTTTGCTTTTTGCAATTTTCTCAGTTAAAGAAAAAAACAAAAAAAACCACTTTTGTTGTTTACGTTTGGAGTTTGGAACATTCTGGAGTCGCGCCCTTGTTTTGTTTATATGAAAAAATGTTAATAATAATAATTGTGTCAAAAAAAAAAAATACATAATAATCAATTTTTTTTTGGTGTACATCAAAATATTTATTTTTTATATACATATTTTGAGATTTTGGTCTCTTCTCATTTTTATGATTTGATTTATTCATTTTATGACGTGTTACTGAGTCGGTATTTATCAAGATATGCTTTTTCTGTATCATAATATAAATTGTTTTGACTATATTACATAAATTAAGAAATATAACTAATATTGTATGAAAAATAGAAATTATTAATTAATTTATATAATTGTCTTTTATTAATGGTATTGGTAAGGAATAGATAAATTGAAAAAAATAGAGATTAGTTAAGGGTATAATAGAAAAATTAACATTAAATGTTTCATTGGAAATGTAAATGACTTGTAATTTTATACAAATTTTTTTTTAAAATGACTTATATTTTGATACGAAGAGATTATTGAATATAACCAAGATATGTGACTTAAACAATTAATGAGTTATCTCTACGATGAATTATTTGAGAGAGTTCAAATTTGATTCTTGGAGGCGGCGAACTCTAGTTTATCGGGTCCTTTTTCCTAGAAACATAAGGTTAAAACAATATATATATATATATATATATATATATATATATATAAAAGTAAACATATGTTTAAGAGTGAATTATTTGATTTCACGCCTTCGTGCGGTGTACATTTGTTTTCCTATCTTGTGTTGTACTTGTTTGCTTTACTGTCAGCTGATGATTTACACAGTGACTAAATTTGTCAACAGTGTGAACCCGAAAGCATAAGTATTATGTTTTATGCTATTAACTTGGATGTTGTACTTGTTTGCTTTACTGTCAGCTGATGATTTACACAGTGACTAAATTTGTCAACAGTGTGAACCCGAAAGCATAAGTATTATGTTTTATGCTATTAACTTGGATGTTGTGAGCTTGTTTATGAGGTACGTTTAGCATGGTCTCAAACATGGTTTTGTCCATCTTGGACCGATAAAAATACCTGCTATAAAAGGTTATGATCCGGTAAAAGATTCTTTCCCATTATATACATGGCAACATAATAATATCCTCTATAATAATATCCAACTTATATTATTTTTTATTTTATTTTCCTTTTTGTTCCTGTCAAAAAACGTCCATGTCAAAAAAATAAAACCTTTCATCTATTTTCATTACTTAATCTTATTCTTAATGTGGATCTGAAAGATTTCAACAAACAATACAAATCTCCAAACACCATTTCATCCTAAGCAAAATCCTCACGACCCCAAGACATTTTTGTAGCACCGATGCGATGAATCCGACATGAATATTTGTGGGAATCCTAAGCTTCAACTCTTTCATCTTCCTCCACGGTTTCTTCATTATATCCCTCCATTCATTACTGGATTCGTGTTCGTTTACAATGGAGGAGATAATGAATATAAAATCTGGAAAATTAGGGATTCAGTTCTAAAATACTTAATTAGATATTTTTTTAAATTATGCAATTTCAAGAGTTTTTTGGATAAATCGATGCTTATGTTGATACAATAGTGATGAAGAACACAGTGACACGATGAAAAAATTGGATTAGCAGATCTGCAACAATGGAGGATGGAGATGAGATGATGAACGTGATGAATTGAATTTTATTAATTAGAAGGTACCCAACTCTTCATCTCAACCGTAGGAATATAGATATATTATATCTATGGTAATGGAAGGGATTGGTTCAAGATAGACCAATAAAGTTATAGGTCCAAATTATACGGACTCCTTGTTTACATATTCATCTTTTTCATTTTTAGATTGTTGAATTTGTATTTAAATTTGATGCATTCTACTAATCTAAATGAATGGTTTTTTTTTTTTTATTATTTTAGTAAAAAATAATAAGTGATGACATATTAAAACTATATGCATTTGTTCTAATATATGATTTCATTTAAAAAATGAATCCTCAATAATGCATATATTGTTTTGTTCAATAGTATGATGTGAATATGTAAAACCTAATAGATCTTTTGTCCATGCTAAATTAAATTGAATTATATATTAAATGTTTCGGTAATCTTTTAGGCATTGATTGATCTAAATTTATTCAAAATATAAATAAATTAAGTAGCCAAAGAGTTTCCAAAAGCAACCCAGACCGCCTTTTCATTCCTCTCCCGTAAATCCAATCGCCGCCGTTCAAAATGTGATTTTGGATGGTGGTGGTGCGGCGAGGTCCTTCCTCCACACCACCTTTTCACCCCGTTCGGGTTTTCAACTCTGGATCTACCGCTTGTTCGCCGTTTTTTAATGGTGGTCGCGCTGGTTGATTCTAGAGTCTGTGTCTCATACCCTCGTGGGTTGTTTGTTCTTTGGCTACCCAGATCTACTCACGATCTGTGTTGGTTCTTTTCCAATCGCGTTTTACATTCTGGAAGGTTGCTCATGAGCGATGGTGTTTTCCTTCGTTTTCTGGCCGCCTCCCTCAACGCCGGCGGTGTGATTGAGTTGTCCTCTCGTCATTGGTGGTGGCTCGTCTCCGTCGTGCCGTGGTTTCTTATCGGTTTCGGTTCTGCAATACTGACTTCGTTATGTCGTCGGTTTTATTCCTCCGGTTGTCGTGATTCTTTGCATCTCTTCAAGCACTGTTTGTTTTTTTGGATTTTGGTTGCCTGGCTTTTTTTCAGATCTGTTGAGATTTGCAGGATCAAGATTTCAATTCTGCATACGCGGTGCTAAGGATTTTGGGAAGGCTGATGACTCTGGATTTGGCTAGAAATGGCCCTGTACTCGTTGATGCTTTAGCGAGTTGTCGGTTGTTTGTTTCTGTTTCCGTGCTGACGGTCGGATTCACTCACCGTGCCCTAAGAGATAGATTGATTTTTCTCAATTTGCCTCTATTGATTGTTATAATGGTTGAATCTTTTACGCATCTCTTTTTTTGCAATTTGGTTTCGGGTCTCTTGTTGGACTTGCTGAATTGTGTTTGATGTGTATTTGATTACTTCACATTTGGTTCTTTCACCGGATTTAGTCCGGTTGGATTTGCTTTACCCTTTTTGGGTTGTATATACGCTTTTTGTGTCGTTGCTGGGTTTGGTTTTTGTCCCCCAGCTTTCTTTGTACTTCTTTTTTATTAATGCATTGTGGTTTGCTTAAAAAAAAAAAAATTGAATTATATATTCAATGTTCCTTTCTAGCAATATTTACCACTAGATTAGTGTATTTATTTTATAGAGATTTATAGTTCAATACTTACAAATACTAATTAAGTAGTGAGATATATATCCAATATAATTTTATTATGTTAAATTCGATTACGAGAGGATTACAATATTCCCCATTAATTGCTTGTGAGAATAAAAAATTACAACACCAGGAACTTAAAAGCCAATAAAAGTGCGGCTATGCTCTTTTTTAAGGCTTTGTTTGCGAGTTTGGAGGGAAGGGGAGGAGAGGGCTTTGGAGGGAAGGAAATAGATAGAAAATTAGAGAAATCTTTTACATTTTTTGAAAAAGTATTTTTTATAGAGAATGACAAATAAATACTTATGATTAATATATTATGAATTTAAGAATATTATAACAACATTAATTAAATTTGAAGAATTCATATAAACCCTTCAAACTCCCTCCAAACCCCCATCCAATACAATTTTTGAGTTCCCCCAAATTGGAGGGTTTTTGTGTTATGAAGAAAAAATAACCCTCCAAACTTTTTCCCTCCCAAACTTCTCTACTTCTTTCACTTGTTTCTTCATTTTTAGCATTTCCTTCCCTTTTCTTCCCCTCCAAACTCGCAAACAAAGCCTTAGGAGCTTGTAACTTGAAATCACTGTGGTTTCTGTTCGCCGTTGATTTTGCTGTATGGGAGGATTTTGGATAGAGTTGACACAATATTCTTGCTAGTTGAGTTGATTCATGGTGAGATTGTTGTTCTTGAAAATGAGATCAAGATTCAATTAAGATTGAGTGTTGTAGTTGGTATAATTTGTACCAATTTTCTGCATTTTCTTTCAACTAGCAAAGGTTTTGGACTTTAAGTGTTTCTTGCATTTCTGTTGCAATTGGATTTTGGATATACTAACTTTTATTTGTTTTAGAAATGGTCATTTTAGTGTTGAGACTCATTAAGTTGGTGCTTTGATTTGCTAATTTTTGATCTGGTTTCATGGATGTGATCAACCATTGTCATCACCATCTGTTCAACCATCTTGTAGTACGTTAGTGGAAATGTGGTAATAGCCTATAGGTGAAGTTTTTTTTAGAACTTGACCTCACTGTATTAACCATGGTTGCTTTGTTTGATACTTGCACTACAACATTTTTTGGCTACTACAAGTCTACAACACCTAATTTAAAAAGACTCTAAAAAACCGTTGTGGAATATGGTTAGTGATCCTTCATGCATTTTCATTATTGTTGATACTTGCTTTGTTTGGATGGAGATACGGCACATCGTTGCATTAGATGATGAGTTTGTTAAGATTCATTTTTGCTTTGTTCTGCCTCCACTACTGCTGCTTGTGTCATTGAGCTTCACTCATATGTTTTATACTGAGATGGATCTTGGTAGAAAGCATTGAATAGTTTCATTGTTATTGCATTTACTACTCTTCAATTCTGGTTGTATGAAGATTGATGAGAAAATTTAGTTTCGATTTCCTTGCCATTAAGTAACTTTTGCAGGCTTGTGTGTAATTCATTGTTAAGGTTACTGAGATATACCAAAACTTGTTACTGCTATTTGATGTTTATGGATTGAAGGCCTTAGTAGTTAGTGCAATTTGCTTCCTACAAGTATTGAAATTAGTGATCAAGTTTTGTTTGATACTCATTGGCCACTGAAGGCTTCGGAGAAGGAGGAAATTTGGATTCTTTTTCTATTTGTGCCCTGGATCGCATGCTTGGATTTGTTTTGGACTTGGGTCTCATGTTGTTTGTTGCAATGCAATTTTAGATTGCATTTTTCACACAATAAATGTTGAGAACTCTTGTAATTCGAACTCATATTGATAAATTACTCAATGTTGAGTATCAAGGAGGATGTTAAGGATATAAATAGTGAAATTCCACCACGCAGAAATAGGATGTTCGATGCAATGTTCCATCACTAAAGATGTTGAGTACAATGTTGGAACATTCACAGACAGACAGATATATAATTAAAGTAACACGAAAGCACAAAAGTAAAAGACACGGGATCTTTGTTAACCCAGTTCGGTGCACAACAGCAACCTAATCTGGGGGATACCAATCCAGGAGTGAAATCCACTATGATAGTTCTAATCCTAAGCTCTCAGCAAACCACCAGTTTACACTTATGACTTAGACACTATCTCATGCAACTTCAACTTAGGAACTCCTAAGTTTGAGACCCCTTCTCACTTCCTACACAACCACACACCCTGTGACTGTAATTAACACAATGATAAGATTTGAAAACACTTTCAAAAACCAACTATCTCCGTGATTAAAAGCTTTGGAGAAGTACACAACACTACAACACAAACTATGTTCTAGTCTTGTATCAAGATAACACAAGATAGGCTCACAACACAGTACACAAGAAAACCCTAAACACAATACTTTTCTGAAGTACAATACACACATGTAACCCTAGCTAGTTTTTCCATCATGTTTAAATACTAAGGTCTTCAATTGGGCTTCTTCACTTGTTGGGCTTCAAGGCACATAGTACATTTCCAGCTCATCTATAAATGCACAGAATCAAGAATTCTTAAAGTAAAATAGAGATCATATAACAACATAAATGCTTGAGATACTCTGACCATGCATGTTTGACAAGAGCCTGAAATAAAGGCGTGGATTCCAAAAATAGACAACAGCGCATTTAAGAAGCGCGCTCTCAGCATAACCTGGATTAGTATCCGGATGTGAAACATTGTATCAAACATTATAGTATACTTTGTTTTACCAAAAAGCAGCCAACATACAAAAAACACTAACAAATAGTTAATTAGATCTTTCATTACTTAATTAGTCTTTACATTAATTTGTTATTAGTTTGTTAAAGTTGGTTATTAGGTAATTAGTTGATTAATCCTTAAATTACTCTATATAAGAGCCACAATTATACTTATTTTATCATCTTTTATTTAAATAAATGATTCCCTATAAATTTTACTTTCTTTCAAACTCTTATGACTTTTATCATTCAATTTCTCTAAACTCTCAAAATCTTAACATTCATCAATAAATCATACTATTTTTATCTTATTTCAACTTTAGCATTCAAACAAAGTATTTCAATGGAAATTTAAATGGACGAATTGAAGCTTGGAATAAGATATTTGAGAAGAAATAGCACAAACATGGTAATAAAAATAAAATACATGTTACTTTGTTTTTGTTTTTATGTTACTTTGTTTTTGTTTTTTATTTGTTCTTGGATGTACAACAACAGAGGAAGTTTGGCAAGACACAAAAGAATGATATATGGTGAATAAATACATTGAGAATGCTACGTTTTGTGGCCATGATTTTTAATGTGATAGAAGAGATTGATAATGACAATATGGCCAATATTGTTATGGTTCTCTGAACATTACGGTGAAGAAGAAATCAAAGATGTTGACATGACAAAATATAAGAACAATTGTTTATGGTATAAGACGAGCTAGAGATACGCTTCATGACTGGAAAAACACGAAAATACAGCGCTTGCTATGTGGAAAAGAATGTGTACTGTGTCGGAGCATGTCTTCGCGAAGAGCACGACGTTTTGTGAGAACTTTTTTTGAAATGATTTGTGGGGTACCAGAGATTGCAAAGGCAGAAGCTCGAGGTGTGAGAGAACCTCTTCATTGGTTGAGCACCATGGACATGAAGCACTATTGAAATTGACGGCTTGTAGGTAATGCAATCTATTAACACGAAACACACAACCTGCTATATATGACTTTGGTAGTATTGGTGATATGTATCGTCGCATGTTGGTAAACAAATAGAGTAGTCTATGAGTTAGCTCAGTTGATTAGCTTTATAGTTAGTTCTCAATTTTATAATTATTGTCCACCTTGTATTGAACTTATTGTTTGAAATGAATTAAGTTTGTTTGCGTAAAAAAATGTTTTTCCAAAATTAAAACAAAATTTTATTATTCTGGTAATCAATTACTTTAATTTTGGCTTTTTTTGGAATATTGTATAAAAATTGAGATATATATCTTATATTTATTTGAGAATAAATTGTATGTTTAAATATTATATTCTCAAAATTTTGTGTCCATTAGTTTGTGCATATTCCTTAATGACACATAAATAAATAACTCAATTTGATATTTTATTTGTTGAATAAAATTATGATTTGATTTGTAATAAAAAATCATATAGATTGAATTTATGAATATTTGTTTAGTTTTAATATCATATTCTTCATTTTTTAAGATTTGAGTAATTTTATAAAATCTATATATAAATATTTTGTGATTATTTAATGTAAGAAAATCATACACTTAATATATTATCATGATTTGAGCTTAAAATTATTCAATGTGATAATCTATTATACAATAGTAACACTAATCTTATTTTTTTTTAGTTTTTTTTTTTTTATATTCATGAATTACAATTAGAAAATCACTTTAAACTCAATTAGTCGATTCTTATTGCCAATATTATAATATGAATTTGTAATTATTATAATTAAATCCTCTATTGTGTAGTTGTTATCAATTTTTTTTTGAAGATAACTATTTATCGTATCATCTTTTGTGAGTTTATATATAAATTGTGTTACTCTCAAAGTCCAACCTAAGGGGCAGGCCAACTAGGCCTTTGCCCTGCTAGTTTTTAATTTTTCCCTTCATTATTTAAGTTTTGGAGAAATTATGAAGAAAATTGAGAAATTTTGTAAACCACTGTCCGTTATTAATTAATTTGATAAAATCTTCTGCATCAGACATGTCAAGCGACTAATTTTTTTTTGGACAATGTCATGACATTGGCAATTAGAAACCTTAAAAATTCTATAAATACCTTTCTATTTCTCATCTCTCATTGTCTTTTGTTATTTCTTTTCAATTTTAGTTAGTTTAGTTAGTGGTAGTTTTTATCATTTTCTGTGTGAACGGTCACAGACCGTCGTCTGTTATTCATAATGTTTTCATTGGTGTTTTTTAATCATCAAGGTTGGGAACATTATGGTAAGGGACTTTTTGTGGCCAAATTTAAAATGATATGACTAACCAAAATGAGTACACCCTTCAAATGGGGCTTTTCTATGCACAAATGGAATTGTCACATGCTGCTAAACCGGTAGGTGATAGTAGCTTAGTTGTAGACTACAGGCCCGAAAACAAAAACTTAGCCTTATAACTGCAAACTTGCATACCCGAAACTGTGATCAATCCATATTCTTCTCCTAAAAGTTCTTATGTTGGACGGGGACAAACATTGAAAAGAAAACATTATAAGTGAATGAATAAAGTTGTATATTGCATTAATTCAAAATACATTGTGAACTCCTATTTATAGGAGAAGAGTGACTACAATGACTTACATGCATAGAGACAAGTGTCAAAACAAAAAACATGCAACTAGACAAGTGGTAGGGAAACTACATGCAACAATACAAGTGGAAAATTTAAACTAATAATGATAATAATTAAATACTAATTATGATTGATATCCTCCCGCAAGTTGGGCGGCCTGGAAGAGAGATGCAACTTGGATAGTAGAAACTCGAACCGAGGGCGAAGCAGAGGCTTGGTGAGAATGTCAGCAAGCTGGTCGTTGGTAGAGACAAAGGAAACACGAAAACGACCACGTTGAACGTTTTCACGGACAAAGTGATAAGCTAAGGCTATGTGCTTCATTCGGGAGTGGAAGACAGGATTAGCACTTAGATGTGTAGCACCAAGATTGTCGCAGTAGATGACCGGACCAGCTGTAGGAGTGTGACCAAGTTCAGTGAACAAAGAGAGGACCCAAAGGAGTTCACTGGCCGTGTCGGCCAAGGCTTTATACTCAGCTTCAGTGGATGATCGAGCAACCGAGCGTTGTTTGCGGGAACTCCATGAGATGGGAGTGTCGCCAAGGTAGAGCAGGTAACCAGTGGTAGATATATAATCATCTTTGTCACCCGCCCAGTCGGCATTTGAGTACGCATGGAAGTTCAGGGGAGCAGTCGCAGAGATGAAAATGCCTTTGTCGCAAGAGCCGGCCAGATAGCGAAGTAGGCGCTTGAGAGCCAACCAGTGCATGGTGCTCGGGTTCTGCATGAACTGAGCAAGTTTGTTGGTCGCGAAGGCAATGTCTGGTCGAGTAAGACTCAAGTATTGGAGACTGCCAACTAGTGCTCGGTATTCAGTCGGGGAGGGCAAGGGATCACCAGAGTTTTTGAGCAGCGGAGGAGTTGCAGTTATTGGAGTGGACGCTGGTTTAGCTTCTGTCATGCCCGACTTTTGAAGGAGATCAGTGATGTATTTCCGTTGTGAAAGAAACATGCCCGCAGCGGAAGGAATGACTTCAACACCCAGGAAATAATTGAGATAGCCAAGATCTTTCAATGAAAAACGATCAGCAAGTGTAGCAATGAGACTAGATAATTCTGTCGAGGAGCTCCCCGTAACAATGATGTCGTCGACATAGACGAGCAAGTATAGTGTCGCGCGTGGTGTCCGCTGAATGAACAAAGAAGCATCGGCGGTGGAATTGACGAAGCCAATGGAGAGTAGGAATACACGAAGTTCCATATACCAAGCGCGAGGAGCTTGCTTTAACCCGTAGAGCGCCTTCTTTAGGCGACAAACATGATCAGGGAAGCTTTTGTTAACAAAACCAGGTGGTTGATCCATGTAGACCTCCTCGTTGAGCGTCCCTTGAAGAAAGGCATTGTTAACATCAAGCTGGCGGACAGACCATCCTTGTCGAACTGCCAGGGCGAGGATGATCCGAATTGTCACTGGTTTGACGACGGGGCTAAATGTCTCTGTGTAGTCACAACCAGGGCGTTGATGGAAACCTTTAGCGACCAATCGAGCCTTGTACCGATCAATGGACCCATCTGGATTTCTCTTGATGCGAAAGACCCATTTACAACCAACCAAATTCGGAGCAGAGGAACGACCAACGAGTTCCCAGGTGTTGTTGCGATGTAGGGCATCAAATTCAGCCTGCATTGCGGAACGCCAGTCCGGATCACGAAGGGCTTGGGTAATAGTACCAGGTTCCATCGGGAATGAGGGACGGACATGGAGGTTGAGTTTGTGGATGGGTTTGACGATGTTGTTTTTGGACCGGGTGATGATCCCACCGCCATGGGGTTCAGTGGTCGTGGTAGGAGGAGAGGTCGTTTGTGGTTGTGGGAGCAATGTTGGCTGTATGGAGGAAGGGGGGTCATTACTGGTCATTTCATTGCTCGTTGTATCTGTGGACGAGGATTGGGATGTGGTCGGGGAGGAAATGCCAGACGAGGAGGGAGGCTCAACAAATGAGGTATCCGGGGATGTGGGGTTGGTGCTCGCAGTAGGTGGAGCGATGGTCGGCAGGACGGGCAGTTGGAGGGGACCAGTCTGTGAGGTTGTGGACGTGGTCGGTTGGGCGACCAATGCGCGGAAAGGGAATTCAGTTTCGACGAACTTTACATGGCGAGAGGTGTAAATCCGTCCAGTTGAGGGATCAAGGCATAGATATGCATGTTGATCAGCTGAGTAACCTACAAAAACACACATAGTAGACTTTGGAGCAAGTTTATGGTTAGCATAAGGTTTAATCCAGGGAAAACACAAACATCCAAAACATTTTAATTTATGATAATCCGGACTAATGCGGAGGAGTTTAGAGTAAGGTGATTGGTGCCCGAGGATTGGGGTGGGGAGACGGTTAATGAGGTAGGCTGCAGTGGTCATGGCGTGAGGCCAGTAGGTGAGGGGCAAGCCAGAGTGGTGAAGGAGGGAGAGGCCGGTTTCGGCAATGTGCCGATTCCGCCGTTTAGAGATACCATTGTGTTCGGGTGTATGAGGGGGAGTGGTGTGGTGACTTATACCATGAGCACTTAGAAAGGGACGAAGGCCAATGTATTCGCCACCATTGTCAGTGTATAGGACTTTTATTTTGTGTTGGTAGAAGTTTTCAACTAACGCTTTAAATTTGGGAAAAATGGTTTGCACATCAGATTTTAGTTTCATGGGATATAGCCATATATAGCGAGTATAATGATCAACAAACAAACAATAGTAACGAAGACCATCAACAGATAAAACAGGGGAGGTCCATACATCAGAAAAAATTATTTCTAATGGATAAGTAGATGTAAGAGTAGATTCATGAAAAGGAAGTTTATGACTTTTATTAATTTGGCATGAATTACAATCTGATTGCGGAAATTTATTGGAACCTAAGGAAAAATGCTGTTGAATAAATTTGAAGATGGAAGTTGAAGGGTGTCCAAGCTTGTGATGCCAAGAAGCAGAGGATTCCACTTGGACGGTGTGGGCGGAAGGTGAGGTCGTGGGCAACAGGTAAAGTCCATTCACACATGAGCCTTTATGGGTTGTTTGGCGTGTCTGCAAGTCCATGACATAAAAGGAGTTTGGTAAGAAAACAACGGCAGAGTTAGTTTGTTTGGTGAGTTGAGAGACAGAAATAATTTGTTGTTTCATGGAGGGAACACAAAGAGCATTAGATAAGGATAAATCATTAATTAAAAGTGTTCCAGAGTGAGAGATGTTTAAACCTGAACCATTCCCCATGAAGAGTGAGTCGGGGCCAGTGTATGGATGGTGAAGTGCCAGATTTGCAAGGTCTTTGGTCACATGATGTGTTGCTCCACTGTCGAGCAGAAAACCAGGCGAGGATGTGCCAGCAGTAGCGGTGTGGGCCTGGGCCTGGCCAGTGGTGCTCGGAGAAGGACGAGGAGGTGCGGGGACACTGGGGTGTTGAGTCCGAAAGAGTTGGCAGTCAGCGAGGACGTGTCCCTTGGTATTGCACCATTGACATCGACCAAGGAATGGTTTGCGATCACCTGGGCGTTGGTTGGTCGGTGCATGTGCTTGACTTGGTCGAGGCTTGTTGTTGGTCAACCTTGCCTGAGTGTGCAACGCAGTAACAGGAGCAGGTGATTGGCGTTGAGTAGCAGCAAGAGAGAGTTCCTGGATGAGGAGCTTTTCGAGGAGATCATCAAAGGTGATTGGAGTGTCCCTTGCGTTGACTCCATCAATGACTGCTCGGTAACCGTCATCAAGACCACGCAAAACATGGTCGGTCATGTCCTCGATGGAGACAGCAGATCCGAGGGAGGCGAGGAGATCAGCAGTTTGCATCAGAGAATGCATGTAGGGCGTGATGGATTGAGTACCTTTCGAGGCCATCCGAAGACGTTCCTTGAGTTGTTTAAGGTGACTGCAGGAGGCTTTGGCATAGGTGTTCTTGAGAAGCTCCCAGAGGTCGTGCGAGGTCCTCGTCTGGGACACCAAGGAGGCCACCTCGTCGGACAGAGTGGTGAGGATGGCGCCATAGATGAGGCGATCCTGGCGACGCCATGTTTGAAAGGCAGGGTTCGGCGACGTGGCCGGAGGCGATGCAGTGGTGGTGATCGTTGCTGTCGGCGCAGGGAACGATCCATCAGGGTATTTGAGTAGATCAAAACCATCAAGGAAGGCTTCTACCTGGAGTTTCAAATTGAGATAATTGGTAGGGAGAAGCTTGGTGACACCACTGAGGGTGATGTACGCAAAGGGTTTGGAGGGTTCATAGGGGTTAGCTATGTAGTGAGAGCCATCGGAAGCCATGGGAGGCAAGGGTGACGGCAAAGGAGAAAAAACGGCGTTTTCTGGTTTAACAGGGTAGGGCTGGAACGTTACCAACTGATACCATATAAGTGAATGAATAAAGTTGTATATTGCATTAATTCAAAATACATTGTGAACTCCTATTTATAGGAGAAGAGTGACTACAATGACTTACATGCATAGAGACAAGTGTCAAAACAAAAAACATGCAACTAGACAAGTGGTAGGGAAACTACATGCAACAATACAAGTGGAAAATTTAAACTAATAATGATAATAATTAAATACTAATTATGATTGATAAACATGTCCCTCATTTATCCCTCGGAGGTAGATTCCAATCACAATTCCCGTTGTTATATTAAATTTGAAGTTGAGAGACTTGACGGAATCTCTAACTTGATGTTATTTTTTTATCTAATATAATTTTGTTTTCGGTTGTAATGAAAAAATATTTTTTTTTTTATTTTACATTTCAATTTCATTAAGTATTTCATATTATTACTTTCGTTCTTCTCTTGGGGCACAACCATTATGGATGTTTCAATGATTAGAAATGAAGACAAGATTGGTGATTTCTAAAGAATTATCTGCTGCCTATGTCTCACGCAGCATTAGTGCAGAACCAAGGATTTCATCACTGGCGTCTGCACCTCGCACAAATTCGTTTGCAATTGACATATTAGATTTTCATGTTTTTAGGCAAATTCTATGGTATAATAGACTAATCATAATGTATCGGTACAATAGGTTTTCAAATTAATAGAAAAATGAGTATATTTTAGAAGAATTTTTTTCCTATCTTATAAAATATTATAATAACTAAATATTATTCATCAAAATTGTCAAAAAAATAAATTTTGATTTTTTAGATTTTTTTGGATTTTTTTATTATTCATAATAGTGAATATTGATATTTTTAATTAAAAAATTAGTATCATGTTATAAAAAATGAAATTTTGATTTTTTTTTATAATATTATGTTTTGTAAAATATAATAGTCAATAAATAACTTTTTAATTTATAAGAATTAATGTTTATTTATCATTTTAAAAATCTAGTGTACCGGTACATTCGAATTTTACTAATGTACAATAGAAGCTCCCATTCCCAATAAACGGTATTCATTCATTCAAATAAAATAGAGTACATCGATGTAATACAAATTCATAATCGCTAAAAACAAAAAGAATAAATCTGCAAACAAACTCACAGTGTCCATGTTAATAGCATAAAACGGCAAATTACATATGCCTACAAATATGACTATATTGAAGTGTCCGGAATATCCATGTCTTCGGATCTGTAGCGTTGATGACACAAAAGTCGACATTGATTGGATTTGCACTAGATCAGATCTACCCCTTCAACCTGAAACAAATGAACGCCGCACAAAGACGGGAAAACAAATACACCGCACAAAGACGGGACAACCAAATACACCGTACGAAGACAGAAAATCAAAACAAACAAATATGTGAAAATCACACTTATTTATTATAGCGAGAAAGAAAAACAATTTAGATGGATGATTTTAGGCCAAAATTTACCTAAAATCACCCCTCTTCGATAAATTAAGAAGAAGAAAAAAAGTAGTGATGGCTAGGGTTGGAAGAGAGAAAGAAAAAAAAAAAAAAAAAAAGAGGTTATTATTTGTTGTTTTAGAAGGATCATCACTCTTGTTCATCATAATTCATGTATTCTTTCATTAACTTAATTGCAATGATTATTTCTAACATGAGTAGTGTTAACCTACAAGGCCTTTTTGTATTCAAATTATATACCCATAAAATTTCTCTAAAATTAATAAACAGACTCCCCAAACTTACTAGATTGTTATAAACTTATGAGACAAAGCTAGATTAAAAAATAATTTACAATAATTAAAATTCCATTAATATGAATTTCACCAATAAAATCCAGAATTAATAATTAGAAAACCTAGTACCATCCACTTTGATGTTTAATATTGTAGTGTCATTCACATAAAATGCAACCACTAAAACACCACCAATCATAACAACTACATAATAAATCCTAATAATTAACTCCAATATGTGGATTGTTGTTAAATATGTCTTAATGGATTGTTGTTAAATATGTCTAAATATGTCATAATAAATCCTAATATATAACAGATATTTGTTTTCTTATCTTATCAGTCTATTATAATAACAGCAGGAGCAGAATTTCTTCTTGGTCTACCCTTCATTCCTTTGACAACCATTGTTGCTGCTTCTGTTTTCATGACGAATACTCTCTCGGGAGAAGCATACCTTGGACTATCCATCATTCCTTTGGCCACCATTGGTGCTGCAGCTACTGGTTCTGTTTTCTTGAGGCATACTCTTTGAGGGGAAGCATTGTTTCTTGGTCTATCCTTTATTCCTTTAGCCACCATTGTTGATGCAGCTTCTGCTTCTTTTTTCATGACGAATACTCTCTCCGGAAAAGCATAACATGGTTTATCCTTCATTCCTTTGGCCACCATTGTTGGTGTTGTAGATTCTGCTTTTTTCATGAAGAACACTCTCTCAGGAGAAGCATATCTTGGTCTATACTTCATTCCTTTGGCCACCATATTTGCTTTTGCAGCTTCTGCTTCATTTTTCACGACAAAGACTCTCTCGGGGGAAGCATAACATGGTCTATCCTTCATTCCTTTAACCACCATTGTTGCAGATTCTGCTTTTTTCTCGACGAATATTCTCTCGGGAGAAACATATCTTGGTTTATCCTTCATGTTGTTTTAGAAGGATCATCACTCTTGTTCATCATAATTCATGTATTCTTTCATTAACTTAATTGCAATGATTATTTCTAACATGAGTAGCTAAGTCTTTTTTAGATTAGGATCATAGATGATCTTTCTTGGACCAATTTGAATCATGTAAACTGTTGAGGATCTTATGATACAATTTTGATCCTAATATTATTCAGTTATCTCTCTCTGTAATGCTTTTTATAAGTTGACGAATTTATGAATCGATCATAGGAATATAATGATTACTAACCCAAACTTTTGAAACCGGATTTTGAGATAATTGTTCGGTCAATAATTACTTTAGACATATATATTGAATTGTGATATTTAGAATTAATGTGCCATAAAACTTTCTACAAACTTGAATTCACCTAAAATATTAGGACATTATTTTTATAGAAAACGATTCTTATGCTTCTTAGTCAGGACTTTGGTGTAAACAAATTTGTTAATTCATCATGATATTAGAAGTGAAATTGTACTCTAAGACCATGTTTACCAAATTGTGAAAAGAATGTGATTTGAATGATCAAATCATCTATTTAATCTATTGAAATCACCAATTATTTACTTTTTTTTCTTATAAACCAATATATACTCAACATACCACCCCATATGAATACAAATTATTTTATTACTTAAAGATTGTTTAGTTCACTTGCTAAATCATTCACCGTGAACAAGACACTTCCAAGCAGATCGACAAACGGCGATACTCAACATCAGCCTCCCTCCTTGCATCGTGGCAGTTAAGATGACCATTTAGTTTGTTCAATTGGTGCTTCAAATCAGCCAATGTAAAATCAACGTGGATCATGAAAAGGTTTGATTTACTGCATTGTTTATATATATTAGAGTCATTCACTAGTTAAATAGCGGATGACTAAAATTTCAACATTTGTCAACGGATTCTCGAGGGCGTGAAATCTTAAATTGTTCTTGCATTTGAATTTTCCCCATCCGCTACCCATTTAACGAATTGGATCGCTAGTAACTAACAGCCGAAATATTTTAAAATACTCTCATTATTATTTTTTCTCTTCCTAGTAGTGTTAACCTACAAGGCCTTTCTGTATTCAAATTATATACCCATAAAATTTCTCTAAAATTAATAAACAGACTCCCCAAACTTACTAGATTGTTATAAACTTATGAGACAAAGCTAGATTAAAAAATAATTTACAATAATTAAAATTCAATTAATATGAATTTCACCAATAAAATCCAGAATTAATAATTAGAAAACCTAGTACCATCCACTTTGATGTTTAATATTGCAGTGTCATTCACATAAAATGCAACCACTAAAACACCATCAATCATAACAACTACATAATAAATCCTAATAATTAACTCTAATATATGGATTGTTGTTAAACATTTCTTAATTAATCTCAGTATCTATTTCAATCTGAGCATATATATATAACAGATATTTGTTTTCTTATCTTATCAGTCTATTACAATAACAGCAGGAGCAGAATTTCTTCTTGGTCTACCCTTCATTCCTTTGACAACCATTGTTGCTGCTTCTGTTTTCATGACGAATACTCTCTCGGGAGAAGCATACATTGGCCTATCCATCATTCCTTTAGCCACCATTGGTGCTGCAGCTACTGCTTCTGTTTTCTTGAGGCATACTCTTTGAGGGGAAGCATTGTTTCTTGGTCTATCCTTTATTCCTTTAGCCAACATTGTTGATGCAGCTTCTGCTTCTTTTTTCATGACGAATACTCTCTCGGGAGAACCATAACATGGTCTATCCTTCATTCCTTTGGCCACCATTGTTGCTGTTGTAGATTCTGCTTTTTTCACAAAGAATACTCTCTCATGAGAAGCATATCTTGGTCTATCCTTCATTCCTTTGGCCACCATATTTGCTTTTGCAGCTTCTGCTCCATTTTTCACGACGAAGACTCTCTCGGGGGAAGCATAATATGCTCTATCCTTCATTCCTTTGGCCACCATTGTTGCAGATTCTGCTTTTTTCTCGACGAATACTCTCTCGGGAGAAACATATCTTGGTTTATCCTTCATTCCTTTGGCCACCATTGTTGCTGTTGCAGCTTCTGCTTTTTTCGTGACACATACACATACTCGCTCAGGAGAAGCATTTTTTCTTGGGCCATCCATCATTCCTTTGGCCACCATTGTTGTGGCAGCTTCTGATTCTTTTTTCTTGTAACATACTCTCTCAGGAGAATCATTTGTTCTTGGTCTATCCTCCATTCCTTTGGCCACCATTGTTGCTACAGCTTCTGCTTCCTTTTTCTTGACGCATCTCTCGGTCTCAGGAGGAGCATTTTTCCTTGGTCTACCCCTCTTTCTCTTCACCACCACTGTTGCAGCAGCTTCTTTTTCTTCCTTGACGCATACGCTATCGTGAGCAGGGGTTTTTTGTTGGCTACTCGTCGTTCTCTCGGGTACAATAGGGTCTGCAACTTGTTCTTTCTGGAAGCATGATCTCTCTAATCCATTCTTACCAAATATTTGAACCTGGAACCTGTTCTCTCCCTTATGTGTGAAAAGCAAGAGTTCTTCATGCATCACCGAGTTGTCTTTCAGAAATGTTTGCCAACCAATATTTTGCAGGTATATGCGATTTTCTTTCTTCAAAATACTCACTGGCCACTTCTCACCAGAAGAGCCTATCAGAAAAATCAAAGCATTGTTCCACAACTCTTCACCCAAATTCATAACAATGTTCTTCGGGACTTTCTGCAGATTATGAAAAAAATCATGGTAGCTAGCTCCACAAGAAGTGATGTTTAAAATAAAATAATATAAAAAACACATGTATGAAGTATATGAACCCTGATTCCGTGCGGTCAATGACCGCACGCCACAGTCAAGGGATCCGTGATAGTCCGATCTCAATCAACTGGTTTAAATTATAAACAATTTTTTATTTCTTTATGAACTCAAATTACGATTTTGGTATCTGGACTGTGATGAATCTCATGACTGCGTGAATGCAGAGAATCCGGGTTCATATGTATATACCAAAAAGCTAATGTTAAAACTTAAAACTCCCAATTTGTCCCTAATAGGCAGCTCGGTTGGTAAGTTAACAGACGCCAAAGGAGTTTTAAGCAGATATAAACTCCGAAAACTAACCTATAAAAACAAATTTCACTTTTCATACCTAATTAGTTGTAATCAGAAACAAAAGTATTTTGTATTAACAAAGATAACAAGGTGTGTAGCAATGCATGATAACAAAGAAAGATGATAGGTCAAATGATGAATTACCATGGAGTTGGTATTGAAGCCTTCTTTGATGATAGCAAAGAAGGATGGCTTGTATTGTCGTCGATCATGATCCATCTGTTGATAACAAGACCACAAAAAGTGCCAAAAGTTTTGAATTACAATCAGAAACTTAATCAAAAGAAAACCATAAAAACATAACAGAATACCATATCAGATGAATTTAACAAATTAATTAACCAGCATTTAAATTCATCCAACTTCAAACAAATTCCAAGCTACCCTTTTGAGTATTTACATCAGACAAAATACCCCTGCATCTAAGTACAATACTATTACTACTATTAACTTGATATAAACATAAACAATACAAGCTATATAAAGATGTAATAAATTGTTCTTATTGGCTATATAGCCCTTATTGTACCCTTTGATGAAGTAAACTATTCACATTATCAATACAATTTGGAAAATACTTTTCTCTTTTTTATGCTTCTATCAAGAATAGTAATGCATTTTAAGCTTTCATTAAAGGTATGAAAAATTTACCCTAAGAAAATAGACATACAGAGCTAAACCTAAACCTTGTATGTTATATGAGGAAATTAAAAAATGCAAAATCAGAATTATGCTTCATTAACATGACTAGAATTGCATAGACCAGATCTAAGATGCATTTCATTTCACAACATGAGATCAAATAAATACTCTAGACAGATCAACATGCTACCAATATTTTCTTCATCTTTCTCACAAACTTGATTTACTCACTCTTGCTTTACTCAATGATCATTGTTTCATTAAGGAAGCCAAAACATATTTCAAAACTAAAAACTTAAACAAAGCAGAAGAACAAGTTCAAAATAAAATCAAGATGCAAATAAAGTCAAACAAGGAAGGAAGAAGAAAGTTTGAAAAACCTTGAAAAGCTGAAACTTGAGAAAAACCTTGAAAAGCTGAAAACCTTCAAAGCAACAAGAGATAGAGCATATCAAAAGCTTAGTAATTAAGTATGTGATAGTGTTGGTTATCAATCTGTATCATTAGCCTTAAAAGTAACAATAGATTATCAAAGAAGGACCACTTGGATGCTGAATTACTGAAAATGGTAAGTAGTAGAAATAATTAAGAAATTGGGTTGAGTGCTTAAAATGGGAAAGCATCATTAATCTTGCTGCCAGCCAGTGCCCAAAGTAATTGTCATTGGGACCAACGTCTAGTAGATGGAAATAGGATTGTGTCAAGTCATAAAACATGCATGTGAAAAGCTACTAGCCATCTGCCATGCACAAAAATAGTAATACTCCTCTCCTCTGTCTCAAATTCAACATTTCATCCAACGGTCACATATATAAGCTAATACATTTGTTACCCAATGCAAAGTTGAAGATATTGATTTGAGAAATATGTCCGTAATTTTAATTAGAGATACATATAATTGGAAAAAAAAAAAAAAAAAAAGGTAATTAATATTGTATTGAAAATTAAAATTGATCAGTTATTTTGGATAATTTCTGGAGAATTTGAGACACGTGAATTTTTTCCTCTCAATCGAATTTTTTCGTATACAAGAGCCAAAAATCAAATTTATGACCACTTGTTTGATGAGTCTATTTCCTTTACCACTTGGATCAACCTATTATTGGTTTCCTTTAGTTCTTACTCCCTAGGTCCCTAAATATAAACACATACGTGACAAAAAGTACCTAAATATATGCCACTATTTGTGCCTAGAATTTCATCCTTTATGGTGCATAAGAGAGAAGTCTCATATTTCTCTAGTGTCCTTTTGCTCGGCTGCCTTTGATATCCAATCAGTGGGGTCCAACCGGGCTTTGCAACAACGCCTGGTGGCCTGGCCTGGCCTTGTCCAAATGAGGGGACTGTTTGTCTTAATGTTGATGGGAGCATGATGGGGTCAATCCAATCAGCAGATTTTGGGGGTCTCATTCGTAACAACTTTGGATTGTTTCTAAAAGGCTTTTATGGTACTGCAACGCAGGCGAGTGTTCTGTATGCGGAGATCATGGCAGTGTTGCATGGACTTGAATTATGTTGGGTGAATGGCTTCAGGAGTATTGCATGCTACTCTGACTCATTACAAGCGGTTGGTTTGATTAGAGATGGGGTTTCACCTTATCATCAGTTTGGGAATGAGATTCAAAGCATTCGTCATCTTTTGAGTAGAGATTGGATAGTTGTTATTGAACACACCTTTCAGGAAGGAAATGCTTCTCCAGATGTTCTGGCCAAGATGGGAGCGTACGCGACGTCGCCTTTGGTGGTTCTTGATTACCCTCCTCCTGAGTTATCTAGCGCTCTTGGCGCAAATGCTTGCGGAGTAGCTTTTGTTAGGGATTAATCCCTTTGTTTTTTCTTTTCTTTTTCTTACTTGTAACAAAATAAAAAAGAAACAGCAACTAAGTTATACTCATAGCCAAGGTTTTAAAAAACGGTCCGCGACCGTGAAAACGGCCGCGACAAAACAGTTTTGGCAGGTGCCGATAACGTTACCGTTATCACAATATTTTTTATTAAAGAACATATCGTGATTAATTCACACCGCAACGACCGCAATTAGCGTCATAAAACCTGTACCGACCGAAATCGCAAAAACCTTTACGAAACCGAGACGCGACCGCGACCCTTTTTAAAACCTTGCTCATAGCAACAAAATAGAAACTAATTTACATGAGAAAGCAACTGCGATTAACAACAATGATAAGATGAGATGTGAAAAAAGTAGTGCAGGGGAAAAAATTGAAGCTAGAAAAGTACTGCTAGAAAAGTTTAAGAGTTTAGGCCATGTTTGGATTCATTTTGTGAAAGCCAAAAGTGATTGGGAAGAAAAAAATTGACCGTATGTTTATGTTTTTTATTTTGTCAATAGAATTCAATCTAATTTTCCTTTTAACAAAAGAATTCATTCTAATTTTTCTTTTGCAGTAGAATTCATTCTAACTTAAAATTATGATTTTTGACTTTTGCTTCTAAACATATTTTTTGGACACAAATGTTTTATTCAATGGCTCATTTAATCCCATATCATCTTATTTGGTAGTCTAATAAGGATGCATCCACTAAAAAATGATCAAAGAGTATACCTTTATTAATAGTAAAAAAATGAATTTTATTATAATAATAAATGGCAACATATATAAAATTTTATTATATTCATTATTTACTAAAATTATTAAAATATACTTTTGAATCAGGTCCATATTAATTTCCCCGTGTAATATATATAGGCCCTGTTTGGATTAGCTTATTTTTTAACTTATGCAAATAACTTATGCAATTTTTATATATTATTATAAATTTGTTAAGGTAGTTTATGATAAAATAGCTTATAAAAATACAATTTTCACTAATTTGAATTTATAAAATAGCATAAAACCTAATTTATATTGCATAAGCCGTTTGTATAAGCTCAAAAATAAGCTAATCCAAACAAGGTCATAATCTCTCTCAATATTAATCAATTAAGCTCCATAATATAATAAATAGTTTAAGAAAAGTAGTTAATATATTTTTTAATTTTATTATAATATGAACACACATAAAATTCCAACATCTTCTCAACTCAATTCTGGTTTTCACCCGATAATTTGCACATTACCCATAAACAAACAATTTTTTTTTGTTATTAACAATCTGGTAATAAAAATAACTTCAATAACGCTTCTTTGCCATTGCCACCATCATCCCTAAAGTAGTTGACAATTTTATTTTCATGTGCTGGAACCAAACCTCACCTTTAGATCTCTTCAACATTCTTGAGATACAAAATTCGTTTATTTGAACGTTAAGGTATGGAAATCTGTTCCTTGATTCTTAAGTTATCATTCTTTTTTGTTTTTATTTTATAATTTTAATGCATCTTCACATTCTTCTTGTTTGATTTATCATATTATTATCCTGGATTTATGTGCCGCACGTATATCCAATTTTTAATCTTATATACCACTTTGTTTTCATCACCACCTTATAATATTGTTTTTCTATGTTGACCCCAAAAAAAAAATTATTATTTTTTCTTTCATATAATTGCTTTTATTCATCCTTTTTTTTATTTTGTTCAGAGATTGATCACCCAATTGAAGAAAATGGGGATGGATGAAGAAGTTTTCTTGGCCATGTTCAAGATAAGGAAAACATGTTTGGTGAAAGAGTTGATTGTTATTGCTATGGTGGCTATGTTTGTAGTAGATGCAGCTGATACAAATGATGTTTATAGTCCATGTCAAGATGCTAAAGTTCAGAGTGGAGATGGTTTTACATTTGGCATTGCATTTTCGACCAAACAATCTTTCACGCCAGATAATGGTCCACAGCTTTCGCCTTGTGACTCTCGCCTTGATCTTGCAGGCAAAGGAGCACAGCTTGCTTTGTTTAGGCCAAAGGTTGATGAAATCTCCCTACTTACCGTTAACAGGAGCACGTTAGACCCGGTATGGAGTTCTATCTCTTCACGATTTAAAGTCGAATGTAGAAAATGTTCTTTACGTCTTGGAGTCTCTTTCGATTGACTTATTTGATCTTTTCAATTGGCATAACTATTTGTGAGTCTGTTTGGAGTTATGAAACAACTTACAACATGTTCATAGGCTGCATAAGCACTTATATGATAATTCATTATAGCTTATTCGATATTTTCTACTTATTTTCGTAAGATCTTCATTATATTATAGCTTATATGAAAATAATTTAACTTATTATATCTTATGTTGAAAAAATAGCTTACACATAAGCACTTATGTGATAAGCGATTATGCTATGAGCACTTTGTTATTTTGAGACTGACTACTAGCTATTAAAATGTTCCTTGTGTTAGCAAGGAAGAATTTTAAGACATTTTTGTCATTGGGTTATGCAGCTATCAACATGGTATACTATATTCCTTGGCATGAGTTAGAAAAAGTATCTGATTTTTTTATGGTATGCATGGTTCCATTTGAAGAATTGTTTCTTTGATATGATTTCAAATCTTAACAGTTCTGTAGCCAAACAAATATTCTTTGGCAATCTTTTGGTTGTTTGTTCTCTAATAATTTTGGGGCTTTATCAGGCCAAAGCCGGTGGATATATGGTTGCATTTGCTGGACAGAAATATGCAGCAAGATCACTACCAATTATGTTCGCCGACGACAGTCACACAATAATCAGTTTCACTTTGGTAATAATTTGACATTGCCAATTTTTTACTTTTGTAGGAACATAATTTCCTTAAGAAATGTAATTTTGAATTTTGGTGTTGGTTGGTTAACAGGTTCTTGAATTTCAAGAGGGAACTCTTCAAAACTTGTTTTGGAAGAGTTTCGGCTGTGATGCATGTTCCGGTGGAAGCATTTGCCTGAATAAGCAAGACTGTGCCGTGCCAAACACACAATGTCAAAAGGACGGTGGCACTGCCTGCAATATTGGCATACAGTTGACATTCTCAGGGACTGACAAGAATCTTGATGTTCTAAATTCTTGGTATGAAGTGAAAAATCTACGGCAGTACTCCCTCACCGGTCTATACTCCGATCTCCGTGATTCTATTATATGACCATATGACTAGTCTTTTTTAAGTTTCCATATTTCCAGCTTATATGCATAAGAGACTGTCCCATTTAGCTCTTTGAATTCAAAATCCCAAACAACTTGGCTATTTCTGTTTACTCTAAGGTTGTTGATTCGGGTTTTCGGCTTAACAAGAGATGCAATTATTTTGAACTGAACAAAATGTAGACAGTAGACACACAATGACAAGGGCATAAAACTGAACGTTGTAATTGACAATTCGCCATTTAATTTAAAAGGCTGTAAAGATATTCAAATTCTGCAATATATCACTGTTAGTTAAGTATAACTGCAAAACTAGGATGAATAATCTAATGACGAATTTCTTATACATTTTCCCTGTGAGCTTCTGTCAGAATATTTCACTTTTATTTTTATGAGCTCATCGAATTGACGATTAAAATGATTTTTTTAGCTATATATCGTGAGACAAATCTTGTTGATCCCTTAATCATCAATCTGGTTAAGCACAACAGCTAGATCCCTCAAAACAAGTTATTTACCTTCAGAATCATTAGGCTCAATTACAACATTGAAGCTAAATTTTTTTCCTGCTGTGAATGATTTTTTGAGTTCTTGTTCCGTTTGAACAGTGCTAACCTTCTTGTCCTTCGCATCCAAGTTTTCCTGGAATTGGGAAATCAAATGTGGAAATAAGATTATATATAACCATGACAGTCACACACGGAGGAGAAAAATCACTTGCCTTTTTTGCATAATCAGCCATTGTACAATTGAGTATTTCTTGTATTGCAAACTTAGTGACACGTTCTTTCCCAAGCATCTGTAAAAGGAAGTCCGTTGGGATCTGCATGGATTTTCCAACCAGGTCATGTTCAACATAGAATAAAATATATATGATCATGATCTATGGATTTTCTAACCTTCTGAGATTGAGTTTTGTCTCTAAGAAATTTTTTAGAGACAAAACTCAATCTCAGGGAAACAAAACTAACCATTCATGCAATGGATGACTTAAAACTAACATCTTAATCAGTGATTGTCAAATAACCGATTATCCCAAAAGCTTAAGCTGTTAGGATAGGGCCACATCAATAGTTTTATATTATTTCTAACACGCCTCCTCACGTAAGAGCCCACATGGGCTTGAAGCGTGGATAATGCATAGGCCCAACTACCATATGTTTAAATTCCACTTTTTAATTAGAAAGTGAGGGGAGCGGGGATCGAACTCTTAGACCACTTAGTCATAGAGGCTCTGATACCATGTCAAATAACCGATTATCCCAAAAGCTTAAGCTGTTAGGATAGGACCACATTAATAGTTTAATATTATTTCTAACAGTGATGTTTAAAGATAATAAACAAGAATTCATCAATTATAAAAACTTCATTGAGAATTGCGCACCTTCGATGATTTCCCTGGAGCAGTTCACACATTGCAAAGCATGTACAAAGTAATTAAGTTAAAATCCATGAACTTGAATTTCTTATGCTGATGATATTTTGAACTATGATGAACAAAAGAATGAATCACAAGTTGTTAGGAGTCCCACATTGAGTATATCAAAGTGCTCAATGTGGTATTTAAGTCATGAGGCTCTCCCATCTATTGGACTAGTCTTTTGGGTTGGGCTCTCCTCATATGCTTAAATCCTAAGAATTGGTATACTCAATGTGGGACTCCTAACATTGCCACGCCCTTTTTAAACAAGAATTCATCAATTATAAAAACTTCATTGAGAATTGCGCACCTTCGATGATTTCCCTGGAGCAGTTCACACATTGCAAAGCATGTACAAAGTAATTAAGTTAAAATCCATGAACTTGAATTTCTTATGCTGATGATATTTTGAACTATGATGAACAAAAGAATGAATCACAAGTTGTTAGGAGTCCCACATTGAGTATATCAAAGTGCTCAATGTGGTATTTAAGTCATGAGGCTCTCCCATCTATTGGACTAGTCTTTTGGGTTGGGCTCTCCTCATATGCTTAAATCCTAAGAATTGGTATACTCAATGTGGGACTCCTAACATTGCCACGCCCTTTAAGAGCCGACGTCCACGGCGGCTTTCGACCCGGTGGTAGCCCTTTCCTGGTGGGAGAGCCTCATGACTATCACTTTGATATACTCAATGTGGGACTCCTAATTGATCAAAAAAGCATTGGAGGGTGGAGATTTGTTTATGCACCATGCATAACGATATTCCTTATGGATAATAACTCTAATCATAAATAAATACTCAATTTAAATAGGTAGCGCCTCTCGATGTAATTGTCAAGTATAAACGGAAGTCTAGTTTCCGTTAATTTATCTGTATTCTTATCATTGGGCTGCGTATTTAGTATCAGAAAGCGAAGACTAGAGGAGAGGGCCAGTTGGACGGAGGTTAAGGACTAAGGTTTAAAAGAGAATTCCCACAAGGTGTCTTTTTTCACTAACCAAATAAAGTATTAAAATCGGCATCCAAGGTCTTACCTTGGTAAAGAACTAAAGCTAAAACCATGAACAAGAAAATACATGATCCAAATGCAAAGGTTGCAGGTTGCATGTTGCTAAAAATTGAAAAGATAGACATTGATATTTTGTATTAAGGGCATAAGCAGACGACAAATGGAGCTTATAAAGTAATTGGCTCTTATTTCACAGAAAAATGGTCATCAGATTTTAGTGTGTCTAGAATGTGGTTGGTAATTCTCTGTGCTCAAGCAACTCTTGTTTGAGGATAAGGGTTTTGAATGGGGGAGGAATTTTGCAGCAAATACCAAGCTCACATGTGTTCACGGCATGCATTGCAATATATGAATCAGAATAGAACATGAAAGTGAAAAATGCAATAACCACTAGATATGTTTAGTGTCTGAAATTGAAGGGTGTCCATATTTATCTATAATGAAGCTTTTTACCTCCTTTTTGCATGCGAAATCCCGGAACCGGTGGGGCAGTACGACCTAAGTTTATGAGGATCTTGTCAAATACTTTCTGTGTTTGATCACCAGTCAACTCCACTCTTAGCTGCCATTTAATATACAAGATTACAAAAATAATCCCCAAAACAGCAGGATACAAGAAAATGAATACATAAAATCAACATGATGCTATAATTTATAGAAACATTCTTCACAAAACAGTTTACATGCTGTAATTTATAGCAATATATCTGGGCACAATTTGTATATATTTGAAGCTACAGGTTGCATGATTATAGTGATGACATTAGCTTCAAGTCTAATCCGATCGGATAGACAAAAGTAATAAAGTGGAGTACATAATTATGACAGAAACAATTAAATCCGACATGGAAGCAGATTAATCGAGCATGAAGACTACTAAAAGCTTGAATTAAATCCAACATGGAAGCCGATTAATCAAGCATGATAGAACAGAAAATTTGTACATTGGAATTAGTTAATGGTGCATGGTGAGTGACTGACTCACTTGTATCTTATTTTCATCATCTCCTGGTTGTGGAACTACTGAGACATCTGTTAAAAAGGCTGAAACATCATTTGAATCTGAAGTTGATGCTTCTAAACCTACTACAAAGCAAGAGCATAAGATTAGTTTAGAACTAGTAAACCTGAAAAGAGAAAATGGGTGAGAAAAATAACCTGAATTAACAGCTGAAATAGGGGTATTGATATGTCTAAGTTTTGTTCCAGTGGGAGTAATAGAGAGAATATCTAAGCTGCAAAAAAAACACAAGTGAAATATGATTATGAAGCATGAAGCAAATGTGAAGTAACTGGGTACTTACCTTGTTTTGTTGGAGAAGAAGGATAGAGAAAAAGTGGGTCCTGTTGATTTAGCATTTGGAGTTGTGAATGAAGCAACTCTGACTCCATGTGTAATGGAATTGGAGGCAAACATCATCATGTTTCTTTCTGTATTGTGTTTCAAATTTGGATTGATACTCCTCAGTCCTCACACACATTATCCTATGACTCATGCCTGCCTTATCCATCCCTTCCACTTTTGCGGTTTTTGACATAACAGAGTGGGCCAATACATGAACCACTTCCAATTTTTCTTTTTTTACAACAAAAAAAAAATTACTTTTATATTGAAAAATGACTTATTTACATTTATATTTTTAAAAAAATTGACCATAGTCACACGTTTCGCAATTCACTTCGGTACACGGTACGAATTCGGGTACGCGGTTCGCAACTGTCAAAGAATTAGGTACGCGGGGGTATAGAGAGTCGGTACGCCGATTCGGTACGCAGTACGTTTAAATATAATACTCGGTACGTTACATATAAAAAATATTAATTAAGAAAAAAAAATAGATAATAAAAAAATATTAATACCATCAATAAAAATTAACTTCTAGAAATATTGAAATATCAAATTAACATTTTTTTAAATTACCAAACATACAACAAAACAGTACTATGACTCAATTTGTATTCTTTTTTCCTCTCTTGGTGGAAGTCCTCCTCATTTTATTGTCCAATTTCATATCTTGTTCCCTCATTAAAGAATCTCTGAAATAACTCATCATGATCCACATCCCAACTTTTATATTGTCCACTCTTATAACTTTTAGAAAATTTCGATTGCAATCGAATATTTGAGTGGACATAAACTAGTTTATCCGCTATAGCACAATTGAGTCGGTTTCTATTGCTTTATTGAATGAATAAAACCAATCATTTATTTTTTCTGTAAGTAAATAAAGTCAATCATTTGAGTTTCCTTCTTATTATTATTTATTATATGACAAATAATATGTTAGTTAAAGAATTGTGAACTGGTACACGAATTTGCAGGTACTAATTCGGAAAAAATAGCGAATCGGTACACGAATTTGTAGGTACCAATTCGAAAAAATATAGTGAACCGGTTCACGAATTTGAACGAACCAATTCGAAAATGAATTGCGAACTGATACAAATGAATTAGTACGCGGTTCACGACCTTGGGAGTGAATTATGTGACTATGAAATTGACTATATAAATTTTAAAAAAACTAACTAACATCCAGAGACACTAAGAGAATAACTCAATAATTATCCTTACAAACTGAATTTGTTTAGATGGAGATTACTATCAAAGAAACTGCTTACGAGAAGACCATAATCTATTTTAATTGTATTTTTAATTAATATATAAAAATAAATATTAACATGTTTAATTGTAACAAAAAAAAGTAAATAAGATGTTTGGTTTTTTTTCAATGAGTATTCTTCAAATATCAAACTTTTTTTATAATTTTTAATAATATATAATTAAGAATATTTTTTTTGACGAACAAATATAATTAAAAATATTAAATAGTCAAAACTTTATCTTTATCACGTTTTAAATATAAGCAAAAAGTTATTTTTTAAATTTATTGAATAATTTATAATATACTCTATACCTTATCAGTTCATATCTCTCTTTCCCTTTTTTGAAGGAAAATGAGGAGGAACTTGGTAAATTGAGCTTGCTAGTATATAACGCTAAAACCATGAGTTTTAGAAGAGAAAAATCAGTTCATATCTCTCTTTTCTCTCTTCACCACCGAACCCAACTCCATAACCAAAAGCTTCAATTTATTCCATTTCCTTCACTTAGAAGCATTGCATTGCATGTATGTTCTCCCTCTCATTTATACCTTGCATTGCTACTGGAAGTCAAGAAATTGGAAGTTTTCATCATCTTCATCAACAGCTTAGTTAATCTTTGAAGTCCATCTCACATTAGTTGAGGTGAGTTCTTATTTAAGTCTTTGATCGTAGATTAGGATTTTGGGATGTAGATGAAAGGACTAGATGAAGATATATAGATTGAGAAAATCTAGTTTTGTAAGTAATAAGTAGAGTTACTGACTCTTTAATTAGGGCAGTTAGTGTTTTAGAGGTTCATAAATTGTTTAAATTCACCTTAATTCATAAGATATATAATGCTTAGAATGGATTAGAGAAAATTAGAATTTTACGTGGTTTAGTCTAGTAGTGCTGCTTTTGGCTTTGAACATATAGTTGCTGGGAAATCTGTAATTTTCTGCAGTATTAGCCACTGCCTCACACGCAAGGTGAATGTTCTGGGACGCCCGCATGAGCCTGTGCGCGAGGAAGGGGCGGCCAGCCCTGCTGTTTTTGTTTTCTGGGAAATTTAAAAGTTTAAAAGAGCCTAGTTGATTCTGACCTTGCCTTGGGTATTTAGGGTTAAGTTATGAATAGGGAATCCTTTGGGATTTAATTGTATCTTCTTAATATCATTTCATTAAATAGTAAGTCTGATCAGCTTAATATTTGTATGTGATGGGCAGGATATTATGGCGGAAAATCAAAGGGGACCAGGAAGGCCGCGTAAGAATCAGAGAAGGAACCAAGGGGGGGATCCGGGAGGGAGTCAAGGGGTCAATGAGAATGAAAATCCATGGACTCCCATATTACAACAACAACAACAATTTATGATGCAGATGAAGCAACAGCACCAGCAGTTTATGCAACAATTCATGCAGCAGCAAGAGCAAGGAGTACATCATCCTCCTCCACAAGAAATTGGGAATAGAGTCTTTCATGATTTTCATAAGATGAAACCACCGTTTTTTGAAGGGAGTTTCGATCCTTTGGAAGCCCATGGTTGGTTAAAGGAGATGGAAAAGGTCTTCAAGGTGATTCCGTGTACAGAAGAAGAGAAAGTGATGTGTGCTTCTCCTATGCTTAATGCGCAGCAAAAACCTGGTGGGAAGGAGCTCTAGCATGCATGACTGCTGCTCACATTCCAGTGGATTGGGAGCACTTTCAGGCGGAATTTCTTAAGAACTATTTTCCATATAGCTTTAGGTTCCAGAAAGAGAAGGAGTTTTTCCAATTTAAGCAGAGGACTATGTCGGTATCAGAATTTGTTGCAAAATTCGAAGAGATGGCCCAGTTCTCCCCTCATTCTGAGTATTCCCCATATCAGAGGTGGATAATTAATCGATTCAAGTTTGGTCTGAGATCCGATATTGGTCACATTGTGGCTCTGCAGAGTCATAACGGTTATGCAGAACTAGTACAACAATGTTATATTGCGGAGGCAAGTCTAAATAAGATTCATAATGAAAGGGATCAAGCATGGTAGAAAAAGAAAGATTCAGGTAAGTAGCCAGGCTACATGAAGAAGGCGTATCCCTTATTGAGAAATAAAGGAACAAACGAAGCAGAAACCACCATGTCAGCTAGAGTGTACGATTTGGATGCTAAGAAGTCGAAGGGGAACAATGATCTCATTACCGGTATGTGCAATATATTTAAATCAAGAACTTTTTTTTTTGGTGTTTTATATTGAAGCATCACATTATTTCATTTCCTCAAAATGTGTTAAAAGGCTTAATTTAGAAGTAGACTGTAGACCCTTTACCTACTCCAAAAGTAGTAACTGCTGCAACTGACGGTAGTATAGAGTATGGATATCATATTAGGTAGATTGGCTTTGTACCAATTCGGTATATCTTGGATGCAAAGAGAAAATGGTTTTCATACCACCCGGAAACATGGCAGAAGGAGAAGTGATATCTGTGTTACTCGATAATGCTCATCGGATGATTTCTGTATTTTGTATTAGTTGCTATGACTTGTATTAATCCCTATGATGTAGTATCTTGTACTTATTTAAGTCAAGTACGTAAACTGCTCTTGAATGGTGATTGTATTCAGACCTATTTATCTATATTATCCAATTTCGAAGTTGACACCTTTATATTTATTATCATCATCATTATCATCATCATCATTATTATTATTATTATTATTATTATTATTATTATTATTATTATTATTATTATTATTATTATTATTATTAATAATAATAATCTAGACATATGGTTTAGGGTGTTACGTAATGATTTGAGAAAATACAAGTAATTGAATGGACACGACATCTCGGATACTGAACACACATTCAATCAAGTGTAAGTGGTATATAGCTTCAATGTGTTTCTTATTACTATTCTTGATAAGTCATTGATAAGAGAAAAGTAGAAATAAGTAAATTGGATTTAAATTGATAACGAGAGAATATAAATTAAATTAAGGAGTACATGAGGCTTATGTAGCCAATTGAACTAACAAGTCTAGATAACTAGTATAACTAACTGTTATAACTAACTTTTATATCTAATAGTTCTCACCAGCTACATTGGCGACAACTATAGAAGAAAGTAAGCGGTCAGATGCTCCACTAATATCAGCACCTTTACTTCTTACATTAAGTAGATAATTGACAGCTCTCTCAGTAATAACCTCACCGGGGATCAATACTGGTATACCTGGAGGGTATGGACATATAAGCTCCCCCGAAACCTTACCAATGCTCTCCTTCACCATTACTTTTCTTTTACTTGCAAAATATGCATCTCTAGGGGTCAAACTCATGATTACATCATCAAAGGGTGCATGATCAGTAAGCAACCTGTCTTTAGGTGGCTGAATAGTAGAACATGTTGCAGCTAAATACTTCGCTCCTGATATAAGCCTTTGGACATGTTCTCTACAAGTTCCAAGATTAAGTGCATAAGTGATAGATTTATTCCCAACAAGTTCACGGATGATTCCGAAATCCCTGCACAAGACTTCATTTGCTTTGTAACCTGATATACCAAGCTCCCAAAAACCTACAGTTAGCCGCATTGGATCAAATGCAGGAAAGTTCGGAAAGCTTGATTTATCAAGCACTGAGATTCCAGGGATTCTCTTTAGCAAGCACTTTGCTTCATTGGCTAATGCAATTGGTTCGTCGAATACAATATCAGGGCTTTCACTTAGTTGAGCTCTAGCAGCGTCTAGGGATGCCAAAAGCAGGTAACTAGGACTTGTGCTTTGGAGAGTTTGGAGACACCTGGATATTTTTTCCTTATCTACAATGTCACCTGACATGTGCAGCATAGATGACTGAGTGAGAGAGCAAAGAACTTTGTGAGTAGACTGTACAATGAGATCAGCCCCTTGCTGGAGGGCTGAGCTAGGCAGTTTAGAATGAAATCCTAGATGTGCACCATGAGCTTCATCAACGATCAAAGGAATTTTCCGAGAATGACACAACTCGGCAATGTCGCTCAAGTTACTGCAAACACCATGATAAGTAGGTGAAGTGATGAAAACTGCTGCTGCTTTTTTTCCTTCGAATTCTAGTTCCTGGATAGCGTTCAATACCTGCAACACCAGCCACAGTGAAAAAAATAAAAAAAGAGAAAGAGAGCATCATTAGATAGGGTTGCCGGAAGAGCCAACTCAAGAGATATCAATTTCGAGTACAAGTAAAAAATCATGTAATCAGGAAAAACTCATCTTCTGTGTTAGAGATATAAATTCTATTTAAATTACTTTTGACTGAATACGATAATTATGTAACATATAACTGCTAAGTTAGCATGAAATTACTTGTGATGGAGTGACACCACCAGCGATGTCCCAATCGTTTTTATAGTCAGGAACAATGTACTTAGGCACTGCACCAGATAATACCAAGGCAGATATAGCTGATAAATGACAATTCCTTGGAAGAATCAGAAATTCTCCCGGTGAACAGGTTGCCATTATTGCTGCCTGGACTCCACAAGTAGTACCGTTGACAAGAAACCATGTCTCTGATGACCCAAACAGTTTAGCTGCTTCTGTTTGTGCTTCTAATATGGGTCCTTGGGGACTAAAGAGGTTGTCAAGTTCCGGAATGCTGGACAAATCATGAGCGTACGGTCTTATTCCAATGAGTCGAGTCAATGAAGCAGGAGCGGCATGGCCTCTGTTATGTCCAGGAAAGTGAAAACTGGCAGCATTTTCTTCAGCTGAGGCTTTCAGTGCACTGACTAGAGGAGGTTGGCTTCTCTTTTGAAGCTCTGGTGAATTGCTGCACAAAACGTGGTTGTTTTTGATTGATGCAGTGTTCACCGTTCCAAGGCTCTCCTCTTGCCCATATTCTTGAACTGCAGTGTTTCGTTCCTGTAAAATAATTTAAAAAACTGTTACTTTCTGACAAACCCCAATACAGCTCGTCAACTTTATGCTTGAATTTGTAGCCTCGTGAAAGTCACGATGAAATGACATTTAAACGTGCGGTGGAGCAATGCTATCACACTACCAAACACATGCTAAGAAGCATATGGCTTCCATTAGAATAAAAGTTACATACATAGTATATGAAATGTAAGTTTAGAAAAAGGCAAAACACCCCTAATTTAGAGGTGGAAGTTGGGGATTATACTATTACTATACCAAGAGTCATACAATTTAAATGGCATGGGTACCTATTATTAAAAATAGCGGAGAAATAGAGGGAGATGTAAACCGTCAGATTCAAGTTAGTCAGTCATTGAAATGGAGGAGGGTTTCGGTTCTCCAGTGTTTTATATGATACAAATGTACCGTGCGCAATTCAAATATAACACTTTTTATGATTAGGCAAGAGTAGTATTTAGAAAGTAAATGAAAATAGAATAGGAAGTGAAGGGGACCTGAGAGCAACAAGACGGAATCATTGGCGAAGGCCTGAAATTGAACTTGCTGGAAAATTCCTGCAAACAGAAAAGGAAAATGAGAAGTGAGCAGTTATAAACAGCATAAGAAAGAGATATTCTGGTTAGTGCTTGCTTACAGAAAATTGAAAGCATTTTTTTGGCCTTTTGGGGCTGAAAACTGATGAAAGTGGAAGTGACAATAGTGAGAGTGAAGCATACACCATTTTCTTTCTTTCTTTCTTCCACCACCTTATGCTCTGAGCTTATTTCCCCTACCACTCTTATTTATCTTAATCCCCTTACTAATAGCCTAAGATACACGTTACTGTACTTTTAAGACATTTAAGATATGTTGTACATGTATTCAACAACATCACGTGATACATGGGTATGGATATACTGTTTTTCAAATTTTTATTTTCCCACCTGTAAATTGTAATGATAGAGGTTGCTTTTCAATATTTTCTAATATTTTAATCATTGGATCATAAATAGTATAATGACCATCTACAATTCAGGTCTCACATCTCTAGGGTAGCGATTTCACACGAACACATCACTCATTTTTTGTAATTTTTAAATGTCAATAACCAATAAAGGTCTGATTATTCAACTCTATATTTCAAAATAAATATTTCTAATTAGATTCTACTGATAACTTTATGGAATGGATCATTTTTTTTCAAATTTTTATTTTTTTTCAAATTTTTTTTTAACTAAAACAAATTTAACTTATTTCATTAATTAAAGTAATTTCAATGCAATATGACATATAATATAATTTTTGGTGATGGTGACTAACACAGAGCAATGATATTCTTACTAATAAGAGTGCAACATTATTGGATTGTGTGTTAGAAATAATATAAAATCATTGATGTGACAAATCCTAATAGCTTAAGCTTTTGGGATAATTGGTTAATTGACATGGTATCAGAGCCTCTATGACTAAGTGGTCTTGGGTTCGATTTCCACTCCCCTCACTTTCTAATTAAAAGTGGAATTTAAACATATGGTAGGTGAGTTCAAGTGGGCTCTTGCGTGAGGGGGCGTGTTAGAAATAATATAAAACCATTGATGTGTCAAATCCTAATAGCTTAAGCTTTTGGGATAATTGGTTAATTGACATTGTGTTCTAATAAAATTCATTCAAAATTTGGTAAAATAAATAGAGAAGCTTATAATAGATCCAAATACGGATCAGACATTGAGTTTAGCAGTAATGCCATCTTACAATCTAATTTTGTAGCCATATGATTGTTTCTTCAATCTCCACAGCCCAACTTCATGTGATAAATAAATAAGGGGTCCCATATCTCCACAAAGATTGGACTGGATAAAATTATTTCATTATTTGTGTCGTCTCTCACAAGCTCCATAATGATTCTAATGCCACGTTCACCTTTAATGAGGTTGCTCTTAAATATTTTCTTCTTTTTCTTCTTTATGAAATTTCTTCAATATATATTTTGATTAATGGATCATGAGTAGTACGAACAGCATCTATGATGCAGATTCCTATTTTGAATATTTAAGTAAGTAGTGTCACTTGAACAAATTAATTATTTTGTAATTTATTTATGTTGACAGTTAATAATATTGTTTTGGTTTTTTATAAAAAATAATTTACTTTTTATATTTATTATGTAATTAATATACTTGATATATATATTATAAACCACATACATTAAGAAAAATGTTATAATGCACGATACGTTTTTTCGTCACTCACTCACGACGTAGTGGCAATTGCAATATGTTGTAGTTTTCGTATAATATTGTGTTGATTAGTGACATATATCTTATGATTCTTTGTTGTTATTTAATAAAAGTGTCTTTTTAGCCTTTAACAAAAAAATTATGTGGTAGTTTTCTTTTTGATCAGTATTTTTTTGTCTTTCCTAAATTTACACTTTGCTCCTTTAAATTATTTTTATAGTTTATTTTAATTTGGTTCCATGATTTATAAACATTAGACATTTTAATCTCTTGAGTCTTTTTTGTTCCATTTTGATCTTTTAAACTATGCGTGTGTTTGTTTCAAGGTATGAAATTGCATTCCTTGGAATGATGTTCCTAGGAATATTATTTTCAGAATTGTTATTCCTACTCATGTGTTTGGTTAAAAATTAAATTTCCTTGCAATGTTTTTAAAATTTATTTAAAATAAAAAATTGAAAAAATAAAAATGCAAGTAAATGGGAATGGTAGTGGGAAGTTATGGGAAGTTGAGTTTTATTCCCATGGGAATGTTATATTCCCACCCCATTAGCATAGGAATAATAATTAGAGAAGTTATGTGTAATTAACATTCCTAGGAATAAAAAAATCTTGGGAACAAATTTTTAAAACTTGAAACAAACATAGTAATGTTATATTCCTGATCTCATATTCTCGGAAATAACATTACAAACCTTGAAACAAACACACCCTACATATGTTTGTTTCCATAACTCGGTTAGTATGAATATCATATATAAAATGCAAAGATTGAATACACTCATTTATTCGCTTTGGAACTGAAATTTTAATCAAGCTACTTGACAAAAAAAAATTACAAATGTTTGTAATTTACATAATCAAAATGAAATAAAAATAATTTAATAAACTAAAGTATCTAATATTTATAAGTTAAAAAAAATAATTTAAAAAAAAAAACCTTAAAAGTCTTAAACAAATTTATCATTTTTCCCTGAAGAGCCAAGATAGTAAGCCACTTATCTAAAGTAAAAAAAAAAAATCAATAATATCATAAAGGTTGAGCCAAATTTTCGGTCGGCTTATGGTTTCTCCTACCATGTAGCACTACTTATACATTAATTATTTAATAAATTTAAAAAGATAAATTATCGTTTTTAAAAAGACGAGCATGTATCTAACTTTTTCAACTCACAACTTCAAAATATTTAGTAAGGTTTGTTTGGTTGCATTGCAACCCCCAAGACACATCACATTTTTTCCAAAGCCTCAAACGTGAATTCACTTTGTTAAATATATATGTCTTTCAGTGATTTTTGAGAAATCAATTCTTACAAATTACAATCAAAATTAATACCAATTGAAGACATTCGCTTCACATCATGAAGCAACAAATGGTACCTCAAAATCAATACCAATTGAAGCAAAATCAATACCAAAACTAACTCTAAATACAGCTGAGTTGAGTACAGAATATTAATTTACGAGTATTTAGTTGACCTTATCCTGAGAGGAGAAATTTGCATGGGTTAATACATTCACTATTTTTCTTCATACTGCTATATAATTTTGAAAATATACATATTGAAGTGATTATAACAGGTATTTAGTTGACCTTATTCAGGTCCTGTTTGTTATATATTTTTTGAAAATAAATTTTTATAGTGTAATATTTGATATTGTTCCTGCTAAAGGAACAGAGGGTGTGTATTTGATGATGGTACGTAATTTGGATTTGAGGAAGATGTATTTTGTTAAAGTTTTGAATTAGATCCCCCTTTTCTGAATCATGTTGGACTTATTTATAGGCCCTTCCCATGGTAGTTATTTTGCCTTTCAAGTGTGTAAACCCATGATCTCAGTTGGAGGTGGAGTGGAGATCATGGGCAAAGATATTTTTCCACTATAATTTATATGCATGTGCTTGAGTACGTCGTGGGTTAGTGGGACACGGTATAAGCGAGCTGAAGGGTTATGGCGAGCTGAATACACGTCCCGAATGTTGGATTGGGCCGTTCGGACTAATTGGGCTGGGAGAATTGGACCTTTCTCTACTGGATTGGACCTATTAGAGTCATTGGACCGCTGTAAATTTACCCTTATGTTTTTTCTCGGTACACAGCCCCCCAAGCACGAGGCTTGAAGAGGCGAAGTGCTTAAGATAACAACCACGGTTAACGCATTTGTGTTAATTTAATCTTCATAGGTGAGACAATTTCATATTTAATGGCGAGACGACGCTTTGATGTAATCCTGGATCGGCCTAACCGAATAATATCATTTCTACTATAACAATGAGTCTTGGCGAGATGACTTTAACATTCAGAGTAGAAAACTTGTACTTCATTTACTCAAAGTAATATGAGGTGGCGATATAACACTTTATGTCATATTGATGTTGAGAAGAACTCTAACTTTACGGCAAGACATTCTTTGAGTATTTGATGTCGCGTTTACTAACTCCTTATTTTACACCGCCTTGCATTTGCTGGTGTCGCTTTGCTTTACATCGTCTTTTGCTTATTGGCTGTTAAATGTAGTACTACGCCCTTAACATGGCATTACGCCGTATAAGTCAGACGTTGAGTCTTTAGAACTGTGCTCTTGGCATTGCGCCGAATAAATGAGGCATTTCGCCATTTTAGCGTATAAGCTATTGGCATGATACCAGATAAAGGTGTTGTAGCCCGATAGCGTAAAAGCTATTGGCGTTATAGCTGTATAAAGTAGCTTTATTTCGCTCTTGGCGTCATGCGCAGTAGAAAATAGCTTTTATTTCACTACGCGGCGTTGTTAGCCTCAGGCGTAGCTTTTATTTGGCTCTTGGCGTCATGCGCCGTAGAAAATAGCTTTTATTTCACTACGCGGCGTTGTTAGCCTCAGGCGTAGCTTTTATTTCGCTCTTGGCGTCATGCGCCGTATAAAATAGCTTTTATTTCACTACGTGGCGTTGTAAGCCTTAAACATAGCTTTTATTTCGCTCTTGGCGTCATGCGCCGTATAGCTTTTATTTCACTACGTGGCGTTGTAAGCTTTAAACGTAGCTTTTATTTTGCTCTTGGCGTCATAGCGCCGTATAGCTTTTATTTCACTACGTGGCGTTGTAAGCCTTAAACGTAGCTTTTATTTCGCTTTTGGCGTCATGCGCCGTATAGCTTTTATTTCACTACGTGGCGTTGTAAGCCTTAAACGTAGCTTTTATTTCGCTCTTGGCGTCATAGCGCCGTATAGCTTTTATTTCACTACGTGGCGTTGTAAGCCTTAAACGTAGCTTTTATTTCGCTCTTGGCGTCATAGCACCGTATAAATGAGGCATTGCGCCTATGTTGCTTTTGTCTATATCACATGGCGCTTTGTCTTTTGACGTCTTATCTCAAGTGGCGTTTTATCAAATGGAGCTTTTATGGTGAGTTTATCAATTGATACCTACAATAAAAATGAAGAGATGCACAATTTAATCTTAGCATGTGAAATTAATTGTGTAATATCTTTTGAGTAAACTTTGCCCAAAAATTTAAAACGATATCACGATGGTCTATGAGTTGGGCGGTGTTGGACAGTGACGGCGAGTTGGCGAGATGGAGCTAATAAATTTTGTAGTTGTTGTTTATTCTCATTTGTTTCATATATTTGCTATGTCCTCCTACACATATAGTATCAATCAAGTGCATTCAAGAAAACATGCTACAAGTAAGCGTTAGCTGAAGTTTTAGATTGCTAAGTCTCAATCGAGATGTAAATATTGGACAAAAATAGAGTACTTAAACTGGAGAAAACTTTCATTGAATACTGAATATCATGAGAATTTTACATATCTACTGAGACATTATGTTATTATACTAGAGCCACTTATTATGCATGGCAGTTCACATTTCTTATGCAGATTATTTTATCGATATGCAAACAATTCTGTCAAATCTGGGGTTACTGAAGAATTAAAATAGAATTATAGCACTTCTCATGACAAATCAAACTTATTAAAGTAAGCTTATCGGTTTCATAAGTTGTAAAAATGTGTTCCATTAACAATGGGTTTATATCCTGAAATTATCTTTCTAATATGAAATTATGGACCAGTGTGGCTAAGTAATTGAACTATATTTCGGGGAACTCCACGTTGATATGCCAGATTTATTATTTTAACTATAACAACAAAATCTCATTGTCAATACCAAACCGTAAAAAATAAAATGCATATGATACAATCACTTCCAATTGCATATTTTGCTTTCAAGTTTTCAAGAAATTGCACACTACCCACTTATTGGTTTTCATCATTTAATCAGTATTATAATTAACCTCTTCTCAAAATATGTTTCCTTTTCACATAAATAAATAACCAAAGAAAATAGTTGTTCTATTATAGTCAATTACTAATTGAAAACACAAAAAATAAAGGATCAATATGTCATAATTGACGTGACTGAAGGATATACATTTTCTTTCAATACTACGTACGATGACTTCATATGCAAAGAATGATAGCACCACATACGAATATTAAAAGCGATACACAGATTTCGCCCAAGAGATTTGGAATGATATCACTTGGATTATGACCGTTCAAGCTAACATATGATCTGATATAGTTTTCAGTTGTGTCCTCGGGTTCCCACAAAACAGTCGCATGATTTTGATGGCGGTGATGACATCATATTTGAAACAACGATAAGCGAAGTTGTACCACCGACAGTTGGCAGCGGGACGACGATGTTGGACGGCGACAACGGTTCGGCGAGACGGGGAGTTTAGATCCACGTCATTGATCAAACAAAATTAAACACGAATAAATCAAATCAAAATAGAAGCAACAAATGAATAAACTGAAATGAATTAGAAAGAAATATGACATCGAACCAAATATCGTAATTATCCTCTGTTTACTATTTTTCTTTTAAAACATCCGAATCAATATCAAAACATTTCATATGTCTGTGCACTCAAACAAACGCAAAAGAAGCATACGACAATATAGTAGTGCAGCATTTCATATGTTTCAATTGATTTGTGGCAATGAAAATTAAACTTAATACATCACTATGAAGCAATCTACACAGACATAGTCTATCCACAACATATTATTAACCATGGATCTTTCATTAAGAGGATTTCATAATCTTTGTGCCAACGAAAATAAATTTGTGTGGGGTGCCACGTTTTTATGATAGAACAGCATGAATGTCATTATTAAATGAACTAAGATAGTAAATTGCAAAGAAGAAACCGTTATCAATTTGTGTTGCTTGAGTCCGTTCCTTGACTGTGGAGAGAAACCATGATGACCTCCTCTTCTCTCACGTCTCAGTAATACGAACCTTTGGAATGAATATTTGACTATGAGTAACGTGTGGCCCGGGAATAGTTTTACCGGGCCCCACGGTGGGCGCCAAAATGTTCCTGCTAAAGGAACAGGGGGTGTGTATTTGATGATGGTACATAATTTGGATTTGAGGAAGATGTATTTTGTTAAAGTTTTGAATTAGATCCCCCTTTTCTGAATCATGTTGGACTTATTTATAGGCCCTTCCCATGGTAGTTATTTTGCCTTTCAAGTGTGTAACCCATGATCTCAGTTGGAGCTGGAGTGGAGATCATGGGCAAAGATATTTTTCCACTATAATTTATATGCATGTGCTTGAGTACGTCGTGGGTTAGTGGGACACGGTGTAGGCGAGCTGAAGGGCTATGGCGAGCTGAATACACGCCCCGAATGTTGGATTGGGCCGTTCGGACTAATTGGGCTGGGAGAATTGGACCTTTCTCTACTGGATTAGACCTATTAGAGTCATTGGACCGCTGTAAATTTACCCTTATGTTTTTCCCGGTACAGATATATATTATAGACCACATACATTAAGAAAAATGTCTTGGTTTTGGTTTATAGGTCGTTTAAGGAGTAATGTTGATTTAGCTTTTTCTAATTGGTGTAATAATCCTTTAATACGCTTCCAAAGCACTTAGTGTGTTTAGTTTTAAATTGTAAAAGTTGAGTACTCCTTATACTCCTTATAATTTAAAGTTTTTCTTATCAAAAAAATAAATATAAAGTGTACCCTAACTCGCACATATACAAAATAAAACAAGTATGGCTAGGGATGCTCAAGAACTAAACAGATGAATATATATATACTTGGCAAATGTTTAATAAAAAAGAGTTAAATACATTTTTGATCCCCTTATTTTAATATTAATGAATTTTTGGTCTCCCTATTTTAAAAAGTAGAAAACTTAGGTACAGTTCTAAATAACTTTGTTCCTTCTGTTTTTCAATTAAAATATAACATTTGACATCTATTTACCACGTCAGACTCAACAATTAAAATATTTAACGTGGAAATGTAGTTCACCGTCAAACCTTCACAGACAGAATCCTTATGAAATATCAGAACATATAAGAAGGTTTTCTTGCGCCAAAGGTTGATCTTTCCTTTTAATATTATTGTAATTCTCATCCCAATGGAGAATATTTGGATGAAAATTATGATTTTGGGAGGAACCAGGCAAGAGAGAGATTGAATAGAGAGAAATTCTAACCTAGGCACAAATCCAACACATCATTGTTAGGCACACTCACAATAAAGAGTAAAAATTAAAGAAAAAATGAATAAAGTGATAGTGATTGATGTGATAATTTTATTTTTCTTTTAATTTTTTAAATTTATGTGTGTGTGCCTAAATTTGTGTCTAAATATATTGTGTCTATGTAAGACTTTCTCTTGAATAGAAGTTTAAGTAATTATGATGGTTCGATTCATAGATTTTATGCGTTTGGATTTGGTTTAAAAAAATATATAATCTCATAATTCACTGTACTACACACAATTATTCAATTCTACCATAACAAAAACAAATAATCTTTGATGTCTTTTTCTTCATTGAATTAGGCTATTGTTTCATTTTAATTTCATCCTCCTTAATGTAAAAAAGCAACAGTGTAATCATTTAAACCACAAATAATAAAACGAATGTAAAATTGCAATTAGCACCGACGAGGAAGCAAACTTGCAATTGATATGTGCAGAGTTTGGATAACAGACGTTTGAAAAATGACTAACATAACTAACAGAGATATCTTTAAGGGGCAAAAGAATAACATTCAATAGTCTGAAAGAAAATATTCTTATTAATTATGCCATTATTTATTCATTCTTTTTCCTACTTACATTTGAACTAAATGCATGAACCGCTGGTGCATTCAAATGCAGTGAACCATACTCCCATTTCATAATATATACAATTATGGACCCCTTTCCACTTAATTAGCCAATGATAATCTTCACAGCAATCTTTATTATACGGTGAACAATTAGCCAATGGGCCCCTTTGAAAAAATAGACATGGAAGAAATTTAATACAATGATTTAGCTAAGAACATACATCCATCTTTTACCTTACCAATACAACTTGTAGTCTTAAACTATATTGCATTGACTCGACTGGAAATTAAACCTGTGTCATGGTTCTTAGTTTTATAAATTTTGCTTCTCACTATATATAGTTATTGATTTTTATGAACCTTTTCAATTTGTCAGTGTATGCAAGTTGAGAGAATTTCATAAAATTTATGGGAGAATTTGTTTACTACCCCCAAACATTATTATTTATTCAAATTTCTTCGCATGCATGCTAACAAAGATTATTCTTTCGCCAACATGCTTACTTCTCGAAAGAGTAAGCTTTATTAAAATATAGGATTAATAGATATTTACCCCCTGCAATATAGGCGAGATTTGTTTTACCCCCTATAAAAAACAAATTTGCAATTGTCCCCCTACAATGTAAAGATTCCATCATTTACCCCCTAGGTTGCCAACTAGACATGGAATTTTAATTTTTTTATGACATGGCACAAATATGTGGATTTTCTTTATTTTTTATTTAATTTTTTAATGACACGTAGATAAACTTTTTAAATATTAATTTTTTTAAAAAATAAATAAATTGAAAAACATAAACAAACAAAACCTTGCATAAAAAAAAAAAAAAAGTCTTCCTTCATATGATGATTGCAACAGCTACGTAATTCATCACCAAATCTTCTTCACCCAATTCAAAAACCAAAGTATTCTTCTTCTTTGTCACTGAATTTGGTTGGAGATTTATTTTTCTTCTTAAAAAACTAGATTCAACACTTAATTCTTCTTCAAAAATCCTCAATTTCAATATACCCAAATTCTGGAAATTGCGATGAAGAATAATGTGTTCTTCAAGATGTGAATGAAGCTCATATTTTTTTCTTTTTCTGCTAATCCCTTCTCTTGTCTCTTTAGTCTTTCTTGTAAGTTTCTCGGAGAAGATGTCCGGTGGCGGCGGAGGAGCGACTACAAGACCGACTCTAGCGTTTATGAACCCAGATAAAAAAAACACGCAGAAATAAACACTGAGCTGAATTAGAATTTGTTTATTTTTCAATTGGATTTTGATTATGATGTTAACAGTTTTGAAATTTTTGAAGTTTTGATATGTGGATTGTTTTAAAAATGGAGTGTTGGAGTAGTGTTGATGGAGTGATTGAAGAAGACAACTATGAAACAAGAACACGGTTCTTCCCTTTAATCCTTTCTTTGATTTTAATTTTTTTTTTGTCTTAAAAACATAAAATTAAATTGGTTTAATTATGTGGCTTTAAGAATTAAATAAAAAATAATTAAATTCCACGTGTCAGCGCCACGTAACGATACTTACACAGTCATTTGCCTTGTTGTACCCTTAGGGGGCAAAAACAAAGAATCTTTATTTTGCAAGGATGAAATCTCAAAAAAAATTATTATAGAGGGGTAAAACAAATCTCGTCTATATTGCAGGGGGTAAACACCTATTAACCCTAAAATATAAAGAAGTTTGAAATATAACCGTGCTTGGGAAGTAAGGACTTTTGTTTAGGTATGTTAATAGGACAGAGAATGTGCGGATGATGTTTTCACACTCTCCGCCATGCCTTCAAATTTATTCTCCGCCCCCATCCCTATGAGAGGATTTTTCTTCCCCATCCCATTGCCAGGTATCCACGGGACCCACATGAATTTTGAAAATTAACAAAATTTTTATATTTTTTTTTTATGTTGAAAGCCTCACACTAATAACTTGTTATTTCTTCTTTTTTTTTTTTTTTAAATAAAAAAGAATATATACGTTTTGCATCTTTCATTTTTTTAAAATAATATGATGGAGTCGGGGAATCCATGGTGGCAAAGTGTTATTTCCCGTTCCCCGCCCTAAAATGTATTTAGGAGAACGTTTCCGTCAATCACCCCGTCCCTCCTAATAGATAATCTTCATGGGAAAATCCATTATCAGATGCAAATTGACATCTGTAGTTTTGTCTAATATTACAAATGGAATTTTTTCGCTTATATATGTTAAAGATATAGTTGGTAAATAGGAGTATTGATTAGTAGTTAGCCGATGCCTATATATAGGCTTTGACGTATCTTTTACTCTCATCTTCCATGGATGCCATGTTTCTTAACATGGTATCGTAGCATATTTGGAATTTACCTTAAAGGAAATTTTCCACTGCATCTTCTCGAGAAAATTCATTTCAATTTGCTTTGATTTTATCAATTATTTTCCGTTAACAAAAATATTCGTATCCACTGATATCCACAGATAAAATCCGCCATAGACACAAAGCGGGTAATCTAATGGATATTCGTGGTAAAACAAATGAATATTTCAACTATCTATTAGTTAATACTCCGTAGATATGAATGCGGATTTAACTTAGTTTTGATTAAAAATAAAATGTATGGGTTTTTTTCTTAAGAGAAATGTATGGACATTATTATATTTCGGTGAAAAGAAAGAAAATCAATGTGTTAACTTTTGTTATTAAATTGAGAGTGAAATGTATGAATACATGGGTGATGTGTTAATAATTTTTTTCTTGTTTCTTTAAAAGAAAATAATTAAACAAATTTCAAGTAAATAAAATAAAAATTCTTTACAAAAATCTAATTTATTTTAAAAAAATTATTATCCATAAATATCTGTAAATATTCGGGATACCTCAAAATCAGTGGATAATCCGCTTAGCGGATACCCGCATGGATATAAAACGGATATGAATATTGTATTTATCCAACGGAGCAGACACTAAACATTATCATATCTGCCCCATGGATATCTATTTAAATTCCTAATGTCATTCTCATATGTCATATCCTTATACTCTATCCTTCAACGAGTCTATTTTGCAGCAAAGCCTCCTCCTCAGTGACACGGAAAAAAGTAACATGCAGCACCTCCGCTGCAACTAACTCAAAGACGCAGACGTCGCCTTCACCTAAACTGTTCTCAGACGCAAAATCAAACCACCCTTGGCTTAACTTAGCTTTACCGTCTTTATAAAGACAGCGAACCGACCACTGTTTCCCACCATCAGAGATTTGAAGCTTGATAGAGTCTGAAATACCGTTCAAATTCTCTGCGAAGCAGGATGGTAGATACTGGAAAACAAAGAATTTAATATGTAAGATGCAAAGATCAAAATGTCAAAGAAGAATAATAAGTTTATGTTGTGTTAGATTCAAGGGATCACCATTATGCATCCCTTTATATAAATAGGAGGGCCGCAGGACGACGCGACAGAAAGGATTTGATGATTCAAATGATTTTGCTTCATTCATGGCCTTTTCTCTTTCTTCAGCTGTCACAGTTCTTTTCCTTGCATATGCACTTTCGTAAAATCCTTTCTGCATTTCTACTTCATGTTCAGAAAGAGGTTCCTGGACATCTGCACTTTCACAAATTGTATTGATCATAATATATAAATTTCAATTTCAGATAAAGAATACCAAGGTATAAATAGTAACAACTAAGACCTGATTTCCGCTACTTTGTCTTTGGTTTTTTAACATTTTCATCAGTAGACGTACGCAACTTCACCTCTGCAGTAGACTTTTTAAACTCAGCTACATTAAACGGGAGACCTATATCTCAGGTCATCTGGTTGTCTGGCGATTTGGCACTTCTAGAAGGAGTATTCCCAGCTTCTCCCGATTTTATGTTATTAAGTCTAGATCCATTAAACATGTTCTGCAGTGCTGGAGGGGAATGAGATTTGCCAGGTGTAAATTTATCAGCTGATTCAGAAACAGCTTTGTTTTGTAATGGGCTATCTGTAAAGTTTGTAGGTGACAATTGCATCATTTCATTGGAAACTTCATCTTCCAAATCTTCGAAAATCTCAAGATGCTTTGCCAAGTAAGGCACTTTGTTAGTGCTTTGTGCGGGTGATTTATAGTTTATCTCAGAAGTAGCAAAACTATAAATATTAACAATAAAACACGACTTTCCTTGGTATCTGAATATCAAAAAGTATCCGGTCTCGATGGAATAGTGTTGAAGAAATTCTTTCCAACCATCGAGGAACCAAACTTTTTTGTCTTCTTTTCTTAATCCTACACTCCACACACTTCCATCAGGAACTGTGAGAGTAACAATTGAAGAAATACTACTCCCGTATTTCTTCACAAAATCATCTGGAAGCCGCTGCAATTCAATAACCAAATTAGGTTATAAATATTTCTAAATTGCTATTACGATATAAAAAACACCAAAATCATTTCAAAAAGTGATATCCTATTATACTCTTTTCATGAAATTGGTTTTAACTAGATCAACTTCTAACTAAACCAACTTCAGAATTACGAAACTTCACCAAGATATGGGTCTAGTTCAGATTCCTCCTCAAGCAGTTCTAGTTTCTGATGAGAGATACTTGCGAGAATCTCTTAAAAATACAAAATCCTAAGGTTAAAACTTAAAACACTATCCAATGCTTGAGGTGTTTCTTACTAGAACATAGCTAATGCTTTTTCTAACAAGCAAATGTTAGTAAATTAATGGTTATGTTAGTTTCCGGGATCAAAACCCGGGACATCCTCCTCTAAACTCCTTCAATATCCCTAGGTTCACCAACCAAGCTACCTACGTGGGACAACCTAGCTAATATGCTTGATCAGAATTTCCAACAGTAAAGCAACTAATCATCCAAGAATGTCTTATTTTCACGAAAAAAATAATCTGATTTTTTTTTTTTGGAGTATTTTCAATTCATAAAATGGAGAAAACACGAAAGGCTTATACGTGTGTTGCATGTTGAAAATAACACATAAAATTAGCCAACCTTGACCCAAAAAAATTATGAATTTTTTCTTCACACCTATTTAAAAAAAATCTAAACTTGATGAAAAGCAAAACCTATTGTGATGTAATTCAATATTGAGTTGTTATGTGTTAGGCAAGTAACTGACTCTAGGAGTTGGTTAGTCACCAAGTGTGGTAGTTACAAAGTTAGTTAGTGATTTGTTACATCTATGAGGTGTATATAAACACTATGTGGTCATTGTAAAGTGTTAAGCTTGTTCAATAAAATTTTCATTCTCCCTTAACTCTCATTCTGATTTTTCCTCTCTCCATAATCTTCATCTTTCACTCTTAATTGTCCTAAGTTTCTAACAACTGGTATCAGCTAGCCTTAAGATTCAGAGAATCTCCATTAAACAAAGATGACAAGCTCCTTGGAGACTCTAAGCAACAGCTTTGGTGGAAAACTCCCAATTCTTGACAGCTCCAATTGGGATCGATGGCACAAGCAAATGAAGGTGATCTTTGGATTTCAAGAAGTACAAGAAGTTGTAGAGAATGGTGTGACTGCACTAGCAGAGAATGCTACAGAAGCACAAATAGCAGAACATAGAGCCTTGAAGAAGAAAGACTTCAAAGCAATGTTCTTTATTCATCAATGTGTTGATTTAATCAACTTTCAAAAGATAGAGAATGCAACTTCTTCTAAGGAATGCTGGGATATTCTGCAGAAAGGCCACTCAGGAAATGATAAGCTGAAGCAAGTCAGGTTGCAAACCTGGAAAAGAAAGTTTGAACTGCTGCAGATGGATCACAATGAGAGCATTGCAGATTATTTCAACAAAATCACCACCATCACCAATCAGATGATAAGCTGTGGAGAAACTATAAGTGATGGAACTATTGTTGGAAAGGTAATGAGAACACTATCTCCAAAATTTGATCACATTACTGTAGCTATTATGGAGTCAAAGGATTTGACAACCATGAAACTAGAAGAATTACAATGCTCACTTGAAGCACATGAACAAAGATTAAATGAACGGGTGAAAGATAGAGCCTCTGATCAGGCATTACAAGCACATGCAATAAAGAAAGGGAAGAAGGGCAAAGATAAGTACAAGAAAGATAGTTCTCAGCAAGACAAGTCCAAGAACAATGGTGAACAAGCAGAATCTTCATCTCAGAACAATGGTGGAAATCAAGAAAAGAAAGGCAAAGTGAACCTGAAGAATATACAGTGTTACAACTGTCAGAAGTATGGTCACTTTGCTAAAGATTGTAGAGGCAAGAAAGTCCCAAGATATGGTGGAAAGAACAATTCTGAAGCTCACATGGCTCAAGGTGAAAGTGATACAGAAGCTGACCCTATGTTACTCATGGCTACAACAACAGATGAAGAACATCATCAGGAGGATTGGTATCTTGACACAGGATGCAGTAGTCACATGACAAGCCATAGAGAATGGCTTATTAACTTCAACAACTCAACAAAGACAAAAATCAGATTTGCAGACAACAGAACCATTCCAGCTGAAGGGGTGGGAGATGTGTTGATCAAAGGCAAGAAAGGTAATAATGCTCTCATTACTGGTGTTCTATATGTGCCTGCAATGAAGACAAATCTATTGAGTATGGGTCAACTCCTAGAGAAAGGGTTCATTATGCATCTAGAAAACAATCAAATGGAGGTCTTTGATTTCCAGCACAACACTATTCTGAGAGCCCCTCTCTCCCAGAATAGAACATTCCAAGTGAAGATCTCTGCAAATGATTCACATTGCCTGGCCACAGTAAAGATTGATGATGAAACATGGTTATGGCATCTCAGGTATGGCCATCTCAACTTCAACAGCTTGAGTTATCTGAAGAACAATGCCTTAGTGAATGGTTTACCTGAAATTAAAGCACCTACAGATATCTGTGAACATTGCTTAATAGGCAAGCAACCAAGAAAGTCATTTGTCACAGATATCCCAATGAGAGCTAAGCAAATTCTAGATGTGATACACACTGATGTGTGTGGTCCTTTTGAGACTATGTCTTTAGGAGGAAACAAGTACTTTGTGTCTTTCATAGATGAATTCAGCAGGAAAATGTGGATTCACTTGATTAAGACCAAAGATGAAGTATTTCAAAACTTTAAATCTTTCAAGATCATGGTTGAAAAGCAGTCAGAAAGGCAGATTAAGATCTTGAGAAGTGATGGTGGTGGTGAATACACATCACATGAATTTAAAGTTTTCTGTGACACAAATGGTATTCAACATGAAATCATAGCACCCTACACACCTCAACATAATGGTATAGCTGAGAGAAGAAACAGAACCATTATGAATATGACTAGATGTATGCTGAAAGAGAAGGGATTGCCACACAGCTTTTGGGGTGAAGCTGTAACCACTGCATGCTATGTATTGAATAGAAGCCCAACAAAGAAGTTGAACAAGGTTCCAGAAGCAATATGGTCTGGTCACACACCATCTGTGAAACACTTGAGAGTGTTTGGTTGTATATGTTACAAACATGTGCCTGATCAAAAGAGGAAGAAACTTGATGATAAGAGTGAAGCTATGATCCTAGTGGGATATCACACTGCAGGAGCTTATAAGTTGTACAATCCCATTACTAAGAAGATTACAACCAGTAGAGATGTGACATTTACTGAAGACAAGTGTTGGAATTGGAACAATGAAGATTCACCAGGTGAAAAGTATGTTCCATTTGAGTTACTTGATGAACAAGCACCAACAGATGAACCTGATCCAACACATCAACAACATATTACAACTCAAGATGGGCCTAGAAGATCAGGTAGAACAACTATTCCCAACAGAACACTGCAAGGCTATGACATAATTCCTGACAACATGGTAACACCAGATGGTGACATAGTGCACTTGGCACTATTTGTTGATACTGAACCACTAACATATGCTGAAGCTTCAAACCATGAAAAATGGAGAGAAGCTATGCAGGAAGAGATAGAAGCTATAGAGAGGAATCACACATGGGAATTAGTTCCACTACCTGCACACAAGAAACCAATTGCAGTCAAGTGGATATATAAGATAAAGTACATGCCTGATGGAAGTATAGCCAAGTATAAAGCAAGATTAGTTGCAAAGGGTTTTTTACAAAAGCCTGGAATTGACTTCACTGAGATTTTTGCTCCTGTAGTGCGATTAGAGACTGTGAGATTAGTTGTAGCCATAGCTAATCACTCAAACTGGGAGTTTGTTCAACTTGATGTCAAGTCAGCATTTCTCAATGGTAGACTTGAGGAGGAAGTATATGTTGAACAACCTCAAGGCTTCACAGTTAAAGGCAAGGAAGATCAGGTACTAAAATTGCATAAAGCCTTGTATGGCTTAAAACAAGCCCCAAGAGCATGGAATATGAGAATGAATGAGTTTCTCGGTCACAATGGATACTCAAAGTGCACAGTAGAACATGGAATCTATGTTAAAGGCTCATCACAAGATAGCATATGCATAGTGTGTCTCTATGTGGATGATCTACTTATAACTGGCAGTAATAATGAAGAAATTGAAAGGCTAACTACAAAGTTGAGCTCTGAATTTGAAATGACCAATCTGGGAGGTTTGAAGTACTTTCTTGGGTTAGAATTCACAAAGACTAGCAGTGGAGTATTATTGCATCAAAGTAAATATGTATCAGACATATTGAAAAGATTCAATATGATGAACTGCAATCCAGCCAACACACCAATGGAGACTGGCTCTAGTTTGAGCAGTGATGATGAAGGCAAAGCAGTGAATAGTACCTTGTACAAGCAGATAGTGGGGAGCCTGAGGTATGCTTGCAACTCTAGACCTGAGATATGTCACAGTGTAGGCATAGTTAGCAGATTTATGCAAGCACCTAAACTGTCACATATGCAAGCAGTAAAGAGGATATTGAGATATCTTCAAGGCACAGTTGACTATGGTATTTTGTATCCCAATACAGATGAAAGAAGAGGCAAATTAGTTGGCTATTGTGACTCTGATTGGTCTGGTGACAAAGTAGAGAGGAAGAGCACTATGGGATATTTCTTTACTGTATTCAACTGCCCTATATCGTGGAGCTCTAAGAAACAAACAGTTGTGGCTTTATCTACATGTGAAGCTGAATATATATCAGCTTGCAATGCTGCATGTCAAGGGATTTGGTTGCAGTCCCTGCTACATGAAATGAAGATTGATATAGAGGAGGAAGTGGAACTCATGGTTGACAACAAATCAGCCATAAGCTTGGCTAAAAATCCCATAGCTCATGGGAGAAGTAAGCACATTGAAACAAAATACCATTTCCTAAGAGACCAAGTATCTAAAGGGAGGAACAAGCTTAGCTACTGCAAAACAGAAGAACAGGTGGCTGATGTGTTCACCAAGCCACTGAAAATTGACAAGTTCAAAGCTATGAGAAAGATGCTCAACATGCACAGCTTAGATAATTTGAATTAAGAGGGAGTATTGTGATGTAATTCAATATTGAGTTGTTATGTGTTAGGCAAGTAACTGACTCTAGGAGTTGGTTAGTCACCAAGTGTGGTAGTTACAAAGTTAGTTAGTGATTTGTTACATCTATGAGGTGTATATAAACACTATGTGGTCATTGTAAAGTGTTAAGCTTGTTCAATAAAATTTTCATTCTCCCTTAACTCTCATTCTGATTTTTCCTCTCTCCATAATCTTCATCTTTCACTCTTAATTGTCCTAAGTTTCTAACAAAACCCAGAAACATTATCAAGATTTTTCTTTCACTCTATCATATTCTCAGGAACCCAAAAATAAATAAATAAAAAACCATGCAAAAATTCAACTTGAGAAAAAAAAGTCACAAAACCAAAAAATAAAATTACAATCCAATTTTTTAAAGAGAAAAAAGAGAGAAAATTTAGGTTTACCAGTTTCTTAGCTTGAAGAGTGGAGGGTAGAACAAGCTTGTAAAATGAAGGACAAGGCATTTTCTTGCAGTGACAAAAATCTTAAAGTATTCGATGGGTGATCCTTTGATTCAAAGTTGAAACCTTTGAGTTGTAGTTACTTGAACTTGTTAAAGTTTCAGATCTGCTTCTTCACAATTGCTCCCAATAAACTTTATTTTTTGCAATTTTCTCAGTTAAAAAAAAAAAAAACAAAAAAAAAAACCACTTTTGTTGTTTACGTTTGGAGTTTGGAACATTCTGGAGTCGTGCCCTTGTTTATATAATTGTATTTTATTAATGGTATTGATATAGAAAAGATAAATTGAAAAAAAATTGAGATTAGTTAAGGGTATAATAGAAAAATTAACATTAAATGTTTTATTGGTAATGTAAAGGGCTTGCAATTTTATACAATTTTTTTTTCAAAGTGACTTATATTTTGGTACGAAGAGAGTATTGAATATAACCAAGATATATGACTTAAACAATTAATGAGTTATCTCTATGATGAATTATTTGAGAGAGTTCAAATTTAATTCTTGGAGGCGGTATCGGGTCCTTTTTCCTAGAAACATAAGGTTAATATATATATATATATATATATATATATATATATATATATATATATATATATATATATATATATTGAATATTCATATAAGTAAACATAGGTTTAAGAGCGAATTGTTTGTTTTCACGTCTTCGTGCGGTGTACATTTGTTTTCCTATCTTGTGTTGTACTTGGTTGTTTTACTTTCAGCTGCTGATTTACACAGTGACTAAATTTGTCAACGGTGTGAACCCGAAAGCATAAGTATTCTGTTTTATTCTATTAACTTGGATGTTGTGAGCTTGTTTACGTATTCATCTTTTTCATTTTTAGATTGTTGAATTTGTACTTAAATTTGATGCATTCTACTAATCTAAATGAATGTTTTTTTTTATTATTATTTTAGTAAAAAATAATAAGTGATGACATATTAAAACTATATGCATTTGTTCTAATATATGATTTCATTTAAAAAATGAATCCTCAATAATGCATATATTGTTTTGTTCAATATTATGATGTGATTATGTAAAACCTAATAGATCTTTTGTCCATGATAAATTAAATTGAATGATATATTCAATGTTTCTTTCTAGCAATATTTACCACTAGATTAGTGTATTTATTTTATAGAGATTTATAGTTCAATACTTACAAATACTAATTAAATAGTGAGATATATATCCAATATAATTTTATTATGTTAAATTCGATTATGAGATGATTACAATATTCCCCATTAATTGTCTGTGAGAATAAAAAATTACAATACCAGGAACTTAAAAGCCATTAAAAGTGCAGCTATATATGCTCTTCTTTAGGAGCTCGTAAATTGAAATCACTGTGGTTTCTGTTCGCCGTTGATTTTGCTGTGTGGGAGGATTTTGGATAGAGTTGACACAATATTCTTGCTAGTTGAGTTGATTCATGGTGAGATTGTTGTTCTTGAAAATGAGATCAAGATTTAATTGAGATTGGGTCTTGTAGTTGCTATAATTTGTACCAATTTTCTACATTTTCTTTCAACTAGCAAAGGTTTTGGATTTTGAGTGTTTCTTGCATTTCTGTTGCAATTGGTTTCTTCTTGGGAGTTTTATTTGTTGTAGAAATGGTCATTTTAATTAGTGTTGAGACTCATTAAGTTGGTGCTTTGATTTGCTAATTTTTGATCTGGTTTCATGGATGTGATCAACCATTGTCGTCACCATCTGTTCAACTATCTTGTAGTTAGTGGAAATGTGGTAATAGCCTAATAGGTGAAGTTTTTTTTTAGAACTTGACCTCACTGTATTAACCATGGTTGCTTTGTTTGATACTTGCACTACAACATTTCTTTCTTGGCTATTACAAACTTGGCCTTATAACTGCAAACTTGCAGTACCCGAGAAGTGTGATCAATCCATATTCTTCTCCTAGAAGTTCTTATGTTGGATGGGGAAAAACATTGAAAAGAGAACATGCCCCTCTTTTATCCCTCGGAGGTAGATTCCAATCACAATTCCCGTTGTTATATTAAATTTGAAGTTGAGAGACTTAACGGAGTCTCTAACTTGATGTAATTTTTTTGTCTATTTTTTAAAATTTATTTGCTTTACGTTGTAATAAATATATTCTAATGTAATTTTGTTTTCAGTTGTAATGAAAAAAAAAAAAAATTTATTTTACATTTCAATTTCATTAAGTCTTTCATATTATTATTTTCTTTATTCTCTTGGGGCACAGCCATTGTGGATGTTTCGGTGATTAGAAATGAAGACAAGATTGGTGATTTCTAAAGAATTATTATGAAGAAATTCAAGGGAAGGGAACAAGAATCTGCTGCCTATGCCTCACGCATCACTATAAATAGGAGCGTCTAGGACAGGCCTAGGGGTCAATTTTTACAGAGAAAACATGTTTTTGTGAATGCTAGGGCTGGAGAGAATATCATCACTCTTGTTCATCATAATTCATGTATTCTTTCATTAACTTAATTGCAATGATTATTTCTAACATGAGTAGCTAAGTCTTTTTTAGATTAGGATCATAGATGATCTTTCTTGGACCAATTTGAATCATGTAAACTGTTGAGGATCTTATGATACAATTTTGATCCTAATATTATTCAGTTATATCTCTCTCTGTAATGCTTTTTATAAGTTGACGAATTTATGAATCGATCATAGGAATATAATGATTACTAACCCAAACTTTTGAAACCGGATTTTGAGATAATTGTTCGGTCAATAATTACTTTAGACATATATATTGAATTGTGATATTTAGAATTAATGTGCCATAAAACTTTCTACAAACTTGAATTCACCTAAAATATTAGGACATTATTTTTATAGAAAACGATTCTTATGCTTCTTAGTCAGGACTTTGGTGTAAACAAATTTGTTAATTCATCATGATATTAGAAGTGAAATTGTACTCTAAGACCATGTTTACCAAATTGTGAAAAGAATGTGATTTGAATGATCAAATCATCTATTTAATCTATTGAAATCACCAATTATTTACTTTTTTTTCTTATAAACCAATATATACTCAACATACCACCCCATATGAATACAAATTATTTTATTACTTAAAGATTGTTTAGTTCACTTGCTAAATCATTCACCGTGAACAAGACACTTCCAAGCAGATCGACAAACGGCGATACTCAACATCAGCCTCCCTCCTTGCATCGTGGCAGTTAAGATGACCATTTAGTTTGTTCAATTGGTGCTTCAAATCAGCCAATGTAAAATCAACGTGGATCATGAAAAGGTTTGATTTACTGCATTGTTTATATATATTAGAGTCATTCATTAGTTAAATAGCGGATGACTAAAATTTCAACATTTGTCAACGGATTCTCGGGGGCGTGAAATCTTAAATTGTTCTTGCATTTGAATTTTCCCCATCCGCTACCCATTTAACGAATTGGATCGCTAGTAACTAACAGCCGAAATATTTTAAAATACTCTCATTATTATTTTTTCTCTTCCTAGTAGTGTTAACCTACAAGGCCTTTCTGTATTCAAATTATATACCCATAAAATTTCTCTAAAATTAATAAACAGACTCCCCAAACTTACTAGATTGTTATAAACTTATGAGATAAAGCTAGATTAAAAAATAATTTACAATAATTAAAATTCAATTAATATGAATTTCACCAATAAAATCCAGAATTAATAATTAGAAAACCTAGTACCATCCACTTTGATGTTTAATATTGCAGTGTCATTCACATAAAATGCAACCACTAAAACACCATCAATCATAACAACTACATAATAAATCCTAATAATTAACTCTAATATATGGATTGTTGTTAAACATTTCTTAATTAATCTCAGTATCTATTTCAATCTGAGCATATATATATAACAGATATTTGTTTTCTTATCTTATCAGTCTATTACAATAACAGCAGGAGCAGAATTTCTTCTTGGTCTACCCTTCATTCCTTTGACAACCATTGTTGCTGCTTCTGTTTTCATGACGAATACTCTCTCGGGAGAAGCATACATTGGCCTATCCATCATTCCTTTAGCCACCATTGGTGCTGCAGCTACTGCTTCTGTTTTCTTGAGGCATACTCTTTGAGGGGAAGCATTGTTTCTTGGTCTATCCTTTATTCCTTTAGCCAACATTGTTGATGCAGCTTCTGCTTCTTTTTTCATGACGAATACTCTCTCGGGAGAACCATAACATGGTCTATCCTTCATTCCTTTGGCCACCATTGTTGCTGTTGTAGATTCTGCTTTTTTCACAAAGAATACTCTCTCATGAGAAGCATATCTTGGTCTATCCTTCATTCCTTTGGCCACCATATTTGCTTTTGCAGCTTCTGCTCCATTTTTCACGACGAAGACTCTCTCGGGGGAAGCATAATATGCTCTATCCTTCATTCCTTTGGCCACCATTGTTGCAGATTCTGCTTTTTTCTCGACGAATACTCTCTCGGGAGAAACATATCTTGGTTTATCCTTCATTCCTTTGGCCACCATTGTTGCTGTTGCAGCTTCTGCTTTTTTCGTGACACATACACATACTCGCTCAGGAGAAGCATTTTTTCTTGGGCCATCCATCATTCCTTTGGCCACCATTGTTGTGGCAGCTTCTGATTCTTTTTTCTTGTAACATACTCTCTCAGGAGAATCATTTGTTCTTGGTCTATCCTCCATTCCTTTGGCCACCATTGTTGCTACAGCTTCTGCTTCCTTTTTCTTGACGCATCTCTCGGTCTCAGGAGGAGCATTTTTCCTTGGTCTACCCCTCTTTCTCTTCACCACCACTGTTGCAGCAGCTTCTTTTTCTTCCTTGACGCATACGCTATCGTGAGCAGGGGTTTTTTGTTGGCTACTCGTCGTTCTCTCGGGTACAATAGGGTCTGCAACTTGTTCTTTCTGGAAGCATGATCTCTCTAATCCATTCTTACCAAATATTTGAACCTGGAACCTGTTCTCTCCCTTATGTGTGAAAAGCAAGAGTTCTTCATGCATCACCGAGTTGTCTTTCAGAAATGTTTGCCAACCAATATTTTGCAGGTATATGCGATTTTCTTTCTTCAAAATACTCACTGGCCACTTCTCACCAGAAGAGCCTATCAGAAAAATCAAAGCATTGTTCCACAACTCTTCACCCAAATTCATAACAATGTTCTTCGGGACTTTCTGCAGATTATGAAAAAAATCATGGTAGCTAGCTCCACAAGAAGTGATGTTTAAAATAAAATAATATAAAAAACACATGTATGAAGTATATGAACCCTGATTCCGTGCGGTCAATGACCGCACGCCACAGTCAAGGGATCCGTGATAGTCCGATCTCAATCAACTGGTTTAAATTATAAACAATTTTTTATTTCTTTATGAACTCAAATTACGATTTTGGTATCTGGACTGTGATGAATCTCATGACTGCGTGAATGCAGAGAATCCGGGTTCATATGTATATACCAAAAAGCTAATGTTAAAACTTAAAACTCCCAATTTGTCCCTAATAGGCAGCTCGGTTGGTAAGTTAACAGACGCCAAAGGAGTTTTAAGCAGATATAAACTCCGAAAACTAACCTATAAAAACAAATTTCACTTTTCATACCTAATTAGTTGTAATCAGAAACAAAAGTATTTTGTATTAACAAAGATAACAAGGTGTGTAGCAATGCATGATAACAAAGAAAGATGATAGGTCAAATGATGAATTACCATGGAGTTGGTATTGAAGCCTTCTTTGATGATAGCAAAGAAGGATGGCTTGTATTGTCGTCGATCATGATCCATCTGTTGATAACAAGACCACAAAAAGTGCCAAAAGTTTTGAATTACAATCAGAAACTTAATCAAAAGAAAACCATAAAAACATAACAGAATACCATATCAGATGAATTTAACAAATTAATTAACCAGCATTTAAATTCATCCAACTTCAAACAAATTCCAAGCTACCCTTTTGAGTATTTACATCAGACAAAATACCCCTGCATCTAAGTACAATACTATTACTACTATTAACTTGATATAAACATAAACAATACAAGCTATATAAAGATGTAATAAATTGTTCTTATTGGCTATATAGCCCTTATTGTACCCTTTGATGAAGTAAACTATTCACATTATCAATACAATTTGGAAAATACTTTTCTCTTTTTTATGCTTCTATCAAGAATAGTAATGCATTTTAAGCTTTCATTAAAGGTATGAAAAATTTACCCTAAGAAAATAGACATACAGAGCTAAACCTAAACCTTGTATGTTATATGAGGAAATTAAAAAATGCAAAATCAGAATTATGCTTCATTAACATGACTAGAATTGCATAGACCAGATCTAAGATGCATTTCACAACATGAGATCAAATAAATAGTCTTAGACAGATCAACATGCTACCAATATTTTCTTCATCTTTCTCACAAGCTTGATTTACTCACTCTTGCTTTGGATCACTCAATAATCATTGTTTCATTAAGGAATCCAAAACATATTTCAAAACTTAAAACTAAAACAAAGCAGAAGAACAAGTTCAAAATAAAATCAAGATGCAAATAAAGTCAAACAAGGAAGGAAGAAGAAAGTTTGAAAAACCTTGAAAAGCTGAAACTTGAGAAAAACCTTGAAAAGCTGAAAACCTTCAAAGCAACAAGAGATAGAGCATATCAAAAGCTTAGTAATTAAGTATGTGATAGTGTTGGTTATCAATCTGTATCATTAGCCTTAAAAGTAACAATAGATTATCAAAGAAGGACCACTTGGATGCTGAATTACTGAAAATGGTAAGTAGTAGAAATAATTAAGAAATTGGGTTGAGTGCTTAAAATGGGAAAGCATCATTAATCTTACTGCCAGTGCCCAAAGTAATTGTCATTGGGACCAACGTCTAGTATATGGAAATAGGATTGTGTGAAGTCATAAAACATGCATGTGAAAAGCTATTAGTCATGCACAAAAACAGTACTAATACTCCTATGTCTCAAATTCAAAATTTTACGTAGGGGTGGCAAAACCGGTGGCCCGCCCCGCTTGAACCCCGCCCAAAAGTGGGGTGAGACGTGCCAACTTAGATGTCCGAGCTGAAAACTCATGTCCGCTCCATTTATTGGAGAGTTGACGGGTTGCTGGGCCGGCCCGCCAATTTTTTTTTATATTACAATTTGAATTTAATATAATTACCAAATTATTTAGTTCGATCAAAGAAGCCGACAAAATATTTTTTTTAAGAGCACATAATAGAATTTCAACGATAGCAAAAACAAAACAACTTCACAGTATCATCAATGTTAAGGTAAAAAACCATAAAAAAACTTCACAATACTAAAAACTATAAGTCTAATAAGTTATAACTATTAACTATGTTAATGTTGCTATGGCCAAAAGTCTAGCAGCAAAAAAAAAAAAATCTCAAAAGACTAGCAGCAAAAAATCAAGTAAAAAAAAAAGAAACAGCCCGCCCCATTTTTTAAGCGGGCTAGGCAGGGCGGGCCAACTTAAGATACCGAACTGAAAACCTCAGCCCGTCCCAAATGGTGGGTTAAATTGATTGGCCCGGCGGGCTCGGCCCGTTTTGCCACCCCTAATTTTACGTATATTGAAACTAAAAAGAGAAAAAATGGACTAGGACTCCTCAAGTAAAGTAGGCACTAATTCGATTTTTGGCTCTTGCATGCGAACAAAAATCCCTAAATAAAATTCAACATTTTTTCCCTTTAAATTTTACTCCCTTAGTACCTAAATATAAACACATCCGTGACAAAAAGTCCCTAGTTATATACCACTTTTAGGGCTAAAATTTCATCCCTTATAGTTCTTAGAATTGAGTTTTGGGAGTTTTGGGTCTAATCCATTTTTACGTAATGTGAAGATTGCATCTACTTTATAAACACATATTCGTGTCATCTCACAACCGATACGGGATTTCTTACAATAGTGCATAAGTGGAAAATTTCATATTTAAATCTCAATCTTTATATATTACAATGTTTCTAACAACTAAGTTATACTCACACACAAAAAAAAAAAAAAAAAAAAAAAAAAAAAAAAAAAAACAAAAAAACTTAATTATATTATATATATGAGAAATCAATCCGATTTTGAAAATTTTCTGAAAGTTTAAGAGTTTAGGGCATGTTTATTCATTTTGTGAAAGCTAAATGTGATTGGGAAGAAAAAGATTGACCGTTGATTTGTTCAATAGAATTCATTCTAATTATTTATTTTTTACAGCAGAATCCATTCTACCTAAAAATTAGCATGATTTTTAACATTTTCTTATAAACATTTTTTTGGACACAAATATTTATTCAATGGCTCATTTAATCTCATATCATCTTATTTGGTAGTCTAATAAGGATGCATCCACTCAAAAATGGTCAAAGAGTATACCTTTACTATTAATAGTAAAAAAATGAATTTTATTATAATCATAAATGGTAACATATATAACCTTTTATTGTATTCATTATTTACTAAAATTATTAAAAAATACTTTTGATAGAAAGAGCCAAGTCTAAAGAGATACCAATTGAAGCAAAATCAATACCAAAAATAACTCTAAATACAGCTGAGTTGAGTACAGAATATTAATTTACGAGTATTTAGTTGACCTTATCCTGAGAGGAGGAATTTGCATGGGTTAATACATTCACTATTTTTCTTCAGACTGCTATATAATTTTGAAAATTGAAAATATACATATTGCAGTGATTAACAGGTATTTAGTTGACCTTATTCAATCACTGCTAGCAATAGTTGGTTGAATAAATACCTAAGAATTTCTTCATCTGTCTGAAATATTTGTCAATTGTATGAGACCTTCTGGTGTGATGCAGAGAAGGGTATTTGAGAAGTTTTAAACTTCAAGGCTATGGAACACTAACACATGGCATGGTACGTAGCACTGACTTATAAAAGTTAGCAATGATTTGAAAAAATGTGATCGAATGTAACGCATGTATCGGTTGTGTCGATGTAAGACAACGATACATATAGGACACCAGAGGCACCTTCAATCTGAAGTGTCGGTGCTATATAGCTTCAATGTGCTTCTCACCAGCTGTTTTTACTGTACATCGCAGATAACTATAGAAGAAAGTAAGGGATCCGATGCTCCACTAATATCAGCACCTTTACCAATTACATGGAGTAGATAATTGACGGCTCTCTCAGTAATAACCTCACCGGGGATCAATACCGGTATGCCTGGAGGGTATGGACATATAAGCTCCCCCGAAACCTTACCAATGCTCTCCTTCACCGTTACTTTTCTTTTACTTGCAAAAAATGCATCTCTAGGGACTAAGCTCATGATTATATCATCAAAGGGTGCATGATCAGTAACCAATCTGTCTTTGGGCTGATTAATGGAAGAACATGTTGCAGCTAGATGTTTTATTCCCGATAAAAGCCTTTGGACATGATCCCTACAAGTTCCAAGATTCAGTGCATAAGTAATAGATTTATTCCCAACAAGTTCACAGACGATTCCGAAATCCCTATATAAGATTTCATCTGCTTCGTAACCTGATAAACCAAGTTCCCAAAAGCCTACAGTAAGCCGCAAAGGATCAATCGCAGGAAAGCTTGAATTATCAAGCACTGAGATGCCAGAGATTTGTTTTAGTAAGCACTTGGCTTCATTTGCTAATGCAATCGCTTGGTTGAATACAATTTCAGGGCTTTCACCAAGTTGAGCTCTAGCAGCATCTAGAGATGCCAAAAGCAGGTAGCTAGGACTTGTGGTTTGGAGAGTTTGGAGACACCTCGATATTTTTTCTTTATCTACAATGTCGCCTGACATGTGCAGCATAGATGACTGAGTAAGAGAGCATAGAACCTTGTGAGTAGACTGTACAGTTAGATCAGCACCTTGCTGGAGGGCTGAGCTAGGCAGTTCAGAATGAAATCCTAGATGTGCACCATGAGCTTCATCAACGATCAAAGGAATCTTACGTGAACGACACAACTCAGATATGTCGTTCAAGTTACTGCAAATACCATGATAAGTAGGTGAAGTGATGAAAACTGCTGCTGCTTTTTTTCCTTCCAATTCTAGTTCCTGGAGAGCATTCAATACCTGCAACACCAGCCGCAGAAGAAAACGAGAGAAAGAGAACATAATTAGATAGGATTGCCAGAAGAGTTTCAGTTTGAAGAGAACATCTAATATCAAATTTGAGGATGGTAATAAATCACTCACTCAGGAAATCAGAAGTAAGCCATTTTTTATGAGTTAAAAAATTAATTTAGATAGCTTTTGAATGAATACGATGATTATGTAACATATCAACTGCTACACTAGCATGCCAATTTCTTTTATCGCAATGTGATAGTGTAAATTAATATCTGAATCACCTGCAATGGAGTGACACCACCAGCGATGTCCCAATCATTTTTATAGTCAGGAACAATGTACTTAGGCACTGCACCAGATAATACCATGGCAGATATAGCCGATAAATGACAATTCCTAGGAATAATCAGAAATTCTCCCGGTGAACAGGTTGACATTATTGCTGCCTGGATCCCACAAGTAGTGCCTCCGACAAGAAACCATGTCTCTGATGCTCCAAACAGTTTGGCTGCTTTTGATTGTGCTTCTAATATGGGCCCTTGGGGACAAAAGAGGTTGTCAAGTTCAGGAAGCTCAGGCAAATCATGAACATATGGTCTTATTCCGATGAGTTGAGTCATCGAATCCGGAGCGGCATGGCCTCTGTTATGTCCCGGAAAGTGAAAAGAGGCAGCATTTTCTTCAGCTGAAGCTTTCAATGCGCTGACTAGAGGAGGCAAGCCACTCTGCTGAATCTCTGGTGAATTGCTAAACGAAACAGGCTTGTTTGTGATTGATGCGGTGTTCGCCGTCTCATTGCTCTCATCTTGCCCATATTCCGGAAGTGCAATGCTTCTTTTCTGTAAAATAATTTAAAGAACTGTTACTTCCTGATAAATCCAATGTAGTGAAGGAAAGTGTAGGTCATAATAATTAATGAGGAAGTACCAATGCATGAACAACATTTCATTTTTGCAAATGATACAGTCGAGAGAGAAAATAAATGGGAGGATAGAGACTTAGATACTAATTTTAGCGTTTGTTCTGTAAAACAAAAAATTACGGTAGTGATGCACGTCTATTTGAAGCTTCATGAAAATCACGATGAAACAACATTTAAACATGTGGTGGATGTGGGCTGTCAACGCTACCAAACACACATTTAGAAGCATATGGCTTTTGTTTGAGTAGAAGTAATAAAGAAAATATGAAATATAATTTTACCAAAAGGCAAAGCACCCTAAGCTTAGATGTGAAACTTGGAGAAGATACCACACCACAAGTCACACAGCTTAAATATCTCGAGTCTTACAAAATGACGGAAACCATTGGATTCAAGGTGATGGTTGGAATGGAGGAGGGTTTTAGGTGTTTTATTTGATATAAATGTCCCACTCAAGTTAAAGGGAGATTTATTGTACAACTATAACACCAAAAGTGTTGATTGAGACAATGTATTGAACAATATAAAGTCAACATGAGAATAAACTTCTGCTCGGATAAACATCTTATTTGTACCTTATAGCACAAGCATTTATCATGATAAGCACTTATGCATAAGCTTATATAACCTATTTTTATAGAAAATAAATAAATAAACTGTTTTTATAAGATATATTGGAGAGCTTGTGAAAATAAGCAAAGACAAACTTATGAAAATTGTCATAAGCTGTTTTCATAAGTTCTCCCAAACAGTCTCACAAAACTTATACGATTATATGTGTTTGGTCTATTTGGATTGGCTTACTTGAACTTATTTCTTGACATAAGCACTTGTGAGATTGTTTAGACGAGCTTACAGAAACAACTTATGACATGTACAAAAATTATTTTCAACTTATTTCTAAAAGCTCTTCATGGTACCTTATGGAAACAGGCCAATGCTATGGTGGACCACCTCATCAAGTGGTCCACCGTGGACAAGTGGTCAATACTACTATAACGAATACGAATTTTACAAAATCGACCGTTGGATTGAAAGTTTATATCATATAGATCATCCATAAAAAAAAATTAGAAAAATTGAAAATCATTTGATATGTTATTAAGATTCATAAAGATTAACGGTTTATTAAATACTGTAAATCTTAATGAGTCCCAAAAACATATCAAATGATTTTTAATTTTTCTAATTTTTTCTGTGGATGTTCTATATGATATAAACTTTCAATCCAATGATCGATTTTGTAAAATTCGTATTCGTTATAGCGTTGGTCCACCATGGACCACTTATTAAGTGGTCCATATTAGAATTGTCCTATGGAAACATGCTTATATGAAAACAATTTGACTTTATAGGAAGTAAAGAGGACCTGAGAGCAATAAGATGGAATCGTTGGCGAAGGTCTGAAACTGAATTTGTTGGAAAATTTCTGCAAACAGAAAAGGAAAACGAAGATGAGAAGTTAGAAGCAGAAGAAGAAAGTTATAAAAAGTTAGAAATAAGCGCTTACAAAAAAATTGAAAGGTAAAATGCATTTTGGGTTTTTGGGAGTGAAAGGGGGCGAGAGTGAGAGTGAGAGCGAAGCAGCAGCATACACCATTTTTTGCAACCTCGACCTGCTCTTTTTCATGTAGTTTTCGTTTAATACTTATCTAATCTAATTATTACTACATTTTGATTTCTCATATTCCTGTATGCGATCTATATTACTATTAATAGGAGTGTAAACGGATCAGAAAAATCCAATTAAATCGATGATTCAAATCAATCCAAATCGAAAAAAAATCGACTTTTATGGTTCGGATAAAAAACCAAACCGAACCAATGAAAAACCGAAGTGGTTTGGTTCGGTTCTCAGATCCAGTTTTCAATCCAATGGACAAACCGAACCAAACCAATATATAGTATATATGTTAAATTTTTTTTAGACAGTTCATATCGGCTGAAGTTATTATGCATAAGGGTAATCCTTATGTATGGTGCATAAGTCAATATGCACCATTGGATTGTGATTACACGTGTAATAATCCTAGCATCCTCCTTTTCATGTTCAGTCTCACACGCTCTTTCGCGAGAAAGTGAAGCGGACAGTGAGAGAGGGAGAAGAGAGACCGACGGTGGTGCGGTGCACATGCAGTGGTGGTCTGATGGTGGTCCGGTAGTGATGCGGCGGCGACGGAGACAACCAGAATCGGCAATAACCGGAATTGGCGGCGGTGGTTTTGTACGGTGGAAAACCTCTTCCTCTATTTCTTCAATTCTGTTTCGATTCTCCTCCTTGTGGCGATTTGTTCTTTGGTTCTGTTTTTATGGGTTCTGTTTCTTTGATTTTGTTTTGGGTTATGGTGGTTGGTAGTGATTTGTAGTGATGATGAATGAAAGTGAATGTGGTGATGGAAGGTGCTGTAACCACAATCAAGTTTTTCTTCTTTCCTTAAGTGATGAAATAGAGAATAAATTATTTGGATTTAATTTCTTATCACTAATTAAGACTCTAATATTAGCATATAAAATTGTGTTAGTGTTTGCCTATTTTCACCGATGTGGATACAAACAATAAGAAGTTTTTGTATGATATAATGAAACTTATGTGATGTGCATATGGTAACTTGATTGATATTGATGGTGTTAGCTTGAAAAATGATGCAGAAGCTGTTCTTTTCAATTATACTATTGAAACTGTCAATGACTGTGTTCTGGTACATGAATGATGAAGTTATGAAAATTTCAATTTGTCGAAATTGTGATGATGTAACTGGGGGTTATGGATATGGAGGACCTGCTATTAGTGTTACTATCGGCAAATATGGTGAAATTACCTCATTGTCTCATATTTGGATGCAGCAATGTGAATCTAATGAGTTAAATACTGACAAGATATTATCTTGTCCTGAAGTATATGAAGCACTCTCAAAAGGGTTTTTGGTGAAGAAGTTGCAAAGGAAGCAATTGACATGCAGTGGACATGCACTGGTTAACAAGATAAAATCTAAATCATGTAATGGGGAATAAGAATAGAAAATGGAGAATATGAAAATGAGTTTATAATGTAAAAGATTATTTTTTGTAATTGTCGATTCTTTTCTAAATCATGATTGAAAATGGATGCTACAATGCTCATTTATGTGCTAACTAGTAACTACTATTGGTCTTAAAGTTGAACTGAATATAGAAATAACCTATGGTGATAATTTTGTTCTTATGGTTTGCACAATTATTTTGAATAAAATATGAATATTTTATTGAAAACCATAAGAGATATACTTTGGTTTCACATACAACACTAGTGAAACCATTAAACCACACTTATGGTTTCAGTAATAAAATTTATTTTGAATAAAATATGAATATTTTATTGGAAACCATAAAAAAGGGTTGCTTTGATTTCAGATACAAAACTAGTGAAACCATTAAGCCACACTTATGGTTTCAGTTATAATATTTATGTTAAATTAAATATGAATATTTTATTGGAAACCATAAGAGGACTACTTTGGTTTCAGATACAACACTACTGAAACCATTAAGTCACACTTATGGTTTTAGTTATAATATTTATTTTAAATTAAATATGAATATTTTATTGGAAACCATAAGAGGGCTACTTTGATATCAGATACAAAACTAGTGAAACCATTAAGCCACACTTATGGTTTCAGTTATATTATTTATTTTGAATAAAATATGACTATTTATTTTCTGTCTATGCATCACTGAATTAGCATTTGAAAAGAAAAGACGGTACATGAGAATCAATAATTCACGATTTTCACCATAAAATCAAAATTTAGTATACAAATATCGAGAAAACTGATATGCATGTGCAAATCTAATTGAATAATAAATATGTCTTCTAATAGTTCATCAAACCATCAAGTAGTAGAAATTAAGTAGTTCTTACAATTATGACCTTCATAATTCATAATTTAAACCACCAAATCAATAGTTGCATGGTAGAAGCTAACAAAACAGCAAACACGATAGAGAAACTACTGCTAAAATCACAATCCTAACAACTATCATGCACTCTTCAAATCACAATCCTAACAACTATCATGTTGCATCTGTTATCTTTCTAAGCATTTCCTTATAGTATAATGTTGCTTCTTTCTGCACATATTGTCCTTTGGAATTGCTTAGATTTGTTAATATTGTTGAACGTATTCCAATTCTGAGATCCATAATTTTTGCTACTTCCTGAGCTTTAACTCCCTTTGGCCAATTCATTGATGAAGTTGTTCTTTGACTAATCTTCTTAATCTCACCTGCATATATGTAACATAAAGAGAGGAAACTAGTATCATTTTGAATATTTTTTTCTCTAATAATGTGATCCGTACATTATATATGAAACCAATCTACCAGCAAAATGGTTTCAGAGTACAACTCTCTGAAACCATTCTACCAGCTAAATGGTTTAGGAAGCAACAATTAAACATCAACTATCTAAAACCATTCTACCAGTTAAATGGTTTCAGAGTACAACTATCTGAAACCATTCTACCAACTAAATGGTTTCAAAGTTTAACTTAAAATCATTGTGTAATAAATATTGAAACTACAGAATCAAATATGACACGAGTTTCATTTTTCTAAATTTCTAGTTTCATGTACTCAATCAAATATGGCACTAGTTTTACTTAGCATATATATTTTTTCAAACTGGGTTTGGCTAAGCTCTTATAGCACGGAAACAAACGGTATCCTAACCAAGACTCAGCCTTAAGAATTAATTAGCATATGTTGTTACCAAATTGTGAAATAATTTATTGCATACCCCAAATTTTATACAATAGACTTGGCAATTCTTTGTCATAGTTCCGTAACATTAACTGTCCATATGTAGTCTGAAAAAGAAGCTTACTTGTCATATGGAAGATCAGAGCACTTCCAATTTGCATCTGCAACAGCACCATGGTGAATACGACACTCCTCTTTACTTGATTGTAGTATTTTGGCAGTACTGTTTTGCCCAATAACCAGAATCTCATCGAGAGGGAGATTGAGAGAGACACGACGGCGATGGTGATGTTATGATGTTGAACGGTGATGATGATGTCCGATGATGTTGAATCGTGATGGTGGTTGTGATTTCCGGTGACGTTGGTTGTGATTTGGGTGGTTGCGATTTCCGGTCGTTGGGATTTGGGGGCGCGTTAGTTTTGTTATTTCTTGCGCGTGGAATTGGAGAAATGAGAAGAAATGATATGGGGGCGCGAGAAGAAATGATATGGGGGGTGTGTTGATTTTATTGTGGGCTGGGCTGTTTAATGGCTGCTTATGCAGCGTGCATAAACAATCCTTATGTAGGATAACCAGACCCGTTCATATCTATCAAAAACTACAACTGTCCCAATTACTTCTAAAAAATAAAATAAAACATGTCTCACTTAGATACTCTCATTTAAAAATGCAAACTTAGAAACAATCATAGCCGCAAACGCATACTCAGAAATTTTGCTCTCACCTCACTCTCATCCTCATCCTCAAGCTGCTCATCTCACATCACCTCATTCTCAAAGCTGCTCTTGACACTACGCAAACAACATTCTCACGTCACGTTGTTGCTCTAAGAACGGTAATTTCTCAAACGTTTCGATTATTGCACTTTATCATTTGAAGAACATATGAACTTAATTTCAATATGGATGTATTTTTTATTTGATGAACTTATAAACTTAATTTTAATATGGTTGTATTATGTATTTGATGAACTTATTTGATAAACTTAAGCTACAAAAAAATTGTATTTTTTGTTTGTTTTCAATATGGTTGTATTATGTATATGTATTTGAAGAATTTATGAGAAAAAAATTGTATTTTGTATTTGACGAGCTTATGAAAAAAATATATTGGGAAAAAAATAATAGCATCGAATACATCGAAAAAAACCTATTAAAGTATCCGAACCAAACCGACGAGTTTGGTTCGGATTCATTTTTGAAAAACGCTAAAAACCGAACCAATCGAGGATTCATTGGTTCGGACATCGGATTCACTCAAAACCGATCCAAACCGGTCCAAAAGTATTTAAAATGTTAAATTTGCATCTACCAAAAAAAAAATTGCTTATAATAGTAGTTGGATGAATTATTGTAAAATAAAATAAAATAATTAGATGAATATTTTGGTGTTTTTTTTGGTCAAGCAGTTTAGTGGTTTGTACGTTCATCCACAAGGTGGATATGTTGGGGTGTTCTGATTCGAACCTCGACTCATACATTAAGAATGTGATTTTCCTACCGACCGAGCTAACATTTGTTTTTGTTGGTGTCCGTTTGATTTGTAAAATAGCAAGTACTGGACAGAACAGTACAGGACAAAACAAGATAGTACAGGACATGACAAAACTGTACTTAAGAGAGATAGACGCATAATATTTTTAATGTAAAATGCTTATTAGCACGACACACATGTGTCGTCTAAAGTGCACGACATTTAAATTACTACCACTTTGACTATTATTTTTGTACAATCCCTCTCTTAAATTTCATTTAATTCTAAAAAATTAATTTTGCTTGTGACACTCTATCTTGATTTAAATGGATATTATAAATATAATAAGTGTTAAATTATAATAAGTGTTAAATAATTTATTTTTTCACAAGTTTTTTTAATGAGCTAAATTAGCCCACCTAAATCGTCATCGGTGAGAATCGAACTTGAGAATTTAAGAGGAGCATACTCTCAAATCTCAAGCCAATGCCACCAGACCAACTCAAGTGAGTTATTTTTTGTTTCACAAGTTATAGCTCAAGTGACAAAAAATTGCTGAAATGGCTAGGTTAAATATTATGATTGAAATTTGAACTCCGACTCTCTAATTTGTGCGTTTGAGTCAATGATGACTCTGTCATTTCCTCTATGTACCAAAAGAAATTAAAATTGTCTAAGTATTTTTTGTCATTATAAAGATAAATGACTTGTTTGAAAAAAAAATACAAAAAACTAATCTGTACACGTTTATGAAGAGATTGATTTTAGAAAAACAAATTAAAGAACGAATTTATTACAAATAAATAAGATAAATAATTTATGATATAAATTTGCCAAAATTTTAACAAGAGTTATTTTTATTTTACTTTTTTTAAAATGTTTTAGTGAAAACTAACATTTATAATTTAACCATTATGCAAACTTCAAAACATGTGAAAAACATAAATAAATGTACCAAAACGTAAACTAGCGCATGTCGTGTAGATACGACGAAATGGTGTCATGCCAAGTAGCATTGCTGATTTTTAATATTCGAAAATTAAAGGGATATTTTTCGTATTTTTAATAGTTATACTGTGGATAAAAAGTTGTCCTGTAATTTTGTGGGAGACAAAAAATCTTGTTTTTGTCTTTTACCTTACTATCTTTTTTGTCCAGTCCCACAACCAGTTTCTGAATCAAACAAGGGTACAACAATAATTGTCCAGTTCAATTCTCTGTTTTTAGCCGATCAAACGCAGCATTAAATATTTTGTTATGGTAAATGTAAAGATTTTTTTTCACAAAAAAAAAATGTAAAGCATCAAAAATTTTAAATTGATCCCTTAGTTATTTTTCAACCCATTTTGATCTCCTAACTATGATTTCATTAATCATTTTAGTCTACGCGTTACTCTTACCCAAAACTGTTAAGCATAAAAAATATTCATCATCTTCATCAAAATTTTCATCTTTAATTTTCATCATGTTCATTCTAAACCGAAAAAAGTTTAAAAGTGAAAAAAAATATTTCCCGATTCTCTTGATCATTGGCTAGATCTAAATTCATTCCACGAACCTTTTTTTTCTTTCTACAAATATCAAAACAATTAAGGTTGGAAATAGACTAGGTCGACCTATTTATTAAGGAAAATGCTAAATAGTGCACCTGGTGCACTAATTAAGCACATATTTGAGGAAATTATATCTTGAAATTCGTGTATTCAATACATTGAAAGTGTAAAAAGTTGTTTTTATCAACATTAACTTTATATTTTATTTCTATTTTTTATATGCTTAACAAGTGCACCGAGTGCACTGTTTAACATGACCCTTTATTTAAATAGAGTAGACAAAAAAAAATTATAAGTCTATTTAGCTAAAAAGGTCAAACTCCAGACAATTAAAAAAGTCTTTTAGGTCTATTAGTCCAGCTTATTTTAAGAAAATATGAATAATATTCTTACGATTATTAATATTATTATACATTAAAATTTGTAATTTGATTAAATTATTAATCTATTAACTTTTTTAGTAGTTTAAGTTTATTAATCTATATTAATTTTTCACTTATATAAATGTATTATTATAAACTAAAATTGAAATATAATGTCATATACGTATAGGTAAATTCTCTAAAATATCATGTTAAATATCAAAATGAAGTTTAATCTCATTGATTTATTAGTTCATTAGTATATTTAAAAATTAATATAATTATTTATTTAAATATGCTCATGTGAAATAAACTTTTAAATAGGCTAATAATAGGGATGGCAAAACGGGTCAAGACCGTCGGGTCGGCTTATTTAACCGGCCGTTTTTGGCGGGGTGGGTTGAGATTTTCAATCCGCAAAAAGAGCAGGGCCCGTCCCGCCTAACCCGCAAAAACACGGGACGACAACGGGGCGGGGCGGGTTGGCCCGTCGGGCCTAACCAATTTTTTTATTTTTTTTTTTAAAAAATCTTAGCCCATTATTAATAAGTTCTCTTTTTTCGGCCCATATTAAAAAATAGAAATTCAACTCAATTAACCTAATAGGTCAATATATATATATATATATATATATATATATATATAATATTTCACTTTTCTGTCTCCTCATTCTCAATGCTATTGACAATCACAATTACTTTTTATTGAGGAAAGGAAGCTTCACCGTCAACAATCAACATCGAAGCAAGATCAATGAATGACGTTGTTAATTTGTATTGAAAATTAATTATTTTTTATTGCTTATTTTTGTTGATAATGATGCGAATTTAAACATTGAATCCAAGTTTTGTTTGTGTTGATGGACTACTAAATTTTAGTATTTTTGTGGATTTAAATGGAATCCAAGTTTTGTTTGTTTTGGATTTAGACTAAGCACTTCTTCAGGTTTTATTATAAGTACGGTTTGTTTAGTTTTATAATCATGGATGTTTTGAAGTTTTGAATAATAATTTTATTTTTCTTATCGTCTTGTTAGTTTATATTTTGATTTCCTCGAGTGGTTTTTTATTTTATTTTTTTATAATTTTTTATGATATTTTTGGGAATTTATAAATAAAAAAAATATACCTTTATTAACGGGGCACTCCCGCCAACCCGCCATCCGCCATGAAACAGGGCGGTTTGAGTTATTCAACCCACCATCACTAGTTAGCTCGCCCCGCTCCGCCCCTTTTTAGACGGGGTGGGGCGGGGCAGGTTGACCCACTTTGCCATCCCTAGCTAATAGATCATATCAGGCTTTGACCAAATGTTAAAAAAAATAAGATAAAGAATAAAAGGGTCAGGATCAAATGACACCAACTAGTTTGACATCAAATGTTACACCGTTCAATAACGCTTTAACGAAATCAAATTTTACAAAATCCACCGTTGGATTGAAAGATTATATCATATAGATCATTCATGTTAAATTTTATAAAAATCTAAAACCATTTAATATGTTATTGAGACTCGTCAAGATTAACGGTTTATGCGATTTTATTGAATACCATTAATCTTGACGAGTCTCAATAACATATTAAACAGTTTTATATTTTTATAAAATTTAACATGAATGATCTATATGATATAATCTCCCAATCCAACGATTGATTTTGTAAAATTTGATTTCATTAAAGCGTTATTGAGTGGTTTAACATTTGGCGTCAAACTAGTTGGTGTCATTTAATCCTGACCCAGAATAAAAATATAATTTTACCTATTTTTTACCTAGGAATCGTCGTGAATCATCATATCACACATTTGTATCTTGATTCTTTACTACATTCTTCAATTCCTCATTTTTCCATTTTCATGTTCTTTTTTAGATTTCAATTATCTTTTATCTAAAATAGAAGCAATCAACTTCAACCCCCCTTTTCCCATCAATACCGACTACAGATCTCTCACCTCCAACTACACCAATCTTGTTTTGCGCATCACCGGCAAAACCAAATCTAAAGCATCACTTTAACAACAAAATTGAATTCATATCTTCTTAACTTGATGACTTTTATGTTCTTGTTTCTAGGTTAATTATTTTGGTTTTCTTGTTGGATTGATGGTGTTTCTCTCATAAAAGTTAGTAATGATTTGAAAAAATATGATTGAATGTAACGCATTTATCAATATTATGTCAATGTAAGACAACAATATATATAGGACATCAAACACATCTTCAATGTGAAGTGTCGGTGATATATAGTTTCAGGGTGCTTCTCACCGATTATTTTTATTGTAAATCGCAGATAACTTTAGAAGAAGGTGTCTCCGTGAGCTTGACTCAGTTGGTAGAGACATCGCACTATATGTGCAGGAGCCCGGGTTCGAACCTTTAAGGTGGATTTTCTAGCCACTAGACTACTTGACCAAAAAAAAAAACTTTAGAAGAAAGTAAGGGCCAGGTCCGGCCCTATGGGGGGTGCGGCAAGTGCGACGACAACGGGCCTCAAAATTTTGAAGGCCTCAATTCAAAATTTTGAGGTCTTATAATAATAGTTATATACTGTTAGTTTTTATAAAATATTATATGTACTCGATAAATTAATTTTGAGATCTTATAATAATGGTTAAATATTACCAATGTTCATAAAATATCATATGTTTGGTGAAAAAAAAATCTCAATCAAATAAAAAAATAATGATTTATAAAAAGGATAAATTTTTTTTTATTTTTTATTAAAGGTCCATTTTTAATATTTAAACCGGGCCTCCAAATAGTCAGGACCGGCACCGGTAAGTCTTAGTTGGTAAGGGCTATGAAGAAGTTGGAGTAGAAGACCTCTCTCATTTGGTTACATGTTTACTGTATTATCTTTATGGCTCTGCTGTATAAGTCTTAGTTGGTAAATTATGAAAATTTTTAAGATTTATCAATTTATGTAAAAGATGCAAATGAAAAATAAAACAAAAAACTCAATATATGTTGAAGAATAGATATAGAGTCTGTTTGTAATAGATTTATTTGAAAATAGATTCTTACAGTGTAATATAATTTTGTGTAAAAAAAAATTTAAAAGAAACTTTTTATAAAAGCTTCAAATGAAAATTTAGTTTGAATAGTTATTTTTAAAATGTCATTTTATGCATTTTATTGAAAAAAAAAATTGATATCAAAATTTCAAAAAAATCACTTTTTTTAAGCTATTTCAAATAGATTTTTATAAAAATCATTTTTGAAATACAACTTTTTGTAAAAATTGAGATTTTGACTATGTTTTGATCTTCAATAATATATGTTTATGTTATATAATGTCAAAATTAGTGTTTGAATTTAGAAAAAACAAATATAAAAAACTTATAATATTTTGAAAAACGAATCCATTTTGAAAAACTTATAAAATCTATTTTTAAAAATAAAAAAAAAAATCCATTTTTTTAAAGTTAAAATAAACACATCCATAATTGATAAAATCAAACAATTAAACTTCAATATTTACCTTTTCTACACAATTCTCAATTTTCAAATTTGGATATGATTTGCCATGGATGAGAGTTCAACTTCAATCAGTGAGAATATTCGTATAGAAAGCTAAATACTAGAGGTATATATGAATCACAAGGTAAATATTTACTACCTATCTTAAAAGTTTGAGTTCCGGGTAGGTTTTTTTAGGCTTTGTTTGGGAGTTGGGTTTAGAAGAGAAGGGGAGGGAAATGAAAGGTTTGTGGATGGGTAAATCCTTGTTTGAGAGTTTTAGAAAAATATGAGAAGGTTTTGGAGGGCTTACTTTGTCCAAATTTAGAGTTCCCCCAAATTTGGGGGTTTTGGATGGTTAAATATATAAATTGACAATTTTACCCTCACAATAATTCAAGTATAATTTTTTATACATAAAAAATTTAAGTAATTATTATTGTATCAAATTTTTAATAAAATTATAAAAAAATTCAGATTTAGAAATAAAAACAATTAAAAAAAGTTTTCATGCTATCAAGATTTTTTATAAAATTGGTAAAAAAAAAAAAAATTATAAGATAAATTACAAGGTATAACACAATTTATTGATTTTAAGAGAAAAAAAAAATATAAAATAGTAAAATTATCACATAAGCCATCCATATCCTTTTTCTCGTTGGTTTTTTAACTCCCAAACAAGGGGAAGATTTTTCCTCCTTTCTCCCTTCCTTCCCCTATTTTTTTAAAACTCCCAAACAAGGGTTTACCCCTCCACAATTCTTTATTTTCTCTCCCCTCCTCTCCTAAACCCAACTCTCAAACAAAACCTTAGGGAAACTCATCTATCCTTTGAATATAACTTGCTTTTTTTTTTTTACTTCTTATGCCATGATGATGACACAAAAGGTACGAAATTATAATATTCAAATTGCAAATGTTGCTAACGTTAAACAAATACAAATCATTTGTCAAAAAAAAAATACAGATAATATTCTTAGTGAAATGATTAAAGGTTTTTTTTTTTTTTAGAATATTTGAGATTTTAGTGTTAGATAATAATATTAGATTTAGTGGACTTTAAGGTATTGGACATATATATATATATATATATATATATATATATATATATATATATATATATATATATATATATATATATTTCTGCAGACACCGCTTCATCAATCGTCTTATTGTCTCTCGAACTTCTGTTTTTCGAAGCATTCACCTTTGGTATTTGTGTTAAGCTGCAAAATTCGGATCGTCAGAATTTACAACTCACATCGCTGCAATCTTACCTATAACAATTTCTCATGCACAAGACAATAAACAACAACAATTATTTAATTTTTTTGTTTTTTTGTAAGACAAGGGCTGTTAACAGATGAATATGACATGCTGAAATTCTGGGTACATTTTATTGAATTGAAAATACATAAACAAATACTGAATTGAAATTACTGAAACAAAATACTGAATTTAAAAACTTATCCTTGGGTTGCCTCCCAAGCAGCGCTTGTTTAGCGTCTCATTAGCTTGACGCATTTCCTCCATTACAGAGGATAGGTTTGCATGTCTCTCTCTTCTTTAGGAGCTTCCGCATTAGCTCCTCCCTTCTTGGTGCTCTTCTCGTACTTCTCTGGGTCATATTGTTCTTTGAAGGTGGCAAAACAGATCCTTCCATCATCATCTGAAGCAACTGGTTTGATGATAGATTTACTCTTGCCTTTTGGTGGACTTTCCTTCTCTTCTTCGTGTGGTACGCTGACCCAGCGGTTCTCTTCTACCTTCTGGAACCGTATCTTCCTTCATGTAGCAGCTGACTTCTTCAGAGGTGGCGTGTTAACCCCAAACTTAGATCTTCTGGCCGCTTTTCGGTTTCTTCACTATGCTTTGACCCATGGTATCTGGATTTCTACCTCAATAGTCAGACTCTTCATTTTGTCAGTCAGCCCCTTGGGTTCCTCCACGGCCTTTGCTTCTACCTGTAGCTGCGCCATTCATTCCCCAGCTCCTCTATCTCTATCTTCAAATTCACCTGAGCTGGAGTCGGTGGTGTAGATTCTTCGTTCCTCAATTTGAGCTTGCAGCATTCATACATGTTCGTCTTGGAAGTTGGAATGGTGATTACCTGTTCTCCACTTCTTAGTGTCATCTCGGCAAGATCCATGTCAATGATGGCACTGCTAGTTGCTAAGAAAGGTCTTCCTAGGATAATGTAATGTTCTTCATCTTCTCCAATGTCGAGGATCATGAAGTCTATTGGAAAAACCAGGTCTTGGACTTTCACCAGGACATCTTCTACTGTACCTGCTGAGCGAATGGTTGATTGGTTAGCTAATATGAGTTCTTTAGCTGTACCTGCATTTGGTAATTTGAGCTTGAATTTGTCTTCCAAAGATAATGGTATGACATTCACACTTGAGCCCACATCACACAATGCATTGACTCCTTCTTCTCCAATCTGACAGATCATGGTGACGCTCCCATGATCTTTCTTTTTGGGTGGCAGCTTTGGTCTTTTTGCTAGGCTTCCTTCAAATTCTTCAAGCTCATCAGCGAATGCATCATATGCTTCCACTAATGTCATTCCTAGCGCATTGATATGCTTTTTGAACTCCATCAGATCTTCTTCCTCGTGCTCGTGTTTTGTCTTTCGCTCTTTTAACGCTTTGCACTCATGCCTTTCGACGATATTATGTATCACTTGCAATTATTGCTTCATATTCTTCTCGATCACAGTCATCACATACCAATCCGGTATAATCTTCTACGAAAATTGTTCCAGAGCTATACATCCATTCTCGGATGACATTCTGTTGGTACTCGAGCCTTCGGCGTAATTTTCCCGAAAATGGTCTCTTCTTATAGAACTTGGATATACCCTTGGGTGCCAGCCTGTTCCATCTTTTCATCCATTTCTCATGCTCTTTCCACTTCTCACTGCGTGGTTGATCAAGAAAGTTTAAGCTGTCTTTGTAGGTGTGTATTTTCGTGTTGCAAACTGGTGATGTCACTGTGATCTCGGGGGAGTTTTCCCCTATAGATTCAACATATGCATCCACTAGGTCATCCAAATGTATCCCATCAGAGCTGTTTCGGGTGCTTGGTGATGACCATTCGAGTTCCACTATGAAACTGTTCTTTCTGTAGTAATCTCCCACAGTGACTCTTTGTTCGTCCCCCATGGCTTTGGTGGTAGGCTCCACTTCTTTCATGAGATTACTGATATCTGTTATCAAGCACAACAAATGAATACCATTAGTAGCACTGGAAAAGAATAGTGTTAAATATTTTTGGTTTTATTTCATCTGTCTTTGTCACCGTGAAAATTCCCAGGTAAGTGAGGTGGATCACTAGGATCGCTTAAATACCTTGACTTTACTTTAGCCAGAATTTCACATATCAAAATTCACAATCATTAACAAAAAATTTGGAAAATTCACAATCATTAACAAAAATTTTGGATTTTTGAATTATTTTTTTTGTGTTTTAAATTTTATTTTTTTTGACAAACTAGAATAATTCTAACAAAGTTTTGTGAACACAATCCCCGGCAACGGCAACAAAAGCTTGACTACGTTCTGGCAAGTGGACCAGTTTGTCGTCGAGCAGTAATTCACACTCTAGGTGTCTAGAATGAGTTCGTATCCACAGGGATTGTGTCAAAGCCTCGTTAGTGCTATTCTAGTTCGTGAGTTTTTGCATTCGCTTTGGTTTTTAGGAAAAGGGTTTTTAATTTATAAAAAATAGAGCGATATGCATTGCAAGAAAAATAAAAGTTTGATTCAGAAACATAGAGGATAGGTATGATGGTTGAACTTACTCCCTTCTTCATACTTGGCATAATCGGTGTATAACATCGTCATTCGTATTATTATTTGGCGTCGATTTTATCCTTGATTTAGTAGCACCTTACTGCTACACTATGTAAGCAAAGTCTCCCTACTTTTGCAACTAAGGCACCTACGAGAGGCTAACCTCGCTATGTCACATACCCTAATTACTAGATAGAGTTATTTACATACATGCATTATGACCATCAACCATCCAATGCCCCTAGATCTTAGTTTCGGGCTATACAGCTTCTAATTACTATGTCGTAACTAGTTCCTGATTCCTCCTCTAATTGTTAAGTCACAACTAGTTCAAGATGTTTACCGTTTCTACACATCTAGTGTTATTTATTACTGTTCCGGAAAAATAATAGTGAGAACCCTAATATGCTACTATTAAAGTAAACCCTAATTATTTATTCTAAAGGCGTTGCCGTCTATCCGGCCAGATTCCGACTAACGTTGTTAAAGCAAGAAAACAAATAACAATAATAATTTATAAATGCGATTTATTATAACTTTGACTCAATTACATGACCCAAGTATTCATCGGGGAGTTCATATTCTCCACCACAACCTAAGGAATTATTACAAAAGACTACATAATTAAATTACAAGAATTCAACTATAAAAAGCCTAAAAAAATCATACCTTGCTGAGTTAGTTTTCCCGTAAGGGGAGAAAATTATGCCCTTAGAGCTCCTCCGAACTTCTTTCCAAAAGGAATAGAAAGTTCTTCTATTTCTGAATGAAAAATAATGAATTATGGAGACTCTATTTATACTTTTCGTAATGGGCCTCAGCAAGCCATCGTGCCACGCTAGGTCCATCGTGGCACGATGGGCAGATTCAATTCAAAAATATAACTGATCCCGTGCGTTTCATCAGTGTGGTCACCAAGCAATCCCATTGTACTGCGTTGAGCTTCATCGTGATACGATGCTAAGATTTTCTTCAAAAATATAATTGATTTTGTCATGGCGAGCAAGTAGCTTCCATCGTGTCACGTTGAGTGCCATCGTAACACGCTGGGCTGTTTTTCTTCATTTTTGGGCTTTTTCTTGTCTTTTGCGTGTCTTCACTTTGTCTTGAAGCTTTTTCTCGATTCTTCAAGTTTTTGTTGATATTTGGGCATGTCTTGGTCATTTTACTACTAATAATACTACCTAAAATACTGCAGAAATTCCTGTCATCATTAAGTTAGTAGTTTAGTTATTTTAGTTTCACTATATATTCTCTTTGAAATTTTAATTTTGCTAAGCAAACACAATTGTGATATTATTATTGAAATCCTCCCAAACCAAACCCTAGTGCACCCTCCTACCATTCGTGGCCGTCCTCGATCCCCCGTTTTTCTTCCCTTTTATGTTGTTTGAGTACGCGATAATGGTGTATTCGAAGAATGAGATAACGAGGCTATATATGATCCGAATGACAATGATGGAGATGCTTAGGGATAGAGGTTACCTTATTGCAGATTTCGAGATTAACATGTTGTAGCGGCTGGAAAAATTCTTCAAGGATTTTTCGTGATTTTTCGTAACAATGAAGTCGCCATCGACGTTTATTTATCCCAAAAGAGGGAAAGGAAAATAGCGCGAAAACCTTTGGTTAACATGGTTAAATAACCATGGCGGGTTCGGGAGTTGGTTGTGCGAGAGGAAGGTATTAGCACCCCTCGCACCCATCGTACTCGATGGGAACCATTTAGAGGTTTTATGTTGATTGCTTTTAGGTTTGATTAGATTTGCCCAATTATTAATTAACTGCTTATTAAATTCTACTCCGATTATTGATTAAAAAAAAGTTTTTATTTATTGAGTTTGACGGTTGTAGGAGCCCGCTCCTACGTATTCCCAGGTGCAACGGGAAACTCAAAACTCACGTAGTTCTGGTAGAAAAGGCTTGTGTGTTTGTTGTTTTTAACGGATAATGCTTAAGTCGCATTCCGCCGACATAACTGTGCTTGTATGCTCGCAATATGAGACTTAAGCGTAAGTACGTGTTGGAGGAATGAATAAAACATCATTCGTATTAAGAAAATGGTTAATCAACCAATAGTGTTTAAGTCGCATTCCGCCGACATAACTGTGCTTGTATGCTCGCAATAGGAGACTTAAGCGTAAGTATATGTCCGAGGAATGGATAAAACAATATTGGGTTTTCTTTTAAAAAAGAGATTTAAGTGAGTTGTGTTGATTTTAGCGCTTTAAAGTGAGAATAACTCAATCCACGGTCATACGTCACGTGTCATGAATTACTCGGGGTTGGAATAGTCATACGTCACATCCACCCTTTTTCACTAATTTTTTATGAAAATGATGTTTTTGGTTGTATACAGTAGCTACTGTATTTGAATCAATCTTGTGCAAAAATTTGGATCAAATAAGCTATAGAGCTTTTTGAAATCACAAATAAGCACTTATTGTTAAAACAACTTAACTGAAAATTACTTATGAAAATAAGTTCAAAAATTTTGGAAAAAATTGTGTACAGTAATCACTGTATTTAAATTAATCTTGTGCAAATATTTGGATCAAATAAGCTAAAGAGCTTTTTGAAATCACAAATAAGCACTTATTGTTAAAACAACTTAATGGCATAATCACTTATCAAAATAAGCTTTAAAAATTTGAAAATCACTTTTATACAGTAAACACTGTATTTAAATCAATATTGTGCAAGTGTCGAGATCAAATAAGCTAAAAAGCTAATTAGAATCATCAATAAGCACTTATTTAACTTTAGGTTTAAAACCAATTAATCAAAAATAATCACTTAAATAAGTTAAAAAAAATTCACAAATGAAATTAATATAATATAAGCATAAACAGTGACCTAATAAGCTTAAATAAGCTAATGAGTCACATAAGTGCTTTTGCAAATAAGCTAAAATCACTTAAAATCATAATCAGGGGGGGTGTATTTTGTTCAGGCATAGCAAAAAGTGGGGGTGCAGAAAATAAAAACCCAAGGTTTAAGCCCAAGGCCTAACGCGCCAACCCACCAAAAATCAAAGTCAAACAAAAAATAATCTTGTGCTGCGTTGACTAGGATCCATAATATGGATCTGGTGATCACAGCCCTTTGATTGATCAAAGGGTCTTGGTTCAAAACCCAGATCCAACCAGATCCCTTGGATCAATCACACGCGCGTGATTTTTTGGAATAAAAATAAATAATAAAAAAAATCAAATCAACAGTTCCAGTGCAACAGGCGTGTAAGGCGTACGCGTCTCAAATCAAATCCTAGCCACAGGATTCATCACACGCACGCGGTTTAAACCTGGACGGAGAGATCTCATCCATTGGTTCGCGCGCGTGATCGGACGGCAGGGATCTAATCTGGAGAAGAAAGATGAACATCATCTTCTCCGTTGAGCTCCGGCGAACCTAACGGTTCCGACACGGTGGTTGCACCACCGGAGCTCCAAAACTTCATCAAAATTCATAAAATTAAACCCAGAACTCATCGTTTTTTATGTAGAACAAGAATATCACATTAGTTTTTACTAAAAACACGTAAATCATGCAAAACAAACGGATTAAGTTTCAAGATCAAAAATGAAAACTCAAAAACTAGCACATAATCAAGCATATAAACAACCCAGAAAGCTTAGTCATGCAAAAATAAGAAGGTTTGAGTCATTAACTACCTGTTTTGAGGTTGATTTCGTTCTCTTCACTCTTAAACTCCGTTTGGCCACTTTGAGCTTCTAGACCTTCAATCCTTCATGTTTCCTTTGCTTTGAGTTACCAGTTATGCTTCTAAGAACCTCAGAGAGTGATTGATGAAGAAAAAAATGAGAGCTTTTGGTGTTAAAATGTGTTTTCGAAAAAATGAAAAAAATGAGAAATGTTTGAGTTTTTGGTGATGAATTCTGACTCTCTCTGATTCTCTCTGGCCTTGGCTGCGCAAATCCTAATGATTGGGGTTTATATATGGTTTCAATTAGGTCAGAAATAGAGGAATAAGGGTATATAGGACAATGGTACAAAAATGTGATTTTTCTTGATTTTTCAAAAATGTTTAATTGAAGATAATGTTGTACTATTTGATGATGTGTTAGTTTGAGAAGATTCTAGGTGTTTTTATGATAAGAATGGTGAGGTGTTAGTGATTGAATATTTTTTGTGAATTTTCTATGATTTTTGGACAAATAAGAAAGGGTTAAATAACACATGAAATAATAAAAATAAATGTTGAATACACAAGATAAATATGCATGATGATGAATGGTGATTTTGATTTTAAATCCAATATGAGAATGATGTTGATTAGAATGAGAAATTTTGAAGAAAAAGGTTACTTGTTCATGAAGTAATCTAAAAAGAAATGAAAAAGAAAATGCAAGTAAAAAGAAATTTCATGAATAATTAAATAATTTATGAAAGATAATAAAATAATTAAAGAAAATATTTTTTAGGAATTTTTGTGAAGCAATTATGCATTTTTATGGATTTTTATGAATTTTTATGCAAAAATATAATATAAACCTAAATATATTAACTAAAAGGGTAAAATGGGAAATAAAAAATATATGGGGCAAAATTAGGGTATGACATCTGCCCCTATTTAATTATCTTAGACCACAGGGGTGTGAAGGACATAAGTCTTCATACTCTTGTGGTAGAAGGTAATTAAATACGAAATGCCCTAATTTTGCACTGATGCTTATGAGAGATAAAGACCGAGTGTACCCGTTTATCACTCCTTTCGGAGGAACTCTGAGGTAATAGAATCATCGCCTAAATCAGGTGCTTGGATTCATAGAGAAAAGTCGTCGCCTAAATCAGGTGCTTGGACCAAAAAAGAAAGAACCGTCGCCTAAACCAGGTGCTTGGATTCATAAAGATAAGTCGTCGCCTAAATCAGGTGCTTGGACTGAAAGAGCAAGTCAATTCTTCAACCATGATTGACTGCCAACAGATTACCGCCCGATCCTGGACGTTGAACCTTGAAAGTATGTTGACTCCTATAATAGGTATCAACTGAAGAATGGACCATCGCCTAAATCAGGTGCTTGGATCCATGAAGATTAATCGTCCCCTCAATAGGTACCTAGACTGTAGAGAAACCGTTGCCTAAACCAGGTGCTTAGATTCATAAAGAGCAAGTCAATTCTTCAACCATGATTGACTGCAAACAGATTACCGTCCGATCCTGGACGTTGAACCTTGAAAGTATGTTGACTCCTATAATAGGTATCAACTGAAGAATGGACCATCGCCTAAATCAGGTGCTTGGATCCATGAAGATTAGTCGTCCCCTCAATAGGTACCTACACTGTAGAGAAACCGTCGCCTAAACCAGGTGCTTAGATTCATAAAGAGCAAGTCAATTCTTCAACCATGATTGACTGCAAACAGATTACTGCCCGATCCTGGACGTTGAACCTTGAAAGTATGTTGACTCCTATAATAGGTATCAACTGAAGAATGGACCATCGCCTAAATCAGGTGCTTGGATCCATGAAGATAAATTCTTCCAGAGACTTTGCTGAGGGAGAAATGAAATTTGGTTCCTTAAAAGGTTTACTGATAGTTTTCCAACCAACTTACTGGGGAAAATGAGGTATCAATTTGGTGACACAGATTTCACCTGTTAACCTGCTTAGTGAAGTGTAATCACACTGCTCTCGGTAATCAAATATTACATCCTTTCTAGGATGATTTTTGAACCTGCTTTTATGAATGCATGTTTGGGATAATGCAATGACTGTTCATTTGTTTTACTGCTTAGAATGCAAGACTAACATAAATGCATAGTCTAACTAAGTGTATGAATCTGAATATGTGAATGCATGATATGCATGCTTTAGCTGAATGCATGAAGATGCATGATTTTGGATTTCCCCGTCGCATTGGAGAGTTTGATCTTGTTGAAAGAAGAGGTGGACTGCCGGTGATTCAGATTATATTTTGCTTAACCTGTCAATCCTCTTATATTGAATGGTATCTTTCTGCCCGACCAGATGAGTTAGGACTTGCCAAAGTATTGTGGGTTTGTGAACAAAGCACCTCATTGAACATCAATGATCTTTCTTCAGTCAAGTCAAGTATCAAAGTATGTTTTTGCAAATTTCAAAATGCTCATTATCTCCAATGTTTTATGGTTTTATTATCAAAAATAAACAGCATAAATGCACATGATTAGAGCAATAAGAGTAAGCTAAAAAGCAAATTGATTGGAAAATATGAATTTTATTGATGGCACATAAACATGCGGAAAGTGATTACAATTGAAAGCAAATCCCTTAAAGAGGTGATTGCTAATTGAAGCTAAGATAAATGACAATGGAAAATAAATGATTTCCATGGAATCATAACAATGTTGTCCTTCCACTTGATTTCAAGTTCCCAACTCTTTGCCTTTGAATATGGAGGTCAGACCATTTTTTTCCATATGGAGCTGGCTTCACTGGGGAATGATAAGCAGTACTATGCCTTTCCTTATAATTTTCCCTAACTTTTGCCTAAGCCGCCCTTTCGGGTTTTCAACTTAGCGGGTTTTTCTTTTTTGATGCCCCTAATTTTTGCCTGGACCGCCTTTTCAGGTTTTCAGTCCACCGGGACGCTCTCTATTGCCTAAGTTGCCCTTTCAGGTTTTCAACTTAGCGAGCTTTTATTTTCTTTTTTTTCTTTAGGCATAGTACTTTTTGACTGCGTCAGAGTTCACTGTGAGTGGAAACTCTTCTCCGTCCATAGTAGCCAAGATCAAGGCTCCACCTGAGAATGCCTTTTTCACAACATAAGGCCCTTCATAATTAGGGGTCCATTTTCCTCGATTGTCTTTGTGAATAGGTAGTATGACTTTCAACACTAAGTCACATTCCTTGAACTGCCTATGACGGACTTTCTTATCAAATGCCCCTTTTAGTCTTTGCTGGTACAACTGATCGTGGCACAAAGCTGTCATTCTTTTCTCTTCAATAAGATTAAGCTGGTCAAGCCGGGTCTGGACCCACTCTGCTTCTTCAAGCTTGGCTTCCATCAATACTCTCAATGAGGGGATCTCCACTTCCACCGGGAGAACTGCCTCTATGCCATAAACCAGAGAGAAAGGAGTTGCCCCTGTTGAAATGCGAACTGCCGTTCTATACCCGTGAAGTGCGAAAGGGAGCATTTCATGCCAATCTTTGTACGTCTTCACCATCTTTTGTATGATCCTCTTGATATTCTTATTTGCTGCTTCTACGGCTCCATTCATTTTGGGCCGATATGGTGAAGAGTTGTGGTGCTCAATCTTGAAGCTATCACACAGTTCCTTCATGGTGCGATTGTTCAAATTGCTGGCATTATCAGTGATAATCTTGTTAGGAACTCCATAACGACAGATTATCTCTTTCTTGGTGAACTTGGCAACAACTTGTCTTGTGACATTGGCATATGATACTGCTTCTACCCACTTGGTGAAGTAGTCAATGGCAACTAGGATGAAACGATGTCCATTTGAGGCTTTTGGCTCGATCATCCCAATCATGTCTATGCCCCACATAGAGAAAGGCCATGGTGCTGTCAACACATTGAGAGGAGTGGGCGCCACATGTATCTTGTCTGCATAGATCTGACATTTGTGGCATTTTCTAACATGATTCAAGCAATCTATTTCCATGGTCAACCAGTAATAACCAGCCCGAAGGATTTTCTTCGCCAAGGCATGCCCATTCACATGTGTACCAAAAGTCCCTTCATGGATTTCTTCAATGAGCCTATCAACTTCCCTTTTATCCACATAACGAAGGAGTACCAGATCATAGTTCCTTTTGTACAACACCTCCCCATCTAGGAAGAAACCAGATGCTAACCTTCTTAGAGTTTTCTTATCACCACTAGATGTACCCATGGGATATTCTTGTTTTTGAAGATAATTCTTGATGTCATAGTACCAAGGTTTCTCATCATGCCCTACCTCAGCTGTCAAGCAATAAGCAAGTCTTTCTCGACGATTGATCTCAATGAGAGGCACATGATTAGGCCAAGTTACCTTGTACATGGATGACAAAGTGGCCAAGGCATCAGCCAACTGGTTTTCTTCTCTAGGCATGTGATGGAAAGTTATCTCATCAAAGTGTTCTACCAGCCTCATAACATGATCCCGATATGGAATTAGATTGGGGTGACGAGTCTCCCATTCTCCCTTGACTTGATAAATGACTAGAGCAGAATCTCCGTACACCTCCAAGATCTTAATCCTCAGATTAATTGCCCCTTCTAGGCCCAGGATACATGCCTCATATTCAGCAATGTTGTTGGTGCAATCAAACAAGAGTCTTGCTGTAAAAGGTGTGTAGGTGTCCTTTGGAGAAATCAAGACAGCCCATATACCATGCCCCAAAGCATTAGACGCTCCATCAAACATAAGCTTCCACCGAGACCCCGGTTCAGGCCCCTCATCATCTCCTAAGGGAGGCTTTGCACTTAAGGCCATGATATCCTCATCAGGAAAATCAAAGTGCACAGGTTGATAATCTTCTAAAGGTTGGTGAGCTAGGTGCTCAGCCAATACACTCCCTTTAATGGCTTTCTGAGGAACATATTGAATGTCATACTCAGACAACAACATTTGCCAACGGGCAATCCTTCCACTCAAACCAGGCTTCTCAAAGATATACTTGATTGGATCCGTCTTGGAGATCAACATAGTGGTATGGCACACCATGTACTGTCTTAAACGGCGAGCAACCCAAGTCAAAGCGCAACAAGTCTTCTCTAGAAATGAATATCTGGTTTCACAACTAGTGAACTTCTTGCTCAAGTAATATATAGCATGCTCTTTCTTGCCGGTTTCATCTTGTTGAGCCAAAACACAGCCCATAGACTCTTCAAGTACATGCAGGTACAAAATGAGAGGTCTCCCAGGAACTGGAGGTATTAAAATTGGGGGCTCTTGCAAGTATTGCTTGATCTTGTCAAATGCCCGTTGACAATCCTCATTCCACTCAACAGCTTGATCTTTCCTTAATAATTTGAAGATCGGTTCACAAGTGGCAGTGAGATGAGAAATAAACCTGGAGATGTAGTTCAATCTACCAAGGAATCCTCGTACTTCTTTTTCTGTTTGTGGTGCAGGCATATTCTGAATTACACTGACTTTGTCGGGATCAACCTCTATTCCCCTTTGACTGACAATGAATCCTAGCAATTTTCCTGATCTCACACCAAAAGTGCATTTATTGGGATTCAAACGCAACTGGTACTTTCTCAACCTTGCAAACAACTTTCGAAGGTGTTGGAGATGTTCTTCTTCTGATGAGGATTTAGCAATCATATCATCAACATACACCTCAATTTCCTTGTGGATCATATCATGGAAGAGAGTGACCATGGCACGCTGATAAGTTGCCCCGGCATTTTTCCAACCAAATGGCATTACCTTGTAGCTAAAGGTACCCCAAGGGGTTATGAAAGTAGTTTTCTCCATGTCTTCAGGCGCCATTTTGATTTGATTATGACCAAAAAAGCCATCCATGAAGGAGAAAACTGGGAATCTAGCTGTGTTATCTACCAATATATCAATGTGAGGTAGTGGGAAGTCATCCTTTGGGCTTGCTCTATTTAGATCCCTATAATCCACACATATTCGTACCTTGCCATCTTTCTTTGGGATTGGTACAATGTTGGCTATCCATTCTGGGTACTTGGCCACTGCAAGGAAACCCGCATCAAACTGTTTCCTGACCTCTTTTCTTATCTTGAGTGCCATATCAGGTCTAGTTCTTCTCAACTTTTGCTTGACTGGAGGGCACTCGGGCTTGAGTGGCAGCTTGTGTTCAACTATGTTGGTGTCCAACCCGGGCATATCCTGATAAGACCATGCAAAGACATCCATATACTCTTGAAGCAGCTTGACCATCTCTTCTTTCACATCAGATTGCAGGGAAGCCCCTACCTTAACTTCTTTCTTGTCCTCATCAGTCCCTAGATTGATCACACCCACTAGTTCTTGATGAGGTTGGATCATTCTTTGTTCTTGATCCAACAGTCTTGCCAACTCTTCTGGAAGTTCACAATTTTCCTCTTCATCTTCTTCGGCGAGATTAATTGGCAATTCGAAATCAGGAAGATTTACCACACTGTTATGATCCATGAATTCATTTCTGTATGATATATATTTTTGATTTTAGGATGGATGCAAAAGGATTATGATATGCAAGAAGTTATTGCCATTTTATTGTTTTTATCTTTTTAAAACTGAAAAAAATAAAGAAAGAAAGAAGACAAAATCATGCACATAAAATACTTTTATTTATTGATAATTAAGTCCTTAAAACATAATAGCCCTTACAAGCTACCATTCTTCCATGTGGACGATATCCCACGCCAAAACGGTCTTTCTTCTCAGGAATCGTCAGCAATTGCCCCCACCCTACTGAAGCTTTACCATCATCTATGGCCTTCTTCAAACTTTTCCAACAGACGGCAGGAGTTCTTGGTATACGAGGAGTCCCTCCGAATTCCATCAAAGTAGCATTTGCAATTTCTAATGCTTGGAAATGGGTCTCAAGAGCACCTTCCTCCTCTTCAATGTACCGGAATGATGATAAATGACTGACTAGAGTATCCTCTTCACCTGACACGATCACCAGTTTGTCATCCACAAGAAATTTCAGTTTTTGATGGAGAGTGGAAGTAACAGCACCGACATCATGAATCCAAGGCCTTCCTAATAAACAACTATAGGAGGGATGGATGTCCATGACTTGAAATGAAATAGTAAACACATGAGGACCTATCATCATAGGTAGTTCAATTTCCCCAATCACTTCTCGTTGTGACCCATCAAAGGCTTTGACAACCAAGTTACTATGCTTCAACACTGGACCCAATAAGGAGAGTTTGTTCAGAGTTGCTTTTGGCATGATGTTCAAAGAGGAGCCTGTATCCACTAGCACTCTTGCAATGGTATTATCTTGACATTTCATGGATATATGCAGAGCCTTGTTATGTGCCCTCCCCTCAGATGGTAACTCCGCATCAATGAATCCCAAGCAACGGCTAGCTATAATATTATTGCACACCCCATCAAACTGAGCCACTGTGATATCTTGATTAACATGGGCAGCATTCAAGAGTTTCAACAGAGCAACCCTATGGGCTTCCGAATTCATCAACAGTGATAAGATTGAAATCTTTGAAGGTGTCAACCACTTTGTAGTCACTCTTCTTGATGATCTTTAGGAATTCATCTGACTCATCTTGTTTGGCTTTCCCTTTTGAAGTCTCAACCCCAACATCTTCTTTTGGCAAATCTGTTTACTTAGGAGGACTAACAGATTCAACACTTTTCTAAAGCAATTCAGGAGCATACACCCTACCATTCCTAGTCATCTTTCCCGTACCATCAATATTGATCACTAGTGGTTCTGGAATCACCAAGGGTTTCCCTTGCACATAAGCTGTTGAACCATAGTTCCATGGTACCGCACTATTCTCTTTGAAAGCAAAAGGTGAAGGTACTTACACAACAAGAGGTTCTATCTTCCCCATAGAAGATTTAGCATCCACTTTCCGGTATATGATTTCAATAGGTTTCACCCCTTTTTCATGCTCATGTTGTTCCAACATAGCTACCAGAGGTTCTTTCTTGGTATACCCAATCTGCACCAACCCTTGATCCATCAGTTCTTGCAGGCAATCCTTCATCTTGACACAATGATTTGGATCCTCTTCACAAACTTTGCAATCAGAATGCATGTTTGCAAACTGGTTGTAGCTGATCAAGGTCACTCTAACAACTAACAAATGAGTTTTGATCATAGAGACGTCCTTTATCAATTCTCCCGCTTCTTCAATTTGATTAACACTAGACCCCGCATGACCAGACAAGGGATCATCTTTCACATTAGGCCCTTCCGACTTGAAGGATAACAGCTTTTGATCAATAAGGTCTTGAACCTTGTATTTGAGAGCTTTGCAGTTTTCAATAGTGTGTCCTTCAGCCCCGGAATGGAACTCACACTTAGCTTTGGGATCATACCACGCTGGAAATGGTGGAGTCATAGGTTTCAAAACCCTGAGAGTTAACATCTTGCTATGTACCAGATAAGGCAAAAGTTCACCATATGGTACTGGAATGGGATTAAAAGTCTTTCTCACTTGTTGCTGATATGGCTGAGCTTTTTGGCCTTGTTGAGGCGCTGAAGACACAGGCACTTGCAGAGGATACCCTTGTCTTGGCTGATGTTGAGCTGAAGCCATGTATGGATAGTAAGGCATGGTTGGACGAGCATGACTGTTTTGGGAAGCCACAACATTTGTTTCTCCTTCACGTTTCTTGCCAAAGTTATTGGCAGGTTTTCTAGCATTACTCTGAGCACTGGTAGTCACTGGAATTCTACCACTTTTGATTCCATTTTCGATCTTTTCTCCGATCAAGACCAAATCAGCGAAATTTGACACGACGCTTCCAACCATCTTTTCAAAATACACACCTTGAAGAGTGTTTGTGAATGTCTCAATTAAATCAGCATCTGAGAGTGGAGGACGCAGCTGAGAGGCTAGCTCCCTCCATCTTTGGGCATACATTTTGAAAGATTCGCCTTGCTTTTGTGACATATTTTGCAACTGAGTACGACTGGGAGCCATGTCCAAGTTGTATTGGTATTGCTTAATGAAGGCATTTGCTAAGTCTCTCCAAGAACGGATGCGACTGTTCTGTAGCTGCATATACCAGTTCAAGGATGCTCCAACCAGGCTATCCTGAAAGCAGTGTATCATAAGCTTGTCATCATTTGCATAGTACGCCATCTTCCGGCTGTACATAATCAGGTGGTACCTTGGGCAACTTAAGCCTTTGTACTTCTCAAACTCTGGAACCTTGAACTTGGGAGGCAGCACCAAGTCAGGCACTAAGCACATGCTGGAGAAATCAAGAGGGTCACTGCCTCATTCCATTGTATTCAAACGGTCCTCAATAGCTTTGAACTTCAGATTGGCTTCTTCTAACTGAGGAATAGCAAAATCAAACTTGGTCTCAACAGCAGGCATTTCAGGGCCTTGATAGACGAAGCGAGGATCATCTTGAGTCTCTTGTTGTGTAGTGACCCTAGCTGGGCTTTCAATAGTAATACCTGGCACTTGACTCACTTGAGGACCAGCATTAGATGGGGAACCAATTGCTCCATGAGGGGGAGGCACATAATCTTGAGGAGTGAAACCTGGGGGCAGACCCCATCTTGGCCATACCAATTCTGCATTGGCAGCTTCGGGAGCTTCAGTAACTGCAGGCGGTGGTGGGGGCGGAGGATTAGACAGTCTTTCCAACACTTGATCCAACTTTCCGGCCAACTGAGTCACCACCTCTTTCAGATTGTCGTGCTGTTCTTGCCAGTTTTCCATAACAACTTTGGAAGTGCTTCTAGTCCAATAAGAGCGACGGGGAAACTGAAGGGTTTGAAATGAATGGTAATAAGTTTATTTTTATTTTTTTGAATGATATGCAGATGCATGAGGGTGCATGTATGCATGCGAATGCAAAAACTATTTTAATTGTGAAATGCAAAATGCGTATGCAAAAATTATTTTTCATGGATGCGGATGCAATTGTGTAGCAGATCAAGTCACCATGAAGCAAAGGTTCAGACATAATGATTGAGGTCGAAAGGTCCGAGGTAACCTGCAACCCATCCCTCTCACATGTTTGTTCTAGGTTTATAGATTTGGCTCGCTCTTTGGAAACAACGTCGTTATTGCAAGAGCTCACGACAAATATTGCCAAAAAGCGAACCTCCTCTGGGTGAGATTACCGTGCTGACCGGGAGGGCCAACATCGCGTAACCTCGACACAGGTTCTAAACAGAGGTTCCTTATAACATGGTTTAAGGTTCTAGACTGGTCCCTAGAGGCATTGATCTATCAAAGAAATATTGACAATCGGACATACGTCACGTTCGCCAATACCCCTAAGAAGATCCCCTCTAAGCGGCTGGAAAAATTCTTCAAGGATTTTTCGTAACAATGAAGTCGCCATCGACGTTTATTTATCCCAAAAGAGGGAAAGGAAAATACCGCGAAAACCTTTGGTTAACATGGTTAAAGAACCATGGCGGGTTCGGGAGTTGGTTGTGCGAGAGGAAGGTATTAGCACCCCTCGCACCCATCGTACTCGATGGGAACCATTTAGAGGTTTTATGTTGATTTCTTTTAGGTTTGATTAGATTTGCCCAATTATTAATTAACTGCTTATTAAATTCTACTCCGATTATTGATTAAAAAAAAGGTTTTTATTTATTGAGTTTGACGGTTGTAGGAGCCCGCTCCTACGTATTCCCAGGTGCAATGGGAAACTCAAAACTCACGTAGTTCTGGTAGAAAAGACTTGTGTGTTTGTTGTTTTTAACGGATAATGCTTAAGTCGCATTCCGCCGACATAACTGTGTTTGTATGCTCGCAATAGGAGACTTAAGCGTAAGTACGTGTCGGAGGAATGAATAAAACATCATTCGTATTAAGAAAATGGTTAATCAACCAATAGCGTTTAAGTCGCATTCCGCCGACATAACTGTGCTTGTATGCTCGCAATAGGAGACTTAAGCGTAAGTATATGTCCGAGGAATGGATAAAACAATATCGGGTTTTCTTTTAAAAAAGAGATTTAAGTGAGTTGTGTTGATTTTAGCGCTTTAAAGTGAGAATAACTCAATCCACGGTCATACGTCACGTGTCATGAATTACTCAGGGTTGGAATAGTCATACGTTACATCCACCCTTTTTCACTAATTTTTTATGAAAATGATGTTTTTGTTTTTTATTATGAAAACTTAATCTAAAGAGATAAAGAATAATGAGAAGAAAAGAGGATAGAAGTGATCAACATCATTAATAAGCAAAAAGCAATCATATAAGTGCATAACCATGCAATGACATGAAGAATATGAATGCATGAACATGCAACAATTTATAAACCAGTCAAATAAATTAAAATGAACTCTAATGAGAGCTAATCAAGACAACTTGTCACATGAAACATGAATTAAGATGGTAAATTAGTGTTAAGACACAATTATTAAAACAAAGGAACCTTTACAATTAAGCTAAAAAGCCCTAAGTACAAATAATCACTTATAAGTTGAACAACTTAATTAATAATCACTTATAAAAATAAATTTAAAAAAATTTGGAAATTGGTTGTATACAGTAGCTACTGTATTTGAATCAATCTTGTGCAAAAATTTGGATCAAATAAGCTATAGAGCTTTTTGAAATCACAAATAAGCACTTATTGTTAAAACAACTTAATTGAAAATTACTTATGAAAATAAGTTCAAAAATTTTGGAAAAAATTGTGTACAGTAATCACTGTATTTAAATTAATCTTGTGCAAAAATTTGGATCAAATAAGCTAAAGAGCTTTTTGAAATCACAAATAAGCACTTATTGTTAAAACAACTTAATGGCATAATCACTTATCAAAATAAGCTTTAAAAATTTGAAAATCACTTGTATACAGTAAACACTGTATTTAAATCAATATTGTGCAAGTGTCGAGATCAAATAAGCTAAAAAGCTAATTAGAATCATCAATAAGCACTTATTTAACTTTAAGTTTAAAACCAATTAATAAAAAATAATCACTTAAATAAGTTTAAAAAAAAAATCACAAATGAAATTAATATAATATAAGCATAAACAGTGACCTAATAAGCTTAAATAAGCTAATAAGTCACATAAGTGCTTTTGCAAATAAGCTAAAATCACTTAAAATCATAATCAGGGGGGGTGTATTTTGTTCAGGCATAGCAAAAAGTGGGGGTGCAGAAAATAAAAACCCAAGGTTTAAGCCCAAGGCCTAACGCGCCAACCCACCAAAAATCGAAGTCAAACAAAATATAATCTTGTGCTGCGTTGACTAGGATCCATAATATGGATCTGGTGATCACAGCCCTTTGATTGATCAAAGGGTCTTGGTTCAAAACCCAAATCCAACCAGATCCCTTGGATCAATCACACGCGCGTGATTTTTTGGAATAAAAATAAATAATAAAAAAAAAAAATCAAATCAACAGTTCCAGTGCAACAGGCGTGTAAGGCGTACGCGTCTCAGATCAAATCCTAGCCACATGATCCATCACACGCACGCGTTTTAAACCTGAACGGAGAGATCTCATCCATTGGTTCGCGCGCGCGTGATCGGACGGCAGGGATCTAATCTGGAGAAGAAAGATGAACATCATCTTCTCCGTTGAGCTCCGGCGAACCTAACGGTTCCGACACGGTGGTTGCACCACCGGAGCTCCAAAACTTCATCAAAATTCATAAAATAAAACCCAGAACTCATCGTTTTTTATGTAGAACAAGAATATCACATTAGTTTTTACTAAAAACACGTAAATCATGCAAAACGAACGGATTAAGTTTCAAGATCAAAAATGAAAACTCAAAAACTAGCACATAATCAAGCATATAAACAACCCAGAAAGTTTAGTCATGCAAAAATAAGAAGGTTTGAGTCATTAACTACCTGTTTTGAGGTTGATTTCGTTCTCTTCACTCTTAAACTCCGTTTGGCCACTTTGAGCTTCTAGACCTTCAATCCTTCGTGTTTCCTTTGCTTTGAGTTACCAGTTATGCTTCTAAGAACCTCAGAGAGTGATTGATGAAGAAAAAATGAGAGCTTTTGGTGTTAAAATGTGTTTTCGAAAAAATGAAAAAAAATGAGAAATGTTTGAGTTTTTGGTGATGAATTCTGACTCTCTCTGATTCTCTTTGGCCTTGGCTGCGCAAATCCTAATGATTGTGGTTTATATATGGTTTCAATTAGGTCAGAAATAGAGGAATAAGGGTATATAGGACAATGGTACAAAAATGTGATTTTTCTTGATTTTTCAAAAATGTTTAATTGAGGATAATGTTGTACTATTTGATGATGTGTTAGTTTGAGAAGATTCTAAGTGTTTTTATGATAAGAATGGTGAGGTGTTAGTGATTGAATATTTTTTGTGAATTTTCTATGATTTTTGGACAAATAAGAAAGGGTTAAATAACACATGAAATAATAAAAATAAATGTTGAATACACAAGATAAATATGCGTGATGATGAATGGTGATTTTGATTTTAAATCCAATATGAGAATGATGTTGATTAGAATGATAAATTATGAAGAAAAAGGTTACTTGTTCATGAAGTAATCTAAAAAGAAATGAAAAAGAAAATGCAAGTAAAAAGAAATTTCATGAATAATTAAATAATTTATGAAAGATAATAAAATAATTAAAGAAAATATTTTTTAGGAATTTTTGTGAAGCAATTATGCATTTTTATGAATTTTTATGCAAAAATATAAGATAAACCTAAATTTATTAACTAAAAGGGTAAAATGGGAAATAAAAAATGTATGGGGCAAAATTAGGGTATGACACATGTCAAAACACAAATTCAAGGAGAAGTGTGGTGAAAACATGAAGAGGGAATACCTTGTCATCAACAAGGCCAAAAAAGACAACCCCTCTGATCAGATCTACGTCTTCTTCCCGGAGGAAATCAAGATCAGCGTCAAGGTTTTGAGGACTTACACCAACCGTATGAAATCTGAGAATGTATACAGATCCATCTTTGTTTGCCAGGGCATCCCTACTACTGATTTCTCACGAAATTTCATCAACTTCGGAATTGCCAATTTTTCAAGAGGCAAAATTGTTGTTTAACGTAAAAGATCATGTGCTTGTGCCAGAACATCAGGTTCTCACTGGAACTGAGAAGAAAACTTTGCTAGAGAGATACACACTCAAGGAAACTTAGCTACCTAGAATTCAGGTTAAGGATCTTGTTGCTATATATTATGGTCTGAATTGTGGAGAAGTTGTGAATATAATCAGACCAAGTGAGACTGGAGAGCAGCTATGCTCCATTTTCTAAAGCTCTTTTTCTTCCTTTTCTTTTCATAGATCGAAGACATATGGCAAAAATAAAAGCTTAGGATCAATTATTTGTTTTAATAAAATAAAACAAAAAACAAACTGGCGTGTTTCTTCTCCGCCTCTGATACACTATGTTTCATCATTTCAACTTCTTCATGTCTAATCTTTTAATCAAATCTTTGGATGCTTGAACTCTACCATAATCGTTAAAATTTTGAGGAAAAATATTTCTTCTTCAGTTGATTGAAGTCTATAAAAAATTATTTGTTTTCAATCTGAAATTATCTAAGCAAGGCCATTACCAAGCTAATACAGTAATCAATTAAAGTTGGTATGTTCTTCTTTTAGAAAAATCCTTATATATTCATAAGGTTCCAAACAGATCTTATTAAAAAAGGGAGCAGAAGAAAAAAAGGATCAAAGTGGACTGATTTCGTTCACGCAATTTAGAGTATAGAGACGAGGCAATGATACGACGACGAGGCAGTGAGATGGTGAGGCGGTGTATGGAGCAAAAGGGAGGAAAAACTCAGCGACGGCGGCAGCATAACAAGAGGAGGAAGATGAACAACATTCCTTGTTTCTTATGTTTCTTAATTAAAACAAATAGTTATTAATTCTATTTCTAAACTTTTAATGGCAACCATTGGATTTAATTTTAACACATGTCACTTATATGTGCAATAAAAAGGAGAAAATGGAGCACATGGAAAAAGAGCAAAGTCGCACTCGTGAGACTGCGGAAAGATATGTTACATACCTATTTGTTGTATGATTAAGGATTTCCTTCATGAGCATATGGACAGCGGCCCTTTTTTGTTTCTCTATAGTATATACCTATAAATTGTTGGATATTTTTGGTATTTCAAAAGTTTAAAATATAATATGTTTAATATTTATTTTTCTACTTGTTTTTAATTGATTTTACTTTATAAGATTTCATTAGTGTTGCAAATTAGAAAATGTGTTTTATTAGAGTCAAATCAATTTTGACTAAGCAATTTTGTTTAGTCTAGTGGTAAGGATTCCCTCCGCTCCCTTGTAAAAAAAATGATTTTAACTTGATATTCAAACTTATACTAATTTGTTGTTACAACTTTATATATTATGTATCAACCATCCATAATTGTGTTGCGTGTACGTAATTAAAAAAAGCCATAATTGCTTAAAAATAGATTTATCATTAATAATACAGTATTTGAAAATAAATGAAAATGCAAGGTCCAAGATCCAAACACAAAGATAACGTTATCATAATTCAAAGAAATAATGAAGTATTAACCACAAAGATTTAAATCTAAGTTGACTCAGTACCTAATATGCAACTTCTTAAGGAAGTTTACGCCTACACCTTCGGATTGTAGCAGCTCTAGAAGCATTTTCATCATCGCATTCAGGTGATTCCTCCACAACAACTTCCTCCTGTGGAACTGGCCCTGGGTTCTTGGATATCTCTCTTATTGGAGTCACAGCCAAAGCTGGTTGGGAATTGTCACCATTCATTTCTGCATGTGAGTCAACCACATCGCAGTATTGAATCCTTTGTGGCATTAACTCTTCGCCCTCGGTCACAATATCCTTCATCGTCTTCCAGTCATTGAAATCATATCTAAAGACATAATGAGTGTAAGAAACTTCTTTTGACATTACAGAGTTAGCAGTTGGAGCATTTTTTGGTGAAACATAGTGCGAACGGTTGTTGTCCAAAATGATCTCAGCACGACCATCTTTCACTAAAAATGAGAGGGCAAACAAGTTTTCAACTGTTTGAGCAAATGAAAATCTATTCAAAATCAAGTGTTCAAGTTGGACTTTTTTCTTTTCCCTTAATATGTTAAACATGGTTAACATGTTTTTGTCAGTATCAGTTTTTTCCCCTCCAACAACATCATTTAGTTGTTCAGTCCTAGTAGTAATTGTAGTTGTGACAGGAGCTCGTTTTTTAGACACGTTCGATTTGTGATGTTTCAACTGATTTTTCATGGGACCGAGCATGGTAGAAGAGCCATGAGCCGTGAGGAAAATGGGGGAAACAGCAATGCCGAGGTTTTTCCAGTCAATTGAAGTGTTGGGTGGGAGAGAATAATGCTTGAGCAGAGAAGAAACAAACTGAGAAGGAGTAACACCTTCATTGACTTGAGACTTAACAGAATCAGCCAAAGCATGTGTGAGTTCGAGAAGTGCTTCAGCGTCAACAACTTGATCTCGAGGTTTCATGACTTGTTCATGTAACTTGTTGAACTCGCTAAGGATTGAATAAAACATGTCAGAATCAATGTTCATCAAATCATCCTTTTTCTCATTTATGAGAGACTTGAGTTTGAGGAACTCAGAATGGATATTGATTGTGCAAATGGAAAGATTCTGCTCCTTTGTTGTGTTATCATTGGCTTTGATCCGCTCTCTCTTCATGCGTCGGAACGCTCGTTCCTCTTCTTGTTCTATTTCCTTGTTCTTGTTGCCCTTGTGAGCCATTTTTCAACCTAAGCACAACACAACACAACATTGAACTGAGAGTTTTCAATACAATATGGTTTGATTATATCTAGTATACATGTAATCACTGTATTTAAATATGAAAGTGTGTGTAATGAACCACCTCATTTTTGCTATAAAATAGTCAAGAACAATACATGAAAATGAATGTATAAAGAAATATTACAATACTTGTCAAAAGTTTGTAACCATAACATTACTCTTCTAAAATATACAATAGAAACCTATTGGAGTGAGCGAGTTCCTTTAACCATGGGCTTGCCCCGCCCAAAGGACGAGAAGCCCAACAAGGTCAAGATATATACCGAAGTAGCGAGATACCAGCCCCAAGGAGATATGGATGAAACAAGTCGTGGATTAATATATAGGTCCGGAATTATAGGCTATATAGGCCAAATATCAAGGAGAGTGGGCTCAACCATCCCTCCTGTTAAGGAGGCGCGATCGCCACCTCCACTAAGTAAGGGGCGCAGGTATATATATATAGTTATTAGGTCAAGTACATTATAATACCTAGTATACTAAATCCTAGCTCAACATCTCTATTAACTAGACTAGATATTTCCACAAATAACCTTAGCAAGAACATTTAACACCCACCGTAGGGCTCGATTCCAACCACAAGGGGGGCTTAGGAAAGTACAAGTGAATTGAATTCAACCTACCTACAAAGGTTCAAAATCTAATTAAGGCATATAAAACTCAATGAAATCAAGTTGAATAATTAATACACCCTTTAAAATTTTGAAAAGAAATCTTCAAAAAATTTCACTAATCAAAACTAAGATCTAATATAGATGTTAAGAACTAATCAAATGCTTCAACTGAGAAAAATATATAACAATTGATATATTAAAAATATACAAATTTAAATTAACATAACTAAAATATGAAGTAAAGAGGCATATATAACCTTACTAAATGATGGTGGTGGTGGTGGTAGTAGTAAGCCCTAATTTATTTTCAATCTCCTTGAGCTTACATAATTGAGATTTGAGGTTAGATTACCCTTTTATAAGAGATTCTCGTTGGTTGCACCTTATGTTTAAATGGAAAAACGGTCAAAGTTGATTTCTCATTGGGTTTTCTCATTCTTAAATAGGAAAACACGTCAAATCTTGTTCTTCATTGGTTATCTCATTTGTCAAATAGAAAAATATGTTAAAGATTATTTCATTGGCTAAATATTTAAGAAATTATAAAATTTGGATAAATATTTATTATTATTCTCAATAATTATAAATTATAAATGATTACCAATTAAGAAAAAATATATTGATTGAAGACCCATTAATATTGACCGAAGATCATTGACCGAAAAAAACATATTGACTGAAGACCCATACTGATGACAGGTATTTCTATGGTATTTTAGGTAGTAATATTAGTAATAAATTGACCAAGTGATGACAGGAATTTCTGCAGTATTTTAGGTAGTAATATTAGTAATAAATTAACCAAGACAAACCCAGATATGAAGATAACCTACAGAATCGAGGAAAAACATCAAGACAAAGCGAAGATACACAAAAGACAAGAAAAAGCCAAAAAAATGAAGAAAAGTGCTTCATTGTAGTATGATGGCTCCCATCGTACCACGATGAGAGCTGCTAGCTGGCCAAGAAATCAGAAGTTTTATTTTTCAAAGAAATCTTCTCATCGATGTACGATGGCTTCCATCGCAACACGATGACATAACTTGGCGACCAAGCTGATGAAATGCACAGGATCAGTTATAATTTTGAACTGAATCTTTCCATCGCAGCACGATGGGTTCATCGTGGCAACGATGGCTTGCTGAGGCCCAATACGAAAAGTATAAATACTCCAATTCCTCATTATTTTTCATTCAGAAATAGAAGAACTTTTCTATTCTATTGGAGAGGTTCAGAGGAGCTCTAAGGGCATAGCTTTCTCCCCTTACGGCAGCAAGGTATGTTTTTCTTTAGGCTTTTATGTTAGATTATTCTTGTAATTTAATGTTTAGTCTTTTGTAATAGATGCTATAGGTTGTGGTAGAGAAGATGAACTCCCCTATGAATATTTGGGTCATGTAATTGAGTCAAAGTTATAATAAATCGTTATTCAGTATTATATTTGTTATTTATTTTCTTGCACTTTAATGACGTTGCATAAAATCTGGTCGGATAAGCGGGACCGCCCATAGAATAAATATTAGGGTTAACTTTTATAGTAATATTAGGGTTCACCTTAATGTTTGTCCGAAACTAGTAATAAATATGCTAGATGAATAGAGACGATAACATCCTAAACTAGTTGTGACATAGCAATTAGAGGAGGAATCAGCCATTAGTTGTGACATAGCAATTAGAAGCTGAATAGCCCGATACTAGGATCTAGAGGTATTGGATGGTTGATAGTCATAATGCATGTTTGTTGAATAACTCACTTAGTAATTAGGTGAAATTCTGTTCTCTGGCAGGACAGATGTCGTACACAATTTCTAGGACAATGTGTCTATAGTCCAGATGTCTTAGACAACTGGTTATGAGGATCACGATTTATTGCAGTACTGAAGTAAATAAAAGCAATAAATAACACCAATGTTTGTTAACCCAGTTCGATGCAAACCACACCTACTCTGGGGGATACCAATTCAGGAAGTGAACACTACTACTCCGAATTATTACTTAGTCTTACAACCACACCAAACACCTTTTGGCATGTACGCCTTTTCTTAATCCTAGCAGTCTTCTACCCAAGGGCTAACTCTCCCTGAATATAAGAACCTATCCAACTCCCTCTAATCACTAATCCCAAGTGACGAAACTTAAACTTTACAGTTTAAAGACTTAGTTGAACGACAACATTCAACGACTCAAGGCTACAAAGTATCAAGAACAATACTAAGAGCTACTAATGCTTTGCACAGTGGGCACAAAGCTTTGGACTCACAATCTTCAGTTATTGTGGGTTAAGTTTCAAGCTCTATGTTGAGTCCTTTATATAGGCGTGCGGGTCTTCGGATAATCTTCAATCTTTCAGATGCACTACAATAAGAATTAGTTTTAAAACAAACTCCATAAGATAAAGAATTAATCTTTATCCACAAATTAAATACGATTCCGATCGTATCTAACACATAGGATTAATAACAAACTTTACCATTAATCCTAATCTCAGCTTGTTACTTAAAGATTCGCGCCTTATTTAAATTTAAACAAACACGCGTGCTTAATGGATAAGCTTTATCTTTTAAGTTGAACTGGGTCAAGATGTCCTACCCACATGTCTTGGGACATCTTGTTCGACATGTTGCCTTCACATGCTCTGAACCCAGTGACAAGATGTCTAGGACATCTTGTTCAACATGTTGCATCTGCACATCTTCAATATGCACAAGTGGTTTATACTTAATTACTTTAGCATTGGTGCTTCAGTTAAGTCATTCTAACCAAGTTGTTTTAGCCTTATGATGCAGTCAATCTCAGAAGAACTACATTAGGGTATGTGACACAGCGAGGTTAGACTCTCGTAGGTACCTTAGTTATGAATGAAAAGAAACTTCACTTACATAAGGTAGTAGTAAGGTACTACCATAACAAGAATAAAATCAACGCCGAATAATAATATGAATGACTATGTTGTACACCGATCATGTCAAGTATGAAGAAGGGAGTAAGTTCAACCGCCATACCTATTCTCTATGTTTCTGAATCAAAACTTTACTTTTCTGCACGCATATCGCTTCTTTTTATAAAAACTAAAAACCTTTTTCCAAAACCTAAAGTGAATGCAAAAACCACGAACTCAGATAGCGCTAACAAAGCTTTGACACAATTCCTATGGATACAAACTCATTCTAGACACCTAGAGTGTGAATTATTACTCGACGACAGACTGATACACTTGCCAGACCGTAGTCAAGTTTTTGGCGCCGCTGTTTACTGTGATTTTTGGTAAACAACCGCTAGTTTGAAATACTTGCAGGATCAACTAGTAAATCCTAAGACATGTTTTGTGTTCGTTAATTTGCTTAGAAAGAGATGCAATGTTCATCAATGTGAGCAATGAACATTTAAGGTAAATCACAAAGATCACGCAAATATACTCAACGCAAGTACATTCACACGAAAGTTAATTAAAGAACAAAAGCTTTTAAAAAGTAAATAAAACTTGTAAAGATTACATAAAGTTTAAAAGGTGGTATGCAATTCCATACATTTCCTTTGCACTCGTTTTTCTCTGCGTTGGTACTTTGAGTTTTCAGGAATGTGTTAGTAAAATGAGACCATGAATTCGAAATAGAAACTAGTATTTATAGCTACCACAAATAACTACTGAATAACTGCTTAAAATGAACAACTGAGCCTCTGAACGTGGGTCTTGGCACGTTTGCACGTTCTTTGAGCTTTGCTTCGTTTCCAACTGCTTCTCAATCGAAATCAAAAGCCTTGAATTCTTGAATTTTTGGCTAAGTCCACAAGATGCAGACATCTGCTTCGATTCGAATCGAAGTTCTGCACAATCGAAAGGCAAAAAATACTTAGAATATTTTGCCATTTTTAAATCTCAAACGTTTGCATGTATTTTTGAATATATTTTTAATTTAATTAAAAAATACAGGCTAACAGCCGCTGCCGGGGATTGAGTTTGTCAAAAAAAATTAAAAATACAAAAAAAATTAAAAAAATCAAAAATCTTGTTAATGATTGTGGATTTTGATCTGTGAAATTCTGGCTAAGGCAGAGTTTTGGCATTTAAGCGATCCTAGTGATCCACCTCACTTACCTGGAAATTTTCACGGTGACAAAGACACATGAGGCAAGCCAAAAATATATTTTCTCATGCTACTAAGGTATTTGTTGAGTGCATGTAGACAGGTACCCCATGGCAAGAGGGACTTAAAGAGCTGGAAACAACCGATTAAAGACAACAATCTCACTTAAACTCCCAAGGATAAGGAGGGGAGACGGAGCAAATCGTAAAAGAGAAGGCTGCAAAAGAACAGTCAATGGTCAGGAGGATCATTGGGCTAAAAGACTTCCGGAAAGATAGTAATCAAAGAATATCACAGGAAGTAAGTAATGGGGCTGTAACAGAAAATGGTTTCAGTACTTAAGAAATCATTCAAGAAGATGACATGAGAAGAAAGAACCATCAGGAAAGGAACGATTGCAAACAGGAGAATCAGTCAATTAAGTCATCCCAAAAGAACAAGTTCTTCCTCGCGAAGAAAGCGTTTAGGAGAAATTCATGCATTAATACAAGTTTGGGGTGAAGACATTGCGCTCTATGAAACTATCCTGAAAAATAAGTCGTCAACAGGAAAAGTTGAGGGAATGGTGAAATTGAACTGGTCCTACCTAAAACAACGAGAATCAAGTATGGAAGATGATAAAGTGCTCTAAAGATGGAACAAGGAGAGCACAACGAGAAACATGCGAACCTATCCTCTGTAATGGAGGAAATGCATCAAGCTAATGAGACGCTAAATAAGCACTGCTTGGGAGGCAACCCAAGGTATGATTTAATTTTCCTCATTTAAATTTTTATTTAGAAAAAATAAGAGTACCACATTTTTTGTAAAAGACCAAAAATAATTTTTGAGAAGCAAAAAGACTGAAAAATCGCTAAAAATAATTTTTCAAAAAAATAGGCAGCCATCGCAGTACGATACATCCCATCGTACTGCGATGCTAATGTCCGGAAGGTTCTATGCAAACGGTTGCCCATCGTATATAACGCGAGCAATTTTCCACTTCTAAAATATTAATTAATTTCAAAATACAATTATATATATATATATATATATATATATATATATATATATATATATATATATATATATATATATATATATGACAAGCATTTTTAAAATTTATAAAAAAAATAAATTTCTAGCTCGTGCTTGACACGGGTGTCCATACTTGTATTATAAGTTTTCAATATTTGTTCAGGTTTAAATGAACAAATCCTACATAATAGTAAAAAAAAATAGTATTAAATTATTCAATTCAAATTACATTTAATTATTTATTTGTCGAGAATCAATAAGATTAACAACTCATTATTTACAACTAAGATTGTTCAGATTGGCCTACGGTATGCGCCAATATATTGAATAAATATTGGTTATCTCGACTTTTTTGAGATTTTGTGGAATTATTAAATATAGACCTTAATAAAAGAAAAATTGGAAAAAATAAATAAAAAAGAATTGTCATCAATTTAAATTACAAATAATATTAATAATATAATGATTTTTGTCACTAATATAAAAAAAAATATTTGGTAAACAAGCCAACCCGGCAGGCAACTCCTACCACACTGCTCTCCATTTGATAAAACTGTACTATGATAATTAGCTATAAAATGTCTAAAAAACTCATCTTTAAGATCTTTCACAATAAAATTCTTTTTTATGACATTTTGTAACAAATAAATCATTTCTTTTAAAATTAAAAAAATATTAAATATTTGAATTCTACAATCCCTCATTTTTTTATACTCTACATTTACTAATACTAATAACCTATGAATTATTTTAGACCTCGATTTTTATGAGGCACTAATGTGGCATATGCATAAAAGTAGTCCCTGAATTAATAATAGTTTAAGAATTACTTAATATAATTTTATTTTTTAAATATGAAATTTGAGTGAATGTGATAGTTTGAAGACCAAATTGATAATTTATTTATTTGGATATCAATCCGATACATAATACAGATAGATTGGGATCCCTTTGGTTGTGTTTGTTTTTTTCCTTGTTATGTTGTTCCTCTGTATTTTCGTGTCTCAAGCATCTCTTGTGCTAGAACACTTCTTTTCCTTTCATATATATTATTAGCCATTTAAAAAAAAAAAAAAAAAAGGGAGAAAGGGAGAAAGCAATATTACAAATACACGTGGATCTCTACATTTGATAGATTCACATGCTTTAATTTCTACGTATATCCTTTATATTTATATCTACTAAATCTATAGACCATATATTATACAATGATCACATGAAAACAAAAAATTAAAAAGGGAGAAAGCAATAAAATAATTGAGCTATGTATCTATCTATATGAAAAATAATTGAAAGGTGTGTGTTGTGTTTTTTGGCATGAATTTGAATGAAACTAATGGACAGAAATGAATATCAATGACCAGGGCCTTTAGGACTTGGTCCAGAAGGCAAACGTTGAAGCCAAATTTTCATTGTGTTCTTGGCCTCCTCATAAGCTAATGTTTGGAGGTGATTATTTCTTGCAAATGAAAACTCTTGTGAATTCCTTAAAATCCTGCTTGCTTCCACTTTACTTTGACTTTCACTCATCAAAATAACCAAACAGATCATAACAATTGTGATCATATTCAAAAGGGTACATGCCTTTACACAATTCATTTTCAGAACTTTTTTGTTAACTTAGCTCAAAAATAATTAATGTTAGCTATAGAAACTTGTTGTTACTTTGTTGCTTTGGTGGTGGAGTAAGGGAGCAAGATTTTGGTGCTATTTATAGTGTGGCAAATAAAATAAGTTGTATTAAATTTGTGCTTGTCTTTTTGGACTCAAAGTGCTTATTCAGTGACATTGGTTTGAACATGAAGCAGTTACGTGCTGACCAAGGACTAGGGAAGCTGCTACGCAGCACCAAATAATAATATTTTATTTTACTTGACTTTATTTAATTTTTAATTGAAAATGATAGATACAATTTGGTTACAATAACATAATTATAAAATATCAAATGCACATTTACCTGGTAATGAGATCAATACAATATGGTTTACACGTTTGAAAATGTCAAAGATTGCTAAACTGGAGTATGTTAAATATTATGATTATTATGATTTAATATTATGTTTTGGTATTATAATAAATTTTGTAATTTAGATTAGATTATAAATTTGTTAACACATAAATTTCACTTAACAATAAAAGAGAGCGGGTTTTTAAAGAGAATAAGTGGTGCGTGTCATTAACACTAATTTTTAATCGTGTACATTTAATAAGTGATGGTGCAAATATAATATGATTAATTTTTTTTTTTTGTTTTCACCACTAGTTGAATCTGATTCGGGGGTCAGTTTTGACATCAAGTGGTTCCAGCCCCCTCCCGATCGCAGTTGCGGGGGATCGAACCGTGATCCTTCCTATCAAGTTCAGCGTCAATCACCACTGAACCAACTCTCCCTACCAACTAATGATTAATTTTACATGTGTTATTCAGACACAAAAAAGTTGATGATATGGTAAATCGTATGAAATATAGAAAACTTAGTATGAGTAAGTGTAATCCCAGATGAGAAAAATGTAATAATAATATAAAAATGAAAACTATATCTCTTTGTAAATGGTGTCGACAATTTGTACTTATGTGTGACTTAGTAACATTTATGTTGATTTTATTATGTTATATTTTTAGTCGTGCTTCAAGGTCAAAAGATTAAATTGACTAACTCTCTTTTTTCATATTTGACTCTTTCAGAGAAAATGAAAATGATATAATAGGTCACCACCAAACCTCAAATAGTCAAAACAAAACTAAAATACTGGAGTACTTGTAATTTTATATTAACACTCAACCTTTCTGTCAATTCTATTATTTGTAGCTACACCTAACTTATTTGTAATTTTCTTAGGGGAATTCAATAACAACTTTGTCTTTGTTGCTTTCTTCCCTGTTTTAAATTCTACTAAACTACCAACTTTTAATTTTAAATCAGGAGGAGAAAATTTTATTGTTGGGAAAAAATCAAACTTGGATGTACGGACCTCTATAGGATGAATGGACAAGAATTGACAGTGGAGTGACAAATTTGGTAGGGCTAATTCATTAAATTTTAATTCTTCCTAAGATAACAAATTATATATTATTTAAGACGGATTAGGTTTTTTTTACCGTGTTTAATTTTTACTAATTTTTACCATGTTATTGGTGCAAAATACTTTCCAATATTTGTTGATTAATCTTTGTCAAAAAAATTAAGTGACTACTTTAGTGGAATTTTTGGTATTCAAAAGGTTTAAAAACAGAATCCTACTCCTGTTTAAAAAAACTGAATCCTACTTAAAAGATCGAAAAAGATAATTAAAAAAGGTCATGTTAAAAAGTGCTCCCGGGGCACTTGTTAAGCATACTAAAAGTAGAAATAAAAGATAAAATTATTATTGATAAAATAACTTTTTACATTCTTGATGCAATGACTGCACAAATTTCAAGATAGAATTTCTATTTTTATATGTTTAAGGCCACTGTTTATTATTTTTCTTAAAGGGATCAAGAAATAGCGTATTTTAGAATAAAAGAAATCGATCGGAAAGGTTGAAAATAAAATTGTAATGTTATCATTCAAAAAGGTTCTAATAAAAATTACTTGAAAAAATCTTAGTCCAAACTCACAACTTAAACTTTAATATTTTATATGTATCGGTACTCAAACATAGTATTAGTTACAATCTATGAAGCCCCGATATTCAAAAAATGGTGACGTATCGCGTCCAATACGTACTCGATATCGATACGTCTCGATACTCGTATCGGTAAAGTATCGGTTAAATCATTAGTTTTAAATAAAAAAAATACCCGATACTCTTTCGATACGTCTCGATACTCGTATCGGAAAAGTAACGGTTAAATCATTATTTTTAAATAAAAAATAATATCTGATACATGTCTGATACGTCCCAATACCTGATACATATTTGTATTTTTAGCACTTCTTATGATTTTCCTTTGTCAATATAATTTTTTACTATTCAAAAGAAAAAATATGGTTTCCTACTATATAACAGGTTGTTAAACATTTTAGCTTTTCTCAAAATTCTAATATAAGATTAGATATTTTCTGCTTTTAATTATTAATATTGATAATTTTAGTCATGTTTATATATTGTGTATTTATATATCTAATTTTAAATTAAATTTTTAAATAACGTATCGCGGCAGTATCGAATTGAGAATTTTAAAAACTTTTACGTATCGGTATAGTGTCCCGTATCGGGGCTTCATAGGTTACTATGGTAGTGTTTCTCTTTCTATATAAAAATAGTAGTATTATTCTACAAGATTACTGATGAGAATATGGATTTCTTAATTCATATAAGCCTTAAGCCTAAAAAAAACATAATAAGTTTAAAAGGGTCAATCATACTTAAACTTAAATCTAACAAGCTAACACAAAGCACCTTTAAATGAATTAGTTTTGCCACCTATAGTTTTTGGGGCACGCCCTACAAAATGACCCTATCCGTGACTTGTGCTACGGACACCCCCAAACCATCCTACAATTATAACATAAGAAAATGTTATTTTTCAAAACTACTCATTTTTTCTACATTCATGACTTAAGCCATAGAAAGGTATTTGGTCATTTCATAGAGCGCACGAGTAAATCATAGGGTGACAAAAGTAATTTTCTTAAAGGAAACCGTGCATATATTCACCACAGAAAAGGGGGGCTTCAAACACAAAGAATGGATTCTCTCGGTCATTATTAAGCCTAATTAAATTTGTTAAAGTCTTCTAAAAGAGTAGAATGCAAAATTGGATCCATTCGTAGAATGAGATCCCATGCTTACTGAATTTCAATTTTCTCGACCAAAAAAACAAGAAGTCAAGAGTCTGCGTTCATATACAAGTAGACTGAGATATGTTTTATAGTTATTCATTTTAGATCATTATTATGACACGTTAATATAGAAGACTTAAATTAATGACTTGAATACTCATCCAGTATGTTGGTAACTTTAAAGAGTAATCATAACGAAAGTTTCCTATAATTTGAATTCGTAAACATTGAACAATTAGCCTCACACTTTCCCTGTATCCTTGTTCCAAGTACTGCTGTTCCATATCCATGCAGGGTTACAACTTCAGGTGTAGCAAAATTTAAAAAATATATGCACAATAGATAAGCATTATATGGATTGCAAAATATACTCTATATTCTCCATATAAATCTGGCTATGAGGTATGGATGGTTATGTTTGTTCAAAATAAAATATAATACCATAGCTCACAACTAACAAGAGACACTTGGGATTTATGAACACAATATGGTCACGTTGCTACCTTGCTCCTTGTTGAAGATGTTTACATACAAATTCAGGAGGCAACCAAAACCTGCGGTTTTGAGCTGGTTACATGATGTAATATCAAAGCTACTCACAAAACGTGTTAAGAATTTATCTACAGCTTTATACTCACAAAAATAGGACTATACATATCGCAGTAACTTTATCAGATTGAGTGTGTTTGTGTAACATGAGTTACAGAAGCACACAGCTAATATGTTCGGATTTTCAATCCAAACTTTGGTCGCTAATTAAATAATATTATCATGACTAGCATTTAGCTGTATAATGTTGATAGTTGAAAATAAAGAACTGAATTGAAGCATAAATTATAAAGAGACAAAAAAGATTTCATACTTTAAAACTCCTTTGATCTTTGTCTCAATTTCTCAAGTTCTGTCTCAATGTCAGCATCTCGAAATGGGTTTCCAGTCTTGTTGCTAGTGGTGCTACTTCTTCCAGGAGGAAGCTCTCCTTTCTGCTTGAAGCAAGCAGTCCAACAATGAAATACAAAATTATATGTAGAACGTAAGTAGTATTGTATAACAATTCATCTTTGGATTTACTTTCTGTAGCATAATATAAATGCTTTTGGAAAAATATATATTGGCTCCCTTCACAGGTTTGCTAACTTCTGGTTGCAAAACAGGGAAAGGAAACAACTTGCAAGGAAGGTATTGAACATAAAATATTCTCATCCTATTTTTACATACACTATTTGTTGTTTGAAGCATACCTTTGAGCTACCAGCTAATTCTTTCTTCAAATTTGCAAGGTCGTCATCAACTGATGAGCTTTCAAGCATTGCAAACTGTAAAAATAAACAAATTTCAGCAATTATCATGCAAAACTGCAAAAATTAGATACGTGCAGCAGAAAGAAGTCAAACAATTTTAGAAAATCGAAAGAGTAAAAGTAAATTGCATTGTTGTTGAATAGAAGACATATGTTAAATAGGAAAACTGCTTTTGACATTTCATTTGCAGGTATTTAATTAAAGAGAAACGCAGTAATTAAGATTTTAATTTCAATTATTTTAAACATCATCTTTTCTTTGGGAAAAATGAAACTAAGTTGAAGTCCTTTGACCCCCTTTCTCATGAGAAATAAATTTAAATAAAATACAATTCATACATATAAAATGGAATTTCATGGGACATTGCATTATATATGCGGGGCCGGGGTTCGAACCCCGGTCATCCCACTTATCCACCTTAAAAGTGGAATTTCTAGCCTAGTGGCTACTTGACAAAAAACAAAAATACAATTCATACATATAAACTCAAAGTTATATAGTATATAAACAGTCACTCACCTTCCCTTCAAGATCGTCACTGGTCAACTGGCCCAGAGCTTCAGCTTGAGACTCCATTGTCATCACTATCAAGATAACAACACAATTAGAAAGAATATAAATTTCAAATAGAATGATGAGAGCACATAAAAAAGCTTATGTACATAACTCTGTCATATATGGAATGTAGACTGGTGCAAATGTTCACCTGCATTTTATTCCATTAATTGGGCCGTAATTTTTTCAGCATGTATATCATGTTCAGAATTCAGATATGTCAACTTTTGTTATTATGACAGCAATTACACTTATTAATTTAGATAATTAAGAAAGAGCATGCCTATGGTCAAAATGCTCATAGATGCAATGAGTGGTTCAACCTAATCATAATATCTCATGGTCATGCAATATAGCCCTTGTCAGCATGCAAATGAAAGAGTATGTTTGTAAACGGTTGAGGGAAAAATCATGCAGACAGCAGGTTATAAGTATTATTTATGTAAATAAATAGTGGACTCGGTGAGTTTTCTTCTTACCTTTCTCTTCCATTTTTTCAAAAGCTGAAAGAGCACTGCTTGTGTTGACATTTCCGAGCATCTCACTCACCTTGGTTGCAGTCCTAAAGGAGCATCAACCAACAAACATTACTAATACAACCATAGAATACAGAATGGAATAAGATGGAAGATAAAAGATTTGAAAGACAAACTTTGCAGATTGAGCTCTTGCTTTTAGAGTATCCTTCTTCGACCTTGCCTCTTGTATTTTACTCTCCAAAAGCTATAAAATGAACAAATTTATATAGTTCAGAACTGGGCTAAATAATAAATATTGATTGCTTGTTACTAAATATGTCTGCATTAGAACAGTGAGCTAAATTTATTCGACCAGTTTCAATCATTTCTAAGATGATATACTTCACACAAAAGCTAGTGGACTGAAGTGTTATTGTAAAGTATTCTATATGAGAAAAATTTGCATTAAAAAAAGGCGGCGTAACAGTAACATGGGTAAATTAATTTTAATATATTTTGGGCCAAATGCATCCATGGGTCCTTCCTTTCGATTTAACATTTGTAAGTTGTATTGGATTACACTGTTACCATTTTAAAAGCATAACACTGTAATCTATTACAAACTTAAAGGACCAATTGGCAATTTGGTACTTAATAGGGTAACGATGTAATCTGTTACAAACTTAAAGGACCAATTTGGTAGTTAAAAAACTTAAATGACCAATTTGTTACAAACGTTAAACTTAAAGGACCCTTGGATAAAACAAACAACTGCAAGCACTGAAAAACCATTGTTTACAAATTCTAGGGATAATTCATAGAAAAAACATAAAGACTTCTGTAGTAGACGATTACAATCTAACGGGCAAACAAAAATATGCTTTGATGTTGGTTTTGAGGTGAAGTCCGAAAGATTGAAAGAAACAAGGTGGAGATAAAAAAAAGTAAAATAACCTATTTCCTTCTTTAGACATCATACTAATATTTTATTTCACCAAGCAACCTAGAGTATAGCAATTACTACAACTCATGAAAATCATCTTATATATAAAAGAAGGCTTTGTCTAACATGCAATACCACACTAGGTATTAAATTGTGCACAGCCATTATTTACTATTAGATTTTGATGTCCCATAAGATCTTATGGTGCATCCTCAATACCAAATCTTTTCTCATCTCCCTCTCCACTTCGCCTATCTTCAGTGTAGTCTTTTTATTTATTTTTTTGAAAACTCATTCTTTACTCCCAAAAAAATACACCCACCTTTGCTTCTTCTTCCTCAATCATCTCACATAAATTAGAAACAACCCAAAACAATGCTACCCAGAACCTACAAACCAAAAAGTTATCAAAAGCCTTACTTTATAGTTTGTACATGGAAATGGGATTTCAATAAAAAAAGGGGAATCATAAATTCAGAGATTTATTTAATCAAACTAAAAATAAATTCAAGGCCTTCTTATATCCATGGGATGAACTCTCCTATGATTTTTCTTTTTGTGGAAAATGGTCCTTGATTGCTAGATTCAATGAATGGAAATGGGGTACTCAATGATTCTAAGTAAATTTTCCAGGTACTTGAACTCTTAAAAATATGAATCTTGAAGATCTGTGGTGTGATGCAGGTTTGGGGTAGAGATGAGAGAGGGATCACGGTGATGGATGCTAGATCCAATTTTTTGAGTTGGATGAAGAGAAAATTAATGGAATGGAAAGTAAGAGCGTGTGTGTGAGAGCCTGAGAGAAAGGGTGAGAAATCATGTGGAAGGTCTATCAAGTATCAAGGCAAGGGGTGAAACTACTAAATCCAACCATAAAAAAACATGGTGCACGGTGCAAGACTTAATACACTCTTGCACTGTAGACGCCACCCTAAAAGAATGCGATAAAAGACTGAAATAGACTTCTCAATGGATAGACAATGAAGACCCCAATTTTTTACACAATGCAGAATGATGCTTCCTACTGCAACAAAATCTAAAAGGAAAACTCGGACATTAATAGAACAATCAACGCTACATCAATGCACACCAAAACACTGTTATCAATCGCGGATTGCAGAAAATAGAGGTTTGATCGAATTATGCTACGCAACAGTTCTATAGCGCCGCTATTTGGCAACATTTTGTACTAAATAGTGTATCGCAAAACAATAGCAATTTGTTCGAATTTTGCTACGCTATAGCGCTATTGCACCCCTATAGTTGCTATTTAACAACACTGGACCAAAGAAAATGTAGTTCATTGTCAAGGGTGATTAAAATTACTAAAACATGCCTAGGGTAGAACATAAAATGAACACAAGTAAATGTGTAGTCATTCTATGAAATGAACATATAATTAAGACCTATAGTAAGGTTTAAAGAATATACAGCCACGAGATAATCAAGAGTCAAAACTAATCCAATATGTTAAGATAAATAGCACTTTAAACTTGTGGTTTCTTGATGCTACAGAGTCCAATGTCGCCATGATGTTGCCCCAGAAAAATAGTCAGTTCAGCTATTTAGGGTTCAAAAATATTGTTTTCTGAAACATGACATTTGAGTGTTTTATGGTACTGAGTACTGACTCTACTGAGTTATAAAAGGATTTAGCTTACGCGTGTATTTGAGACAAGATTGTCCACAACACCCTTTTGCTGATCAAGTTGAGCTTTCAAAGCACTGGCATTATCCTGCAAAATAATAAAAGGATATATAATGAGATTTTTAATGATGTGGTATGCATGATAAGGCACTTCTTTGAAGTTGCATTCTCCTGTATCGTCCAATAAAATGTCAAACTAAAGTAAATTCCAAATTTTTTAATCAACAACACTATCGTCAACATTGGTGTTTACAGCCATATCTGACATTCTGACATAAGTATTATGCATACATCAAACCACTTTATAAAAGGCAGCCACTCTGAGGTCTGCCATTATCTAAAATGTCTAAACTAACTTCAGCTAATCAGCTAATCAAAATACATTATGACCCGCAGACATGCCAACAGAATGGTCATTTATTTCACAAACCTAGATATTAATTATTTGGTATGAGGTTATATATATTAGGAACATGGTGTAGAGTTCCAATAAGGTTTCTACATAAGCTCCTAGGAATAAGAACTATTGCAAATGCAAACATCAAATGTATCAATCTTGCTAAGCTATGTGAGGAGGACAACCGACAAAGTATAGATCATATAGAAAACGTGTGAAAAAAATTGAACAAAGTAAATAACTTTATTGATTGATTCATACACTGCAAAAATAAACAATCCTAATTAAAATCTAAATTACACATTTAAATTAAAATAAAAAATAAAAACTTTAGTAAAATGAGTACGTACTGCATAAGATTTACGCCGCTTGAGTGCTTCACGAGCAAGATCTTCTTCACCTTTCTGAAGAGCAAGTTGTGCTCTACCATACCTACATCAGATATAAAACACAAAAATGGTATTCAAATTCCAAATACTGCAAGCAAATTAAGACAATAACTCTTTCATACATTACCACTCTTCAGACGCTTGTTGTGCTGCCTTGTATTTATTTTCCAACCGCTTTTGCGATGCCAATACCTCAAAAAAGGAAAAGTAAAAACCAATTATAAGATAATTTACAATTAAAAAAAAAAAAAAACAGGCTATTTGAGCATACTAGTGTTGTCAATTGCAGATCGCAGAAAATAACGAAATTCAGCTACACAACAGTGCTATAGCGCGACTCTAACCACAATTTCACAATAATTTGTACTAAAAGAACAATAGCGATTTGTTCCAATTTCGCTATGCTATCCACTATCGTTATAGCACCGCTACTTAACATCACTAATCACCCTATACCTCAGTTAAATATTCAAACAAACAAAACAATGGTAAAAATGTAATGTAACTAACTTGTGCTGTCGCTTGGCGCATTTTAGTCAAATCATCATTCATTTCAAGAACAGCTTGGTCCAAAATTTTCTCAGGATCTTCAAACACACTCAAAGCAGCATTTGCGTATGACTGCATTGCTAAAATCATAAAATATAACAATAATGACGACAACAACCACGACAAAATTAAAGCTAAAACTAAACACAAATTCTTATAGAGTGATTTCTTTCACCTTGATGACTCTCGTAAACCTATCAAATAGGTTCATGCCAGCACCAATAGCTCCTCCACCTCGAACTGGTTTCGCAATCCTCATCCCTCTAAATTTCAAAGTCTTAACTGCAAGAATTCAAAAAATAGTTAAATTAATGATGCGTAATTAAGATTAAGCTAATTAATTGAAAAGTAAGGATTAGGCGGAATTATGATGAAACCTGGTCTTGTGCCGAAGAAGGAAGATGTGAGAGGTTTGTTGAGAGTTGAAGAGGAAGAAGATGGAGGTGGTGCGGAGGTTAATCCGGTGAATATTTGAAGTTTTGTCGTCATTTTTGTGATTGAAGAAGAGAGAAAATTTTGGAGTTGGAATGAAGAAGAGTTGCAGAAAGATAAGAGTTGAAGATATTGCGATTTCGAGAGACACTCACTCCTCTGGTTGTTTCTTCGATGCTAGCGAACTCTTCTTTTTTTTTAATGGGCTGGAGAAGGAAGATTTCGGCCTGTTATTTTTGCAGGCCCAGTTCTTCTTTCTGATCTTTGTATGAATTTTTCTCCTGTTTTTTCATTTTTGTCCTTATATAAAAATTTCAGGAGTAAACCACCAAATCAGTCCCTGACTTTGTAAGACACTCTCAAATAGGTCCTTGACTTTATGAATATTTCAAAAAGGTCCCTGACTCTGATAAATTTTATTCATATTAGTCCTTCTAAAAATAAGTTAGGGACTAAATTGAGAATAAGTGGATAAACTTAAGGACCAAATTGATAATAAGTTGTAAAATATAAGGACTTAATTGATAATAATTGATTAAACATAGGGACCAACTTGACATTTTAACAACGTCAAGGACCTTTTTGAAATATTTATAAAGTCAGGGACCTATTTGAGAGTGTCTTACAGAGTCAGGGACTAATTTGGCGTATTACTCAAAATTTCAGAATGTGTTTTGCAAAGTTTTTCTAGTCCAAATTTGGAAAAGATTCGGAAAACACATTCCGAAAAAATTTTCCAAGACAAAAAAAAATCGAAAAACACGTCCCGAAATATTTATTCAAAGGCAAAAATGGAGAAACAGGTAGAAAAGAAACACGAGGATTGGAAAAGAAAATTCTCATTGTATTCTACGATGATTTCGCCTGCTGAACACATTATCAAAAGATATCTCCTAGTAAGAATTGCTCTAAGATATCTTTTGTAAGATTTGAACTATCAGGAGATATCTCTCTATAGATGGAGGGACATCAGAAAATTCTGATCAATTTAATTGGGGCGAGGAACAACCATTTTTTTTACACACTTCATGTCATTTCTTTACTTATACACACACTTCTTTTCCTTTTTAAAATTTCCTTAGGTTTAATTGTATTTTTTACCTCTTAAATTTTATAATTGTTTTATGTTTTTTTGTTTTTCAAATTTAAAATGACCAATTTTGACTCTCAACTTTGCTCCATTTTCCAATTACTAGTCAAGTCATGCACTGTTGAACTATAGGAAATTAGGCTCATTACTTAAGTTAGTATACAAGGCATAGGCTAACTCATTTTGTACTATTTTTTTCTTTTTTTCATCATAATCAATACAATTAGAGCCATAAACAAGTTGGGCTATCGGGCCGGCCCATTAGCCTTATATTTTTACACGGATCGGACTTTAAAAAAATGGCTTAATTTCAGTTTTGGTCCCTCTATTTTCAATTTTTTGCAGTTTTGGTCCCCCTATTTTAAAATTCGACAGTTTTTGTCCCCCTAACACGTATTTTGTCTAAAATATAATGATACAACGTGTTTTAAATGAACTTTATGAAAGATTTTTCTTTCAATTTCATCGATATTGATATTTTTTTATCATCGAATTATATATCACGTCGTTTAAATCATATCATATTGTCAATTTATAGTTAAAAATTATGATATGGAGATCAAAATTGTCGAGTTTTAAAATAAAGGAACCAAAACTGCAATTAGCTACTTAAAAAAGTCTCCCTCCTAGCATTTTTTGAAGCAAAGTCGTTTAATTTGTAATAAGTCATTAGAAAATTTTAAAGACTCACAAATTTGTTTTCTTTTGCAATATAATATTATTTCTTACTATAAATGGGTGTATGGATAGCAACTCTCCAAACTTTCTAACACTAAACTCTATTGATTGATATATCTATATCTGCCACGTGGAAGAGTATAAAGACTCTGGCTCTCAAAAAACACACACCACGTTTCTATGCTCCATGTTTATTGTTGAAACTAGATTTCGTTTATCCATTTGAAAACAATAACATCATCATCATCACATGACACAATATTACATCCTTGGATATGCCTAGCATGGCTTCCCCTCTCCAACTTCCACTTTGTAAGTGCTTTCATTTTCTGTTTTTCTCACTATATATCCTACAATGCATAAATCTCTCCTTATGGCATACATTTTCTACCATGATGTCATGTCTTTCTATGTATCATGTATCATAATTATGTCAAAATGGTGTGTTTTTTTGTAACTATGTGACATAGTACTATGTATTGTTGCAATCAAGTTCTATTTCTGCATGAATGGAAATTATATAGTCATTGAGCTAGCTTCAATTCTTCAATTTCACTGTTAATTTGTGTTTGGTTTGTTTCTTTTTGGTAGATTCTACTTGTGGTAAAATTCCTTCTCTTAATGCTCCTCAAGCCATTTCTGTTAGAAGATTTGTTCTTAAAGTGAAGTGCTCAGAGACAAGGAAATGCACTGCTAATGATAATGCTGTGTTTAATACCAAATCACGTAGAGACATTCTTGGATTAGCATTAGGAGTCTCTACCCTCTTCATCCATTCATTTGATGCTGCCAATGGAGCTGGTTTGCCACCAGAAGAAAAACCAAAATTATGCAACGACGCTTGTGAGAAAGAGCTTGAAAATGTATGGTGAGATTACATAGTCCTCTTTCTACGCCTTACATGTGATTACTGTCTGTACATTGCCGAGAATGCATTCACATTTCATGCCGTTGCATCACATTTAATTTTTATCTACTCGAATTAGGCAGCAAAATTTGAAAGGTTGGTAATATGTGACCAAAATTTGCAGAAGATATCATTGCAATGTCATTGAAGTTTTCAGTCTTAATTGTGTGACGAAAGGACTTCTATTTTAAGGTTCTTCACAAACCATTTCTAGTGCCATAGAGATTGTCAAAACTTCAGAAGATTCATTGTCATTGTATGCTGTCATTTAATTTCAAGTTTTGTTGTAATAAAAAACTCCCCGACAGAATTTGAAGAAATAATATACTTGTTCACCGTCTAATTCATCCAAATAACAGAATCCAATACTCTGGTTGAATGAGCAGATATTCTGACAGTTCTTCTGAAGAAATTAAAGCATGTTCAGTTATGCACTAGCACTATGCAATAAAGATTATGTTATCCTTCAAAATTGTTAATCAATGTGATAGAACTTTGGTTGAAAGGTAGTTGTATTTATGAACCTTTGACAGATAAAAGATGATGAACAAAATTATTTTTCTTTACGAACATAGTAACCTTTAACATCCATAGTTAATGACTTACACTGAATATTTTATGCATGAAGGTACCTATGGTAACTACTGAATCAGGTTTGCAATACAAGGATATTATAGTTGGGCAAGGCCCTAGTCCACCAGTTGGATTTCAGGTGTGTAAAATTTTCTGACCTGTTCAGTTTCTCTTGTACGTTCGTCTCCGCCATTTCACAAAGACAGGCATTGCCAATTTCGAACGAGAACAATTCCCTGTCAGCATGCAATATTGTTCTCAATAAAGCAAGACTGACTACAGTTTCATGAACCTCTCTGACAGGTTGCTGCTAATTATGTTGCAATGGTTCCATCTGGACAAATATTTGATAGGTATCTACCAATTACAAAGTTCTATCAATCTTTCCTTAGTCAATAAATTGCAAGATGCCGAGTGATGTTTGATGTTTCATGTTCGTATTATATATGATAAGTTGTATTTGAATGTACTGAACTGTACAACCATGCCAAATAAGATGTTGAAGCATGCTATTCACATAATCATCAAATGGACCCCTTTAGAAAACAGCGAGTAGTATTGAAAAGATTTGGCATTTTAACTTGATCGTTCCTTTTTAAGTTGTCACCTAATTTTGGTTTTTGAAGTTGTTCTCTTTGAAACATTCATTATAATGCTCAATTATATGTATGCACTTTAATGAGAATGAATTTGAATCCTATGAGTATGACCCTAACAAAGGTGCACTGTGTGCTGTTATTTTCCCTCCTTTCAATTTTACAGTTCATTGGAGAAAGGCCAGCTTTACATTTTTCGCGTTGGATCGGGTCAGGTAAATCCTAAACGTTGCTTTGAGTGTTTTTATGCTCAAGAATCCTACTAAATGTTTGCGAAAAACAGTAGTAAGTGTTCGATAGTCCTTTCGAAGACTAACTGATATTCAACCCAATGATATAACAGGTGATAAAAGGACTTGATGAAGGTCTTTTGAGCATGAAAGTAGGAGGAAAACGTCGGCTGTACATACCTGGACCAGTAAGCTTCTGTCTTGATTGTTGACAGTAGATTCCCTTCCACCCTACCCTTACTTGTATGCCATCTTCAAACATAGCGAAAAAAACTCAACATTAAACTGAAATTTGTCTTTCTTCATGTAAAGCATCCATACTTAAAATGTGCATTGACCACAGAATGGTGAGAAAGTATAAAAGGAAGCCTGCTAAAGAACAATTTCACAATGCTGACAATTTTACTTACAGATTGGATAAGTATTTAATTCTAATTGTTGACTATATATTGTTGTTTTTCTTGTTTGGCAGTTGGCATTCCCAAAAGGTCTTAATTCTGCTCCAGGAAGACCAAGAGTGGCTCCAAACAGTCCAGTTGTATTTGATGTAAGTTTGGAATATGTACCAGGACTTGAAGTGGATGAGGAATAAAATTTGGTTGTCGATCCAACCTTGATTGTACACAGTCAACTCAAATTTAATTTATCGCCATCACTATCATTATCTTATACAATTGTTAATTCTTTTGAGGAGCAACCTTAAAGCTTATAGCTATGTAGAGTAATGTTTGAAATTTACGATATCAAGTATATTGAACCTGAATCTTGCCTGCGTATGATTTCCATACTGAAAATGACATTGGACCTGCTATCGAGATTCAAGAGTTTATGTCAGATTCTCTGGTCTTCAAGAGGGACATGGAATCTTTATTCCGCTTAAGCTTTTGGTCAAACAGTGGAACTTTAAGCCTTATTAATAACTAGAGAACAGGGAACATATTACAAACAGTTTTGTTGCGCATTTATGCCATATAGGTGAGAAATTGTGGTGTTTGATTCATGTATGTTAGCAATATTCATTTCTCTCCAACCAAACACACTATATAAGTAATATTTGTATTGGCATACATTAGAGAAGAACACACTTGTTGACACAAACTGGGTATTTGTTGCTTTTCTGGAAAATACATACAGTAAATACAAAAAAATTGAGACTATCGTTTATTTGTCTCTCCTTTACAAAATACTCAATTGGTTGGAAAAATCATTCATTGACAAAAGGCACCATACACTAAGCAAGAGCAATGCCGATGGAAAGCAGAGAGAACTTTAAGGAGAACTAAATTCAGAAAACCACACACAATTGCCTGCTCAGCTAGCGAAATGACTTGGAGAGTTGTTGAACATGCTATGCCACATAAATGCTCGGGAAAGCACCATCTCAAGGTCCTGGTGAGTCCATTTCTGAGTTGGAAGGTGTTGAAGGAACATTACCAACTCCTGGAATTCCAAGCTCTGCAGCTTGTCTGACCACTAAAGAAAAAATATATATACATAAAGAAAATTCAGTGTCTAGTTTCTACTAATTAATCATTGACAAAAGTAAGAAGAATGTGTAAATAATCTAAGCAGCAGCCATGCTAAATACAACAGGGAAAAAGAAATGCATAACAAGTGTATGTGCATGCCAAGTAGATGTAGACAATTGGGGAATGCAAGTATATCCAAGAATGCTACAAATGCATTCTGCATTAACTTCAGTACTGAAAACATCTCGATAAAAAAACAAAAAATCTCTTCGAAAGGCATTTCTATTAAATAACGAAAGTGGTGCAAAAGCAAACAGCAAGTTTGTTTTATAGCGAACAGAACTGGAAATCAGGCTTAGAATTATCAGCCAATATGTACCAGAAGAGATAAAACTACACATTAACAAGACCAACAAGTACCAATCCTAATCAGCATGCTACAAGATGAAATTTAATTCAATATATTGTTTTAGTAAAAAGGACAAAGTAAGCTAACTCACCGTTAGAAGGAAACTAGCAAATATATACACAAGGAAGTCTGGTAAGGCATCTCCTTCAGCTAGATATGTGTCCCAAAGGCGTGTGATGAGATCAAAGGGTATCTAGTTATACAATCAGATATTAGCCTCAGCATAAATCAATCCATGTTTATCTCAGTCCACTTTATCAATGACACCATGAAGTTGCTCTTGAGAAATATACAGTTTGGATTTTTTTTTTACTTAATGAGAGCTTCTCAATTAAAATAATTTTATGGTTATTTACTTCCAAAAATAATCTTGTATATGTTTATCAACAAGTTAGAAGAAAAAACATCTCAATAAAAAATGAAGCTGCAAAATCAATTTCAACTTATACAGTTATGCAAGAAATATTATTTAAAAAACTCAGTTATTATAAGATGTTCATAATATTTCATTTTCCACAAGTGCCTCTGGAAACTTTATCCAGGCTGACTCGACTTATCTTACTTATAAGGGAAAAAATGACCAGGACAAACCTCGCGGATCAGAAGACAGTTGAACCAGCGGAAAGCAAATTGAAGAAATTCAAGTCCCTGATCCTCTATATGCCGTGTAACGGGATCTGGTGCAGCTCAAAAGTTTCAACAAGGCACATTAGATCAGATTATATTTGAAGATATACGATTAATAATACAGCAACAAAAATAATGATCGAGTTTATAAATTCATATCAATAAATTCTGTATATCTTTAACCAATGGATAAATAAAATGATGATCAAATTTTGACACTTCTGAGTAAAAGCAAATAAGATAATAAGGTTTTCATTTTAAAAGATTTTGAGTGAAATATCTAATTGAATCTTTCAAGCCCTTGGGGCACTCAAACAGATTATATTCTTCTATCTAGAAAAAATACTCCAAAATGGACACACACGACTAACTAAAACTCATTATTGATGGTAAACAAACATCAGAAAGTATACTATAGATTAAAGAACTCCAATAGTAATGTATGGTGACCAACAAATGCTTCAAACCTAGAGAATGGGAACAACGGTTTTCCAGCATCTCTTTTGCATTGGTTATGAGGGTAAAACAATAGTGTTCCTTAGTCTTATGTTAGAACCCGAAAATATCAATATATGAAATTAGACTTAATTGATTGAAAATAGAGCAAAGCTCTTACAATATGAAAATGAAAGATAAAATGTGTAGAAGGAAGTGATTCCAATCTACCCTTGGAGCTAAGCTCCTCAAAGAAAGAGAACACTCATTCTTTGCCTAACCAAATTGGTTCTAACTAAAATCTTCCATAATGAACTCACTCCCCTCACCTCACTATATATACTACTAAGAGGCATAACAACTTGCCAACTAAGCATCTTATCTCACTCATTAATTACTAATAAAACCCCACTAAACTCTTTATTACAATAATAGCCATTTTCCTATATTTCTCAAACTCGGGTCTCTATCAATACCCACCCTTTCAAACAACCTTGTCCCCAAGGTTGAAATTTGCATCCATCAAACTTGCCTCTATCAAATACAAAATTGAGCAATCCATAAAAGACGAAGAACATTCTCCAAATGATTTCACTAACACAAACTAGCATAGGAAATTTGAATTCTCTTGAGTCTTGTTGCCACATAAAAAATGATGAATGCCAAGCCATCATGTTGAAAAAAAAGTGCAGAGTTTCTTTTTCTTCCACACCCCGATATCATTGCATTCCACAAGGCATGGTCATATGATTTTCTTCCAATTTGAACACAAGCCCCATGCTCATACTTCCTATCTCCCTCAACCGATACTTCATGCACAGACTCCCCTCTCCATCTAGTTATCATTCTTTTGTTGCAATTGTCATTGCACCTTGAGACACTTCCTCCCGGATCCCACTGTTGTGAGTTTGACAAGCTAGCTTCAAACATTTGACCACTCCATACAATTTCAACTCTTCTAAATTTGTGTGGCATGTTGTTACCTTTTTCAGCTTGGAGAGGAACTAAACCATCATCCATCATAATTCCATCAAAGTAAGTAACAAACTTATTTGATGCTTCCAATCTATCTAATGTTGCATCCATCGCGACAGCAACATTTTCTATAGCATTTTCCAACAGCAAAACAAAAGTTGCAGCACTAACCAAGTTAATAGTAGCAGGTGCAGAGAGACAAAACTCATTTACCTGGTGTGTACTGTGATAATTTGTGTATTGGAACAAACTTTCGTAGATATCATGATTTATACCCAGACTCATAAGGTACAAATGAAAGCATGTAAGTCGACCAACTTGCCCGTCCTGAAATTGGAAATTATCTTGTTGTGGTGTGAAAATTCGATACCAAACACATTCAAAGGCATATAGTAACTTGACAGTAGCATCCTTTGTGTCAGTTACTGCTCTGACAGCTTGAATAGCCCACGGAAATTGCAAATAGAATGATAAATCATGTATAATAAGCTTACTCCAATTTTCTGCAACTGTGTACTCGTTCCTTGACCATGATTTAAACTTCCAGCTACTGCTTGCATGCCAATTCAATTGTATTACCTCTAGTTGATCCCTCACAAGTGGTCTTCTATGATGGACCATATACCTTTTAATCATTATGAAAACACGTAGTCCTTTCTCAATATGACTACTGTGGCTAAAATGGGATAAATGAAGGACAAATGTTGCCTTGTTTGATTGACACTTTTTAGCCCACATGTTATCAAGGTTTTCAAATATAGACACATACCTTTCACACCATCCTATTGCTGCACTATAAAATGCAAACCCGGCGTATTGTCTATTAAATTGATAAAAATTCTCACATGGAGAGTCACTACCATTTTCCACATGCATCTCAACTAAGGCAGTTTCAAAAAATTCATCCAGCACTCCTATTAATCTTACAGCCATGGTCTCATCTTTATCTAACAAGTCTTTATAATTGAAATATTTGAATATCATTAAGGCATAAGGATGAAATTGCTTACCCCCATGGGACCCATAAATTCCAGGTGTCCAAATTAACCATTTCAAATCATAAATCCATTCCACGTGTTGCACAATCCTTCTAATTAAGAAGTTACAAGCCAACAAGATATTAGTGACTTGGGCCCATTCTATGTGTTTTACTCCAGCCCAAATGGTAAGTATCTCTGAGAGCAAACCAACATTAATTTGGGTCTGACCCGTGAGATTAAAATTGTTACCATCCTTAGCAAATTCCCTTTTTGCCCTTAGTGTCTCCAGATCCTTCTCTTCCTTAGTAACGATGACGTCCCTCCAACCGCCGGCGGTTCTGGATCAGGCGGTGCCACTTCAGGTCGATCGAGACACGACGGAGTTCTTCGTGGTAGTATTGTTGCGAGTCGATCGGAACTCCACGATTCTGACGGCTGTGATTCTGCTATGGGAGGATCAGGTGGTTTTGGCTTGGGAAGTGCCTTGACCGATGACCCCGGCGAATCCGACGACGACAGTGTATCAACCACAACCCTTTGATTCTTTGTGACACTCATCTCTGTATTATATGCTTCTATCTCGGTCTGGGGCAATGCCCTTCCTTCCTTTCCTGATGCCAGCGCGTTCATCGTTTTCAGTGGTTCTGGTGTTGGTGTGAGCATGTCGAACATCTGCAGAGATTTATAATCAGTATTGTTCCCATCCTCCTTCAAATCTGCATCATCCTCTGCATTCTTATTAAGAACATATCCATGGCTTTCTTGCTCCTCATCTTCTGCAGCTTCCATCATCTCCCACAAATCTGGGATGAATTTCTTAATGAAAGTCCTTTCAAACTTTTCCCACGTGACATTCGGATTGCTCTTCTTCCAAGAAGACCACCACATATAAGCATCTCCTTTCAATGCAAACAGAGTTACCCACTCTAATTTCATCTTTTCCAGAAACCAACAATTGGCTTGGAAGTACCGATCCAACTGTATCAACCACCAATAGGCTTCCCCCGTTCCATCAAAAGTTGGAATCTCCTTCTCCATCATCACTGGCTCTCCCTCGATTGATCCGGTAGGTCGGACCATTGTTAGAACCCGAAAATATCAATATATGAAATTAGACTTAATTGATTGAAAATAGAGCAAAGCTCTTACAATATGAAAATGAAAGATAAAATGTGTAGAAGGAAGTGATTCCAATCTACCCTTGGAGCTAAGCTCCTCAAAGAAAGAGAACACTCATTCTTTGCCTAACCAAATTGGTTCTAACTAAAATCTTCCATAATGAACTCACTCCCCTCACCTCACTATATATACTACTAAGAGGCATAACAACTTGCCAACTAAGCATCTTATCTCACTCATTAATTACTAATAAAACCCCACTAAACTCTTTATTACAATAATAGCCATTTTCCTATATTTCTCAAACTCGGGTCTCTATCATCTTATATGTTTTCATCTGCAAGAGTTTACATTCTTATTTTTCCCCTAATCGATGGGCCATGATGAGAGTAGTTTTACTCTAAAACCTTAAACTATATTAATATTACTAGAATTTAGAATTGAGAATACTATCTGAAAATAGAAAATGAAAAGTTGAGAATAGAAATGGTATGAAATCCATAAATAGGTGGTGAGGCATTTAAGTTCATAAAATTATAACAATGCTTGAAGGAAAACAAAAGGCCTAGGGAAAAAAGTGTACCATCGATCCTCCTGACCAATTCCTTCAATTTATAAACAAGCCTCTGAATTCCAGGTTGAGCAAATGTGTAATGGTCTTGCATACCATCAAGCAACTTCGTCAAACACCAGTAGCAGTCAGCCTCTATATTAGAGATTTTGTCTGACGATAAATCAGACATGGACCAATCATCTATACTCCCTTCCAAGTATTCTGATATGAAAACAACTAAAAACGGTGTAACAAGATCATTTATGCCCTGAACATATCCACTTGCAGGATGTCGAATGGCCCTGACAAAATATTAAGAAATTATATAAGTAAAATCAAACCTTTTCTCGAAGGGAATATGTGACTATGTGGCTATGACTCTTCCAAGATTCACCAAGAGTAGCATTCAGGACCATACACAGTTGACAATTGAACTCACATGTACCAGTTTACTTAAAAGAGATATAGCTATAAATTCTAACACAGAACAATAACATAAAGATGGATCTGATAACTTTTTTGTACTAGTACTAGATTAAGTACAATATTTAAAAAGCAAGTAGAAGTCCCATCCTCTAAACCTAGTATAACATGGATGCATACATACTCCTGAATGATTGTCATAACAGTAATGAATACATAACAAGTACCAGTATCCAGTGGGTACACAGTGATACATGCTAACATGCCCTAATACTGGGGAAGTTGTGCTGTATGACTTTCTTAGCCAAGCAAAGAGCCATCTTTCACCTATTACAATTATCCATAACGAAGAACGCTAAACTAAGAACAGAGGAGCCATGAAATGAGTAAAAAGAATATCTTACCATGCATAAAGAATACGTTCCAATGATTTTTGAACTTGCTCTTGCTGGAAGAAAGAAACATCGGGTACAGTTCTTGGACAATCAACAGCAATCTAACAAACATACAATGGCAGCTGTCAAAAAGAATAATATTATTTCCACAAATAATCAAGATAGGAATATATTAGAGCTGGAATTACCTGGCGAAGCATGTTGACCTCGTCATCCGAACGTTCTGAATCAGGAATATCATAATACTGAGAAATACAATCAAGATACTCTCCACGCTTCCTTCTCAGAACTCCCTCCTTTCTATCTGAATTAGGTGGTTCATATCCCTGTTGTCAGTTTATCTTTAAATTTCCAGGAAAACAAAATGTTGTCTGTAAGAAGGTGTGATGGCGGAGGTCAATTAGTTTGACCCCTTAATCATTCTCTATATAACAAATACACTATGTATTCTTTCTTTTATAAAATCTCCCGCATAAGCTTGTTGCAAAACATTTATGAGGCCAGCATCAAGGTTTCTTATGAGAGGATAATTACGTGGCTCAGCCTCAATGAACAAGACTTTTATGTTAAGACACCAATAAATAAAGAATCTACTTGTCTTAACAACTTAAATGAGCTCAATGGTTCCTTATTATCATTATCATGCTTCATATCACTCAGAACTGTGATCAGAGGCATAAGCTAGCGCGAGAAAAATAGTGAAGGTCCATAGAGCTTACCAGGAGGAGTCTCCACACTTTAGGACGCATGTAGTCTGGAACACCACTCCAAGCTAATTCACGCAATTTGTCTACAATATGGACGTCAAATTGTCAAGTAGGAAATATTTTATTCTGCTAGGAAAAAATAGGTTTCCAGAAGGCTTAACAGCTTAGTAAAACGGAACAGATAAAATTCAACAATATCTATCATGATCAAGGCTCAATTTCTGTTGCAAATTATTTTGAACCTAGCTGACAAAAATATCAATAGGCTAAGGCAACCATAATGTGGGCAGTTAATCTGAGCACAGGGCTTGACATGCAATACACATACTATAGTTATAAAGTTTTAGATACAGAAGGGATAGAAAGAAATAAAAACGTTAAATTGTGATTGTTTGATGGGTCGATGATATGGAAGACTATGGATCGGTCGTTATTTAAGCTAATACTAAACTCCTAATCCAAGTTAAATAAAGAAATAAATCATAAAATATAAAGAATTGTGAAAACTGATCCTAATAAATAATTTGAGATACACTGAGATAAGATCAACATAATATTACTCATACTGTCTAACAACTACAATAATCAGATGTGGCTGTTTAGGAGTAACAAGGAAGAGGCCAATACATAGGAAAATTTAAGTATGAAGGTTAAAGTACCTAATATAACCACTGTTCCAGAAAGCGCCTTAGTGAACTTTGTAACTTTTGCCGAATCGGTAGCTCTAGCGCCCATGGTATACTTGCGGAAGTCGTCAGATAAGTTCTCCCTTTCCCCATGGGAGGTTGATATTTTTAACCTACTAACACTAGCAGTACTGACTGGTTTACTTGTACTCTGAACTTCCCCCTGTATTAAGAGGAGAAGTCCCCACGTGGTTAATGGATGCACATCAAACTTATAGAGACATATAAGAAATTATAGAAATTAAGAATACTAAGATCACCTCCACTGCACCAGATATGTGATCACTTGTGCCAGCATCATTGTGTGAGAAACTCCTTTTGAAATACGTTGAGGATACCTTTAAGTTAGAGTTATCCGAAGGTTCTGACCTTCTGCTCATCAATACTTTACCGGGCATGCTACGACCTTTGAGTAACCTTGATGAAAAAGGAACGCAAATTACTATCAGTAACTAAACTCATTGTGTGATTGATTCTCTGGTGGCGAAAAGTAAGGTTAACAAAAAATTGAGGCTAAAAATCATGTTTTGTTGCAAGAGTTCAAAATCTCATTTCCAAGTAAAAACCAACCATTGTGGCAAAATTAACGCTAGTCGAGGCTAAAAATCATGTTTTGAGGCAAGAGTTCAAAATCTCGTATTTCAAGTTAGAATCAATCATCGAGACGACTTGACACGATGGTTGGCGAGCATGGAGCTCAGCTTTCTGGCGGCCAAAAGCAAAGAATTGCTATAGCAATAGCAATTCTTAAAGAACCAAGAAGTATTAATGCTATTCGAGAATATGCAAACATGTCAAAGTCAATTTTGAATTCTAAACTCACTTCTGTTCCTCATTAAAAAGAATCCAAACATACGGCTAAATTAATGTTGCTAGAGAATCCCGAGAATACTCGCAGGCATGTCAAAGTCAATTTTGAATTCTAAAATCAATTTTTTCTTTCATTAAAAAGAATCCAAACACGCGGCAAAGTCATTGCTACTCGAGAGTACTCGCACGCAAGCATGTCAAAGTCATTTTTATCTCTCATCAAAACGAATCCTAACATGGAGACAAAATTAATTCTACTAGAGAATACGCAAGCATGTCAAAATCAATTTTTGTCTCTGATTAAAAACAATCCAAACATACAGTAAGCCACATATTTGTTCAAGTTGTAACTGAAACTAAAAAAAAGAAACTAAATATAAAAAAATAATAAAGGAAAAAAAAACATAGTTCAACCAATTACTGAATCTAATAAATAGAATGACATGAAATACTTGCTAATTATACGAATCGTTGATATCTAAAGAGTTTTGTTGTATGAAATTAGGTGAAAATGAAATCTCAATAGTGTTGTTACGCGGATGAAGAATGAAGGAATCGCGAGATCTGTGTGAAAAGACGATACGCACCCTTGAACGTTTTTGAGAGTTTGGCTGAATCTGGAGTCGATAGTAGAAGTGGTAGTAGTAACAGTGTTGTTACGATCATGATCTTCTCGAGGAGGTTTGTTCATGATGATGATGATGATGATTTAGATCAAAATTCAATTCTTCAATATTCGCTCGCTCGAACTGATTCGGACAACCACACATCACAGACAGAGAGAAAAGAAGTACTTGGTTTGCTTATGGACATCTATTACCGCCAAAATAAAACATTCTCACTTTCCCTTTTTCTATTCTTTTTTGTAAACTTGTTTCCTTTGTTCCATCTTGTGTTTCCTTACTTACTACTCTAATCATATGCCCATTAGCCCTATCATGTAGATTTTTTAAAATGAGTATTCGTTATAAATTAAACATAGTAATAAGAAAATTATTTTTTTTAACATTCATTTTGTTTTTTATTTTTTAGTATTTTTAACAAGTATCATGAGACATTATAAAGCATGACTCATATTTCTATATATTTTATCTTTTTGGTGAATAAGTAAAAGTATTTATTATGATTTGAATTTTAATTTTTATGTATTACGTGCAATGTTTCTACCCATTATACTCGCAGAGACATAATACTTTGATCAGAAGAAAACATCTCATATCTTGTATATTGTATGTGTTTGCATGAAGTTTGATGGTTAATGACATGTAAATTTTAGGTTGGTTTGGTTTTTATTACATGCTAGATAGGTTGTAATTTTATTTGCATAGTAGTTTTTGATTTTACAAGCAACATTATATGTACTATCTATGAGTTGAATTTGATACTCTTATTTAATCATCTTAAAAAATGAAATTCTAGTAATAATGATAAAAAAAAACAAAAATATATGGTTAACCAATATAGGAGAAATAATAATAAAAAAAAAAAAAAAAAGACATTCGTATTCCAATATAGGAGTAATAATAATAATAATAAAGCAAAAATATATGGTGGTCTAACGTTACAACGAATTTTACAAAATCCACCGCTGGATTGCAAGTTTATATTATATAGATCATCCATAAAAAAAATTTAGAAAAATTGAAAATAATTTGATGTGTTATTGGGACCCATTAAGATTAACAATATTTAATAAACCGTTAATCTTTATGGGTCTCAATAACATATCAAATGATTTTCAATTTTTTAATTTTTTTATAGATGATTTATATGATATGAATTTGCAATTCAACTGTGAATTTTATGACATTCGTATTCGTTATAATAATATTGATCACATGTCCACAGTGAACCGCTTGTGAATGTGGTCCACCGTAACATTGGCCACCAACATAGTAGTATAACACAAATGGTAAATATTTAGACATATTAACTTACTACATTTGTCCCAATATATAAGAACTTTTGGCAAAATTTTATTGTTCAAATTTATAAGACCGTTTTCAAAATTAAAGGTGCATTAGTTAAATTGTCATAAAAATACTCATAGTTAAACGAAGAGAAATAAAAGATTATTATTTCTATCTCAATAATTGAAAGATGATTTTGAAAATAAAAAATATATTATTGATAAAATTAATACAAAACAATTTTTTAATACAAAAATTATATTTAAGTAAATTATTTATTCAAAAAGTTAAAGATTTTAACTCTCAATGCATTAATTTCACATATTTTTATAAAAAAATAATTTAAAATACTTACAGAGTGTCTGGTGAACATCAGTTAGCAAGATCCTTTTGTAATTTATGTCTGCCACATGTAACAAGTGTGATACTTGAATAATCAAAATGTTAAATTTTAAAGGGAAATCGTTTTCATTAATGTGATAAAATAAATAGAAAGCAAATTCAAGTCCAAAATAAAATAAGTTTGTCAAAAGAATGACAACTGACTAATCACGTAATAGATTGAATTAATCAAATATTTGCACATCAATAATGACGCAACATTTTGTTTATTCCATTAATCAATAAATATTGGTTCTCCCAATTGAAGAGTCCGTCACAATATAGTTCAAAATAAAACTAGAAACACAATAAAATTCTGCATAGCACCATAAGGAGAGATGCCAAACTTTGTAAAGCTATCAACAACCGGATTATGCTTTTAATTAAAAAAAGTAATGATAAGAATGGTAACCACCATTCAACAAGATTGTATACGTTTAAGAATTAAATTCAACAAATGGCTTTCTAATAACCTTTGCTTTAAGCTTATCTCACAATCAACATAATAAGCCTAAAGCTCCGTCTAGTTTAAAATACATATTCTCAAATATGATAACATGTAAAAGTATCGCACCATAATATATCAAAATACTACCATAAACCGCACACTTAGATTGTTGTGTTATCACAACATCACAATTAAGTTTAATGGTTCCAAAATAAGAGTTTTGCAAAATATATACATCATTAACTAAAATTCTCATCATTTGTTCTTCCCTAAATCGAAGATGATTAGGAAAAATGCACAACACTTTCAATGTAACTTAGTTGATACTACCACAAACTTCAATGATATATATATATATATATATATATATATATATATATATATATATATATATATGTTTGTTGACCAAAGCAAATTTTAATTAATTTCACTATATTTAATACTATAATTCATGTGTCAAACACATAAATATTAAATACTATAAGTCCAAAATACTTTTACTTAATTTAACATATATTCTCATAAATAAGTTTTTATAAAAAAATTTATAAAAAAGTTGAAGTAAAAAAACAAAATTGTTTTTATAAAAAAGTTAAAAAAAAAGAATAATTAAAAAATGCAATTCAATTTTAATTATAATTTTTGATGCAATTTTTAATTATAGTTATTTTTGCTTATACAATTTGAGTAGTGGTCGCCACGCAACTATTGCATGGCCCAAAACAAAACGGGTAAACGGATATGTTTCGGGTCGAATATTTTACACAACACAAAACACCAACGTTGTTACCGTACCGCCACTGCAGCTATGAAACTGTAACGAGATATAAAACCCTAAACCTCAACAGAACCCACACAACACACCAAACACTACACTCTCTCTAATTCCGATTCAATGGCTGTCAACGACGCTAATCAATCTCACAAACCTCACAGAACCATTCAAGCCGGTCCCAAGAAGAAGACCAATAAGTCTAAGAAGAAACACGACGGCGATGACGACGGTCAGATTACGCAAAACCCTAAAGCTTTCGCATATTCTTCATCGAAGAAAAATAAAAGATTGCAATCACGTACCGCCGAGAAAGAACAGCGCCGTCTTCATGTTCCTATTATCGATCGCAGTTACGGTGAACCTCCTCCTTTCGTCATTGTTGTGCAGGGTCCTCCTCAGGTGTGTATTGTCTTATTGATTTTTTTGAAGTTTTAGTTTTGTGATTTAGGTTAATTGATGTATAATTGTGTTTGATTTTAGGTTGGGAAATCACTTTTGATTAAGTCTTTGATTAAGCATTATACAAAGCAGAACTTGCCTGAAGTTCGTGGTCCAATTACAATTGTATCAGGTTTGTTGCTACATGTTCATTAATATATGCATGTGTTTATTTCTATTTTCTATTTCTATAGCATGCTTAAGCTCTGTTTGAATATAAACAAATTAACTAAAGGGCTTGTTTGGAATAGTTTATTTTTAACTTATGCAAAACGGCTTATGCAAATAAATAAGTTTTTGTGTATTTTTATAAGTTTGTTAAGGTATAGTTTATGAAAAAATAGTTTATAAAAATAAAGTTTTCGTTAGTAAGAACTTATAAATTAACATAAAAACTTACTTATTTGCCTAAGCTGTTTTGCATAAGCTAAAAAAAAAGCTATTCCAAACAGGCCCTAAGGGCCCGTTTGGCCTAGCTTATTTTTGAGCTTATGCAAACGGCTTATGCAATTTTCATGTATTATTATAAGTTTTTCAAGAAAGTTTATGATAAAATAGTTTCTAAAAATTTAATTTTCACTAATTTAAACTTATAAAATAGCATAAAACTTAATTTATATTGCATAAGTCGTTTGCATAGGCTCTAAAATAAGCTAGGCCAAATGAGCCCTAAGTGTTTATAGAATAAGCACTTATCATATAAGTGTTTATGTATAAGTTTTTTCTATTAGAAAAGATTAAACATATTTCACATAAGCCATAAGTTGTTTTCATAAGCTATCTAGGAGAGCTTGTGGAAATAAGCTGAAAACAATTTATGGATATGTTTAACTTGTAAGTTGTTTCCAAAAGCTATCCCAAACAATTGCATAAGTTCTCACATGGTTGGGAACTCAGATTTGATTGATAAGGAAACGTTTGATCACTTGTGTCAGGAAAGCAAAGGCGGTTGCAATTTGTGGAATGCCCAAATGATATCAATGGCATGATAGATGCTGCTAAGTATGCTGATCTAGCACTTCTTCTTATAGATGGAAGTTATGGTTTTGAAATGGTGAGCTCTCAATTATAAGTTATAGATTTATGAATATGGTTTATACTCATGTCACTGTGCTAATTTGCTTGCAATTAATATTACAAATCAGGTTCCTTGTTTTTAACGATTTTATTTTGCTTGCAGGAAACATTTGAGTTTCTTAATATTTTGCAAGTTCATGGGTTTCCAAAGGTCATGGGGGTTCTTACTCATCTTGATCATTTCAAGGATGTTAAAAAGTTGAGAAAAACAAAACAGCGGCTCAAACACCGATTTTGGACCGAAATATACGATGGAGCTAAATTGTTTTACATATCAGGCCTTATTCATGGAAAGTAAGTGGTTTCCAGAAATCTGTTTTTTAATGTACCATGTCTTTCTTTTACACCTGCTGTCGTGTTGTTAAGTAGTGTTTGCTAATCCTTGGTACACGTTTTACTTTATAATACTTTCTTTCCAAACTGAACAGGTATGTCAAGCGTGAAGTTCACAATCTTGCTCGATTCATATCTGTCATGAAGTTTCATCCTTTATCTTGGCGAACTTCACATCCCTATGTTTTGGTGGATCGTTTTGAAGATATCACTCGTCCTGAAGAAGTGCAAGCAAATAATAAATGTGATAGAAAAGTCACACTATATGGCTATCTTAGAGGTTGTAATTTGAAAAGCGGCAATAAGGTGCGTTCAACGGTTTCAATATTTTTTTTCCGTCATCTGATATTAAATCCATTATAATCTAGAGCTTTTGGTGACTGCAATAATAGTGCCCTCAAATGATACCCGAGGTTGTTTTGAGCAACAAGTTGGGGATTGTTTACGCATTATCCTCTGAAATTTATATTATTCTCAATATAGTAGTTAACTCCAAGTTCACAATTTCACATTTTGTTTTCCTCCTTTAATTTGAACTATGCATGCTCTATCTTTTTTTTCTTCTTTCTATTGCATTGTTGTCAAAATCGCGAGTAGAATCATGAAATCCATAGTTTTTGCTATTTTGCTCACCCTAAACGATCTGAATCCCGAGTAGAATCTAAAATCAAAGCAAAATCCTAATAAATTCGCACAGAATCACAAAATTCCAGTAAAATCGAGGATTTTGTATAGATTATACCGATTCTAGTATTTTTTGGGTAATTTTGGAATTGGTAATATTTTAAACTTTGAGTACTTGCACTTTATTTTATATATATATATATATATATATATATATATATATATATATATATATATATATATGAGTAGAATCCATAGATTTTGGTTGCGATTTTCGATTTCGTGATCTTGCTTTCCCCTTTCGATTCACCAAAATGAATTGAGTAGAATCCACCGATTTTGCCTGCGACTTTTTATTTTTTGATTTTACTATCCTCTTTCAATTTAAAGCAAACTTCGATTCTGACAACCTGTATACCCATTAAAAATTGCATAAATAGAGAGAAACAGTATAACAAAAAATATGGTGATAACCCGTCCGGAAAATATCGAAGAACCCTCAGTGTGTGTATTTCACACTTTTACTATTTTATCTCGATGTTGGTTAGAATTGCGTTATTAAATTTGACCAACTGTTTTTAGTGATATGTGGATCAGGCAGTGCTTGAAGTGATCTGCCACCACTGCCAAAAACTATATTCACAGTGTGGTTTGTATTTTGGAAATCAGGTCCACATAGCTGGAGTGGGTGATTATAGTTTAGCTCATGCAACTGGGTTACCCGATCCATGCCCTCTTCCATCTGCTGCCAAAAAGAAAGGACTGCGTGATAAAGAAAAGTTGTTTTATGCTCCCATGTCTGGCGTTGGGGATCTTTTGTATGATAAAGATGCTGTGTACATAAATATTAATGATAACCTTGTTCAATTTTCAAGAGTTGATGATGGAAACTCTGCTACAACAAACACAGGTTACTAAACATTTTCTCTTTTTCATGTATGTTATCCATGTTCACGAAGTTAAATCATGTTATGATCATGCGGTGGCAGACTTGTTTATCTTTCATGCACTTTATCTCTGAAACTGAAATGATATTATGATCATTCAGTTTTCTTAATATTTAATAAAATAAATTCAGGTATTTTTCTGTCCTAGAATTTTGTCACTCGTCTATGTTACTCCTTACCTGCATTGTTATACCGTATTACTATTTACATTTTTATGTTGTATCACACATAACACAACACACAACACAATGGTTAATTTGTTTTGCTTCTCCTGTTTTTTTCCCCTTTCCCTATTCACGTGTTTTCTTTTATTAAATTTTGTACTTTTATGTGTTTTACAGGAAACGAAAGGGATGTAGGGGAGGTGTTGGTGAGATCTCTTCAGAATACCAAATACTCAATCAATGAAAAGCTAGAGAATAGCTTTATCAATCTTTTTGGCCAAAAACGAATAGTGTCACCAGACGCTCTAGGTGATGCACCAGGTACAAACAATGATGCAGAGCAGGATGGAAATTTGGAAACTCAGCCTATAGCTGGTATGGGTGGTGAAGATAATAATGAAATGGATTCAAATGGTTCAGAATCGTCTGATGACGATGAGGTCCATTATCCTGATGTTGATGGCGATGCTAGTAAAGCTACAAATAGTAACCACTTAAATGAACAGATTGAGTTTCACAATGGAAGGCGAAGGAGAAAAGCAATCTTCGGAAATGATGTTGATCAAAGTGATCTGGTGGTGAGTCTTAAGGTTTTGTGTTTCCTTTATGGAAATTTGTGTCTGTTCAAAGTTAAAATGCATTGAATTGCAGTCCAAGCTTAAACTTATATTTTTTGAGGAAAAAGATTGTCGTTACTTTTGTTTCATATGAGATATGTATGTCAGTTTTCATTTAGAATGCTCTTGGAGAAATACTTTTAATTTGTGGACTGACTTCATTAATAGGATTCAGAAGATGAAGAAGAAGAAGAAGAAGAGGAGGAGGAAGTGGTAGAGGACGAGGAATCTTCCGATTCAGAATTTTCAGAAGAGGATGAAGATGACAACGATGACGATGACACGAATGGTGCAGTTTTTCTACTTTGATTAATAAGATTTGTTTATACCTTGTCTGTTTTTTTTTCTGGCGGTACAAATGTTTAGTGGTCATGCTCCCAGTACTAGGTATTGTTAATAGGTCTGTTCCAAAAAAAAAAACTTGAATCGAACTGCAAAACTGAACTGAATTACATTACACTGTAAAAAACTGAACTGACACTTTAAACACGGTTTGCTAACCAAACTGCACCAGAAAAAACAATTTTCACCTAATATTTCACTAACCAAACCTTTTGACAATTTAATCTGAGATTCAAACATACTGTCATGGTTCAATTCTTATACTGATGACTGCTCCACCGCCTTTAACCTAGTGGTGCATTGATTTAAAGTGGACAGTATCCACCGCCTTATTGTGATTGAATGAGAATTTGGCGTGTATCAAATCCTGAGATGTGGAGTGCATATATATGTGTGTGTGTTGGGGGGGGACTACAGTACCTTTCGAGTTATTTTTTTCATAAAAAGTATTATTACTCAACACAAATAAACTATTATAACTATAATTGTTTAAAATCAATTCTTGCAACTATCAACCTCCTCTCTACTTGTCAAAAAAAAAAAAAACAACTCATTTCTACCAAAATCTAAATCTACAAGATTATATGTATATAAACATTCTATTACAATTTATCCAAAGCAGTTTTATACTCTTTGTTTATACAATATATGTATGCTTAAATATCATACTAAACCATTTTTCTTTACATGACAATACTTAACCATTTAACTAATCATGCTTCTACAATTTAATATTTTTAACAAGATTTATTTGTGCAAGAACATGGTGATTGTATTTTCATGTTGCTCCAAGGTTTGTGAGACCTAATAAGGTAACTATCATTAGATTTCATCTGAGACTAGTGATAGCAGCAAAGTTTGGTTACTACGCAGTTCTGTTCGGAAGTGTTTAAAATAGAGCACCGACTTAAAGAGTCAGTTTAATTTAGTTAAGAGTATAAAGAAATCGATTCGGTTCTGAATAACTGAATTGATTTCTGTTAAGTTTTTCCTCTTGAACTGAACCATGACCACCCCTACTTGCTAATCAATGATCTGTCAATATCAATAATAAGAGCGTACATGAGCCTTTATATTTTATATGACTTATATTTTCCTCACAGAAGATGGCATGGGAAATGATTCGAAGTGGAAGGAGTCGTTGGCTGAAAGAACTCTCGCACGAAAACCTACTAGTTTGATGCAAGTCGTGTATGGGGAATCTACTAATAATTCAACCTCTATGAATGAAGAGAATGATAGTGGTGAAGATGATTCCTTCTTTTATCCTAAAGATGAACGGAAAAAGGTTAGTAGTCCTTTACTAGCACCACTTGTACGCTATTGCTCTCGTAATTTTAATTTTTACAATGTTTCTTTCCCCTGTTGGCGACAATTAGACAGCAATATCTGAAATGTGCATGTTGACAGATTCTAAAATTTACTTTCTAAAATTTGCTGGCTATCAGAATATCAACTTATTTGCTTCATTATTAAGGATCTTTGTGTGTGCATGTGTCTTTTTAAACTATAGCAAAATAGTGGAGATGGACCGGATGATAAAATGGTTGATGCTGAGGATTGTTCCAAGTGTGCAAAACTTATGAGCCAGAAATCGGGTGAGAAAGATATCGAGGAGATTCGCGACCGTTTTGTGTCTGGAAATTTGGCAAAAGCTGCACTCAGAAATACACACCAAAAAGCTAATACTGAAGAGGAAGATGTCTACGGTGACTTTGAAGATTTAGAAACAGGAGAAGACTGTGAGCTTTATCTGATAGATAATGCGACAACAACACAGAAGGGAGTTGATTTAGAAGCTGAGGAGCGGAGGCTTAAGAAACTTGCTCTCCGTGCAAAATTTAATACTCAATATCCTTTTTTAGTTCATCATATACCTGTCCAACATGAATGACTGCCTTTTACTTTCTGATATGGACACACACACACACACACACAAAATAAAGAAAAAAGCTAATTTCCTCGTAGTATGGGTGAACAACACATTGTTTGACCTATCATTTAAGGTTCCAAGTGTGGTAGAATCAGTACTTCAATAATAATACCTTTTGTTATCCAAAAATTGCAGTCCCCCAGCCTCAAACGAATGAGGAAATTATTTTTAGAGGACAAAATAAGTGAATAGTAGAAAATTCTCGATTTGTGTAGATGTTTTTTGATGTTGTGTTATACCTGTGATCTAGGTCCTAGTGGTGGGACTTAAGGTTATATGTCTTGTTCTACTACTTCCATCACTGCCAAAGCTCAAAGGTTTATAACCACATTTATTTAGCGCACAAGTCATTAGCTTACTCCGAGGTGGATGGACTATACAGTAAACTTGTTTAAGCTCCTATACCTTAAATTTTTTAATGTATAGGATTTTTATTTTGCAGCAATTGATATGATAGTAATTGGTATGTGAAATTACTGCTTTTTGCGATTGTGATGTGTTACATTAAAAACAAGTTCTGAGCATGAAAGGGCTCTATGTTTTGTTACCTTAATTTTAATCCACATTAAATGATGACTCTGAGACACCTGATGAAGATTCTGGAAATGAGAATGAAGCCAGGATCCATCGTGATCAACCTGATGAAAGTAACTATTTTGATAAGGTAAAACTTTTGTGCATGCACCCAATGACAATATCCAAATTATAGAATTACTGCCAACTAACTTTTGTAATTTTGCCAGATAAAGGAGGGTCTTGAGCTTCGAAAACAAATGAATATTGCTGAACTCAATGATCTTGATGAGGATACAAGATTAGAGCTAGAAGGCTTCCAAACAGGAACATACCTACGACTAGAGGTTCATAATGTTCCCTATGAAATGGTTGAACACTTTGATCCCTACCATCCAATATTGGTTGGAGGGGTTGGTTTAGGGGAGGAAAATGTTGGATACATGCAGGTCAGTGGAACTTTTCAAAGCATAGCTCCTTGTAATGTTCAAGTTGAAATAGATGTTAAAAACTTGTTCTAACTTTCTAAGTGTAGAAACCTCTATACAAAACGATGTCTACGATTAGGGGCAAAAACATATGGGATTTGTGTGTTGATTTCTAACCAAATGGTTTTGGCTTTTAATTGGCCTAGTTATTTTATGCAAAATTATCAAGGACCCATCACATTACTTGGTTGCAAAGAATTAAAATGAGCATATATTCCGTAATTATGTTAGGAAAAGTGCAGCGCTAGATGGTATCGATAGGAATTCCTTTTGTTGTTGCAGACACGGAATAACTTCTGTATGTTTGGTCGAACACATGTCCCTGATGACTGATGTAATACATTAGGTGCCCATATTAAAGTCAAAAAGTTGCAGACAGCAGTCAGGAAAAGAAAAACGTGGATGGTATGAACCATCTACATAAAAGGACTGGAACATAAGTAGAGACAAATTGACTTAAAAAACGTGTCCCGACTTGTTGTTTTGTGAGCACTTTTCAGTTTAACGGGTCACTGCCATGTTGATTGATTTTTTTAATCTTGTCCCTTCTTTTAATATTATCTTTCTGCATTGTTAAATTTTTGTTTTCTTCTTTCAGGCCAGGTTAAAGCGGCATAGGTGGCACAAGAAAGTCCTGAAGACCAGAGATCCAATTATTGTTTCTGTTGGATGGAGGCGTTACCAGACAACACCGGTTTATGCTATCGAGGATCACAATGGAAGGCATCGAATGCTAAAATACACTCCAGAGCACATGCATTGCCTTGCTATGTTTTGGGGCCCTCTGGCACCTCCCAACACTGGAATAGTTGCTGTTCAGACTTTATCAAACAATCAGGTCAGGAAGCAATTCTCTGCTCTGGCTTCTTCTCAATGTGGATGTTGTTTTTGTATTTCTATGGTTTTCTTTTCGTGCTCAGTGACCAAAAGGTTGTATATGATTTTAGGCAACTTTTAGGATTACCGCAACTGCAGTTGTTGTTGAGTTTAATCATGCTGCAAGGATAGTGAAGAAAATCAAATTGGTTGGCTATCCGTGCAAGATATTCAAGAAAACAGCACTTATCAAGGATATGTTTACTTCAAATCAGGAAGTAGCTCGGTTTGAAGGGGCGGCTATTCGAACAGTCAGTGGGATTAGGGGGCAGGTTAAGAAGGTCAGTGACTTGTCACTCAGAGACAATTGCATTACTGATGATTTTGAAGACAATTGCATTACTGACAATTGTCTTTTAATCTGCAGGTTGCAAAAGAAGAGTTAGGTAACAAGCCAAAAAGGAAGGGTGGGCAAACCAAAGAAGGGATTGCTAGATGCACTTTTGAAGACAAAATTCTGATGAGTGACATTGTTTTCCTGCGAGCGTGGACTCAAGTCGAAGTTCCTCAGTTTTATAATCCATTGACAACAGCATTGCAGCCACGCGACCAGACTTGGAAAGGAATGAGAACTGTTGCTGAATTGAGAAGAGATCACAATCTTCCTATACCTGTAAACAAAGATTCTCTTTACAAGGTATGTTCTTGTTTGGTACCAATACCATATGTTCATTTTTTTAAGACATTTCTCATCTCTTATGATTACGGTAGTGTCTCTAACTTCTATCTTATTTTCCTTTTTCTTTTTATTTTGGCAGAAAATTGAAAGGAAACCTAGACAGTTCAATCCAGTGGTGATTCCCAAGTCTCTACAGGCAAATCTTCCTTTTGCATCAAAACCTAAACATCAACCCAAGCAAAAAAGGGCCAAGCTTGAAGTGAGAAGGCAAAGGGGTGTTATCGTTGATTCTCGTGAGCGGAAAATTCAAGCTTTTGTTCAACACTTACAGTTAATCCGAAATCACAAGGTATGCGGATAAAAATTCTCTCTTTTTTCCTTGCCTCTAGGTATTGGCGGTTGAACTGCCTTGATTACTAACCATTTATGTCATGAAAGTGAATAATGATTCAAGTTGATTCAGTTGAGTATATTCCTGTCATTGATGTTATAATATTATTCTGAAAATAAAATGATATTGCTTAGGAAATATGTCTAAACTGAAATATGTCTTGGGAAATATGTCTAAACTAATATTGCTTGGGAAATATGTCTTATTATTTTTTATCCTTTCCATATATTTCTGTAGCAATATCATTCTTTATATGTGGCTTTGATATGATGCTTCTCATTTATAAAAGCACTGCTTTGTGTGACATATTATCTCTGAATCTATTGCAGGTGAAAAAGCGTAAGCATACGGAAATGAAAAAGAAAAAAGTTTGGGAAGAAGAGAAAAAGAAAGAGGAGGAGTTGTCAAAAAAGCGCAAGAGAGAGGAAAGACGAGACAAATACCGGAAAGAAGACAAGCTCAATAAGAAAAGTCGGAGAGCATAGGTTCAAATTTCTGTCAAGGGTCAAAATTTGAACGAGTCTTGGTAAAATGCAAATGGAACCATCATCAAAAAAAGAAAAGCGTTCATGCAGTTGAAGCTATTCGTGCATTATTATCATTATTATAGAAATCAAATAAGAGCAAGCTTAAAGTTTATTGGCCATCATTCATTAAGATTGTTTTGGAAATGGTGGCACTCATTTTTGGAATTATAGGAAAAGTTGTGCTTCTTTGGCTTCCCATATACTATATGCCTTCTAATGGCTACGTTAATTATATTTGTTCGTATAGCATGCTTTCGTAGTTTGCTCTCTTAACTCATCCTAAATATTGATATTTTTGGACTATTGATTTTTCTTTTTATTTGTGTTATTTAGTTATACAATTCTAGCCAAAATTATAAAGTTTATTTAGTTATACACTTACATGCCTACGTGATGGATATGTGATAATAATGATTAATTCAATTTAAATTGGATTATTACATTTTAGTAATTTATTTGAATTGTATAAAAATAATATCATCTAAATTAAATAAATCATACACAATTACATAACTATACTATCGAAATAAACTGAAAGGTATTTTTTGTATGTTAAAAAATAATAGGCTTCAATGTAGTTTTGCTCCATCTATTTTGAAAAATATGAACTTTTGATCCCTTTATTTTAAAAATAACTTTTTGATCCCCCATCTCAATTTTTGCTGATGTGTCAAGTTCATTAATAACGTGGTAGTAGAATCATATTTTCACGTCATTATTTAATTCTTTTAATTAAATATTTTGTTTTAAATATATTAAAATAATAAAATAAATAATTAGTTAATAATCTAATACATAAATAAAAAACGCAGCAATAATTGAAACTTAAATTTCCAAATCCAAAAAACACAGCAATCTTGTCTCGATCACCTTGCTCCTTCTTTTTCTCTGTATCGATCTCTTCCTCTCAACAGTTAAAGATATTGTTTGTAGAAAAAGAAGAATACGTGTATTTCTATTTAAAGATGAAGATGTTTTCTTAATTACAAGGTTTCAAATATTGAGTTGAAGAAAAAGAAGAGTTGAAGAAAAATGTTTCAAATACTGAGTTGAAGTGATATTGTCATGGTTTTTGACAATTTTTTTTTGTTTTTTTAATTAGTGGCAGCAATTATATTGAATGTGATTATACTGAGTTAGTGTAGCAATTATATTGAGTTGTTAGTTGCAGCAATTATACTGAATTGTTGTAATGAATGTGAATTTATTTTAATTTTAATGAATGTTGTATTATTAATCCTTATGTTGGATTAAGTCTATTTGATAACCATGAATTTGGTTTAATTTTGATATATCAGCACAATGTCTAATCTGAATTTGGTTTAGGGTGCGTTTATTTTAGCTTTAAAAAAATGGATTTTTTCTATGTATTTTTGAAAATAGATTTTATAAAATCGTTTTTCAAAATATTATAAATTTTATATATTCGTTTTTTTTATTTAAATTCAAACACTAATTTTGACATTATATAACATAAACGTACATTATTGAAGATCAAAACATAGGTAAAATCTCAATTTTTACAAAAAGTTGTATTTCAAAAATAATTTTTATGAAAATCTATTTGAAATAGCTTAAAAAAACAAATTTTTTTGAAATTTTGATATCCAAAAAAAGTTTCAATAAAATGATGAAATACCTAAAACGACATTTTAAGAATAACTATTCAAATCAAATTTTCATTTGAAGCTTTTATAAAAAATTTCTTTGTATATTTTTTTTATGCAAAATTATATTATACTATAAAAATCTATTTTCAAAAAATCTATAACAAACAAGCCCTTAATTTGGTTTAATCTGAAATTGTTCTCAATTACTTTTATGTTCTGCATAATCTTTTCACCAACATAAACATCATCAACATTCAGCCGTTACAATTGCACAAGCATTAAAAAACATTTAGTCCAAATAGTCTATATAACACAGATACAGACACGACACGAACATTAACACGTCGACACCAATAATAATTTGAGAAGTGTATGTGTCCGTGTCGTATCCGTGTCGGACGTGACACAACTAATTTGAGAAGTGTTAGTAATTCATAGCAAATAGTAACTACAAAATCAATCTAAACAAACTTTTATCAACACTTTCATCAAAAGCTTCCGATACAATCAACCTTGGCTACTACAATACTAGTATTTGTACAATTGATGAAACAAAAGACATAATCAATGGTCTGTTCATGTGCATTGGGTACTGTAATTGCAAAATGAAAGTATACCATAATACCATAAGGTAGTCATATGTTATGTTGATTACAAGATGCCATAATACCAAAATACACCAAAACATAAGTTTTACTTGATATCACTAGTAGTGTTGATAAGATGCTTACAAAATACCAAAATATTAATAATATCTAAAATGTTCCAAAATAACAATTCTAATCAAACTATTATGCTTGTGAGTCTTGGGTCTGAGGTGGAGCTTGTGATCCTTGGTTTATAATCGTCTGACCTTGATGAGTTTTTGTCATCTTCTTTGGTTTGACCTTAACTTGAGTGTCAGCAGCAGGATATTGCTTGTTCAATTTTTGCTTTTTGCAGTACAAACCAAAATTTTACTAAATCATAATTTAAACATAAATTTTACTAAACCAAAATTTTGAATACCTTGTTCCCACCCTTAGGGATGGCTTTCTCAACTGCTATTTTGCCTTTACACGATGTTTTATTGTGCCCAAGTGCTTTACACTATTTGCATTGAACTGTTCTTAAGGTTCTAGGTACAAAGTTTGGGTTTTTTGGTTCATCATTTCTCTTATTTCTATTCTTTTTGCGACGACCAATAGCTCTTCTCATGTAAGGGGGATTAATTGGGTCAGGTTCAAGTAGTGGCCATAATTGAGGACCATTTGTTGGCAAAATGATATGAGAATATGTTACCAAAATGGTACTTTTCCTGAAATTAAAGTGATGATTGGTTTCTCCCTGTACTTTAAGATTGCCCTATTGAATGCCTCGCACATATTGTTAACTTGTAGATCACATTGTGTATCATTTTTGAAATGAGATCTACTCCAAAATTTTGCAGGCATAGCCATCATATCTTTCCAAGCATTCTTATTCAAGCCTTTAATTCTCTGCATTTCCTTTTCCCATGCTGGTATGGTTGTGGCCCTAGCAGCCACCCACAAAACTTGCTTCAACTCCATACCAGGATATTTCTTTTTCCAATTACCATATAGATGCTTGACACACAACGTTTGCTCAACATGCTCACTGGTGCTCTGAATTGCGAGCACCAATCCCTATATAAAAAAAAACCCCATAACTGATTAATGATAAATGTGAATTAAATAAGTAAAAAATTATCAATGATACATGTTCTACCTTTTGCTGATGAGAAATGAAAGCATAACTTTTTGGTTGTATGCTTTGAAAATCTTTAAGTAATAAATCTAGAAACAACAACCATGATTTCTTGGTTTCTGCCTCTACGCATACGCTATTGGAAACATTTTATTATTACCATCCTTGCTAACAGCTGCCATTAGTTGACCTCCAAAATCCCCTTTTAAGAAACAAGCATCGAAGCCAATGAAAGGTTTACATGTGTATGCAAAACCTTCCTTACATGCCTCTAAACACACATAAATTCTCTAAAAAACTGGACCCGTGTTAGATTCAACACACTTAATGATGATTGTGCTGTTTGGATTTGATTTATGTAATTCATTTGCATAGGACCTTAAATGTGACAATTGCTCACGACCAGCTCCTTCAATCAATTCTATTGCTCTTCTCTTTGCTCTATATGCTTGATCCAGTGACAATTTGACACCCCATTTATCAATAGCTTCAGCAACAAGCCCCTTGGGTTTCATATCAGGAGTAACCCTTAAAGTGTGCATAAACTTCTTAGCAAGCCATTCATTTTTGGCTTGTTTGTTTTGTGGGGTCCTATTACAGTTATGATCATCTACAAGGCTTACAAGTTGCCAAAATTGATTTCCAATCCTCTTGCTAAATCTCATATGAAATAGGCAACCTTTCACACACTTAACAATCATTCTTTTACTATCATTTTGCGTTAAACCAATGTTATTTTTTTTATTCATTGCATACTCTTTAATTGCATTTCTTACTTCTCCTTTGGTGTCGAACGTCATACCGACGACTACAAGCTCTGCACTATCCTTAAATTTGGGGTATTTCTCCAGCATGTCTTCGTCATCACTACCTTGTAGAGTACGCAACTCATCAGAATCACAACTTTCATCACCAAAAATAGTATTAGATGATGAATTTCCTTTCTCTGTTGGTCCCTTTTCAATCTCACTAGCAAATGTTTCTTTTGGCAATATCGTGGTCCAATCAATCTCAGACTCAAAGTCACTATTAGCAACACAATTCTCAACATCATCTACATCACTTTCACTAGCGACATAGTCACAATCATCCTCACTTAAGTCATCATCTACATCACTCTCACTAACCACTAATGGGCTGTCAACTATGTGCTCCACATAAACATCAACTACTTCAAATCCTTTCACATCTCCAACAAAATTCAAAAGATCATTATCATTGTTTAGAGGCCTAAGTCCACGATAAAATGACAACCTCGGGTAACAATACCATAAACATTTGTCACTTGCATATCCTAGACTCTTGACCAACCCATCTATCTCCATGTATGACAACATGTCCACATTCCAGTTCCAATCCCTCTCATCAACTACATCATTAATGTACCAATGAATAGGTTTTGTTACAAATTGACCTTTGTGATGAAATTTTATTCTTACACATTGTTTCTCTGATGGCCTGTACAAACAATTATAAAACCACTATATTATATCAAACCCTAGACATGTTTCTTTCATTAAAGAATCAAACACTAAAATCCTAAACATTTTTTGGTCCATCACCAGTATTAAAATAATAACAACAAAGCAACAATAGGGGACCACAACAACTATTATTAAATGAATACAACCAAAAGGGACAATATGGACCCTAAAACTACTACTAAAATAAGTGAATACAACTGTTACCAAGCAAAACCAACATCAAATAGAACAAACATACCTCATACAGTACTTCACGTTGTCCATTTTTATGATCGCTTTGAAGAAGAACAATTAACTCGAGTGACTTTTGATTGAAGATGAACGAGAGCAGAAAACAAGCAAACGAATCAATGATGATGATGAACGGTTGCAAGGAAGATGAATGATTGTGAGTTTCCGTTTGTGATAACCAGTTTCTGCGATGACGACGATTAGCTAGGGTTCCATGATATTGGGATTTCATTCCATCGTGTTTACAATTTCTGCGTTTCTCCTTTCTAATAATGTTTTTGTTTTCTAATTAATATTAATTATTTATTTTATTGTTTTAATATATTTAACACAAAATATTTAATTAAAAGATTAAAGTTGATCTTTCAAAAGCCTACGACAAGCTTAGTTGGGAGTTTATTTGGAGAATATTGTCAGAAATCAAATTTCCTGATCGTCTGGTGAATGTAGTAATGCATGCTATCACAAGTATTGAAACAAATGTCAAGTGGAATGGTGCGCGCGCTGAGTATTTTCGACCGCAAAGAGGCATCCGTCAAGGTGATCCTATTTCCCCATATTTATTCGTTCTTTGTGTAGCGGCTGGAAAAAATCCTTCAATGGATTTTTCGTAAACAATGAAGTCGCCATCGATGTTTATTTATCCCAAAAGAGGGAAAGGAAAATACCGCTAAAACCTTTGGTTAACATGGCTAAAGAACCATGGCGGGTTTGGGAGTTGGTTGTGCGAGAGGAAGATATTATCACCCCTCGCACCCATCGTACTCGATGGGAACCATTAAGAGGTTTAAGGTTGATTGCTTTTAGGTTTAACTTAACTGCTCAAATTGCTGATTAACTGCATATTAAATTCTACTCCAATTATTAATTAAAAAAAAGTTTTTTATTATTGAGTTTGACGGTTGTAGGAGCCCGCTCCTACGTATTCCCTGCTGCAATGGAAAACTCAAAACTCTCGTAGTTCTGGTAAAAAAGACTTGCGTGTTTGTTGTTTTTAGCGGATAACGCTTAAGTCGCATTCCGCCGACATAACTGTGCTTGTATACTCGCAATAGGAGACTTAAGCGTAACTATGTGTCGGAGGAATGGATAAAACGTTATATGTCTTTAAGAAAAGGTTAATCAACCAATAGCGTTTAGGTCGCATTCCGCCGACATAACTGTGCTTGTATGCTCGCAATAGGAGGCTTAAGCGTAAGTATATGTCCGAGGAATGGATAAAACAGTATCAGGTTTATTCTTAAAAAAGAAAAGTTTAAGTGAGTTGTGTTGATTTTATCGTTTTAAGAGTGAGGATGATCAGGTGCCACGAGCCATACGTCAGGGGCCCAGATCAACCAGGGTGAGAAAGCCATACGTCAGACTCCCCTTTTTTCACTTGTTATTATGAAAACGTTATTTTATTTTTATTATGAAAACTCAATCTAAACAGACCAAGCAAATAATGAAAAGAAAAGAGGAGAGAAGAGATCAACATCATCAATGAATAATCACATAAATGCATAACTATGCAATGTACATGAATGATAAATGAATGAGCATAGAACAATTTAAAGAAATAATTTAAGTAACGAATAACATATGAAATATTTAATTAAATTAAAATGAACTCTAAAGAGAGCTAATCAAGATGATTTTAGAGTGAGGATGATCCAGTGCCACGAGCCATACGTCAGGGGCCCAGATCATCCAGGGTGAGAAAGCCATACGTCAGACCATGGACGGATCCAGACGTTTTAGATTGGTGTGGCCAAATATTAAAATAAAAATTAAATTATGCCAAAAATAAAAAATAATACTCTCTTCGTTCTAAGATATAAGAAAAATAAATAATTAGTTGAGGACTATTTTGAGGACTAAGAATATTATATTTTGTAAAAAAATTTAAAATAAAGACTATATAAATCCAAATCAAATTAAAATAAAGTTAGTAGTACCAGTTTTATTATTTAGAATAAATAAAAGAAGGTTTTTTTAAAAAAAGTAAAAGAGAAATAAAACTTATAGAATAAAAACAATTTAAACTAGACTTGAACTAAGGCCCAATAAACCCAAACAAAATTCAGTTTTTTAAGGGTCCACTGTATTTAAATCAATGTTGTGTAAAAATTAGGGTCAAATAAGCTAAAGAGCTTTTTGAAACCCTAAATAAGCACTTATGATTAAAATCACTTAATTGAATAATCACTTATTAAAATAAGTTTTAAAAATTTGAAAATCCTTTACTACAGTAACCACTGTAATATCAATCCATATTGTACAAGTGTTGAGATCAAATAAGCTAAAAATCTCTTTGGAATCATCAATAAGCACTTATTTATATTAGGGTTTAAGGCAAATTAATTAAAAATAATCACTTAAACAAATTAAAAAAAATTCATAAATGAAGTTAATAAGATATAAGCATAAACAGTGACTTAAATAACTTAAATAAGCTATAAGTCACATAAGTGCTTTTGCAAATAAGCTAAAATTAATTAAAAAATCACAATCAGAGGGGGGTGCAGTGTATAAGGGCGCAGTAAAAATGGGGGTGAAATAGCAAAAAGGGTGGCAATCAACTTAAAGTCAAACAAGAAAACGATCCAGTGCAGCAATCAACTTAAAGTACACGATACGCATCTCAGATCTGGATCGTTCAGGTCAATCAGGTGGCCAAGATTCAAATCCAAATGGAAAATATTCCTGTGTTCGCAGGTGACGAGGAAAACGAACGCGCGCGCCTTAGGAGCGTTGATCTGCTTTAAAACGGATCGAACGCGCGTTGTTGAACGAGATCTGACGGTCACGTTATAAGCTAACAATCCAATGGCTGCTGAACGATCTGGTAACGCGTTGGTTAATGGATGAATGAAACACGCTCTGCTACGGAATAGCCACGATTTTGCTACGAAACTAGACTGGTAGCAACGTCCTTCATCTTCTTCAAACGGTCAAAAACCCAGAATCACCAAATAATGCTCAAATCGTTCTAAACAAAGTTCTATACTACTTTAGTTTTCGTCCTGGTCATGAATCCATCATTAGATTTTGGTTTTTATTCTTAGAACACTGACCACGAAGAAAGAAAGTTATGAACACTCAAAAATGGCAACGTGGGATTTAGATCAAATTGAGTCAAAATGAGGATTGGAATAGCTTCAGAGGATGTTTATAAAGTGATTGGTGAAAGAAAAATGAGAACTTGAGGTGTATTTTAGTGATTTCGAAAAAATGAAAATGAGAGAAAAAGTTTGAGTTTTTTTTGATGAATTTCTGATCCCTCTGCCTCAGCTGCGCTGCACCAAATGATTGTATGCTTATATATGAATGGAATTAGGTCAGAGCTAATGAGAATAAGGGTATATAGGACATAGTACAAAATGTGTGATTTTTTTGATTTTTCAAAAATGGTTAAATGTGGAAAATGGTTGTACTATTGATGATGTGTTTATTTGGGAAGGTTCTAGGTGATTTAATGATAAGGATGATGATGTGTTAGTGATTGAATTATTTTTGTGAATTTTCTATTATTTTTTTGAGATAAAAAGAAAGGGTTAAATAACACATAAAATAATAAAAATAAATGGTAAATACACAAAATAAATATGCATGATGATGAATGATGATTTTGATTTTAAATTTACTATGAGAATGATGTTGATTAGAATAAGAAATAATGAAGAAAAATGGTTACTTGTTCATGAAGTAATCTAAAAAGAAATGAGAAAGAAAATGCAAATAAAAGAAATTTCATGAATAATAAAATAATTTATGGAAAATAATTAAATAAACCAAAGAAAATATATTTAGGAATTTTTGTGAAGTAATTATGCATTTTTATGGATTTTTATGAATTTTTATGCAAAAATGTGAAATAAACCTAAATTTATTAATTCAAGGGTAAAATGGGAATAAAAAAATGTATGGGGCAAAATTAGGGTATGACACTTTGCATGGATAAATTATCCCACATCATTAACAATTCGGTTGATAAAGGTGATTGGAGAACTATTAGAGCAGGAAGATCAGGGCTTATGGTATTGACAACGTTCTGGCAAGTGGATCAGTTTGTCGTCGAGCAATAATTCACACTCTAGGTGTCTAGAATGAGTTCGTATCCACAGGGATCGTGTCAAACCTTCACTAGTGCTATTCTAGTTCGTGGTTTTTGCATTCGCATTGGTTTTTAGGAAAAAAGGTTTTAATTTATAAAAATAGCGATATGCGTTGCAATAAAAATAAAAGTTTTGATTCAGAGATATAGATGATAGGCATGGTGGTTGAACTTACTCCATCCTTCATGCTTGGCATAATCGGTGTATAACATAGTAATTCGTACTATTATCGGGCGTCGATTCTATCATTTATTTAGTAGCACCTTACTGCTACCCTATGTAGGCAAAGTCCCCCTACTTTTGTAACTAAGGCACCTACGAGAGCCTAACCTTGCTTTGTCACATACCCTTATTACTAGATAGAGTTATTTACATACATGCATTATGACCATCGACCATCCATTAACAATTCGGTTGATAAAGGTGATTGGAGAACTATTAGAGCAGGAAGATCAGGGCTTATGGTATTGACAACGTTCTGGCAAGTGGATCAGTTTGTCGTCGAGCAATAATTCACACTCTAGGTGTCTAGAATGAGTTCGTATCCACAGGGATCGTGTCAAACCTTCACTAGTGCTATTCTAGTTCGTGGTTTTTGCATTCGCATTGGTTTTTAGGAAAAAAGGTTTTAATTTATAAAAATAGCGATATGCGTTGCAATAAAAATAAAAGTTTTGATTCAGAGATATAGATGATAGGCATGGTGGTTGAACTTACTCCATCCTTCATGCTTGGCATAATCGGTGTATAACATAGTAATTCGTACTATTATCGGGCGTCGATTCTATCATTTATTTAGTAGCACCTTACTGCTACCCTATGTAGGCAAAGTCCCCCTACTTTTGTAACTAAGGCACCTACGAGAGCCTAACCTTGCTTTGTCACATACCCTTATTACTAGATAGAGTTATTTACATACATGCATTATGACCATCGACCATCCATTAACAATTCGGTTGATAAAGGTGATTGGAGAACTATTAGAGCAGGAAGATCAGGGCTTATGGTATTGACAACGTTCTGGCAAGTGGATCAGTTTGTCGTCGAGCAATAATTCACACTCTAGGTGTCTAGAATGAGTTCGTATCCACAGGGATCGTGTCAAACCTTCACTAGTGCTATTCTAGTTCGTGGTTTTTGCATTCGCATTGGTTTTTAGGAAAAAAGGTTTTAATTTATAAAAATAGCGATATGCGTTGCAATAAAAATAAAAGTTTTGATTCAGAGATATAGATGATAGGTATGGTGGTTGAACTTACTCCATCCTTCATACTTGGCATAATCGGTGTATAACATAGTAATTCGTACTATTATCGGGCGTCGATTCTATCATTTATTTAGTAGCACCTTACTGCTACCCTATGTAGGCAAAGTCCCCCTACTTTTGTAACTAAGGCACCTACGAGAGCCTAACCTTGCTTTGTCACATACCCTTATTACTAGATAGAGTTATTTACATACATGCATTATGACCATCGACCATCCATTACCCCTAGATCTTAGTTACGGTTATTCAGTTCCAATTGCTATTAAAACTAGTTCCCGATTCTTCCTCTAATTATTAAGTCATAACTAGTTCAACATTGTTTTGCCGTTTCTTTAATCTAGTGTTATTTATTACTAGTTCCGGACAAATAATAGTGAGAACCCTAATATGCTACTATTAAAGTAAACCCTAATTATTTATTCTAAGGCGTTGCCGTTTATTCGGCCAAGATTCCGACTAACGATATTCAAGCAAAAAAACAAATAACAAATAATAATTTATAAATGTGATTTATTATAACTTTGACTCAATTACACGACCCAAGTATTCATCGGGGAGTTCATATTCTCCACCACAACCTAAGGAATTATTACAAAAGACTACATAATTAAATTACAAGAATCTAACTATAAAAAACCTAAAGAATCATACCTTTCTGAGTTAGTTTTCCCGTAAGGGGAGAAAACTATGCCTTTAGAGCTCCTCCGAACTTCTCTCCAAAAGGAATAGAAAGTTCTTCTATTTCTGAATGAATAATAATGAATTTTGGAGGCTATATTTATACTTTTCGTAATGGGCCTCAGCAAACCATCGTGGCACGCTAAACCCATCGTGTCACGATGTGCAGATTCAGTTCAAAATTATAACTGATCCTGTGCGTTTGATCAGCGTGGTCACCAAGCAAAGCCATCGTACTGCGTTGAGCTTCATCGTGGTACGATGCTAAGATTCTCTTAAAAAATATAATTGATTCTGTCTTGGCGAGCAAGTAGCTTCCATCGTGTCACGTTGAGTGCATCGTGACACGATGGGCTGATTTTCTTCATTTTTGGACTTTTTCTTGTCTTTTGTGTTTCTTCACCTTGTCTTGAAGCTTTTTCTCGATTCTTCAGGTTTTTGTTGATATTTGGGCCTGTCTTGGTCATTTTACTACTAATAATACTACCTAAAATACTACAGAAATTCCTGTCATCAGGTATCTCATCTTATGTTCGTCGATGACTTGTTACTTTTTGGAGAAGCAAGTGAAAGACAAATGAAGTGTGTCATGGAGTTACTTAATAATTTTTGTAGCATGTCAGTACAAAAAGTAAGTCAAGAGAAGACTAGCATTCTTTTTTCTAAAAATGTGAGCAGGGCAATGTGTGAAAGGCTTATGGATCAATTTCTTGGAGTCCCTCTAATTGGTGGAGCACCAAAGAGATCAGATTTCAAATATATTATTGATCAAGTGAATTCCAAGCTTACAATGTGGAAGGCAAAACATTTGTCTTTCGCCGGAAGAACGACCTTGGCAAAGAGTGTTATTGAGGTTATCTCTATTCATCCCATGATGACAAGCAAAATCCCCAAGACTTGCATTGATGAAATTCAAAAAATCCAAAGGAACTTTATTTGAGGTGATACCGACGATGGTAGGAAATACCATGCAGTGAGTTGGGAGATGGTGACAAAACCAAAGTATCTAGGAGGACTTGGGCTGAGGAATCTAGATACCATGAACAAAGCATGTCTTCTCAAATTTGGGTGGAAACTTTATACAGGAGCGAATGACTTTTGGTGTGATGTAATTAGAGGCAAATATGGCAACAACAACCTGCATGATGGTTTTCAGAGTCATGGCACAGACTCTAGCTTGTGGAGATCGATAGTTAAGCATGCTCACCACCTTCAAAATTTTGGCCTGTGGACTGTTGGGGATGGTGAGAGTATTGATGCTTGGAATTATTATTGGATAAACACTAGTATGCGCATCATAGATGAAGAGGTGAACATCCCAAACAATCTTATTGGTGCTAAAGTTAGTGAGTTAGTGGATGAAGATGGGAATTGGAATTGGAGTTTGTTGCATCACTGGTTACCCCCATATTTTATGAATAAAATTGCTGCAATATTTTCTCCAAATGCAGAGAATGGACCTGATGAACAACTGGGTGTTGCGGTCAAAGACGACGGGTATTCGGTAGCAGAGATGTATAACTTACTGTGCAATTTTGATACTGCCCAGGTGGATGTGATTTGGTCGAAAATATGGAAACTTAATGCTCAGTGTGCGTTAGACAATTTATTTGGATTGTTAAACATGATAGACTGCTTACTAACTTGCACAAGAGTAAGATGAATTTGGGACACACAATGTGTGATTACTGTCGTGACATTGAAGAATCTACCTTACATGCACTAAGAGATTGCCCACTTGCCAAGAGGATTTGGTTAATTACAGTACCATCGGAAGCACGAGCCAAATTCTTTTTAGCATCACACAACTAATGTGAAAAATATAACTTACATCTTAATGAGTGGATTATTTTTAACATCAACTATGCAGGTGTGTGGAATAATGGCGTTGGCTGGCGGGATTTCTGGGCAACGGTTTGTCATCGAGTCTGGATGTGGCGTAATAAAGAGCTGCATGATGATAATTATCAACGGCCCAATAATCCAATGCAACAAGTTATGAGAATAACAAATGACTACTTCATAGCAGAGAGATATCATGTACTCATGTACAAATTATAAAAGCAAAATCATGTATTTTATCTGAGGAAGAAGAAATGAGTTACTAGAAAAATGGGAAAAGCTTACACAACAATTTTTTAATACAATCTGATGTGGCAAAATAGTGAGTTTTAATTGGTTGTCTGCGTATGAGTTTTGCATTGTCCGTATATCTCCATTATACTCTTAAAAAATTAATTTCATTTGCATTTTTAAAATTCATGTAAGCACGAGACTTGAGCATATGGGAATTAAGTATTTACGAAAGAATTGAAGATGCGAAAATTAAGTTTATGGTGCTGAAAATAAATTAAGGATATTTGACTATTTGTCAATTTGAAGTGTAACTAAAAGTTCATGGGATGAAACTAAAAAAAACCTCAATTTTCTAATCACACCCCTAAAAAATCTAATTACACCGTAAATTGAGCAATTTTTTTTAAACCTAGTTTGTTTACCCGTATGTAAATTCAATTTACATAAACATAAACCCTTGTTAATTCAGTTTATTATGATTTGCAACACTCGCCATACGAAGAACCGGATGTTCGCAGGGAGTTTACTTTGTCAAATCCACCTCCAATTGGCATGATGATTAAAAGGAGGCTCTCATCATAGTATTCCATTCTTGAGACGAGATGAAATCTGTCGTCCAAGGCCTAATGGCCACATAGTGGTCTAAGATCATCCAAGGACCACCACTTATAACCTTTTCACTATCAGCTTCCAAATCAAATTTAACCATGAAAAAGCCATGGCCAATATCCATGATGTCCATGTCTCCTGTAAGCTTCCATAGAGCCTTAAGGTGATCAAGCATGGCAAAGAATCAAAAGGTTTTACCCAACAATTTTACAACGATGGCATGTTGCGATGGCACCCATAAATCTTTCAAGACACTATCATCCGTATAACATCGTGGGTGGCGTCGATCACCATCCTCATATTCAATCCTGAATAGATTTTTATTGATGAGATCCACTGTTTCCCGTCTCGGAGCCGGTTCCTGCATAAGCCAGCAATTTATCACGAAATGAACACTTCTTTCTATTTGTATCAACATGCTCAAGAGTCCTCGACGGCGCCGGAGGTTGTTGAGTGCATAATCAATCTCTACCTAGAGTAATCTTGAAACGCGCCGAGGGACTCTATCAACCTTCATAACGTTTAAGCTAGGTTGAACCTAGCGAACGTCAACACAGATGAACCCTCTACACTCACCCAAGAGAAAACCCTAGCAGATAATTATGCAAATATCTTATTTTGCTTTAATGAACATTAGATAGAGTTTTTTTTTTACATTAATAGAGATTATGAAAGAGAAAACACATTAATCTACTTACAATATATTAAAAGAAACTACTATTAAAAATCCAAATTTGTCCTTATCACTTTTAACGGTGTTTCGAGTTTTGCGCCCTTAAATGTAATTTTAACTCTAAACTAATAAAAAAAAAATAAGAAAGAAAGATAAGCATAAAACAAAGCTTCCCATAAAAATAGCATTAAAAACCACATCTCTAAACAAAAACAAAAAAACAAAAAAAATATAAGCATAAAAGAAATCTTTCCATAAAAATAGCAACGGAAACCACTTCTGAAAAAAGATAATAATCCAATCTATTTTAACTTCAAAAATAGGAAAAAAAAAATTTATTAAAATAAATTTACGCATAAAAATAAAAACAAAAATCACCATAAAAGATACATGCCAAAAATAAAAACTTTTTTTTAATAATTTATTTTTTTTAATACAAAAATAGTAATTCAATCTAACATATAAAAACTTATATATAAAAAATAAAAATAGAAAAACCTAATAAAAGAATATACTTATTTATGAGCTTAAAAATAAAAGAACATAAAAACAAAATCAAAAACACAATGAGCCCGTTTGGATTTACTTATTTATGATCTTATGCGAAATAACTTATGCAAATATATAAACTTATATGTATTATTATAAATTTTTTAAGGTTGTTTATGAAAACAGTTTATAAAGATATAATTTTTCTCAGTGAAATCTTATAAATTAACATGCGTAAAAAAACTCATGAATGAACATAAAAGTTTATTTAACAAATTATAATCATAAAGTATTTTCATAAGCTTAAAAATAAGTCAAGTTCAAACGGGCCGAAAATATTAAAGGTATTACGAATCTTCTATTTCGTAAAAAAATAATTATATTTTTCCAAATTACTATTTTTCTATATAATAGTTAAGTTGTACTCTAGATTTGTTATAAAAAAATCTACTCTATTTTTGTTTACTCTTATATAAACAATACAGGAGAAGTATATTATTGATGAATATATATTATACTAATAATTACGGGGTAAATATATATTATAATAACACATGGGACAATTCTTTTAATAAAAAAAAATTAATCATACACGAGACAATTGCTTTAATAAAAAAAAGGAATTTGTACAAAAATAAATAAAATAAAGGAATTAAATAATATATTATAATAATACAAGGAACAATTGTTGATGAATATATATTATAATAATACAAAAGACAATTGTTTTAATAAAAAAATCTAATCATACACGGGACAATTGATATAATAAAAAAAAAATTGAATAATAAATATTTGTTATTATTAATTATAATTTATTACACAAAAATTATACACGGGACAATTGCTTTAATAAATAATAAAATTTACTTGATTTAACAAGTTTTACAAAAAAAAAATAGCAAAATAGCGTCACTTATTATTTTTAATTTTTTTTTATACACTACGTTACTCAAATCTTAACAATATTTATAAATAAAAGTCGATAGACCCGTGCGAATGTACGGGTCTCAAAACTAGTAGAATAAAAAATGAAAAACTATATTAAAAATTTATATAAAAAGGGATAATTTTGGTATTATAATTTAAAAATTTCTAAAATTTGGATGTAACTAGTTTGGGGTGTGAGTAGGAAAAAAAAAAACCCCTACCACTACAGACGGTACACACTCGTCTTCCTCTAAAACGCGACGGCCACCGACGAAGCTTTCTCCCTCTCTGAAACGCGCCTGCGACCGGTAAGCTTTGTCCCCCCGCCCTCTCTCTAACTCACTCTCTGTGCCTTTCTCTGGCCACCTGGTTTTATTCATCTGTTTGATCTTATTCTGGAAAGTTTCGGTTTTCTTGGGATTGTTTTGTTGATTGAATGAGTGATTGCACAATACCTTTTGTTTGGATTGTTTTGTTGATTGAATGTGTGATTGCACATTGTTGATTGTTGATTTATTTTTTTTGTTTTGAGTTTGATCTTTTTCCCATTGTTTTATTTTGTTCTTCAAAATTGAGGATTTTTGTCATTCTTAGTGCATTGATATTGTCACTTTCTAATTGTGAATCATTGTTATTCGTATTGATTTCTACTGAGAAATTGTATTATTAATGATTTGGTTCATGAATACAATTAGAATGAAGAGCTTTCATGATGTGCTGATAGATATACATGCAGTTATAGAATAACAATATCAAATGTATAATCCTGCTTTGCCCTGTTTCTTTAATGACTAATCAGATAATTGAATTGAACCAAATTATATTTGATTGGTTTGGATTTGTTTTTTAATTCGTCGAACCAAACCTTCTAGACGGCTGGACCTGTGATGGCTCCCGTCAATTTTTTAGAGAGATGCAGTTTTTTAATATTTTCTTACTCTTCTTATTTTCCTTAGGTTGAATCAGATCAGTTGAATAATGAAATTTGGTAGAACAGATTTATTTTCTATTTTGCAAGATGTAAAGCGCCAAGAGAAACGTATCAAGCTTAAGAAGAGGTAACCTCCATTTTTGTTTTATTTTGGTGTTATATATATTGACTAAATTTAATTACATTAAAATGTAACTGGTACAGGTGGTTTTTGGGCTTACCTATAAAAAAAGTTGAGAAGAAGAAGTTGAAAGATATTCGCAAAACCAAGAGGTGTGTGCTTCATTTGTTCAATGATTTAGTCACCAGGTTTCATTCTAATGAATTGTTTTCTCCTTTTTTCTTTTCCTGTCTACAGGTATTTGCCCGAATCTTTACTCAGAAAAGATGATGTAAGTTTCCTTTATTGTATTATTATTTGAAGATTTGAAATTTGAATGATAAATTGATAATCTATTAACCATTTCAGCTATTTTATGAAGAGGTGAGAACTCACGTCGAACACGCCTTCGGAGCACCCTACGTTGAAGGAGAGAATTGTATCCCTCAGGATGAAATGGATTTGATCCAAATACCAAACTTAAAAAGGTTGATTTTATCATGCCTTGATAATTTGACCACCAAGGGTCTATACCTTCTTGCTATGATAGTTAGTGGTGACGCAGTCAAGTATGAAAGAACTCGAGGTAATTTGAAAAAGATTATCAAGGGTTCTCTTTCAATTGTTCTGAGTAGTGAAAGACACAATGACCAGCAACAACTGGAAACTCATAAACAGATTTTTCAACTTCTCAACAATCCTCAGCATTTTCAAAATAGGTGTGAGCTTTTACCTGGATCTGGGTCCCAATTTTATCGTGCTGCTGTAGTGAAGGTGTTGAGTGGACTTGAAAAGTTACCATCCCAAACCTTGATTGCAATGCGTAGAAAACTTAAAGGAATTAAAGCACCGACGCCTCAGTTGAAACCGTTTAAACATGGATGGACACGAGGCCATCTAATCAAGTTAGTGGATAGATTATGTAGGAAGATGCTTTCTCAACTTGATGAAGGAAATGAGAATGAGCAACAAAACCCATTAGCCAAAGCCATCTCAGTAGCAGACTTGTCACAAAAACTGATAATTGGTTATGGTAGCAAGTTTTTAGAAGAGTTTTACCAGTTCTCGCCTGAAGTGAAGTCCCTGCAGAATGATATTATAAATGCTATATGGTCTATTGAGAAAAAGGAAGTAGTGCCATTGCCAGTGCTAAGAGATATACAGCTTCTCGTAGAACCAAAGACTACGATAGCAAATAAGAGCTTACGGATAGCTTTTGTAAATCTTCTGACTGAATTTCTTTTTGAGTGCAGTGATATGGATAACACTCCAAAGTCTCTATTGCAGGTCCTAGATGTTATCAATAAGTGTTCTAATAAATGCACACATGATGTATCATTCCAGAAGAAGCATATCGAAGAAGAAGTTGACCGTATACTAAGTCTGAGTGCTCAGACAAATCAAATTGTTCAAGAGTTGTTGCCAGACTGTAAATTTGACCAGGACTTCACGGATGCATATATGGAGCAATCAGAAGAAAGTGATGACAGCGACAGTGATAAGGATGAGGATGAGGATGACAGTCAAATTTCTGAGGATAGACAATTTAAAAGTGAAGCAGTCAACACAACAGATTCAAACTATGAAGGAGAAAGTGTTGGCGATTTTATGCCATTTGAGTTCCATCCTTCTACCAGTATAACTGAGGAGAATATTTTGAACACCCCACTTACACCTGGTGAAAGGTTGAATTGTGATTCTGAAAAGCTTCAACCTAAGAACTGTAATAAACAATGCCAAGAAGAAAGCATAGAGCAGTTGAGTACACCTATGGCTGGGAAAAACTATAATTCTTCGGTTGTTTCACCTGACAAAGAAACAGGTGAAAATATTGTCAAGGGACCTGAATTTATTTATGAATCTTACGCTAAAGTTGATCCAGGAGATGAATCTAATTTTTGTGAGGAGACAAAACCCATACCTACCAAGCACAGTACACACAAGAACCAATACCTTGCTACCCAAGATGCTTGTGATAAGACCGCTATGCTTGCATATAATCTCATTGGTCATATGTTGGAAGAATTTGCCGTAACCGAAGGCCTAAACTTGGACATGATCAAGAGGTCATATCTCAACCGTGATAAGCAAATTGAAGAAGCAAAAGGTACTGAATTTCTTCGATTACCACTACCACCAATATATCCACAAAATGTTGTACTGTCATATTGGTACTATTTTAGTTTAATATATTGTGAATGACATTTAACTAGTGTTTTGGTATAAATTTATCAATAAATACCTGTGCTGTCAGCATTGATTATCTAGTTTTATATCATGCAGAAACACAAGAACAGTCATCATCTAGGAAACGTAAAAGAGTTCCGGGTCCGGCTATTGTTGGAGCAATTGAAGAGCTTATTCCTTCCTTTCCAGATAGGTATATATTACATTCCTTAATTATAGTCTCATAACAAGAAGTGTTGTGTGTAATGTGCATGATTTTGTTAAAAAAATGTCATGATTTTATTTTTCTGCATAAGCTTTGCTCACTTGCATCTTTGTAAAGCACAACTTAGATGCATAGCAAAGAAATTAGGTGATTTTGTTTTTGGGCATATAAGTACACTAAACAAGCCAAACTTATGTCTCTAAGTATGAGTAACTCTTGCGTTTTGGACATTGCAGTAGCATGGAAAGGCTGAAGATATTGATGGGCTTATGATAATGGAACTCAAGCTTTCAGGTTCAACTAGAGAAGGGCATTTTGAAATGGTTTTGCATTTTTGGATATAGTTCACTGAATTAGGAGTTTTAGATTGTAATTGATAAGTGTATAGTTTTTCGATTCATTAATTAATAGCAATTTTTCTTTGCCTCAAACAATTCTCTTCTGATTATTCATATAATGGACAAAGCTTTATCTTCATACTACCATTCATCTTCAAGGGCTGTACTGAACTCGTTAGAAATGATATAAACTAATTCAAACCAAACCAATGGGGCCATTTAAGAGAAGTAAAATAATTTATAAAAAAATATTTATATTTAGTATGATAATTTAAAAATTAATTTGAGAAATTTCTTTTTTCTGTCTCTCGAAAGCAAAATAATTACTCAATTCTATAGAAATTGTTTACAGTTTGCTCATATTTTCTCATGAAAGTAGAAATATATACAGACTAAGACCAAAGCACTTAGAGCTATATATGTTCTTATTTATTACTGGTGATCCATGTAAAACGCTGTTCTATGATATATCTTCTAAAAAGTAAAATCAATCACAAAGAAGCTTGACCTTACTCCAACCTATCTCTTATTTGAGGATTTAAGAACTAAAATAAAAATTAACACAATGAAAAACACAACACATGAAATATCTTCACTAGAAATGAAATTTTGCATGTCTTAGATGGCTTGAAAGGAAAACTCATCCACCTTCCATGGTCTTAGAGTTTGATGTGATCAGTGAAAAAAACATTGTCAAGCAATTCTTCAACTGTATAATTTAAGCCCCTGCATCATTTCATATACTATGACATATCTGAGAAGAATCAACTATTGCTGTCGCCATGTAAATCGCGAACAAGTAACTTCACACAATGTGTACCACTATCACTCAAAACTTCTACACATTCCTTCAAATCTGAGTCATTCACCAACAACACCCATTCCTCTTCATCATCAAGATACTTGAGTTGGAATGAACCGTTCCGTAATTTAAACCTTGTTGCAACTTCTTCATATAGTTGGAAACAACCTAAACATGGATCAAACTTGAAACGAATAGTATCACCTCTAAATGTAGCTTTGACGGCAAATTTTGACTCACTATCAACACAAATTGATTTGATCTTTGAGTTCTTCTGGTTCTCAATGCTTTGAGAGCCTGATGAACTTCCACGAACCATTGATCCAGATGCATTGGAAGAATCTGTCATGCTTGAAGAAGTAGGGTGGTTAGGCTCATCGACTCCTTTTCCTTCCTCCAAACCAAGTTCTATCAATGAAAATGAACTATTAGGAGCAATATCATGCAAACTACTATTGTTCAAACCACATTGATCTTCCTCTTTTTCAAGAATAGAATCTATAGAGTTTTGTTTAGGACAATCATGAGTCTTTGTCCAAAGCCATGATGTTGAATCTTGAATATAGTCAACAGAAGAAGCATTATTATCTTTCTTCAAGTCACCCTCACATGAACTAGAGATCAGAACACCATCATCCTCCAACTTAATAGCCGTGTTCTCTAGAGAGCTTTTCTCGGGGAACATGAGATTTTTATTATGTGTACCAATTTGCTCGATTATGGATCCTCCTGCAACAAATCCACCAGTGTGAGGATCAAACTTCAGCACACCTTCAACTCCTTGGACAGAATCAAGGACAGTTTGTATTTTCTTCAATGAACGATTCACTTTATTTATCTTGCGCGATGGCCATCTTGAAATTCCATGTTGCCTGCATATTCTCTTCAGAGTTGTTGGACAAACTGTTTAAAGAAGAAAGTTTCCGTTAAAAATTAAAAACAAACTTGTCTTTATTGACAAGAATTAGCTCAGTGAAAGGGCAGCGTCCATTTTAAGAAAAGATCGTAGAACAATAACTGCATATGTTGTTGATTTAACTTTTTGTTTTTAACATGTAAAACCAAGAATGTTAATGAACTTCGCCTGAGTTTGACGCTGCACTAGCAGAAAAGTACCAAACAATTTAGACGGGTTAGTAGTAAATATAATGAAAATTTTCACAAATATTGATGGCGTCTCACCCCCAATTTTTTTTGCAGCATCCTTCAAACTACCAGAAAAGTATTGTTGGAGAACACTCAAGCTAACATTCTTCTCCACTGCATTTCTCCTTTTCTCAGCCTGCTTTCTTGATTCACTTGTTACCTATAAGAAAAATCACTTAAAAATTCAAAATCGTGGTTCCAAAAGACATTAACTTAAGGATTTTGCTTCACTATTCCACTCCTTTATAACAAATGAAGTGTGATATATTATGGACAGTCAGTATTCCTCTCCATTTACTCTGTCGGGTAGGGCTCATAGTTTACTGATAAGTGAAAAGTATTGCAGCCGCTCTGCAGCCGGAGGCATAGGCACACAATTGTTCGGACTCCATGATCAAATATCGTGCCATGATTCACAATAACATAAATAAATGCTTCCTAAAAGAATTGGTCATTTCACATTAAATTCAAAAGAATGAAAGTATACAAGATTAAGTCGAAATATACCTGACTATGTGAACCTTGGATTCCATTATTTTTTAGGTTAGCTGCCATCAACGGCATCTGGAATAAATCAGGATCACCAGTGCTAAATGCTATCTGAGAGTTCCCCTTAGACATTGGAAAAAACCCTGAGACATTTTCCTTTAGAAAACCATCTTGAGAACCTTCTATCCCTCTTAATTCACCTTCTGAAACTGTCCTCAAACTCTTACAAATTCGCCTCATAGTATCCGACAAATTGTCTAATAAAAGCTGCTGTTCTGAACTCCCTATCATATTGATAGGAAGAAAGAATTCTAACACATAATCATCATCATTGGTATAAGTACTCCTTAACCTAGTTGCAACTGCAGCATTCAAGTTATATTTTCGCGCATGATGAACAAGCGGATATTCACTAATATCATAAGCCTTCACATCGGTATAGAAGAACGGATGATTTGATTGAAGAGCTTTTCCAGATATACCTTGTCCTTCCTCAAGGTGATGTTCAGAACATGCATGTACAAATCCTTCTACCATTTTATCGTTGATATAGCAAGCTGATTCTTCGATACACAACACACATTTTTCATCAGAATTTGTTGTACGGCCTTCTTTTATCCGTAATCTCTCAGATTCTCCGCCTTTTCCCTCACTATAACAACATGGAATCCATGTCAGTGCTAGTGGCAATCTATGCGCATGACAAACAGCTCTTAACACATCAACTATCTCTGTTAATGCAGCTCTTTTGTTATTTGATACACACTGCATGAAAAAAATGTCGCTCTTTAAGAATTTTAAAAATAAAACACATCAGAGACTCGGAAATTGTCAAATACCTGTGGAAGAAGTCGCGGAGGGGTAATAGTCCTTAAATTCACACGCTGCGAAAAGTCATGGAAAATACATTTTTAGCATCACTACATTTAATTATAACACAATATGGAAATACTATCTTAAACATAGAAAACTTTTATTTTCTTAGTAATATTAATTGAAGATTACACCCATAATTGGATTAATTTAAGGACACCGAAGGAGGGTTCGAACCCTGGAAACTAACATAACAACTAACCCTAAAAATGTTCAAAGTATAGCAAAAGAAAATCCAACCTGAAGTGCATGAGAAACATATTCTAATTCTTTATCAAAATTAGGCTTTTCCTTTGTAGTAACAAGTTCTAGCACAGCACTACATGAAACTTCAGAGTGCATATCAGATATTGGAAGAGCAATCGATCCGCGAACCTCGTGACTAATTGCATGATCTAATCTCAAGTACTCAGATTTATGATAGTAACCAACATTAGATGTCCATTCAGGAACATGCGAAATAAAGACGCGGCCCGGAAGTCCAGGACAACAAACTCCCATTTTCATTTCTGCAGAAAATGTAAACGACCTCGACACTTCTCGATAACCTGCAAGCTTTTGGTCTAGTAAATAAGGTTGATTACTTGTAGTTAAGACAAATTCATCACCATACTTTATAGGTACCCAAACTTGTGCTAATATTCCTCCACCAGCTGATTCTTTAAAGAAGGATAAAGCACTCATCATTCTCTCATCAAGTGACCAACTAGGCGATTTCGATATTATGTAATTGCACATATCAAATGAGCCATTTTGTTCTTGCTGTGAATCTAAATTATTATTATTATTATTTGTTTCATTTGCATTATCTAAGAAACCAAATTGTGTTTCCATTTGTTGTAATAGTACTTTTTCCTCATAACTGGTGGAGCTATAATTTCCACCAATTTCTGTCATAAAAAATGGACCATTAATTTGTTCAACTAAATTCAATCCATCATGTGGTGAATATGCAAATGATGAAAGGTCATTAGTTAGAGTTTGATCAGTTAATGATGAACTGTTGCACCAACCGGCATAGCTATCGAAGTTCAAAAACTCAGAGATATTGTTAAACATGTCATCTGGAGTTGCTGAACTTTTCATTCCATTATCCAATGGTGTCCAAAAGCTAATTCCATTGTCTTTTGAGGAAAATTGATCTTCCATGTTCATGTTGGAGAAAAAACTTGAAATTGAAATTCAACTAATGTTAGAGACCCTTTGAATGAAAATGATTTTTTGCACCAAACATTCCTTCCAAATTTACCAGCATCCAATAGTCCTGCAAGATTAACACTGAATATATGCAAACTCTCAACATAGGGAAAGGAATTCATGAAAATAAATCAAAACTTCAATTAAAATATCAACACTTGTTTTAGCCTAGTAATCCAGAGTTTAGCGAGAAGACAAAAAAAGTCTGGCCAAAGATTATTCCAAGATTCAAACTCGGATTATCCGGAACGATTTTTTAGCCTTATTTCAATCACAAAGATTAAAAAGTGAAAACTTCAACCCCTCAACTAGCAAAGGAAAATTAAACTCATTCTTTTCAAATTAAATTATGGGATGAATATTATAAATCGAATAATTCGGGGAAATAAGTAAAGTGTGCCAAGGATTATTGTAGTCGGGATGTAAATTTGGATTCTCCTGAACAATTCATCATTAATTGAATCTCTATAACCACATCAGCTCAACCACTTTGTTCCTCAAAAGATGTTTAAAGTATCGAATAATTCGGGGAAAATGTTAACTAACAAATTTAGAAATTAAGTTTAACAAAAACCTGAAAGCTTGAATCCAAGCTCCATATAGCAAGTTCCTTCACTGAAACAATACAGCATATAAAAAAAAACCAAGGATTTGCAAACACAATCTATGGTTTTTTATCTCTAACAATGCTCCATATTAAGTTCCAAATGTTATTGCACCAAACTCCAAATGCTCTAATCTTAACAAAATCAAAGTTCAAGATTTTCACAAAACCTTAAGACAAGGAAAAAAAAAGGTATGTCTTTGGCACTACAACCTACAAAGCACCGACCTTAAAATAATCTAAAGTACTAAAAATTAAAGATTAAAAAAAGTTAGATATTTTCTATAAAAAGAAAGTTACAAAGAAGTGAAGGTAGGATAATGTACGGCACTTTCACATAAACCGGTTTGCTAAAAATAGAAAGTTGTTAACGTGGTCGACCAACCACACCACAACAACCTCACCTTAATCATCTTATGTTGTGGACATAATAATTGTAACATTATAACATGTATTTAAATTAAAACAAACATGTATTTAATGTAGGAAATGTTGTTTTCAGATTTGTTAATTAATTAATATTATATTGTAATAGAATTAATAAACCACCTGGATTCAAATAGAATCTAATGGCTAGACAATGATATTTGATAAAGAAAAAAAGTAAGCATAAAATTATTCTTGGTGACACATTAAGGATGTTGATAATGATTTTGATGTTGGGAATGATATGCTTTTTTATTTAATCTTTTTCGAACCTTAAAGTTGACTCCTAGTGATTATGTTTTGTCATCCGTACTCTACGGTCTTACATTTATATTTATATAATGTTATTTGGACAACATTCTTACAATAATATCATTCTCATAATAATAATTAGTCAAAAAAAATATGATTCTTATATAAGTTATGATAATAAATTAACATATCTCAATAAATAAACAGTGTATTTAATTTTGAAGACATTGGAACGTTTGAACGTGTGGGTGCAGGGTGCCCATACGTCTTATTTTTGAGTGAATGTATTTTTATAAAGTATTTTTATATATTTATTTATGCTAGATATATTGATCTATGTATTCATTAAAATAATAAACTTATAGTTCTAAAAATTAAGTGCTGACATCAAGATGATGTTATATATGTATAAACATATATAATTTATCACCTAATATAAACATATATAATATTTCATATATCACCGAATATAATTTGTAATTTTTCTTTTATCTCACCGAATATATACTATTTCATATTATGGATAAAATAAAAGTGACAAATTATATTAGGTGATAAATGAAATAGTATATATGCTTATACATATATAACATCATTTTTGAAAAGGTTTGTATCATTTTTTAAACTTTAGTACTGATTATTATAACTAATTTAAATTTTTTTTACTCAATAAAAAGAGAAGATAGATTAAACAAATTTTTAATAAACTCTTGATAAAAATAAAATTGCTTAATTATTATGAGTAAAATATTTAAATAAAAGACTTTTGAAGTTAAGAGACATCAAACAATACCACCATAATGTGATACAAACCTTCCCCCACCCTCTCTAAGTCAGGCCAAACAATACCATAAAAAATACAACATATTTTTAGTACGTACATTTTTATATAGATCAATCAAATTAGTGTCCGTGAACATAACTCGGTTGGTAAGAATATTGCATGTAATATGTAAGGGCGGAGGTTCGAGCCCTGATACCTCACTATTTCATTTTAAATAAGTGAAATTCTAACCACTAGACTATATAAAAAGAAGAAAAAACACTCAGATAATTTAATAGAATCAACTTAAATTTCAATCAAATAAGAGCATTATTGGGTTAGAAAGTAAACATGAATTTCCTGCTGTTACAGCAGATCAGAACCGTCTGATCTAAAACGTGCGGCTGAGATCGTTTACAATAGTTTTAAAACTGTATTAATTTAAACTGTCTTGTTTGCAACCAATGGCTAAGATCTTAAACTACGTGAAATATGTGTTATGTTTTACAATAGAAAATCTCAATCCATTAAAAAGTATGTGTATTGTCTTGATATAATATAAGGGCTTTGTCCTTTACCCGTACAAAAAGAGTTCTTTTTTTGCGCCCTCCAAGATTTTTCACGCGCCTTCTAAAATGATTAAAGGCTAAACTATACATTTAGTCTCTTACGTTTATTTTAGGATTTAATTTGGTTCCTTATATTTAAAATGTTTCAATTTGGTCCCTTACGTTTATTTTAGGTTTCAATTTGGCCCTTCCGTCAGTTTTTGCACATGTGGCAGATGATTTGCTTACGTGGCAGACGGTTTGCTTACGTGGCAGACGGTTTGCACACGTGGATTGACACGTGGACACCTGGACACGTTGACACGTGTCCAATTGAAATAATGGAACGGTAAAATCTGATGGAAGGGACCAACTAATGCAAACGTTGATAACGTAAGGGACCAAATTGAAACTTTTTAAACGTAAGAGACCAAATTGAAACCTAAAATAAACGTAAGGGACCAAATATATAGTTTAGTCATGATTAAAATATCTGTCTTGCTATATCTAAGTGGTGAACTGAATTTACACTTTACATAGCGAGTGACAATTTTTTTGACCCAACTCTATCGTCTGCACACTTCACGCCCCCCGTGAATGAAAATATTATGAAAAAACACAATTTGTTACTTAGAGTGCGAACTTAAACACAATTTGTTACTTAGAATGCGGACTAAAACTCAGTTCACTACGTAGAGTGCAAACTCAAACACCGTTCACTATTTAGAATGCGAATATTATTTTTTTTATAGAAACTTAAAATGCGAACTTAGTTTCCACTTTAACTAGTGAACCTTATAAAAATTTGATATTTATAAAATTCACTACTTAGATTGCGAACGCAATACTAAGACCATCATTATCCCATGAACTCATATGAGTTCTTTAAATGGGTCCCATTTAATTTTTTATATTATTTTATATTTTTTAATTATTTAAACAACTCTATCACATTTCTTAAATATTCATACAACTTATTAAAAACTCTCAAATAGTTCTCATTAGGTCCCACACATTTATTGTTTGAAGGAACAAAAAATCACATACATGTCCATGTGGCAATTGAGAACGTTGGTGGACAGAGAAACGTTCTTCATTGTAGGAACTTTGCAATTGCTTCAATTATCCATCAAAATCTGACAAAGAATGAATGTTGGCAGTAAATAACTCAACTAAGAGCACCATTATTGGGAGAAATGCTAAGGGCACAATCCCAACACATATACATTTAGCACACACATCATTAAAAAAAATTTAAAAATAAATAATTTAGTCACATCATCTAATATTAAATAATTCTTTTATCTTTTAATTTTTTAAAGTTATGTATGTGTGCCTAAAAATAATTAATTTAGACACGTGCCTATTAAAAATAGCTCATTATCAGTACAAATTGTACCGTGTCTACACTATTCTCAAGTATGACTTGTCAGGATGCTTTGGATGTTTAGCTTTTATTTGTGTTCCTCGTTGTAAACACGCACATATAACTAACAACGTTTCTACACATTTGGCCTTTTTTTTTTCTTTTTTTTTTGTTATCTTAAATTGCATTGCAACGGCTAATTGCATTAAATTTGCAAGAAAATTTTTTTTTTTTCAAAATAAATAGACTAAATTTAAACATAATTTTTCATTCACATTCATTTTAACTCTTAAAAAATTTCTTCTTCACATCCTTTTGCCAATGAATCCCAATAACCATAATTCTTAGTCTAATTTTATGAAAAATGTTGGTAATCCTTCTTGTATCCCAATTCAACAAAACAACTCATACTTTGGGAATGCATCTATTATGCAAAATACACACCATAACCCAAATTTTCAAAATTCTCCTTTTATCCCAACTCCACAAAATAACCCACACTTTGGAAATTATCCATATCATCCAATTTATCCATATCAATATCCACAAATTTCATCTCAATCAACTAACCCCACTATGTCTCATGAGGTTCAAGTAACTAATAATGGTGTGCAATCAAATGATCAAGAGAGCGAAACACCACAATTTTGCACTCAAGGTGGCTTGGAAACAATTAACTTGGGGGAAGAAGTTGTATCCGCACCGGTTGCGAAAACGCCTAAACAAAGATTTCAACCAAAAGAGGATGAAATTATCATTCAATCATGGCTCAACATTTCAAAGGATCCAATCGTTGGAGTTGATAAAAAAGGAGATAGTTTTTGGAAGAGGGTTGGTGACGCTTATAACAAGCATTGTGACAAAAATTACAAAGAAAGGAAACCAATGGAAATAAAAGCTCGATGGCACAAAATAAATCCCGCAGTTCAAAAGTTTGTTGGGTGTTACAAACAAGCTGTAGCTACATAGAAAAGCGGGAGCTCCAAAAGCAACATCATTTTAGCTGCAAAAGAGATTTTTTATCAAGATGAGCATTAAAAGTTCACATTTGAAGATCTGTGGAGATTATTGAAAGATGAACCTAAATGGCTTGCGGGTATATCAAAACCTTCCGCAAAAAGAACAAAGAATTCAGCTTCAGGAGCATATTCACCATCTTCTAACCCGCCGACACCAACGAGCAATGGATATAATCCACCATCACCTATTTCGCTACGTCGTCCAATGGGTCAAAAGGCGGCCAAAAGGAAGGAGAAAGAAAAGCTTGTCGAAAAGTCTATCCCTTTGAAAAAAATTGATGATTTGCAAGATGACATAAAACAAAAAGTTCACATAATGTCGGAGTTTTCACGTAATTGGACACGTATTGAGGAAGAAAAACTTGAGATGGAGAAGGAAAGATTGAAGATCGATGATTTGCAAATACTCTCAAAGGATACATCAAATATGAATCAAAGACAACTACAAGCGCATGAAATATTGTGCGACATGATTTCAAAAAAATATGGACTTTAATTGATATGATTATGTAATCTATATTTTTCATGTATTTTGTACTAGTAATTTATTTTAATGTATATGAATTTCTTTTAATGTATTTTCTTAATAGTTATTTGTATCCTGTATTATGTTATTTAATATATTTTTATATGTTTTTAAATTTACTTTGATCTATTTTAAATATTTGATGTATTTTTTTTAATGTATTTTGATATATTTGAATTATTTTGTTTCAATTATACATTTTTATATATCTTATTTTAAAATATAAATGTGTAAAAATGTCTGGGATCCATTTGAGAGTTTTTAGTGAGTTGTATGAATATTTGAGAAATGTGGTAGAGTTATTTAAATAATTGGAAATTATGAAATAATATAAAGAATGAAATGAGACCCACTTAATGCACTCATATGAGTTCATGGGATAATGATGCTCTAAGCTCGCTACTTAGGTAGCTAACTATTTTTTTTTCCCATTTATAATATTTTACACACTCAACTACCTGACTTGTGTGTGAAATGAAAAAATTGAAAGTTCAGAAGGTGTTTAACAAGCTTGGGGGATGCAAAAAGAAATACTAATATTTTTATGTAAAAAGTGTGTTGCTAACCTCAATTCAAAAGGTATAAATATTTTTAGCATTTATTTCAATTATTAAACTTTTTGTCAACAATAAATAAATTTGTTTTTTTATTGTCCGGTGTTTCTCTTTCCTTTTGAGTTAATCATGATAATAATAGCACTATTTTATCATACTTTAATTGAAATAAACATCAAATGTCACTTTAAGTAAATACTATTTTAATATTAATAATAGTACTGTTATTTTGTCAATGTGATAAACTTGTACGTAACGTTTAGCAAATCACATTCGTGAATATAAATAATTAATTACTGATTTATTGAAGCAAAAATGCATATCATGAATTATAAACAACTTTTTTGGTAGATAAATAATAAATTTTAAAGTCTTTCATGTCACTTTTTTTCTTCTTCTAATATATATTAGTTTTGAGACCCGTGCATTCGCACGGATTTATTGACTTTTATTTATAAAATATTGCTAAAATATAAGTTACGTCGTGTACCAAAAAAATAAAAATAATAAGTGACATTATTCTGTTATTTTTTTTGTAAAATTTATTAAATTAAGTAATTTTTTTCATTAAAGCAATTGTCCCGTGTATGATTTTTGTGTAATAAACTATAAGTAATAATAACAAATATTTATTATTCAATTCCTTTTTTTTATTAATGCAATTGTTCCGTGTATTATTAAATTATTTTTATTAAAACAATTGTCCCGTGTATTATTAAATTATTTGTATTAAAGCAATTGTCCAGTGTATTATTATAATATATATTCATCAATAATATATTCATCAACATTGTTCCGTGTATTATTATAATATATTATTTAATTCCTTTTTTTATTATAGTAATTGTCCTGTGTAAGATTTTTATTTTTTTATTAAAACAATTGTCCCTGTATTACTATAATATATATTTACCCAATAATTATTTATTATAATATATATTCATCAATAATACACTTCTCGTGCTATTTTTATGAGTATATTTGTTTTATTCTCTTTTTAATTTTTTTTTATGAGTAGATTTGTTTTATGCTTATCTTTGGATTTTTTTTGTTATTTTTGTTTTGTATTTTTTTTTTATGAGTATATTTGTTTTATGCTTATCTTTTTTTTTTTTTTTGTTATTTTTGTTTTGTACATATCTTTTTGAGTTAAAATGACATTTAAGGGCATAAACGATGAAATATTATTAAACATACTAAGTACAAAATAGATTTTTTAGTAGTAGTTTCTTTTAATATATTGTAACTAGTTTTGAGACCCGTGCATTTGCACGGGTCTATTATTTTTATTCAATATTTAAATTTGTCATTATATTAATCTAAAAATTTATTTAAAATAAAATATTTAAAAATTTGTCATAAAAATGTTGTTAAAATATAAGTTATACTATTGCACTCTTTCTTGTAAAATTTATTAAATTACAAAATAAGTTTTTTACTGAATAAATTTATTTAATTAAAGTTATTGTCCCGTGATATTTTTTAAATAAATTATAATTAATATATTCTAATTATTCAAATTTTTATGTAGAAGCTGTTAAAAAGCAAAAAAAAAATTAGCTTATTGATTTATGATAAACAAATGTCCCGTGTATGATTTTTTGTAATAAATTATAATTATCAATGAGAATTAATTCTTGTGTTGCTTCTAAAAATTATTTGTGAATGCACATGCTTATTGATTTTTTCTTGATTTGTAATTTTGATATTATATACTAAAGTAGAAAATTTATTTTATTAAAGCTATTATCTCGTGTAGTTTTATGTAAAATTTATTAGAAGAATAAATTTAGTTTATTTAAGTTATTGTCCCATGTATATTGTTATAATAAAGTACACGGACCCATTGACTTTTTTTCAATATTTATGTCCATCGTTATATTAAGGTATAAAATTTATTTAGAACGTAATAATTAAAATTTTGTTATATAATATTATTAAAATATAATTGAAATCATTGTGCTCTTTCTTGTAAAACTTATTAAATTTTTAAAGAAATATTACTAAAGCTACAATCCCGTGTATGATTTTTGTGATAAATTATAATTATTAATAAACAAAATTGTTTGATTTTTTTTTATGTATCGGTGATAAATATTTTGTCGTGTGTCATGATAAATATTTTGTCCTGTGTTTTTTATATATATATTTATTATCGTTGAGTTTTCTATTGTTATAAAAAAACTATTTGTGAATCGTTCATGTCCGTTGATTTTTTTTTTTTAATATTTAAGATTGATATTATACTAAAGTATAAAATTTATTTAGATTAAAATATTTAGAAATATGTGATAAAATATTTTTAAAATATAAATTGTGTAGTTTATATAAATTTATTAAATGACTATATTTGTTTTATTAAAGTTATTGTCCCGTGTATATTTTAATACTTCTCCGTTCCTTTTTATTATTCTTTTTAGAATAGTAACATCAAATTAAGGAAGTATATTTTTGCACATTATCTTCCTATTATACCCTCATTTTAATTTACAAAATAATTCCTATTTTTTTCACACACTTTCTTTTTCCAATAAATTTAATATATTATGTATCAAAAAACAATATTTAATATGTTATGTACCTATAAAAAATAAAAAATAAATATTAAGTTTTTTAAATATATAACATTAATTAGTTTTATTAAAAAATAGTAAGATAAATTGACAAAGAGTATAATTGACAAATCGTATCCTTAAAATACAAAAAAGACAAATAAAAAGGAACGATAAATCTGACGATAAAAAACTAATAAAAAGAAACGGACGTAGTAATAAATTATAATTATCGATGATAAATATTTATCCAGTTTTTTTATGTATGAGTGAAAAATATTTGTCAATGATTTTTTATATTTATCGATAAGAACTACTTGTTTTGTTTAAAAAAAACTATTAGTTAATTTTTTTGCATATCTTTAGAAGTGGTTTCTATTGCTATTTTTATGAGTAAGTTTGTTTTATTCTTTTTCTTAATTTTTTTAATATTTTTTTATGAGTAGATTTGTTTTATGCTTATCTCTTTTTTTAAATTTTTTTTAAAAATTTCTTTATGAATAGATTTGTTTTATGTTTATGTTTATCTTTTCTTTTTTTTGTTTTGTATTTATTTTTTGAGTTTAGAGTTAAAATTACTTTTAAGGGTATAAACGGTGAAATACTATTAAACGTGCTAAGGACAAAAGAGATTTTTTGGTAGTAGTTTCTTTTAATATATTGTAAATAGATGTCATGAGAATTTCCGGTGAGTAAGAATAATTAAATGGATAATAACTAGATATATTATTGAGGGGGACCGAAATTTGTTAAATATCAAAATTTTCATTTTTTCGCACTTATATTATATGTTATGTGAATTTTCCTTTTCAGCATCGTGGAATATTTTTATGACTAATGTAATTTAAATAGGGATGTCACTTTCATTTGTAAGAGGGAATCTTTGTAGGAATTGTTCCATTTGGGAACTCAGAGATGGAGAATTTTTCATCGTGAGAATGAAAATGGAGGACAAAGTCCCCTCGAAAGAGATTTGGAGATGGGAATGATATTTTACTCCCGCTCTGCGGAGACTCCGTCCTCGAAAACTTTATTAAAATAATATTTATAAATGTATATTTAAGTACTTTATATGTTGTGAATTCGGACTGAACCACACCAATAACCTTTAGTGTGTGAAGCAAATTGAATTGAGCAATCAAACAAGCAAGAATAGCAATAGTAATCACAAACAATAATAACAGCGAAAAGTAAAAGACACGTTCGTGTGTTTATCCGGTTCGGTGTTAATGAACCTACGTCCGGGGGAGAGGGCAGCTCTCTTTTCTTCCTTATCAATCAAATGTCTCAGTTACAACGAAATCCCAAAATAAGTGTTACAAGAAATAGTCTTCAAACCTATTCTACCCAAGTCCCGAATTTCTTCCTGTGACCAAGAAATTCAATTACAAAGTATTCCAAGGTGTTGAATCAATTCCCAATCCCTAGAATTATTGGCAAGAGAAATTCTCTATAAACCCTAGTCTTTTGATTGGCCACAAACCCTAAAAAACTCATACAAAACACAAAAACGCGTGCAGAATATATAGTGATTCGCGAGCCCGCGCACGGTGCAGGCAACAGAGCCAAAAAACCACTTTCCAGGTCCTTCCCGGCGCCCAGCGCCATGTGACCCGTGCCCGGTGCAGGAGACAGATTCAAACTGCTGTTTCTGGACTGCTCCTGGAGCCTGGCGCCACCTGCATCCTGGTTTTCCTGTTTCTGAGTTTTCAAGGCAATTCTTCACAAATCTCCACCTTCCCTTCAAAACGATGGTGATGCCAACATCCTATCAACCACCATGCTGCCCTCTCCAACCTCCGTCTACTCCTCGACGAAGTTAATCAAGTCCAAGCAATGCTTGAACTTAGCTCTTGGTAACGATTTGGTGAACATGTCTGCTGGATTCTCCTCCAATGCAACTTTCTCCACCATGATTTCCTTTGTCTCAATCATGTCTCTCACAAAGTGCAACCGGATGTCGATGTGCTTTGTCCTTTCATGATACACCTGGTGATTTGCCAAATGAATGGTGCTCTGACTGTCACAATGTATCTTTACACACCCTTGACCAATCCCCATTTCTCCAATCATACCTTTCAACCATATGGCTTCCTTGACCCCTTCAACAAGGGCTATGTATTCCGCTTGAGTCTTCGACAAGGCTACAACTGATTGTTGATTTGTCTTCCATGTTACCGCTGTACTAAACAATGTAAACACAAAACCAGACAGAGACTTTCTGGTGGTGTCTACATTACCTGCATAGTCCGCATCCACATAACCATCCAAAGCATCATTACCTGGATCTGTCCTAGTATACTTGAGACCACCTTTCAAGGTTCCATTCAAATACCTCAACACCCACTTCAAAGCTTGCCAATGAACCGTACCGGGATTTGCCATAAACCGACTTACCACACTGATTGCATATGATAAATCAGGTCTACTACAAACCATGCCATACATGATGCTTCCAACCCCACTTGCATAGGGAGTACTTTCCATCATCCTCTTCTCATCCTCGGATTGAGGACACTGCTTAACTGAAAACTTCAAATGGTGATCAAGTGGGGTATTCACTATCTTAGAATCTTTCATTCTAAACCGCTCCACCACTTTCTTCAAATAATCATGCTGAGATAAGAATAACATACCTTTACTCCGATCCCTCACAATATCCATACCAAGTATCTTCTTCGCATTACCAAGATCCTTCATCTCAAATTCACCATTAAGTTTCACCTTGAGCTGTTGAATCTCATGCTTGTCAGAACTTGCAATAAGAATATCATCTACATAAAGAATTAGGTAGAGAATGACTTTCTCATTCCTCTTCATCATGTACACACAACTGTCATAGTTGCTTCTCACAAAACCAGTCTTCAATAAGAAATCATCAAACCGATGATATCACTGCCTTGGACTCTGCTTCAACCCATACAAAGATTTCTTCAACAAACAAACTTTAGAGTTGTCTTCCACAAAACCTTCAGGTTGTTGCATGTAGATTGTCTCTTCTAATTCACCATGCAAGAAAGCGGTCTTCACATCCATCTGTTCTAACTCAAGATCATACATGTTCACAATTGCCATAAGTACCCTTATATAACAATGCTTCACCACAGGTGAGAAGATTTCATTATAGTCAATTCCTTCCACCTGTGTAAAGCCCTTGGCTACAAGTCTTGCTTTATACCTAGGTGCTTCGACCCCTGGTATACCTTCTTTCCTCTTGAACACCCATTTGCTACCAACTACCCTTTTGTTCATATGTAGTGTAACAAGCTCCCAAGTCTGGTTCTTCTCCAATGAAAGCATTTCCTCTTCCATTGCCTTCAGCCAGTCTTTACTATCCATGGTTTCTGATGCTTCCCTGAAGTTCTTTGGTTCTGAGTCTTGCACCTCTTCAGCTGCATTCAAAGCATAACGAATAAGGTCAGCATAACCGTATCTATTAGGCAGAGTAAAAACTCTCCTCTCCCTATCTCGTGCTAGCTGATAGTCCGGAGCAGTTATTGTTTGGCTTCCACTTTCCACAGGTACTTGAGTCTCATCTTCCTCTTCTTCCCTCTCATCAGTGGAAGGCTCCACCTCAAACTGAATTCTCTCTACCCCCGTTTCTGGTCTAGTCTCCAGGTCTTTGCACTTCATCCCCAAACGGGTCTCATCAAAAGTAACATCCATGCTTATAATAAATTTAGATCTTCCAGGTTCCATCTTCCACAGCTTGTAACCTTTCACACCTTCAGGATAACCAATGAACACACACACTTTACAGCTCTAGCATCAAGTTTATCTTGTCTGACATGTGCATACGCTAGAGCTCCAACGACTTTCAAGTTGCAGTAGTCTGCCGGCCTGCCACTCCAAACCTCCATAGGTGTCTTCAGATCAATACCTGTTGATGGACATTTGTTGATCAAATATGCTGCAGTACTAACAGCTTCTCCCCAGAAACTTTTCGGTAGTTCAGCTCCCAACAACATACACCTCACCCGCTCTAACAAGGTCCTGTTCATTCTTTCAGCAAGACCATTCTGCTGCGCTGTGTATGCAACGGTTCTATGCCTCTTTATACCTTTATTCCTGCAAAACTCATTAAACTGCTCTGAAACAAACTCCAGGCCATTGCCAGTTCTCAAAACTTTCAGTTTAGTTCCAGCTTGATTTTCTATTAGAGTATGCCAATCCTTAAACTTTTCAAAAGTGTCACTCTTATTTTTAATAATGTGAACCCATACCCTTCTAGAATAATCATCAATAATGCTAAGAAAATATGAACCTCCCCCATGAGTGGAAACAGACGCTAGACCCCAAAGGTCCGAGTGAACATACTCAAATGGTCTACTAGATTTATGCACTCCCACCCCAAACTTCACCTTATGTTGTTTGCCTAGTGTGCAGTTATCACAGAAATCTAGTTTGTTCAATTTCTCTTTTCCTAGCAAGCCCTGTTTAGCTAATTCAATTAAACCTCTCTCACTGACATGCCCTAACCTCAAATGCCATAGTTTAGTTATGTCCTTAGTTTCTACACTAACAACTAATGCATTAGAAATAACAGTGGAACCATCTAAAATATAAAGACCATTAATTTTAGACCCTTTAGCTATTACTAATGCACCAAGAGAAATTCTCATCACTCCATGTTCAATTCTAGTGCAATACCCTAGACCATCAAACATGCTTATGGAAATTAAATTTCTCTTAAGTTCAGGGATATACCTCACATTCTTCAAAAGAAAGTCATGGTCATCAAACATTTTCAGTCGGATAGAACCCATACCTTGAACCTTGCACGCCTTATTGTTACCAAGACGCACAACTCCACCTTCTTTCAATTCCAAGGTCTCAAAGTACTCCTTTCTTGGACAGATGTGATATGAGCATCCTGAGTCCATGACCCAGCTTTTCTCAGGTTCCCAATTAGTCACAGTTAGTGCTCCTGCACTCTCATAACCTTCCTCTTCACTAGCAGCGATCTGAGCTGACGAATTACCACCATTACCGCCACTGCCCCCTCTCTGAGGACAGTCCTTCTTAAAGTGACCTGGTGTGTGGCAATGATAACACTTGAATTTTGTTGTGTCACCATTACCTCTAGGCCTAGACTTAGACCTGTGTTTCTTCCCCTTTCCTTTACCGTGATTCTCACTCCTGCCCCTTGAGATATTCAAGCCTTCTCCACTATCATCAACCTTCAAGTCTCTAAACCTTGTCAGTTCCTTGGTTCTCAGAGCTGATTGGACTTCTTCCAAGGTAATAGTGCCCTCTTTGCCATAAAGCAAAACATCCAATTGAGATTCTCTAGTGACTTTGGAAACGCACACAACAAATGGAAAGCCTTATCCTCATCTTCAAGAACTACGTCGATGTTCGCCAAATCGTCGACAATTTTGCCGAACTCCGCCAATTGCTCCACCATTGGCTTGTTATCAACCATACGGAAAAAGTACAGTTGTTGTTTCAGTAGTTGCTTATGTGCCAGGGACTTGGTCATATACAATGAGTCAAGTTTGGTCCACATCTCAACCACAGTCTTCTCCTGGGCAACCTCCCTTAGCACCTTGTCACCGAGGCACAAAATAATAGCACTAAGTGCTTTCTCATCCATCTAGGTCTTCTCCGCATCAGAGAGAGTTGCCGACATATGTGTCGCACCCTTTAACGCCTCTACACATTTTTGTTGAGTTAGTACTGCCCTCATCTTTACCTTCCACAGACCGAAGTCGTTACTCCCGGTAAATTTCTCGATGTCCCATTTAGAACTCATGATACTCAATTCGTTTGATCCTTTGCCCCACGATGGGCGCCAATTGTTGTGAATTCGGACTGAACCACACCAATAACCTTTAGTGTGTAAAGCAAATTGAATTGAGCAATCAAACAAGCAAGAATAGCAATAGTAATAAAAAACAATAACAACGGCGAAAAGTAAAAGACACGTTCGTTTGTTTACCCGGTTCGGTGTTAATGAACCTACGTCCGGGGGAGAGGGCAGCTCTCCTTTCTTCCTTATCAATCAAAGTTACAACGAAATCCCAAAACAAGGGTTACAAGAAATAGTCTTCAAACCTATTCTACCCAAGTCCCGAATTTCTTCCCGTGACCAAGAAATTCAATTACAAAGTATTCCAAGGTGTTGAATCAATTCCCAATCCCTAGAATTATTGCCAAGAGAAATTCTCTATAAACCCTAGTCTTTTGATTGGCCACAAACCCTAAAAAACTCATACAAAACACAAAAACGCGTGCAGAATATATAGTGATTCGCGAGCCCGCGCATGGCGCCATATGACCCGTGCACGACGCAGGCAACAGAGCCAAAAAACCACTTTCCAGGTCCTTCTTGGCGCCCAGCGCCATGTGACCCGCGCCCGGCGCAGGAGACAGATTCAAACTGCTGTTTCTGGACTGCTCCTGGCGCCTGGCGCCACTTGCTTCCTGGTTTTCCTGTTTCTGAGTTTTCAAGGCAATTCTTCACATTATAAATTTATCAAAACATGATACTTTCCACGATCTACTTTATTTGAATCTCCCTTGGGTAATAACCATAGTTTTTCATGGCGTAATATTTGAAAGCTAGACAGGTTCTTTTACTTGAGGTAGGTGGAGAATTGGCGGTAGTGATCCTTGGCTACGTGGGAATGGAGAACGTTGGATTCTCTCGCCTCAACCTGAATGGTAGAAAATTATAAAGCTTTGAATATTGCTAAAATCCGTTTGTTATTTCCAGACCATGTGGCAGAAAGGATTATTGTGACACCTCTCATTGGTTCGATTTATGAGGACAAAATGGTTTGGGAGGTGGAGAGAAATGAATGTTACTCTGTCAAATCGGATTACAAGCTTGCTATGCAGTATATTATTCGCAGTGATGAATACCACGTGGAGGGTAATTGACAAGAAATATGAAAAGCGCATGCTCCACATAAAACGCGTCATCTTCTTTGGCGCTTATGTAGGGGTTGCCTCCCAAGGAGGTGTCGATTATTAGAACGTAATGTGGATTGTGATATTCATTGTCCGCTGTGTGTAGGGGAGGTATAAGACGATATACACACCTTCTTTACATGTACTTCTGCCCGGTCTAGCTGGCAAGCGGTCGGACTATCATCTGTAATGGCTTCTATAGCGTGTCAACAAGGTAGTGCGGCATAGAGAGTGTTTTCCTTGTGTCGGAATGAGGATCATGCTACTATAGGTAGAGTGGCTATGTTGTTTTGACCATTGGAATGAGTGGTTTGTTGTTCATAAGATGTGAAGTCATGATGATCATGATATCCCAATTTTAAGCACAGATCGACGGGAAAAGCCTCGTATAGGATGGTTAAAATGCAATGTAGATGCAACATTTTTTGTCGGACTGGGAAGGACAACGATGGGTGCATGTTTCCGTAATAGTTCTAGTGAGTTTACTGCTGGACTCACACAGTGGCAACAATTGGCTTTATCAACAGAGGAAGGAGAAGCATGGGCATTATAGCAAGCCGTAATTGAAGCCAAGCATGAAGGTTTCGAACGAGTCCAATTCGAAAGTGTTAGTTGAAGCCATTTGTACAAAGAGACAAGACAATTCAAAGTTTCTCTCAATCGTTCATGATATTATTCTTATTATGTTATCATATGCAAACTTTGAAGTTAAGTTTGTTATGGGACAAGTGAATTCGGTTGCTCATACTTTAGTTAGGACGGCCAAGTCTTGGACTAATTTTCATTGATTTGAGATTATTCCTTCATGTATTGAATCTTTGATAATTAATGAAATGCATTAAGTATGTTTGGTTTTAAAAAAAGTACTTTATAAATTATTTTTAAATATATTTTCACATAATATATATACATTTGTTTATATATAATGTTTATTATTATTACAAGACTCACAATAATATTTTTATTTTTTGATTTATTTTATAATTAAGTTTTACTATTTTTTACAATTAGTTTGATTGAAAATAATAAAAAAATACTTTAAATGACAAGATAAAAAGTAATAAAATATTATCCGCTCAATCTTCATCCCGTTGATATCCCTAATTGCAAATTTGGTGTAGGATTAAGTTTATAAAACTGTCCAAATTTTGTTATTAAGTTCACAATAAAAACGAAATTTGATGCCTCCAAGGATTTTGCTTAACACATATAATGTCATGATTCGATCAAATTGTTTTTGTTATCCACATTCTTCTTCGGTGTGACATTGAACTGGTTGGCTAAATAATAGAGATTGAGATGTATTTTTCGCACTCTTTGAATCTCACACACATCTCCTAGTATTCTCAAGTTACCTCTCTTGCTACATAAAAAAGTGAATGTGTAAATAGCAAAGTTCGCATTCTAGAATACGACCTTATAAAAATCATTTTTTTTTGTCCTCTTCACCCTTCTCTCATCTCCCATGAAATAACTTTAAATGAAACACAGTTCGCAAGTTAAAGTGTGAACCATTCATTCAACTAATTTTTTATTTTTCGTCAAACTTATCAACTTTTGTAACCTTAATATATGTCTATTGCAAGTATAAATGTAAATTTGGTCATATTAAATAAAGTAACAATTCACTATAGCTATATTTACGGTGTTTGATTGGTCGATAATTCATACACCGAAAAATGCACTATTTATTTAGTTAAATTAATATAATATTTCAGTTATTTTTATTTCAATTTCGTAACTTTATATAATAAATCGTTATAAATTCCTGGTATTTTATTTTATCAGATAAAAATCATTCGAATTGAATAAAGGAGCTAAAATGGACCGAAAAGGAGCGAAACGGAACAAAAAGGACCACACAAGTGCAGCCCATGTGGACCACACCTGCGTGGCCCAACCAAACAAAGCCACATGATCAATATCATGATCCACTTGCAAACAAAACATGCATCTCTGCATGTGAAGAAGAAGAAGGAACCAATATCACGTCACCCTTACAAACAACAATACATGCTGCCAATTGCCCAGCAAGTCCCACATCGGAATATGATGCAAAATCACACGCTCAACACTTGTTATTTGCTAGTTTCAGTAATTATACAAGTCCCACATCGGCCAATTCTTAGTTTTTGTCTCCAATTTTTAGTATAAATAGAACTTAGTTTTGTCTCATTAGGTACACAACAACCAACTTTAAAAATAGTTGAAGAGAGAATTAAAAACTAGACCTTTGTCTTAAAAAGTTTTCTTCTCTTAGTTTAAAATTTTATTCCGGTGTCCATTCAGGTTCTTATTTTATTGTCTTATTTATTTCTTGTCTTTATTTTTATGCTTTTAATTTTTGCTTTTATTTTTATTATGACTTTTTATTTATTTGCTTATTTTATTTTTATGTCTTTAGTTTTAGTTATGTCTAGCTAATTTAATATTGCTAGGATGTGTAGATAGAAGCTAATAGGGGTTCGGTAGATAATTCGTGCGATTGTTTTTAACGAGTTTTCAAAAAGCAGTTTTTAATTTAACGATTATAATTTGTCACGAGAGTGAAAATTAATTAAAGTAAAAATCAATAGAGCGAGAGCGTGAGACTTTTACTAGATAGTAAAAACTGAACATTAATTTTAATCAGCAACGAGAGTTGGGTTTAGAGTTAATTAAATTATATTGTTTTTCAAAAAATATTTTATTAGCGGGTGTGAGGACGAGAGTTAAGCACCACCTTTATAATTTATAATACTAGTCAAGATTTGCGAGAGCTGAGGTTAGTGTTTTTAAAACAATATAGTTTCGAAAACTAAATATTTTATCTAGCACGATTTAAATACTGAACCATCTGAAGCAACTAAAAACACATCCCAGTAGTACTTATTCCAATTTAATTTAAAAATCCTAAAAAAATATATTTTATAATTTAAATCCCTTTAATTAAAACATTAAGCCTTAGATTTACACAGTAGCATTAGATAACGGTAGATCGACTGTTGGTCCTTTGGGTTCGATATCTTTTTTAAAACTACGCGACAAGACTGTATACTTGCAGTCACGTTGTCGTCGCATCAATAATATCATAACCGCTCCAGTGGCAAATTAAAATATGATATAAGATAGTGGCTACATTTTTATAGAAAGAACATAAACCACCAAGAAATTGATTATCCATTTCGGTACAAAAATAACCTACATATGGGAGTGAGAGCAGCTCTTCATTCACTAGAATCAATGTTTACAAAGAGATCTCAAACGAGTTACAAGAAACTAGCCTCAACAAAGAATCCCTAATTTCTATCCATTTTTCCTAACCTCGCAACAACGATGATGAATAATGAATCACACTCCCAAAGTGTTATGTTTCACAATCCTAGATTTACCACAAAAGCTCCCAATCATTGATTATTGATGACCCAATGATTCTCTCTTTTTGCCTTTCAAAGATTCCCAAAACCATAGCACCAATTCCAAGAAAATATGTCAGAATTTGCAGGTATATATAACAGATATGGCTCATGCTCCCCGCGTATGAAGTAAGTACAGTACTATGCACCCCACACATTCAACTATGCACCCTATGCGAGGATGGAGGACTAGTAGCAAGAATCACAATATCAATCAAAACACAATGTCGCATGTGCCCCGCATGTGATGTCATACGCCCCACACGTAAGGCAGAACCGGAACGACCTTTGATAGAAAAAGCTTGAGATTTTAAGGCGCACACTATATCTAACTCTTGTCATTTTTTGTGATAATGTAAAGGAAAACATCTTGCATTGTCTCATCTTTCTAATACGTAGTATTTGTTCCAAATTTGGTATCTTGGCTCCCCTCACATAATGTAGAGTAATTGGTGTTCTAGAAACACACTTATTTTTTTAGTTTCTTATTCACTTTTACCTTCTACAGTTGTATAATTTTCTCTCAACTTCAAGTGAATCAACATTCGTTTGGTGCTCATGTTGAGTTGAGCGATCATATGCCTGTCTTGAGGTGTGTTGGCAGCGTGGAAGTCCTGATCAATAGGTGTTGTTGGTTGTAGGTTGTAGGGTTGTTGAGGAGACATGATGGTAGTATAGTAATATCATCGGGTTTTACAATAGGATTGGGTGCTCGGCAATCAAGCTTTGTTCGGAAACAGGTTTCGAGAACATTTTGTGCTACTCCAGCTCCAGCCCTTCGCAAGTTGTAGAGTTAGTGCATAGTGAAACAAACATTGTCATCACTATGCTAACATGTTAGACAGGTAATATATGGTAGATTTCAAAATTTCTCATTTTTATAACATCCACTACTTAATAGCAGAATGCTAAAATTGAAAACTAAGTTGGGCACACGAGAAGTGCGGGAGGCACCAAAATAATTTCTTAGAACATTTTTATCGTAAAGAAGATCAAGGGTATATTTAAAACGTTTTAATTAAGTTAAAGACCAATTTTTCCTTAATTTTATAACTTTGAAATATTTCCATGTCAAGAATTTTAAATTATTTTTATAACACTAATAGAACTATATTCCATCCAAAATCACTGTCATGTCTGCACAAAAGTAGAATACAAAGACATGTACAACTTACATTTAATCGTTAACCACAAGTATTTTTTTGAATGGCTAATCACAAGCATTATAAATTATAATTTTGAAAAAATTATTCCAAAAGTACTTTCCTTCATTCCCCAGTACATTCAACAATGATGATTATCAACCTCAAAAAAATATTTGATTACCAGCACTGGAATTTAACACAGGATGAAAATTCAAAATTCTACATTAGAAATATAAACATGCTGCCAAAAAGCTTTATACCTGGGGGTTTGTCAGGAACACCGTTCGAACCTTCAAAACATATCAGATGAAATATTTGTGCACTGTTGGTGATGATTTTACAAACTAATCATTTAGACCTCGCCAAGTAAGATGCCCATATCTCATTGGCTGGTGGAGGAGGCTGAACCCAATGTCCTGGTATGCGACTGCACAAAATTATGAGGAACAGGGAATTAAAATAAATCAAATAAGATACCTCAAATATTTTATTTTCATTTTTCAACACTCACTGGTATGTATTAGCAAATTGATAAACTTCCCCATGTAAGCAATAAATATCAACATAAATTATATATACTCAGTTACTAGCATTACTTGTTGAGTAAAAGGGCAATCGTTAGTTGGTTCAGCGGTGATTGGCGCTGAACTTGGTAGGGAGGACCACGGTTCGATCCCCCGCAACTGCGATCGGGAGGGGGCTGGAACCACTTGATGCCAGAACTGACCCCCGAACCAGATTCAACTGGTGGTGAAAAACCGAAAAAAAAGGGCAGCGGTATGGATGAAGTAATACTCGTATATTTGATTATTAAATGTGATTGTGATTTTGGTCAATTATTATGTTTTAATGACTTACATCTAATATGTCCTCTCTTTTCACCCACTTTTGAAATGCAATCTAAGACATGCCTAAAGCGGGAAAATTATTTTTGTCAAAAAAAAAAGCGGGAAAATTATTCTCTACAAGTAACCTTGGTATGCCCTTAAAAAAGAGGGTAAACATATGTAGAAATTGCTTTGAAAAGAAAAATCATGCTTTGTAAGTTATTACCCTCCTTTTAAAGGATACCAAACTAACCCTGAAAATAAAATCTTAGCGTAAAAAGCTTCATTTTGTTATTTCTTACCTTCCTCCCGGTTGAATATAGGCATCCCAACCTCTTCTAACCTGCACAAGATTATTCAGCAGTCTTAACAATAATGGACTTAGAAAGATGCAAGTCAAATAATAATAATAATAATAATAAGTGGTGCGTCAGTTAAATCAAACTGCTTTCATAGTTAAGTTCCACCGATATGAATTCTAAAGAAACAAAACAAAACAAGTGTTTTTTTAAATCAAAAGATGTAAAATCCAATTAAAGTAGTTAAGTTTACCTCGATCAATGTACCCATGTCATTGTTGCTTCCATGATAATAGTGATAAAACTCAATAGGTAAATTGGCCAAAGGATCATAGGCTCCTACATAGTTCTGTCCTTCAGATGCTACTTTACTAGATTTCTTCTCATCCGTTCCACCAACTCCCTTGTCAGTTACACTGTGAACTATTTGCTCGTTGTTCTCCTTAATTTCACTTTCATCATTGCTTCCTTTTAGAAGTTTCCCTTGGTTCTGCATAGCTTTCCTGGATTCCTCAGCGGTTGCAATTGCATCTTTAGCAGCATCTGTTTCAGCTGCAGCCAAAGCTTCACGCTCCTCTTCTTCCACTGCAGCCTGAACTCTCTCGAGAAACTTGTCATCCTCCTCTGGGAAAAAATGGCCTGCATAATTTGTAAAGAACCATAATCACTCTAATCAGAAAAATAAATAAACTTACATATATGAATTTTATAAACTTCTGCGCACTCAATTGTAAACATACTATAGTTTTTCAAATTTAAAATGTATGGTATCCAAATGATAATTAAAGTTTTTGTAAAGATATTTCTTGTGATACATTTATAAGATGAATAGTCATTCAGGTATAATTAAAATGTCAAATGATGGAGCTTGAACTCAAACATGCACATCACAAATATGATCAACCATAAATCTGCATTGAGGACTATGAATTTAAGATAACAAATTATTAGAAGTTCAAAAGATATATGTGGCAACAAGAGAAGAGAAAACAAAACCAAACAAATCCAATATAAAAATTGAGTAAATAATATGCTATATAATCACAACATGACTAACTAGAAGCAGATTGATTTTCTTATATATATACCTTGTTTTTTCAACTTTTGTATCCTAATGGATCGTAATTCTTGAAGTTTCTCCACCATCAAGAGCAACTCGAGCTGTGAAACATGATGCAAAAGAATCACAACAATTCATACCCAAGATGATAAAATATAAATTGTTGAGATTGATATCGACTAAATAAATGTATAGCTAAAGATGAAGAGTGAGCATAACAACTCACATGATTTAGGTAGTTAATAAACACATGTGATATATCCATATGGTAGATAAAACAGAATGTATGACAGAGTTCTTTGGAGTTAATGGAAATCATAAAACAGAAATGATTTACCAGTCACTTGTACAAAAATTTACCTCAGACTCTAGTTTCTTCTTCTCTTCTCTGACTTTAAGCTTTGCAATTTCTTTCATCTTTTTGACCTGCATATAGACATGTTTCGGACATTACTATTACTAAGTATTACAAACTGATTTAACGGCTAAATTGCTAATATATCTGTAAACAAAATTCCGAACATGATGAATCAGTACTACTACTACCCTTTTCCGTTTTTCCTTATGGAAATAATAGAGGAAACGGTGACAAAAGGTTTGAAATAAATAAGAAAATGGGCACAACAAGTAATTTGAAGCAATGTGTTATGTGTGAGACGTGTTATTGGAATTATAGTGAACTATAAAGCCTTTCGATTAGCTCCACTCTTTATCAAGAATCACATACGCATATCCAACGGTAAATTAACAAGACTGCACTATAATAAAGGCTGATGAGAAGTTTAGCATAATGGACTAATCAGTTGAGTTTATTTAAGCACCAATCTTTGAAAAATGTCAGAGACAGTGATTGTATATCTGATTTTGAAATTTTTTTTGGTTAAATTAAATTTGAAAACGGTGTTGACATGGTTTTTTAGCTAGGCGCTAGCCTCTAGCAAAAACAATATTAATTTCAGTCAATATAAACGTAGGCATAGATTGCAAAAAATGTAACACCTTGCTACTTGCAATTTCCTTGGCAATCTCCCTAGCCCTCCATTCATCAGCTTCTCGGTCAATTCGCTCAAATTGCTCAGGCTCCTAGAGTTTTTAACAGATCAAACAAAAGAAAGGCATCACTTTTACCAGCCAGCTACAATAAAGAGGAACGAAAAAGTCTCACAAGGCAAGGCAAAGTAACCTTTGCCAGCATTTCCGCAATGCGCTTCCTTTTTTTCTTCCTCCAGAGTTTATTCCGTTTAGACTTGTACACTTTATTTGTAAACCTAGCCACCGCTGATTTTTCTTCCCATGGACTTGCTTCATCTGCAACATATCTGAATGGCTCCAGCTGATCTCTTAGTTTTAACATTAAAGAATTTACTGCTTCAACAGCCAATGCTTCTTGGGTTTCTATACTAACCCCTCTGTCATCTAGACTCTTCCGAAAACTTAAAAGATAAGTTTCATTTGAGCTATGAGCTACATCTTCTAAAGGCCCTTTACTCTCTTTGATCATATTTAACATCTCTAGTTCCTTTTTCCTACAGAAAGTGCATCAAACTATCAAATATTGGCTTATTTTGTGCTGAGAACAGCTTTTAATCATTATTTAACTAAGAGCTTTTTGCTGAAAAGCAATTTTTATGTGGAAAGATTACAAGTAAAACAAAAAACTATATTAAGTTGAAATAAGAACAACATACATTCCCTTTGCAAGATTTAGAGTATCTTGCAATTCCCGGAAGCGATCACAGACATTTCTGTTCTCCCAAAAGGAACTTGAATTTGGTGGTTCGGGTGGTAATATTGGAAACTGCATATGTTCAAGAAATGGTGGTGGAGGTGCAGATTGAAACGAAACTGGATTCATTGATAGCAATGTCTACAGTGTAATTCAGGTCTCCCAAAAAACAAACTACAAGAAACAGAACAATTAACAAGAGTCAATAGAACTAAACAATAACAGAGAAGAAATAAATTGATTTGCAGAAACAAAAAGTTATATTAATAATAATATTTTTCAAATGTGAAACCAAATATCATCGATTAAATGCAATCATTAGTGTAAAAAAGGTATAGATTGACATAAAATTTAAAGTAGTGTGATACAGAACCAGATTTTACTATGCTGACTGGTTTGGTTCGATTCAAGTAGAAAAGTGAACAGAATCGAACCGGTTTTTCAATTTGGTGCAACATGTTTTGATTTTTCAAAAACCAAACTATTTTTGTAATCAATCTAACCAAACTACTCATTGGTAAGAAGTGAGAACTGAACTGAGCTGCTCATGTCTGCTGAAGCATAATTTGGTGCTGAACTGGTTTAAATAAGTTCAAAATCTGGTTGTTTGGACAAGTTAAAAATTTGTTTTTAATGTTCTGAAATGATTTTAAATAGCTTAAAATCTGCATTTAACCGATTGTCATCGCAACACACACATAAACTCCTTTTTTTTCTCTAGATGATAAATTTCAGGAAGTGAAATAAGGGGAAGAAAAATATAAAACTTTAATCAGTGACACGTGATTGCACACTTACAGTTAAAGTATGTATTCACTAAACAAGAACAGTGTGGGAAAGTGTTCAAAACTCACACTAGTAAAGGGCTAGAAATGAAGCAACTTCATTAAAAACGAATCAAAAGCTTGAAAAATTAGGGCACAGAGTCGTGATTAGCAAGCAGTCTCTAAATTCCACAAATGTATATCTAACTAACTCACAATTTATTTTTCCCTACATAATTGAAATTGAGTTCTGCTAATATTTCCAACGCGATATATGGATATTGCAATTCTAGTAATCCACTTGATACAACTCATAGAGAGCAAATGTTACAGTGATTAGTCATAAAAGTGGAAGCAATACAAAAGAAAATCCAACAGAATGTGTAAATTGGAAAGAAAAAAAAAAACGAAAGGCGCATCTACATACCTAGGGCATTTTTCTAACCGATTAAGATTTTAGGATAATTAAGAATTGAATTAATGCATATGAAATTCCTTGACAGAAGTATTGAAAACATAATAATGTAGAAATTGGAGTCTAGTGGTTTGAAGATGAAACAAGAGCGAAAATTCCAACCCGAGATTCAATAAAAATTTGACTGAAGTTCAAACTGACCGAGACACGCGTGGCAGATGTAACGACGAGAGATGGTGGGTGGAGACGGCCAACAGGGAACTGTGGTTGGATGGAATGGTAGAAGAAGTAGCAAACATGCGAACAAAGGGAGGAGAGAGCAACAAAATTGCACTATTTCCTTTTTTGTCCTTTCTTTTCAAATAAATCATATTTTTAATACAATTATTAAACCTTAAAATATAATTAGTTTTTTCTTTTTTGACAGAATTAAAATATATAATTAGTTTGATTACTTCACTATTTAATTTTTAGTTTAACAATTTAATCTTTAATTTGAAATCATAGATAAATTAACAAAAATATAAACTAAATAGTTAAATTATTGAACTAATTGTATTTAAGTCTTAATAATGATATGTTTTAAAAAAGTCATTTAGAATGTGATAAGCGGACTTAAAAAAAAGGATTAAAATTTGAAGAAATTTTTTATACTGACTAAAAATGAAACTTGATATATTTAAAGGGGTCAAAAATATATTTAACCCTTGTTTTTCTAATCTAAACCATTGAATTTTCTTTTGTCCACATGCCACGCGTCAGTAAAATCAAACAGGATAACAATGCATTTATACAAGTGGAGTGTACCTGGGCTCAGAATTTAGTGTGTTTCATTAGAGTAGAGATCCTCTTCATTTCTTAAAAGAAATAGATACTATAATTACTAAAATTTTGGTGAATAAATATTTGAATAATGTCAATAATTCTCAAAGATATGTATTTATATAATTAATTTGTTTCAAAACTATAATAATAAATGGCTTCAATTCTCTTGGGACACGAAGAGGATCCTTGGTCGTTACACTCTGTTGTAGTGAAATTTTGGTTTGCTTCATTTACTACTCTTCTATTTGTTATCCATTTGAAAGAGAGGGTGAACATAAGTGAAGATTAGTGGCACCTATTAAAAGTGGATTCCACTAATTTTCATTTGTGTCTATCTATCTCCTAAATGACAACAAATAGATAGTAACTGAAGCAAACTCATCCGAGTGTGCCTGTGTGTGTTGTGTCGAAGCAATTTCAGGAGTATGTGTCGGCTGATTTTGATTCTAGAGTAGAGGAAGTCGTTTCTAGAAGGATCACTACAAGAAAACAGTCATTTATTGACCGCCAAAAAACGGCCACAAAGTGAAGAAAACGGCCAAAAAATTTAAAAAACTGCAAATTTAGCGGCGGTCTGGATCGGCCGCAAAATTGGACGCCGTTAGGGATGTCAACGGGGCGGGGAATGTGCGGAGGAAGCATCCCCATTCCCCACCCCGAAATATCCGCGGGGGAATTTTTGCCTCCATCCCCATCCCCATGGTACCCACGGGGATCCACATAGATCGATTATTAGAAATTTTTTATATTTTACCGACAAAATTATGACGTTATTTTTTCTTTTTTATTAATAAATAAATAAATATTTCGCATCTTTCTTTTTTAATGATCAAAACAACACATAATGCATTTCATAACAAAAAAACAATGCATAACAACATATGCATAATCATACAAAAATTCATAACCAAAATATATCATAATTAATAACAAAATAGAAACCTAGAATTGTCAAATACAAATAAATCTAGAATAATAATAGTAGTAAAAATATATATATTTAAGTATATATAGACGGTGCTTAAAAAAAAAGTATATATAGACGGATTCGGGGAATTCGCGGGGACGGATGCTTAATCACCGATCCCCGCTCTGAACTGCCTCCGGGGGAAGTTTTGCCTCCATCCCCGTCCCCACGGGGAAAAAATCTCCGTTTTCGAATCTCCGAATGGGGCAATCCCCGCGGGGATCCGCTTTAACGGATGCAAATTGACATCCCTAGACGCCGTAAACACTTAGGGGCGACCAGGACCGCCGCAAATTTCTAACGCAACTGACACGCCTGCAACATATTTAGCGGCGGCTTTGGCCGACATTAAATGTGACGCAACTGCAACAATTTCCAGAATATTTAGCGGCGGCTATGGCCGTCCTAAACTTTAATATTATTTTATAAAAAAATATAAAAAAGGTTTTTTTTTCTTTTTTTTTTTAACTAGGAGAATGAAAAACATATTTTAATTAATATTATTATTATTATTATTATTATTATTATTAATTTTTTTGTTTGATGGGAGAGTAGTTATCACAATTTTAATGATATTGGTATTGTTGTTGTTAAGAATGAATTTTTAATTGAAGAATGAAAGAGAGTGATGGTGTTGGTGGTGATAATATTGGTGTTGTTAAGAATTTGATGATATTGGTGTTGTTGTTGTTAAGAATGAGAGAAGAGAAAAAAAATGAGGGTGAAAGAGATAAGAGTGGGAGAAGAGAAAAAGAAATGAGGGGAAGGAGATAAGAATGGGAGAAGAGGAAAAAAAAAATGAGGGGAAGAAGATAAGAATGAGATAAAAAAAAAAAATGAAGGGAATGAGATAAGAATGAGATAAAAGAAACGAGGATGAAGGAGATAAAAGTGGGGGAAGAGAAAAAGAAATGAGGGGAAGAAGATAAGAATGAGAGAAAAGAAAAAGAAATGAAGGTGAAGGAGAGAAAAGAAAAATAAATGAGGGGAAGTAGATAAGAATGAGAGAAATGAAATGAGGGTGAAGAGAAAGAATCTTGGTTTTTTTTTTTTTTTTTTAAAATGTGTTACTTTGCGACGGCTTAAGCCATCGCTAATTTTTCCGCTTTTTTTTAATTATTAATACTTTGCGGCGGCTTAAGCATTTCCCGCATTTTTTTTAATTATTTAATATTTTGTGGCGGCTTAAGTCGTCGCTAATTTTCCCGCTTTTTTGAAACTGTAATATTTTGCGACGGCCATGGCCGCCGCTAAGTGGCAGAAATCGTCTTCTTTTTTTTCTTCAGTTTTTGACCGTTTTGCTTTATTTTGTGGTGGCTTTGGCGGCCACACACTTACTGGCTGCTAAAGCGGCCAGTAAATTAATATTGGATCCGTCACTAAAATGATATTTTCTTGTAGTGGATTGGTTGGGCTCCCCCCGGGGTGGGCTTGTTTAAGTACCAATAATTGGTGTAGAGATAGTGATAATATTGGTCGTGGTAGAATTGCTAGACGAAGTAAAGGTGAATAGTTGGAATGTTTTGTTAATATTGGACTAGTTGTTTGAAGATTAAAGTATACAAACTTTCATTTGGTTGAGTTTCATGTGGACTCGGTTGTCGTAGTGCAAGTTACTACATCAAATGGTGGTGGTAGCTTACAAGGGAGATCTTTTGTTGAGAAGATTTGTCGTTTGCTTGATTTGGATTGGGAAGTGATGATTCCTCATTCTTACCACGAAGCCAATTAGTGCGCTAATATTTTAGCAAATTTGAGTTGTTCAATCGTGTCTGGATATGAGTTTTTTGATGTTTGTCCAAATGCAATTAGACATTTGTTGTTTGCTGATTTGTTGGGGATTACTTCCCCTCGATTGATTCCATAATAATCTCTTTCTCCTAAGCTTAATTAGTTCTCTTTATTATAAAAATAAATAAATATAACAAAGAAAAAGAAAATGAAGGAGCGGATAAAACATGTTTTTCATTGTTTAGTTCTCCCACCAAAAAGGAAAGAAAACACTATTTGAACCCCATTAGAAAAATGCACTCTTCTCTTTTATAAATAAAATTAATATTTGGTAAATAAATAAATAAAATGATATTTGATAATTTGATCGCACCTAAATTATTAACACATAAAAATATTAGACTATATTTGATCCCCCGCAACTGCGATCGGGAGGGGGCTGGAACCACTTGATGCCATAACTGACCCCCGAACCAGATTCAACTGGTGGTGAAAACCGAAAAAAAAAAAAATATTAGACTATATTAAATAAAATAAAATTTTTAACCATATTTTAAATGAGTTCAATTCATCAATTCACATGTTTGAAAACATAAACTTATTATTTGAACCAAACTACTTTTAATTCGAATGGTTTTAACCTCCTTCATATTATATCTATCAATATACGATCTGTCTATTTATTTTCTAGATGTATAGTGAGTCTATAGATATCTAAATAACAGTTTTCTAAACCAAAATAACCATTTGCACAATAAGAATCTAGTGACTAGAAGTTACACCATGTAGATAAGTGTGATGATCAGAGTTCGAACTTCAATTTTCTGCATATATATAAGACATTGTCCTACCAATTGAGCTAAACTCACGGGATTGTAAACTTTGTATTATTATGGGCTAGTTAGTGTTTCAAAGTTTATTTGATTATTAGGTTTTAAAATATATATTAAAAATAAACTTTCTTTATTAATGACTTAAGAGGGCTATACATGCACTCATCAATATTTGAGGGACTATGCCACACGTGCAAATAAAGAGAGATTTTACACAATTTTTCTGTTAAACAAATTGAACAAGTTATTAGTATAATTAGACTATATATAAGAAAATTCTTTATTTAGGCGCCTATTCTGTAGTAAATAGATGAGAGGTGATAAACAAAACCACTTTTTGGGGTAAAACAACTATTCTGTAGCTTTTTTGCTCACAATTGTTCACTAGTTATTTTCTATGACAGAGTGACTTCACGTATGCAAAGAAATCATGAGATGAGAATTTATAACCCAATTTGTGAAGTTATGTAATCAAAACGGATTTCAAGTTGAGAAATTTTATAACATTTGTGAAGTTTTGCACTTCATGGAAATCCTCCCTTCTATTAAATTATAAGGTAAAGTCATTTCATAAATTTCTTGCACATGAAGCAAATTGCTCTCTTCATCTACATGCAATTTGTTGAAACTTGAAAAATATATATGAAAATTTTGCTTATTTACCAGGTTAAAATGGTCATCCCCGATGGTCCACGTGGCCTAACATATAATATTGTGATTATATTATTATTATTACTTCTCCCAGAAATTGCAGCACAAGTAAACTCCCCTAGTGATTCCAAAACAGGTGATGTTTCGAATTGTTAGTAAATACAATATATAATCTTAATTTATAAAACACCGACACTAACACGGATATTAGATATGTCACTAACATATCATCGACATCAGTAATAATTTGAAAAGATTAATTAATTGAACATCAGACACACATATTACTTAATATATTCCGATTTTTTCAATGATGATTTTGTTGTGTGTTTTTACATATTGAATAACCACTTAACTTATGTATACAGATAATGTGTCACAAACCATGGCACAACAAGACCATACAATAAGAGTGGATCCTCTACATAATTTTAAAAAATATAGAGGAGGGTTTAACATCACAAATAAGCATTATTGGAGTGTAAGTGTCTCTGGCTCTTTGTGCTTCTCTAAGTTTAATTTCTAATACCATTGATATGATATTTTTAACATACATTTAATGTGTGTAGTCAGTTGTTTTCACAGGAATATATGGATATGCAATTGGGGTGCTCTGGCTTTTGTGTGGAGTTCTTTTTGTAACAATCACTTTTTGTTGCCAAAGTGGTGAAAGAAGAAGATGCAAGAATATCTTTCAATGTAATTTCAAGGGTTGTGATCTTTGGCCAAATCCTTTTGCTATAATGCTCATGCTATTAGCTATGTAAGTATAGTTTTATGTCAACTTGATGATAGTCCTACAAGAAAATAAATAGGATATATTCAATACGATTAAAGGTAAACACTACTTTTAGTCTCAGTAATGTGAGCGCAATTTGGTTTCAGTTCCTAGCGCTCATATTACTAATTTAGATTTTGTCGCTGAAATTTCAGATTTCTTTATTTTTAGTCTCTGGTCATCTTTCCATGATGTGATAAACAGAGTCACATGGCCTAGCTAGTATGGTCTGCCACGTAAGATACTTGTGCTACGCGGCATTCAGTTGTCATGTCAGTATCCAATGAGGGATAATAGAGAGACATTTAACTAAAATCTATCTGGAGAGACTTATTTGAGTTTATGTAGTGACGGAATGACTTGCGAGACTGTTTGTGACAATTTATTAGAAAACCACATATGACTAGCTCGTAAGTTGTTACTAGCTTATGTCCAAAAGCTCTATATGATATCTTATGAAAACAACTTATAACATATATATAAAGAATTTGACTTTATTTTATCTTTCGTTATATAAATAGCTTATACATAAGCACTTATGTTATAAAAGCTTCATTACGTTGTTTATCCAAACAAGACCTTAGAATGATCGAGAAACATTTAAGATAAGTGGTTAATGTAACATATATTATTCTTGTTTTTTCTCATAGGGCTTCAAGTGGGTTAGTTCTTGCAAGCAGTGCAAAATTCAATTACCAAGCAAGAACTTCAGTTAATATTATAATCAAGACAACAAATGAAGCATCAGAAATCATACACAATGCAACAGGAGCATTAAAAGAAATTCATAAAGACTTGGTAGAATCCAATATTGGAATTGAGGCTTCTGGAAACCTATACTCTACAGCTGATAAATTTGATTCTACCGCCGATAATATCGTAAACAAAGCTACAGAAGATAGGCAAATCATCAACAAGGCTTTCAAAGTATTGTAAGACTTTTTTTTTTATCTGTCTCTTCTCATTAAATCACTTGAAATTACTAATTACAGTAAAATGAGATTATGGTTTTAATTTCAGGATTGTATTAACCATTGTGATCATAAGCTTAAACTTGATTTTGGTAACAACTTTATCAGGTATGTCTAATTGGTCAATAATATATTTCATTTTACTATATCATTTTTTTAATGTGAAATTTGTGTCAAACAGTTTTTGGAGTACTAAAGTTTTGGAGAGTACTTTGCTTGTAAGCAAACTAAATTATATTTGTGTTAACTTAATAATTCCCTAATATTTTCATCCATGCATGATTTTGTTCTCTAATATTTTTTCACAGGCTTGTGTTAATGTGCTGGTTGATTATAGTGATATGCTGGCTACTATTTGGAGTGTATTTGTTTTTAGAAAAGTAATTAAACCAAAACTAACTTTTCTGTTCATTATGAAGAAACATTGAAGTTCAATTACTAAAAAAAGTTATCTTATTTTGTAGTTTTTCTAATGATGTTTGTACATCTCTATTCAACTTTGAAGAAAATCCTTATAATAGCAGCCTAAGTTACATCCTCCCATGTAAAGAATTGCTCTCAGCAAAACCAGTCCTATCAGAAATTGGTGGTGGAATCTACAACCTATTCAATGAGGTGCACTTTGTTCGGTCTCATGTGTCTGTGTCAGTGTCATGTCAGTCTTTAATTTTCTCAAATTATTATCAGGGTTGACGTGTCAATGTTGTGTCTGATGTATGTATCTGAGTGATGTAAGATTATAGAGTTGTTTCGTGAACTTGCAGGTGAACTCAAACATAAAAAATCTAACAATGATTCCAAATCTTGTTTTTATATGCAATCCTTTCACAGCACCACCTGAATATCTATACCGGCAAGAGAATTGTCCGCCTCATACCGTTCAAATAGGAGATATCCCAAAGGTTTGTTACATGAAAGAAAATTATGAAGCCAATAATGAATTATATATACTTTTGCAGTTATTATATATATGTAACAAGTTTAATTATTGATTGATCTTGATATGAAGGTATTAAAGCCTTATACTTGTTTCGACGAGGATGAAGAAAAATGTAGCTATCAAGAGTTCTTACCATCAAGTGAATATGAGATAATAGAGTCATATACACGTTCAATTCAGAATCTATTAAATGTGTATCCTTGTATGGAACAATTGATAGGATGTGAGTTGGTAAAAGATGTATTTGCTCAAGTTGTTTTCAAACATTGCAAGCCTTTGAAGAAATTTGCTACGATGACATGGTTAGGAATGTTGTTTCTTTCAATGTTCATGATGTTTTTGGTTGTGTTATGGATTACAATAAAGGCTCATCATGATGAGGATCATAGTAATGATAATGCTTCAAATAGTTCATTACAACCACATTCTGTAATAGAAAATGTATAGCTTAAGATATTGTAAAAATCATTCAATTCATTCATTCATAGTACATTTGGAAGGTATGCACCTTCCTAACCATATTGTATAGGACTAAGGTGCAGATTTTGTACATACATAAATTGAGATTTTTAGAAAGGCTAGACTAGGTGTGTGGAATTCAAAATATCATATGTACAATTTACAAAAATAATCTAACAATGATATCAGATCATCATGAAAATTTAAAATGACCAACAAGTTGCCTTTCTTAATCCTCTAATAAAAATATATCATTTCAGCTGTAAATATTCTAATGACTAAAATAAATAAATAAATAAATAAGGATTTAATTTGTATGCACCGACAGTGTAAAATAATTTTACACTGTCAACCAATAACAACCATGTATTATGTCACGTCACCCCACTTTACCCCACTTTCTTCATATGATATGGAAAATTGGTGGTTTCTTATTGGATGACCGTGTAAAATTATTTTACACTGTCAGTGCATATCAATTAAACTCAATAAATAATATTATTTAAATTTCATACAAATGGTAATATGTAATCAGTTGACTGTGTAAAAAGTTTTACACTATAGTGTATTAAAATCAATCTCTTATCAATGCCTCTACCTTTTACTAACATATTTAGAATATTCAAAAATTTATTTTTTAACAATGACCAAGTAAATTGAGTTCAAGTGGTTAATTAGTTTTCCCCATGCCGAATCGTTGATTAGAACTCGAGTTTGGTTCCTGATAAAAATAATTTTTAATCAGATTTTACTTACCTCACAACTGAACTTTGAATTATCAAAGCTCCTTTCTTTTAGGAGTCAGGGGTTTGATAAAAATAAATTTCCGGACAGTTGAAATTGTCTGAACTTATTTCCAATAAGGAAATATATATCAAAAATTAACCTCAAAAAATAAAGTTACAGAAATATTAGATATATATTAGCAAATCATATGGGTGTAAATAGTATTACCCAAACTAAACCCACCTAAATCGGCCCAAACTAAAGGGTAGTAGCGTCTTTTCATACACTAGGGTTTAGTTTAGTTTAGTTTAGTTTATGAACCCTAATTCTCAAATTTGAAGCTTGAGCGTGCCGATTGTTTGGGAGGAAGCGGAAATCGTAGCAGCGAAGACAACAATGGTATTTTCTCTATCTCAATTCATTCTTTGTATCGATTCGTAGTTTTCTATAGTATAAATGAACGACCTTAGAATTATCCTATTTTGATTTGATTTTCAATGTCTGATAATTTCTTGGTATTTTCTCTTCATAATTAGCTTAGATAATTTGATTTTCAGCTTCTATATGACTTCTATGATTAGAATTAGGGTAATTAGAACTACGAAACTGAAACAATGGAGTTTAGTGTGCAACTGTTCATTGATCTGAGTTAATGTGAAGCTGAAAAAAATGTTCTTGTTTGATGAGTGATTTAGGGGTTTTGATTTTCAAACTTGATGGTTGATAAAGGGAAATTAAAAAGCTTCATTTTGATTGTTGTATTAATTTTTTTTTTTATTATTTCTATGTTGTGATTTGAAAAATGGTTTAATTCATTTAACTTTGAAATGTAGCCTAAGCAAATTAATGAGATTAAAGACTTCCTCCTCACAGCGAGGAGGAAGGATGCACGCTCCGTGAAAATCAAGAGAAGCAAAGATGTGGTCAAGTTCAAGGTTCGTTGCTCCAAGTATCTTTACACACTTTGTGTGTTCGATACTGAGAAAGCTGATAAGTTGAAGCAATCACTTCCTCCAGGTTGGTTTTTGGGAATTAGTTTTTTATTTATATATTACGATTGCCTTATGGTTCTCATCAACATGCTAGTGCGTAAATTGCCTTACGATTTCCTTTAGGTGTAGTGCGTAAATTGCATAAATCATTTATAGGGTTTAAGATTAAAGGTGTAATAATTCTTTAAATTGGGAGTCTATCAAGTAAATAATGGGATTGTATTATGACCAAAAATAAACATGGGGAGAGTATTGCATGATTAAGTAAATAATGGGTTTTTGATATTTTTCTCTCCCAGTTGGGAATTAGGAACAACTTATGAATTGATCAGCAAGATGTGGTGATTTGAGTTTATGTCATCATACTTACATTTACAATTCACTTATGCAGGTTTGAATGTGCAAGACTTGTAATTCTATCCGGTTAAATGTGTACTGAAGATCAAATTTTGCTTTGGAGTCGTGATTTACAAATATATTTTAGTCTTTTTGGTTTGTTTGATTATCTGCTTATGATTCTCATTATGAATGATGCAACTCTGTTTTCTTGTCTTAATACAGTTTCACTTTCACAATTATTTATATAATCAATTAGACCTCTAATCTTTATCTTTCCGGTTGTTTCTTCAATCTAATTTTTATCTGAATCAGTTACGGGGTTAACATACTTTGATTATTCATTAAATTCAACCAGCTTAAAGCTTTTAGGAGTAAAAATTAAGCCGAGTCAGGCTGCTACCAACACTTTATTCTTGCAACCGCCAGAACTGCTTTGCTCAATTTCAATGCCAATACCCACCTGCAAAAATGCACCATTGTTTGTTTGTATTTGTCCATTACACCATGTCCTAGCATCCTAGGCTCCTAGCAGTTTTGTTATTTATTGTACAGTTTATATTTTAAGAATGGTGTATGTGTATGGCATAGTATAAGTTTGGTCGAGTGGCATAAGTTTGGTTGCGTGACTAACCAATAGTTCCAAGACATAGCTTTTGAGCACCATGAACATGTCAAATGTTACATTCATCTTAGTCTGTTGTTCCTCATCTTGTTTTGACGTTTTTCTCCTCAATTCAGAGTATTCTTTCTCAGTGAACAATATTCTTCCCATGTATCAATGTTTCTTAAGACCAAGCAAACCCCAATGGTCAATCATAGTCATTAAGCTAACTTATCTGATGTTTTCCTTTCCCAGTTTCCATGTGCTAAATTCTCTATATCTTTTATGTACCCTATGTTATTAGTATCATTTAATTAGTTAAGGGAACTGGTACAATGCTTGGTCATGGTTACTTGAATTTTCTGTCATTTTCCATCAAGTAAATAGTATGACCCAACTAAAAGTAAATAGTGTGGAGAGTACACTGCAAAACCGGCAGAAAGAAGTGATTATATTCGGAAATGAGTATTTAGTACTCATTTATTATGGTGTATTTTGTTTCCTTGTCTTGGTGAAGTATGTGTGGTCTCCAATAACTCAAAATTTGCATTCCATTACATGACCTTGCTAGGAAAATGGTGGAGTATTATCGTATCAAAGGCGACTTCACAGAAAAGCACGAATGGAATTGATAGGTCGCTTTCGCTTTTCAACAATACCATGTGTTTTTTTGCCAAATATTGAAAGCATATGTCCACCTTTTACAAAATTGCCATCTCAAAAAGATTGTGATATTTTTTTTTTGGTTACATAAGATAAAAAAGGAAAACAAAAACCGAAACAACAAGGGAATTACTCCCTAATAAATTCTACCCCCTAGCATCCTCCAAGAGCGGTCTCAACATATCACTAGGCGGGGCAGAGATCATCATCAAAGGTGAGTTCGAGATGGCTCCCATTTTAGCCAATACATTTGCACAAGCATTTCCCTCACGCAACGTGTGTGAAATAACCACCTCCCAGTCATTCTCTAGCATCTTTCGAATACTATGAATCTGATTTGCAAATTGGTGGTGGGCTACAACCCCTTGCCTAATTAAATTAACTGCAAGTAATGAATCCGAGCAACAGAGAACTTTCCGGCACCCATTCTCCCAACACAATTTCAAACCATGTCAAATAGCCATGATCTTAGCAAACAGAATATTAGGCTTGGAAGCACCACCATAATAATCCCAAATAAAATCACCATGGTTGTCCCTCAGTAAAAGAGATTGTGATATTATATCATTTCAGAATATTCAAACATTGGCTAAATAGGAGTATTTTAGATGGTCATCTATAGGCATGGCAAAATAACACATACCCGCGGGTACCCATCCGCCCCGCCTCGATTTTGACGGGGAAAAATCCGAGTTGACTGGGTTTGAGTTCGGGTTTTCCCCGATTTTAAAAGTTGGGGTTGGGGCGGGTAATGGGGATATTGATACCCACCCCGAATCTGTCCCCGAACCCGCCCTGCTTGTATCAAATTACATTTTATCATTTATAAATTAGAAATCCTTATATAATCTCTAAATTACATTCATATTTTATTTTATTTTAGATTATTACATTCATATTTTTAAGTTGAATATTAATCAATTTAATTTCTCTATTTATTTTCTATGTATAAATATTCTTGAAACAAACTCATTTTTTTTTAACTATATTTTTGATAAAGAATACGACAAAGTGCAACTCAAATTTATTTGGAGGTAAAGCGGAATGAGGATACCCGAACCCCGTTGGGTATGAGTTTGGGGTTTTAATTTTCATACCCATTAAAAATTGGGACGGGTTTGGGGATACCCGAATTTTATAGGTTTGGGTTTGGGGATGGCAAAATCCGTCCCCGACCCGCCCCATTGCCATGCCTAGTCATCTATCTGTCCACATATGTAATGTAAATATATACTCTCATAATACTTCATCCATCTCATGAAGATCCTCTCAACTCATAATTACTACACTGGCTTCTATTGATTAAAAAATGTTTTAATAAATGAAATTAGACATCAATGAGTAAATTTTAAAATGAGTGATTAATCTTGATGTATGCAAAAATTATAATATAAATTACAAATTTATCATTAAAAATTTAGGCAAGAAAATTGTGCCTAATTGAAAAATGATCACGTGTAACAAATACTAGTATACTAGTGTAAGTTGTAACCATCAAGTTGATTACCATCATAGAGGCCAAAGTTATTCTTAGTGAATTCCCACAAACAAAAACATCGAGAACGTTGGTGAATAAGATCTTTATTGGTGAGGAAAATTGATCTCATATGCTTTTTACTTGGATTCTTGCTATTATTTTAGAGCAAAAGTCCAACATTAAGTTGTTGCTTTTGAATAAAAACAATCATTTGCTCTTCTAATGAGTAGTATTATGCTGTGGAAGCTTGAACTTGATACCTCATCTTCAATAAACTTTTAGAGCAACAACACTACAAAATGAAAATAGAAAGTGACTAATAATTGCAACAACTTCGACACCCAATTAAAAAATAGCAACAGCTACTATGACTTTTTATTTTACAAATATTTTATTCTCTTTTTGTTTACCCATAAGCACAACAATTTCATCGATATAGAATCATTATAGCTAATCCATCGCTAACTAACACTAACCAAAAGTACTTAAACAAGTCGGCAAGCTTGTTATTTTACGATAATTTAAACTTAAAAAGTTGAATGCAGAATTTTTTGTTAATTTTTTTAGAAAAATCTTTCTCAAAATAGAAAGTATCACCATTAAAATTAGATTGTTATTTGACGGTTAATATTTACCCTTCAACAAAGAAGATGCGTTTATTTGTTAAGCATCAAGGCTTTATAAACATCGAGCCATTCTTTTTTTAATTAACAATCTGGTTCTAAGAAAGAAAATATGATAATCTAAACTTCGGCCGTGAGATAAATTGAATTTTAAAAAAAAAAATCTTATTAGAAATAGAACATAAGTTTTTCTCAAACATTTCGTTCTTTTGATGAAGAAATCACGTAAGAATCAATTGTTTATTTAAATATTTTTTCATAGGCAAATGTGTATGTCACAATTTTTAAATTTAAGCTAAAATTTGATGAAACATAAGTATGTCACATTTCGTGTGTGACTAGTAAATTTTTTAAAGAATTTATCTAATTTATTAAAATAATACATGCAATTGAAAATAATTTATCTAATTAAAAAAAAGATATTTTATTCAAAATATAAATAAAATAATGTGACTTATTTATCTTAGCCGACACACCATTACTTTGCAGCATTACCCTGCACATGCATTCACTCCTATCTAGATCATTAAAAAATCATAATTCTTTGAAATTAATCTCAACCTTACTTATAATTAAAAATAAAATTAAAAAACATGATTAAAATCCAATAATTCAACAATTATAAACTCTGCACAGATTCTCCTTCTGTCCACCTCAATACAGTAGTAGTATTTTCCAATTTCCATACCCTTTATGAATCAGTTCTGCATTGAGATTCATACTAACCAAAGAGAGTGTGGGTCAGGTTTCAGGTTCCACATTTTTGGAGTGCATGTGTGTGTTTAGATGTGTTTTTCAGACACTGACAGCTCTTTGCTTCTCAATCAGGCAATAAGATTACTACAGCCAGTTGTTATGTACCTCTTGACAATTCATTTTTTAATTTGATATTTTTCATCTGCGAAACTGCAAAAACAAATCTCTTGAGTTATATGGATGATAAAATTCTCAATTTAAGAGTTTCGATGGAGCTATTTTCTCGGATGAAACATCTAATTAACGTGAAAGTGATATGAACTATCTCATCTAATGTTTTTGAATCAGGAATTTAAAATCTTTTATTGAAAAATCACGTTTTTTAGATAGACGAAATAACAACTGATATTAAAAACTTACACGCATAAATAAAATACAAATTCAAACTCCGATCATGGCGATCAAGTTAGTGTGTGTTTGGTTTTAATGCTGGAGCAGCCAGAATGATTCTAGACGTGTAGAATTGAGTCCGACTGTGTTTGGTTTCAACAAAATAGAATTAAATCTGTCTCAAGAATTGATTCTACTTGAAAGTTAAAAATGGTAGTTTTTAATTCTAAAATTGATTTTTACACTAAAAATATTCGGTCAACTCATTTTTATATATCAAAACGTAAATCAATTCTATCAAAGTTAATTTTTCTCGCCATGAAACTAAACTAAGATTTGTGGACTCGATGCACATGTTTTTGTCACACCTTAGTTGTACTTTTTGTGTATATACAAGTAGTAAAACTCTTGTAATCATTGAAGTACACAAGAAACACCAACCCCAAACAATTTCCAAAGGAAAATAATTTTCCCTTTTAAAGATTTCACATAATTGTCAATGGTTCCATGATTATCATAGTTTAGCTTATGCTTTTGGAATGGTGAGAAGATTCTTTTTCTCATGTCATAGCTGTACCACCACCTACTAATACAAAATACCAAACTATAAAATCTCTTTATTCTCTACTTGGAAAATTCCTTTTTTATAAGCTTATTGTTGTCTTATTATTTAACTGTTTTTTCTCCCCTTTTAAAATTGCTACAAAAATTAACTTACTCTTTTCAATACCTGCATTAAGTTTGCTACATAATTTTAATCTCTATAATTGTAGAATCCTCAATAGACAACACATTTATTTCTTCAATTCAGATTTGGTATTCTATCAGTTTCTAGTTTCTTTGAAAAGAAATTAACTTTTCCACTTTCATTGTTCAATTGGGTCTTAAGGGAAAAGCTATAAAAATCATTTTTTTTTTCAATCTTCAAAACCCCATTTGAGTATTAGAAGAGTAATGCATATTGAACCTACCAAAGCAATAAAAAATGGCAAATCTAGTTCCTGGGGTGCTTTTAAAGTTAATGCAGCATATGAACACAGACATAAAAGTTGGTGGTGAACATAGATCATCATTGTTACAAGTTGTGAGTATTGTTCCAGCATTAGCAGCAGGTGGAGATTTGTTTACAAATCATGGTTTTTATGTTAAGGTTTCTGATTCATCACATGCTACTTATGTTTCTCTACCTGATGAACATGATGATCTAATTCTTAGTGATAAGATTCAGTTAGGACAGTTTGTTTTCATCGATCGGTTAGAAGCTGCTTCACCTGTTCCGATTATTCGTGGTGTTAGGCCTGTTCCTGGTAGACATGCTTGTGTTGGAACACCTGAAGATATTGTTGCAACTAACTCACTTGGTTTTCTTAGCAATGTTTCTGAGGTTAAAGTTAAGGTTAAGCAGAATGGTGTTAGTTCAAAGTCGACGATGAAAGTGTTGGAGAATCACCAAGAACAATTGGATAAGAAATCATTGGTTTTTGGTAGAAGCAAATCTCAAACAACAAAAGATTCTTCTGTTGTTGATTTTGTGAAGAAGGAAAAGTTAGCAAGATTGAAGTCATTGAATTCAAGGAGTGTTGTTCCTTCTTCACCTACTAGTTGCTATTCTTTGTCACCTTCTTTTGAGAAGTTTTCTAATAGTGTTAAGCGACAAGGAAGTATCAATGGAGTGGATAAGCTAATTGCTAAGGTGGGAGTAGTGGAGACAGGAAAAGGTGTTCGCGGCGTTAGTCCTCTTGGGAAGAGAATTGCAGTTGGAAATTCGTTCAGAAATTTGGTTCAAGGAATTGAGTTTGGTGCTAAAGCGTTGCGGAAAAGCTGGGAAGGGAACATGGAAGTTAAGAATAATAAAGAGACATCGAAATTAAGGGCTTCTTCCAAGTGTGATCTTAAGCCTGAATTTCGTAGCACAGTTAAGTTTGATTTACAATTTGAGCTGTTTGGATGAACTTATTTTAACATATTGACTGACATAAGTGCTTGTGAGACTGTTTGGAAGAGCTTATGGAAACATCTTATGACGTATCTATAAGTTGTTTTCATCTTATTTCTATAAGCTCTCTATGATAGCTTATGAAAACTGTTTGTCTTTTTGAACAACTTTGAATGTCAAACACCAAGTCTTGTTGGATTTGATTTCATGTCCTTTTTCTTTCTTTGTTAAATATGTTTTAATACTGAATACTATTTCATTACTTTTGAGTCAATTAAACAATTATGTTTAACAAGATTCGCTTTATGGTGTTGCAGACTCCCAGGAAAAGTACATCAAGTGAAAAGTTTCCATCTAAAGATTATGAGAGTAAGACACAAGCACTAACCAAGTCGTCGTCTTATAAGGAAGAGAACAAGGTTCAAAAATCTATAAAGAAAGTTATTGGGGATGGAACTATGGAAGAACAAGAGAAGTTAAGTAAGCCAAGGAATTCTTTCGGAAAGAAGTCATCAGATGCCGGACTTGCTGGAAATTTGGTCAAGGTTTCGATAAATAGTAAAAAAGTGACAGATGCAAGTGTTCAATGGACTTCACTTCCTTCATCCATTGCAAAACTTGGCAGGGTATATATATATCGCCTTAAAACTCGTTATATTATTATTTTTCAGTTTTAGCTTATTTTATTTTTAGCTGAATCATTGGTCCGTTGTTATGGTTGGTTCTATGAATGTTTTGTTAAATTATGGTTTTATTTTCTCATATATTGACAGGAAGTAATGAAGCATAGAGATGCAGCACAGATGGCAGCAACCGAGGCTATGCAAGAGGCTGCTGCTGCTGATAGTTTGCTGCAATGTCTTAGGTATGAATATATCTTTTGAATTTACTTCACTCTTCAGAATTTCAGATCTTTTTGTTTCTTAATTTGGTTGAGAATTCTGGCTGCTCAAGCATGAATTCTGACTGATAAAGGTTTTTCACTAAATTTGTTATCTTATTTGAAGCAAAGCACCTTTTGAAGATTTGAGGACATATGAAAAATAATGTGATTTATACCGATACCAATGATATAATGTTGATACTGAATATTCATGAAATATGTTTTGGCCCGTCTTTTGCTGAATTAATTTTAAGTTGTTTTTGGTCAACAAGACTGCTGAAAATATAGTTATCTAATCCAATTAGGTAGCCTAATGAATCAAACAGTGAAATTTAGATAGAATTGTGAAACGTCTTAAAGATAGCGACCTAGTTCGCAACTCACCTTAGTTTTTGTTCGTGTTCAAAATATGCCGCAACACTACTCAAGCTATATGTGACTCTATTTGGTATATTTCTTGCAGTTTGTATGCAGAGCTAAGTAATTCTGCTACGGAACATAACCCTCAGCTTACAATTGATCAATTTTTAACTCTTCACGCGAGTTTGAATAGTGCGCGGATGATCACAGACTCCCTTTCTAAAACCATTTCAGATGGTTCATCTCAAGATAGTGAAAGAATCACAACAGAAGAAGAACTAAAACTCAAATCAGATAGACAAAAGCTTGCAGCTTCTTGGGTCCAAGCTGCATTATCCACTAATCTATCATCCTTTTCTGTTTATAACCGAGAATCTCTATCATCGAAGCTTCCGGTGTCAACTACAAGTAACTCTCAAAATCAAAAGAATGGTCTCGGAAGTAAACCGATATTAGTCCTAGAAAATTCAAGAGAAGACGCTTCATCGAAATCTCATGGAAAAACCCGTCAGGGAGCCATTAATTCCAAACAAACGGTACAAGGAACTCCACGAAAACAAGGTGATGCATTATCAAACGGGAAAAAGCAACTAGTCCAACCTCTTCCAGATTGGATTAGAGGAAGCGGCATTGACGAGGCGGTTAATTTGGCTGACATGCTGCAATTGCGATCACGAGATTGGTTTTTGCTGTTTGTTGAGAAATTCCTTGACAGTGATGGAGACACTGGTTTGTCAAACAATGGTCAAATAGCAGGCATGCTCACTCAACTAAAAAGCGTAAACGATTGGTTGGACAAGACAGGATCAAGCAAGAATGAGAGCGAGTCGTGCCAGATACCGGTAGAGACAATTGAGAGACTCAGGAAGAAAATTTATGAATATCTTCTAACACATGTTGAATCTGCTGCTGCTGCACTTACTTGTGAGTCACAATCATCAGAGATTAAAGGCAAAAAGTGATATATGAATAAATGATGAGTACATACTTAGCTTAAAATTACCTTTTCCACTCTTTTGTTTTTGTACATGAATCCTACATGGGTTTGAGGTATAGTTGGGAGTGTTGTGATGATTATTTATTTTGGGAAGTAGTAAATGTGAGGATTTAGTTTTTTTCTCCTTTTACAAAGTTATTGTATATTTTTTTTTTATAGTACAAAGTTATTGTTTGATTTAATGATATTCATATAAATTGAAACAATGGAAGATATAAGAAGTTTGCTAGTCCCAATCAATCAAATGCATGCAATGGAACTCTCAAACTCTTTTTTGATGCCACCACATTTTAAGAAGCATGTTTACAAAGACTATGGGTGCGTTTGTTATTGATTTTTTTAAAATAGATTCTTATATTGTAATATAATTTTGTGTAAAAAAATTTTACAAAGAAATTTTTTATAAAAGCTTTAAATGAAAATTTGGTTTGAATAGTTATTCTTAAAATGTCATTTTAGGTAATTCATTATTTTATTGAAATTTTTTTTGGATATCAAAATTTCAAAAGAATCACTTTTTTTAAAGTTATTTAAAATAGATTTTCATAAAAATCATTTTTGAAATACAATTTTTTGTAAAAATTAAGATTTTGACTATGTTTTGATCTTCAATAATATACGTTTATATTATATAATGTCAAAATTAGTGTTTGAATTTAAAAAAAATAATATAAAAAAACTTATATTATTTTGAATATCTTCTTACACATGTTGAATCTGCTGCTGCTGCACTTACTTGTGACTCACAATCATCAGAGATTAAAGGCAAAAAGTGATATATGGATAAAGGCGGCTTCTAAGGTGGGAGAGGTTAATAGGTCTCCCACCGTGGACAAGTAATATTATCCATTAGATCATTATGGATCATTATGAACTTTCTACACCGGATAACTTTAAATTATGTTTATTTTTTAGCCTCTCTTTATTTCTCTCTCTTCCTCTTGTCACTCTCCAGTCTCCACTGTTAAGAGATTTCACCACCACCACTTGTTACTATCTCTATTTTCATCCATATGCCCAGCTTCAGTTTCCCATCGCATTTCTTTTTCTATTGTGGGTTGTTTGTGTTAGAAATAATATAAAACTATTGATGTGTCAAATTTTAACAGTTTAAGCTTTTGGGATAATTGGTTATTTGACATGGTATCAGAGTCTTTATGACTAAGTGGTCTAGGGTTCGATTCCCGCTCACCTCACTTTCAAATTAAAAGTGGAATTTAAGCATATGGTAGGTGGACCTATGCATTATCCACGCTTCAAGTCCAAGTGGGCTCTTGCGTGAAGAGGCGTGTTAGAAATTATATAAAACCATTGATGTGCCAAATCCTAACAGTTTAAACTTTTGGGATAATTGGTTATTTGACTATAGAGAGAGAAAGCTAGCAGTTACTATGATTGTAAAAAGAAAAAAAATGATGGAGAAGAACACATGAGAAATTTTGTTCTTTCTGAAAAATTGAAAAATAAATTAGTTTTCTTTCTATTATAAATTTTTAGAAATTATTTTGAAACTTCATTTTATGATGGACTATGAAACTTGAATTTTTTAGATTCTTCTTTCCATGCCCATATGTTGTAGTCTGCTTCTTTATGGGTTTTATATTTTTTGGATTTGTGAGATTCTTCTTCTTGAGTTAATGATGTTGGTAGCAAATTAGTGGCCTGCAAATAATGTTTCAATTAGGATATAAAAAATTGAAAAGGAGAAAGAGAAAAATTGAAATTTGAGTGTCTAAGAGCAACTCCAATGGAGGTTGCTTAGTGCCAAGGTGGATACATTAGTTCTCTGTTTCAATTTTTTCACCATTGGAGTAGATACATCTGGAGTTCTTGTTGCTTAACATGTTGTATCAGTTGCTTCAGAAAGCAACGAAAGCGACCCGATGCTTATCATTAAAAAATAATAAAACTTTGCTACAATTTCAATAGAAATTCACAGATGAGGATTGCAATGAAAATTTTGAAAATAAATTAATTTCAACTGCAGAATGATGAAGAGAAACAGCAACATAAAAAAAATGTCTAAAAAAAAGTAGATCTATAGAAATGGAGAAAGAGAATTGTAGATCCAAATTTGTTGAGAGTTATCAATTAAAAGACAAATGAGAGTGTGTTGTTTTGTGGTGAGATTTTAAGAAATTGATCAATGAGAAGGAGATGGAGAAGAAGTGTGTGTGTTGTTCTGTTTTGGTGAGAGAAATGGTTTATGGACTTTGTGTTTTGTTGTGAGGTTGGATTTCTAGAGTTATCCGAACAGAGAAAGAAAAAGGGAGTCTGGGTGTGTTGTTCTTCATCCCAATTCCCAAATTACTCATTTTTTTAATATTTTCTTTAAAGTTTTTTATATTATATACTTTTTAAGTTTTTAATAGTTACGTAGATTTGTAAATATTAATAAAATTAATTGAATTAATATTAAAATTTAAATCAATATTAAAATGAAAATAAAATATATATAAATTGGTGTGGTCAAATTGCTTGTTGTAATACCATTAGAGTGAAAATAGACAAGATTGCTTAGAGATTGCTTAAATGCAATGTGGCAGTTTGCACCCACAAAAAAGAGCTTAAGCAACCAAAATTAGTTCTTCCATTGAAAATGCTCTAAGTTCTCAATTCAAATCCTTAAACTACACAAAAACAAAACAGCTAGAAGGCAATTTTTGACACATGTCAAGCTCATGTTGAGCTATAGCAAATCCTAGGTGTACTACCAAACAAAAACTTTACTTCAAATAAACCATATCAAAATTTGGACACAACACAAGGAGCATTGGGCCTAATACCAAAATCTAATCCGACCCGGCCCAGTTTCACATGAGAGACAGATGACAAACAAACAAAATAATAGTCAGAAACAAAGCTGTTGTCGTTTTCAGCATGTGTGTGGTTTACTTCATTTGGGTAACAAACATGTTGTCCCTTTTGCTGCTGCAACTGCAAGCTCCTCTTCCACATCTAGATTTCAAATTCAAATTTCAAATTCCCCTCAAAATGTCTATTGTGGTCTCTCTATTTGCACACACAATTTCCCTCTCCCTCTTCTTTCACCTTCTTCAACATTCCTTTCTCCTTCGTCCGTTTCTCTTCTTCATCTCCGACTAGGTAACAATTTTTTTTCTCTCTTTGTTTTCACTTTGTTACACATTAACTTCCATCCTTAATGATTAGTTAATGTGTTTTTTTTCTTTCACAGATTCCATCACGATCTTCACGTAACAATAATTTCCAATTCGTCAATTCGCAAGTAATCCCTTTTTATGGTTTATATGATTTCTTTGATTCAGTTCATCTGATGTTTTGAATGTTTTTATTCATCTCCTGTATTATTATATTATTTGTTCTTTGTTTCTATTTTATTGATAAATTTGGAATTTCATGATTAGGGAGAGGAGATTTGGATTCAGAACAAATTGGGTAATTTTCTGAACTTTAATTTGTATTTCAGTAGTAGTATTTAACTGATGTTTGGTTTGTGGTGTATTTTATATGGTTTTCTATTTTCTGAACTTACCTATTGTTGCTTAGTTGTCATATGTATTTTGTTTCTATCTTTTAGCTAACAACCCCTACACTTTAGGAGGAGAAATACTTATATATGCACAAGCCTAAATATTATTTGTTAGGCACACTCACAAGAAACTAAAATAAATAAAGAAAAAATGATTAAAGTGATATAACTTGATGTGACAATTTTATTTTTCTTTTAATTTTTTTGATTTGTGTGTGTGTGTGTCCAAATCTTGTGCTCAAATGTTTGTGCCCAAGCAAGTGTTCCTCCTTTAGGAGTTGATTGTGGGATTTATATGATTTTCTACACTGCAATATGATTTTTTTTGTTAACTTTTATATTTGTATCAATCTTATGAACAAATCTCCTTTTTCTATTTCCCCATTCTTAAATCTCCTACTCTTCTTATTCTGTTATTTGATTTCATATTATGATTTGTTTTTTATGTTTTATTCTTGGTTCAGGTTCACTATTTGGGGTTTGATTGAGTAAGTTTTCTTAACTTTGATTGATTGTCTCATATTATTTGATTTTATATTTTGATTTATTTTTTATTTTTATTCTTTGTTCAGGTTTACTAATTGGGATCTGATTAAGTTTTCTGAACTTTAGTTTATTGTCTCATATTCAGTTGAATCATTCATGTATTGTTAGTTATTCGTATGCATCTACATTATTGTCAGAGGTTAAAGCTTAATATTTTTTGTAATGATAATTATTTTTATGTTTATTGATCAAACTGCAGTTTCTAATCTTCTTTGCACATCATCCTTAAACTACATAATTGGGGTTCATAAATTGGAGTTTCAGTCTGTATGTTTTCCTAACCATTATTGTTAGCTTCATAAATTGGTTCATCAATGGTTCAAATATTATGTTCTGACATCAAATGACACAACACAATACACTATTGTTAAAGTTTGGAAGATTGTATCTTTAGTTAACTTTTGGTCTTACATATTTAGAGGAATAATTTTCATGCCTTATTTTTTACTTCTTAAACTATTAGAATATGATAACAATAATAATAAAGAAATATTTGAACACAATTTCTTAGATAATAGTTGACAAAACAAACTCAAATCATCTCTTCTCCTGACATGAGATTGAGTTTATTTTTTTATATAATTGATAATTTATGCACTTCACCTTCATAGATATATAGACATTGACATTTGATAACTTATTTTTGGTTGCTTCTTTGGTGATCTTTGATCTTAAAATCCTTTTGTGTTCATCATTTGACTTTTGCACTTTTTATTTGTGAAAGTTTTAGTTTTATGAAGGGATCCGATCCATATGACAAGATGATCAAGATAATGACTGTTCTAGATAGGAACATATATACTCTTGCTTTTGTTCTCTTCAATTTCATTTCATAGCTCAATTCATACAAGTAAGGAGTGTTGTTATATTTAATTTATTGAGTTATTGGAGCATGAAGGACGCTTCAGATTATGCATAATATATATATATATATATCCTTTTAACCGGGTCTTCAATTTGTTTGTTGTGAGAGTGTTTCAGGATCATGCTCTGCTGCCTGCATAATCTGAAAGTTGGACTGGTGTTATGTTTTTAGTAGAGGGTGTTGCTTCTGTTATTGAAAGGATGACAATTATCTTAGAGCTGATGATGTGTGTTTTTCTCAAGTGTTCCGTGAGCGTGGAGGTAAGTGGATTATGATGTGTTTTGCATTAAAATTTATTATAGGAGAATTGATAACTTAGGTATTGCACCCAAAGTAAGGGGATACAAAATGTAGTAGTTTGATGATAAGCTTTCCTTAGAACACAATAAACTAATAAAAAAGAAGAAGTTCTGAGGTGTTTATTTTGGTAGTAATTTTTTATCCTTTATTGTAATCACAAATGGTGATAATGTGATACTGATGTATAGGGGGACTAATTTTAAGATACAATAAGGCTAGGAAACAATGCCATTAGTCTATGCTTTTGAGCTGATTTATTTCTTAAAATTCTCGCCACATAATTCTTACATGGGTATAATTTGTATGCAGGCTTACCTAGGATAGTAGATTATACCAATTATATTGATGTGAAATATGCTGTAAGTATCATTAAATATTTATCGGGTTTAATATTTTACTTGTCTGTCCTTCTTGAGCTGGATTTTTTGGGGCTATCTTTTTATTTATTCATTTATGAACTATACATTGTGTAAGAATTTTAGTTATTTCTAGATAAAAAAATAAAAAATCAATTGTAATAACCTATTTGTACTTTGCAAGCCAAAAGATTTGTAGACTATTTTGCTACTTTGGTCCTCTCAATGAAGTTTTCATGCCTCAAGATTATTATATTAGGTAAGCTTATTTACTCTGTCTTAAACACAACTTATATATAGCTTCTATGTGTTGTTTTAATTTAAAGTTTAAATATTTCTATCATAAATAGTTGAAGGGAGATTGATTAAAGAGGATGAAGGGAGCATAATTCAAACTATGAATGCATAATGTAATTGGTTCCTATCAAGTTTCAATGGAGAATTGGAAGTAAAAGGTTATTTTCAAATGGAGAGAATCATTGTGAGGTTATGATCAAGTTTCAACTCCTTATTTTGTTATGGTTCTTAATCTTCACCACACACAACACCTTTGTGAAAAGGTACTACTTCTGTCATCCATCATTCTCTAGATTAAAAGGAAAACTTGAAAATGCAGCAGAAATATGGTGTATGTTGCTTGACCAAAATACACTTTTGAGGTTGAATTTGGCTACAACTTATCTCTTAAAGTTGCTCATTCCAATACCTATATTTTTGCTACTTTTTTTCCTTGTGTTGTTGCTGTTACATTCTTATTTTTCCGTTTAGTTTTTGAAACTTGGAGTTTAAATCATGTCTAAATTTTTTGGAAATAAATTAGACTGATTTATACTCTTAGGGTTTATGTCATTTTGATTTGGTTCTTCTAAGAATGATTGATTTTAGGTAGTGTCAATATACATGTCTATGTTGGTTGTTGAAGTGATACTTTTTAGTTCCTATGTACTGTTATATGTATATATAGTGTTTTGTAGGCATTAGAGTGAAAAATCAATATCATTTATGTCAATGAAGAAACTTTTGGACATATATATCAATCCTTACTGATGGACTTGAGAGTTTCATTGTTTTGTTATTTATAAGTCATGAAAAAATTAAGACCTTACAAAATAATAAAGGGTCTTCTCCCTATTTTCTTTGACAATGCCAACAAATTAAGTTTTATTTTTATTTATTATTTTTTGTTTTTGAAAAGGTGTTTTATTTTTATTATTAAATGGTGACTTAACACCGATTAATCTGGATTATCCAATAATAAATTTCAGGTTCCATTAAGTGTGATTGTTGCATGGATAATGTATAAGAATGGATTTGGACTTCAACCTTCTTAAAATTGGATGTCTTGGTTTTGCAATTATAGTTGCAGCCTTCACTTTACATGTCTGCACAATGCCATTAAACATGCCAATTTTTCTTCTATATTTTATTTTATTTTCTTATCTTTTATTATTTATTAATTATGTTATTTTGATGAATCTTTTGTAGGATGGAACTTCACACTATATTAAAGGAGTGATTGAATAAAAAAGAAAGCATAGTTCTCGTGCCACCAATAGTAAGTATAGCTAGCTATCACAAATAGTAAAAAACCTCAATTTGTTCTCTAATTTTGATGATGTTTCCCAAAACATGTAGTAAAACTTATTTGTCCATGAATTGTCAATTTTTATGATGGCTTGATTATTATAGTGCGCAGTTAGTTAATAAGTGACATGGTTAATGAGTATAAATTAGGCCTATTAGCTTTCTTAGCATTATCTTTTTCTTTTTCTTTTTTCTCTTCCAAATCCAAACTCTAATTTCAATTTTGCTTTTGGTTTTGTTTACCATTTGCCTACTTTGGTATTCTCAATGAAGTTTACATATCTCATGATCAGTATAATAGGTAAGCTTATTTACTGTGTTGTCTTGATTTAAGGTTCTAATCAGTGTTTTTTAATGTGTTACATTGTATAGTTGTATATGTCATTCTAACTTAATGATTAGTCTATAAAAGAAAGGCTTTGTTGGCGTAGTTGAGGACTTTTCAAAACAACCTAATTTTTTCAAATATGGTTTTTACTTAAATGCATTAATCACTTTAAAGGTTGGAAGTAATACCATTAGCACATGATTTGGTTTGAGATGTTTAATCAGTATGAGAAATCAATCAAATTACATATTCTTGAATGTATGTTTTGTGTGTTATTGACTGTTATAGAAATTGGAGAAAATATTGTATTATAGGATATTTGCAATGAGAGAGTTATTGACTTGGTTTTGTAATGGAGTATTGATGGACATTGTTGGACAGGCTAGAAGGGAGAAGATGAGTGAAAGATGAAAACTCTTCAGGATTTAGTACCTGATTGCAACAAGGTATGATTAGCTGTGTCAATTTGAGTTTTGTCTATGCTCTCACCACTCTTTTCCGCATCATTTTTTAATTATCAAAATTGAGGTTCCGTAGCGATTATGAATGTTATGGGGTTCCTTCCAAATCAATGTATTGTGAATCTACTTTTGTAATTTTGTAATTGCACACAATTTGCTTTTTACTATACATTGATTTTGTTGTTAGGTTCATTATTGATTGTTTTACGATTTTATTTTAATTACACACTATCTTTACAAGAAGTTCTAAATCAGCCCCAAAAAAATACGGGAGGCTTACCATAACTATGTTACGCAATATAATTGTGATCTATGTACTTTCGATAACTAAGCCTCCTAAAAACACAGGGGCTAAACGATAAACATTATAAGTAATATTTTATTTTCCCACTCATATAAATCATACACATTATTAGAATTTTTTTGAACAAGACATTAGTAGGATGATTTTTATATAGGTTACCTCAAAACCAATGTGTTGGTGTATTGGGGCAAGATATTATTAGGAGGATCATAGAATTTAAGAGATAACAAAGGGAGTCTATAACTAAATAAGTATGCATATATATATGTGCTATTTTTCTAAGATTAATTTTAAGTTCATTATTTCTTTTTTCGTTTGTGTTCTTTTTATTACATTGAGAAAAATGTTTGTCAAGTAACAAATCCACAATATGATATTGTGTTCTTATTACATTGTGTTCTTTTTAATTCATTTTATTTACAATTTCATGTTTCAGTTTAATTATAGTTATTTTTTATTTTTATTTTCAATTCATATAAATTTAAATGAATTCTTCCCGTGCCGCCCCCGTGCGATGCACGGGTATGAATACTAGTGCTGAAACATATATAAATTTTGAGAAATAGAATTTTTTTTTGAATCACCTTTTGAACAAAATCATGAAAAGTCTTGGTTTCAACTTGCAAAATAAAATAGTCATTGAAAAAAAGAAAGAAAAAGAAACTGCAAATTGTGCAAATATGAATTTGGCAGTGGCACAATAATGCTCATAACAGATATGAATAGAGGCGCAATGAGAGAGAAGGGAAAGATAAGATAAAGTGATTGGGTGTGTGTGGCACATCATAAACATTCATGGACCGTCATAATCCAACCATTAAGTGAATTCACCCATCATGGGAGACCTAAGTCACTTACCCACCCTAGCCTTGCCCATGGAAATGATGAGTACATAGCTTAGCTTAAAATTACCTTTTCCACTCTTTTTTTTTTTTTTTTTATATAATCCCTACATGGGCTTGAGGTATAGTTTGAGTGTTGTGCTGATTATTTTATTTTTTGACAAACAAACACTTATATCATTTCATTATATAATAAACGGGTAATACAAAGAGGTGACCACTCAAAGGTGCGGCAACTAGACCAAGATATGGCCGCCCTAGCGAGTGTATGAGCCACCATATTAGCTTGTCGCTTAATAAACTTTACCACAAAGTTTCGATTTGACAACAAAATATTATTACTATTACAAATAAGTGAGCTAAACTCCGAGTTACCGACGCTAAGCTTATGTAATGCATCCACCACGCTCTTTGAATCCGTTTCAAAAATAACGTGAGTGATCCCTCTATGTTGCATTTCTTTCATAGCTTTAAGTAATGTGATTGATTCCCCTTCCGTTATAGAACACTTTCCTTCATTCCAATATGTGCCAGCCACAACAAAATTACCGGTATGATCACGTAAACACCAACCTGCACTTGTTCTATTCAAGTCATTATAAAACCCAGCGTCGACATTGCATTTGTACCATCCCACCGGAGGTTTTTGCCACGCAAGCTGCTGTTGTTGGACTTGATTGCTGTTCGGACTGTCATGGTGATGATTCTGGACAGATTTCCACTCCTCCCATAGGTATTTCTGACTTGAAACCAAGGCTTCTACCATCTTCATGTATACCGTTCCACACCTTGTTTTTTTTTGTTGTTCCACATGACATGACCCAAGCCATCATTGCAAACAGCCCTACAATATCCTTGTCCTCACTTCTGCATAAGTCAAGAATCAGCTCTCTTGTTGTCTGAACTTGTCGAATCTGATTAACAATAATATGGTTTAACCCGGCGGCTTGTCTAGCCTCTATGCTATCATTACAATGGAATAACACATGCCAATCATCTTCATATTATATTGATCACAAAGAGGACAAGGTACACACCTTTCTTGAAGTCGAGTGTTTTGCCTTAGGAGGAGCATGAATTTTCCATAGGCAATTCCAATCATCTTATTGTACCAATTCTTCCATGCTACCTTGAGTTTGTGCTGATTATTTATTTTGTGAAGTAGTAAATGTAAGGATTTAGTTTTCTTTTCCTTTTACAAAGTTATTATTTGATTTAATGATATTTATACAAATTGAAACAATGGAAGATCTAAGAAGTTTGTTAGTCTCCATAAATCAAATGCATTTCACTTTTAGTCTCAAAGTATTATAAATTTACAATTGTGTGATTTTAGCTCTACTATTTTATGAGTTATTTCGTTGAATGTTATCTTTATTTATTTAAACAACTCTCTAATTCTCTTTGTCAAATTTGGCTTTGAAATATGAATATAATTAAATTACTACTTTTAATATTCAAGTTCTTTGCCGTTAATTTTTTTTACTACTTTTATCACATTGATCAACGTGAAAGAATTTATCTTCTTTTCTTATCGTTTCGTTTGTTTTATATAAGTTAAAAATATTTTATTAGGAGAAAATTTCTTGATATATAAAATATTATACAGAGAATACTCTCAAGTTCTTATTTTATTTCGCATTTCTTATATATTATTCATAATTATATGGCTCTATATGTAATATACTACAAAACAAATCATATCTTTAAATAATACTCTAATCCTAAATTTTTTAAACAAATCCTAATATTATAATTTGTCATTATAGAGATATATAATAAAGATAGAGATCATGGTGACACTACAAGAAAACAATGATTTATTGAGGGTCAAAAGCCTTCAAGAAGGACTAAAATCCGTCAATAATGAAGCCATTATTGAGAGTCAAAATCCTTCAATAAAAGCTTCGTCTCATGAGATGTGATAAATCCAAAGGCTAATATTAATATTTATAGTCCAGTTTAGACCAATTTGTCATCAGTCGATTTTATTTTATACAAAACAATTTGTCACGCTTTTTTTTTTATGTTACCGCTATTATTTTATGCTAAACAAATCATAATTCAATTAAAGATCACAATATCTTAAACATGTTGGGATTTATCTTTTGTCATCAATGTTTTCACATGGCCAGTTGTATGTTGCGATTTCAAGAGTTATTTCTAAAGTTTGATTAAAAAATTTGATTATCGACAAAGATGATTTAAAAACAAATAAAACTTATGTTGTGTGAATATTTATCCAAATTTATTGTTGAACTAATGTTTAATGAACACTCCACTTTTTCAAATACCTTTTAGTATTAAAATTTTTCTATCATATTTTTTATTGTTATATATTGCGGCTAATTAGACTCGTGCATCGCAAGGGTAAACGTTCCAATGTATATACATATAATGACTATTAATAAACAAATAAATTCATATTAGAACTCAATTATAGGATAGGTTGGATAAATATAATCACATCACATCTACCGGTTATGGTTCTATTATTTATTTGCAGATACATATAACCATTCATACCTCAGCCTTCCCCATAACTATTTTGCAGTATCCATACATCTTCACCCTCATACAATCCATACCCAACAACTAACATAGAATGTGTATCCCGCGATAATCATGGATCTGATTTGAATACCCCTACAAAAAATGGAAGAAAATTTTAAAAAGTAAGTATAAAAAAATAAATAAAGTGTAATATATAAACATTTATTACATAATAAATTTAATAACATAAACATATTTAAAAAAATTAACTCATTTTAATAACATAAACGTGTATTACAAAATGTTAAGTGTAATAACATAAATGTTGATTAAAAAATGAGTTAATTAAGTGTAATAACATAAACGTTTATTACAAAATGAGTTAATTAAATGTAATAACATAAAAACGTGTATTACAAAACGTTTAATACTTTCTCTATCCTAAAAATATTGAGCCATTTGACTGCTGCACGCATACCAATACATAATTTTGACGATTAATATTTTTAATTGTATAATAGTAAAAATTAAAAAAATTTGATATTTTGAAAATACTAATTGAGATGAATCCAACAACATCTTATATGCTAATATTTACTTTCATTAATAAAAAATAAAGTCAAAGCAAGATATGTGAATAATACACTTATGTTATTACACATAAAGAAACACAATTTTAATAACATAAACGTTTATTACCACATTCTTTTTTATTCTGGACGGAGGCACAAGACCATGTTTGCGCCAATCCACCTCTTTGGACAAATCTAAAACATCTTGCTTGGTGTATTTGTGTCCCTTTAATCTTGTCCAGTTTTCACTGCTTTGATTAAATGTGGGACATAACCAACACGAGGAACACCAACAAGCAACAGCCACAATGCTACACATCAAACATCGCCAATAAGACCCCAAATGTGTATTTATCCTATAAGACGGTTAAAAGAAAATAAAATAAATTCACGTTCAAGTGAGAAGCTTTGATTTTAGTCACATCGTCAATAAGAAAGAGTTTGGGCCGAACTCAATTGTGGTAAGAAGTCCAATTTTTGTTAAAAAAAATTATTTAAATTTATCTTTTTATACCTCATAGTTTACTCTCAGACCCTCCTTTGTGGCCAAAATACTTGTATGAAGGGTTTTGTATCATATGAAACGAAATCACAATTTTCGTAACGCAAATTTTTAAACAATGTTAAACAAGCCAAATTATAGTAAACCTGTCTTGTTGGGCACGTCCGCGCCTAAAGAAACACAATTTCGTCCCGTAGGATACGAAATGGGCTTTTTTTGAAGAAAATAAATTAAGGTTTCGGAACATTGGTTACAAAAATGCTTTATTTCGTAGCGTAGGTTCCGAACTAGACATATATATGTGACAGCTGCCTTAACTGTACTTTCCTAACCACTTCAGCATTCAACCTTCAAAATGCTATCTCTGGCAATTTTTTGACGTTTGAAAGGTTTGAAATCAACATTTCTTCACTCATTGAAGGCTCCCGCACTCATTTGGAGTCAAAGAACATGTAATGTGCGGTTTAAACAATTTATTTTTTGAATTTTCACGGTTTTGCTATCAAAGGTACGTTTGTAATGTAGAATCCGAAATCTAGGTTTTAGTGGGTTTCATATCCTAGGATACGAAATTGAGTAGTTCTGCAATAAATTATGTTATTCGTTTTTTTCTTGTATTTTGCATTATGCATTTGTTTTTATATTATGTTTGTGGTGATTTTGATTATATTGGTTGGATATAGGAAGATGTTTAGATGGCCATTGTTGGTGTAAGCCCTAGAGGCCAATTATTTATAATTGCATGGAACTTGTATTGAATAATTTAGTTATTAAATAAAGGCTTTTTCTTTATTATGTTTATGTGTTAAAGTAATAAAGTCCCTAGAATAGTTGGTTCGTTTAATGGAACGTTAAGTATGACTTAATCGTGAGAATCCATCAAACATAAGAACACTATTCTTAAATATCTGTAGTCAAGCTTTATTGTGAATTGGGATAACATTAAAGCATAGAGACTATTATGTTGGTAGACTGATGATCACATCTCACGGAGCATAGAGACTATGTCTTGTGTTCGATATAGACATAAGGGTAAAAGGGTAATTATACACAAGATATTTATCACGGGAAAAGGTTTGTCAGATCACATGACATTTCCGTGACTTGGGTAGCAGTGATGTGTTGCTAGATACCGCTCACTGTTTGTTATAATTAAATGTATGATTTAATGTAACTGCCAACGTTACGGAAACCTACAAGGGTCACACACAAGAACAGTCTAGTGTAGGATTGGAACACCGTAAGGTACGGTGTACCTCAGAGGAATATGGAAATATGATAAGGGTATCATGGTAATTAAATAAGCAATACACCATTAGAAATGGTGAGGGAGCGCCCATGTGTACATGACACATGGGGAATGCGCCCCCTTTATGCTTGTTTAATGAAAAGGGCATTAGCGTAAATGTAGCCCAATGACAAGAGTTTGTCTTGGTGCACAAGACAAGTGGTTCTATAAATAGAACCCTTGTGGCAAAGAAAATTACTTGATGCAAACACTCTTGCTAAAACCCTAATCCTTATTCCTCCCACCTCTCACTAGAAACCTTCATCCTTGGAGCTAGCACTCATATTGAAGGTAGTTGTTCGTGTGGACTAGATAGAGGCGTTGTTGTTCGTCTTCAACGCTCGTGATCAAGATTTTGATTGTGAATCAAAGCTCCTCCATTACGAGAGGTAAAAGCTCTTAACACATATCATGCCCATTCGTAAGGATCCTTAAAGGAAAATTTTAAAATTCCGCTGCGTTTTCAATCGCTATTTTCCTTCAGGCCGAACCTCCGGTTGAATTGAAATAAAAAATTGATGAATTCGACATTGCTAATGATATGGTTGTTGCACCCGGCATTGTTCAACCTAATGTTGTGGAATTAGATGTTGTCGTTAACACTGCTAATTATTTTTTAAAATATGGAAAGTATAAGGTTCGAGATGACTTGATCGATTGATGTAAACGTGAGACTGTAAAAGCTGGAGTTACTATTGTGATTGAGAAATCAGATAACGGTTCTGAACAAAGGAAAAAGTTTTTCGTATTGGGTTGCGAAAAAGACATTACAAATTCAAAATTTCAACCAACCTATAAAAAATAATAGGCTAAACAAACCGATCCAACAAGTTAAACCTATTTTTATAATCGCTAAGCAATATCATTTAAAAAAATTACACCGAAAAATACAATTTTTGAATTTTTAAAAAAGTTGATATCACGACATTCCTACGCAATATTTCTATATTTATTTTCATAATTTTAAAAAGTTGATATCACAACATTTCTAAATATTTGTTCCTGCATGAATTTTGGGGGGTATGTAGAGTGTAGGAGTGATATTAGTTTTTCTCAGTGTTTTGGGGAAGAAGGAACGTGATCCCTTTTCTGATGCTTATGATGCATTATATAGGAGTGGGTAGGAGATAGTGGAGGGGGTAGTTGAGAGGTTACATGGAGTAGTGGGGTAGGTCTATGACATAGTCTAATTGGGCGAGTCGCCGAATTTGGCGTGTTGGACTTAGGCGAATGATACCACCAGTATTTTGTTTGTTACACAGTCCCCCAAGCATGAGGCTTGTTAAGACGAAATGCTTAAGGTAATAGTTCAAGATAATTTCATTCGCACGAATTTTTGGCTCTTTTTTCTTTTGTAAATTCTTGTAACTGTATAGGCGAGATAAAGTTGTTTTTGAGAAATATTATTTGACAATTTATTTTCTTTTTGTACAAATACTATTGTCTAGAACTTTGAATTCGCCGATCTATGTTTGTTAGGGGCAGATGTCGTTCGCTTTAAAAGCCATCATATTCTTTAGGTTGCATAGCCCTCCATGCATAAGTCTTGCAAAGGGCAATTATAACTCCATATATTGCGGAGAGTATGGCCGTTTCGGTGACTTCTTTATTTGAGCGGGATAATTGTATTTTAAAAGCGAAGCTATTTCATTTTAATGGCTTTACAATTTCATCTTGTCGCGTCGAGTTTGTTTCCTTTTTATTGGCGAGACGTCTTTCAATATATCTTTGGGTTAACCGAATAACATCATTTCTATTGTAACAATGAGTCTTGGCGAAATGACCTTAATTTTAATATTCAGAGTTGGAGACTTGTACTCCATTTGGTCAAAGTAATATGAAATGGCGATATAACCTCATTTTTAATATGGTAATCGTCGTTGGCGATATAGTTGTAGCTTCATCAAGATGAGTACTGTTGTCGAGGCGAACTTAACTTTATGGCAAGACCCTCTTTGAGTAGCCGATGTCGCGTTTACTGCCTTCACATTTTACACCGCCTTGTATTTGCTGGCGTCGCATTTTACATCGCCTCTCGTTTATCGCCTTCGCACTTTGTTTTACATCATCTTTTGCTTCTTGGCTATTGATTGTAGCATTGCGCCTTTAACATTACGCTCTTGGCATTGCGCCGTATAAATGAGGCATTGCGCCTATTGTCGCTTTGTCAGTATCACTTGGCTTTGTCTTTTGGCGTCTTATCTCAAGTGATGTTTTATCAAATGGAGTTTTACGTTTATGTCTTGGACACTTGTCATTCTTGTTTTTTGTGATCGCCTCTTGAAAGAGTGTTGTACTTAAAGTGTTTTGCACATATAAGAAAGACACAAATAATATTATAAACAAAGTGAGATTTATATAATAGCAATATATCATTGGTGATGGTGTTTTATTTTGTTATTACTCCAATACTTATTTAGAGCCTCTCTCTATTTTAAATAATTAAAGTAGCAATTAAAAATAGAATTATCATATAAGTAATGATCACAAAACATTGTGTTCGGGAGATTAGAATAGCATATTTGACATGTCTGGTGTTCTATAAAAATGGAGGGTCAACCATCAATATCTTGAAACAAGGAGAGAGGTAAGGGGCACGCGGTTAACAGTCAAGTTACTAAAATCATATGAAGTATATGCATATACGACATTTGTTGTGTTGAATAAACTGAATTGGACATATCCTAATATCCTAATGTTATTTTGACAACCAAATAATTGTCCAACAACCATATAATATGGGACCCGCCACCTTTTTGTTATTTTTTATTATTTTTGGTCTGCTTCGATTTACATGCATAGAAAGAAAAAATTGGTTGTCTACATGGGACAACTTTTTTGGGTGTTCAAGTAACACTCCTCATCCTAATAAATAGGAGTACTATCATTTCCTTCTTTTAAAAAGAGATGTCTACTTATCTGCCCTTTTATAATTTGAGGATATTTATCCTTCAATTAATAAGAACAAGTCACATAAGTAGTTTTGTATGTGATTCCCACAATTAATTGTACCAAACTTATAAGGACCATATATAAATGGTTTGTTCTCATTAATTGAAGAGTAAATGCTCTCAAATTATGAAACGGTAAATAACAATTTCCCTTAAAAAGAATGTACTATTCTTATTCTCCAAATGAACTTGTTACATACAAAAATGTGCAGCTTTATTAAAATCACAATTTGAGGTTAGAAATGTGGAATGGAAGTTACTTAATATAAGGAATTGATAAATAACCGGTGCAAAGTAAAATGGTTTCACAACAGCATATTTTTAATTTCACTTGTAATAGTTTTACAGACAAAGTTTTGGTTATTAACACTATCCACTGATAGTGTAAAATTCTAAAAAAATCTTCATACCAAAACAGACACCAATTTTCCTCTATGAGACTTATTAGAAAGGTTTTAACAATTGCTAATTACGTCAAATAGTGATTATTTCCATACGAAAATGACACGAAGATTAAAGAGTAAGTTAGAGAACTTCAACACCTGATCATAGTTTGCTGACGGTCGTTGTTACGTGCATGTGTATTCAATTCTTTTTTATTTACTTCAAATCGCCGAAGGTCCAAAGTATGAGCAGTTTTGTCTGTCATGATGTCCTCCATCATCCTAAACTTTTTGTAATGCACTTTAAGAGATTCGGCCTACTGGTTTGCTAGCTTCTCTTCTTCTTTTAATACTCCCTCCAGCCTCATTTTTAAGTAAATATATCAATTTGCACACTTATTAAGGAGTTATTTTTTTGTCCTAAATTTTATATAAAGTTTCTATTACAATTCCTAAAATAACCTTATAATATACTACAATCATATTCCACTAGCACCATTCATCATCTTCTCCAACTTCTTTTCTTGATCCACCACTTCACTCAATCGCAGCGAAAATCGAAAGGCGGCTAGATCTAAACAAATCATTATTACTTCCACATTCAAGCTGATAGGAGAGATTGAAATTGCTTTGCTGGATTATAATCGTTCAAGCCAAATGATGATAGTTGTTTGTTTGCTCGGTTCCCACAGTTATATGATTTTGATAGCAAATCCGATGATCAACAATGAGACGATGGTGTTGGACTGCATGTCAAACCATGGGAGCTATTGCTTAAAAGCATGACAGTTACAGAGGCAAGTTTTACAATGTTTATTTGATTAATAAGGTTATCCATTTTCATTTTCAGCATGTATCATATGTGAAAAAGACAATCTAGAATGCTCTCAAAGAATTTGTCAAGGAGAAAACAACATGAATATAGGAGAATGATGTTCAAACAAAATCAAAGTATGTTGGATTGTAACCATGAATGGACACGTGAATAGAATTAAAACAAACTAGGATACGAATCAACAAGGCTAAAGTTATCATAGCATAACTGTGAAGAATTGCCTTGAAAATTCAGAAACGGAAGATTCAGCAGGTAGATGGCGCAGCGCGCAGGGGTCTTGGCGCCGCGCGCCAGGAGAGCTCTAGAAAGCTCTGTAGTTTCGGTTTATGGCACCGCGCGCGGGTTATGTCGCGCCGGGCGCGGGCTCGCGAAAGGTTATAAAGACTGCACGCGTTTTTGTGTTTTGTATGAGTTTTTTTAGGGTTTGTAGCCAATCAAAAGACTAGGGTTTATAGAGAAATTTCTCTTGGCAATAATTCTAGGGATTGGGAATTGATTCAACACCTTGGAATACTTTGTAATTGAATTTCTTGGTCACGGGAAGAAATTCGGGACTTGGGTAGAATAGGTTTGAAGACTATTTCTTGTAACCCTTGTTGTTGGGATTTCATTGTAACCGGATATTTGATTGATAAGGAAGAAAGGAGAGTTGCCCTCTCCCCCGGACGTAGGTTCATTAACATCGAACCGGGTAAATAAACGAACGTGTCTTTTACTTTTCGCCGTTGTTATTGTTTGCGATTAATATTGTCGTTCTCGCTTGTTTGATTGCTCAATTCAATTTGCTTCACACACTAAAGGTTATAGGTGTGGTCCAGTCTGAATTCACAACAATTGGCGCCCACTGTGGGGCAAAGGATCAAACGATTTGAGTATCATGGGTTCTAAGTGGGACATCGAGAAATTTACCAGGAATAACGACTTCGGTCTGTGGAAGGTAAAGATGAGGGCAATACTAACTCAGCAAAAATGTGTAGAGGCGTTAAAGGGTGCGACACAGATGTCGGCAACTCTCTCTGATGCGGAGAAGACCGAGATGGATGAGAAAGCACTTAGTGCTATTATTTTGTGCCTCGGTGACAAGGTGCTAAGGGAGGTTGCCAAGGAGAAGACTGCGGTTGAGATGTGGACCAAACTTGACTCATTGTATATGACCAAGTCCCTGGCACATAAGCAACTATTGAAACAGCAACTGTACTTTTTCCGTATAGTTGATAACAAGCCAATGGTGGAGTAATTGGCGGAGTTCAGAAAAATTGTCGACGATTTGGCGAACATCGATGTAGTTCTTGAAGATGAGGATAAGGCTTTCCATTTGTTGTGTGCGTTTCCAAAGTCACTAGAGAATCTCAAGGATGCTTTGCTTTATGGCAAAGAGGGCACTATTACCTTGGAAGAAGTCCAATCGGCTCTGAGAACCAAGGAACTGACAAGGTTTAGAGACTTGAAGGTTGATGATAGTGGAGAAGGCTTGAATATCTCAAGGGGCAGGAGTGAGAATCACGGTAAAGGAAAGGGGAAGAAGCACAGGTCTAAGTCTAGGCCTAGAGGTAATGGTGACACAACAAAATTCAAGTGTTATCATTGCCACACACCATGTCACTTCAAGAAGGACTGTCCTCAGAGAGGGGGCGGTGGCGGTAACGGTGGTAGTTCGTCAGCTCAGATCCCTGCTAGTGAAGAAGAAGGTTATGAGAGTGCAGGAGCACTAACTGTTACTAATTGGGAACCTGAGAAAAGCTGGGTCATGGACTCAGGATGCTCATATCACATCTGTCCGAGAAAGGAGTACTTTGAGACCTTGGAATTGAAAGAAGGTGGAGTTGTGCGTCTTGGTAACAATAAGGCGTGCAAGGTTCAAGGTATGGGTTTTATCCGACTGAAAATGTTTGATGACCGTGACTTTCTCTTGAAGAATGTGAGGTATATCCCTGAACTTAAGAGAAATTTAATTTCCATAAGCATGTTTGATGGTCTAGGGTATTGCACTAGAATTGAACGTGGAGTGATGAGAATTTCTCATGGTGCATTAGTAATAGCTAAAGGGTCTAAAATTAATGGTCTTTATATTTTAGATGGTTACACTGTTATTTCTAATGCATTAGCTGTTAGTGTAGAAACTGAGGACATAACTAAACTGTGGCATTTGAGGTTGGGGCATGTCAGTGAGAAAGGTTTAGTTGAATTAGCTAAACAGGGCTTGCTAGGAAGAGAAATTGAACAAACTAGATTTCTGTGATAACTGCACACTAGGCAAACAACACAAAGTGAAGTTTGGGGTGGGAGTGCATAAATCTAGTAGACCATTTGAGTATGTTCACTCGGACCTTTGGGGTCCAACGTCTGTTTCCACTCATGGGGGAGGTTCATATTTTCTTAGCATTATTGATGATTATTCTAGAAGGGTATGGGTTTACGTTATTAAAAATAAGAGTGACACTTTTGAAAAGTTTAAGGATTGGCATACTCTAATAGAAAATCAAACTGGAACTAAACTGAAAGTTTTGAGAACTGACAATGGCCTGGAGTTTGTTTCAGAGCAGTTTAATGAGTTTTGCAGGAATAAAGGTATAAAGAGGCATAGAACCGTTGCATACACACTGCAGCAGAATGGTCTTGCTGAAAGAATGAACAGGACCTTGTTGGAGCTGGTGAGGTGTATGTTGTTGGGAGTTAGACTACCGAAAAGTTTCTGGGGAGAAGCTGTTAGTACTGCAACATATTTGATCAACAGATGTCCATCAACAGGTATTGATCTGAAGACACCTATGGAGGTTTGGAGTGGCAGGCCGGCAGACTACTCCAACTTGAAAGTCTTTGGAGCTCTAGCGTATGCACATGTCAGACAAGATAAACTTGATGCTAGAGCTGTAAAGTGTGTGTTCATTGGTTATCCTGAAGGTGTGAAAGGTTACAAGCTGTGGAAGATGGAACCTGGAGGATCAAAATTTATTATAAGCTGGGATGTCACTTTTGATGAGACCCGTATGGGGATGAAGTGCAAAGACCTGGAGACTAGAACAGAAACGGGGGTAGAGAGAATTCAGTTTGAGGTGGAGCCTTCCACTGATGAGAGGGAAGAAGAGGAAGATGAGACTCAAATACCTGTGGAAAGTGGAAGCCAAACAATAATTGCTCCGGACTATCAGCTAGCAAGAGATAGGGAGAGGAGAGTTATTACTCCACCTAATAGATACGGTTATGCTTACCTTATTTGTTATGCTTTGAATGCAGTTGAAGAGGTGCAAGACTCGGAACCAAAGAACTTCAGGGAAGCATCAGAAAGCATAGATAGTAAAGACTGGCTGAAGGCAATGGAAGAGGAAATGCTTTCATTGGAGAAGAACCAGACTTGGGAGCTTGTTCCACTACCTAAGAACAAAAGGGTAGTTGGTAGCAAGTGGGTGTTCAAGAGGAAAGAAGGTATACCAGGGGTCAAAGCACCAAGGTATAAAGCAAGACTTGTAGCCAAGGGCTTTACACAGGTGGAAGGAATTGACTATAATGAAATCTTCTCACCTGTGGTGAAGCATTGTTCTATAAGGGTACTTATGGCAATTGTGAACATGTATGATCTTGAGTTAGAACAGATGGATGTGAAGACCGCTTTCTTGCATGGTGAATTAGAAGAGACAATCTACATGCAACAACCTGAAGGTTTTGTGGAAGGCAACTCTAAAGTTTGTTTGTTGAAGAAATCTTTGTATGGGTTGAAGCAGAGTCCAAGGCAGTGGTATCGTCGGTTTGATGATTTCTTATTGAAGACTGGTTTTGTGAGAAGTAACTATGATAGTTGTGTGTACATGATGAAGAGGAATGAGAAAGTCATTCTCTACCTCCTTCTTTATGTAGATGATATTCTTATTGCAAGTTCTGACAAGCATGAGATTCAACAGCTCAAGGTGAAACTTAATGGTGAATTTGAGATGAAGGATCTTGGTAATGCGAAGAAGATACTTGGTATGGATATTGTGAGGGATCAGAGTAAAGGTGTGTTATTCTTATCTTAGCATGATTATTTGAAGAAAGTGGTGGAGCGGTTTAGAATGAAAGATTCTAAGATAGTGAATATCCCACTTGGTCACCATTCAAAGTTGTCAGTCAAGCAGTGTCCTCAATCCGAGGATGAGAAGCAGAAGATGGAAAGTGCTCCCTATGCAAGTGGGGTTGGAAGCATCATGTATGGCATGGTTTGTAGTAGACCTGATTTATCATATGCAATCAGTGTGGTAAGTCGGTTTATGGCAAATCCCGGTCCGGTTCATTGGCAAGCTTTGAAGTGGGTGTTGAGGTATTTGAATGGAACCTTGAAGGGTGGTCTCAAGTATACTAGGATAGATCCAGGTAATGATGCTTTGGAGGGTTATGTGGATGCAGACTATGCGGGTAATGTAGACACCAGAAAGTCTGTGTCTGGTTTTGTGTTTACATTGTTTGGTACAGCGGTAACATGGAAGGCAAATCAACAATCAGTTGTAGCCTTGTCGACGACTCAAGCGAAATACATAGCCCTTGTTGAAGGGGTCAAGGAAGCCATATGGTTGAAAGGTATGATTGGAGAAATGGGGATTGGTCAAGGGTGTGTGAAGATACACTGTGACAGTCAGAGCGCCATTCACTTGGCAAATCACCAGGTGTATCATGAAAAGACAAAGCACATCGACATCCGGTTGCACTTTGTGAGAGACATGATTGAGACAAAGGAAATCATGGTGAAGAAAATTGCAACGGAAGAGAATCCAGCAGACATGTTCACCAAATCGTTACCAAGAGCTAAGTTCAAGCATTGCTTGGACTTGATTAACTTCGTCGAGGAGCAGACGGAGGTTGGAGAGGGCAGCATGGTGGTTGATGGGAAGTTGGCATCACCATTGTTTTGAAGGCAAGGTGGAGATTTGTGAATAATTGCCTTGAAAACTCAGTAACCGGATATTTGATTGATAAGGAAGAAAGGAGAGCTGCCCTCTCCCCCGGACGTAGGTTCATTAACACCGAACCGGGTAAACAAACGAACTTGTCTTTTACTTTTCGCCGTTGTTATTGTTTGTGATTAATATTGTCGTTCTCGCTTGTTTGATTGCTCAATTCAATTTGCTTCACACACTAAAGGTTATTGGTGTGGTTCAGTCCGAATTCACAACAATAACAATAACAATATATGGGCCAAAAACATTAAGAAATGGATTTCGCAAATTTGATCTAGGAATTAAAATGGGAATGGAAATCAATCACTTTCACTATTCTCTATTAATTGTGAATATAAAAATTCATGATGGCGTGTGTAACATCCCACAATTTTATCCATCTAATTAAATTTAATTAGAGCTTGTTCAATAATTCTAAGATTGATTAAAGGTAATTAATTAATTAAGTCTTGAGACATTAGGTGTATGATGTGTAGAAATTAGAATTCTAAATGAACTCAAACTACACATCAAGACTCTAATATTACACTTGAGAATTAACTAACACTAAGACTCAATCTCTCCTTCTCCAATTTATCTTGCTAGTGACTCATTTCCCACTCAAGTTAATACTCCTTCTCCTTGTAACACCTCACTTCATGACTCACTCTTCCACTACACCATAACTCTACACCTCATTTCCTATTTTGTCAACACCTCATCATAAAACTCTTCCTCTCTTGCCAACACTTCATTCCACTATCACCCATTAGATAACATGCAAAACACTAAAGTTATGAAGGAGTAAGTGATTCATTTGTCTCATAACAACAATTTCAGAAAATAGAACATCAAGCTCTCTCTTCCTCTCCTCGTACACGAAAATAACAACAACAACATAGCTACATGCTCTCATTTTTCCAAATCAAACACCAAAGTTGTTCTTTAACCCATTCTCCCCATAAATCAACACTATACAACAAGAGATTTCCACATGCAACAGCAGCAAGGAATCAATCAGAATCTCTTTCCTTTTTCATTATACTTCTAAAAACTCTACCAAATTGAAAGTACAGCCTCACACCGCTTCTTTCAAATACTATGGTTCTGCATGCAATGCAAATACACTACTTTACTATCACCAGAAAATCCTTCTACATAAACCCATCACCTCAGTGTTCAAATCATCCTCTCCAGTTCAAATCTTAGAGGCAAAATAGGAAGTTCATCATTCTTTAAAGTTCCAAATCTGTCAAAGCTTGGTCGTGGGTTTAGCTGGGTGGATTATAGCTGCTGTAGAGCCCAAGAAGCAAGGATTAAAGCTTCATAACAGGTGGGTTCTTAGGCTAGTTTAGTTAGATTCCCAATTTATAAAAATTTGCATGTTCACTTAGGAAAATTAGGAATTAATTGTGTGAGGAGAATTAGATCCTAAATTCTCTTCTATTGTGTTCTATATTAATTATTTTACGTAACTGCACTATCTCAGAAGTTGATTGTAGGTGTAACTTTTAAAAATTGATGATTTTCGTAAAACAGGGCACTTTCTGCATGAACTCGCCATAGCGAGTTGCTAGCGAGTGTTCATGGCGAGCATCCAAGTTCTGGGCTGATGAAACTCGCCGTGGCGAGCAACTGCTCGCCTAGCGAGTTGAGTTAGGCCAGGACCTGCAGTTCGCCATGGCGAGCTAGGTAACTCGCCGTAGCGAGCTAAGTGCAGAAATACCTATACTTCTTTTCTAAAATTATTTTAAAGACACTCGTTTTATATCATCGCTGAGATAGATAACTTGCAGATATACAATTTAATTAATACTTAACAGGAGGTCAATCACAATTCAGAATTTAGGGAATAACTTAGAATTAAGTTGCATGTTCCCCGGGTCTTGGGATAACTACGGTAGTATGAAACTCAATTTAGAATCAGTCAATCATGTGCGGTGTAGTATGCTGCTTATGGGCCTCCAATGGAGCAACCCATTAGGAAAATGATTGTGAGCTTAATGCCGTGGCCGAATCGATCAGCGGATATGGCGGGCCTTCGAGACATGCTCACCTCGAAGTGTTTTAGCGGAATAAAATCAATAAGACGTTCTCTGTGATACACTTTTAAGATATGTTTATTATTATGTTATGACATGTTAGAAAATATATGGACTAATTAGGTGCCCCGGCTTAATAGTCTTTAGGAGGGTAATAGAACTCACTTGGATGAAGTGATTGTCTCACCCCACTCCCTTTTCGATATAGGTAAGACAGGTTATTCGGAGCAGGGACCAGGTTGGACCTGACGATTGGAGCTGTGCTTGGATTGTCGGCTTTGAAGACTTAGTCTTCATTCTTGCTTTTATTTAGCTTGTCATTTTCTGCAGTTTCGTTTCCGCTGTCTGTATTGAATATTCATTATTTTCTTAATGATAATGTATTATTCATCTATAATTATTTTAATTAATGTACTCAGATTCCAGTTTTTAATGTTCCGACTAAATATTCTAGATATTTTTAGTTGGGGCGTTACAGGGTGACTTTGTAACAAGGTGCACAACCAATTAGACGAAAAATACTTATATAGGCACAAATATAAATATGAGGTGTTAGACACACTCACAATAAGTAAATAAAAATAAATGAAAAAAAAATTAAAGTGATATAGATTGATGTGACAATTTTATTTATCTTTTAATTTTTATGATTTATGTGAGTGTGCCTAAATTATGTGTCTAAATAGTTGTGCCTACACAAGACTTTCTCCCAATTAAACTTTCTTTATTGATAAATATCATAAAAAGTAAAAACTAGGAAGTAGTGGACTAGGTCTATGACATAGTCTAATTGGGTTTCTCTAACTTGGACGAGTGGCCAAATTTGGCGTGTTAGGTTCAGACGAATGATACCATCAATATTTCATCCGTTACAATAATATTTTTATATTTATTTTAGTAATCAATGTCTTAACACTTTTTTTTGGAACAAATATTTTAACTTTTATGATATGTTTGGTTTGAAGGAAAGAAAAACTAATTTAAACTAGTATTAATCCAAATTCAATTTTTATTTTCTATATTTTTCTTTCTTCCCCTGAATATCAAACGCATAGGCATTTTGCTATAAATAAAACCACTTCTCAAAGTGGACTTGACACATATTACTAACTATTTTTGCAATAAATTAATAAAAAAAATAAAATTGCATAGTACGTGTGATGATGACATTCCAGAAACTACTACAAACTAAAGTATTCTTAAATGTGTACTGTCTGGTGCAAACATTTCAAGCTCCACTCTATTTCAAGCTACTGATGCAATGGGAAACACAACTCATCTTGTTAAGCTTTTGCTTTTCTTTCTAATAATCACTTTTCATTCTTCCTTTGCAGAAGTCTTTTTTGAAGAGACATTCCAAGGTAACTAAAACAAACAGATTCATGAGTTCTTATCTTATGATCCTTTATTTTTATTTTTATTTTTATTTTTGTACTTGTAGCTTCCAATAAAACCATCAACTATGTTATATTTTGTTTAATTCAGTTTAAGTTAATTGATTCTATAGTAACATAAGTTAGCTTTCTAACATTGATTTTATGAAACAAAAACAAAAGATGGATGGAAGAATCGTTGGGTGTTGTCTGATTGGAAAAGGAGTGAAGGAAAAGCAGGTACCTTTAAGTATACAGCTGGAAAATGGCCTGGTGATCCTGATGATAAAGGTACCTTCTTAATCAAATGCACAATATTTATTTATAATCTATAGTTTAGTTAAGTTAATATGCCATTTAATTGATTGTTGTAACTTGTATCTAGTGATTTTAGCTATTTTTGGATAAACTGCTTAATGAAGCTTATCATATAGTGCTTATGTATAAGCTATTCCTATAACAAAAGAAAAAAAAATGGTCAAACTTTTTCATATAAGCTATAAGTTTTTTTCATAAGTTATTCTGGAGGATGCCTAAAATCACTATTCTAGAGAACTTATTGTAATAAGCTGAAAATGGCTTATGACATGTTAAAATTGGTTCTATATGCCCGTACGTAAGCTCAAATAAGCTCATCTAAACAGGTCCTAATGTTTTATAGTGTTATAGGGTTTGATTATCACTAGTGTTTTGCAATTCTTGTAGGTATTCAGACATATAATGATGCCAAGCATTTTGCCATATCCGCAAAGATACCAGAGTTGACTAATAAGAATCGGACCGTGGTTGTTCAGTATTCTATTAAATTTGAGCAGGATATTGAGTGTGGCGGTGGTTACATCAAACTTCTTTCTGGTTATGTAAATCAAAAGAAGTTTGGCGGTGATACTCCTTATAGGTTTGATAATTTTTTGTGGCATGCATTTTCTTTTTCCTTTCTCTTTCCATTACCTCTTTTCTTTCAATATCTGTATATCCTCTCAGTGATTCTGTTTCCATGGATTCAATTTCACAATCTCTATTCCGATTCCGATGTTGTGATCTTCGATTGGTATTTCTCGGTAGTTTTTTGTGTTGATCTGTTCATGTGCGATCATTGTTCGATTTTATGATCGTTCGCCGCAACATATTCTGTTCACATCGAATGGTTTCAGCTTTTGCCGAAGTCGTTGTGAGCCTAATTCAAGGTATTCAGTTTTCTCTACAGCAAAATTTGGTGAAGATTTGCCAAGACTGGTTTGAATTTTTTATTTTCTAAGATTTGATAGTTGTGATCTTTCAATTTGGATTTGAGGCCTTAATTTAATGCTAATCTTAGTGCAATGGAGTAATTTGAATTTGTTTAATTCCAATTTCTCTGTCTTTGGAACCTTGAAACCATGGAGCCTATTCTCACATACATATCTAATTGTTTAGTTTGTTATGCTCTCTGAATTTTGATCTCAAAGAAGTGTAATTCCAATAAATTTGAGTTGATTTCTGCAATTGATATAATGGAGTTGAGTTGATTTACTGGAAGTTTATGCTGCGATTGATGATTTTATAGTTGATTCACTTACTGCAAGTTTCTTTTGCACTGGATATGAGTTGATTTCCCTCTTGTAGTTTTGATACCACACAATTCTAGATATATTTTGTGCTACTTATGAAGAAGCATGTTTATGGTATAGATGAAGCATCACTCCTTATTCCTGGATTTGCTGGCCGAAACAAGTTTTTTATTACACAGTGGAAGTAAACAAATTTATTGTTGATTGTTAAGAGGCTATTGTTTGAGGCTTATGGTTTGAAATAATTGGTTCCAATTTTCCTAGTTGATGGATGATGCTACTGATCCCGATTCCACGCGGTTGGAATTATATATTTTGGTAATTCAGGTTTCTTGTTGTCTCTGCAAGCTATTAGATAGTAGACAACAACATCCATTGGCTGGAATATTTCTCAATTCAAGTATTTGATGGATATTTTGGTGATCTACTTCTTTGTTGGTGATTAGCCTTTTATGGCTTGATTTTAGCTTCTGTCTACGGTGATTAGATGGTTGCATTTGATTAATTATGGATATAGAGAAAGACTATAGGAAAAATCATTTTAGCTTCAAGTTAAAGAGTTTTCTTGTTTTGCAGTTTGCGATTTAGAAATTCTTTACCTTGGTGTTTTAGTTGTGAAGCAATCCTTGGGTCATCATTGTTGTTGATCAAAATGTATCTTTGTGCCTCTATTTTTTTCACAACTCCTCTTGAAGGGGGTCCATTTTGCTTTTTATTTTATAGGAAAATGTTAGTTGTTACTATGTTATGTTAGTAGTCATGGTTTGAATCCTTGATCGCTTTCTCAAACTCCTTAGAGTGTCCCAGCTCAACCATTTGAGCTACACCTTGTGGACGAGACAACTATCTATTAACATGGTCAAGGAAACAACAACACAAAGTCATGTCATTACGTTTGACCTATAGTCTTTGTCTACCTCTAATTGTTGTGCTATCTTCAATCGAGTTCACTTTCCTTATCGGTGCTTTAACATGGTAAAGAAAATATCTGCTATAGACACGTCAATGCTCTTTCTCTTTATATGAAAAATGCAAGTTGTTTAATGTGAAGAAATCTACACTTAACTGTCCTTGTTGTTGTATCACTGTCTTCAGCAGAGGCAACTGAATGATTTTGTTTAATGCAGTTTGATGTTTGGACCAGATTTATGTGGCACACAGACAAAGAAGCTCCATGTTATATTGTCATACCAGGGGCAGAACTATCCTATTAGAAAGGATCTGGAGTGTGAAACAGACAAATTAACTCATTTCTATACATTCATTCTAAGGCCTGATGCCTCCTATAGTGTTCTTGTCGATAATCGAGAAAGAGATTCCGGAAGCATGTACACAGATTGGGATATCCTTCCTCCAAGAAAAATCAAGGATGTTAAAGCAAAAAAGGTAATACTTCTGAATTAGTGTTAGTGTGTATTGTTTACAATGCCAAGCTTAAAATGCAATGTTATTAGTTATTGCAGTTTGGATTTCAAATGCCACACGTTCAGAAACAACTCAAACAAACATTATATAGGAGTACATTTTTGTTTATCTTCTTTCATGCAAAATCTTTTACTTTCTCTATTGCAGCCAGCAGATTGGGACGATAGAGAGTACATTGAGGACCCTAATGATGTAAAACCAGAGGTACTTGATATGACCTTTCACTTTTTTGTCATTTGGATGTGCATGAAAAACCTCAATGACCACTTTTAAGAATTTATACTGTGGTATGGATAACTTTCATGGCAGCAGGAACGATGCATAATTTATGCTTCAACTAACCAGCCTTCAGCGATATTTTTTTGTATGCAAAGTTTTCTATTTTCAACAAAAATCTATAAAAATTAGAAACTAGGTTAGAAGTTAAGAAATTTTGACAGACACCAGACCTGCGTGAAAGTTTATCTAGCACATAATGTCTTTGTGAATTTTATTTGGTATCTTTTCATGTGTTCAAGTCTACTTTCTTGTCTTGATATTGCAGGGATATGATTCAATTCGAGCTGAAATCCCCGATCCAAAAGCCAAGAAGGTTTGTTTGTTTACTGCATGTTTTGATTAATTTTTTAAATATACTAAACAAATATAACTATTGATACAAGACTTTTTTTTTTGGAGAGTTAAGTGAGCTGGACTCCCTCCGCTAATGCTACCGGGATTCCTATCCATTTCACTATCTTTCTCCAAATTGCCCCCACCATAGGACAATGAAAAAACAAACGGTCCTCTGTTTCTTGATTACCACATCCTCCCACAAAGTTCCTTTTTGATACAAGACTTAATTTGGCACGGGTTTAACGAAAGCACTTTTCCTTTTTTGTCTTGTTTAATATTTTGTTTGACTAGCCTGTTGACTGGGATGATGAAGATGATGGACTATGGAAGCCCCCCAAAGTTCCTAATCCAGCATACAAAGGACCGTGGAAACGAAAGGTTCTTCAAGCTGTACATGTTCAAAGTTGAATTCATATTCATATTCGTTGGTTTCTAATTGTGGAAAATTGCTGAATCCCAGAAAATCAAGAACCCCAACTACAAGGGAAAGTGGAAGACTCCATGGATTGATAACCCAGGTAGATTATCTTATAAGAAGCTGATATCAGTCATTGGAATCTTGAAATAGACTTTAGGTGATATCAAATCATAATGTTATATTATATGGAATCAAGATGTAGTTTTTCACTTTCACGATTTTTATTGTAATAGCGAACATTGATTAGACATTTTTCGGATTGAAATTGTTCTCTCTTTTAATGGCTCCTGCAGAATTTGAGGATGATCCTGATCTTTACGTGTTGAAACCGATAAAGTATGTGGGCATTGAAGTGTGGCAGGTGTGTATGGTAGTCGAGTATTACTATTAATTGCCAAGAAAGTTTTATGTGCTTCAATATTTAGCTAATACTGAATATCTGAAGCGGCGTTATATTATAATTTGAACTTTCAGGTGAAGGCTGGTTCAATTTATGACAACATCTTAATTTGTGATGATCCACAGTATGCAAAGCAAGTTGTGGAAGAATTTATGGTTAATAATAGAGAGGTGAGAATTTGCTTTCAGACTCTTGTGTATCTGTCATTTAGTTTGTAGCAACCATAATAGTATTTGCATTCTCGTCATGTGTAAAATCTCAGGCTGAAAAAGAAGCTTTTGAAGAAGCAGAAAAAGAAAGAAGGGCTCGTGAAGAAAAGGTAATGGATCAAGACCTTAATGCTTCAGCACTATTCTGATATATGCAGTAATCGTATCTGTTTTTAAGGGCCACCATTTGATGTTATGATTATGCAGGAGGCACAAAGGGCAAGAGAAGAGGGAGAAAGGAGGAGGAGAGAGAGGGACAGTAGATATGGAGATAAGAGGCGCCGTAGAAGGGTAAACTTTTTCTCTCTGGATTGTACTTGAAATTATGTATTTACTTATCATATTTTTTTCCCCTCGGTGTTTTAGGCTCCCCTCGTGACCCAACACCTCGTTTATTAACCTTTTTGTGTTAAATATTTTCCTTTGAAGCATGTAGTTAGACATCTGCAATGTAGGACTTCTAGGGTAACTCAGTAAGAACTACTTCTTGTGTCTTTTTGTGGGTCTATTTAGTAAATTATTGATCAAATGTAAAGATGGGGTGTCACTCACAGATTTGATTTGGTAAATTTTTTGAAGTGTTGGTTGGAGACATGAAGTGTTTTAAGTAGTAAAAAGTAAAAATAAGCAACGTGTAGGCGAGGTGAGGTGTTGGGTTGAAGATGATTATGCCGAAAAGTTTGGTCTTGGAAGTGCCCGCCGGATCAGTGATGAGAGTATTCAGGCATTCCCTTTAGGTAGTAGAATAGTATAGTGAATACATTATTTAGAAGACATGTAAGGAAGAAGAGATTGTATGCAGAATTCATGTCTAAAGATAGAAAGCAGGGAAATGCTGATATAACTTTGGGGCAGCAGAGGACGGAGAAGATGGAAGGACGTTGATTCCTTCCATTCTCATATTAGGATAGAACGACCTATGTTTGTACTTTGGTTTTTGGAGTCAATTTACCAAAGTCAAAATGTAAGTTATTCGATCTTAATTTGATGGTCCAAATCATGTGACTGCGTTAAATGCATGATTTTCTAACAGGATGGAATCAAGATCCAATGGTTGCATAACAAACAGTCTTTTCTTTTACCAAAATAGCAAACTAACAGCTGCTAAAGCTTGTTTTTAATCATTGAATCTTTGTCCAATTCATGTAATTTTGTTTGATCCTTAATTCAATTGGGTTTATGAACTATGAAATCTGATTTTAGAACTTTGTTTTGCAGCCGGATCCCCACGAATACGATGATTATGAACATGTAAGCCTAACACTCTACTCTACTATATTTTGCTACTAACATACTTGCTCTGATTTGAGTCAACAAAAATTGATGTATTTGGTCTAAATTTTGAATCAGTTTCATCGACTTTTGTTGACCAAACTTTTTCTTATCTACGTGGATTCCTTGTTATATATGTGTCGTTATTGCTTTTGTTGTTCCTGCCGGAGTTGCTAAGAATGAGCTGGTTTTGACATTTTTGTACATAACTCCTTGTCACTCCATTTCAATATCAAGCTGGTTTTGACATTTTTGTACATAACTCCTTGTCACTCCATTTCAATATCAACCTTTCCCATATCCAGCTAAATACAAGTATACAACCAAAGATACTATTTGCATAAGAAAGTCCATACTTTTGGTTACACAATAAACAAGAAAACAAAAGTACCACAAAATACAAGCATTTTTTAACTTTATCAACTATAGGTAAAAACAAACTATCAAACACACTTTAAAAAAAGTAATTTTAATGAATTATTATCAAAGAAGAAATATGGTCCTTGAATAAAAGTAGGTGAGACAGTCCTTTTTTTTTGTTTAATATTTGGGTAGCATGTTGCAGGTGTGACCGACCCACAAAGGTCATTGGTTTGAATTTGTTAAGCACCTTAAATATTGAAAAACGACAAAATATGCAATGATTGAAAATAAACAGTGGTAATGGAACACATTACAAGAACATTATTGATATGTTTGAAATACTTCATCCGGTTTTAAATATAAGCAAAAAATTATTTTTTGAATTCATTGAATAATTAATAAATTTGGTCTATATGTAAACTATAAGTTATATGTTCAAATGTCAATTGAAGTATCTTATAAAAAAATATTGTAAGCTAATAGAAAAGTGTTATAAGCTCCTGAGAAAAGGTTTGATTCCTGACTCGTGTGTGGAGAAATTTTTTATGGATAAGTGTCAATTTCGTTTTCATTGCTTGCTCTAATCAGATGTGCATTTCCATGTCTCAGGATGAGCTTTGAATTGGACAATATGAGGAGTAGTTGAAGCTGCATAATTGCTGCAGCAATCTTCAATTCAATGCCACCTTTGAAGTTTGAAATTTTTAGTATGTTGTGAATTTTAGGACCAAAGCATCAATTGCACTGACCATAACATAACGAGCTGTACCAACCAAGTAGAAATGAGTATCAGTAATTATGTCAACTTTCATTGCTTTTTGCATTGTTACATAACAGTTGTCTGCTACTGTATTTTCAAGGATGAAGCTAAGCTTAAACTAGTTTAAGTTTGAATTGATAGTGGCTTCTAGGGTGGGCGATAGGGGTGGGAATAGGTCAGGCCGACCTACAGCCCGGTTCGCTGGACAAGTCCCTAATGTTGCACGAACACAAATTCTGCAAGTATGTCCTAAATGCCTCTACACGGTAACCCTCCCCCACTGGTGCATATATCTCTGTCTAGTGCTACCACCAACTTCTTGTTCAATTGAATGACTCCTTTCTAGGTAAAATGGGTAAAATCAAAATAAATTAATACAATTCTATCATATTTCACCTATTTCACTACGAGTTAACTCGATTTACCATCGATTTAACTTGACTTTTATATCTTAAAACGTAAAATCAAACAATTTAATGTGTTAACATGTGGTTTTAACAATCATACAAATAATGTGAATCTACGCTAATTAGTCGCATTTGAATTGAAGTTTGAAAAACGGTTTACTTTTGTTATCTTCGCCATTGTGTGGGAGGGAGCGAGTGAGTGATGATGAGAGTGGTAATAAGAGTGATGTAGAGAATTACATTGTGTTAGATAACATGCTATTAGAGTTACGTTGCTGGAATTTTTTTAAGTTTTGTTAACTCTTTGTAGTTTTTTATTTTTGTAAATCATGATATTCTATTAAAATTAGTCTTCTTTTGATGTTTCTCCTATTCCTTTCTCTCATTTGTCATCTTTATTATTAAAAATTTAAAATTATAGTCTTTTTTTAATGGACTGGAGAGTATCTTGTCTCTCTTTTAGCTCCCTTATTTTAAAAAAAAATGTTAAAAAGTGTTTTTATTTTTTTTTGTTTACAATGTTGTCGATGAAAATGGAACCTGGTACTTCATGAATAATAGAATATTATCCAAACTTTTCATCGCTAGACCCAATCTAGTGGCTGTAAAGACTGTTCTTATATCATTGTTTAAAGAAACCAATATATAAATGTAGTGTTAAAAGAGATTATTCTGTTCGGTGAATTTAGCTTAATTGGTAGGACATTGCAAAAGACCGGTGTTCTAAAAAGAGATTATTCTTTTCTTTTTTATTAACTGAGAGATTATTCTTATATGTTCACAAAACTAAAATTAAACTCAAAATATTTATTTCTTCATTTTATTTTTATCTAATTATTTCATATATATAAAAAAACTTATTATACATTTATATGAGTGTATTCGAATTTGTACTCATAATCTTGTGACTATAGAAGACTTGCTCAATAAAAAGTAGTAAATACTAAATTCAACTCTTTAAAAAAAAATAATTGACAAAAACTCTTTAAAAATTTTAAAACAGTTATTTCCAATATACTATCTTTGTCTTCCTTAAATAATGTCCTTAAGATATTGATTTGTACTCATATTGATTTGTCCTTAAGATATTGATTTGTTTTTATATTTTATATTATATTCCATTCTTTGTGATGTTGTTGTATGCTATTAATTTAGGTAATGTAAGTTTATTTGTAGATTCACCTTTTTCAATTTTTAGCGATGATTTATGTATATTTCAATTTGAATGAATTTTTATTTTTGTCGAAAAAAAATTATACTCCATTCGTTTCAAAATATAAGCAAAAGTTGATCAACAAAAATAAATATATTTGGTCCAAATTTTTAACTAAATACTACATCAAATTTCTTTAACTTATTTTTACTTATATTTTAGAACCGAAAGAATATACTAACTACGGAGTACTAGTAATAGGACGACCCTAATGATTACAAGTTTACAACTCTTGTCAAAACAATAGTAAATAACAAGGAAGAAAAGGGGGTGGAACGAATTGAAAATTGTTTTTTGAAATATTTTTTGAAGTTTGTTGAAATTATTGATTTATTATTGTTGAGCTACCCCTTCAAAAAAATTAATAAATTGTTGAGCTACCAAAATTATTCCATTTCAATACTACAAAAAAAAAAACGGAATACGGCATACGACGGCTTCACATGCGTTTGGCCGGCCCTTGAGGAGTAGGGAGTACAAAGAATTTTTTATTTTATTTTTTTAGTATAAAATATAGAGGGAGGTAGGATATATTATATACAAAGAATTTTTTATTTTGTTCTTTTTTACAAATATACGAAGAATATTAAAACTACATCAATGTAATACTTCTAAAAAAAACATCAATGTGTAGTATAGTAGTTAGATTCTTAAATTCTACCAATTTCAAAGAAAATGTAACACTCAGAGAGGGTTAACTATCCATAATTTTTTTTGTTATTGGATTCAACATTTATATCACATACATATCCGTACACCTGGCTCTAAATTTCCGTTTGAATTGATGAAATACAATGAAATGGAGCGGAATAAAGTGGAGTAGAGTGAGATAATGCGGAATGAAATAAATATTTCATTTCATTATTTGGATATTTTCAAAAGAGGAGAACAAAATTGATGATAAGCGGTGATATGAAATGAAATTTATTCCTTCATATTTAATTGCATTATTATTTTACAAATTCAAATAATAGAAATTATTATATTTCATTCAATTCCACTCAATTCCATTATATTTCATCTAAACCAAACGAATTCTAAATATAATATATTTTTTAGATTATTTTTTTCCTTTTCATAAAATAATTTTTTAATTTTTAAGAGCATTAATTATTCTTTTATCGACATTTCACGAATTAAATTGCTTCTTTTTCTACAAGTATGTAATAAATACTCTAAAAAAAATTAACACATTCTCATTCTTTAAAGATAAAATTGTAAAAAAAATATCATATATACACCACTGTGTTGTGTTTTATTTGCAATGAGTCGTTTTTTTTTTTGTGGTGAATGAGTCGTTTTAATCATATATATATATATATATATATATATATATATATATATATATAGCAGTGGTGCCACGTGTTACCCACATTGAACTCGTACCGCAACCATCATCTTTCATCATTTCATAAACATGCCCTCCATTGCAATGTCTCACCTCCATGTGAAAATGCAACAAAAAGATGGACATCCTACCTCTTTTGTCTTTTATATCTCTTTGACTTTTAAAAAATTCAGAGTGCTTGATTAAAAATAAAATGTTTAAGTTTAAAAAAAAATCTAATTATTTTAATACAAATGCTAAACAGTGCACTCCTTGCACTATTTAAAGAATCAAAATTGGTAAAATTATCTTGGAAATTGTGTGGACAACTTTTTTAAAGTGCAAATTATATTTTTTTTCAATGTAAAATTTATTACTTTTAAATTTCTTAATTAGTGCACCGAGTGCACTAGTTAGCAAGACCTTTATTTTAAAATAAAATACATTTTTTAGAGTCATATATATTTAGTAAACAAAGATACTATGGAAATTCCAAAACTAACCCTTTTCAAACTTTTCAAATTTTGACAAATAATTAAATTAAAGGGTAATTTTGTCTTTTCATTCTAAAATTTAATAGAATAATATTATTATAATTAAATTATATTGCTTTTAAATTTTATTTATACTATTTATATGAGATCTATATTTTTACTCTTATATTAATAAGGTTGTCTATTTTTTTTAATTTCTATGAGGACTATATTTATACTTATATTAATAATAAAATTTAATAAAATAATATTATTATACTATATTATATTGTTTTTTAATTTTATTTATACTATTTATATGAGATTTATATTTTTACTCTTATATTAATAAAATTGTCTAATTTTTTTTATTTCTACGAGAACTATATTTATACATATATTAATACATGGACCGAATCAGGGACGGATCCAGAAATTCTAATGAGTGGGGTTGAAATCATTTATCATAAATATTTGTATAATATATATATATATAATTTTTTTTATGTGGTTCCAGTTTTTTTTTATCGGATCGTACTACTTTTTCCTTAAAAAATCAATTAAAATGTTCTTTTAAATTATTTTTTTTAAGAAAATTAAAAATAGACTAAAATAACACTACTAATTAACCACCTATTTTGTAATTCATGAGTTTTTTAAAAAAATATATTTTGAATTTATTATAAATATTCAAAATACATTGAAATTATTTAGTAATCGTAAATAAGTTATACAAATAAGATGCATATAGAAGATGGTAGAAAAAACAAGCAAACATAGGTTGGAACGTTACGACTGAGGTTCAAATTAATCACCGTCCCTCTATTTTGTGTGTGTGAATATTTAATAATTTTTCATTTTGTCTATCAACAGAAACACAAGGAAGAAAGAAATTAGTTTTCATGCTTAAAAAGTATTAGTGAGTTTGTAGAGAAAAAAAATATACTATTTCTATTTATTTTGGATAAGCTGCTACATATGCACTAATTGACTATCCCACTTCAATATCTATATCTAAAAGAAAGAAGAAAAAAAAACCGACTATTTTCTATTATTAGTATACTGTAAATAATAATATACTAATATAGTATAATTATTACCGATAATTTAATAGTTTTTCTATTTTTTAAAGTAATAATCATTTAATAGTTGTGTAGTTTCTATATTCAAGTTAAGTGTTTTTACATCCATCCTAAGAGAGGACTGCATATGTAGGGTTCCCATATGTAGTGATATGTGGGGACATGATTACATTTCAAGAAGTAAAAACAAGTGATTATTGGTTAAAAAAATAATTATAGAGTGGGGTCAGCAGCCCCCATTTACTACTATGTAAATCCGTCCCTGGACCGAATTCTTTTTATATCTACGGGACCTATGTTTTTACCCATATGATAATAAAATTGTTTATTTATAATTTATACGAAACTTATATTTATACTTATATATTTACGATGACCTGAGTTTTTTAGGGATTCCTATCGGACCTAACTTTTTACTCATATATGAATAAAGTTTTCTATTTTTTTTATGATTTTTATGAAGCTTATATTTATACTCAGTACATTTATAAAGTATTGATGTCATAAATCCTAAGTGAAAAATGTTAAACTGAGAGTTCTAAAAGTAGTAATAATTAGATGGTACTATAGTAAAAAATTGTATTAAAAATTGAGTAGGTCAAATATTTTGAAATACATATTTCAAATTTCGTCTTTAGTCTCTATACTTTTTTTTGGCAAATTTAAATTCTCCAAATAATTTTTGTCACAATCTTTTGTTCATGCGTGACCCGTGCATGCGCACGGGTATTACACTAGTTTTCTACGAAGATAAGGAGTTTCATTGTGTTTAAAAAAATCACTTTATTTTTGGACAAACACAGAAAATAATAATGGACATATTTGATATGATTTTTAAAACAAGTTGGAAGAAAAAGCTTTTAAAAGTATTACAATAGAATTGTTATATAATAATACGAATAAATTAATGAACTAAATTAGGATTGTGAATACATTTACAATATAATACTAAGAGTGCACGCAGACAAATTACAATTAGGAGTAACTAAAATTGGGAAGAAAGGAGCATCAAATCCTTTTTTGTTAATAAAAGTCTTAACATAGTAGGCCTTTTTGAAGCAACATTGTATAGCGACACACTAATCATAAATGTGTAGTAAATTAAGAATTTCTAGGAGAGGTTTGAGATAAGACATGGTGGTAGAACAATTAAGAACAATAGTTGCAAGATGACGAATAATTCGCATAGCATGAAGTAAACTCAACATTTCAGCATCCTGAGAATTATTGTGACCAAAATTGCACTAGAAACCTCGGATATGGTCACCTTAAGCATATCTAAGTAATCTGTCAGAAGTTGAGAAATCTTGTCTTTTGCTATGTGCTTGTTCAACATAAAATTTAAGGATATCCATAAAAGAAGACTCTCATTTAATATGGTTAATGGAACCAAAATTATCCGTATAAACTGGAGGTTTAATTCAATTTTAACATTTATAATTTCATTTATGATTAAAACACAATACATTAGTTGTTTTATTTTTCCACCAAAACTTTACACCGCAGCAAACCAATCGTTAATTGGTTTAATGGTTATTGACGCTGAACTTGGTAGGGAGAATCACGATTCGATCCCTGCAACTGCGATCGAGAGGAGGCTGAAACCACTTGATGCCAGAACTGATCCCGAACCAGATTAAATTGATGGAAGCCAAAACCAATAAATCAAAATAATGCAAAATTAGGAGTGTGCAAAATATCGGTTAGAAGGCCCAAACCCATAACCGGATCCAAATCCATTTAAAAAAATCTGGATTTTGGTATATGGTTATTAAACAAATCATTTTGCGATGAACCCTAAATTCCAAATCTACAATAATCTCTCCAATTGAACTCTAATCGACAATATTCTCTTCCAATTGAACCACACTCATTCTCTCCAATTTGTATACCCTTATCTCATTGGAATTGGAAAAAAGAAATCTAGAAGAAGAAATGCAAAGAATAATAAAAAAAAAGAAATATCCTTTTGGAACATTGATGTGAAGATGGAAAGAAATTGGTAGGTTGGAAGATTAAACACTAAGTAATTAAACTTTGATCTAATATTGTGTGAATTGAAAAAATAGAGTGTGGGGGTCCCACATAAAATAGAACACACACATTAGTAGTGTTTAAATAGTGATATTTAATTTTAAATATCTGATAATGATGAAAATAATAATAATTATTATTTTTATTCATAGATATCACTTCCCATAATTTTAGCTTATGGTTATTGTGATAAGATTGAGAATTCAACTGAATTTCCTATCTTTCCCTCATTGGTCTGTTATTGTGGATTTGTTTCTTTTGATCTCATCCACAAATGTTGTTGAACGGATTATTGGATTTGTTTCTTTTGATCTCATCCACAAATGTTGTTGAACGGATTATTGAATAAGTTTCTTTTTGATCTTATCCATTAGAGTAACTGATGTAGCAATTTTTGCTAAAACAGTTACAAAATCTCTATATAAATAGAGGACTCCACTCAGTTCAAAAATCACACCAAAGAGTTTCTATTGAGTTGTCGAGAACTCTTTCTCTCTTCTCCCTCCAGCTTGTGTTGACGAGCTATTCTTCTTCTCATCTCCTTTTTTCTGTCCCTTCGAAATAAAGAAAGGTCTTAAAAACATAGTCACTTTGATGATGTTTGTCTCTTCAGAATAAAGAGTATTTTTAAGATCATAGTCCCTTTTGAAACAAGAATGTCCCGTCGGAATTAAGAATTATCTTAATAGTATATAAATATTCTTTTAATATTTTTTCTATTTTGAGGAGAAATTAAAGTTAGAATGGTGGTAACACCATATTTGAGTGGTCGTAGTACCATATTGTTTTGAGGAGATATTAAAAAGTCGAAATGGTGGAATCACCATATTTGAGTGGTCGTAGTACCATATTGATAAGAGAACTTAAAAGTTAGAATGGTAGTAATACCATATTTGAGTGGTCTCAGCACCATAATAGAGTGGTAACAATACCATATTAAAGTGGTTTCAGTATTAAAAGAGTGGTCTTGGTACCATATTGAAGGTGTAATTCTCGAACGGTTTTCTACGGTGCAGTAGTTAATCGCACAGTTGTAACTGGGCTTGTTTTATCCTGGAGGCGGTGTGGTTGATAGTCTACCTTGCACAATTTCGGGTAGTGCCACGAAACGTCTTAAAGAGAGCGACCTGGTCGTGACTCAACCTAGTAACAACTTCGGTAGATATTCTCTTTTAAAATAGAATTTGGAAAACCAAATTAAAATAGTTTGGAAATCCAAAACCAACAATTTTAAGACGTTTCGAACTGCTATGTCTACCGGAGAAGTTACTTATTAAGGTTAAGTTGTCCCTAAATATATTAAGGATAGATCAAGCTATAAAAGTACATATTTCGACTGAAACAATGAAGTGATTGTTGTTATAACAACAACACTAAGAAATTCATAATGGTACCTAATTATCATTGAAACATAAGGTTTGGACCAGAAAAAGAAAACGATGTGTGTTTGTTATTCCGTATTGAAATTTGTTCCAAATGTTTCATACAAAGATACGAAATAATCTGTATTTCAGAATTCTAATGAATAAGACTGAGTTAACTCAGACTTAAAAAGAGACCATTGCACCATGCATTCTAGTTGGGAAAAGAATGCGTCTTTGAAGCGGTTGATTTTATACTTGAGTAACTTTGACTCAATTCGAACATGATATGATTAGAAAATTTTATTTATTGCGGTCAAGATAAATGAACCAAAAGTTCATATAAATTGGTGTTTAGAGAATTTGAATCACTAAACTTAATAAATTATGATATGTGCGAACTTGATAGCACATAAACTAGAAATGATAAATAAAATTGTTATGTTTGGTATGTTCAATTTCTATAACGAAAATTGAAATTCATGTTGGATAGATTACCCAAGTCTAAGAACAAAAACTCTAATTAAGAAATTTTTGAAGAAAAGACAACTCAACTTGTCTTATTTTTGAACTTGTGATTGTCTGAACTATATTTGGATCTTGGACTCCAAGAGAGTTAAACTCACTAGTGGAGCCTATGAATGTGTATTCATTGGGTATGCTATAAATAGTGAAGCATATAGTTCTTAAATGCTAAAGTGATCATAGAATAAAACGATGATGATTTCTATGTAAATATTTACCCCCTTTAAATAAAGAATAGTGGGGGCACTGGTGGAACATGACATTAGTGGGGGCAAAATAAATTCCCTTTTCAAAAAAATTAAGAACTAGTGGGGGTACTATATCCGATCACATTCCAGTAATCAGAAATAGTTATGAAAACATCGTGCGAGATGTTATAGAACCTCAAAGAGGTAAGAAAGCAAGAATTGCTAAAGAGTATGAACTTGGTTTATACATTGGAAGAAGATCCATTAAGCCTTAAAAAATTGTATCCTCATTAGATGCTGAATTATGGCAAGAAGCAATAAACGATGAAATGGATTTTTTAGATTCTAACGAAACATGACACTTAGTTGACTTGTCTCATGGTTGGAAACTAATCGGTTGTATTTGGATTTTGGAAAAAAACTAAAACCTGATGGTACGGTTAATGAGTACAAGGCTCTCCTTGTAGTAAAAGGTTTTAGACAAAAGAGAAAAATATAGACTTCTTCGAAAATAATTTACCAGCCACTAGAATCATACCCATAAAAGTACTAGTCCCTTTAGCCGCTGTTCATAACTCGATAGTACTCCAAATGGATGTGAAAGTTCCCTTTTTTATGGTGAACTAGAAGAAGAAATCTATATGAAACAACCTGAAAGTTTTGCGATTCATGGACAAGAAAACAAGATCTGTAAGTTAGATAATTTTTTTGTGAGGTCTAAAATAAACTCTTAAGGAAAGACACGAAAGATTTGACATTCTAATGATATCAAATGAGTATAAAGTGAATGAAAGTGACAAATGTATTTACCACAAATATGGAAATAATATTTGCACGATCATATGTCTCTATGAAGACGACATGCTCATATTTGGTTTAAAGATTCATGTTATGAATTATGTGAAATCATTGTTTATCAACAACATTGATAAGAAAAACTTAGACCAAGTTGAAGTAATTCTTGGTTTCAAGATTACTAGATCAGAAAAAGAGAACTTTTCTGATGAATCTCACAAAGTTGAGAATTTCTTAAGAAAATGTAATTATTTGAATGTAAACTTGCAAGCACACCTTATGATCCAAATGTAAAACTTTTTCAAGAACATTTGAGATGGTGCTAGACAAACGGAATATGCGAGCATCATTGGCAATCTTTAGGTATGCCATTGAATGTATTAGACTCGACGTTGGCCACGTCGTGAAACTCTTATTCAAGTTTACTAATCGACTGATGAGAAGCATTGTCATGCTATTGAAAGAGTCATATGGTGCCTTAAGAAGACTATGACTCTAGAATTACATTATAAGGAGTATCATATTGTACTTGAATGGAACAAGATACAAATGAAAAGTATCTTATCGTACTTGAATGGTACAAGATACAAAATAGAACATCCTTCAGATAAGTTTTAAAGCGACCAGTGACAGCATATTGGGCATCACGAGAGGAGTTGTTTGTTAAAACAAATGATATTAACTCAGTCCAATATGGAACCAATCTGAGATGAGAACACTAGAGAAAACTAGTGAAGAAGCAAGTTCAGAAAATGGTTGCTAGTTGAGATCCCCTAGTGGATAAAACCGTTGCCAGAAGTGTTAATTGTGATAGTACTGCAGCTATTACAAAAGTTGAGAATCGCTACTACAATGGCAAGAGGCGATTATTAAGGCACGAACACATAAAGGAATAGAGAGCTAGCTACTCTCAAAAGGAACGATTAAGTATATCATGTACGTACTGATAAAGAATTAGTTAATCCTTTGACGAAAGGACTAACAAGAAAGAAAGTCTTAAATACATCTATTAAGATGAGACTAATGCCTATAGCTCACTAGTGATGGTAACCCGACCTAGCTGACTGGAGATCCCAAGAAATAGGTTCAATGGGTAATAACAAGTCATAAAGTGATAAAACATGCTATTAGAGAAAATAAAGAAAGCATGATTCCTGCAGCGAATAGAGGATGAGATAATAGAAACTCTTAATGAGATCTATACTCCATATGGAGTGGAGTGCACAGCTACATGAGTACTCTTGATAGACTCACCTATGCGAATGTGGAACTGAGGCCGGTTCCTATGGAATTTGGGGCAGAATACCTAGAGCATTCGTTAAAACTGGGATAGACGTGCGGGGCCATAAATGCACGAGCTTTTTGAATACACCTTAAGAAAAGGTTGTGTGTGGGTTCTATGTCTGAGATTGAGTTCAATGCTACGTGCCACTCATGTTAATCAGAATTTTACCCGCTATGCAAAGGTTCAAGTTGTTGGCGACACCTTTGTTTATTAGCAACCTTATAGAAACGTTTTGACGTTATTATTGAAACCATTTTTTAAATTCAAGTGGGGGATTGTTGGAACATTGATGTGAAGATGGAAAGAAATTGGTAGGTTGGAAGATTAAACACTAAGTAATTAAACTTTGATCTAATATTGTGTGAATTGAAAAAATAGAGTGTGGGGGTCCCACATAAAATAGAACACACACATTAGTAGTGTTTAAATAGTGATATTTAATTTTAAATATCTGATAATGATGAAAATAATAATAATAATTATTTTTATTCATAGATATCACTTCTCATAATTTTAGCTTATGGTTATTGTGATAAGATTGAGAATCCAACTGAATTTCCTATCTTTCCCTCATTAGTCTGTTATTGTAGATTTGTTTCTTTTGATCTCATCCACAAATGCTGTTGAACGGATTATTGAATAAGTTTCTTTTTGAACTTATCCATTAAAGTAACTGGTGTAGCAATTTTTGCTAAAACAGTTACAAAATCTCTATATAAATAGAGGACTCCACTCAGTTCAAAAATCACACCAAAGAGTTTCTATTGAGTTGTCGAGAACTCTTTCTCTCTTCTCCCTCCAGCTTGTGTTGACGAGCTATTCTTCTTCTCATCTCCTTTTTTCTGTCCCTTCGGAAATAAGAATGTTCTTAAGACCTTAGTCCCTATTCGATATAATGTCCCTTCGAAATAAAGAAAGGTCTTAAAAACATAGTCACTTTGATGATGTTTGTCTCTTCGGAATAAAGAGTATTTTTAAGATCATAGTCCCTTTTGAAACAAGAATGTCCCGTCGGAATTAAGAATGATCTTAATAGTATATAAATATTCTTTTAATATTTTTTTTCTATTTTGAGGAGAAATTAAAGTTAGAATGGTGGTAACACCATATTTGAGTGGTCGTAGTACCATATTGTTTTGAGGAGAAATTAAAAAGTCGAAATGGTGGAATCACCATATTTGAGTGGTCGTAGTACCATATTGATTGGAGAACTTAAAAGTTAGAATGGTAGTAATACCATATTTGAGTGGTCTCAGCACCATAATAGAGTGGTAACAATACCATATTAAAGTGGTTTCAGTATTAAAAGAGTGGTCTTGGTACCATATTGAAGGTGTAATTCTCGAACGGTTTTCTACGGTGCAGTAGTTAATCGCACAGTTGTAACTGGGCTTGTTTTATCCTGGAGGCGGCGTGGTTGATAGTCTACCTTGCACAATTTCGGGTAGTGCCACGAAACGTCTTAAAGAGAGCGACCTGGTCGTGACTCAACCTAGTAACAACTTCGGTAGATATTCTCTTTTAAAATAGAATTTGGAAAACCAAATTAAAATAGTTTGGAAATCCAAAACCAAAATATCCTTTTATTAAAATTAATTCACACACAAATCATCACCATGTGTGTGTGATCTCTGCAATTGTGATTTGCGATGAACTTTAAATCTCAATTCTACAATAATCTCTCTAATTGAACTCTAAGCGACAATATTATCTTCCAATCGAACCACACTCATTCTCTCCAATTTGTATACCCTTATCTCGTTGAAATTGGAAAAAAGAAATCTATAAGAAGGAATGCAAAGAATAAAAAAAGAAAAGTGTATTTTTTTTACGGTTTTTAATATGTTTTTTGTATGCGTAAAAAAAAAAGATCAAATTAACCGTTTATTAATCCAGTTTTGAAAATAACTAGTTAAAAACTGGATTTAAAAATTATCCGCTTTTAAACCGATTTTATAAAAATATATGGTTATGTATCCGTATCCAAATTTATAACATGTTATATAACCAGTTTATAAAATATAATGGTTATGGTCATGTATCCAAATACATATATATGATTTTAGTTTGGATATGATTTGGTTTGGCAAAATAACCGACCATGCATACCCCTATGCAAAATATATGATTAATGTAGGAAATAAAACATAAAAACATCTTATTTATGGAAGAATAACAAATTGAAAGAATGAAATGACTAAAAAAATTGATTTATTTATTTATTTTTTGTCAAGTAGCCTAATGGCTAGAAATTGAAAATCCACATTAAAGGTGAAAATTGATTTATTTAGGCAAAATTACACATTTGGTCCTTTATCTTATTTTTTTATAACATTTTAGTCCTTTATCTTTTATTTGTAACACTTTGGTCCTTTATCTTATATATTTGTAACACTTTGGTTCTTTATCTTTTATTTGTAACACTTTAGTCCTTTATCTTTTATAACATTCACACATAAATCCTTTTTCTCATATTTTTTTTTATTCAAAAAAATATTGAATTTTATTTGTTAAAATACCTTTTTATTAAAATTAAATAAAACTCATAATTTTGATTAAAATGTTCATCATCTTCATCAATTCTTTTATATTTTCATGTTCTTTAAGGGACCAAAATGGTACAAATAAAAGATAAAGGACCAAAGTATTACAAAAAGATAAGATAAAGGACCAAAATATTACAAAAAATAAGATAAAGGACCAAATATGTAATTTTGCCATTTATTTACTTAACCAAGAGTAATGAGTAATGAATGGTGAGAAAGGTTGTGGGGGTAGGAGAAAAAGCAAAATCGTTTTCAAGTAAAAAGAGTTGTGTTGAGTTGAGTGTGCCAACGTAACAACAACATAAATGCAACTTGCTCTCTCTTTTTCATTCATCCATCCAGCTACAGCTACACCTGCAATTATGCAAATAATGCTCTCAAACACCTTTTCTACCGATTAATCTCTTTTCTTTTTCTTTCATTCAATTCATCTCTCAAATTCTTTGTTAAATTTCCTCTGATCCTCTCTCTCTATATATCTTTTTACCACACCCGATGAGCGATATTAAGGTAATTTTTTTTTTTTTTTTTGTTGGAACTAATCAAGGTTTTTTAACCCTGATTGTTGTTGATATTGTCAAAAATTGCAAATCTAGGTTAATAAAAAAAAGTTAGAATCATTTTTTTGTTTGAAGAGGAAAAAAAAGTTAGATTCATTGTAAAGACTAAAGAAAAATGATGAGCACTGAGTTCATCCTGCTAAATTCTAACCTAATAACAGTAAGTAAGAAGATGGAGAAATATTCAACATATGGGTGGTGTATATTTTTTCATTTAATTATAATGTTACATGTTTGGAGAAATATGTGAGTGTTGTCTCTATTTCATCAGAATAAGAATAGAATAATAGCAAGGTTCCCGATTGAAACAATTTTTTGCCGGAGTTTGTTTACTTTGCGGCCGAACTCTGGATTATCGACCTCCTTTCCCTGAGAACCAGAGGGTTAATACAAAAAATAAATAAAAATAATGTGCTTCCTCCATGGTTTAGTTTTCCTTGTTTTAATTCTCCATTAACATTTGCTTTGGCCGAAGAGGTGATTATCGATTATGAATTTATGATGATTTGGAAATAAGTTATATTAATCTTTGGTTTTTAGGGAAGAAGTGGGTTTTGTGCGTTGCCGTTGCCAGATGCCAGACAAATTTGCTTTAGAAAAGGCCTTCTTTATGGATTTTCGCGAGTATTTTCTATACCATTGAAAACACTTCGTGGAGCAAGTCGTTCTTTGAGGGTAGATCAATTTTGCAGTGTAGTCAATATTTCTTCCTCATTAATGATTGAATTGGTGAGTGAATATTTAAGCTTTTTGTGCTGCAATTTGATCTTTATTCAGTCACTAAAGCTAATGAGGTTTCGGAAGCAATGCATCAAAATCCTAATATGTACTACATTATCTCATTTTTCTTTGATTTTCAGGTTCCATGCCTAAGTGACAATTATGCATACCTTTTATATGATGTGGATACGGGGACTGTGGGTGTTGTTGATCCTTCTGAAGCTGCGCCAGTCATAGATGCTTTAACCAAGAAAAATCTAAATTTGACATACATACTGAATACACACCACCATAATGATCACACCAATGGAAACACCGAGTTGAAAGAAAGGTATGGGGCAAAGGTATGATATATTTTTTATCTTTTGCCCTTCGGTTTATTTTCTTTCAATTAATATTATTGCAATTGTGGTTTCAGCAAAAATGGTCTGAACTGAAAAATATAGTTTGTGTTTGAATTAGGTTCCTCTTGTAAGGAGCTATTTTAAGTGAGGTTTACTTTGCTCGATTTGTAACTATTCCCATTTTGTGTTATAGGTAATTGGTTCTGATTTAGACAAGGACAGAATTCCTGGTATTGATATCTATTTGAGTGATGGAGATAAGTGGATGTTTGCTGGTCATGAGGTGCATATAATGGCCACTCCTGGTGTCACCCGAGGTCAAATTTGCAGTCAATTTGCATTAGTACTTCATTGTTGACATTTATTATCCGCCCGCTCAATTTCACTTCTTTGGCAGTTTTAGTCTCCTGCTTTTTACTTACCTATATAGGACTAAATTTGTACTTCCTCCGGCATCATATATAAGCAAAAATCGACTTTTTAGATTTATTGAAAAAATGATGTATCTAGACTATATTATATGCTAGATACATCACATTTTCAATGAATCTAAAAAGTCAATTTTTACTTATATATGAGACCGGAGGGAATATATTATTTTCTAACTTATGTATCTATGTCGATACTATGCTCGAGACATTCAGGGCTTGTTTGATTGAAGTTTGAGTTTTTAGTTTTTAAAAGTGGTTTTGTAAAATAGTTCTGAAGAACTGTTTTTCAAAACAAGTATTACGTGTTTTTTTTCCTCAAAAAATTTGGAACAGTTTTATAAAATAAGCTAACCAAACAAGTTTTTTCTTTTTAAATTTCTTAAAACTAAAACCAATTTTAGAAGGAGATATCAAACAGGTCCTTAATCTGCATTTTTCAACTCCATGGAAATCTAAAATCTGTTTGATTGAGGTCAGCTCAATGATAATAGCTTGACTTTGTAGCATCAGATGATAGAGTTCAAATCCCCTTGGGACACCTGGATTTAACTTGAAAGTCGCAGTCTTTAACTTCATTTCATCTAGCTAAACACCTGGATTTATTTTTGTCAATACTAATATACTATGCTGTAGGACTTTCTATGTAACATTTTTGGGTTATTGCTTTCAGTAGTTATCTTGTGTAGGCTATAAAATTTAAGTTAATCTCGTGTATGATTTTTGTATCATCTCAACCTGCCAATCCTCACTTTGCCGGTACAATATTTGATGCAGGCCATATAAGCTTCCACTTTCCTGGATCTGGTGCAATTTTTACAGGGGACACCTTGTTCAGCTTATCATGCGGCAAGATTTACGAAGGAACCCCGGAGCAGGTTGATTTGGATTACATTTAGTTGTTCATTTTATTTTCAAGGTTTTAGATTTCTATCTTCAGTGACTAGTCATTGCATCTTGCAAATATTTTTTTCATTTTGCATGTCTTGATTTATCCCTTCATGAAAAGTCCTAAAATCTGGAAATACTGCACAAAAGGACTTGATCCACAGTTATTAAATTTGCAATCAAATGTTAAGTGTATGATATTTGAAACTTGTATTCTTTTCCAATAACTCATAACAGGTAAATTATAAATTCCTATACCACATATGGTACAATTATTTGAATTGAAATATTGACACTGGGCAACAACACTAATTAAATTTATACTATTGTCCTTTTTCTTGCTACTTACTATGTTAGTATCAGAAATTACTACAACACTTGACATTATTTTAGCGGTTAAATAATGTTTTTCATATTTTCAGTTTTGAATATATGTTGATATGTTGATATTGATATATAATTCTTTTACTTTGTCAAATCCTGTTTGTCTATATAATTTGTATGCAAATATTAAGTGTGGATTTCTGAATATGTTGCTGATGTCCAATGTGGTCATGATTTAGCTATTTCTTCCATGGTGTCAAGCCAGATACTTGATTCTTTTGTGATCCATTTTATTTTCGATTATTGAGAATTTATTCCGTGTTACAGATGCTGTCTTCTCTTAAAAAGATCATGTCGTTGTCAGATGATACAAGTATATACTGTGGTCATGAATATACATTGGTTAGTTTTTTTTAATTCTATCCTTTATGTATTCCTGCTTTATTTTCTATGCCTATGAACTTTATTTAGCCTTGACTTTCGTTCTTTGAAATTTGGCAGAATAATTCAAAGTTTGCATTGTCCATAGATCCTGAAAACAAGGAACTTCAATCTTATGCTTCACATGTAGCCCACCTTAGAAATAAAGGCTTGCCCACGGTAATTTTGTGAACTATGCGTCTTTCCTAACTGCTCTTGACCTATCTGTCAGGACAGGACTCAGCTATTACACTTGCATACATATTAGTTATTGATAGGTATTATCTACAGTAAAAAAGTACAAAATCACTGAAGTCAGGAGATTAGTACTGTTGGATTAAGATCTCACGACTCACATTTTGACTTTGGTACATTGGATTCAAAATTAAAACTCGAAATGCTAGCTGCCCGATCTTGATTCTAGAGGTCCTGTTGTTTCCTTTAGTAACAAATTATGAATATAATTTTAAAAAAAGGCTTAGTTCATATACATACAATATAAGAAAGATTAAAAAAAAAAATACAGAAAAATTTAAAAACAATACCATTTTTGGATTGTGATCCTGTGTTCCAGAGAGCAAGAACATAGAGCAGATTGGAGAGGGTTGCGTTAAGCAATCTCAACATGAATGCAATGTGAATACTTTGGCATAAAGGAGTTTCACATTGCATTCATGCCGAGATTGCTTAGGGCAACCCTCTCCGAAGTGCTATATGTTTCTTGCTCTCTGGAGCGCAGGATCTGAAAATGGTAATGTTTTTACATTTTTTTTGTCTTTTTTTCAATCTTTTTTATATTGTATGTTAATGAACTAAGTATCTTTAACTCAAAAACGTGAGCACAAGATCTCAATCTGAAAATGGTATTTTGACCAAGTATTTTTAACTTGAAATTCTGAATCCATTAGTTATTGATATGTTTGAAGCTCTGCATTCTACTTTTAACAAATTATCATTTCTGTTTCCCAGGTTCCAACTACACTGAAGCTGGAAAAGGCTTGCAATCCATTCCTTCGCACCTGGAGCACAGAAATCCGGCAAAAACTAAAAGTTGCAGCCACTGCAGACGATGCAGAAGCCCTCGGTGTTATTCGACAAGCAGAGGATAAATTTTAGAATTTTTTCAATATAAATTTTCATTTCTATAGATATGTATTGTGTATAGGTTAGGTTATTGAATTCATTGACATTTACTTGTCGGTGTCTTAATATAATTTTTCAATTCTCTTTTGAGTTCATTCCAAAGTTATTGATATTAAATTATAGATCAAATTGTGCCGGCATCCCGAGTTAAAAATAAAACTGATGTATTGAAAAAGCTCTTCACAGACTTCGTTCTATCGCATGGCTGCATATGTTGAGAATGCTCAGTGCTGTGTGATAAATTTGAAGCAAGTAGTTGTAGCTTCTGTGTGAATGTGAACTTGTGGTGGCGACATTGACAGTTTGCTTTCCAAACAAATACTTAGACAGTTAAGTTGTAGTTCATTTTCAGTGTTTTAAAATGACTTTTACATAGATTAGTAAAGAGCATTAGCTGTGACTTTATCATTGATTAGGTTGACGGTAAGTGATTTATTTATGAGTCTCTGCCAATGACGATCATTTTACATATGAAAGCGAGAAAATTGGTCACAAATGCAATTATGCAGATATGTAAACCTTTCAGCTTTGGCGCATTATGTTGCTCGAGGAGTTGAGTAACTTCAGAGGACGATATTGATGTAGATTGTGAAGTGTCACTCTTTAGTTGGTTGGATTTACGTATGGTGTATGGTAACTTTCACAAATTTATAAGTTGATGGATGGATTCCACCAAAACACAAATTATGGATCTGTCACTCACCAAAACACAAATTTATAAATTTTATACACATTTTGAAATGCAAATGCACAAAAACAAAAGAACAGTGTACTATTAATATCAAAATTTTGATTTTCAAGAATTCTTTCTCTGTACCTGATAGTATCATCACAATTAATTTGGTTAACCACTTTCGATATGGTGCAGTTGGATCTGTCTTAATGTTTACGTCTTTATCATACGACGAATCATAAAAGCACATAAAATGAAGCAATGTGGTGACAACTTGGTAGGACTATAGTCCCCACTCCCCACCATAATGTGATCATCATCGCCATCATCCCAATTCCCAGCTTAAGTAACCTTTCACTTTATGTTTGTAATATTTTTGTATTGAGGGTTTGTTTGGTAATCAATCCCAATAAGCTAAATTATGGTCGATGGCTTATAAGTACATATGACAGAAAAAAAATTCGGACTCGTTTAGATTGACTTATTTTTGAGTTTATGTGAAATAGATTATACAAGTAAATAAGTTTTTTTATATATTTTTATAAGTTTAAAAATAAGCCAAGTCAAAATAGACCCATTTGACAATTGTCATTTGCTTTATGAGTTTATAGTTTATAATTTTTCCTCTCATTTTTACCATTTTATGGACATATAGATGAAATACAATCGTCGCCTAAAACTTACATACAACTATAAAGTTTCAGATTAGAATCCGATAAAAATATCCAATTGAACCATCGATATCGATAGTTGAATTATGATTTACAAACAATTTTGCCTTTGTTATTTTAAATGAAAAACTAAAATATTAATCATACATATTTTCTTTTATCTCATTTTATATATATTTTTTTAAATAGACAAAATGACAAATCAACAAAAATTCACAAACAAAATGAAAGGATAAATTCGAATTTTTATGTGGAATGTGATTTCATATATGCTAATTATTACAAATATTACAAATTTAATAGGATATCTTAATTAATAAATTATTATCACTTTATCAATATCAACTAATACAATAAGCTAGTTTATTCCCTTTTCCATCCGTGTTTAGCATAAACATCAACATCATGATCATAATAATCAAGATGATAATCAGATTCTTAATCCTCCTCGCTATTCCATTGTCCAAAAGATTCTAGCCAGGCCAGGGTCCCCACCCACTCTCAGTGCAAGCAAGCAAAGTGTAACAAACATTTTCCGCGCCAAAGCAAATAAACATCATCAAAGATTCTTCTTCTTCTTCAAGTAACATAACAATAACAAACTACTCATCTCTCTCGCATTTTCTTTTTTCGCTATTCTCTCACATTATTAACTAATACGACATTAACATTCGTCGTTTCACAGTCGCATCAATGGCGATTGACGATCGCTTCACAGATTTCAACCCTAAAACGTGTGTGGTTTTAGGCGGAAGAGGATTCTTAGGAAAATCGTTGGTCTTAAAGCTATTAAAACTCGGTAACTGGATCGTTCGAGTCGCCGATTCCACTCACTCACTCCAACTTCATCACTCCGAATCTCTCCTCTCCGAAGCTCTCTCTTCTTCTCGCGCTTCTTACTTTCATCTCGACCTTACCGATAAACACAGCATCGCTAAAGGTATCCGTTCCGTTCAATCCTTTTTGTTATCGATGCGATTTCACCGTTAAAGAAACTAACGACGTTTTCTGCAGTTCTAGAAGGTTCTTCCGTCGTTTTCTATATGGATGTTGATGGCTCTAATAATAACGATGATTTCTACCGTTGTTATAAGCTAATAGTTCAAGGTGCTCTTTCATTTTCAATGATCGATAATTGCATTGTTTTTTATTTATTTTTTTAATAATGTAATGTGATTTTGTTATTTAATTTAGGTGCGAAGAATGTGATTAGTGCTTGCAGAGAATGTAAAGTGAAACGCCTGATATACAACAGTTCTGCAGATGTTGTATTTGATTGTTTGCATAATGGAGATAAATCGTCGGCATATCCGTGGAAAGTGAGGTTTTGTTTACAGATCTTCTTCCTTTTTGTTCCTTCATTTTAGTGGTTAAATGCGTGAGGGTTGTCACTATAGTACATAAATGTATCAAAATTACAAAAATACACCCGAATGTGTCTTTTGTTAGTTAGTTTGGTAATCGAAAACTGTCTTTCATTTGTTAATTTGGTCCTTAGATGTGTCTTTTGTTAGTTAGTTTGGTAATCGAAAACTGTCTTTCGTTTGTTAATTTGGTCCTTAGATGTGTTTTTTGTTAGTCAGTTTGGTCTATGAAATTACTACCAAAAGACACACTCATAGATGTTTTTGGAATTTCGATTCGCTCGGATTCTATAGTGAGCCAATGACACTGCCTCACACATTTTGGGACTAAAATGACTGTTTACGCTTTTTCATTTACGAGTATATAAGTTTTTTTAAAAGGGGATGTGAATTTGCAGGTTGATAACGTGTTAATTGACCTTAAGGCTCAAGCAGAAGCTTTGGTCTTGAATGCAAATGACATTGATGGAGTTTTGACATGCTCACTTCGTCCTAGTAATGTATTTGGTCCTGGTGACACAGAATTTGTGCCGTACATTCTAAAGTTAGCAAGATATGGTGTCACAAAGGTGTGATACTTTGCACTAGCTTTTTTATTTTGTTAATAGCTATAAGTTCGTAATCTGTTTGTTAAATGTAGGGGGAAAAGTTGTTCTTAGTAGTAATGCAAGCTTTACAAAACTTAACTTTTCAGTTCTTGTAATTAAGGTTGAAATTTACTTATATCCACATTGTTAAACACTTGAAACTTGATTGATATTTCTTCGATACCTTTTCTACTGAAATCCATTTGATATGTATATGTTAGTAAACATAGTTTCATACAGATTCTTGTACTTGAGGCAATCTCTGAAATCCACAGTTATGGTCTTCCTTGACTTGCAATGATTATTGGATATGCTATAAATACTATTTGAGCTATACCTTGAAACCGAGTTCCAAAATTTCTTAATAGTTTACATGTGGCATATTATTTACATTCGACTTGTCATTGTTGACTATCAATACTGAATGTCAAGCATTTTTTTGGAGTAACAATTTCTCATTTCAGTTCATTATAGGGACTGGTGATAATCTGTCAGACTTCACCTTTTATGAGAATGTTACTCATGCCCATATCTGTGCAGAAGAAGCCTTAAATTTCCAAACCATTTCTGTGGCTGGAAAGGTGTATATATTGAATCTCAATGAGTTTGTATTAACTGCTTTATTTGTTATTTAAGCATAACAAATGTTTTTCTCCTTTATCTGCAGGCATTTTTTATCACAAATCTCGAGCCTATGAAGTTCTGGGAATTTCTATCACTTTTATTGGAAGGTCTTGGATATCAAAGGTAAAAGTCGGTCAAGGACTGGATATTGAGTTTCCAAAAAAAAGAGTTAGCAATTTATTTTCATAATGATGACATAACATTGTCTACAATATTGCTGATGCTTAGTCATATTCATATATGTTTGAAGTTTGATGTGATCATGTGAGATAGCATATGGGATTTTTCAGTGAAATACAAAAACTTTGTAAATTATATATATTCTGCTCATATCATTAGGAAAAAAGCTACAAAGTATATCAAATTTTCTTTTCATGTCAATGTAGGAGGTGTTATACCATCTTGATTCTAATTTTTGAAGAAATCTGGTCTTTTACGCTGGTCTTTTACGCTGTTCATTTTCCACACAAACCATAGTTACCATGCAGTGTTTTACTTTTTGTGATAGTTTTACTCTTTTGGCTTGCTACTTCATTGGCCACAGCTATATTTCTTGTTTTTTTTATATTATTAGATTTTTTAACCTCTTCTGTTGCTAACCAAAATATAGAAAAAATTTCTTTTAATTGCAGGCCATTCATCAAACTTCCTGCCAATTTAGTGGAATACATTCTCTCAGTTTTAAAGTGGTTTTATGAAAAGCTGGGACCCAGATACTTCAATTATCCGTTATTAGTTCATTTTTTTCAGTTAGCTTTACACACCCGAACTTTCAACTGCTCTGCAGCTCAAAAAGATATTGGATACTCACCGATAGTCTCCCTTGAGGTTTAAGTCTTCTTGTTTATTTTAAATTGTTATATGTGAAATATTCTGTATTCTTGTTGGTTCTTGCCCATTTGAACTATTCGTGACAACTGATTATACGGGGTATAACATGTAACAAGTTAAATGATAAAATACTATCTAACGAATGGTGACTGATTCAATCAGAAATTATTGCTTTCTTTTTCATGCTGTTTGGACCCCAGACCTCACATACATATAAGTAGGGTCAACCCCCACAAACACATTAGAGGGCTTGTTCTTTTTTTTGTCAATCTTCAAGAATATTAATTAAAGATGGATTCTTACCCGCCATCAATAACTGAATTTTGCTTCCAAATTATTCATTAAGTGATTTATAAATGCTGGAAACAGTATAAATGATCAACCAGTAGCAATTACTTTCTTTTTGTTCATATATTTTACTTTAGAACTTTTCTAAACAGAATGAAATATTTTATTATTATGATTTGCCTTTTATATTTATTGATATTGGATAATACAGGAAGGTGTCACATTAACCATAGAAGCATTCTCTCATTTAGCTAAAGATTCGTCTTTTTCGAGATGCTGCGAGTCTGTTGATCGCTCAAAAGCAGATAAGCTGCTTGGCAGTGGAAAAGGTTGCAACCTGATACTTTCTTGTGCCGAAATGTTTATATCTAGACCAATGAAATTTTGTTCTTTTAAATTAATCAATGTTATAGGAACTTTTGGTGGAAATGGAATGACTTAGAGCACATTGTTAGGTATATCTGACAGCATGGATTGGTGGCATCTTGTTTGTATAACTAATTCTTAACCTGCAAGTTTATCCTGACACAAGTTTTACGGCACCAGCAACAACAGTAAATATCTTGCTTGTAGGCTTGCCGGGATATCTGCATTTTTTGCTTACTTAAGAGTGTCTTCGGTTCAGTTACAAAATTTTGGAATGGAATCTTCCTTGTATTGGTACTAGATAATATAAGGGCGACCAAATATAAAACACGTCTCATTTGCACCCATACGAAACAAAATGACTATCCTCCTTTAGTATGAAAGTAGACTGAAAATTATTTCTCACCCATGTTCTTCACCCTTGACCACACACCAAGGACTGAATTTTTTTTTCCATCCCACTCAATTGTCACTCCGCTCCCCTGTTTTTGTCTCCCCTTCCAAGCATAATACCGTCAGATTACATCAGTAATGTACTTTTCTCTTGTTATTATCTTTAGTCATAAACCTGAACTCACAAAATTGATGGGCAGATGGGCTTCCTCTTAACATTATAAAATCATGTAGTTAGAATACAATTTGATTCATACATATTACATGGATGAAATTGAATATTTGGTGGAGTATTTTTAACTATTATGAATCAATGTCCTTAAGTAACAGTCTGTCGTGCCAAATAATGAAATAATATCCCCGCTTTATTGTTACAGTGGCTGACATTTTGTTGTGGAGAAACGAGAAGGCATCCTTCACATATTTCCTTGGGCTAGTTTTTTTGTTTTATTGGTTTTTCCTTTCTGGAAGCACTTTTATATCATCTGCTGCAAGGCTTTTGCTGCTCGTGACTTTGCTTCTATGTGGACATGGTTTTCTGCCATCAAAGCTGTACGTTTATGCTCATATTGGTTTCAATTTTATATTTCTACATTTTTAACATTTAATGTCATATTTCTACTTTTTCCGTGTATGCTCATACATGAGTTATGTCATGTTTCTACATTTAATGAACATTTAAAAACTGTTTTGAGAATTTGGCTGATAGGCCCATATCATCTTATATCTTCATAGATCACCGAGAAACCTTTTACAATGACCGTTTATCAAGAAAAGAACTTTTCCAATGACTAACTGTATGACACTTTGTGGCAGATTTGGTTTCTCTATACTGAAGGTGCCCGTGTCTAATTTTAAGATCTCTGATATGGCAGCAAAAGATTCAGTTGCAATTATAGTACATAATTGGAACAAGGGGTTTCAAAATATAAAGGAGCTGGGCCAAGGGGGCGATTGGTCTACATTTTTCAAGGTAAACAGATGTGGTCTCATTATTATTTTTCACAATGTCCCTTTCGTGTTCTAATTAAATTTATTATGTTCTTTTAAATATATGATGGATCATCTATTTAATGAGAATGTATGCATTCTATTTAATGTCAGGATCTTTTATTTGGGTTTTTTAAAAGAACCATATTGGGGGGGTTTGAGATGTGTAGGGACGAAAAAATAAAAGTGGGATATACAATGAGTGATGTGATGGAATGTAATAGAGTGATAGAAATGAGAAGGGGTGTAAAGAGAGACGTAAGATAAAGGACCATGAATTCTAAATTTCTATTCTTCCAATTATTCTTGAATCACCGTTTTTCTTTTGTCTTACTGTGTTTGGGACTTTCGTTTTCGAGCTATCCTCACATGCTGACTGAGAAACTCCGTTTTCTAGCCTCTTATAGTCACAGTAAAATAATATTGGAACCTGAGATGAGGATTTCAACTTGAATCCAAACATGCTGATGCTTGGCTTTGCTTAAATGCCAAAAAAGAGAAAGAAAATAGAAACAGATAACATAAAGATATTGAAAAGCAGAAAAAACAACAGTCTTCTGTATTAATAAAGAAAAAAGAGAGAAAATAATCAGCATTCCTTCCCCTTTCATTGGTTGGAATGTAAGTGGAAGGGAAAGAAACTTTTATATGATTTTCGAGTAATATATAATATAACTGTAGTTAGATGTGTAAATATTTCATTATTCTATCCCATTTCTGATGGACATGAAACCCATTATGTCTTTTATTTCTGCTGACTTATTTTCTAGAAATAATGAATGATTTATATATGAATATATTTTTGCAGTGATTTAGATTCTTGGATTCTTTTCCTTTACATGACATATCTTAAACATTGCAGGTTTTGGTTTTTCTTTACCTTCTGAAGTTGATTCTGTCAAAGTTGTTGACAACATTCATAGGCATAGGTATTGAATTGTTGTTTGCAGTTTCAGAACTATAATGGTTTGCTTGCTTTCATTTTTACTGTGACTGGATTTTTATGCAGGACTGGTCTTTGCATTTATGGCATTCTTTGTTTATGAGCAATATGAATCAGAAATTGATGGACTTGCGGATTTTCTAACCACTAGTTTGAAGGAGTTCATGATATATTTGATGAGAAATTTACCTGTTTCTGTATCTCGGCTTCTGCATTACGGTGACAACTTCAGTGTTCCCAAGGACCAGGATGGGGGAAAGATCTGAGATAGCCAAACATGGGTTTCAGCTTAGCTCTGTGATCTTTGACATCCTTTAGGCTATAAACTAACAAAACTGGAGTTGCACTCCTTTAGAAAAATGGGGAAGATATACTCATGTTTCTGAGAATGAACTATTGTAATGAGGCCTAACAATGGGAATATTCTAGAAGCCAATGAGGTCACCAAATCAGGAATGGGACCACATAATGTGCATGAGGGAAATTCTGTTATGGACAGCCAAGCAATGATTGGGCCACGTCGCAGCAAGAGAGCACGAAAACAGCACACCATGTGGAGGGAATTTGTGAAGGCATGATCCTTTATAACTAATTGTAATAGGAGTAATTGAGTATGTGTAATTTGGTGAAAGTTATTCTCTGTCCCTAAACTCTCTCTTTGTTACACAGTTGTTTTCCTTCTTCTCCATCTTGAGAAGAAGTTGGTTCCATTAATATACTATCTCATCCATTACGTGATTTTATTTCCATTTACATTTCAAGCTTGTTTCATTGGTGCTTTCATTGACCATGGCTAGCTTCAACGAGAACAAAAACACACCTGAAGGCAAGCGCAGCAACGATGAGATGCAGCTGTTTCAAGCTGAGATCCTTGAACGCATGGAGCGTCTAGAAGTTAATAGTGAAGCGAAGTTTGATAAGATTCACACTGCGCTTGATATCCTCATTGCACAAGCCTCTCCGAAGCATAACCATGGTGCGTTCGGTAGCAGGCCTCCGTTTCAGGTTAGGAACGTCAAGCTTGAATTCCCTCGTTTTGATGGTACGAACGTGCATGAGTGGATCTTTCGTGCGGAACAATTTTTCGAATACTATGACACGCCAGATTTAGATCGTTTAACGATCGCATCTGTACATCTGGATAAGGATGTAGTACCATGGTACCAGATGATACAACGTACTCATCCGTTTACCTCTTGGATCGAATTTATACGTGCTCTAGAGATGGATTTTGGGCCCTCTGTTTATGACTGTCCTCGTGCAACATTGTTCAAACTCACTCAAACAGGTACAGTAGCTGAGTACTACTTACAATTTACTTCCCTAGCAAATCGTGTGTATGGCTTGAGTAATGATGCATTAATTGACTGTTTCTGTGAGTGGTTTGAACTCTGATATCCGTCGTGAGGTTGTGATACATACACCCTTGTCCCTGGTTAAGGCATTTTCTCTAGCTAAGGTTTATGAGGAGAAATATGCTTATAACAAGAAGTCACAGAAAACTACTCCAAATAGCTATTCCACCAACAAACCCTTCACTAATAAAACAGAAAATTCAACTAGAAATTTGGCCCCCATCCTCACCACACCACCTACTCGACCTATGAGTCAATATCAAAAAAATCCAAATATCAAGCGCATGTCACCTGCTGAAATGCAAGTAAGAAGAGATAAAGGTCTTTGTTATTGGTGTGATGAGAAATTCTCATTCACCCACAAGTGCCCTAACCGACAGTTAATGTTATTACAATGTGATGATAATGATGAAGACCAAGTGCTTGATCAATTGACTCAACAAACTGAACTAACCACAAATAGCCCTGCCACCAACCAACCTGAACATCATCTGTCATTGAATGCAATGAAAGGGACTAGTAACATGGGTGTACTAAGATTTGCAGGCTCCATAGAGCATATTGGAGTGCAAATTTTAATTGATGGAGGCAGTTCTGATAATTTCTTACAACCTAGAATTGCCAAATTCCTTAAACTACCTATTGAACCTAGGCCTCAATTCAAGGTGTTGGTAGGAAATGGGGAGGTTATGACTGCAGAGGGAGTGGTTCAGCAGGTACCACTGGAGATTCAGGGGCATAAGTTGGAGGTTCCTGTGTTCTTATTGCCTGTAGCTGGAGCTGATGTTATCTTGGGAGCCTCATGGTTAGCTACCCTGGGACCACATGTTGCTGACTATGCATCTCTTACCCTGAAATTCTTTTGGAAGGACAAATTCATCACATTAACTGGTGAAGCTATACCTAGACCTGCCCCAACACAATTTCATCATTTCAAAAGGCTTCACACCACTGATGCCATAGTTGAGTGCTTCACAATTCAATGGCTTAAATCCATTGATGATGCTGATGTGTTCAAAGATTTGCCCACCAACATTGACCCTGAAATTGCCATGCTTCTATATACTTACAAAGACTTGTTTCAATCACCAACTGCCTTACCTCCTAACAAGTCTCATAACCACTCAATTCCATTGGTTGAGGGAGCCAATCCAGTCAAAGTCAGGCCATACAGATATCCACATAGTCAGAAGGAGCAGATAGAAAAAATGATACAGGAAATGCTGAACCAGGGCATAATCCAACCAAGCACTAGCCCATTCTCTTCCCCTATTGTATTGGTCAAGAAGAAGGATGGAACATGGAGATTTTGCACAGACTATAGAGCATTGAATACCATCACTGTTAAGGATTGTTTTCCAATACCTACAGTGGATGAACTTCTAGATGAGTTGTTTGGTGCAAAATATTTCTCTAAGCTGGACCTCAGATCAGGTTATCACCAGATCTTATTACAACCTGAAGATAGATACAAGACAGCATTTAGAACACACCAAGGGCACTATGAGTGGTTAGTCATGCCTTTTGGGCTAACCAATGCACCAGCTACGTTTCAAAGCCTAATGAATCACATTTTTCAGCATGCTTTGAGGAAATATGTCTTGGTTTTCTTTGATGATATCCTTACAGTCAAACTTGGCAAGATCATTTGAGTCACTTGGAGGCTGTACTGAAAATTTTACAAAGTAACACTCTATTGGTCAAATTATCAAAGTGTTCCTTTGGAGTAGAGGAGATAGAATATCTGGGTCACATAGTTACAGGTCAGGGTGTAGCTATGGACAAAGATAAAGTTCAGGATGTTTTAAATTGGCCTAGACCAAAGAATGTGAAGCAATTGAGGGGATTTCTTGGTCTAACTGGCTACTACAAGCGTTTCATTAAGTCTTATGCAAAAATAGCTTCTCCATTGACTGACTTGCTCAAGAAGGAAGCTTATGTGTGGAATGATCTAGCAGATACAGCATTCCAACAACTCAAATCTGCTATGGTAACTGCTCCAGTTCTTGCCTTGCCAAATTTTGACAAACCATTTGTATTAGAGACTGATGCTTCTGGAGTTGGGATTGGTGCAGTATTACATCAAGAGGGCCATCCCATTGCTTACTTTTCCAAGAAACTAGTGCCTAGAAACCAAAAGAAGTCTGCTTACTTTGGAGAGATGTTGGCAATAGCTGAGGCAATAGCCAAGTTTAGGCACTACCTATTGGGACATAAGTTCATCATTAGAACTGATCAGAAGAGTCTCAGAAGCTTGATGGAACAATCCCTGCAAACACCTGAACAACAAGAGTGGTTACACAAGTTCCTTGGCTATGATTTCACCATTGAATACAAGCCAGGGAAGGAAAACTTAGCAGCTGATGCCCTATCCATAGTAATGACATTGTCTTGGTCTGAACCACAATGCATTATCTTAGAACAGGTGAAGAAAGCTTTACAAACAGATCCTGACTTACAAGAGATATTACAGAAGTGTGCTATAGGCAAGGCACCAGTGCAATACACCATGAGAGATGATCTATTGTATTGGAAGCACAAGTTGGTAGTACCTAAAAACAATGATTTGGTACAGAAACTATTGCAGGAATTTCACTCTTCACCAATTGGGGGACATGCTGGTATTACTAGAACCATGAATAGAGTCAAATCTCAATTTTACTGGCCTGACATGAAAAGAGACATAATAGAATATGTGCAGAATTGTGCTATCTGCCAACAGGCCAAGACTACCAACACTTCACCTGCAGGATTACTTCAACCACTACCTATACCATCACAGGTATAAGAAGATGTAGCCATGGACTTCATCACTGGCCTTCCCTTATCACATGGCTACACTACTATCATGGTAGTAGTAGATAGGTTGACCAAGTATGCTCATTTCATTCCTATGAGAACTGACTACACCAACAAGTCAGTAGCTGATGCCTTCATGCACAACATTGTGAAACTCCATGGCATGCCAAAATCCATTGTTTCAGATAGGGACAAAGTTTTCACTAGTTCATTTTGGCAACAACTATTCAAATTGCAGGGTACTAGCTTAGCCATGTCATCAGCCTACCACCCTCAAACTGATGGCCAAACTGAGGTGTTGAACAAAGGATTTGAGCTGTTTCTCAGGTGTTTTTCATTCCATAATCCTAAGTCATGGTACAAGGTGTTATCATGGGCAGAGTATTGGTATAATACAGCTTTTCAAACAAGCATTGGCATGACACCATTCAAAGCCTTATATGGGAGAGAACCACCTTATTTAACAAGATATGAGGCACAAGCAAATGACCCTCCAGCACTCCAAGAGGAGTTGATGGAGAGAGACACTATTTTACAACAGCTGAAGACGAATTTGGAAAGGGCTCAACAGTATATGAAGAAACAGGCAGACAAACATAGGAGTGACATAACTCTGCAGGTTGGTGACTTAGTTTTGGTGAAACTCCAACATTATAGACAACAATCCGTGGCATTAAGGAAAAATCAGAAGTTGGGAATGAGGTACTTTGGCCCATTTGAGATAATAGCACGTGTTGGTAATGTTGCTTATAAATTGAAGTTACCTGACAATGCAAAAATACACCCAGTTTTCCATGTGTCCCAACTTAAATTATTTAAGGGTACCAATCAGCAACAATACTTACCATTGCCCTTAACCATGTCAGAAGTTGGCCCTATGATTCATCCCATAGATATCCTTCAAGCTAGAACCATACAGAAGGGAAGTCAGAAGGTTCATCAAGTGCTGGTGCAGTGGGATCAGACCCTTATAACTGAAGCTACATGGGAAGAGATTGATGTCTTGCAAGATAAGTTTCCTTTTTTCAACCTTGAGGACAAGGTTGCTTTTTATGGGGATGGCATTGTAATGAGGCCTAACAATGGGAATATTCTAGAAGCCAATGAGGTCACCAAATCAGGAATGGGACCCCATAATGTGCATGAGGGAAATTCTGTTATGGACAGCCAAGCAATGATTGGGCCACGTCGCAGCAAGAGAGCACGAAAACAGCACACCATGTGGAGGGAATTTGTGAAGGCATGATCCTTTATAACTAATTGTAATAGGAGTAATTGAGTATGTGTAATTTGGTGAAAGTTATTCTCTCTCCCTAAACTCTCTTTGTTACACAGTTGTTTTCCTTCTTCTCCATCTTGAGAAGAAGTTGGTTCCATTAATATACTATCTCATCCAATACGTGATTTTATTTCCATTTACATTTCAAGTTTGTTTCAACTATGTCGTTCTATCTTCTATAATCACAATTGAACTAGTGAATTAGTGGTATCGTGTTTTGACAGGTGAAATATTGACATATATAGATTGATGATTCATTGACATCAATGATCGTGTAAATGGAACACACCATTCTGTTAGCGGTTTAAAATCTTGAGACTCACGTTTATGATACATGTATCATATATGTAATGTAATAGCGTCTTTAAATAGCTATGTAAATTGCTTTTACGCTCTAAATATTTTTTGGTCTTTATAAAGTGTGCATTTCTTTTGTTTTGGACCTCAACCGCGTTTCTGTCTACCTATGCTCTTGTATGTATACTAGTGCTGATATAGTGACTTGTGCATAAATATACATTAGATTTACTTTTTGTCGGGTTCTTTTTTTAATGTTGAAAGCGAGTGAAAGTCCAAGCAAAAGAAAAACACAAACACTTATACGTGATGTATCACGACAGAAGACTAATACAAACACTTATTCAAGAAAGTGCGAGAAATTTAAATATCACAAAATTAGAAGCAGTGTAAAAACTGTGTATTGCTGTTAAAATTAGACCTAGACCCGTATTTGCATTATTAAAAAATTATGGATTAAATATGCAAAAGGTCTGTATTTACACGTCGTATGAGTTTTGATTCCTACTTTTTAAAAAACTTTCGTTTTGCCACTGTATTTTCAGTCAACTTTAAAAAAGGTTCATGATTTGATTTTTTTGTTGACGTGTCACTAATTTAGACAGGTGTCACTAATGACTGAGCTTGAAGGATGGCGACTCATAAAAATAACACCTTGAATGGATGAAAAGGCCCTTAATGACTATTGGAACTCATGAAATAACATTTTTGCCCTTCGTCCTTCTCCTTTCTTCTTCAAATTTGGGTTTCGAGTTCAATCTTTTTTCTTCACGACAGAGGCAATTCTTCTTCCTCTTCGTTTGTTCTTCTTCGTTCGCCATCTTCTTCTTCGTTTGTTCTTCTTGTTTGTTTCGTTTGCCATCTTCTTCTTCGTTTTGTGAGTTAAACCCAGTTATGTCTTCAGTAAACAATTCGTCCACAAGATTCGGTTATTTGTATGGAGAAGACTCGTTTATATCACACAATCAAATGCTTTCTACATGTAAGTGCAACATGGCTATGGTGATGTATATTGCTGATACTCGAATTAACTAAGGGAGGAGATTCAGGAGATGTCCACGATGGCAACAAATGAGTTGGTTTTATGTGTATTTCAAACTTTACATGTTAATTAAGGCTAATGCTACGGTGGACCACCGCCACAAGTGGTCCACCGTGGACCAATTGATCTACCGAATATGAATTTTACAAAATTTATTGGTAGATTGAAAGTTTATATCATATAGATTATTCATAAAAAAATTTAGAAAAATTGAAAATCATTTGATATTTTATTGGGATTTATCAAGATTTACGGTATTTAATAAACCGTTAATCTTGATGGGTCTCAATAACATATCAAATAATTTTCAATTTTTCTAAAATTTTCTATAGATGATCTATATGATATAAACTTTCAATCCAACGGTTAATTTTGTAAAATTCATATTCGGTGTAATAGTATTCATAACTGGTCCACCATGGACCACTTGATAAGGTAGTCCATGTTAGAATTTACCGTTAATTAATGTATGGTAATGAATTTGAAAATTTATTTTTTTTAGACAAGAGTAACATGTGATGATTTTGTTTGGGACAATGACTTAGTCCCTGATTCAAGACCAAAATGATTAATGCTGCTCGTAGTGTGTCAAATGTTCCTGTGAAACAAGCTGAGATTGAAGATGTGGTTGAGTTTAAACCAATAGTGAAGTGCAATTGCAAAGATGAAAAGGAAAAATTGAAGACAAAATGGAATGATGAGAAGAAGAAACCAAGACTTTGCTAAAAGGGATGCTTATAATTAGTTGGATGTTGTTTGTTGCACTATATGCAAAAAGTGATGTAATGTATTGTTCCAAATGAATCAAAGTGATGTATTGTATTGCAATGAATGAATGTGATGTATTGTATTCCAAATGAATGAACGAATGATATTGATGTTCCTAAATTGTTTCAAAATGTTAGGTAAAATCACTTGGAAAAAATAAGACACATAACTTGCAAACATAAATTACCTAATAATGTTAAGCCATTGCATACATAATAAGGTCTTAGCCAAAATACATCAAAGGTCTTAGCCAACATAATAAAGGTCTAGCCATACATCATGCAAAATGCCTTATAATAAAGGTCTTAGGCACATTAAAAACATCAAAATAACTAAGTATTACATCAATATGGTACCGACGTTGAAGCTATAACAAGTCTCATGTGTCTGTCTTGAATACCATTCAGAAACATATAGTTTTTAGGACTCTCATCTATTTTAACCATTGTAGTGATAGCATGTCTACTAGGTATGCCCACCAACTCCCAAAAATTACATGAATAAGTATTACATCAATATGGTACTGACATTGAAGCTATAATAGGTCTCATGTGTCTGTCTTGAATACCATTCAGAAACATAGTTTTTAGGATTCTCATCTATTTTAACCATTGTAGTGATAACATGTCTACTAGGTATGCCTACCAACTCCCAAAAATTACATGAACATGTCCTTTTAGCCAAGTCCACAGTAAATCTTGTGGCTCCACCTACTTGTTCAACTTCAAATTCTAGTTCATTACCCCATGTTGTAATCCAATTTCCAGCCCTTTCTACTTCTACATTCAATCTTTTCCTAGGCATAGGCATAGGCATAATAGCATGTTGCCAGTTACCTAGTTTACTTCTAATAGTAGAAATCATATTCATCATATATGTCCTAATCCATTCACACATTGTGAGTATAGGCTTATCTCTAGCTACTAAGATAGTTGCATTGAAAGCTTCAAATAAATTATTCATAAGACATCACACTTAGGAAAAATGAAAATGCATGCTTACACCACAATTTAGTAGGCACATTTGATAGCTACTCCCATGTCTTTATGTCGACCTTTTTAAGCTCATCCATTTTCATTTGCCAAGCCTACATGTATGTAGCCTTTGTTGTACCTATCATCAAGTACATAATAAGAGTTCTTCCTCCAAACGTTTTCTTGAAATTAGCATATAAATGCCTCAAACACAATCTGTATTCAACTCTATCAAACATCTCATCATAAACTTGCATTAATCCCAACACATTTAAACAAAATTAACCATGCTAATAGTCTAATATAGATATAAACATAAAAATGGACCAAAGTTATAGTTACATACCTTTTGTTGATCTGAAATAAAAACCCATCTTTTCTCACTCCCAATATCTTCTAACAGCAACATCAAAAACCACCTCCATGACTCCTTAGTTTCATATTCAACACCCCAAAAGCAAGAGGAAAATATTGATCATATGCATCTCTCCCAACTGCAATTAACAGAATGCCTCCATGCTTTGGCTTCAAGTGACATCCATCTACTCCTACTATAAAGGACCTACAGTTTGATAAAAAATCATTTTTTTACACCCTTCAAAGCAAAAATAAAAGCTATAGGATCTTGGTTAGGGGATTAACAAAGTCATATCCACATTTATCTTACAAGTGTTCCCCTTAGACACCCTCTTAAGCTCTTCTGCATACCTCCATAGCAAACTGTATTGCTTTGTTGCATCACCCTCCACAATATCCTTAGCCTTCATTTTTGCTTTCTAAGCTCTGTTAAATAAAATTCTAACCGAGTAAGATCTCCTTATGTCTTGCATGATATCTATCACATTGACCTTATCTGTGTGACCATCATCTTCTTCACTACAATCTTGTATACCCACTTGGAAGTGGCAGATCAATTATTTAAAACCCTTGGACAATTGTGGGTCCCATGCCATGTCCTAATTTTATAAGTAGGTTTTTATTCCACTTTACTAACCTTACAAGCCTAAAATTGACACCTTAATCGTGCATCAACAACAACCTATACCTTTTACTAGTTTTCAAGTCTTTTTTAACTAAACCAGTCATCTCAATATAATTTCAGTTATCAGCATTTAAACCTTTGAATATATTAATAAAATAAGAAGAAACAAGTATGAGTATAACATAAGAGGATTATAAGATATATTCGTAATATAAAAAAACATGAAAACAAAAAATATCACTAAGAAAACTCCTATTTTAACATACATGCACACACACACACTCGGAAATGCATACGCACGCATCCATAAATTATTCTCAGCATTGTAGCACTCCTAATTATAATCATATGGCATTCATATATTAACAAACACCTAAAATTATTTGGCACATTTAAACCAACAAACAATTCTCTCTCTCTCTCTCTCTCTCTCTCTCTCTCTCTCTCTCTCTCTCTCTCTCTCTCTCTCTCTCTCTCTCTCTCTCTCTCTCTCTCTCTCCCCGTCCCTCACACACACACACACACACAACTAATTAACAAACACTGCCAGGATTTAACTATATTCAAACAATAAAACCAAGATACTCTAAAGTCTAAACAACACAAGTTGGACAAAGCAATTGTCCACTGAACCGAACACAAGCAAAGAGAAACTCAAACACGGATAAAATCTCTAAACTGATCATACAAATAGTAAGCACACAAACTCTAAATTGTAGTATTTAATTTTTTATTGAAATTTTAAATTATAATAGTATGAATAGTAGGAGTAGTATTAAACAATATTTCGGTTGAAAAACCGTTTATTCCTGATATAATGGTTTAAACAACTTCACATTCATATTCTCATTTGCAACTTCACATTCTCGTATACATATATTATAACTAAATTCACCAAGGTTAATAGCTCTGTTTGTTAGTGGCAGCAATACTATTACAACTTCACCAACATGAAAAAAACTAAACAAGACGCGGTAATGAAAGATGAAGTATTACAACTTCACCAACATGAAAAAGACTAAACAAGACGGGGTAATGAAAGATGAAGAAAATAAAAGTGGGTGTTGGATTGGAAGCTGCATTTCTTCAAGATCCAAATCTGAAAGCAAATCAGTTATTGATACAAGGAGAAACCAACCATTGGTTCCAGTAGTCTCTTCGACAATCATTACTACTAGTAATGCTGAAAACAACCCATCTACTTCGAATGTTGAAAAGGAGCTTAAAGTAATATGAAAAATAGTAGTAGTATTAAACAATATTTCAGTGAAGACTATACCTATTTTTTTTTTCTGTTGGAAGGTAATGACTAACGATACTTTTTTTTTTTGTTGCAAAACTTAACCTGTAATAAGTACTGCATGCCAAAAATTATATCATTTGGTCCCATCCATCATAACAGTGAATGTTTAAAGAAGGAGAGCAGTACAAGCATCTATGGACATCGAGATTTGTTGTAGAAATGACAAAATAATCGATCAAGATCTTAACCAAGCATGCCCAGGGGCGGTCCAATGCATATTGAGGCCTAAAGCAAAAAATTAAATGAGGCCTTTTAAAAATAATAATGTTTCTTTTTGTTAAAAAATTATTAATTTTTGTTTGATGATAAATGTCACATTTGTTTAAAATAAATCGTCTTAAAATGAGTGTCGCTTTTAATTTTGAAATTAATGGGAGATCAATCTCATTATCTACTAGTAAAGGTGACCAAGTTAAAGTTAAAGTGAAGCTCTAAATGAACAAATCCAACATAAAAATTGGCACGAAAGAGTAAAGTCTTGTATAAACTGATTTATCATAGAAATTTAATTGAAGTTAGAGTCAATTACTATAGACTTAATTAAAACTATATTATTCAAACTTAATTACATTTCGATTACGGAAAAGCAAAAACAATTTTAGTTAAATTTGTTAAAGAACCTTATTAAGGGAATATTTATAAGTATGATTAAAACTTTTAACAAAAACCAGTAAATTAAAATATATAAGAGTACAAGGGTAGTTTAGTAAATAAAAAGGAGTACAAGGGTTAAGTAAAAATTAAGACTTCCAACAAAATATTAGTAAATTAAAATAAATAAGAATACAAAAGTTTAGTAAACAAAAAAGCGTCCAAGGGTGGTTTTGAACCCTTGACCCTTCGCTCAATGCCAATATGCACAACCAGTTCAACTGGTTACATAGGGTGTGTTTGTTTCGGAGATTAAAATTATAATCCCGGGAATATCATTCCAAGGAACATTATTACCAGGAATATTATTCCAATCAATTTGTTTGGTAAACAAATAAATTTCCTTGGAACATTTTTAAAATAAATCCAATTAAAATTTTAATATATTAAAAATTATAAATAAATGAGTTAAAAATAATGGGAGAGTGGGGAGTTATGGGTGGTTACCTCTTATTCCCATGGGAATGTAAGATTCCCACCCTTTAACATGGGAATAAAAAGTGGGAAGATCATGTGTAAATTATATTCCAAGGAATAAAAAGTTCCTAGGCATAATTTATAAACACTTGAAACAAACATGGGAATGAAAGATTCCCAAAGTCACATTCCTTGGAATAAACTTATAATCCATGAAACAAACACCCCCATAGTTAAGAATATGGGGCCTTTCTTTATTATTAATAATAATCAAACGTAAAATTTTGGGGCCTATTGGGCTTTCAAAAATCAAAATATTTTGGGGGCCTAAAGCCCTAGCTTTAGCAGCTTTGGGCTTGGGCCGGCCCTGAGCATGCCAACTTTTACTCAAAAAGATTGAAGATAATATTGAAGAATCAAAGAATATGTTCACTGAAGATGCAATTGAAGGCTATACCGATAACGATCTTGCTTGGATATTATTTGTGGATGAATGTTCTTTGCTACATTTTATGAAATGTATTGATGACCAACAGGGCCGTCCTATGCAAGTCATAATTTTGGTGTCTCCTTTTTTTATAAGTCATATAAAAATATATATAATGTGAAAGAAAAATTAAAAATTATACTTTCAATTGTTATAATTCATTTGATAACTTTTAGTTTTTTTAAATAGATTTTTTAAAAGTTTAGTTATTATATTTATTTAATTTATTTATTTTATTACCCGGATGCATGCACGCACATACACTCGCACAAAGTAAAAAAATTGATGCCTTAAAATTTTAGTGCCCTGTGTAGTCGTTCCTCTCGAACACCCTCTAAAACCCTCCTGATGACCAATGTCCAGAAGCACTGAACCTTAAGTTTCACCAACTGATGTTCATATGGAGTGAAGATATATTTTATTGTTTGAGAACCAACTTCGAAGCAAAATGCTTGAGATTCCATGTGATAACCCCAAGACTGAGGGGGCAATAAATCTGACTAAGTAAAAGCAAAAAAAAATACAACTGGAACTGAAATGGGAAACATATATAACCCCAAGGGGTAAAGTAGCCAAAATAGGATAAGAACACCTAAATACAAGGCAAACCACACACACCCACCCACCCAATGAGTACAGTTCAACGAACCCATGCACATGCTCGAAACTAAATTACAAAAAAGATTATATGTGACCTGATACGCATCGAATTTAAATTTTGAGTACGACTGTGGACTCGACCGCTAACACTGAAATATAAATCCACAAATTGACAACTCACTGCAAACCACATTAAGCAAAATAGGCCATTTCTAGCCAAATAGCCATATGAGCGTGTGAACCAGGACCAACATCAACCCACCACGAATAAGCCACAACATAACCAAAAATCGGTTGACGGCAAACTAGGAAGACACCCAAATCTGCAAAACCCAAAACATAAATGAGTCTCAACAAACTATTTTCTATTACCTACAACTTTCAAATCTAAAGCGTGTGTCAAAAACTAGCAACCACCACAGAGGACGACAACGACTTTGAAACACACGACATGTAAGCTTTCAAATCGAGTCGCAATAGATGCAACTTGACACAACCACCAATGACCATAACATGGACGGACTGGGAAGAAGAATGACTACAACGATGACATTGATAGTTAACAAACCTTAGGGGTTTAAAATCACACAACGAGAGACAATTTGCGACCTAGTTGGAGTTCAATGGTGGTGCTGCTGTGAAGGCATGAGAGCACCACCACCATCGGAGCTACATTGAAAGAGAAATGTTTGGATTAAGGGTAGAAGAGCATGGGGTCGGTGGTGGATGGTTAAGTTAGAGAGAGATGAAAGTGATGAACAGTATCCGATCATTAGTTTGTGATTAAAAAAATTCATCGGTATAAAAAATATCATGAATTTGGCCATTAATCCTCAAATTAATGTTTTTAAAAACTGGACTAGAACCTTTCAATTAAAAAACCGGACCAATAATCAACTTGGTAAAAGTGTTGGTCAATTATAACTGAATCTGATTTAAACGGATGACTTACTCGTATCAATCGACTATCAACCTCTATAAATTTGTTCCATCATATAAATATAATTCAATTGGTAGCTACAAAGATGTTGATATGTAAATGTCTAGATTCAAATTTAGGATTCTCTATTCATATAATACTATTTAATTAATTGAATATTTCTTTATAAAAATTCAAGAAAAAAAAAAAAACAAACAAGGATTGTTTGTGAAGTTAATATGATGTATTATTATATGCTTCTTTCAGTTTTAAATATAAAAGAAATTTTACATTTTAGATTCATTGAGAATTTAATGTATTTGGACTACATTACGAACTAGATACACCAGATTCTCAAAAGTTATCTTTCTTTTATATTTAGGACTAAAGGATAACAATCGAAACTCAAACATGATACAATGTCCTTATTTATCTTAATAGATACTACCTTCAGTCTTTATTATACAATTTTTTTAAATTTTAATTTTTAGATTCATAGAATGTTTGATGTATCTAATTGATAATATGATTGATCTATATACATAAAACATTCTATAAATTTAAAATAAATTCTTTTTTACAATGATAATCGAAAAAGAATAATAAAATCAATCTATATAGTGTAAACATTCTACTCCCTCCGTCCCTATATATAAGCATATCAAGAGAAATTTCACGTTTATTAAGAAAAGTTGACAGTGTAATTAATATATACTTTTTGGGTATTACAATTATTAAATTGTCCTTGGTGAAAAGATATATTTGTAGTTGACTTTAAGTATTTCAATGCAAAGTGGGGTTATGTTTGGAAAAGTAATAATAAATATGTCTAGAAAATTGAAAAGGAACTTATAATTAGAGACAAATAAAATCTTTGTAAGGATGCTTAATAATAAGGTTATAATAGAAGGAACCGGTCAAAATACTAAAAAGAATAAAATCAATCTCTATATAGTGTAAACAAACAAAAAAAAACAAAACCGAAGGAAGGAAGAAAAATTTGCATTTATATTTGAACCTCAACCCTAATCCTAATCTACTTTCTCTTTCTTCCCCACATCAAAACATTCATTCTCTCTTCTCTCCTACCTAGGGTTTCTTCTTCGCTCCAAAATTTTCACCACCAATTACTCGAACTTTACTCACGTTCACATCTCTTCTAGGGTTTTCCAATCGCAATGCCGCTTCCGACGAAACCAACGAGGCCACCCCATGAAACCGGCCGAGACTCGGAGGAATCGTCTACTCCTTCAAACAATCTATGGGTTGGAAATCTAACGCCGGACGTTAGAGATTCCGATCTGATGGATCTATTCGCTCAATACGGCGCTCTCGATAGCGTTACATCTTATTCCGCTCGCAGTTACGCTTTCGTGTTCTTCAAACGTATCGAAGATGCAAAAGCCGCTAAAAACGCTCTTCAAGGATTCTCTTTTCGCGGCCATTCATTGAAAATTGAGTTTGCTAGACCGGTTTGTTCTCACCTTTGCGCTCTCTTAATTTGCAATTTCTCTTCGGATTCATGTATTGTTATAATTATTTATTATAATTTAATTGATTTTTTTCAACAATTCGATTATTCTAATCTATACCTGCGTTTAATGTTTACGATTATTTTTACTTTCAATTTTCATCGTTTCGATTTGCCTGCGAAATTGCTCTGCATGCTTACACGCTGCTAAAATCAAATCCCTAGTTTTTGCGATTGTTCGTTTTTGTTCATGCGGTTAATTTGTGCGATGGTTAAGCACGTTTAGTCAAAACTGCGTTAAACGGTAAATAATTAGGGTTCGTTAATCACGATTGTGTTTGGATCCAATAGGAATGTATGTTTATTTGATTTAAATTTAAATATAAAATTAACATGTTGATTAATTTAGATTTTAATGTAAACAAATTTCACATTAGAAGAATATTGTCAATTTAGGGGGCGAATATTTGATTCTCGAATTTGGATTTTTGTTAAAGTTGTTGGAATTTAGCGATTTAAATCTTATCCTGTTGTCATATTAATGAATAAAAATAAATCAATAAAAATCCTTCACGTCTGAAAATGATTCTTAAGGCTTGTTTTGTGATTGGTTTAATATTGTATAAGCTTTGTTTCTTGAAATTTAGAGATCCCCAGTACTCCAAAATGGCCAAAATATGTGTTTAACACCAGACATTTTTATTCGTAGAAAACCTACACAATTCGTATCATTATTTATTTATTTAACTGAATATTTTATGCCCATAACTTCGAGATGATTGGCAAATTATCTTTAAAATTTACTTCGTATAAGATCGAATTCAGAACATTGATTAAACTAGAAGCGATCTATCTAAGCATAACTTAGCCGTGTTTTAATTTGATTGAACTTGATAAAACCGTTAACGTCAGAATTGTGCAGAAATCAATTTCTGCCTGTGCCAACGCAACGTAGATGATTATCAATCAATTCGGGAATATCTGCGTCATGAATCTTCTAATTAGTACAGTACTATTATTAGTAAATATTTTTACTAGTAATAGTGTAAAAAAGATTTGTTGTGACCGCAGTTAGAAACCATGTGAATCTCTGTCGGTAACTTACATGCAAATTGTCAAACACGTCAGCGCAGTAATTCTACGAATCTTGTCGGTAACTTGCATGAAAGTACTCCGTATATAGTTGGACATGAACCCAGATTAAGTGCAGCACTATAAATTTTTTTATACCATTAAAATTTAAACTGTGCCTTAATTCTCTTTTAACCATCAAGCTCCTCAATTATTTTGGCAAAAAATCTGTTTTGCAACAACACTTTGGACAAAACCAAGTCAGCCTTTGTGAAAAAAAGAGATCGCTAATTTGATTAATAGAACTGATCATGTAGATTCTAGAGTGCAGTTTTATAAAATACTAGTAAATAAATTTGTAGATTTAGACAACCTTATGCTGAGCAATAATGCTTTTTCAGGTCTGCGGAATTGCAGTAAATATCGCTTAGTTAGAAAAGTGCATTTAATAGATATGAAAATAAAGCGATTTGAGGACATAAAATTGCTTCGTATCGAATGTTGAGGTTTACGAAACCAAAATTTCATCTATTTGCATAAGAACATGCGTAATTACTGGAAAAATTGGAACCATAAAAAACCAATCCAGTCCTTCAAATGACGTAACATGAATAAAAATAAAGTAGTATAAAACAAATAAACATAGCACTGATGCTATTAAAGTATGAACTATAATTAAGCTTAAGCATCGTGAACTGTGCCATTTATAGAGTAATACGAAATCTAAATTGCAACCTGACATCTAATTATATAACGGAACAAATTTTCTCTAAAGTCTTGTTTAAATCAGTAGTTTTAAAGTAGAAGGTGCGTGATTTACAAACAGGAATGAGGAAGATGTTAAGAAAAGCTTAATCAGTAGTTTTAAGTAGTATTTCATTTTTGGGAATTATTCGTTGAGTTGGAAATACGTTATAGAAGTAATACCAGATTACCAGTTACAATAAAATAAAAAACTCAATTGTATAATAACTATAGCACTGTACAAAGTCAGTCATACAAACAAGGATTCTAGCTCTCAAGTTTGTCATATTGTTTTCAGTTTTAATCCTGTACCACAAATATGGATTTCACTGAAAATAGTTTCTTTAACAATGTTATACACATAATGCATTTGATGAAGAAGCAACTTGACTTCCTTTTTCTATACTTCATTATTACAACAACAGAAACCATAGCCTTTTTCCACTAGGTGGAGCTGCCCATATCGATCAATGATGCCATAATCTCCTTTTCCTACCAAATTTATTTATTTATTCTTGGCCACCTCCAGAAATGAATTTCTTTTCAGCAGTTTGACTGCTAAATTCAAAGTAAGGTGCTGTTGAAATTATGAAGTGATGATTTCCTTTGAATAGAGCCAAAATACATTGTGCCTTTTGTAGTAGCATATTATTTTCATTGTAACATGTTTCTCTGTAGAAATATCTGAATCATGATAGTACTAAGATAAATATATTTCTTATAGTCTGTGTTTAACCAAAATTGCTGTTATTTCCAGGCAAGGCCATGTAAACAACTTTGGGTGGGTGGCATTAGTCCAGCTGTTACAAAGGAAGACTTGGAAGCTGAGTTCCGTAAATTTGGTAAAATTGAGGATTACAAGTTCCTCAGAGACAGAAATACTGCATGTGTTGAATTTTTCAATTTGGACGATGCTATTCAGGCAATGAAAATTATGAATGGAAAACGTATCGGCGGTGAAAATATTCGTGTCGACTTCCTCCGGTCAAATGCTACCAAAAAAGTAAGTTTGTACTTTAGAATGTACTTATTGTTCTTCAATTTATTTTAATTAGTTACTTATTGTGCTACAAACATCCTGATGTCTCATGGTAGGATCTGTAATTACAATTAGGGTACTGGGGTGTGGTTCTTTGGAAATGCTAATACATGAATGCTATGTCTTGCATTTTTGCATTTTAAAATGTACTTGGTGTTTTGGATGTGTTATATTAGTTTCATTCCTATTACTTTATCATCATTGATGTTTTCTAGAAATCAGTGGATTCCGTATTAGGCACTGATTATGACTATAGAAGAAAAATGATGTTCATCGAGAGGAACCTATATTTCTCAGGCATTTGAGAGAGCTGGAACTTTCCCTCCCTAATTTCTATTCGACTACTGATGACAAGCCTTTCCAATCTTCCCTCTCTATTATTTTTAACCTATTCTCGCTCTAACTAAATATCTATTGTGTTATTCCACTAGCCAAGAGGAATACCTAACATTAAGTTGTTTCTTTTCATGTAATTTTTGCTCTTCTGTATTTTTCATCTCTCTAATATTTAGTTTTCTGATTTCTGTAGGAGCAATTGCTTGATTATGGGCAGTTTCAAGGAAAAAGCGGGCCTACTGATTCCTATTCTGGACAAAAAAGGCCACTGGTGAGAATACTTTGCAATGTGCATCTATTTGGACGTGTCTTTTGTATTAGTCTTGTTCATCTGTCTGTCATTGCCTTGTTGGATGTAATGTGTTGGTATTTGGACCATGCACTATCAAGACTTGCATGCACCTACTTGTATAATGACTGATGTTTCTCTACGCTGGTATCTTGAATTTTATTAGTTTTTCTTATAGAAACTTGTTTTTGTGTCAACAGAATTCACAGCCTCAAATGGGGAGGAAGGGGGATGGTCAACCCAGTAATATTTTGTGGATCGGTTATCCTCCCAATGTTCAGATTGATGAGCAAATGCTCCACAATGCGATGATTCTATTTGGTGAAATTGAGAGAATCAAGAGTTTTCCTTCAAGGAATTATTCATTTGTTGAGTTTAGAAGTGTTGATGAAGCCCGACGTGCAAAAGAGGGCCTTCAAGGACGCCTCTTCAATGATCCTCGCATAACAATTAATTTTTCAAACGGTGACCAGGCGCATGGCAAAGATTACCCTGGATTTTATCCTGGAAGTAATGGGCCAAGACCTGATTTATTCCTAAATGAGCATTCATATCGACCGTTACAAATGGATTTATTCGGTCATAATCGTCCTATGGTTCCGAATAGTTTTCCTGGACATATGCCAACTGGCGGTATTGTTGGTCCAAACATACAAATGCGGCCTTTTGGTCCTCAAAGTGGTCCTGAATCTGTTGTTTCTGGCCCTGAGTTTAACGAGAATAGTACACTACACAAATTTCAGGATGGTAGCTCGGCAAATAAGATGGGTTCAAACTGGAAAAGACCATCTCCTCCTGCGCCAGGGTTGCTTTCTTCTCCTGTACCAGGTGCTAGGCTTCCTGCAAGATCAACCTCTGGTGCATGGGATGTACTTGACATGAACCATAATCCTAGAGATTCTAAGCGCTCTAGGATAGATGGTGCATTACCTAATGATGATCCTTATGGAGGAAAGGGCATCCTTGGTCCAGCAAGCATGAGGAATACAGGCGGAGTACATTCTTCGGTCCAACCTGGTAGTCTTGATCATATATGGCGCGGACTTATTGCTAAAGGAGGAACGCCTGTTTGTCGTGCTAGATGTGTGCCTGTTGGGAAAGGGATCGGGACAGAGCTGTGAGTATAATTTTATCGGTTCTTAATGTTTCGTTTTAATTTTTAAAACGTGAATGAGGACTTTTTCTTCCAATATGTTTCTTTCTGCTGACTTCTGTTGCATTTTACCTCCCCCTCTCCCTTATTGCTGGAAAAGTCACTTGTAACAAATGGTATTTCATTAGCATATGATATCTTTTTTAAGTTAATTATGGCTTTATGAATTTTATTCGTTTGTGCTTGATGCTAGCTTTTCTAGTGTAAATGTGTTCTTCATTCTATCATCAGGAAAAATGCTGTTGAATTGCTCCTTTTTCTTTTTTTCTAAATTTTTTTTTTTCCGGTAAATAAATTAACTGTCAAGCTCTTTTTTTTTTTGTTTCTCAAATATGATTGACCCTTAGTTCTTGGAAATGGGCCCATTTACTCTTTCCTTGAAAACTGTCTTGCCATAGTAGTCAAAAGGTATACCTGTCTTTAGTGTCTTGTTTAGAGGCTGTATTAAAATTTGTTTTTCTCATTTACTGCAGTCCTGAAGTTGTTGATTGCTCAGCTAGAACGGGATTGGACACACTTGAAAAACACTATGCTGAAGCAATTGACTTTGAGATAGTTTTCTTTCTGCCTGATAGCGAAGAGGATTTTGCTTCGTACACTGAATTCCTACGCTACCTTGGTGCAAAATATCGTGCCGGCGTTGCCAAGTTTATTGACGGCACAACTTTATTCTTGGTACCTCCTTCTGATTTCCTGACAAAAGTTTTGAAAGTCACTGGACCTGAACGTCTATATGGCGTTGTTCTCAAGTTTGCACCAGTACCAAGTGGTGCGCCTGTGCACCAACCACCGCATTTGCCTGCACTGTCAAATCAATATATGCAACAGAGGCCTCCTTCACAGGCTGAATATGATATGAATCCTGCAAAGGAGGAACAAGTTTTGCCAATGGATTACAATAGAATGTTGCATGAGGATTCTAAGCATCCTGCTAAACAAGTATATCCGCCTACAGGTGGGCCTCCTTCAGTTCAGTCTGCAGCTCCAGATTATGCTCCAAACACTGCTGCTTCTGGGTCTCAAGCTGGAGTTGCACTGACACCCGAGCTTATTGCGACTTTAGCTTCTTTTCTTCCTACAAATGCTCAATCATCTGCGGCTGATGGTGCCATGTCAGCTGTAGGCTCCTCAACTCCAAAGCCTCCATTTCCCCATGCGGCACATAATGATGGGAACCAATCTCAATTATGGAAACAGGATCATCAAATTGCAGATCAATCCATTCATCCACCTCAGCAGTTTAGGAATATGTATAACAGTCACAATGCTCATTTCCAGCCTTATCCGCCAGCATCAGCTCCTGGTCACACAGGTCAAGTCTTCTCTGGCAGTTCTCATATTCAAGACAATGCTGTTAGCCAGCAACAGCAAGGAGTTGCTTCATCCAGACACATGTCTAATTTTGTGACACCTACTCAAAGTGGACCGGTAGCTGCATCCCCCCATTTCAGTCATCAGTATCAGGCTGACATTCCCCCCAATACCCAGAAAGGCTACGGTGTGGTGCCGGGAAGTGATGCCTCTGTTTTATACAATTCTCAGGCTTTTCAGCAACCGAATAGTAACCCCCAGCTTTTCCAGCAACCCAATAATTCTATTGCCTTATCTGGTCCAGTTAACAGTGCTAATCCTCAGCATCAACCTGCCATGCAATATACTGCAGATCAAATAAACTCAAACCCTCACATTCAGCAGCGTCCTGCCTTTGGAGTTGCTCAAGCCACCCCAGAATTAGAGGCCGATAAGAACCAGAGATACCAGACAACATTACAATTTGCAGCCAATCTTCTACTCCAAATACAGCAGCAGCAGCAGCAAACACAAGGAGGACATCAACAATGAGAATTGTTTTCTGTAGGTAACATCCCACATTTAATTCTTTTGAATGAATGATATCCTTTATATATCATCCCTGATAATCACTTACCTAACATGATTTTTTTACCATAATAGAAATTCCGATCATATTTATATTCTTCTCCCAAATACTTTTTATGTTGGAAAAATTTAATTGTATTGCATGTAACTTTATGGTTGCATACCTTCCATGCAATTGTTGGTGTAAATGATGTGCGGGATCTAAGCCTGTAACCATATATTTGGGTAGTATGGAATTATTACGCATAAGAAACTAAAAATGAAAAGTAAGGACTTGTAAGCAAACACATTGGTAGGAACTGTTATGGTCCAAAGCTTTGTGAGGATGATCTTAAAACAATTTACTAGAGGAGTAGGGGGCATTTGTTTCAAGTATACATTTATATATTGGGGAATGATATGTCTGGGAACCTGATTTCTGGGAATAATATTCCAGAGAACACTTCACATACATGTAAAATAATAAAAGTATGTGTAACTTTTATTTCCAGGAATAATTAATACCTGAGAATAATTTTAATTAACAAACTTGTAACAAAGATGAAGATATTATATTCCCAAGTTTACATTCCTAGGAGTTAGTAGAAACGTTGAAACAAACATACCTTTGATTTGCATCTTTTCACTTACAGTTTTCCCAAAAATTAATACTTCTATGGTACCATCCTTTGTAACTTATCAACCATAACGAGTTTCAAATTTCAAAACATTAAACTCTGAACCAAACTCTCTTGTATTCCTATAATTTACTTGTATTATTATAGTTCTGAATGAGTGTAGTGAATACCCATTTGAAGTACACCTGTTTATTTTGTGCTGTCAGATATTCTATTCAATATCATCTTATTTGTTATTGATTTTAATTTGTTAGACTTAAGTTTCATCACATGCTCTGTTCATTTTCTTTTAGATGTACGTGTTATTGTCTTTGTTTTTATTTTTGCTGTAGTTTACGTTGATTGAATGTGTTCATAGATAATAACCATATTGTGACAAATTCTTGGCATCTTGAGTCTTGAACACAGCTCTACTGCACATGCATATTAATAATTTTTGTTTCTATGTTTTGTATCCCATTATTTTTAAACTCTAGGCTGTGATCTCTCCCCTTTTTTCTTCCTTTTTGGAAGTTAGTTTTTAGGGTTGGAAATCCAATCACCCTCTTACTGTGAGGTGTAATTTCCACTTTGTAAGGACTAAGGATCATTAATGTGATTACAAAGATGATGTGAAGATAAATTGCTCTGATTAAATTTGTATATTTTAAGTTGCCATTGTTTATTACCTTCCCATCTAACCTAACAATAACCAAAGAATTGGCTGACTGAACCACCCAACGAATTCATCACCACATTACATTGTGGATTCCCTCTAATTTACCCATATTTCCTTCGTTATTATGACTCAAATATTGAGAATTCAAAATTACAAATTCAACTTAGGGGAATGACATGTTTAATAATTTGAAGATTATGACCCCGAGATCTTAATACCCACAGAAATCTATAGCAACTACGAATCTGATTTCCTTACGAGTTTTCCAACTTGTTTTAGAGATGTTTTCAACTGATGTAGTTGATTTTCAAACCTCGGACAGGACCTTTTACGATAAACTTAAAATCTTAAAGGCATTTTTTAAATTTAAGGACATTTCTACGATATTCACGCGGTTAGTCTCATTATTGCAATATGTATGTCTTGAATGTGCGAAATTACCTCTTGCCACCTAATACAGAGGCTAACTTAAGTTAACAAGACTAGAGCCTATCCTTAGATAAATTCAGCCCTGGATATCACTTGTTTGCTTTTCATAAAAATGCTTTAAAACTTGGGGATTTAATCAGATTTATTCAATTAGGCTTTGTTTGAGGAGACATGGCAACAAAATTGAGCCAGTGGTCTAGTTGGAAGTTCACTACAGCTGACAGCTGAAAATTCAACATGACAATAATGATCAACTACTGTAAAATGTTATTGAATGAAATGTAGTATATATTTAGGTAAAACTGCTTTACATAATTGATTATACTTTCCTTGTGGAAATTAACAGAAGCAGTATAAACAGACTTTTGATAAAACTTAGGAAATACAAGCATACTTGACTGTACTAATACTATTTAGCTAAATACAACCAACGCTCGTCATGTTTGTGTTTATTCAGTCTTTTAAGTTACTTCATGTTAAGTATCACTCGAACTGTCACTCCCCGTGCAATTGATGCACACCTAGAACATTGCTTTACTGCCTTCTCCTTGATCAAATAGTGTCGGGAGAAAAAAAAAACAGTTCTAAGTTATTTCCTAGATTTTTAATGCTCAATATGTTGCGAGTAATCATGCGAATTTAAAACAGGAATACAATAAGCGTGTTTTTTTGAAGTAGATGCAAGCAGATACTGTTGGTAATATAATTCCATCACAGCATGCCTCATGAGCTGTTGGGATGGAAGAACAATACTAATAGTATATACACAAATAGACATGGTTTTCCTAAGTTTAGTGCCGCTCGTATTCGTCCTTCACTGTTCCTCTGGCGCGTAAAGATTGGACTGGAGTAGTCTTCAATCAGACCTCTGACTGCACTGGTGACTGGTGTCAGTCACATATGGACAGTCCGATTAAGATTATATGATTCAACTAATACTAATATCCGAGTTTAAAATATGAGCCGATGGTCAATATGTGTTGACTACAGCCAGTCAAATTGCATTGAATTCAAAAATTTACATGAATCAAAATACTCCTTTATAACGCTCGAGTCATGTGACGCAATGATAAATTTGAAAATTTATTTAAGAATCATAAAAGAAATGAAAATTTATTTAAGAATTATAAAAGAAGTGAATGTTTAATTTTTCTGGCAAACAAGGAAGAATCAGCCATGTGTTGTGCAAATTTGAATATTTCTCGATTTGAAAGCGTGCATAAGAAATACATTCTGGTCTATTGTTGCTATGGTTTTTATTAAGATTTCGTTACTAGTTGTTATATATACAAATCGCATGTTAAGTCACCCATGTATTCAAACTGGACCTTTTAGTTAATGGTATCATTTTGTTAAATGTCCATATTGCATTCGTATCATTAGAAACTTTGGGATGAATGAATTAATAAGATTCTACCATCTGTAAAAAATGAGTAAACCTAACTATGGGCAAAATAGTCGATTTATAATGATTTTATACGTTTCAAACATAATTATCTAATTCATAAATTTTTTTACATTGTTTAATGGTAAAATAGTTTCTGCGAGTAATGAGATTTTTTTATAACTATTGTTGACAGGTTTGCAAAAAATCATCGTATCCGAAACTTGTGGTTTATTTTGTACTCTCAATGGACGCGTAGGCAATAATGGCTATGGTTAGTCAGACTCGTGTGCGACTTGAGACAAAGGTGACAATGATGTGATGAATTTGGCATGGATTTCTTCTATAAATTATTTTCATAAAAGGATCTTTAGTCTCTTCCGTCGTAACATATGTTCTATGTACAAACTACAAAATTGTAAGGTTGAATTTTGATTTCTCGTCAATTTGCTTAATTTTTTTTCCTTTTCAAATTTGTATCAACTTGTGAAAATGAATTGCGAACGACTGTGAATCCCCAAGTGCTTGAAATTGGGTGGATTTTGATTTTGTTTCAATTCAATATGCATAATTTTTTTTCCCTTTGACAAATTTAAATTTGATGATAATTTTGTGCAAGTGTGTAGATCATTTTTCATAAAGATTGCAAATTTAACTTTTTTTTTTACTGCAATCAACGCATAGCAGAAGATACTGAAAGATATTCCCTCGCATATTCTGTGAAATCTCCAGTCTTAAAAGAAATTTTATCCAAAAAAAAATCTTAAAAGAAATAAAAATTATAATGTGATTTGTTATGTAAAATAAATGAAGGAATATAAATTAAAAAAAATAATTTACAGGACGATTTTTACATTTCATTTTACCTTTCAGCATCTCAATAATTTTTGTGCAATAGTTGCAACTATCATGTTGGTTGCATTCAGTTTAATTAATAGTTCTTGAAGCATTGGAGCAAATTGTTTCTTTTACCAAAAACAATGTTTTGATTGTTACATTTTTTTTGTTACGATTTGATTGTTACATTTAGTGATTGATACATATTCCGTATCTATTTATTGACAATTAGCATTTGGACAGGAGTTAGTCCGCTCTTTTTTATTTCGTTATTGTCCTTACATGTTTTTATCACTTTTGTGCTCGTTTGTCTGCTCTATATAGTGTTAACTTATATATAAAATATAAACAATAAACAATGATTTTTATATCAATTTGATTTTCACTTTTTAAGAAAAAATAATATGCACAGACAACATAAACTAATTTTACATTGTCAACTAACAAAACGTCATCCATCTTACCTCATGCATCCTTTAAACTCATTAATTTTAGTGTAAAAATTGTGCTTTACGCACATTGGTCCACAACATAAACAAAGAAATACCATAAGAAGAATGTTTGTTTTTTTATTGTGCCAATGTGTGTAAATTACGAACAATGATTTTTCTTATGTATTTGATGATATATTTTCACACATCGATCTATAGAGTAATATAATAAGTAAGATTGTTAGAATCGAGTTTTTACCTCAACTCGTTTTGCTTAGATAAACTCGACACGTAAACTCGAATCGTAAAATCGAACGAGTTTACCAAAAATTAAAATAATATGAAAATTATTATGTACGTGACATACATTAATATAATACTATAAAAACGTCAATATTTCAAAATATTACACTAATTATAAAATAAAAATATATCAAATCACCATATAAAATACATAATTATTACCCCACAATATAAACCACCTGATAACAATATGAAATAAGAAGATTAAAAAAAATTAATTATTTTGTAAAATGAAGATTCATAAGTTTCTAAAGTTATAAAAAAGTTAAAAGTATTCCTAAAATCAACTAGAGTTACCCTCTTCAAAAGTTTAAGTCTCCTACAAGACTACTTCATCGCTATATTCATCTACTACAAGATCTTCAATGTTTCAACCAAAGACCGAATTAATTGAAGGTGGGGGTGAGAAAAGTTGGAGAAGATCATTTGCTTTGACAAATGGACAAAAAAAAAAAAAATTGGACCTTAAAGATAAACTCACAAATACATCTAAATTCACGCGAGTTTACACGATTTCACTGAATTTAACTGGGTGTAAGATCGTTTTTTACACAAGTTTACCAGAAAACGAATTGTATCAGGTGTGTTTTTTCCCTTTTAAACATGGTTTTCTCTCTTAAGCCAACCCTAAAATCATACTTAAACCCATACTTAAACAAATCCATATTATTTGATGGGTAAATAGGTCTTTACCCTTGCAAAATAGGCGAGTTTTGCGTTTGCCCCATGCAAATTTTTTTTTAGAAATACCCCCTTGCAATGTTAAATTTTTTTTTTTTGGTAGTGTATTTTACCCCCTTGCCAATTTTTTTTTCCCCAACATAGGGGGTAAAATACACTACAAAAAAAAAAAATTGAACATTGCAAGGGGATATTCCTACAAAAAAAAATTACAGGGTGCAAACGCAAAACTCGCCTATTTTGCAAGGGGGTAAAAACCTATTTACCCTTAAGCCAACTTCTTTCAAACTACATATGTGACATACAAGTAAGTTTTAATCATTCCTATAATATTTTTGTTGATTTTTTAGTGTGTTTAGTTACTAGGAGAAAGAATCATAAATCTTCCAAAATCGAATCACCAAGTCCAATGGTTTTGGGATGCTATAACTACAACCGAGCTTGAGCCACTTGTAAAGACAAACAATAACACAACATTTTGCGAGAGATGACATCTAGAAACTAGTACCTTTCACCTTCCCGTTGGTTTGTTTGGCATCATGTTGGACAAGTAAGTGTGTTGTCTTTTGTATATTCCAATTGAGGGTAAATTTTTGAACCATACAAGGATGCGAAGACATGAAGTTGTTGACATGGTCAACACATTTATCGGATGTGATGAAGCAGAAGTGGCAACATATTTTGAGAACACGAAAGGATCACATCTAAATATGAATAACTGCAACAAGTTTACATTGAGAATGAGAAGCTGCTGAAACCGCTCTTGAACAAGGAAACTCGTTTGAAGTGATTAGGAGGTTTGGGGAGAGGTGCATTAGATCATTTTTGTTGTTTTTAGTTTGTTGTACTATTTTCAGCATCAAAAGTCATAACTATATTGATGTTATATATCTACACTACTTTCAAATTCTGTCAACAGTCCATGATTGACATTGGGGTGCTACGACTTAACTTATCTTAAAAATTATCTGGATGATGCGTCCAATGCTACCATGGGTCAAATTGGAAATGTGTATCATTGACGAAAAAATAAGGGGTCCTATTGTGGTTAATCGATGGGACCATGAACTTGGATATATCTCATGATTTTACAGAATGTCACATTCCATTGGTCTTTTTGTACTGTATTGAGAGAACATGGTTCTCACATCTTCGGCGTTTTGAAATGTCATATTGCTGAAACTAATGACATGTTCGCCCGATCCGACCAACGAACGCCGATAACATTGGTGACCCTTTTACTATCGCGACCACTTTTAAAACCCATTAAGCCAGTGAAACCGATGCTTCACCTAAAATTTTTATTTTTACTTTTTGGTTTTAAATTGCTTCTAAGATATAAAAAAACTAAGTCAAATGTAATCTAAACATAAAAACCAAAATTAGACTTTATTTCACAATGCAAACTTTTGAGCTTATAAATTTATGTAATGAAAAAAAGACTTATTTGATAAATTTTTTTCTCACAAGCTTATAATTATATTTTGATAAATTAATTGAGTTAATTAATTTATAACTTAAAATTTATCATTTTTCATCTCAATTAGCAAATCTCAACTTGACCGGTGTGTATGGAAAAACATTTTGGTCAGAGGTTCGATTCATGGCCGGTGTGTATGGAAAAACATTGCTTGGGAGAGGCAGCCCTTAAATGCGCTCCAGATCCTTGAAGGGATTAGTCTCTGCAAGTCGCGCAGAGGATACCCAGAAAAACCAAAAAAAAATCTCAACTTGACCGTTACATACGAAAATCTGAACTCATCGATTCAACAAAACTCTTCAACTTGATGAACAAATCTCAACAAGAAACATTACAATGCCAGTTTCAACTCGATCTCACACAAAGAACAATGCAAACCCTAATCAACAACAACCACATCAAGGTTTAAAGGAGAAATTGAAAGCCTTAACACTATTATACGAGCAACACAACCTCAATAACCGTTCTTTCAAGCCAGAACAAGAAGACAATCATAAGGAAAACGTGAAGAAGGAGAAAAATGGGAACAGGATAATGGTTTTTGTTAGAGTGAGGCCAATTGGGAAGAAGGAAAAGGAAGCGGGTTCAAGGTGTTGTGTGAGGATTGTGAATCGTGGTGATGTTTATTTGACGGAATTCGCTAGTACGGAGGATTATTTGAGGTTGAAGAGGATTCGTGGCCGTCATTTCACGTTTGATGCTTGCTTTCCTGATTCAGCTACTCAGCAGGAAGTTTATTCTACCTCGTGAGTTCACTTCATTCAGAATCTTCCTAATTTTCTCTATCTTACAAATATATTCCGAGGATTTGATTTTTCCAATTGAAGAAGACTTTGTTTACATTGCCAATACAGTGAAATATGATTTCAAACTTGTTGTTTACATTGTAGGAATATAGTCAAATATGATTCAACAACAGTATAAAACTTATTCATACAATAGGTGTATGGTTATTTAACTCTATCCCATATATGTTGGGACTAATTTGTTTACTTAATCTGAATCTAATCCTTATACTATAATAATAAGTGCTGTTTTGCATTCATATAAATAAATGTTGTGATTATCATTCATGAGTTAGATTGTTCTTTTAATATTGAGTATTTGCTACATTGTTTGTTGTATTGTATCTCTAGATTGTTCTTTGAATATTAAGTATTTGTTACATCTCTGTTTGTTGTGGGTTCAGTGTGGAGTTTCTCTTCTAGTAGTACGAGTGGGGTTTCTTTTGACAATTGCTGCATGCTTTCTAAATCTTACTGCTCAAACGTTCATTTATATTTGATTTTGCATTATCAGAACCTCAGAACTTGTGGAAGCAGTTCTACAAGGGAAGAATGGGACAGTTTTCTGTTATGGTGCCACTGGAGCTGGAAAAACTTACACAATGCTTGGTACAATGGAAAGCCCAGGAGTGATGGTGTTGGCAATTAAGGATCTCTTCAGTAAAATCAGGATTAGAAGTTGTGATGGAAACCATGTTGTTCATCTGTCGTATCTTGAGGTTTATAATGAAACCGTAAGAGATTTGATTTCACCTGGAAGACCTCTGGTTTTGAGAGAAGATAAACAGGTCCATTTTCATATCTTAATATTTATTTATTTATTGAAAATTGCAATCGTCAAGAGAAAGGCTACTGATAATTCATGCCTGCTGAGTGCCATGTGGCTACATGCCTTTGAAATTAATTGAACGATTTTTCTATGGTATTGCTTGATGCCAATAATCATTTAAAGATCATGGACCGCATCATATGATGCGCCCACTGCAACCCCATGAAGCTGTAATCATAAATTGCATTGTTTTGCATTAGGCCACAGCAACTGCGATTCACCCACAACTGCCGCAATACCTCAACATGTCAATTTAAAACCTTTGAGCCCATGCTTACTTGTACATTTATAGAGCCCATCTATACTAGGTGTAAGGATTTCTTTTTTCTTACAGGGTATGTTTGTTTGTATTATTTTAATTCTTGACATATGGAACGTGACTTTGTTGGTTATGAAGAGATTGGTTGCTCAATAGACTCTCTTGTTGTCATTGCATCCCATTAAATCACTATCTGATTGCACATTATCTAACTATATTATAGGGGATTGTGGCAGCAGGTCTTACACATTACCGAGCTTACTCCACTGATGAAGTAATATTCTGAACCATTCTGGTATATTGGAAGCTTAGATTGCTGTTTGAACTCTCATAGTTTTTTTTTTTTATTTTTTTTAATGTTTTACTTTGCTCCTGCTGCTTCAGGTGATGGCATTGCTTCAGCAAGGAAACCGTAACAGAACTACAGAATCAACTCGTGCAAATGAAACATCTTCACGTTCCCATGCTGTTTTGCAGGTACAATTTTGAAGGTTGTTTAAGGAAAATAATGCAAAACCCCTTGTATGTTGTAATTGTGAATTGTGTTTAACTTATTTGTTACATTTAGGTTGTGGTTGAATACCGAGTTAGAGATGCTGCTATGAATATTGTTCACAGAGTAGGAAAGCTCTCATTGATTGATCTTGCAGGGTCAGAGAGAGCTCTTGCCACAGATCAAAGAACAGTTAGATCTCTTGAGGGTGCCAACATTAACCGGTCACTTCTTGCATTAAGCAGCTGCATCAATGCTCTTGTAGAGGGCAAGAAGCACATTCCTTACCGAAATTCAAAACTTACTCAGCTTCTCAAAGATTCATTAGGAGGAACTTGCAACACTGTCATGATTGCAAACATAAGCCCGAGTAACCTTTCATTTGGTGAAACTCAAAACACCCTTCATTGGGCTGATAGAGCCAAGGAAATTCGAACAAAGGTTGATTCCTCTAACCATTTCTAGCTTTCACTGACACAATAGTTTGATTTTTTGACTATTTTCTTGACGTTTTGTCATAAATTGTTGTTATACACATTGATATTTTGTTTTTCTGGTATGATAACAAGTTTTTTTCTTACACTTTTTTGCTATTGCATATGTTCACATTTTTGTCTTTTGAATATTTCGTTTGGTGTCAAATATATCAACCCAATGAATGTACAAGGTACTCACTCTGTTGATGATGAATGATGAAATGGAAACTGAAATCTATTATACATGGATGCAGGCAACTGATGCAAATGAGGATCTATTACCGATACCTGGAACAGAAATAGACCAGGCCAAGCTGGTACTTGAGCTACAAAAGGAGAATCGTGAATTGCGAATGCATCTAGCATGCAAACAACAAAAACTCGTGAAACTCCAAGCACAGTCCTTGGCAGCATATTCTTCCCCAACACCGCCATCGACTTCATCTTTTCTATCCACTCCTCCGACTTCGGTTCAACCAAATGAAAAACGAAGGGCTGGACGCTCTTTCTTAACTGCAACTTATCTTACTCCAGATAACATGAACAAGGGAGAGGAGATAGTCATCACTGTCAGAAAACTTTATCAAAAAGTGAAAGCCCTGGAGTCAGAGATAGAGAGAATGAAAAAGGATCACAGTTTGCAGATAAAGCAGAAAGATGACGTTATTCGCGAGCTTTCACAAAAAAGTGGGAGAAAAGTAGTGGCACCTGGGGAAGCAGGGAAGAGAGTGGTAACCAGGTCTAGCATACGGCCAATGAATGAAAACACAGGTGAGTTAAAGAGTCCAAGTCATCGTTTTCGATCACCACTACCAATGGCCAAGAAACGAAGCTTTTGGGACATAACTGCTGCTAACAGCCCATCAGTTGCTGCATTAAATGGGAGAAAAACAAGAAGCCATGTCATTTCTGAACCTACTGCAAATCCGTCAATGCTTCTTCAGGTCTGTTGTTTCTTCTCTCCCAACCACTATAAAGCACAAACATCTCTCCAAACTATCGTGTTGCATGTCAGACAAGTCTTAGCCACAAACATTTATGGGGAATGCCTCAGACACTCGTCTAGCACACCTTAACAATGTCCAAAAACATATATTTTCAGCTCGGATGCGTCTCAGTCACCACTTGGACATGATCCAAGAGAATGTGTAGATACCTACTTTGACTGAACACTTCTTGTTCTTATTCACTCCTAACATAACAAAAAGTATAACTTTATAAAAAACTTGACTTATATTATATTTGAAATTTTAAAAATAAAATCAATTGATATATATGAAGCACATTTGAAATGTGAAGTCGTATATATGTCTTACTCTTTTGAGGCCCATCATCTTAACTAGTTGTTTTAACCATATTTGCATATTATTTTTGTAAGGACTTCAATGCGAAATGATCACTTGGTCCTAGTATAAACTTTTATTTAGGAACATTATCATGTTAAAATTGTATCTTATCCCCTGATTATTTTCCGTAAGGTTTCATGTGAAAATAAGCTTATTTCCAAGGTATCTTATCTTACCTTTTATTTAGAAAGCGAATATATAAATCTTATTTGGATGTGCGGTATCTAATTGTCCTTTATTTAGGACATTCATTACGCTACTGTCTGTATCTATGCCGTGTCTAATGCCTGCCCGTGAAACAGTCGGTGATTCGTAGCTCCCAACTTATTACATTTTTCTACTTTGCATGTTTTAATGGTAAATTGATAATAAACATGACGATATAAACAAAAATGTCGTATCTTGTAAGGTCCAACTGAGAGATGATGGTTCTCAATTGCATTGTTGAAATCCTTTTTACCCTCTCATTTGCAGCATACCAGTTTCTTCCTTATCTGAGTGATCCGGCTCACTTGATGCCGAGGCATCTTGTTGTCTTTAACCTTACTTGTTCATTACATTTTTCAGCCAGGTTTTGCTCGTCAAAAGGGAAATGTTTGAAAGTGATCTAGGGAGTAGTAGATGAAGTTCAAGGACAGAATAGAACCCATATATGACAGAAGATCTGGTATTTTTGTATCTTGAACTGGTTGTAGCACAATATATGAATGAGATCATTGTAGGATTAATAAGATTTGTGACATGTATTGCAACTATTATACAAAATATATAAACATAAATCTAACTATAGTAAGGCTTTGACATTGTTTTCATCTTCCTAGTAAATTTTTCCGAAGTCCATGACCTCTTGATTACGAATAAGCAACACTTCACTTCACCGAACTCCAAGAACCAAAATATTTCCTCCATAGACCTCTTATTTATCCGTTCACCAATTTTTTCTGAAAATTGCTTTCACAAATTAATTAATTTCTAAAGTTATTCATTTACTCATGATTTCATGAAAGATATTAAAATTTATATAGACATCATCGTTCACTATTTTGAAGTTGGTTTGACCACTTTCTCTGAGAATTTATTTCCAATGCTCTTACCCTGCTTTGAGGGTTAAGTTTGGTGAATATAAAAATCCTTCGCTGTATATATGAATTGGAAATGCAAAATAGTAGTGATAAATAATTAAAGATACATATTAAGAAGAAGCAAGATTTGAAGTGAAAAATGTTATCAAACCTTATATTCAAAGTTGGAAAGTTGCATGTCCTTAACATTCAATTTCGATCATAGTTAATGAAGTAATATATGAGTTACTTCCTTTATATATAGGATGATGATATGTTAATGAAGTGAATTGATAGGATGGGTAAGAGAAATGTATCCAAGAGAAAAAAGATAATGGAGAAATAAATAAATTATTTACTTCCTTTATTATTCTCTTAGGAACCGTAAGTAAAGTAGGTTAACATAAGAAGAAGGTAACCAACTGTCATCATAATTTTCTATGTTTTCAAAATTTGAAAAAAGTAACTACCAAAAGGGTATTTAATATTGAAATTTGAAAGTAAAAAAAGCTACACCAAACTCAAGTTTTGCCTTTATATTATTGGTATAGATGAAGTTAAATTGATAGAGATATTAACATCGTTTTTTATTACATGCAACAACTTCCATAAGAAAGCTTAAAAAAAATTGGGGACAAATAATTTGCGAAAGACAAATACATTTTCGAGATAAATTAATTACTTCAACAGAGGGTGGGTACTCAAATCTTGGTCATCCCACTTATCCACATTAAATATGAAATTTTTAGCCACCGGGATATTTGACCATTAAATTTTTAGTATTTTAAGTTTATTAATCTGCATTATATTTTCACAAATATAAATGAATTACTATAAACTATAATTAAGTTTATTTTGTAAGTCTCAATGGTTTATTAGTTTATTACTAATATATTTAAAAATAAATATAATTACTTATTTGAATATGTTCATGTGAAATAAACTTTTAAACAGATTAATAGTTCATAGGCTTAAATATGCTTTTGGTCCCTGCGATTATGTCTTGTTTTGAAAAGAGCCCCTTTAAAAAAAATATTTGATTTTAGTTTCTGCAATATCTCAAAACTTTTAAAATAGCTCCTGACTGAATTTCTTGATGATATTGCAGGGACTAAAATCAAATTTTTTGTTTTACAAGGACTAAAACCAATTTTTTATTTTTTTTTACAGGGGATCTTTTCAAAACAAGGCATAATTGTAGGGATAAAAAACATATTTAAAAATTGGTCACGTCAGCTCTAAATCCAGTCAGGGGTTATTTTAAAATTTTTGAGATATTGTAGGGACTAAAATCAAAATTCTTTTTTTACAGGGGCTCTTTTCAAAACAAGACATAATTACAGGGACAAAAAATATATTTAAGCCTAGTTCATATTAAGCTTTTAAAAGACTATATTCAGACCTCAAAAAATAAGCCTATGACAAATAACATGTCATACTCTAACCTTCAATTATTTAACAAACCAGACTTAAACTTGATAAAGCCTAACTCGTCCTAACCTATTTTTTAATAATATAATTGTTATTATTTTAAAAGATTAATTTTATTTCATCACTAGATTTTAGAATATCAGGTGAAATTGATATTTTAATTTAACTTATTAATGCATGTTGATTTTTTCCGCAAATTAATAACTTTCAATATGCCTACGTAATCGTTTCCACAAATTAGTAGCTTTGAATATAAATGTTTCTTTTCCGTAAATTAGTAACATCTTACACGATTCCTTCCGCAAACTAGTAACTTTTGATATGTGACATGTTCTTTTCTGCAAAATAGTAATATCTGACACGATTCCTTCCGCAAAGTAGTAACTTTCGATATGTGGTGTGTTCTTTCCCGCAAAAAAGTAATATCTGACATGATTCCTTTCATAAATTAGTAACTTTCGATATATTACGTGTTTCCTTTCGGAAATCATAATGATACTCACGTAAAAGTTGTCAAAGTTATCAATTGATGAAAGATCCATCTGGTAACTACATTCACCCTCTCCAATCTTGCACAACATTTACTTATCACATAATATACATGTTTGAAAAATGATCACAAATAAAAATTTGTGAAGGTTCTTAAGCTTAAGAATATTTTCTTAAAGAGTATTACCACCTGAGTATCATTATGTCTTGCAATCTAGTAACATAAACTTCCCAAAATTGGTGGACATGGTATCAGAGACAGAGAGCTACTTTAAGAAATGTTGTAGAATTTCCTTTCACTGTGGCCAAAACCAGTAACATAAACTAGAACTCAGTTTCTTTCCGGAGCCTCGCCAGAAACTCTTCTTACATTGAGGTTTCCCGTGTATGACCATACCTTCTCAAAATCAGCTGGGGAAAACTTTCCGGTCTTTGAATCTTTTCCCTTGGCATTCCTCTTGACAGCATGTGTTCTACTTGGACTGCAAGAGCTCCCGCTAGCAGGAGAGGCATATGGGGTGTGTTGAATTGAGAAGGGGCTGGGAGACATTCACTTCTGAATAGGCCGACCACCAAAGCCTCCCCTATCAAACAAGATAGAATCTGCAGCGGCACATCGTCTACATAAAGGACATCATCAATTCTGGCCATTATGTTAAAAGCCAAGCTCTCCATCACCATGGAATAACTTTCAAGAATAGACTGCCCTACATCCTGCAAGGAAAACAATGTTCCGATGAAGTTTATTCATTTGATTATAAGCTGCCTTCTCCAAATGGTAACCCCGGTAACCATACATTAATCATAAATCACGTATACGGCCATAGTGGTAACATCTAGACAAGAAGCCACACACACAAATTTATTACATGGACATGCAATGATTAATTATCATTATGGATCATAAAACTGAAAAAAATGCTATTATGTTAGGAAATCATACTGCACGCACTTAACCTCAGCAAATCCTTTTTACTATCTCAGAAAATACTCGCATAGACCTAGTAGTTCTTTTTACCACTGCTAACATTTTATCTTTTGCTGAAACTTTTGAAAGCTAATTAAAACTAACCAAAAATATCCAAATCAGAAGTATTTTAAGATATTGAATATCGCATCGCCTCAACACAAACTAACAATTAGAAGTGAATTTTGAGTTTTCAGCAAACTTTAGAAAAATTTCAAAACATTCATTCTACCAAATACTAAGCCATTATCAAATCCAGTTCAGGTTACAGTTTTGACAGTACTGTAATCTATTATTAAATTTCATGATAAAACTGATTTCAACACTTTACTCCATCCACATATTTCACAAAAATTAGAGTTCTTGCAACTCAAGGATTCATCCGGGGTAGTGTGGTGTGGACCATTTGTAGCATGATATACTCATATTTTGCAAAATATAAACTGAAGTACAAAACCAAAATTAACCATGAACAAATTTCATTTCCTATATGCAAAACAAAGCATTACCCTGGGCAAGGATTCTACATAGGCAGCAGGAATTTCCATTTCAGCAAGAACAGAACTGTTAATTGCCATGGCAGCTTTTAGTATCTGGTTAGTGCAATCCCTACACACAACCCATTTGGCCGAAGCTTGGGTGAAGGAAGCCACCATTTCTCTTCTATGTTTAATGCCTAGATGATTTTAATTCTAACAATAACAAGGCTCTTTAACTAGCTGTGCATATCATCTACTAAGAAATTCATGAAATCAAAAATCCAATCCGGTAGGGAGTCAGGCATCACAATAAACTTGTTTACTGTAGTATGTGAATACTCTTCTGTTTGTATCGATATACATCGTTAAGTTGCTTCAAATCCAACCAATAATAGTTTCTCATATGATAGCTTAAGGAATTCAAGCGTAACTCAATTTTTTCCATGAACTCTTTCCCTTGCTTATCATGCATAAGCAAATGCTTGCCACACCTTAAAGCCTTATGGAATAGTCTTGAATTTCAATTGGATAACCATATAAACCGTGAAAATAGTTGGTCAGAAAAATGAATGTTAGAAACCTTAATAAACCATTTGTATGTTAAACTCTCCACAATATAATCAACAATTAGTTTTTCAGACAATGTAAAATAATATTTGCCCATGTATCTCTTGCCATATTTTTAGTTTCTAGTCGACGTAATCTATGATGGTCTAGTTCTCACAGCCTATGACTATGAAGCACTACAAGACACACCTTCAATATGAAGTGACATTGTTACATAGCTTATTGCTATCATATTTTCAATAGAAGTAGTACTTAGTACTTACCATTCTACGATCAATCATGCAACATCCATCAGTACATAGTAGAATTGGAAACGTGTCAAATCCTTGTGAAAGGCATAAACTCAGAATCAAGCGCATACCCTCTTGAAATTCATCAGTTTCAGCCAAGGAATTGTCTCCTGTAGACTTTGTGTATGCACGAAGTAATATAATCCACCAAAATCCAGAATCAACAGGAGTAACCCTGCCTATTGCAGTTCCACCAACAAGCAAAAGGGGTGTGATATAAGGATCAAAGTCACTGATCTAGCTTAACAATGCAAGTAAGAATTGAAAAGGGAGAAATAAAGAGAAACTAAAATAAAGTCACTCATTTAAATATATTCTAGCTCATGTATCAGATTTAATATACGATTCAAAACCAGAAAGAGTAAATCACCAATTTTACTTGAAAATTTAGGATCAGACAATTCACAAAATTAACAAGTTTCTAAAGTTATTCATAAAACAGGGTCGGGAGAAGGCAGCATTGATCCCATTTGAAATGAACTGGCAGGATTGGAAGAAGGCATCACAAATCATGTTTCACATGATGAATAGACAGCGTCGGGAGAAGGCATCATGAATCCTGTTTGACATGATGAATAAACAGGGTCGGGAGAAGAAGGTGGCATTGATCCCATTTTTTTTGTTGATATTTATTTTTTCGAACTTCAATTTCTCTTTATGTTATTTTACACTTTTTTTTTTTGAAAAAATAGTCTTTTTTCTAGTTTGATTTTTGTTGAAAATTATCTAATACTTTCATTATATATTTTATTTAGTGCTAATTTAAAAAATTAAAACTATTTTTATCATTAAAAAAATGCATTTATTTTACAAGAATAATTTTTGTATTTAAATATAACATGTATCTTTTTTTTTTTTGGTACAAAATATAACATGTATCTTATTATCATGTCAATATAAAATGCATTAATTTATTTCTTTATTATAAATTAATGCTATCATGTGTCTTATCATATGTGCACCAAATACATGATATGATATGTGTTTATCCTGTTACTATCATATCCTATCATTATCCAGTTTTTTATCCTATCTTACTCCTATCATATCATGCGCATCAAACGGACTTAAGAGTATAAGACATTTAATTAGGGTTGTGCATATTTTATTATGGGTTCAGATCGTTGTGAATATTTTATTATGGGCTCGGATCGTTGGTCCTTATGTTTTTGTGTATCGCTTTTGACCACATATCATTTTTATTTTTATAATTTTGACCACGTTTCTATGTCCCTGTTTTGTATTTTGAACACTGGGCTAGGATCAAATGGGAAAAAACATTGGTTAAATAAGAAAACAATTCACCTGTGCATTGATATTAGGGTTAAATATATTTTAGGGTTCATAAAAAATCATATTTCTTTTAAATTCAGTCCTTATTAAATTTTAATGGTAATTTTAGTCCTCTACGACTACAATATTGCAATTTATAAAAATAGTTTTTATTTTGAAAAAATTTACAAAAAAAATAGATACTCTTAGTCCTCAAAATAGTCACTATAAAATGCAAATATGAATTAAAAATGGATAATTTTTTTGAGGGACTAAACTTGAAAGCTTGAGATTTTATAGGGACTAAAACTATATCTAACTCTTGTTATTTTTTTGAGTCGGATTTTATAGGAACTTCTTTCCATCACTTTCCTTTTCAGAAAGTACTTCAACAATTCAACTCCAATCGGGCCGAATCGAAATCCCGGAATACCCATCACATTCAAAAAACACATCATTCAAGAGACTATGGAAACAAGAAAATCAAAACCTAAATCGGAGAGATTTATGAGAGAAGAAAATGGAAACCTACAACCTCTGTGAGTGGAGATGGTGATACATGAAGCTAGAACAGGAAGATATTGAAAAAAATACGCACATCCATGGTTGTTAGAATCGAGTTTTTACATTAACTCATTTAATTTAAGTGGAATCGAAACGTAAACTCAACTTGTAAGCTCGTATAGTTTACTTCATATTAAAATCTTTTATAAATACCTTATTTATGATTAAGTTAAAAATTAAATAAGCTTTTTTTCTAAACTTATTTAATTTTTAACTTAATCCGAAATTAATAATTCTATTTTTAATCTAGAGATTTAGTGTTATGAATATTAATTAAAGAAGGTAAAAATTTAATATATTATTAATTTTAAATTAAAAAAGCAATATTAAATATTAGATAATTTACACTAAATTAATTTTCTCCCATTCTCATAAATCAAAGATGACTATAGTCATGCATTTCAATAACTACTATATACCCAAAATAAATCTTGTAAAGAACAATATCACTCTTATTTTTTCCATGCATTAAATATGACTCTTTAAATCATGCATGTCATTTAGAATGAATATTATAAATATGATTGAAATATCAAGTTATTGTACTCCCCCGGACCTTAATTATAAGCAAATTTCTACTTTTTTGATTCATTGAATAACTAATGTATCTGACCTTAATTACATACCAAATACATTAGTTTTTCTATGAATTTAAAAAGCGAAAATTTGCTTATAATTAAGGCGGGCAGAGTAAGTTATCTTATTTTTTATAAAACTCTTAATACATTTATGTATCTATTATTTATTAAATAATATCTTATTTTTATGAAACTCTATCTATATATCTATTATTTATTAAATAATATATTATTTTTACGAAACTCTTATTACATCTATGTGTCTATTATTTATTAAATAATTTATATATTATATTTGAATAATTGCATAAAATTTTATAATGTTATATTATTTTATCCAAATCTAATTACTTGTTTGTTTTGTCTCTCACATGTTTTCTTCTATTTTTTTGTATATTTTTATTTTTCTTATTTTCACACACGTACATAAAATAAGAGACATTGTTCACTGTTGACCGCTATAAGCAAAAATTCACTTTTAAGATAATTAAATAATTGATAAAATTGATCTATAAGATAGACCGAATATTGAATTTTATTAGCTCACAAAAAAATATTGAACCTTACTAGAATACTCACGAGTGTCAAAAATTGTTATCCCTCTAATTATTAACACATATTGTTATTAAAAAGTTAAGCGTCTCTCTAAATACTTAGACATATCATAATTTATTTATTACTAATATGATATTATATGTATTTTAAAAAGATTTATGCTCTTTGTCAAAAATAAAAATAAAAAGATTTATGTTCACATGATAAAATTGAACGTTTGAATTGACAAAAAAAAAAAAAAACTATTGAGATTTTGACATGATGAATAGACCGCGTCGAGAGAAGGCATCCAACCTCCTGTTTGACATGAATCGCAAGGTCGGGAGGAGAAGGCAGCATGAATCTCATTTGACATGAAGGCGCCGATTGAGCAAAAGGTAATCCTACAGCTTGATCATCATCATCACTCTAGTCTTCCTCATTAAATGGCCTCCCATATTGTGCACCATTCCTGGGACCAAGACCTTCCTTTTGAAACACTTTATAGATTACATGGGAGGAATCCTGAACCTTATCTTCTTCTTGAAGCCTATACTCATGCATAACCCAATCAGTTCGATCACGAGCTTTACCAGTGTGAAATATCAAGGTTTTAAACAAGGTTTTCAGAATCGGACCGGTCAACTCTATCCTTACCAGTAGTTTTCCAAAACCCTATCTCCGTAGCTCGATTCAACCTCCCTCCACTTCCATACTTCTTGGCAATAGGGCAAAAGAAATATCATTTTAAATCCCCATTTTGTAAATAAGATTTATATGGGAGATCCCAAGGAACATATTTGTATATGTCAAGTTCAGCGATCACATCATTATGAAACTTCTTTCCCATCACTTTCCTTTTCAGAGAGCACTTCAACAATTCAACTCCAGTCGGACGGAATTGAAATCCCAGAATACCCATCATCATGATGGAAGAAAGCAGTTAGCGGAATTAGGGTTAACAGAAGAAACACCAAAAGAAAATAGAAAGTGAGGGAGACTATTTTTTTTTTCATTTATATTTTCTTATATCAAACCAAATTATCCGACTATATATTTTAATAATTTTTTTTGGCTTAAGTAGCTTTCTAATCCTTTAACTCATTTTAAAAATTCAGTTTTATCTCTTAATTTTAAAATCGATAAAATTGGTCCTTTAATTTATGGAAGATAACACAACTTTATTTTATTATATTTTTTTTTGTGCTATTTTTTATTTATTTTTTATAAGTAAAATATAAGACGCAACTTGGTGTGACTGTGATATGACAAATAAAAATATTTTTTTAATCGATTAAAAAGTTAGAGATATTTAAAAAGCGACACTCGAAATCAGTATAAGGTGTGTTCAATTTAGAGACGCAAAAAAAGTCAAGTTACATAAAATAAAAGAAATGAAAAAATGGACACAAACCGCCTGTCAATCACCAATTCAGCCAAAAATCATTTTTAAACAAACAATTGATATGAGCTTTTCAAATGAACCAGGATAAAGCCAACCAAATAAACAAAGGCAATTTTTTGCTCTTTCAATGCGAACTTGTAATCTAACAAACTGATGAGAATGTGAGAGTACATTAAAAGTCACTAACTTTACGTGTGTAGATAACACGCCATATATTGAAAGTTACTCATTTGCAAGGGAACACGTCAAATATTGAAAGTTACTTATTTGCGAAATGAAACACGTTAGATATTACAAATTTGCGAAAGGAAACAAGTCAGATATTGAAAGTTACAAATTTGCTGAAGAAAATGCGTCAGATATCATTAATTTGTGGAAGGAAACACATCACATATCACTAATTTGCGAAAGGAAACACGTCAGATATCGAAAGTTACTAATTTGCGAAAGGAATCGCGTCATATATTACTACTTTGTGGAAAAGAACACATTACATATCGAAAGTTATTAATTTGCAGAAGGAATTGCGTCAGATATTACTATTTTGCAAAAAAGAACACGTCATATATCGAAAGTTATTAATTTGCAAAAAAAATCGCGTCAGATATTAGTAATTTGCGAAAAAGAAGACGTCACATATTAAAAGTTACAAAGTTGTAGGAAAAAAACACGTATATTCAAAGTCATTAATTTGTGGAAAAAATCAACATGCATTAATAAATTAAATTAAAATATCAATTTAACCAGATTATTCTAAAATCAAAAGTGATGAAATCTGAACTTTTAAGATAAGTTAAAATATCAGTTTCATCTTTTAACTTTCAAATCGATAAAATTGATCCTTTAATTTATGGATGGTAATACAACTTTTTTTTTAAAAATTTATAAGCAAAATATAACGCAACTTGGTGTGATTGTGATATGACAAATAAAAAAAGTTCAAGTTAATCCTATAATTTATGTTTTTTTTTTTTTTTCTGGAAGAACCCTATAATTTATGTTGAACCTTCAGATTATGCATAAAATGCAGTTCGGTCTCTAAAATAATGTTTTTCTAATCAATTAAAAAGCCAGAATATTGAAAAAACGACACTCAAAATCAACACAAGGTGTGATCAATTTAGAGGGTAAAAAAAGGTCAAGTTACATAAAATAAAAGAAATGGATACAAATTGTGACATTACACATCTCTTGGTCCCAAACAATTCAAAGGGTTGATATACCATAACCTAAAAACATAATCTAAACTTTTAAGTTTCATTTTGAACCATCATCAAATATAAGTTTTGACATGTCATATATTGAAAATTACTAATTTGTGGAAAAAGAAAACCGTCAGATATCATTAATTTTAAAAAAGCAAACGCACTAGATATTACTAATTTACGAAAGAAAACATGTCATATATTGAAAGTTTCTAATTTGCGGAAGAAAATGTGTCAGATATAACTAATTTACGAAAGAAAACGCATCAGATATCGTTAATTTGTAAAAGGAAACACGTCAGATATTCAAAGTTACTAATTTGCGGAAGTAAACACGTCAGATATTACTAATTTGCAAAAGGAAACACGCAAGATATCACTAATTTCCGAAAGGAAACACGTTAGATATAGAAAGTTACCAGTTTGCGGAAGGAAAAATGTTAGATAACGGAAGGAAATGCGTCAGATATCACTAATTTGCGAAAGGAATCACGTCAGATATCATTATTTTGCAAAAATATCGAAAGTTACTAATTTGCGGAAGGGATCGCGTCAGATATTACTATTTTGCAGAAAAGAACATGCCATATATCAAAAGTTATTAATTTGCGGAAGGAATCGCGTCATATATCAGTAATTTGCGGAAATGAAGACGTCACATATTTATAGAAAAAACACATTCAAAGCTACTAAATTGTAGAAAAGATTACGTAGGCATATTAAAAGTTATTAATTTGTGAAAAAAATAACATGCATTAATAAGTTAAATTAAAATATCAATTTAACCAGATATTCTAAAATCTAAAGTGATGAAATCAAACTGAACTTTTAAAATAAGTTAACCCAACGTATATATTCAATCAAAAAACCATTTTACCAATGACAAAAATACAGCAACCGGTTCTATTTTATTTATAGTGTGTGTATGAATGAGTATTGAGTAGAGAGCAGTTGTTGTGTAAGAAAGAAAGAAAGAAAGAAAGAAGAAAAATCGATTAATGATCAGAAAGATGGATTTGGAATCGGTTGGAGATTTAGCGATTCATTTGATTTTGGAAAATCTGAAACCCAAAGACATGGCAAGTATTTCGTGTGTCAGTAACAGGTTTAAGTCTTTCACTTCCGATGACTAAAGGTGGGAATAGGCTAGGTCGAGCTAGTGGTAACCCTTACATTCTTCACACAAATGTGTTTTCTCAAGGCAAAGGAAACAGAGAACAACAATTCTACCTCTGGTTTGACCCAACCAAGAACTTTCACACTTACTCTATCATCTGGAAGCCCCAACACATTATGTAAGTACTCAAATCAAAATGCACATGGTCATTATTGAATAAACAACTTAGTGAATCTCTTATAACATAAATACTTATCATATAAGTATTATGTAACAAAATATACTACAGTCAAACCGTTTTAATATAAATCATTAACAAAAATAGCTGAAAATAACTATAGGCTCTAAGAAATAATCTTCTTAATTAATTTGCTTACCTCTCTATGAGTTTTGATAACTAAACTAACAAATTCATATAACCAATTGCAGATTCTTGGTTGACAACATTCCCATAAGGATGTTCAAGAATGCTGAATCAGTTGGTGTTCCATTCCCAAAGAACCAACCAATGAGAATATATTCAAGTCTTTGGAACGCCAATGATTGGGCTACAAGTGGTGGTTTGGTGAAAACTGATTGGTCCAAAGTACCCTTTATAGCTTACTACCGTAATTTCAAAGCCACTGAACTCTCCTCCGTCTCTTCCAATTCCTTCTCTGATTCTGCATTGCAGAGCAACGAGCTTGATGCCTATGGTAGAAGAAGATTGAGATGGGTTCAAAAGTACTTCATGATTTATAACTACTGCAATGATCTAAAGAGATTCCCACAAGGTATTCCCGCTGAGTGCAGGCGTTCAAGGTTCTGAGAGACCAATAATGAAGAACTTATAAGTTATAATAGTGATGTTATACATATTATACACCGGTTCTGTCAAATGTATCTTTTTGCGGCTGTTTTTTATTTATTATGATTCTTTGATTTTATTTCTTCCTCTGTATTTTTTGGTGTCTATTTTATATAACACATGATCAAATAAATCCAATTATTTGTACCACTTTTTATCAGTTTCAGTCTATTGAGAACATTATATATACTCTGTTTCGTACAAAATGTTAATAATGCTCGATTCCATTAATTTATACTATCAAGACCAATTTGACCAGCGATCTTATGAAACTAAATTGAAATATCTGATGCATATTGAACTCAACCTTGAACCTTCTTTACTTTATATAACCACAATATAGAGTAACTATGGGTGGTGCTTAAGGTACAAGTTAAGAAACTGAAGAAAGAATTAAAAAATAAGATTAAATAAGTTTTAGGTCCTTATAAATATATCATATTTTGTTTTTAGTCTCTATAATTTGTCTTCAAATAATGGTCCTTTAAATATTTCCGGTCGACATTTTTGGTTTCACTTTTAAAGCAATTCATGTGTATCCATCAAACTTTTGAATGATTTTTGCAAAACTTTAGAACTTTTTAACAATGGATGAATTAAATATAAATTTTTAAGCTATTGGCACTTAAATTTTCATATTTAATTCATCTTTCGTTGAAAAATTATAAATTGTTGCAGAGGAGATTCTTATAAATATTATAAACATGCCGATAGTAGTCCCTAAACAATGAAAATACACCAATTTAGTCCCAAAACTATGCTGAAAAAAGACAAAATAGTACATACACATTCAATTTGTTTTGTTACATCATTTCTTCTTTAATCAACAATCTCCTGTCTAACTACTTCCTTTTTAAATTGCACAACAAATTTTGTTTCTGACATGGTTTGCAGGTTGTTCAATGAAGTTGGTTCAAAATCAACAAGGCTGAGAAGTAATAGATCAATGTTTAGAGAAGAAAGTCGAACATCTGTGGACTATTTTGTTATTTTTTCATGACAGTTTAGAGACTGAATTGATGTATTTTTATAATTTAGGGACTACTAACAATAACTTTAACGGGAGAGTTAGCCAGTGGATAAGTGGATCTTGGGTTCGAACCCCGACCCCTACATATTTTAGTTGATTTTAATAGTTTAGTAATTAAACTAGTGAGAGAGCAATAGTTTAGGGACAATTGACCATTTATTTCAATTTTATATGTCCACTATAAACCAACTTCCCCACTCTCGGGAGCCAACTCCCCATCTTCTAGTAATCACATTCATAACTCCTTACCCGACCTCTTAAATAGAGAAACCTGACCTCTCGATCCTCTCTTGCACATTCTCTCATGTTGTCTGTGCTGTACTAAGAGTCATTCACCCATTTTTTTTCTCTCTATTCTAAACTTTTTTTCCCTCTTTATAGTCTATAAACTATTGAAAAAGAAGAGATGACTGAACAAAAAGGGCAGGATGGATCCATTTCCTGCACCTCTGCATAAAAAATGTTATTGGTTCTGGAGCTTGACTACTATGCTCATTAATAGTTATCAGAGGTGTGAATTCTGTCATGAACATTTTCATATCTCAAATACATCTTAAACTTCCAAATATTTAGATAGAAAATGAGAATTTAAGCATTTCATGGAGAAGAAATTTGAAGTTCTAAACAATAGTTGCAGTTTTCCAATTGTTGTAGGTTCCTTAATTTTCTTATTTCCTAATAGGAGAAATAAGATAGGATTTGTGCATGGTTATAACTTTTAGGAATAAAGGAATTTTACTAACTCAAAAAACGAGGAATCAAAATTGCATACTATTCAAACTAAATTGATTGAAAGTTTGAGTTACCTTTGAGGAGCAGAAACCAAACTTACATGGTTTAATAAACACTCCCTCTTCATAGTCAGAATTATTTTGTTTGTTTGTCGTGATGCCCATATGTACCTTCCAATTTTACTAGTGGTCAGATTCAAGCATCCAATGGATTAGAGTTTCATCAACACTAAAGCTATCTACAGCTATCATCATCTACAGTCAAGGCACTGAAAAACAAATTTTACTAGTGGTCAGTCAGATTCAAGCATTCAATGGATTAGAGTTTCATCAACACTAAAGCTATCTACAGCTATCATCATCTACAGTCAAGGCACTGAAAAACAATTCTATTTCTTCCAAGAGCCTCTTGCTTCCCATGTTGAATCCCCTGGAATCCGTATCTAAATATGTCTCTGCTGACATCAAATCAATGAGATACCGGAAAACATCTCCAAGATCATATGGCATGGTGAGCATCTTCTTTATCGGTTCACTTGGGAGACTTTCTTGAGCATTGTTAGTGTACATATGTTTTCTGCATTCCTGTGAATATCATAAATGGAAAAACTATATGATCCATATTATTTAAATGTGTACCAGAACCTACATGTTTCCCATTTTTTTCTTTCAGTAAATTACCAATTATCAGAATCAATAGGACCTAATAGATTAGATAGATGTGGAAGAAATTTTCTAATGACTTTACAAATATAAAAAGATGAAAAGAGCAAGTTACCTGCAGCATTTGATTTATAGTTGCAATTTGTTCAGTACTTAAGAAGTCAGATTTCAGTAGTTGCCTAAATAAAACCAAAATTTCCGGGCTCAAATTGCTAGCAGCAAGGTTCTCCAGTATGCCAGATATGCATGAATTATTAAACACAGATCTCATCCACTGGGGGACTTTATGCAGTTTCAGCAACGCAATAGCAACAAGGACTGCAGGCGTTTGACTGTTCATGAATGATTGTGATGCTAAAGCAGGAGCTGCCAAAGATACTGTCATCTCCTCCATAATCAATCTACACCAACTACTTTTTCCTAACTGTTCCGTTTCCTTTGTCAGACTTTCCCACCGCAGAAGAATTGACAGGCAGAGAGCACAATTTGTAGCCACTCTCTGGTCATTATAAAATATCAGCCCTTCCAATATACTCCTTATGGACATTAAGTACCCAACGGTACATTTCAACTCTTCATGTTTACTGTTTATTTGATCTGCTATTCTGTTGAACAATTCTAACAAACTATAAGAAGCAACAATCTTGACCACAGGAGAACCAAAATGCAGAAGTCTGCACAAGTCATGACAACGGATGCCTATGAAGGCTAATGGTTCTGATGAATTCATTGAAACAAGGAAGTTTTGCCAATCCACAAACCCAGGAAGGATAGCGTGCAAGCTAGAAAAGAGAATTTAGCATCGACAACATGTTAGAAATCACCTATATTTCTGTTACGAAATTGATAGATTTCTTTACATTTATAGTAAATCGTTAAAAAAGTAAAATGTAACAAGCATTTATCATAAATATGTTAATTAAAAACTCAAAATAATACCTTCTAGATTAATTCTTGTGTATTCACAAACAAGTCCAGCAACTTTTTAATTTATAAAAATGGAAGTGTGAGTTGTAGCTATAACATCTCAATTCATAACTACTTTAATATCAGTGCAACTCTGCTTTTGACCTTAATTGTCAAACCTTAGTTCGTATATTTATGGCATTTACTTTAATTTTTGACTGACTACCATGATTATGGGTCAAGAGTTATGAGCTTAACTCCAAGTTCATCATAGTTGATCGTTAATGAATTGATGCCATTGCAAAAATGAATTATTGACAGCTATTGAAGATGATGAAAAATAAAATCCACCAACTTATCTTCATTATCACGTGGTTCTATTTCATATTTATTCATCAAATTTAATACTAACATTATCTGGTTAAGAACTAATTTTACATTACTCTGCCAATGGTTAGGGTAAGGGATTAGTAAAGGATCTCTGGCTTGGGAGGATGTTCCTTCCCATGCCCATTTGTTTTCTTAGAAACTAAGTTAACTAACTAGTTATTATTAAAAATAATACCTGTTCTCTTATAAGTAAATAATTTTGAATAAAAATTAAATATTAAAATATTGATATATTCAGTAATTTAAGGTGTGTTTATCTTGAATATATCCATTATTGGCATATTCAGTATTAAAAGAAGACGGTGCTTAAGGTGTATTTTTAAAATTGTTTTTCCATAGTCCATATCATTTTTTAATGGTACAAGAAGTATGCATTCTCAGTTACTTGAATGGATGTACAACAATATAAATTTTGATACAATTTAAAGACATTTTTCAAACTTTGCAACTTGAAAATAATTTGAGGAGACTATATCTAGTTAAAACATTTTAAGTGCAGTTTTATTTTACTACTATTGATGCAATCCGGCTTACCTTTTAATAGCGAAGTAATGAAGCAAAAGAACAAATATTAAATTTTCTCCGGTACTTGTTCCCTCGTCATGGTCAATCAAAGCAGGTCCTTTCAAAGAAGCTGCACAGACTATAGTATTGACAACAGAGATTATACTCGTATTAAAAATAATGGGCTTTGAAGTCTCTTCAAGTACTTTATTGGTGGAAAGATGTAAAATCAAGGAAAGAATGCCAATCACGAAGAGACTTTCTTGACTGAGGATATCTGCCTCTTTTGGTGGAATAGAGTACTCCATCATCTGCAGAAGTGGAACATGCTGTTAGAACTAATAAAAATCATTGACCAAATGTCAGAATTTACTAAGTTTAGGGATGATTGTTACGAAGTTATTGTGGATATATTTCAGTATCAGAGTATAATATTTGCATTCCACCTCATCTCTACCTATGTTTATCGTCTACATTTATTTGTTTCCAATATTTTAGATTTTGTCAATTTAGTTCCAACATTTCGAAATCATTCGTGTAATCCATATCTCCATTTGTTTGGACCTCTTATATCTAGTTATCATGTCATACAGTTCATATTTTCCCATATGTGAGCATTACATTCCACATACCGGTATAATTGTCCATATAGACTAGGGTTTTTCCTTGCCGAAAATATGGATCAATGGATGTTAAATAACATCCTTCAGGATTTCAAATTTTAAAATTGGGAAAATGATATCCATATCAACAAAACTTAATAATATCCTAGTCAAAGAGACACGGACAGGTTACAGACCACATTTAGTCTGATAAATACCCAGGTAAATTGGCACAAACCGAAAATCTAGGGACTAAGTCTAAAGCAAGAGTAAATAGGAAGGATCAAAAGTACTCTGTATCTAGACAAATAAAAAAAATACAGAAGCCACTCTAAGAGGAAAGTGAAGCCCACAGACCGCGGTTGGAAGTATCTAATCACTTCGTAGTGATTACATTTATACATTCTAAACAACTTTTTATAATAAATTAACATTTTAGTTAATGAAAATGGGATGCATAATGGAAGTTAAGTTACTCGCCTTCATGGTTACTGTAACCCAACTCTGATCAGTTGATAGTGTTTTAGGATGCACTGCACTCAAGTTGTTAAAAACCAAAATCAAGATGGGCATGAAAGTTGTTGCTGAGAAGCAACAAGTCCTGATTGTTGTTCCTATTCCATGCAAAGATAGCTGGTCAGAAGCAGCTGGACATATATGAATCATAGTTGTCATTAGATTCAGAACAGATATTATATCATGCTCCTGGTCTTCTTCCTCAGCGAGCTGTGCCAATAAGCATACAAAAATTCTAGCACCATAGTTATCTTCAGAGGATACTAACTCTGCAAATGTCTGTACATTCACAGTTTGGTAACTGTTTCCAATAATCATGCCATCCCCTTCTAAGTTATAGCTTCTGCAGAATTTCAAAATCTGATGACACAATGATTTTATTATATTCTCTTGTTGAAACAACCAATTCAATGACACTGTGTGAATTCTTGCAGAAAGTATATCCCATTCACCATTGTTTATGAGCTGGAATATAATCTCCTCAGCTTCTCGACTATAGTGAATTTGGTAGTTCATGTTGCCAATCCCCCTCAACAAACAGTAGAGATTCACCAGTCGAGCCACCGTCATATTATCAGTTGTCCAATTATGACAACCACTGCTATTAAGAAGAACATATTGTTCAAGAGAAGCTAAAACCAACTTATCATCTGCAAGTCTGGCAAAGAAAAGTAGACAACAGTTAGTCAAAAGAGATGTGGTATTGCCAATAAGTGCAATAGGAGTCTAATGGATTTGGCAGTTCACTTACCTTTCATCATATAGTGAACTGGTGTACATAATTAGCAAAGCAGCAGATTGACAAGAAGAAAAATCTAAACTATCTGCACTCCTTTGCCCCAGCATAAAAAGTAAATCGACAGGATCAGAAGGCAGGTGTAAAGCAGCATCTCTAATAGGTTGTCCAGTATCATTTCCCAATAGAGAATCTATGAGTGAACCGAGTAACAAATATATTCTATGTTTCATCCTATCTCCTGCAAATAATCCCAGACATCCATATGAAAAACTGAACCAGCAGAATGACATCAAGGTCTCTGCAAATTCCCTAGAATTAATAGTACAATGCAGAAGCAGTATCGAATGAAAGATTTCTAGTAAGCCCAGGATAATTTCTTCTTCCATTTCATTGATGCCGGTTGCAAGCCATGGCAGTAAATGTGTTCTGCATATATCTAGAATGCCGCTTCTAAGTTCTAGTTTGCTGGTGTGAAAGGAGTTTCCATCATGACTGTACGCATATGCCTCTTTAAGTAGGTACAAGCATTGCAGAATTTGGTTGATATTCCTCTCAGAGACATAGAGACAAGCTAAAATGGCATGTTTGACTGCTTCCTCAATTGATTTTGACATATCAAAAGCTCCATTACAAGATGGAGATCTCATAAGAGCCACAAATACTGAGCAAGAAATTATAAATGTCTCAGGAATCATACCCATCTCCCCGTCAGAATGCTTTATAAGCATTCTTATCAAAACATGGACAAGTTCCTCCAGCTGAGAAGTTGATACAGCTCCAGGGCACTCAGAAATGCATTCATAAATGAGCTTCAGTGTCTCGTATTGAACTGGATGAAAAGGAACTTCAGTCACGTAACGCAGTACTGGAACTAGAGTTGAGAACCCAACAACCAGCCTCGGTCTAAAAGCTTCCTCTGAATTTGATAAAAGATTTAGTACCTGAAGGCACATCTTCACTGCCGGATCCTTATTCTCTGTTCATTGACAAAATAATTAGTAACTGCCAAGTTATAACACTATGGTCCAAATAAAGTTCTGCATTCACAGTCTTTTAATGGGAAAAGATAAGCCAAGCAAATTCAGAATAGTGTAAAGTTTATTCAGATAATGAGGGTATAAAGTAAAGCAAGTTTCCCACATAGCTACAGATATATCCCTTTCATCAAGGCAAATAATGCCATGTATTTCTGCATAAAGTTCTCACCTGATAATCTCAAAATTTCAAATAAATAATCTGCAATATTTTCTTCCACCAAGACTTGAATCTGATTTCCTGAAGTCCCAACTGAAGACAAATAATGAAAGAGCAAATCTAGAGTGCCGATTTGGACTTGACTGTCTGATGAAAGTAATGGGCCTTTGATTGCTTCAGCAAACAGATTAACCAGAGATGCTCCTTTGGCTCCATCTTCAGTTTCCATGGAATTAACTTCACCAGATAAAGACATGTTACCAATATCATATGCAGATTCTTCACTGAGCAACTGTCTTCGAGCCAGCATTGTCAAAAGTGCTGATGGGCAATAGAGGACTGTTAGTCATAATAAGACAATAATGGAAGTTGAATAGAAAACTATCTTACTAAAAATCTATTATGTAAACGGTGGCTACATTGACTTTTAACTCTCCTTAGAATGATTAATGTTAATCACTTGTGCATTAAGCGAGCACTTAGCAATGCATCCTTTTTTAAAGAGATTCTAGCAGGAAATCAATCTTTCCGCTGACATTCATGACATAACTTGGTCATCAAAAGAGATGTATGAAATGGAACATGGGCCTCTAAATATCAATGTTATCTTTGTTTCTATCTAGATGAGTACACAAAAGGAAAAAAAAAAAAAAAAAAATTTCCTATTGTCGCTGTCGGTCCAAAATAGGCTTAACAAAAGGGAAATAGTGAAATTAAAAATCAATAACGAACCAATACAATTCAAGCGAACATCATCATTTTGAGTCTTCAATAGAACATCTCCTAACAAGTACAAAAGCTTTGGACAAAAGGGAATCAACATATCACTTCCATCACCCTCATCCGATGTACTCTGAAGAACAGATAGTTTGTAAAGCACAAAAAGGACTTCTCCACGAATCTCCTCACTGCACCACAAAGTAAAAGACTCACAAAGTGTAAAACAAACCTAAAAATGAAAAAATCACTGCAACATAACAATATTCAATGCATTTTCTCACCTTGGCAATTGAAGACCTGTAACAAGAACGGAAATGAGACCATATATATCTTTGATGTGCACATGGAGATCATCCTCCTTTTCACAATTCAGAAGAATCCCTAGGCAGTGAAGCTTTACACACAGTAGTATCAGAACAGCAGAAACAGATCATGAAACTTTTTGTTCACTTTATAATAACATTTTTATTTTATAAATCCTCAAACTAAGAAGCTAATAAATGCATGCAAATAATAGATCCTCGAATTAAAAGGCTAATCAAGCATCGATTATGTACAAGCTGAACAAGTAACGGCAAATCAATGCATGCAAATAATAGATCCTCAAGTTATTTGTACAATTATTCACTGATTTCAGATCATCATCCATAGGTTCAGTATATTAATCAGCATTTGGCAATGACAATAATCAAGTAACAACAGCTAATCAATGAATGCACATAACAGATCCTTAAATTAATTATACTAATATTCACAGATTTCAGTTACAAATTCAGTGTAGTAACCAGCATTTAGCAATTGAAATCGAGTAATCAACAAACAGTACTTAAGATCGGAAACTGAAAATGAAATTACCGCGTGAACCTGACGTGGACTCCAACCTAAAGCACCAGAAGAAATGCGATCTGAAACCCTAGCAATGAATTCACGGCAAACGGAGGGATCAGACGAAGCAGAGAGGTTGAGGATGAGATGAACGAGTTGTTGAGCGATAGGTTCATCGTCGAAAGAGGAGAGAGCGGTAACGAGAGGGGAAACAAGGAAGTGAGGATGAAAAGTGACGATAGAGTGAAGGAATTGAGGTATTGAGAGAGAACGAGAGAGCTGAGAGAGAGCGTAAGAGACATGGATAGTTGGAGAAAGAGGATTTGAGATAAGATTGGAGAAACAGACGAGGCAGATTGTGCCGCCGTGGTTTGTTTGTAGGTTTAGAGAAGAACGGTGGCCTTGAGAACAACACCACCGTGAATCGCCATCGTCTTCGAAATCTATGTTCTGTGAATCGATGTTCATGTACATTTTCTGCTTTCAAAAATCACTTCAATAGAGAATGGCGCCAAAATGGTTTTGTAAGTAGTTAGGCTTTATAGCTCATTCTGTTAGGGTGTTGTTACTTGTTACTTACACCTGCCTGTTGCATAGTCACACCCCCTCTTTCTAACAAAATGGTTTGTGCTTGATTTGAATGGTTGTCATTATCTTTTGGGTTAAATATGTTTTTAGTCCCTACATTTTGTCTTATAGTTAACAATAGTCCCTACATTTTTTTTACGGTTTAAAAAAACCCTATAATTTTTTCTATAATTAAAATTGGTCCCCACTGTTAATTTTTTTTAACAGAACGCTGATGAGGCGCAATTAGCCAATAACATGGTGCATGTGTCTTTTCTCATGGCTTCAGTTTGGGTTGTTGTTGTGGTTTTGGTTGAGTTTGTGGTGATGAAGATGAGGGTTGTGTTGGAGGAAGAAAGGTAGAAAGAAAGATTTAGTGTGGAAATGTGCACAATAAATCTGATGGAAAAAGACACATGTCACCATGTTATTGGCTAAATGTGCCACATCAGCGTTCTGTTAAAAAAAAATTAATGGCGAGGACCAATTTTGATTATGAAAAAAATTGTAGGGTTTTATTAAATCATAAATAAAATATATAGACTATTTTTAACTATAAGACAAATATAGGGATTAAAAATATATTTAACCCTTATGTTTTTGAGTTTTTCTTAATGTTATTGTAGATTTGATGATGACTATCAAACTTTTATAAACGAAAAATCTATTGAAAATGAACAGGTATCAAGTATCATATGGAATTTGATTGCAATAATGTAAATGAAAATTTTATTTGCTGTTTTTATTTTTTGCTCTTTGTTATCTTTTTATTTATGTTGCTTGGAAAAGAACTCCTTAAGAATTTTTGGAATCTGTTAATTAAAAAAAGGTGACTACTCCTCTATCTTTTCATAATTTGAGGATATTTACACTTCAACTAATGAGAGCAAGCCACATAAGTAGATTTGTATATGGTCCCCTCAACTAATTGTAAAAACTTGTAGGACCACATACAAATCTACTTATGTGGTTTGTTCTCATTGGTTGAAGGGTAAATGCCCTCAAATTATGAAAGGGTAAATTATAATTCCCCTTAAAGAAAACGGGGGTAACAAGCTGCGTCACTATCCCTTTTTGGATGACAAAACCAATCATTTTAAATACTACATCTTGAGATATGGGAGACATGCATTACTATGCATGGCTATTTGAGCTCTTTTCAAAATATTTATGGCCTCCGGTGCTAGAAAACCAAAAGTGTCAAATGCAAAAGGTATAAACACATGTTGATTTTCAGAACGCACTCTCTCATGCTTGACCACTTTACTTGAAGCAGCTTTGAGGACCGCCTGTCCTACGGTAAAATCCCCGGTCACCAACCCTACATGGGGAGAAACTCCAATCAAATTCACACATGCATGTTTTCCTCCTCAATCATATATCAAAACATCAGCTGGCCTCAATGTGGATCTCCCTTTTAGCGGATCAGTCAAGAAGTTCACAGGCGCCTCTTTCTTTACAGATATTCTTGCACGCTTAAAAACATCAAAAAGGACATCTCGAACAAGGTCATGTTTGTATTTGAAGCCTTTACAGAAAATATTAATTTATAATTTAATTGTTTTACTAATATTAATAAAGGAGCTGTAAAAAAAAATATATCTTATAATAATGGTGAAATAATACGTTTACAAACAAATTATGATTAATAAAATAGTATTTTAATGTATATTGAGATTTTTTTAAAAATATTTTCTAATATATAACTGTTATAATTTAAAAAGTTTAATTTGATTTCATTACTATAGATTTTAGATTATCTAGTGAAATTGATATTTTAATTTAACTTATCGAAAATGTTGATTTTTTCCGCAAATTAATAACTTTCAATATGCCTAACTAATTTTTTTCGCAAATTAGTACCTTTTAATATACATGTTCCTTTCTGCAAATTTGTAACTTTTAATATCTGACATCTTCTTTTCCGCAAGTTAGTGATATCTAACATGATTCCTTCTTCAAATTAGTAACTTTTGATATATCACGTGTTCTTTTCTACAAAATAGTAATATCTGACAGGATTCCTTCCGCAAATTAGTAACTTTCGATGTGTTATTTTCACAAAATAGTAATATCTGACGCGATTTCCTTCACAAATTAGTAACTTTCAATATCTGCCCTGTTTCCTTTCACAAATCAATGATATCTGATGTGTTTCCTTTCGCTATCTAACGTGTTTTCTTCCACAAATTAATAACTTTCAATAGCGCCTGAAAAATTGACTATAAATTAGCAAAACAAGTTATAAGCACTTTTTAAAAAGATTGTTAGCAAACATGTCTTTTATCTTATAAGCTATAAAACATAAATTATAATTTTGTTTATTGGTCTTACCAAACAACATATAAGATGAAATAATACATTTGTCGGTTACAAACAAATTATGATTAATAAAATTATGATTTCCTTTTGCAAATTTAATATGTGACGTCTTCTTTTCCGCAAATTAATAATTAATATCAATGTGATTCCTTCCGCAAATAATAACTTTCGTCGACATGTGACGTGCTCTTTTCTTCAAAATATAGTAAGGTCTGACACGATTTCTTCCGCAAATTAGTAACTTTCAATATGTGGTGTGTTTTTTTTTCCGCAAAATAGTAATATCTGACGTGATTCTTTTCGCAAATTAGTAACTTTTGATATCTGACGTGTTTTTTTTCACAAATCAGTGATATTTGATGTGTTTCCTACTGCTATCTACTTGATTCCTTTCGTCAATTCATGTCCTCTAATGGTTTCCATTTATTTCCATCACCCGCCAATTTTTTTCTTTTTGTTACCTACGAGCTCAATCAAGGATTTAAATTGGCGGTGGACAAAATTTTCTCTACCGAGAAAAATATGAATTTTAATATTGAATTTATTAGAAAACAACAATTGAGATTGCACATATACTTGCTATAAACTATTAAGTTGTGAATTAGTTTATATCTTAGTTTTACCAAACCAAGCATAAGACGGTGATATTTATGAGATGAGGCAGCAATACTTAAGTAAATAAATCGAGAATTTATTTTACGATAAACAATCATTTTGGTTTTTTGTGTGTGATGTCGTCATGATTCATATATATATATATATATCAAAATTATTATAAAAAAAAAAAGATGTTCAATGATCTCTTTTATTAGTCATTTTAAATTTTTAAAGTTAATGTAGTTTTCGAAAATATTTTTGTTGGTAAAATTTTGTTTATAAAATTATCAATAAAGTAGACACTTCAAGACATATATACTCGTTTAATACATTCTTGACTATAATTTGAGACTAAAATGACTAATTATCTATTTATATTTTCTTATATCAAATCAAATGATCTGACTATTTATTTTAATAAAAAGTATTGAGTTTTAATAAAAAGTATTGGCTTAAATAGCTCTCTAATCCTTTAACTCATTTTCAGAATTCAGCTTCATCTCTTAATTTTAAAATCGATAAAATCGGTCCTTTAATTTATAGAAGATAACACAACTTTTTTTTATGGGTCATGCTAAACAGTGCACCTGATGCACTAGTTAAGCATACTCAAAAAGGAAATAAAGAGATAAAATTAATGCTAGAGATATAACTTTTTGCATTTTTAACACATTAAATGCATAAGTTTCAAGAAAAAAATTCTATATTAATATGCTTTTGTTTAGCATTTTCCTTTTTTTATAAGCAAAATACAACGCAACCTAGTGTGACTGTGATATGACAAATAAAAAAGTTTAAGTTAATCCTATAATTTATGTTTGTTTTTAAGAATCCTATAATTTATGTTGAAACTTCAAATTATGCATAAAATGCAGTTCGGTCTTTTTTAATCAATTAAAAAGCTAGAGATATTAGAAAAGCGACACTCAAATTAGCATAAGGTGTGTTCAATTTAGAGGTGAAAAAAAAGTCAAGTTACATAAAATAAAAGAAATGAAATAAAGGACAAACCATGACATTAAACTTCTCTTGGTCCCAAACAATTCAAAGGGTTAATATACCATAAGCTACCAGCATAATCTAAACCTTTAAGTTTCACATTGAACCATATCAAATATAAATTTTGATACTGTCAACCATCGATTCAACTGCAAAATCTTTATTATTAAACAAACAATCATTATGAGCTTTCCAAATGAACCAAGATGAAGCCAGACCAAATGAATCGAAATCAATTTTTACTTTTTAGAAAGCTAACTTGTAATCAAGCAAACTGATAAACATGTGCGAGTACATTAAAAAAGTTACCAATTTTACATGTAGACAACATGTCAGAAATTGAAAGTTACTCATTTGCAAGTGAACACATCAAATATAGAAAGTTAATAATTTGTGAAAGGAAACACGTCAGATATTACTAATTTGTGGAAGGGAACACGCCACATATTGAAAGTTACTAATTTACAAAAGAAAGTGCGTCAGATATCACTAATTTGCGAAAAAAACGCGTCAGATATCACTAATTTGTGAAAGGAAACACATCATATATCACTAATTTGTGAAAGGAAACACGTCAAATATTGAAAGTTACTAATTTGCGGAAGAAAAGGCGTCAGATACCACTAATTTGCGAAAGGAAATGAGTCAGATATTGAAAATTACTAATTTGCAGAAAGAAATGCGTCATATATCACGAATATCCGAAAGGGAACACGTCAGATACTGAAAGTTACTAATTTGCGGAAGAGAACACGTCAGATATTGAAAGTTACTAATTTGCGAAAGAAAACATGTTAGATAACGAAAGAAAACACGTCAGATATAACTAATTTGTGAAAAGAAACATATCAGATATTGAAAGTTACTAGTTTGCAAAACAAAACACGTCAGATAGCGGAAGGAAACACACCAGGTATCACTAATTTGCGACATGACACACATCAGATATCGAAAGTTACTAATTTGCGAAAGGAATCGCGTCAGATATTACTATTTTGCAGAAAAGAACACATCACATATCGAAAGTTACTAATTTGCAGAAGGAATCACGTCCGATATTACTATTTTGCAGAAAAGAACATGTCATATATCAAAAGTTATTAATTTGCGGAAAGAATCGTGTAAGTCAGATATCAGTAATTTGCGGAAAAGAAGACGTCACATGTTTAAAGTTACAAATTTGCAGAAAAAACACGTATATCCAAAGCTATTAATTTACGGAAAAGATTACGTAAGTATATTAAAAGTTATTAATTTACAAACAAAAAAAAGTTACGTAAGCATATTAAAAGTTACTATTAATGTGTAAGTCAGATATCAGTAATTTGCGAAAAAGAAGACGTCACATGTTTAAAGTTATAAATTTGCAAAAAAAACACGTATATCAAAACTATTAATTTACGAAAAAGATTACATAAGTATATTAAAAATTATTAATTTACAAAAAAAAAAAGTTACGTAAGCATATTAAAAGTTACTATTAATTTGCGAAAAAAATCAACATACATTAATAAGTTAAATTAAAATATCAATTTATCCAGATATTCTAAAATCTAAAGTGATAATAAATCTAAAAAAAAAAATAAAAAATGTAAAGTGATGAAATCAAACTGAACTTTTAAAATCAGTTAAACCATTTTAACAAGACAAAGATACAGCAACCGGTTCTCATTTTATATTTATAGTGTGTATGAATGAGTATTGAGTAGAGAGCAGTTGTTGTGTAAGAAAGAAAGAAAGAAAGAAGAAAAATCGATTAATGATCAGAAATATGGATTTGGAAGCGGTTGGAGATTTAGCGATTCATTTGATTTTGGAAAATCTGAAACCCGAAGACATTGCAAGTATTTCATGTGTCAGCAACAGGTTTAAGTCTTTCACTTCCGATGACTCTATTTGGTCCAAAATCTGCTTCCATGAACTTTCTCTCACTCAACCCATTGATCATCTTGGAAACCCTCTCCCTTCCTTTAAGGTCACTCTCAGAATCATTTTTCTCTTCATTTATTTATTGTTGTAATAATTATTTTAGTTCTTGTTTTTAAATTGCAATTAATTGTAGGGGATGCAAAAATACTCTAAATGATAGAAACTTTGTGTTGTGTATGCTAAATTAAGGATGAATCGTTGGTAGAAACCGAATTCAAATACCGGCTAAAACAATAATTGGTTAGACTTTAGATCAGGCCGAACTCTGGATTATTGGGACCCTTCTCTTGGGCCGAATTTTGGATTATCAGGACCCTTTTCCTAAAACCGAAGGGTTAAGATAAAAAAAATAAATAAATCATATTTTGTTGTATTATTCATGTGTAAAAATAAAATCTTAGTTTATAACACTGACATGTAAACACCGATAATAATTTTTTAAAAATGAAAGTAATTAACATGTGGTCGGTGGTGTTGTATCAGTGTTAGACACCAGACACACCTTCAATTTGAAGTTTTAGTGTTAAGTAGATATTGGTATAGCTAGAAATTTGACTTATTTATGTGTTATTGTGTTGTGCAGGAAGCTTATCGAACTTGGAGAGAAGCTTTTGTTATGTATCCTTGGTCTCTTGTTAAGCGTGTTAAAAGGTGTTGGGACAATATAGAGACCTGGCTTACCAATAATTTTCCAGAAGCAAAGTTGACTCTTGGTGAAGGTGCATCGGAAGCTGAGATTCAAGAGTTGGAGGATGTCTTAAATGTTAAATTGCCTCTTCCTACAAGGATCCTTTACCGCTTACATAATGGGCAAGAGATTGAAAAACTAGATGTCGATACCTCTACCGACGCATTTGGCACTTCTTTGGGAATAATTGGCGGTTACTCCTTCTATGATCATTTGGTGAATGTTTATTTGTTACCTATAAGTCATGTAATTGAAGAAACCCAGCAATTTACAAACAACTTGGGGTTTTTAAGAAGATCCAAGTATGTTCTTGTGGCCGCTTCGTCCACGTACTCTGAGAAGTTGTTTTTCCTCAACTGTACCAATGGTCAACTATATGTTGGAACCAAGGAGCTTCTTGGCAATAGAGATATGATGCCATGCGTTCCTCGTAATCTGATTAGTTTGGATCATGAGTCGGATAGCGAAAAGATACAGGATGGCATGCTACTGTGGTTAGAAGAACATGGTCGCCGTTTACAACGTGGCTTTATCAAACTGATCGAAGATGGACGTGCCAAAAGTATTAATCTTTTCCCAGAACAACCCCCTCTTTGTTCAACTGCTGTAACCAATGGTGTGCAGGTAGGAGAGTATATATTACCCCTTATGCTTGCTCTATTTGCTTTGTTCATTTGGGCAAAAAAAGCTTGGCATGTTATACTATATTCCTCCCTGAAGTTTGACCATGTTTTACCACTTATATCGTATCAAAGTTCTCAGACCTATTGCATTGAATAGAGAACAGTTGATGATTTTTGCTTATCGGCATTCCATGGGATATTCCAATTCACTATTCTATTATCAATTTCTCATGAACACTGGATACTTTAATGAGTATTGCTTATTTGTGATTAATTTTCATGTGAAAACTAATAAGTATTTCTTATTTCTTGAGGTTCGTGCCTCTGCGTTGGTTATCCCTGAGTTGACTGATCTCCAAGATAGCCGTGAGAAGTACTTATTTGCTTATTCAATCCGTCTGTCCTTACAACCTCAAGGATGTGTGGTCAATGGAATATCCCACAGATCTTGCCAGCTTTATTGGAGGCACTGGCTCATCCATGCTAATGATGTTTTAGAATCTGATGTCGATGGAGAAGCTGTTATAGGAATGGTATGAGTTCCTTTTTCTATTTTACTGTCTGTTTAAACTATATTAGATATCTTAGAATATCTTTGATATTATGTTAGACTATCATAGTTTATCTCCTAGGATTAGTTTCTACTACCTATAACTTCAACAGCATCAAATTGTCTAGAAATGTCTGGCGAGATATTAGCTATGTAGGTCTTTGTTAAGTTATACAATAAAAAATTTAAGTTTCTCTAATAGCAGGGAATCAATTTTTGGATACCTAGAAGATTATATAATGGCCTTCAATAATTGCCTTATTATGAGCTGATATTGCCACCCTAAGTCTCATAAAGTTCTGGAGCTTTGATGTTCAGTTCAGTTCTGTGCTGTGCATGTATTGATTGACTGCATTCAAATACTAGCTTAGTTGAACTGGTAATTTATAGCTTGCTAGCAGATGAGTCTTTCTCAAGTTCTACCTTGCAAGCTTCATAAATGTTGTACTGTTTTGGCGGTTCTAGTTTTCGAAAAAGTTAAGGTCTAATATTTGTAGTTTTGGAAGTGCATCTTAGAACTTTTTTATAAAACAAAGAAAACTGTCTTCATCTTTTCGAATGCAAGTATTTATAGTTGAACGGAGTATCCAAACTATTGACTTCTATAGATGTCTTTGCAGTACCCACTTTTGCGTCCAGGTGATAAAGAATTTGTTTATCAGAGTTGCGCAGCTATACCAACATCATCAGGTTCCGTTGAAGGTTCCTTTACCTTTGTACCAGGAAGGTATGATTTATTATTATTATTATTATCATGCCCACGTGGTTTCATTATCTTTGATTAGTTAGGCAACATAGAAATATGTATGTTTGGGTTTGAGGAATTTTCAGACATATACAAATGAACCATTACTTCTTTAAGGCTGACTAAAAAAGTGTCTTTATCTCTTTGTTGAGCCGTGGGTGGGGGGTTGCTGAAGATACCGGGTTGACTTTGTGTGATGAAATTAAAGTTAACTAAAAGAAAATTCAAGATAGCTGTTGATTTAGGGGCTTCAGAAAGGCCAAGTCGATTAGGGGTGATGGATTAGGTAGGGAAACATGAGATTGTCCGATCGTTAAGGTATGTGCCTTAATTAATAGTGTGTTTCCGTTTCAAACGAGGGGTTCAATGATCCAGATCTTTTTTCCCTTTCGTTTAAGGGTGAGAAGTTAGTATGACCGGTGAATGTCTTGATTATATTTAAACTAATGTAACTTTTGTGCTATTCCCAGCATTCAAACCTTAATCTTTCCGAGGATGGTATTGGTATGGATGTCTTGCAAGAATCAAAACTCATGCATTTAACACTAAATAAGTTCAATTGCTATTATCGATGACTCAATGAGATAACATTTCTAGTTTATGTTTGTCTTATTTCAGATTGGTGGAACCAAGAGGAGATCCTTTCATAGCTGCAGTTGCACGTTTCCCTCTCCAGCGGCCAGACTATATTTTCTGACTTGCTTTTTTATGGGATTCAGCTATCTCTAATGAAAATTGCAGCCCTGGGATCTTGTTCGGTTGCATCATGTTACTTTGTATGAGTTGCTCGGTTGTTGTGAGTTTAAGTTGGGAATGCACTATTTCCCTATGTATTTTATCTATATATATATATATATATATATATATATATATATATATATATATATATATATATATATATATATTTGCAGTGCAAGTAATAAATATTGGACTTCTCGCAATCTTGGTTTGTCCCCAAAGCTTCCTTGCGTTAATTCGATGTCTATATTTATTTATATGAAATGCAGTGGATCCATACATAAATAGTAGTATCGTCAGTTATACTAGGGGAATCCAATCTACTGTTATTGTAAAACAGATGTCTTTGAATTCAATGTACTTGGCATAGGTTTTTGTTCTCAAAGAGTATATATTATTTGGGTGCGGCTCATCCCCCATTGTTTAAAATCCTCCTATTGACCGGATTCCAGCTTCCGGTAAAGCCTATTTTCCGTCACAATACCTACCGGAATCCAACTTCCGGCAGGGATTTTTGCTGATTTTGAGCAATGTAGGGGGACCAGTGTTTCTCAGAGGCAACCTAGCCCAAGTACAGCAGAATAATATAAGACAGAAATCTGAAAAACATTAGTACTCGTCATCCATTATATTAACCAGACGTAAGGTATCAACAACACAACGTTTAAGAAAATGTTTCTAAATTTGAATTCTTGAAAAGTGTTCTTTGAATACCTATACCTGTTAACATTTGTCTATAATAAAGGCATCTAGAGTTGAATCCATTTTTTTTTTGTCAGTTATATTATAGTATGTTTGATACTTTCTTTCAAATTTTTTTTTGAAAGTTCTTTTAACATCATGCTAATAGTGATGCATAGGAAACAATACTGTGGTAAGGGTGCAAATGCTTCATGAGGAAAGGAGTTTTAAATTTGTAATAATGAGTATGAGTCACCTCCTTAAGAAGCTACTTTATGAGAAACAAAGATTACAAGAACAACGACTCAAGGATATAACTTCTCTATGTTGAACTTCCCACAAATAGGAGACATGATTTTACGCACAGATAGTGAAAGGTGTTTTGTACTTTTGTTGGTGACTTTGGTGTTGCTAAATCCTAGTTGAGATAGTGAAAGTGCGTGTGTGTGTTCGATGTTTACTATTTGTATTTGGATTGTTATAATAGGAATATAAAATGTTCAGTTTTCTTTGGAGATCTAAAAGAACAGAATGTAGAATTGTCAATAGTGATAAAATAAAATTGTAAATTAGTGGGAAGAAAAGGACCTAAATGCTTTTACCTTCTCACCTTGTTGTCTACGCCACTTGACTTGGCTCGTTTCTTTGTGCCAACAAGGTAAATTTTCCAAACATAATACAAACAAGATAACCTATTATGCCTAAATGCAGGTACGATACCGGTACGGCATACGACATTTTTAGAAAAATCAATGTACGTGTATGAATATAAATTAAAATATGGATATACATTCGATACTGATATGGGTATGTACGGTACTTGTACTCTCCCTCTAATGGAATACTGTGCATCATAGGTAATAACAAACAAAAAAAATCCTATAAAAAAAAATGTGGCACAAATCTTTTGCCTTCAGTTAGGCTTGATGTTCCAAGTTCGAATTCAATAACTTACATTAACAAATTCAACAATAAAAATCTATGCACAGTAGCGGAGAAAAATACTTAATAAAGAAGAAGAAATATGAATAATAAATAAGAGGAAGAAGATTGAATCATCTATAATTCACATTTTTAGAGGGTTGGAGTGGACCGTAGCCCATCCGGGCCACCCCTAACTACCCACCAACTATGCGGTTAGCAGGGGTGGATCCCCTCATGGGTTGGGTAGTAGGGCCATGACCCGCTCAAATTATTATTTTATTATTTTTTCTCATTTTTTATAGGTATATATTTATATATACATATATGCAACTATTGTTTCTTATTGGAAAACAGAGTCTAGCCGAGTGGTAACTACTTATTTAATTAAAAAGGAAAGAATATATTTGGGTTGGTTTGATAGTATTAACTTGGAACGTAAGAATATGTTTCTCTTAAGGTCTTATATTCGACTCTCACTGATGCAAATTTTGATACTAATTTAGCTTTTTTAAAAAAATTAAAAAGAAAAGAAAAAACAATTTAAAACGAGTGTTCAATGACATCTATTGAAATTCTTGCGGGTACTTACAACATAAAAAAAACGAGTTTTTTTATACTACATTTACAATTAAGAGCAACTAACATTTCTCATATTATCAACTTGAACTATTGATGAAGACTTTGATAACTTCAACTATTGTCGTGTTTGAAAAGTAACAAAGAAGTTTTCATCAAATTTTGATATTTAAAATAAAAGAAATGAAAAAAGAAGGCAAAATTTTCTTAATTAATAATTTTAAAAATCAATTTACTAAAGTTCATAAGGACATAAATGTCACTCCCAGTATTTGTTTTAAGTTATCTCCGCAAATTCTTGAGAATAAAATAATAAAAAAATGCAGATTTTTATCTCAGTTACAAATTTATCAAATTTTATTCTTTAATATTTTAATTTTATAAAAAAGTTAATGTGAATAAATTAAGCGGAAAATGCTTGTTTTTCTCCGTCAAAAAGAAAAAGAAAAGGAAGATGCTTTTTGTTTAGAGTTACTTACTCTGATCCTGAAGCAAGCTAAGCAAGCAAGCAAAGCATGTCCTGAATTTGCATCACAAAACCCTAATTCCATATCTCCATTACTTCTTGCAACCATCACACCTCACAATTTACGTATACAGACAGGTATGTATATCTACGTATCTCAATTATATACGTATCTCTCTTCCTTCTATACTCACTCACGCTACTTATGCTCTTTCTCAATTATTCATAATTTCACGCCATTCAATTCACTTTACTCATAAATTTATCATCTCTAAGGTTTTCTTCTATAATTAATTATATTTGAATTTCCATAATCATCACGTTTTTTAGGGTTGTTGCTGAAACATATCAATTTTAATTAAATCTGAGTTGTTTAGGGTTGTTTCAGTTATAAATGTATGTGTTTACTCTGTTTTTTACCCTTTTCAGTTGCAAATGATTTTTGCAGAAATTTATGTACTAATTCTGACTTAAGTCTAAGATTAACATGCTTCATCATTATTCATCATAAAATACATCAATTTTAATTATTTTATTGTTAGCATGCTGAGGATGATCACAATGGATTCAATGTGGTAATTGTATTAAGACATTTCTTATGTTTATGTATCTGTAGGAAATAATTGACTTCAAGATAGCAAGAAACAAAATTGCATAAAAATTTGCTTTCTTGTAGAAAAAAGTTCTATAGTCGTTACCGTTGATTTATTCCGGGAAGTTTTTTTGGAGGGAAGGAAAGATGATGAACGGCGTCTAACTAGGTAAATTGAGAGCCTTTATTCGAGTTCTGTCGTATTTCTTTGCTTTTTTACTTGTATTTGCTAAATCTTGGGCATTTTTAGACCATTGTCATCATATGTATGGCTCGGCCCAGCTGAAGGCTAAATTTTCATGTTGAATTTGTAAATAGAGATCTCTGAATCCATGTGCAACTTAACCTTTCGTGTTGCAGGAGTCACAACTTAATTAAGTGGTTATAAAATAACTGTTTATCTTATAAGTGTTTATGTATAAGCTATTTCTACAAGAAAAGATAAAATAAAGTCAAACTGTTTTCATAAGCTATGCTAGAGAGCTTACGGCCATGTTATAAGCTGCATAAGTGCTTATGTCCATATATAAGCTCTCCTAAATAGTCTCATAAGTACTTATGCCCGTAGATAAGCTTAAATAAGCTAATCCAACCCGACCCTTAATCTATTATGTTGACATCATTACATTAATGCCATACATTCATATATTTTGCTTTAGGCCTCAACTTAGATTGGGCCGACCCTTGCATGGATCATATTTGTTTACCTTCTGGTTATGTTAGCATTAGCGGTCTCATGAGCTTATATTGTGTATTACTACTTGAATACAGTACATATGATGGCCGGCTCTGAGGATCAAACCAAATCTGAGTGGATAGATAGAATAAGATCTGAAGGAGCCATTCCATTTCTTGATCCGGATAAATGTTCAAATGGTTGGGCTTCGCCACCTGGCAATGCGTTCATGGTTAGAGGTCCTGAGTATTTTACTACAAAGGTTAAGATTCCAGCAGGTGATTATCTACTGAAACCTCTTGGATTTGATTGGATAACAAGTTCAACGAAAATTGGCGAGATATTGAAGCATCAAAATAGCAGAATTAGGAAGGTGATTGAGGATGAGTTTCCAGATGGCGATAGGCCTTTTGTGTGGGCATTCAATCTTCAACTTCCAACCAAAGATAACTATAGCGCCGTTGCATATTTTACAAACAAAGAGCCTATTGTTGAGGGGTCACTAATGGACAGATTCTTGAAAGGCGATGATGCTTTTAGAAACTCGAGACTTAAGTTGATTGCTAATATTGTTAATGGTCCTTGGATTGTGAGAAAAGCAGTTGGGGAGCAAGCAATATGTATAATTGGGCGTGCACTTTCATGTAAGTACTGTGTGACAGAGAATATCATGGAAGTAGATATTGATATTGGATCTTCTATGGTTGCATCTGCAATAGTTCATTTAGCATTTGGTTATGTGACAACTATGACGGTTGACCTGGCTTTTCTTGTTGAGGGACAAACTGAATCAGAACTTCCAGAAAAACTCTTGGGTGCATTCAGATTTTCAAACCTTGATCCTGCTTCTGCTAGATCAATTGAGCCATCATCTATTTCCACCACTGCTAGTATACAAAAATCTTTGCCAACAAGATGGTGGAATTCACTTGGGCAGATTCTTCATTCAGGACCTCAGGAAGATGGCTCTACTTCTGGCTTACAAAATTCAAAATAAAATTGTAGATATTTGGGGTCCAAACGTACATATGCAGTTTTTCCGACTCAAATCCAAACAATTGTCGTGTTTGCAAATGTAATTTCAAATTCATTTGAATCATGTGTGATGCAAAGGTAAATGTTCCCGAGTGAAAACCAAACAAGAGCTATATTCTGGTTTTGGTGTGCAAAGCTAAGTGCAAACTTGAGTTGAAGGGTTTTCTGATGGCAATCCTTACACACACGAGATTGAAAAGAAGTGAAACCTATTCTGTTTTTGGTTCACTTAATAGTTTGCTTGATTGCTTGTATTTTAGTCAAAATATTATGATTTTTTAGTTGTAGGATTGTAAACATAAACAATTACTAGCATTCTGTCTTTCTTACTACATTTCCTTGGTTACCGCATTTTATCTTTCTCCTTGACTTCAAAATTAAATTGCATCAAAAGGAGAATGGATCCTCTCAAGTGGGAAAAAAAATTGAGGAAATAAAGTGGGACAATTGACCATTGGATTACAAATATAAAACAATATTCAATTTTTAAAGTAATGGAGAAAAGGTGATTGATGGTTAAGATGTGAAAATTGAGGGAAAAAAAATTGAGAGGATCCATTCTCCATCAAAAGAGCTTGAGCACAGTTAGTTATATATCCAGAGTTATTTTTACTCTGACTATATGTTCTAATCTCTTTGCACTTTCTTTGATATGGAAGTCTAGCCTAAATCAGTGTAAGGTTCCTGGTTTAGAGCATTGACATTATATAGTAATGCTTGTCGTTCTTATTCTATAATTCTTTTTTATGTATGATAATGCAAGGATGTGAACAGTTATACTAAAAGAAACGACAAATCACACAAGATTTAAGTTGATTTTCATGAACAAAATTGTCTTTTTAACAAAATGACTTACATTCTGAGTTCTTAAATCTAATATATGCAAAAAATGCGTGATTTGGTTTATTGATGTTTACTTCAAGAATTATTGATTCATTATTGTTGTAGTTTACTTCAAGAATTGTTCCTTTGAAGCATTTTTTATTTATTTATGCCGCAGTGTTGGTTGCATTTACATTACATCCTCTTTATTAACCAGTGTGTAATCAAACTTCTAATTATATGTATTATATACATATTTAACAAATACTAACAAACCATGTAGTCAATATATGTCATTATTAAGATGTATTATGCATAAAAAACTGGTTTTGTTCATCAAATTTGTCATATGATTTAAAACCATATATTCATGAAACATCAGAGTTTTATATGTTCATAATTTGTCATATGATTTAAATCCATTGTATAAACTTTCAAATGAAGGTAACACTTGTTAGTTTTATAATTAAACAACAAAGAATGTAAAAAATTAAATATTATAGTATCATACTATCATTATGCTACATAACACATCCGTGCACCCTTAACAATTATTTTATTGATATTCATTCTAAATTCTAATAGCTTAAATTTAAAGTTTATAGCTTGTCGAGGTGGAGCTTATTCCATGACCAATCTCAATCGGAAAACTTGTGAAGCACACAAGGTGAGTTTTGTCACCACTCAACCGGATTCTTTTCATATGCATGAGCTATGAACCGAATCTCTAACCACCTGCTTAAGAGGCTAAATTTTTACCAATTGGACCAATTCATTGTTGTTAAAACAAACACAATTTAAATATGATGTGATCGTACATAATTTTAACAAGGAAAATGTTAACTCCCGTGACAATGGTTTTAGTGTATATAAGAATCATGGAGAATCCTGCAAAACCTTTCCTTTTCTGTTGAAACTAATACATTTACGATTAGTTGGAGATGGAAAAGAGGAATAATTAGTCAGCTTCTTTATCAATTAGTTAAGATGATATTTGGTGCCCCTAATCTCTTAAAAAATAGATTAGGGGTCATATTCTATGTAAGGCCAAAGAAAACCATAACTTAAGCAAGAAGTTAAGATAAACTTATAAAAAATATCATGAATTTGAACTCAATAAATAACAGATAAAAACAAAATATTCAACCATTTGTGCAAACACAATGATTACTATATCCTTCTCTTTGAGCATCTTTTGTTTATAAAGAATCTTTGATTTTTATTCTGTAAAACTCATGGCCAAGGTTTAAATTAGCTTTTACATCTCAATTTTATTTCAAATTATTAATGTCTAAAATCATTGGAAGACCAACCTATACACACTAAATAAGTTAAGCATAATTTGATGAGAGTAAAAACAACATCAACAATAAGCTTTGTAAGTGAGCAAAAATGCAATAACAAGTTTATCAGCTTTATACACCACAGAATACTAAGTTTTAGCTACCTATTGACACTATAAAAAACAAGCAGTTAAGAGCAGATTCTGGTTGGGTAGTTACAAGCAGCAGAAATCATGAAATAACTAAACCAGATCAGTTATTGATGACACTCGGTAACATATTAGACCATGTTTCCAGACTGTTGAATCAACTTGAAAATGGTGATAGTAGATCCTATAATCTTATCATCCATGAACACGACAACAACTGATTCTAGCACGCACATTAAAAAAGGGGGAAAATGTAGCAGATGGCATTTGCAATAAGCAGTATCGCTTTATCAAATTGGCATACATCATTTGAAAACATTCATTATCATATAGCGAAAAATGCAAACACTTAAAACAAATATTAATAAAGCTTTGAACAAATTCTATATTCGAAAAATTGGAGCCATATTCCTATCAACATCAATTGTTTCAAGAATACATAACAATGATATATCAGTTCAACATTAGACAAGTTCAACATTTCCATCAGGCAATGTACTCATCTGCAGGGTTCTGCCATTGCCAGATCCCAAAAACCGCACAGATGGTAAAGATGGATCAGTAACAGATTCAATCTCAATGAAGTTGAGGTCAAGTGCACCAGATTTCTTTAAACTCAAAACAAAGACAAGAACAATCCAACCCAACAACGAAAGTGCCCAGTAATTTGTCATCCCATGAATCAAACCCCAAGCTATAGCATATCCAACAACAATCCCAGATAAATGACCAATAAAACTTGCTTGAGGAACAATAATCGAAGTGAAAACAAGTGATTCAAACGGAGCAAAACTAATAGGAAGTGAAAGAAATCCAAAAAGCTCCAACTTGGAGGAAGGTTGCTTCACAGAAAGAATCGTCATCCAACCAAAAACAACACACGAATATCCAACAGCCGTCACTCGACGAAAATAATCAACCTTGAATCTTTGAATCAACAAGTGATACATTGCCAAAACCAAAACTCCTGATACAACAATCAACACAAGTGTATACTGCAAATAATACTCAACACCAAGACCAACATGATCCAATTGCTCCACAACCCCAAGACTCCAAAGTGCACTCATATTGAAAACAAGATGAATTATACTTATATGAGAAAATGCAGAAGTGATTATTCTCCAATGTTGTCCTTCCATAGCAGTCTCATAACTCAAACCAACATGTGAATAACCAATGTTTTTCTTCTGTATATAAAACCAAATTGCACTGCATATTGCTATAATACAACTTGTGGCTGGTTTTTCCAAGATCTCATATATCAAAGGCTTCCCCATTTTCCCAAAATCACTTCTAAATTCCCAAAATCACTTCTAATTTCTAAACTTGTGCAGCAATTGCAAAAATCAAAACTTTATCAAAAAGGGTGATTAAATTTCCAATCAAACAAGTCAACAAAATCTATACAATAAAATCCAATACTCTCAAATTCAAGGGTTTTTATTCACTTAATTATTTTCCATGAAAACTAATAAATTACTGAGACCCATGAAACGAAAATTTGTGCAGTCTTCAGGAACCATATAAACATAAACACATCTTCATAAAAAAATAAAAGAATTGATTGCACGAAAACAATACCAGAAAGGTTGTAACTTTATCTTGAGAGGAAGATGAATGAGTTGATAAAGAGTAAAGAAAGAACCTGGATTGTATGAAACGGTTAAAGGGTTTGTAGTGAGATTTGATAAAGGGAAAATGAGGTTTTTGTTGTGAAATGAAGAATCGGATTGAGAAGATGAGTGAATTGAGCTACTAGTCGGTTCCTTTTTGTTCTTGAATGGCCTACGCTTCCGTAAGAAACATGTGTGTATTTAATTAATTACCGATCATTATCAATTTTTCATTATAATTTATTAGGGTAAAATATTTGGGTCAATTGTCTTGTAAAAAAAAAAAAATTAATAGGTCATTACCCCTGCTAAGTGGACATATTTTGTGTTGCCCCATACTAAAAATTTCTTTAAGTTTTCCCCCTTACAAAGTTTTTTTTTTTTTGTTTTCCCCCCTTGTCGCCCTTTGAATGTAAAGAATTTGCATTTTTTAAATCGGTTGAACAAAATAACCGATTTAAAAATCATAACTTTTTAAATCGATTGAACAAAATAACCGATTTAAAAAGTGTACCCAAAAGGGGAAAACAAAAAAAATTACTTTGCAAGGGGATAAACTTAAAGAAATTTTTAGCGGGGGTAACGCAAAACACGCCCACTTAGCAGGGGGTAACTACTTATTAATCTAAAAAAAAAAGGTCATGCTAACTAGTGCCCCGGGGGCACTAGTTAAGGACACAAAAAAGGAAAATTTTGTATTGAAAACAACAATTTTTATATTTTATAAATGTTGACTGTACAAATTTCATTACAACTTTACTAATTTGAGTATCCTTAACTAGTGCCCTGGGGCACTAGTTAGCATTTTCCAAAAAAAAGTCTCTAGAACACTTGTTAGGTATACTAAAAGTAAAAAGTGGTTGACCGTAGCATTGACCTATTTTGATAACTTATCATTGTTAAGACCTTAAATTATAAAACTAACAATATTTTAATGTTCTAAGTATGATGCACGGATAGTCCATTTGATGAAGACTACTAGTAGTACGTATCTGCATCAATTCCGGGTACACATCCGTACCTTAATTTATAACCATACACGTTCATTAGTTTTCAAAAAATGGCGTATTATGTATCGTACCCGCACCTAGGCAACACAGGGTTCTAATAATGATATATTTTTAAAATAAGTTAATTAATACATGATATGTGAACTTTTGAAAAGAAATAAAAATAACTAAAAATGGAAACAAAAAATTTAGCGGGACTAAGTTTTAAGAAAATTTAGCGGACTAAAAATAAAATTTGTTATATTTATAGGGATCAACAACATATTTAACTCTAGTTTATTTGGTTTTGTATTGCAAAATATCATCTAATAAAAATAAGAAAACCAAATTATGTTAATTTAGTTGGTTTTGCGTATGTTACATAAGTTTATTTAATGTAATAGCCAACATGAAATAATTTGTATGAAAAAAATGATAGTTTGAAAATTGATAGCAAGAAATTTATTGAAAATGATTGTAGAGAATACACGAGATTAATGTATTTTTTTAATATGAATATCGGCTTAAATTTTCATATATGGTGGTCGATCCCTTTTGCTTGTCTAGGCGTTGACTGACTGATTGATGTTATGACTTTTGTAGACTTTGGTGCTCTCTTTGGCACCTTGTGCTGGACTTATTGTTAGTATAAATAAAATTCATCTTCACTTGTTAAAAAAAGAATTATAATGAATACTCCATCCGTTTCTTTTTATTAGTCTTTTTAGAATAGTAACATAAAATTCAGAAAGTGTATTTTTGCACCTTATTTGCTTATTATACCATTGTTTTAATCCACCAATAAATTCCTATTTTTTAGCACACATTTTCTCTTTTTAATAAATTTAATATATTATGTAAAAAAAAACTTTAATATGTTATGTACAAAAAATGTAAAAAAAAAAGTTTTTGAAATAGAGCAATTAACAAAGGGTATAATTGAAAAATCGTATCCTAAAAATACAAAAAAGATAAATTAAAAGGAACGCTAAATCTGACGACAAAAGATTGATAAAAAGAAACGAAGGGAATATATAATAAAAATCACAAGAAGTTGAAAGTATCATCGAAAGTTGAAGAATTTTCGCAAAAACATATTAATTTTGGGGAGAAGGTTAAGAATTCCAGCTTGTATTTTATCTCGCACAACATGACAATTCGTATCGATTTGTTTTGTGTATTCATGAAAATCTGAGTTAGCCTCTATGTGCAATTGTAAGATAAGTAAAATTTGATAAAAAATTATTTTCATTAAATTAAATTTGAATTCTCTCGAATAATTTATCCTAAAAGAAGCTTATTAATTACTTAAACCTAATGTTTTAGTTAAACATAAATTAATTTTGCTTAACTTTTAACGAAAAACAATTTTATCAAATTCAAATTTTTCTATGGCAGAACCAAACTTACAATAACACTAGTTAATAAAAAACAAATAATTTCCACATTCCCCGTTCAAGAAAGAGAAATCACATTCAATGACTCTAGAAAACCAACCATAAGAATAATTAATTAATTGCCAATAAATAAAGAAGAATTTATTCACACCAAACTTTAAGGTTGTTAATCTTGGGTGCAACAAAACAACCAAACCTCAATACCCTGTTTTCTTGTATGGTTTAACCACTTAGTTAAGATTATCAAAGCAAAAATCAAATCAAATTAAAAAAACAAATCGTTTATCTATAAATCCTTTTGTAAAAGCCATTGCATTTTCACTATCCCTTCTCAATGAAGAATTCCAAAGTTCGACCCATCAAAATGTCCAACAATTCTTATTCAAATTCTTCTAATCACACCTCCCTTGAACTCAAAGAAACACCAAACTTGCAACTCGATCATGGATCATGGTCTTTGCGCGGCCGCGAATTTTGGTACGCAAGGCAAGCATTTCTGAATAGTTACCATTTCAATTTGGAAAGAGAGAATGTCAGTTTCAAGGAGAAGCTGAAAATGTTAGTAAAGGAAGTGAATGAAGCTGCCATGAATGTTGTATTAGGTGTACGTAGAGGGATGCATAAGAGAAGACTTGGAACAAGGGCATATAGGGTCACAATTTCTTTGCCATCTATGTTTCTTGTTACCATGAGATGTTTCATGCCATGGTATAACAAAAAAGAGATTATGTAGTGTTTTGAATTGAAAAGTGAACTCTTGAATTAGGAAGAATTACAAATATATAAATATAAAAAATATCTTTGCAAGAAGTATTGTAGATATGAACTCTTGAATTCAAAAATTCCGACTAGGAAAGGTGAGAAGTTATGGTTTATCGGTATTATTGTTAAAAAGATTAAATATTGAAGAATTAATTATATATTTGGTCTCTTATGTTTATTTTATATTTCAATTTGATTTCTAAAGTTTAAATTTTTTTAAGTTAATCATTTTAGTCAAATTTCGGTTTTGATTCGTCCATGCTAATAAATTTGCAAACATGAACAATTTAAGAGGGTGTCACATGTAGGGATGACAGCGGGTGCCAACGGATGCGGGTTTCACACTACCCACACCTGCACCCGAAACTAACACCCGAACCTAAATCCAAAGGCTATTCGGGTGGTAAAACAAAACTCACTCCCATACCCATTGAGTTCGGGCTTTTTCACCCAAACCCGCAGCAAGACAATAACAAAATTACAATTAAAATTAAATTACAATTTTTTTTGAAAATGCAAAATATATTAATGAGTGAATTAAGCACAATGATACACTAACAGAGCTTCCAATCAAATTAGAGAACAAACATAGATAAATAAAATTAGAGAACAAACAAAATTAGATAATTAACTATATAAAGGGGTGGGTGTACGGGTTTCGGGTGTGGGTTTGAGTGATCCCAAACCCGCGCCCGAAATATCAGGTGTCATCCGAACCCAAATCCAATCAACCCGGATTTCATCTGTTGACTCGGGTGTGGGTGCGGGCCCCACCGATTTGTGCTTGATTACCATCCTTAGTCACATGGAAGTTTTAAAAGAAATTAACTCAAAATTTAACGGAAAATTAGAAGAAATTAACACAAGATTTAATATAAAGGACAAATTTATATTGAAATCGATAACGTAAGACCTAATTGAAGCTTTTAAAATATAGAGTATCAATTTGAAACATAAAATAAAAATAAAGAATCAAATATGTAATTAAGGCAATATTTAATTAGTTAAATAATTTCTTTTTTATATAAAATATAAAAATATCAACTTTTATCTTTAGTATTTTTTACATATTTTTTCATCATCAAAATTTGTTTTCGCTATAAATTCAATAACAACTTGGTCGATCTGAGAATTATATGTTGGCAAAATAGGTTGTTGGCAAGTATTTAGGTATCGAGCAGAACACATTATGTTTTGTAGTGGATTTGGGATTGACTGAGGGTGGAATGTGTTGAAGAGGTTGGAGTGTAGGTCTTGGAGTTAGAGGAGGCCTAAATTACTTGCCAAGAAGGGTTATTACATGTAAATAGGAGTGTTCGTGGTGCGGTTTGATTCGGTTTTGAGTATGAAAATTATCCTAATTGTGAGCTAAAATTACATATGGTTCGGTTTGGTTCGGTTGATTTTTAAAAAGTCATTCAAATCAAACCAATGCGGTTAGGGTTGATTCGGTTTCCGCAGTTTATCACGATATAAAAAATATGACAATATTACCAAAATGTTTCAAAATAAACATCGGAAATTTTAATTTATTTTATTGTTTACATAATTACATGATATAATATGCTACATAAATTGCTTACACATAAAAACTTATTTTTAATCCTAATAGTATAGTTTTGAATCGCGTGAAATTATATGTTTTGAAAACCTAATGTTTTATGAACTCAATTTGGGTTTGACTAGGTAATAAGTTGATAGCTACTAGTTGAGATAATTAAGTTTACTTTTGCAGTTTGGTTTGGTTTTCTAAAATGAAAACCGTAAACAAACTAAACTGTGTGGTTTAGAAGAAAAATGATCCGTGCGGTTTAAACTAAATGCGTGTTTTTGCGATTTTCGGTTTGGATTGATTCAGTTTGCGGTTTTACTTTTGGATTGATTCGGATACGATCATCCCTACATGTAAACGGTTAAAGATGTGTATGATTTGTTAATTCAAAAGGGAGAAAGTACTCCATCTGTACTAAAATATAAGTCATATGAGAAGAAAAAATTGTATCAAATTATAAGTCGCTTTACGCTACCAATGAAATATTTAATGTTTCTTTTTCTATTATACTTTTAACTATTTATTTCTTTCTTCTTTCAATTTTTCAATTTATCTTTTCCATACCATTAATGAAGAACGATTTTGTAAACTAACTCATAATTTTTCTTTCATAATTTTTCTTTTCCATGCAACATTAATTACATTTCTTAATTTGTGTAATATGGTCAAAACGACTTATATTTTAGTACGGATGAAGTACTTCACAAGCATATTTGGTTTTACTTCATTTACTATTTTCTATTTGTTGTCCATTTAAGAGAGTGATAGACAGATAGAAGATTGGTGAGATTACTTATTAAATGAATATTATTAATCTACTATATGTGTCTATCCCTCTCATAAATAGAAAAAAATGATGTGGGTGAGAAGCCTTTCACTCTCGTTGTTAGTAAAAATCAAAAGAAGAAGATCAAACAATTGGCTAGGAGCCGAGGGCAGCTATATAACACTCGTCCCATAGGTGCCACATCTCACAGGTTTGCGTGAAATGGAATGAGGTTTAGCAAACCGATAGATAGAACTCTTTACAAGTTCCCTTTGTAGGAATGTGTTTTTGGTACTACGTTTATTTTGGGTATGGTCTAGTCCCTCCATGCACATATTTTTTTTTCTATTTATATTTATATTAGGGTTAAATATGTTTTTAGTTCATACATTTTGTTATAGTTAAGAATAGTCCATACATTTTTTTATAGTTTAAAAAAACCCTACAATTTTTTCCATAATCAAAATTGGTCCCCGCCGTTAATTTTTTTTTAACAGAACGCTGATGTAGCGCAATTAGCCAATAACATGATGACACGTGTCTCTTAACATGGCTTCAGTTTGGGTTGTTGTTGTGGTTTTGGTTGAGTTTGTGGTGATAAAGACGAGGTTGTGTTGGAGGAAAAAAGGTAAAAATAAATATTTGATGTGGAAAAGTGCACAATAAATCTGATGGAAAAAGACACATGTCACCATATTATTGGCTAATTGTGCCACATCAGCGTTCTGTTAAAAAAATTAACGGCGGGGTCCAATTTTGATTACGGAAAAAATTGTAGGGTTTTTTTAAATTATAAAAAATATAGGGATTATTCTTGACTATAATGCAAAATATAAGGACTAAAAACATATTTAACCCTTTATATTATTATGAGCTATAGGTATACGATGGAAGTGATTAAATATATCAACTTAATTAAATGTCTACTCACTTTTTGATGCCTAGATGCTCCTAACTTAAAAAAAAATATTATGGTAATTAATGGAGCAAACTTACATGGGAGAAGTTGACGAGGATTGGTTTCTCATTGTCACCACCTTCACATGGGAGAAGTTTTAGTTTGGAATTTTCGATGATTAGAATACTTCGGTTTCGAGAGATAGACAAGTTGGTTTTTTTATCGACAAAGTAGGGGCTTTTGATGAGGTTGTTCCATGATGTTTGAACACATTTGAATCTCATCAATGATTTCAATGGTAGCCGCAACAATATCTCTATCTCTAAATCTACTCCAAAATTCATCGTGGCTGCTGGTCTACTTTCTTATTTTCCGAATTTATGAAAATAGGAAGATTTCACAACAATATAAGCCAAGATCCTACAATCATACAAACAAAATATGGTAAAAAAAAATCGAAATATAGAGAAATCTATGGATGGAAGGTACCTGAGAAGAGAACGTTGATGCCGGGATGCTTATTGCTTAAGAGTTAAGACAATTGATTGCTGTATTTGCCATTCAAAAAAGAAAAAAAAGTTGATTGCTGGATGTTGAGTTTGTCCTAATCTCTTATTTCCTATCGTTAATTCTTAATAGCCGTATTTCAAACCCTAATTTGTCTTAATCAATTTTAATAATACTAACTTTGACCCGTGCGCCGTAATATGTAACAATAAATTATTTGATCTCCGCTTTAATTTGAAGTTGTATATTTTTACGGATACAAATTTCGAGGAACAAATCACTAATCACGATTACTTTTTTTATTCTAACGTAATCATCGTATTAAAAGAAATCACGATTTTATCATAAATGATAATTATTAATTTTTTAAAAAATTCTTTCCCTTTTTAAAATGTATTCTTTCTATTTTTTTTTTCTTTTTCAAATGACACTAGGATAATGATATTTGGTATGACAACTAATTTAGTCGGAATCACACAAAAGACTGCTTCTGCTATCTCAATTTGACCCAAACTAATATGTAGGGGTGGACAAATAACCGCGGCCCACTTGAAACCGGTCAAACCGGACCATGTTTAACCGAATCGGGCGGATAAGTCGGATGTTTCGGATGACTTAGGCCTATTACATGGATTAAGGTGGGCTCACATGGATCGGTTCGGTCCAAAAATATTGACCCAGCGGTACCCTATGGTAACCGACCGCTCATATTAATATTAGTTTATAATAAATATGTCTAATTCACCTAACTACAGAATATTAAAAGTGGCTAATTCTAGATTCTTCCTCCAATTCTCTCTCTAGTTTTTTTTCTTTTCTTTTTCTGTTGTTCATATTTATCTCTTTTTACCTTCATTTTTTATCAAAAGTTTCTTCTTAATCTAAATCAGCTGCCATCTCTCAATCTCAATAATTTGTTTCATCTGTTGTTCTCTTGATTAAATATGTCTCTTCATGAAGTGCTACCCTCGTTTAAGATCTGTCCAATGTGCTCTAGATCTACACCAAGATTTAAGCTTTGTTTGATTGAAGAAGACAAACAACACAATATTTATAGAGAAGAGGAAAGAGTTCATGTTAGTGAAAAGCTTCAACCTCTATTTAATTGTTTTCAATGTATTTTAGCATCAAATAGTTGGTTGTCTTGATATTTGATTTTCTGGGTTATTTCTTTCCTCTTTCTTCTGTTATTTTAGAATGAAAACTTAATAATAGAATGATTTGGCTTCATAATGTTTGTTTGTTGAAAGTTGATTTCTTTAATATAGTTTTCTACCCTTTGAGTTGAGTTTTTTTTATGGGTTTTCCTCGTTTGTTCATGAATCTTCAACAAAAACATTTTTATCCGACAAACCGTGATAAACCACCCGCAAATCCGACAACCGCCGCAACCGAGATCCGACGAAACCGATTACATGGACGGACGAAATTTGATGGGATATTCTTATCCATGGTTTACTTCGGTTTAGAGGTTTTCAACCGAAGTCCGACAGTAACCGACCGGTGTTCACCCCTACTAATATGAATTGTTGATACACTTTCACTAAAATTAGTTCAAACTGAATTCACTATAAAAAAATTTGCCGTACAAAAGACACGGTCATGCAAGAGGTCATAGAGAAAGTCTAACCTAGGCACAAACCCAACACCTCATTGTTAGGCACACTCACAATAAAGGATAAAAATTAAAGAAAAATTGAATAAAGTGATAGTGATTGATGTGACCATTTTATTTTCATTTTAATTTTTTTAATTTATGTGTGTGTGTCTAAATTTGTGTCTAAATATCTTGTGTCTATCAAAGACTTTCTCGAGGTCATAAGTGTCCATATACTTTGATGGTTTAATTTGATCGATCTAATATTTTTGTAAAAAAAATAGCACACAAGTAGTGGCCGTGGGTTTGAATTGCCTCAAAAAAAGTAGTGGGAAATGTCCATGACACAATTTCATATTTGACTAAAATTATAATACATTAAATATATTAATTAATTTTCAAATTAAGAAATATGAAAATGCAAAGGTGAATATCTTAATAAACAACGTGACAAAAATAAAAAATGTGAATGTCATAATAAAAAACGTGACAAAAAAATAGAAATATGAATTTAAATTTATTCTTATATGTAACTTTTGAAATTGAATTAAGAAATGTGAATACCGTAAATATTATACTACATTCAAGATATTAATCAACTTCTAAAATTATACAACACTGGCGTCCAGCTGGGCAGTCACGTGCCCGCCTGTCCGTTCTTTTTATTATTGCGCCAAAATTTGTGCATATATTTTAATGTTTTTTACTTATAACTTTTATTATGATTTAGTTATTATGTATTTATATTAGTAAACAGTGGTATCATTTTATACATATATTGTTGACTTCTAAAAAAAATATATATTATGAAGTCTCTCAGTCAAGATATATTAGCATCCAAATATTCTTTTCTATCCCACGATTTCAAAATAAATGAAACACAATCAAAGTATCATTATTTCAATGTTCTTAAAAATAAGAACATTACCAATAATGAAATAAAAAAAACTAAAAAATATTTGGCCATCCTTTCATATTTTCCTTATGTACGTATTTGCTCTTGATCACTGTTGGCATCAACTCCATTTACATAAAGTATGAAGGTGTGAAAACACAAGAAGGGGGGTTGAATTGTGTTTTGGCTAGTTTTAAAAATTTCTTCTCAGTTTTGCAACTTATCAAAATCAGCAGTGGAAAATCTTAGAACACAAACAACTTCTGGCAATGGTGAAAGCAAAACAGAGCAGGATGAAAATAAACAGAGCAGAGAGAGAAGAGATGAACACACAAGATTTATACTGGTTCCTCTCACAAACCGCGAGTAGTCCAGTCCCCTTGCACTTCCAAGGGATTTCACTATAATCACACAAGATTACAATTGCTCAAGCCAACTGCAAGAGACTTCCTTTGCTCAAGTAACACAATACAAGAGACTTCCAATGCTCAAGCTCACAAGCAAGAGACTTCTAACACAAATAGAAAATACAAAGTTTGAACAACTGATAAACAATATCAGAGTTCTCAGAACAAAATAATACAACTTTAATAACAAGACTTTTCTTAGAATTCTTGAAAAGAAAACTAACAACTGACAAGTCAGAAGTTGAAAACTGTTTGTTTTGAATTTTGATATAATCTTAAGTTGTATCTTAGGCTAAAAATGCTTTTTGAAAATTCAGCAGTATAACAGCGCTTTTTGTTCTTCGTGAGTGTGTTGTCACGTCTTCAAATTCTTCCTCCTTTTATAGATGATGTTGGAGCGTATTGAATTTGAGCGGACAAAGAAGAAAACAGCTACGTAGTACTGTACTAATGTTTTCGTTTGAAATGTGCTTATTCAAATCAAGTAAAGATTAAAATATGAGCCTTGATTTCGAATATTCACCCAAATCAGGAAAACAAAGATAGTACAATAGTACAAACGTCATTATCATGAGGTTAACGGTCTTGAAAGAGATTTCTTCTGCCTCTTCAGTTTTTGCCAAACAGATGATAGTCGTTATTGAGAATAGAATGTTCTTCTGGCAAACTCTGCTGTTTCATCGTCATCAGAATCTTGAGATATGAGTTCTACTTCTGATGAGTTCAACTTCTGGTTGACTTTGACTTGGCAACTTCTGATGACCACAACTTCTGGTGTCATTCTTTAGAACTTGCTTTTTCCTAACTTCTGGGGACGCTTCTTAGCATAGCAACCAGAACTTCAATTTCTAGTGTATATAAAATTTTAACTTATATACCTGCACACTAGAGTAAATTATCAGTACTCCCTATTGTATATTAATACTATTGTTATCATCAAAACTACTTGGGTTATATTAGAACCAACTTTGTTCCAACAATCTCCCCCTTTTTGATTGATGACAAACCAAGTATTAATTTACAATGGTTGTTAATTTAATCATAGAGTGCATCCTTCAGGTTTATGAGTTTTGCAAGCTCCCCCTGAATTCAGTAATGAATGATTAAAATAGTTTTAAAATTTTAGTATTGAATCCAGAACTTCATTATACACTTGACTTCCAGAAGATAGGTTTGCAAGCTTTCTTCCTTGATCAGATCTACCTAAGAGAAAAGTGCAATCTTCTCTTACGTGTATCATGTATAGAAAGTTCTAATCTCAATAGAAAAATTTCCTTTCAAAAAGTAACTAATAATATTCAATAACTGAAATTCAATGAAATTAAAAATTATTAATTTTGGCTTCAGTTAGTGTTCTTAAATTAATTTACTCTTACTCCCCCTTTTGTCATTAAACAAAAAGAATAAAAAGAAAAAGAAAGAGTCAAGAATAAATAAAACACGTGACTAAAGAATTAGTCAAGTCAAAAATTCAAAGATGATAAAAACCACAAAGCAGTTAATGCAACAGCGAAAAACGAGGTAAATCCTACCCACCAGAGTTACTATAAAAACGCACCAACTCTTTGTCATTTCACTCAACACTTCCATGATATTTCTTCAACAGAATGAGAGAAAATACTTATGAGGATAGAAGAGTGATTGAAAGAAATGAGTTTAAGAAATTTTCAAAGGAGAACCAGGAAAGGATCTTATCAACGATAGATGCAATCACATGGAATATGATTTCTAAGAAACATCTGAAGATGGTGAAGAGTTTTGCTCTAAAATCAGATGCAAGTTTCACAGTCATCTTCTGTTCTTAGAAGATCAAAGATTTCTCCTCATGCAGGAGGATGAGCAGGATCTGCTGAAGACAGGCTCCAAGTTTCCAAAACAGGAAATTTGTAGCTTGAGAGGTTTAGGTTGCAGACTCCCAGGTTGAAGTTTGGATCAACACCCTCTTTTCAGCTCTCCCAACCCATCTTCTTGTGAAAATTTCCTTTTAGGTTTTTATAGGCTTCTGGATTTATGCAAAAATTTGTTCTTAGAACAAAGTTATTGTAATGCAAACATCTAGAAAAATGCAAAGTTATTGTAATGCAATTTATATGAATAAAAAAAAATTATTTTGAATGCAATTATGTTTATGCAGCAATTGGATCTATCTTCTGAACAATATTAAAGAAAATAAACCAAAATAAAAAATAATCACAATAATTAAACATAATATCAATATCCAGCATTCAACCAAAAATAACAAACAAAAGGTTCAACAAGAAAACATAACATATCATAACAAACAAAATAAAATAACAGAAATCCTAGGGTTGAGATTAGTTAGAAGGGTTGAGCATCTTGACTTGAAGTTGTTTCAGAGCTTCAGCAGATATTAGTTCTAGTTTCTTGAACACATCCTCTAAATCAACTTTGCCAATAATATCTGCAGAATCAGAGTCCACTTGAATAATCTTTTCCATCTCTTGAGCATACAGAGTGGAGAACTGATCTACTGCCTTTGCCATAACCAATTTCATCTTCTCATCATAAACCCTCTTGGCTTCTCTAACTCTGGCCTCCTCAATCCTGGCTTCAGTGAACTTCTGCCTAGCAATGTTCATGACAAAGTTCTTCTTGTATTGAGAACTATAGTCACTCAACATTTGCTTGCACATCTCAAAAAGAGTATTACACTCTTCATCAAATAGATCAGGTGCAACAGCAAAGGTAGAAAAATCTTGATGAAATTCCAGAATTTTGTCATTAATGCCAATCAGCACACGCTTAACATCTTCAGGTGTGATGGCTTTTTGAGGTGTAGGGGCAGATGATGATGAAGGTTTATCTAGGATAGCTGTGGGATGGATTGTGATTTGTTGTTCTGATGGAGGGGGTGTAATAACTTCCTCAAAGGTTTTGAGATAGTTATTTTGGTCATTTGTGAGTGGTGGTGGTTGAGACTTCTGAGGTGAGGGGTTATCTAGTTCCAAGGCTAACTGCTGTAGTGAACTTTGAACATTGGCAGGAATACTGAATACACCAATATTAGAAGATGATTGATGTATAGCAGTTTCAACTATGGTTTCAACTACAGGAGAAGAAATATGATTAGAAAGGGTATTCTCTGAATCATTTGACCTTGGTGAAACAAGTTGAGCAGACTCATGTACAGGAGATAGAATTGAAATTGTGTCCACATGAGGGCTGTCTTGAGGAATAGCTTCAGAAGTTGCAACCACTGCATTAACTTCTGATGCTACTTGCTCAACATTCTCCACAGAAGTAGGAGTAGCAACACCTGTTTCTGTAATTAGTGATAACACATTTTCAGAAAACTTCCTCATTGACTCAGGGGATGGTACAAAGCTAACCACTGGTGTTTCAATTGAAGCACTAGCAGAAACTCCTTCTATACAGTTGGATTTGGGTTCCAAATCTGAAAGGATTTTTGAAAAAGTGTTTTTAACAGGAACTGTATAGGGGATGTTTTTAGCATGCTTTGGACCATTAATGACATAATCAGGAATATCTTTAAGATTGATCTTTTTGTAAATACCTTGATTTGCCAACTTCTGCACCAACTCATCCTTAGGAATAGGAGTGTCCAGAAATGCATTAGGTTCAACATCAACACCACCTTCCCAACTAGTTTCCTCCCAGGCTTTATACATTTCCACTTGTCTTATTGCCTCTTGAGTTTCTTCATCCTCATCATCTTCTTCAACAACCATTTTCAACTTCATCTTCCTCTTAGTTACAGACTTATTTTTCTTAGCTACTTCTGGAGCAGCAACAGCAGCAGGTCCAGAAGTACTAGATGACTTCCTTGCCACAATACTTGCCTCTGCTTTTTGAACAGCAGGCTCTGGGTTCTCAGGGGTTTCTTCTTCAGCAATCTTTTTCTTTCCAGCTTCTGATGTATTCCTCACACCAGAAGTACTACCAGACTTCTTCTGAGGAGTGGAACTTCTTGCTCTCTTAGACTTAGACTCTGTTGCTTCTGACTTTTTACCAGCCTTTCTCTTTCTTTTTTTTTTGAGCAGGCAACATATATCTAGTAGCAAGTCTATCTTCTAACTTCTAAGACTCTCCTCCTTCCAGAAGTTTCTTATGTATTCCAGCAATGACAGCAACTTCTTCCTTAGATACAGAAGTAAGAAAGAAATACTTGTCAGTTTCCACCTTCTTTGGTTTAAAAACAACCTGGGGTGTAACCAAAGGACCAGGATTCTTCACAACTCTCTTCACAGTAGCACCATCAATCACAGAAGGATATTCATCAATGAAAGAACTGTATCCAGGGAAAACAGGCTTTAATGATTGAATCAAGTAACTTCTGTGAAACATGAAAGACAGAAATCTGCAATATTTTGCATTTTTGATGCCTTTAGTTTGACTGTCTGTGATGGCCTTACACATGTGTTCAAAAATAACCTTAGCAAAGTTCACATCAGCTTTCCTTCCCAAATAGTATAAGATGGTCTTATAATATTGAGAAACTTGGTCAGATGAACCAGCTTTTGGTAAAAGTGATTCACACATGATTTTGTAGATCATCTTGTAGTAAGGCTTCATGTCAATGTTGCTTTTGGAAGTAGAGTATTTGCAGTAAATCTCTTCTTGAATGTAGTGACATGAATCGTCAGTAGGATGAGGAACAACTCCAATCAACGGTAGCTTTGCTGCTTGCCTTATGTGTTCCTGTCTGATTCTAATACAAACTCCACCAACCTCTGAGCGAATCTCTTTACCCAGATATTCCTCATATGGTTTTGTATCTTTGTAAATCACTTCTGCCTTCATCTAGAAGTCCTTCACAATTTCTGGATAGACAGGTCCATTGAGAATGTCTAAGAAGACTAGTAATCCTTGTGCTTCAAACACTTCCTTGATTCCATCAACTCCATTGACTCTAATTCCTTCGAAATCAACCGGTCTTTCAATAAGCAGGAATAAGTCCAATATAGGAAAACTTACTTTATCCTTTGTGAGAACACCAGGAGTATAAGCCTTAATGTCAGCAATAGGAGGGACATCAACAAATTTCTCTCCTTCTTGAAGTTGACTACGTTTGCTAGATGAAGATGCCATGGATTCTGAGTTTAGGGTTAGGGTTTGCTAATTTGGGAGAAGAAAGAAATTTCTCTGAGTTTTTAGAAGAAATAAAAGTGTAGGTAGTGAGTGTGCAAATGTGTGAATGTGAACAGTTAGTGAGTTTAAAAGGAAAAATAAACGCGCAAAAACGTACTAACAGAAAGGACAGGGGGTAAAAGAGTAACTTAACAATTCACAAAACTGAATTAGAACACAATCATCACTAACCAACTTCTTTCTCTAATAGCAAACAGACACGTGTATTAGAAGCTTAATTAAATATCTGACACGTTAGCGACAGCAGTTGAAGAGGTAACTCAACAGTTACTGCCACGTCACGTCCAGAACCACTCATGTAAACTTCTGATAGAAATACCAGAAGATGGTTTATCGAACATCTGATTCATAAGTTCTGACTCCCCCTAACTTCTGATAGAGATACCAGAAGATGGTTTGTCTAAACTTCTGATACAAAGATCCTGACTCCCCCTAACTTCTGATAAACTTCCAGAACTTCCTAAAATAATATTCTTCACTAGAGTTCAGCTTATTCACAGATTTCCATCATATTAAGATTCCTTTTGATAAAATCAAATCTTTCAACAGCCAGGGGTTTTGTAAAGATATTAGCCCATTGATTTTCAGTATCAATAAACTTGAGATCAATAACACCCTTCTGTACATAGTCTCTTATAAAATGATGTTTAATCTCAATATGCTTAGCTCTTGGGTGTAGAATAGGATTTTTAGAGAGATGAATGGCAGCATTGTTATCACAATATAAAGGAATACTGTGACTGCTTATTTGATAATCTTCCAATTGATATTTCATCCAAAGTAGTTGTGTACAACACTTAGCTGCTGAAATGTATTCTGCTTCTGCTGTTGACATAACTATGGTGGTTTGCCTTTTACTGGCCCAAGAAATCAAATTCTCACCAATGAATTGACAGTTTCCACTAGTGGATTTTCTTTCAAGTTTATCACCAGCATAGTCAGCATCATAGAATCCAATCAGTTTGTAATCATTAGATTTCTGATACAGCAATCCAATGTTACAAGTAGCCTTCAGATATCTAAAGATTCTCTTTACAGCAGTAAAATGAGATTCTCTAGGATCTGATTGAAATCTTGCACACAGACATACACTGAATAAGATATCAGGTCTAGAAGTTGTTAGATAGAGAAGAGATCCAATCATTCCTCTATATAACTTCTGATCAACCTTACCTTCAGACTCACCTTTGCTAAGACTTGATGTAGGATGCATTGGAGTGTTCATGGGTTTGCAGTTTTCTAGATTATACTTCTTCAGAAGATCTTTAATGTACTTTGACTGATGAATGAAGTTTCCTTTCTTTGTTTGATTGATCTGAATTCCCAGAAAATACTTCAATTCTCCCATCATGTTCATCTCAAATTCATCTTGCATCATCTTAGAAAAGTTCTTGCACAGTCCAGCATTTGTTGATCCAAAAATGATGTCATCAACATAGATTTGAATGATAAGAATGTCTTTCTTCAGGGTCTTTTTGAATAATGTATTGTCAACTTGACCTTTTGCAAAACCATTGTCAACCAAGAAGTTACTTAGTCTCTCATACCAAGCTCTGGGAGCTTGTTTGAGTCCATAGAGTGACTTCTTTAGTCTGAACACATGATCTGGATTTGAAATATCTTCAAATCCTGGAGGTTGTTTGACATATACTTCTTCAGAAATAACACCATTCAGAAATGCACTCTTAACATCCATTTGATAAAGTGTAATGTTGTTGTTGACAGCATAAGAAAGAAGTAATCTTATTGTTTCCAATCTTGCAACTGGAGCATAAGTCTCTGTATAATCAATGCCTTCTTGTTGACTGTATCCTTGTGCAACAAGTCTGGCTTTGTTTCTTGTTACTTCTCCTTGTTCATTCAGCTTGTTTCTGTATACCCACTTTGTTCCAATAATGTTCTTGCCTTTTGGTTTGGGTACCAGATCCCATACATCATTTCTTTGAAATTGATTCAGTTCTTCTTCCATAGCAATTATCCAAGCATCATCATATAATGCTTCATCAGTGGTTTTAGGTTCAATCAAAGAAACTAGACCAAATAAGGATTCTTCATCCCTAAAACTTGATCTTGTCTTCCTAGGACTGTTCTTATTACCAATGATAAGCTCTTCAGGATGTGATGACTTATACTTGAAAGTATTCTTTGGAATAGTTGTTTCTTCTAGATTAGGATCTTCAGTTGGTGTTGTTTGATGATCATCAGATTCTGGAACTTGGTTGTTCTTTGGAGCTTCCTGAAGTTCAGGAGTGGAATCAGGTCCAGAACCTTCATCTTCTGAGTCTTGAGAATCTGAAATTTCTATAGCAGGCTCTGACTTTTCATGGTCAGGCACTTTATCATCAAACCTTATATGCATAGATTCTTCAACAGATTGAGTTTCAAAATTATACACTCTGTATGACTTGGAGCGCTCAGAATATCCAATAAAGATACCCTTACTAGCTTTAGAGTCAAATTTCTTAAGATGGACTTTAGTATTCAGAATGTAACAAGTACAACCAAATTGGTGAAAATAAGAGATATTGGGTTTCCTTCCTCTAAAAAGTTCATATGTTGTTTTATTCAGAATAGGTCTAATATAGATTCCGTTCTGAATATAACAAGCAGTGCTTACTGCTTCTGCCCAGAAAAAATTTGCTAAAGAATGTTCATGCATCATGGTTATAGCCATCTCTTGTAAAGATCTGTTCATTCTTTCTACAACTCCATTTTGCTCTGGAGTCCTAGGAGAAGAGAACTCATGGAAAATTCCATGTTCTTCCCAAAAGTTTTCAAAAGGTCCATTTTCAAATTCTCCACCATGATCACTTCTAACTTTTAAAATCCTTAAATCCTTTACATTTTGAATTTGGGCACAGAAGACACTAAACTCTTCATATGTATCATTTTTAGATTTCAGAAATCTTACCCAAGTCCATCTACTATAATCATCAACAATGACTAGTCCATACTTCTTTCCATTGAGTGAAGCAGTGCTAACTGGTCCAAACAAATCAATGTGCAGAAGTTCTAAAGGTCTAGAAGTAGAAACAATGTTCTTAAGTTTAAATGAGCTTTTGACAAATTTCCCTTTCTGACAAGAATCATAAAGAGAATCTGAGTGATAAGTCAATTTAGGAAGGCCTCTTACAAGATTGTCTTTGCTAAGCTTGGAGATTAATCTCCAGTTAGCATGACCCAATCTTTTATGTCAAACCCATTTCTAATCACTTAGAGTCAACAAACAAAGCACATTCTGATCTTCCAGATCAGATAAATTAACTTTATAAACATTGCCCTTTCTACAGCCTTTAAACAAAATGGATTTATCAGAATTGTTAATTACAGTACATGAATTCTTATTAAACACAACATCATAATTACTGTCACATAATTGACTTATGCTAAGTAGATTATGTTCTAGTCCATCAACCAACCAAACATCAGAAATAGTAAGAGAAGAATTACCTACTTTACCTATACCAATAATTTTGCCTTTCTGGTTCCCACCAAATCCTACAGTTCCTCCCTCTCTCAGATTCAGGGTGTGGAACAAGTGCTTGTCTCCTGTCATGTGTCGCGAACATCCACTGTCCAGATACCATGAGCTTTGCCTTTTTCTTGGGGTGCATACCCGCAGTAAACATTATCTCAGACTTTGGTACCCATATTCTGATGGGTCCTCTAAAGTTAGTTCTTTTATCCTTCTTCTGTCTCTTGTAACTTCCAGAGGATCCAAGGTGAGGTGAGCCTTGAAAAACAGGTTTAGGCTTAACCTTTCCTTTGGACCTTGATCCAGAATGTGTCAGCAAACCAGCTTTCAAGTTTGTACAGCCTGATCCCATGCCCCGAATACTCTTAGGCTTGAAGATCTTCTGTACTCCTTTACAAGACTTGGATACTGAAGCAATGGGAGCAGAGGTTTTCAAAGACTCCACGCTTACTTGAGCATCTGACACTTTTGGATTTTCTGTACCATTACTAGAAACAAAATTAGAATAAAGATCAGAAGGTGTTTTGCTTATGCACACAGACTGATTTGAGTCTCCTTTGACAGTACTTCCCAAACCTTGTCTAGTGTATTTGCCAGCACCATAAATCATAGAGGCTAATTTATGCTCTTCAATATTGTGATGAACAAACTCTTGAAGAGCAATCTCATGTTTATCATAGGGTTTGTTACATGATCTGCAACCATTTTCAAGAACTTGAATAGTCTTTAAGGACTTCTTATAGTCTTCTTGAATATGATTGACCTTATCATTGAGCATCAAGAGCATGTGAAACTTTTGTTTAAAAACTTTTGTTTAAAAAGTTCTAGCTCATTTGATTTTTCCATGTACTTCATCACAGTATCTTTCAAAGCCTTAGAGAGTTGAGCATCAGATAGTTTAGAAATAACCTGCTCAATATCTTCTGAGTCTGACTCAACATCACTTTCAATATCTGACTCTGCTGTGGCCATGAGTGCCAAGTTAGCTTCTGCATCTTCAGCTTCATCATCAGACAGCTTGTCAAGATCTTCCCATGTGGCTAGAAGACTCTTCTTAGCTTTGTTCTTGAAAGTGCTCTTTCTTCCTTTTCCTTTGGTGCTCAAATCAGGACAATCAGCAATGAAGTGTCCAGGCTTGTTGCAGTTAAAGCAATTCTTATAATCATCCTTCTTATCTTTGTGTTCAGAACTTCTGTAAACAGAACCTTTAGATCCAGAACCTCTACCAGAATATCTTGGTTTTCTTCTTGTCCACTTCTGGAACTTCCTGGTCATAAGTGCAAATACATCATCATCTGATCCCTCTTCTTGATCATCTGCAGAAGATTCTTCTGTCTCAGATTCAACAACCTTAGCCTTCAGAGCCTTAGAAGGTCCAGAAGTAGCTGGCAGAGCCAAAGACTTCGTTCTCTTCTGAGGTTCATCAGAGGCTAGCCCAATCTCATGACTCAGGAGTGAACTAATTAAACCCTCCAGACTCAGGGTGTCTAAATCCTTTGCCTCCTGAATAGCAGTGACCTTAGGTCTCCACTTAACAGGTAAGCTTCTGGGAATCTTCTTCACATGATCAGAAGTAGTATAACTTTTCTTCAGAACTTGAAGACCAGCAACCAGAACATTGAATCTATGTTCTCTAGCTGGCAGAGCCAAAGACTTCGTTCTCTTCTGAGGTTCATCAGAGGCTAGCCCAATCTCATGACTCAGGAGTGAACTAATTAAACCCTTCAGACTCAGGGTGTCTAAATCCTTTGCCTCCTGAATAGCAGTGACCTTAGGTCTCCACTTAGCAGGTAAGCTTCTGAGAATCTTCTTCACATGATCAGAAGTAGTATAACTTTTCTTCAGAACTTGAAGACCAGCAACCAGAACTTTGAATCTAGAGAACATAGATTCAATGTTCTCATCTTCCTTCATTCTAAAGAGTTCATACTGTTGGATCAAAAGTATTGCTTTTGCCTCCTGTACCTGTTTGTTTCCATCATAGATACTCTTAGCAGTAGATTTGTCTGTGATCTTAAGGTACTCTTCATGAGATATGCAGCTTATCAAGATATCCTTGACCTTGTGGTGCTTCTTGTACGCTTTCTTGTCCTTATCAGTGAAAGCTTGTCTTGCATCATAATCTAATCTTCATCTTTCATCCAAACCTTGAAACGTTACTCCTCTTTCAACTAAGTCCCAAAGTTCATCATCAATACCAACTAGATGACTGTAGATTCTATCTTTCCACCAGGAGAAGGTAGAACCATCACCACTGAACTTAGGAGCTTTGCTGGTGTTGTTTTTATCATCAACATCATAGTTGAAGGGAATAATAGTTCCTTCAGGCTTTTTGCTAGGTTCACCAGACATAGTGTTTTGACACAACAAACAACTGTCTCACTGCAAAGTGATATAACAGAACCAGGCTCTGATACCAATTGAAGGTGTGAAAACACAAGAAGGGGGGTTGAATTGTGTTTTGGATAGTTTTAAAAACTTCTTCTAAGTTTTGCAACTTATCAGAATCAACAGCGGAAAAGCTTAGAACACAAACAACTTCTGGCAATGGTGAAAGCAAAACAGAGCAGGATGAAAATAAACAGAGCAGAGAGAGAAGAGATGAACACACAAGATTTATACTGGTTCCTCTCACAAACCGAGAGTAGTCCAGTCCCCTTGCACTTCCAAGGGATTTCACTATAATCACACAAGATTACAATTGCTCAAGCCAACTGCAAGAGACTTCCTTTGCTCAAGTAACACAATACAAGAGACTTCCAATGCTCAAGCTCACAAGTAAGAGACTTCTAACACAAATAGAAAATACAAAGTTTGAACAACTGATAAACAATATCAGAGTTCTCAGAACAAAATAATACAACTTTAATAACAAGACTTTTCTTAGAATTCTTGAAAAGAAAACTAAGGTTCAACAACTGACTAGTCAGAAGTTAAAAACTGTTTGTCTTGAATTTTGATATAATCTCAAGTTGTATCTTAGGCTAAAAATGCTTTTTGAAAATTCAGCAGTATAACAGCGCTTTTTGTTCTTCGTGAGTGTGTTGTCACGTCTTCAAATTCTTCCTCCTTTTATAGATGATGTTGGAGCGTCTTGAATTTGAGCGGACAAAGATGAAAACAGCTACGTAGTACTGTATCAATGTTTTCGTTTGAAATGTGCTTATTCAAATCAAGTAAAGATTAAAATCTGAGCCTTGATTTCTAATATTCGCCCAAATCAGGAAAACAAAGATAGTACAATAGTATAAACGTCATTATCATGAGGATAACGGTCTTGAAAGATATTTCTTCTGCCTCTTCAGTTTTTGCCAAACAGATGATAGTCGTTATTGAGAATAGAATGTTCTTTTGGCAAACTCTGCTGTTTCATCGTCATCAGAATCTTGAGATATGAGTTCTACTTCTGATGAGTTCAACTTCTGGTTGACTTTGACTTGGCAACTTCTGATGACCACAACTTCTGGTGTCATTCTTTAGAACTTGCTTTTTCCCAACTTCTAGGGACGCTTCTTAGCATAGCAACCAGAACTTCAATTTCTAGTGTATATAAAATTTTGACTTATATACCTGCACACTAGAGTAAATTATCAGTACTCCCTATTGTATATTAATACTATTGTTATCATCAAAACTACTTGGGTTATATTAGAACCAACTTTGTTCCAACAAAGTATAGTTACAACTTTTGTAAAAAAAAAAAAAACATAGTTGCAACTTGTCATGTTAGAATTTTAAAAATTTAAAAGGAAATGGGAAACTCTTAAAACATTCCAATATATTTTTTTGTATATAATACTCACTTAGTAACATAACATGGTTGTAGATAGTAGAAGCATTGTCTTATAAATTAAAAATTAGATTATACATTCATTAGAACTTTTTTTAAAAGATATATATATATATATATATATATATATATATATATATATATATATATATATATATATGCCGTTGACGTCTTTCAATACTCTATACTTATTTTCTTCCTTCAATTCTTCACCCTTCTTTGTTCTGGTGACACTATATTATTTTTGTAGTGAATAGAACAAAAAAACAACATGATCAGATAATAACATTATGAAAAAATGTTATAGAAAAAACTACTACCCATCCACATTTTTTTAAAACTGCCCTTAGTAATTTAGATGAATCGTGATTAAAGTTAAATTAAAAATTTTACAAAAAAGCAAAAGAATAAATTGGAAGCAAATTAACAATTCGACGGTTACCATTAATGGGCAACAGTGGTCTCCATGGCCCTATATAATTCTCTACAATTGTCCTTGTATTCTTTCTTTTGACTATTACTTGGGGTATATGTGTTTTTGGTTATAATCCGCTTTTGATTAAATGTGTCGGAGGAAGTTGATTGTGTTGGATAATTTTGACAAAAACAGTTTTATGATGTATTTTATGTGGTTAGTTTTGGAAGTTAAAAAGGGTATTATGGTGATTTTTAAAAAAGGCTACACAAAAATTAAAAGTTTTGCTTTTATTTATTAGTATAGATTAAAAAAATTATTATTATTTATGATGATCTTTTTCAATAAGGAAATGTATGGAACGACTAACTCATATTATCGCTGATCAGGTGGATGCTCAGTATTGGAAACCAATGCGTGCATGTAGGTATGGCCCTCAAATATCTCATCTTCTTTTTGCTGATGATCTTCTTTTGTTTGCAGAGGCTTCTATCGAGCAAGCACATTGTATTATGCATTGCCTTGATCTCTTTTGTCAAGCTTTTGGACAAAAAATCAATAGTCAAAAAACAGAAATCTACTTCTCTAAAAATGTTGAACAACAGGCCAGGGAGGACATTTTGCATCACACGAGTTATAAACAAATCAATAATATGGACAGGTATTTGGGAGCAAATATTAGTCCAGGCAGAGTTACCAGGGGAAAGTTTAATAACATCATTGACAAAATACAAAACAGGTTGAGTGGATGGAAACAACAATGTTCGAGCTTTGCAGGCAGACTTACGCTGTCTAAATCAGTTTTGAGTTCTATACCATACTATCATATGCAGTATGCTAAGCTCCCAAAAACCCTTTGTAATGAGATGGAAAAAATCCAAAGGAGCTTTTTATGGGGAGATACTGACCAATCCCGTAGACCTCATCTAGTTGGATGGGACATTTGTTGTCTTCCAAAAAATGAGGGTGGTCTAGGCATTAAGAGACCTCAACATATGAATGACGCTTTTCTTATGAAAATGCTTTCAAATCTGATCAGAAAACTAAACGACCTTTGGTGTAAGGTTCTTTATAGTAAGTATGGAAGGAGTAAGGACCTTAGGGTAACCATAAGCTCTCAACCCTATGACTCCCCTCTGTGGAAAGCTTTAACAGGTATTTGGGAAAAATTCCAGCAAAATATTGTGTGGCAGTTGGGCGATGGAAACAATATCAATTTCTGACTGGATAAGTGGACCCTGAGTGGAATTTCTCTTCTCTCTGTTACTAGTCAAACTAGTATCGACACCACTCTTTCAGTGAGGGATGTCCTTACCCCCTCAGGGGAGTGTGATTTTGATTTTCTTAATGCTAACTTACCATCTAATTTTTATTTTCAGGTTCTTGCTATGGACATAGACGGGCAAGACACGATTGGATGGGGAGGAACCAACACTAGGAACTTCACAGTTAAAAGTGCATATGAGAATCAAAATATTAGAGCTCAGCCTATCGAGGGAGATTGGAAGGCCTTGTGGAGTTGGGAAGGACCTCATAGAATTCAAACCTTTATGTGGATGGCGGCTCATGATCGGTTGCTCACTAATTTTCGTAGGAGCAAATGGGGTGGTGGAGCTTCTCCCACATGCTCTTGATGTGACAAAGTCAATGAAACCATAATTCATGTTTTGAGGGATTGCCCTGTCGCAATCCAAACCTGGATAAGGTTAGTCCCTTCAAATCAAATAACTAATTTTTTCTTCTTCTTCTTCTAATTGCAGTGAATGGATCTTCAAGAACATCAACCATCAACTTATCCAAAATAGGAAGTGGAAAACAATTTTTATGGTAACGTGCTGGCACATGTGGAAGTGGAGAAACCAAACGATTTTTGAAGATGAATTTCAACGTCCGACTGACCTAACTTACATGATTATCAAGATGGTTGAAGACATTGACAAGTGCAACCACCACCATCTGAATTTTCGCCAATGTGACACTATTTTCATTGGTTGGAAAAGTCCTCGAGAAGGGTGGGTTAAGCTTAACTGTGATGGAGCCTACAAGGATTCTTTGGGTTTAGCTGGTTGTGGTGGCCTCTTTCGTAATTCATATGGCAGATGGATTAAAGGTTACTCTCGTAAACTAGGAACTTGTGACGCCCTCTCGGCTGAAATGTGGGGAATGTACTTGGGAATGCAGCTTGCCTGGAGACAAGGATTCCACCACCTTCAAGTGGAAAGTGACTCAAAAAGTCTGGTTGAAATGATCACGGGGAAAGTTAAATTCAATGGTAATCCGCCTATATTGGTGCGCCGTATACAAGAGCTTTTAAAGTTGAACTGACACGTGCAGTTTAATCATACTTGGCGAGAGGGAAATAGAAGTGCTGATTGGCTAGCTAATTTCAGCTTTTCTCTTAATTCTTTTAACATTCATGTTATGGAGACTCCTCCAAATGGAGTTTCGGGTCTACTTTTTTATGACATTTATGGGGCTTGCATGCCTAGAAACATTCATGTAACTCTATAGTTCTTTTCTTTTTTGGGCATTAGCCCTCTTTCACTACCAAAAAAAAAAAAAAAAGAATATATCTATACTAATAAACATCTCCTTTCCCATTCCAAGTTTATTCACTATCTAATGTTCCAAGTCTCATCAACGGTTATATATACATCACCACAAGTTAGTTTATCTAACTACCATTTTACGTACAAAAAATCACACAAACAATCAATAACATAATTAATTTATATGGAATATCATTTCAATTAAGTTTCATATTTGTTCTCTATATATAGGCACCGTTTGGTAAGTCCAATAAGCTAGCTTATAGCTTATTGGACTAGCTTATATAAGCTTGTTTAAAAAAAATAGAGGTGTTTGACAATTAGTTTTTTTAATTAGCTTATAGCGTATTTTGATATACTATTTCAAGTAGCGTTTGAGCTTATAACTTATATTTTTTACAATTTTTTTTTTCATTTTTAACCTTTAATATAATTTTATTATTTTATATAAAATAAAAAACTACCCACTAACATACATATCCTTTTATGTCATTTTATATTTATCAACCACGTTAAAATGTTTTGGTGACGAAGTATGGCTCGCATATTATTAATAATGTTAATTTGCAATTGGGAAGTATTCCTAATTACGCTTCCCTTTGGTGGAAAGATATATGCAATCTTGAAGATAGTGTTGATTCATCTAGGTGGTTGGAGGAGGCCATAGTTCGAAGGATTGATAATGGTTTGAGTACCCGATTTTGGAGAGATCTTTGGATAGGTGAGTTCCCTCTCTATGTTCAATTCCCGAGGTTATTCTCGCTTTCTCTCCAAAAAGAGGCGTTTGTAGGAGAGCTCCTAGTGATGGAGGGGGAGAGAAGGAGGTGGAATCTCTTGTGGAGGCGTCCTCTCTTTCAATGGGAAGAGGATTTGAAGTTGAATCTCTTGGGGGTGTTTGCTCATCTCATCCTTACTAATGATGCCAACAAGTGGAGCTGGAATGTTAATCCGGAAGACGGCTTTTCGGTTAAATCCGCTTACAATTTGCTTTTGAATTTCGGTGAGGAACCCAATCTTGGGGACTTTGAGTTGAAGACTTTTGGTAGCATTTGGGAGAACTCGTCTCCCTCAAAAGTAATTATTTTTTCTTGGCAACTTCTTTATGATCGTCTCCCGACTAAGGACAACCTTCGGAAGAGGGGTATTCTTCAACGTTTGGCTGTGAATTGCGTTTGTTGTGGACTCGCCCCGGAGTCCTCGAAGCACTTATTCCTTCATTGCTCAGTGGCACACAAGGTGTGGTATGCAATTTTCAACTGGTTAGACGTGTTGATTGTGATGCTCGGAAATTGTTTTGAGCTCTTCGGTTGCTTGAATGAGGAGGCGCGGAGTAGGAAGAGGAGGAAAGGTTTCCGCTTTATTTGGTCCCTATGGAAAGCGCGAAATAATTTAATTTTCAACAACATTAGGGAGGAGCCCTTGGACATAGTTGAAAGTATTAAGGTGTTGTCGTGGAATTGAAGTGTGGATCGCTTGAAAATTGCTCCTTGTTTATTCTACGAGTGGTCATGAGACCCCGATGACTGTTTTGAAAGGTGATTTGGCGTCCTTTGGTGGCGGTGCAGTTTGTGTGTGGTGGCCTATGTTTTGGGGTGTGGTGCTCTTCCAGTTTGCTCTTGTTGTAGTTTTGTTCTCTATCTTGCAATCTGTGGTTCATTTCCAGTCGGTTTTGTTTTCTTTGGGCTGGTGGGAGGCTCGTTTGTGGGCTCCCTTGTTTGTATTCCTATTGGCCTTTGTTGCCTCCCTTGGCTTAGCACCTCTGGTGCTTTGACTTGTGGTTTTAATAAAAATTTTAGCAATTCAAAAAAAAAAAAAACCACGTTAAAAATTAATTTTACCAAACATTTTAATTTCAATCAGGTAGCTTTTCAGCTATTAGCTATAAGCTAACTTATAACTTAACTTTGCCAAACAGAGTCATAGTCGACTTATGTAGGGGTGATCACAAACCCGCAATCCGACTCGAAATTGACATAACCGCCAACATATGGAAGCACTCCGTCAGGTGCGGGTCGGGTCTCGGGTCAACAATTGTGAAAAATCGGCCATGAACGGTTGTATACGGGCGGGTACGGGTCTCTAAAATTCCGTCTCTTCATAACTGAAACCGACCGAACAATTTCTAAAATACAAATTAATTTTTTTTTCTAGTTTCGAGCACCTCTTCTTTCTCTTAATATCATATGTTCTTCACTTTGTTAATTTTATCTATCTTTGATATAGGAGAAAAATGTTGTATTTTACAAGCTTTAACTTGTAATATGTTGATAAATGAGATGTGAAAGATAATATTTTAGATTTATCTTAATTTTTACTTCTCATCTACTATCTATTATCGTCATTGAATTTACAAATTTGAAACAAATTAATTTCATCTCATCATTTTTATTGTATCTTTTGTTGCATTATGTACGAAATATTGAACGAATTGTCAAAAAACAAATAATTTTTTCATCAATGAAGTTTTAAATGTAACAAAAACGTTTCAATCTAACCCGTTAAAGCCGACCAGTTGGACCCGTCACCCGTACAACTCGAACCCGAACAAACCGAAGACGTAAACGGTCGGAATTGGGTCCAAATTAAGAGGTCGCAGTTTTTATCGATTTGACGATTTTCGGCCCGAATCCGACCGATGCTCACCCCTATACTTATGTTTCTTGATTCCTTCAAATATTTGATAGATAAATTTTTCAATTAATAGAACGTTAACCATGACAATAAAAAATCTCTTCATTTTAATAGGGAAACAAAAACACTTTTATAAAAAATCCAATAAAAATTTGTACAAAAAAAAAATTCAATAAAATAAATTTTTTAAAAGGCTTTTTAAAAGGAAAAGGCTCTAAGAATGGAAACAAACACTATTTTATGGTTTGTTTTTCCTTTTTTTTAACGAAGGAGGGAATTTTTCTTAGATATTAGAAGATTTGTTTCATGAGTAATTAAATATTAAATGAAAAATATTAACCATTAGATTAATTAAAATAAACGGATAAGATTTGATGTCAAATTAGACTTTAACACTCAATGTCAAGGGATCTAACTCTTATTTTAGTATATTATAATAAGATGTGCAACAAAATATGATAAAATAATGTTATCATGTTTATTATATATCTGCCTATTTGGTGTACACCAAACACATGATAAAATAATTGTTACTCTATTTATATTTTATTTTATCTATCATTATCCTACTCTTTTTTTTAACACACATCCTCCTCTTCTTTTTATGTATTTCATTATTCTACTTTATATCTTATCATATCTAAATAAAAAATAGTGCTTCATAATTATAGGAACCGCTGCAATTACTAATTTACTACAAACTATGTGAAAAAATAATAACTTGTAAGTTGTATATACTTTGACATTTCAAACTAAAATTACTTTGCAATTTTATTTGAAATTTTAGATTTAAATATATTTTTTAATTGCATTTAAAATAGATATCTTACTTCTTTCTAATTTCTTTAATTTGCAACTAATCAAAACCTTAATATGGTGTTTACTTAGGCGAGAATTTTTTTTTAATAATGTGCAATTAATGAATAAACATCATCCTTACTCAGTTGTTCCTCAATTGTTATCCACTGAAAATTTTGTTATTTAGATTCTCATGTCAATCTCTAAAACTATGTCACTCCCTAAAAATATACTAAAGTGATTATTTTTTTTAAAACATAGAATCTATTAAAATTAAAATAAAATTTAACCTTCACAAAATAAAAAGAGAAATTTTTCCGGTATAATTTTCTTTAACAATAATAGTAACTATACCCATAAAAAAAAATATGCTAAAAATATTCTTTGAAAATTCGCTTATATATATATATATATATATATATATATATATATATATATCATCATATTTGAAAAAAATTTGCTAACTTGAATCTCATGTCAATCCGTAAAAATATGATAAATTGATAATCTTTTTTTTTTTTTTTTTACGTAGAATACTATTAAAATTATAAAAAAAAAATGCAAGAGATTATGTCATATCTTGTATATGTTTACTCAAGTTTTTTTTACAGTATATGTTTACTCAAGTTGATAATTATTTAAGTTGCTTAACAAATAAAACACTGTATATGTTTACTTAAGTTGTATAATGAATTGATGCATCGTTTTTTATTTGGGAATACTATATTCTTAATATCCTATAATTTATCACATATTATTAATAATATATATTATATAATTGAATGAATGTGTTCTGTGCGAATACACGGGTAAAAAGTCTAATTATATTATTATGGAAAAAATATATACTATTATATTAGGGTTTAAGAATTATATCTGTATAAATTTTTTAGAATTTGTTTGTTATTTAATGATATAATTTTTTTTATTTTTTTTTTGTAGCTATCTATATATATAGAGCTATATAGATAACTATGAATAATAATTCGAAAGAGATATAAAAAGATTTCTCAACTCTATATAAGTACATTAGTATAATTATCAATTTCCACATACAAAACACAATTCAATCAATAAGATAGTATTTGTTGAAGGTTGAAAAACATACAAGAAGGGGGGTTGAATTGTGTTAAGATTTTGCTAAGTTTAAAGACAGATTGCAGCGGATAAAAAATAACACACACAATATATGAGGATAGGGATAGAGAGAGACACACAGATTTATACTGGTTCCTCCCACTAACAGGAGTAGTCCAGTCCTCTTGTCCTTCACAAGAGATTTCACTATAATCACTAAGATTACAGATGCTCAAACACAAAGCAAGAGACTTCAAATGCTCAAGCACAAAGCAAGAGACTTCCAATGCTCAAGCACAAACGCAAGAGACTTCTCACAAGTTTAATGATAATAAAGATATGAGAGGGACACTTGATATACTATCAGAGGTGTTTACAAAATACAACACAGTTACAAGACTTCTTAGAAAATTATCACAAAGTTTCTAAGTGTTTGAATAGCTTCAGAATTTGACAGAGTTTTTGCACGTTTAGAAGCGTAAGTCTTGATGATAATTCTTCACAAATCTTCTTCCTTTTATAGATGAAAAAATGGACGTTGAAGATTATAGCCGTTTGAAGAATTCTTGAGACGCTCCATTGTATTGATCAGAGCGCTATTAGCTGTTCTGATTTGCAGTTCTTAGGAGTCTTGACGTTTACTACAAAATGAGAGATTCCTTTTGGCTTTTGATATTTGAACCTCAACTTAAGCTAAATAAGGAAATACTCGTTCCTGAAGCCTGACTTGAAAATGACCTTTCCATGGTCAACCCTTTTCATTCTTGATTCCTACGCTAAGACCAAGTCAGACACAGTCTTCAATAAAGTTGTACTCTCAGATGTAGCTTCAGAAATATCTCTGATGAACCTTCAGAAATATTTAGCTTCAGAAATTGTTGAAGCTCAGAATTACTTGCTTCAGAATTTGTGAGCTCAGATAAAGTATGCTCAGAAGTAATTCCTTCAGAAATTTCAATGTGCTTATAGACGCAAATTTTAACTTTTAATCCTGCACACTAGAGTAAATTATTAGTACTCCAATTTAACTTTAAATACATTGTTATCATCAAAATCAATTAAGGAGATACAAAACCAATTTTGTTCCAACAATCTCCCCCTTTTTGATGATGACAACTATATGTATTTAAAATCAATTGCTGTTGTTTTTATTTAACATTTCGACTTCAGGTTCTGAGGTTTGCAAGCTCCCCCTGAGTCTGATAACCTTCAGAAGTTTATCAATGATAAATATAAAACATTCTAAGAGTAATTCATAATGTCTAATATTATTTCATATATTCAACTTTCAGAATTAGAGGTTTGCAAGCTCTATTTCTTCAGATTTACAAATATAAGATATGGTTTGCAAGCTTATCTTATATTATATGAAATTATTTTGGACAAGATTTATTACTCTCCCTCATTAACAGTTTAAAAGACTTTAATAGAACTTAACAAGAGAAGAATTCAGAAAAGTTTTAGAGCTTCAGAATATTAATTTCACTGCCACAATGAATATAAATATTTCTCCCCCTTTGTCATTATCAAAAACGGGCCAGTCAAAGCACAAGGTACAGGGTAGTAAATGCACACAGCAAACACCCACCAGCAGTAAATGCATTCAACGGTAAAAGTTTGAAAACGCTAGGTACGAGGTGAAAAACATGCTATAAAAGGAGTACCTCAAAGATGCAAAAGCTATCATTTTTCAAAACAACAGTTTTAAAGAGATGGATAGAGAAAATGAAGAGCAGATGCAGAGAGATGGGAGAGACAAAAATTAGAAGAAGAGGTCAGAAATATGAAGGAGAGAAAGGAGCGTTTGGAAAAACGTTTGGAGGCAGCGCTGGAGATAGAAAGAAAAGCCAGCCAACTTGTTGAAAGCCTCATGAAGTATGGAAGAAAGAAGCCAGAAGATGAAGCAAAGTAGTATGTTTAGCAAAAAAAATGTAATGATGTTATAAAATGTACTACTTGTTGCTTATGAAAAAAAAAAAATTAATGCGTGTGAAGTTATTAGTTTTATGTTAAACAAAAATGTAATCAAAGATGGAACAAACATAAAGAAAAGCATCATATCCAAAGATAATAAAAGAAATAAAGTTTAAACAAACCAACAAAATAATGCCAAAAACACAGCATAACCAAAGTAAAATTGTTCAAATAGAAAGGAAATAAAGTGCCTAAGAAGAAATCCTAAGGTTTAGGGGTAAGAAGGGTGATGAGGGTCTTCAGATCATTTGCCATGGCATCCTGCTTAGCCTCAAGGCGCTCAAATTTCTCATTTTGTTGTGCTGCAAGGGTATCAATCTTAGCATCCAACTCAGCTTGCTTTTGCTTCTGAGCCTCTAGTTCCTTTTGAATGGCAGTAATTTCTGAGGAAGAAGCAACATTATCAATCACAGCCTTGCTAACAAACAAATCACCAGGATCCAAGGAGAACTTCAGATGAGTGGAGAGAGAGCTCTGCATAGACAAAGAGAAGTGGTTGCTGAGGTATTCTTCTTGCCAATGGCGAGCTTCCTTCTGAGATAACCTCAGATGTCCTTGCTTGATCTGATCAAACCAATCCTTCAGAGCCTTCTGATAGTCCATCATCTCATTCAGATCACCATTCACCAGGTGATAAATATCCCTAAGAATTTCCTCTCTTACCTCATCCCAAGCCAAAATGTAGTCTCTAGGATTCATTAGAGAAAGTCTGATCCTATGAAGTGCCTTCGCCTTCCTGTAGATTTTATTACTAATACGCTCAAACAGTTCATTGGATACAGGAGGTGGTGGAGGTCGAAGGAGATGTTCATAGGAAGATTCTGAAGTAAAGGAGTATTCAGAATCTAAATGAGAGTCAGAAAGCTCAATGACTCGTTTGGTGGGTCTGAATGAAATGGGAGGGTCAGTGTTAAGGACCATAGTGAAGCAAGGAGATGTTTCAGAATGAAGAATAATTTCCTCAAGATCTGAGTCTGTGCTAGGTGATGGTGGTGGAATGGGATTAACAACAGAGGTGGTAGGATCTTGAGTTGGCAATTTTGGGAAGGTGGACTTTGGTGGTTCAGATGGTTGTTCAACAATGGTTTCAGAATTTTGATCAACCAGCAGTTCAAATTGATCAATTTCCATTGCTGAGGGTGCATGTTCAGAATTGGTGATAGGCGATTTATGAGGGGATTTTGGTGGTTCAGTGGGTGTATCAGAAGTGACTGCAGGAGTAGATGTTGAAGTGTGATGAATGGGTGATTTCTGAGGGGATGAATGAGAAAACACAAGATCACCTTGAAGATGTTGTTCAAGGTGATGGAGGCTATCAGTGGAGTGAGGAATGGTGGAAGATTGTTGTTGGTTTTGTTGTTGTTCTTGATGATGTTGTTGTTGTTGTTCAATTTGGTGGAGTTCTTGAAGTTTAGAGTGAAGTTGGTGAAGGGTGTCATTTCTCTGAGATGCAACAGTGTCAATACACTCTGAAGCATGGTTCACAGCATTGTGGATTTCAGAAACAGTGGGGGATTCTGAGAGAGTGTGAAAGGCAGGAAAAACTTGGTCACTATTAGGAAACATCATGTTGATGGGTTGAGACTCATCAACAGATGGTTTAGCAACAGATGGATTAGATGTTGAGGATGGTTGAGGTTGAGTAGGTTGAGGTTGTTCAGATGTGGGTTCAGCAGTTTGAGCAATATTAGCAATATTATCTAGAGAAGATGAGGAAATACCTGAAGTATTTTCTGAGGTGGTTTTCTGAACCGGCTTCTTGATTCTGATAGCACGACTCAGAGGCACATCATCTTCAGTCTCAGAGCCATCATCTACGTGAGTCACAAACGCCTCTAACCTTGGTGCATTTTTCTGAGGTGATCTTTCAGATTGAGCAACAGCTTCAGAAACCTTCTTCACCTTCTTTCCTTTCTTAACCTTTTTCTTATCTGGGCCTTCAGCACCCTCAGAATCCTTCTTCTTACTTGGTCGCTTCCTTTTCTTGATGTACTCATCCTCAGGTTCAGATTGCAAGTCATCAATAGACAGATAAACTCCTTCTTCTCTTCTAGCAGCAATATAGTGTGCGATGACATCCATAGGTTCATTCTTAAAGACAGGATGAATGTCATCCCTTAAAGATGTGATCTTTTTCTTTTCAGGATATTGGGATATATCAAATTATCCTTGGAAATTTTGTGCACAGAGCACAAATTCTCAGCAGACAAAAATGGACTTCTTGATTCAACAACAGTTTCTAGAGCCCCAAATTCTCTCAACTTATCTACCAACCGCCATTGAAAGAAGAGCTCAGAAAGCAATCTTGAAAAAGCAACCCAATGCTTATTCTTATCTGTGGTGTTTCTGATATAGGTACAGAGAAAGTGGAAGTGATAAGCTGGCAGATTTAACTTAGTACCTTTTATAAGGAAAAGAAGAATATGCCTTTGATCCCAGGATAGTTGATCAGTTCCTCCAACCCTTGGAATGATAGTAGCAAACAGCACTCTATGCAGAAGTTTCACAATTTTATGCATCCCAGAAGTTCTTCCCATTTGCTTTGAATCTTCATACAAGGTCTCCTTAATCTCAGTTCTGTACCCTGTAAGAGCTGGAGGTTTGTCAGTATCAACCTGAAAGAAACCCTCATTAGGAATCTGAAGCAGCTCAGAGAAGTGATTCCTAGTGATTGTGACAGGTACCCTAAGAACTGTTGAACGAATTTCAGTACCAGTGAATGGTTTCAAACCCAGTTCCTGTCTTAACTTATTTGCATTTGCTTCTGGGTTCTCAGCAATTTTCTTTTCTAATTCTTTCAAAGCCTTTTCCTTTGTAAAAACTTCCGCGCTAAGCCAAAATTCTTTAACCAGATTTTGATAGATAACACCATTGAGCATATCAAAGTAGTTCATCCATCCTTGAAGTTCAAAATACCCTTTTAAATCCAAATCGTTCACCCTAAAAGATTCAAAATCTATGGGACTCTCTGCAACAAGTTCAAGTTGTTCGAATCGAAGTGGAGATGGTTCAGGATTTCTGGATACAGGCTCTTATGAATCAACATCAATGGGTTTAGGAATGATACGAGCAGAAGATGAAGAGGCCGTGGTAAAGTTGAAGAAGAGAGAAGAGAGAATTTAGAGAGACGGAGGTTTAGAAAAGAAAGTGTGAGAAGTGATAGTGAATAGTGTGTGAATAAGTGATTATAGTGTAAGTTTTCAAATCAATGCAAATATTGGGGGAAAACAAGATAGTGACGTAATGGGGGCGTGGCAGTTACTTTTAATAAAATCATCATTAGCTCTCCTCCATTACCCAGCGGTTACTAGACATGATGGGAAGTTACACAGATAAGTAGTGTTTTTAGGAGCCAGCTGTCAGTTAGAGAAACTGAGCAGTCAACTAACACTTAGAGTAGGTATCTGAGTCACAAGAAATCATATTAAATAATAAATAATCCTGATTGCTTCAGATGAGTGAGTGCTTCAGAATCTAAGTTAATAGTTTATGAGCCTTCCAAACTTCTGAGACCCTTCAGAATTAATTTATTCATTCAGAGTTAACATCATTCAGAATCATCATTCAGAAATAAAAACCATGTTCAGATTTTTCTTGATAAAATCAAAACGATCAATAGCAAGAGGTTTGGTAAAGATATCAGCCCATTGATGCTCAGTATCAATGAATTGAATCTCAATTACTCCCTTCTGAACATAATCCCTAATGAAGTGATGTTTAATCTCAATGTGTTTTGCTCTTGAATGCAAAATAAGATTCTTAGACAAACAAATAGTAGCAGTATTATCACAAAGAAGTGGTATACTACTTATCCTTATCTGATAATCCTCCAACTGATGTTTCATCCAGAGCAATTGTGTGCAACACTTAGCAGCTGAAATGTACTCTGCTTCAGCTGTAGATAAAGCAATAGTTGCTTGTCTCTTACTAACCCATGATATAAGGTTTTCACCTAGAAATTGACAGTTTCCACTAGTGGACTTCCTTTCAATTTTATCACCAACATAGTCAGCATCACAGAATCCAATTAGCTTATAATCTAAGGATTTCTTATAAAGCAATCCTAGATTTGTGGTTCTTTTCAGATATCTAAAGATTCTCTTAACAGCAGTTAGATGAGATTCTCTAGGATCTGATTGAAATCTAGCACACAAGCATACACTGAACAAAATATCTGGTCTAGAAGCAGTGAGATAAAGGAGGGTACCAATCATACCTCTATATAATTTCTGATCTACTTTGCTTTCAGATTCTTCCTTCAGAAGACTGCTAGAGGGATGCATAGGAGTAGACATTGGCTTACAGTCTTCAAGACCAAATTTCTTCAATAGATCCTTTGTGTATTTGGTTTGATGAACATATACTCCTTCTTTTCTTTGATTGATTTGAATTCCCAGAAAGAATGTTAGTTCACCCATCATACTCATTTCAAACTCATCCTGCATAAGCTTAGAAATGTTCTTGCATAGAGAAGCATTAGTTGAACTAAAAATAATATCATCAACATAAATTTGAACAATTAAGATATCATCTTTTAAGGTTTTTCTAAAGAGAGTGTTATCAACAGGTCCTTTTTCAAAACCATTTTCTAGAAGGAAAATACTTAACCTTTCATACCAAGCTCTTGGAGCTTGTTTCAGACCATATAAAGATTTCTTCAATTTGAACACATGGTTAGGACACTTCATATCTTCAAAACCAGGAGGTTGTTTAACATAGACTTCTTCAGAAATCACTCCATTTAGAAATGCACTCTTAACATCCATCTGAAATAGAGTGATGTCATGGTTGACTGCATAAGATAGAAGAAGACGAATTGCTTCAAGTCTGGCTACTAGTGCAAAGGTTCCAGTGAAATCTATGCCTTCTTGCTGACTATAGCCTTGTACAACCAATCTAGCTTTGTTTCTAACAACTTCTCCTTGTTCATTTGTCTTGTTTCTGAATACCCATTTTGTTCCAATAATGTTCTTGTGTTTGGGCTTTGGTACCAGATCCCAAACATCATTTCTTTCAAATTGATTTAGTTCTTCTTGCATTGCAATGATCCATCCATCATCTGATAAAGCTTCCTCTATGGTTGTGGGTTCAATTAAGGAAATTAGACCAACTAAGGATTCATTCTCTTTGAATGCAGATCTGGTCTTCCTTGGACTATCTTTATTACCAACAATTAATTCCTCTGGATGGGATGATCTGTACTTGAATTTACTTTTGGGTTGAGTAGTCATCTGAGTAGGTTCTTCTTCTGAATGATCTTCAGATTCAAGATCTTCAGATACACTTTCATTCTGAGTCTCAGAAGGATATACAACAATGGAGAGATCTTCACATTCAGATGACTTTGAGGAGATTTGAAATTCTGCAAAATTCTCAGCTTGCTCTGACATTTTATTGTCAGGCTCTTTATCATCAAATCTAACATGTATAGATTCTTCAACTGTATGAGTTTCAGAATTATACAATTTGTATGCTTTTGAGCGTTCAGAATATCCTATAAAGGTACCCTTATAAGCTTTAGCATCAAATTTCTTTCGATAGACCTTGTTGTCAAGAATATAACATGTACATCCAAACTGATGAAAATAAGAAATATTGGGTTTTCTTCCTTTGAACAGTTCATAAGCAGTTTTGTTCAGAATGGGTCTTTTAAAGCCATTTCTTGCAAAGATCTATTCTTTCTTTCTACAACACCATTCTGCTGTGGTGTTCTAGGAGAAGAGAATTCATGGATTACTCCATGCTCTGAGCAGAAAGATTCGAAAGACTCATTTTCGAACTCTCCCCCATGATCGCTTCTAACCTTCAGAATCCGAAGATCCTTTTCACTTTGTATTTGTATGCAAAAGTCACTAAACACCTCAAATGCTTCACCCTTAGAACGAAGGAATTTCACCCAAGTCCATCTACTGAAATCATCAACAATAACTAATCCATATTTCTTACCATTGATAGAGGTTGTAGAAACAGGACCAAACAGATCAATGTGAAGCAATTATAAGGGTCTGGAAGTAGAGACAATGTTTTTAGACTTGAAGGAAGTCTTGGCAAATTTTCCTTTTTGACATGAGCCACAGAATGTGTCTGAGTGATAATCAATGTCGGGCAAACCACTAACAAGCTTTTGCTTGCTAAGCTTAGAGATTAACCTCCAGTTAGCATGACCAAGACGCTTGTGCCATAACCATTTCTCATCACTCAGAGACAAAAGACATATAATCTTTTGGTCAACCAAATCAGAAAAGTTTACCTTATAAACATTGCCAACTCTCATTCCCTTGAATACTATGGATTTGTCAGAGTCTTTTGATACAATACATGATTCTTTATCAAATGTAACAACACATCCATTGTCACAAAATTTACTAATGCTCAATAGATTGTGTTTGAGTCCATCAACTAACCAAACATCTTTAATGGACAAGGAGGAATTACCAACTGTACCTGTACCAATGATCTTCCCTTTTTGTTTTCCTCCAAACCCCACAGATCCTCCCTCTTTCAGAGTTAGGGTTTGGAACATATGCTTTTCTCCCGTCATATGTCGTGAGCAAGCACTGTCCAGGTACCAGGGCTGCTGCTTTACCTTTCCTTGAGTGAGCATCTGAAGCAAATACTATTTCAGATTTTGGTACCCACATTCTGATGGGTCATTTTGAGTTAGTCTTCTGAATTATATTCCTCCTTTGTTTTCCATGAGCAACACAAGATCTAGAATTAATTAAGCTTTGACAAGAATGTTTAGGCTTAATTTTGTTCTTAGATTTTGATCTGGAGTATATCACAGTTCCAAAGGTCAAGCAAGGATCTGAAGAATCTTTGCCTTGATTTCTCAGAGGTTCAGATGACTTCTGAGCCTTAACTTGAGAACTCTTGGGCTCAGAAGTTTTGGGTTCAAAAGAACTTGGAACTTCTGAGTCTTTGAAGTTAGGTTCAGAACCTCCTTCAGAATTAGATAACTTCAGATCATGTGTTCCACTTTTAACAAAGGTTGAGAATAATTCAGGTGGTGTATCATCCTCACTATATGGTTGCAGAGGTTTATCCCAGTTCTTAAACCGAGAATAACCAATGCCTTCACCATAGTTACGAGTCATATGATAAATCATGGAAGCCATTTTACTCCTATTGAAAGTACAACGAATAAATTCATGGAGAGCATCTTCATGATCATCATCAAGCTTGTCTGCCAAGACATAGTTAGATTCAACATGACAAATACGAATGTTTAAAGACTCATTTTCTTCATAAAGAATCTTGGCATCCTTTTTCAATGATTCATGAACACTTTTCAGAATTTTATGTTGTCCTACCATCTGAGTATAATGTTTCACAGCAATCTTAAGAGAATCAATTAATTCAGATTTAGTCATATTAGAATATACCTCACTTTCATCATTTGAATCATCTTCAGAATCTTTATCAGAGTTGTTACCTTCAGAAGCATTTGCCATTAGAGCAAGATTTCCTTCTTCATCATCTTCTCCTTCAGAGTCATTTTCAATTGTTTCCCAAGTGGCTAACAGACTCTTCCTTACCTTTTCTTTGTACTTTTCTTTCCCAAAGCTTTTGCTCTTTCCTTTGTCCTTGGTTGACATTTCTGGACAGTCAGCAATAAAGTGTCTAGATTTCTTGCAGTTATAACACTTGTTCAGTTCTTCCTTTTTGTCTTTTGAGAAGGAATTTCTTGAGCCATTTCCTTTGCTTGGAAACCTTTTGTATTTCTTATTCCACTTCTGAAACCTTCTAACCATTAGAGCCATTTCCTCATTCTCAAAATTTTCTTCTAACATATCATCAGAAGTTTCTTCTTCTTGTTCAATAACTTTGGTCTTTACAGCTTTTGAAGAACTTTGAACAGAGCTTAGAGCCAAGGACTTCATTTTCTTGACAGGTTCATCTGCCATAAGTTCTAGTTCATGACTTCTGAGTGAGCTTATTAGATCTTCAAGAGAGACTCTATCCAGATCCTTGGATTCTTGAAATGCTGTAACCTTTGGTCTCCATTTGGGAGGGAGACTCCTCAGAATTTTCTTTACATGATTAGGTACAGTATAGCTTTTCTTCAGAACTTGAAGACCTGAGACAAGAGTTTGAAACCTTGAATACATGGTTTCAATATCTTCATCTTCCTTCATTCTGAATAGCTCATATTGATGAACTAGCAGATTTGCTTTAGCCTCTTTAAGTTGCTTGTTTCCTTCATAGGTAGAGCATAAAGAATCCCAGATATTTTTGGCTGAAGATTTGTTGGATATCTTTAAATATTCAGCATGAGATATAGCACCAACAAGCATATTTTTGACAGTGTGATGCTTCTTATATTGCTTCTTCCTTTCAGTATCAAATAGCTTTCTGTAGGTATTTCTTACAACACCTTCTTCATCCATGTGGTCAAAATGTATGCCATCCTCAACTATATCCCATAACTCATCATCAGTACCAATGATGTAACTGTACATCTTGGTTTTCCAAAAGGGAAAAGTTGTAGGATCACTGTTAAACTAGGGTGGTTTATCTCTGTGATTGTCACTATTTCTTTCTTTGTCATAGTTGTGTGGAGGAGGAACAGCATGATGCTCTGGTCCGGTATTGGTGGAAGAGGTGGGAGAAGACATGTTTTTCAAACTAAGTACCCTAGATCTTTTACTGTTTCACTGTTAAGTGAAGAGCAACAGACCGGTGCTCTGATACCAATTGAAGGTTGAAAAACACACAAGAAGGGGGGGTTGAGTTGTGTTAAGATTTTGCTAAGTTTAAAGACAGATTGCAGCGGATAAAAAATAACACACACAATATATGAGGATAGGGATAGAGAGAGACACAGAAATTTATACTGGTTCCTCCCACTAACAGGAGTAGTCCAGTCCTCTTGTCCTTCACAAGAGATTTCACTATAATCACTAAGATTACAGATGCTCAAGCACAAAGCAAGAGACTTCAAATGCTCAAGCACAAAGCAAGAGACTTCCAATGCTCAAGCACAAACGCAAGAGACTTCTCACGAGTTTAATGATAATAAAGATATGAGAGGGACACTTGATATACTATCAGAGGTGTTTACAAAATACAACACAGTTACAAGACTTCTTAGAAAATTATCACAAAGTTTCTAAGTGTTTGAATAGCTTCAGAATTTGACAGAGTTTTTGCACGTTTAGAAGCGTAAGTCTTGATGATAATTCTTCACAAATCTTCTTCCTTTTATAGATGAAAAAATGGACGTTGAAGATTATAGCCGTTTGAAGAATTCTTGAGACGCTCCATTGTATTGATCAGAGCGCTATTAGCTGTTCTGATTTGCAGTTCTTAGGAGCCTTGACGTTTACTACAAAATGAGAGATTCCTTTTGGCTTTTGATATTTGAACCTCAACTTAAACTAAATAAGGAAATACTCGTTCCTGAAGCCTGACTTGAAAAGGACCTTTCCATGGTCAACCCTTTTCATTCTTGATTCCTACGCTGAGACCAAGTCAGACACAGTCTTCAATAAAGTTGTACTCTCAGATGTAGCTTCAGAAATATCTCTGATGAACCTTCAGAAATATTTAGCTTCAGAAATTATTGAAGCTCAGAATTACTTGCTTCAAAATTTGTGAGCTCAGATAAAGTATGCTCAGAAGTAATTCCTTCAGAAATTTCAATGTGCTTATAGACGCAAATTTTAACTTTTAATCCTGCACACTAGAGTAAATTATTAGTACTCCAATTTAACTTTAAATACATTGTTATCATCAAAATCAATTTTTTTCCAACACTTGTTTTGCAGCTAGGTTTAGTGTAAATTGAATAGTAAAAATGTATGGAGAAATAGATGTGGAGAGTGGAGAGAGCTTGAGCCTTTTCCCTATGATTCATGAGAACCTTCAATTAAAATGGTCCTTCATTCGGAGAGTATACTCCATCATCACCTTTCAATTGCTTCTCACCATTGCCGTTGTTTCTGTCGTTGTTTTCGTTCGTCCTGTCGCTAATTTCTTCAACAATTCCACACAAGGATTTGTTCTTTACATAGTTCTTATCATTGTTCCCTTGTTAAGTACGTGCTCTATTCTTTTATCTTCATCATCATAACTTTCTTTATTACTAATAGTATTTTAAAACGATGTTGTTCACTTGTTTGTACCTATTAATTAATTTGTTTTAATTTTGCTTGCAGTATTATGTCCACTTTATTATTATCAACAGAAACATCCTCTAAATTACTATCTCCTCCTAATTTTCAATGTCTCTTCAGCTTTACCTGTTGGAGTGACTTGTGCCTTTCCTAGTGGTAATTAACTCCTCAAAATTTGTTTTGTTTTTGATTAATTATTTATTTTCATGATGATTATTTATATTTTTGTCACTAATGATATATATCATATATATTAGAGTTTACAATCTAATATTTTTTTAATAGTATGTGATATTGGGTCGTTTGTTTGATACTAATTATAGATTTTTTATAGTTAAACACTCTGGTGTACATACCGGTACAACACTGAGCTAGATAATTTTGATATAGGTTAAAAAATTAATTTATTAAACATTATTTATAAATTTATTAGAATTATTCACTTCAGCGATGTATCGGTATATTATATCATATAATTGGATCCACTCTATATAAGATGCATACCGAAAAACTAATCTTCTTATAAATCCACTCTATATTATATCATTCAATTGGATTTGATGTTGGAAAATATAAAAGAAGAAGAAAATTGATTAAGTTGGCTTTTGATGAACTTGGTCTAGATTTCAATTAGAATTACAAACTTTTTTTATTTTTTGAAAGACAATTTTTTTGGGTCAATTATATATACCTCGTAGCTAGACTCACTATACTCTTAAATGTGAAAATGTAGAGAATTAAGGTCTCTATTACTCGAAGTTACCAATTGAAGTACAATTACTAGACCAATTTTTTATTCTAATGAAATTGGAAATTGGATGCAGGAAAAATAATTCTAGCAGTCGTCATATTGACTATTGCAACGGTGTTTATCTTGACTCTCTACACATTTTGGGCAGCAAAAAAAGGCCGAGATTTCAGCAATTTAGACTCATTTTTGTTCGGATCTTTGTTTGTTCTTATTCTTGTTAGCCTCATTCAGGTATTCTACTACTAAAATGTTTATGTTTAGTGCTTGATAATTAAAATTTGCCCATGTATACGTAATAGTGATTTTGATATCTAATAACATTGTGATCCTCTTCGTGCAGATGATGTTTCCATTGAGAAAGTTGTCACTTATGATCTATGGATGTATTGCATCTATTTTATTTTGTGGTTACATTATATGTCAAACAGACTACATTATCAAGACGTACACTTATGATCAACACATTTGGGCTTCTGTCTCCTTTTATCTAGATCTCATCAAACTCTTCGTGATTGCTTACTTTTTTTAGCTAGTGCTGCTGATTGAAGACAATAAAAATACCACATCATATTATATGTTTATTAACATGAACATGAACAAGAGTTTATAATTGATCGACCAGAGGCAGTATATGCTTATAAATGTATATGTCGGAAGACTAGTTTTTCTTTGCTGTTTTTTCATTATTTTGTCGTCTTAGTAGTTGTTCTTTTTATCGTCATTTTTCAGCAACATTTTTTTTTTTTTTTTTGGTACAAGAGCAACATTGTTTAATTTTCTATCTTATCGCAGTATTCATTTGATTTAAATTAATAAATTAACTTTGATAAATTAAATATCAATCAATGACTATGTCGCATGTTGTTGGAATGTGCTTACTTGCCCCTTAAGAAACAAGAGAGATTGATTGTATAAGTGAAAGGAGAATGCATGTACCGATCGTCAATTGATTTAGTGGTGATTGACGCCGAATTTGATAGGAATGATCACAGTTCGATGCCCACAATTGTGATCGGAAGGGAGTTGAAACCACTTGATGGCAGAACTGACCCCCAAACCAAAGATGACTGAAGCTATAAAAAAAAAAAATTGGCTTTCACCACCGGTTTAAAACCACAAAAATAAAAGTTTAAAAAACTAAAGATTAAAACCAGTGGAAATACATACACATACTTCAAGTATTTATAGGTTCACCAAATACGCCAATTATTATACAATAAAATTAAAAAACAAATTCTTACTTAGACCATTTACAATGGTTTCAACACTCAACACCTACTTTTACATTTCACATCATCTTTTCTCTCTTCCACCTAATAATTCAACACTCATTCAACTTTTACTCTCTCCAATGGTTTTTCATTCAACACTCAACCCCACCAAGATCAAGATTAAGATAGTGAAAATTTTGATTTTTTTTTTTTTCTGTGTCTAAATCAAATGAACCAAGTCTCTATTTATAGAAGAAAAAAAATTATGAATTTTGGTAAAAAAATTAATTTGCAATGAAATAATTGAGTTCAAAGTAATAATTGAATAAAAATTCGAGAAGCCAATCAAAACAAGACAAGTGTCCCCTGGTTGTGTTTCAATTGTCTTGAAAGTTTTCAACTCCTCTCTCCTCCATCCTCATTGGAGAACATTGCCTTGTTGAAATTCAATTCAACACTATATTCAACTCCTCATTGTACATGGTCTAATATTAAGAGAATAGTTAGATAAATAATTGTAATAAAGAATTTAATCAAAACTGATCTTGTGATTTCTTTATCTTATATTATTTTAATCTTATCTTAATCTTAATCTATAATCTTTAATTTTTAATCTTTATTTTTAATCTTTAATATAATAAAACGAGAGTAACTAGAGGTACCCTAAACCCTAACCCTAATATGAATGATCTAGATTTTGACACGTGAAAAAAAATTATATCAATGGCTACGATAAAAACTTGAATATTATGTTGCCACATCAATTAATGAATGTGACATGTCATGTGTTTACAAACACAATACATGACGTGCATGTCAATATATGATTGGATGTGTGTATAAAATAATTTTACACTAATCCCTAATTTTGTTACATATTAATCCCTAATTATATGCTTTCATTTGATGATTGGATATACTCTATGGAATCTATTTTATTTATAGTCTTAAATTATGAGTCTTTTACGATAATTAGAAACCCTTTTATTTCTTTCTCCCAAGAGTGTATTTTCATATTAATTATAGCCTTAAATTATGGATCTATTTTCACTTTTTCTCACATATTTACATTTTTTTTATTTGATGCAGATTTGACTTTGATGTTCTATAAAGGTATGAATTGCTATAGATATTTTAGGTATTTAAATTCTGATTATAGTTTGTAGTGTTTCATATTAATTCTCTATTCTTTTTGAATTTGATTTTTATTTCAATAGGCATGGATTCCATTTATTTATTTTTTGTAGTGCTTCATATTAATTATGATTCTTCCATTTAAGAAAAAAAAAATTGGATTTTATTTTTCTTAAGTTTCATATATTTTCTATTGGATGCAGATTTTGCTTTGTAGTTCTATAAATGTATGTACTCATGTGAATATTTTTAGTTGTTTGAATTCTGATTTTATTTTGTTGTGTTATGTATCAATTTTGTTATTATTTCATTTTTTTTCTATTGTTGCTTTCATATTTTCAATTTAATTTCATGGTCAAAATTTAAGATTTATAAAAAATTTGGATATTTTTTTCCTTGAGGAATATAAAAGTTAACATGTTTCTTCTTATTTGAGAGGAAAAAGATTTGAATGTATCTAATATAATTTGTTGTGTTTTATTCTTATTTATCAGTTTAATCTTAATATATTTTTGTCCGTAAATTCGTTGATTCATGAATTCGTTGATTGCAGACAATAAGCATGGTTGTTGAAACCAATATAGAATTCTCGATAGTTTTGAAGTTAAATAGAATGATTTATTCAATTTGTTGAACCCAACCATAAGGTAGAGAGTGTGAAACAACTTCTGTTTTATTCTTACTCAATTTTCCAATTTTTAAACAAATTTATCTTTTTAAATCATTGGTTGACCATAATTTTATTGATTTTATTTCACCTAATATTTTCACAAATTTATTTTTTTGTCGAGATGTTTTGTCAACAATTACGAGTTGAAGCTTGAGAATTATATGTTGCATTATCAAGGGTTAAAGGTAGTAATACCGACAGTAACACCCGAGGCTGATGAGGGCGGGGAGTGGTCGCCGATGCACGAGGCATGACAATGTGTGGCTCCTGACAGCTTCTAGGCAAAACCGAATCACAACGGAATGAGAGGAATCCTAAGGCTGTGCAGATTTGAGACGGCATGGTTGAAGGAAGGCTTATAAGGATTGAAGGGTACTACCTATACCAACAAGATGCATATTCTTTTCGGTAGCTCATTCCATAAGAACTTCAAAGTTAAGCGTGCTTGACTTGGAGTAGTCTTTGGATGGGTGACCTTCTGGGAAGTTTCCCGGAAAGCGTGCAAGTGAGGACAAAGCTCGCTGAAAAGACTCGTGTTGGTTTGTGGGGTCAGTCGGTCATCCTAAAAGCAGTTTGGAGCGTGATTTACAAAGACGTGTTCCATAAGACCACTTACAATGGCCAGTTGAAATGGGTGTTGAATCTCATCTCAACAAAGAAAAATGCTGCAATGGGTGTTGAAGAGGAGAGAGGTGTTGAAGAACTTCAACAGAGTTGAGAGCTGACGCGGGGGACACGCGGAAGCATGTCGTTGGTTTGTTTTTGGCGCGTGCAGAACACGCGCTGCACGGCGAGTGGGGGAGCAGCAGACGCGGAGAGAGAAGACGGAAATGGTTGGATAGGGACGCGTGGCAGCATTTCATTGGCTGTCCGGATTTTCAATCTCATTTTATCTTTAAACTCAATTATTTCATTGCAAATTAATTTTTTATTTTTTTATTTTTATACCAAAATTCATGATTTTTTTTTCTCTATAAATAGAGACTTGGTTTGTTTCATTTGGACACAGAAAAAAAAATCAAGTTTTTCACTCTCTTAATCTTCTTATTATCTTTCAATTAGTGTTTAATTTGAAGTTTTAGTTTTTTTTTTTGTGAAATGGATCCCAATAATAATTTCAACACCCAAAATTCTTCTACCAATCCAAACAATTATCAAAATCCCAACAATTATCAAAATCCCAATTATTATCAAAATCCCAACTATTATCAAAATCCAAATCAATTTTCCAACCAACATCCTCCAAATTTTCATCCATATTATGGATCTATGATGGGAAATCTATCTCAAACACCACCGTTTAATGGTTATATGCCGATGGGTAATGAAAATTTTCCGAGTGGTGGTGCACCTGAATTTCCCGGATTTTCAACACAAATGACCATTGGAGGAATGACAACTGCTAATGAAGTGACTCCAACTTCAGATGAAACAACTCCTAAGAGCCGAAAAAGCCAGCTACCAGCATGGAACACTGAACAAAATTTGGTGTTAATTAGTGGGTGGATTAAATTTGGAACAGACAGTATTGTCGGAAAAAACCAAAAAGGTGAAACATATTGGTGTAAAATTGCTGAGTATTGTAATGAGCATTGCTCATTCGATCCTCCGCGTGATCAAAATGCATGCCGAAACCGTTTTAATTACATGAACAAAATAATTGGTAAATGGGTTGGTTCTTATGATAAAGTTATGCGTTTGAAAGGAAGTGGTTGGTCGGACAAGGATGTTTTGGCAAAAGCACAGGAAATATACGCGGATGGGAAGAATGCTCAATTTACTTTGATGGCAGAATGGGACGCTCTCCGTGAACAACCACGTTATAGTAGTCAAGTAGGAGGAAATAATGGCTCAGAAAGTAGTGGATCTAAGAGATCTCGCGATAGTGATGCATGTGGGTCAAACACTATAGGATCTAGTGCTCGTCCCATGGGTAGGGAGGCAGCTAAAAAAAAGGGTAAAAAGAAGAGCAAGGAAGCTGCCTTGGAGAATTTCAACAACGAAATATCTTCTTTCAAACAATACAAGGAGAAAGAGCTTGAACGATTGGACAAGCTAACGGAGACTCAACAAGAGGCTAACAACTTGAAGAAAATGGAAATGTATCTACAGTTAAGTTCCGAAGAACATCTCAATGATCGTAAGAAACAGTTGATGAAAAAGTTGGAAAAAGAACTTTTTGATAATTAATTTCAAGCAAGTATTTGTCAGTGTATTGTTTGGTTTAATTATTGTGTTTCAATCCGTCATGCATCCACCACTCAAATCGAATCCTTATCTGATAATTAACTCTATACAATAAATATTTCAAATCCGTCAGTGGTCCACCACTCAAATCGAATCCTTATCTGATAATTAACTCTATACAATCAATATTTCAAATCCGTCATGCATCCACCACTCAAATCGAATCCTTATCTGATAATTAACTCTATACAATAAATATTTCAAATCCGTCAGTGTTCCACCACTCAAATCCATTTATATATAGGGACTCATACATCCATTTATGTACCAATATCTCAAATCTCATCCAATCTAGTTCTAATATCACAAATATGGATCCATCAGAAGATCATTTTGATGTCGAAGCTTATAAGCAAAATCTTGAAATTGAAGAAGCTTTTATGACCAATCGATTTAGAGAGCATCGAAAGAAAATATTAGAAGCTTATGCACCTCGTAATAGAAAATTTATCAACAGAGATCATGCAGCAGCAAACCAAAGACTCATTGACGACTACTTTGCCACTGAGCCTACATACGACGATGCAATGTTTCGCCGTCGGTACCGGATGCAAAAACATGTTTTCCTTCGAATCGTTGAGGACCTTTCAAGTAGTGATAACTACTTCACCCAGCGAGTTGATGCAGCCAACAAAGAAGGTATATCACCGTTGGCAAAATGTACTACGGCGATGCGAATGTTAGCATATGGTGTGGCAGCAGATGCAGTCGATGAGTACATCAAAATAGGAGGTACTACAGCATTGGAGTGCTTACGTAGATTCTGTAAAGGAATCATACGATTGTATGAGCCAGTGTATATGAGATCACCAACCGAAGAAGACCTGCAAAAAATACTACAAGTTAGTGAAAGGCGGGGGTTCCCAGGGATGATTGGGAGTATTGACTGCATGCACTAGGAGTGGAAAAACTGTCCTAAAGCATGGGAAGGTCAATTTACTAGGGGGGATAAGGGAACCACAACAGTTATTCTTGAGGCAGTTGCAACTCATGATCTATGGATCTGGCATGCCTTTTTTGGATGTCCGGGAACGTTGAACGATATAAACGTTCTAGACCGGTCACCAGTGTTTGATGATGTAGAGTAGGGAAAGACTCCGAGTGTGACTTTCTTTGTGAATCAACGTCTCTATGATATAACATACTATCTAGCTGATGGTATCTACCCTTCTTATCCAACTTTCGTCAAATCAATTAGACTTCCTCGAAGTGAACCCAATAAGTTATTTGCTCAATATCAGGAGGGATGTCGGAAGGACATCGAACATGCATTTGGAGTGCTTCAAGCTCGATTTAAAATCATCCGTGAACCAGCTCGCTTGTGGGACATAGACGATTTGGGTATCATCATGAGGTCATGCATCATATTACATAATATGATTGTTGAGGATGAACGAGATTCATATTCTCAACATTGGACCGATTTTGAGCAATATGAGGAAAGTGGATCTAGTGCACCGCAACAACCATACTCGACTGAGGTGTTACCCGCTTTTGCAAATCATGTGCGTGCTAGATCCGAATTTCGTGATCCAAAAGGTCATCAAGAATTGCAAGCAGATCTAGTGAAGCACATATGGACAAAGTTTGGAATGGGACGTGGTTGAAGATGATTTGTATCGTTTTATTGCTTGTGTGTATTATTGCATGTTAAATTATTTGTATCGTTTTAACTACTTCTGTGTCGTATTTTAATTTCAAGTTAAGATGATTGTATCGTATCAATTATTTAAATAAATTTTGTTTTTATTATAATTGCAATCTGGAGTATAATTTAATTTTTATCGATAATTTTTATTATATTTTTAATCGATAATTTGTATCGTATAATTTTAATTTTAATCGTTAATTGTATTTTTATGTAATCATAAAAATTTAAATTAAATAAAAATATGAAATAAAAAGTGGTGGGGTAGAGTGTAAGTGTTGAATGAAAACCATTGGAGAGAGTAGAGTGTTGAATGAGTGTTGAATGAGTATGTGGAAGAAAGAGAAGATGATGTGGAGTGTAAAAAGGGAATAAAGTGGGTGTTGAGTTTTATGACCATTGTAAATGGTCTAATGTTTAGTAGTTAGCGATGAATTATTATAAAGATTACTTTATCTGTTTTTTATGTAATTTTATTTTTATTGTTATGATTTTAATTATTCATTGTTGTTCTATATGTACTGCATAATTTCAGTTCCAATTTATCTATATTTTCTAAATTTTTTATTTCCAATTTTTTACTACAAGAAATTAAAATATACATATAATATTCTACATAATATGTGGATCGCACGGGTAGTAGTCTATCTTAATAAAAGTAAAGTTTTGCTACCTCTTAAACCCTAATTTTTTTCCCTCTTAATGACCACCCCCAACTACCACCTCATTTTTTTTCTCTTTCATCTTTCACAATCTCTTTTTCTCCCTTATGATTTTTCTTTCTCTTTCTATGTGTGTTCTATATTTTTAACCTACTTTTTTTGTTTATTCATTCCATATTCATCATCCTTTTTATGACAAGAAGTGTTTGATTTGCGGCAAGTCACACACTGTCTCTCTTGGCAAGATAGTACCATGAAGAAGAGGAAGAAGCACCGATTTTTATTACCGGCAAAAAAGATGTATATCAATCAAGATTTGTAAGTGATTACTTTTTTTATAGTCATTTGTTTTGAATTTTGAAGTTGTAAGTGACAAATTTATAATTGTTTCCTAAGTTTGATTTTCATATTTTTATTTGCTTTGTTTTGTTACAGTGCGTCGATGATGTTAATCTAGGGATTTTGTTGATGGTGATGTGGCTTCCTTATTTTCAAATTTCAATTTGTGTAAGTTATTCAGCTTTTAATTACTTTATATCCAAACTTATAGTTGTTCTTATCGACAAATTTTATTTCTCAATCTTGAATTTTTTGTTGTTGGTGGTTATTGAAAGGCCACTAGCTGAAAACAGTCGGTGAGAGCTCAACTGCAACTTCCGTCGCCGCACCGCCTACTGCTGCCGCCATATTATTCCTTTATTTTGGTTTGTAAGTTGTTTCTCCTTCCTCTTCATTTTTGTTTAATGTGTTTGATTAGAAATTAATTTGATAATTTATTTAGGAAATTTTCATATAAAGGAAATTAATTATGTAGTGGTTGATGTCTATATTTGGTTTCTTTTTAATCATTTTTCTTCTCTTTTCTGTTGCTATAGAAATTGCTTCCATTATTAATCTTATTTGTGAACTGTTGGATTTTCTACCTCTTAGTGGACTTTTTTAAATTATACCAAATTTAATCGAAACCTAAAAACTATGTTAGGCAAGTTTTGATGGTTATAAAATTTGGCCATCTTTTAGGCATTTGTATATTGATTACTTTTACCACAACCTGGGTAATCTATTTAAACTTTTGTCAAGTTTACTAAGCTTCAAATAGGGCACCCCTTTCATTATTAACTATAAAAAATTGGATAGAGTGTTGTCTAACATTAGTGGTGTGTGTGGATTAGGGATGATCGATCATTGGCTTATTCTTTTTTATGGTTCCAGTTTTTGGGGTGATGCTCTAATTGAATAATATAAAACAAGTTTGTCATGCTGCTGTAAATTTGAAGGTTCCCATATTAATGAGAACAATAACGAGAAAGTTGCAATGCTTTGTTGGTTTAAACAGTATCCACATCAAATCTATTATTGTATTGAAATCTTTTCCATTTACATACTTACAGTTCAAGTGAGTGATGGTGGCCAATTCGATCCGTCTGGACGAGCTCATGGAATGATGATGAGGACATACTACATGGAATTTGACCCCCCTGAATATAAAGGCTATTATGTTCAAGCCTTCAAGGATTAAACTACCCTGAATTTTAGTGTTGTGATATTGAAATTTTTAACTCTTCATTCTAATTTATTCGAACCCACCATGTTGGGATTTGGTTTAGTTGGATAGAAGTTGAGGACATATGTTACCTACTAGTATTCACACCCGTGCATCGCACGGGCTAGTTTTTTATTATGATAATAAATTATAGAAATATTGCTTAATTATTATGACTTAAAAAATATGATTATAATGAATAACCAATATTAAAGCAATACAATGACTACATTCAAAAATTAATATAGTGAAACGCACGGGGAACAATTTCTTAATATGATTTTGATTTTAGATTTTACATAACTGGATAAAGGGAATAAGACGACGTTGTCATTATATATGGGGGGTAATAATTCTAATACGACTAATAAATAAATTGACATGATACTATAATATCATACATTGAACTAAATATAAAACTCGAATATCATAGGTTAGGGTGATAAATATTAGTATACATTGACAATAATATTTAAGTCATACTTATATTTACTTTAACATCACATGATCACACACACACACACACACTCAGACACTCAAATCTGCTATCTTCAAAATATAATATATAAACAAAAAACATTTCAAAATATATAAAAGCTTGGATAAATTAGAAATACCGTTTGTTCATGTGCTACTTATACTTATTTTAACATCACATGATATATATATATATATATATATATATATATATATATATATATATATATATATATATATATATCTCAAAAACACACTCAAATTGGCTATCTTCAAAATATAATATATAAACAAAAAACATTTCAAAATATATAAAAGCTTGGATAAATTACAAATACCGTTTGTCCCCGTGTTACTTATACTTACTTTAACATCACATGATCTCTCTCTCTATCTCAGACACACTCAAGTTGGCTATCTTCAAAATATAATATATAAACAAAAAACATTTCAAAATATATAAAAGCTTGGATAAATTACAAATACCGTTGTCCCCGTGCTACTTATACTTACTTTTAATATTTTCATTAAAATTTGTAATGACAAATGAGACTCCCCTCGGATCATGAGACTCGGTTAAAGTTCAATAGTCCTACTTAAGTGCAGGAATTGAACATTACTTACAAAATAGAGATGGAACTGTCAAAAGAAAAAACATTTTTCAATACACCACTACTTGTGAACCAAAACTCTAAAAAGTTCTTGGATAAGTGACTTGAGCAGGTTATATCCTTGAGAAATAAGCTGTTCAAAAATTGACAGCAATAGAAAACTCTCTTTTGATCTGAAACAATTGAAAATTGCGCACAAAACACAATCAGAAACCTTGACTTCAACATCTCTTGATTAACATAAATTGAAAAAGAAAGACAAATAATGGGGCACATATTCTACATGAGGAGATCAATTAATTGAAAATATCAAATATCATGAGAAAGTATATTTCTTGTCTTTGCTTAAGAACATGAAACTATCAGAGTATAAATAATCTATGAAAAGTTTCTCCAAAAAAACAGGAGTATTAAAATCAAAAGGCAGCCTGAAGCATTCTTGTATATTATATGATTTATTATATCTATTTTTTTTTTACCAAATTATACCAATCCATTATTACCTTTGTTGGTCTAACATCTTCAATATTAAAAATTCAAGCTCTGACAAATTAAGTATCTTCCTAATTTATATTATAAACCAAATTGTTACCTACCAATTATGAAAAAGTCCTACCGGCTCTCATCTCAGTTAGTCGTGCTTGCAGGAACTACAATACAATACTCAAACAAAAAAGTCATTTAATGAAGTACTAAATCTAGAATGGCTTCCAGAGTCCGAAGCAAGCATGAGAAATTGATAACAATGAGAGAAGCAGAAATGTAGTTACAAAATTTGACTCATCGCTAATAGTAGTTCTTATACAAATTACTACATTTGATGAGGATAGATCAAATCAAGTCAGTTATGTTAACACATTTTTCAAATTCACACCACCTATAATAAGATCAACAACAAAAACATAATGAATTGGTAATTAATTCTGTAAAAAGATCACACTTGAAACATAATGGCATACTAAAATTTCTAACAGGATCAAGAACATGTTTCCATTAAATATTTATATGCTTTCTATTGTATTCCTTAACCTTTTCCTTCAAATTCATGTACTCCAGCTTTACTTCCCTAATTCATATCAAGAACAATTAAATTGGAGACCATACAACAGGTGAACAAAATGAAATATTTCCAGAAATCAAAGCAAAATACCAAATAACTCAAGATACAATCAACAGGTGAATCAGCCTAAGAGTTCGTCCACAACTGATTCATACCAAATAACTCAAGATTCAAGAGTGGGATAAATGTAGCTCAATGGTTTTATGGCCCAAAATTATAAAAACCTAAAACCAAAATTATAAACTATTGACATGTACAATTCAAATCTTAAAAATACAATGAGCAAAAGAGCATTAAAAACTATTGAGATGTAGTATCGGTTCGCACCTGGAAAAAAATTCAGAGTCAAAATAATAGAACTTCAAAGAAACTCAAAATCCAAATGTTCCTTAGTTCTAACATTTTCCTTCGACTGGTAGTTCAAAGAAAGTCAAAATTGTGGTTTTCCCCTACAATCAAAGCAGAGGAAATGAAATCATACTTCAAGATGAAGAAGTGTCATCTTAAAGAAGCACATTCCATGATAAAAAGAACACAAATTGAATCATCAAATTAACACACATTTTCAAGATATCAATCCTACATTGAAGCATGTAGTACACTATCTATAACTATATTCAATCAAATGAGTTTGAAATATAACAAAAAATGAGAGAAACCATGGTTGCCAAAAGAGGGGAAAAACACACTGCAAAAGAGTATTTAATGATGATTTTATGTGTTAAAATTAAAAACAAAGTAAAGAAACATTGATCTCAAAAAGTAAACTTTCAACACATCTAAGAATAGCTAATTTTAAATCTTAAGAAGAAAAGAATTATCTTTAGAAAAATCTAAGAATAGTTAAAATTATCATACAAATTTCAACTTAAATTTATTGAGACATAGGTGAGTTTTCAAAATTATCTTTTAGTTAAAATTATTTCGAAAGGTCCAGATACCTGTTTTGAATCGAAACAATAATTTTCAAAACATGCAAACACGGGAAACGTAAATATCAAAACAAATAATTTTCAGTTACAAATACTTTGATCACACTATGATATTTTCATGTGATATATTATAGTATATAAGAAAGCATGAATTCAAGTAATGATATATTCAAACAGGAGAAATTAAATGGTAGACTTACACCAAATGGTAGCAGATTAAATGAAAAGCCAACAAATTAGCAAATTAATCATGCATTCCAGAAACAAAAAATGTTACACAAATCAAATATATAGAACTTCTTTTTTTATTACTACCAAAATAAACACCTCAGAACTTCTTTTTTTATTAGTTTATTGTGTTCTAAGGAAAGCTTATCATCAAACTACTACATTTTGTATCCCCTTACTTTGGGTGCAATACCATTTTTACAATTCTCCTATAATAAATTTTAATGCAAAATACATCCTAATCCACTTACCTCGACGCTCCCGGAACACTTGAGAAAAACACACATCACCAGCTCTAAGATAATTGCCATCCTTTCAATAACAGAAGCAACACCCTGTACTAAAAGCAGAACACCAGTCCAGCTTTCAGATTATGCAGGCAGCAAAGCATGATCCTGAAACACTCTCACAACAAACAAATTGAAGACCCGGTTAAAAGGATATATATGCATAATCTGAAGCATCCTTCATGCTCCAATAACTCAATAAATTAAATATAACAACATTCCTTACTTGTATGATTCATGTTGCTGATGAAGAGATGAAACATATTGGACCATGTAGTACACTACAAATAACTATAACTATATTCAATCAATTAGAAGACAAAAGTTGATGATGAAAGTTCCTGCAAAAATTTAAATAAATCAATAAAAAAATATGATGAAAAAGACACCATTTTTATAAATACCTAAAAGTTGGTGATGTAGAAGCTAACAAATTATTAGTTTTAACTAATTTTTTCACTAATTGCATACAAATGATGGTTTAAAAAAGCACAGCAAATTAGACCACAAAGCCATCAATTTTTCATATTGAGACATTTCTTCAAACACTTTGAGTGCTACCTTTCACAATCAAATGAGAATTTTTAAATACAATGAAAGCTATGTAACTCACCAACTCTTACTAAAGTAAGGAATTCAAATAATGACAATAATTCTTTCTAATTATACTGTGACATAGCATCACAAAAACACTATGCACAAAGACAAAAAACAAAATAGAAGAGTAGTCGAAAGGCTCAAAAGGATGAGAAATTCAAGAGTTTTCATGAATCTTAAGAAATTGAAAGGCTTTAAAAATCAAACATACCTTTTTCTTCAAATTCAAGAGCAGCAATAATCTCTGAGTTTATAAAGACAAACAACGATGTGAGTAGAGAAAGAAGCAACATCATGACAACTAATAAAAAACATAGAGGGTTAGAAAAGGAAAAACAAATATAATCATAAATCAGATGATGAAATTCAAGGCGGAAACGCAGCAAGAGGATGATAAAAGCTTACCTTGCTGTTTTCGTGTGTGCGCCGCTTTCTTGTTATTTCCCGTCGCCGATATTGTAAAAAGAGATGCAGAAACGCAGCAAAACAATAATATTCCAAACAAACAAACAAAAAATCAGAATATGAAATCAAATTATCAAATAAGGAAGGGGTTGAGAAGCAAGTTGAAACCTTTAAAGAAGAGAGACAGAGAGAGTGAAAGAGTTGAAGAGAGAAGAATTGAAATGAAGCATATGAGTTCAAGAGAGGGGGAATTTGAAATTTGATTCCACAAAAATGATGTCTGCAGAAAAATTTGGGAAGGTGCAGAAGAAAAGAGAAATTGTTAGCCAAAAAGAGTAGTCAAACTGATTCATTGCAAAGAATGAAAGTGACAGCTCAAGCATGCTTATGAAGTAGGGTTATTTGTTGTTTGGCATATTCTAAGACTGGGCTTTTTGGTCCGAAATGCATTGGGCTTCCTCTATTTTGACCCAACAATGCATTTGAAAATGGGAGGGAAAACTAATTCAAAATTTTTCCAAAAGAAGGTAGGTTTTTTGGATTTTATTGCTACCAACAATCCTATGTGGCTTATCTTAGAGGTTGACACTTGTCTTTTTTTGCTAAAAGCTTAGTCATGCTTGTGTAGTTTTATGATCAGATTTTATTTTTATTTGTACTTTTAAATCTTCAAATTTGCACAAGGATTTGAGATTAGTTTGGCTCGCAACGGATTGGTCAATTTAGAATGCTAGAAATGCAAAAAATAAAAATAAAATCTAACCATGAGCAATAGTCACGAGAAGCGTCTAAACAATCATTAAAGAGTATAAAATTTATGTTTGAAATCTCTATGTATGGTGGTTCAGTGTTCTAGAAAAAATGCAGACTTCCATGAAATTGAATTATTGTCAACAAACTTTGAAGGATAAAACTCAATCATTACTAATTTTTCTAACGGTTGATTGTTCCAAGAAGATTGAAGTTTTGAGTCCTTTAAACAAATGGTTATGAGTTTAATCCTTGAAACGGAATCTATATATAATAACTTATCATGTCAACAAAAAATAATATAACCCAAATTATATGTTAAAACAAATTGAATATTATATATGACATTCTAAAAATCCGTGCATCGAGAATCGACGGTGAAGGTGAAGATTCAAATACGACTGAAAATATGATTTACAAAGAAGGTTTTTTATAATGTTTAGTAATTGGTTGGTATATCAATTGTTAACATATTTTGTGTGATTTCTATGTAATTTTAATGGGTATTATGTTTAGTTCCATTTGTACTACTACTACTGTCTATTAAAGTTTCAATATAATTATGTTTAGATTTCATTTTGTTTTATTATTTGCAATTCTATTTATAAAAATTTAAATTGTATATCGATCACATAACCAAATCCATGCAACGCACGGATCGGAGTCTACTTAGACCAAGTGCAATGGGTGTTGAATGAGGGATTAAACACAAATGAGTGTTGCAATGGTGGTGTTGAGTGTGACTTGGATGAAAGAGAAGAATGTTGCGGAAGAAGACACGTGGCGCGCTGCGGTTCGCTCTCGCAGGCGCGTGTGTCACACAGCCCGACAGGGTGCGTTGCCCAGCAGGGGACGCGGAGAGAGAAAATCCAGTGGGACAAGTGGCATGCGTTGATTGGCTGCTTGGATTTTTATCTTATCAAAACTTTGAACTCAATTATTTCATTGCAAATTTATTTTTTTATTTTTTTACCAAAATTCATAATTTTTTTTCTCTATAAATAGAGACTTGGTACATTTGATTTGGACACAGAAAAAAAAAAATCAAGTTTTTCACTATCTTAATCTTGTTTATCTTTTTATTAGTGTTTAATTTGAAGTTTTAGTCTCTTTTTTTTTGTGAAATGGATCCCAATAATAATTTCAACACCCAAAATTCTTCTAATTTTCCATTTTGCTACCAAAATCTCAACAATTATCCAAATCCTAACAGTTATCAAAATTCCAACAATTATCCAAATCCAAATCAATTTTCCAACCAACATCCTCAAAACTTACCTAATTTTGGTTATGAACCAAATTTCAACCAATCATCCTCTGTTCCAAGCTTTCATCCATATTATGGATCTATGATGAGAAATCCATCTCAAACACCCCCGTTTAATGGTTATATCACTTATATGCCAATGGTGAATGCAAATTTTTCGATTGGTGGTGCACCTGAATTTCCCGAATTTTCAACACAAATAACTATAGATGGCACGACATTTGTTAATCAGGTCACTCCAAATTCAGATGATTCAACTCCTAAGAGCAAGAAAAACCAGCAACAACCATGGAATACTGAACACAATTTGGTGTTAATTAGTGGGTGGATAAAATTTGGCACAGACAGTGTTGTCGGGAGAAACCAAAAAGGTGAAACATATTGGGGTAAAATTGCTGAGTATTGTAATGAGCATTGCTCATTTGATCCTCTGCGTAATGCAATTGCATGCCGAAACCGTTTTAATTATATGAGCAAGCTCGATATTTGAATCATATTGGAGTGCTTCAAGCTCGATTTAAAATCATCCATGAACCAGCTCGTTTGTGGGACATAGCCGATTTGAGTATCATCATGAGGTCTTGCATCATATTACATAATATGATTGTTGAGGATGAACGAGATTCAATTCTCAACGTTGGACCGATTTTGAGCCGTCTGAGGAAAGTGGATCTAGTGCACCACAACCATAATCAACAGAGGTATTACCCGCTTTTGCAAATCATGTGCGTGCTAGATCCGAGCTCCGTGATCAAAAAGTTCATCACGAATTGCAAGCAGATCTAGTGAAGCACATATGGACAAAGTTTGGAATATTTCAGGATTGAAGATGATTTGTTTCGTACTATACGTTATTTGTGTGTTGTTTTGTATTTTAAGTTAATTTCCATCGTATTAATTACGATACTTGTGTGTTGTATTGCATTTTAAGTTAATTTGTATCATACTAATTACGTTATTTGTGTGATGTATTGCATTTTAAATTAAGAATATAATAAAAAAAATATTTTTAAAATTTTTTGTTAAGTGTTTATTATTTTAATTTAATTTTAATCAATAATTATAATTTTATTGAATCATAAAAACAAAAATTTAAATTTAAATAAGAATAAGAAATAAAAAGTGATGGGGTAGAGAAGGTGGTGGGGTAGAGTGTTGAATGAAAAAATTATTGAAGAGGGTAAAAGTTGAATGAAATGTTAAATTATTAGATGAAAGAAAGAGAGAAAATGATGTGAATTGTAAAAAGTGGAATTTTAGGGTGTTGAATGAGCTAAACAACAATGTTTGCTACACCCTATCTAGTTAGTTCCTCCATGTTTTAATATGTTCCCACTTGAAAAAAGCACATGATTCTCCATTGATTAGGACCATACATAAAAAATATCAATGAAAACATAAGGTCCACAACAGCCACTTGGTTCTTCCACAGCCACACAAACATATTACTAATTAATATACGTAACTAACAAGATCTAATCAACAAGATCCTTATCTTCTCATTCACACACTCACCACTCTGTCACACTTCTTTTTTCATGGTCCAAAACATCATTCACTCACATTTTTCTTTCTTCTAAAAAATCCTACCTAATCTTTTTATCCACCTACCAATACATTTTCTCATTTTTGGTTTGAAAAACCAAAAGGGTTTGGAATATTATTATACTAGACTAGATAATTAAGCTTGTTAAATTATTGGAAGAGTTTTGTGAAGACTAAGATGAAAATTCAGTGTGATGTGTGTGAAAAAGCTCCTGCTACGGTTATTTGTTGTGCAGATGAAGCTGCTTTGTGTGCTAAATGTGATGTTGAAGTTCATGCTGCTAACAAGCTTGCTAGCAAGCACCAAAGGCTTCTTCTTCAATGTTTATCTAACAAGCTTCCCAAATGTGATATATGCCAAGTATGCTTCTTTTATTTTATTTTTAGCATTTTTGTACAATTTTAGAAGTTGATCAGCTAATATGATTTTACCATTAATTTTATTTTACTTAAAAAAGATCTTTAAAGAATTTTATTTATTTATTAAATAATTTTTTTGGAGCTTCATGGTGAATTTATTTGATAGCATATTGAATTTTGTAGGATATAAGATTAGAGCTAAAAGAGGGTGTTTTATTTTTATTTTGAGTTAAATTTGATATTTTGATTAGTGTTTCTAAGGTTAAAAGAGTGTTTGCATTTTTTAATTGTAAATTATTTTAATAAATGATGAAGCTTGAGAGTTAGGAATAAAGATCATGTATTATTGTATACACCTAATATATAATTTTTTTGCACATGCATCTTCTTATTTCTCCATGTAGATTTTTGTAGAGATATTTTAGCAACTAAATAAAAAGATAGGAATAAAGATTTCATTTGTATTACTGTATACACCTAATATATAATTTTTTTGCACTTGCATCTTATTTCTCCATTTAGATTGGTATATTGCTATTATGATGCAACTAGATTGAATACATGTGTATAAAAGTTTTATATTATCATTCTTGTAAAGAAATCAATCTATTATAATTAAGATTTGAGGAACTATATCATTTGGGAATTAGAGTAATTTAGAGTAGCATTTAGAGTAGCATTTAGGAAATCTAAATTATCAACCCCTTGGAGATGTAAAAAACGACTTCAGATTTAGCGTACAGTGGCATGTAGAACCGTTAGATCTAGAGATAGGTAAATTATCTCTTTAAATCAATCGGTTCTACAACCCGCCACACCATTCACCACGAACATTACATATTTGTTATTGAAGTAAGTGTAATAGTTGTAATATTTTGTCCTTCATGCAACTATAGGATAAGCCAGCTTTCATATTTTGTGTTGAAGACAGAGCACTGTTCTGCAAAGACTGTGATGAACCAATTCATGTAGCTGGCAGTCTTTCTGCAAACCACCAGCGCTTCCTCGCTACTGGTATTCGTGTGGCTTTAGGTTCTAATTGCACCAACGACAATGACAAAAGCCAAGTCGAACCATCTAATCCAGACACACAACATGTTCCTGTCAAAGTTCCTCCTCAGCAAGTACCTAGTTTCACATCATCTTGGGCTGTTGATGACCTATTGCAATTTACAGACTTCGAGTCACCGGACAAAGTAAGACATGTTTATTTTTCACTATTGTAGTTGCATGCAATTATATGCTCTAAGAAATTCATATTGATGTTAGCTTTGTACCCAATCAAGCATTATTTTTTTGTTGATAACTAGCAGTAATAGGTTAACTTCTTTATAATACACTCCGGCTCGGCTCACTTGATTCCTGTTTATATGAATTTTTGAGGTCTTGAATGAATACTTTGAACCATATTTGCATAGTATTTCATTAAGGGCGATCGATGGTAAGAAGATTTATATCTTTTGCCTTTACGATTTGTTAACATTCACGTGTTTTTTACAATTGTCTTTATACCTAGTTTGAATATTAAGAACTTTTCCATTCCTTCTTTACAGAAGCAATCTCTGGAGTTTGGAGAGCTTGAATGGCTATCAGACGCAGGTCTGTTCAACGAACAATTTCCTCATGAAGGTTTAGCTGCGGCTGAAGTTCCTCAACTTTCCGTTACGCACGCTGGCAATGTTGCTTCATACAAAGCGCCTAAATCCTATATGTCATACAAAAAGCCTAGGATTGAAGTCCGACATGAAGACGATTATGATGAGCACTTCACAGTGCCTGATCTCGGTTAAAAGAACACGACATCCGGACTGTTCCAATCCATGAATCTGTAGACGGATTAGTTTATATGCAGCATACTTCTATAAAGATACTAAGTACTGAAAGTATGTTAACTAGCTGTGTGTGGTATCACATTTTAGGAGCTTCGAGTCCATTCGAAGTTTAGGGTATTAAATTTTGCATGGTGTTTGTGATCATTGTTTATAACCTAGAGGTCCTCTGCTCACACCCTCCATGCAAAATTGGCTGGTTTATGTTGTGTATGGTTATCTAGTAGAAGACCATTTTGGTCTAGTTGCTACACTGAGGGCGTGTGGTATTGTATCGTTAGTTTGTGATATCAGAACTTGGAGAAATTGATTGATTATCTTGATATGTTCTTAAGGAACATAGAATAAAACTGCAATCAGTAACATGGTTATCAAATTGCCAATAAAAATGTTTTTTATTTTAAGTTTAAAAACAAGCAAGATAACAAAATTTTAAGCTGATATTTTTTTTTTGGTAGATAACTGATATATCATATATGAACCTCAAATAATTATAGATTCAATATATCAAATGACAAAAGAAAAGTGGTTGATTATACTAACTTTCGGTAGTGAATCATTAAAATGAATTAGGGTTTATCAAAGTGAATTGAGATTCATCACAATGAATGAGGATTTAAGATGTGATTCATGTCCAAATTATACACTAAAGATTTATATCGACCAAGTTCAATGAGATACAATTCAAATATATCGTAAGATGGTGATAACTACGACCTATGAAGCATGACACCGACACCGAACACGATATTGACACAAAGACACATGACCACCGGTAAAAATTTGAAAAAATAGAATTAATTGAACGTAAGGACATATGTCGGTTTCATGTTGGACATTGATATATGTTGGATACCAGACATGCATTTCATTCAAAGTGTCGGTGCAACCATGGAGGAAATATCCCATCCATGGTTTTATTCACACAACAAAGGTCAGAGGCAGCCTTTCGCAAAGGTTGGGCAGTGAATGCACAATTGCACATGGCCTTCTACTCCTCAAATAGTATTTGAAGCATTTCTGATGAGTAATATTTGTTTATAATAGCCACAAGTCACCATAAAGTTGATTTTTTGCTGTCAAATAGACAAATACCTAAGTTTCTTGCACACATATTGTGTGTCCTTAATGCATTCAGTTACTTGTGGCTATCATACCTAAAATCTTTGGCAATAGTAATGCTACAAATAGTTCTGTGTAGAGTTTGATTTTGATATATAAGTTTTATACCGTCAACAAATCACAATCAATCATAAATATGACTTTATATGTAGTTATGGTTAAAGCCAAATATTTTTAATGATCCAATGATTACAATTAATTAACGTGTACAGTTTTTTTTGCACTGATAATGTATATGAATTAAGCCAATCTCAACAATCAATTACTCATTTTTGAAGACTTAATACATGAAGGCTAAGCAAAACCCAAGTGTTAGAATTCCACCAAGAAACTAACAATGAGGAAACAACAAAGTCTTAACCAAGGTATAACGTCTATTTCTCCACCTAACAGAAGTGCTCCTAAAGCCAGATTCTATTAACTTAAATCCAAAAGAAATAGATGAATAATTGAGTTAGCTACATTTTCAAGATTGTACAATGTTGACATTGAGTGTTTACCTTAGCCATATAAAGGCTTTGCATTCGGATGTGTTGCATCTCCTTGTGGTAGAATTCACAACCCCAATAGACAAGTTATCAAAGTCAATGTTAATGGAAGCTACCTATTCAATCCAGGTAGATCAAGTTATGGATGTTTTTTTAACTTTTTTATAAGAAAATGTTAATTGTTAGTATATTGTTAATTGTTAATTTTTTTTATGCATCAGACCCATCACTGAACAAACTCTCCGCAAATGTTTCAGAAATTAGAATAAATTAATCGGTTGAATCAATCAGAGACATAGTTGTTTAACTATCTATTATTACTTCAATAGGTTACAGGTTTAATCAATGACCCAAATCTTTTATTCAACTCAACTACTGCTTTCAAAATTTGGAAGAAAACATTGCTTGACGAACAAAAAATCATGCAATATTATCATTGATGCAGAACAGAAATCCAAAAGATAAAAACCATCTTAAATTGATAGGAAAAAACTTCAGCCGAAAATTGTAAAGTTGAAAAAAATATACATATAAAGAAGAAAACAAAATGATAGTTGTAGTAAATTTCTATGCATCTTTGATAAGGCTGAGGACATCAGCTTCTGTAGGAAGAGCTGGAATTGCACCCTTTTTAGTAGTTGTAATTGCTCCACATGCATTTGCAAATTTGAGCACTTCCCTTAACTTTGCTTCATCCTGCAATTAAAAACATTAAAACAAATTAATCACTAAATATATGAGTAGTGAGGATCTATATAAATCACTTTCAGATTTCACTAAGGTAAAGGTTTATTAGGTATATAGCTAGCTGAACACTCACTTCAAGTATAGATTGATCATCTACAATCTTGCCCAACAGAGCTCCAACAAAGGAATCACCAGCACCGGTTGTGTCAACAGCGTTGACATGGAAAGCATCTACTGATCCTTTGAAATTCTGATTTGTACAAAAAACGAGAAAATTTGTTAAAACTGATAGTATAATCAGAGTAACTTAACATACTTTCTAAAACATGTTAGTTTGTTAAGTCACACACTCATGACAAAATTATAATCTAAATGCAGAAAGGGAATTTCAATTTATTAACATTTGTAGCAAGTATATTTACCATGAGAAGTCCACTGAGGCCACAGCACAAGTATGAACGTATCACTATGATGTAAGTTCATAGACACGAAAAGTATATGCAGAGTATAGCAAGTCCCCTCCCCCTAGTTAAGTTATTGAACGGAAACGAAAACAGAAAAACAAAACAAAGCATTTGATGGGAAACAACCGCTAGTTAGACTATCTAGGCATCAGACATCTTTGAATTACCTTATTTGAACTTAACTGTCATCAGCACTAGAGAACTAACCACATATGAAACAAGCCATCATCAGGAACTAACCAAACATCAACTAGAGAACTACTATACCATACATAAGTTAAGAGGGAAAGATATAAAATAAAAAAACACAGAGCCAACAAGTTATACAATGAAGATTGATAAAACAAAAGGAATAAGTAAAATTGAAGCTTAGGCATTTTACCTTGGTATAGTATCTGGAACCATTTTCACCAAGAGTGACAAGAAGCAACTTCAAATTGGGGTGCCACAAGGAGAGAGCAGAAGCATCATCAATTTTATCACTCCCAGTTAGAAATTCCAGCTCCACATCACTGACCTTGATCAAATCAGCCTTGTCCCATATACTGAGTATTTGCTTACGGGCTTCCTCAAGTGAGGGCCACAAAGGTAGCCGGAGGTTAGGATCATACGAGAGTAAGCACCCTGCATCCTTTGCAACTTCCATTGCCTTCAGATGTGCGGATCTGCATGGCTCTACGATCAAGCTTATTGATCCATAATGGAATACTTTTGCCTGGAAAAAAAGTAGATTTTCTTAATTTAATTAAAATCCAAATTTTCAACCACATTAAGAAATAAAATGGAGGGCGCGTTTTTTACACTAACTGACGTAATTAGAGTAATTGACCCCAATAGGAGCGCCATCCTAGGGTATCATCCCTATGATAGGCCCTTTAGAGTCAATCCTCAAATCGGGACATCCATTTTTTATACGGGATTAAACTGCCTCTTTAATTGATGACTCTAAAATCGAACTTGAGTTCTTTTCTTGAGTCATTTAACAAAGTCTCCCAATATCCAACACATTTTGGTACATAAGGCAAGAATTTGATCATGCATACTACTAAACCGAGTTGAGAATGGCGTCTAAAAATTCATCGTTTCTAAAATATATGCACATGATTACTAGCAATAAAATGTTAACAGTGGTCTTATTCTTTTTGGCTATATAGACAATGTAGCAAACACCACATAACTCACTGAATTCTCAAGTTTAGATTCAAATTAAATACTACATTGTCAATCAAGCTACGCATTGTGGCCATTCAAATTATTTTATTTTTGAAAACAATTGTGGCCCTTCATTTGAATGCAAAGATACATGACAATTTTATTTTACCTTTTGACTCAAGATAAACAATAAACAAAAATGCTAACAAGTAAATTTTTTAACAATATTTTTTATTTTTTTACAATTACCCGAGGGCTGAGACCTCTAACATGCTATCAAAACCCCTCACCAATAGACCAAACTTAGTGGCTTAATTTTTTTATTTAGAAAGCATATGAAATCAAAATCAAATATAATAATAATATTTTGGAAGTTATGGAGCAGACTCTTTTTTTTTTTCTACCTAAAATAGGGTCTTACTAACTTGTAATCTAAGACCACAATTATAGCATTACAAAATACAATAATTTAACATTTTTTTACAAGAATATTTTCATAATCTCTGCAATATCTCAAAATTTTTAAAATAGCCCTTAACTAAATTTAAAGTTAAGACTTATTCATTTTTAAATATATTTTTAGTTACTATTGTTTTTAAATATAATTTATTTTATATATGTGTTATTATTTGCCATATATAAAAAACAAAACCAGGATATTTTGATCACACACACCAAAGGTCAAAGTAGACGATGGCAACACAACAGTACTTCCAGTCCAAGCAAAGATCTAACCCCCATCCCCAGCCTAGAGCGTGAACGTCACGAGAATCTAATATTTCTTTATTTATTAATAAAAAAATACACAGACAGAAAAATGTGGGACCCAAACCGCTTGCATTCTTCAAAAAGAAAAAAGCGTCAGCAAAAGCATGACCAGGGATATCACGTGACCACCTCACGTGACAAAGACACCACACACCTATCAGCTTTTCCGATAATACATGCAGAAAAAATTTATATAATTTTTTGACAAAATATTTTTGTAATAATGATAAATTATTTTAAATTGCTAAATTTTTCTTGTAAAAAATCAATATCACTATATTAGACTCTTTTAAAAATTAATGAATAATGATATTATGATAATCATCATAAATTTGAGAAAATGGGGAAAAAATATAATTTAAAATTAGAAAATTATTTTATGCATTATATTGGTGTAAGATCCATGCATGGACCCAACGCATAAGCTGAGTCAGCAATATCCAATTAGGAACGCGCGTGAAACAGAATCATAAAATTCATAAATACAGTATCAAATTTTCCAGAAAACGAATAAGGAAAAAAATAAAAATAAAATCAAAATTGAAGAGAAAATCAAGAGAGGAAAATTTGCATACAGATCTGATGAGTTCAAGATTGAGATCTTCAGGTGTAAGAAGCATGTCGGCGCTAGGATTTCTGTAAAACATAAACTCACGCTCTCCGTCGGCGCGTAAGGTGACGAAAGCGAGTGCAGTACGAGCACCTTTATCGAAGTTTATACCATCGGATCTGACGTTGTTCTCTTTCAAGATCCCGGCGAGCATGTGACCGAATTCATCATCGCCGAGTTTTCCGACGAAGGCGGATTTGCCGCCGAGTCTTGAAACGGCGATCGCGACGTTAGCGGGTGCGCCACCGGGGGCTTTGAGGAAACCTGGAGCTTCGGCGAGGGAGACGCCGGAGACGGTGGGGACGAAGTCGATGAGCATCTCGCCGAAACTGACGATGAGACCTTCGCCGGTGGCGGGGAGGAGGGAAGTGTTTGAGGCCATGGGAATTTGTGGGAGAGAAAAGAGAGTGATTTGAATTGCAGAGAGTGAGAAGGAAGAAATGAGAAGAAGAGATAGTTGAGGTTGAGAGGTGTGATTGATTAGGTGGAGTTTATATAGGAAATGAGTGATTAGAAAAAGGATTAGGATAAAATTACTTTGATCATTGAGGTCAGGATAAGTTAATTTGAAGTCATCCGTTTTCTTTTTGGTAAAGATTCTTTTAAGCTTTTTCTTAGGAAAAAGAAATTTTATTTTAGGTATCTTTAGGTGAAGTTTAGGATTGATATACACTACTGACATGGATAATTATTGAAAATCTTAACGATATATATATATATCTAAATAAAATAGATATCGAGTCTTTGTGTGTAATTTTAATTTTTATAAAGAAATCAATAAATATATACTTGAAAAATAAAGTTTCCAAAAAAAATAAAATTAATGTTGCTTATTTATTCAAAAAATTAATGTTTATTCAATATAATTTTGTAATACTATTTTACTTTTTTTATTTTATGATCAAATACTTCATTTTTAAATAACTCAAATATTTAATTGAGTATGATGTGTTTTTTTATTTAAAATTGAGTATAATGCTTTTTTAAGACTTAAAATCGAGTATAATGTTAAGACATCATGGTCCCGTTTGAATTTAATTTACTTTTAAATTTATGAAAAGAATTTATGCAAGTAAATAAATTTTTAAGTTAATTCATAAGTTTTTATTAATAAAAATTGTATTTTTAAAGTTGTTTTTTCATAAACTACTTAAAAAATTTATAATAATACATAAAATCTTATTTATTTGCATCAATTATTTTACATAAATTTAAAAATAAGTTAATACAAATGCATCCCATGTTCATGTTTAATGATTAATCTTCACAGTTATAAGGTATTTTTTCATAAACTAATTAAAAAACTTATAATAATACATAAAAGTTTATTTATTTGTATAAACTCAAAAATAAATTCATACAAATGCATTCATATTTATGATGAATGTTATGAAAATAATCTAAACATGAACAAGAATGGAGGAATATAGATAAACAAGAGAAGAGAGATAGAATAGACTAGAGATTGTATTATTCTCATCAAGATATATCATTACATGAGAATATGAGTGTTATTTATAGGACATGCTAGGGGACAATAAGACCAACACCATAATGGACATTCATTACATATTATTCACAACACTCCCCCTTGAATGTCCATTAAGGATATACCTCGTTAAAACCTTACTAAAAAAACCCAGTGGGAAAAAATTCTAGTGAAGAAAAAAAAGTACAATATCCTTTTGTGAGAATTACAAAATATATTTATTTCTCCCCCTCTTCTAGACAATTATCTCTGAGATGATGAAGATCAATCTTCTTTACTAGTTTCTCAAAAACTCTACTTATGAGTGACTTTGTGAAATTTTTTGCATGATTTGATGATGTTGCTAACTTGTTGTTATTGTTTGCTTTACATATCTCCATAAATTTGTTATATCACCACTTGTAAAAAGCAACCTGTTTGCGATCTAGCATTGTGGGGATTTGACAAGTAACCTCCTCTTCAATTTTCTCTTCAATGTTTTCTCTCCAATGTGATCCTAACCATTCATTTGCTTATTTTCTCTCTCTTCTTAAGTATTATTTTATTCTTTATAATTTAACAACCATTGGATTAAGAAAAAGAGATAAAACATTGGAGAGAAAATTGGAGAGGATCCAAATCCCCTGCATCTATATGGACATCCACTAATAATATTCATAACACTCCCCCTTGGATGTCCATCGAGAATGTGCCTCATTAAAACCTTTACTGGAAAAAAACCATGTGGGAAAAATTCTAGTGAAGGACAAAGAGTACAACATTCTTTGTGTTTGGACTGTCTCGTTAAAAACCTTACCAGGAAAAACCCAATGGGACAAAACCATGGTGAAGGGAAAAAGAGTGCACAACACAATTATATCTCCCCCTCATGAAGACAATTATATCTGAGACGGAGAAGGACAATTAATCTTCTATATTGTTGATCATAAGCTTTACTTGACTATGACTTCGTAGAAATATCTGATTTATCTCCTTTGATATACTTTTATCTGAATTAGCTTTTAATGTAATATTATCTTCTTCAAGTTTCTTGTATATATGTGTATAATCACAAAGCTCAATAAAATCGTATTCTCAACTTCCTTTCCACATAATCGAAGAATATTGTTGTATCTCTAAGATACAAATTATAAACTTGACTTTGTTCCAATATCTTTGAGTTTATTGATATTATCACATATATAATTAGCAAAATGCAATAGTGTTCTAAACGGAACGAAAATATGGTACTTCAAGACCAATTTAAATAACTGATCATTTTCTTGAGACATGATCTTTGTTCACATCAAGTGACAACAAATTATATTTATTAATATCAAACTTTGCTTTAATCAATAGATTTCAAGAGCTATTCAGGAGTTCTGGTCAAATTTATATCATCATGATATAACAAATTCATTTCCAAATCTTTTCTCTAAAATGGACAAATGTTGTCATTCTCATATGTGTATAGAAATAGACTTATCCATTTTATTAAATCATCTATTCAATATTTGGAAATGTACTTCTCATGGACATTTAATCCTTCAGGGAGTTTAATTAATCACCACTAGCAAGTAAGCCATACAAATACATTGTAACACTTTAAATTTTTCATGTGTTACTAAACTTAATCAAGTAAGAGAATGATTTTGATTTCACTTCAGGTGAATATTTCTCTTCACAATCAATGGCAAACTTTTAATATTTGTATTTCAACATTTTCCTTTCACACGAAAATTGATTCGTATCTCGTCATTTTTACATCTCCGGATGTATGGACTGCTGGTCCAAGAATTTTTCACTTTGCAAAGTGACTTTAATTACGTAGCAATTGCATCATCTCAGTTAGGCAATCATTGTGTTGTCTATAATTCTCAATAGACTTTGGTTCATGATCCTCATTATCATCTGTCACATATAGCGCTTTATCATGTGCAAAAATATTGTCAACGTTGACTTCATCTCGGTTCCATTACATTTCATTCATTACATAGTTTATTGAGATCTCTTTATTTTCATAAGTTTCAGGTACCTGATAAGTTCTTCTGGAACTGGAAAATCAATAGTGTCAAATACTCTTTTCAAAATTTTCATATCCTCACTTGGGTCATATTTCATATTAGCTCCTTTTCTTAATTGAGGATTTTTATCTTTGGAACCGATTTGCCTACCACGCTTCGGGGTGATTAAAACTCATTTGCAATATAAGATTGTCTAATAGGGACATCCATTTTGATTGGAGCATTAGCAGCAGATAATTTATTTCATAAACTTTGCAAATGATTTATCTTATGAACTTCTGGTTCATACTGATTTCTAAGAGGATCAAGATGAGATAATAATAATTTATTTCAAGTGATTCATTTGAACTTCTGGTTCATATATTTCAGCTGCTTCTTCTCTCCCCCTAATATTGGAAAAACTAATTCATCACTTGATAATCAGCCTTCTGGGCTATAGATAAGTCTCCTATTTTTCTATCTCAAGATTCTTTATAATAGATGGAGATTCTTATCACATACATTTTACCAATATTCTTTAATAATTCATCTTAGTACATTATATTGGAGCAATTGGAACATACCAACACATCCAAAAATGCTTATATGAAAAATATTAGGTTTATAAACCAAAATTCAATTGTAAATGAAGGGGAGGACTTGCATATAATAATGTGTTGGCTTGATGCGAATTAATATCTCAACATACATGTTTAAATGTTCCCAAAATATAAATCAGAAGCTTTGATTTCATAAGTATCGTTCATGTAATTAACTTTAGACGTCTAAAGAATGAATCTTCCAAGTCCTTTTTTATGAACATATACTTCAAGATGTTCAATATCAATTTTGATTTGGCATACGATACTTATCAAATGCTTTATATAAAAATGAGCTCTTAACCAAATCAGTACCTCACAAACTTCTGGTTGTGAGTTGACAACAAACGTACATGTGACCATTTAGTTGATGCATCAATTAAAAATATAATTGGTTTACATGATATATCAATAAAAATGCTCATTTATTTAATTTGCCAACTTTCTTTGGGAACAAACCTTAATACATAAAAATTATTAGAATGAAAGAACTTCCGGTCTTTCAATACATATCTATAAAATTTCTTTTTTCGCATCATAATAACCCGGGATGACCCAACCGGTATTGCCAACGATAAATTTAATATCATTTGTAAACTTCTGGTTTACATTATCTCGTGCTTCAATTGCACTAGTATATTTATAAGTGTAGTATATAAACTTCTGGTTTATAACTAATATCATTTGTAAACTTCTGGTTTACATTATCTTTTTCATTACACTTATTTTATTCAAAATATATATGCTTCGTAATATATAGAGGTATTTAATTTTTTTTTCCTTGTTTCAACATTATATTCATTTAGGTGAATATCTTTATAACAATAAATTTCTTTGAGGTTTTAAAATAATAAAATTCATTAGCAATAACATTGTGTAACTTTGTTCCTCCATATAATAATACATTAATTCTTCTGGAGCTATTACAAATTTTTGTAGTGTCACAAAATAATTTTAAAAAAACTCATGCCAATGATACTTGTGAATCAATAGTATATAATAGAAATTATAAAGATTTGGTTTACCTTTTACATTATTATGTGTATATCGAAGACTACCTTTCACACTAGTTTCTACAAATAAAGCTGAAAGAAAACCTATATCTACCTACATATTTTATTTAAGTAACAATTAACTAAATCAATATAAAAGAAATTTTTATTTTATCATTAGAAATTGCAACAAAATAAATACACATATGAGATAAAACTCAAGAATGCTGGTTTCAATTGTTTTAAAATGAATTTATTTGTGTTAGCTCAAACTATCATAAAATCACCATAGGTACTAATCTTATTTCACATAATTCAAGAACTTTCATAACGTTGGCATATAATTGACGTACCTGTTTCGCAAACAACTGCACAGCTATTCGATTGATCTTCCTTGAAAAGCCATCAATGACCTTGAAAGAAAAGATTTCGGGTTCATTCCATTGAAACTAGCAAGATATATCTTATAAGTTCTATTCCCCGAGGAGAGTTCGGGGCATCTCTATGGTTTGAATATGGTATCACAGAGTATATATGCTCCAAAAAAAATTATTCAAGAACTCATCAACCAAATATTTCTATTAATCACAATTTTCTAATCCTTCTGAGATACTTGATATTAAATTATTAGTTCTTCAAGAGCTATATCACCAATATAATAAACAATGACTCTAAAAAAAATTATTTATGACCAAATCATATAGAGATGCTTTGATATTACATTTTAAGTTCCTCGCAAACAGCAAAAATGAATTTTATAAATAATGATAAAATGATTCGCTTTCTTTGAGCAATCCTTCAAGGATCAATGCTATAAACTTTTGGTTCTTCAGAACTATCTTACAAGATTTTTTATAATGATCGAGAATAATTCACTCTTTTCAAAATCTTTCAAAGACGCTCTATATTAAATTGCGCAATCCTTCAGGGATACACAATATTAACTTTCTAGCTCTCCAAGAACTATGTCCAAAAGAGTGATATTATCCATTCTTTGAGAAGCCATTTGCTTCAATATTAATATTTTTTCCATAGTTCTTCGGGAACTATATCACAATTGATCTTCATAAACAAAGATCAATATTTGAGCAATTCTTCGAGAATGCTTTAATATTAAAAAAAAAATTCTTTAGTTCTTCAGGAACTATATCAAAATTTGATATCATAAGCAAATAAAATTACTATTTAGAAAATTACTATTCTAATATATTAAAGATAATAAATCACAATAAAAAATAAGTATTATGGACAACTAAATAAAAAATTATAGACAACTCAATTACTATTCAGGTTTCATTAAAAAAATGGTATTTAGGAATGGTGACTAATTCAAATTATGTATTGTTTGCAATGTATAATAAAGTTGTAACGAATAACAATGTTGTAGTAATTTATTTTGTATGAATATTAAAGTATTTAATTAGTAGACAAATAAACATGTAACATATTGGTATTAATGTGTAGATATTGAAATTTAAAGTATGACAGTATGCAATTCCTTACTCATAAAAAAATGACATTATGCATGTAACGCATTATTTTATTATTATTATTATTATAATATTATTATTATTATTATTATTATTATTATTATGGTAAACAAATAAGTCCAATTAGTAAAAAAAAATTCTAAATTGACAAAGCTATCCTTCAGGGATGCATGAATATTGAATTCTACCGGAATTCATAAGAAATAATTCATAGGGAGTTCTTTAAGAACTATATAACATTGTTATAATATAAAAATAATCATTCATGCAATCCTTCAGGGATGCGTATGATATTGAGTTCTTCAGGAACTGTATAACATATACTATAATATAAGAGAAATATATTGGTGCAATCCTTCAGGGATGCAAATATATATTGAATTCTTCTGGAATTCAAATGGATAAGCAAAATAATACTATATAAAAGTATGCAATCCTTCAGGGATGCAAATATATATATTGAATTCTTAGAGTCAATTATCTATGTATTGAATCATGAAAATTCTCAATGTATTGAATCATTTGTGCAATCCTTAAGGGATGCATGAGTATTGAATCATTCTAGTATCCAAATGAAACAAAAATAATACATAAAAAATTAACATGAAAATTTATGAAAAATATAAATTTATAGCTATGAATATTCGGGATTCATATTTATTCTACTTATAACTATGAATCTTCGGGATTCATATTATTCATTTTACTTATAGCTATGAATCTTCAGGATTCATATTTTAAAAAGATCTATTACGATACTTTTTAACATGTAGACTATGAATCTTCAGGATTCATATTTCAAAAATCTCACTATGATACTTATGGACCATAGGTTATGAATCAATATCTAAAAGGAAGAAAAAAAAATAGAAAAAAGTCATAGAGAGACTATCGTGCTGATAACGTGTTATGTAAATAATCTAAACATGAACAAGAATGGAGGAATATAGATAAACAAGAGAAGAGAGATAGAATAGACTAGAGATTGTATTATTCTCATCAAGGTATATCATTACATGAGAATATGGGTGTTATTTATAGGACATACTAGGGGACAATAAGACCAATACCATAATGAACATTCATTACATATTATTCACAACACTCCCCCCTTGAATGTCCATTAAGGATATGCCTCGTTAAAACCTTACTAGAAAAAAACCCAGTGGGAAAAAATTATAGTGAAGGAAAAAGAGTACAATATCCTTTTGTGAGAATTACAAAATATATTTATTTCTCCCCCTCTTCTAGACAATTATCTCTGAGACGATGAAGATCAATCTTTTTTACTAGTTTCTCAAAAACTCTACTTAGGAGTGACTTTGTGAAATTTTTTGCATGATTTGATGATGTTGCTAACTTGTTGTTATTGTTTGCTTCACATATCTCCATAAATTTGTTATATCACCACTTGTAAAAAGTAACCTGTTTGGGATCTAGCATTGTGGGGATTTGACAAGTAACCTGCATCTATATGGATATCCACTAATAATATTCATAACATTTCCCCTTGGATGTCCATCGAGAATGTGCCTCATTAAAAAAAAAAAAAAAATCATAGAGAGACTATCATGCTGATAACGTGTTATGAAAATAATCTAAACATGAACAAGAATGGAGGAATATAGATAAACAAGATAAGAGAGATAGAATAGATTAGAGATTGTATTATTCTCATCAAGGTATATCATTACATGAGAATATGGGTGTTATTTATAGGACATACTAGGGGACAATAAGACCAACATCATAATGGACATTCATTACATATTATTCACAACAATGAATGATTAATCTTCACAATTATATAAAAAGAATAACCATCTAATTCACACATACACAAAAAATAGAGTATAATGTTATAGTACATATTGTTTGTTAACATATAGTACAAGTTATATAAAGAATATAATGTTATAGTACACAAAAAATAGAGTTATTGAAAATGGAGAGATCGCAACTCTAGACAAAAGGCACTATTGTATAGAATTGAGCCAGACTTGGCAAGACTGAAGAGTGAAGACCCTATTGTTGCATTAGTCGGTGGATTATGGTGAATTTTATACTCATTGACTTAATTAATGAGTTGTAATTGTAGCATGAGTTTGCTAACATTTACTCAAGATTTTATTTCCATATCATTCTCCCATTTGCCCCCTCAAGATGTTGTTACTATCTGTAACTTGCAACTTGGACCCTATTGTGGTATGGACGATCCGGTCCTTATTGTCCTCTATTTAAATTATTATTTTTTCCTTGTTTGAGATTTTTTTTCCATTAATCATATGATACTTTACGAACATTAGTAAGATTTAACTATTATTATAGGACTTTAAAATTAATTTATCAAATACATTTAATATATTATAAAAACCAACAAAATATAACTATTATTATAGGACCTCAAAATTTTGAAATGAGGCCTCCAGAATTTTGAGGCCCGATGTTGTCGCTTACCTTGCACCCAATCGGGCCGGGCCTGGTGGTATGGGCTTGGTGAGTAGGTCAACAATTTGATTCTTGGTACAAACGACAAACTTCTAGGTTTTCATTGCATACTTGTCTACTCGAAAAGTGATATTCAGAATATGTGCTGCATTTTTTAGTGAACAACTAGATTGGAGCATAGATACATCACACCTACATTGTTCATGATTATATGTAATATTCGTAGCCCGTATGTGGGAATACCAACATAAATATGAGGTGAACACATGTATTATATATATTCAACGGAACAGACACAAATATCATACTATATGTATCACAGATATACTCATTTATATTTCTAATCACATAAACATAAAGTGATCTACATTTAGATCCAAAATTTTACATTTTTCCACATTTAAAATATGTTGCAAGTCTAGCCACATGCTAACAGACAGGAAAACAATTATAATCAATTATTTTTATTAAAATGGCGACTCAATCTCAAATAATGTTTTAAAAGGTAAAATAAGGTGAAACCTTGGTACCAACATTGCGATAACTAAAAAAAGTTATAAAGTTAAACAAAATAATCCCTATATATATAAAAAAAAATACAAAATAGGTTGACTTTTGAGTGTTGCCTTGCAAACGTGATTTAGTTTAGATATAATCTACGTTTGATATCACAGTGAGGGTGAGTTTGATCTGCTAAAAAATAAGGGACTGGACATGACAACTTCAGTTGTACTGTGTTTGATTGTGAAATTGTTTCAAGGACAGGACAAACTAGGAGACAAGGGATAGGACAAAAACAGAAATTTTTGTCCTCCACTAAACCACAGCACAACTTTTTTTTTTTTCGGTTTTCACCACCAGTTGAATCTGGTTCGGGGGTCAGTTCTGGCATCAAGTGGTTCCAGCCCCCTCCCGATCGCAGTTGCGGGGGATCGAACCGTGGTCCTCCCTACCAAGTTCAGCGCCAATCACCACCGAACCAACTAACGATTGGTAACCACAGCACAACTTTTTGTCCCAAGTACAAGTTGTCTAAAATACCAAAATATCATTTTGTTCACCAAATATCATGTAAGACAAAAAATTGTTCAATATCATAAAAGTTTGTTCTGTGTTGTTCTGTCATATGTTGTGTTGTTCTGTCTTGTGATGTTCTATCCAGTAATTATTCATTAACATATCAAACGCACCCTGAGTATAACAAAATTACAATAAACTACCATAATTTTACATAAACTATAGACGGTAATTTTTGGAAAATCACTATGCATCATCCTGATTTTAACATAGCCACTATAATACAAAATTTACAAATGCAACTTAGTGTATGTTTGGTTTCAATTATGAAGTAGTCAGAATTGATTCTGGACGTGTAGAATTGATTCTGATTTGTTTGGTTTTTCAAAAGTAAAATTGATTCCGTCTCCATAATTGATTCTACTTGAACATAGAAATCGTAGCTTCTGATCGTATAATTGATTTTTACATTCAAATATTTTGTTCAACTCACTTTTGCATTAATATATCTAAACATAAATCACTTTAACTTAAAATCTATTTTGATCAGAATCAATTTTACGGAATTAATTCTATTAAAATTAATTCTTACCACCGCAGAACCACAAACTTAAAATATGCTAAAAAAAAGTAGCTTACGTCCATTTGAAGAAAAGTTGCAGCACGTGAAAGGTGTAGTTTTATTTCTGAATATCAGAAACTTTTAAGACTAGAGTAGAGGCCATGACTATTGATCGATCCAAACTTTTCTTTATCCTTAGTTTTTACTACAATTAGTGTCTTTATTCATTCATAGGGTTATCTATTCTTTTTAAGTTTCATGCTCTTAGCCTATTGTTTGTAGTTATTGTTTCAACAACTTAGGTTACAAATACAGCATAAAATATCTGTTTGATAAGCACGCATCATTGTTACTAGTTAAATGGACAAAGTGTTGTCTAGTTAATGCTTCTAGTATCATTTTAACGTGTTACAAAATCATAAGCTGAGATATCAATATCGTTCACTGTATGCATTTGCATTTGGAATCAGAATCATTTTGATGTTGAAGTTTTATTCTACTTTTTGATATTCAAAGACCCTTGGGTCCCTTTAGCAATGTGTCTTCATTATATCTAAAGCAAACACAAACAAACAAGGGCCATACATGTCCTCAATCATGATAGTTCACCCACACCATCTCATGAAGGAAAAAATAAATAAATTAACGACAGTTAGTTCAATGTTGTAAAATAACGGCTATAGTAGCACGATAACATAGTAAAATTTGAAAAAGTTATTATTGTTTTGCAACTTTTTTTTTATTACTAAGAGGGCCTAAGCCCTAAGAGAAAACTACCGCATTACAATTCACGGTGTAGAAGTTCCTACCAGATTAGCTAAATAAATCGAACTCATTTGAACAGGACATTGCTCATAAACAATCAAATTGCGACCTCCATCACAAGCCAAATTTGCTAACACATCCGCACAATGATTGACTTCTGTATACAAATGGCAAATTTTAACTATCCAATTTGTCCAAAGAAGACCGAATATACTCTGCATTAAATTCCAACCAACCGGTGTCCCCCCCTCTTTGCTATAATATTTGAAACAATCACCAAAGAATCAATATTAAGTTCAATATGATTGTAAGTTTGTAACCATGATCACGAGCAATTTTCAGCCCTGCCAAATCTCCCAATAGTTTCACGACGTATGCTCTACACACTCCAAGCCTCACCTCCCCTCTTAGCAGCTCCATCCGTGTTAAGTTTAACCCAACCTGTATCCAGAGGCAGCCATTTAATATCCAACACCCCTCAACTTCCTAAATGAGCAACAGAACTAGCATTCGCGTGAGTTTCATAATACTGAACTCTTCTACTAATTTCCAACCAGGGAGCAAACGGCAACACAAACTCCTCATCGTGCATCAATTTGTTAAGCCAGGTCCACAACGTATGACACGCCGTTGCCCAAAATTTATCCACTTTGGCTGGTGCATATTTTGCTCTATGCTGAACATGAACATAATTTAACCAAATAGACAAGAACATAATTTAGTACCAAGCTTAGTCAAATAGCAACTATTGCATTGCAGCACAGCATAATTTGAACAAATAGTTATTTTCCGTGATCTGTTATTCACAATCTAGGGTCAGGTAAGGTTGCATCTACTTTCTAACAATATATACTTTTTCAATTTCCTTCAAAATTCAAAGCATATTTTTTATGTACTATTTGGTTTGGTTGGATGGAAATTTGAACATGCTTTGATGGGAATTTTTTAAGATAACAAATGTTGATTCTTATCATGTTTAGACAATGATGATGAATCTTGATTTTGCATTTTACTAAAATATACTTCTCTTTCTTGATCATCATCATCGGAACCCAACATGTCGCCCACCTCAGAATCTGATTCACTCATTGACAAGTTCCCGTTTTCAAAGTTATCTTCAGATTCTGATAGCTCCGACTGTGAGGAATCAGCTTCTGTTTCTGAAAGGTAATAGCTACTCGAATCATGGTTCTTTTCATCGTGATTCCTCTTTACCATGGAGCTTCTACTTGGACCGTCGAGTATAGACAAGGGATTGCGGTTACTAGGGTCGCCATAAAGTGCAACGTGTCTGTGATATAGCTCCAATTCTTTCTCAGCGATAGCAATGAAGCGCCTCACTGACTCGAGTGATTGCTCATATTTTGATTTTTCAAGTGCCTGCAGGAAGGAAAAAAAATCAAAAAGAAAGTTATTTGACTCATCTCAATGTTATGCCCCCCAAAAAACCGTGTTCTCGATCACAAATCACAGAAAATAAAGGTTTATTCAAATTCCACTAAACAAAATTGCTATATACAGTATGTCCGTTACAGTTGTTATTTGACAATATTTTGTATTATGGAACAATAGCGATTTGTTCAAACTCTGCTACACTATAACACTGCTATAGTGTCTATTTAACAACACTGCCAAAAACTAGAGTTGTATTTCCAATTCGTTTTAAATGATTTGATAAAAAAACTAAACCTATGATACGTTTCAGACTCAGATTAAAAAAACACAGAAACATACCTTTTTCTTAGACAATGTATCTATCGGTGACATAACCTCAGGCCGTACATAGTTCTTTCCACGATAAAATATGATAGTGTCATCACCTATGATATGAATTGGAATACCACCACTCAATCTAGCAAGTTCTTGTGCATACTCATGTACTTGACCAGGTTTACAAGGCTTGCAAATGCACTTAACAGTCTCATGTTTCTTCCAATGCAGATGCATATTGAGAATAACCCCTCCAAATAATCCTCTTCTTCCAACTTGTAGATAATTAGAACTCTTCTGAGCCATTTTCTTCAGATAAAACCGTTCCTCCCCCGTCAAGCCATCTGGTTTTACTTCGGGACCTTGAGCTTTAGCAACTTCGTATCGTTTGAGCCTTTCAATGAGTAATGCTTCTTTGACTCTCGCCTGGGGTTAAAATCAGAGAGATCAAAATTTTGAGTACAATGTCTATCTAGGCAAATAAAGATCCTCAACAAAGCTTCTACTGCCAAGCTTTAAAATAACCGAGCAAATTTAGATGATTTTCTCAACAAGCACTTATGGGAATTTTTTTGAAGAAATTTACAACAACCAAGTTATTTAAAATTGAGCTTCTCATATAAGCTGAAACTAACTTCTGCATCTTCAATTTTCAAAAACACTTCATTTAATTCTCTATAAATATTTGCAAGCTGATAAGGACTTCTATGTAAATGAAGAATCATAAACTTATTTTGACCGAGAATCCCCTACAAGTCAAAAGCAAATTCATAATGGAATGTCAACATTGATTTTGCCTCCTATCAAACGTGATTTTTAAAAATTAGATGATTGATTACTATGAGTAAAATTTATTTTTCCTTCGAATCGCAGATTGACTATAGTGAGAAAATGTAGGTTTTTCATCAAGTTCAAAACATTTACACTTGATTTTTGCATGAACTTGTTTTTGGAGAACATAAACCACTTTGTGTCAACTTAATTGTTAACAAATTTAATTTTCAAACTAAAACTCGTTTGTCAACTTAGCTGAGCATACACACTTAATCATTCATGAGATCCACATATATCAAAACAAGCAAAGTTTTCCATTAAAATTAAACAAACGAAGAAGTGGGATGCTGGAAAAGGGTTGGCACCTATGTAGCACCGACACTCTTCAGATTAAAAGCGGTGTAGAACATGTATCAGTTTCTGATACCAACGCGCATGCAATCACTTTCATTTTCTTAAATTATTATATTCAGTGTCTACGTGTGAGTATCAATGCTGTGTCAGATGTCTGTGTCAGTGCTCCATAGGTTGTCAGTGAAATGAAAACAAAAGAAAAATCAAATAAAATCAAATGATAGTGCTTACATTGTCAATCTTGAACTGGATCCTCTCTTCAGGAGTAGCAAACTTGTGCTTCTTTTTCTTCCCTTTAACACCAAGTCGACTAGGATCTCTCCTATTCGCTGCTTTCCTCTTCTCCTTCTCCCTCTTCCTTTGCATCTTCAACTTCTTCTTAGTCTTCCATTTATCTTTCCTTGGAGGCTCAATCTCATGAGCCTCAAACTTAGTCTTCCCATCCCTTATCACAAGATTAACCTTTCCATAACTAAACTCTCTCAAACCCCACAAAAAACCTTGCTTCTCAAAATCCACACAATGCCTCAATGGAGAACATATAGTATATAATTGATCCCTCCCAACTAACCTAAAACAATGCACACATAAAAATTCACATGTCAATTCAATTTCAAAGTATTCAACTTTTCAATAACCCAAAATCACCACCAAGGAAAACAAAGCAAACCCAATTTATTTTATTGAATGTATTATTCATAACAATCATAAAAATTTGATTTTTATGTAACCCAAAAAAAAAAATGTTTCAGTGACAGGAACAAGAAAAAACCTGGGAGAGACCAAAAACGAGGATTTGATAACAGTTGAAGCTCTATGAATAGTGCGGAACAACGATGTAACTGCCATAGTTAGAGATGAAGAAAAAACCTAGGCGTGTGTTTTTTGTTTTAGGGGCTGTTTTTGTTCTGCTGTTGCCCGACCCCTTCTTTTTCGTTTGTCTTGTAGGTTGGGATGGGGTAGGTGCAGTGGGTGTTGTATTTTTATCTCTTTTGGGCTGTTATGTGACCATCCCTTGGTCTTGTGTCTTCTTCTACTTTCTCTGGTTTTCCTTGTTTCCTTTGCTGCCCATATTCTATGTTGTTGTTTGTTGTTCTGGTACATGGTACACCACCCGTATTGGATCGGGTGGGTTATATTTCGGGTACAGATCTTACCGGCTAGGATCCATTTGATGAAACACGTGGCAAGAAACTATTGGGTCAATAAAAGATGTTGACTTTTTCAGAGGATGACAACCATTAGGATTTTGACACGTAAGAAGACACTTGGTAATTATATGTGCTTTACCTTACCTAAATATCTTCTTTTGTATTCTGGTGTTTCTCTCTGAAGAAGCACTTAGCATAGAATCAAACGATAATCAGAGACAAAATCTAGTTTCAGCTTTCTACAACCATCGATTTTCTGAGTAAGTGTTTTTATTTTTGTTGTTGTTTCATTTGTATTCTTTTTTATTTTTGTGAAAAATCAATTGATGATTGTGATTCAGGTGGTATTTTAGGGTTTTTCTTTTCTTGTGATTTTGAATCTTCTTTCTTTATGTTTTCTACAATTAAGTTCAAAGGGTATGGAGAAATTAACTCAAAACTGAAGCTTGATGTTGGTGTTGGTTTCTTTTATTTATTTTTCTTTATGTTTGTGGTTCTTTTTTTTTTTCTTCTATGATGGAAATATGCATGTAATATTTTTAATTTGAGAATAACACACTATACATTAGCCAAGTTATGTGTTTTGTTTTGATGGTGAAGAAGGATGCATTGGACTTGTTAATATTGACATGATCTGAGCTTAAGCTTTTCCTAACTGATACATTACATACATGGCATTGCACAAATGCAAACCTTTTAAATGCATACTAGGATCCTTTTGAACTTTTAGAGAAGCTACAAACTGTAGCTTTGACCTTGACCGGTGTCCGACACTGATGCACCGTAAAAACAAACAAACACTTAGTTGATGTTGTACCAAAGATATTTGATTTTAGTGCTTTTTAATGTTTTATGATTTTGTTGACAAGAAGCTACAGGGCATGTAGAAACTTAACATAGAACAAAATTTGGAATGCTTGTTTTAGTAGATAGGTAAACATATCGTGTGCCATAATTGTGCAATTGTTTCGTTTTTCCTTCGTTGTTTAAGGTGAGACAAATTATTTACAAGCATCTTGTGGATTTTGTTTTTCAAAATTGGGACCATATAGATAAACTGCTTAAGTAAATGTTTATACAGTTACCGTTCTTTGCGTTTGAATATACACATTGAAAAGCATTTTGTGTTCTCAACTTTTGTTTTCATCGTAAAAATAGAATTTGGGATGAATGGAAACCGAAAAGATCAAAAGGGAACAAGTATAAACTCGGCATAAATAGTTTCAGCTATCCAGGAGAAATAAACTTGAAGCAAATCATAAGCTATGTTTATAAGCCATATCACGAGATAAATGTCCTCATAGTAGCTTGTTTATTTCTTGTATTATACTCTTCCTGAGTTCGGGTTATGCTTTTTTATTTAGTGTGGTAATGTATTTTGGTTGTTGGGAATGTATTTTGGTGATTCAAATGCTTTTTTAGCAGTTAGTGTATTATGAGTTTCATGTATTGTTTCCCTAAACTTGTGAAGCAGCGGTCATACAAGTTTCCGCTATCCCATCACCGACTACATAGATTTCGATAAAAAGAGTTATGGAATTGGAAGCTATGATACTCCAAAAATGGAAAAGTATCAGTGTCCGACATATACTCGATACTTCTCGATACATTCCCAAAAAACATCTAATAATTTTCTCCAATGCATCCTCAATACGTCTTACCAAATAAAGATACAATTGTCAATAAGATATAACATGTCACTGATGGTGACTTTTTAATATAATGTTTTACAGTACCATTTTAATTGTGTTTCCCTACATCATATATGTAAGTTACCGTATCTTGGTCATATCATATCTTGATTTAAAAAATGTTCATTTATCTGTATCGTACTATGTATCCAGGCTTTTTAGGATATCTTTCGATTTTGTACTGTTCTGTAGAATATATCACCAGAAAACAGAAAATCTTATAGCGGATCTTTTGTTGTTGCAGTGGAGTTAGCGATCGATGACTCCTTTAATGGCGATGCAGTAAGAGATGCTGTCATGGTTGAAGTCGGTAGCATACCTGATGAAAACAGAGAAGAAGAAAGTTCTGCTGAACCAACTTACAAACAAGACCAAGATGATAACGTGACTCAAGATTCTTCTGGAGGAGCGTTAACAATACTACCCTCAGCAGTTCCCACACTACCAGACGCTTCTGCTGATGAGCCCTATGTGGGTCAGGAGTTCGAGTCGGAAGCAGCAGCACATGCCTTTTATAATGCATACGCAGCTGAGGTTGGATTCATCATACGCGTAAGCAAACTCTCACGATCAAGGCGTGATGGAACTGCTATTGGACGCGCTCTTGTTTGCAACAAAGAGGGTTACAGAATGCCTGATAAGCGCGAAAAAATCGTAAGACAAAGAGCAGAGACAAGGGTTGGTTGCAGGGCAATGATTATGATGAGGAAAGTTAATTCTGGTAAATGGGTTATTACAAAGTTTATAAAGGAGCACACACATCCCTTGAATCCCGGAAGTAATAGACGGGATTGCATGTTTGAACAATATCCGGTCAGTTCTCGTGCTTTTTCACTTATGAAGGATTACATATTATACTAGTTTATTCATTCTGGTATATATTATAATAGTTTATAGTTTATTCTGTTAATTAGATCATGATTCTACTTTTCTGCTAACTATTAGATAATTTCACACCATTTTAGAATGAAGTTTTCAGGATAATATTTGTTCTTTTATACATTTTTAGCTAAATTTTGAATGAAGCTTGTCCTTTTTCGCCTTATATAATACTACTTTTCATCCTTTTTATTCACATTATTGAATCCTCTAATACAATGCTTTAGAGATATGGAACAAGAGTAAGAGAAGCAACAAAATTGACGGATAATTTGAAAATGAGGAAGAGTGTGAAGTAGATTATAGAAGATGCGAATCCATTCACATTTGCACTCACTCAAATAACAAAAAGCGAGTAGTGCACCGTCCTTATCCGTTGGAAATTTAGAAAAGAATCCTTTTGCATTATTCACGAATTACCCATTGGAAATTGGGAAAATAGTGACAAGGGAGTATCACCTTTTTCATTACCCATTGGAAATTGCAAAAATAGTCCTTCTGCTTTATACAGGAATTACATCCTCGACAAAGCAAAAGGATTATTTTTGCAATTTCCAAAGGATAATGACAAAGGAGATACTCCCTTGTCGTTATTTTCTCAATTTCCACGGGTAATTAGTGAATAATGCAAAAGGATTATTTTCTCAATTTCCAACGGATAATGACAGTGTGCTACTCGCTTTTTGTTATTTGAGTGCAAATGTGAATGGATTCGCATCTTATATAATCTACTTCACACTCTTCCTCATTTTCAAATCATCCGTCAATTTTGTTGCTTCTCTTACTCTTGTTTCGTATCTCTAGAGCATTGTATTAGAGGATTCAATTCGTGATAATGTGAAAGGATTTTATTCATCTTTTACAATTTTCACATATTTGAGAAAAGTTTATAATGTATTTAAAGTGTCCATTTTGTGTATAGATGTTCCTACTTCCTAAAATACCCTTTTGTATATGAATGTGTTCAACTTTGATGTTTCATCTTTCAAGACAAATAGTAGTATTAATTAAGAGTATATTTAAAAAATAATAATTGATGTATCTAGTAATTTGAAACGGTATTCATATTTTGGGACATTTTTTTTCTTCTTAAAAGGTGCTTATAATTTAGTACTGATGAAGTATACAATTTTAAAGGTTTTTCTCTTCTCTTTCTTAACTCCTATGTATTCCTCTTATTGGCCACCTTATCCTTCCCATTAGAGAAATTGCACCTTAGAATTTGCGATTATGATGCTTTCTTCACACATGTATGCAAAGAACTTGTGTGATATATAAATATTCTATTTTGTACTCTTTTCAGTTTAATTGTTTCCACCATACTTACCTCTTTTGTTTTTATGTCAGTCTCAGAACGAACATGATAAAATTCGCGAACTATCTCAGCAGTTGGCAATAGAGAAGAAGCGATCAGTGACTTATAAAAGACAACTTGAAGTGATATTTGATTATATCGAGGAGCATAATGTAACCCTTTCACACAAAATACAGCACATAGTAGACAGTGTGAAGCAGATGGAACCTAAAGAAGAAGAAGAAGAAGAATATAATCGTTGATAGCTTCACCTTTCAATTATCTAGTTTTTTTTTTTTACTATTACTACTATTGGATCTACTGTCAGTGTCCAAAGATGCTCCAAAATGAGGTGTGCAATAATATCGGATAATAACTACTGACATAGGTATCTGCTTTTATTATTCGGTTCGGTAGTTGAGTGTGATACAATGGTATTCATAGAATTGCTTTATATTTATGCTGTCAAATTTAGTTTAGTTGAAGAAACTAGTTTCAATCAAATGTATAGGCCCTTTTGAGTCCATTCATATGAAGTTGCTGCTAATAGCTGTGATAACTCTTAAAAGGTATTCAGATGCCCTGATAGAGCTTAATTAATCAATTGTTGATTTTGTAAAGTTTGATTCAAGCGTCCCTTTTGTATAGAAATGAGATGTTGATATTTATACAACATCGTATCTACTTCTTCTGATGCAGTGAGTATATCTTAACTCTCAAGCAACTAGGTGCATGATTGGTACACCATTTGGAACCTGCAAAACTGAGTTTGGATGCAGTTTTGGTATTATTTGTTTTATATGATATATACTTGACATCTCCAAAAGTTCATTAGTTATAACTTTGTTTGGCTCCAAACCATGGTTGAAGAAGTTTAAAATTTTCACTTCTCCATTTGCAAAAAGTTGGTTTGGAATGTCAACTAATTTTATTTGTATTTATCATTATAATTGTTGCTGCTTTGAGTACAGACAAAAAGAAAAGCATTGACATACTCGGGATCGGGATGGGTCAAAATAATATTCACTTGACCGAAATCGTGTTTTTTTAATAGATCGGTCCAGATAGACCAGGCGCGAATTGTAACATTGACCCAAAACAATATGTATTTCTCTAACTTCTAGTTGTGAGCTTCTATTATTTATAGGTTTGTGTTTTTTGCATGTGCGAAATAGCATAGCTGTGGATCTGAACTTTTTGATTAAGATCAGATGGTTCATATTTTGACTTTGTAATTTGAACTCAACGTGTAATAGTTCGAACATAGAACGTCTGATTTTTATGACAGGTCAAATCATACAACTTTGTCAAATGTGTAAACCCCTAATGGAAGAGACTTCATATCTCACCAACGTGTTAGACGCTTCGCGTAGAACCTGTATTTCACATCACTTTGGCTTCATTTTTTTAATCTCGTTTTAGAATGAATTCTCCTGCCACAAATTATAAGTATTTGTTCGCCTATTACATTCTTCAATTTTGTGCGCATCGCACATTACAAATGGTAGAGTCGTTTCATCAAACCAAGAAACATCATAACAGTTTACACGCATGGAGTTTTATGCAAGAGATGAAGCCAAAGACAATAAGAAAATTTTACATTGCATGTCAAAATTATATCCAAAACAAAACAATCAACAAAATAATTCAAATAAAATACTATAAAAGAGATCCTTCATCCTTTTACAAAATTTCACCCAAAATATGTTACCCAACATAACATCAAAACAACAAAATATGGAGACCAAAACACCCCTCTCTCTATCTTGTCCCAAAAGAAGTAGACGAAGAAGAAAAATACAAATCTCATGATATGTTGTACATACACACAAAAGATGGGAATTAAATGAATTGAATTACCATTAAGTATTGGTGATGGCATGCATCCATGCATGCATTGGTTACAATACATTACATATAACATAAATACATATATAAATAGCTAAGGCTAAGGCTAAAATGGTCAATGAATTTTAGAATTAACCAAGAGCACTGAATCCACCTCCTTTCATCATTTGCTTAAACTCCTTATAATTAACCATACCATCACCATCAACATCCACCTTCATAATCATCTTCTTACATTCCTCGACGGTTCTTCCTTGTTTAAGACCAAGAGATGACAAAACAACTCTTAGTTCTTCAACGGTTATAAAACCGTCGCCATTTTGATCAAAGACATTGAAAGCTTCCCTCATGTCTTCCTCTTCATCCTTTTCTTCCATGATGGATTGATACAATTCACCAAACTCGTCTAAATCCACGCAGCCATCTCCATTGACGTCAATCTTCTCGATCATTTGTGATAACTCTTTGTCGGGTATGAAGATTCCTAAATTCTCCAATGAATCTGTTAGTTCTTTCTTTGTTATTCTACCATCTCCGTTCCTATCGAACATTTGGAATACGCGTTTTAGCTCGTTCGGATCCATTTTTGTTTGGTATTGTGATTGGATTGGATTATATTGGTTTATTGAATTGAGGAACAATGTGAAAGAAGAAGAGTTGTGGTGATTTGGTTTGGTTGAAGGAGAAGGAGGGGGTTTCAGCTTGTTTGGGACAAGACCATACAAGACAAAACAAATGAGAAATGAAAACTACAAGGTTGTAATGTAAACAAAGCAATGAATATTATTGATCCTAAATAAAATAGCTGGCATTTGTGGTGTTTGTTGCCTTATATTTTTTCTTGCTATGCCTTGGACTTTGGGGAGAGAATTTTGGGATGAGAACTAAATAAAGGAAATACAAAAGATAAATAAGATGAGATAAATATATGAAGGAGGAGTAAGTAATCCAAAAGTAGTGCATATAATTGGAACAAGTTGATCCAAACTATGCAAGCAACTACCATATGTTAATGTCCAAAATCATCACCAACGTGTTGAATTTAGAGCAATCCTATGGAAAATACTTAGCCCTCATAAGTATATGGTCATTATATTTTGTAACATTAAGAACACATTATATTTGAGGTATTCAATAAACTTTATCTTGTACGATGTTTGATGAAAAAAAATATTATTTTGATATTTTAAATTTAGATAATTTGTAGAGTGGATAAAAAATTGTCTTATTATTTAGTGAGGTCTTAAATATTGAGACGGATAAAGTACTTGTGTATATGACTTTTGACGGATTTAACTAAACGGTAAAGTTGGACAATAGACCCCTCAAATAACTATTTCGGCATCATTTTTATTTGAATTCGGATTCTATGCAATCACTGACTGTGTGCAGTCAAACAGTTATTGAGTTATGATCGTCTAATATTGATTAGACAGTCCATAATAAAAGGATATTTTAATTTTAAAAAATATGAAGTTTCAGTCAGAAGAATTTAGACTATCCGATTAAAATCAGCACCCGTACGGAGTTCAAATCCTTTGTATAAACGTTTTTGACAATAGCATGTCGTGTAGGTTTCTATTTTTTGGCAAAGTGTAGGTTCAATTTTTCATTTGGAAAATATATTGTATAAAGTTGGATGTCATCTTTGTCAAAAGAAACAAAATCTGAATCTCCTCTCCTAACGTATATTGATGCGTGTTTGGTAGACGGCCTAATTATCAACGACATTTGCGTTACATCATTAATCATTAATTAATTAAAAGACAAACACTAGATTCACAGATTCTAGTTTAAATGTTTAATCAATAAAAATGTTAAAATTATAGGTTGGATATTATAATTGAAGTTTGAACTCCGACTCTTTTATATATTTGAGTTTTTAATGTACACTATCCGTCTCAAAATGTGTTGTAGTCAAATGCGACACTTATTTTAAGATGGAGCGAGTATATTGTTATTTTGTTTATCTATAAAAAAAAAAAAAAAAAAAAAAAAGACAAATACTAAGAGTAGGAAACATAATTTATACTAAGTTAGTAACTCCTTTTAAAGAAGTGAAATGACTTTCGTTACCAAGCAAATCAATACAATTACGGTTTCATTTAAAGACTAACGTTCAAACATCGATCATTCCACTTTGTGTGTATGAGTTATCAATGGCTTGTCATTTCATCTATTTATAAAAAGTAAATAAATAAGAGTAATTGTCTCCTGAAGCTCATCGAAAAAGGAGCTCACTAAAAGAGATTGAATGCAGAGTCGACTCAACACATATAAAGACCTAAAATAAATTAAAAAATTAGGCATATTGATTAAGATAAAATTAATAAATATTGGTTTAATGATTATTTTTCATGCAATTTAGAATACAAAATAATCAAATTAATGTAATTACATTTAGTATTTTTTGATAGATAGTCAAATCACTTGATTTAATCTTTATCGAGACAATGTTAATTTATTTTTGGGTTAAACACATTTTTAGTCCTTACTTTTGTGTGAGTTTTGACTTTTAGTCCCTACATTTTTTTTATTATATTTTTAGTCCCTACATTTTGGCCGTTTGCATTTTTAGTCTCTACCGTCAATTTTTTGTAACTTGGATAACGAAATCAGTCACATAGAATGACACATCGATGTCACGTCATTTGATGGAAATGTTATCCTAGTCAATTTAAATTATTCTATGTCAATTCTATTATCCTAGTTATAAAAAATTGACTAAAAATACAATTAAAAAAATGTAGGGACTAAAAATATAATAAAAAAATGTATGGACTAAAAGTCGAAACTCACATAAAAGTATCGACTAAAAACATATTTAACCCTTTATTTTTTTATAGAGAGAGACAATGTTAATTTTAAAAACAGTAGAATATAAGAATTTTTTTATTAAGTAATTTTCATTTTGTTGGCTTTTCTACAAAACTGATAATAATTATTTTTTTGTTTTGTATTTCTTGTTCTGATCATGTTGCAACTAGAATGCTTTTTGCATTAAACAAAGACTTGATGAATAACTTTTTACAATAAAAATAGAGTGCACGTACATTGTATGATAGAACAGACATCTCAACTAGGTTGACACATCTTAAATCCAACACATAATTATGATAGAAGAAATATCCCAACTAGGTTGGCACCTCTCAAATCCACCACATGTCATTTGCATTACTCTATATATAATACAATCTTGGGTGGCTATGCCAAAACCCAAGGAGACAAAGTAGCTACTGCCTCATTAAAAACCTTACTAGGAAAATCCAAAGGAATAAACCATGGTGAAAGTAAAAAGAGTGCAGTGCAATATATTCTTTTCTTTTATTTGCTTCTGATAGCTTAACTTGATGACGAATTTAGCCAAACTTTAAGTGCTCCTGGTCTAACTTCTTCAAATTGATATCTATAAAATAACAAATAAATAAAGTAATGAGAATTAAAATGTTAATTATATTGCTCTCATCAATAATACATTTATTATATATTAATTTTAATTACTTACTTGTTTTGGTTGAGAAAACTTCTAATAATCGTTGGAAGTACTGGTTTCCCGTGACTATGTTTGCCAACTCCTATAAAAATTCAAAAGCAAAAGTGTTTAAATGATCGATTAAATATTAATTTCGTTATTAGGTATATTATTTCTTATTTATTGCAAAAATATAAAAATATAGAATATACTCATCTTTTTTCCTAAACACAAAAATATCATAATTCGAATGATATATTAAAATTGACTTTAACTAAATTCATGCAAAAAGAGATATAATAAGAATTTGAACCAAGACCTTGCACTCAAAAACATAAAAGACTACCACTACTTTATTGATACACAGCCCGGCCCTGTGGGTGTGCAAAATGTGCAACCGCGCATGCCTCAAACATTTAGGGGCCTCAATTTATTTATATCGATCTAGTAAAATTATTATTTATGTAAAAAAAATAAAATAATGGTTTTGTTACTACTAAAAATATTTTATTGCATAAAAAAAAAACAACATTACTAGAAAGTTGACAAAGATATTGGTTTCGAAGATGTATGTTATTGATTTAAACGTCTCTTTTGGATGTTATTCACTATAATGATTATTTTTTAATTTTTTTTGTTATTAATAATTTTAATATAGTATAACTCTTTCTAAAATACAATTATTTTTTTATTAGGGGTTCATTTTTAATAGGCGGAAAAGGCTTCCAAATACTCGGGAACGGCCCTGTTGATACACATTTGATATTGGATGAACATTAAAAATATATAATCATTATTATTGGGACTCGGAATTTTAAAACACAATGATCCCGCATACCCGACACATGGATGTGAGCCGACTATGGTTAACTATGAGAGACTCTTACATAGACACAACACTAAATGACACTTGTTGGGCGCACACACACAAATGAGAAAAAAATAATAATTAAACAAATTAGTCAAATCACTTAATATTTACTAATCATTTTATCTTTAAATTTTTTAAATGCATGTGTGTGTACCTAACAAGTGTAATTTAGTGTTGTGCCTATGTTAGAATTACTCGTTAACTATTGTCATCAAATGAATACTTTATTTCAAATTTTTCATCTTCTGTTTTCAATATAAAATGATATACTTATATGTGTATATGCATCAAATGAATACTTTATTTCAAATTTTTCATCTTCTGTTTTCAATATAAAATGATATACTTATATGTGTATATGCATACAACATAATTAAAGAAATGCTATAAAAAAAAATAGAGATTAATGGTGTAAGGAGCAATAACATATTTGAAAAGGGTGAAAACAACTTTGTGGCATTTTCACCGTTTCTAACTATTTGTATATCATCTCTTTGATTTTTCTCTGATCATGTGTACACTAGTATGTGCATCTTAGTATAAATAATAAAATGAAGTTTTTTTTTATTAACTCTCTGGTTCTCAGGGGAAAGGGTACGGTTTGAATTCAACCGCGAGATAAGATAAATTTAAAATCAAATTTGAATTCTTCCGAACAATTTATTTTAGAAAGAACTGGTTAAATAAAATACAAACTTGAATTCGTGTAAATGGATGCTAAAGTTTAAAATAATATAAACGTAAATAGGTATTACTAAAGACAATATTTTAAAAGTAAGACATATTCTACCATTTTGATAATTTGTTGATATTTATTCAACAACTAATGAGAATAAGTCACATTAATTTTTGTGGTATTCATAACTAATTTGTAAATAAGTTTTATTTCAAAGTGCATATGAATTTTTTATTGATTGTTGGATAAATATTTCTAAATTATCAAAGGATAATTTAGATAAAACGTATTTTAAATCTTGACCCAAAAAAAAAAGACAATATTTAAATTTTTTTCACTAGAAATTGTTTTTATTGTTCATGAACTATGACGCAAATTAAATAACTTCTCACCAAAGTAAACTATACTTTCGCCCGTCCATCCGCTCCAATCACTTATTATACAACTTATATATATTTACTTAATTACTTGGGAAAAAAACTATACTTTGAAAATAATTAGGCTTGATATTAAAACGTGATAGACTTGATATATTGTTGTTTGATAAAGATAGACTTGATATATAAACTATACTTAATTTGTCAAATAAAAAAAAAAACTATACTTAATTAAACAATAAAAAATTTATTTAAAATTTAAATTTAAACTAAAATATGATAAGTCATAACTATCCCGTAAAAAGAAACACACACAACTATATATCAATAATTTAAGGGTTTTATTAACGAGTGTTCCATAGCATTATTTAAGCATTCCATTTAAAAAATATTCAAAAAATTAAATACTACAATTTCTAATAGGTTGACTTTATGTATTTTCATAAAAATTTTATAAATAACTTACTATTTAAGATTTAAAGAATATCTCGAAAAAACTCATTGGCATTTATCATAATTTAATAGCAAATTAGATAGATTCAGGAACAAGGAACAGATGGATGGGGAGTGGGGACAAGATGAGCTAGCTATAGTTCTCCACCATACACATTAACCAAGTATCTATAATAAGTCATGATTCAGTGATGCATTAGATAGACTCATTCATATTATTTTATAACATTTCACATTTGAAGAACCATATAAAAGATGTATATAGTCTTCCATATCGTTTTTTGTTACAGTTTTTTATTTTTGATAAAGATATTCTCTTCCATATTGTAACACATGTATGTAAGTTTTCTTACCATTGCATCTCCAATGCTTCTTTTCTAAATAAGGTGTAAGTTTTCTCTGATTTTGATAACATCGTTTTGTCATTAGAGATGACATTCTGTTGATTGATGTTTTTAGTTGAGTCTCCAATTTTTTCTACCATATTATTTTTCATTTTCTTGATTCAATAATTGATAAATGATAAATTATTTATTTAACAACTATATATATAATATATTAGTTATGATCCGTTACTTTAACATAAAATCCTATCCGTTTATTTTATTTGATCTAATGGTTGAAGTTTGTTGGTATGTTTTTTACAAAAGTTCAAAAAAAAATCTCTTACCAATAAGCAATATAATCCATATCCATGGGAAGAAGATTTGTTTTCAAATTTTTGCAAAAAAAAAAATATCAAACAAATTTCAACCATTAGATCAAATAAAATAAATGGATGGGATTTGGTATCAAAGTAAATTTCAAAGGCTAATAACTTTGACATCAAATCTCAACCGTTAATTTTGATATGATCAAAGGCTAATATTAATTCATTTATAAATATATTCAGGGTCAGGTTCCATTAACACAAAGTGTCAAATTTAATTTGATACCAAATCTTGTCCATTTTTTTCTCTATAGTATACTCACAAGTTTCTTGTTTTCTTCAATCATTTGATAGATAATATTTTTAATTTATAGAACCATGACAATAAAAAGCTCTTCATTTTAATATGAGAAACAACAACTTTTATAAAAACAATCCAATAAAAATAAAACTCTTTAAAAGGTGTTTTAAAAAAAAAGCACTGGCAGGGAAAAGTTGTAAATAAGCATTCATGACCTCATTTAAAAGTTGTAAATAAATTAGGTTTGTTTCCATATGAAAATGGCGAGTTAGCAATGTTTCCTCTTTTGAATTATAGGATTCGAACTTGTTTGAACCTTACGAATGATTTTTCTACCATATATTGTGGCAATTTTTCATTAACTTATCAACTTTCTCGTTGTGCCGGGATTTTTCCAACAACATGCGTACACAACATTTGATATGTGTCTTAGGGACAACCTCAAATCCTTTATTAGGGCTCACACATATCATATTCCTTTCTATCTTCCAATTGTTGAGGAGAGGAGGGGGGGGAGAAGCACTTGAAGTCCATTAAAAATTTCCAATGGGTGAGGGATCTTCCTAACTAACGTTTTTGAAAAAAAATTTGGTTTTTACGAATCGAAGATTAGAGGATGGCTAAATTCACATACCGAGGTTTCAATTATTTCGGTTCGTAAAAATCTAAATTTTTTGTTCATATTTTACACCGTTTTTGGGGGCAAAATGAAATTTATGGGGGTATAAAAGAAAAGTGGGGGGCTGGAAGAGAAATCTTCGATTATAGACAGGGTCGGCCCCGAGTTTTTGGAGGCCATATGCAAAAAAAAAAATGTGGCCCTTTTTAATAAATAAAAATGCAATTTTTTTTAAAAAATAATCCCTAATTTAAATTGCAAATAGCATAAATAATTATATTAATATAAAAAAATTCATAGTATAATCAATAATAATAAAATATTTCCTAGCTACTTAAGCTGAGCCATTTTTTGAAGTAAATTCGTTAATTAAATACTTCCTACGACCTTAATTATAACCAAATTTATACTTTTTAAATTTATTGGATAACCGATTTATTTGACCTCAATCATAGAGTAGATACATTTGTTTTTTAATGAATCTAAAATGTAAAAATTTGCTTATAATTAAGGTCAGAGGGAATAATGTATTAAATTTTACACCCCTTAATTTATTAATTCTAGTACTCAGTAAAAGAGATTATGGATCTAACAATTTGACATTTGCATTTTGTCGTAATATATTAAATTTTACATTTTTAAATTTACTAATATTACTACTAAATAAAAAATACGAGGTCTTCGTTTATAGGAGGCCCGATGCCACGGCACATGTAGCACATGTATCCGGGCCGGGCCTATAGATTGGTAGTTGTTACTTATTGGACCAATTTGGAGGCCGACCAAAGACCCAATAATTCGTTAGAGGCCGAAGATCCAATCCATTGCAAAATTCTATAAATGTTACCTCCAGTTCATGATTCTAACATGAAAAGGTAGACAAAAGACGGGGGATGTGGTGTGAGATCGACTTAGACGGTATGTTACTATTCTCCCCGAAATATTCCCCGCTATAAATAGAATGTCCATATCTTTTCTATTTGTTAAACCTCAATTCTTTCTCAATCAAACAATGATTTGAACATCAAAATGTTTGTTGACGAAGAGTTGTATAATGACTCGTCTATCCTTCTAAGTCTACTCTCGAGATTAAACTCATAACGCATGATCCCTCCAGTTTCTAAGAAAATGGAACTTAACTAATTCGAAGTTCGACTAAAAGACAAATAAAATACGACTAAGAATTGTTTTACCTAAGAATTGAACCTGAACTATTTTGAATGATTAATTCTTAAGAGGAGCTCATTAACAACTTGAGTCCAATCATTTTGGAAATGGAAGTTTAGCAATACAAGTGTTATGGACTAGACCTAAGTCCAAATTACTTTTGTTTTTGACCCAACTAGCACGATGGTCCAAGATCACGTGCCCCCGCCTAAACAGTCAAAGAAGTCTCAATTTTTGTAACAACCGACATAAATTGATTTTTAATGCCAATTATGATATCTAAATCGTTGGCCCTGTGAGTGCGCAAAGTGAGCCACCGCGCAGGGCCTCAAATTTTTTATATCGGTTTATTAAATTTTTTATATATTTAAAAAAAAAATTAATGACTTTGTTACTACTAAAAATATTTTATTGCAAAAAAAAAAAAAAAACATTACTAGAAAGTTGACAATGATAATAGTTTGAAGATGTATGTTATTGATTAAAATATGTCTCTTTTGGATGTTATTTACTATGATGACTATTTTTGATGTTTTTTTTTTCCTATTATTTATAATTTTAATAGTGAATAACTTTTTCTAAAAAACTAAATTATTTTATTATATTAAGGGTTCCACAGTCATCAATGTTGAGACCATCATATTCGAACTCACATTGATGATGGTGGCTCTGCATTGACAACTATATAAGCAAGCCCCTTTAAACTTAAAGTAAAGAGCTTATGTGTTTTGTTTTTTACTCTAAAACCTCTAATGTCGAGAATTTCTTGTAAATACACTCATCTTTGCAGGAATGCAACAATTGTCTAGACGCGGATTTCACCAACTAGAATTCTTTGATTATGTAAGTCAGGAATTTGAATTCGGTACAGTCGCTGACTGCATGCAGTCGTGCAGTCAAGAGTTTCTAACCATCTGATCATAATTAAACGGTTTAAAATTTTCTAAATAAAACTTCAATTTTTTTAAAATCAAAATATCCCTTCATTGCGGACCGCGTCATAAATTGACTTATGTCCAACAACAGCGTATAATCCAAAGTAAGATGAAGAAGTAAAATCAAGAGAAAAAAAAAAAAAAAAAAAAAGGAATCCAAGGTGTGAGTCGAATCCAAATAGTATAGGAGCGCCGCTTATTGGTGAACCTAGGCTATATAGGGGTAGGGTAGGGTGGTACCTCGTGGAAGGGGGGTGTATGAAAGTAAATAAGTGTCCTTCCGAAGAAAAGCAGTGCCATAAATGAATTATTATCCGTACTAAACAACATAATCCCGTTTGGGTTGGCTCATTCAAAGTTTCAACTCCGAGAAGGAGGGAACTGTCTCACATACTCATTGCTGCTCCTTCTTCTTCTTCTCATCAACATTCCTCATTATTATTATTATTATTATCGGACAGGTATCTCTCTCTCTCTCATTGCATTTGCACACTTCTTTCTTAGGTTTTACTTCTAAATCGCCAATTTTATCCCTAATTAGTAACTAATTCTTCAGATGCTTCATTTTTCTATACTTTCTCTACATACAAAACCTACTTCTTATAATTAATCATTTTCATTTTAGATTTTGGCATAAGTCATTCTCAGTTCACCCTCATGTCAAATAATTGTAGAAAGAAAAGAATACTACTATCAAACAAACAATTACTAACATAATGAATGACCTAACTCAACACACTTCTAGATATAGATAATCCAATTGTTTAACTCATTTATTTTATTTGCAGTATATCAATTAAACATAAAATGAGAGATAAAACAGTGCGCAAAAAGAAATCCAGACCTGTTGAAGCAACTGCACCTTCGTCGGATAATGATTTTGTTAATTCTGTTAAAGCGGTTACCGAATTTCCTCGCTCTTCTTTTGAGTTTTATGTCTGGTCAGATGAGGGACTTAATCTTCAAGTTGATTTTAATTCGTCCCCGTCGGATTGGACTAATAAGTTTAAAAAAGAGGTTCGTGTAAGTGAGAACATGAATGAAAACAAATCTTGGAGTCTTCGGGAAGATCTTAGTGGTTTACGAGAGAAATCTTCGTTATTGTGGAATACAGGTTATTGTCAAGTTGTTGATTGTGATGGACAGGCGAAATCTTCCTCCTCGGAGTTGAAATTGACTAAAGATAGTGAGGTAGAGTTAGGTCAACAAAATAATGGTAAGAAACCGTTAATATCTTATTCGTTAACTCCAAATGAATGTTCTGAGGATTGTGGTATTCCGAATGGTTCTTGCAATGTGAACCCTGGTGTGGTGTTAGCTGGAGTTTCATTAAGTAGTTCTGTGGAATTACAAAATTCGGAAGTTGCAAGTTGTCAGAAATATGCATCAGTTTCACCTCGTGACAATGCGGGATCCCTGGATTTAAGTGATCCAAAGAACACGTCTAAATTGAAACAGGGCGGGCCACTCAACTCAAGTGAGATTAATTTCGTTACTGATGGGAACGATTTCCCTTCACACACTGTAGAATGGGTATGGTGCTTTTCTCTAGCCTTTGTGATCTATGTAACAGCATTTCAATTTTTCCCCGTTATTCAAAAGAAATTTCATATTTCTGTAAATTTTCCTTCTTTTTCTGAGCATAAAAATGTACATTAGATTTTATGTGGCCGGGTTATTTCACTTTTAACTTATGATTTGGTGCTTGGTGTCATATTGTATTTTATAGATGAAAACTTTGATTCATGAAAGTTATTTTGCTGTAAATTGAAGAAATTTATCTGTCATATGTGGTGCTAATGTAATAAGCTTTGCACGTAAACAACACTGCTAATACACATGCTATCTACTATTGAATAATTTGAAATGTACTAATATGGGAAAAGAAGTACTAATGATTCTCACCATCACACGATTGATATTATTACTAGTAAATAATGTTGCCTAAATGATTCTGCTTTCTCACATAATTCAGATTTCAAAAATCTTTCATTTGATTGTTCTTATCAACTGAATTGGTATAGTTTTGTAGTTTGATCAGTATTTGTGTGCTGTTGTATTATGTTATTCTTAATTGGTTGTTTACATAGGTAGCTCATACTTAGAGTTGTAGATTGTTTTAACCTACTGTAACACTCCCATGACCATGAAAACAATTTGTACTTCTCATGTTTGTGATGTGTTGAAGATGATAAGAGAATATTGATTATTATTTAAATATAGGTTACGGTGATCCTTTTCAACTTCTTGTGTTGCTTTGCTCATGGACATAATGTATATATGTTTTTTTTCTTCTTATGTAATCACTTAACTATAATATAAAATCATTCAATTGTTTTGCAGGAGACGACCAAGATTGTTGATGGAAGGAAGCGTTCACGGTAATTACTGTTGTTAGTACCATTTCCAGTGTTTGTCTAGCTTTATGCAACTGATTTGAACATATATATATATATATACTTTGCTTTCAGATGCTCCCAGTTCGATGACCCGCTTAAGAAGTCTAGCCTAGATTCTGATGACCAGGTTTCCAAAACAGAACTTTGCAAAAAGAGGAAAAATAGTCATTCTGAGATTCAAGGTTCAAGTTCACCTGCTACAAGAATTTTAAGAAGCATGACGAAAACTGCTGTTATGCCTAGAAGATCCCCGAGGCTAATAATATCCAAGGTGCTTTGACTTTTTTGTTTTTTGGCATTAACATGAAATTATATGATACTAAACCTGAAAAGATTAACATCTGCAAATTCGTACCAGATATTTTAATAGGATGTAGATATTTGAATTTCCCTTCAAAATGTTAAAACCTTTACTGAATAACTTTCGATTTGTTGTAATGTTACTACTCAATATCTTCTAATGCTCGCAAATGAAGTGGAACGATTGTTGTTTTTTAAGATAAAATTACAATTTTGTTGGCATATTGATTTAGACTTCAATTTTTTCTGTTCCCTTCTAGCTTTGTTTACTGAAACCTGCAAAACCTATTTCATTCACATTCTCCCTTGTATACTTACAAGAAGGTAGTTATGGCAGCCGGCTTGCGTGCTGTAGGCTTTACTTTAGATGCTATTTTTTGTTATATGCTAATAACTTCAATTGATTATGTGTTTGATTCTTCCTTTTTTTTTACTGTTTGTTTTTGTCAGGTGAGTTCATGAAGTGGCCGTTCAAAAAAAAAAAAGGCGAGTTCATGAAGTGTTTTGTGCGCCATTTGAAAGCATTAGTTCCAGATTTTTCAATGAAAATATCTTCCACTGTTCCAAAATGGAAGCATGACATTTAGTAGGTACGAATAACTCATCCTATTTTCTTTAAACATGTAAGGAGTTGTGAGATAGCCATATAGATCATGAAATTGAAGTTATATGTTTATGACAGAGGATAAATCAAATAACTTTTCGCATGACTTACCGTTTATTTTTTTACTTTTTTTTTTTATATATATTTATTGATGAAAACATATCAATTGAAGATAAAAACAAAAACCAAACCTTAGGGGTATCTTTTATTTGGTAAAGCATTTCCTGTCCAAAAAGGTTCACCTTGTTTTATTTTCTGGTTCCAAATATGCGTATAGAAAATGGTGAAAACATAAAAAACTATGTGATAATAAAGTGACAATTTTTATCCTGAGAAAACATTTTATTTTCTGTTTTCATTGCTAATTACAAAAATTTCTTCGTTTTTTTTTTTTTTTTTTACTTTTCTCAAATGAAAGAAACTTTATGTTTGCTGCATCTGACTTTATCCTGAGGCCGTCTAGCCCCAACAGCCTACATCAGTGACTCTGTCAATCATGTTAATTGGTTTAATATTATGATTCTTGTGAACATTTAGCGTGTTGTCACAATTTTGATTCTCCTACAACCTTCTTAATTGGTAAAATGATTATGAGAAAAATGGCTATCATTATTGTTGCTCTGCTTCTAATCATGTTAATTGGTTGCAGGTCGCATTATTCATTTGAAAAAGTTATAACTTACACCCACAGTAATAAAAAGCAAGGTGGTCTTTCAGGTAGATTTCAGTTAAACAGTTAAAAGAATGAGCTATAGTTTTGATATTTAGAAATTATAAAATTATTGTTTGTTTGTATTTTCATGTAACCTTCGAGCACTTTCTGATTGTATATTTTTATATGGATCGGCTACATATCATTGAATTTACTTGGCTTGATCTCCGCATTTTTGGGACAAAATAGAATTTGAGTGTTGAAACAAGCATTAATTGAATTCAAATACAATATAGCTTGCAATTGTTTTAAGTATGCTTTGGTTTAGCTGTCTAGTTTCTTGAGTGGCTTATGTAGTTAACTTAATTTCATCTTTACGAAGGGTTACCATTAATATTGATTCTTGTTCTGTAACTAAACATAGACAATAGACTCATTGAGCATCTTATCCTTTATTTTTTTATCAGGTGTTTAATCTTGCAGTTTTTGTGTGTGTGTGGACAATAGAAGCAATGAGTTTTGAACATAGTTCTTCGATTCAAATTGTGAAAAAGAAAATATCTGATGGATGCTACCCAGCCTAGGGATATCAATTTGTATATGTAACTGTGATGTCTATAAGGACTGTCCCATTTGGGGACCCGTGGGAATGGGGGCGGAAATCACAGCCCCTGTCCCGTCCCTGAGCGTCTTACCAAAATATTCTATATGATTGGTGGCGGGGAGCAAGTGAGTACTCCTCCTCCTTGGCATCTGCACTCTTCACCGCAAGACCAATCCTATTGATTTAATGAGACTCTTTGGTGTATGATTTGTCGCGTTAATATATATTTTTTCATATGCCTGTATATATTTTCTCCCTAAACAACAAAAATGACGCATAGCAACAATTCATTAAAAAAAAGTAAAAATCGACATAAGTGACGTCTAATATTATTTCATGAGCTTTCTACTTCTATAATATCTTTGTCAAAAAAAAAAAAAAAACTTTAATATAAAGTTTTTGGGAAATTTTTATCTTTTGGTAATTATACAATACCTTATGTATAAATAATAATAATAATGAAAAATAATTTATGAATCATCATCCAATTTTTGTTGGAATGATATCAATTGAAATATTGATCTGTAATTGAAGATATATTATTTAACTGGTCCTTGATTTTATCATTCTTATTATTTTATTTTGACAGAAATTATATGATTTGGATAGTTATTCATTTAAAGCTCTTCCAAACTTACGTGGTACAATTTTGTTAAAAAAAGAATAACTTACGTAGTACAATATTAATGTTTTTTTTTTTTTTTGACAAAAGTACAATATTAATGTTAATTTCCGCAATTACAACCAGATACGTTTCATCAAGCTTGAAGTTTTTTTATTTTTATTTTTTATTTTTATTTTTTATTTTTTTTTTTACAAAATGAAGCTTGAAGATAGTTACCTCAATTCCAAAGATTCCCATCAAACTTGAGTTTTCTTTTTCATCTTAAGATTATGAAAATGAATTACTAGTATTTTCTACTATTAATGTTTCCACATACATGAAGAAGCAAGCACAAGATGGTTATTTTACTCCTTATAGGCAAGGCAACACAATGGATTATCTACATATCATATGCTATGTTTTATGACAAAATAAACATTAGTTTTAATAACTGTGTTACTGTCATCACAGTATAAAGCAACAAGGATATTATGTATACAGTAACACTCATTATTAACAATTTATAAACAGAAACTACATTAAAACTTAGAGAGGTTTGAAAATTGAATTATAGTAAAAGGATTTTATTGCATTAACTTTTTCATTCAATGCCTTCACCAACAATTTTTTCATAATAGTTACAGAGAAAGTAACAGCTTATGTAGTATCATTTTAATTTAATGCACTGTCTATCTTCCACTCCCATGTTCTTGTCTCTAACCACCCTTCAACACTCTTCCATCTATCCCTTTCACTTTCAGTTTAAGAGTTCCTCTTCCAACATCACCACCATGTAGCAATCTGCATGAATCCTGTTCATTTCACTGTAGAAATGTGTGGATGAATATTTTGTTGTTTCATCCATATGCTATCTTGGTTGCTTTTGTATCATCATGAAGTTCTCAGCAACAACTGTGGTTGGTGCATAGTGTGTGTGACTGTTGTAAATTCTAAGGTACTGAGTTCGATTCCTAATTATAAATCATAATCATAAAAAAATGGGGTTCTCAGCAAAACATTTTTTAATCTATGGTTTAAATATTCTGTTTGAACTTGTGGTTTTAATATCATATTTTTGGTGTCAAGTTTATAGTCTTGGTTCAATGTCATCCATTGCAGTTTCATATGGTGAAAAAGGTTCAGTTTTTTGTGGTTTGAAATCAGATGGATCTCATACTGTAACCTGTTATGGATCCAACTCAGCCATAATTTATGAAACACCGACCCATTTCTCATTTCTTGGTCTAACAGCTGGTGACGGATTTGTCTGTGGCCTTCTAATGGATTCAAATCAACCTTACTGTTGGGGTAACAGTGGCTACATTGAAATGGGTGTGCCTCAACCTATGGTTAAAAAAGCTCAGTACTTAGAAATTAGTGCTGGTGATTACCATGTTTGTGGATTGAGAAAACCTTGGAAAGCAAACGTTTCATTGGTTGATTGTTGGGGCTACAACATGACCAAAAGTTACGCGTTTGATGGAATGATTAAATCAATCTCAGCTGGTTCTGTGTTTAACTGTGGATTGTTTTCAAACAATGGGAGTGTTTTCTGTTGGGGTGATGAGACTAGTAGCAAGGTTATTAGTTTGACTCCTTTGAAAATGAAGTTCAAAACGATTTCTGCTGGTGGATATCATGTGTGTGGAATCTTAGAAGGGGTAAATTCTAGAACTTTTTGTTGGGGGAGAAGCTTGGACAATGAGGAGCAACTTTCAGTAACACATGCAGGTCAAGGAAATGTAGATTTGGCTCCAAATGATCCTATGATTTCTATAGTAGGAGGAAGGTTTCATGCTTGTGGCATAAAAAGCTATGATAATGGAGTTACCTGTTGGGGATTTATGATCAAATCAAGCACTTCAGCTCCTAGTGATATTAAGGTTTATGAGATTGCAGCTGGTGATTATTTTACTTGTGGAGTACTTGCCGGGAAAAAATCTCTTGTGCCTTTTTGTTGGGGTGTTGGTTTCCCTACTTCTCTTCCTTTAGCTGTCGCGCCGGGAATATGCAAGCCTTATCCATGTTCTTATGGTTTCTATGAATTTGATCAAAAGGGTCTTTGCAAGTTTCCAAATTCTGGTGTTTGCATGCCATGCAGTGGTGATTGTCCTGTTGAAATGTATCAGAAAATTGCATGCAATTTGACTTCTGATAGAGTGTGTGAATATAACTGTTCCACTTGTTCTTCACATGAATGTTTCTTACACTGCTCCTCTTCATATTCTAATGTTGGTAATGAGAAGAAAAATGAGAAAATTTGGGCTTTGCAGTTACCAGTGATTATTGCAGAGATTGGTTTTGTAATTTTCATAGTTAGTATTGCATCATTAACCTCGGTTTTGTATGTTCGCCACAGGCTAAGAGATTGTGAGTGTTCAGCAAGATTAAAAAAGGCGAAGAAACTTAATCGAAGTTCTTCCCTTCAAAATGAAAATCGCAAGATCCGTCCGGAAATGGAGGAGTTCAAGCTTAGGAAGGCTCAAAGGTTCACCTATGAAGAACTTGAAACTGCAACAGGTGGATTCAGAGAAGAATCAATAGTAGGAAAAGGAAGTTTTTCTTGTGTATTCAAAGGAGTTTTAAAAGATGGAACAGTTGTAGCTGTTAAAAGGGCTATAGTATCTCTTTCTCCTCCCAACAACATGCACAAGAATAACAAAGAGTTTCACACTGAACTTGATTTACTCTCAAGATTAAATCATGCTCATTTGCTCAACCTGCTCGGCTATTGCGAAGAAGGTGGAGAAAGACTTCTAGTTTATGAGTTCATGGCTCATGGATCTTTGTATCAACACCTTCATGGACCCAACCAAGTGTTGAAACAGGAATTAAACTGGATAAGAAGGGTAACAATAGCAGTGCAAGCGGCTCGAGGGATCGAATATTTACACGGCTACGCTTGTCCACCGGTGATTCATAGAGACATTAAGTCCTCAAACATACTCATTGATGAAGAACACAATGCAAGAGTTTCTGATTTTGGTTTATCATTGTTAGGTCCTGTAGATAGTAATTCTCCACTTGCCGAGCTACCGGCCGGAACTCTCGGTTACCTTGATCCTGAATACTATAGACTCCATTACCTCACAACAAAATCTGATGTCTATAGTTTTGGTGTTCTACTCTTGGAAATTCTAAGTGGTAGAAAAGCCATTGACATGATGCAATATGAAGAAGGGAATAACATAGTTGAATGGGCAGTGCCTTTGATAAAATCAGGTGATATAGCTGCAATTTTGGATCCAATTCTTAAACCTCCTCGCGAAATCGAAGCATTGAAAAAGATAGCTAATGTAGCTTGTAAATGTGTGAGAATGAGAGGTAAAGAGAGACCTTCAATGGACAAAGTAACAACTTCTTTGGAAAGATCTCTTGCTGTGTTAATGGGTAGTCCATGCATTGATCAACCAATTTTACCTTCTGAGGTTGTTTTAGGAAGTAATAGATTGCATAGAAAATCATCTCAAATGTCTTCAAATAGGTCAGTTTCTGAAACTGAGGATCAAAGATTTGAGCTTAGAGCACCTTCATGGATAACATTTCCTAGTGTTGCATCTTCTCTAAGAAGAAAATCATCAATGTCAGAAGCAGATGTTGATGGGAAAATTGCAGAAATGAAGATTAATATTGGCAATGTTGGAGGGAGTAGTGATGTTTTGAGAAGTTTAGAGGAAGAGATTGGACCTGCTTCTCCACAAGAGAGGTTGTTTTTGGAACACAACTTCTAACTATGTTGTGATGTTTGATGCAAACTAAGGTTTTCAGTTCTCATATGATTGTAGCATTTGATGATGAAATTTGATATAAAACAAATGTGTCAATTTATGGATGTAATTCTGACTATTATTAATATTTTATTTTCAATCTTCAAATAATTGTGTTCGATTCTCACCGGTGCCAGTTTGGGTGAGTTAATTTAGCTTTTTTAAAAAAAAAAAAAATATTACTAGAGATTTTATTCTTTCATGCAAAAGACTTAGTTGTTAGACATATATGTCACTTGGTTATGTCTTTGCCATCTTTCTTTTTTTATAATATTTTTTTTATAGATAAATTGAGTCGGGTTCGAGAAACTCACCAAGATCAATAACAACTTTTAAGATTCAGAGAACGTTTAAGATGTACCTACAAATATCCAAACAAAAAACGTTTTAATATGACCAAAATACATTTGCTTTTTTTTCAATTTGAATTTCTCTTATAAAGATGTCAATAAAATTGGCTAAATTTCATAATTCAATATTTTCATTCAAATTTTTGTACATATACAAAACTTGTGAGTGGAATGAAGCATTATAAAAAAATAAAATAAAAAATGAAGTGGCATATGCTTATTGTAAGAAACGAAAGACTATGGTAATATACCAAAAAAATAATAAAAATAAAACAAGTGCCCTCACGCAGGATCGAACTACGGACCTCCAGTTTACAAGACTGGCGCTCTACCACTGAGCTATAAGGGCAACTTGTTGATATTGTTTGTAATTGTTGATATTTATAGTATCTACCAAATGATGTTCCAAAATTGGAATAATTTTGTGGTTGAGGCACCTAAGAGTAAGAGTGATGATTATTAAAATGTTTATAAAATAACAAGTGGTATGTTTAAAAAATGTTTAGGTAGAGCTGCCAAACTCTAAACTCGCAATTATTTAGTCATTAATTATGGGACACCTATTGGGAAAAATTTGTTGGGTGCTTCAAGCACCATTTTATTTTTCTAAAGAGTTAAATAAGTTTTTAAATTTTAATAGATAAATTTTTTTACCTGTTTTGATCTTTTTATTAATATAATAATGATTTTATATATAGATTTATTTATTTATTTTATATAAAAGAGGACGAAAAGGCCAAGATCTCACATAGGTTTAATTAACCTAATAAATGGAGTAATGGACACATCATAATCATAAATATAAAAAGATAATAATAATATTGAGTTTTTGACATTAAAATGAATAAAAATTTGTCATTAGGTATTAAAAATAAGGAAAAAAGCTTTTTGTTAAGAAAATTAAAGAGAATAATTGCAAGAATAAATCTTTACCCTTATTTACATCAACCATGCCCATGATTTCCACAAAAGAAGGAGATTAAAGTGACATCATCATTTAAGATTGGTGAGAACTCCTCTGCCCTTACATAAATTGAGGGCATATACCCTCAGGTGACATGACACCAATTAAATTCAGCCAAGTGGAGTAAGTGAAATTTTTTAAGAATCTCTCTCCTTCTCTCAATCTTATCCATTCAATCAATCTAACGGTTAAAAATTTGAAAAAGAAAAAAAGCCAAAACCTCCCAATCCCTGAATCTAGTAAAACGCAGTACTCGGCCTGACACTGACGCCGACAACTGGGGAATACGGCGGCGGCAACGCAACAGAAGAAGCACAATCTCCTCCAACCAGTACTCGACAACAACAGTGAACAGAGCGTCGATTTGATTCTGCCTCACCTCTTCCTCTTTCTTACATGCACTGATTTTGGGTGTGCATAATTCAATTTTCTCAATCAGAATATGAAGAACCTGATTTACATAGAGTCTTTGCTTTATGGTATGAGTTAAGATTGTTTAGACAAGGGAAGAATCTGATTTGATTTACATGTGAATTCCTTCTTTGCTTTACCACATAATCTGATTTGATTTGGTTTATAACTATAGATGAAGCTTTGTTTGAATTTATCATTCTGGTTGGTAAGAATGTAAGATTCAAATAGAACAGGAAGATTAAACTATAACTAGAGAGAGTAAAACATTGCCATAAAGAAGCTCAAGATACTGAAAAGATAAGATAATTGCAAAAGTAATTCCAATAAGCCATAATAATCTCTTTGTTTGGTTTGTGAGAATCAATTTCTTAATTATTGATATTTTATCGATTAAATGTGATTAGCTACATTTCTTAATATGCTTAATTTGGTGGAGTTCTGCTTATATTTTATTCTTGATGGAGTATGAATTTTCTTCCTGTATAAACAATTATTTTTAAGCCTCACTGAATTGCAATTCATGTTCTCAACCTATTGTGTGTGTGTTTTTCTCTACCTTCTATTATTTTCTGTCCTGGTGTATGTGCTTGGACACGGCACAGACACATTTAATTACATTCAATTAAATCATTTTCTCAAACTCAACGTGTCTGTCGTTTTGATCTGTGTCTGTGCTTCATAGAATGAGAATGTTATTCATTGAGAATCCAAATATTGTGACTAATTACCTATTTTTTTACAGAGTGTGCAAGAGAAAAGTTTAGATTCCGAGTACCAGAACGAGGTCCAAACACTATCAAGGGTTGAACATTTGAACTTAGTAATGTTCTTTGGATATTTGGAGCATGGGGGTGAAAAAATCATTGTAGTAGAGTATGTTCCTAATGGAACACTCAGAGAGCATTTAGATTGTGAGTTTTTCTAGCCTTTCAACTATTTTATACCTTTGTTGTTTGCCCTTGCCTTTTAGGGGGGTGTATTGGATTGAGATTTCAATGGATTTTAAAAGACTTTTTTTTAATAAAAAAGTCTTGTGGTATTCAATCAAGACTTTTATAAAAGTTAAATAAATCTCGTGGTATTCAATTAAGACAATTAAGATTTTTTTTAAGGCAACAAAATCTGTTGGTATTCAATTGAGATTTCTCATCATTTTTAAATTGTCTATTGGTATTCAAAAGTCTATGGATTTTGATGGATTTTATTATTTAATGGATTTTGAAAGACTTTTTAGTTCAAAATGCACATAAAATATTCATCCAACAATCCCACTCAAACCCTCAAGACTTTTTCATAATCTTTCAAGACTTTTTTATTGTTATGCATCCTTCATCGACTATCATGTTCATCATTTTCTCCCTCTCCCTCCCTTTCTTTCTCCCTCCCTCCCTCCCTCTCTCCGCTCCCACCTTCTTCTATTAAATATATATATATATATATATATATATATAGTTTATTTTATAATTTTGCTATTTTCTTATACCAATCGATATTCACACTGTTGAAATATTGTTAATGCAAATTGATTAAAATGAGAGATTCTGGTACTATGTATGTTCTTCAAAAAGGTATTGTACAGGCGTATATGCGTAAGGTATTTTATATGTGTACGTTGAAAACGTTATAACATGCATGTATGCAACAAAAACTTGTTGTTTTTCTTGTTCTTCAAAAGAAATTTCTTAGAACACGTTCATTTTTTTTTTTCTTTTGACCAAAAAAGTTAATTATTATTCACAATAATTATTCATTAATTTTGACAATGAGTATTCATTATAAAAAGGAAATAAAAGGAAACAATTGATTGTTCAAACATTATAATTTATTTATTATCTTTTTTTATTCATTTTTGTAAAAATCCATAAAGTATTTTGAAATCTTAAAAGTTTGTGTTAAAATCCATTAAAATCCAAACGTTAAAAATCTTGATTGTAAAATAAAATCAGTTAAAATCTCACAAAATCAATACAATCTCACAAAATCTTTTAAAATCTGCAAGATTGTTTTTCTCAAAAAAGTCTTTCAAAATCTCAATCCAATACACCCCCCTTAAACTCTCATAGTAGGCCATGGAAGTTAAATTAGATGCCGATCTTGACTAATTTATATTTGAAACTCTTAAACTAGTGAGCGGAAATCAAATTAGAAGACGATCTTCACTAATCTCATTTTTTAAACTATTATATTAGGTTGTGGTAGTCTAATTAGAAGTCATTCTTGCCGAATTTCAATTTTAAATTCATATATTACATTGTGAAAGTCAAATTAAATTAAAATTTTTACCAATTTCAATTTTAAACTCTTATATTAGGTCGTGAAAGTTAATTTAGATGCCTATCTTAATTAATTTAAATTTGAAACTCTTAAACTAATGAGCGGAAGTCAAATTAGAAGTCGATCTTCACTAATCTCAATTTTGAAATTCTTATATTAGGTGGTAAACAAAAATAATAATTCTGAACCTAGAAATATTTTCATTCCCGCTTTCAATCTTCACTCTATATTTTTTTTTCCCTCTAAAAAATCAAATTTAATTTTCATCGGCGGCGAAGTTCCCTCTATCTCCCCATCTACATTTTCGTTTTCCCTCTTAAATCTAACCTAAGTACCTAACCAATGACCCTTTGTTTTCACATCGATCCTATCAATGAGTAACTAACATATTTTTGTGGGATCAATAAGTTACTCATACTGCACCTTACAATAATTGAATTTTGGATTAAAATATTTCTGACTGATTTTATAATGTGCTTTAGAACATGTGAATTCATTTGTGGGATTATGGAAAACAAATAATTTAGAGATGTTTGTTCGAGCAGTATATATAAGACTTCTTTTGCATTTGTTCTAACTAGTTTGAGATGGAGAGACTCTCTCTCATGAATGATACAGAAAAGGCTTCGAAAGATAGGCCTAATTGTTCTTATATGGAGTTGCTCTATTGATTTTACATCATGCTGCCTTTAACAAACAGAAACAGCAAAATAAAAATTGAAGAAATTGAAATCTGAAAATTACAATTAAATTGAACAGAGTAAAATGCTCAAATGAGACTTTGATTCTGGTACAGCAAATCGAATTTGAAATGGCTGCAAGTGACTTGAGTAATTCAGCAACAAATGAAGACAATTGATATCACATTAAATGTAATAAAATTGAATGTCAAAATATTGAGTAAAAAACTACTTTGATTGATGAAACTTGTAACAATCACACTATACATTGCAGGAACACATATATGTAGTGTTTTCCCTACTAGAAATGATTGTAACAATTTCATTTTCTATAACTTGTGAAGTTTTGCTGAACGCTCCACCTCCTCCAACGAAGTCATAAACTGTTTTAAATAGAGGAAAGTAATCAGAATAAAATATCAACAAATTAAACTCAAATTATACGTCGAACAATTATAATACCCACCGGTGTATAACTAGAAGAACTAAACTCACAATGATCATGAAATTGTGAATAAGTTCATGCTTGATCTTTTAGTACAATCCAGCCCAATTTAATAATTTCCTAATTCAATCTCAGGATCACTAAACTCACAAATATACATCCAGCCCGAGCCAGAACGAACAAATACAGTATGAGATGCTACCAAAACCGAAGCACGAGACCACGAAAACCCCAATTTAATAGATAAAATATCAATAAGAAATTGATTCTCACAAACCAAACAAATTAAATCAACAAAGAGATTATTATGGCTTATTGGAATTACTTTTGCAATTATCTTGAACTTCCTTATGGCAATGTTTTACTCTCTCTATTCTCTTCTAACAAAATACCATATCTCAAACTATAGTTTACCAACAACACTATTGTTAACAATGTCACAATTTTCAATCAACAAAACTTGACTGATGAAAGAGAAGCTTAATTAGTTGATGCATTAAAGTTCAACGGGCTCATGCACATAGACACACATCAAAGGTACAAGAATAATAAGATGGCAAACATCCACAAACTATACATGTTGGTGAACAAGTTGATATCTTATAAAACCAAAAGACAAACTATACCGACTCATGTCCCTAAAATAAATAGTTTTTTTGATTAGGCATTAGAAACTTACAGTAAACTGAGCATGAACACCACAGAGACTTTCTTGCTTCCAAGTTCCGGAAAAACAATGGGGAATGACTTTGTTTCACCTCAACCAATACCAATTATAGAATCAAACCTGGTACTAATATTTCACTATCGTCTGTAAAAAGATCAAAATCACAAACATAATTGAGAAGAAAGGGGTTTTCAGAAACAGTACGCCCACGAGAGAGAATGGGGTTTTCAGAAACGAAAGGGGTTTTCAGAATTGAGAAGAAAGGGGTTACCTGTTGGTTGAGAAGTACCGTTCGCGAGCGGATTTGAGAAGAAAAGTACTGTTCTCTGTGTTTTCAGAAACGGTTTTCAAACTTGATATAATAAATTGAATATAAATTTTGTAAAAATTATTTCCACTTGGCTTAATCTAATTGGTGCCATGTCAGCTGAGGGCATATGCCCATAAATCATGAGAGGGTAAATTAGAATTTGCCTTTAAGATTTTGTCATTTGTTAACTCTTGCATTTTTTCTTTTGAATTTTTGTAACAAATAGCATCTCTCTAAAAATAAACATAATATTTTGAAAATATGAAAACATATTTAATCCTTTCAATAAAAAATTGCTGGAAATGATTTTTCCCAAAAACTAATTTTTTATAGATTAAAAGTTCAAGCCTTTTTTTATTATTTATGGAGAAAAATAATTTGGGATTTTTTTTTTATTGTTTCTCAAATCAAAATAGTTATCTTTTTTCCATTTTTGTATTGAAAATGTTGGGGCCAGTGGGCCAACTCTAATTTTGGGGTAATTTTAGGGGGTTTGGATTTCCTCCATTTGTTATCCCTTCATTTATTCTTCATTTGGAAAGAGATAAACACATTAAAAATTAGTGGGACCCATTAAAAAATGGGTCCCACTAATTTGTGGACCCCACTAATTTTCAATGTGTCTATCTCTCTCCAAATGGAGAATAAATAGAAGGATAACAAATGGAGGAAATCCAAACTCAATTTTATGGACCGTTTGTTTTTATGGAAAGAAACATGAAGGAAAGAAAATTATGGAAACTAATGTATGAATTTGAACTAATTATTCATTGGTTTTCATAATTTTTTTTTCTATCATACCAAACACACCAGTCTTGGTGACTTTTTCCCCTAACTAGGTCTATGAGGAGACTGCCCTCTGATCAAATGGAGGGTCCAGTGCAATCTTAGCCTTAGAAAAATAAATGGTAAAAATGATTAATTATCAAAAGTTAATTTTAATGGTATGGATGCTCACACATGACGGCCATGGGGGATTTCCATGGGAGGGAATTCCTTTTCCTCTATGAATGTCATAACCATAACAAATCCCAATTCATTGATTTTCTTTTTTGACGCAAATTTCGATTCATGAATTATCACTTAAAAAATATTTTTAAATTTCAATGATAACAAAGATTGTCATCTTCGTTTTAACAATTGAAATAATGATTATTATTTTTTTGAGGTCTAAGAGGTGGAGAGCAAAGAGCTAACCACCACAAAATTTATTAAAGAAGAGAAAGATTACAAGAAGGAGGGGACTAGGCCAAGACTCCAACTAAGTAAAACAATAAAGAAAACTTGGAGTACCAAGCTTATTTCGAACTAAACAATCATTAAGAAACATAGGAGCTTCAATCCAAGTAATCAAAGAAGGCATAGATAACCCATGATTGGCCAAAAGATCTGCAGCTTGGTTACCTTCCCTATAAATATGTGTAATCACACAGTTCATTTGCTTCATCAGAAAGATTGCATTGTTCCATCTGTTTCTTAGGAACCAAGCAATCAGTTTGTTAGGATTTTTGAAGGCAGCCACCATAGCACTTGAGTCAGTCTCAACCCAAAGTTGCCTCCAATTATGTTGAAAAGCAATCTCAATGGCTCTCATAGCCCCACTTAACTCAGCTACCAGAGAAAAATTGATGCCTAAAGGCTCTGCAAACCCATACATAAACTCTGCTTCATGGTTTGTAAACAGGCCACCACATGAAGAATTCCCCGGATTGCCACTAGCTGCACCATCAATATTGCACTTCACCCAATGCGTCAAAGGAAGAGGCCAACAAATCTCTTTAAGCACAGGAACCCTAAGTGGATGAATGATAACTCTGAAAGCTTTTAGGAAAGCAAAGTCCCTTATAGAAATAGAAGAAGGCTTACATGTTTTATTACCAGACAATGAAGTATTTGAAATGATAAAGGAAATGGAAACTTTCCATGAGATGAGTGTCTTGTGAAATCATGCCTGATTCCTGACATGCCATATGGTATTCAAGAGGTGTACTAGTGCAGCAGTTATTGTAACCTTGCTCTGAGGAGACCAACTTAAGTCACATAGCTTCCATATATCCTCCGTAGATGTAAACTGCAATGTCATATTTAAACAGCCTGCAAACCATGACCAAAGCTTGATAGCAAATTGACATTCAAAAAAGATATGGAAGGAGGATTCAACATGATTCTAACATAGATTACACATAGAAGGGATAACACATCCTCTGATCATTAGATTCTCACCAGTTGGAACTTTCCCTAACATCAACCTCCACACTAGAAGAGCTTTTGAAGGTGGAATATCAGGAATCCAAATCAATTTTGCCCAATGCAAATCCTGGTACTGCTGCATTTTAAAGTTGTATGCTTACTTCAACTCCAAGTCACTTGAGTAAGTGTGATGCCATAAGAGCTTGTCTTGAGTAGGCATGATAAGGATCTTTGATGCACGAGTATTCCATTTGAGGGAGAGTATTGTTACCAGGTACATATCCATACCTTAATTTATAACCATACACGTTCATTAGTTTTTCAAAAAATGTCATATCCCGTACCGGCACCCGTATCAGGTACCGGTACTGTACCCGCACCTAAGCAACATAGATAGGGATAGTAATCTTGTTGACAAGTGCCCTTAGAATAGGAAACATCAAAGTAAGTTGTTCAGGCATGCTCCAAATCCCATCTACAATAAAATACTCACTGTAGCAGTCAATGAAACCCTAATATATTGAGGAATATTGAGTTGATCTGCTATAGGAGTGCCAATCCAATTATCAGTCCAGAAATTTATATTCTCACAATTGCAAAGAAGCCAAAGAAAGTTGACAGAAATTGTAACACCCGAGGTTGACGAGGGTGGGGAGTGGTTGCCGGTGCACAAGGCATGATAATGTGCGGCTCCTGGCAGCTTCTAGGCAAAAGTCGAATTCACATCGGAATGCGAGGGATCCTGAGGATTGATGGGTACTACCTATACCAACAAGATGCATCTCTTTTTTTGTAGCTTATTCCATAAGAACTTCATAGTTAAGTGTGCTTGACTTGGAGTAGTCTTTGGATTGGTGACCTTTTGGGAAGTTTCCCGGAAAGCGTGCAAGCGAGGATAAAGCTCGTTGAAAAGACTCATGTTGGTTTGTAGGGTCAATTAATCATCCTAAAAGCAGTTTGGGGCGTTACAGAAATCACTTCCTCTTTAATACTACTCCAAATGGAAGAGAAGATGTGATGTTGTATAGCTCTTCTCTTTCTCCAAACTCTATCCCTTAGAAGCACAACCCAAGAAGCTTGTGAATTGAAAAAATTCCAACAAAGCTTGAGATTACAAGCTGAATTCAATTTGGTAAGAGACCTAAGATTCAAGCCTCCTTGAGAGAAAGGTCTACAAACTTTGTGCCAAGATATTGTTACTGGCTTCCTCTTGTCTATATCTCCACTCTAAATAAAATTCCTAATGCATTTCTCTAAGTCTTTAAGTATGGAAACTGACCAAGAGTATAGTGAAATACTATAGGTGAGCATGCTTTGAATAACTGACCTGACCAATTGAACCCTCCCAACAAGGTTGGAGAGTAAAGATGCTTTCCATGCTGACAACTTCAATTTAATTCTATCAGCAATTGGTTGGAGATGAATAACCTTGGGCTTGCCCTTGAAGATAAGTACACCAAGGTAATTTAAAGGCAAAGAACCAGTGTTGAAATGCAAAAGCTGAACAATGGCATTCAATCTACTTTGAGGAATAAAGCCAGCAAATATGGTAGATTTAGAGTTGTTTATGACTTGACCAGAGGCTAGGGCATATCTATCAAACAAATTCTTGAGATCCTTCAAACTAGACAAATTCCCTTTACAAAAAATCATAAGATCATCTGCATAAAAATAGTGAGATGGAACACAAACATTTCTGATGCCCTTGATCAACTTAAGCTTGCCTTGAGAGACAAGTCTTGTAATGCTTCTGCTTAGCACCTCCTCGGCCGGACAAAAGAGAAGAGGTGAAAGAGGGTCACCTTGCCTGACACCCTCAGTACAATTGAAGTAACCATGTGACTTACCATTGATGGATATGGAAAGAAAAGCTGACTGAAGAATGACATGTACTCCCTCCGTTCCTTTTTATAAGGAACAATTTGGAAAAAAACACACATACCAAGGAATCTTATTTTTTTATTAAAAATTCTAAAATTTTATAATATATTCCAAAAATAACCTTGGTGTAATTAATGCATAGGGAATATGTTACTGTAATTAATGCATAACATTGAAATAGATAAAGGGTAAAAATGAAATTGTTTAATTAATAAAGCATAAATTTAATGATTGTTTCTTATAAAAAGGAATAAATTTGTTTTTCCAAATTGTTCCTTATAAAAAGGAATGGAGGGAGTATCTAGTTACAAAAAACTTCATTGGACCCATAGGCTATAAGTACTTTGAGAAGAAAGGACCACTCCAAAGTATCAAAAGCTTTAGTAACATCAATCTTCAAGATAAGATTTCCACCAAAAGACTTGTTATGCAAGAGATTAGTAGCCTCTGAAGCAATACACAAATCCCTACCATGAATAAATCCTTTCTGCTCCTCAGATATGAGATTAGGCAAAATTGAAGCAAGCCTGTCAGCTATTATTTTGGAGATGATTCTTGAATTTAAAATTTGCCATGGCTATGGGTCTGTATTGATTAATTGGGCAAGAGTGCTATGATATTAGAATTGAACCCTGGTAAAATCCAGCTTGAAGTGAAAAATTCTAACACTGCATTAATTACATCCATCTTCACTATATCTCAGTAATGTTGAAAAAAGAAGGCTCCAAATCCATCAGGCCTTGGTGCACTATCCTTGTTGAGAGCAAAAACTGCTGACTTGATTTCAAAGTGAGATGGTAAAACAGTCAACAAACTATTAATTTCATCAGTAACAAAAGATGGGATTACTTAGCAAGCAAAGAATCCTAGAAAAAATATTTAGTGCAAAATAAATTTTTATAAAACTCCACAATATGCTCAGAGATGAGGTTTTGATCTGTAACAATTGTTTCACCCACTTGTAAGGAAGTTATGGGTTTGGTAGAGAATTTGATTTTTGTTATCCGATGAAAGTATTTAGTGTTTCTATCATCTTCCAAATGCCAATTGATTCTAGCCTTCTCTTGCCAAAACATTTCCTGCTTATTCAAAGCATCTTCATACTTGGCACTATCTATCTTCTCTTCAAGTAAAAGAGCATCAGTGTGACCATTAGTTTGTATTTGTTGTTGAATATTTTGAAGGCTATGCTCAGCAGAGTTAACAAGTTCATGAACATTACCAAAAGGGTCTTTGTTCCAGGCCTTGAGTTTGAATTTAAGGGATTTTAACTTCTGACTAAGGATAAACATGGGACAACAAAAGAAATGCAACATAAGGCTAACCAAGCTTGATTACAAATGACTTTGTCAAGTCATTTTTCAGTGTGATTACTACCTCCTCTGCCATTGTTCCAAGTGAATTCAACACCCCTAGTTGGTAAGTGTATCAAATGAGAGGAATCAGACCAAGATTGAAATTCTTCAATAGGGATTCTAGCAGGAGAAAACCTACCCCTATGTTCATGAGCTCCCAATATAACATTGAAATCTCCTAAAAAACATCAAGGAAGATCATGATGAGACTGTAAAGATTGCAGAGAGGTTCAAAGGTTTCTTTTGGTTATGTAGTTTGTTGAAGCATAAACTGCAGAGAAAGCTAAAATGTTGTTATTCACAGTGATGGAGAAAGAAACTTGTTGGTCATCAGAGGCTAGGATGGTAGGGTTGAGGGAAGTTTTACAAAGGCACCAAAGGTTAGGGAGATGGATTTCTCTAGAGTTAAAGGCAAATGGTTTGAGATTCAGGTTAGAAAGCCAATGTCTAGGAAGGTCATCAAAATTCATCATAGGTTCAGCAAGAAGAATAATGTCAAGTTCATGTTGAGTAATTATCTTCATCAAGGCTAATCTCGTTGGGGAGTTCGCCAAACCCCTTAGATTCCAATGGATGCACTTCATCTAAAAGGTTTGGAAGAAACCTTTGATCTGGTTGCATATGAATCCCTACTAGCTTGCTTCAACTTCTTTAGTTGACTCAGTTTGATTAAAATAACGAAAAAATAAAATGTAATTCGTATTGAACTAAAGTTAATCATATCATGTTTTAAAAAAAAGAAGTTATTCATATCATTATTTAACAGTGAAGACTTAAAATTTACGATTTTTTACTTTAAAACAAATTATCGACCATCACTAAAAAATTTATAATTTCGATCAACTTCATCTTTATCATGGTATTATTCTTTCTTTTTCTTGATATTTGTTCAGTGCTTGGTTGTCACTTTTTGGGTCAACAGCTGGCATTGTGTATTTCTCAATTCTTTTTTTCTTTTTGATGAAATATTTTTAATTCTTTTTTCCTTTTCAATTTTTTTTAATTCTGTTAAAAACATGCTAGAGCCTAGAAGGATGGTACAGAAAGTAATCTGTATTTTTAGCAATAAGGATTTGATTTTCCTGCAAGCGAGGAATGCATAGACGTAAGTAAATGAATTCATTAATCAGCTGTTAAAATATTTAATTATATAGTCGTTGTTTTACATGTGCATGGTTTATCAACTACATAACCTTTGATTGAAATATCAACTATTATCCTCTATAGTATATCCCTCATTTTAGAGGTAATTGTAGCACACTTATCCAATTCCTTCTCACATACTCTGAAGTACCATTCTGTCTCATAACAAATGGCAAACACACAATTTTGCCCCTTTCATCTAAACAAAGGTTAAAATGTAAAATCTCCAATTCAACGCGTAAAAATGAGTGGTAAAATATCTCATCAACAGCCATGTTATCTGGTTAAATGAATCAAAACAAATCATGAGCTCTATACATATTTACATCATCATCAAAAGTATGTACAACAGAATCCTAAAAAACAGAGAGGCATCAAATAAAGCTGCAAAATTGATGTACATAATTCTGTTCTATATTTTGGAATGGAAACCTTTCTGTTGAACTAAACAAAACCAGTGATATTCAATCTGAATTATGAGCCAAAAACGACTTAGTCCGTGTATATTTGAAGGAAAACAACTAAGCTTTAAGGAACATCCGATCAGATCCATATGTAGGGGTTTCTAAATTGTGTTGCCATAGCATCCGATAGAAACTTGACTAGGTTCTCTCTATCAACATTTTTCTCCTTCTTAAGTTCAAGATGTCGAACCTGGAGGCAATTTAAATAGGTTAATGTAACATTATCTTAGGATCAGATTGCATCATGCTGTCATGTAGGACATATGCCTCACTTGAATAAGAAAGATTTTGTTCATGATGTATAATATTAGGACTAAAGAGGGACTGTAACGAACACACAAAGAAACAACCCAATCTTCAGGGAAGTTTATCGTCCATAGTAAGTATTTTGCATCAGATTAGAGAACAAATAGCATTAATATAAGTTGAATAACATAATGATTAGCTTATTATTCACAATGAGGTTATGCAAACTTAAATACAAGCAGGGACGGATACAGGGTGGGGGCAGTGGGGTCAGCTGACCCCACTTGCCAATTTTATTTTTAGTTAATATTTGTATATATATGCAATATGACCCTACTTATATGATACTATTTTTTTTGTTTATATTAGAGTCATCGAGGATGAAACCTAGACCTTATGCATTCTATCTAAATCTCTAATTACTAGACCAAATTTAGTGGCTTACTTATATGATAATGTTATCACCACACTGTAAATTACAATAAATTATAAATAGCTTAATTGCATATTCTGTTCTCATGTTAATTTTAGATTTCAATTTGATCGCTTATGGTTAAAAAGTTTTAAGTTAGTCCTTTTAGACAAATTTATATTTAAATCGTCCACGTGACTAACGTATTTTCATATATGGACAACTTAAGAGGGTACTATATGAAAGTTATAGATGAAATCAACTCAAAATTTAATATTAATAAATATAACTATTTATATTTTTATTTGTGGTATGATTTTGACCCCACTTAGTAAAATTTCTGGATCCGTGCCTGAATACAAAAAAGGAAAACTAGGAAATAAGGAAATTATATCAATGCTAATAAATAGAGAATCATCAACAGATTTGCATGAAAAAGTCTTAGCACGTGTTCGGTATTAATACGATATTGATTTGTACCCTTCTCAAACATGATTTTAGTGAAAATACATGTTTGATTAATGCTAGTAATTGCTTTGCCTCGAAACCTTTGATTGAGTAAAAGTAAAAAAAAACACTAGTTTTTCCTTTAGGTTGAAAAATTTAACTAGGTTTTATAACAGACTTGCTTTTAGTGTATAAACATTGAAACATAAACAACTTCACTTCAAACTCAATAATATGTCTTAACCAGACAGAGGAACTATAGAACATATCTTACCTTAACCGTATCTGCCAAGGAGAAACTTGCATCTGTAATAATAACGAGACATTTGATATCATGTTCATTAGCGTACTCATACTGCTCTGTAAGACTGGGATCAGGGACGTGAACAAATTCGGCCTGATGACAAGAAAGATGAATGAGCAGAACCTTCAGTATTAATAATTCACAATCACACAGATCAAAATTGTTTCGAAATCTCAACCTTAAAGTTCTCCTGCCACAATTCAGCAACTAGTTCCATACGCTCCACCAACAGACCACCTCCTCCTCTTGAGCACACAAGAATACTGATGCTGGCTTCATTTCTGAAACAGTTGAGAAAGTCAAGTGTGTATGTTTGTACGCATGCATAACACCCATAGTGTATAATTGAAAAGACAATAACCTAAATGCCAATGAGTTTAAAGAATGTAAAAATAACAAAACCAACCAAAAAAAAAAAAATGTATGAGTTTAAGGACACTAACCGAATGGGCTTAAAATCTACAGGACAATTCTGAATTATTGTCTCTAGTGCAAGGCTAGTCCCCATACCAGTGGGAGGATTTCCTTTCTGCATAACAGAAAAGACCAGGCTATTAAAAACAATATAAAATTTGCAGACAAAAGAAGCTTTAAGTTGCCAAGAATGCTATAGGCGGGAAGAAAACACCATGAACAACTGAAGCATATGCAAAATAAACATGCTGACATCATCAGTTAAAATAACTGACACTAATATGTTGAGGGAAAAGGTAACAAAAAGTGTTTAGAGCACGAAGGACAAAAACAACCAGCACATCAATCAGTACGTACTTAATCATATCCAGGTCAATGAGTTTAGGAATTATTAGTTGATAACGCAGTTAGGGATCAAAGCAAACAACAATCAGATTATATAATGGTTAAAACTACATAGAAACGCGTTATTTTGAACATTCTGGAAGAATGCCTAACTTTCAGAGAATTGCAGAGAGAAAAATTAGTATAGAAGATACAAACCATGTCAATGGCAATCAGAAGAAATTAAATTTGAATGCATAACCTACATAGTCGCTACTCTTCAATTGATGAAGCAAATTGTCATATCGACCACCAACAGCTAATAAGACAGCTTCAGAAAGTGATCCAGGACTGTTCTCCTTCCTTAAGTATACCTTCGATGCAAAGTTCAACTTCATCAGAATCATCAAAATATTCAAAACATACATATTTCCAGCCCTTCTGCTTTCTTGATGTATTATGAATATTCCAAATATTAAAATGTGCCTAGTTCATTATCCATAAAAATGCACAACAGTTTATTGAATAGGGATAATTCTATTTTACAATATGCATGATTTGCCTAGTTATAAAAACAATTTTAAAAGGTAGTATAAGCACATAAAAATGAACAGATGAGTTTCTATAATGAATATTGCATCATTCAATACATTGTAACCTTGATACTCTTTCAATATAACTCTTAGAATTGAGTTTTAGGCGTAACTCATCCTCACAAAACCGGCTTTTAAGGTGAGGATTGCCTCTTACTTATAAACACTTGTTCAGGCCTTGTCGCAAGCGATGTGGGACTTCTTTAACACACCCCCTCGCGCTCAGCACTGTTGGGCTTGTTGCGCGGATAGGTTGAGGGCCCGATCAGAAACCTGATTGCAGGCGGCCCGACGAAGTGGCCCAGCGAATCGTGGATAGGCTCTGATACCATCTTAGAATTGAGTTTTAGGCCTAACTCATCCTCACAAAACCGGCTTTTAAGGTGAGGATTGCCTCTTACTTATAAACACTTGTTCAGGCCTTGTCGCAAGCGATGTGGGACTTCTTTAACAATAACAAATCAGATGTTTAAATTCCCAGTAAGGACTAAGGACCTGGTGAGGACATATAGTTGGAGAAGAAGTGGATGGTATATTGATGGATTTAAGTTCATTTTTCTTTCAAATGAAGCAATATAAAGCAGATGAATTTCTTTAAACTTTTTAGTTAGTGGCTGATAAATAGTAGTCAGCAATTTTAGCTCCATACTCTATATCAATAATCTGGTGTTATTATTTGTTATGATTAATTATCTATTATCATACTATTCCACTTCTTTTCCATTATAATAACTTAATAATGGCCCCCATTTATTAACTGACTCTGGCACATGTTTGAATATTTCTAATTGTCTATAATCATAATGACCATGCCAAGATGGACATCATTCAATATCAATCTTAGTCAGCCGCCTTATTTATATCCTATTGAAACAGCTACGCAGAAAAGAGCATGGAATAGTGACAGATGGACAAATACAGACAATAGAGAAAATGTTGCAGGATTTGAACAAACCAGATGCAAGAGTTTAATCTGTCTAGTATGACACAATCTTCAACCATTGTGAAATGTCAAGGAAAGTATAACATATAGATAGATGAATGCCAGTGAGTGATAAATATACTAATAATATATAGCACCTCCTACTCCAAAATTCAAATAGTTTATTTAGAAAAGACAGGTCATAAATAGAAGCCGTGCCAAGTGTTTCTTACAAAGTGCAGGCATGTAATCCATACCACAAGGGTGTAATATTTTTTTGAAAATAAATGGCAAATTTATGGTACCTGAAAAAACAAATCTCTATGATAACTTTCGTTTGGTGCCATTAATGCATCTATATATACATTTTTGTCAATCCTCCAAATTCTCAAGAGATTGGCAAGCTCAGACAATTCATCAAGTGCCTTGAAGGTACGCTTATCTGCATTAGTTTACTATTTTCTGATGAATATGACCTTCCTTCTATAATATGTAAATGTACATTTCAATCTTAACCACAGAAAGTACCAGATGGTAGAGCTCCTCGTAGTCTGGGAAGTGCCTGATCTGCAGATCCACAGAATCTCAGACCTACAGTCTGCAACCTATTTACCATAGCTTCATCTAAACCCAGTTCCTGGAAGGAAAAAAATTGCAAATAAATTAATTTTGACTGAGAATCGATTTCTTCGAACATGGTAATTACCAAAAGAAACTATGAAAATTTCCACAACAACAATAGTTATTGCAGCCAAATATACAAGATTCCTTGATAAATTTTCTCACCTGTAAAAGCTGCCGCCTTATCACTACCCATTTTGATTTCCTTTCCGAGGATTGAGGACGCAAAGAACCCATCATTGAAAGAAGCTTCAAAAAATCAAAGACTGGTCATACTAATATATTCTTACAAAATTAATGATATGGGTTTCTTGATTACACAGTTAACATACCTCTGTTACTTTAACTCTGTGTTCTACCTTGATTCCAGTCCATGACCAAATTGCACCCAGGAGGTCAGCATGGTTTAGATGAATGTCACACGAGTCTTCATGGAAAAAACAAGTGACTATGTCCTTCGTGACCTGTAATAAAATTGGTAAATATGATATGTTTAGTATCACCAAGTGATCAACATTATTATTGAGACAATCCGAAAGATTTCAGCGACACAAAATGAACAAAATACAGGTTTAGTAGTAAATACTCTGTCTGTCACCAGTATTTTATTTTTGAAAAATATTTTTAAAAAAAGGTATCGATTAATTGACCATGGTAATGAAATATACTGTTTTTCCTTTTAATGTCATTAGTTTCACGACTACCATGATTATACATAATTATTTATAACATGCAGAACTTAATAAAAAAAGATAAAAATAAAGCGAAAAGAAATTATAAAATCTACAAGGATACAGTAGAAAATATCACCTTTATGACCTCTGCCTCTGTCAATGCTGAAGTACCACCAATTATGTCAAAATCTCCCTGTGGAAAAATGGTGATGTATTAATGGGTTTGAATAATTAATAAATTTTGTTTGAAAGTTTCACACAAAGCATCACAAACCATTACAGAAGCCCCAAAGTCCAAACGGATTATTCATCACAAACCATACTGAAGATATTTTATATTCTTCTTTCACCAAAAACCAAAAAATGGAGAAATATTGATTATTTATTTTGTTCCTTCAGATTGAGTCAAAAAAGAGAGCAGCAGAAAAAAAAAAATTTGTAAGAAATAATATGTAGAATGGTACCTGAAGGTAGCGGTTTGGTGATGAATGCCCAACTGCTCTTCTGTAAACATATGATATCTCATATCGTTTGAATGAAGATTTCTACACATGATTTATATTTTGTCTTAGATTTTTCATGCCTATCTGAAAGCCAGCTAAAATAATAGAGAAGCAATGCAAAAACTGCTAAGGATATTTTCTTTCCCATTGGTTACAGTTCAAAATTCAGATATCGAACACCTTTCCTCCTCTATATTTTATAGTTAAGCAGGCTAAAGATCTTATTGTCAAGACTACTGATAAAAAAATTATAAAAAAAAAATCTAGAAAATTCAGGTTTTAATTTAGCTCTTTTATTTAACATTAGTTTAGGCTGTGTTTGTAAAAGTTTATAGGCTAAACATCAAGAGAAATTTATAGTTAAATCATCTATCGTTGGTCTTAAATTCTAATACATGAGCAAGACAATATGTCGTTTAATCCATGTAGTTGTTCCCACTATTCAAAAACAGTTTGATTTATAACTCGAATCACATTATGTTACATTCCAAACACCCGCGTAATAAGAACAATGAATTTGTTTTGTTAACTCTAAGTCTCAAATGATTTCCATTTAAGTAAGAAATCACTCAGTTTTTGGAGGACCAACCCCAAACAGTTATTGTCACTGGCAAGAGCAAAGGCACATTATATAAATAAGACTAAGCATGATTCTGTAGGTATTATGTTTTCAATAATCCCACTGAAGTCATGTGACTTCAGTTGATTTATAAATCAAATCTTGTGTTTGGATAACAACGCACAATTAGTTTCAATAATTCTAGACGACCAAGTGATGCCCTCTAATCTACTATGAATTTTCAACAAACAATATTATGATGCAAAATAACTTTTTAGTAAATCTTGAAGGATATTGTAATACTATTGGATTTCCAAACTAATTGTGTATTGTAATCCAAACACAATATTTGATATATAAATCAACTGAGTCACATGTTTTTACATTCCAAAAACCCTCTTACGAACAGCAAAATTGTTTTGTTAACTGATTTCCATTAAAGTGAGAACTCACATGGTCATTATCATCAGAGGACCAACACAGTCATCGTCACTATACAAAAACAAAGGCACGTTAACCAAGCATGATTTTGTAGATATTGTGTTTTCTAATAGTCTGACGGACCAAGTAATGCCATCTAATCTACTATGAATAGTTCTATTAAGAATCCCACATTAAATGTGATATGGCTTGAAAAAGTGTTTATAAGTGGGAGGCATCCCTCACCATACAAACCAGTTTTGAAAATCCAATTAGACCAAAACCAAATTTTAAGATGGTGTCAGAGAGTGTTGATTTTGTAGGATTAATTAAGTGAAACCCAAACCCATATTCTAAAATGTTCAAAAAACTATATTAATAGGTCCAGTACCTGGTTAGATATAATCCAGTTCACAAACGGCAAACGCAGCTCATGGGAAAGTTCAAGCATGTTTCCTCCTTGAGTCAAAAGTTTAACTGCATTTCTACTCAATGAAAATCAAAACCAGCAATCTTTAATTTAGGTTGTCAATCCACCAGGAATTAAATCGCAAACTAGTAAAGAATTTAAATGAAGATACCGACCTATTAAACTGTGGACAATCATCCAATAATCGCACTGGTGATATTTCTAGGTGTTTCGCACAATGCTGCCTGAAAATTTCCTTGTTGACATCTACAACATAATCTCGGACCTCAGTTACAAGATCTGTGTGCTGAATTGATGAACTGTTATCTCCAACTGACCCCAATCTACCAACCTGATGAATGTGTTTTGTGCTTAACACCTCTTCATCAAAGATAGCATTTAAAACTTTATCGTAAATGCTTCTATCCTCTGATTTCTGCATTGTTCGCAGGATATCTGAACAGAGAATTGATACTGACTCAGGGTAATGCAAGAAACTTAAAGAAAAATCAATAAATAATCTAAAGAAAGACTTAATATTTTTAATGCCTAAAGTCTGTACTAAAATGCATATTTCATGATGAAATTTCAGTTTACATTATTAACTTTACTTATCAAGATCATCAGATCGTTCCTATTCTTATATACTCCTTAGGAGTGGCCACTCACTAAAAATGTTTCTTATTCATAGAAAGTAAGCATTCAAGAGAGAAAAATATATGTTAGAATTCGATAGGCCTATACACTCAACCACAAAAGCTAGCTTAAGAGTTGAGGTTTGCACTACATTTATAAAGGCTATCTATGCCATATCTCTAGCCAATGTGGGACTTCTTAACACACACCCAACACTATTGGGCTTGGTGCGTGGATATAAATGGCGGGTGGCCCAATATGGGAGTTCTCCACAACAAAAAACAAATGGATCTAGGATAGGCTCTGATACCATGTTAGAATTTGAGAGGCCTATACTAAACCACAAAAGCTAGCTTAAGAGTTGAGGTTTGCACTACATTTATAAAGGTTATCTATGCCATATCTCTAGCCAATGTGGGACTTCTTAACAATATGCATTATTGATATTATTTTCATATTAAAAAACATATAGTCAGTAGTAGCTATAACAAATTACAGAGTTCTTTCGCAGGAAAAGAACCAACTATTAATATCCAACTACAAAAAGCTAATGTATTGGGAGTTCATTAATGTTTTTATACATCTAGTACATACTCCCACACCCAAGAACCCTTTGGCCTTTTCAAATGTTGACCACTTGGTCAGAGGTTTTATTATAATGTAATGAACCAACTCTCCTAAAACATTAAGTTCTTGGGTAGAGATTTATGAATGATTTTTATATCAAATATAGCATGCACATAAATTTAGTGCAGCTGTGAACACATGCAACAAAGAATATATTTCGAAACATATGCAATTCTCACCATATCAGACGCCAAAACCTCCAAATAAATTAATCATACTCTTGTATGTGCATAATAATGATTTCATAAATTTCCAGACTACCTCTCAATACAAATGGATGGGAATACATTAAGTCAAACATCGCAAAATGTGGGAAAAACATTTATGATTTGCATAAGACTCGAGAGTCATGATTAATATATAATTTTCCATTTATTTTTTTTTCATTGATAGTCCAATGCCATTGATAATATTTAGCCCATGTAACTGACCCCGCTCAATGAGATAAGATGATGAATTCTTTTGGTGGATAACAACTTGTACTATGTAGGTCCATTACAATAATAAGTAGTAAAATAAACAACAAATGTCATAGTTACTTACCGTCCAACAATTCAGACTCCATTCGTGGAGGAAATGCATTATGCAGAAGTTCTGTGGCAGATGGGCGGTCTGAGGGACCTGGAGACAATAACTGCCGCAGCAAAGATTCCTGTTCTGGAAACTCAGCAACCCAAGCAGGTGGAAGTTCCCCTTTTTGTTTTAGATCGGATAAAACAACGTATCTCTCCATTGCGGTCCCAAATGGATGCCAAAGCTCAAAGAAAACTACTCCTAAGCTGTACATGTCAGCCTGCACATCAAATAAACCCAAAAATTACATAATTTTGCTCGAAACAAACAATATTATACAGCTAGAAAATGATAATGTTGAATGCTTTACACCTTTTCATCAATCTTAGGCCATCCTTGCTCAATTTCAGGAGCTGTATAAAAATATGTCCCTACTTGTCCAGTGCCATCAATGGAAACTCCAGTTGTATCAGGATGTGCTACATCTTGATCCAGCTGCTCCAACTTCAAGAACTTGGCTGAAAGAAAATCGGGGGAAAAAATAGGAAAGTTTGATAATTCATTCACAAACAACCACTACTCCCTCCAATGTAGAAAGCTCAGACATTAACAGCACATTGTTTTGTATGAATTTTTAGATCCAATTAAAAACAGGAAAACAATACACCAAGAGGTACTTAATGTTACTGCACACACAGGAAACTGTAAATGTCAAACATTTGTCAGTCTCGACTTTTGTTGATAATTCAAAATTGCACATACAAATCAGAATGCCATTGGAAACCTTGTTAGCCTGCAGTCTATCACATATTTTAATAATTTCATGAGCACCATTCACAAATATTAAAGTTGTCCATTGTTGCAATAACCTAGATAGAGAAAATATTGGAAACATGCACGAAGAAAAAGAAAATAAACAACTAATGGATTCAAGATCTTACCAAGACCAAAGTCACCGATTTTAATATCATTACGAGCATCAAAGAATATGTTATTCGGTGTTAAGTCCCGATGAATTATTCCTTGTCCATGTATGTGTGCCAAGCCTTCTACTATTTGGCGAAACAAATGCCATGCCAATTCTTTGTCAAAATGATTATATGATTCAAACATCTGGCGAAGAGTCCTTTGAACCCAACAACAATGACATTGAGTGAATATAACATAATGAACAATAATGAGTGTACTTGTGAAATTTTATTTACATGAGTCGAGAATAAAAAGAAATGAAACAAATTACATGGGACAGTACTCCATTTGTATATAAAGATATGTTGATTCAAGCTGATTCTCACGCCCAATAGCATCATTTGACCTTGTCACAGTGTAGCTGAAAGTAGAACTAGCTGGAGTCCTTGAATCCCCAGCAGAATCACCATAAGAATCAGTAACTCCAGTTTCAAACCATGCCTGAAAGTTTTACAGTTATTAAAAATTTAAAACCATCATATGGGCATATTACATTGTGGTAGTAAACTAAAATATTTTATTTGCATTTCTATTCACAGACTCTTTCAGAAATTGTGCCCCTCACTCCCTCTTAGAGTATAGTCAAAGGAGTATCCACTACCACTACGAGTTACATATCCAAAAGATCATACAGGATTGGTCAACGCAATAGAGCATACAATTAATGTAGAAACTTGAGGAAATAAAAATCTGAAACAAGAAACTGAAGTTTTCATAATACGAAAATTTGTGCAAAAAGTAATAAACCTTTATACCTGATAATACCGAACAACATGTTGATGTTGTAATCGAGAAAGTGTAGCAACCTCCCTGATTTTCTCACCATAGATAGATGGATAAACAAGTTATTGACTTAAAAAAATGAGTATACAATTACATGTAAATAGTAAGAAAAGATGAGAAATGGACACAGCTGGAAGTATAATCAAATAATGACATTACTCTCTTATAATTTCCAAAACATAAAGAAAAAAGTTGATATGGGGAGGACAAACATAAAGGAAAATGAATTATATCAAAACATGAGATGAGACAATAAATAAGATATACCATACGTATACCAAGAAATCTAATTGACCAAGAAGTTCATGTATAATGCAACGTGAAAGTATACTCATTCTTATTTACAAGCCATACTTGCTCTCCCCTTGTTTCTAATTTGAACTCTCCTCCGGTTGTCATTTCAATTTTATGCAACGGAACATTAGCACCAATTAAGTAAATTCGACCATGATATCTTTTCACAACTTTTTTCTCTTTTAAAATCTCTTATATTTTAAATCTGAATCATCTTCCATCACAAATTCTATCTTCTAGCTTTATGATCTAGTCTACATCAAGATATCAGCTCATCATTAAAACTGAAGGAAGGAAAAAATATTGTATCAACGAACGACAGATGAGATAACTAATGTAACTATTCTCAGTATCTTCGATCTATAATTTAAAGTAACAATGAGATCAAAGATCTCAGAACCTGATACAGGTATCGACCTCAGAATCTGATACAGGTAGATGAAATGCAAAATTATGCCTAGTCAGTGGCGGAACCAAGGGGGTGGCTGGTGGTGGCCACGGCCACCCCCGAAAAATAAGAAATTACTAGGATACCCTTGGTATTTTATTAATTTTAAATACATGGTATATATATTTGTTTGTGAGCATTAACATAAAAAGTGAAGTTTAGCCCAGTGGTTAAGGTGTCATGCCTCTCACTTAGAGTGACTGAGTTCAACACCTGCTGGGTGTGTTTTTTCATATTTTTAAGCCTTTTAAAGGATATTTTTCTTAAAAAACTAATTTTCATATGTATTTATTACAAAAAAAAAAATGCACAATTCTATTTTTTTTTTTGAACAACACAACTATCTTCTAATAATCAAATTTTATGGAAGTATTTATTCAAAGTCAAATATTGATTATTTGAAGTCACTTTGCATGAATGAAGTATTATTTTAAAGTGTGTAATTTGTTTTATTAATGATTAAATTTTTATAGACAATATAATTTTTTTATTTAATTGATATATTACAACTGTTTTAGCGGCCCCCTCAGAAAAAAAATCCTGGTTCCGCCACTGTGCCTAGTTGTCTCATTGAAATCCTACAATAAATTATGGTGACAAAAAAAATGGTGGGCGCTAAAGAAATTAATGGATGTAATTGTTGACAAATTGACATGATTAGTAACGAATACATCTTCAAACACCACAACAATTAAGGGCCCGTTTGGCCTAGCTTATTTTTGAGCTTATGCAAACAGCTTATGCAATTTTTATGCATTATTATAAGTTTTTTAAGGTAGTTTATAATAAAATAGCTTCTAAAAATTCAATTTTCACTAGTTTAAACTTATAAAATAGCATAAAGCCTAATTTATATTGCATAAGTCGTTTGCATAAGCTCTAAAATAAGCTAGGCCAAACGAGCCCTAAGACTTTTATCAGAATAGCAAGTTTTTAAACTTGCAATCATACTTCCCTTAGTATCAATAAAACTTAAATTATTAAAGAACAAAATGAACCCTTGGATTCTGAAGAAGGTTTAGTTTCAACAGCAGTTATGATTACTGCTTCAAAATGTGTCATTATCCCAAAATTAATCATAAATTGCAGCAAGCCAGAGTTGGTTCAGAAAGTGCAGATGAACAATACTTATACAACCCACGTTGTAAAACGAAATTGAAGATTTGTAAAAACTTGATCAGGTAAATTTTCTAATATTAATCAATATGACTGTAAATGTAATGCAATGGCTATAATCACATAATCATGCACTGAACTATGTACATTAGTGAAAATCGACGCATTAACAGTTAATGTTGCCAACGCTATAGCAAGTTTCCTAGATCATTTAAATTCACCTTAATATTCGGTCAGGCATGCTTTTGTCCTTGAGGCGAATTTTCTTCATTGCATACTGCCTTCCATCAAGTTTATTTTTGCACAACACAACGTGACCAAAACCACCATGACCTATTTACATTGCCAAGCAAAATCTTTCAGTAAATGATTAGAAATATAAGAAAATCTAGTTAACTAATCAACTTATATAAAAGAACTCATTGAAATGCTTCATTCAATAGCCAATAAAAATACAGCATAAGCAGGAGCTAAACTATAATAAATTGAATCTTTCACCTTATACATGGGGAGTAAACAAAAAGAGTGTATTATTTGCTATAAAAAAACAAACAGCAAATTCCAACCCAAACTGTGGACTACCCGAAGGAAAAGAAATCTGCGGAAATTTGATAAGTGGTGGAATAATACAAAATTGGGCCTTTCTCTTAATAGAAAAACTCTTTCGATAAACTTATGGCCTATTTGGATGACAATTTAATTTCAGGCTAACTACCTAGGTCTACCAGACCTTTGCTATAATGACGCGAGAAGCTATTTATTCACTCTTAATTTACAATACCACAAGAACCAATTACTAGAAAACCTTATTTGATTCACCTTCAAAAGCTAGACAAGAACGAGAAAATTAAGGAAATTTAATTTTTGTTATCGATCCACTCATATTTGCCCACTTTCCCCTCACCGCATGAACACACTTTGGCACAAATCCAAATTCTTCATATCATAGATCTGTGGGTTCACCTACAGATGTCCAGTCTTCTGCTTGGATTGGAAGCTATTTGGAGAGCACTTGGTTATCGCAACATATGTTTATTTGTTGAATTTCCCAAATTTATTTGTTGAAGGTGGTGTGTGTGTGTGTGGTTCATGCGTTGATGAGGAAAAATGTGTTTTATGGTGGTCGAAACATTTGGGCAGGTTGGAGATGGTGATGGTCTGTAAGTAGTCAGGTCAGGTGATCTTCTATGTTGAAGAGTGAAGAGATAAGATAAGATGTGTTTGAGATGCCGCATTGACTAAAGTTACTTCCAAATTAGTCCCTTCTGAGGCTTGGACAATCCTCACCTCTTGAGCTAGCTTTTGGGGTTGAGTTAGGCCTAAGCCCGAATTTTAAGATGGTATCCAAGTCTATCCTAGATTTGTTATCGGACCAGGACCACCCAGATTTGTCATATGTCTAATCTTGGATGTGAGGTTGTGTGTTAAGCTATCTGTAATTGGGCAAACTACTTTTGCATGTGCTCCTTTAAAAGTGCATCCCTGAGCATGACGGGGTTTGTTGAGATCTCACATCAGCCCAAATTCTAAAATGTTATGGTCTTGTCTGTTAATAGTTGAAAACCAAATATAGATTTTCCTGAGATTTGGAAATGACTTCACCTAACAGAGAACTTGCAAGGAATATAGGATTTGCTAGACCATAACACAGAACCCAGGAACAACAAGCATATTAAGAATTTAACCTGCTTTGATGCCAACTTGAGAATAAATTTCAACTGAGGTAGTTCGGAAATTTTCAAATGTTTTGCAACAGCACATTGACATTAATATACATGAAAAATCAATACAGCATATATATTGACAAGAATGATAATAATTGAAATGTTTTCTAAGATCCTAAAGTTCAAATGTTACGTAAACTTCTATTATTTCCAAAGCTATAATAATAACAATTCATGTTATCTTTTCCAACAAACACAGGCCATGAAATCAAGATCATCGGCAAAAAGAAATTATAGCACTCAACCATCATCGTGGAATACATCTAGGAGTATATGGCATCAAAGAAAAAAAAAAAAAAAATATATATATATATATATATATATATATATATATATATATATATATATATATATATATATATATATATTAGAAATAATATAAAACCATTGATGTGCCAAATCCTAACAGCTTAAGCTTTTGGAATAATTGGTTAGTTGACATGGTATCAGAGCCTCTATGACTAAGTGGTCTATAGGGTTCGATTCCCGCTCCCCTCATTTTCTAATTAAAAGTGGAATTTAAGAATATGGTAGGTGGGCCTATGCATTATCCACGCTTCAAGCCCAAGTGGGCTCTTGCGTGAGGGGGCGTGTTAGAAATAATATAAAACCATTGATGTGCCAAATCCTAACAGGTTAAGCTTTTGGGATAATTGGTTAGTTTCATACCACATTATACACTCTCGCCCCTGCTCACAACTTTTCGTTTTCCATCTCTCACTGTCAATTATCTTTATGTTCTGAAACTTCTCTCTTTTTGAAACTAACTATTAACATCCACTTAATTTTTTATTTCTTCTAAAACATCAAATTGCTTCAAATCCCTTTTTATCTAAATTGCATTTCCTTTAAAAAAAAAATGATGCAATAGTTATTGTTTGAGTCTTAAGCGGTGGATCTTGATGACAATGATTTGGGCAACCACGAGTTTTCTAATTAAATCTGAAACAAAAAGTTTAAAACCACAACAAACTCGTTGGTTATCTTAATTAAAGACCCCTTTTTCTTCGAATCCAGATCGGGCAGCCACAAAGTTTTATTGGTAGGTTGTGAAAAAATTCTGATTTGAAAAACAAAGAAAATCCAAAGGATAGAGTTGATACATAAAAGGTTTGTTGCACTTGCAAAGATTTATCCAACAATTTTAGCACCAACAAGAAAATAGGCTTTCAATTTGATGTTTTGCTCAAAGAAAAGACTTATTTTTTGACAAATTCAAAGAAAATACGTATTTAGGAACTCAGAAGAACAGAGTCGGTGGAGAAGAGAAGAAGCAGAACATGGATGATATCCTTCGTTTTTTTGCCACGGATTCTGGAAGCAAACGGTTTGATTCTGGAAATGTCAGATTTGAAGAAGAAAAGAAAATGCTAGGCGCAGCCGCAGAGAGAAAACACAAAAGAGAATGAATAAATTGCCTATAGTTTAAAAAATGAAAGATCACCATAAAGATTAATCCAATGGTTGAGATTGAACTCTCTCATCTCTCACAATAACTACTCCTCTTACTTGATAGTTCCCCTATATATATATATATATATATATATATATATATATATATATATATATATATATATATATATATATATATATATATAAACACAAGTTCATAAAGTTCCTTTACCTAGAGGTCGTAGCTCCTCAAAATCATTTAAATATCGAGAACTGTGGTGAACTGTATTAGAGTCTCCAAAATCAGGTGTCCAAAATTGAGATATTCTGGATGATGCCTACACAAAAACAAACAAATAAGTAAATAAATATTTAGGGGTAAGAAAGAGAATATATATCCTCATAGATTTGCTAACCAGGTGTTTCTTGAAGATATGATCAAAGGTTTTGTTGAAAAGAGAAGGCGGTTTTGATGCCATATCACGTGCCGAGTCAGAAAAGATCTGGTAATGCAACTCAAAGGATCAAGATCATTGCAGAACTAGAAATTATTTGAAAATGGAAGAGAAAATATTTTAGTTTGGGTAAAATAGCATTCTTTTTTATACCCCTAAATTGTACAGCTCTGTTGCTAATTGCGGCAAAGAGTCAGCCAAAGTACCTTTAGAGGCACAAACAAGGCGGAGCATGTGAACCTAATGCAAAACGAGGAAAAACCAAATTAATTTTGAGCATAACTTTATTGTGACAAGATGATAGCAGTAAATTTGATTTTTTTTACCATTATTAGATCCTTCTCTATTATTTGAGATGCTTCTTGGTGATGAGGCGAGGATGCAGAAGAAAGAGACTCTGTAGACTCGCTTCCAGACATGCCTTTGTTATCTTCTGTTGTATACTCATCAACAATAAAATACTGCAGTCAAGTGATAGAAAATAAAGGAATTGGCATAAACAGGTGTCTCAATCAGATGAAAACCAATTAAAATGGTGCCAAAAAAAAGTATGACAGAATTTCTAAATTTCAATGAAACGTGAATGATTTCCCATCCATCAAAAGAACTGAGGCACGTTGCATCAAATCAAGGAATTTGTTCATAAATATCAATCTGAATAATTTTCATCCCACTATAACTCACTGATTGTGCAATTATTTCAAACATCAGATGTACAAATTGATTGTGCAAGTATTTCAAACATCAGACGTACAAATCCACACAAAAACAAAGGGAACTTTGAAATTACATGATCTGCATTGTTCATCTTTTCATGTGCTTAATTAAAATTCAACAATCTAATGTATTAAACCTTTCAGGAGTCTTAACATTATGCACAAACCACTCAAATTGCGCAACTTTTTTTCCTTAAAAATCAATGACCATTATCATTACCATTTTTTCGTTCAGGTGGAAAGCAAGAAACCAAAAGTCCAAAATTAATTGAAAGACTAATCAATTTCGACGCTTAGCAACATAATTCTGGCCTAATATAAATAAAAAAGTCAACAAGGGTAATTCTTAACATAGTATATATAGGAACAAAAGAAAAAGAAAAAAAAAAACTGATGTCAGTTTTTTCTTAAAAGCATAGACTGATGTCAGTGATGCCAAACATACAGCATACAGACCCTTACAACAAGCAAATCATGTCATTTACATTACCTCTTTCTCACCTACATTGCCATCCCCTACAGAATCAGAATCATCCATCAGAGATCTACTTGAACGAGTCAAAGATAAGTAATTGTTACTGTCTTCACTAACTTCTCCAACAGTGTCTAATTTGGCAGGAAGTTCTTGCAATATGGACGGGTTTTCCTTGCTATCTGATTTCTTTTCCCGGGCTTCTATTCGTGGCTTGGAAGCATCTAACTTAGAGGAAGGAAGAGAAGAATTTTTTACAGCAGTTTCATCAATTCCAAAACTCCAGTTCCAGGACTCCCCATAGCCACCGAAAAGGTCGATGAAACCATAAACAAAAGATCTATTCTTATTTGAAGATGTCATATCCTTGAGACACAATTCTTCAATGCCTTCTGTAGTTGAGTGCAAAAACTTCTACAATCAGAGGACAGAAACATATCACAATCAGTTTAGGTAGCCAACTAGAAATAAGTGATCGATCAAACATCAATCAATAATTATATAAGAAATTAAAGAACATCATCACTGACTTCTCCAATCTTTTTATTTATTAAAAACAAAATACTAACTAATATTCATGTTTAGTGAATAATAATAGTTACAATAGCTTAACAGAAAATACTATGCTAGTAATAGTAAACTCACAGATTCAGTTGGTTTGGCAATAGGCTCGATTCTAGACAGAAATTCTTGAGCAGCCTCAACTAAATTGAAGATCATTACTCGTCCCTCCCTAGCGTTTAAACTAGCCTGAATAAGGGAAAGAACAAAATAGCACACTACATTTTACACACAACAAAGAATATATCACCCTTGCCACACTCATATCACCAATTAACAACGAAACAATAGTTAATTTGAAAGAAGAAGCAAGCACCTGATCATGGAGGAGAGACAAAAGCTTATTAGCATCAGTTTCTGATAAACCCATCTCAGGAGTAATCTGCAACTTGGGACACTTGAAAGGATAACCAGGCAAGCACCTAGCCAAAAAAATAATAGAGCGATAAACAATGATTGACTTCATAGCAACAAACAAACATCCCCTTCTTCACAAACAAAAATGAAAACGAAACCTACATAACACCAATATTTTACATTAAAGGTGTGTCCCAATGTCTAGTCTCCGACACATGTAGTTTATAGTTTATTTTGGATAGGCAAATATTAGTAATTAGTTGTTATATTAGTATTTTTCTCTTTCACCTCCAACTCCTTTAACCCTTAGCCAGTTGAGTTGCCCCCGACACATTTAGTTATATTCAATTATTTTTTCATTTTCTTAAACTATTATCGATGTCAACATGTCAGCATGAGTGTCAGTGTCATTGCTTCACGCAAAAGGACTAAATGAACGAATTAACATACCTAACAACAAGAACAGCAGAAACATCCACATCCTCATAACCCATGTCATTCGAGTAAGGCCTATTCAATCAATTTCAAACATAAATAATACATTGATAATAATAATAATAACAATAAAATATCATAATTAATTAATCATGATTATGAATAGAAACAAACAAACAAACCTTAGCTTAATAACTACTTGAGGAGGTGATCCAGGAACAAATTCACAATCCTCTTGAAAAATCGCACATCTAATAAAAAAAGTTACGAAACAAGTTAAATCGAATTGAATGCATTGAATGAATGAATGTGTTGAAGTTAAGATAGTTAGTTAGTTACAGTGCAGTAATCTCTTCGGAGAGTTGTTCGTTATGATCATCGTGAGTGAATGGAGAAGTGTGATCTTTGGAAGGTGTTCTTGCTTTGTTTCTTCTTCCTCCACTTCCTCCTCCTCGCTTCTTCTTATGCCCCATTGATTTTCGAAAACTTCAATCAAAACGATAGTTCCAGAATGAAGCTCGCGAAATTTTGACGAGAAATTGAAGAATGAAGAAATGTGTGCGTGAGAGTGAGAGAGAGAGAGAGAGAGAGAGAGGAGTGAGTGAGTCAGAGATGGTGGCGCTTACATCCGCATCATCATGTTACGTTACAAAGGGGAAATTTTATACTGTAACTTGGGTTTCATTTTCATTTTTTCACATTATTACTTTTTTATAATTAAAAAAAAAATCTTACAATTTTTTTAAATTAATCAAAATTGGTTCCCGTCGTAAATTTTTTTAATCGAACATTGGTGAGGCGCAATTAGCTAATAACATGATGACATGTGTCTTTTACCATAACTTCAATTTGGATTGTTATTATGGTTTTGGTTGAGTTTGTGGTGATGAAGATGAGGGTTGTGTTTGTGGAAGGTAAAAAGAAAGATTTGGTGTGGAAAGGCACACAATAAATCTGATGGAAAAAGACACATGTCACCATGTTATTGGCTAATTGTGTCACGTCAGCGTTTTGTTAAAAAATATTAACGGCGGGGATCAATTTTTATTACGAAAAAAATTGTAGGGTTTTTTTTTAAATCATAAAAAAATGTAGGACTATTATTGACTATAAGGCAAAATGTAGGGACTAAAAACATACTCCCTCCGTTCCTTTTTACTTGTCTTTTAGTGTTGGATTTAGTGTTCTTATTTAATTGTTCTTTTAGTATTTTACAGATATGATTTGTCAATTGCTCTTACTTTTTTTCAATAAAACTAATTAATGCTATATATTTGGAAAACTAATTTTTTAAAAAAAAAAATTGGTACAACATATTAATTTTTTTTTTTACATAATATATATACGTATTAAATTTATTGAAAAAAGAAAGTGTGTGCAACATAATAGAAATTTATTGATGGATTAAAACGAGAGTATAATAGGAAGATAAAGAGCAAAAATACACTTCCTTAATTTGATGTTATTATTTTAAAAAGACAAGTAAAAAGCAACGGAGAGACTATTTAACCCTTAAAAAAATTCATTATGGGTAAAATATTCTCACTCTCCTTAGAAATAAACTAATCTACCAAACAATATCTTTATCTTTATCTTTATTATATATAATCCAAATAAGATGCAACACCTTAAACCCTAATTAGAGGCTGATTAGGGAGGGAAAATCCAAATAAGATGCAACACCTTAAACCCTAATTAGAGGCTGATTAGGGAGGGAAAATGGTAATTAATGTAGACTTGCTTTGCACACGTTTTTATATGTTGATTAAGGGAGTGCCATTATTTTTTTTTTGTTTCTTCAAAAACACAACTCATTCCTGTAGTTACCAAGGCAATATTAGACCATGAGCAATGGTATTGTTGAGAGGGGTGTTGAGAGGCTCTCAACAGCAAAGTGTGATGCAATGGGGTGTTGAGAGCTGAGTTGGAGGAGGGAAGGGTTGAAGGGTCTCAACTGTGTTAAAGGGCTGACCGGAAGGACACGCGGAAGCTTCTCATTGGCTTGGAGCTGGCGCGTGCAGCACACGCGCGGGAGGGAGAGTGAGGAGCTGCAGCACGCGGAGAGAGAAGAAGCAAATGGATAGAGTGGGACGCGTGGCAGCATTTCATTGGCTGTCCGGATTTTCAATCTCATTTTATCTTTAAACTCAATTATTTCATTGCAAATTAATTTTTTATTTTTTTATTTTTATACCAAAATTCATGATTTTTTTTTCTCTATAAATAGAGACTTGGTTTGTTTCATTTGGACACAGAAAAAAATATCAAGTTTTTCACTCTCTTAATCTTCTTATTATCTTTCAATTAGTGTTTAATTTGAAGTTTTAGTCTCTTTTTTTTGTGAAATGGATCCCAATAATAATTTCAACACCCAAAATTCTTCTAATTTTCCATTTGCATCGTATTAATTATGTTACTTGTGTGTTGTATTGCATTTTAAGTTAATTTGTATCGTTTTAATTGCGTTATTTTGTGTGATCTATTGCATTTTAAATTAAGAATATAATAAAAAATTATTTTAATTTCTTTTGTTAACTGTTTATTATTTTAATTTTATTTTAATCGATAATTATAATTTTATTCATTCATAAAAATAAAAACTTAAATTTAAATAAGAATATGAAATAAAAAATGGTGGGGTAGAGAAGGTGGTAGAGTAGAGTGTTGAATGAAAAAACTATTGGAGAGGTAAAAGTTGAATGAAGTGTTGAATGATTAGGTGGAAGAGAGAGAAGATGATGTGGAATGTAAAAAGTGGGTGTTGAGGGTGTTGAACCATTGCTGATGGTCTTATCACCACATAGTATAATAAATCTCTATATATAGTTTGCTTTCTTCCAAATTACCGTGGGTGAGTAATACGAACCGTTGGATGAGTGGTGTTATGATACACTGTCTGTATCTTAGTATTCCTTTTCTCTATCCTCTTGTCATGATCTCTTTGCATTTTCCAGTTTTTCTCTCATCTTGTTTCTCTGCATCTCCCTTTCCTTTCATCATTCCATTCAATTTTTTGTGTTCATAGTTTAATTTAACACAACTCACATGTACTTCTCTAATTATTAAAGGATTATGTTTCCTTTCCTTATAATTAATTAATAGCTATCCTTCAAACATGCTTTCTTTTACTGTTATGAGTTCCTAATAATAGGCAATTGGCTCTCTTAAAGGGTTGGAGTTAGAGCTGTAAAAATGGGTCGGACTATTGGGCCGGCCCATTAGCCCTATAGTTTTACACGGGCCGGGCTTTTAAAAAAAGTTGATCGGGCCTTATTGGGCCGGCCCCTCGGGCCTATATTTTTAATGGGCCATTATGGGGCGGCCCCACGGGCTTTTGGGCCGGCCCCTTAAAGAGTTAAAAAAAAAACATTTTAAAAAAATTCTTAAAATATTTTTAGCTAAAAATAAGAAATTTTAGTTACCATTAAATCTTTAGATAATTAAGTAATAAAAGATGAGATTTTTAGTTAGAAGATAATTATTAAACCAAATTTTATTTTTTTTTAAGATTAAACCAAGTTTGTTGTGATTATCTTTATTTGAAAAAACTAATAACAACTTAATCAATCATTATAAATAGAAAAGTATAAGAAAGAAATTAATCAAATTATATGGATATTAATTTATGTGTGCTACATATGTAGTTTTATTGTCCATTGAATTTATTTTGTAAAATAAATTTTTCAAAAAAAAAAATGAAAGTTTGTTGGGCCGGTCCATTGAACCATGTAGGCCTTTGCTTATCGGACTGGGCTTATTGGGCCGGGCCATGAGGCTTAAAAGGCCGGCCCACTAAAGTCCCTTTATATGTTATGGCCCCCGGGCCGATGCGGGCCGGACCGAGCCGGCCCCTTTTGACAGCTCTAGTTGGAGTTACAGCAATACAGTTTATAATTTATACCGACATCACTTTGGGAATACTAATCAAACAATTACAATTTCTTTGTGGTTATCAGATCTAATTAGCTTATAAGCTTTTTTTTTCACGATCCCTAAAAAGCAAATAATTATGATTGCAACTGAGAACCATTCAGTCCTACAAGTTGAATGAAGAGTTAATAAGAGATTAAACTGGGAGATTTATGTATTATTGTAAGTTTGAAGAAAGTTAAAGGGATGTAGTTATGAGGTAGAAGAAGGAAGGGGAGAGACACCGAGAATTGGAAATTCTGGAAACACATAATAGAGACAAGAGAGCTGATGGCAAGAGAGAGAAACAAATTTATAAAGTATATTCAGTGTATTCTAGGAACACTAATCCAACGGTTCATGTTTCTCACCCACTGTGGGAGACCTATTTAAGTCTCCCACCCTAGAATCCGCCTTTTTTGTTGCCAAATTTCATTTCTTATGTGTTTTATAGTTGAACAAGCATTCCTTTTCTTCTTTTTTTCTATTATTTTTTGTACAAAACAAGCATACCTTTATATTCACAAAATTTCCTCACGTTTTGTCTTAAATCATCATATTTCTTTTCGTATATAGTCTGATTGCGAGAATGACTCATAGCAACACATTTACTAATTTCATTATATTTTGTTAAATTTATACTAATTTAAATTTTTTGATTTTATATAAACATAGGTCCTTAAAATCCTAATCATGTAACTGATCTGGAGAAGTTGATAAATGATTTGCAAATTAAATATTGAACATATAGTTGTTGAGTTTGACATCAACGAAGTTAGTATTTGTATGAGCTTATTTTTATTAGTCTATCTATCTAGATATTCAAATATTTGTGATTCTAACAATATAACTGTTGTTGTTGTTTGGCATTAAGAACAACTTTTTTAGTAGATGAATGTCGAAACAAAATGGAATTTTGTGCTGGTCTTTACTTCTTTTCCATATAAACATTACAAGCTTAGGTGGGTGTGCGGAGAATTGTTGTGGGTGATACTATTAATCTTATGTGGATGCATGGATAGAAAGAATGAATATCTATACTTAATTTTGTATCGTTAATTTAAAGTATTGACGAATGTTGATCGAAATGTCGATTGTTTGCCTTGGAATGTCGATTGATAAACACTGTGTTATGTGTGTATCAATATTCTTTTTTTCAGTTAAAAAAAAAAGATATTTTTTCAATTTAAATCAAATCATTTTATTGTTATGCTAATTTGGATGTCAATGAATATCCATGGACGCGGATAGTGTGATATCCGTGTCCGCTCCGTTGGACAAATATTATATTCGTGTCTTCTCCATATCCGTGCGGATATCCGCTAAGCGGGTAATCCACGAATATTGAAATATCCGCGGATATTAACAGATATCCATGGATAACATTTTTTTATAAAAAAAACTTAATTATTGAAAAAAAAAGGGTTAGTTTTTTTAAACGACAAAAGATTTTTAATTAACACATAGTCACATAATATTCATATATTATGCTCTCTTTTTTTTTTTTTAATTGCAAAAAGTAATCTCATGAAAATGAAGAGGAGGGATATGTAAGAAACATAGTCACATAATATTCATAAATACTTGTCATAAAGTTTATGTTTCTCGTCAAGTTATATTCAATTCAAATAAGGAATTAATAAGCATCAAATATATTTTTGTTATCACAAAGATAACTATCAACTAAGTCTTTGACATCACAAGGAAACCATCAGCTATATCATCAACTATATTCGACACAGCAAATAAATGCATAAATGATCAAGTACCAAACATATGATACATACCAATTATATAGTTTAACATCAAATATAACATCAACACACCATCAACCCATCATGGATAACATACAAAACCATCTTGTATGGTGAGTATTGCCTCTTATTTATAAAGTAATATTGATGATTCTCATATCCGATGTGGGACTTTTTAACAATTTTTTAAGTTATTTTGAATCTTGATTAATGTTTGTGTGAGTTCTAAAACAAGATGAGACAATTCACTATTACTTATAAAGTATAAAATAATATAATTGATTTTAGCAGAATCAGATGAATTGAATTGAAAAATACTAACCCAACGCATTAAATTCAGTTTGGTTTGGTTTAATTTTTACTTGAATATGAATTTTGATTTTAGCCGAGATGTGCAACATGGGACAATTATCTAATAATAAAAATATAATTTTTATATTTGGAATTTTTTTTCGTTAATTAATGTGAAACAAGTCAATATCTTGGAGAGTAAGATATATGCAATCAATTATTTATCTATCGATGAAGTGATGGTTCAAATGATGTGTTAGCAGAGATGTGCAATTTGTTATCAATGTTAAGTGTTAACACATATATACTAACTCTTTTTTATCCCATTAAGTATATATAATATATAGCAAGTTTAATATAAAATACTTTAATCAATATTTTAGAAGAGGAAATTTGAGGCTTCGAACCGGGTATATCATATGAGTTATTGTTCTCTTCTTCTTTTTTTTGCTAATAATTTTTTTTATTCTCCAAGAGGGTGGGATATAATAAATTTTAAGACTCAAAGTCAAAATTAGTTATGAAATTATGTTCAAGGTATTACATTCAACTTTAAAACACTATAAATAAAAGTAATTAGTAAACATCCCTTATACAAAATTATTTTATAAAATAATAAATTATCCCAAAATCAATAAGCTACAATATTTAAGACTTTATGAACATTTTACACGTGTCGTAATCAGAGCGGAGTTTCATCAACGATTCAACGTCGAGAACCATACAACCTGAGAAATTTGAACCCCCCAACAATTCATCACATAACAAGTAAAGAGAATTAGTTAATGCAATGTTATGAACAACTTTTTAGTTGTTCATCAATTGAAGATGATTAAGCTAAAAGAGACTACAAACTATACTAAACTAACAAACTAATTTATTTCATTCATTTTTGCTTGTTCATTACATTTCATCATGTCTTTATTTATAGCTGATCTTACCAGGATCAGAAGTTGTGGTGGAACAGCGGTGTTGATTCAGCAAGCCCCTGTTGAAGCGGAGGGGGGTGTGTACCTGTTTACACTCCGACGCTCAAGTCAGTAAAGTGTAAGATTATGGTTACTTATGTTGTGTGAGAAAACGTACCTGGCTCCTCTGAATGAGGAGCATATTTATACCCCAACGCTGGGCCAAGGCCCTTAATGGGCAATTAATGCCCATTAAGTGGCTGCCGGAATTCTGGCCGTTTGGCCATGATAAGCAATAAATGCCATCATTCCGGTGGTCGACCGTTACAGATGGTGAGCATCTGGCCGACGGGGAGGGTGCCCCTCAGAGGGGCAGAGCCTTTAGCTTTAAGGGACTTAGCCTCAGAAGTCCAGTCCAGAACAGAAGCCCCCCAAGTCGTTATGCTCGTGTACGAGCATGATGACTTTAACTTAGGCAACAAACTTTTGTTTGCGTATACGAGCAACGAAACTTGTGATCGCCCTTTATTGTTAACGAGTATCGTCGCGTACAAGCGACCACAAGTTCAATCGCTCGTATCGAAGAGCTTGTGTTGCAATGTTTTGCGAGGACGTTGAATCTTCTTTGGGATTCCCGTTGTGCTGGTCGTTTGATAGTCCTCGTTTCTTTCGATGTCCACGTGGACTCGAGGATTTTGCGGATTTATTGGCGTTTGGTGAAGATCCTGCTGTTTATTGCGAGGATTTCGATTCGCCTTTATCCGTCGAAAGCCTTTTAGTTAAAGTTCACTGTCGAGCTTGAAGAAGCTGTCGAATTCGACAGGAACATATTTTATTAAATATATGTTGTTTGCTTCGACATTGCTATATATGTGTCGAATTATATATATGTATGTATATGTGTGTTTGCTTGTATAACGTATTCTACAGTACGGAGAAAGCATACTCTGGACTTAGCAAATTATTCAAAGAGGATAACGTTTGAAAGCCTTGCCAGGTGTCCAAGAATTCAAATTGTCGAAGACACGTGGAGTTTAGTTAGACGTTAAGTAGGTTTTGACGGTTATTCTAGTTTGCCTATAAATATTAGTTTTTCATAGGAGAAACGGGTTGTTCACAATTCTCATGCAAATTCCGACAAAACTCAGAGTACCCATGTCAACGAGCGAAATGAGTGCAAAATGGAACATGTACGAATCTGTGCAACCAATCTTTCTTGTGTAAACAATTTACATTATTGAATGCAATTTACATTCTCCAAGTATTTTACTTGCTTTCCATTTAAAGTTTCTGCACTTTAATCTTTCCTGCAATTTATTTCATTGCAAACTTTAATCTTTCTGCAATTTATTTCATTGCAAGTTTAAAACCTTTTCTGCAATTTACTTTGTTGCATGCTTTTACATTTCAAAGTCTTTCTTTAAACTTTATTTGCAATTCATTTACAAGTTTTCTGCAAAATTTAACTTTGAAGCATTTTACTTTTAAACAATCCATTCGACTGCGTCGGATGATTTTACTGTTTTTATCAATTTATCCGATTTAACCCAGAAAATATGAAATATGTTTTCGTCAAATATGCACAAACCATATGTCCCAGGATTCACTAGTCGATCCTTCTTGTAATAACCAGACTAGTGGTTGTTTGCTAAAAATCGGGGTAAACAAATTGGCACGCCCAGTGGGACTATTGGTTTGTGTGATTTATTTTGTTTATTTTTGAAACTTTTTGCAAAATTGTTTTTGGTGTTGAAATTTGATTGTGTGTGTAATTTTATATGTATTTGAGGAGTGGTAAATCTCTCCCAGATTTCTCAAAAATACCAACTCGTACTCGTACTAGAATGGTGAAACCACCAAGCAATTCTGCGAATAATAACAATAATAATGGATCAGAAACGAATTTGAATCCAAATCCCCAGAATGTGGCAGGGCAACCTAGTCAGCCAGCATCTGGCGTTTCTAACGCCAATTCTACTGGTGGGCCAACAGGTCCTGCATTGAATTCTACAAATTCTGAAAGTATCCCAAATAATAATAATAATAATAATAATAACGGCGGAAATTCGAACCCTGCGACGAATTCTAGTACCGTTGGCGCAAACGCCAGTGGATCAACAATGCCTGTCGTTACTTCAAGTATGATAGGAGGAGTCCCTCCTCCAAATCCTAACGGTGCAACAATGACACAACCAAATATGTCATCCATGCCAACAAACGTATCACACACACATGGATACACAGACGGTAGTCAAATTGGAGGAACACCGTCAAGACCACCCTGGTTGCCTAGAAACCCACAATTTGGAATGCCAACAACAACGATGGCAAACCTATATAATTGGCCTTCAATAGAAAGTTCTCCCTCGTCTTCTGCGATGGGAAATAGAGGAAATTCTCTTAACTTGACAAACAATTCTATGGCAGTATTAAGGCAACAAATGGATGAGAGCAACCATGATATGGTGAATGCGTTGACCCAACAGATTGGCACAATCTTTAATCCTATGTTACAAACAACCAATGATAGTTACCTGTTATTAGCCAATCAAATGGGGAGAATGGCAGACTTTTTTGGAGCCCCTGATGCTCCAAATAACCAAAGGGTTCCTCGTGCAAACCCAGAAATTCGACCAGAAGTTCAAGCCCAACCACTGCGTATTGAAGGAGAACAGTCAGAACAAGAAGTGGTATTAGTTAATAGAAACCAAAATGCTGATAATGTTCTTAGGGACGTTCGACAAGATAACATAGCAGGGCAGAACAACTTGGCCAACTTAGTAGAAAATATCTTGGCCCAAAATGGTTTGAATATAGGATTGCATAGGCCAAATTTCGTGTCAGCATTGTCTGAATATGTTTTGCAGGCAGAACTGCCAAGGGGGTGGAAAGTCCCCAAATTTACAAAATTTGCTGGTGATACGAATGAGTCTACTGTCGAACACATTGCCAGATATATGGCAGGAGCAGGGAATTTAGCAAATAATGAGGATTTAAGAATGAAATTTTTCCCCAATTCCCTCACAAAAAATGCTTTCACGTGGTTCACCACACTCCCCCCTCATTCAATTTATAATTGGACTCAGTTAGAAAGGCTATTTCATGAACAATTTTACATGGGACAATCTAGGATTAGCCTTAAAGAATTAGCCAGTATGAAACGTAAAACTTCAGAGGCCATTGATGATTATCTGAATAGATTTCGCCTTCTTAAGGCAAGGTGCTTTACTCAAGTGCCAGAACATGAATTGGTTGAGATGGCTGCTGGTGGCCTCGACTATTCCATTAGGAAAAAGTTAGATACTCAGCATTTAAGAGATATGGCCCAGTTAGCAGATCGTGTTCGACAGGTCGAACGCCTCAGGGCTGAAAAAGTCAGAAATTCTAAATTTCATAAAAAAGAAAAAGTGGCGTATATAGAAACTTATGAAAGTGAAAATGAGTTCGATGATGGTCAGGATTACATAGAAAATAATGAGGTTAATATTGCTGAATTAAAACCAGGACCTCCCTATACTTGTAAAATGTTAAAACCATCAAATGGAAATAATCCTGTCGAACCAAAAAATGATAGATTTGTTGCTAAGACATATACGTTCGACATTACTAAATGTGATGAAATTTTTGACTTATTGGTTACTGATGGCCAAATAATTGTGCCAAAAGGTTTAAAAATTCCACCTTTGGAACAACGTAAGAAAAGAGGTTTTTGCAAATATCATAATTTCTTGGGTCATAAAACCTCACAATGTGTTCTTTTCAGGGATCTGGTCCAGAAAGCCCTGCAGGAAGGAAGACTCAAATTTGGCGAAAAGCCAAAATCCAAACAGCAGGTGGATGAAGACCCATTGCAGATTGCTGATGCTGCTTACACAGAGCCATTTGAATGCCTGATGTTGGAAGCATTGAACCTCACTGAAGGGGGGCAATTGGTTTCCATTCCTGAAGAAGAATATGAAAACAAAGTGGAAGAAGTGTATCCACAGGCTGGAGAGAAATTGCTAGATTTTCTCCAACGCTGCCACGAGAATGATGGCGAAGCTACATTATGTCCTCACTGTAGTGCCATGTTCGACAAAAAGGCTGCTGCAGGCCTCACCAAATTTTTGCCTCATAGTCAGGGCAGAAACAATTGGCCAAATAAAAGGCCAACATATTCCAACATTCTGAATAGCCAACAGGCACCTGTGCATCAAAGGTTGGGACCACAAAAATCTTTTGTCCCCTCAAACAGGACACCTGTCGACCAATGGGTTCATGGGAGAAACATGGCTTCTGGCCAAAAGAATTTCGAGAAAGGAAATTCCAGTAACTCCAATCCCAAGAAAGATTCTGAATCAAGAAAATATGATTACAGGAATAATTACAAAGGGAAGAATCCTATGACAAGATCTCAATGGCGTAGATATCAACGCTAGAAAAAGTTGGCTGCTCAAAGTTCCCAGATTACTGCTAATGGTAAGGGAAAGAAGCCTGTGGAATTGGCTAAGAAGCCAATGAGCGAAAGGTTAGTTGAACCAAAAATAGAGTCTTCAGTTGCTGATGATGTCGAAGACGAACACATGGAAGCTGATGATTTTCTGGATTCTGAACCTGATCTCGACATAATAGTGAATGTTGTGTCAATTCTGCCAAGGGAGTTCGACGTCTGTTCTGAAATAACAGATGAAGAAGAAGAATCTGGAATGCAAATGGCCCTTCACAGGCCAGTCTGTTACTACGTTATGAACAACGGTGTTTTGGAGGACCAAATGGCCACATTTGAGAGGCCAGATGAAGGCATGAAAAATCACTTGAAGCCTCTCTTCATACAGGCTAAAGTGAATAATGTAGGGATCAACAAAGTACTGATTGATGGTGGTGCTGCTGTTAACCTAATGCCAGAATTTCTGCTGAAAAAGATTGGCAAGTCTTTGGTGGATCTTCATCCTCACAACATAGTTCTGTCGAATTATGAGGGTGAAACTGGTTTGTCTTTAGGAGCAATCCAGTTGGATGTAGTTGTTGGAAGTACTATAAGGCCAACCTTATTTTTGGTTGTGGCCTCTAAGGCAAATTACAATCTGCTCCTAGGACGAGAGTGGATTCATGGCGTGGGGGCAGTCCCATCTACCTTGCACCAACGCCTGATTATCTGGCGAGATGATGGCATTGTTGAAAATGTAGAAGCAGATCAAAGCTACTTCAAAACTGAAGTTCATCATCTCACAAAGCACTCATTCGACAAAAAATTGGCAACTATCTCGCCATGCACTGAAAGGGATTTTGCATATCCTTCAGTGAGAAATGTTCACCACTCAATCAAGTTGGACCCCACACATGGCTTTTTGTGGGAAAGAGAAGATAGAAACATTGAATATGGCGAATATGAAGGCCAGAGCTACCCAACTGGGTGGAATATCAATGAAGATTACTATGTCTGAGTCCCAAACTTGGGCAAAGATTTCGGCCTATATGGCTGAAAACAGAATAAAGATGGCTTTGGAAGCCAATCCATTGTCAGAAAATATGGCTGTTGCAGCCAATGATATAAAATTTGGCAAACAAAAGCCAGAAATGCAAAAGCTGGATTGCATCTACGATGACGAACCCCTAGGATTTGAAAAAGATCCAATCAGTCAAAGTCACAAGATGCAAGCCCAGGATCCTTTGCAAGAAATTGACCTTGGAGATGGTCTGACGAAAAGACCAACATACGTAAGTGCAAACATTCCTCCTGATCTGAAGGCAAAAGTGGTGCAACTCCTGGTGGAATTTAAAGATTGTTTTGCTTGGGATTACAACGAAATGCCAGGTTTGAGCAGAAAGTTGGTGGAACATGAATTACCAGTTCGACCAGATAAAAAGCCAGTGAAACAATTGCCTAGGAGATTCGCACCAGAAATCATGTCGAAGATTAAAGAAGAAATTGAAAGGCTGCTGAGGAGCAAATTTATCAGAACAGCAAGGAGATTTCCTTGGGTTTGTTGTGCACAAAAAGGGCATTGAAATAAATCAAAACAAAACAAAGGCTATTATGGAGACCAAATCTCCAACTACAAAAAAGCAACTTCAGTCCTTACTTGGGAAAATCAATTTCTTGAGAAGATTCATATCAAATTTAAGTGGTAAAGCTCAACCGTTTTCACCATTACTTCGACTCAAGAAAGAAAGTGTTTTCACTTGGGGGCAAGATCAACAACAAGCTTTCGACGAAATCAAGAGTTATTTGTCGAATCCACCAATGTTAATGCCTCCAATAAGGAACAAATTCATGAAGTTGTATATATCAGCATCTGATTCGACACTGGGTAGTATGCTTGCTCAGGAAGATGAAAATGGCGAAGAAAAAGCCATTTATTACTTAAGTAGGGTTTTGAATGATGCTGAAACTAGATATAGTAGTATTGAAAAATTATGCTTATGTTTGTATTTTTCTTGCATGAAACTCAAGCATTATATAAAGTCTGTTGATGTTTTTGTTTATTCTCATTGTGATATCATTAAGCACATGCTATCTAAACCAATCCTGCATAGTCGAATTGGAAAATGGGCTTTAGCCTTGACAGAATATTCACTAACTTATAAACCTTTGAAGGCAGTTAAAGGCCAAATTGTGGCTGATTTCATAGTGGATCATTCTGCATTAGAAACTCCACAAAACTATGTAGATTCAGAACCTTGAAAATTATATTTTGATGGTTCTAAACATAAACATGGAGTTGGAATTGGGATTTTAATCATTTCTCCCTCCAAAATTCCCACCAAGTTCAAATATAAAATCAATGTGTTCTGTTCAAATAATGAAACAGAATATGAGGCTTTGATAACAGGCCTGGAAATTTTATTAGACTTGGGGGCAAAAAATATTTTGATTAGAGGTGATTCAGAATTGGTGTTGAAACAATTGACAAAAGAATACAAATGCATAAAAGAACACTTGATGAAATATTTTGTCATAGCAATTTCTTTGCTAAAACGTTTCGACCAAGTTATATTTGAACATGTACCTCGTATAGAAAATTAAGAAGCCAATGATTTGGCTCAAATAGCTTCTGGTTATAAAATCTCTAGTGAAAAACTAGAACAGTTGATTGAAATTAAAGATAAACTCATAATTGATCAACCTCGTTCATTGGAATTGTCAATGCCAAAACTTGTGGGGGCAGACTCACCACAAAATAATGGTGAAGATACCACCCATGACTATGACGAAAATTCAGAAATTTTTGAAATTTTTGCCATTGACAATCTATCTGACAATGATTGGAGAAAACAACTTGTCGAATATTTGAAAGATCCAAATGGAACGACCAATAGAAAAATCAAATATAGAGCCTTGAGTTATGTTATCATTGGTAATGAACTGATGAAGAAAACACCTGAGGGAGTTCTGCTAAAATGTTTAAGTGAAACTGAAGCTTATTTGGCTATATCAGATGTGCACAGTGGTGCATGTGGATCTCATCAGGCAGGCCACAAAATGAAATGGTTGTTATTTCGAAAAGGTGTGTATTGGCCAACAATTCTAAAGGACTGTATAGAGTTTGCCAAAGGTTGTCAAGAGTGCCAAAGACACTCAGGTATACAACATGTGCCTGCAAGTGAACTCCATTCAATAGTAAAACCTTGGCCTTTTAGAGGATGGGCTTTAGATTTAATTGGTGAAATTAATCCAAGCTCGTCAAAAAACCAACGTTATATTTTAGTTGGTATAGATTATTTTACCAAATGGATAGAAGCAATTCCATTACCAAATGTTGACCAAGAAGCAGTGATTAGTTTTATACAAAGTCACATCATTTATAGATTTGGTATACCTGAGTCTATTACTACAGATCAAGGTTCAGTATTCACTGGACGAAAGATGGTTGAATTTGCCCAACAAACTGGTTTTAAACTTTTAACCTCTACACCATATTATGCCCAAGCAAATGGTCAAGTAGAAGCTGCTAATAAAATCATTATTGGTTTGATTAAAAAGCATATTGCCCAAAAGCCTAGAAATTGGAACAAGACTTTAGACCAAGTCTTATGGGCATGTAGGAATTCTCCAAAAGAATCAACTAACACCACACCCTTTCGACTAACATATGGGCATGATGCAGTCTTGCCTGTCGAAATACATCTGCAGTCAGTCAGAATTCAAAGACAGGCAGAAATCCCAAGGGATCATTATTGGGATATGATGTTAGACGAATTAGTTGATTTAGATGAGGAGAGAATAAAAGCTTTAGAGATGTTAACTCGACAGAAAGAAAGAGTTGCTAAAGCTTATAATAAAAAGGTTAAGTCTAAAACCTTTAATGTTGGAAATTTGGTTTGGAAAGTTATTTTGCCAATGGATAAAAAAGATAGAGTCTTAGGCAAATGGTCTCCAAATTGGGAAGGACCTTTTAAAGTTGTTCAAGTTTTTTCAAATGGTGCTTATGAAATTGAAGAATTAACAGAAGAACAACGTTCGTTAATTATAAATGGCAAATACTTGAAAAAGTATAAACCAGTGTTGCAAGAAATAAAAATTAACGAAGAATAAAACTTAGGACATAATGAAAAATGGTGATCATAAAAGGATTCGCCACAAAATGGGCATTGTCAAGATTACAATCCAAAAAACCATAAACAAATTGTTCAAATAGTTGAAGCAAAAAACTAAGAACAAGAACAACTAAAAATATTACAAAGTTAAAACTTTTTCTTCAAGTCTTCATATAGGCTTTTGAATGAGGCAACCTCTGCGTCGAGAACCATGTTGGAATCCTCCAAAAGTTTGATTTCTTCTTCGACGGCTGCAGAATTGCTGAAGTACTTGATGCCAGCATTTGCCTCTTTGTCAATCATAGCTTTGGTTGCCTTGGAAATATTCGCTTTGGCTTCCTCACGCTTGGCCTTTGCACTGGTGATCTTGGCATCGAGACTTTGGATTTTCAAGTTCAAATCAGCCACCTCATTCTCCCAGTCAGCAATGTTCTTGTCATTGCCTGCAAACTCAGCATTCGACTCAATGTCCTTCTCAAGACGTTCGACATTTGCCTGAGCAACCTTTGCCTTTTCGACCAATACAGCGTGGGCTTGAGTTTGAGCTTCCAACCTTGAGGCGTTGCTTTGCCTTTTCTGAATGGCTTTGGTGAAACCATCAATAAGGTTTTCAAGTTGGATAACCCTACCAAGGGTAGCACCATCAGTCATTGGGTTGTGAAATTTCTTCAGAAAGCCTATGTGGGCAAAAGCGCTGCTAGGGTTGGCTTCAATCAATGAGAAGACATCCTTGTTAATGTAATCTGAATGCAGTTTGAGGATCAAGGAGTCTTGTCTCACTGTCGAATGGATCTCTGAATCAGAAGCTGTCGAACTGCTGTGATGTGAAGCACTTTTGTCTTTGTTACTTTTGCTTGAGAGAAGCATTTTTAGTGCTGCAGCAGGATCAGAGTCTTTCATGGCTATAAATTGCATCTCTGACAACCCAACGTCAGCAGATAACTTTGAAGTTGAAGAAACTGGGAGTATATCAGAACCTCCTTCAGCAGCCTCTGGCATGGCCTCTTCCTCTTCATTGTCGAAAGCCATTTCGACATCTGTGCCTTCTGACGAATGGGTGGATTCAGCAGGATTGTCAAGAATGGTTTCTTCAGAATCTAGAATGATGTGTGGAACTTGTTCAATTACTGGGTCTTCTCTAGTTTGATTTGGATTGACCTCGACATCATTGGTTCCGACGCCCTTGGCCACATCCTCTTCATTTTCGACAGCCATGTTGGCGTTGTCCTCATTATCAACATTCAGGTTGATATTATCATCATTAGTATCCTGTCGAAAAGACAAGGCAAATGAAGTTATGAGAAAGGTTATGAGAAAAAAGAAATTTGTTTTATTGACAAAGCCTTAAAGGTGAGAAGATTTTACCTTTGCACCAAGATCATGTGAACATGAACTTGTATTTTCTTGCCTGGGGGCAGGAACTTCAGTGGTGGTGTTTTCAGCTTGGGGCATTGTCTGATCTTCGACAGGAGGATTGGAAGGGGTAATCTCAGCTTCTTTTTCTGCTTCTGTAGAAGCCTTAGAGCTGGACTTAACTCTTTTCTTCTTCTTCTTCTTCTTTTCCTTGTCACCTCTCTTTTTTGGAGGTTTGTCAGCATCAGATTTTGTTGGTGGCATGCTTGCCTCACTAGTTTCTTCGTTGGCCTTTCCTTTGTCTCTTTGGCCTTCTCCACTAGGAGCAGCAGTAGTGGGTTTCTTTTGAACATTGCCAGTGGCCTGAAATGAAACATTAAGACTTATTAACACAAAATTTCTTTGAAGTTAAAAAGGAACTTGAAAGGGTATGTCGAAAGCCTTACTATTGGTTCTTGATTGGTGAGTTTCTTTTGTTTCTTCTGAATGGTGGGCTCTCCAGTTTTTTCTGAAGCCACATTGACTCTTTTTCGACTCTGTATTGTAAGTCAAGTGTCGAAAGGTTCAAAATGTTTGTGACAAAATTGCAAATAAAAACTAAGTTAAAATACTAGTTTGAAATTTGATACCTTAGCCCCAGTATTTGGGAGTGATTTCTTTGAAGTCACAGCAGGAGCGCTGGAGTCAGTAGAAACGTTGGTTTCTTTGGTCTTTGTGACATTGGAAACACCTGCTGTCGAAATAAGGAAAATTAAACATCAAATGAAGAGTTAAATTTACAAACATTATAAAAATAACTTTCTTTATTTTTAGTCAAGTTACCTTTGCCTTTGGGAGTCCTTGGCTGCAAAGCGTCGAATCCTGCATTCAATGCACGCAATAGCAGTTTCTCATCCTTGGCATGCCTCTCATAGTGCAAGCTCCACCATGCAGCAAATTCATAGGTGCAGTATTGAGAGGTTTCAAAGGCAACAGGTGTAAGGTTGTAAGAGTGCCCGTCAGCAAGCTTCAAACGACGTTCAAAGTACTCGACAGACATTCCAGAGTTGCCCAAGACAATATCATCTTTGTTCTTGAACAAGCTTTTTGGCCTGAATTGACTTAGGCCAAATTGGTGAGCAACCAAATTGGGTTGGTATCCAACCAAGCCCAAATGCCTTTTGTCAATCCCTTGCCTTGAGGATAGGATTGTTGGGTTCAAAAACATTCTCCAAATGTTGTTGGTATCTTCCTCATCATCTGGATTTGTTGCGGGAAATGGTCTCTTAAACCAAGATGGTCCAATGGTTCTTTTGATAAAAGGGGTGTTTTGAGGGGTGATTTCGTCGAAGGCGAGCAGAGTTTTGAAGTAATGGAAAAAGAGCTGTCGAGTGGTCAAGTTCGTTTCTCTTTGCCTCAACAAGGCTAACCTAGCGCCTTCTGATTGTCGAGAAGCAGTAGAGGTTTCCATGTGAGTAGGGAGGAAAAGTTTGAAGTTGGTTTCAAAGGTGGCATTCAGCCAAAGTTGCAGAAGCCAAATGGGTCCAGATAGAGTTAATTGTGATCCTTTATCAGTTTTCTTAAGGAGATCACTAGCTTGTCCTAAGGAATCATAAAGGGAAGCCAAGATGAATCTGCCTAAGGCTACATCCAAACCCTGGTGAAGCATAATGGCGAGAGGAACTAATCTTTTCACAACTTGCAGAGAGCAAGTGCAAAGGACGAATTGTGATAGCCAATAAGTCAAGAAGGCTATGTGTTCTTCAGGTGATACCTCTTCACTACTGAGGTCATGGTAATTTTTAAGAAATCCTGAAAAGGATAAGACTCTGAAGTCGAGCTGATGGTTGGGGGTAGTGTATTTGGGGTCGAAAGTGGGTCCTGTTGGTCTCAAGCCAGTAATAGCAGCAACGTCGAATAGAGTTGGGGTCATCATGCCTGCTTTTAGGTGAAAGGTGTTGGTAGAACTTTCCCAAAAATGAAGGGCAGCTATTAGCATTTCTGCATTGTACTTGGGTCCTTCTCTCGACAGTTGAATTAAGTCGAATATACCACTCTCTTTCCAAAAAGTGGCGTATTGTTTTTCGACTTTGTTAAGCCATTTAAGATAGCCATCAGTAGCTATTGGTGCAGATCTAAAAGCCCTATAGCCAGGTTCAAAGAAACTCATGTCGAAGACAGAATTGGCAAAAACTTTTGGCTCACAAGTGACATGCAGAGGGAAAATACTACTTATTTCCTCATTAAAATCAGTAGTCGAAGGAAGAGGGCCTGCAAAGGCAAGAGTTTTACCTTCAAGTCTATGAGGAATCAGCAGTTCTTTTCCCCATATGGTGCTTTCGACAGCAGTAGTAGCAGGTTCCGACACGAACACTGAATCGTCAACCATGACAAGCTCTTTGTCATCTACAGCAATAGGAACGACATTCCTGGTGGTTGAAGAAGAAGCCATTGTTGTTTCTTGATGTTCTTGGTGTTCTTGAGGTGATGAAGATTTGACAGGTGACAGTAGCAAAGGTTCAAAAACCTTCAAAATCAACTTGTTTTCTTGCTCAAATACAGTGGAAAGAACGGTGATGATGAACGAAAATGATTGACAATCGTTTTGGTTGGTTTAGATTCAACAGAAACACAAGAACAATGCAAGATTTGGAGTTTGTTTTGATTGATTTTGGAAAAATTGCGTGAGTGCTCTCTATGGAAGGGAAGTTCAATGTTTAAGATTTCAGAAAAGTGAAAGTGTTGGACTATGCTTGCTATTTATAGACTCTGCAGATTTGCATGCAGTTGGTAACTGAAGCACCACCATTTTCCATCTCAATCGTCCCGATCCTGCCACGTGTCCCACTATTGTGCTAAAAAAGTGGAAATCATGGTTTGAAGGGATTGAGTTGACGGTTACATTTTTGTCATGATTGATTTGGCATTAATGTGACGATTGCGCCGTCTTTGGTAAGCGTGCAGAGGTTGAAAAGAAAGAGAATCTTCAAAACTGCCATTTCTTCCTTTCGTATTCGACATGCAGTCGAAATTGGCATTTTTGAGGGGGCAATTTGTTAGCCTGTATTTTCGACAGGCATTAATGAATTGGAGAGAGAAGATGAATTCTCATTTAATGTTCTCTTGGAAATTAGTTGTTTAATAAATCAGGAGAAGATTAAGGCATTCGACGTCGAAAGCCTTTTAGTTAAAGTTCACTGTCGAGCTTGAAGAAGCTGTCGAATTCGACAGGAACATATTTTATTAAATATATGTTGTTTGCTTCGACATTGCTATATATGTGTCGAATTATATATATGTATGTATATGTGTGTTTGCTTGTATAACGTATTCTACAGTACGGAGAAAGCATACTCTGGACTTAGCAAATTATTCAAAGAGGATAACGTTTGAAAGCCTTGCCAGGTGTCCAAGAATTCAAATTTTCGAAGACACGTGGAGTTTAGTTAGACGTTAAGTAGGTTTTGACGGTTATTCTAGTTTGCCTATAAATATTAGTTTTTCATAGGAGAAACGGGTTGTTCACGATTCTCATGCAAATTCCGACAAAACTCAGAGTACCCATGTCAACGAGCGAAATGAGTGCAAAATGGAACATGTACGAATCTGTGCAACCAATCTTTCTTGTGTAAACAATTTACATTATTGAATGCAATTTACATTCTCCAAGTATTTTACTTGCTTTCCATTTAAAGTTTCTGCACTTTAATCTTTCCTGCAATTTATTTCATTGCAAACTTTAATCTTTCTGCAATTTATTTCATTGCAAGTTTAAAACCTTTTCTGCAATTTACTTTGTTGCATGCTTTTACATTTCAAAGTCTTTCTTTAAACTTTATTTGCAATTCATTTACAAGTTTTCTGCAAAATTTAACTTTGAAGCATTTTACTTTTAAACAATCCATTCGACTGCGTCGGATGATTTTACTGTTTTTATCAATTTATCCGATTTAACCCAGAAAATATGAAATATGTTTTCGTCAAATATGCACAAACCATATGTCCCAGGATTCACTAGTCGATCCTTCTTGTAATAACCAGACTAGCGGTTGTTTGCTAAAAATCGGGGTAAACAGTGACCTGAAGGGACAAACCGCTTCGTCTCTTGCTGCCACGTGTAATGGCTACTTGAAGCGTTTGAGTGCCTAGCAGCGTAGTCCCTGTTCACGAGGTCACTTCTGAACCGTTGGATTCTCGCGCCTTTTCGCTTTGTGATGGTTCAATCTGAAGTGTTGGATCGCTCAAGATCACAGCCTTTGGATCAAAACAACGCTCAAGATGCTTGAGGCGTCGCTTCGTACAGGTGCGTCTGTACGAGATTCTCTATATATATGGAAAAGGAGGGATTTTTGAAGTTTCACTTCATTTATCGTTTCCAACGTTTACTTTCAAACTTCTTTCTCTCTTCAACTTCTCTGTGCAAAATTTATATTTGGCGATTTCAAGTTTCCTCAAGCTTTCTTCATCATCATCTTCCGTTTTCAACCTCTATTTACTTAACCAAGTAAGCTCTCACTTCCTTTTCTCGTTTTTTATAGCATTTGGTGTACTGTTTTTAGTTTTTTGGAGTTTAGGAATTTTGAGACTTTTGAGATACGGAGGTTTGGGGTTTGTAAGTGGTGGTTAACACCTTTTACCCCTCTAAAAATGGTAGTTTTAGTGATATAAAACTAGGATTTTGTAGTTGGTTTACTCCGGCGCGGTGGTTATAGGTGTTTAGCACCTTTGACACACATTTTTTGCTATTTCTGTGGCTCTGTCGTTTGAGTTTTACAACGACCATTTTTAGTTTTTATCTCGAGCATTCACAGATTAGAATGAATGCTCGGTAAGAGTTTAGCTTGGCTATTTTTTCCTTAAGAGTTGGCGTAACCCTCGTTGCTCATATCTAGCGACCGTTAGGCTCATCACCTCGTTGTGCGAGCAATGTTAAGGATCACCCCGAAAACGCATGTCCACGCCCTTTCACTTGAACGGCGATGGAAGGGTGGATTTGATATTTCAAAGATGTCGAATTCACTTTTTCTCTTCCTCGTCTTTCAGGTTTAAATGGCGGAAGAGCCTTCATCGTCGCATGCTAACATTAACGAGGATAGATATCTCTTGCCCGAGGAAAATCGAGGCGAGGTTGACGCACAAGAGTCATCGGAACCTATAATGGAGCGAATCCCGATAACGTACACGACGGATCCTGAGGACTAGGTCGCCGACGAGCCACGTTTAACGCGCTCGCGTTTTTCTGGTCATCCAGATGGGGTGGAGATCCCTGGCCTTTGTAAAGACATCCAAGATCCTCCCCTCGATCACTGGCATATCATTATTCCTGGAAAGAAGCGTCGCGTTTTCCATAACTTTGGATTTGCGCATTTCAGTATGTATCAGATCGCTTTCCAGCACTTTGGGTTTAAACTGCCCTTCACCGATTTTGAAGTGGCGATATTCCATCATTTGAGGATTGCTCCTTCCCAGCTGCACCCTAACTCCTTAGCTTTTATGAGAGCCTTCGAGGTGGTATGTACGCATTTGGGTATCGTTCCCACCATCCCTTTATTCTTCTACGTGTTCGGTTTGCAGCGGTCGAAACCTAAGGGAGACCCGAACAGATTAGGCTGGGTGTCGTTCAGGCAAAATCATCGCCTATTTAGCATGTTCGAGGAATCTTTGCGACCGTTCAAGGATGACTGGTATATAGTTGGTCCCAAAGATTCCCAAGGCTGGGCGGACGTAATCGTTCCTGGCCCTGAGCAAGATGAAGATGGACGAACGGTCCTTGGGGAGGATGGACAACCCATCATGGTCGATTATGGAAAGTTTCATTTCCGTTGGGAGGTGGAGCATTATTTGCTGCCCGCTAAAGCGTTTACCACTCCCAAGAAGAATCTGACGATCGAGGAATGGGAGGATTTCTTAAAACTTCATAATTTTGTTAAGAGTTTTAGCGGGAAACCGGCGATTGATGACGAGGGTAACCCCTGTTTGGACGAAGAGGGGGAACCTTTAACGGTTCCTCGTTTTATTAATGTGAAGAAGTTGTTGGCTTGCTCGACCCGCGCTGAGGCCGAGGAGACCCTTAGTATGCTCGCATCTTTATTTGATTGCTTTACTTTGCTAAGATTATATCTATTGCTCTTTGTTACTCGTACTAACATTATTGATCGTTTCTCTTTTCTGCAGTCGAAATGGTGAGTGCTCAAGAGAAGCTTCGTCGTGCTAGCAAGGCTAAGAATGCCCGTCAAGGCGTTGAGAGTTCAAATGCTGCTGCTGCTCATGTTGCTGAGAAACGCCCCATGGCGTCGATCGCTGCTGATGCCCGCCCTTCTAAGGTGCAGAAGGTTGCTGATGGGGCAGGGGCTTCTAATCGTTCAAGCCCGCACGTCTTACCTGACCCTGACCAGGCTGCTGCTCGCTTCGTAATTCCTCCCACTTTCTCAAGAACTGCTCTCCTCGACAAAGACACTGAGGTCGTCATCGATGAAGCCGACCAAGCGATCATTCATGACATGGGGCCAGTGGCTCTTAAGGCGGAGCTGGCCGCTGCGACCACTGCTGCATTCAAGCTGATTGAGGTCGCTAACTTTCTGAATGGTCGTGAAAGTCGTTACTTGAGCGATCGGGACAGGTACAAGAAGAATGCCGAAGATCTCAACTTAAAGTTAGGTGAGGTTATGGCAGCGTACGAGGATTATAAGAATAAGTACACCCTTCAGACTGAGATGGCGACGACGTTGGTGCGCGTGGAGACGGACTTAGAGGATATGACCAAGAAGTTCAAAGACTTGGAGGTCAGATGCGCAGATTTGGAGGCCCGTAACAAAGAGCTGGAGCAGCAGGCTGTGACTGCTCCTTCTGTTTGCACTGAGGAGGAGGATGCTGTTGACCCTCAGGGGGTGTATCGGAATTCAAGTCGAGCCGATCTGATAAAGAAGATAGCTGAGTGTGAAGACTCGATGATCGAGGTTGGGCACAGTAGTTTTGTCAATGCTGTTGCTCAGCTTAAAGTCTTGAATCCAGGGGTGGAGCTCGTTGAAGCTGGTCTTGATGAGCTCAAGGAAGTCATTGACGGAGTCATCGCCTCTCCTCCTCATACCGAAGAATGATTTTAGTTGTGTTGGCGTTATGCTCGCCATAGGCACTTGGGCGCTTGTTTGGCCCTTTGTTAATTTTATCTTTGTTTGGGCAGTCCTCGAGGCTGCCCCTTTTTTGTAACTAAGTACAATTTCTTTTTAATGCATTTTTGATTCAGCTTATATGTGCTCTTTCTCTATGCCCGTATCTTTTATTACTTTGCACGCGTTTCTTTGCTATGCTCGTAAAATTGGATGTGTGTAGTGATATCCACACTTAGAACTTTTTGAGTATTTGAATGGCTGATGCACGAGATGGAATACATCTACGAACGCCGTGCTCGAGAAGTTTGGGGAACTAGCTCGAGTGTTTGGGATAGGCTCCCAAACGAAAGGCGAGGATAGAATCGTATGAGATTGACTCCTCGCGGCTGGATCAACCCATCGCGAGCTGGGTGTCCATACCTGTCGTGTACTTACGACGATGGAGCTCGTTTAGAGTGGTTCCTCGTCAAGACTTGTTTGATGCAAACTTGGCTTTTTCTTCTTTTAGATTCATTGCCCGTACCTAAGCAATCCTCTGTTGTAAAGGCCAAACCTCTCGTCGTTTGAGTTGGTTTTTGCCCGCTAGCGAGTCATCGCATACACGAGACCTCGTTAACTATAATACTGTTTTAATTTGTCTGCGTTCCATGTTCTAGGAATTTCTTCGCCGTATAAATTTTCGAGGAAATAGGCCCCATTATCCGTCTTTGCTCGGACTCTATAAGGACCGTCCCAGTTTGCAGCGAGTTTGCCTTCACGAGAGTCTTTCTGGTTTCGTCGTAGGACTAAACTGCCTACTTCGAACTCCCTTTTGATGACTTTTCGATCGTGTCGAGCAGCAATTTTTTGTTTCAGCGCGGCCTCTTTCAAGGCAGCTCCATGTCTCAATTCTTCGACCAAATCGAGCTCTTCCCTTAATAGCTCGTTGTTTGTTTCTTCATCTGGAGGATTATCCATCCGTCGCGTTGGCTCCCTTATTTCAACGGGGATTAGCGCTTCGGTTCCGTAAGTTAATCGAAACGGCGTTTCTCCCGTGGTCGAATGTGGGGTGGTTCTGTAGGACCATAACACGCTGTATAGTTCCTTGACCCATTTTCCTTTTGCCTCGCCCAGCCTACGCTTTAGGCCTCGCAAGATTACTCTATTGGCCGCTTCGGCTTGGCCGTTCGTTTGGGGGTGCTCGACGGACGTGAAGTGTTGTGTCACATTTAGGTTGATGAAAAACTCTTGGAATTTTTTATCTGTAAATTGTGTTCCATTGTCTGTCACCACGGTATGTGGAATTCCAAACCTCGCGAGGATGTTTCTTTTGAAGAAACGTAGGACGTTGTGGGACGTGATTTGGGCCAGGGGTTCAGCCTCTATCCATTTTGTGAAGTAATCTACTCCGACGATTAGATACCTGTTTTGTCCAGGTGCTCGTGGGAATGGTCCTAGGAGATCCAACCCCCACCATGCAAACAGCCATGGAGATGATAGAGACTTTAGCTCGTTTAGTGGAGCTAAATGCATATCTCCATGTTTCTGGCATTTATCACACTTTTTTACGTGTTCTTTGGCGTCCGATTGCATGGTTGGCCAATAATATCCTGCTCGCAATGCTTTTCGGGCGAGCGATCGTCCTCCGATATGTTGTCCGTTTATTCCTTCGTGGATTTCCTGTAGGATGGGTTCCACCTTTTCTTCCTCGACACATTTCAACAATGAGGTTGAGAACCCTCTTCTGAAGAGGCTGCCATCTATCAAAACATACGAGCATGCTCTTCTTCTGACTTTGACAGCTTCTTTGGGGTCGTCGGGGACCATTCCTGAAGCGAGAAATTTTCTCACAGGATTTATCCAACTGTCGGCGTTAATTGGGCATATGAGATTCACTTCAAGAGCTTTCTCAATGCTCGGTCTTTGCAATGTTTCTTGGATAAGTGATTGATTTCTCCCCTTTTTCTTTTTAGTGCTCGCAAGTTTTGAGAGGACGTCCGCCCTTGAGTTGTGTTCGCGAGGGATGTGTTGGACGGTTGACTCTTTGAATTTGGTCAGCTTTTCTTGGATGAGGGTTAAGTATTCTGTTAGGCGTTCGTCTTTAGCCTGATACTCCCCGTTTACTTGAGAAGCGATCAATTGTGAATCTGTGAAGATTATGATTTCTTCTGCATTCATATCCTCGGCTAATCGTAACCCTGCTAGGAAAGCCTCGTATTCCGCTTGGTTATTGGTCGTTTGGAATGACAGTTCCAGGGATACTTCGATGAGGACACCGTCGTCGTTTTCCAGGATTATTCCTGCTCCGCTTCCTTTGGAATTGGAAGATCCATCGACGTAAATGGTCCATTTGTTTTTGCTCGAAGTTGCTGGTGGAGTCATTTCAGCGACGAAGTCAGCTAGTACTTATTGATATGTTATGTCAAATTCTGATAGCTCTAAGGACCATTTCAGCATTCTTCCGGCCATGTCGGGCCTTTCGAGCAACTGTTTTATCGGTTGGTCGGTTCGTACTGCGATGGAATGCGCTAGGAAGTAATGCCTTAATTTTCTCGCAGCGACGACTACTGCCAACGCTGTCTTTTCGATTTGTAAGTATCGAAGCTCTGGTCCTTGTAAAGCTTTGCTGATAAAATATACTGGCTTTTGTCCTTGCTCGGTTTCTCGGATCAAAACTGCGCTTATGGCTTCATGAGCCACGGCCAAATATAGGAATAAAGTTTCGCCCATGTTTGGACGTGTTAAGACCGGAGGTTCTGATAATGCTCGTTTTAAATGTTGGAGAGCATTTTCGCATTCTTCTGTCCACTCAAAAGCGGATTCTTTTCTAAGTAACTTGAAAAGAGGCAGCGCATGTTGAGCTGATTTTGCGACGAATCTTGCAAGAGCAGTTAACATTCCGTTCAAAGATTGTATTGATTTCTTCGAGTTCGGCGTAGGGAATTCGAAGAAGGCTCTGCATTTTTCAGGGTTAGCTTCGATTCCTCGTTCTGTTAGGTAAAACCCGAGGAATTTGCCTGCTTTTACCCCAAACGTGCATTTTTCTGGATTGAATCTCATGTTATACTGTTTGGCTCTCTCGAACACTTTTCTTAAGTGGGATACATGGTCGTTTTCCTGTTCGGATTTAACGATCATATCGTCCATATAAACTTCGAGCATATCGCCTATTTCATTTCTGAACACTTTGTTCATCATTCGTTGATAGGTGGCACCTGTGTTTTTAAGCCCGAAAGGCATTACGTTATAGTAATAATTACCCGATTCAGTCATAAACGCTGTTTTCTTTTTATCGATTTCAGCCATTTTAATTTGATTATATCCAGAATAAGCGTCCATAAACGAAAGTAGTTTAAATCCTAAAGAATTATCTACTAGTTTATCTATGCTAGGCAATGGATAAGAATCTTTAGGGCAAGCCCTATTGAGATCGGTGTAGTCAACGCACATCCTCCATTTTCCATTAGATTTTTTAACCAATACAACGTTTGACAGCCATGTTGTGTATCTGGCTTCAGAAATGAAATTTGCCTCTAAGAGGTCTTTTACAGCTTTTTCAGCAGCCTCCGCTTTTTCGGGAGGCTGCTTCCTACGTCGCTGAACTACAGCTCTAGCCCTAGGATCTATTGTCAGCTGGTGACAAGCGACGTTTGGGTCGATTCCGGGCATCTCAGCAGCATTCCAAGTGAACAGCTCAGCGTATTCTTTCAAGCAAGCTTCCAATTGCCTTTTCACCAGCTCGGGCATGTCAGCTCCTATCTTGATTCCCTTTGAATAATCATCGTTCAGAGGAATGATTTCAAACTCTCCATCAGGAATTGGGCGATGCACCTTTTTCGCGATGGGGTCTTCTTCATCTTTCAGATCCTGCTCGTTGATGCGTGCGTCCAAGTCGATGATGTTGTTCACTTGCAGGGTGCTCACAATGGGCATCTTGTGTTCAACCTTCTTCTTTGGAGTAAGGAGGGAGCTCATATTTTTCGCAGCGGCTTCAAAGCACTTCTTCGCTGCAGCTATATCCCAATTCAGCGTAGCTATCTTGCCATCCACAGTGTAGTATTTCATCTTCAAATGGATGGTCGAAGATACAACAAATAGGTTCGCCAAGGCTGGCCTTCCCATGATACAGTTGTACAGAGACGGGCAATCCACGACCAGGAATTGGACGTTGATGGATTTGGTCGCCTCCCCTTCTCCAACGGTCACAATTAAATCCACGTACCCCCAGGGTTTTGTGGTCGCTCCATTAAACCCTTGCAAGTCAGCACCTACATATGGAGCAAGGTTTTTCTCCGTCAATTGCAGAGTTTTGAATAAACCAGCATACATCACGTCACACGAGGATCCTTGATCTACCAATATCCTCCTCACATCAAAGTTGGCCATCCTGGCCCTTATTAACAGCGGAATTTGGTGGTTAGGAGAGCCACCGGGAATTTCTTCTTTGTAGAAAGCTAAAGGCATAGATCCTTCTTTAGCTTCTTCTGTCGTGAGGACAGGTTCCAGCGAGCAGACACTTTCAAGTTCCTCGAACTTCCTCTTCAAGGACCCTATGGTGGAAGTTCCAAATCCTCCGCCGGAAATCACAAGCGACCCTAGGTGAGCTGTCAAGTGCTCGAGCACGTCGTCTCCTTCCTGTTGTTCGGGAAGGATGAAATCCTCGGGCCTTGAAATGGAATAAGCAATCTGCATGTTGCTGTTATCCGTGGCCGCTTGTTGTGGTGCCTCTTTAGATGGTTGCCCTACCTCGGGCTCTTTTCCTCGCTTCTGACGCTCCTCCTTCACGAACTTCTGAAGGAGTCCCTTTTGCAACATGATTTCTATTGCATCTTTGAGGTGGATGCAATCCTCAGTCACGTGCCCGTAGCTTTTGTGGAATCGGCAGTATTTCGATTTGTCCAGCCCCGGCCTTACAATCAGTTGTTTCGGTGCTCGGACTCCGTTCTTCTTAAACTCGGCCATTGAAACTTCGGCCAAGATTCGCTCGCGGGGAGCGTTCAGAGGGGTGTAGTACTCAAACTTGCTTCTGGGAGGCTTGTGCTCCCTGCGTTCTCTTTTTTCTTTTCCTCTCTCGTTCTCTGCTCGAGAGGGTCCAGTTTCTTCTTGACGCTTCGGCTTTCTAGCGTCCGCAGCTACTTGCTTTTCCTCGTAGGCTATGTATTTTTGCGCCTTTTCGAGGAAAGCGTCCAATGTTCTTACTTCTTCAATGCCAATTGCTTTGGCGAAATCACTTGATGGGCGCAGTCCGCGCCACAGACGGCGCCACTGATCTTACCAGGATCAGAAGTAGTGGCGGAACAGCGGTGTTGATTCAGCAAGCCCCTGTTGAAGCGGAGGGGGGTGTGTACCTGTTTACACTCCGACGCTCAAGTCAGTAAAGTGTAAGATTATGGTTACTTAGGTTGTGTGAGAAAACGTACCTGGCTCCTCTGAATGAGGAGCATATTTATACCCCAGCGCTTGCCCATTTAAGTGGCTGCCGGAATTCTGGCCGTTTGGCCATGATGAGCAGTAAATGCCATCATTCCGGTGGTCGGCCGTTACAGATGGTGAGCATCTGGCCGACGGGGAGGGTGCCCCTCAGAGGGGCAGAGCCTTTAGCTTTAAGGGACTTAGCCTCAGAAGTCCAGTCCATAACAATAGCATTAATACCCTAATAGAACATTCTAGAAAGCATGACTCATAACCTAAAGTTATCTAATGCAACTTGGGCCGATTCTATTCTATTGGGCCTATATTGGATCATTCCATTGGTCTTGCAAAAACACATTGTCCTCAAGGTGTAATCTAACAAAAACAACAATGTAATATTGTTACAACCTAGAATTTTATCAATGCCAAAAAAACTAAAATAAAAAATTAAGTGGATTTGTATTTTTCCAAGGCTTCAACATATGGTAAGAGGCGCTATGACGAGCATGGTGTTGGACTTGATCTTCATGATTGCTCAATTGGTCTACGCCTTCCCTCCATTCTTGCACTAGCACCTTGTCCTCAAGGTTCACAAATAAATCCGGAGGCTTACGGGCTGGACGTATGCGAGATGGTCCAACTAAATTGTGAAGCAAGGCCGATAATGAATTAGGCCCATAAAAAAGTAATGATCCATAACAAACAATTTCATTAGGCCCAAAACAAGTGGGTGAGCGGCATTTTGTTTCTTTGTAATGAGCACTAGTTAGTGCATGAGTTGGGTACATGTTGGCCTTGAAAGGATACTTAAATGGTAGAGTTGATTGCCAATCTAAATGGTGTAGGAAAAGGACATGTGGATTTTGTCTTTTGTGGAATTGGTACATGGGTGACTGTTGACACAGCAATATTGCAATTTGCAATTTCATAAGAATTGACACACGTATCGTATTGTGCTGTGAAATTTCTAGAAAGATTAGCAGGGCCACGTGGCGAGACATGATTGGCGATTGATTTCTCACATGGGTTCCAATTTCAATTAACGGTTGGGATTTTGTTGTCACACTTGCAATATTAAAATCCAACAGTTGATATTTGTTTCCACGAGAACCTTTCAAGAATAGAAAACCATAGGAATAGTCTTTGGAAATAAACTCAAACGTGGTAGTAGAGATGACTGTCGTTGACAGTTGCGATGGAAGATCGGGTGGTTTAGGCGGTGGTCGTGGTGCCCGAAGCAGAACTAAGACAGGGTACGACGACGATTTGAGATCCGGTTGCTTCAGTGGTGGGTGTGCCGCCGGAGGGGTAGCTAAAATTGTGTCCGGCGGTTTTTGCGACGGCGCCGACGACAACAGAGTTGACGGAACCTGTGGTAGTGGCGGAACTGGGACTGTTTCGAACAGAATTTCTAGATCTGGTGGTTTTGGAGGTGGTTGTGGTCTTGTTGGAGAAGGAGACAAACCATTTACCGGTGGTATCAAAGGCAGAACTGGTGGCAACGTCGGTGTTGCTGACGCCGGAAGTTGAGATACCATAGAGACCTTTTTAAATCTCATTATTTTATTGATGTTGGTGGATACATTTTGAGAAATAAATGTTCCAGATTCAACATGTTTTTCCGATAGCTCATTCTTTGGCGGTGATTTTGCATATTTTTCTGATGTCACTTTCTTTGGTGATGTTTCTTGAAGAATGATGGTTGCAATATGTTCTTCTGTTTGTTCTTTTTCTTCATCACCTTCTGTTGGTTGTTCTTATGTTGGTTCTCCTTTTTGTTCAATTTCTACATCTGACGGTTCTTCTTCTTCTGTTGGCATTGGGTGTGTAGGAAACCAGCTTAGAAACCATGTGAGTGCAGAGCCTCTCATTGCTAGAGTACTTTCTATTAATTTCTCTGCATCAGATAATCTCATATTCCTACTGTTGAAGGATTTTTCAGAACAAATAATCCACCAATAAGCATCTTCACTACCATCAAAAATAGAAATTTTCATTTCTAACTTTGAAGGACAGATTGTTTGTGGTGACAGTGAAGAGAGATATGGGTTGGGTGAAGGAGTGGATATTTGTGACTTGTGGGTTAGATGCTGAAATTCACAAAATGATGGTGGTGGAGGGTTGGACGTGCCCCATGGAGAAGGATGAGTGGAGATATGATTGTTGTTGTAAGGTGTAAATGATGATGTGTAGGGAGAGGGTGGTTGAAACAAGGTAGGAGTGTTGATGGTAGGATCATAGTAATGGTAGTAGTGGTAGGGAGGGGAATTCATGTCAATGAAAGCACCAATTGTTATGAACAACTTTTTAGTTGTTCATCAATTGAAGATGATTAAGCTAAAAGAAACTACAAACTATACTAAACTAACAAACTTATTTCTTTCATTCATTTTTGCTTGTTCATTACATTCCATCATGTCTTTATTTATAGCATTAATACCCTAATAGAACATTCTAGAAAGCATGACTCATAACCTAAAGTTATCTAATGCAACTTGGGCCGATTCTATTCTATTGGGCCTATATTGGATCATGCAATCTAAAATAAAACAATTGATTATATGGAATGTCGTACACTTAGCATAATAAAACATTAACTACTTCAAATATATAACATAAATACTCATCATAAAGTTAATGTTTTTCGTCAAGTTATATTCAATTCAAAATATTGCATATTTACAACAATCATTTAAAAAATTCATCACAATCATTGTTAATGAATTCAAACATATGTCAAGTACCAACTATCAATTAGGTAAGAATACATGTCCCTAATGCATTCTAATCAGAGGCGGTACCTGGTGGTGGTCACGGCCCCTCCCCACTTCAAAAAAATAATTTTTTTATAGGTATAATATTAATGTAAACATATTATTAATAGTTTTAAATAATTCTGTACACATATTTGTACAAATATTAAAGTAATGATTAATTTAGAGTTTATTTTTTAATGACTATAAGGAACAAGTATTTATACAAATATTAGTTTATATTATTGATGATTACGTAGAGTATTATTTTAAGCTATACAGATTAATTTTATAATAATGAACTTTGATTTTATTTGTCAAAAAATAACAGATAACTAATTTAATTTATAATATTGGATAAAATTACCAATTATTTTCTTGATATGAATTTATAATTTTAAAATTTGGAATTGCTAAATAGTATATTTGTGCCTTTTACGACTTATATTTTTATATATAATATTATTTTTTTACTTAATTTATACATTAAAAAAATTTATGGCCCCTCTAAATAATTTTTTCTGGTTCCGCTACTGATTCTAATGTCACATAGATATGATGTCACCTAAACACCTTTATATGCATGTGGTACCATCTATCTCACCCTAAAGATGAGTCACCAACAATTTTACATTATGTAGGATGATTGTCTACCTGAAACCGATATCATCAGCACATATCTCACTCTAAAGATGAGTAACACATTTAATTGACTAACATAAGTCAATATCATCAATTAAGTTTTTGGCATCACAAGGATAATCATCAACTATAAACATCAACTAAGTCTTTGGCATTGTAACACCCCGTTTTTCAAAGACCAAAAAAGGGCATTATTATTTATTTTTTTAAAACAAAACAGAGCGCGCATAGATTTTTGTGACGAGCCGGCATTAATCATACATCAGGACTAATTATAAATATTAGTGCTTCAGAGAAGCAAAGTGTAATACCTGAATATTTACAACCCCAAAGACAAAGGGTCTAACAACTACAAAAGTAAATATTCAGAATACAGTCATCCAAAAGAGTCAGATCCTATGCCTAACCAAAAGAGCACGGTGTACAAACCACACCGGCGCATAGACTAACTAAACCTACTGCTCCACTCGATCACTGAGGGCTTGAGAAGCCACCGCCGTCCTCACGACCTACGGTATCAGACAGATAACCAACGTCTGGGGTGGGAGGAGCCCGCAATGTAATACGGCAAGGGTCACCACAAAATATAGGTATATATATATATATATAACTGGTGCGAGAGATATACAATTACCAAAAGAGAAAGCACTGAAAACGCTTAACAATCCCCACCAACGGGCGTATAGAAATAATGCACACATAGCCTATAATGCAGACTCTACAATGAGCGTGACACCAATCACTGGCTGCCACATGCATGAATTCCGGAATTTAACCTCTCCGCAGAGAGTCGTAGGTCCATCCCCTACTAAACCCTGCAGGGCATCAATAAAATCATGTGGCCCATCACGGTCACCACGTAGGATTAGAGTGGATCCAATCACTGTCAATCACACCCCGTGGCCCATCACGGTCACCACGTACTATGAATGCATGAACATACGATTCCCCATATATGCTAATGCAACAAATACATACCTCTCAAGCATATGTAATCCAAACACAACAGTCATACATATATTTCCAATCATATGTAGACAACCACAAATAATCATACATATATTTCCAATCATATGTATTCAACCACAAATAATCATACATATATTTTCAATCATATGTATTCAACGCATGTATATTAAACACTTTCTCATCACGAGAATACATAATACAAACATGCCAAGCACAACACAACATCCAGTGAAAAGACAGAAAGTACGTAGTGCCCTTACCTCGGCTAGCATTCCAACACGTACAATTTACCCTATGCGAGCAATATCTGTCTCTCTCGACGAAGTCCCCAATTCGGCTAATCCTCTTAACCTTTTACAAAACATAACTTATCTAAGTTAATACCACATTCTAATTGATCACTCAAATAGTCCTAGCTCGGCTACTAATGGATCAAGGCCTATGGTCGTTCTCTTATAACTAACAAGGCTCGACTTGTTTTCAAAACGACTCTTAAGAACAATAACTCTTTAAAGAATAGTTTCTTGTCGCAAAAGCGTCATTAAATAAATTAAAACTATTTTCAAACTTTTTCACAAAGCAGAATACTTTTTCAAACAACTTGTGCCTTAAATCATAAGTTCAAAATATTTTAAAACTAAACAAGTTTAACTAAAACTTTTCTCGTTCGACTTATAACAAAATACTTTTCGCCCGTACGTAACTAAAACGTTTTTCGAAATAGTTCATAAACCTCAAACTCTTAAAACATAAATCCTCGACAATACAGTTTCAAACTAAAACGGACATAACTTATTCAATCTCTATCGGATCGAGACGAGCCATACGCCAAAATCTTCGTCTCGAAAAGACAGATCAAATGACTAAGTTTCTAGGACACAAAAACAATTTTAAAATGACTATAATGCCCTTAAGGATTTCGGCCAGAATTGAAATAACCTCAAAATCATTGTTTTCAAAGATCAAACATAGTTAGAATGCTTATAACATTGTCAATTGTTTTCATAAACCAACTCAATTTGGTTTAATTTAAAACTCAACTTTTCCAAACCCTAACTTCTAAAAATCATAAAATTGGGACTTTTGCTTTACAATCTTTTCTTTCAAAAATTGATTCACCAAAACAACTTTGCTTACTTTAATTGCAAGAAAACAACATCAATTGAATAAACTTTCAACTAAAATTGAATTTCTCAAAACCCTAAAATTAAAACTCTTGAAAATTGGGACTTTTCTTTCCATAGCATTTTCTTCAAAAATTTATCTACTAAAACAACTAGTGCTAGCTTCAATTTCAAGATAATCAAATCGTAAATTTATTTCCAACACTTTCAAAAATCACCAACTTTCTAAAATGCTTACAATCAAAATTTTCTTTTAGATATATAATCACAATAGCTCACACAATAATATTAACAAAAGAAAAAATCAAAACTTAACACAAATCTTTTTTTTAACATAAACTCAAACAATTCCAAACACAATTTTTCTCTTGGATCTATCACTAACTATCAAGGATCTAAACTATTAATAAAGAAAAATAATTGAAGCTCACACTACACCTAACAAAAGGCCTCACGGCCAAGCTACAAAAAGGAAAGGAATGAAATTCTTACCACTTTGCTCATACCAAAAGCTTCACCAAGTTACAAGGATCCATTCTCACTCCAAGCTTTTCTCCTAATTCTTTCTAGATCTTTCACAAAATGAATATTCTACACTTAATAAATTTTGGTTTGTAAGAATGAGAGAGGGATAAGTTTCACGTGAGAGAGGAAAGGAAGGGAATGAGTCTCATGACTTTGCTTCTTAAAGATCTCTCATAAATTCCTAACCATTAGATTGCATAGTATAAAGTTGCAAGATTAACTCCTAACCATTGATCAAATCTTGGTCACCAAGTAACTTAACATAAATATCTAGATATTATGTGAGCTTGCCAACTCATCTCGCTCAGTCCCGACGCTCGCACTTAAACGAGTCGCTTCTCGCGTACCGATAAAATTTACGGAAATAGAAAAATTATACCGTAAACCACTTAATCAAAACAATACACAAATTTTCGACTAAATTTTATTCCGAATAAATTTTCGCTCCTTAGCTCGAAAAATATAATGAGATCAAATTCTCATTACAGTCGTTATATAAAGTCCCCATTTAAATTTTGACGGAAATCAGAAACTGTAAAATTTTCAAACAGCGGGTAACATTCCTACTCGTTTTTCCAAAAACAGAGAAAAACTAAAACTCGTAATTCTGACTTCGCAGAAACGTTCTCATAGATAAAAGAAGACTATGAAACAAATGTCTGTGCCTTTCCAGAGCACGAGCACAAAATAGGCTCCAACTCAGCAAAAATGCTATTATTGCGACAATACTCACAAAACCACTTAACAAAAACCCTAATATTCTTAGCCAATACTTATTTTCCTCACATAAAAGATAGCATGGAATTACAGGTCTTATAGGCATCACAAAGATAATCATCAACTATATTTTTGTTATGACAAGGATAACCATCAATTTAGTCTTTGGCATCACAAGGATAACCATGAACTATATTCAACGCATCAAATGAATGCATGAATGATCTAGTATCAAACTTAGCCTGTTAGGACATTTTGTGAGACAAACACAACCTTTTTTGTTGAGTCATAGTTTCAATACAAATGAGCTGGTTTAATTCCAAAGAACGCTTTTGTCAAATCAACCTCTTATCTTTCAAACTGACACATTTTCCTCTCAAACACTTTGTCATTCAGTTAACACAAACACATTTCTCACTCTCTGCAAACTTCTTCTTTGAGGTAACAAGCTACCACCTTTAACTTTTTCCTTTTCATCAGCTTCACTATCTGCAAACTTCTTCTCGCGGTTTTCAAATTTGTAAGAGATAGTAAGATAAATTTTTTCATCAAAGTTTCATTTATTTTTCTTCTTCTTTGCATGTGGGTTTGGTTTTGATGAGCACTAACTTTTTTTGTTTTCTTCAATGCTTGAAATGATATATATTTCACGATTTTTTTTTAGGAAAACGACGAGGGGTTTTGAGTTCATCAAAGATATCAATGACCGCAACAAATGGAGTGCTACTAAGGATGGAAAAGAGTTTTTTAGAAATGGTTGTTGGTGATTCAAAGGTAAATCTTTACTAAATAGAGTTTTATTTGCGATAATCATTTCATATTTGTACATAATAGATTGTTATACAATGTTATTTTGTTAAATATCTAGGTGGTTTAACAGTTATGCGAGAACAAGAAATTACCTTTTGTTAAAGATCAATCTCAGCCTTCAAATAACAATATAACTATCAAATGAGTTGCACAAAGATAAAAACAAATATTTAATAAAGAGATGCTTTATTTTTGAAAATCATTTCATCTTTGTTATATGAGAGGAAGAAATTTACCTTTTGTTAAAGATTTGTCATGTTTCTTCAAATAAGACATTTCAATTATCAAATGAGTTGGACAAAAATAGAACTAACATTAAACACCGAGATGTTGTTCTTTTATTTCATGGAGATGATATTTTTGTCATTGTTAGAAATGAGTTGAAACTGAAAATTGAGAATAAGATCTCTATAATTGTGAAGAATGCATACACCATGCAAAACTTTCAAGTTCCACATAATAATGAGCAGTTCAAAGCATCACATCATGAGTTCAAGTTGAGGCTCACTGCTGGAACTTCAGCTAGTGATGTTAATGTATATCAAATTGTTGATCTTGTTGCAAAGTTTAAACCTTTTGTTTAAATTATAAATGGAGATTTTTGTGAAGCTTACTTTGCAACAGGTTTATTTATTTGTTCAAACCTTGTGTATGGTAAATTTATTTGTGAAACATATTCATACATATATTCTTCTATATATTTGTTACCTTTTGTCAAATTTTGTGTTTAGATGTGTTTGGAATGGCGGATGACATTGGTTATACACAACCTCAAGTTTAAGTGAATTTTATTCTTCGAGATCTTAGGTATTTGATGTTCTGAAATCTATATTATTGCAATTATATAAATTTGATTAACATTGATGTTCAAAATTCAATTATGCAGCAATGAAACCATTTATTGCACCCTTTGGGAAGACTATGCACTTAAATTCTTGAAAATTTCATGGTAGGAGGTTTTTTTTCTCAAAAATCTTATTTTTATAATGCTAGCACCAGCTACTTAAGTACGAATCCGCTACTTAAGCAGAGAATAGATAAAAATCTTGAATTTCATGTAGGGTGTTGTTCCTTAAAATTTTTCACTTTTATAACGTTTGCTACTTAAGTAGCTGACGAATAAAAATCTTGAATTTCATTTAGGGTGTTTTTTCTCAAAATTTCTCAGTTTTATAATGTCCAAAAGGATAAAAATGAAAACTCGTAGGGCGCATGAGAAACCAGTAGGGTGGCAAAAGTAAAAGTAAAAAACTATTTCTAGGTTTGGAGAACTATTATGGACTAACTTCAACAAACTGAGAAGAAAAGAAAGAAGATTTTTCTTCCCACCCCCCGTCTTTCTTTTTCACCCCATGAGTTTCTATTTATAACCTTGAAAAAAAACTTCAGTAAACACGTACAAAAGTTATAAACGATGTAAAACACATGTTTTTCTATATCGGAAAACTTCGGTAAATGAAAACTGAAGTTTTGGGGGGTAAAATTGGATTTCTGGGGTGAAAAAAAGACATGGGGAATTGGGAGAGAAATCTTCGAAAAGAAAAGCCCAGATTCGTTTTTCTGGGTCTTATAACTGCGTTGTTGAAGGACTAGTGAACACATTGTTGGATTGTTGTGTTATTTTTTATATCATGTGTTGACAGGATCTAAAGAAGTTTTCCGAGGGAACCATCAATAGCAATAATTAATCTCCATCAAAAAAATTGGTGGATATACAAGGTGAATTCTCCCGACCAAAAATTTTCCATTCTTATTTATATTTTTCTAAAAATATACATTCATTTACCCTTTGATTGGCTTCATTTGACTTGTATTGTACATACTTTGATTAAGCACACGTTTTAGGAAGGGTGTATCTATTTCAACCAAAAGAAAAGGAAGGGTATATCTATGTGGCATATTTGTTACTCAAAAAAGAAAAAATGACGATTTCATGGTGAAAAGATATTGATTGTGTATAGAGAGAGAAAGTGGTGTGGGGGCAGATTGGGTGTGATCCAACCTCACCCTATTTCAGCCAATCACAAACTCCTATTATATTACTTTTGATGAGCCCTTCACTGTCCCTCCCCACATATTCCTTATCTCCTTACTCCTACTAAGCACTCCAGCAACATTACACACAACACTGTCCCAATATCATAGCCTGAAACTCTTCACATCACATTCATTCATCTTCTACTAAATTTTCCTTCTACACTTTCAATTCTCCTTTTTTGTGTCCTAAATTGATTATAGAATATTGTGCTTCTCTTTGAACTGAATGGCAACTAATTCTCTTCATTCAATTCAACACCATTCTCTCATCAAACGCCACTACTATCCTTCTGAAACTGCTCCTCCATCCACACTTTCATCCTCACTCTTCCTCAAACCAACCACCACCAACATAACTCTCTCTCACTCTTCCACTTCCAATTCCTCTGTCACATTCTCTCTCTCCCAAACAACATCCTCCACTCCATCATCAACTTCTCAAAACAGTTCCTTTGAACTCCTTAAGCAGCATCTCTCAGACAAAAACTTCCGACAAGCCGATGAAGAGACAAGGCGTCTTCTCATCGTCTTAGCAGGTGAAGCGGCTCAGAAGCGTGGCTATGTTTTCTTCTCAGAGGTCCAGTTCATCTCAGAAACAGACCTCAAAACAATTGACCAGCTGTGGAGGGAGCATAGTGACAACAAGTTTGGATACAGTGTCCAAAAGAAACTATTTGGTAAGGCTAAAAAAGACTTTACCAAGTTCTTCATCAAGGTTGGTTGGATGAAGAAGCTTGACACTGAGATGGAGCAATATAACTATAGGTCTTTTCCTACAGAGTTTATATGGGAGCTCAATGATGACACCCCAGAGGGTCATTTACCTTTGACAAATGCACTCAGAGGAACACAGTTGCTTAGTAATATTTTTAACCATCCAGCTTTTGATGATGTGCCAGAAGAAATTGAAGTTTCATATGGTGGTACTGGTGGAAATGGGGCACTCAAAGGATTAAAAGATTCATCAAAGCCATTATCTCAGGTCTTCAAATCAGACTATAGTTTCTGATGAATTCAAAGAAGTTTACAATAAGCCTGCTGAAAGCATAGAGAATGTAACTTAAATTGTGTTTTAAATTTTACGTATATACATAGTAATTATTAATTCATCATCAATAGATGAGGGTAGTTGCTTGAATTGTATCTTTTTTACTTAATAAGGATAACAGCGTTTTAGAAACTCTTTAAACTGAAGGTTCATATTTTAACTGTCAAAATTTAAAAGGGGATTAAGTAGAATAATTTGTGTGAATCTTTGTGCACATAATGGACAAAATTACAAAGCCTGCCATCTTGTTTATAACGTCCGTTTCTATAGTGACAACTGTTGATTCATTTGCAACTTGCAACGGAACTCAAACACAAAGACAAAAACTAAATATTGCAATGCACTTTTCTATAAATTGTTTACTAATAGAATATTGTTCCTGTCAAAAAAAAAAAAAGAAAAAAAAAAGTCTAATACAGAGTCTCTCACTTTAGTTTTCCATGCCATGGCTCTATTTCTCATTTTCATTGCTCCCAATCCCCACCAAATCAATACTATTTAACATCTCCATTCCAATTTTTCAAACAATCAAGAACTACTTGCTAGTCACTTCTAAGTGTTTATAATCAAGAATAATAATAGTGCAAACACTTTTATTGCACACATAACTTAGGTGCTAATAAGAGAATAATGAACTAAAACCAGCTGTTACTAGACATTGAAAATTACATATATAAGATGATGTGTGTGCAAGTCTATAAGATATGTTACTGTTTTATAGTGAATGGAGTATTGTGTTACTATTCGAAATCCAAGAAAATGCTTAGGGGGCGTGGGGAAATACTTGGATAATGCGAGGTTTATTAGAGCGAAAAGAGCACTAAGTATCATCATCCCTTTCACATTTTGTCCTCATCAAACTAAAGTGATAAAAAGGAGAAGCATTTATAATTTTGTTCCATAAATTTAGTTTCTTTTGAAAAATAAAAAATTCATAAACAACATGTGTTAAAATTTAACTTACAATATTCTTTGTATTTCTTCTCTCATTAATCCATTAACACATGAAAGTGACCCTTTTTTTCCCATTTAGCCTATTCTCTTTGTCTTGTATTTCTATCTCATTCTCTCTAAATTTTCTAAATGCAGCCTGAAGTAGTCTCTAAATTTTCCAAATGCAGACTGAAGTAGTCTTTCCAGATTTTGAATGGTAATGAGCTAAATTTTTACAACATAAAGGCGGATGGATGGCACATTAAGTTTGTCAAGGTTGATGCTTTGCACGAGTTTCCTCATTCCATACCAACAAACCAAGAGTTGCCACTTCGATACCAGCCCTTCCAGTGCTACAAAATCTAGTTTGTTAGAATTTTTCAAATTTAAAACAAAAAGAAGTAAAGGTTGTAAAGAAATAGGTTAATTAATGTTTTTCACCTCAAAAAATTAGTCAAACAACTCAGCATTAGATGAGAAAACGCTATACTTGGCTTTAGTTTTACAGAATTCTTTTTCTTTTCTATTGCAAACTAATCAAGAAAGCTATTTTAATTTCTGACATCACAGACAAAATTTAACAATGTTAAAAGGGACCACAACTTACCAGGCAAACACTAAGCACAGGGACATAGTCTCTTTGTGTGCTGATGTGAGCCATCACAAGAAAGTATAGATTGCGTTTCAGTGTATAAACACGCTCCTGGATTCTGAAAACAACCCAAAGCAAATCAAATTAAAATATTAAATGTCCTGAAATTGTTTTCCTTGGTATAGGTTTCACCAGATCTACAGAAGTTCAAACTGAAAAGTTCAGCCATACACATCTTGGCACATATAGTATGCTAAACTTGGACACATTGTATAATAAATGTGTAATCACTTATAAGCATAATTTCAAATCAATATAGGATACTGAGCATCTCTAAGGGTATATTAGGAATGAGGGTTTTGGAGAGCTATGTCAATATTTTGGTATATATTTGAAATTTAAAAAAAAAAAAATTAACATGATAGATGATCCTATAACATTTCAATCACACTTAATTTAATTTTTGAAACATTTTATAGCTTCTTTAATTTAGAAATACCCTAAAATTCAAAGCATTTCTAGTCTAGCACTACTGCAAGAGAAAATGAAAAAGCAACAAGCAACTAGATCCATTCTCAAAGCTTCTTGATAACCAACTGGACACCACCTCCAACACGGAGTGTGGAAATTAAAGGAACCAATACATATTGTTTCTGTCAAGGCATGACACATGCAAATATGTTTTTAAAGAGCTAGGTAAATAATAGGTATGCATTGCATGGTAGTACATTTAAATGACATTTCTAGTTTTGAAGAGCCCATCGAATACTCATAAAAGGTTATGAATTATATGACACTATATCGTCTTATTTCAATTTATACAGGAAAAGATTATCTGTCCCTTAACCTCTATTAAACAATTTCTGGAATCTAACGTGTTTTTTTTTTTTTTGTTGCTTAAATCATAAAATAATTATTACCAGATACTTGGGGGCATCATACACAACTTCAGCAGGTTGATCTGTTCCGACACTTGCCAAGCAAGCTCCCTTGCAGCTCATGTATTTCTGCATACTGTCCACATAACAAAGATCAATTGATACAATCAGTACATTAAGAAAAGAAAAAAAAAGTATCCGTGTGGAATGATAGTTCTTCCTCGCTCAACATTGTTTTCCCTGCGAATATATTTCCATGACATGCATGCTAGCGCCAAGCACTAATATAATTAATTCTAGATTATTTGTCCAACGGATAGACAAACAAGAAAAAGAAAGCCATAAAGACTTTAAATATGCCATGTATGTAAGATAAAAAACCATCCAAGTAAATAAAAGTATACATCTAATGCACAGTGCAGATAAATTACTAAAAGTAGTACCATTGAAATATAGCAGCAAAAAAATTTAGAACACAAATTCAAAGCATCACTTACATGTCACAATGATTAAGCACCACGAGTTTATTTGGGACACATGATTGTCCTCTTGATTTGCAAACTGAATTACATGATTCACCTTGCCTGTCAAACAAGTGATAAGGAGTTCAACTGCTAAGCCAATGCAGGAAATTGCAAACATTAACCTCAACTGAAAAGTAATAATTTACCTCCCAACAACAACATTGATGCCATTCAGCCTTGCTTCTGTAAGAGTACTATTTACCCCTGTGCTTTCAATACATGAAAAAGAACAGATTCCATTAAAATAGCTATAAATAGGCCAAAAGCAGAAATATATTTAGCAAAAGACCTAAAACCAAGACCAACCCATAACAAGAACATGATTTCAATATATCTATCAAAATGAATACGAAGTACAATGTCATTTGAATGGAATATAGCCATCTACTTAAAAACTCAATATTATTTCAGCACCACTCTCCTTCAGTCTGGGCAAAAACAGTATGCTGGATTATTACTAAGCTATATGTATCACTATTTGGTGAGATTTTAGAATCGGCACATTGCTAGGTCAAAACTCAAAACAGAATTAGGAGCTTAACATTACAAGGTAGTCACTTCTGCAGACTTACCAGAAGAATTTGATGGCAGAGAAAAGCAGTGGTGGAAGTCACTGAGATAAGCATTTTCATGAACCTGAAACATTAAATACCATGATAGAAACATTAGCAACTTCACTGATCATAAACATGGTTTGCAAATTAACTGTCAAGCTAACTCTTAGACTCTAATGAGTTTACTATTCTACGTTAGGTTGCAAAAACAAGTTATCTCGCATGCAAACTCTATCTGTCAAACTCAAACTAATACGTGTTTAAGTAAACTCTTGAAAAAATCAAAAAATTCTTGATTCTACTAACAAGTTAATGAGTCTGATTTAGACATAGTTTTGGCTTCAATATGCATGGTTCGGTCGATTTTCTAGGATACTTGAATTAAGTTGCCTCTGTTGTGCAACATGTATAGGGTTTATGAACCTAACGATATTTTGTTCTATTGTGTCAAACACTACAAAATAATGTATCAATGGTGGGTCAAGAATTCTATTGTGTTATGTCATCAGTTCATCAATTTTTATTTGCTTTGTTTGAAGCTGGAATTTTCAATGTTAGTTATGAAATCACTATTTAACATATTTAGTTACTGATATTTTTATAAAGCAGTTTTAAAAATATGAAATATGTAAAACTTAAGTTTACAAGGGCTCCATCAGGCACCTAAACTCTTGAATTTGACAACTTTGATTAAAAATTTAAATAGTAAGAAAATATAGAGATATTGGACACCGAGATATCTACGATTACAAGTCAACTTATCAGACCTTGTCAGAAGATAAGCAAAATCAAGGTGGTATATTATTAGTCATACACCTAAAATGTAAAAATCGAGTGAGCTCAGATTACTCTTGCAAATATAGGAGATAATAACTACTATCTGAATCCATTTTAGCATGTCAAGGTTAAAAAGTTATGATGGGTAAAGTCGTGCATGACAGATTAAAAGGGAATAGATCCATATAGATATAGGCATACCCTGATAAACTGAGATAAAAGGAAAAAACAAAAAACATGCTCGAAATAACTAGTTATGCTGATCGTGAGATAAAAGTGCATAAGATATAGTCAACTATTTGCACATAAATGTATAGAAATAGACTACTATGCAAAACTTCCTCTGACAAGAAGATAAGTTGCCGTGAAAATAGTTTTTTGAACAGAATAAGCAACCTTGTTATTGTTAATATGGAGCGTGTATGTTTTTCAAATTCAAGGTATTAACCTTATTCGAAAATTGTAAAACAAAGATACAATTTCAAGAACAATAAGATAGCAGGAATACAGGAGTTTACTCACCACACTCTCAGAACTATGACGGCATCTCCCAGCACAATAGTCAAAAACACTTTCGTAAGTCCCTGCCAAAAAGTCAAATAAGTTTCATTGAAGCAAAAAAAAAAAAAAAAAAAAACTTTGACTATATGTGTATTACTCTAACTGTATAACATGTACAAGAGACTCTTAGTTACATAACAACCATTTAGAAGCCTAGCAGGAAAAGGAAAAAAGGGGTACAGGTAGGAGGATATCTTTGTGTTTATCAAGGCTGTATTTGGCTTATGAATAGCTTATCTGAACTTATATACTGCCATAAACACTCAACAGAGTGTTTGAGAGAGCTTATGGAAACAACTTAAGATACGGACATTAGCTGTTTTCAGCTAATTTTGATAAGTTCTCCGAGATAGCTTAAATGAAAGCAGCGGTTTGACCATATTTTCTCTTTGACTATAGAAATAGCTTATACATAAGCACTTATATGATAAACACTTATCCTATAAGCTCTTAATTAAGTTGCTCATCCAAACTTCTCCTAAATCATTAATTTCACATACAACACTATTGATTGTAAATATACATCTATCTATCTAACCTAGTTAATTAAATTCTCGAAATACAACCAAATTACATAATCATAATAATAAAAACAAAAACATTACTTGCAGTAGAAGGTTTAGCAATCTTCATCTTCAACACTTGTTCCTTACTTGTCTGTTCAAAAAACCCAATTAAACACACATCCCTCCGCCGAATGTAAAAAAATCAAAAAGCAGTTAAAATATTACCAATCCAGGATTGAGACAGCAAGAAACACAATATTCATAAGAATTACAACACTGTGATAGAAGATTGCATCCACTGCAAAATTATTAAACGAAATAACCATTATTTATTATTCACTTTCAAAAATCAAATTTTCAAAGTAATTAAGAACAAAAGTTAGGAAAAAACTCACTGACAAGAGAATTTCTTCCCAGTTTGAGGACAACAACGAGACTTTGAATCAACCGAAATTGCATTACATACATAACCTACAAAAAAAATAATCATAATTTTTAATTAATAATTAATGATATCGAAATTATGAAAATGAGAAAATTATATATACCGTTGTTATCGGAGAGAAGGTAACGGCCTTGAACGGTGTTTTTACAGAAAGGAATGGATTTGAAGCCAATGTCTTTTCTGATAGCGACGGTGAATGAAAAATGAGAGAGAAAGAAGAAGAGTGATATTATGGTGGTTCTAGATACGGAGAGTCCCATCGTATAACCGTGTGCGGAGAGTTCCATCGATCATCGATCGAGCTTCAGCACCGTTCCCAGATTCACGATTGAATACAGTGTTTGCCTTGCCTGAAGAAGGGCTGGCTATCTACACCCCCATGTCTTTTAAGGGTAATATTTATTTTTTTACGTAAAAATATGTTAAAAAGGCAAAATAATCAAATTGTATTGATGCTTGTGTAGTAAATTTTTCAAAATGTAAAATGCGCTTTCGTTTATTTAAACGAGAAAAAGTGAATTTTAGGTTAAAAATCATATAAAAAAACAGCTAAGTTTTGTCCTTATTTAAATTGGTAAAATGTTTAAGGCTCATTTATATTGATTTATTTTTGAATTATGTAAAATAAAATTATGTAAATAAATAAGTTTTTATGTATTATTATAAGTTTTTCAATATAGTTTATGAAAAAATAGCTTATAAATATATAATTTTTGTTAGTAACAACTTATGAATCAATATAAAAGTTTATTTATTTGCATAAGATTAAAAATAAGTCACGCCCAAACGGACCTTTATATATCTAGAATACACAAATTAAGATGACTAAAATCAGTTCAAAATCCTAATTCAACTGTCAGAAATGCTGAGACGAAAAAACAAACAAATGTCGAACTAATATGATACAAAATTGTGTCAACATATATTTTAGAGGCAAAATAGCATCGGTGGTCCTTTATCTTATTTTTTGTAATATTTTGATCATTTATCTTTTTTTTTAATATTTTGGTCATTTATCTTATTTATTTGTAACAGATTGGTGTTTTATCACTTTTTTCTCATTTAGATCATTTATCTTTTATAACATTTACACATAAATCTTTTTTTCTCATTTTTTTTAATGTGGAGTAAAATATTCATCAAAATTGTGAGTTTTATTTAATTTTAATAAAACTATATTTTAAAAAATAAAATTCCACGACAAGAGAATGTTGTGGTGCCAAATGGCATTTTTCAGATGTAATAGTTTCATTATTGTCATAGTACTCCAAAATATCTCCATCAAGTCAGATCTTAAGATAATACCTTATTTATAAATAATACTAGTTACAAACCCGTGCGTACGCACGGGACGCGCCTTCGGCGCGTTGTTAATGTTTGGTGTGTTTATTTGTAAAATTATAGAAACATAATATAGAAAATAATGTTAGAAAATTACAAAAGGGTTTGTGTTATCCAAATTGGAGAATAATGTGAAATAATCAATAAAGGATATTTTTGTTGATTAAGCTTGAAATTTATATGTAGGTTATAATTATGTTGAACTTGTATTGAAATTGAGGAGCACGTTAAATAAATTGGAATGCGAAACTTATAACTATTTGCTCCAAAATGAGATAGCAAAATTTAACAAAGAAAATCTAGAGTCTTAAAACACGATATCATACATAACATATAAGTCTGTTCAAAAGATCAAGATAGATGATTACAATGCATAGATATTTAAGTTTTGGAAAGACAACAAAAAGTCTTGGAGTACAAAATATTAGATTGTTATGGTTACAAAAAACATTGAAACATATCCAGAATTTCTTGTTCATGAACTTGGTTGGTTAGAAATATAATATCAAAACCATTGATGATCAATGCTAATGCATTAATTTGGTCTTCTTTCTATCCTTTTTCTTGGTGTGGGTCACAATAATGAAGACATCATCTTCAACCTCGAAATGCAGGAGATCTCCAGAATGCAAATTAAATCTAGGCAATAATTTGAACCAAGGTTTTGCAATGAATTTTTCATCAAAAGTTTTTCTTTTAATACTTCGATCTGTTGTAATGATTTTAGCCGGGCGTTCAAACTTTTGTTGAACTGATATCAAATGAACATCAGTTATGTTCTTGAAGTGGTTTCTTGCATGTTCATAGGGGATGTTCTGGTTAAGAAACAGAAAAAGTTAAACAATATAAGCAGGATAGTAGTAAATAAATTGAGCATAATTATTATAAACAGAATTAGTATCAAAACAAATATTAACAGATTAGAAATAGTGGTCACTAACCAAAACTTGTTTTTTCTTCATATTTGCTATAGCATGACTGACTTCTAGATCCCAACTGACATTGTTTTCATTGGTAGATTCATTTCCAGAACATA